>JAZAYU010000094.1:0-2562487 GCA_038501625.1 Corbicula japonica | reverse complement strand
TCTATGACATAGAAATGACGAAAGGACCAACGCCTTAAACGTCTCGCCATTCATTTAGTCAGTACTGTAATCAGTAAAAAAACCCGTTACCGATGTCATCCAGGAATGGTAACGTATATCAGGGCTTTCCGATCAACCTTTATTGGGATTGTCCTGGCTAGCTCAGTTGGTTGCGTCGCCGGAATTGCAGGGCACGGCGCTGTCGCCGTGACGGTGCTGATTCGCTCTCAGCTAGAGACACTATCATTTTAATTATGGTTCAATTAAACTTATCACGGTGGTTTCCTGGACAGTCTGCGTTGTTTATTAGCAGGACGAAAGTAAGATAACCTATGTTTCAACCAAAACCTGTACAGCTGTAGTACCCTTGCTACCTTTCAATATATGTAATCAATTTCCCAAGCTGGATTAAAAAAACTTACAGACCCTGATCAAAGGCAAAATCGCAATTCTAAATGTTATGGAGAAATAGGAGTCGGAGTAAATAATAAATAATAGATCGAAAATCATAACGAGACATGAATTGTGCAGATATGTAGTGCTCAAGGGAAGAAATCTACTACTGAAAAAGTTAAAAGTAACTAATGAGTTGTGTGCCGTGTAGTATCACTGAACAAACTGAATGTGTAATTGGAAAGAACAAATGGAAACTGAATAACAGAGAAACGGAATAACTAGAGCAAGCATTTAATCAAAACACGCAGACATTGAATGCATACTGCTTTAAATACTTGCAAATAATTTAATGTTTTATTACATGTCAACAATCTGATTTTTCTTGGCCGCTTTCGACCCATTTGATAATGTAAACTCATAAATAGTAGTATATGTAACCTTCTAAACTGATTTTGTCTATTTTATTTAAATTTTATAAGAAATATTGGATGCGGCAAGCTAGCGTAAATATTTGATATTCGGTTTAAAACTGATAACACAGGTGGTGGTTCATATCCCGATCTGATCATACTCTAAAATGAATTTTTGGCATGTTCGTCACGAGGAATAAAAATCAAAAGAGCTGATCGTTTGAATATGATAATTGGCATCTCGTTTTAATTCTTGTTTATATAGGAACCATATGCCCCTGATCAAGAAATGATATCAATGTGAAAACCTCATTAAAGGTTTCATGTTTTATTTTTCAATTGTCATGTGCAAACCATCGCTTGGGGTGGAGCAAACTTTCCACCTTTTACATTAATTTTGTGGAAAAATAGTTGTTCTTAACCCGGAGCAAGAACTAAGTGGCTTTGTGCATATTATGCAAATTCATTACTACCCATAAACCGAGCCTTCAATACGTCGTATCACTCGAACAGCCATGTTTGTTTATGTGCATAAATAAATATCGGCGTCAACCAATCACATTGTCTCGTATTCGACTGCCTTTGTCAAGCATTTAACGACGACAACAAAAGTTGAAGCAGACATCGACTTTGACATTAAAAGTCACTCTTGATATAAGAAGATTTGACGAAGTTGTGTTGCTTTACAAGGATATTCCAAGATCTATAAATAGCATTACTAACGTAAGATCGTGACCTTTGTCGAATAGTCTACAGTTAGCTCTACAAAGGATATCACACTTGTCTTACCTTTTACTTTTTCTTCCACTGTTTGGAATGTCTTATTTGAAATTGGACATTTTATAAACGCATGCTCTCCTCTTCTCCCTATTTTTTTGGTCACGTGGAAGGCTGTGTTTTCTTTTTGTGGCAAAAAACCGATATGCATTTATCACTTTTTATGGAACATTTTCACACGATAAGTAAGCACAATCACGCTGTTGCTGTGTGTTGTTCTACATATTTCTGACTTCATTCGGGAATTAACAAAATTGCATTACATGTTATGGATTTCCTATAATTTATGTAAATTGCTTTGTAAGAGTAATTCTACCTTTTTTGTATTAGGTTTAGAATTCACGTACGTGGAAAGTGGTATGTAGCAGAACAGAATTAATATTCTAAGATCCCTGTGAAAATTCTATTTTGTTAAGTTCCGCCCATTTATTTCTCGTTTCGAGCAAACCCATCTTGGGACCATACAATGGTTTTAATCTATTATCACATTTTTAAACACTTAGAAATGAATACTGCTTCATAAAAATGTTCGACCACATTAGCTATTTAAATATATATAAACATTTGCTAAGTGTATAATTACATGTAATTTTGAGTTTTTATTTGAGTTTTAAATATCACTTTTATGTTATTTATGATAAAAACCGTTCATTCTGTTCATTTAGTAGTAGAAGCCAAGCTAACATATCTGCGTTTACATCTTAAAAATGTAACAGTGTTTAAAAATAAATGTATTTATCTATATTACTCATTTATATAAAGTATCACTTAGGTTAATAAAATATAACACATCGCAACAGTAGCTTTTGTTCAGAACATGAATTAAAGTAAAAGAACATTGCCAAAATGCAGCACTTCGGTAGTCATTCTTTATTTGAGGCCGGACCTTTGGTTGACAATGTGTTACAATGACGACCAATGACAAAGAGCGATCAGAAACGAACAATGTGCAACGAAATCTGAAAGTAAATTTAACGGTAAAATAATTACTATTTCTCTATGAACATGCTTACATACCTCACCAAATCCAGTTAAATACGAATGTGTTAAAAGCATATCAGATTCGCGCCCCCGGGGAATGTCTCGATGTCGAATTATTTTGAATTACCAATCGACTCACTTCCAGTGGGACAGTTTACATGATAAAAGAGTGCTGCAACCGTACATTTTTATAAATATATATTCGATTTCTTTGATATTATTCTTCAGTCTTCCCAATGGGGAGTTTGATTTAAGTGAAATCATTAAGTTTGTTTTCAAATTATGTGATAAAAAATTAAGACCTAAAAAGCAGTTTACAATTCTTTGATTATCTACATTACAACACAACCTCCAAACACAATTCAGTTCGTACGAATGATACAGCTTTAACCGATGTGTTTTAATCAAAATAAAACTGAATCAGTGAGATTTTCCTTAACATAATACATTCAGTCAGTTCTTCTATTACTTGTACTCTTTGAAATTCTTTAAACACTACTCTTAGGTCTATTAACAGTACTCATGTTTGTTTCAGTATTTCGGCTTGTTTGATGTGATGGGTTTTAATCAACCCAAGTATATACCTCCTGTCTTTGTTTTTCTCTGTGATACTCAGAATTTATATTCCGAGATGTCCTGTTAAATTTTTTTTTCAGTTCCCCCAATTGCTTTCTCGTTAAGGGAAATCTTTGTTTTGCTATTTTAAACCATACGCTCCTAAACATAGATTAGTTTCATCTACTTGCATGTCGAGTTTTAGGTTCGAGTCTGATGAGCGCCGGTTGGATGTACCCCGTATAAACCCGCTGAGTCCTAGTCAGTGACACAGTTTGGTTATTAACATTCTCCTGTTGTTGCCAAACATTAATGCAGCACATTGTAAGCGTCATTGTAAGGTTTCATGTGTTATTAGATCAGGAATTGCCACACACTGAAAACACAACCACTCCATGCAGCCAAAATAAGAGACGAAAAGAGACCATGGACTTAAATCATCTACAAGCTTCTCATAATGAAAAAGGGATGTTGTTATTCATTTTGACTATAGAATATCGTTCTCATAACTTATAAAGACATTTCAAAAAATAACGTCTATTTTCCCACAGACACATAATTTTATTCCAGTGATTTGTGTATATATTTGATATGTACTTGTAAGCTTGTTTCGCTGCCATTATTTAGAAATATAACAGCTCCGTTTGGACTTTTCTTCTTCCATTGAAAAAGTTCATGAAACGATTGTGATTGTATGATCTCATCTGTTTGTTAAATGATTCATTTCACAATCTTCTATTTATTCAACTCAAGTTCACATTCCAGCCGTGCCGATAATTTTACTTTCAGATGTAGTATTGATTGCGGGAATTGACGAGAACAATCTCTTGAAGAGTTCTCAAATTTTGTTCTTGTTGCCGTTTGCATCAAATATTAATAACCATTCACACGTATTCTTCTTTACATCATTTATTAGTTAACGGACTAAGTACCGATTCTTCAGGGGAGCCATAAGTTATGTCCTAGAACGCTACAATAACTTCGTTAAATGGCTGAAGGTATATATAATGTTTGAGCAAGACATTTTGATTAAATCAATGTAAAGAATTATTTATATTCACCTTGTTGAGCATATAAAGTTACAGGTAAAGATTCTATGTGCAAATCTATTATTGTTGCTCTATCATTAAGTAATGGGGTATGATTTTTCAAAAGATACAGTGTGCGTTATTTGAAGGAAGGCAGTATAACACCACATTATGGGAGCCTGATAAATTGGATATGTATAGTGACTTTTTCCTTACTGTCTAGTCAATAAGGCAAATACTTTCTTGAAATTGCCCTTGCTATCGCAGCTATTTCTATTCTTAATATGAGCTGAATATAATATACCAAAGTACCAAAAACTAATTACAGAAATAATAAAACAACTGAATTCCCACTTCACCATTTCTAAAATTGACAAGACAAATTATCGAACTAAATGTTTAAACATTCAGCCATTATAGAGGTATAATGATCAGACACAAATGTAAGTGACAATTTTGGAAAAGGATAATTATTTTTACTCGGTCGACATTGATTCATCAGGTCCCTCGACGCCATATCGACCTCACTGAAATGCAATAATTGTATAATATCGTTATCATACTTAACATATTATTTTTGTATAATATCGTTATCATAATTAACATATAATTTTATAGAAGTAGAAATTGTTATACCATGTCTTTAACTCTTAATGTTTTAATTATATATGTGTGTGCTTTGGCATGCAAAATTGATGAACTGACGTATAGGTTGGTGTTAATTTACCAAGGTTATCTGAGCAATCTGAAGTTGTTTGAGAAACTGTGAAGTTGTTGACCTTAAAACTTGACTTAAGCTAACCCCTTCGGTTTCTCATTTTCGTTAATTGTTTGTTAACTTTATAATATTTACACCTTTATTTCCACTGCTTCAGTATCCTTTACCGGACGAGTGAAGTTCAATCTTCAATGAACACCGTTAGCCTTATCACCGCGCAACATTCAGGGTCGGATGTAAACTGCAATCTATCCTGGTAAAGGAATGCCCTGTTGACGTCATGAAATCCCCGCTATTTTTATAATTGTTGCTAATTTTAGATAGCTCTTCCTGGAATGTTGCTATTTTTAGATTACTTTTATTTTTAGTTGCTTTTATACCCCTCAAACCGGAAGTAAACAAGTTTACTTATATGACATCAAATCCAGTTGTTTCTTTCGTTTCGTGTTCCTGTTTTATGTTATATCTGGGGCTACCGCCCCCGAACCCCCGTTTTTATGTTTTAAGCGAGAAGAAATGGCCGCCAAAAATCCGATTCAGTCAGGGTCGGATGTAAACTCGTACCGTTCAATTTTCTAGAATTATCATTGGTTGAAAATTTAACGCATTAGTCTTTTCTAACTTCCCGCCAAAATAACGGTTTTTACTTAGACTATCATTTACTCGCATAGATAGTACTTGCTGTGATACAAATTTGATGTTTGTTGTGAAACATTAGGTTTTTCTGTATATAAATGTTTGAAAAAACGGATGAATATGTTCAATAAACATGGAACTATTTTTGGTCGTAGTATGATTTTTTTTATTTGAGTAAATAGGCGGACCAGTCCAAATGCCAAACCCGGGGTAAGAAATGTTTTAAACAACATTTCGAAATTAGTAAAAAGTATATATTTTATATTAAATTTAGAAACAAAATGATAAAATGAGGTGTAAATATAAGGAATAAATTTCGTGTTTGATAAGTTCATCGAGTCTTGAACGTCATTAGGGCTGGTTAAAGCACGCGTGGAGTCCTTCGGACTCCACACACTTTAACCAGCCCTAATGACGTTCAAGACTCGATGAACTTATCAAACACGAAATTTATTCCTTAAATTATTCATTGTATTATACCATTTCACTTTTTTTCTTTGAGGAAAGGCTATATTTTCTGTATGTGGTCTATTCCTGATATGCATATTTCACTTACAATACTATTCAAAACATACCGGTAGAGGGTATCGTTTTTCATTAACTTAAAGCCAAATAATGGAAAACTAATATTTTTATATCAGATTTTGTAATAATTTTTTAAACTAAACTTAAATAAACAAATAAAATGACTGTTGCAGGAAAAATTGCCATACTTTACGACCACGTACTTATCCTGCATAAGATTTAAATTCATTTGCGAAAATAGCAATTTTGAGCACTTACAAATGTATATAATTTCGTCTTGGTCTTTTCGGCAAACGTTCCATAATAGCGAGCAATGTAACTTGGTGCACCCTAGAACCTGATTTAAACCCCAAGTGACAAATTGTTTTGCCACTGACCGTTCCAAGGCGGTAACCCATCGGGTTCTCGTGGTTGTAGTTTCTGTTGGTGTAATAAACCATGTTCTCTCTCATCTTCTATGTTCTTTAGGGAGGCTGTGTCTTCTGAATGTGGCAATTCTTGATATGCATATTTCACTTTATTTCAGAATCTGAAACTTTGGGTATAGAATGTTCTCTATACTTTTTTCCATCGTTTTGGATTGTCACATTTGTACTTTTGATTGCTGTAAATATTGAGTTGCGCTCAACCCTGGGCTAGGCGGCGTGGGCAGTAATATGCATTTCCATTACTGTATTTGAACAGGTTCAATCAAACTGAGCCTGCAATATTTTTAATAATTTTCGTGTTCGATGGCTTTCAAAGTTCCATTTTCATCTATTATCACAAATTTACGAATCATACACTGCCATTTATCTTTCTGTGTTTTAGGGAACGTTGTGAGATAGCTGTCTAGCAGAAAATCAATTACGGATCAGGAAAGTAAAGCAGTATCACACGAAAGTTGCTTGCTTTTTACAGATTTTGGACATTATTTCGAAACTTTTGATAATATTGCATTACTTGTTTCGAACAATACTTAATTATATTGTATGTCGGTAGTTTGTATGTGATACTATATCATCTGCATAATTATATTATATAATGCTTTTCTTATTAAAGGATAAAAGATAGTGCCTAAAAGTGTTCTCAACATTTGGAAAAAAAAACAAGGAATATCCGAGTAAACGGAAGTTGATACAAAAAGGTTCTGTTGTCAAACGTCAAACTTTACCATAAGTTAATCAACATACTATTGGACAACGTCGGGACAACAAAATGGGGTAAGCCGATTGTTTATTTTCCCTAGAAGTCAAAAGTGTCATCAATAGGTTATAATCTAGAGTGTTACAGTAAAAGAAGTAGGTTACTCGGCAAAACGAATTTTGTTGTTGAAAAAGTTGTCGGCAACATTGAACATTTGCTATTTAAAACATTAAAACGTGCCTAGTGGTCTCTTGTTTGTTGTAATGATGAGTTTACGATAGAAAGTAGGCTTTTATTCTATCTGATTTTGTTTATTTGTAAGTAAATATCAGCCTAAACGTTCTGACACCCATACATATTATTTGAACAGTGCTAATTTGTTACATTTACCCGAACGTTTTCGTCAATAAATTGACTTCATCAGGGGTATAATAATAGTGTGTATGAAGTTTCATTTATCGTCGCTAAAATTGTTGTGTATGTATCACTGAAAGAAATAAAATAGGCAGTGTATTCGGGTCGATGCACAAAGTTAAAAGAACATCGCTACCTTGTAGAGCTGTTGTTGATTTGTAACTAGAACATATGTGGAGCTTTGCTTGTTTGGAAACTATAGAAATTGTTACAAGGAATTTTGACATTATGAAGGTTATCATGACGCATCTACATTAACGTTAAAGCGGCGAAACATAAAATATTTATTTGGAACCAGTAGAGTGAATTTACCTTGAATGGTAATTGTTTGCTCAGTGAATGAAGAAATATACATCACGAAGATCTCTTTAAATACGGATGTGTTAAAAGCATGTCAAATCCTGTATCACGGGAATCGTCTTAATGTCGAGTTAACCTCCTTTACCAGTCGGCTCAATATGTGATGGATGGGCTAAAAATGTAACTATATCATCAATTTTCTTGATATCAAATCAGTATTTTCAAATGGGAAGGCTTTGAGTTCGACAATATTTTTTAATTGTTCAACTTGACTGCAGCGTTCTAGGTTCTAGCCAGTTATGAGTGCCCATTTGAAGTACTACGTCTTTTTTGAAACCTTATCGGCTCTATTAAGAATAGGTAAACATGCTTATCAGTAATAGCAGAACTCAGAGAAGAAAAGAGAGAATATGTTTATAACATTTCAAACAAGACACACAAAATTAAGAAAACGAGAACCGGAGAATTAACCGCATTATGAGCTGTGGAAAACAATTTGCCACTGACGTTAAGCCAGGTTCTAAGGTTCGCCATCCTCACACTGGTCCCAATACAGATTCTTATATAGTTTATGTCACGGGAAAGGTGTCCTTGGCGATTTTGTTAAAGTTATATCTACATTTTAAAAGAAGCTTCACTTGTCTATAATTTTTAAACTAATATTTTATAACACATTTTAACTATATTACTCAAAATTTGATAAGGATCACTTGTAAGATTGTGTTTATTCCTTTAATAAGGTTAAAACGTTAAAATATTTTGCTATGATTCTGAAAAAAATTAATATTTACTGGACATATCAGGTCTGCTATCAGCATGATCTACATGTATGAAAATATAATTACTTAACTTATGTTTACTACTAGTTTTTTCTCAGCCCAGGTAAGTTAAAATAATCAAAATGTTTGGTTACTTACATGTTTACGGTATTTTAATAAATCCCCGTTTATCAATCACACTGGTGTTCTGTTATTTTCACTTACAAGTGTCACCAGCCTTTCAGTCTCTTTATAGAACCCAAGACATAAAATTATTTATATTGTGTTTACCACTAGAGAGATATTTTAGAAAAAAGGGATCCCTATCAAATTTTGAGTAGTATATTAAAGGTTAGCCACAAAATGTTTAATAAACTACGATGTCTTCTCAGCGCGTTGTATCGTTGTTTTAAGAATTGACGTCAGCTGTTCAAATGTACCTTTTCCCATGACGTGCCCCATGTAAATAAAACAGTATAAGTTGACTGGATGACAAATGATGAAAATGAATATTTCAAAGTGTAACTTTAAGGACATTCTGCTGCTTTGTTTAGAAATATAACTGCTCCCATGTTGATAATATTTCTTTCGGATGCTATACTCTTCCCCAAGTTTGTTCACGTCATCGTTTGCATCAAATATTAATAACTGTTCAAGTGTATCTTTCTATTCGTCATTTATTAGTTTCCCGATGTAGGGATTATTTTCTAATTCTTCTGAGGAGTATACAAGTTCATTCAACGTTAGAACATAAAACCAGACGTTAACATTGTAAATCGGCAGAGAGCCGAGAATGGCATAATAAATTATACTTACGACTTTACTTCATGATGCCTGATTTTATCAGTAATGGACTTCTCACACTGGTTGCCTGCCAGATGCGAGGTGAGCACATCTCATAAAATATATATTATACATAACTGTTAAACGAAAACTAGAACAAACCCATGTTCTCTGTGCGTACTATTAGAATATGGGACGCAACTAGAACAAAACCATGTTCTCTGTGCGTACTATTAGAATATTGGACGCAACTAGAACAAAACCATGTTCTCTGTGCGTACTATTAGAATATGGGACGCAACCTGATAAACCATGTTCTCCGTGCGTACTATTAGAATATGGGACGCAACCTGATAAACCATGTTCTCTGTGCGTACTATTAGAATATGGGACGCAACCTGTTAAAATGGGCCTTACTTCAGACGCATCCGTTGTAGACCCAAATCGCTCTGCGCATTCCCACTCTGATCAGGCCTACACCGTACGCTATGAAGTCAGAGACTAATTTTTACGCATCCATAAAAAAACGAAATCCATGTTAGTTGCAAAGAACGATAAATATGCATATCAGGAATTGCCACATCGGAAAACACATGCTCTCCAAGCAGTCCAAGCAGTCTAAAGGTATAGAGTAAAGTAAAAAAAAAAAACATAACATTTTTGTCATGGTGCGTCACAGATTTTAAACGACTGTCAACGAAATGTTCATACCTAAAAAGCGGAACGGTTTCGCTTTAGGAAATTCATGGTCATTGGTTTCATTCTGATTGAATCACTCTGTTTTAATAAAAATGTATATCTCGAAACTAAAACTAGATATAACATGTTCGACTCACGTTTTGAATTAGTACATGTATCAGTTTCTAGATTTATAATTATATTTATATTCAAAATGTAGTTTAAATGAGCCTTAACACCATCATCTGATGGATGTAATTAAAGCATTTATAGATCAAAAAAGATTCTCTGCATTAAATTCATTGAATTGTTTTCGTTCCAACCAAAAAGTATAACATGCTCATTAATTGTTGAAAAAGATTCCATTGATCTAAAATATTTTTATTGAATTTTGATTTTTTACACATCTCCAAAGCAATTGCTCAATTGATTCTCTTGAACCAATTGTGTAAAGAATTTTCTCTTCTACCAATATTAAATAACAGCTCATTTGTACCTAGCGCTCTATGTAGTAACCTCACTTGAAACCATTGTATTCTAGTGTCTGATGTGATGTAAAAGGGAAATTGTAATATATTTTCAGTCATGCTGTTCAATTTTACAATGTGTCTTTCAGACCATTTGTTTTGACTGGCCGGTAATTCTGAGCTCTTTTGGTTGAAGCCGGTGTATAGTTCTTTACAGCCTTTTTGTTTTGTTAAAATATACTTCATTAACGTTGGAACGATTGGCCTTTGTAAATGTACTATACAGCATTAATTATACCAGTATATGTCAAAAATTTGCATTTAAGTTGTACTTTCTTATTAAATTCATCAACTGTCATGATTCTTTACAGTTTGAATTATGTACATCACCAATGTATTGCATTCCAGCTTCAAACCAAGATTTTAGGGAAAAGCTCTTTATGTCAATAAGTATAAAGTGATTTTAAAACAATAGTGTGTTACAAGTTCATAAATGTTAACATTCACTGATTTTATTTCAATCAGATTAGCAAAAGATTCCATTGTATCTTTCCAAAAGCTATTTAACAGTTGCTTGGCTATTTTATCAAAATTGCTTACCACAGATTTCATTTGATTTTCTAGCATAAGATACAAACAAGATTTAGACAGTAAGAACGATGTTGGTTTATTTTCCTATAATATAAAATTGTAACTTAGACAGAAACCAATCACATTAAACACCCCTTTCACATTTCTACCTTCAAGTTGGTCATCAGCATAAGCTTCTCCGTTTCATGTTAAATGTTTGTTTCAAACTATTAAAATTAATTTAATGTCTAGCGCATTTTAAAAGATTGCTTCAACACGATGTATCGGTTCGCATTCAAAGAAATTTTCTGCAAATTCTGACAAACTGGCGATCGTTACCTTTGCCATTGAAATTCTACTAATGTTTATAACGCCAAGATAACAGTTTTCTTTCTGCCTGAACTGCCTGATCTCATTTCAGCAACTTTTGCCATTGTTGCAATATTCTTCTTGAGTGCCACTCGATAGTACATCAATCTGCTATACACCTTATCAGTCTACAGGACGGGACCGGACAGAAAACATGTAATTACGCTTATAAATAATGAACAAAAACACCTCTGAACTGTTCTGAGTGCAAACTTGATTAAGGGTGATTTTCTATTATGTCAAAACTTATAATAATGCTTTTTCATTTGTTAACATCTCGTTGGTACTTAGAAACATAGTACTAAATCATGTTGTTCATCTTACACGGATCCAACCAAAATGGGGAGCAGTCCTTAAATAAAATGAAATCTTTATAATGTGTACTACTCATTGAACTATATAGTCTTGTAGAATTTAAGTTTAACTTCATACAATTTTGGAGATATCTTATATGATCTACTTCCTTGTAGAGCAGTACGATATATCCTAAAGTGCCTTTAACAACACTTTGCTAGCCATTGATTTATTGAATATAGATGATGGTCATTTCCTCAAAGTCTAGTCAATAAGATATTGCAGGCGAAGGAACTTCAGCCAAAATACGGCAAAGTACTTCAGTATATCGATCTGCTCGGACGAAAATTGCGCACGCTGGCGCAGGTAGTAGCGTGCTCAGATTTATGTGGCTTTGAGCTGTTGCGAGAGCGATTCCGATTTGATTTCGGTAACCCTTCACCACCGGGTTCTATTTTGTTAACTGTTTGTGGTGTCTTATTTGAAACTGGCCATTTTATAAACCCTTGCGCTCTTTTCCTCTCTACTTTTTGGCTGCGTGGGGAGGCTGTGTTTTCTTGTAAGGCAATTTCTGGAATGCATATTTCACTTATTGACATCATGAATCTATATTATTTTGTATCAATAAAACTTAAAATAAAATAAAGCATAGATCTATCATTTTTATGAAAAAAAGTTGATAATAGTTAGATATGTGGATGGTATATTTCCTCGCATAATATTTTGCGGATTTTGTAGACAGCAAGAATATGTCTCAAAATTAAAGAACTTAATGTTTCTTTTTTTTTGCTAATAATCAATTTAAGCAATTTATTACATTTATTTATAAAAACATGTTTCTGAAAGATAAGTAAAGAATAACGCTACGTTTTATCATCGATACCTTGATTTAAACCGGAACGAATTCAGTGAAATAGGGTTTTAACAAACAGTGTTTTGTAGCAGATATAATCAAAATTCAACAAAAACGAATGTATTTTAAAGCCACAATAAACTTGCCAAAACGTTTTTTTTTTCATTGTGAAAATTAATTAACCACGTTGACCCTTTTCAAAAGAAAGTATAAATGACCAACTATTTATGTCCTCAAATAATCCCCAATCATTAAGACCCGGTCCGAATAGTACTTTTGTAGCCCACAAAATTACTAACCAATGTTTACAATCACTCGGCGAAAAGTTATCGGTTTTTTCCGTAAGTGGGCCGTAAGAACGAAGTGACGTCATTCTGTATAATTAGCGACCTTCGCCTGCCGAGAGTTGCCGAAAATCAGCTCGGAAAGATTCGCTGTTTGTTTTGTAAACAAAATAAACGATCCGAAAAACTCCCAAAACATGCTGTAAATCAATAAGATAATACCCTTTTCTTATTGTAAGGTTTATTTTTTGTGTTATTATTCATACAGGTGAAATCTAAAATGTTTTGGTTAATAAAAAATATGCTGTTTGGCAAGTTTATTGTGGCTTTAAGGATTTAGGACCATCATTGACATATTTCTTATCTTGACACTGGATGGTAGGAAATCAATGTAACTTTAAAGTGTTAAAAACATACAAAATATAAGATGATTCACCGAGAAATTTTTCAAGACATTTTTATTTAACGGGAGATAATAGGTGTTAACATTTACATTAAAGCCTATGGAAAATATCGATTTTTTGCTATTACTTTAAAAATATTTATTTTTTCAAGAAAGTCTCTTGGTAGAAAACTTAACAAACAGAGTTTGTGTACTATTTTAATAAGAAATCAGATATTTACCGTAGAAAAATGGAGAAATTAACATTTTTGTGTTTCCAAGGGAGATAACTCAAGACAACCATGTCAACAAGTCAGATAATCACAAAACATTATCGCTACACTGTTATTATCTGTAACTTGCCTATTGTCTTTTTTTAAAGACATTTAATAACTAAATAACTTACATAATTATGGTTACTGTTTGGTTTTAATATGCTAATGATGGGTCTAAGACCTTAAATACAAACAATAACAAGAAATATCTTTAAAAAAGATAAACGGCGTAGATTGTATATTAAATGATGCAGTTTGTAGCTGGTATTATTCACTTCATCTTTATTTGCTTGTAAATTAAATAATTTCATTGTAAATCCTTCACAATGACTTAATAGCGGACTCGCAGTTTTTTCGTGTAACATATTACACGTAGTTGCCAGATTTAAAACAAGTAAGCACATTGTAAAATCCTCAGTCGCGATAAAAAATGAGTTTTATATAAGAAACGTATTGTAAAAGGCATTGGTTGTGTTTATTCTTAAACATAATTTATCAGATGATATATCAATTGCTGAAAGAATAAAATATATTTAGTGAAGACTTCAAGACTTACATAGCGAACTCATTGTTTATATCGCGTAGCATATTATATACAGCTGCCCGATTTAAGAGACGGGTAAACATTTCAATTACTGAAAGAGCTGGGATTAATATCCATTAACTAAATACTCACAAATATTAAAATAATTCAAGCTCGCGGATTTTATTACTTAAATTTTCAGCTTTAACGTGAAAGTGTAACATCGTTGTTTTTATTAAGCCATTTTCACTTACTTTCACTTTCATTTTGTATAGGTTGATATAAAAGAGTGACTGTATTGTTGTTGACAAATAATCCTAGCCAATGACGAGTTCTGTAGTGTGCCTCATTTCAACATCTTTCAACACAAGAAAATAGAAAAGATCTAAACGTCATAGCAATAATTGTTTCAAACAGTGTATTAACTAATTGTTTAAAAATTCTACTAGATACCTCTTCACCCTGCTAGATGCCTCTCCGGTGGAAATAGCTACCAATCGAAATAGTTTATTTAATTTTCCCGCTGCATAATAATATAATACGAGTATTATTTACAACACTTCATTGGTTAATAAATTAGGTCAAAAGTGAGCTTAGACAGCTAACGCCGAATAACGCCGAAAAAACTGCGAAGAAATATACTCACAGAATACAATTGTTTTAAAGTTTTGACATAACCCACTCTATCCGTACTATTACCTGTTGGACATCGTAAAAAGAGAAAAAAATACTCGTATTCAGAGACAAAATTAAGATAATATCTAAACTAAAATTATACTTTTCTTACGATGTGATGTCTTTTACTGGAAAAGGATAAATTATATATCATTATCGGAGCAATCAGTCGTGATCGCCTTTGCGTGACCCTGGTAACATAGTTCAAAGTGCTTTGCTTCTAAGAACATGTAGCACAATCAGTTTTAGATTTCGTAATTATATTTATGTAAGACCTTTATTTTCATTGCAGCGGTTTAGTTTTCAGGATCTTTGAAAACTAAGCGAATAACATCAATTTTATCCATATTTAGTTTATTGTCTTAGCACAGTAGAGTTGTGCATTGTGGCACCGTTTAGGTCTCCCCGTACATTCAATCAGTACTATTATGAATTAAACCCTTTGAAGGGTGTTGGTTACGATATGCCTCGGGTTAATCGGCGTGGACAGAATTATGCATTTTTCATTACTGCTATTTCACAAGTTCAATCAAACTGAGCCTGAAATATTTTGATATTGTCGTGTTCGGTTGTGTTCATTTTTTATATCTATTACCTATAAACTTCTAAAGTCTAGCATACTTATTTAAAGACAAATGAATTTTTGATAAATTATATTTGCTTGCAGCGGTTCAGAGTCTCATTATTTTGATTACTTATTGATTTGGTTGTGGATTTGAGCTGGAAAAGATAATTTTTTTTCTTTTGCGTTACTTTTCCAAGAAACCAATAATTGCGCACATAGACCTTTCCAACTCGAAATATGAGATAAAACATTATCAAACTCCGCTAAAATTAGGCAGCCAAAAAGCGTTAAAAAGCCATTCTAATATTATTCTTTTAATAATAATTTACTTTGCTTGTTTTTAAAGTCAGATTTATGAAGATGACAATACAGAAAGCGACAATGATTCTGATAGTGTATTATGTCTCTTTGCTAAAACCATCAATGTGATTGCTATTGATGTTGCTAGGTTTTCTCTACCAATATTGTGAAAAACTCCTGCGAGCAAATCACAATGAAAATATAACCGTTCATTTATTTATATATTGCGCGCTAAGGTATCCATACTTAACCTAAAGGGCATTGTGCGTTTTGAGATTTTCCTGTGGTAAGTCTCTATTTTATTATTTAGATATGCTCACGGTAAAATAATAAAACGGAGAGTGCTCACTATATATCGGGTTATAATACTACTTCTTGAACTCCAAACGCAAACTTCTAGTTCCATTTTAAACGGGGTTTGAACGAGGATTTTTAATTCAATAAACACTTTAACATATTCTTATAAACAGGCAGTTCGGTAAGCAAACGTTTAAAGTACAATGCCGTCATACAAGGACAAGCAAAGAATTCAGTATATGATTGGGTTATTATGACTTCATATATCATATCCATTTTATTTACAAATTGAACAAAAACACTAGATGAGAATTTATTTACATCATACTGGGAATCCAGTAATAAATCATTGTTTCGCAGATTATAGTTGGATGTATCGGGTTAATAAAATTTCACCTTAGAGTTTGAGTTGGATAGAGCTTTTCTGATTTAAGCTTGTTGTAGAAAAGAAATAAAATGTTAAAAAGTATGTAATTTTAAATATGGGCTTGTAGATAAATAGTCATGTGGAATACATATTCGTGTGGGCATTAATTCGCACGATTTCACTACATAAATATATATTTGTGAGACAAATTTGCATGGTCCTTCAGAGTCCTTCGTGTATTTTCATGATTTTGTTTTCATAATGGAAACGTTAAGAATGCGCAAACTAAATTGATTTCACAGTTTGTGATTTTAAAACTAAACAACTATGATCTTTTAACAAGGGGAATTATCTTAAATTCTTAGATACGTCAAATTTACTTTCATATTATATCGTTTGATTTAAATATATTAAGCGTGTTGCCACAGTCACAAATCATTGCAACAAAATCAATGACTATTAATCTCGTTCGTACATAATATACTTTAATTGGTAAGAGTCGAGAGGAAAATGAATGTGGCTGATAATTGCTTGGCATTATTATACTTTTAACTCATGGTATCCAGAAATACTAAACATGAGATTTTCTAATTGGTTTATTGGAGTTCAGTGTGTTTTAATGACCCCATCACGAGGTCATGTTGTATTATACTGATTATCACAAGTTAATGTATAATGCTGATTTTCACAAGGACAGGTTGCATATTGGAATTGCAGGGCTAGGCGCTGTCGCCGTAACGGTGCGGGTTCGCTCCCAGCTAGAGGCAATATCATTTGAAATTCACAGTAGCGCTATTTGTGCAGTGTGGCGGCCGTAAAAAGTCTTCCCGTACATAAAGTCAGTACTGTTATCAGTACATTAACCCGTAACCGCTGTCATGCAGTGATTGTTACGTATATCAGGGCTATCGGATCAACCTATTTTGGGACTGTCCCGGTTAGCTCAATCGGTTGCGTCGCAGGAATTGCAGGGCTAGGCGTGACGGTGCGGGTTCGCTCCAAGTTAGAAGCACCATCATTTCATAAGGTCGTGTTGTATAATACATTTAACTGTGACAGAGCTTAATGGTAGTTTCAAGGCCAATATTCAATTCAATAATTCACACACGTTTGCATACCATCGTTCGGGATGAATAATAATTGGTATTCATTCAGTTGCGCTCAACCCGGGTAAGACATCGTGGCCAGTACTGTTTGGGAAAGGTTTAGATTAGTGCAGGATGTCTAAACCCCCAGTAGCAAAATGTTTGCCACTGTCCGATCCAAAGTGTTAACTCCTCATGTTATCTTTTTTCGTTTATTATTTTTCGTGCTGTTTGGCTGTGTGGAGAGGCTGTGTTTTCCATTCAACTGTTTGGCTGTGTGGAGAGGCTCTGTTTTCCATTCTACTGTTTGGCTGTGTGGAGAGGCTCTGTTTTCCATTCTACTGTTTGGCTGTGTGGAGAGGCTCTGTTTTCCATTCTACTGTTTGGCTGTGTGGAGAGGCTCTGTTTTCCATTCTACTGTTTGGCTGTGTGGAGAGGCTGTGTTTTCCATTCTACTGTTTGGCTGTGTGGAGAGGCTCTGTTTTCAATTCTACTGTTTGGCTGTGTGGAGAGGCTCTGTTTTCCATTCTACTGTTTGGCTGTGTGGAGAGGCTGTGTTTTCCATTCTACTGTTTGGCTGTGTGGAGAGGCTCTGTTTTCCATTCTACTGTTTGGCTGTGTGGAGAGGCTGTGTTTTCCATTCTACTGTTTGGCTGTGTGGAGAGGCTGTGTTTTCCAGTCTACTGTTTGGCTGTGTGGAGAGGCTGTGTTTTTCATTCTACTGTTTGGCTGTGTGGAGAGGCTCTGTTTTCCATTCTACTGTTTGGCTGTGTGGAGAGGCTGTGTTTTCCATTCTACTGTTTGGCTGTGTGGAGAGGCTCTGTTTTCCATTCTACTGTTTGGCTGTGTGGAGAGGCTCTGTTTTCTGAGTGTGACAAGTATTCATGGGCTTGTTTCGCTTATTTATTTTTTTTACACCGTCATAAAATGAACATGTATGTTTTTATTTCCATAATGACTGTATGTAAAGGCTGATTTTTCCCTAAATTGCCCGTTCTAAATGGAGTATAGAAAAAACTCCCTCTGAAGTTTGACTTACCACCTTCCGCTGTGGTTTCGAAGGCGAATTATAATGTTGAAGCTTTACAGCAGCTAGTTATATTAAATAACATTTCTATTGCGAGAGAAATTTATTTCTACATAGTAAAATTTGAAATATTTTAGTTTATAATTTAGTTTATATTTCTATCGATTTGAGATATTTCAGGCAAATCAACAAGGCCTGTCTGAGCGAAATGTGATTAACAAGTGCATATCGTGATTAAAATAATGTCATAATTCCGAAAGTTATTTAAATATCTTCGACAATAAATAAAACAAAATTAGAATAAAAGTCTATGATAATGAACAATTTGCTACATCTTGTAAACTGTTTAACTAGAAACTTTGGAAATTCTAGCTTTTCCTTTAAAAGCAGATTGAAAAGGGGGCGGATGCGGTACCCATTCTACATGCGAGAGAAATATGTAAGAAAAACACAAACTTCTAATGTCTCCTTGTGTGAAAAAAATTGTTCTGAATTGTTCGTTGTTTTTTTGGTCGGGAATAGGTATCACTTACCCAATGACTGCCATTCCATTTTTTAGTTCAATCATTGATTCACCCCCTTACTTCAAGCGCCTATTCGTGACAGTTACATTAAATCAGCGCACTCAATAAAACTTTCATTCCTTTGCTTTCAATGTAACTTGTCTTTTGATGAAGAATTTAAATTATCCCCAAAGGAATGTGAGAAAGTTTACATTGTTTCATCTTATCATAGGAAATGATCAAATTGAAAGTTGCAATCGCGTGATACATTATACTTCGATCGAAACCTGCAAGGTAATTATCTTGCTTTTAGAATGTCCTTAATTGCAGTTGCAAGTGCCTTTCGTAA
This sequence comes from Corbicula japonica, assembly GCA_038501625.1. NCBI lineage: Eukaryota > Metazoa > Mollusca > Bivalvia > Venerida > Cyrenidae > Corbicula > Corbicula japonica. Next base: position 2,543,218 of record JAZAYU010000094.1, on the reverse strand, counting down.
TTAGTGCCATTTATTAGAAAAAGCAAGATACCATTATCCGGCGATAGTCTTATTAAATCTTAAAGTTGTTATTTGGTGTAGAAACGATGTTTGAATCTGTACAAAGGAGAGGATCATGTTATTAACTAACTATGTCGATGCAGGATATTTAACCACAAAATCCCAGTCTAATTTCTATTGATGCCTTCTGATCGTTGGTGTCCATGGCTTTTTAATAATTTGTACAATCGCGGGTGCTCTTACGGAGCTGCTTTTTAAATCGTCGAAAGCATCATATCACTTCATTTTTTTCATTTTTCTTTATTAATGAAAAGTAAAATAAGCATATCAGGAAACGCAACACTTACAAAACACAGCCTCCCCACGCAGCGAAAAAGAAGAGATGAAGAGAGAGAGCATGTTTGATATAAGTATGTCAATTCAAATAGGACGTCACAAACAATTAACAAAAAAGAGAACTTTGGGGATACCGCCTTGGAACGGTCAGTGGCAAAACAAATTGCCACTAGGTGTTTAAGCCAGGTTCTAGGGTGCACCAACCTCACACTTGCCTCAACAGGTTCTCATATTAACAAACAAGTACAAGTTGTCTTGGTGAAATGACTCCAACTCACCCATCAGCTGAACAATGTTTCATGCAAAAGCACACAGACATATAAAACATAAGAAGCTAATAGCATTGAAAAGCCAAATGGGCGAGTACTCGATGATCTTACCGAGACCAGAGCCCCTAGAGTCAAATAAGCAAGAACACGGTGACAGGAATAAAAGAATCAAATCGAGCCTTTAGGTTTTTTAAAGAAAAGATTTCCCCATAAGCCTTCATAAACTCTCAAACCCCTGCCACCGTCGTGCAACCAGAGGTAAGCATAGTGATCAACTGTAGATTGATTAATTACAAACAAGTAATTATAAACAAGTAATAGGCATTCCAATGGGTACTAATTGTACACCCCTTGTTGCTGATCTGTTTTTATACTGTTATGAAAAAGATTTTATGTTATCTCTTTCTACCGAACACCAAGATGACATATTTACAGTCTTTAACAACACCTAGAGTTACCTTGATGATTTAATGAAAATAGATAATAACCATTTTCCATCTCTGGTTAATAAAATGTACCCTCATGAACTACAACTTAATAAAGCAAATACTTCGGACACGCAAGCAAACTTTCTTGATTTTAATCTTTCTAGAAAATGGATACATTACTACTAAAATATATGATAAAAGAGACGATTTTAATTTTAATATAGAAAATTTTCCGTTTCTAGACGGCGATGTTCCTCGTGCAACATCTTACGGGGTTTATATCTCACAGCTTGTTCGCTTTTCTAGAGCTTGCAATGATGTTAATGATTTCAACGAACGTAATCTTTGCATAACAGAAAAACTATTAAAACAAGGTTATCGGTATCATAAATTAAGGACAACATTTTTGCAGGTTTTACCGCCGATACCCATATTTAATTAAAAAATACAAGTGCTATTTAAAATCACTACTGCAACAAGGTATTTCACAGCCAGTTTTTTATGGGGATTTAATTTATAAACTTAAGAAAATAAAAGGCAATATTAGTAATCTCCGGATATTCGTCAAAACCATCTGTCAATTCAAAAAGAAAGGTTACCAACATGATATTCTACAGCGCTCTGCAGGCTTTTCAAGTGCCCTTTAACAAATGAAAAGGGTCACTTCAATGCAAAATTCAGAAATGAAACAGGTTTTGTATTTGTAATCGCGGATAAGTTATGTTCTGGTTTGGCGGTTGCAGAATGTGTGGAAGTTGGAGAAAGATGGAAAACCTTTTAGTCTCGTTATAATCTTCTCTGACTTTATATATTTACAACATGGCATGAGAGGGACAGAGCAGTAGACGGGGCTCATTCATAGTACTCCAGTGTCGGTTATTGAAAGTTCATACTTTATAGCCGCCCTTTACTCACATGGAACAGAATTTCAAATAACATTAAAAGTTTAAGCAGGAACCATTTATATTCCGTCTGAGTTTTTATACGTCTACTCAATTTAAAACACCAGAATATCACTTGATTTTCTTTTCGTTATTAAATGACGTGAATCGTTATTTTTAAATGATTTTGCCCATATCGAGAATCGAACCCATACGGTTAGGCGATAGCGCCTGGCCTAGTATCTCCGAACACGCTACCAAATGAGCTAACCGAGAACACCCACAAAATGGTTGCACGATAACCTGATATTGGAAATAACACTTCTGTGAATTGTTTAATGATATTGCTCATACGGGAAAACGAACCCGTGCCTTTTTGACGAAACAGATTGATGTGGTCACACGAATTAAATTCTTCGGTCTCTTGTGATCGTTGTTAATTTACTGAATTGTAGTGCATTTATCTGCATGCAAATCTGCATGTTCGTGAGGCAAACAATATATGCACTGTATAACGTAATGGAATTTAGGGAAAGAAGTTTTACCTTTGTGTCTCGTTGCTAAATTTATTAATTTTTTATTTCATCTTGGGAAACTTACATAAACATTTTCTCACATTGTCAAGTCTTTTGTCGAATAAAATGTTGTCTTATTTATAATTCAAAAGAGGTAGTTAAATTTGCATAAGTCTCTGCTAAAAAAAATGATATTTTACGAAATTACTTTAAATTCGTTTTGGTTGCGATATAAACAGTGTTTACTGTTATCAATATAACTTCAAACTTGAGATAAAAAAATTTGTTAACAAATTAGCTGATGGTAAACGATTACGCTGACACTACACAAGAAGTTCGCAATTTTGCAACAATATGTTTATATTATAAAGGGAAACTTTTATTAAGAAACATTTCAAAATTTATGAAAACAGTTAAGCAATTTCCTCGTATCAAATTTATTAATAATTAATTATTGCTTTAACAAATATATATTGCAGCCCTCTATATATAAAACTTCCGTACAATGATTTCCTGTGTTGAGTAAAATTTCCCCCAGTTCATATTGCCGTAAGAATCTATTTCAAGTATTGTAAGCTACAGTTTTTGAAAATCGCCGACTGCTGTAAAAAACAAAAATGTTTCTCAAATGAAATATTCCTTGAAGCAGTGCATTAGTTACTTCAAGCTTCTGAGCCGTTTGTTCGCGCCATTTATGGAAGGACGAAATTTGTTTTGGTATTGAGTTGCACTCAACCAGAGTAGGCAGTTATATGCAACACCATGGCGGAATCAAGCCGAGTTAATAAATATCGTTTACGGATGCCGTCAAAGTTCCCTCTTAATTTACTCTTACATTATGAATTATTTCTCTCAAATTATACTAGAAATACAGTTCGCATGTTTTGACCACTTATGTACCATCGTTAGTGTTCTTTATTTCATGAAAAGAAGTAAATAAAAATATTTCTTGTATTTTAAACACAATACGAGACAACTCATGCAAAATCATGGATGGCAAATATTCCAATGGTTATCATGCTTGGTATTTCGTGGCTTTATTTTTATCCATGGATCAAGCATGTGGAATACCATGTCTTAATTCTTTCTTGTTAAATCATTGGAAAGAAAACTCATTCTATTCCATACAAAAACTGTGCTTCTTGAATTTAAAATAATCATTCCTTTTTCGCATACAAAATTTTTAATTTCTATAGCTTAATCATGTAAAAGCTGCAAACTAGAGCTTTTACAAAACAAATCAATTTAATAGGACAAAGAGGAAAATTCATTATTATATCTCAGAAACTGTCGCTCATGTTTTGCATCTCTAGATTTGGTAAAAATGGTCCAGTTCGACTTTTCGGAACATCGGCACTTAGAAGACTGACTGACGGAGTTTAATTTGCAAGTACATTGTACATAAAACAATATTATTAGACACTTAAAAGAACCATGAACCATAAAGAATATAGCAAATCAAAAATGACATACGTAAGAACAATTGAAGAAAAAGGTTTGTAGATTAGTAAGAACCTGTATTTCTATAGCAACAGGTTATGAAGTGCTTATTGCAAATTTAAAGTGCTTTTATCAACAACCTTAATTGTAAAACAGTATTTAAATATGCATATTGAAATAGCCACATTGAGAAAATATAGCCAGAATCCAGAGGTAAGGTTTATATAGGTTTGTAAATGATAAGTTTAAAAACAAAACAATTAAAAATAATGACAAACTGATGGGTCGTCCCCTTGGTACAATTTGCTACTGTATTTCAAACCACACCAGACACGACAAAAATGATCAAACTATCAAACAAAGTTCTCAGCTTAGGATAAAAATGTGTCAATAATTCCTTTTAATTAATCTACAAAGCAAAGCTATAAATAACTTATTTATAAAGTGTGCGGTTATTGTGGCAATGTTTATCTTTTAACAAATGTAAGGTACTGGAGGTTGAGTAATTTTATGACCTTTTAAAAATGTATCGCCATGGCTTTTTCAACTCGTTTTGTCTTGTTGTACGTGTAAAAATAAACACATGACTTTTCCCTAACCGATAATGTGAACATGAATCCATTTAATAAATAAAATTTAAAAAAAAGTACTCTCCGCAGTTATTCGTTTGCTATCATTTACAGCCAAAAAATGATGCCACTTTTCGTTCGCACAATCATCAAAACAATCTTCTATGGAAATCCAATCTTCAGCAAAACCGAAATGACAACTGTCTAGTACGTTATCAGAGAACTTATTTTGATCAATGACTTCCGTGTATTCTGGGTCTATCCTGTATTATAATCTAAATAAGTATAGCATCCAGAAAAAACTTTACGAAATTGATCATCAAATGTTCGTAGAACATGACGACAAAAATCGTATACAAATAATTTTACGTTGTTCAGAGTTTAATTTTAAAGAAGTATTTTTCAATATCACGAAACTCTAAGGCGCTAACCCCTTAGATTCTCTTTTCGTTAATTTTGTTACCGTGTCTTTTTTAATTGACCATTCTGTTAACCCTTGCTCGAAAAGAGTCTTTTCCTCTCTGATTTTAGGCTATGTTTTTCTCATTTGCTATTCTTGCTATGTTTCAATTTTTTACTGATAACATTCATTAACATTAAATCTTCCCAGCGATGGCCCAATAACAGAACTGTTATTCAACTTAAATGACTAATTCTATCATGCAAATTCAAGTAACTTGGCTCAGATATGGAATATTTTGTCACAATATTTTGCATACAGCATCTATTGCATAATGATCACTGTTACAAATAACTGAAAATTTCTATGACATTGGCATGCATGGATATATTTTCATATGACTTTGCACAAATATGCCGAAATGCCTTGATGATGTATAACACTCCATATTTAAGTCTCAGTAAAATGTAAATAAAAACAGTACTTTTTTAGGTCAAGATTATAACTTTTTGTATATCCATATACATTTGTGAATAGCATGGCATAATTTTGTGCCATTGGAAATTACAAAATCAAGGGTAATCAAGCTAACAGTAAAATAATAATGTTAAGTTTTCAGTCTAAATAATAATGTTAATTTTTCATGAACTATCATGCACAATGTAACCTAATTTTTAAATTACACGTATCGATTAAAGATTTATCAATATTCAAAATTGCGTTTATTGAGGTAATGAAAACATTTGGGTTGTAAAATTTAAGCCTTTGTGTTTTACACATTAAGAAAACCAAATGTTTTTTTGTTTTTTTTATAAAATCTTAAGATTTGAAGTAAAAGCCAACTTGTCAGTTGTGCAGTTGGATTCAGAGAAAGTTGATTAGGATTTAGATTATCCCCAAAATCACAAATATCATGCATGAGTAGACACAATTTCTATATTTTTTAACTATTTTGGCCAAATACATGACATTGTAAATCAGTATCCAAAATTATTTATGCTAGAGCTCGGTAGGAGGAAATGCCTTAGTTCATATTTTTTTATGTTCCGCTTTCAAAAATATATAATGTATTTCAGCATTATAACTTGAAGTGATAATATTATTAATGTAAATATTGGATCCTTTTTTCTAACCTGTTTTATCTTTTTGTATTTCTTTTGCAACGTGCTTATAGAAAGTTGATTTTACATTACGCTCAACCCTGCGCTGGGCGGCGTAAACAGTAATATGCATTTTCATTACTGCGCATAAACAGAATCAATTACACCGAGCCTGAAATATGTTTCTATTTTTAAATTTGTCTAATTCGATAGCTTGTAAAGTATCTTTTTCATCCATTTAATTATTACAGTAGCGTTGTTTTGCCGTGTGGCGGCTGTAAAATGTCGCCCTGTTCATTCATCGGTGCTGATATCAATTACGCCCCTTGACAATCTGAAAAAAACATCTCCTGAAAACCGATACGCTATCAGGATCTGACGAAGATCACTAAACCGTGCTTTTATCAACAACCTAACCAACCAATCAGATTGTCGCCAACAAAATCGCAGAAGTGCATGATGATCACCAAAAAGGTGGAAGCGTTCCCCGAACGTTGTTTTCTATATTACTCAGTGTTTGAAGCCATGGGAAGTGTTGACAACCCGCGTATTTTACTGAAGATTTGTGTATTTTATATAGTTTTTGCATTCATGTCCACTGAAATGACGCTTCAGATCGTTTTTTCGACCATTGCCGATAGCGTTATGAATCATGCTTTCTGTGTGGATTTTCTAAAACTAGTTATCGGGGATAGCTAATACACGCTATTTGCGGGCCGTCATCAGATCTTATATTGTGTCTCTGATTGACCATTTGAAGGCCGTCCGTTAAGCACTATGTTTATAACTAGGAAAATAATAAGTTGCGCCCATCCCGGGGCTAAGCGGCGTTGATAATAATATGTTAAGTAATTTCAATTACTGCTCATGAAGAGGCTAAAACCGAGCCTGCAATATTTGTATATTTGTCGTGTTCGGTGGCTTTCAAAGTTCCTTTATTATCTATTTACAGAGATCCTGATGCTCATCATTGTGTTCACACCGGTCACGTGATCATCACATTGACCTGTGTACTTTCGCTCAAAGTACACTGGGATTGGGACTAGTTAGCTTGATGACGTGACCGCTATTTATAGAATGCCTCTAGATCCGCTCTTACATACAGATAAAAGACAGTGTTCAAAAGTCACATTAGACTTAAAATAAGGATATACAACTCAATATTACGTGTTATCTGATACGTTTCTAAACTAAATCGACAAAAAATACCATATTTATTCATTTGTCTACGGTAAATTGACGTAACGACATTGCGGACTGTTAACTCCGCGTATGAAGACAAAAATCCTGATTAGGACTGTTATGCGTTTTTATGATAGAGGTCTATGTTAGCTTGATGACGTGACCGCTATTTATAGAATGGATGCTCATTTATATTTTCAGTTTCGAGTGAAATTTGAAATCTGAAATCTTTAAGATATATTCTACGTCGTTCAAATTCTAATTATAATGCTTCTAAACTCCTGACAAATTAAAATGATAGACAAATAACAATTTATAGCTGTCGGTCTTAAATCTCAGGAGAGAGATTCATCGAGATATATCGCTTCAGACACTTACGGATATACTTTTCAAAAAGTTAAAATGGTAAATCGGGAATAGCAGGAAAATTCAGAAAACGCATATTCTTCAAAAAGCCAGAATTCAGAGGGAAAAAGAAGGTACCAATAATGTGGTCAATTTCAAATAGACTCACAAGTAATTTACAAAAGCGAGCAATCGTAACCAAATTTAGGAAAGCGAACAAGCTGCGAACAATATTGACAATACTCTGTGATTTGAATAATCTACGAACTCAACAAAACCAAATTAAAATGCAATCTCTAAGAAATCCAAGGGCATGTTTGTTCCTAAACAACTACAAAGTTATATTACCGAATAACAGATTAAGCCACTTCAATACACGTTCTACTTAATCTACGGAGCCCCTAAGGTGACATTTAGCATACTTTTTTCATTTTCCAGACTTTTTTAATGATTCGTTATTTCGTTTAAACGAAATGTCATATCGTATAAACGAAATATCATTTCGTTTAAACGAAATAACGAATCCTATTATTTCGTTTAATCGAAATAATATTCATTTAAACGAATTAATATTTCTTTTTAACCAAATAATATTTCGTTTAAACGAAATATTAATTCGTTTAAACATTTTTTTCTCATTTTTTTTCATATCACTATCCGTCAGTTAAAAAAGAGTTTTTACGAATGAACAAGATATTATAATTGGGGCGCGTCACGGGAAAAGGTACCTTCGGACAATTGACGTTAATCCTTGAAATAACGTCATAAAGTTGAGCAGACGACATTATTTATTTTGTCTTTCGCAGTAAAAATATAATTTTATTGTCAAAATAAGTAAGAAAATCACTTCTTAGTTATGAAAAACTAATCGATATTTGTAATTTCTTTCCAAAATATGACCGAATGTACTTATCCCGTGACGCGCCCCATGGATTGATGTGTCTGCATGATATTTAACCATTCGGTTATCTGTATTTGCAGAGCTAATTAAGGGTTGCTTGTAGAAAAGTCTTAAATCACGTAGAAAAAAATCATTTCAGGAGTAGCCTCAACCAGAAAAACAGCTTCCCACGAAGCCAAAAAGTAGAGAGGAAAAGAGAGCAAGGGTTCATATGAGAATCAATTTCAAATAACACACCATTCACAATCAACGATGAAGAGAACCATTGTGGTCACCGCCTTGGAACGGTCAGTCGCAAAATAAGTTGCCTTTGGAGGTTTAAACCATTTTCTAGGGTGCACAAACCTCACATTTGGCCAAGTAGGTTCTCATATGAACAAACAAGTACAAGGTTTCTTGGTGGAAAAAAACTCCAACAATCACGTTTTGGCCGTAAAGTACAACACCCTTGGTTTCGCTATATTCTCCTCACAAATGCCAGTTTCGATTGTGTGGCTTTTAGATTAACCCATACCTTAGTTAAAAGTAATTGGTTTACGAAGGCACAAGTCGATTTTATTGGAAATTTTTGAACAAGAAGTGTAACTGATGAATCTTATAATGTTTTCAATTTGAAGAGTGTACTGACTCATTGTGGAAAATTATATGATCGATGTAGTTAAAACAATGGTTATGAATATATTTAAATGTTGTATAGATTTTGGGAAAAAAGTAAAGAAAACATAAATAACAAAAAAAGAGGTTATACGATATATATATGTTTTTATTTTGTAGCAGGTTTCAATATCGCGTTTAGCTGGATTTATTTCTGCGGGGGCACATTCTGTAGGAGTTTTCTTTTTCAAAATCAGGTGTCTTTAATTTCTGCGGTTCTTATTCCTGTCGCGGACAACTTTAGGTGGATCAGATTTCCAAACATTTGTAATTTCAGTATAACAATATCAGTGTGGAAATAACGTAATAAATTGCAGTTCTTCTGTGAGATACATCAAGTTGTTTATAACAGATGTGTCAATTACGGTATAATGCAATAACTGCTGTTGAATAGATATAGCACCGATATTAGCGATCAATACATATACCATGTACTATTAACAAATCGTTTAGTTAACAAACATATGAATTTCTTATCATACATTATGGTTTGATTTATTAATTGTAGTTTTAGTTTTAATTGTATTTTCAAGCCTCGTACAAACGAAGCTGCAAAAAAAAAATGTTAACACCATCTAGGAATTTATATTTACGGAAAATTATGTAAAAGCTGTGCAGATATATAGTAATTTAAATATTAAAGTGGATAACCAAATATAAAAAAGGTTCATATATTTTAAGAAAATACCTTTCGCATTTTGTCTTTGGTAAGATATCAAATTATGTATTCCGTTTTATAGACGACTGCAACAGGTTTTTCGGCGTTAGCTGTCTAAGCTCACTTTTAACCTAGTTTTTAGACCAATGAAATGTTGTAAATAATACTCGTATTCTATTATTATGTAGCGGGAAAATGAAATAAAATATTTCGATTGGTAGCTTTTTACACCAGAGAGGCATCTAGCAGGGTGGAGAGGTATCTAGTGGGATTTTTAATTTTTATTATTATGCAGTGGGAAAATCAAATAGATTATTTCGATTTGTTGTTAGTGGGTGTTGTTTACGATTACCGTGAAAGTTTTTATATTTTGTGTAAGTATTTCTACCTGGCACTTACAGGTTGGAGCATTTTCGTTTTGAAAAGCGATAATTGTATTGGAGAAAAACAGTTTACGATTTAAATAACCAGTTAAGTAAATATTGATGGCTTAAATACAATTTTATATGGAATATTCATGGGTGTCAGGTTAACACTGAAATACACAGTGTAAAACGAAAGAGGTGCAGATATTTCTAGTTCTTACGGGTTCGTTTCTAGTTTCTTTGATACTGATTGTTAATTTCATTTCGAAAGTACAAGCTCTCTGTAGTGTAGTGGATATCTCTCTCGCCTCTCAAGCGGAGGCCCCGGGTTCAATCCTAAGGTGGGATACTTTTTTAAAGTTAATTTACGTTAGTTGGTAGATTTCGCTCTTGTAACAAGCTGTTTATATTATTTATATTTATTAAATTTCAAGGACATTTATTCATCTTGAGTTCTAACTCTACAAGAGGTATTTTATTGAAACTGAATAAATGTAGATCAAGGCTTAATGTAAGACATTGCTTCTTTATTCGACTTATTATCACCGTATGAAATTGTTGCAACAGCTTCAACATTGTTTTGAAAGATACTTTCAATGAATTTATGATTTGTCATGATTCGGTCGCTTAATCTCTAGGTCATACTAAGAAGGCAGGAGGGTTCGTCAACAGCTATAACAAGTAAATTAAAATAACTAAACTGTGTCTGCTTCGCCTTTCTATATTTCTTTCTTTCTTATATACATGTATATATAAAATTAATCTTTTCCATCAACGCCTTTTATCTTTTTCGGAGTAAGCTGTCTAAGCTCACTTTTGACCTAGTTTATCGACCAATGAAATATTGTAAATAAAACTTATTATGCAGCGGGAAAATCAAACAGATTATTTTGATTGGTTATTAGTGGGTCTCGTTAATGATTACCGTAACGATTTTTATGTTGTGTGTTAGTATTTACCTGGCACTATTATGTTCGGGCATTTTCGTTTTTAAAAGCGATAATCATTTTCGTTTTTAAAAGCGATAATTGTATTGGAGAAAAAGATATTAACGGTATAAGTAACCAGTTAAGTCAATTGATGGATTAAATACATTTTATATGGAATATTCATGGGTGTCAGGTAAACACTCGAGTACAATACACAGTGTAAAACGACAGAGAAGTGAAGATATTTCTGGTTCTTACTGGCTCCTTTCTAGTTCCTTTGATACTGATTGTTAATTTCATGCCAGACATTCAAATCGCCTTGGTGTAGTGGTTATCACACTCACCTCTCAAGCGGAGGACCCGGGTTCAATACTCGGGAGGGACACTTTTTTAAAGTTAATTTACGTAAAAGTTGGTAAATTTCGCTCTTGTAACAAGTTGTTATTATTATCATTTATTGTATTTTAATGACATTTATTCATCATTAGTACTAACTCTACAAGAGGTATTTTATTGAAACTGAATAAATGTACAGTTAATGTTAGACATTCTTCTTTAATCGACGTATTATCATCATACAAAAATTTTGCACGCTCTTTATTTCTTTCTTTCTTATATATAAAAATCTTTTCCATCAACGCCGTTTATCTTTTTTAAAGATATTTCTTGTTTAACTTTATGACCAACATAGTCTGCTGGTAGGTGGTTTGATTTCATCAAACTTCTTTTACGTTTTTGTTTAAATAAGAACCCCAAGTTGACCGTTTCAAGAAAGTTACCCGACGGGTAAATTGTCTTTGATGTATTTTTGAAATTGATCAACTTATTAACCTAACGTGAAGGTTGTCTTTTATACAGTATGGCTTTACCCGCAAGTATTTACCTATTCAACGACATAATTGCTTTTGGAAAATGTATACTCTCATGTACAGTTGTTGGTTGTTAGTTGTGTCGTATGTCGAATAGTCTTATTACAAACATATGCCCTTTATCTCTCATCTAAATGATTGCGTTCGGAATCTGTGTGGGCTTTTACTGATATTAGTAATGAACCATTCAATTACTACAACTTAACACATCCTTCCGATTAATTTTAAGCTTCATTGAATGAAATTAATTTAAATTATTAAGTTGACAGCAACTTGTTTGTTCTTCGCGCTTCATGATGAAATGAATCTGAAAAGTGTAAACGTTACATGATAACGATCATATGCACACCATTGTTTGGAAAGATAAACCTTTTACTTGTAAAGATATTGAGATGCGCCTTACATTTTTTATATTTGTCGTGTTCGATGTCTTCAAAACTTCATTTTCAAATATTTAAGTCGTGGTATTAATAATCCTGTTTCAAGATTTGTTAAAGAAACATACCTTTCATCAGAACCGTTGACATTGTTTTCCGCTTTTGAATGAAAACAAGCTAACATATAAAACATAAGACGCTAAAAAGCATTGTCCAGCAAAAGGCCCTTTTGCAGGACAATGCTTTTAGCGTCTGAAGTTTTATATGTTTGTGTGCTTTTGCATGCAACATTGTCGAGTTGATGGGTGTGGTGAAGTTCTTTCACTAAGACAACGTTTTATCAATTAACTTATTCTTTTGGGAAACTTTAAGTTCAGAGAAACGTAGGATCTATAGTAAATTCTATACGAATAGCGTGTTCGTGGTATTAATAACCATGTATCAAGATTTGTTCATATGAGAACTTGCTGGGTCAAGCGTGAGGCTGGTGCAATCTAGAACCTGGTTTAAAAACCCCAGTAGCACACCTCAGTATCAAATCGTTTTGCCACTGACCAAGGCGGTAACCCCTGGGGTTTTCGTTTTTGTTAACAACACCTCGAGGTACCTTATTGCTTTTTTGAGTATAGATAATAAACATTTTCCGTCTCTTGTTAATAAACTTTATCCTCATGAACTACAACTTAATAAAGCAAACACTTCAGATAAGCAAGCAAACTTTCTTGATCTTAATCTTTCTATTGATAAAAGATTGAATATATCACTACGAAAATATATGATAAATGGAAATATTTTAGTTTTAATAGAGTAAATTTTCCTTTTATAGACGGCGATGTTCATCTTGCAACATCGTACGGGGTTTATATCTCACAACTTTTCTAGAGCTTGCAATGATGTTAATGATTTCAGTGAACGTAATCTTTGCATACAGAAACTTTTAAAACAAGATAATAGGTATCACAAATTTAGGAAAACCTTTTGCAAGTTTTATCACAGATACTCAGATTTAATTCAAAAATACAGGTGCAGTTTAAAATCACTATTGCAACAAGGTATTTCACAGCCAGTTTTTTTAAGGAGATTTAATTTACAAACTTAATAAAATAAAAGGCAATGGTAATTTCTCCCGGTTATTCGTAAAAAACATCTGTATATTCAAAAAGAAAGGTTACCAACATGATATTTTACAGCGCTCTGCAGGCCCGGTGATTAACCCGTCTACAGTTGATCATTATGCTTACCTCTTTGTTGCAAGGCGGTGGCAAGGGTTTAAGAGTTTTTGAAGGTTAACGGGGAAATCATTTCTTAAAAGAACCTAGAAGCTCGATTTTTTCTTTTATCCCTGTCATCGTGTTCTTGCTGATTTGATCCCAGGGGCACTTGTCTCGGTAAGATCAGTGAGTACCCAACCCTTTGGCTTTGCAATGCTATTAGCTTCTTATGTTTTATATGTTTGTGTGCTTTTGCATAGAACATTGTTGAGCTGATGGGTGGTTTGGTGTTTTTTCACCAAGACAACTTGCACTTGTTTGTTGATATGAGAACCTGCAGGGGTAAGTGCGAGGTTGGTGCACCTTAGAACCTGGTTTAATCTCCAATTATTTTGCCACTGACCGTAAACAACATGATACTCTATAGCGCTCTGCAGGCCTGGTGATTAAGCCGTCTACAGTTGATCATTATGCCTCTTTATTGCACGACGGTGGCAGGGGTTAAAGAGTTTATGAAGGTTTATGGGGAAATCTTTTCTTAAAAGAGCATAGAAGCTCGATTTTTTCTTTTATCCCTGTCATCGTGTTCTTGCTTATTTGATCCCAGCGGCACTTGTCTCGGTAAGATCAGTGAGTACCCAACCCTTTGGCTTTGCAATGCTATTAGCTTCTTATGTTTTATATGTTTGTGTGCTTTTGCATAGAACATTGTTGAGCTGATGGGTGGTTTGGTGTTTTTTCACCAAGCCAACTTGCACTTGTTTGTTGATATGAGAACCTGCAGGGGTAAGTGCGAGGTTGGTGCACCTTAGAACCTGGTTTAATATCCAATTGTTTTGCCAATGTCCGTAAACAACATGATACTCTATAGCGCTCTGCAGGCCTGGTGATAGACTGGCTCCCGTCCCTATGTTCTGTTATATGTTCTCATGTCAATTATACAATAATCATCAATACCTCCAAGAAAAGCAACTCCTCCAGGTACCTTACTGACATGCATTTTACTTCCCTTATTTCCCAGAACATTAGATGGTTCAGCAAATCAGTAAAAAACGAGAAAAAAAAGAGAAAATGAAATGAATAAAAAAGGAGATAATAAGTATTTCAGTGATTTCTTAATAAACTATCTAGCTGCTAGCTGGCGCCAGGCTAGCCTGGTATTAACCCGTCTACAGTTGATCATTATACTTACCTCTTTGTTGCACGACGGTGGCAGGGGTTTTAGAGTTTATGAAGGTTTATGGGGAAATCTTTTCTTAAAAGAACCTAGAAACTCGATTTTTTTCTTTTATCCCTGTCATCGTGTTCTTGCTGATTTGATCCCAGGGGCTCTTGTCTCGGTAAGATCAGTGAGTACCCACCCCTTCGGCTTTGCAATGCTATTAGCTTCTTATGTTTTATATGTTTGTGTGCTTTTCCATACAACATTGTTGAGCTGATGGGTGGGTTGGAGTTTTTTCACCAAGACAACTTGTACTTGTTTATTGATATGAGAACCTGCAGGGGTAAGTGCGAGGTTGGTGCACCTTAGAACCTGGTTTAATCTCCATTGTTTTGCCACTGACCGTTCCAAGGCGGTAAACCCCCAGGTTCTCTTTTTGTTAATTGTTTGTGGAGTCTTTTTTTTAATTGGTCATTTTATAAATCATGCTCTCTCTCTTTTCTTCTTGGCGGTGTGTGGATGCTGTGTCTTCTAAATGTGGCATTTCATGATATGCGTATTTTACTTTTTTGTAGCGTAATAATTATTTTAAAACTGATAATTGTAAAACCATGCTCTCTTCTCCTCCCTTCCTTTTTAGCTGTTTGGAGATATTGTGTCTTCTGCATGTGTTCATTACTGATTAACCTCTTTAGTTTTTTATTAACATTCTGTAGTCCAGTCCTCTTGACCTTGTGATTACTTATCAGTTCCAGATTGTTTTGTTAATGCTAAAAAGAAGAGATAAGATTTCTGCAATCAATTCCTACAAATTTTATAAATATGTTAACCTTTAGACCTGACATTTTATAAATATTATTGTTTTCTTCAAAGCCACTAATTTGAACAGAATAAAGTATATTATAGATGCATGTGCTATCCATTAAATATTTAATGGATAGCACATGCATTTAAAAAACAATGTGTAAGGTAACTTGTAGTCACACCTGGCAGCCATATCTAATTTGCTTTTGCTGGTTTGATAGAGGGTCAATATTTGCACTTGGTGGCCATGTTAATGGAAAGTTAAAAAATCTTGTAGCTAAGTGAAAGGAAGCTGAACACCATTTCTGCAATGAAAACGGTTCAGCATATCTTAGCGTAGCGGGCTAGCAGTGTGAACTGGGCGGGCTGGCGGGCCAGCGGGCTAAACTGTAACACTTCATTGAATCAACATGAAAACGTTATGAAACATTTCCTAGCAGTGTGAAGTGGGCGGGCTAACAGTGTAGCGGGCTAGCGGTGTGAACTGGGCGGGCTGGCGGGCCAGCGGGCTAAACTTTAACACTTCATTGAATCAACATGAAAACGTTATGAACCATTTCCTAGCAGTGTGAAGTGGGCGGGCTAACAGTGTACCGGGCTAGCAGTGTGAACTGGGCGGTCTGGCGGGCCAGCAGGCTAAACTTTAACACTTCATTGAATTAACATGAAAACGTTATGAAACATTTCCTAGCAGTGTGAAGTGGGCGGGCTAACAGTGTAGCGGGCTAGCGGTATGAACTGGGCGGGCTGGCGGGCCAGCGGGCTAAACTTTAACACTTCATTGAATCAACATGAAAACGTTATGAAACATTTCCTAGCAGTGTGAAGTGGGCGGGCTAACAGTGTAGCGGTCTAGCAGTGTTAACTGGGCGGGCTGGCGGGCCAGCGGGCTAAACTTTAACACTTCATTGAATCAACATGAAAACGTTATGAAACATTTCCTAGCAGTGTGAAGTGGGCGGGCTAACAGTGTAGCGGGTTAGCAGTGTGAACTGGGCGGGCTGGCGGGCCAGTGGGCTAAACTTTAACACTTCATTGAATCAACATGAAAACGTTATGTATTATTTCCTAGCAGTGTGAAGTGGGCGGGCTAACAGTGTAGCGGGCTAGCAGTGTGAACTGGGCGGGCTGGCGGGCCAGCGGGCTAAACTTTAACACTTCATTGAATCAACATGAAAACGTTATGAAACATTTCCTAGCAGTGTGAAGTGGGCGGGCTTACAGTGTAGCGGGCTAGCAGTGTAAACTGGGCGGGCTGGCGGGCCAGCGGGCTAAAATGTAACACTTCATTGTATCAACATGAAAACGTTATGAAACATTTCCTAGCAGTGTGAAGTGGGCGGGCTAACAGTGTAGCGGGCTAGCGGTGTGAACTGGGCGGGCTGGCGGGCTAGCGGGATAAACTTTAACACTTCATTGAATCAACATGAAAACGTTATGAAACATTTCCTAACAGTGTGAAGTGGGCGGGCTAACAGTGTAGCGGGCTAGAGGTGTGAACTGGGCGGGCTGGCTGGCCAGCGGGCTAAACTTTAACACTTCATTGAATCAACATGAAAACGTTATGAAACATTTCCTAGCAGTGTGAAGTGGGCGGGCTAACAGTGTAGCGGGCTAGCAGTGTGAACTGGGTGGGCTGGCGGGCCAGCGGGCTAAATTTTAACACTTCTTTGAATCAACATGAAAACGTTATGAAACATTTCCTAGCAGTGTGAAGTGGGCGGGCTAACAGTGTAGCGGGTTAGCAGTGTGAACTGGGCGGGTTTGCGGGCCAGCGGGCTAAACTGTAACACTTCATTGAATCAACATGAAAACGTTATGAAGCATTTCCTTGCAGTGTGAAGTGGGCGGGCTAACAGTGTAGCGGGCTAGCGGTGTGAACTGGGCGGTCTGGCGGGCCAGCGGGCTAAACTTTAACACTTCATTGAATTAACATGAAAACGTTATGAAACATTTCCTAGCAGTGTGAAGTGGGCGGGCTAACAGTGTAGCGGGCTAGCAGTGTGAACTGGGCGGGCTGGCGGGCTAGCGGGCTAAACTTTAACATTGAACCAACATGAAAACGTTATGAAACATTTCCTTGCAGTGTGAAGTGGGCGGGCTAACAGTGTAGCGGGCTAGCAGTGTGAACTAGGCGGTCTGGCGGGCCAGCGGGCTAAACTTTACCACTTCATTGAATCAACATGAAAACGTTATGAAGCGTACTTCACGGACATTTTTTCTGCTGCTTTATGAATATTTGATTTCCAGCGATTTACAGTTTTATGCCTACACTCTATATTTTCGACTTCCATGATCGATAATTGCTTGAAAATTGTTCACCGACGCATGGTCTTTGCCATGCAAAATAAATTTGTTGCTATTAAATACCAACGAAGGTGAACATAATATTACATATTGTGATAAACGTGATAATTACGTTCTGTTATTGGTAACAGTAGCTTGCGTGTTTCCATTTCGAATGTTATAAAACGAATATAGCGGAATATTATATGAGAAACTTTTTTCCATTTCGAACGGTAAGCTTTACTTTGAGTTAAATGTAAAATTAATAGAGTATTAAAACGATTTTATTACAGAAACGTCAGCAAAAAGAATTTCTGGAAAAAATAATGAAAATTGTTTTAGCTTACATGTATTTAATTTTGGAATCATTAAGTTAGACCGAAATATGTTATATAAATATATTATAATATAATTATATAATTTTTCTTTGAGTTTTGATTAATTAACAACCTAACTTGAGACAATATTGCATTATTGATAACAATGTTCGTTTCAGTAGGAAGAACATAATAAGCTGATATCATGTCTAAGTAATAAGAAAGGTATTGCACATATTTTATTTTAGTTAAAGTTAATTTTTCTATAAAAAAAGATTTATCGCATTTTAAAAAATTAATTTCTTTTAGGTTTTGGAATATTTACACATCAAAACCCACTTTACTTACTTTTTGAACCGTGGAAGAGCCTTGGTATAGGGTAAGAGAGTTGGACATCTCCTCGCGAATTTACGCGTTCGGTTCCCAGCTGGGATGAGATATTTTTCGAGTGTCTCTATTCACCTGCGACATGAGTTCTACGTATAGTTACAACCAAGTAAGCAACCATCGAGCGATATTAACTTGTTTTATTTATGATGTAAAATAATTAATTTTAATAATTAACAGTAAACTTAGTGACAGCTCGATACAATTCAAGAAAATAGAAGATATTAAGACACATTGAAGTCACACTTCATATTGCCCATTTATATGGGCATTGCTAGTTTTCGCTATCAACATCACGGTTATTAGGTAATGTGTAATAAGGTCTTTAAGCGAGCCACACAAATCTAGTTAAGTGCAAAGCTTAGGCGACGTTTTAAACAAGCTTAAAGCAAAACATTCGCAACTGTTCTTTTGAACATTGTACATTTCACCTAATTACCTAGTGAGAGACAAAATACTATAATACAAGTATGTGTAAAAGACAAACTTATACATTTAGTTAAAATTCACTCAGCACGCTTAATTTATTATCGATCTAGTCATACTATTCTAATGCTTATTATTTAAGACTCTTGTGAATTCAAAACCCAGGCGACTTATTTCCGCCTTCACAAATCCATTTCCCATTTTGATCCAATTAATCCGAATACAAAGTATTTCAGGAAACACTGCAGCAAAACATGAGTAGCTGGTTCGTGTATCAAGTTAAGTATGTTGATTACGAACTGAAATAATGTTCATTTTTATGGGCGGTGAAAACTGTTCTCCTATCTTTGCTATAAAAAGTCGATGGCTTGGGGTTCTAGCATTGCCATATATCAGTAAAAGAAAGCGTTTGTCCGCTTTTAATAAGTCAAAGGCTTGGATCCTAGAATCATCCTAGAAAAGTGAAAGTATTTTGCTGACTTTGCTGTGAATCAGTCGAAAGCGTGTGTCCGAGCATAAGGGCACACCAGTGAAAGCGTTTGTGAAACAGTTGCGTGGTTCATAGGTTTATGTATAGCCAGAATGAAGACCGTTTGTTCTACACTTTTTGTTCGGAGATCCAAGGCATAAGTCAGACCCTTCTTGTTATTTACAGGTCCAATGCGTATGACATTTTGTTTATGTAGTTATCGTTTTGTGTACATGTATTTTTTCGTTGTTAAGAGGCAATGAGGCGTTTGAATGATTTCTGGAATTAATTTTGTGTATAATACAATTGCCTCATGTGCCGTAGTGCTTGTTGATTTACTCATTGTATAATAATTTTGTAACAAAATAAAAAAATGCATGATGATGATTATCTTACTTTCTTGCTAGATTTAAGAAACATCATTTTCTGACGCCTCTCATGGTAAGATGTTATAAGCGTAACACAAAAACTTTTTTTAATGAAAAATAGAAACTTTTACAACAATAATTCTCAAGTAAGCCTCAGTTGGATTAATTCGGTTCTTAAATGCATTAAACAGTGTCACGTGACCTAGCACCGACCTATCGGGATTTGTTGAAGGATTTAAAAAAATCTTCATTTTATCGGCGCAAGTAAATTTGCAAGTAGTTTGATGACGATAGTTCAGAAATTTGATAATATAGAAGGCTGCAAAATGTGTTATTATGGGCCTAAGCAGTACATAAATGGTTTGCATTCAGTCATTATTTGGGAAATGGTGACATTTAACATTTTCCGAGTCGAGAAAATGTTTAAAACAGTCTGCCAATTCGTCCACCGACGCACTACGAATACAAATTAAGCGCTGTTTTGATAATGTCTTCTCCATTCTTCGAACGACTCGAAAGAGCTTAGAAAACGATGTAAATACTTTCTTCAATACAATAACTACATCATGAACATCATTGAAAAAGGTAACCTAGGCATATAAGGAATATACACACTCAGAAACACAGTCTAAGTTTAATATATCATTACTATCAAATAGAAAGTGACACACCAAACTACGAACAAATGTAAGAAACCATTTAGTAGCGGTGGGTAACTAATTAATTTGGTGCTGGGACTTTACCAAGAGTCTAGAGTCAACAATCTTTCATCTGCACCATCAGTGCCCAAGGTTATAAAACTGAGCATGGAAACCTGTCTCAAATCTCAAGCATCTGATTGGCTGAAATGGCGACCAGTCGCCATTTCAGCCAATAAGATGCTTGAGATTTGAGACTGGTTTCCAATCTCAGCTTTATAACCTCCAGTCCAGGTTCTCATATGAACAGACAGGTACAAAAAGGTGAAATATGCATATCAGAAATTGCCACATTCAGAAAAAACAGCCTCCACACACAGTCAAGAAGAAAAAAGAAGAAGAAGAAGAAGAAGAAAAGAGAGAGAGAGAGAGCAAGAGAGAGAGAGAGAGAGAGAGAGAGAGAGAGAGAGAGAGAGAGAGAGAGAGAGAGAGAGAGAGAGAGAGAGAGTGGTTAATAAAATGATCAGTTTCAAAAAAGACTCCACAAACAGTAAACAAAAATGAAAACCCGAGGGGTTACCGCCTTGGAATGGTCAGTGGCAAATCAAGTTGCCACTGGGGGTTTAAACCAGGTTCTAGGCTTCAGGTTCAAGTTCCAGGTTCAAGTTGCCTTTGTAATGAACTCCAGCTGACAGTGTTACATGTAAAACATAATGGCTCTGTCAAGCAGTTGGGTAGGTACTCGGTCATCTATCTTAGACAAGAGCACCCGGGGTTAAATCAGCAATAACACCATTTAGTAAAAAAAGAAACTTATCGAGCTTCTTAGTTTTCTGCAAAGATTTCCCAGCAAAATCATAAACTCTCGCCACCATGCATTTATTGAGTTAAAAACGATCAATTGTTGCTTGTTCATCACCGTTTGGTAGCCTTTTATTTGATTTTAAAGATGTTTCTTTATGAATAAAGTTGTAAATTTGATACTGCATTTTTTATATTTGTGAAAAACTCTGCATTAAACACTAGTAGAAGAATACCTTGCCACAGCATGGAAACCAGTCTCAAATCACAAGTATTTGATTGGCTGAAATGGCGTATGGTCGCCATTGCAGCCAATCAGATGTTTGAGATTTGAGGCTGGTTTCTAATCTCAGTTTTATAACCTTTAGTTATGATATTTAGTTGCAATTGTATATTTGGTGTTTAAATCAGAGTACGACGATAAGACTTATAAAAGATCTTTCTTAATTTGTGGTACCAATTTCCCAGTTTCAAATGTTTACCTGTTACGCAGCTTGTTCGTTTTTCTAGAATCAGTGTAAATGAAATCTTCATAAACTCGCAACGTGTACTTAAAATATAACTCTTAATTTCATTTTTGCCAGTTTCTTTGAAATATATTTTGGTTGTTGGAACATTCAGGCAGATAAATATTTTATTCAACAGAAGACAATGTGCTAATGAATATTGGTATATAAACAGCAAGATGCCTGTGTTATGCCAGCAACCAATCGATACATATATAAACAGCAAGTCAACACTATTACTGTCTAAAATTTGTCATGAAATCACTGTTCTTTTATGCATAACTGTGAAATGTGAATTTAAATATAACAACTAAATTAATTTCGAATTCAGTATACATTGTAAATTATTCCATCATGGCCCAAGGGATTCGTTGAGTTTGGATGCAAAATTCAAAGATTTTAATAATTATATACTCAACAAAAAAAGAAACCTGACACTGTAACTTTGAATAAGTATGAGGTGCATATTCAAAATCTATATATTTTTGCACCATCCAAAAGAAAATAACCAATGAATCACTTGTTTCATGCACCAAAAATATCAAAATGCATAATTAAGTTCAAAACATGCATAATTTTTATTACATACCATAATTCAATTAGCTTTAAATCTGATTCCAGGAAAATACACCAAATATAAAGTGTCAGGTTTCTATTTTTGTTGAGTATATAACATAATCTAATAAGAAATACAATGTATTAAATAAAAGTGAAATATTGGGGTATTTTTGTTGATGACTTCCATCAAAGCATCATCTTTTAATTAACAACAGTAAAACTGTTTACATATTGTCAAAGGGAACAACAATAACCTTTAAACATGACAAATATCAAAATATTTCACGCTCAGTTTGATAAGGACTGAGAATGAGCAGACATGAAAATGGATATTATAGTTAATGGTCGCCTAGCCCCGGGTTGAGCTCATTATTTACACAAATATCAGTATTGTGTTCAACGGCCTTGATAGGCTTTATAATCGATAACAACACTGATTGAATGTACGAGGAGACTTTTTACGGCCTCCTCACAGCTCAAACAACGCAACTGTGATAATAAGAGAAAAAAGAAAGAACTTTGAGAGCCATCGAACACGACAGATATCAAATATTGCAGGCTTGGTTTGGTTGCATCGTTTGGAGAGTGTCGTTAGAGTGTCGTTTGATGTGGTTTGTGTTTTCAATGAAACGTTTCTTACAATTTTGTCCAAAAATGGATACTTTCATTAAGCGAACGATATATAGTTTAACCTGGCATTAGAATTTAACTAATGAGTTATACGTCTTAAAGAATCTCTGTTACAGTTTAAATACAGTTAAATAATGTGTCGGTACCATATAAGGTTTTCTGTTATAATGTCTTTCCGACTCGATGACGGATTGCTTGTTCCGACTCGAGTGTCACAAAATGTGCATTTGAATGAAAATCGTGTTATATATTTGCTGCAAGTTTTCCAAATATAAACTCTTAAAACTTGTTTCCAACTTCTATAAACGTAATACACGATAAATATCCGAAAATGTCATTTTCAGATAAGCACCTCCAAAAATACGCCATAAAATACATTTTAACTTATGTTTTAAAAATGATCTACCTTTATTAATAAAAATACTAATACTATAAATAATATATTTTGTTTTCGATTTTTCTGTTAACTTACTTGATTCGGTCATTTCTTTCAGTTTACATGGATTTCAATGTGGATGTTTAATTGTGTTTTAAATAACATTATCTCTGAAAAGGCTGTATGTTTGATATATTGGGATGTCATGTAATGGACATTCATTGCTAAGGCAGTGTAAGTGCTTCAAATTCTTCTGGCACATCACTATACAAGCAGCAGTGGCTCATAAGACTCGGTCTAAAATTGCAATGACTGCCAGAAGTTAAGATCTAGCAGGCACGAAAACTATTACTGCACATAGTTCATAAAACACTTTTTCTCATCAAAGTCAGACCAATTATTTATGACCACCCAGCTAGGAGATACTTTCGACTTACGTCTGTACATCAGTTAGAAGTTTTAACACAAACTGCCAGGAACAAAGAAGATAAAAGTTTATAGCTAATAGCAGTAATGAAACAGCTCGCAGATGTTTCTAAGCGGCTTTAATACAGCACCTGTACAGATTCTTATTAAAAGTATCCATAAGAAATTATTTAAAAAGCAAATTTAGTAACTATTAATTCGTTCGTAATAAGATGCATAAAGCACAACTGAACAAAACAACCGTTAAGATCGACATAAATAAACTAGTCACAGCTATGTTTGTGGAGATCAAAATAACCAACGCTACAGATTTTTTTTCCAAATGAAGGATGCTCTAGAATTTTTCGTGTATAACGTTTTACAATTAAAACCATCGTGGTTTTTGTACTGATGCTGTTAAAGTGTGTTATTTTATTTGGCTAACGGGTTTCCATTATCTTTTATTAATGTAACATATTTGTATGTTCAAATGAAACTATTATCACACATATGTTACAACCCTAATAGGATGAAACTCGCATGAAACGTAATGTCAGTTTATTGTTTCAGGGTTGTTTGGTTGTGCTGTCTGCGTTTCGCTACCGATATTTCTGTCTTGCATATTTCACTTTTCCATATTTGATTAAATATAAAGTCTGTTTAAAATAAATAAAATAGATAAAGCTGGACTAAACAACCAGCTACTTGTTTATTTTAATTTAAGATTTAAGCTATTCTAGTAGGATGGACAAAACAGCATAAAAACAATTATATAAATATAAGTATTTTTACGAAAGTATTACCATGCATACATGCATTTCAATTTTTTGTTCGATTTGGTTTTCAATATTTTTTGTTAGAAATTTTGCACTGACATTAAGCAAGCAATGCAGAGTAAAGATAGATCGATAAATACTTAAATCCTAGTGAGCGATCTTCATCACTGAATGGGAATAGAATAACAAGGCACAGATAAAATGTAAACTCATATGAAATATGTTCGTTATTGGTAATACTTGTGAGAACGAATTCTTAACAAAAGAATAGTTTGTTACAATTCGTAATTATCTGGATCCAGTTAATTGGAAAATGGCATAGATAATTCTTCACACCATTAATATAATTGCAGTGAATGTAAATTTATATGCAGTTATTTCTTGATATATATTTCAGATCATCTGACAAAAAGACGAATAAGACGTCGACAAATGTCAGCGGCAAAGGTTTAGCTGGCGAGTGTGTGAAACAGCAAAATGTCACACCAGTTACCCACGCACCGGTCAGAAGACTTAAATGAGCGGATTACTTCAGCGGGTGCTATATTATCTGGAAAAAATATTGGAATATACTCTGAATACACTGAGCGACAAAATCCAAATGACACTGGGAGAGACATTTCTTCTACCAAGAGTAAACATTATGAAAATGCTAATCAATTTAAAGGTGTGCGTTTAAAAGACAGCAATTCATGTTTAAAGGGAAGTGGTAATTTAATAACGAAGAGTTCTGGTTTAAATCCTGTAGAGTTCAAATCCAAGGAAAATATCTTAACGAGACGCGCCACATCTGGAGATTTCAAAGTAAATGACAAGACTGAGGAGATACACCCTATTACCAATGAAGACCATAGCGAATCTAGAACAATACACAGTGTTCCGAGGATTATTCGTCCGCCTCTTAGGCGCCACAGAACTCTGCCATGTACACCAGGATCCTTTGTAAGTGATGACCATTTGATAAATAGTAGACCTAAATATCGTTTGGAAAGTTTATATTCTATGCAACAACCAATAGCTCAAGTAACCGATAACTCAACTAGTCTAAAGGTTACAAGTTTAGATAAGACAGCCTCGGGTAAAACTACTGCTAAACATAGACTCCCGCACAGCCTTCGCCAACAATCATTTAGCGAGAATTCCGAATATATACCTTTACAAGAGCTGACCGTAAAACGCCCTTATATATCGGATAATTCCAGTGAGACTCAATACAAGAACACATTTCATGAAAAGATTAGACTAAAACACAGATCAAAGTCCAATGAGAACAGCGATTACTCGGACTTCCATTTGATTTATCCAACCGCTCATAAAATTGACCATTCATTAGACTCTAGAAAAACCGTCGCTTTTTGTGCGGTACATTCGTCAGGGAGCCAAACCGGAAGCGACAATCATTCTTATCTTGACATCTCTCAGAAAACAGACAAAGATCGGCAGAGTCCACAAAACAAACAATTTCTATCTCCCGACAACTATAGCCCAATGTTAGAGAGGTCTAAAAGTGTCCAGCGATTGGCGAACCAAAGTTCCACGGAAACAAGCGGTCTCGGGGAAACAGTTACGTCAGGTTTGAGCTCCCAGGAGAGCATAGTGAGTTTCTCCAGTGTTGCTAAACCTGCTAATACAGAACACGCATCGCCCCAGCCGGATCTGGGTATCGATCTACGAGAAGATACCAGAAATATAGGCACCGAAGCTAATAGCACGTTTGGGACAGCGATTATTGATTCAGATAATATAATTAACCCTACAAATGAGTCTAAGAAAAGCAATAGATACAGGCATCCTAGCGATATAATAGTACCGTGTGGTGTAAATATTCAAGTTCATCACACTGATAGTATTGTTTCAGCGGAGAACAGTCATGGTGCTGCTGGTGGAAGATCGATCAGTCCGAGTAGTGATAAAGTGACACAACGGCAGATGACTTCTAGATTCATGGTATCATCAGAGCATCTCTCCGCCAAGGGGTACAAACCACCCTTGGACTTCCGGAGCAATGATGTCAAGAAACCGGATAATCTACCTATGTTTAGTTCCAACGTCGGCCCGGACTTTGATTCATTGTTTTCGCAAAGCAAGACACTTAAAGTTCCTCCGTCGGCAGTTGGAATTCAACTTGATCAAATAAACAACGAATGGAATAAGCATAATCGTGGATCGTCCATTAAAAGTAGGTCATCACAAGGTTCTTTCAGATCTCGATCTGGCTCAACACGTAGATCGAAACGATTTCTTGCTCAACGAGAATCACGATGGATGAAATGGGGAAGAGAGAGACGTCAGTCCTTCATACGACGTTTAGAAAAGCTGGAAAATCCACCGGAACCGGAAATACCACGTGCAACGACACCGGTGAAAAAAGCGCGCCAAGAAGGATTGATGTTCATTCATCCGGATTTAGAAAGCAAATACATAACAGAAGACGACATAAATTATATTAAAAGACATAAAGAAGAGCGTTTGAAAACCTGCAAGCTCATTGAAAAATCAAAACTTAAACTTCATCATGAGAAACACGACATCAATCGTCTTTCTTCAAATGAACTGATGGCTCTATCGCGATTCTGGGAACATCGTGTATTTGTTCGCGCTAGATATGTGTCAATCTTGCTCAGTGTTGTTACCATAGTGATATACGTGCTCAGTATCTGCTCAACACAGTGGGTTTCCTATCCGTCGCCAGAGGGTAAGTAATTCATTGTTATTGCAGTTTGTTCCTCTTTATTCACATAGTTTTACTTATATAGTCTAAGGACCAACAAAGCAAACTTGCTACAATTGTGCAGTGTCTAAGTTCGATATCCGTTCAGAAGTTTGAAAGTTTTTCTTAAGAACACTGTTAAGCTAGGTGTTTTATCTAACTGCCCCCCATCCACTATGATAGCTATTGATACCTTTTCGTTTTTCCCTCGGTCCGTTGTTAGGGTAAGGATTAGGGTTATGGTTTAGGGTCCAAAAGCGGAAAGACTGTTAAATCGATCTTGCTATAACAGAAAACTTATCCACTTTGCAACCATGACAGTGCAAGCAGAAAAAAAAATCTTCACATGCTGATAACTTGGTAATTTTAATAAAAAAATATAAATGTGATCTTTTGATTATATCGATAAGTATACATATTCATATGTGTGTAAAATACCAAGTTAATCTGTAATTATTTACCAGCGAAATTCCTAAAATGAACGTAATTACAATGTTATAATTGTAAAAAAACCCATAGAGTTTTATTTATATTGCGTTAAACGATTTTCTTCAAATCGTGTTCTTTTGTAAGTCAGATTCCTACATGAAAACTTCAATTGAATAAATAACAAATAGGATGTCATTTTATTCATGCTAACTTCGCAGCATTGGAACTCTCGTCTGTACGTAATAACGGTTATAAAATAGCACTGCGTTTTGACTAAGTCATAATAGATTCTGTAAATGATTTTCATGTCGGACTTCGGTACGATTCGTCATTTTATGATAAAACGAATGAAGTTTCGCACTTCTGAAAACGAGCTTTGGACAATAAAAGGACAATAAAAGCAGACTAACAAAGTAGCTTGTATTTTATAGAGTTTTAATTACATGATCAAGCAATAAAGCAAATTGAAGTAGAATGTAGCGAAATTATCAAAAACAAACTACAGAGAAACATAGAACATAGGAAACAATTCTACTCACGTCGATCGTTCATACTAAAATAAACCATAGAATATCGTCACATCAAGGTGTATGTGTCAAAACAAAAGTGAAATCAAATCAAAATTAAAATTTATAATGTGGCGATTATGGTTGTGCAACCTATTGCAGCGCTTGGGAAAGACTTGGGAAATGAATGAATGAAATTTGCAACAGCGTTAGATTTTCTTCTTAAAACAACTTTTTCTTATGTTATATGTATGTTACTCATGGACGACATTTGATGCAAATGATAAATTAATAATATCACTTTTTAATTTCACAAATACAAACGTATGTCGCTGTTATCGTATGAAAATGAATAAAGATATAATATTTGAACGGAATAAGCCAGTTTTAATTCATCTATGTTCAAGATGCGAGCACTGTAACTTTAAAGCTTCGAGGTTATACTGTGAGAAGTGTGTGGGGAAAAAAACCTGCACTGTATTTCAAGCTTAAATGTGTAGAACATCGAACAGGTGTATTTTAAGATGCGAATTAAAAGATTAAATATAATAATACATATCATTCGGTATATGTAATCTACCTTGAACAATCAATTACATTTATTATTAATTCATTTATAGCAATAAATATATAAATAGATACCTGATACCATGGTTTCATCCGACCAGTAAAAAATGGAGCCCTATTAGTGAGTTTCCGCTTTTTGCAGAAGGGACGTTGAGAAAGTTTTTTAATTGTCTTGCAGTTTCTTAAAAAATTGAATGAAATAACAACTCTTTAACAAAATGAATTTCCATAACGACAAATTTCAATTGCTTAAAACTAGTCTTTAAAATTAATGCACAAAAAGGTATATTTTCGAAAAGGAATATTTTAAGTACTTTTTTAGGACCCACTAATCTCTCTTGTGCGGGAATTGATGTATGTATTAATTGTCATCTAGTAAAAATAATGTATGCCCATTATTCGTCCAGAAAATCGTTGTATTTCTGTTTAATCTTACTATAAAATGGTGATGTAAATAGTTCCTGCTAGAACCTGATTTAAACCCTCTGTGTCAAAATGTTTTTCCAGCTGTCGTTCCAAGGCAGTTACCCTCATGTTCTCATTTTCGTTAATTGTTTGTGGTGTCTCATATACATTTGATCATTTTATCATTCCCTGCATTTTATACTTCTCCCATTTATAATAATATCACTGTAAGTTTTTTTTTGTTTCGGCTGTAAAAAGTCTCCCCGTACATAAATGATGTCAACTACGCACTTTGAAGGCCGTTGAGTATCGTGATACATTTATTTATGTAAATACTAAGTTCATCTCAACCCGAAATTTGGCGGCGTTGACAGTAATATGCATTTCATTCCTGCTTTTGATCAGGCTTAATCAAACCAATAGCTCTATAATTTGTCGTGTTCGGTGGCGCGATTCAAACTTCCCTTTTCATCTCTTTATACTCCCTAAAACTTCGATATTATACATTGGCTTTCAATTGGAATTTATCTTTTATAATTGTGGTAAAAATAACTACATCATTAAACGAATGATTTGCTCCTTCTATTTATACTTTGAACAAAGTAATAAATATACATCGGTATCTGACATACTCACTGTTTATAACGATCTTAACTTTTACATATTGTTCCATGATTAACAATTTTGCGTTATGTCTACATTTTATAAATTTAAAATCCAGAGCCGAAGAGGACCACAAAACCAACCAAACCTTCATAATAAAAGGCAAAAGAATCTAGCCCAGATTCTCGCCTCCTTTGAAAAGGCTTGGGGAAAAAAGCAACCATAGTCACAGGTGCCAACGTCGTGCAATCAAAGACGGAAACGTATCGATTAATAGTTATTAGATGAATTGTCAAAGTCCCGTGGGTAAATTACTTGCAGAATTTAGTTGGACTTGTCAATATCTGTTCTTACTATCAATATCATTGCATGATACTGTAGTAACATTAATATTTCTGGAATACTTACGTTCGTGGAATTTGTGAACAGTGCCCAAGTTTATAAAAGTGACAATGGAAATCAGTCTCAAATCTCAAGGATCTGATTGGCTGAAATGGCGACCACATCAGCCAATCAGATGCTTGAGATTTAAGACTGGTTTCCAATCTCAGTTTTATAACCTTGGGACCAGATCGATTCAGGAATTTTAAACCACCATGAAATAAAAAATAAAACAAAGTTAGAAAAAGTCATTTCCCTGAAATGAGGAACCTACGAAAATGATGTCTCACTGAAAACCACGAAACTTTATGCCTACAAATATAGATGCATCCTCATTACTCTATTTAGATTAGTTATGCTTACCAAACATCGTCTTTTATACATAGAGAAAATAGTATTACCATGTTTATAACATTTGCTGTTGTGTAAATCAATAAAATCAATTTTTTTTACTTTAATGTATTTAACAGTTTTTATCGTTCTTAATATTATTTTGTGGCCAATATCGCCTTATTTAAAATTATAGGTTGGTATTATAACGCGGCCGGAGTCACGTAATAATGGTCACGTGTATTCTCTCGCAACATTGTTGGGCCTGGGGCTGTCACTGCTACTTCAGTAGGTAAAGTTCTCGGAACTCTGGCGCTGTCGTCCTGAACTTACGTGCTTGATTCCAAGTGTCAACATTGATATCATTTTTTCATTTTATAAGATCGGCGGTGCGATAACTAACTATTAGATAATAAGCATTATCGGTTATAGACGATAATGCCATTTATAGAAGGAATAAATTAATATTGATGCTTTAAGAAAGGGACGTAAATCATGATGAATGATTTAGTAATACATTTTTGAGTTATCTTTTGATGACGTATTCTTTGACGTCATCAGCACATGTAAGCTAGGAACGAAAATGGCATATTATGCCAAATATTAAACAGATATACATGGTTACTATGTTTTTGAATTTATTTCCGAGATAATTACAATAATGCTCACTAAATTCTAAGCCCTATCATGGTTTATAACGTTGAATAAGGTTGTGCATCTTAGTGTGCCTTGTTTTGGCGTAATTTATATATGCGGCGTTGTTCATACTGTTCATAATTCCGTCTGATCTATTCTCGATGATACCAAAAACACCATAATACTGATTGAAGAAAATACTCTATAATTGAACATTTGTAAATCATTTCGAACTAATGACTATAAATTTCATATTAAAATTTGAAAAATTATGAATGAATGTTTTCTGGTAATGGGTTCTAAATATCAAATATTTCCCGGTGTTATCCGGTTTCTGCGTGTTGAATTACAGTAAAACACTCTACTATCGGAGTAACATTATGTACTTCGCCTCCAGTCCTCAGAATAATGGATGCACAATCGCTTGGCTCATCAATATTTCATGACTAATTGTAAAACTGGAATCCTTGTTAAAAACAAACAATTGCATTTGGAGAAAGAAAATGTTTCGAAACTGGAGATAAACAGTCATGCACGCACTTATTTATGTGTAACCCAGGCCTAGGATTGAGTTTTTTATTACATACAGCCTGGTGTCGCCACGAAGTTGTACACGCGCTTATTCACTAACTTTTTTTATCAGAGAAATTAATTATTTATATCTATCCCTACATAATCAGAATTGAGCCGGAAACAGGAAGAGATACCTAAATTATTTCACAGAAGTTAAAAAATGCTGGATTTAGTGCCAGTTTGAGTTCACGCATACCTTCACCATGATATTTTTGTTAATTTCATGCACTAAGCGGTCAAAGTTAACGTTTCGAAATTATTTTCGAAATGGCGTATATTTATTTCAGGCGACATTATTAATTTACTAACATCGAACAACTTAACTTGAGATATAATTTACGGTTCGTTTTATGCCAAGTAAGGAATAAATGTGCTTCTTAGAGCAACACAATCACTCAATTGTTTTTTACTTCAGAGTTCCAGCTTACCAGACCCATTTCGTTCATAAGAGGAATTTAATAGATTTAACGGATTTAACTAAATTATTTTATTAATTTGTTTCCAACCGTACAGAAAAGCTATTCTTGACTGAAATAGGAATTTAGAACTGAATTATTTCTGCAAATTTTAGTGTGTCATCATATCAAACACCATTTGGGAATGAAATACAATCTGAAAAGTTTGATCTTTTGCTTCGGCTGCGCTGAGAATAGGTAATTACATAATGTATACTATTTTTGAAATGTTAAATATTAAGGTTCGAAATTATGTAATGAAATAGAAAAAGTACTGTATGCATACATTATGTATCTTGCTCAACGAGCTTCTAAGGAATTGATCAATAACTGTACAGATTGAATGTACGGAGAGACGTTTTACGACCGCCACACTGTACAAACAACGCTAGATGAAAAGGGAGCTTTGAAAGCCACCGAATTCGACAAAATATTAAAGGATTGGTTTACCGAGCCTGCTCATGGCAGTAATGGAAATTTATATTACTGTCCCGTTTAAGCCCAGCTCGATATTTACAAGTAAACAGTACCAATTTTATCTATATATTTCAAACGATGGTGTGCATATGACCATGAACATGGAACCTTAAAGGCATTTCTTTATGATAAGTACTATTTCATGATCGGCGAAGTATGGTTGCTTCACAAACTAATGGGAAATCGGTTCTTTTTCTCTACAAGAGTAAAAGATGGAATTAAACAGAACATAATTTTGACAGGTGATCTGATAATACAAATTGGAGAATATAGTTTTCATGATCGTTAAAGTGTTGTGCGAGGGGTGATAAAGCAATTCGGGGAAAGTGCTCTAATTTCATTAGCTTTATAAATGTTGCAAATATATGTGAAGCAGAAAATTCGTTTAACTAATAATGGTCAGTTACATGCGATTATGGCCAATTGATATCACATCTTAGCCTTCTCATGCAGATTTATATCGCTCAATATACTAAGCCTAATGTAGTCATTTTTTTTCTTTTAACGTTATGTCTACACCAACCTGCGACCATTTAGTCTTACCAAAACAATTTTTACAATGTCTTAACTTATTATATTTTATATCATCACTTTCTGTAGCAGTGCATTCCATGTTTGAGATTTTTCATCTATAATTTGAATTTTGCACTAATTTGCATTGTGGCGGCTCTAAAACAAATGTAACGTTTATCAAAGTTATCCGCGCAATACTTTCTAGGAGCGGGGATGGTCTGGCTTGAGAAGTTGGTACCGTGACTGGCTATCTAGGCGCTGTCGCTGTAGCGGTTTTATTCCCATTATTAGCATATACCATTTATATACCATTTACCATTTATGATTAACAATTATAGCACTGTTTGTGCTGTTTGGTTTTTATGGAATTCATATAAAAAAACAACAAATGATTCCATGAACCGTAGTCCATATTAACTTGGCAAACTAAAGGATCAAATCTACAACTGTTTTATTAAATTTCTGGGTGACTAAAGAAAGTACGAGTTATTTAAAAAACATCTACCGGTAACTCGTGTAACGTTGCTTACAATGTGAAAACTACAGACTAAACTGCAATTTTAACATAGGAAGAACTATGGCATTACGGTAAATTTAATATAAGAAGAACTATGGCATTACGGTCAATTTAATACAAGAAGAACTATGGTATTACGGTCAGTTTAATATAAGAAGAACTACGGCTTTACGGTCAATTTAATATAGAAAGAACTACGGCATTACGGTCAATTTAATATAGGAAGAACTATGGCATTACGGTCAATTTAATGAAGAAAGAACAACGGCATTACGGTCAATTTAATATAGGAAGAACTATGTCATAACGATCAATTTAATATAGGAAGAACTATGGCATTACGGTCAATTAAAAATAGAACGAACTATGGCATTACGGTCAATTGAATTATAGGAAGAACTATGGCATTACGGTCAATTTAATATAGGAAGAACTATGGCATTACGGTCAATTCAATATAGGAAGAAATATGGCATTACGTTCAATTTAATATAGGAAGAACTATGGCATTACGGTCAATTTTATATAGAAATAACTACGGCATTACGGTCAGTTTAATATAGGAAGAACTATGCCCTAACGATCAATTTAATATAGGAAGAACTACGGCATTACGGTCAATTTAATATAGGAAGAACAATTGCATTACGGTCAATTCGATATAGGAAGAAATATGGCATTACGGTCAATTTAATATAGGAAGAACTATGTCGTAACGATCAATTTAATATAGGAAGAACACTCTTGCTACTTATTGGATGTTTTATTATTTAAACTTAATTTACTTGAAGTATAAACACGTTTAGATCAATTAAAAAAAGATTATTTAGAAAAATATGTGTATATGAAGCAGATCATTTAACTACAGAATGGTAAATATATGAAGAAATTTATTTATTTCATCAAGACACGTAAATTTCTTTTCTCTTTTCCTCTCTACTGTTTGGCTGTGTGGGGAGGCTGTGTCTGCTGGATGTGGCCATCCCTGATATGCATATTTCACTTTTTTGAAATTTAACGACATTTATTTAAAATGCAGTTATTGACGTAACTTGTTTTACCATGCAAATCGCAATATATTTTGCATGTTCAATGTCGACAGCCCTGACATTGCTTTAGATCTACGACATAAAAGATTTATACCTTGCTCAGACAGCTATTGTCGATCATTGGATGTTAATGCATACGTTCTTGTTATGTA
This sequence comes from Corbicula japonica, assembly GCA_038501625.1. Lineage (NCBI taxonomy): Eukaryota > Metazoa > Mollusca > Bivalvia > Venerida > Cyrenidae > Corbicula > Corbicula japonica. Next base: position 2,508,577 of record JAZAYU010000094.1, on the reverse strand, counting down.
ATTAATTGCCTTTGTCCTTCTGTTAGAATGTTCACATTTGTTATCGATCCAGAGCAATCTATTTTTTGTTAAACTTTATACCAGACTTCCAAAATGGAAATGTCAAGGCTGTAGATTAATGACTGGGGGTAATTTATATTGAGTGAATAAGGGAGTATGTGATTATGAGCAGATAACAATGCAAAACAGGTAAAGAAATCTTTTACTTCGTGTTACCCAGCATCAGGTTCAATTCTTATACATCTCGTGTTTAAAGTTTCAACAAAACATTTAAGATCAATTCAGTCATTTGAAGTTATCTTATGTGCCCCTTTGAAAAAGATTAAAAATCTAACATTGAAAGCCAACGAACACGACATTTGACATATTACAGTCCATGCCGCTAAGCCCCGGGTTAATCGCAACTCTTTATTCACACAAATAAACTGTTCTAATTTGAATCATTCCAAAATGATAGTGGACATAGCACATTCAATGCGTCATTTTCAGATTAATACCATTCCACAGCCAACAATTTACGTTGCTGTTTTTCTTGTAGAATTTATCAATTCCGACTTGGTGAAATACTAGAAAGACTCGAAAGATCTTCCGAAACTTGACTTCATAACTTTACAATATTGTAAAAGCAAGCTGTAAACTTAGTGTTTTGGTAAGAGTAATACCATTTGTTTATATTTCACTCAATCTAAAAAACAATAAGTTTTACAGATCATTTTGATGCAACTGAGAAATATCGTCAGCGGGTCTTTGAAAACGAATTTGTTAGTTATGTTATTGCTTTTTGAAGGTGTAATTGGATAGAGCAATAGAGTTTAGGCTTTTAAAAGAGCCTAGTTATGCAGACAACTACAGTGCAATAGGTTATTCCGTTTTATGCTGAAAGTAACTCCAGCAGCTATATAAAATAAATAAGCAACAACAAAAATGGGATTTAACTGCCTTACTTCTCCATGTAAATTAAGGGAATTAATTATTTCCGTAACAACCGAATGCTGTGCTGAAAAAACAACTTAGTTTTGTCTATTTAAAATGAAAACAATGAAATTTTAAAAAAAATCCTTCCTTATAAGATGGAGCAACAAATAAAATGTATTAATCCGACATTTTGCAAGGCGATTAGAAATTGCAAGGCTGACGGCTGCTGCATTTAATGATGAGTGAGAGAATTACTGTCGTCGGCGTCAAGAGAATCACCTTCGTCGGCATCGAGAGAATACTGCAATACACTAACCAAGAAAAACAATTATTCATATGGCATTTTGGTACATTATACAGTTGCATTTTCATGCGATGAATATTTCGATGAGTGATATATATCTGGTTATTACGGAAGCCCATTAGGGCCATTTTGAGTTAGAAGTTAGAAGGCAACAATTCTAACTTAGATGTTAGATCTTAGAACTTAGGTCTTAGAACTTAGAATGTAGAAATCTCTTAAAAGCGGGGAACGCCATTTTTTCAAGAATATCAACAGCGGCAGGTACACATGAAAATCGACAGCAAGGGGTGAGTAATAATTCATTGATGATATTTTCACAAGAATTCTATCCAATCGATAGTGTTATTTTGATCTTGATAGTATATGTACCAATAAATGTTACAATAGGTCGCATTAGAGGTGTTTTGTGTGATTGTTAAAAGGAGGTGTTTCAAACTCCGCTTCCCGTCAATCATTCAGTCGGTGAGCTTTATATTTAATATGTATTAATATGCATTATTAGGCTTTCCGATCCAACTGTTCTAGATGGTCGTTTATACACAGGGGCTCCCTGTGAAAATAACCCAAGTATCTGTTGCTTGTCTTTGTGTTATAACCACCTTTGTCAAAATTTGGAACGATATTTAAAAAGTATCATGAACTGTCAGTTGTATAATAATTGATACTATCGGGTTTCTATGGAGTATTATAATTTTATTATTTTTCATATTACTGTATTTTCTCTTTTATTTCTTTTCCAGACGACAAAAATGGTCACTAAATGGGAATGGACGTTTTAAATTAGGCTGCTTGTTATTACGCCAGTAACTAGAGTTGTGATCACGGATTTAGCTGTCATTCTCAGAGGGACGCATTTTATAAGACTATGACTTATGAAGCATTACTTCTTCTATAGCTTATCATACCATGATATTATTTTGTTATTATATAATGCGTGATAGTAAACTAAGCTTGCGTCAACTTAAGCGTATACTGAAAGCCTACAATCTTGCCAGACGCAAAACACGTACACCTGAGTTGTAGAAATCTAGAGGAGTGTGTAGGTTATTGACTACCCACTAGTGGTGTCTGTAATGAGAAATCGATAAAATCGATCTCAAAGGAACTAGTGAGCACAAAGCACACCTGTTGGGATTACTTAGTAGACATAGGGTCCACTGGTGAATTTCATTTTGCAAGGATCTACTTGACGTAAACATTTTTGGATGCAACAAAACTTATACACATTAAAATGCCTCAGATATTGTTTCATGGATTGATCCAAGCAGAACTCGACATGATAGCTCAGCAGTGGAACGCTCACAATATTCGAGCCCAAAAGAATTTTGATATTACTTGCGGAAGACACGATATAATGTATTGTGTACTTGATGGTGGACATAACTATGGTCATCATGTTGATCAAGAGGACATACAGATATCCCAGAAACTTTATGGATCACCTATTAGTAAACGGCTTTATTAACGAAACCGAGGATCGCGTTCGAGTGTTGTCGTTGGATAACAGAAGACCTTTGACAGCCGACATAGATTGAAATTTTACCGATGACTGAGGTGATGATTGAGATGATTGATTTTACAGTGACTTACAATGAAACAGGGGTTTCGTAAATCGTATCAAATAAACTGTAGCACTACATAATTCGTGTGATTACTGACCATTCAACCTGTTTAGTCATAGTCGAAAATAATATCTTTTTTGTGCTAATTGTGCTAATTGTCAGAAAACTTATTAAATTGTCGGATACCGCTTGTGGTTATAATAATATAAGTATATTTAAAGAAAATGTTTTGTCTTATATAGTATTGAAATACCATTTGCTACATGTACAATTTCCATAGGTGACAAAGGGGCATAATTCTGCAAAAATGTTTGATGGTGTGACCTGCTCTTGGCTCCAAATGGGGGTCATCTGTACATATATAATGGATCGCATAACTAAAAGAATCTTTACCATACATGCAAAAAAAGCTATATGATATAACTAAGTTCTTAGAATAAAATTGTAAGAACTTAGACATTAGAACTTAGTTCTTAAAACTTAGACATTAGAACTTAGTTCTTAGAACTTAGACATTAGAACTTAGTTCTTAGAACTTAGCCATTAGAACTTGGACATCAGAACTTAGACATCAGAACTTAGTTCTTAGAACTTAGACATTAGAACTTGGACATTAGAACTTAGTTCTTAGAACTTAGACATTAAAACTTGGACATTAGAACTTAGACATTAGAACTTAGACAGAAATTTTCACAAAACCGGTTATGCTTTTCAAATATGAAGCTTAAAGAAGGAAAAAAAACTCCATTCTTAAACATAAAACTTTATTCAAGTAACAGTTATCTACAAAAAATGCAACAATATACTTATCTCATTTATCACTTATAATAATACCAAAACCTCGACAAGAACTTGTCGATGGCATACCGCCGTGACACACGCAAGAAATAAAATTTATGTATTTGTGAATATGAGCCAAACAGTTCAAGAAATACTCAATTTTAGTTTCAAGAAATAAATAATATATTATTTAAGATCACTGTCATCTGTAGGTCATGGCCAAATAATCCAAGTTAAGGAAATTAGTAGTCAAGAATCGTTAAACTTTAATGGTCAAAAGCAAGAAATACTCAAGCTATGTTGTTTTTTTTTAATTTTTGGTAAAACAGCATCGAATAACATAACCACTGCTACAGATGAAGTTGGATCATCTAAAGCAGCCACTTATTCCATCTGCTACCAGTGAAATTAGATCTTCTAAAAGAGCTTCTAAATCAAGTGTAATGAAGCCATTCTTTCGCGTAAATGGCATTGCATTAGGCCAAGTAGTTGTCAAATATAAAAAAGAAAGAAAATCATTGTATGAATTGCTATTCGATGAAAGGGTGTTATAAAAACTTTAATGCATGTTCCATTTGATGAATAAAATCCTTTTTTTCGGTTGGATTGAGTATGTATGTTTGTCACTTTATGCCATTTAATCAGCCCGAGTAATACAGCTTTGTTTCTCAGACTGAAACTGTCGTTCTATAGATTATTTTGTTTCATCAGCAGTTCTTTTTTCCTCCTTCTCATCAGGTTCCTACAAAGCAGAAAACATGTTTTACTTGGTTGGGATAAATTGATAAAACGATCATTTCCAATTACCTATGTTACACTTTCAATGATAATTTGCTTACAGTCATTTTGATAACTACATTGAACTGCTCACCTCACCTTTTCCCTGGTTACTAAATCAGCTGTAGCTTTAAAAGTCACTGGTCGCTAAGAATACTTTGTTGGTATGGAATTAATGGTGGCTAAGGAAAAGCAATTGTTGCATTGAAGTTAATGGCCACTGAGGAAAATTGATGGATGCTATGGGTGTCACCTGTTGATAAGAAAAATCAATGGCTACCTGGAGTAACTTATTGGCTTGGGAAGTCATTGGTTGATATGAAAGTAAATGGTTGCAAATGAAAATAAATGGTTGCTAGGTTACTTGGGTGACATTGACATTCCCTTGATTGCAAATCCTTTGGTTTCCATAGCAACAACTTTGAAAAGAGAAATAATCATAGCAAATTAAATAAAAATCAAACAGCTTTTTTAAAAGAAATGAATTGTTTTTATCCTTGAAAGAACATTAACCAATATACAATTCCCACAACTTTTGTTGAAATTCAAATTGCCTTGGATTTTGTCAGAAAGACAAATGGACAAATGGTCGAACCGACACACAGACAGACAGACTGAAAGACGGCTAGACAGCCTGCCAGCTAGCCAGCTAGAATAAGTTTGATAGCAAAAATCACCTGGTCACAAAATTCTGGTGAGATAAAAATAAACCTAGGACGAAAATTGACTTAATGCGGATGTAGACTTCATGTGACCGTTACTTTAATCCTTGATAGAGTTACTTTAGAAACTAAATAGATCATATACTATAGATTTTTCATATGTCATATGAATAAATGAGTTACACCTTATTGAATTGGTTATCGATGCTCACTAAATACAACACCCCTATGTTAAATAATCTGACATTTTTTCGAGGTCATTTATTTGCAAATGAGCCGAGTGTCTAAATACTCAAATATAATACCTTTGCATTCTTTCCTTTTCTGCAGAAACCTCTGCTAGATGATGACATAACGTTTATATCTGCCTTTACTTTCGCCTTGCTTTCCCCTTTCTCTGAAGTAAAAGAAGTAATTAGGTTAAACCTCAAGTTGCTCTTCAAATTGTCATCTTGAAGATCTTTTTTAAGCCGTATTTGGCTAAACTAGTTTGAACTGGCAATAAAAAACCACTTTTGAATTTCGTCCCAGTCAGTTATAGATAGCTTTGTCAACCTATGCCTATTGAAATTGATTGTTTTGACTCGGCCCTTGAAGTTGTACCGATATAATCACCTGAATTTTAACTTACTAGCTATATCTTACCAATTCTTGAAAATAAATGAAAAGGGAACTTTGAAAGCCATCGAACACGACAAATACGAAAATATTGCAGGCTCGGTTTGATTGAGCCTGTTCGTGGGCAGTAATGGAAATGCATCTTACTGCCCACGCCGCCTAGCTCCGGGTTGAGCGCAACTAAACAACTAAATATTCACACCAATAAACAGTACAATTTTGATCCGGAACTAAACAAAATATAATTTTGACAGGGGATCTGAGAATATAAGTCCTGCATATCACAGATAACGCCAAAGGCAAAATTAAAAAAGCAGGAAGTATATCCTTGGGGTGATTGAACAATATCCAAATCTATATTGGCTGGGATATTGTTACCACCCATCTATAAACTGGTCGAAACATTTAAACAAAGGCAATTTTAGAAATACTATTAACATAGTACACAAGTATCGTGCTCAACGACTTTCAAAGGACGCAACTGATAACAGCACTGATGAATGTACGGTGAGACTTTTTACGGCCGCCACACGGCACAAACAACGCTACTGTGATATAAGAAATAAGAAATAAAATTAAAAGAATTAAAATAAGAAGTTTATCTCACATCCATCTTCTTGTCTGTCTTCCATTCAATATGGCGTTTTCACGTCTAATTTCTAAGTTCTAAAACCTAAGTTCTAATATCTAACATCTATGTTCGAATAGTTGCCTTCTAACTTCTAACTCAAAACGGCCCTAATGGGCTTCCGTAGGTTATAGAATCAATTGATGTTCGTTATCGGGCCTAAATAATGCTTCAATAACGTAATTACGTGTCTTTCTATAAACGCAGCGTTCTATCATACACAAATTTCCCAACGGTCTTACTTTGGAACTTAATATCAACAAGAGGAAAATTAGTAAACTTCCATTTGAAAAAAGAAGCAATAGTTCTCGGTCTTCTGTTAACAATTAAAGGCAGTTTTTATATCGAGAAACTAATGAAACGTCATGAGATAATGACAGCTTATAATCATTCGCCAATATCATAGACTTCTGATAGATTTTACGATATTAGATCGTACAGTGTGACAGTAATGACTTGCATTAAAGCAGTCTGTGAGAGGAAAATTTACTTAAAAATGTTGAAATGTACGTGTGAGTTTAACTTTGGAAGATTCTAAAAAGCAAATGAGTTGTCTTAAAACTTTTAAATACGACCACCAAAAGTTCTTATTTTTGTTTGTATTTTTATTAGAAAGCCATAGACTGAAGACTTTGTCTGTAATCGGCTTTCAACAAAAGTCATCGATTTAAATTTTAAACTTTTAATAATTGACTTGGGAAAAGTTTGGCCTGAAAATTTGCTGAAAATGCTTTCATGCAACTTTAAAGTCAATCAATCGCGAAACTACTCTGAATTGCTTGTTCTGTTGGAATAGGCGTCTTAAGTAGTGGTTCAAATCGGCTGAGAAAAAAAATCGATTAATAGGATTTCTTTATGACTGATCGTGGATTAATTAATATATGTTTGTTAGAACTATTTTTAATAGTTACATAAATATAATTGTGCTATAATAAATAACAAAACCCCACTTGACAAAAGTTGTACGCAAAAAGTGTGCACAAGACAGTAGTTGAAGTATAGCCATAGCATAGTCAGGTAGTTTTCTAACAGCAGTCCAGCTAACAATTATCCCTGAAATGCTCTCATTAATCCTAGTTAATGGTCTGTACGATTTACACTGTGAATGAACAATTTATTATAGAATAAGATCATAGCATATCACTTAAACTGCAGTTGAACTAAAGTGCTTAGCAATAGCCCAAACTAAAAGGCAGAGTAACACAAAATGTGTCCATGCACAAAGAAATATGAATCAGTTACTCAACAAAAGACTTATTCGTGTATCAAAAGACTACCATGTCAACAAAATTGTCCCAAGCAGCTATCTTGTAACTATACGAAGACAAAACGATTTTGTGTTTTAGCAGATGATTTCAACTCCGATGTTACCAATAATTAATGACGGGTTTAGTAACATGTGGTCTGCCAGCAACTCTTCGTTGTTATGGTTTGTTACCGTCATGTTTTTGTCTTTTACCGTTTTACCACGCGCTTTACTAAGAATAATTTGATCATAGATCTATGGGAACCGTTAAATGATAGTCTGCATAATGATGCTCTGTATGATCTGTGTAATGATATGATTGCTGATTCTCTTTGACAAAGTTATAATAATCGCATCAAACCATATTTAGTATAGTTATATATAATACTGATAATGATATGATGACATTATTCAGATTATAGGGTTCTGTTTCATAAGCTGGGAAACACAATTTTATAGATTAAACCATACATTCAAATGAATATACGAGTACACATAAATGAAAGGGAACTTTGAAAGCCACCTAACACGAAAATTATAAAAATATTGCAGGCTCGGTTTGATTGAGCCTGTTCATGGGCTGTAATGGAAATCCATATTACTGCCCGCACCGCCTAGCCCCGGGTTGAGCGCAACTCAATATTTACACCAATAAACAGTACAACTTTGATCCATCCCAAACGATGGTATGCATATGACGGTGAACATGGAACCTTCAATGCGGTATTTTCGGATTAATACCATTCCATGTTCAGCGGCGTATGGTTCCCAGATAAAAGAATGGGTTTGCCCTAAAGGAAGTACCGGGGTATCATATTATCGGTGTCTGCGGTTTCAGTAGAAGTTTTGGTTAAAATTGTATTTTCATGAAATCTCCATGAATTTTGTTGCATGTGGTAGCATATAGTCGGCTTGTAAAGGAACTAATAGAATATATGATAAAACGAGATTACTTTACTTCACATTGATAGTTTTCCACTGGCTGATGGTGTTTTTCTGTGTGCAACATGATTCGGGTTTTGTTATATATATTTCACAGGTTGTTCGCTTTTCTAAAGCTTGTAAAAATGTTAAAGATTTCAATGAAGCCGAGATTTGCATAACATGTTCACTTTCGATGTTGCACTGGTGTCAGAAAGATCATCGAGTACTACCATTGCACTTGACAATGCTATAAGATTCTTAGGTTCCAAGGCGATATCCCCAAAGGTTCTTTTTTGCGTTAATTGTTCCCGGCGTCTTATGACAAACATGCTCTCTCTTCCTCTTTTCTTTTCGCTGCGTGGGGAGGCTGTGTTTTGTGAGTGTGGCAATTCCTGATATGCATATTTCACTTTTTTATTTCTATATGTGTTTGTGTATCATTGTCAAGTAATTAAGTGGGCTGAAGTAAATTCACTAAGGCAATTTGTATTTGTTTTATATGGGTGAAAGTGGTGCACCCTAAAACCTGTTTCAAAAGTCCAGTGACAAAAAAGTTTTACCACTGACCATTCCAAAGCGGTAACCCCTGTTCGTTGGTGGTGTCGTTTCCGAATCAAAATTAAAAAAACTCGTGTGTTTTATGAATGTGGCTATTTCTGGTATGCACATTTCACTTTTATATTTGAATTGTAGATAATGCTTAGTGTAAATTAAAGTCTCATCATTCGAACGACTAGAAAACAGCATATTTATATTTTCGTTAGTTGTTTGACCTGATTCCGTCTGGCTGCAATGTAAACAACAAAATAACTAAATGCTTTATATGCGTTTCAAGGAAAAATCAATTTTATCCTCAGTCAAGTCATGACTGAATAACTTGTTTACTACAAGTTGATGATGATTTATTAATGATCAATGTTATTTGGTTATTAAAACGAAATAAATGGATTACGATAATTAAATGTGTAATTGTTAAGTTCTTGCAAAATTATGGATAGGTAACAAATAAGTTAAAATAAATATATGAAAAGAATCAGAAGCCTAAAATACAAAGAATGTTTTTTTTTAGGGGTGGGGGTTGGGGGGGGGGGGTAGCCCTGTCTGTAGCTTTGCTATGATTATGTTGTTAGACGCTGTTCCCTTTCGCTCGATTTTCTATCCGAGCCTCTCATTTATTAAATTACATAGCACAGTGTATGTAATAACGGCCCTTGAAAGTCACCCCGTGCTAATAAATTAGTGTTGGCATCAGTATAAATAGGTTACCGGTGTCATTTAACGATAGTGACGTTTATCAGTGGAACCTTTATGTGGGTTGTGGCAGTTAGTGCGTTCGAAGTTTCTATCCTCGGTCTGATCAAGTGAGTCGGATGTTCGATCCCCGGTCTGATGATTTGGTCCGTGACTATTTATCTATACTATAACATGACATGACGTTACCAATGTTTGCTTTTCTTATTTTAAATTGCGAGGGACAGAAATATAAATATTGCTCATAACTGAAAAAAAATCAAATGTTTTCTTAGTTTATATCAAATATTACGCCACAAATATTCATGATGCCTCTTTGATGATATGCTCGTGTTTTTCAAATGGATTTGCATATTGCAACCAAGTATAGACTTTATTATACAATTCGCAGGAAACAGCTGTTGAAACAATTATTTGATACGTTTGTATCTCGTTTGTATTAACCCGCAAGTAATGCTATGATACATGATCATATAAAATTAAGTATTGTTAAACAAGCGTGAAGTTTCAGTATCCTTCTAACATTGCATTTACATACCTGTTGTCAATATTGTATACACATGAGTTTTACACTGTCAAGAGCCTGAAAGAGAATTGTCATTGTTTCTTGTGTAGTCAATTAGCAGCCATATTGACATAAAATAGGAATATATCACAGTACCTGTCCACTTAATTGTGTTTTGCAACATTTTTGTGTCAATATAAAGTATCTCACATACAAATTAATAATATCCCCAAATATATCCGATCTATCTGTCTTTTTAGGGGGTTGGGGGTGTTCCCGGCTAGCTCAGTCGGTAGCGTAAATCGGAATTGCATGCATGGCTAGGCGCTGTCTAATTACGGAATCGGCTCGCGCCCAAAAGCTCGGGCAATATCGTATGTATTAAGAATCAGACAAATGATATTGAACACATGTTTAAAATGAAATATAAAAAATATGTGGCAAGTGTCTGGGAGTTGTCTGGCAGAGATCAGAATAGGTGTATACGGCCATAATTTGTTGTTTTTGTTTTCGTCTTTCAAATGTTTAATGCGAGAAAACCTTTGATTGAATTTAATTAATTTGAGTCCTCGCTGTTTTAAAAGAACTTGGAAAGGCAAGCGTGAGTCTGTTTTTTTTAACAAGTTGCGAAAATAGTTTACAGTTGCTCTCTGAATCTAATTGGTATTATAATATGAATGTGCTTTAAATCTTACAACTGCATTTGCCGAGTGAGGTGGATACGACAAGATTACATCAGAATTGCAAAGGAACGCGTGTGTTATTATATAGTATTAGAAGTGGAAAATGAACATCCTAACATCATGGTTGCATGAATGGTATACTTTTAGAGAGGAATTTCATTGTTTTCTATATAATTTACGCCAACCATCATGCTTCATTGAATGACATTTGTAATCTCTATAACGCCCTTCATAAGTCAACTAAGTCATACACTCAGTGTATCTGACAACATAACAGTGTCCTGCTAAGGATATATTGAATTACAGTTAAACCCCCAGACTTATTCTGTTATCTTTATATTAAAATCCCCAATCTTCTTTTTTAGAATACGGATCATCTTGATACTAACTTGTTTATTTGATGATTCAAAACTTGCTAAATATTTAAATAACGACCGATTGTTTTAGTTTAGATTAACTCCTTCGTTATTTTTAATTCTGGAATTGTAAATACAATAATGACACAGAGGTCGCGGCTGGCAGCATAAAACAGTTGATAGATATAAGTACATTTTTAGAATAGTTATTAATTATCTTCATAGGAATGAGCCTTCTCGCATCATATAGAAATTGGAGTACACGTGAAGTAACAACTTGAATTCGTTGGAAGCGGCTTTTGAATTTGCAACCATATGTGTCACAAGCGATTAGCGCTGAGTAGAAATATATCTTGATTACTGAGACTGAATCGTAAGATTGGGGAACACCGTCGGGTGTGAAATTTTGATTAACTCTTTGGTTAAGAAGATTCGAATAAACTAAGTAGGTGGCAAGAATCAGTCTTGTATAAGAGTGCTTAGAATGTATCCACAGAATCATACAGTTCCCAAATTCTATTCTCTGAAATCGTAAGCAAATGTGTTTGACAATACGACTTCCCGATGCATTTAGTATTATAACTATAATTATAATTTTGTTTTTCAAAACTCACAATAGTCGTAATTTACAGAATGAGCTTACTGTACATTCGGCCAATAATACTTTGATGACCAACAATGACTTACATATAGGGGTAGCCATATTCTCTATTGTATACCTGTCCACTTCGACCAGAGCAAAATAATTATAACTGTCAATATACGGGTTCAAAACTGAAAAATATATTAACTAGGTTAGAGAATGTTTTTGGAACTGTCAGTGGTAATAAAATACAGGCCACACTGAGCTAAAAACGTTGCAGATTATCGCTTCTCTCTCATGTCAACTTCTTACGTATCGTAGACTTGTCACAGCGGAGACATATCGTACTATCGGCTTGTTTACTTTTTCACATCCTTGAATATTTCACTTTTTTACTAAACATGGTGATCTTTTAGTCTGTAATTTCGTCATCTTTACGCATAGGGGTTGTATTTGGTGTCTTTAAAAATGATGTCCCCAGTCATAATCAGAAACTGTTTGAAATATTCATTATTTTACTTTACTTGTTCGACTTTACACTTTACAATTTCAACCATAGCATAGGTGCATACAAATCATAAAATTGTTTTATAAAAGCAGCAACCCATTTAATGTTTAACATATTAAGAGCATAGAGGATATTTGATTTTACCAGTGTAAGATAGATATATATCTCACCGAGTGAGCTCCAGAATTCGTATTTTCACGAGTGTCGAAGCCACGAGCGAAAATACATGATTCCGGAGTTCACGAGTGAAATATATTTCAATCTTTCACTAGTAAAAACAAATTTTCTTTTTATTTTATACTTTTAGTGCAAAATGCGTGAATTCGACAGAAAAAATTGCAAGCAATGGCGCCAAATCCGCTTGTTAATGACGTGATGTCCTGACGTCCAATATACAAATTTGAGCCCGTTTTCTAAACGTTCTTATTTAGTATGTTATGTGCGTTTGGGTACCAACGTGAAAATCAGTGAAAATAAAAATGATTTTCCACTGTTTGAAAACAGTGAAATACCACTTTTATTGCACCGGGAAAATTCAATAATTTACTGAAAAGCATAAAATAAAAAATGCATACAGCAGATAAACTGTTCCCGCTGATCATGCAATAGTAACATATACCTGTCAACGAATTACAGTTTTATTTAATAAGGAAGAGCTACGACACCAACGAACATTAAATAACATGTCTCGATTTGGAATTGACAAAAAGTGAGCATACAATGAAGGTATTTCTCAGACATCCACTGACATTTATTTCCAAATTCATGCAACGCGTCTTTGCAATAAAATAGTTACCGCGTCTTTCATTGAAACGTTCGTAATGGTGATATAGCAGCTTCCTTAAAAATGAATCAACGTAGGATTGATGATATGGCAATGGTAGCAGGAAATAATTACTATCTTCTTGAAATTTGCAGCAATGAACGTGTTTCTTTTAACTGTTTTCATTTGTCAATGAAAGAAAAGAATGTTTGCTGCAGGAAGTGGATTCGATTAAACCCGCACACAAGCTTTGGACTTTACATGTAGCACAATTTTTGACTTGGATTTCGACAGGTATGCACGTTTTGCGACGAGTACCTGAGACCAAGTGTGCTGTCAATTCCACGACCATTCAAGCCATGTGTTATCTTTAAATCTACAACTTATTGCGATCATCGGTAAATGAAAAACATGTGGATTGCTTGACTGTTAAAACAACCCAACTGTTTTTCATACTCAGATAGATACAATAAAGTTTTACATTAAACATTTCAGGTTACACAGAACACCGGTTATGAAAAATATCGTCGAGGCGATATTCATTCCATCTGTTTGTTTTTTTAATAAAAAAAACACTCCAAAAGCCAAAGATTAAGATAAAACTTTTCATGGATTCTTTAATGTGCGTGAATATATGCGTTGAAATAATCAAATGAGCTCAAACATATCATATTGTTTTTACAGCCCACGTGCTGCATCTTCTTCCTTGATATTTAGTCTTACAATCGCTATAATGATAATGTTTTATTAATACAAAGTAGGAATATTTACTTAAAGAAATAAGAAACGCAACTTCTTTAAACAAGAAATACATTTCATGTTTACAGAAGTTGCGTTTTTAATTTTTTCAAGTACATAAAATGTAGTAAAAGAAATCAAAAACTCAACTTCTTTAATCACGAAAAAAAATTTGTGTTTAAAGAAGTTGTGTTTCTTATTTCTTTAAGTATATTTACAAATTATATAATTTATATTAAAAAAGTTACTGACTTTGACGTTTGCTACTGAATGGTTTAAAAGAAGAAGAAAGCAAATGTATCTCGGAATTATACAGATACAGATACATGTTAGTTCGAGTGTTCTGACTATAAAAACAGTTCTTCGAAAGCACCAAAACATCAGTGAATAAAATAACGTGTAATGAATGGTCAATCATTTATATCGTCGAAAAAAAATATCTTAGAAAAATGCGAATTCTGGGTATTTCGAAGGTCTTTTTATACAAAATTGTATGGATTTTAATTCTGTGCTACAAAGAAAAACTGTATTTTTTATAGTTTGAGACTATTTATGTGAAACATGGTGTTAATACAAAAGTTATTTTAATACGTGTTTTTCGAACATAATTTTTAAAATAAGTTTAAGATACTGGGTTTTCAAAGTTTAATATAATTTATTAAGTCATTTAACAATAGCATTTCATTTGTTTTTGAGCTGCTATGATTCTGATATATCTATCAGATATTTTTCACATTATTGATGGAATAGAACCGTAAGAAAATTCTGTTGTGCATGAAATTATCGAAACACCTATTTAAATACGAAATTATAGAATGGGCAATTTAACAACACATACACCAATATAGCAAATGCTGTGATTTTCACCATCCAGTTTCAAGTCTGAGTGTTTAAAATTAGCCAATGCACTTTTGTAATGAATGCAATTCACCCAGATGAAAATCTTGTTTTTTCTATCTTGCAAAATGCCAGTGTCTAAAAAAATGAACTAGACCACAAAAAAACGTTATTTTCCACCCCATTCGCAATATGTATTTCATTTTTTATATGTTGAGAATGGAATTCACTCTCTCATCTTTAAAATAAACATTTATTTAAACAAATAAAACACACATCATTCAAATTAACGAACTTTTGGTACTAAGCACCCAACAATTTTAAGATTGTGATAAGGGTATTTTGTCAGAGCCTTGCTCATATTGTGATAAGGGTCATTTTGTCAGAGCCTTGCTCATATTGTTATAAGGGTCATTTTGTCAGAGCCTGGCTCATATTGTGATAAGGGTCATTTTGTCAGAGCCTGGCTCATATTGTGATAAGGGTCATTTTGTCAGAGCCTGGCTCATATTGTGATAAGGGTCATTTTGTCAGAGCCTGGCTCATATTGTGATAAGGGTCATTTTGTCAGAGCCTGGCTCATATTGTGATAAGGGTCATTTTGTCAGAGCCTGGCTCATATTGTGATAAGGGTCATTTTGTCAGAGCCTGGCTCATATTGTGATAAGGGTCATTTTGTCAGAGCCTGGCTCATATAGTGATAAGGGTCATTTTGTCAGAGCCTGGCTCATATTGTGATAAGGGTATTTTGTCAGAGCCTGGCTCATATTGTGATAAGGATCATTTTGTCAGAGCCTGGCTCATATTGTGATAAGGGTCATTTTGTCAGAGCCTGGCTCATATTGTGATAAGGGTCATTTTGTCAGAGCCTGGCTCATATTGTGATAAGGGTCATTTTGTCAGAGCCTGGCTCATATTGTGATAAGGGTCATTTTGTCAGAGCCTGGCTCATATTGTGATAAGGGTATTTTGTCAGAGCCTGGCTCATATTTAAATTAACGAAAAGAGAACTGTGAACGCTACAGCCGAGCACGACAAATATGGAAATATTGCAGACTCGGTTTTATTGAACCCGTTCATGGGTAGAATCCACCCCAAAAGATGGTATGCATAAGGCTACGGTGTTCCGCGGCATATGATCCTTTCTCCTAAATGAGAAAACAATGGGTGGAACGGAAAACTGAACACAATAAAATTTAGACAGTGCACCAATAAATATGCCTAGAAGTTCTTCTTTCAAGTCATAAACAACAGGCATGTTAACATACAAATGTAGCAACAACCTGTTTTTTTTTCAATTAATATTCTAAATAACATTTTCGCAAAAATAAGGATTCATAAAAAGCTAAGAAATTGCAGCACAACTTAAGCATGCAATGGGCTGATCAGTTAATCAAGTATAATCTGGTAAAGATTTAAGATAAAGAGTTAAAACTTCATATAAATATGTAACAAGAAAATCTATGACGACAAATTAATGAACGTCAGTATTGACGTTGCAGTCATTCTGATCAACGAAAATGTATGGTATCTTAAAACTCCCATAATTTTTATAACAGGGGATAGTGTTGCTTGAAAAATTTAACTTTTTCAGCAGATTTTACACTATTAGAAAAAAAACTTTTAACTTAAGGTGATATGGCACTTGTCATTGCACTGTCATTGATAAAACTATAACGGCAAAAATGAAGTTCAATAAAACTTTGCATAAATCAATTATATTAATTTTATGTTTATTTTGCATACATTAAGACACGTAAGAACAGTAGACCTTAGATATAGTTGTCAGTATCATTTGACTTATGTGGGCATTTTAATTGTTTTGTGTTGCTTCGTTTAAGTGTTTAGTTGCAAATAGAATTTTAGGGATTATTAATTTTCAAGTCTTTTTTCTTTACTGTTCTTACATGGATTTGTGCAAAGTTTGATGGAACTACATTTTGCCGTTTGAGAGATTTTTTTATTTTTCTCATTTTGTCTTTGACATAAACATGTACACTGTAAAAAATCCCCGTTAAATATACGGTATTTCGGTAACGGGACGTAACCGTTTCGACTAAATGTTGTACAAATACAGTGCGGCACCGTTTTTTTTATTCGGAGCCTTTCGGTTAACATCCTGTCGAGCACATCGGCGCATTTTGCAAAAAAAAACAAAACGGTTTCTTTGGAAAATTTAAAGGTTTTAAGCTGTTTGTGCACAGATTAAGTTGTGGTATTGTAAGCTTAATTGTTTTTCAAAATGTATACTCCCTTAGCCAGTCAATGCTATAGGCTAAGGTCGTATTATAACGATGTTTTGAAATTTACCCCACCCACCATCTTTCACCATTACTTACGGTCAGCCAGTAAAAAATACACTGTCCAGTTTTATTTAACGGGAAGACCGTAACTGCCAGCCCGTATAATTTACGGGACTGTCCTGGTAACCAGCTGCCAGGACTATCCCGTAAAATTTAACGGGAAATTTTTACAATGTAAATGACGAGAGCCGCGACGCCTTAATGCGCTGCTTTTGGTCCACGTTCCCTATTTTGACAGTCATGATCATATACTGTGTTCAATTCAAATGACATTAAAAGATTTACAACATCATATCAATAACTAAAGGATAATCATTTCAAATCGTTCAACTTGAAGTTTTAATACCGTTCTAGGTTGCATCAAACTAACTTGACCTGCCAAAGACAAGTCATTATGAGAAAAATGTTATACATTGTACGTTAAAAGATAAACTTTGATGTAAAATAGTAAAATATTCATAACATAGTTGTTGTTGTTTTTTTTCGAGAAATGCTGTGTAAGTATACTTTCATGCTTTAATGTGCTTTAATGAGACGACTTCTTGTATTATTAATGTATTTCGAGTTATCCGATTCACTATCTGAATTACTGGAAATACATAATTAATGAATGAATACAAAATGTTTATTTGATAATGCATTTCTAAATGCTACATGGTGTCTTAATATAAAAAGCTGATAACAAAGTTCACCGAACACGGCAAGTCATCAGCGTTTATTAAATAATGCATCGTATTGTAACATGTGAAAGAATTCTTTTTCTTGATCAAAACCAACAAAAATTAAGGAGATATCCTTAAATGATGTTGAGTCGATTCCATCCAATTCTTTTTGTCATACTGCAAAGAAATTTCCTTAAATTAGATTGGAAGATTTTACAGAATCAAATTTCTGAAGTTGAATATTCCAGTTTATTAGCATTGAATTCTTGCATTTTGAACGGTTTTTAAGAACTCCAAAGTTTAACGGCCTCAAATTAAAAATACAAATTATTATAAGTTCTTTCGAAACGTGTATCACTGTTCTTCCTGGTAAGGGCGACGATTGACACATCACGTAAAATTTAACAGCAAATTAAAGTTCATCAGATTATGGCCTTCGGTCGGATGAGATTCCCACCAATTTCCTTACGAACAAGATCTAGTTTACAAGATTGTATTATCTAAATGGAATTTAACGCGGTCAAATGTTAATATACATTATCTGCCTGATATATCCGCAAAGATCTGTGAATACCGTCAATCGTGTATTAATGTTTTATTGACATTTTGCTGAATCAGATTGATTGGATACCGGATGTTTTTAAACTTTTACAGTTTCGCGGCATCCAATACTGGTCTTTGAATGTGAGTTTTGTATCTTGACTTATAAGCACTATATCTGAATTTGCATTGGGATTTTAATCTGGTAAAAATCATTAACTATAATGATAACTTTATAAAGCAGATTTTTATCACAGAATAACCTTAAGTTTCTTTATAATTAATGTTATATGTTTAACAAGCGTTCATTCTATCAACATTAAAACAATGGATTCCAATAAACTTTGGTAATGCATTTTACTCATATTCACACAATGTCTTATCTTGTTAAGATAATGTTAACTCACTCCTAATCGACTTCAATTCTAATTTGAACACTTTGATAACGGCCGACTTATTAAATAATTGACCTAAAAGTAATTGTTTAAATTGTTTAAATCGATTTAGCTGCCACGCTTAATTACTTTAATTTTGAATATCTTCTTAATTTCAGTATAAACCATGTGAGGACAGACGAGTAACAGGTGATCACATGTGGCATGTCCTCAAAACCTTTAACCTTAAACTAATCAAACTGGAATGTAATGAAAAACTAACCAAAACTCTGGAAACTTAAGTGTATTGAATTGTTCCAGAGATCTAATTTCAAAACATATTCACAAAAGATCTAAGTACAATGAATAAAAACATATATCGCGACAATTTGTTGAAGTCACCTACAATTCCTGTTGTCGTATATTTTGCTGCTTCAACTAAATCTGCAGTCAATGAAATGAAACTGTGTGAAACTGCAAAAATTAGAAATAGCATGTCAGAAATAATTCTTACTTCACAATTCAAGACAGCGGATATTTCTAGTTTATTTCCTAAGCTGACAAAGATTAAATAACATGGCTTCACTAGGTTTAAATCCGGTGCGAGATATAATTAAAAAGGTTTAAATGCTTAACTTGGTTCTCGATTGAAACAGAATGGTTTGCCTGCTAAAACACATTTGTTGTATGTAGTTTGCATTTAATGTGTAAAGAATATATCCTGCACATAAAGTGTAAGGTGTTGTTGTCGCAATGTAGCTTTATAAGTGACCCAGTGGGTAGAGTGGGTTATTCAGTGCTGGAAAAATGCCATAACCATCTATTTTAACTTTTTTTCTGTTCACTCACGTGCTATCTTAGTATCCCAAGCAACGCCGCTCGATGTTCGACAATTTATAATTTCTACAACTGATAAGAGCTTTAACGTCTTCATTAACTATTAATGTATTTCGAGTAAGCCGCTTCAATATTAGGATTCCTGTTAATACATTATTAATGCCTGCATGCGGATGCTGTATTTATATATCTGATAATGCAATCCTCAATTTTAGATTGAAAATTGATAAAATGGTTTACCGATGTCAACAAGACATCTCTAGTTCACCGAAGTGAAAAGAACGCAGCGAGAAAGTCAATAAGACGGCGCTGTCACTAAAGTCATCTTTTCTAGACGGGGCGGAGGAATCTGTAATACACATTTCTCTGTATAGTTTTGTATGTCTATACATGAAACACACATTTTACCAGAAGCGCAAATGGAAAAACATAGTACAATAGTTCATGAATGTTATCGTTAGTTTTCAGTTTAATTACTTGTTTTAGTTGTTTGTATTAAATTGTTCAGAAAAATATAAAATATTAAGTTAAGTTTTCCATTTGGGATTTTAAAACAGAAATGTGTATAAGTAATTGTCTGAAACAATACTTTTATATGCGTACTTCGGTAGTTCCGGCAGGACAATTTGATTACTGCGCGAGGATAGGTAGCGTGTGTAAATTACACTGGAAATTCTGTGAAAGAACCTAGAAGCTCGATCAGTTTCTTTTATCCCTGTCATCGTGTTCTTGCTGATTTGACTCCTGGTGCTCTTGCCTCGGTAAGGTCATTCAGTACCCACATTTTTGCTTTACAATGCTATTAGATTCTTATGTTTTATATGTTTATGTGTTTTTGCATGCAACATCGTCGAGTGGATGGTTGTGATGGAGTTATTTCACCAAGCCAATTTGTACTTGTTTGTTCATATGAGAACCTGTTGGGACAAGTGTGAGGTTGTTGCAACCCTAGAACCTGGTTTCAACCCTAATGGCAAATTGTTTGCCATTGACCGTTCCAAGACTGTAACCCCTCGGGTTCTCACTTTCGTAAATTTTGTGACGTCTTTTTTGAAACTGATCATAGCATAACCATGCTCTATCGAAATAAAACTTTAAAAAAATAAAAAGTAATATCTCAGCAAACCTTGCGAAATACACTTTATAATTATATGCTTTATCGTCAAATGTATATGACACTTCGAACAAGCCATTCTTCAAAACTATATACACTTAACAATTTTTCTAAGTATACACCTTCGTACTGGGGCATTACAGGCTTGATAATTGAGCTAATGCTCCAAAACTTTTTCAATTAAAATGCAATAAATACTTTAGTAAGCTTCCCAGCCTGATCAGTGAACTGATTTATTAGAAAAATTGGTCGAATTTGAAAGGAATAATGGAAAACTAAAAGATATGCGACTACATTTTATGCATTCAAACTGATTTGCTCTAAAAGTGGATTGGACTATAAAAAGTTATAAAACATTAAAATTAGAATGAAATGAATTTAATTTAACAGAAATAGAAGAATGGCATATTTCTAGGTTCCAAATGTTCATTTATATGTACGCGTAATTCGTTTGTTAAGTTGAACATACGCTTTATTAACTGGTTTTGTGAATTTATATTCTGTGGGTGTCAGTATTCTAAATGATTTTGAGCAGTCAGTTGTCTGTCATTTTGAATGAAGTTTTACTAATAAATCAGTATATATTTATTGCATGGTTTATTAAAAGTTTTAGGGCAATAGCCCAAAAATCAAGCCAGTAATGCCCCAGTACGAAGGTGTATACTTAGCAAAGTTGTTAAGTGTATATTTAAAGAAAATGAGGAAATAGTCTTACCAAAATATGCCGTGTAACACTATATATATAATATAGGATAATGAAATGTATGAACATGGGCTTTATTTCATCACTAATAATCGATGTAAATATGCTATAATACAAATATTCAACTTGCAGTTGCGTAACATATATAATATTAGATCGGTAAATATAGAATTAACGTAAATCAAATGACAAATATGTAACGAACAATTAAGTTATCGTTATGTTATAATATTGCTACCGGAACTAGTCTGTGGAATTACAGTATTCTATTCTGATCGAGTTCCGCCAGGTATTTTGTTATGACTGTAAACTTCCCAGCCAGATCATAACGGCTGTTTAGCGATTCAGAATTCATTGTTTATTGCCGTCACTTTTCAACCCAAAGAAATTGGAAATAAATATGCATATAGGAGTAGACTCATGAATACTTAAACCAAGTTTTAAATTACCTGAACTATTTTTATGCATCTATAGTATCGTTTTATGTTTCTATATGGCTCTAATGATTGTATATATCGCACGAATGTCTTCTTATTCTAAATCAGTAATTTGTAATTTATGATGTTTTTCGTCGCATTTAGATCTGAACAACTTTAAACTGAAACTTCCAGATTTGCCATTCTTACGTATAAACTATAATGAACAAAAATAAAAAGTATCTAATTTTTATGTTTATATTCTTATTAACATATATTCATTTAATCAGGTACGCTTTGAATGGTGTTTAAGCATATTTACATCGATTATTAGTGATGAAATAAAGCCCATTTTCATACATTACATTATCCTACATTATATATATAATCTCAGTTGTTTTTAAGTGTAACTGCTCAAGAAAATAATCTTCCACACCAAGACCTGAGCAACTGCCAGTCGAATAACAATTAATAATGGATAACAAAACAATACATATTTAATTTAAAGAGAGGTAATTGGAAATGGTTGGAATTTTCAGATTTGATTATCCAGGACTAGTTTTTTTTTTATATAAATGCATGGTTATTTTATTGAGCACAAGACGTGGAGAAACTTTATTTAATTCAAATTAATGTGAATACTTTTAAAAATCGCTGACGTTTCCCTGAAACCCTCATTTTAACAAAGGGAAAGAATACTAAGTTGTGGCTGCACATTTTTCAAGAATACTTTAATATTTTCGATGATAACAAATTTTCAAATTTTACAAACACTAAGACAGGAAAGTGGATATTTATATTTTTGTTGAGCATATAATACAATATTCACGTTACCACTGACTGCAATGAGTGCTTTGTTCATTACCGCCACAAATTAGCATAGCAACATAACATTTCTCTTCCCTCAATGCTTACTGCTTCGTGCGAGGTGTTTTGCATGATACCGTTAGTACTGGTTTTGTTCCAAAGCCAATAACCATTATCATATCACATCTTCTGTTTGGACAAATAAAAGAACAATCCGAACTTGATCTTATTCTCCTTATGTTCGCTTTTTGGGAATGGTTTGCTGTGTATTTCCCAATGGTTTTAGTTTGTAATAAACATTACATTTAAGGAATTATAAGAATACGTCTATTGCCTAGTTATTACATTTTATACAAACGAAGCAGCCATTGTGTCGGCAGAATAATATCAAGAAAACAATGAAACATCGTGGGATAATACCAGCTAATTACCATTTGCCAGATCATAGACTTCTGTCGAATAAGATAACTGCAAACATTTCAACCAGTGACCTTGTAGGGAATCAATTTTGCAAGACGTGGATGGAATTATTCTACTTCATTCTGTTATGTTGTGTGCTTTTGCAAGCACGGTAGATTCACCCTTATACTGTCCAACAATATTGAACTGGCACTTCATAATTTTCGTAAAGGTTATTAGATAAACACTGGTATCTTAATTTAACCGTTTAAACTGGTTATATACATTCATATCGATTTAAAAGTAGATCGCATCGTTTACGAAATTCGCCAACTATAGGGTCAAATGCAAGATAGCCAGGCCATTAATGTTGGACAATAACTAGTTTAAAAACCCATTGGCAAAAGTTTTTTTCCAGTGATCTCTTCAAAGTCAGAACCGCGCAGGGCCGCTATTCCGTAAATTTTGTGGTGTCATATTTAAGTAATCACTGTATAACCCCAGGTCTCTTTCCTCTCTGGCTGTAAAGAAGATTTGGAGAAACAATGAAAATTATAACAGTCCTTATTGTATTTCTCTTAAACGGCATCCCCACATCATGTTTTGTAAATCTAATGTTGATTTAATGTTTTGAATCCGGAGTTTTGGTTGAGAAGAGTTAACTACGAGTAGTTCATTACGATGTACGTACACATTTAAACACTTTAAACATTTTCCTTTTGAGTTTCTGTGGCTCTTCCTTTCTTTTAATTAGAAACATAAAACACTAGTTTTAAAGTGATATTCCAAACACTTTCTTCTGAAGCCGTTGATTAAAGTTTCTTGCATATATCACTCCAAAACGGCTTTACTTATTCTAATTACGACTGACTCGGTGTATAATTATACAAAAGGTCCATGTAAAGTTATTGGATGAAAATTAATCATTTATTTATCATAACTCCAATAAAAAGAATTACCAGAAAGCTTTCTCAATTAATCTTGAATACTGACTTGTGTGAAACCAAAAGAGCGTGTAAACATTATGAAGTTATAATCGATATAGATATTCTCCTGACAGTCTACCATGTTTCCGTTAATTATTTATTTGTCCAACGTGCAATTTTGTCAGTATTGCTGCCAATGCACGTATACGTAAATCAACGAACCGCTTACGTCACTGATCATAACCGCTTACTTCAATGATCAGTATATCAATTCAAAGAGGCTTAAGTCGTCATTGCAGCTTCGTCAATAAAAAAGAAAATCTCTCTAAAATCTCTCTAACGGCAAAATGCAGTTCGATGAAACTTTGTACAAATAAATGTTATTTTATGTGTTTTAATTTTACATACGTTAAAAATAAAAAATATACCTAAATTCCCAAATTGTCCATTTCCCTCAGAACATATCATTTAAATGCCCGCATGAGTGGTATGATCTGACAACAATATGTTGTGTCTTCTTAAAGAATTTTCAATTATGTGAAGTGAAGCATGCATAGATGAGGTGATGTGACCGACAATGTTTACGCTCATCTAATGCTTTACCCTGGTTTCCATTCCAGGCGATGAAGTATGGTGTTCCTTTGCTTTTCCAAATTATAAATCTTCGGTCCTCTTAACTTCATCAGTCGCCATTTCAGCCAATCCGATGCTTGAGATTTGAGACTGGTTTTCATTCTCAATTTTATAACCTTGGGACCTGATTAAATGTAATAGGATAGAAAATCGTCTGGCTACAATAAACATGTTGTTATGATGTATATAAGTTAAATAAAAATTATCAGAATAGTGTACTAGTCTACTAAGTAATGTATCACTCTGGAAGCCGATTTGCATTTTGCTGGATTCCCAACGGTCTAAAGAGCTTTAGAAGACAGGCTGCTGTCTTCATTCAGTCCCTGACTTTGAGCCGGCTGTATTTATGGAAATAAAAACCTGCCCACAACAGCTCATGACCAATCGTCATATCATATACCGCTGTCGGATGGGAAGGTTTAGTCACTTTTTCTGCCGAGAATTTAATGTAGATTTGACAAAGTAAATTTAAACTCTGTAAAATTTTGACACTGGCTTATAAGATTGAAGAAAACACAGTTAGCCGAGTGTTAATTTTACGATTATGTTTATTAAGACGCTTCGGAGAACGACCTGAACAGAAAGCTTAAACAGTTCATAATTGATTGTCTACAAATTTTCACAGTCATATAGCATCCATTTAAAGGTCTTCAATGTGATGACTGCGACCTTTCAAACAACGTGAAAACATCAAAATTTGGACTTTTCTGAGTGTTTTCATTACAGTTAGGGTTAGGGTAAGATGATACTACTGGGGTTCAAATCAGCAGGGCTCATGATCATAAAACTAAATCAGGAGACTAGTCTCAAATCTCAAGTACCTGATTGTCTGAAATGGCGTCTGGTCTCCATTTCAGCCAATCAGATGTTTGAGATTTGAGACTGATCTCCAGTCTCAGTTTTATGTTCTTAGGCCCAGTAAAACAATATGCTCCTAAAAGAGACTTGTTATTTAAAGTTCAAACACATACTAACTGTACTTATGTTTAAACCTTGTTGATTTATTGACCCCCTCTCTCACCCCGCAATTCGTATTTTCCGCGTTAAATATGTACGTTTCCGATTTAAATCCGTTGTACTAAAGCTTAATAGCCGCTCAGCTAAGTCATTATACTATTACAAGTATGTGTAAGATAGTTAAAGATTCTATCTGTATATAAAAATTTTGTGATTAGATAAACTTCAGTGAGAGTATTAACATTTCTTGTAACCATAATTATGATACAAAAGGCCTGTGGGCGAGCACATCCTTTCATTGTTATTAAAACATCGTTTCGCGCGCATTTAATTGGCGGGAAAGCATTGCAAGGGATTTTTGTTTTGTAACAGTTATTAAGAGATAATTTTAAATAGTGTTTTGTCTTCTTAAGTGTCCGGGTTTTAAATACTAAATTAAATAAAATTAATGAAAAGTTATGGTAAAACCAAAAATTGATAATGAATTTTATTTAAGACTCGTCCAAATTATTTAAAAGCCCGGCTAGCTCAGTCGGTAGAGCACGAGACTCTTAATCTCGGGGTCGTGGGTTCGAGCCCCACGTTGGGCGAAATCTTTTTGTCCTACGCAACGTTTCGAGTCATTTTCCTACTTTGCTAAAGGTTAACCGTAATTTATCATTCCTTTCTTTATTTTTTCATAGTTTGGTAAATAATAAAAGTTTCGTCTTTTTGAATGAAACTGCTTTCGTTCAAATGCAGTCACATTCAAAATAGAGAAATTAAGAATTTCAACGAGCGTTCAACAGTAGTTAACCGGTCACCGATCGGCTCGCACCGGTGTGAAATATGAATCAAGCGGTCTGGCTAAACTTAACCGGCTTAATCTCAGAACAAATAAAGTGATTTCCCGGTTCCCGTTTAGAAATCGACGTACGCCGGCGTAAGCCGTCTTTGCAAATCAAGTTGGCCCAATTGTGATGATAATATGAACACTACGCACAGCAACAGTACCAGTTATAAAATATTGAACAAACAACCTGTACCGGAGCACTTATAATAATATTGTTTCCCAGGCTGTTTTGCCAAATGATTAGGTGTGATGCTTATCTAAAATTTAAAAAAAATAAATTAAACAGGTTTTGACTGTAGTACATTTTCAACCAATGTCCTAGCGCTCTATGTCTCCTCTTATGTTGTAGCTTTGCACCCATGTCTCGGGACTATGAGATGTTTGACAGAGTTATTTCTCGCAAATCAGCTTTTACTTATTTGGGATGAACAGTTTTATAAGCTTTTTGCCTAAAAAAGCTTAAATTAAATGGGATGCATTAAAAAGTCTCCTGTCAAACTTGACCAACGGTGTGTATCACAAACTTTTAAACATAAACATCATTATTCCGAGAAAGATCTAAGTACAATGAATAAAAACATATATCGCGACAATTTGTTGAAGTCACCTACAATTCCTGTTGTCGTATATTTTGCTGCTTCAACTAAATCTGCTGTCAATGAAATGAAACTGTGTGAAACTGCAAAAATTAGAAATAGCATGTCAGAAATAATTCTTACTTCACAATTCAAGACAGTGGATATTTCTAGTTTATTTCCTAAGCTGACAAAGATTAAATAACATGGCTTCACTAGGTTTAAATCCGGTGCGAGATAGAATTAAAAAGGTTTAAATGTTTAACTTGGTTCTCGATTGAAACAGAATGTTTTGCCTGCTAAAACACATATAATTTGTTGTATGTAGTTTGCATTTAATGTGTAAAGAATATATCCTGCACATAAAGTATAAGGTGTTGTTGTCGCAATGTAGCTTTATAAGTGACCCCGTGGGTAGAGTGGGTTATTCAGTGCTGGAAAAATGCCATAACCATCTATTTTAACTTTTTTCTGTTCACTCACGTGCTATCTTAGTATCCCAAGCAACGCCGCTCGATGTTCGACAATTTATAATTTCTACAACTGATAAGAGCTTTAACGCGACGTCTTCATTAACTATTAATGTATTTCGAGTAAGCCGCTTCAATATTAGGATTCCTGTTAATACATTTATAATGCCTGCATGCGGATGCTGTATTTATATATCTGATAATGCAATCCTCAATTTTAGATTGAAAATTGATAAAATGGTTTACCGATGTCAACAAGACATATCTAGTTCACCGAATTGAAAAGAACGCAGCGAGAAAGTCAATAAGACGGCGCTGTCACTAAAGTCATCTTTTCTAGACGGGGCGGAGGAATCTGTAATACACATTTCTCTGTATAGTTTTGTATGTCTATACATGAAACACACATTTTACAAGAAGCGCAAATGGAAAAAATAGTACAATAGTTCATGAATGTTATCGTTAGTTTTCAGTTTTATTACTTGTTTTAGTTGTTTGTATTAAATTGTTCAAAAAAATATAAAATATTAAGTTAAGTTTTCCACTTCGGATATTAAAACAGAAATGTGTATAAGTAATTGTCTGAAACAATACTTTTATATGCGTACTTCGGTAGTTCCGGCAGGACAATTTGATTATTGCGCGAGGATAGGTAGCGTGTGTAAATTACACTGGAAATATTGTGAAAGAACCTAGAAGCTCGATCAGTTTCTTTTATCCCTGTCATCGTGTTCTTGCTGATTTGACTCCTGGTGCTCTGGCCTCGGTAAGGTCATTGAGTACCCACATTTTTGCTTTACAATGCTATTAGATTCTTACGTTTTATATGTTTATGTGTTTTTGCATGCAACATCGTCGAGTGGATGGTTGTGTTGGAGTTATTTCACCAAGCCAACTTGTACTTGTTTGTTCATATGAGAACATGTTGGGACAAGTGTGAGATTGTTGCAACCCTAGAACCTGGTTTCAACCCCAATGGCAAATTGTTTGCCATTGACCGTTCCAAGACGGTAACCCATCGGGTTCTCACTTTCGTAAATTTTGTGACGTCTTTTTTTGAAACTGATCATTGCATAACCATGCTCTATCGAAATTAAATTTAAAAAAAATAAAAAGTAATATCTCAGAAAACCTTGCGAAATACATTTTATAATTATATGCTTTATCGTCAAATGTATATGACACTTCGAACAAGCCATTCTTCAAAACTATATACACTTAACAATTTTTCTAAGTATACACCTTCGTACTGGGTCATTACAGGCTTGATAATTGAGCTAATGCTCCAAAACTTTTTAAATTAAAATGCAATAAATACTTTAGTAAACTTCCCAGCCAGATCAGTGAACTGATTTATTAAAAAAATTGGTCGAATTTAACAGGCATAATAGAAAACTAAAAGAAATGCGATTACATTTTATGCATTCAAACTGATTTGCTCTTAAAGTGGATTGGACTATAAACAGTTATAAAATATTAAGATTGGAATGAAATGAATTTAATTTAACAGAAATAGAAGAATGGTATATTTCTAGGTTCGAAATGTTCATTTATATGTACGCGTAATTCGTTTGTTAAGTTAAACATACGCTTTATTAACTGGTTTTGTGAATTTGTATTCTGTGGGTATCATTATTCTAAATGATTTTGAGCAGTCAATTGTCTATCATTTTGAATGAAGCTTTACTAATAAATCAGTTAATATTTATTGCATGGTTTATTAAAAGTTTTAGGGCAATCGCCCAAAATTCAATCCAGTAATGCCCCAGTACGAAGGTGTATACTTAGCAAAGTTGTAAAGTGTATATATAAAGAAAATGAGGAAATAGTCTTACCAAAATATTCTATGTTACAAAATATATATAATGTAGGATAATGTAATGTATGAAAATAGGCTTTATTTCATCACCAATAATCGATGTAAATATGCTATAATTCAAATATTCAACTTGCAGTTTCGTAAAATATATAATATTAGATCGGTAATGATCGAGTTCCGCCAGGTATTTTGTTATGACTGTAAACTTCCCAGCCAGATCATAACGGCTGTTTAGCGATTCAGAATTCATTGTTTATTGCCGTCACTTTTCAACCCAAAGAAATTGGAAATAAATATGCATATAGGAGTAGACTCATGAATACTTAAACTAAGTTTTAAATTACCTGAACTATTTTTATGCATCTTATAGTATCGTTTTATGTTTCTATATGGCTCTAATGATTGAATATATCGCACGAATGTCTTCTTATCCTAAATCAGTAATTTGTAATTTATGATGTTTTTCGTCGCATTTAGATCTGAACAACTTGAAACTGAAACTTCCAGATAAACTATAATGAACAAAAATAAAAAGTATCTAATTTTTATGTTTATATTCTTATTAACATATATTCATTTAATCAGGTACGCTTTGAATGGTGTTTTAAGCATATTTACATCGATTATTAGTGATGAAATAAAGCCCATTTTCATACATTACATTATCCTACATTATATATATAATCTCAGTTGTTTTTACGTGTAATTGCTCATGAAAATAATCTTCCACACCAAGACCTGAGCAACGGCCAGTCGAATAACAATTAATAATGGATAACAAAACACTACATATTTAATTTAAAAAGAGGTAATTGGAAATGGTTGGAATTTTCAGATTTGATTATCCAGGACTAGTTCTTTTATATAAATGCATGGTAATTTTATTGAGCACAAGACGTGGAGAAACTTTATTTAATTCAAATTAATGTGAATACTTTTAAAAATCGCTGACGTTTCCCTGAAACCCTCATTTTAACAAAGGGAAAGAATACTAAGTTGTGGTTGCACATTTTTCAAGAACACTTTAATATTTTCGATGATAACAGAAATGAACATTTGTTCACAAATAGAATTTTTAGTTTTCGTTTTCAAATTTTACAAACATTAAGACAGGAAACTGGATATTTATATTTTTGTTGAGCATATAATACAATATTCACGTTACCACTAACTTCAATGAGTGCTTTGTTCATTACCGCCACAAATTAGCATAGCAACATAACATTTCTCTTCCCTCAATGCTTACTGCTTCGTGCGAGGTGTTTTGCATGATACCGTTAGTACTGGTTTTGTTCCAAAGCCAATAACCATTATCATATCACATATTCTGTTTGGACAAATAAAAGAACCATCCGAACTTGATCCAATTCTCCTTATGTTCGCTTTTTGGGAATGGTTTGCTGTGTATTTCCCAATGGTTTTAGTTTGGACTAAACATTACATTTAAGGAATTATAAGAATACGTCTATTGCCTAGTTATTACATTTTATACAAACGAAGCAGCCATTGTGTCGGCAGAATAATATCAAGAAAACAATGAAACATCGTGGGATAATACCAGCTAATTACCATTTGCCAGATCATAGACTTCTGTCGAATAAGATAACTGCAAACATTTCAACCAGTGACCTTGTAGGAAATCAATTTTGCAAGACGTGGATGGAATTATTCTACTTCATTCTGTTATGTTGTGTGCTTTTGCAAGCACGGTAGATTCACCCTCAATCTGATAAAAATCATCTCCTGAAAACCGCTACGCTATCAGGATCTGACGACGAGTAACTAAAACGTGCTTTTAT
This sequence comes from Corbicula japonica, assembly GCA_038501625.1. Classification (NCBI taxonomy): domain Eukaryota; kingdom Metazoa; phylum Mollusca; class Bivalvia; order Venerida; family Cyrenidae; genus Corbicula; species Corbicula japonica. The sequence goes on along the minus strand of JAZAYU010000094.1, from coordinate 2,477,771 downwards.
CACTAACCCTTTGAACCAATCAGATTGTCGCCTACAAAATCGCAAAAGTGAAAGTAAAAATAGTGTTTCAAACCATGGAAAGTGTTGACAGCCTGCTTAAGACATATTTTACTGCAAATGATTGTGTTTCTGTAGTATTGCATTCATTTCGATCTAATGACATCTTCAGATCATTTTGCGAATTATATAAATCATGCTTCCTATGTCGACAATTTCTAAAAATAGTAATCGGGGAAAACCGATATAGCTTACATACGGTGTCTGCGGGACGTCATCAGATCTAAAAAACTGTTAGATCTGACTTTAGTGAGATTGATTCACCCTAATACTGTCCAACAATATTGAACTGGCACTTCATAATTTTCGTAAAGGTTATTAGATAAACACTGGTATCTTAATTTAACCGTTTAAACTGGTTATATACATTCATATCGATTTAAAAGTAGATCGCATCGTTTACGAAATTCGCCAACTATAGGGTCAAATGCAAGATAGCCAGGTCATTAATGTTGGACAATAACTAGTTTAAAAACCCATTGGCAAAGGTTTTTTTCCAGTGATCTCTTCAAAGCCAGAACCGCGCAGGGCCGCTATTCCGTAAATTTTGTGGTGTCATATTTAAGTGATCATTGTATAACCCCAGAAAGCTTTCTTAATTAATCTTGAATACTGACTTGTGTGAAACCAAAAGAGCGTGTAAACATTATGAAGTTATAATTGATATAGATATTTTCCTGACAGTCTATCATGTTTCCGTTAATTATTTATTTGTCCAACGTGCAATTTTGTCAGTATTGCTGCCAATGCACGTATACGTAAATCAACGAACCGCTTACGTCACTGATCATAAGCGCTTACGTCACTGATCAGTATATCAATTCGAAGAGGCTTAAGTCGTCATTGCAGCTTCGTCAATAAAAAAGAAAATCTCTCTAAAATCTCTCTAACGGCAAAATGCAGTTCGATGAAACTATGTACAAATAAATGTTATTTTATGTGCTTTAATTTTACATACGTTAAAAATAAAAAATATACCTAAAGTCCCAAATTGTCCATTTCCCTCAGAACATATCATTTAAATGCCCGCATGAGTGGTATGATTTGACAATAATATGTTGTGTCTTTTTAAAGAATTTTCAATTATGTGAAGTGAAGCATGCATAGATGAGGTGATGTGACCGACAATGTTTACGCTCATCTAATGCTTTACCCTGGTTTCCATTCCAGGCGATGAAGTATGGTGTTCCTTTGCTTTTCTAAATTATAAATCTTCGGTCCTCTTAACTTCATCAGTCGCCATTTCAGCAATTCCGATGCTTGAGATTTGAGACTGGTTTTCATTCTCAATTTTATAACCTTGGGACCTGATTAAATGTAATAGGATAGAAAATCGTCTGGCTACAATAAACATGTTGTTATGATGTATATAAGTTAAATAAAAATTATCAGAATAGTGTACTAGTCTACTAAGTAATGTATCACTCTGGAAGCCGATTTGCATTTTGCTGGATTCCCAACGGTCTAAAGAGCTTTAGAAGACAGGCTGCTGTCTTCATTCAGTCCCTGACTTTGAGCCGGCTGTATTTATGGAAATAAAAACCTGCCCACAACAGCTCATGACCAATCGTCATATCATATACCGCTGTCGGATGGGAAGGTTTAGTCACTTTTTCTGCCGAGAATTTAATGTAGATTTGACAAAGTAAATTTAAACTCTGTAAAATTTTGACACTGGCTTATAAGATTGAAGAAAACACAGTTAGCCGAGTGTTAATTTTACGATTATGTTTATTAAGACGCTTCGGAGAACGACCTGAACAGAAAGCTTAAACAGTTCATAATTGATTGTCTACAAATTTTCACAGTCATATAGCATCCATTTAAAGGTCTTCAATGTGATGACTGCGACCTTTCAAACAACGTGAAAACATCAAAATTGGGACTTTTCTGAGTGTTTTCATTACAGTTAGGGTTAGGGTAAGATGATACTACTGGGGTTCAAATCAGCAGGGCTCATGATCATAAAACTAAATCAGGAGACTAGTCTCAAATCTCAAGTACCTGATTGTCTGAAATGGCGTCTGGTCTCCATTTCAGCCAATCAGATGTTTGAGATTTGAGACTGATCTCCAGTCTCAGTTTTATGTTCTTAGGCCCAGTAAAACAATATGCTCCTAAAAGAGACTTGTTATTTAAAGTTCAAACACATACTAACTGTACTTATGTTTAAACCTTGTTGATTTATTGACCCCCTCTCTCACCCCGCAATTCGTATTTTCCGCGTTAAATATGTACGTTTCCGATTTAAATCCGTTGTACTAAAGCTTAATAGGCGCTCAGCTAAGTCATTATACTATTACAAATTATTAGTATGTGTAAGATAGTTAAAGATTCTATCTGTATATAAAAATTTTGTGATTAGATAAACTTCAGTGAGAGTATTAACATTTCTTGTAACCATAATTATGATACAAAAGGCCTGTGGGCGAGCACATCCTTTCATTGTTATTAAAACATCGTTTCGCGCGCATTTAATTGGCGGGAAAGCATTGCAAGGGATTTTTGTTTTGTAACAGTTATTAAGAGATAATTTTAAATAGTGTTCTGTCTTCTTAAGTGTCCGGGTTTTAAATACTAAATTAAATAAAATTAATCAAAAGTTATGGTAAAACAAAAAATTGATAATGAATTTTATTTAAGACTCGTCCAAATTATTTAAAAGCCCGGCTAGCTCAGTCGGTAGAGCACGAGACTCTTAATCTCGGGGTCGTGGGTTCGAGCCCCACGTTGGGCGAAATTTTTTTGTCCTACGCAACGTTTCGAGTCATTTTCCTACTTTGCTAAAGGTTAACCGTAATTTATCATTCCTTTCTTTATTTTTTCATAGTTTGGTAAATAATAAAAGTTTCGTCTTATTGAATGAAACTGCTTTCGTTCAAATGCAGTCACATTCAAAATAGAGAAATTAAGAATTTCAAAGAGCGTTCAACAGTAGTTGACTAGGATACTATAGACATTGGCCAACTTGATTTGCCAAGACGGCTTACGAACCGGCGTTAACCGGTCACCGATCGGCTCGCACCGGTGTGAAATATGAATCAAGCCGTCTGGCTATACTTAACCGGCTTAATCTCAGAACAAATAAAGTGATTTCCCGGTTCCCGTTTAGAAATCGACGTACGCCGGCGTAAGCCGTCTTTGCAAATCAAGTTGGCCCAATTGTGATGATAATATGAACACTACGCGCAGCAACAGTACCAGTTATAAAATATTGAACAAACAACCTGTACCGGAGCACTTATAATAATATTGTTTCCCAGGCTGTTTTGCCAAATGATTAGGTGTGATGCTTATCTAAAATTTAAAAAAAATAAATTAAACAGGTTTTGACTGTAGTACATTTTCAACCAATGTCCTGGCGCTCTATGTCTCCTCTTATGTTGTAGCTTTGCACCCATGTCTCGGGTTATGAGATGTTTGACAGAGTTATTTCTCGCAAATCAGCTTTTACTTATTTGGGATGAACAGTTTTATAAGCTTTTTGCCTAAAAAAAGCTTAAATTAAATGGGATGCATTAAAAAGTCTCCTGTCAAACTTGACCAACGGTGTTTATCACAAACTTTTAAACATAAACATCATTATTCCGAGAAAGATCTAAGTACAATGAATAAAAACATATATCGCGACAATTTGTTGAAGTCACCTACAATTCCTGTTGTCGTATATTTTGCTGCTTCAACTAAATCTGCTGTCAATGAAATGAAACTGTGTGAAACTGCAAAAATTAGAAATAGCATGTCAGAAATAATTCTTACTTTGCAATTCAAGACAGTGGATATTTCTAGTTTATTTCCTAAGCTGACAAAGATTAAATAACATGGCTTCACTAGGTTTAAATCCGGTGCGAGATAGAATTAAAAAGGTTTAAATGTTTAACTTGGTTCTCGATTGAAACAGAATGTTTTGCCTGCTAAAACACATATAATTTGTTGTATGTAGTTTGCATTTAATGTGTAAAGAATATATCCTGCACATAAAGTATAAGGTGTTGTTGTCGCAATGTAGCTTTATAAGTGACCCCGTGGGTAGAGTGGGTTATTCAGTGCTGGAAAAATGCCATAACCATCTATTTTAACTTTTTTCTGTTCACTCACGTGCTATCTTAGTATCCCAAGCAACGCCGCTCGATGTTCGACAATTTATCATTTCTACAACTGATAAGAGCTTTAACGCGACGTCTTCATTAACTATTAATGTATTTCGAGTAAGCCGCTTCAATATTAGGATTCCTGTTAATACATTATTAATGCCTGCATGCGGATGCTGTATTTATATATCTGATAATGCAATCCTCAATTTTAGATTGAAAATTGATAAAATGGTTTACCGATGTCAACAAGACATATCTAGTTCACCGAATTGAAAAGAACGCAGCGAGAAAGTCAATAAGACGGCGCTGTCACTAAAGTCATCTTTTCTAGACGGGGCGGAGGAATCTGTAATACACATTTCTCTGTATAGTTTTGTATGTCTATACATGAAACACACATTTTACAAGAAGCGCAAATGGAAAAAATAGTACAATAGTTCATGAATGTTATCGTTAGTTTTCAGTTTTATTACTTGTTTTAGTTGTTTGTATTAAATTGTTCAGAAAAATATAAAATATTAAGTTAAGTTTTCCACTTCGGATATTAAAACAGAAATGTGTATAAGTAATTGTCTGAAACAATACTTTTATATGCGTACTTCGGTAGTTCCGGCAGGACAATTTGATTATTGCGCGAGGATAGGTAGCGTGTGTAAATTACACTGGAAATATTGTGAAAGAACCTAGAAGCTCGATCAGTTTCTTTTATCCCTGTCATCGTGTTCTTGCTGATTTGACTCCTGGTGCTCTGGCCTCGGTAAGGTCATTGAGTACCCACATTTTTGCTTTACAATGCTATTAGATTCTTACGTTTTATATGTTTATGTGTTTTTGCATGCAACATCGTCGAGTGGATGGTTGTGTTGGAGTTATTTCACCAAGCCAACTTGTACTTGTTTGTTCATATGAGAACATGTTGGGACAAGTGTGAGATTGTTGCAACCCTAGAACCTGGTTTCAACCCCAATGGCAAATTGTTTGCCATTGACCGTTCCAAGACGGTAACCCATCGGATTCTCACTTTCGTAAATTTTGTGACGTCTTTTTTTGAAACTGATCATTGCATAACCATGCTCTATCGAAATTAAATTTTAAAAAAATAAAAAGTAATATCTCAGAAAACCTTGCGAAATACATTTTATAATTATATGCTTTATCGTCAAATGTATATGACACTTCGAACAAGCCATTCTTCAAAACTATATACACTTAACAATTTTTCTAAGTATACACCTTCGTACTGGGTCATTACAGGCTTGATAATTGAGCTAATGCTCCAAAACTTTTTCAATTAAAATGCAATAAATACTTTAGTAAACTTCCCAGCCAGATCAGTGAACTGATTTATTAAAAAAATTGGTCGAATTTAACAGGCATAATAGAAAACTAAAAGAAATGCGATTACATTTTATGCATTCAAACTGATTTGCTCTAAAAGTGGATTGGACTATAAACAGTTATAAAATATTAAGATTGGAATGAAATGAATTTAATTTAACAGAAATAGAAGAATGGTATATTTCTAGGTTCGAAATGTTCATTTATATGTACGCGTAATTCGTTTGTTAAGTTAAACATACGCTTTATTAACTGGTTTTGTGAATTTGTATTCTGTGGGTATCATTATTCTAAATGATTTTGAGCAGTCAATTGTCTGTCATTTTGAATGAAGCTTTACTAATAAATCAGTTAATATTTATTGCATGGTTTATTAAAAGTTTTAGGGCAATAGCCCAAAATTCAATCCAGTAATGCCCCAGTACGAAGGTGTATACTTAGCAAAGTTGTAAAGTGTATATATAAAGAAAATGAGGAAATAGTCTTACCAAAATATTCTATGTTACAAAATATATATAATGTAGGATAATGTAATGTATGTGAATAGGCTTTATTTCATCACCAATAATCGATGTAAATATGCTATAATTCAAATATTCAACTTGCAGTTTCGTAAAATATATAATATTAGATCGGTAATGATCGAGTTCCGCCAGGTATTTTGTTATGACTGTAAACTTCCCAGCCAGATCATAACGGCTGTTTAGCGATTCATAATTCATTGTTTATTGCCGTCACTTTTCAACCCAAAGAAATTGGAAATAAATATGCATATAGGAGTACCCTCATGAATACTTAAACTAAGTTTTAAATTACCTGAACTATTTTTATGCATCTTATAGTATCGTTTTATGTTTCTATATGGCTCTAATGATTGAATATATCGCACGAATGTCTTCTTATCCTAAATCAGTAATTTGTAATTTATGATGTTTTTCGTCGCATTTAGATCTGAACAACTTGAAACTGAAACTTCCAGATAAACTATAATGAACAAAAATAAAAAGTATCTAATTTTTATGTTTATATTCTTATTAACATATATTCATTTAATCAGGTACGCTTTGAATGGTGTTTTAAGCATATTTACATCGATTATTAGTGATGAAATAAAGCCCATTTTCATACATTACATTATCCTACATTATATATATAATCTCAGTTGTTTTTACGTGTAATTGCTCATGAAAATAATCTTCCACACCAAGACCTGAGCAACGGCCAGTCGAATAACAATTAATAATGGATAACAAAACACTACATATTTAATTTAAAAAGAGGTAATTGGAAATGGTTAGAATTTTCAGATTTGATTATCCAGGACTAGTTTTTTTATATAAATGCATGGTAATTTTATTGAGCACAAGACGTGGAGAAACTTTATTTAATTCAAATTAATGTGAATACTTTTAAAAATCGCTGACGTTTCCCTGAAACCCTCATTTTAACAAAGGGAAAGAATACTAAGTTGTGGCTGCACATTTTTCAAGAACACTTAAATATTTTCGATGATAACAGAAATGAACATTTGTTCACAAATAGAATTTTTAGTTTTCGTTTTTAAATTTTACAAACATTAAGACAGGAAAGTGGATATTTATATTTTTGTTGAGCATATAATACAATATTCACGTTACCACTGACTGCAATGAGTGCTTTGTTCATTACCGCCACAAATTAGCATAGCAACATAACATTTCTCTTCCCTCAATGCTTACTGCTTCGTGCGAGGTGTTTTGCATGATACCGTTAGTACTGGTTTTGTTCCAAAGCCAATAACCATTATCATATCACATCTTCTGTTTGGACAAATAAAAGAACCACCCGAACTTGATCTAATTCTCCTTATGTTCGCTTTTTGGGAATGGTTTGCTGTGTATTTCCCAATGGTTTTAGTTTGGAATAAACATTACATTTAAGGAATTATAAGAATACGTCTATTGCCTAGTTATTACATCAGGCCTGCCAAATCTCCGGATTTTATCCGAAATCTCAGGATTTTAAGTTAATTCTCTGGATCTCCGGATTTTAAGTCAAAATCTCCGGATTTCTATAAAATTTAAAAAAAAATGTATTAATTAAACCTTATTTAAAAGTTGTGCAATGAACGTAATAGTTATTCTGCTGCAATCGCACATTTCCTGTTTATTGCGAGATAACGAGGACGTGGTCAGTGACATGCTGCGTCAGTGCCTCAGGCCCAACTATACAATAACCGTGTTTCATGAACTAACCCAGGGCCTCGATGTTACGCCTGCTTTTATCTTTTTTAAATGCATGTTCATTCTAATGTTGTCAAACAGGTCACACACAGGTTTAACAGAAAGTTAAAAAATGAATGATAAAAATAGACAAAAGTCATTTTTAAACAAGTTCTTTTCTAACAAAATCGGCAAATTCATTTCTAAAATTCCTTGAAGAATATAAATATATAGAAGAATATGAGAAAAATATAATCATCATCATCATCATCATCGTCGTCGTCGTCGTCATCATCATCATCGTCATCATCAGTTAACGCCAACAACAAGACATTTAAACAACGACAACAACAACATCATCATCATCATCATCGTCGTCGTCGTCATCATGATTGACATATTCAGACAAAATCTCCGGATTTTTAATGAAGAAGTTTTGGCAAGCCTGTTACATTTTATACAAACGAAGCAGCCATTGTGTCGGCAGAATAATATCAAGAAAACAATGAAACATCCTGGGATAATACCAGCTAATTACCATTTGCCAGATCATAGACTTCTGTCGAATAAGATAACTGCAAACATTTCAACCAGTGACCTTGTAGGGAATCAATTTTGCAAGACGTGGATGGAATTATTCTACTTCATTCTGTTATGTTGTGTGCTTTTGCAAGCACGGTAGATTCACCCTAATACTGTCCAACAATATTGAACTGGCACTTCATAATTTTCGTAAAGGTTATTAGATAAACACTGGTATCTTAATTTAACCGTTTAAACTGGTTATATACATTCATATCGATTTAAAAGTAGATCGCATCGTTTACGAAATTCGCCAACTATAGGGTCAAATGCAAGATAGCCAGGCCATTAATGTTGGACAATAACTAGTTTAAAAACCCATTGGCAAAAGTTTTTTCCAGTGATCTCTTCAAAGTCAGAACCGCGCATGGCCGCTATTCCGTAAATTTTGTGGTGTCATATTTAAGTGATCATTGTATAACCCCAGGTCTCTTTCCTCTCTGGCTGTAAAGAAGATTTGGAGAAACAATGATAATTATAACAGTTCTTATTGTATTTCTCTTAAACGGCATCCCCACATCATGTTTTGTAAATCTAATGTTGATTTAATGTTTTGAATCCGGAGTTTTGGTTGAGAAGAGTTAACTAGTTCACTACGATGTACGTACACATTTAAACACTTTAAACATTTTCCTTTTGAGTTTCTGTGGCTCTTCCTTTCTTTTAATTAGAAACATAAAACACTAGTTTTAAAGTGATACTCTAAACACTTTCTTCTGAAGCCGTTGATTAAAGTTTCTTGCATATATCACTCCAAAACGGCTTTACTTATTCTAATTACGACTGACTCGGTGTATAATTATACAAAAGGTCCATAAAGTTATTGGATGAAAATTAATCATTTATTTATCATAACTCCAATAAAAAGAATAACCAGAAAGCTTTCTTAATTAATCTTGAATACTGACTTGTGTGTAACCAAAAGAGCGTGTAAACATATGAAGTTATAATCGATATAGATATTCTCCTGACAGTCTGTCATGTTTCCGTTAATTATTTATTTGTCCAACGTGAAATTTTGTCAGTATTGCTGCCAATGCACGTATACGTAAATCAACGAACCGCTTACGTCACTGATCATAACCGCTTACGTCACTGATCAGTATATCAATTCAAAGAGGCTTAAGTCGTCATTGCAGCTTCGTCAATAAAAAAGAAAATCTCTCTAAAATCTCTCTAACGGCAAAATGCAGTTCGATGAAATTTTGTACAAATAAATGTTATTTTATGTGCTTTAATTTTACATACGTTAAAAATAAAAAATATACCTAAAGTCCCAAATTGTCCATTTCCCTCAGAACATATCATTTAAATGCCCGCATGAGTGGTATGATCTGACAACAATATGTTGTGTCTTTTTAAAGAATTTTCAATTATGTGAAGTGAAGCATGCATAGATGAGGTGATGTGACCGACAATGTTTACGCTCATCTAATGCTTTACCCTGGTTTCCATTCCAGGCGATGAAGTATGGTGTTCCTTTGCTTTTCTAAATTATAAATCTTCGGTCCTCTTAACTTCATCAGTCGCCATTTCAGCCAATCCGATGCTTGAGATTTGAGACTGGTTTTCATTCTCAATTTTATAACCTTGGGACCTGATTAAATGTAATAGGATAGAAAATCGTCTGGCTACAATAAACATATTGTTATGATGTATATAAGTTAAATAAAAATTATCAGAATAGTGTACTAGTCTACTATGTAATGTATCACTCTGGAAGCCGATTTGCATTTTGCTGGATTCCCAACGGTCTAAAGAGCTTTAGAAGACAGGCTGCTGTCTTCATTCAGTCCCTGACTTTGAGCCGGCTGTATTTATGGAAATAAAAACCTGCCCACAACAGCTCATGACCAATCGTCATATCATATACCGCTGTCGGATGGGAAGGTTTAGTCACTTTTTCTGCCGAGAATTTAATGTAGATTTGACAAAGTAAATTTAAACTCTGTAAAATTTTGACACCGGCTTATAAGATTGAAGAAAACACAGTTAGCCGAGTGTTAATTTTACAATTATGTTTATTAAGACGATTCGGAGAACGAACTGAACGGAAAGCTTAAACAGTTCATAATTGATTGCCTACAAATTTTCACAGTCATATAGCATCCATTTAAAGGTCTTCAATGTGATGACTGCGACCTTTCAAACAACGTGAAAACATCAAAATTGGGACTTTTCTGAGTGTTTTCATTACAGTTAGGGTTAGGGTAAGATGATACTACTGGGGTTCAATTAAATCAGCAGGGCTCATGATCATAAAACTAAATCAGGAGACTAGTCTCAAATCTCAAGTACCTGATTGTCTGAAATGGCGTCTGGTCTCCATTTCAGCCAATCAGATCAAGGGCGGATCCAGGATTTTTTTCCAGGGGGGTCCAAGCCCAAATGATGACTTTAAATGTGTTATTTATCCAACGTTATAAGTGAATGTTAGCCGTTATTACAAACGTTACAAGCTCTAACCACGGGGAGGTCTTCACTTTTAGTAGAGCCTTTTAATTTAGTTTTTTTGTTTTTTTTATTACTATTATTTTTATTTTTTGTCTTTTTCGTATTTTTATATATTTTTTTAATTATTTAAATTAATTTTTCTGGGGTACTTTTGATAGAAATCAAACCGTTACATATAGTAATACCAGCAACAAAAGTTTGTTTTTGTTTTTTTTATTATTTTTTGTCTTTTTCGTATTTATATGTTTTTTTTCATTATTTTCTGGGGTACTTTTGATAGAAATCAAACCGTTACATATAGTAATACGAGCAACAAAAGTCATGATCTATTTTATAATCATGAAATAATCTTGGGAGATATCTGCATTTTTTAACATTTAGATATCTGCATTTTTAACAATTGTAGTCTAATATCCCACTGGTTGGTACATAGAGCCCACTCTCAAGCACTTTTTATATTTTTGTATAAACTATAGGAAGAGACTTGACTGAAAGAGTCGCCTGTTCCCCGACTTGATAAAACGTTGTACAATCTCGGCAACGTTGATATCAAGGGAGTGGTGAAGGTGCATAAGGGCAAGGCCAGACAATCTTTCTTCCTGCATTGAATTCCGCAGAAAGGTTTTGATTCTGCGCAACCCGGAGAACGACCTCTCTTCTTCACAAGTACTAACAGGAAGAACACAGCCAATATGAAGAAGCGTCTTTGTTTTTGGAAACATATCTTCGTCGATGTAATTGTACAAGCTCAACAAGTCATCGAGTTCGTCAGACATCGCCCTGCTAAGGTCTTTATAATGCCTTTTCAGTTCATGAAATTCCCTTGATAGATCATGTTGCGAGAGACAATCCAGGTCAGTTTCATAAAACATCATTTCCGAAGCCAAGGTGGCTATTTCATCCTCGGAAAGGGCAGACAAAGTACTGGGCAAAAGCATGCAAATTTTGTATGCTTTGATGTCTTCTTCCTGGAACCGCATTTTCAGTTCGGAACAAAACTGATCCAGGAATGGTATAGCCACAACTGATCGGAAGTATTCTTCCACGTTGGTTGTTGCGATGTTTGCTCGGTGTTGTTGTTTTGAACACGTTCGTGGAATCATGATGTCAATGTCCAGTTCACTTGCAAGTTTTATAGCTTCCTCGTAGCAAACTTTGAATTCAACTTCAATTTCTTTTCGAGCCTCTAAAACTCTAGCAATATGATGATCTATGAGACCAATTGCCTTCGAAACATCAACGTCCCTTTTTTGAAGTTTGACCGTTAACGGCTTAACCAAGTCCAACACATGCCTTACCAGTACAAAGGTAATCAAATGACCAAAGTTTGTGAGAGATGTTAGTAGGCCTTGTGCTGTGATCTTTGTGTTTCTGTCCCATGCCCAATCTTCCCCATCGGCAGGCGTTAGAATACGTTGGAGGCATTCTACAACATAAGCATATAAGTGTAGGAATGTGTCGAAGCAGGTATGCCGTTCTATCCATCTTGTTTTGCAAAGACCAACAAGTTTCTTCTTTGAATATTCAGAGTCTTCGGACTCAAGCACATGCTCAAGAAACCTTTGGCGTTTGGGTGAATTGTCAAAAAACAGGAAAACAGAGTTCAAAACATCGATCATGTTTCTAACCTGTTGTAGCTTGCAGGCAGAAGCGATACTCGAATTCAAAATATGGCTTCTGCAATGAGTGTACAAAGCCTTTTTGTTGAGGCTCTTTATTTTGGCCTGGCACCCTTGCTTTTCACCGGCCATAGCTGCAGCGCCATCATACGCTTGGCCTCTCATAGCATCTATAGAAATGCCATTTGCTTCAAGTGTTTCCACAATGCTATTTGCGATTGACTCTCCTGTGGTACGGGTAAGGTTGACAAAATCAAAAAATTCTTCCTTAATGGTAGCAGGACGTGTTGTTCTGTCTAGAAACCTTAGACATACAGCCAGAACTTCTCTGTTTGACGAAGTATCAGTCACTTCATCAGCGATTACTGTGTAAAATCCTCCATCAAAGCTTTGTTTTATATTATCTCGCAAATAAGATGCTACTACTTGAATTATTTCGTTCTGGATGTTTTTACTTGTGTATGTAGCGTTTCGCTTCGCAGTTTCTAAGTGGTGCTTAAGGTCATTGTCGTGATCCGCTATTCTCTGAAGTATTGCGAGAAAATTTCCTCTATTTGACGATTCACTGGTCGCATCATCCCTATGTCCTCGCAGTGGTATATTTTGTTTGCCACACAGAACGATTGTTTCCACAATCGAAGACAGTAACTTGACGTTTCTGTCATAGATCGTCTGGTTGTGTTTATTGATCTTATATGGCAAGGACGACGTTGGATCCTCAAGAGTTGCCTTTGAGCGTTGATACTCATTTTTGGCATTTTTATGGTATTCTGACTCTTCATGTTTTCTCAGATATGAATCTTTTCTAAGCGCTTTTTTATAAGCTGTGAAAGGTCTTGTAACAAACGTATGTTGGTGCTGTAAATCACTCTGGGGGAACAGAACACATACCGTGCATAGTCCTCCACCCATCAATGTACTGTACGTTAGCCAACGGTGCTGTTTAATCCACCCTGGCTGAAAATTCAATGATTTCCCCTTGGTGTTCTTTCCTTTGCCTTGCTTTATTTGGGGTTTCAAACCAGACAGTGATTCCGGTTTGGGTTGGTTGTTTATGAAGTTAATCTTGTCTGCAACTGACATGCTCGACAATGATTTGTTTCCAGTTACTATGTTTCCAATATCATAAGGGCTGTAAGTCTTTTCGCTACTTGTTTCGCAAGTGGTATTCGATTTCGGGAAGTTTTGATCTTGGCTTTCTTTTGTGATAGGTTCCTTTAGGTTAGAATCTTTGGTTTCAGGAACCTTCTTATTGAAGAAGTTTAGTATCGCCTGATGTTTATTTTCTTTCAGGTTAGGGTTTGGTAAGTTTTGTTCACTGTTTTCACCCATGTTAGAGTTTGCTGGTGTTTTATCTTGGGTTTCTCCAACTTTGGATTTTTGTAGGGTTTGGTATGTTTTCAAGTCACAATGCACAGAACCCATTTCCTTTGTCAGCGTTTCCTTTTCAGGCACAGTTTCTTTTTCAGGCATAGTTTCTTTTTCAGGCATAGTTTCTTTTTCAGGCATAGTTTCTTTTTCAGGCATTGTTTCCCTTTCAGGAACAGTTTTAGCATCTTTACTTTCTTCGTCTGTCTTGTCAGCACTTGCATGCTTTAACTTTTTCAGTGGGGGGCTCGCTCAGGTACGGATGAATAATTTCATTATCAAAACATACTACAAAGTGATTTGGGGTCCAGTTCACAGGGTCATGGTTCTCTGTATGTGTCCACATGATATTAATTGGAACATCGCTTGCAGTAGCTGTTGGTGTATGTTTCGGTAGTATGAGCTGGTTACACACATCTCGGTTCACAGCAACATTCTGGATGCGAGGATATATGCAACGTATCGGGCGATTTATGGCATTAACAGCAGCGAAAAAGTGTAAAATGCTTGAGTATTCACCGCTTTGAATGGATTTGATTATTTCGTTCTGCATTGACTTTTCGGGGTTTTGGGCAACGAAACAGTCGTCCGAAAAGGATGATTCAGTTACATATTTGATATCAGTTGGTGTACTGGACATTTTTGTGTATGTATCCTGGGTAAGGTATGACCTAATGTTCATCACAAGCTCACACACGATTCGGAGCCTTAACTCCAAATGTCTCTCCTCGTGACCAAATAAAGCTATTGAAAGTGCCCTGTAAAAGCAGTTGCCATCACCAAAAATTGCAATTGGAGTCATATTTTTTGGTCCATCATCGGGGTAGAGATACTTGGAAATTGTATCAACATTTGCATATTGTAAATCAGCCGCTGAGGCCGCGTAGGGAGACAGATCTGTCTTGAAGCTTTGGGCATGCAGAGAAACTTGGAATTTTAAAGTCTGCCACCCATGCTTTGACGCCTTTAGAAAGGCTGTATGTAATTTGTTTACGTCAAGCATAATTCAGTTCTCATGAGAAATATGTTCGAAAAATGTTTTAATCACACAACGATGTGCACTCACTGACAGTTTGAGAGCAACTGATTTATTGTCAATATAAAATGTTGCTGAGCGGCGCGAGATGACGTCACGATTTACACTTGAACAGATATGGTCCTTTTGGCATACTCGATTTCTATTTTTACAGTCCCACAACTTTGGGATCAGTGTTTCATTACGTTATTAATTTTGGAATTGTCCTGTGTGCTATTTTTAGAATAATTCCTATTCTGATGGCGCGCAGGACATAATTATGATGATGTTATGACGTTATGACGTCACTCGATAATTTTCAATATAATTCAAAGTCGCTTTTCACTTTGAGCGAAAGTACACAGATCAATGTGATGATCACGTGACCGGTGTGTACACAATGGTATGTTTGTTTGTTTGGGTTTAACGGCCCTTCAACACAACAAGGTCATATCGAGCCTGCACATTTACATGTCGATAAACCCATTCCATTCGCCCAGGATTAACGTATAATTTCACATTTATTTGAATGGGAGTTTTGAGTTGTGTACATTCATAAGATTAAAATTTGGTTGACAAACCTCATTGAAACACACAATCTTGAATTTGCTTTAATTTTTACAAGTCAAAATTTAATATCACCATATTTTTCAGGGGGGTCCGGATAATTCCAGGGGGGGTCCGGACCCCCCCCCCCCCCCCGCTAGATCCGCCCATGCAGATGTTTGAGATTTGAGACTGATCTCCAGTCTCAGTTTTATGTTCTTAGGCCCAGTAAAACAATATGCTCCTAAACGAGACTTGTTATTTAAAGTTCAAACACATACTAACTGTACTTATATTTAAACCTTGTTGATTTATTGACCCCCTCTCTCACCCCGCAATTCGTATTTTCCGCGTTAAATATGTACGTTTCCGATTTAAATCCGTTGTACTAAAGCTTAATAGGCGCTCAGCTAAGTCATTATACTATTACAAGTATGTGTAAGATAGTTAAAGATTCTATCTGTATATAAAAATTTTGTGATTAGATAAACTTCAATGAGAGTATTAACATTTCTTGTAACCATAATTATGATACAAAAGGCCTGTGGGCGAGCACATCCTTTCATTGTTATTAAAACATCGTTTCGCGCGCATTTAATTGGCGGGAAAGCATTGCAAGGGATTTTTGTTTTGTAACAGTTATAAAGAGATAATTTTAAATAGTGTTCTGTCTTCTTAAAGTGTCCGGGTTTTAAATACTAAATTAAATAAAATTAATCAAAAGTTATGGTAAAACCAAAAATTGATAATGAATTTTATTTAAGACTCGTCCGAATTATTTAAAAGCCCGGCTAGCTCAGTCGGTAGAGCACGAGACTCTTAATCTCGGGGTCGTGGGTTCGAGCCCCACGTTGGGCGAAATCTTTTTGTCCTACGCAACGTTTCGGGTCATTTTCCTACTTACTAAAAGTTAACCGTAAATTATCATTCCTTTCTTTATTTTTTCATAGTTTGGTAAATAATAAAAGTTTCGTCTTATTGAATGTAACTGCTTTCATTCAAATGCAGTCACATTCAAAATATAGAAATTAAGAATTTCAAAGAGCGTTCAACAGTAGTTGACAAGGATACTATAGACATTGGCCAACTTGATTTGCCAAGACGGCTTACGAACCGGCGTTAACCGGTCACCGATCGGCTCGCACCGGTGTGAAATATGTATCAAGCGGTCTGGCTAAACTTAACCGGCTTAATCTCAGAACAAATAAAGTGAGAAATGAGCAAGAATTTTTAGGGTAAAGTGCACGGAAATTTGTCATTTTGTATGTTTTTCGCTTAGAAAGGTAGTTTTGTCTGTAATCACACGAAAAATTGAATTCCATTGAATTCCATTTTAAATTTCATGTCCCAAGACATTTTTTTTTTGTCAAAGAAAACACTATTTCGCAGCAAAACTAGCAAATATCCCATATGGTAAAGTGCAGTTCTGAAAAATAAATGATAAAGTATAACTGATTATTTAGCTTAATTAAACGGCTATCCGTGTAAATGTTGCTGTTCATGTCCAGTTCAACGCACAACGCCTTGTTGTGGGGAAATCATGTTTTCTTGTTAAAGATTTAAAATTATACTTTTTATAAGAAAATTTAAAACAAATGATAGTATTAACTATATTAACTGTTTCATTGGTGTCGAATGTAAGAAATACAACTCTTGTGGATTGTTCATCTAATATTCGTACTATTAATCTCCCTTGCTCTGTGACAGTTGTAGGACACCCAATAGTTTATATATCAATAATTGTCAGATTTAATGTCGGACTGGCTTAGCTACGCGGTTACTTCGCATACTTACCTGTTTACTTATCCGGCCTTTTGGCTAGTACATTTGTACTAGGGGGTTTGAAATCGGACCCCTGAACCGCCGGCGCCATCCAGTCTTCAATTTTGTGCTACTTCATATTTGGCCGAATCACATGATCAATTAAGCTAATTAATAATACAATATTTTTTAGTCGTCCAGACTTCAAGGTAAGGCTAGTGGTTCAAATCCTGATTTTTTTTGGCATTGTTTTTTTTATTGTTTTTTAACCTGATTAACATGTTAACAATAATTTTTGGTATTTTATCAACCAGAACGTAATTATTGGATTTTAATTGTACTTTTTGTCAGGGATATATTGCTGAAACCCTGTCATCATAGAAACACGTCAGCCGACTCAGCATTATAAAAGAATGAGTGATTTAAGGAGTTTTTGTCTTAGTTGACATTTATAAACTTTAACTCTATTAATAATGATCATGATGATACTGTTACAAGTATGGTCAAAAAGTAAAACTTCGTTATCACTAATGCGTTCAAACTAACTTCAACATTTCGTAATACAATGACTTAGCACAGCACAGCTAGCGCTCTAATGTATAAAGTACATGACCGTCTTTGTTGCGCGAGACTAAATTGGCGGGAAAACATTGTGCGGGTTAGTAATTTATACAGTTTTATGTATTTTGAAAAATTATTGAGTCGCCATGCAATTAAAATGATAGGTAACTGAAATAATATGTTTAAATGTAACAATTCGTTTAGTTTAAATTTATTTTAAAAAGTGAAAGATAAATGGTTAATAAACTTTTTTACACTTCGTCGTATGTTATCCATCAGCCCGGCTAGCTCAGTCGGTAGAGCACGAGACTCTTAATCTCGGGGTCGTGGGTTCGAGCCCCACGTTGGGCGAATTGTTTTTTTCTCATAGAACGTTAAATGCTGTAAATTTTTACACTTAGTGGAGTTAGAGATTGATGTTTCAAAGTGGTTTCGTGTAAGCTATAAGTATACGATTGTTTATCGCTTCGTTGGTGTTTTTTTTATTTAGTTTGAATTTAACAACTTTAACACATTTAAGAATATATGTACAATTGCTGAGTGGCTTGGAGTGGTGTTCTTTTTGTTCTCGAAGAATAAGTGATTAAATAATGAGCTAAGAATAATGTGATACTGTCTCCAGAGTCTGTATAAAAGTTACTCCGCTTATGTGTATTGGCAATAAGTGAAACGTTATTTTAATTGGCAGTTTTTTTTAATCTCACTTAGTAAAAAAAGAACCAGGATGAAACAACTATCACCATTTTTTGCATAATATATTTGTTTTGCAAGGCTGCAGTCGTTTGTACGATCTGTCCAGACGCTTGCACGCTTGCTTTATCTGATTTTGCAAATGAACTAGGAAGCGCCTCATTTGCAGAGTGTGTCGGTGGAGTATACATGTATACTAAATTTAAAATGGTCAAGGAGGAAACTCATTTGTAAACCAAAAACACAGACTATAGTTAAACTGCAATGACACGCCATTTGAAAGATCAATCTTGAAAACATGTTTCAAGCTGTTTTCTAACAAAATAACGAAATACTTGAAACGCATTGAAACGATTGAAAGAAATGCGGGTTTTGAAAGCACTTGAATATTTTACACATGCAATCTTAACTCTGAATGTTTTCTTTAGACCAAAAACTACATCAAAGGTTCATACGATTCCATGCAACTTTTGAAACTGCAGAATAATTTAAATTTTAACTGATTAATGTAAAAAAGCGCTTTATAACATAAATTTAAATTAAATTACACTGAACTATTTGTATTCCTAATTGAATAAATATAAAATGCTGTATTTATGCAGGAAACACAATTTATTGCGGGAACAACGAGAAGTAAAATCTTAATCAAGTGCACGATAACAAGTGCAAGAAAGGTAACTCGCGTGGAGAAAACAACTGAATGTTTTACAGTACTAATCTCCCATGCACCGTGATCGATTTACACCAATATACTTTATATATCAATATTTCAGACTATTGAAATCGGACTGGCTTAGCTGCGCGGTTACTTCGCATTCTAGTTATCTAACTATTCGGCCTTTTGGCTAGTACATTTGTACTAGGGGGCATGAAATCTGGCCCCTGTACCGCCGGCGCCATCCAGTCCACCATTTTTAAAGCTAAATCTTGTCCTTATATTTGGTAATTAAATAGAAATTTGTTGCACGAAGCAGTTTTCCTATCCTGTAGATCATGTCAACTGCGTCAAAAGTTCGAAACATCGTCATCACCTTTGAGATTTTTGGGTTTTTTTTGTGGGCTGTCTTTTTATAGGACGCACATATGATTTTCTTTCTCTCAGTGATTGAATTTAAAAACAGTCGCAAGATACATCGGGTTAATAATATTTCTGTTTATATCGCGTTAGCAAAGCATTTACTGGGAAAGCAAAGTTAATATGTTTTCAGGACATGGCATTCCAATGTTCTCGTTCAAACTTGTAATTATGTACGGTGACTACTCGTCTATATTGCTAGTCGCAACAGTTCAGTGTTTATTGTTTATTACATTTGTATCCAAAATCTACAATAAACACAAGACAACTTGTCTATTTTAAGGGAATATATTCTTATTATGGTACTTCTGTGATATTGCTGACTGCGTGCTGCAGCTCCTTCATTCACACCAGTCTTCAGGGGCGTCATGTTGTAAACCATCCAGATAAAATTGTCTAGTCAAAATTATCCTGTCAACTTTATCCAGTAAATTCCATCCATTCAAAAACATTGAGCCGAAACCATCTGAATCAAATCCAACTAGTTAAAGTTATCCCGTCATCGAGTCGAAATCAAAACCATCCAATAAAAATCATCAAGTTAAAATCATTCAGTCATCGATTCGAACCGCGTCCACCTGGTCAAATTCGTTTCGTTATATTTATCCAGTCAAAATCATAAAATCAAAGTCAAAATTGCCTGTCAGAAACATCAGGTTTATTCTGACAGAAAACCAGGACTTTATCCTACTGTCGCTTATTTTGGTTTTCATCAACTCCAAGTTGGCGTCTTTATAAAGCATACGCATCAGCGTCGTCTCCTATAACGTCATGTTTATTACATTTTCTTACTAATGTATCGAATTTTGCAGACCAACTTTATGTTTGTATAGGGCAGAGACCAGTGCCCAAGGTTATAAAACTGAGCATGGAAACCAGTCTCAAATCTCAAGCATCTGATTGGCTGAAATGGCGACTGGTCGCCATTTCAGCCAATCAGATGCTTGAGATTTGAGACTGATTTCCAAACTCAGTTTTATAACCTCCAGCCCTGTTCATAGCATAAAATTGCACAATACTTCCATTTCATATGTGATATACATTTAAGAAAATGTAAAGAAACTTAATTCCAATAACTTACATTGTATGGCGCCATCTTACCATTTTTCATCGACATTTGTTTACCTTTGGGATAATGCTCCGAGATCTCTAAAGATAATTCAAGAATGTGGTCTTCCATAGTTCCCAAATTAAAATCTAATCCTATTCAACCTTAAATCAGTTGGCAGTGCAACAAGCTCTAACATCGGCTAGGTTTGCGCAGTCACTAATGCTGGGCCGAAGATCATAAAACTGAGATTGGAGACCAGACTCAAATCTCAAGCATCTGATTGGCTGAAATGGCGACCAGTCACCATTTCAGCCAATCAGATGCTTGAGATTTGAGTCTGGTCTCCAGCTTTAGTTTTATGATTTTCGGCCCTGGTATTCCCTTATATGGGGCTCGTCACGGGAAAAGGTACCTTCGGACAGTTGACATCAATCTTTGATGTGACGTCATAAATTTGAGCAGACGACATTACTTATTATGCATTTCGCGGTAAAAATACCAATTTATTGTCAAAATGTGTAACAAAATCACATTTTAGTTATAAGAAATTGATTTATACATGTAAGTTCTTTCTAAATTTAGTAAAAACTAAAATATCACTAAAAATTACCGAAGGTACCTTTTCCCGCGACGTGCACCATATTAAATCAAACCAACATTTATACGTTCGGATTAAGAACCGGCTGATGTCATACTAAGAGCTTAGTGTTGTTCCTCAGAGCAAGAAACTTAACGTATGTGGAATACAACTATATATACATGTATCTATATCTATATACGTACATTACTTTCTCCTGCACCGTTATGTGGTCAGAAAACCAGCGGCGCGATCCACACTTTTGAAAACTTTATTCTGCATCTAATTAGGTTATTAAATGTTACTGCTCTGCAGTGCAAGATATAACTGACTTTGAATAGGTAGAGCGTCGGGTAATACTACGTTCATATAACCAACAATGGTTATAAGATTTTTTTCTAACTCATTTGCTGATAAACCAAATT
Organism: Corbicula japonica; assembly: GCA_038501625.1. Classification (NCBI taxonomy): domain Eukaryota; kingdom Metazoa; phylum Mollusca; class Bivalvia; order Venerida; family Cyrenidae; genus Corbicula; species Corbicula japonica. The sequence goes on along the minus strand of JAZAYU010000094.1, from coordinate 2,456,357 downwards.
TAAATTTTACTGTCCAGGGCCCACGATCATAGAACTAAGATTGTTGACCAGTCTCAAATCTCAAGCATCTGATTGGCTAAAATGGCGATCAATCGCTGTTTCAGCTAATCAGATGCTTGAGATTTGATACAGGTCTCCCATTTTATTTAACGATCTTTATTAATAACGAACTTTTGGATATATTAGGTCCGTATGGTCAGTGTCAGGACCGCTGCCTTTCTAAACAGGTTTTGTCTCTTTCTATATCATTTTTAAAAGTTAAATAAAACTTAAGTCACGTGACTTTTTATCTTTTCAGTGGTTTGTGATGTTCATTTTCTGTTGTTGTTTTTTTCAGTGATGGAACACTATGCTCACGAAGGTCTTTGGTACAAGTGCCGCCCTCTACAGGGAAACAACCCGTACTCAGAACGATGTGATGATCGCGCAAAACGAGGTATGTCTCGTCTAGCTTAATTTACTGAGCCAACGTTCTGGGCTGAAGGTTATGAAACTGAGATAGGAAACCAGTCTCAAATCTCAAGCATCTGATTGGCTGAAATGGCGACTGGTCGCCATTTCAGCCAATCAGATGCTTGAGTTTTGAGACTGGTTTCCATGCTCAGTTTTATAACCTCGGAGCCTGATGTCGCAAGTAAAATAATGCTATTTCTTAAAATGTAAACAGTATATCAATCAGAAATAATTTTTTCAGCAAACTAGTGGAACCAGCGCAAGATTAAGGTTTCTAAAGGGTTACAGACAACTGCGTACATGTTCAAAAATACTTTTCGTCACATCTTTGAAAACATTGCCCTAATTTTAGAACTAAGTTTTGCAAATTCACGCTTAATAAAAATGTAAATAAAATTTTATCCAACGGTTTTATTATGATTTGACCGAAACCGAAGTTGTGTAACGTTATGTTACGTCTTGCGGCTCACAGTGCCATGAAAATGCCATGAAAAAAGTTGTGAAAACTCTTGGATCGATCCAATGTTCTGATGTTTACATTTTGTATACCTCAAGTAGAATTCGGGAATGTTCCAGATGTTACTTTTGAATGTTGGTTCAGTATACTGTATTATTATAGTCCTCTAAATAATTAACACTTAAAAATATTTGAAATTCACATAAAGTACAACAACTCTGCTTTCATGCAAAATTATCAGTTCCTTTTGCTGTGTTTTATAGACCATTTCCCCCTACATTCCGCCTGTCCATCAGTCACTCATATGGGGTGCGTCACGGGAAAAGGTACGTTCGGACAGTTGACGTCAATCTTTGAAATGACGTCATCAATTTGAACAGACGACGTTATTATTTATGCATTTCGGGAAAAAATACCATTTTATTGTAAAAATGTGTAATAAAATCTCATTTAAGTAATAAGAAATTGGTTTATATTTGTAAGTTCTTCTAAATTTAGTAAAAACTAAAATATCACAAAAAATGACCGAAGGTTAATTTTCCCATGACGTGCCCCATATCACAGAAGTGTTCCTTTCATCCATCCAATCTACTCCAGACCAGTGGGAGCATCCATCAATTCACTAACCATCCATCCTTCCGTTCATTCACCCTAACTCATCCAGCAGTCCTTTTCCAGACCGTTTCATGATAAATCACGAGATTGCGACGAAAAAATGAAACCTGTTCGCTGTTACCGACAAACTGATTTGAAATCAATTGTTATTTTCATTGGATTCTATTAGAAGATTGAATATCCTCACACGGGATACATAAATCATTATAAAGCTTGGAACACCATCGATTATCGGTGATTTTACGGCGGCACGGATAGTTCTAGTGAATAAAATAACCTTTCTGGATTGTGAAATCGGTGAAATATCTAGTTCTCGGTAAAATCTGTGCTATCAAATATCCGAACAGTGTTCAGGAGTGTAAAATGTGGTGATTCGGTGGAATTATTTTTGATGACTTATTTTCTGTATATCAAAATGTAATGTTAAATGTGGTAAGATGTAAGTTTTCATCTCTTTTTTTTCGGAAGTTTAACAACGCGAGACCTTAATCTTTTGTTGTTGTTTCCAAGGAAATACAATCAAATAATATCAGTGACTTGAGCGATCAGAATATTATTATGTACAAGACGGAATAGTGTGGCATAAATAACTTCGTGGCATGTAACAATTCGGAAATGTCATCTGTTAAGTTTGCAGATTACCGCATACTCTAGATAAAAACAGCAGGGACAAGGTCTTAAAACTAAAACTGGAGACCAGTCTCCAATCTTAAGCATCTGATTGGCTGAAATTGCGACTGTTGGAGATTCGATACTGGTCTCTAATCTCAGTTTTATTATCTTGGGCTCAGGGACAACGTCGCACGGTTAGTTCTTCATCCGTCATTAAAGTGGTTATGGCATATCTTTAAAACATAATTATATTCGTTTTTATGGATAAATCTAGGAAACCAGAAATAAAAAGAGTATGTTGTAAACGATTGGAATGCGAACAGATATGGTGCTAGTCTGTTTAACGTCTAGCAGTAGCCAAATAAGCCGTCTGGCTACAACTTAATCAATCTGGATCTAAGTGTTTCATGTAAGGGTGAGGGAGGCTCCTACAATAAAGAAAATGTGTTGATTTTCATGTCTTTTTATGAATTTTAAAATTATACCTAGTACGTAGTGCATATTGCATATTTCACAAATGTGGCCACAACTTAAAAAACTGCTAACGCTAAAATAGCAATTATATTCATTTTATGACTTAATCTAGAAAATTATAATTTTAAAAATGTGTTGAAAACGATGGAAATGTGAACACATTTTGTGCTGGTCTGTCTCTATTTACCATTCTGCGGCTAATTGTGATAAAATTTTGCTGAGAAATCGATAGTGTCAACGTCCATTTATTTATGTTCGCGATCCTCGGTATATAAAATTGTCACGGCAAATTCCAGATTACGCGGTTGCTATGTATTGATACGTTGCTAAGCAACAAGCGACAATCTTGAACAGCATTTTATCCACAACTCGCTAAGGACACAATTATGTGAGAGACATACGTGCTGATTTTTGTGATACAGATTTCTCTGACGAACTATTGACAAACATGTTACAATGGCGTCTAAAGAGGTAAAATATTTCTCAGAAATTACACAATGTCAGGCATTGTCATAAGTATGCAAACAGTGGCATCGCACAAACAATAAGGCATGTTCGGTCAAAGATAAAAAAAATAGTTGTTAAAAAACGTTACTTTTATTTGAAAAACTTGATTATTATGAGGTTCTGGTGACCAATACCAATATGTATTCAAATGTTGTATTCACAACGGGTTTTTGCTAATACGCGGGCTACAGTTAACATTAAACGCATTCATTGACCTGAAGTGCAAAATAATCGTATTCAAGCAGAAACTATGCGTCTTTTCGCGGTCCTGTATATCAGAGAACAGAAACAACAAAAGTCCTTTGATTTAATAAGAGTAAAATAAACAAGAAATATCTTTAAAAAAGATAAACGGCGTTGATGGATAAGATTTATATATAAATGTAAATAAGAAAGAAAGACATATAGAAAGGCGAAGCAGACAGAGTTTAGTTATTTTATTTTACTGGTTATAGCTGTTGACGAACCCTCCCTGCCTTCTAAGTATGACCTAGAGATTAAGCGACCGAATCATGACTACTCATAAATTCATGGAAAGTGTCTTTCAAAAAAAATGTTGAAGCTGTTGCAACAATTTCATACGGCGATAATTAGTCGTTTACATTAAATCTTGATCTACATTTATTCAGTTTTAATAAAATATTTCTTGTAGAAGTCGAGATGAATAAATGTTCTTGAAATTTAATAAATATAAATAATAACAGTTTGTTACAAGAGCGAAATCTACGAACTTTTACGTAAATTAACTTTAAAAAAAAGTGTCCCTCCTGAGTATTGAACCCGGGACCTCCGCTTGCGAGGCGAGAGAGTTAGCCACTATCCTACAGAGAACTTGAATTTCGGACTTGATATTAACAATCAGTATCAAAGGAACTAGAAAGGAAACAGCAAGAACTAGAAATATCTGCACTTCTCTTTCGTTTTACCCTTAAACATATTGTACGCAAGTGTTTACCTGACACCCAAGAATATTCCATATAAAATTGTATTTAAGCCATCAATATTGATTTAATTGGTTATTTAAATCGTAAATATGTTTTTCTCCAATACAATTATTGCTATTAAAAACGAAAATGCTCGAACATGTAAGTGCCAGGTAAATACTTACACAAAATATAATAATCGTTACGGTAATCGTAAACAACACCCACTAACAAACAATCGAAATAATCTATTTCATTTTCCCGCTGCATAATAATAAAAATCCCACTAGGTACCTCTCCACCCTGCTAGATGCCTCTCTGGTGTAAATAGCTACCAATCGAAATAATTTATTTCATTTTCCCGCTGCATAATAATAGAATACGAGTATTATTTACAACATTTCATTGGTCGAAAAACTAGGTCAAAAGTGAGCTTAGACAGCTAACGCCGAATAACGCCGAAAAATTAATGGTTTCGTTCTATTAACTAAGTTCAATATAAATTCATTTGGATTTAGGAACAGATTTTAATTGTACAAAATTTAACTATATCAAACAATGCAATAATATGAAAATATCAGTTAGATGGGGAAACGGATTTCCAGTTAGTTAGCTGGGGACACCGGTTTTCAGTTAGTAAGCTAGGGAAACGGGTTTCCAGACAGTTATCTGGGGGCAAGGGTTACCAGTTAGATAGCTGGGGACACGAGTTTCCAGTACGTTAGCTGGGGGCAAGGGTTACCAGTTAGATAGCTGGGGACACGAGTTTCCAGTACGTTAGCTGGGGATGCGGGTTTCTTGTTTGTTAGATAGGGGACAGGCTTGTAGTTAGTTAGCTGGGAAACTAAAAACAAAAACTCTTCCATCACGTGACAGTTTGGGTTGTGATACAAAAACTGACCGGTCAGAGTGTGATTCGATTTGGACCAAACCGGAATAATAAATAAACAGTTTGGATAGAAAGTAAAAGCTTTTCAATTACTCTAATTTGTTTACGAAAGAAACAAAGTCTACGTTCGGATATTGACCGATATTCCAGGCTTCTGAAAACAATATTTTGATTCAAGTGCAGACAGTGTTTATGAACAGCAATTTCGTTAGCTAATCTGGATATCCAGTAAGAATTTGTCCCGTACGATGAATAATTCTGTACATCAATAGCTTACATTGTCTCGAACAAATTAAATTCAGTATAAACTGGCAAGAGATGAAACGGGGAATTTGAAAATCGCCGAACACGACCATTATGGAAATTTTGCAGGCTCAGTTTGAGTCAGTCTGTTCAAGGGCAGAAATGGAAATACATATTACCGCCCACGCCCCCTCGCACCACGCAATTTAATATTTGCACAAGAAAATGCGGTTTGTGCGTTCCATATACCGTTTAAGTTGCTGTTAGAAATGATGGGGCTAAATGCAACATTAGTCAAGGATACCAATCTCTATTCAGAGTTGTCGCTCCTTAACTCGCTTTAAGAGACTGCAAGGGACGACAACTCTGTATGGAGATTGCAGAGATACATGTACGTTGAATATCAACCTCACTCTTGACGTAATTCTTGACGTATGTCTCGAGATGTGAGAACTAAACAAAATAGGTTGTTCGCAGAAGGCAGAATATGCGCAAAATTTGTATTACTGCGATTGAACAATTATATCCAGAGCTGTACTGGCTGGGAAATTGAAATCACCCAGTATAAAAACGGGTCTAAATATTGAAACAAAATTATGTTTATTTCATATAATACTATTATCCAACATAAGCGTCGTGAAAACGACCTTGTAATGTGGCAAATTATAACAGCACTGATTTTTTGTACGGGGAGACCTTTGAAGGTCGACACACGACAGAAATCCAAAGCTACTCATTAAACGATAACATAAGCTTTTTATTGAGCGCCTTTGCAAAAATAAGACGAGACTTATCACCTTAGACTGAACATCTCTTCTTCCTTAGGGACGTAAGCAGGACTGAAGGTTATAAAACTGAGCATGGAAACCAGTCTTAAATCTCAAGCATCTAATTGGCTGAAATGGCGACTGGTCAACCAGTCCCAAATCTCAAGGATCTGATTGGCTGAAATGGCGTCTGATTTCAATGAATCAGATGTTTGAGATTTGAGACTGGTTTCCATGCTCAGTTTTATAACCTTGGACACTGTAGACTTAAAATAATTTTGTCTTAAGAGGTTTCTCGTACTGTATTTCTGTAACGCAAACGCCTACAAGAGGCGCGCGTCAATAATCTGTAAATAAATAACTGTTACATGTAGAAAATCATAGCTTATTCATTAATATTCAAGATGTTGCCCAGGAATACATGTACAGTTCTTGATTGCGTGCAAAATCTCAAGTTGTCTTTCCATTGATCTGAAATGATACATTCAACCAACTCAAACTGTGTGCAGTTTAGTGAAGATATGGTGCATCGATAGGTGTTTGTTAACATCACGTAAACGGATAGTGAAAATAGCTGAGAACCAGAATAAAAGTATTGCAACAGTTATTTCAATTGTTGCAATAATGCAAAGGTATATTTTTTTTCTCTGGCCTAATGCAAAGGAACAATGAATTGGGATACGTCTGACAAGCTTTAATCGAAACCGTCCTTGTCCTTGTGAACATTCCTGTTCACAGTATGTTTAATTGTTAGCTGGGAACCCGACCCTAGTGTCTGGAGACTCCTCCCTTGGTGCATGTCAGGCAGACAAATTATCCAAATTGGAAACACTGAATCCATTATGTCAGTTCATTTGCATATAATTTCCATAACGTTTTCAAATCAGGATACATAATACGCTGACCTTTTGTGAATATTGATTTAAAGCAAGACGCGAATAGATGATTTTAAGTTCACGTTTACGATGTTGTTATTAACTTATTTCGTAATTTTTTTAATTATTAATTCTTGATAAAGCTTTGTTTAAAAAAACAACAAAGTTGTTTTTTTTTTAGATTTATTAAAAATAAAACGAATTAAAACTATTAGAGGCTTTTAACCGAATTCTTCTGCAAGATATTTGCTGTTTTATCATTTTCTTGTAAACAAATGATTGTTAAAAAATTTTTAATTAATTTGAGTTAAATTAAAATTTTTTACAAATTACACTTCTTTTCCAGAAGAAGAAAACAATGTTTTAAAAATCTGTTAAATTTTATTAAAAAATAAGAATAAATAAGAACTTGTATTAAGTGTGAAGTGTCGTTTGAGGGTTTTATATGATGTTGACGTTTACCTGGATATTTACGCACAAATGTGAAAAACCTGAGGGTATTTAAGGAATGATTGTTATTTTGGTGCGGTTCATGCAGATTGTACGTGCACGCGAGAGCTGGCAAATCCATAAAGCGCGCTAGCGCTTTATGGTAAATTTGCCAGCTCTCGCGTGCACGTCCAATCTGCATGAACCGCACCAAAATAACAATCATTACTTATATTTACATTTTATTCATTTTTTTCTTTAAATAAACTTAAGTCGAACGCTTTCAAAAATTAGTATTAAGTGAAAAGGGGGAGTAATACGTGGGAGTTTTCAATAGTAACAGCCATGACGTTACTGACGTCATTACGGGTCATGCGGTTCATGCAAAATGAACCGAATTTTTTTAAACGAAGAAATCAATAGGAATGTAAATATAAGAAAATAAAAACAAGAACAAGAGCTTAGTAACATATATTTTAAATTCATGTCTATACCTAAGCAAACAACCAGCAACAGTCAAAGTTTTACCGAATATTTTAAGGTAATTAATTAAAAAAACATTTTCATTATTCTTTTAAGAAGTGCTGTCAAAGAAAATGTTCCAATCTTTTTTCTCCAACTTGCCTTCAACTGTTTTATAACGACCGCGATATCGACTTGTGATCATTATATTATTGAGAACGGCAGACAGGTATTGTGGTTAAACTTGCAATTTATTTGATAAAGAAAATCTATTTTTACAAGGATTCGTTCCATTCATCTGGTTATGACAATATTCAGTATGAACAGTCGGAGTGTTCAATAAATAATTTTTAATTGAAAAGAATGTACTTTGTGTATACCTCTTCGCGATTATTTAACACTACCATACGTGCTTTTTAGAATCATTCAACAACATATATACAAACATTCGCAACATTTTAAGAAAACTTGTTAGAACTGTATGATAAAGATTTACAGAATGCCGGATTATGAACATTTCGTACCGTCTGAAAAGTTTAAATGACACTAAAGCGGAAAAAAATGGAATTCTTCGGTTGTGTATTAAGACTTGCCTGTGATAACTATGTGATAGAACTGTTTTTTCGGATGGAGGCTGGGCTTTCAATGTGATTTATTACTTGGATATTGTTAGACAGACTATAGAAACATACCTCTATAGAAAATCACTATATAGATGGTGTCAAAAATGAAGAACTTCCTGAAATTCAAGACGGGAGAGTCGCAGCACGATGCTAGGAAGTTTGGCGAAGAATTTTACCTCCGCGAAGCGAGAATATGGCGTCCCTTCCGGTGGACAGGGATGTTCTCAACACTGCTGGCACTCGTCCTTACAATGGCCGCAATATTTAACAAATACTGGCTTCATATAACAGGTACGTTTTTTTTACAATACTTCTAGCAAATGTTTTATTGCTATTGAAACATGGGCAAGAAAATAATATTAGTTAGATCGAAAGTATGTAATCTGAGTATATGATTAATCGTCATTTCATTCGTTTTAGAAAATAAACGTGCTCCCTGTTCACTATTAATTAAACTTTTACTTCATGTATATGGCTTTTTTCACATAACCAGCATAGATCCGAATCAGCATTCGTGCCGTTTGATCATGATCTACACTTGTCGCCAATTGATCATGATCAACACTGGTCGCCGCTTAGTTAGAAATAGCCCAGTGAATCAAAGAGCGAATAGTGTGGATCCTGATCAGATGGCACGGATTTGCCGGTTGATCTTGATCTTCAAAGTTCACCCTTAGATAATAGCCAAATCTCATGAAGTAGAGGGTTAAGGTACTATGAACATACATGGACGTGAAATCAGTTACAATTTCAGGAATATTTTCGTCATTAATTTAGACACAGTTGAACTGCTAATATAGTCAAATATCTGATGAAAACTGTTGCCTAGGCTTTGTATTCATTGGAATTTTGTTGTAATAGGAACGCCGAGATTCCAAAGGTTATTCACAAAACATTTCCTTGATAAGTATTGATTTGTGTGCTTGTAGTGTTTCAGTTACACGATCACAGAAGCCTTACATGGCTATCTGGATGTAGTAGGGAAGTTCTAATAGCTTCATAATCACTCAAGGCTATACACGCACACGCTACTAATTGAGCGGAAATATCCAGCTAGGAGAAAATCATCAGAGACATAATACTTTTTTCTCGCGATAATTTAGGAATGAGGACCGGGATTTTCTAGAAGCACGTGATGAAAACAGCTTTATTTCTCTCTAAATGGTCAGCTCGTCAAGCAATCTGCTGATTGTTGCTGGTACAGTCTGATTACTAGTCTCAATGAAAAAATGCTAATATCCCTGAAGAGCACTTAACATTTAACCGAAACGCTGTACACGACGTTGATCATTTAGCATTTCATTAAACCACTCTTGGGAGTTATGTCTCCGACAATGATTAGCATTAACTGCATCACGAAGGCAATATGGATGCTGTTTATTAATATAGAAAAATATTTCCATATTGTTTTATAAAGGTTTCCAAAGGTTGGCACGTCAATTACGCCAATGTTATATAAGGCCAGAGAAAATAAGTTATTAGATTCTCATCCTGATTTGGGAAAAAAGGGCGGGTGGGCACTTTTAAATTTTTATTTTTTATAAACGAAATACCTTAAGAAGGTATTTTGGGATGATCTAAAACCCGTTCTGTACGGAACAGAATATGTTTAGATTTTTTTTACCAATAATTTTTTTTGGGGGGGCGGGTGGTTTTGGACAGGGGCGGGCGGGGATGAGAATCTAAAATATTTTTTACTCTGGCCTAATGCAAAGAAACAATGAATTGGGATACGTCTGACAAGCTTTAATCGAAACCGTCCATGAAATGTATTTATAACTTAACCACACACGTGTGTGACGTTTATTCTTAACAACCTCTATAATTCCCTCACGGAATGCACGTATCTGGCATCCTTAACAACCCCTGTAAATCCCTAACTGCATACACATCTCTGACATTCTTAACAACCTCTATAATGCCCTTACTGCATACACGTCTCTGGCATTCTTATCAACCCCCATAATGCCCTAACTGCAAACACGTCTCTGACATTCTTAACAACCTCTATAATGCCCTAACTGCATACACGTCTCTGACATTCTTAACAACCTCTATAATGCCCTAACTGCATACACGTCTCTGACATTCTTAACAACCCCCATAATGCCCTAACTGCATACACGTCTCTGACATTCTTAACAACCTCTATAATGCCATAACTGCATACACGTCTCTGACATTCTTAACAACCCCAATAATGCCCTAACTGCATACACGTCTCTGACATTCTTAACAACCTCTATAATGCCCTAACTGCATACACGTCTCTGACATTCTTAACAACCCCCATAATGCCCTAACTGCAAACACGTCTCTGACATTCTTAACAACCTCTATAATGCCCTAACTGCATACACTTCTCTGACATTCTTAACAACCCCCATAATGCCCTAACTGCATACACGTCTCTGACATTCTTAACAACCCCCATAATGCCCTAACTGCATACACATCTCTGACATTCTTAACAACCTCTATAATGCCCTAACTGCATACACGTCTCTGATATTCTTAACAAGCCCCATAATGCCCTAACTGCAAACACGTCTCTGACATTCTTAACAACCTCTATAATGCCCTAACTGCATACACATCTCCGACATTCTTAACAACCTTTATAATGCCCTAACTGCATACACGTCTCTGACATTCTTAACAACCCCCATAATGCCCTAACTGCATACACATCTCTGACATTCTTAACAACCCCCATAATGCCCTAACTGCATACACGTCTCTGGCATCCTTAACAACCTCTTTTATGTCCGAACAGAACGCTCGTCTCTGACCTCTTCAGAACCTCTTTTATGCCCGAACAATACACACGCCTCTGCCATCTTTAACAACGTTTAAAACGCCCGAACAGAACGCACGTCTCTGACTTCTTTAACAACCTCTTTTATACCCGAATAGAACGCATGTCTCTAGCATCCTTAACAACCTCTATAATGCCCAAACAGAACGCACGTCTCTGGCATCCTTAACAACCTCTATAATGCCCAAACAGAACGCACGTCTCTGACATCCTTAACAACCTCTATAATGCCCGAACAGAACGCACGTCTCTGACATACTTAACAACCTCTGTAATGCCCAAACAGAACGCACATCTCTGACATACTTAACAACCTCTATAATGCAAGAACAGAACGCACGTCTCTGACATCCTTAACAACCTCTATAATGCCCAAACAGAACGCACGTCTCTGACATCCTTAACAACCTCTATAATGCCTAAACAGAACGTCTGTCTCTGACATCCTTAACAACCTCTATAATCCCCAAACAGAACGCAAGTCTCTGACATCATTAACAACCTCTATAATGCCCAAACAGTACGCACGTCTCTGACATCCTTAACAAACGCTATAATGCCCAAACAGAACGCACGTCTCTGACATCATTAACAACCTTTCTAACACCCAAACAGAACGTCTGTCTCTGACAGCCTCAACAACCTCCATAATGCTCAAACAGAACGTCTGTCTCTGACATCCTTAACAACCTCTATAATGTCCAAACAGAACGCACGTCTCTGACATCCTTAACAACCTCTATAATGCCCGAACAAAACGCACGTCTTTGACATCCTTAACAACCTCTATAATGCCCGAACAGAACGCACGTCTCTGACATCCTTAACAACCTCTATGATGCCCAAACAGAACGCACGTCTCTGACATCTTTAACAACCTCTATAATTCCAAAACAGAACGCACGTCTCTGACATCCTGAAGAACCTCTATAATGCCCGAACAGAACGCACGTCTCCGACATCTTCAACAACGTTTTAACGCCCGAACAGAACGCACGTCTTTGACATCCTTAACAACCTCTAAAATGCCCGAACAGAACGCACGTCTCTGACATCCTTAACAACTTCTATAATGCCCGAACAAAACGCACGTCTCTGACATCCTTAACAACCTCTATAATGCCCGAACAGAACGCACGTCTCTGACATCTTTAACAACCTCTATAATGCCCAAACAGAACTTACGTCTCTGATATCCTTAACAACCTCTATGATGCCCAAACAGAACGCACGTCTCTGACATCCTTAACAACCTCTATAACTCCCGAACAGAACGCACGTCTCTGACATCCTTAGCAACCTCTATAATGCCCAAACAGAACTTACGTCTCTGATATCCTTAACAACCTCTATGATGCCCAAACAGAACGCACGTCTCTGACATCCTTAACAACCTCTATAACTCCCAAACAGAATGCACGTCTCTGACATCCTTAACAACCTCGATAATGCCCGAACAGAACACACGTCTCTGACATCCTTAACAACCTCTATGATGCCCAAACAGATCGCACGTCTCTGACATCCTTAACAACCTCTTTTATGCCCGAACAAAACGCACGTCTCTGACATCTTCAACAACGTTTTTAACGCCCGAACAGAACATGAATTCTCGCGAGGCTTTGAATTCGCGTGCTAAACTGTATATTATATAATTTATAAAGATGAAATCCAATACAATGAGAAACGGGGAATGACAGCATTTATACGGAGTTCTTGTAGATGTCGGTTATTGAAATGCGCAGATCAATTGGCAAATCTGACACTAGTATTACTGTAATGTCTTTGTTAAATGTGTGTAAGCAGGATTTTGACAACATAGTTGCTTTCATTACGTTAGGCGGTGTCTTTTCTTATTGTTGTCACTATGTCGTAAAATGTCCATTCTCTGACAGCGCTTAATGATTTTATTGAGCCTCTTGCTAGACTGAGGTTTTATGTTTTAATGATTTCTGTCATCTGCTTTCTTTCAATTCACAACGGTGATCTCAGCCTGAAGGTGGAGACTTTCGGAAAATAAATGTGATTCTGTAAAAGTTATGAGTTACACAGTATTTTAGAATATATTCTATTGTGTTGTGTTCGAGGAAACAGTCGCCAAAAATGTCTGATAAATCTGTTCCGTAAAAGGAGACATGTATAGCATCATATTGTAACATAACTTTTTGCTTTCTATGTTACAGCAGTGACCGGGAATATCGAGAGGGAGTACGAGTCCAGTCTTTGGGAGAGCGCCTGTTTAAAGCTGGACAAAGAGTTACAAGGGTCCACGTGCAAAGATTCGATGACCAGTAAGCTGAAGAAACTAGCCGAACAGCCGAGACCTTGTCTTTCCTCTTGTTGTTATTGTTGTTTTTTGTTGTTGTAGTACTTACTGACAGTACAATATTTCTGAATACTATGTAGAAGGTATAAAACATCATATTAAGGGGTTTATATGTAGGTACGGGTACGTTTAATTGAACCGAAACCTCCCAAGAGCGGACATTTTAGATGTGGTTCCTGGTGAACAGTGTTGCCCGTTCGCCTTGTCTAATGAACGGAGAAACCATCGATTACAATAATGCTATAAAAATTTAAAATGTATGCAGAAACAGTAGATGTCGCTCAGTATTGATTGTCGTGTTGAAATCAGAATTTTCCAGCAGATAACTATATCTGTGGGGTTTTTATTTAACATACGGACATGTATTAATGGATTCATAAAATATTCATGGAACTCTTGTCTTAGCTGACTAGATGCGAAACAGTAATGATGCGCACTGATAGAGAAAGTCACATAAAGTATTGTCTATTTTGTGATGTTCATCACAATTCATGCTAGCCATCATTATCATCAATAACGTTTTTATCATCATCATTATCATCATCATCAGCAGCAGCATCGTCATCATCATCATCATCATCATCATCATCATCATCATTATTATTATCGTTATCATCAACATCATTAGCAGAAGCACCATTTCACACGTCATTTCCTCATTACAATACCCTTGGGGTCCTTTCTGGGTTTTTTTTACCTCGAACTTTAAAACAATAGTTCCTGAAAACCGCTTGAGATATGAAGCCAGAATGTATTGTAACACTTCAAATCTGATACATATACACATGTTACTTATATAATGTCATAATTATGTAGTAATATAATATGTAGCTAATAGGTTACTAGACGATCCCTTTTTGCTAACGAGCAGGCTTCAAGTATTGTCGTTATAAAATGATGAAAGACAACTATATTCTGACATAACATTCTATTTAAAATCAGTGGGCTGAAGGTTATAAAACTGAGATTGGAAACCAGTCTCAAATCTCAAGCATCTGATTGGCTGAAATGGCGACTGGTCGCCATTTCAGCCAATCAGATGCTTCAGATTTTAGACTGGTTTCCGTGCTCAGTTTTATAACCTTGGGCACAGTAATGATACGGATACATGTGATTCACGATTTCAGAATGGCAGACGGCGGTGATCGGGCTGATGATCTTCTCCGCGGCGTTTGGGTTTGTTGCAGCCGTTCTTGCCATCTGTGGAGTATGCACTTCGCCTTTACCAAAGAAAATCTACTACTTCCATTCTGCAGGGGAAATCTTTTTTGTTTGTGGTAAGTTTAACTTTGTCTTGGGTTTATTGAGACAACAACCAGTAGTTGGTTTGTGTGTGCGTGCGTGCGCACGTGCGCGCGCGCGTGTGTGTACCAGCTGACCATGGCTACCTACCAGTTTTTGTGACACTGGCAACAACCTTTCACCAACTACTGGCAAAAAGCCGATGCTGTTTTGGAGATTTGACATCAACCTTTGACCAACTGAACCCCTAAATCTGGAGACATTTCCAGTCGCATTACCAAATGACATTGTGTTATGTAACTTATATTTTAGTTATTGATCGTATAAGAGGTTAAGGTTTCCTCGATATTTGGCTAATTGGGCCTTATAGTATGAATAGGAGCAAACTATAACGTTCATGAGTTTCGAATCCCTAGGTCCAATCTTTTTAAACTTATTGCGCGCTTACCTGTTGATCATATGCTACAGATAAGTCAAATATGGTATGTATGATGAAACGTTGTCTAAAATATTGTCTGAAAGATATAAATTATTATGGCCGCTTCGAAGAAGTGGGGGATATTGCTTTGCACATGTTGGTCGGTCGGTCCATGACTAATCTTGTCCGATCAATAACTAGGCAACGATTTGACAATCAGTCCTCAGATTTGGTAGGGAGGTTTGTCATCACCAGTAGATGACCCTATTGGGTTTGAGGTCAGAAAAACAAGTGACCTTTAATAAAATAACTGCATGACTAATCTTGTTCGATCAATAAATAGACAACGATTTGACAATCAGTCCTCAGATTTGGTAGGGAGGTTTGTCATCACCAGTAGATGACCCTATTGGTTTTGAGGTCAGAAGAACAAGTGACCTTTAATAAAATTACTGCATGACTAATCTTGTTCGATCAATAACTAGGCAACGATTTGACAATCAGTCCTCAGATTTGGTAGGGAGGTTTGTCATCACCAGTAGATGACCCTATTGGTTTTGAGGTCAGAAGAACAAGTGACCTTTAATAAAATAACTTCATGTTACTATCCAATTGGCGTTTGGGGCATCAAGTTTTACAAACACCTCTTGTTAATTTGTTGTACAAGTTTATTTATGTAAGAGCGTAATCTCGAATTGTTTTCTTTTAGTTTAAGGCTTCCTTGCCAAATTTCAAGGCATCTTCTCCAAATTAATGTTAGAATTTTAGTCCGAAAGTGAAGTTTTGTTTCAGATATCTAAAAATAGTCACTACTCGTAAACCGGACTTATTGTTCGAAATTTCTTCTAAATGAATCTTCGAGATTTAAATTAAGATAAATTATTTTTCTCAGCAAGCGATTTTTCTTTGGAATTTCGCAAGGTTTGTGAAATATCAACACACAGAAGTATTGCTTTTTTAAATGTTTTCAAAATATCCTCCCAGATTCAAATGTTCGCATACAATGTACAATCTGTTGCTCGTGCCCAGGATCATAAAACTAAACCTGAAGACCAGTCTCAAATCTCAAGCATCCGATTGGCTGAAATGGCGAATGGTCGCTATTTCAGCCAATCAGATGCTTGAGATTTAAGACCTGTCTCAAATCGTAGTTTAATGATCTTGGGTCCTGATACAAACGGAATACTCTCGCGGTCTCGGTCTCTGATTCTTCACTGAGCAAAGCATTCCTTTACGTTTGGCGAATTATTCAGAACATTTATATGCCTGTTTTATTTTAATTCAAACGAATATTGATATGAACATATTGCCATTATTATATCTGTCATTATTATTTCATGGATGCAGACTAGTCAAATAACATAATGCTGAACATGAAGCAATTAGTAGTTTCCCAATCAATTATTAAATTAAAGAATTTACGGGTTTTTTTTAGAAAATTGGCACATAATCAGTTGTTGGATATGTGTTTATTTCTTCTGACACTATTTTGATATCTTTGAGTAGATCTTCTGAAAGATAATCAGTATTTGATTGTTAAGTTCTTTATTATTTCCGACTTTGTCATATATTGAGGTAATTTTCCTTTAAACAACAAAAAAAAACACGGGAAAATTAGCAGCAAATCACAATATAATACAGTAGCAGAAATACATAAAATATTCTGATCTGTACAATGCAACAACTATTTTTGAACATTTCAGCAATGACGACTACTGTTGCCTTAATCATATACGCAGTGGCAATAAGCATGGACGCTAATATACAACATTACACGTTCGGCAGTGGTTACGGTCTCGGATGGGGAGGAACCGCCTTCTTTTTTGCCGCCGCACTCTGTATGAGCTTGGATGACCTTGTGCGCGAAACTTCACAGAACAAATGCTGCAAAAAACTGTGTTGGAGGTCAAGGAATTCGGACAGAGAGGGTTCGGAGCGGGTATGACGGCGGCTGCCTGTAGATGGCGTTCCCGTTAAAAGGCCTTTATTGAAACTAGCTTGAATCTCTCGTAATAATTCGTCCTCAGACAAAAATGTTGTGTCCTGTGCGATTTCGATTGTGGACTATCCAAGCATGTGTTGATGCTAACGTTCTGTCCACGTCTGACATATGTTGATGTTACGTTATGTTCACTTGTGACATGTGTTGCTGTTTACGTTAAATATCAACATGTGGAATTCGTTGACGTTAACGTTCTGTCAATCTGTGTGTGGCGTTAACGTGTAGTGACAAAGGCATAACATTCGTCCTCAGACAAAAATGTTGTGTGCTGTGCGATTTCGATTGTGGACTATCCAAGCATGTGTTGACGCTAACGTTCTGTCAACGTCTGACATATGTTGATGTTACGTTATGTTCACATATGACATGTGTTGCTGTTAACGTTAAATATCAACATGTGGAATTCGTTGACGTTAACGTTATGTCAATGTGTGTGTGGCGTTAACGTGTAGTGACCAAGGCATAATGACAATCTAAGAACTGGCTATCACCTTAACTTACCATATTTGCAGACGGCGATTGCTCGTTCGTGCGCGAAAAAAAGAAAATGCATTCGACTGAGGATATATTTTGATATCTGAAAAAAGAAATTGGTCACTCCATACTCGAGGGACCTATATTACGTCATATAGCGCGTTCGAAATGACACCCTTTAGACTTTCTTTCTGTAAACAAACCAGAAAACCCGTGATTGTTTGTTAAACCTTTGCTTGTTGGGGTAAATACAGCTTAGTGTAAATATCATCCGCCAGCGCAACAATTTTAGTGCATATATTGGTAAGAGCCTTGAACGCGTTGAAATTTCAAGAACATGTCTATAGGATGTTCACTTTTTTTACAATATTAGCACGTGTTCCTAACTAACAAATGCATTCACAGTTGTATTTTGAGGGATGATTTTTACATTAAGCTATAATTGTTGAGCTTTAAGGTTTATCATAGAAAACTGCTACAAGTAATTAAGTATTATGTGTTTCTCGACCATCATAGAGGAATTCGTCCAATCAGATAAACGACATTTTATGTGCAATGGTTTACTTGGACATAAAACTTCTATTATGAAGAAAACCCTGAAAACATGTTTTGTGTACATATATTGGTAACTGCTATCAGCAAACGCCGCACTTAATTTGAATCGCAATATTAGAAAATGGGCATTTTAGAGTGTTTTGTTGTTTTTATTAATGAAAATAACGTGACGACGATTTTGTATTTAAAGATTTGATCATTTTAAACGATTTTTTTTATTTCTAAAAGATTGAACAATAAGATATTTTTCTCTTTTTTTTTTAAAGGAAAATTCAATGTCGATATTTTCTTTCCCCTGACTCAATATTTTGGTATAGTGTATTGTGGTAGTGATATCTTTTAATAACCATTTAAACTTTATATGTATGTTCAACACGGCTCAAAATGGCTCACATTTCTATCTAATACATATTTAGCACCACTTCGTAGTCATTTGAACACTTAACACCATGAGATGTGGCTCATATCAAATCCGCGACCAGTGTAGATCCAAATCAGCCTATAAATTCTTGTATTCTGATCATGGACCTACAGTCAAACCTGTATTTAGCAGCCACCCAAGGGAGTGACAAAAAGTGGCTGCTCTACACAGGTGGCTGTCTAAGACAGTTTAAAATGAGAAACAAATGTCAGTTTAGGATATATTCAAACTGGCTGTTTAGGACAGGTGGTTGCCATTCACAGGTGGCTGCTAAGGCAGGTTTAACTGTACATCGTTCTTTTTATTGTCAGAAATAACTTAATGAATCTAAAAGTGACTAGTGTAGGTCCGGATCTGAAGGCTCGTCTGGATCTACCCCAGTCGCACATTAGGTATAAGCCGGATCTGTGGAGTAATTGGCGATGCACTTATTTATATAATTTACTTTCATCAATTATCAGGAGTTTGTACTTTAAGAATGTGCACAACTTGTTCATTGTAATAACCGAAGGTCGGAGGAACTAATAATCAAAACTAAGCTTTGATTTGCACATTGCATTATTTTTTTTCTTTTATTTCCATTTGTCACTGTGTGACATGTATTAAATATTATCTTAAATCGCAATTATTGTTTTGTACAATTTTTCTTTTACATCCCCATTCAATTTTGCATTTGAAGTATGATACTTGTAATTAAGCTTGTGTCATTACAGATGTCTACCAAATGCATTTAAAATGTATTTCAAAGTATAGCTGATCTGGACGAATGTTTGTTGTTGTTTTTTTTTTGGGGGGGGGGGGGGGGCGTCACGGGAAAAGGTACCTCCGGACATTTGATGTTAATCCTTGAATTGACGTGATAAATTTGAGCAGACGACATTATTTATTTTGCATTTCGCACTAAAAATACCATTTTATTGTCAAAATGAGTAACAAAGTCACATTTTAGCTATATGAAATTATTTTATAGTTGTAAGTTCTTGCTTAATTTAGTAAAAACTAGAATATCACTAAAAATGACCGAAGGTACCTTTTTCCGTGACGTGCCCCATTTAATAAGAACGGCGTAGTCTAATGAACCATTATAATAGTTTCAAAGTCATGTACATGTCATTTATGTTTCATTAAGACTCGTGATTACATATAAGCATTATTGAAGGATCAGATTTCACACTCCGTTAACAGTACAAACTGTGATGTCAAAAAACCCAACAAAATCAAGCCCCATGATTATAAAAACCTTTTCATGCTTTACTCAATTTAAGCTGGAAAATTTGATAAAAATTTTATCCAAATTCAAAATAATTTTAAGTAAAAATAAGACATAACTGATATCAATAACATCCAAAAACAAAAAGGTATTTCTTATTTATAAAGGGCCCTTAATGTTCTAGACATTATAATTTTGAGCAGAGAATTGAGTTCAGCATGAAAAAGATGATAAAATCAAAAAGGCAGTCCTGAAGCTTGTATAACTGAGATTGGAAACCAGTCTCAAATCTCAAGAATCTGGTTGGCTTAAATGGCGACGTGTCAGATGCTTGAGATTTGAGACTGGTTTCCATTCTCAGTTTTATAACCTTGGGACCAGTACACTAAGTTGTTTTTTGTCAAATTAAAAAAAAAATCAAAATTCTTTATATGAGGATACTTTTTGATACCATTTAGAGAATCTATAAAGTTTAAAACATAACTAAATACATAGTTTGATATACTAGTATAAAATGATTTGCTGTTTTTCTACAAATGTATCAGTTACAGCACATTTATTTTCGCAGTTGTCAAAAGGATAGTTTGTATTTCGTGACAATGTATGATGAGAGAAACTGACTTTTAAATTCCTACACTGGCATCATATGATTATATAAAAGTAAAGCAATACACTATTGAATAGTAAAGCCATCAATTTGAAATAATTGTTTCTAAATCCATTATGATTGTTTTACTTTTACTTGTTCTGTTTCAGTATAGTCTACAAGCTTGTCGACACGCAAGTATTGCTGTCGGACTTGTCTTGAACTCTGTAATTGTTAGCATTGCCGTTTAAAGGCTTTTATAGAAAACATTCCATGTTTCCACGGTCTTTTTCATTCATCGTTTCTCGGTATGAATATATACTCATGGACAAACGTCTTTTCCGGTATTGTTTTCCATAACATCTTTTAAACGCGTGAAGTGACGACCTTGTAATTTTCCTACTATATATCGCCTTTATTTAAAACGGGTTTCTGAATTTTGATTTTCGTCTGAATGGAGATAAATATCATCTTTTCATCGATACCAAAGATATGAGTGCCTGATAAAAGCAATAAAGATGTTGAATTTTTTTTGTAGACCGGACAAGACTTTTGGTCCATGAGCATATATACTTGAGGATGTTCTTTTGCATGCAAACATATAATACGAAGTGGGTTTTTTTCTTAAGCTATAGTTATAAAGAACATTGATATTGTCAAGGTTGTACAAGCATTGGTTTACTAATGCAACAATATAAAATTATTTCATTCTTTATGCTATTAATGTTTTTGTTTATTTACTTGTTTGCAATAAACTTTTCATACAACAGTTTTATGTTCTTCTTATAAAGTGTTCACAATCTATTTTCAAACTAAATAGTCACCCAGTTAAAAACGAAATTTATTTCGTGATTAAAGAAGTTGCGTTTCTAATTTCTTTTTATTAAGTACATGTTAAAATGAAACTAAAGTAAGTGTGTAATGAAAAGTAAAAATAATTTAAACTGTTGAATGTGTTGACAAGTCGACTATTGTCTCACTTTTTTCCCCGATACCTGTACAAACGTCAAACGTCAAGTATAGCCAAAATATGGTTCATCAGTCTAATATAGTCGCTGTTGAACCTTGTTTAAAAAGCAAGATAAATGTAGCTCAGTCGCAAATGTACGGAGCCTCTAAGGTGAAATTAAGCATACTTTTCTTCATTTTCCATACTTTTTAAGGATATTATTTCGTTAAAACGAATTAATATTTCGTTCCAACGAAATATTATTTCGTTTAAACGAAATACTATTTCGTTTAGAAATAATATCCTTAAAAAGTATGGAAAATGAAAAAAAAGCTAAATGTCACCTTAAGGGGCTCCGTACAAATGGCCACATTACAGTACCCATTAAAATTACTATAGATCTGACTCACCACTTGTCTATGACCACAGTACAAACCTCTAAGCAATATAGATCTAGGTCACCAGTTGCCACACAATACGAGATTCCCTATTCAAAAGAAAAATATAGATCTACATCATCAGTTGATCGTGGCCATAGTAAGCTCCCCTTAACGGGGTAGTACACACCCAGCTCGATAGACTATGGCCGATGGGACATGGAAACAAGTTTTCCCATTTTTCGATTTAAATCTTCATTGATGGACCCAGTCAAACCATTATAAGGGTTAATGTGGTTTACTACAGTTTCAGTCCATATATCCATACTGTCACAAAATTTAGTGACACTGGTAAAATATACCTGCGAGGTAGATGTGCAGTGATCGGTATAGCGTCCGCCAAAAACCTCGTGTCGGCCAAATTTCAATTTTGTCAACGCAGGAATAAAGTAAAACTAGCCTGTCAAAATCTCTTACATCTATGCCAATAGGAACGGGTCAAGATGTTTCAAATAACGTATTCTGATAGGTGGATATTTCATGTGTTCTAAACCTCGTATCAGGTTTCGAACTTGGGCCGACGATAAACTTCTTGTGTGACGAGATTTCATAACACATTTCCATCGCATCTGGATTCTCTCCGAAGCATCTGGAGGCTTTGCAATAAGACGATAAAGTGACTTCCCCCAAGGGGCTTCCGTTGCCTTGTAGTTTAGGTCATTGGTCGACAGCCACTGGCCTCTCGTCGCTGTAGGCTCGAGAACACCCAGGATTGGAAATTTTTGTGCGATTAAGCTATGCAGCTAGCTTACGGGGGTCGCCAGCTCGATTCTTAAACAATGCTCGAAGTGTACCTGGGGTCTTCCTCCACCAGAAAAAAAACTGGAAGATGTTCCTTTGTCGGACCCATGGCAGGACTTAAAGCAACAGAATTGAAAACCTCGAGGCGTGTTCCTGAAACACCATAATGGAACGACATTCGTCTTTAAAATGTCATTAATATATCCCAATGTCTTAACATTTTTGCATGTTTAAAAAGTGAAAAATGCATAATTAAGGAATGATTCTTATTTTGGTGCCGTTCATGCAGATTGGACGTGCACGCGAGAGCTGGCAAATCCATAAAGCGCGCTAGCGCTTTATGGTAAATTTGCCAGACCTCGCGTGCACTCCAATCTGCATGAACCGCCCCAAAATAAGAATCATTACTTATATTTACATTTTATTCATTTTTTTCTTTAAATAAAGTTAAGTCGAACGCTTTCAAAAATTAGTATTAAGTGAAAAGGGGGAGTAATACGTGGGAGTTTTCAATAGTAACAGCCGTTACTGACGTCATTACGGGTCATGCGGTTCATGCAAAATGAACCGAATTTTTTTAAACGAAGAAATCAATAGGAATGTAAATATTCAAAAATGGCAACATATAGAAGACACAGCCTCCACACTAAGCCAAAAAGCAAATAGCCAAAAGAGTTTTCACTTTTTGTATATCAAGTATTCAATTTCAAAGTAAGACAAACTTAAATAGTATACGCTATTCCTGTATGAAACTGAGATGGCGTCGGGGAACCTGTCGAAGGAATCCTGCATCAGGGGGATATGGCATCTTCGTAGCAGCACACATTGGCGAGAACCTATAACAGCTGTACGGTCGGACACGTGAAGGAGAACGCGCTGGATTATTGGTATGGTTTCCTGTTTACGACTGATTCTGTCACAACCAATCTCACTTAAGTCAGATCTAACCAACTGTTATCGTAGCGGTTTTCAGGAGATGGTTTTAATCAGATGGTGTCACAACTGTTGTGAGAGTATGAATACTTTATGTAGGATGCGCTTGACCGTATGTCACGGCACTCATCAGCACGCTCGGAGAAGAACCCTTTAACACATAGGTGCAAGTCTACTATAAGGTAAGCTGGACGTAAGTAACACTTTTCGATAATACTCAGTCGTAGAGATAAAAGATCCCTTCATAAATGGAATGCAACGTTGAGCATCTAGTAAAGGAAGCAATAGACTGTCATAGAACGACCATGAAGTACATTGCAGACGAGCCCCAATCGCATGATAAGCACCTGATAATGACGAAAAAATCAGTGCTTGTCGAGATAGTCGTTGTTATAATGAGAACCAGTTTCGATATTCTTCACTTTGGCATCCTTAACAGAACCAATATGATGGGCTTACACTGGACAAACTGTTTTACCACTTTAACGCCCCCGAAGACCACGATATAGGTTCCCGAGGCCCTTATTGCATCAAATGAATACACAGCCCTACCAGGTAGCGGTAGTTGTCGTCGTTGTGCAGTTTTCATCATGTCAATCATGTCAATGTTGATTCTTAATTAGGTTATTTAAAAATGTGTGCAAAAACAATATTGTTTTTAGAGAAAGAAGTCTTTAGCTCTGGGATTTGAAAATTGAAATAATGTTTGAGTCTAACTACAGTCAGATATTAAGAGGTGCCATTATCAATTTGATATAAAAGCACCAATCTCCACCAGAGGGCACTCCTGCGTCGAAAGGTGAGAGGCGTAAAAAATCCTATGCGTGGAGATTGATGAAAGCACGTGGATTTCTCACCTGTCTTGGCATTGTGTACAAGAGAGGCATTTTTTTGTTCAGAAAAAATCTATGTTTATGCAGGAATCTAGAAAGTTTAACTGAGATCTATATTTTCTGGACGAATGATGGGTCATAATATATTATTACTATGTAACTATTACTTGATTATCTTTACTATAGTACAATTAGGCCGGCACAAGGGATATGTTGCCCGGCTTTAAATAGAGGGGTTTAGCGAATGCTGAGAACCATGTGGCCTGGCTTTATATATAGATCGTTGAGTAATGAACGGGAACCATGTTGTATGTACGTTAAGATCAAGGTCAGGCTATTTATAATTGAGTATATAAATATAGATACTGAATTGAATTATCTCCCCTTAACTATAAATATAAATATAAACATGTATATATATATAGATTATATAAATAGATCGATGAGTCGGTGTTTTCTTTTAATTATGCGAATTGAAAGTTTATTGTTGTAAGCAGTTATAGAAAGAGTGTACATGTAGTAAGAGACATTGTTCAGTTAGTTATTCTTGGATGATATTGAAGTTTGTGTTCTGTTTACGAATATTGACAATCCTATGACTTGATTTTTGACGCGTGAATGTGACCTTTATTATGATGGTTCTTTGTTTACAAACGTTTCTGATGTTGAAATTGACGGTTCTAGTGGGTTTCTGTTTTACAAGAAGGCGATTTCGTGTCTATAAAGTAAATAATGATTGTATTTACCATTTTTGTAGGTTTTTTTCTGTTGTTCAGAATAATTGTGACTCATCCCCATCCCCTCCCATTCCCCCCCCCCCCCTTGTTTACATGATCAAGATGCTGAATATAGAAAGTTAGTATAGATTTTTCATCCGGAAAGTACCAAAGGAATTGCCATGCACGTGGTAGGACAATTTTGAAAGATACTGTTGAATTTAAATAGAGCAAATTCATTTAATGTGGTTAGTGCTATGATAATACCTGCATGAACTCTTACACCCAACATCTAACATCTTTTAAATGTCGTCCACATATAACACATCTGTGTGATACTTTTCTTGTTAAACAACTACCGGCAATCTATTTTGTTCGATTTAAAAACAAATATAAAAAATTAATGCAAAGGAATTCTATGCGTTTTTTGTCAACTTTATAATTTGTTTCGTTTTAGTTTTGTCTCACGGTTTTTAATGTGACTTAAAGCGTTGATAGTGCTTGATTAACAATTGAAATACCATAATGCAATGTACTGAATAGAATGTAAATATTAAGGCTCTGAAATTATTGTTTTGTTCCGTTCTTGGTCGTTTTGCTATCTGGTCGTGCTTCAGCTATATATGCTATATGCTAGGGGGAACATATTTAATCCGGTGTATACCGGGCACCGGGAAAAAGCATTATCCGGACCTGAACAACCGGTGTGATACGGAAGTAAAATAACATTTCTATAATTTAAGGTTTAACCACATGAGTAATACATGACATTCCGAAATACATATTTTTTAATGATGTTGACAACTTTCTAGATACCGGAAACCTATATTGTTTATTAGTTTGTAGAAAGCATAGACGGCATTCAATTTGTAATTATCTATCGTCATTCTCCTCGTGCAAATAGTCCTATCGCAACAGCAGTATGGAAGATATACGAGTGATTCTCGCTGATCACAATGTGACAGTGACAAAATTAGTTATTGTCTGTGTTCTGGGGTATACTATCTACAAGATTGTGAAGTTTATTATGTACCTGCATGGACTTAACACGGTGTTCAAGGATGTACCTGGGCCAGAGAAGCACTGGTTCTACGGCAACCTGCATTTGGTAGGTATATTTCATTAATGTCATGAAGGAAAACAACACTTAAGGCCATCGAAAATTAATTCCTAGATTCTCATCCCCGCCCGCCCCTCAAAAATCACTTTACCCCAACGTTATTTATTTTGAAAAAAAAAATTTGTACATCAAAATTTACATTACTAGTAAGAATCGGTAGAGTACGCAAACACAGTATGAAACATTTAAGTACAAATCAGCTATTCATAGTCAGCTAGAGGCTTATTTATAGTGGCAGTACACAAGCGTCACTAGAAACAGTGAGAATGATAAATAAAAAATAAAACCCGCCCACCCGCCCCAATTTTTCCCAAAATTCGGATGAGAATCTAGGACTTAATTTTCTATTGCCTAACCAACATAGAATTATATCTTTATATTGCACAGAACTATGATATACAGTTGTTTAGGCAGTAGCCGATTTCTGGGTATAGCAGATTGTGTTTCTTTCTATGGTAATTTCCTTAATTTTTTTCAATAAAAAAAACAACAGTTATACCAACAGAAAGATGGAATTCTCCATATCAATTTCATGTATTTTGTTTTGATTTCAAAATATGCAATGAGGTTTTATCTTAAAAAAAGCAGAACAAGGCAACTTGAAATTGACAACAAATCTTCAACATGGTCTTTTTACTCAGTAAATACAACAATAAACAGAGAGCCTTTTGTAACAAAAGCTAGTAAAGTATCAACATGTATGGTTTGGTTTGGTTTGGTGTATATGAAAACCTTTTATCACTATTAAAAACGTATGTGTTCATAAACCCGCAAAGTTTCACCAAAAAGAGATATAAATAACTACCATGCACTTAAGTCAGTAACAGATTGCATATATAGACTACATAAGGGTGTCCTCTCGAAATCAACATGATCTGTCAAATTGTTGTCAAAGGCAATTTGAAAGTAAGCTTTGAAATTTTTGGAGATTAACAATTGAAATACCATTCTCTGTGATCAGTTTTATTTTAAAAATTCTTCTTTATAAAAATTGTTATGACCTATTGTACCAGGATTTTCTTCTGTTACAGTATATGTCATAATTAAACACAATAATTGGGTTAGTTTGAGAAGCCCTGTCGGTGACTTACACTACCTATCCCATACTCACTATCCCATACTCCCTGAAGCTTTCTGCTACTGGCTAAATTCATATATAACCTTTACAAAACCTTAAGTAGATAAGTTATCTCAAATGTTTAAAAAGAAAGCAGTTTTTAGAGAGAAATTTTTGTCAGTTGAATGGTAGTGATTAGCATGTAGAATTTCTACTTTTAAAAACTGGTGGAGCTATTTGCTACTGCCTGAACAACTGTATTCATATATGATAGCTTTATAATAATTTTACTTCAGAGTAATACTTATTTTCTTTTCTAATATTTCTTTAATGCAAACACTTTACTTATTTAAATACTCAACTGAATCCATCATTTTCAAAATGTTTGTTTGAACATTTTAACCCATCTGTCTGCAGTGACATGATAATAAATTTAATGTAGTGTGATTTTATTGCTGGCAGTGAATATATCCAGCAAGGAGCCTCCTTGAAGGAGGTCGAAGTTTGCATCCCACCATGACTTCTGAACATCATCATGATTGACCTTCCATGTTAAGTGCTTATCTCAATAATATGCTGTCTTAAACTTAGGCTTTCTAATTAGAATTTATGATATAGATATGACTGTATTAATGCTGATAGAGACCACTTCATTGATGTGCTAAAATAATTATCAGATGTTTTCACATGATTACCCTTGTTTTCTGTTTAATTATAAATATTTAATTATTTTATCTTACACACATGTGACTTGTGTTAATGTTATCAATTTGTTATCAGATGCTTGCTTAATAACAGTTTAAATATTACGTTGTATTTGATGACAGCTTTCAGACCCTGTACATTCTAATACATAATATACTGAGTGCCAATGAAAACTCAACACTTCATTAGCTCGACTATTCGAAGAATATGTCGAGCTATTGTACTCACTTGGGCGTCAGCGTCCCGCTTTGGTTAAAGTTTGCGTGCAACCTACTGATATCTTAAAAACTACTATAGCTACAGCTTTGAAACTTGGCACACTTGTTCATCATCATGTCCCAAGTGTGTATGCCAAGAACCATAACTCTAACTTTCATTTTGATCAAATTATGGCCCTTTTTCGACTTAGAATTTCAGGTTAAAGTTTGCGTGCAAGCTACTGTACAAACACATAACTTCAATACTACTTATACTACAGCTTTGAAACTTGGCACACTTGTTCATCATCATGTCCCAAGTGTGTATGCCAAGAACTATAACTCTAACTTTCATTTTGATCAAATTATGGCCCTTTTTCGACTTAGAATTTCAGGTTAAAGTTTGCGTGCAAGCTACTGTACAAACACATAATTTCAATACTACTTATACTACAGCTTTGAAACTTGGCAAACTTGTTCATCATCATCTCCCAAGTGTGTATGCCAAGAACCATAACTCTAACTTTCATTTTGATCAAATTATGGCCCTTTTTCGACTTAGAATTTCAGGTTAAAGTTTGCGTGCAAGCTACTTTACAAACACATAACTTCAATACTACTAATACTACAGCTTTGAAACTTGGCACACTTGTTCATCATCATGTCCCGAGTGTGTATGCCAAGCACCATAACTCTAACTTTCATTTTCATCAAATTATTGCCCTTTTTTTGACTTAGAATTTCAGGTTAAAGTTTGCGTGCAAGCTACTGTACAAACACATAACTTCAATACTACTTATACTACAGCTTTGAAACTTGGCAAACTTGTTCATCATCATCTCCCAAGTGTGTATGCCAAGAACCATAACTCTAACTTTCATTTTGATCAAATTATGGCCCTTTTTCGACTTAGAATTTCAGGTTAAAGTTTGCGTGCATGCTAGTGTACAAACCCATAACTTCCATACTACTTATACTACAGCTTTGAAACTTTCAGCACTTTTTCATTATCATATCCCGAGTGGTTGTGCCAAGAACCATTACTCTAACTTCCATTTTGTTCAAATTATGGCCCTTTTTCGACTTAGAATTTTAGGTTAAAGTTTGCGTGCAAGCTAGTTTCTTTAATACTTTTTGTACTATAGCTTTGAAACTTTCAACACTTGTTTACTATCATGACCCTGACTATGTATGCCAAGAACCATAACTCTTTCTTTAATTTTTAATAAAATTATGGCCCTTTTTCAACTTAGAATTTCTGGTTAAAGTTTGCGTGCAAGCTAGTTACTTTCATACTTCTTGCACTATAGCTTTGAAACTAAAGACACTTGTTCACCATCATGACCCTTACTATGTATGCCAAGAACCATAACTCTTTCTTTGATTTTTATCAAATTATTGCCCTTTTTTTACTTATAATTTCAGGTTAAAGTTTGCGTGCAAGCTAGTTACTTTCATACTTCTTGTACTATAGCTTTGAAACTTGTTCACTATCATGACCCTGACTTTGTATACCAAGAACCATAACTCTTTCTTTGATTTATATCAAATTTTTGCCCTTTTTAGACTTAGAAATTAAGGTTAGAGTTTGCGTGCAAGCTGGTGAAACCTTATAACTTTCATTCTATTAAAACGACAACTTTAAAACTTTGTATACCTTTATTTTACGTACCACAGGTTGATGTTCAAAGGCCCATAACTCATCCTTGCTTTTTTTATTTAATTTTTGCCCTTTTTTGCTTAGAAATTAGAATTAAGACTTAGAAATTATGGTTAAAGTTGTAAGTGTTTTTCATAGGTAATGCTGTAGAAAAGGTTTAAAACAGATGTACTTAACATACTTTGGTTGATACGATACCATACCATACCATACCATACCATACCATACCATACCATACCATACCATACCATGCCATGCCATGCCATGCCATGCCATGCCATGCCATGCCATGCCATGTCATGCCATACCATACCATACCATACCATACCATACCATACCACATTACACCACACCACACCACACCACACCACCACCACCACCACCACCACCACCACCACACACCACACTACACCACACCACACCACACCACCACCACCACCACCCACCCACCACCACACCACCACCACCCACCCACCACCACACCACTACCACACACCACGACACCACATACCACCACCACCAACAACAACAACAACATCACCCCACACCACACCACACAACCACCCCCCCACCACATACCAACACCACCACCACCAACAACAACACCATCACCAATAACAACACCACCACCAACACCACCACCACCAACAACAACACCAAAAACAACATCAACACCAACACCACCACCAACACCACCACCACCAACAACAACAACAACAACAACACAACCAACAATATCACAAATAACAACACCAACAACAACACCACCAACAACACTGACAACAACACCACCACCAACAACATCAACACCAACAATAGCATCAACAACACCAACAACCAACAGCACCAACAACAACACTGACAACAACACCAACAACAATACCACCAACAACACCACCCCCACCACCAACAACAACAACACCAACAGCAACAACACCATCACTACCACCACCACCAACAACAACAACACCAACAACACAACCAACAATAACACAAATAATAACAACAACAACACCAACAGCAACACCACCACCACCAACAACACCAACAATAGCATCAACAACACCAACAACCAACAACACCAACAACAACACTGACAACACCAACAACAACACCACCAACAACACTACCACCAACAACAACACCACCACCACCAACAACAACACAACCAACAATAACACAAATAACAACAACAACACCACCAACAACAACACCACCAACAACACCAACAACAACACCACCACCAACAACACAACCACCACCAACAACAACACCACCAACAACATCAACACCAACAATAGCATCAACAACACCACCACCAACAACACTACCAACAACACCAAAAACAACAACACCACCAACAACAACACTACCAACAACAACACCACCAACAACAACAACAACACCATCACTACCAACACCAACAGCAATACAAACAACAGCAACAACACCAACACCACCAACAACAGCAACCAGCATGCCATACCATACTATACTACACCACACCACACCACATCACTATAGGTGGGCAGGGATAGTGGGTTGATGGGTGTGGGATCAGGGGTGTATGGGCTGGGTTGTGTAAACCCTCTAAAAAAACTACAATAATAAATTAAGTGTAATTTATTGATTTCCTAACTTGGATTAAGAAACTTTTGTTCATGTGTGTGTGTTGGGTGTCATAAACTCCTTAATCACTCCCCAGTTTAAATGAAGCCCAGTTTAAAATGTGCTTAAATATGTCTGACTTCGAATAGTTGAGCGTGCATTCGTTTCCGACTGGCTCTTGTTTTTTTGAATATTTTTGATGTGTGTAAAAGTTAAATATATTGGCAAAGGTATGTGTGTTTTAAATTCAAAATGTAACCAATCGATACATTTATTGTTCACTGATTTTTTAAACTTTTTCTCCTACAGTAACCCCGTACAAACGGATGAAAATTTTGTTTTGGCATGTAGACATGCATAAGTAACCTCAAAACAAGTCCATTTGTTAACTTTTACAAACGGCTACACAAATCCCATCTTCAGTTTTTAAGTTTTACTCTATACAAATGTGAAAATGCCAAGACTTTTAGACAACCAGCGAAATGAGGTCTTAGGCATGATCCAAGGATGTATGTCTCGACGTGAAATCATTATCGATCGTCGAATGCATTGTTCATCGTCGACAATTACTCGCTTGGCCCAACGACATCCCCTGTCAAAATTCTATTCTGTTTAGGGCCCATTGTTTTCTCATTTAGAGCAAACCCATTCTTTTATCTCGGGGACCATACGCCGCTGAACAAGGAATGGTATTAATCTGAAACTACCGCATTGAAGGTTCCATGTTCAGCGCCATATGCATACCATCGTTTCATTGGCACTCAGTATATATGCCAAACTTTTTTTTTTTTTGCTTTCTTATAATTGGTTGTTAGTAGAGGACCATACAAAATCTCTTAAGCATATGTTAGTGAAAGTATAAATTCTTTTAAGCTGTAATAATACATTTGTTCCAGTGAAAAATACTGTGTTTTAAGATTCTTGACTGACTTTAATGATTTTTGACAAATGAGGCCTGTGCAAAACAGATGGAAATCGGTTTAAAAGTTTAAAGATGAATTGATATTTTCTTTTACATGTATTTTATAAAAAAAGTTATCACAAAGAGCAATATAAATAAATCCGTATCTTCCATGTATTACAGTCAAACCTGCCTTAGCAGCCACCTGGAAATAGCAACCACCTGTCTTAAACAGCCAGGTTAAACATGTCCTACACTGACAATTTGTTCTCATTTTAATCTGTCTTTAACAGCCACCTGTGTAGAGCAGCCACTTTTTGTCACTGTATTCTGAATGTAAAATCAATTCCAGATTAACTGTTTCCCCTTTGCATCAATGTTAAATTGTTAAATTGTTAATTAAGGATTAAAAAGTCCATTATTCAGACCTATTTTCTATAATACATGTACATTGCATGCAATGAATTCAGAAATTGCTATCAATAATTTTGTGGTTTTTGCCTCAAGTTACCAGCGGGAGCTGAAGAGCGGGTACAGATGGCGCTGGACAACAGTAACAAATTCCGTAGATATTACTGCTTTTGGGTCAGTTTTTTGGGACCTCTCCTTGTCATCACACATCCTGATGTATTCCGTGTGATACTGAAAACATCAGGTATTTTATACTTCCTAAGTTCATTTCATACACCCACACTGTCTCAAAGGTTTACTGGAATATTGACGGGTGAGGCAATTGCCATTAAAAATTCAGTGGTCTAATTATCCTTCTAAGTTGAATGAGGGTTAACCCTTTCCTCCATATGTATGCCTTTTTACGCATGTTTGACCAGTGTAGATCCAGATCAGCTGGCACATCTGTGCGGTCTGATCAGGATCTGCACTAATCACATTTTGGTCAGAAATATTCTAACAAATCATAAAGCGAACAGTGCAGATCCTGATCAGATGGCACAGATGTGCCGGTTGATCTGGATCTAAACTGTTCCCCCATGCAATAAAAGTGTATCTATGGCGAAAAGGGTTAATCAGTCTGTATAGATTCTGATGGGATTTTGGTATATATAGCTTCCAGAGGGTGCAGAGGAGAGGCTACGCTGGGGAATGTCCCTCATCAACAACAAGACCTACCAGAGGTATTTCTGTTTCTGGCTTGGCAGTACAAATCCTACCATTATAGTCGTACATCCTGACACTGTTAGAGCTGTCATGAAAACTGCAGGTACTTTTTTGAATGAAAAACAAAACAAACCTTGTCAAGTTATGCATCCCCCCAACCTTCTTCCATTCCCCCCCCCCACCCGATAAAAAAACCAAAACAAACCCAAACAAAGACACATTCACACACTAAGCCAGTTTAAAAAATATTGTTTTTTTTCCACTGATTTTGAGAACTTGCAAACTTCAGCTTTTCACTGCAGTCAGATGTGTTGGTTCATGGTATATAGAATAGCAGGTTGCTGTCTTCTGATATAAGTGAGGTTTGACAAAGCTAATACTGTAGTATTATGAAATGTTTGTTAAGTGCATATGTCACAGAAGACTGTCAGGCAAGGTCGTATATTCATCCTTATGTCACAGAAGAGTAACTGACAAGATCATACATTCATGCTAATGTCACGGAAGACTGTCTGGCAAGGTCTTACATTCATGCTTATGTCACAGAAGACTGTCTGGCAAGGTCATACATTCATGCATATGTCACTGAAGACAGTCTGGCAATGTCATACATTCATGCATGTCACAGAAGACTGTCTGGCAAGGTCATACATTCATGCATATGTCACAGAAGACAGTCTGGCAAGGTCATACATTCATGCATGTCACAGAAGACTGTCTGGCTAGGTCTTACATTCATGCATATGTCACAGAAGACTGTCTGGCAAGGTCATACATTCATGCATGTCACAGAAGACTGTCTGGCAAGGTCATACATTCATGCATATGTCACAGAAGACAGTCTGGCAAGGTCATACATTCATGCATGTCACAGAAGACTGTCTGGCTAGGTCTTACATTCATGCATATGTCACAGAAGACTGTCTGGCAAGGTCATACATTCATGCATGTCACAGAAGACTGTCTGGCAAGGTCATACATTCATGCAAATGTCACAGAAGACAGTCTGGCAAGGTCATACATTCATGCATGTCACAGAAGACTGTCTGGCAAGGTCATACATTCATGCATATGTCACAGAAAACAGTCTGGCAAGGTCATACATTCATGCATGTCACAGAAGACTGTCTGGCAAGGTAATACATTCATGCAAATGTCACAGAAGACAGTCTGGCAAGGTCATACATTCATGCATGTCACAGAAGACTGTCTGGCAAGGTCATACATTCATGCAAATGTTACAGAAGACAGTCTGGCAAGGTCATACATTCATGCTTATGTCACAGAAGAGTAACTGACAAGATCATACATTCATGCTTTTGTCACAGAAGACTGTCTGGCAAGGTCTTACATTCATGCTTATGTCACAGAAGACTGTCTGGCAAGGTCATACATTCATGCTAATGTCACAGAAGACTTTCTGACAAGGTCATACATTCATGCTTTTGTCACAGAAGACTGTCTGGCAAGGTCATACATTCATGCAAATGTCACTGAAGACTGTCTGGCAAGGTCATACATTCATGCGCATGTCACAGAAGACTGTCTGGCAAGGTCATACATTCATGCAAATGTCACAGAAAACAGTCTGGCAAGGTCATACATTCATGCAAGTGTCACAGAAGACAGTCTGCAAGGTCTTACATTCATGCATGACACAGAAGACTGTCTGGCAAGGTTATACATTCATGCAAATGTCACAGAAGACTGTCTGGCAAGGTCATACATTCATGCAAATGTCACAGAAGACAGTCTGGGAAGGTCATACATTCATGCATGTCACAGAAGACTGTCTGGCAAGGTCATACATTCATGCAAATGTCACAGAAGACAGTCTGGCAAGGTCATACATTCATGCATGTCACAGAAGACAGTCTGGCAAGATCATACATTCATGCAAATGTCACAGAAGACAGTCTGGCTAGGTCATACATTCATGCATGTCACAGAAAACTGTCTGGCAAGGTCATACATTCATGCAAATGTCACAGAAGACTGTCTGGCAAGGTCATACATTCATGCAAATGTCACAGAAGACAGTCTGGCAAAGTCTTACATTCATGCATGTCACAGAAGACTGTCTGGCAAGGTCATATATTCATGCATATGTCACATGAGACTGTCTGACAGGGTCGCACATTCATGCATATGTCACAGAAGACTGTCTGGCAAGGTCATACATTCATGCATATGTCACAGAAGACAGTCTGGCAAGGTCATACATTCATGCATGTCACAGAAGACTGTCTGGCAAGGTCTTACATTCATGCTTATGTCACAGAAGACTGTCTGGCAAGGTCATACATTCATGCTTATGTCACAAAAGACTGTCTGGCAAGGTCATACATTCATGCATATGTCACAGAAGACTGTCTGGCAAGGTCATACATTCATGCTAATGTCACAGAAGACTTTCTGACAAGGTCATATGTTCATGCTTTTGTCACAGAAGACTGTCTGGCAAGGTCATACATTCATGCGTATGTCACAGAAGACTGTCTGGCAAGGTCATACATTCATGCATGTCACAGAAGACTGTCTGGCAAGGTCATACATTCATTCAAATGTCACAGAAGACAGTCTGGCAAGGTCATACATTCATGCATGTCACAGAAGACTGTCTGGCAAGGTCATACATTCATGCAAATGTCACAGATAACAGTCAGGCAAGGTCATACATTCATGCATGTCACAGAAGACTGTCTGGCAAGGTCATACATTCATGCAAGTGTCACAGAAGACAGTCTGGCAAGGTCTTACATTCATGCATGTCACAGAAGACTGTCTGGCAAGGTTATACATTCATTCAAATGTCACAGAAGACAGTCTGGCAAGGTCATACATTCATGCATATGTCACAGAAGACTGTCTGGCAAGGTCATACATTCATGCTAATGTCACAAAAGACTGTCTGGCAAGGTCATACATTCATGCATATGTCACAGAAGACTGTCTGGCTAGGTCATACATTCATGCTAATGTCACAGAAGACTTTCTGACAAGGTCATACGTTCATGCTTTTGTCACAGAAGACTGTCTGGCAAGGTCATACATTCATGCGTATGTCACAGAAGACAGTCTGGCAAGGTCATACATTCATGCATGTCACAGAAGACTGTCTGGCAAGGTCATACATTCATGCATGTCACAGAAGACTGTCTGGCAAGGTTATACATTCATGCAAATGTCACAGAAGACAGTCTGGCAATGTCATACATTCATGCAAATGTCACAGAAGACAGTCTGGCAAGGTCATACATTCCTGCATGTCACAGAAGACTGTCTGGCAAGGTCATACATTCATGCAAATGTCACAGAAGACAGTCTGGCAAGGTTTTACATTCATGCATGTCACAGAAGACTGTCTGGCAAGGTCATACATTCATGCAAATGTCACAGAAGACAGTCTGGCAAGGTCATACATTCATGCATGACACAGAAGACTGTCTGGCAAGGTCATACATTCATGCATATGTCACAGAAGACAGTTTGGCAAGGTCATACATTCATGCATGTCACAGAAGACAGTCTGGCAAGGTCTTACATTCATGCTTATGTCACAGAAGACTGTCTGGCAAGGTTTTACATTCATGCTTATGTCACAGAAAGACTGTCTGGCAAGGTCATACATTCATGCATAAACCCTGCACAACCTACCATTAGTGATACCACGGTATGATGCCGACTTCTGTGTGACACACCATGACAAAATGACTTTGAAATGATTGTTGACACATATGGAATCGCAGACTAAATGCATTAAGAATGGTTCTATTACTGAAAGTCAGATGCATAGGTTAATCTAGGTCTAAACAGGTCACATAGTCCTTAAGCTTCTTTTTGTCTTGATGGGTCACATATGGGTTGACAAAGCTTGTCATTGACACACTTATATCAGAATCTGCAGACTCCTGGGCAGTGATCTGTTATTCTCTTGTTTCAGCTGCCTACCACAGACAGTCATGATCGTATCATGTATGGGGCTCAGCTTTGCAGTAAATACAAGTATTATTACCGATGGTGGATGACTTTTGCTAAAGTCTCTCTCAGTGTTTGTCACCCAGATACTGTCAGAATTGTTATGAAAACTTCAGGTTAGTGTTATGAAAAGGTTAGTGTATGTGTCCCAGATAGTGTCAGAAAAGATATGAAAACATCAGTTTGTATATGTCACCCTGATGGTGTCATAATCGTCACCAGATACTGTCAGAATTGTTATGAAAACATCAGGTTAGTGTATGTCACCCAGATAGTGTCAGAATTGTTATGAAAACTTCAGGTTAGTGTATGTCACCAAGATACTGTTATAGTTGTTATGAAAACTTCAGGTTACTGTCAGAATTGTTATAAAAAACACATAAGGTTTGTGTATGTCACCCAGATACTGTCAGAATTGTCATGAAAACATCAGGTTAGTGTATGTCACCCAGATAGTGTCAGAATTGTTATGAAAACTTCAGGTTAGTGTATGTCACCCAGATAGTGTCAGAATTGTTATGAAAACTTCAGGTTAGTGTATGTCACTCAGATAGTGTCAGAATTGTTATGAAAACTTCAGTTTAGTGTATGTCACCCAGATACTGTCAGAACTGTTATGTAAACATCAGGTTAGTGTTTGTCACCCAGATAGTGTCAGAATTGTTATGAAAACTTACAGTTAGTGTTTGTCACCCATATAATGTCGGAATTGTTATTAAAAGGTTGGTGTATGTGTCCCAGATAATGTCAGAATTGTTATGAAAACATCAGGTTAGTATATGTCACCCTGATAGTGTCAGAATTGTTATGAAAACATCAGGTTAGTGTTTGTCACCCAGATACTGTCAGAATTGTTATGAAAACTTCAGGTTAGTGTATGTCACCCAGATACTGTCAGAATTGTTATAAAAACTTCAGGTTAGTGTTTGTCACCCAGATAGTGTGAAAATTGTTATGAAAACTTCAGGTTAATGTATGTCACCCAGATAGTCTCAGAATTGTTATGAAAACATCAGGTTAGTGTATGTCACCCAGATAGTGTCAGAATTGTTGTGAAAACTTCAAGTTAGTGTATGTCACCCAGATAGTGTCAGAATTGTTGTGAAAACTTCAGGTTAGTATATGTCACCTAGATAGTGTCAGAATTGTTAGTGTATGTCATCCAGATACTGTCAGAATTGTTGTGAAAACTTCAGGTTAGTGTAAGTCACCTAGATAGTGTCAGATTTGTCATAAAAAATTCAGGTAAGTGTATGTCACCAGGTTGTCACCCACTTGGTGTCAGAATTGTTATGAATACTTCAAGTGAGTGTATGTCACCCAGATAGTGTCAGAATTGTTATGAAAACTTTAGGTCAGTGTATGTCACCCAGATAGTGTCAGAATTGTTATGAAAATTCAGGTTAGTGTATGTCACCCAGATACTGTCAGAATAGTTATGAAAACATCAGGTTAGTGTATGTCACCCAGATAGTGTCAGAATAGTTATGAAAACATTAGGTTAGTATATGTCACCCTGATAGTGTCAGAATTGTTATAAAAAGGATAGTGTATGTGTCCTAGATAATGTCAGAATAGTTATGAAAACATCAGGTTAGTATATGTCACCCTGATAGTGTCAGAATTGTTATGAAAACATCAGGTTGGTGTATGTCACCCAGATACTGTCACAATTGTTATGAATACTTCAAGTTAGTGTATGTCACCCAGATAGTGTCAGAATTGTTATGAATACTTCAGGTTAGTGTATGTCACCCAGATACTGTCAGGATTGTTATGAAAACTTCAGGTTAGTGTATGTCACCCAGATAGTGTCAGAATTGTTATGAAAACTTCAGGTTTATGTAAGTCACCCAGATAGTGTCAGAATTGTTGTGAAAACTTTGTGTTAGTGTAAGTCACCCAGATACTGTCAGAATTGTTGTGAAAACTTCAGGTTAGTGTATGTTACCCAGATACTGTCAGAATTGTTGAGAAAACATCAGGTTAGTGTATGTCACCTAGATAGTGTTAGAATTATGAATACTTCAAGTTAGTGTATGTCACACAGATAGGGTCAGAATTGTTATGAAAACTTCAGGTTAGTGTATGTTACCCAGATACTGTCAGAATTGTTATGAAAACTTCAGGTTAGTGTATGTCACCCAGATAGTGTCAGAATAGTTATGAAAACTTCAGGTTAGTGTATGTCACCCAGATAGTGTCAGAATTAATGTGAAAACTTCAGGTTAGTGTATGTCACCCAGATACTGTCAGAACTGTTATGAAAACATCAGGTAAGTGTTTGTCACCCAGATAGTGTCAGAATTGTTATGAAAACTTATGGTTAGTGTTTGTCACCCATATAGTGTCAGAATTGTTATAAAAAAGTTAGTGTATGTGTCCTAGATAATGTCAGAATAGTTGTGAAAACATCAGGTTAGTATATGTCACCCTGATATATCAGAATTGTTATGAACACATCAGGTTAGTGTATGTCACCCAGATACTGTCAGAATTGTTATGAAAACATCAGGTTAGTGTATGTCACCCAGATAGTGTCAGAATAGTTATGAAAACATTAGGTTAGTATATGTCACCCTGATAGTGTCAGAATTGTTATAAAAAGGTTAGTGTATGTGTCCTAGATAATGTCAGAATAGTTATGAAAACATCAGGTTAGTATATGTCACCCTGATAGTGTCAGAATTGTTATGAAAACTTAAGGTTAGTGTATGTCACCCAGATACTGTCAGAATTGTTATGAAAACATCAGGTTGGTGTATGTCACCCAGATACTGTCAGAATTGTTATGAATACTTCAAGTTAGTGTATGTCACCAAGATAGTGTCAGAATTGTTATGAAAACTTCAGGTTAGTGTATGTCACCCAGATACTGTCAGAATTGTTATGAAAACTTCAGGTTAGTGTATGTCACCCAGATAGTGTCAGAATTGTTATGAAAACTTCAGGTTTATGTAAGTCACCCAGATAGTGTCAGAATTGTTGTGAAAACTTTGTGTTAGTGTGAGTCACCCAGATACTGTCAGAATTGTTGTGAAAACTTCAGGTTAGTGTATGTTACCCAGATACTGTCAGAATTGTTGTGAAAACTTCAGGTTAGTGTATGTCACCTAGATAGTGTCAGAATTATGAATACTTCAAGTTAGTGTATGTCACACAGATAGGGTCAGAATTGTTATGAAAACTTCAGGTTAGTGTATTTCACCCAGATACTGTCAGAATTGTTATGAAAACTTCAGGTTAGTGTATGTCACCCAGATAGTGTCAGAATAGTTATGAAAACTTCAGGTTAGTGTATGTCACCCAGATAGTGTCAGAATTAATGTGAAAACTTCAGGTTAGTGTATGTCACCCAGATAGTGTCAAAATTGTTGTGAAAACTTCAGGTTAGTGTATGTCACAAAGATACTGTCAGAATTGTTGTGATAAGTTAAGGTTAGTGTATGTCACCCAAATACCGTCGTCAGAATTGTTATGAAAACTTCGCTCAGTTAGTGTAAGTCACCCAGATACTGTCAGAATTGAGACAACTTCAGGTTAGTGTATGTCACCTAGATAGTTTAATGAGGATTCAATGTTAGTGTATGTCACTCAGATAAAAGAATTGTTATGAAAACTTCAAGGCAACTTAGTGTATCTTTGTCAGAATTGTTATGAAAACTTCGGGATAATAATGTATGTCACTATAGTGTCAGAATAGTTATGAATACATACAGGTTAGTGTATGTCACCCAGATAGTGTCCTGTGAAAACTTCAGGTTAGTGTATGTCAACCCAGATAGTGTCAAAATTGTTGTGAAAACTTCAGGTTAGTGTATGTCACCAAGGTACTGTCAGAATTGTTGTGATAAGTTAAGGTTAGTGTATGTCACCCAACATCAGAATTTTATTATCGCTCGGTAGGTGGCTGCATTGAGGCAATCAGAATTTAATGAGGATTAACGGTTTAAATAAATATAGTGATCAACATGAACTTGTGTCTTTGTAAGTTGACGGGATAATAATGATGCACTATATCCGATAATGTAGTACATACAACTAGTTCCTGGACAAAGTCACACGAACATGTTTAAAAATATAACTTGACTGAAACAACAGCAAAGCCTTTTCAAACAGAAGTAAACTTGAGAACCATGGAAAACATCAAAGTCACAAACATGCATTAATATAACTTTCAAAAGCCTCGAAAACTTGAGAACCATGGAAAACTGTATTTGAGTTTTTGAAGGTTTACTGTAGTTGGATTTAAAATTATTTCACAGAAATGATCACCATATCAAGGTGACATGTCACATAACATTTGAGCCGCTACCTTGAAGGTCAAGGTCACAGCATGACCTTTAAGCAAAATCTTGTCAGGTCCAGAACTTTGTTATATATAGTTGGATTTTAAAATGGTCTGATTATTTAGCACTACACCATTTTAAAAATTTTCCTCAATAGTTATACAACTTACCGCTTTTGTGACAAAGTAGCCATTAGGGAAGCATCACCCGTCTTCTTTGTAATGATTACAGAAATGCAGATTTGTTCAAAGAAAGAATTTTATTTTCTTCTTTTTCTTATTTTACAAAATTTACAGGTAGGAAAGTGGTTGGTTTTTATTTTTGCTGAGTATTATAAATTTCTTATAAAACAAAACGTGAAAAGACTTTATTTGCTTGAGATAGTTCTTGGTGTTATCTATATTCCAGTTCACCTTTGACTCTCTGACATTAGATCTTTTATAGTTGTACAGATTTTCTATACCCCCACACAACAAAGATTTGGGGGTATATTGGAATCACCTTGCAGGGCTTTTCATCCTTGTATAACAGAGGCCTATAAAAGGCCTCTTCCCAATCCAAAAATATAGTATTTTTTCCCCAATTTGTGGCAGAAACTCTTCCCAAAATGCTAGGTAAGATGTCCAAAAATTGGTTAAAACTCCTGGGAGGAGTGTTTGAAAATTGAAGTCTGGAAAAAAAAGTGCAGAATAAATTAGATTTAAGTTAAAAATACCTATTACTATTCAATTTCATAAAGTAGAACCCTCTTCAATTTGATTTTGTTTTCCCAAAATAAACAATTATTGCACAAAAATTTCCCAATTGGAAAGGCCAGGGCCTCTTCCCAATTTTCTGATGAAAAGCCCTGCCTTGGTGATCTGTCCATCTTTTACAGTTGTTGGAAGATTGCAATTAAAATTGGTAGAGGAGTGGTATCTCCTTAAAAGATCTCTATCAGTTTTAATGTAATTTGTTAATGCATATTCATGTAAATATTATGCATGCCCAAGTATTTCATGCATGTGGCTCATTACCATTATTGCCACCAAGTGTTCTTATGGTATGATCTAAATCTAATCTTTTGACAATACTCTGATGTTGTTATGCTACAGAGCCAAAGCCGACAGGCATATTGGTGGTATGCCCCCATACAGACTGAGGTACTTCCCTGGCTTGGTGAAGGGCTGCTGATAGCCGGGGTCAAGAAATGGGCATCGAGCCCGGCGTCTCCGTCACACCAGCATTCCATACATTTGATATTCTCAAACCCTACATGGCAGTATACAACAGTGCTGCAGACTAATCCTTTTGGTAAGAATTATTCAGTGGAAGACAGATAAATCAGGCAGGATGTGTAATGAGACTAATCAGACTAGGACTCAGGTCAGTAAATAAAAGGATATTTTCAGTAGTGCAACCAGTTGTACCATGACTATGGCCTCTATTTCAGCCAAATATTGTCAGAAGTGGGGGCTTGAGATTTGAGGACTAGTCTCCAGTTTAATAGTTTATCGTATCTTGGGCTCTCACCTGTACTAAACCTTAATCTGCAAAATTATGAGATACATGTAGATTTGTTAATGCTGCAGTAAAAATCTTATGCATTCCAATCTATCTAGAGTGCTACCAAGCATATCATTTCTTTATGTGATAACATCTCCTAGTTCTGATGTTGTTTTTTACATGTAAGTTGACATGTATTTAACTTTTACATCGTGGGATATAGTATATATCCCATATGCAAAGGGCATGCTAGATAGCCGGGGGCAAGAAATGGGCAGCCTGAAAGTCTGTGTGGTCTCCTCACACTGGCATTCCACTTTGGTAAAAAATAACCAAATCTATCTTAAAGTGAATAGTGCAGATCCAGATGAGACTGTTTGATATGTGCGTGCTGCTCTGTATCTACAGAGATGTCATACAGTGAAGACATATGTCATATCCATTGGTTAAATAGTAAAAGGGGTCTAACTGAAGCAGGAACAAACATTTACAGTCCACACTCCAGACTTGTCAGACTCAGTCACATTTCAGCACTTTACTGCATGGGATATGAGACTGTTATCTATGGGCAAACAATTTAGATCGTATGACATTGGTCCCTCATGCCATCTGATCCAGGATCTATACTGTCGGCTATTATGATTACATGTAGAGTTATTTCTGGCCACAGATGAGCCAGCGGATCTGGATATACTATCTAGAGTCGCTACAATGAAATAAAACCTGTATAAAATTCTTTATGTGAGTTAACTTGTTCTTTTTTTCTCCAAATTACTGATTTTTCATTAAGTATCGTTTTTTCAACACCAAAGTACCGTCATATGTATCGAATATAAGCCGCACTTATGTATAAGCCCAGGGCACGATCCAAATCCATTGCCCGGTTCCCGCGGGCTACCGATTTCGACCCTGCGGACTACCAACAAATCTATCTTAAAGCGAGTGCATATCCAGCCGGGCCACCTTAAAATTCCCTTAGTGCGTTGCCCTGCAAATCATCAATTTCAATACAACAGGAATACGTCATATGACACTCGACTGTAAATACAACACGCGCGGGTCTATTATCGATTTCGTCACCTTTGACCTCTCGCTGTCAGTCTCACACGCTCTGTTGTATGCTATCTATGTATTTAACCGAGCGCGAGGATACGGCGAGATAATACGGTACTTTAATGTGTTTTGATTAGATCATCACTCTGTCAATTAAACAATCTGTTGATTGCAACTTTCACAGTTTCGGCAACCTAATTTACGACAGATCAAATGTGTAATTGGTAAGTATGTCAGATGATTGAGGATGATTGGGTTAATTATTACGTAGGTGAGAAAAGCAATGGTCGGCGAGAAAATAAAAGCGTATAAACAGGTGATATTTCGCAAAACGTTTGATAATAGAAAATTCTAGATATCATAAAGATATCGTGTTATAAATGTTATTTGTTTAGTTGGATTAGTATTTTGTTAATGAAAAATGGATCGTTGTGTCATCAGAAGGCAAGTTATATGTTAAATTTTCTTGCCAAATGCTGGTCTTGGGGTTTAAAAAAAAAAAATAAGATATGATATTAAATTAATTTTAAAGAAGTATTTCTCCAAAGGCCAGTTGAGTTTCTGTTTCTAATTTTAATCATATCGATTTGAATTAGATCATATTCAAGCATGGTGTTTTATAAAAGTTAACAGAATAGGCTAGATAAATTAAAAATCTGATGTTGGTTGTTAAAGGAGTTTCATGGGCAGACAGTGATGAAACTCTTAAAT
This sequence comes from Corbicula japonica, assembly GCA_038501625.1. Taxonomy (NCBI): domain Eukaryota; kingdom Metazoa; phylum Mollusca; class Bivalvia; order Venerida; family Cyrenidae; genus Corbicula; species Corbicula japonica. The sequence goes on along the minus strand of JAZAYU010000094.1, from coordinate 2,411,487 downwards.
TCAAATATGCATTTCTTTTCAGATGGCCAAATGGCAGGAATGAATATAAATATTTTACATGATCATAATAGAAACTTAATTGGCTTGCTGATATAGGGGATAAAGGGTTAATAAAAGAGTCCTAGAGATATAATGTAAGCTTATTTCTATTTAGGATGCAGTGAGCCTTCGACTCAAAACCCATCATCAGAATCACAGCCAGCAGGTCAACTCCCAGAGATCAGTGAAGAGAAAACTAGATGATAAAATCACATCAACGCCACAAACTGGATGTTATACCCAAGATGTGCGTTCTGGCAAAGAATATGACTGTCAGAAGGAATCAACGGTTTGAAGGCAATCTTTCAAGTCAGCTGGCTTACTCTCATATCTCTCCCTGGGTGAAACATGATCTCTGTCTGAAGCTGGTGGTACCTTGGATTTCAAACTCGGATAATTGTAATGAAAGTAAATAAATAAAAGTAAATAATGCTGAGAGGTGTTTTAATATTGACTGAGCATGGAAACCAGTCTCAAATCTCAAGCCATCATTGATTGTAAAGCTGTATATATCTAAGGTAATAAATACACAACCGAAAAGTCCGGGCTACCAAGTGAAAATCCTGGTAGCCAATCAGATGGGCTTACCAAGTAATTTCAGGACTGGTTGTCGTGCCCTGATAAGCCGTCACGGCCCTGAACATCGTGATAGTTAACCAGAATGAAAATTAGATTTAACACAATTGTATAAGACAGTCAAACCTGTTTGGTATTGCATAGTAGCCGCACCCCCAAACTTTTTTCTTCCGAATTCTGGGACAATTTACAGTGCGGCTTATATTCAAACAATGACGGTAATTCAGAATCTTATCTGTTGTATCATTGTTTATTCCTTTACTCCATATCAATTTTACATGTTTTATCACATCGGGCAAACTAGGAAACTGCATTTAAAGATCAATAGAAATCAGCGGCATATCCTTGCCGTCTGACCAGATCTGCACTGTTAGCTTTTTATGTCAGAAATAACCTGCAATAAATCAAAAAGCGTAGACAGTACATAGGGTCACTGATCAGATGGCCCAAATGGCCAAATCTGGTAGTTCCGGCTTATCTGGACCTAAACTTCATGTTGCCCATCTTATTAAGGCTATTTATATAGGGGAAAGGGTTAAACGAACACAAGTCCTAAATGCTGATGAAGCTTACTTAATGTAATTGGCATAGTTTAAACAATTTCAGAACAATCTAAGCAGGTATGCAGAGAGAGGGGAGAAGTTTGAGGTATTTGAGTACATCAGTAAGGCCACACTGGATGTTATACTAAGATGTGCGTTCTCGTACTGCACCGACTGTCAGAAGTGTCAAAAGTAAGGCACATCTTCCTCTCCAATCTCTTCTCAAGTCTATCTCGATTCCCGCCAAAATACTCGCTCTGTCTGTCAGCTGTGGTAGTTGGATTCAAACTCGGATAGATGATGAAATAATGACTCTAAGTAGTATGCTGATGCCCAAGGTTATAAAACTGATGCATGGAAACCAGTCTCAAATCTCAGAAATGCATCTGAGTTGGCTGTTTACTTTCAATGGTTGAACAAGTCGCCATTTACAGCACAATCAGCATGCTTGAGATTTGAGACTGGTTTCCAGATCTCAGCTTTATAACCTTCAGCCCTGGAACTTCCGAGCCAGTTGAAAGTTAACCATGGCTATTAAATTAGACTTTAGAATTGATAAGACTATCTAACACGACTGTTTGGTATGGCATAGTAGCAGAGGCACAAACTTGCAATTTTGGACAATTTACAGTACTTAGGATGTTTCTCTTTCAAATTTATTGCTGAAGATATTGATCAAAAAGCAGATTTAATAAGCTCGGGAAAACTAGGAAACTGCATTTAAAGTCAATAGAAAAACAATTTAAAACTGTCTCACATTTTCTTCTCCATATATATGCATTTTTATGTTGCCTGCAATAGCAGTGAAGGTAGATCAGCATAGGGTCACATAGTGCCCAGTAGTGGCATCTGGTAGTTCCCCAACATTAGACATGGAACTTCGTGTTGTCTACCGGTATTTCTATGAAACGTACATTGTCCTTTTCGACATTAATAACGTTGGCATATAACATCTGCCCATGATCGCGAAAGAAGAATTGACAACAAGAATGATAACATCCTGTTTCTGACTATTTGTTGAGTTATGCCCCTTTCATATGCTGTTTTGGTAGTCAATCACATGTTCATGTGAAACCACCAAATTCTAGTGTTCTTGTCACAAGTGTCACATATATTATCCAATTTATCCAAGTTTTATCCAATTGCGAAGTATACTCCCTACTGAGTGAGGCAATCACTGAAGATGATGATGATGATAATGATGATGATGATGATAATGATGATGCATAATGATGATGATGATGATCATTTTCTTGAATTCTAGGAAAATGATTTTGGAAAGTTTGTGTTTACTTTCAAGTTGACATGTACATTTACAGCACAAAGCACTGCCATATGTGAAGGCTGTGGAGGAGATAGCAGATGCCTGGAACTTCCTTTAGAGCCAGGAATGCCATGGCTGTATCCCGACATTCTGTGTACTATCTAACACGACGAGGGCGAGAGTTCTCCAAGTCAATTGTGACTACGTACCAGTGGAGCTTAAGCTGACCAGATATTATCAAGCAGAGAAGAAGCTGCACTCTAGACTTTTTTAGTCATGGAATAGAGTTTTGCTTAACCCATTTCCTCCATGGCAGTATATGCATTTTTACGCATGTGCAACCAGTGTAGATCCAGATCAGCTGGCACTAGTGTCATTCCTACGGTTGAGTTAAGAAGTCTATGCCAGACGTTATTTTCGGACGTCGTTGCATTTTCGACATCGGATATAACAGCCCATGTCGCGACCAAAATCCAACGTCAGTCCAACATCGTTCTGACATCGGGTGTTTACTGGGTAGTCAATCCCAGGAGGTCTTCATGACCTCAACAGTTAGTTCTTGTAAATTGATAAATATTATACTTGAAGTAAAACAAATCATGGAAAGATTAGTTGTTTATGTAAGCATATACTGCTATGGCTCATCATTATTCTTGTCTAGGACCATATAGAGTGGAAAGACGGACAGGAGGTACCTGGTTACTTGTCTGTGTACATCCATGCTCACTGCCAAGGATGAGACGGGGAATTAGGGCTGACTCCTTTAGTAGATCAGGAATGAAGTTGACACTATTCTTAGTTTGAAGGTAAATCTTGGTAACCATATACTGACCTAGTGGGCTTAAGAATAATGACCAGATTGTTAAGACTTGTGAAGAACCATATACTTCCTATGACTTAGTTGTTGTCATGGAATAACAACCATATATTTCCCATGGCCAGTTAAAGTTGATTAAGTGTTAACCATGATACACCTACTGACATTGTCATTTACGGTTGCTTGTAGAGATGCCAGAAGTTTTTCTTCCTTTTGATATCATATAAAGAAGCAGCAAAAAGAAATAAATGGTTGTGAAAACCATATACATATACGTCCAGTTAGTTGTTGTGTAAACCATATACTTCCCTATGGCCAGTTAGTTGTTTTGTAACCATATACTTCCTATTGGCCAGTTACTGTTTAGTTGGTTGTGTAACCATATACTTCCTATTGGCCAGTTACTGGTTGTGAAACCATATACTTCCTATTGCCAGTTACTGGTTAGTTGTTGTGTGACCATATAGTTCCTATGGCCAGTTAGTTGTTTTGTAACCATATACTTCCTATGGCCAAGTTAGTTGGTTGTGTAACCATATACTTCCTATGGCCAATTAGTTGTTTTGTAACCTATATACTTCCTATAGCCAGTTAGTTGTTTTGTAACTATATACAACCTATGGCCACTTATTGGTTGTGTAACCATAAACTTCCTATGGCCAGTTAGTTGTTGCGTTACCATATACTTCCTATTGGCCAGTTAGTTGTTGTGTAACCATATACTTCCTACTTCCTATGGCCAGTTATTGGTTGTGTAACCATATACTTCCCTATTGGCCAGTTAGTTGTTGTGTAACCATATACTTCCTATTGGCCAGTTAGTTGTTGTGTAACCATATACTTCCTATTGCCAGTTACTGGTTAGTTGTTGTGTAACCATATACTTCCTATGGCCAGTTAGTTGTTGTGTAACCATATACTTACTATGGCCAGTTAGTTGTTGTGTAACCATATACTTCCTATGGCTAGTTAGTTGTTGTGTAACCATATACTTCCTATTGCCAGTTACTGGTTGTGTAACCATATACTTCCTATTGCCAGTTACTTCCTACTTCCTTTTGCCAGTTACTGGTTGTGTAACCATATACTTCCTATTGCCAGTTACTTTCTACTTCCTATGGCCAGTTAGTTGTTGTGTAACCATATACTTCCTATGGCCAGTTAGTTGTTGTGTAACCATATACTTCCTATTGCCAGTTACTGGTTGTGTAACCATATTCTTCCTATTGCCAGTTACTGTTTGTGTAACCATATACTTTCTATTGCCAGTTACTGGTTGTGTAACCATATACTTCCTATTGCCAGTTACTGGTTGTTTAACCATATACTTCCTATTGCCAGTTACTGGTTGTGTAACCATATACTTCCTATTGCCAGTTTCTGGTTAGTTGTTGTGTAACAATATACTTTGTACTGACAGCTAGACAGTGACACACTGATGTGATATCACTTTCCCAGAGGTATTTCTATTGTCTGTAATGATTTTATTAAGACAATTATGCATGGAGAATTGAATCTACACTTCCCTGTGAAGTAAGTTTGTTTTCTAAGATCTTGTGTGGGATAAACTTGAAAAACATAACTTTGTTATTTGTCGTACGTCATCATACAACAGTCAGTGCAATATCTTGACTTGTTGTAGGTCATGATACAACAGTCAGTGCAATATCTTGTCTTGTTGTAGGTCATGATACAACAGCTAGTGCAATATCTTGTCTTGTTGTAGGTCATGATACAACAGCTAGTGCAATATCTTGTCTTGTTGTAGGTCATGATACAACAGCTAGTGCAATATCTTGTCTTGTTGTAGGTCATGATACAACAGCTAGTGCAATATCTTGTCTTGTTGTAGGTCATGATACAACAGCTTGTGCAATATCTTGTTGTAGGTCATGATACAACAGTAAGTGCAATATCTTGTCTTGTTGTAGGTCATGATACAACAGTAAGTGCAATATCTTGTCTTGTTGTAGGTCATGATACAACAGTCAGTGCAATATCTTGTCTTGTTGTAGGTCATGATACAACAGTAAGTGCAATATCTTGTCTTGTTGTAGGTCATGATACAACAGTCAGTGCAATATCTTGTCTTGTTGTAGGTCATGATACAACAGTCAGTGCAATATCTTGTCTTGTTGTAGGTCATGATACAACAGTTAGTGCAATATCTTGTCTTGTTTTAGGTCATGATACAACAGTCAGTGCAATATCTTGTCTTGTTGTAGGTCATGATACAACAGCTAGTGCAATATCTTGTCTTGTTGTAGGTCATGATACAACAGTCAATGCAATATCTTGTCTTGTTGTAGGTCATGATACAACAGTCAGTGCAATATCTTGTCTTGTTGTAGGTCATGATACAACAGCTAGTGCAATATCTTGTCTTGTTGTAGGTCATGATACAACAGTCAGTGCAATATCTTGTCTTGTTGTAGGTCATGATACAACAGCTAGTGCAATATCTTGTCTTGTTGTAGGTTATGATACAACAGTCAGTGCAATATCTTGTCTTGTTGTAGGTCATGATACAACAGTCAGTGCAATATCTTGTCTTGTTGTAGGTCATGATACAACAGTCAGTGCAATATCTTGTCTTGTTGTAGGTCATGATACAACAGTCAGTGCAATATCTTGTCTTGTTGTAGGTCATGATACAACAGTCAGTGCAATATCTTGTCTTGTTGTAGGTCATGATACAACAGTCAGTGCAATATCTTGTCTTGTTGTAGGTCATGATACAACAGTCAGTGCAATATCTTGTCTTGTTGTAGGTCATGATACAACAGTCAGTGCAATATCTTGTCTTGTTGTAGGTCATGATACAACAGTCAGTGCAATATCTTGTCTTGTTGTAGGTCATGATACAACAGTCAGTGCAATATCTTGTCTTGTTGTAGGTCATGATACAACAGTCAGTGCAATATCTTGTCTTGTTGTAGGTCATGATACAACAGTCAGTGCAATATCTTGTCTTGTTGTAGGTCATGATACAACAGCTAGTGCAATATCTTGTCTTGTTGTAGGTCATGATACAACAGCTAGTGCAATATCTTGTCTTGTTGTAGGTCATGATACAACAGTAAGTGCAATATCTTGTCTTGTTGTAGGTCATGATACAACAGCTAGTGCAATATCTTGGATCCTGTATTCCCTGGCTCAACATCCAGAGTGCCAGAAGAAGTGCCAGCAAGAGATTGATGATCTGTTGCAGGGTAGAGACACCGATGAGATTGAATGGTATACACATTACTGTCATTTGGAAATATCTTTATATTTTTGTTGGGTTTAATGTTAACAATTTATGTCATTAATTTTAACTAGGGATGTCAACGGAATTATATTTGGGATCCAGATATAAATTGAACAATCTAAACGGATATCCGGATATCTGGATATCCGAATAACAGCACTTTGTTTATAGTAATATGTTGTTTCCATAGATAACATTGCTACATGTGTAACTTTAATATTTTAATTGAAGATGAATAATAAAGCATTTGATATCAATAAGTATGTTCTTTTTCAGTTGTGAAATAAATATCACAAAAAGTTAGGAATTAAAACGATTAAAAACTGTGTTTTAACTTTGCATTTGTAGTTTATATTTAATCATCATTTTACTTTACAAAATGTTGCTGTACATCGAACTGTAAAATGGAAGGTATAACAAATTATTAGTCTAGAACGAAGATGTTAATATATTAAGAATGCGAGATTGAATAAAAATGAATTCATCAATAATTTGATAGAAAGAACTCAAAGTGACATAATTAAACATGAATAATTGATTTTTGGCTGACAAACCTGTTGTCAACAGAATTATATCTCTATCCCATCTCAAAAACCGATCAAACAAAATTAAAGATAATATTCTTTACTCAAAATGAAAAATTAGGAGCTTCAAATGTTATTAGCAAGTTCTTATATAACACATTTTTATGCCCCCGCCATGTAATGGCGGAAGGGCATATAGTGTTCACCCTGGCTGTGTGTGTGTGTGTCAGTGTGTCAGTGTGTGTGTATGTTTGAAAATCTTGTCCGCTCTGTAACTTTGTTATTTCTTATTGGATTTTAAAATAACTTGGTATAAATGTTTACCATATCAAGACGGTGTGTCGCGTACAATACCCATGGCTGTAGGTCCAAGGTCAAGGTCACTGTTACTAAAAATAGAATTTTCTTGTCCGGGCTGTAACTTCCTTATGAATGGAGGGATTTCAAAATAACTTGGCACAAATGTTCACCATGACAAGGCGGTGTGTCACGTACAACACCCATGCCTGTAGGTCCAAGGTCAAGGTCACTGTTACTAAAAATAGAATTTTGTTGGAAAAATCTTGTCCGCTCTGTTATTTTTTTATTTCGTATTGGATTTTAAAATAACTTGGTATAAATGTTCATCATATCAAGACGGTGTGTCACGTACAGTACCCATGCCTGTAGGTCCAAGGTCAAGGTCGCTGTTACTAAAAATAGAATTTTCTTGTCCAGGCTGTAACTTCCTTATGAATGGAGGGATTTCAAAATAACTTGGCACAAATGTTCACTATGATAAGGCGGTGTGTCGTGTACAACACCCATGCCTAAAGGTCAAAGGTCAATGTCACTGTTACTAAAAATAGAATTTTGTTATAAAAATCTTCTCTGCTCTGTTACTTTGTTATTTCTTATAAAAGGATTTTAAAATAACTTGGTATAAATGTTCATTATATCAAGACGATGTGTTGTGTACAATACCCATGCCTGTAGGTCCAAGGTCAAGGTCACTGTTACAAAAAATAGAAATTTCTTGTACTGGCTATAACTTCGTTATTAACAGAGTGATTTCAAAATAATTTGGCACAAATGTTCACTATGACAAGGCGTTGTGTTGTGTACAATTCCCATGCCTGTAGGTCCAAGGTCAAGGTCACTATTACTAAAACCAGAATTTTCTTGTCTGGGCTGTGAGTTTGTTATTACTTATTGGATTTTCAAATAACTTGGTATAAATGTTCACCATGACAAACATGCATAGCGGGGGCATCCGTGTCCTATGGACACATTTCTAGTTAAACCTGTGAAGCCCAATTTACTGAATGTCATCACCTCTCGACAATTTGCATAACATGCACACTGGCAACAGAAAGAAAAATAATTTAACAAAATAAGTAATATATTAAATTTAAAGTTTTTGTAAACGAATATCCGGATGCCAAATTCAATCTGGCTATCTAATGATCGCATTGGGATCACTTTGTTTGTTCTTTAGTCTATCCATCACAAAAATTTAACATAGGCTGTAACTTTGCCAATTCATCACCTTCCTTCATCAGACTCCATGTATAGACTTAGACTTACATGATAGCACCGTCTTGATGTTGCCAAAATCTGTCAGTAAAGGTCACATTTAACAAAGTTAGGCCCATTTTAAATATTTGTTCATGGAAAAGCGCAGGGAAGCAACTTAAACATTCTACAGAACATCCAATTACTATTTCAGGAAAGTAAATGTTTGCAAAGTTAGAACCCTATGCCAAGGAGGATTTGGGATTTTTTGAATGTATAGAAAAAAACAGGATTGCACACATTTATATTACCCATGAAATATGCCTTTTGTTGGTGTTATGTTGATACAACAAGGTTAAATAACATGGCAGTAGTCGACACTTCGTAATAGACTCGTAGTGTCAAATGTAACCCTGATGTTGCAGTAGTCTACATGGCCTGGCCAAAAATATGTATGAAGTATTAATGAAAATAAAAGGTACAGATTTCAGGTTTACATCACAGTAAAAATAAATTGTTCCTTACATAATACAATAGAACTTTAAGAAATTTAATAATTTTCATTCCGTTAAACAAACAGTCCAACATAGTCAGTAATTTGGATATGGCCCTTGTATCAACATAGTCCGATGTTTGTGAAAGTTTAACTTCAAAATGCAATTTTTCAAAGTAAACACTGTGCCCGTACATTGCATAACTTTATTCTTTCATCATAATTTTACTAATTTGTGTTATTTCTTCTTGCACCAGTGCCTTAATACCAGTACTAATTTTCTTGGTTCTACTGGACCTTCTTCCGTCTTCACTACTGTTTTCGCCTCTCAAAAATCTCCCGGCGTGTCATTTATGTAATGTAATAAGATGTCCTGGCTGATCTTGATCTACACTGGACACACATGTGTAAATATGTGTATATATGGAGTAAAGATTTAAGGTCATTTGGCTGGTGTTTCAGCCAAATAAAATTTTCATTTCTTCCTTTAGCAAAGCTGGTCTTTCTAACTGGACTATATTTAAAACGTTCTTAAAATTAAAAAAAAGGTTAAAGTTAATTAGCCACTACTCCGTGAACTCAACGACGTAAGTTATGGCTATACTTTGAATCACATTGAGTTATTGAAGTTTGACAATTATTTTAAAAAAAATTTATATATATTTTTCCATACAAATTCTGTACACTGAGTGATGGTCTTGTGACTACTCAAGTAGAGTGTAAGTACGAAGCAGTTCTGGTGAGTAAGCAACCTGTGTGGATTTAACCCTTTCCTCCATAAATACACATTTTTACGCATGTACGACCAGTGTAGATCCAGATCAGCCAGCACATCCATGCCGTCTGATGAGGATCTGCGCTGGTCGCCCGTTGGTCAGAAATAACCGAACGAATAAAAAAGCTAACTGATTAGATCCTGATCAGATGGTACGGATGTGCCGGCTGATCTGGATCTAAACTGTTCGCCCTCACAATAAAGGTGTTTCTATGTAGGAAAGGGTTATATTGGCCAGATTTCTGGATTGACAGTTAATGTTTGTTGCTGGGAGACATGTTGTGATATTTCAGGTCGGACTTGAACCAGCTGGAGTACCTGACGATGTGTATAAAAGAAGGAATGAGACACCACAGTCCTGTACCATTCATACAGAGAGAGTTCACACATGACTTCCAGATAGATGGCAAAACTTTCCCAGGTATGTCTTTGTAAAACTCCTAACTCTTTACTCCAGATAGACGTGTTTTAACCCTTTCCTCCATAGATACACCTTTATTGCCATCTGATCAGGATCTAAACTGTTCGCTTTTTGATTCAATAGGTTATTTCTTACCAAAACGCGACCAGTGCAGATCCTGATCAGAGGCACGGATGTGCCGGCTGGTCTGGATCTACACTGGTTGCACATGCATAAAAATGCGTATATATGGAGGAAAGGGTTAACGCTGTGTGACCAGTGTAGAACTAGATCAGGCTGCACATCCTTGCTGTCTTATCTGGATTTGCACTGGTCGCATCTAGGTCAGAAGTAACCTAATGAATTTAAAAGCTTACAGAGAAGATTCTGATCATTTAGGACAGATGTGCCGGCTGATCAGTATATACACTGTTCACCCATGCTATAAAAGGTGGAGTAAAGGGTTTATAAACATTTTATAATTGTTTCTGTGAGCTGTATACTTCAGTGCTGAATGGTGCAGCCAAGTTGTCACTTAATTTTGGGTGTGGTGTGTAACTGTTTTAGGAATGAAAAAACAATTTTTATAGGTTTATCCTTTGTCCATCTGGATTGTGTAATTTCTCAAAATCTATGCAAGCTAGGTTTATAATACTTGGAGTTTTGTTAGAAGGCACTGAGCAACTAATGCATGCTGTTAATTTCTTGTCTTCAAACAAAAATATGTTTACTTTGGTATTGAACACACTTTAACTGGATCTTGGAATAATTAAAATAAGAATAAACCCTACATTAACTCCAGGGGTCAAAGTGCCTTTCCTGTATAGATACGCATTTTTACGCATGTGCGACCAGTGTAGATCCAGATCAGCCGGCACATCCGTGCCGTCTGATCAGGATCTGCACTGGTCGCATTTTGGTCAGAAATAACCTAATGAATCAAAAAGCGAACAGTTTAGATCCTGATCAGACGGCACGGATGTGCCGGCTGATCTGGATCTAAACTGTTCGCCCTAGCAATAAAGGTGTGTCTGTACAGGAAAGGGTTAAATGAAGGAATGTCATGTTGATCTCACAGTTGGGAATCTGTTTGCCAACACAATGTTGTCTTCAACTATACCTCAGGTCCATTTAATCTTGTACATCTGGGCAACTTGTTAGTGAAAAGTCTGTACATTTATGAAACTTAGAAAACATGTTTAGTTACTGGTACATTGAAATGCCATTTGGTTCAATGAAATAAGTACAAGGACTTTTATCCCGTGTGCAACCAGTATAAGATCAGGACTTTTATCCCATGTGCAACCAGTATAAGATCAGGTTTTTTTTTCCCATGTGCAACCAGTATAAGATCAGGACTTTTATCCCATGTGCAACCAGTATAAGATCAGGTTTTTTTTTCCCATGTGCAACCAGTATAAGATCAGGACTTTTATCCCATGTGCAACCAGTATAAGATCAGGACTTTTATCCCATGTGCAACCAGTATAAGATCAGGACTTTTATCCCGTGTGCAACCAGTATAAGATCAGGACTTTTATCCCATGTGCAACCAGTATAAGATCAGGACTTATCCCGTGTGCAACCAGTATAAGATCAGGACTTTTATCCCATGTGCAACCAGTATAAGATCAGGACTTTTATCCCATGTGTAACCAGTATAAGATCAGGACTTTTATCCCGTGTGCAACCAGTATAAGATCAGGACTTTTATCCCATGTGCAACCAGTATAAGATCAGGACTTTTATCCCGTGTGCAACCAGTATAAGATCAGGACTTTTATCCCATGTGCAATCGGTATAAGATCAGGACTTTTATCCCGTGTGCAGCCAGTATAAGATCAGGACTTTTATCCCGTGTGCAACCAGTATAAGATCAGGACTTTTATCCCGTGTGCAACCAGTATAAGATCAGGACTTTTATCCCATGTGCAATCGGTATAAGATCAGGACTTTTATCCCATGTGCAATCGGTATAAGATCAGGACTTTTATCCCATGTGCAACCAGTATAAGATCAGGACTTTTATCCCGTGTGCAACCAGTATAAGATCAGGACTTTTATCCCATGTGCAATCGGTATAAGATCAGGACTTTTATCCCATGTGCAACCAGTATAAGATCAGGACTTTTATCCCATGTGCAACCAGTATAAGATCAGCCTGTGCATTCTTGCAGTCTTGCAGTCTAATCTGGATCTACTCTAGTAACTTTTAGATTTATTATTTCTCAACAAGAATCAATAAGTGAAGATCCTGTTCAGACTGCGCAGATGTGCAGGTCGATCTGGATCTACAATGGTGACCCATGATCTCATATAAGTCCTATGTTATGGAGTAAAAGGTTAACAAGTTTGGTTTTTCTCTTGTCAGCTGGAACAACGGTATCTCTGCATATATTTGGTTTGCACCATAATGAGAGTGTTTGGGAGAAACCGATGGAGTTTATACCGGAGAGGTTCTCCAAGGAGAACATAGCAAAGATGGACAGTTTCCAATTTGTACCTTTCTCGGCAGGACCCAGGTATATCAGTGTTCATACTTTGAAAGATTTTTTGTTTGATTAATATTCTCGTGGCTGTAGAGCTGTATAAAATTTAAACAATTCTGTGTTTTGGGAAAACCTTGAAATTGTGTTAATAAATACCAACACGAAATTGTAATTAAGGGTTTGTGCTCAGAAGTCAGATCATACAAAGGTAGGATATGGGGAAGCTTTTTGCTATGTTGATTTATCCATTTTTACATTGAATTGTAGTCAATTTCATTTACATTTCTCATGTTGAGTTAAATATCATAATTTGTGTGTATATATTTCATTTACATTTCAAATGTTGAGTAAGCTTTACTAACCTTCAATCCTGAATGATTTCAATGACATTTCACAGGTTAAGTTAGTAATAAATACATTAAATCATAGATGATTGTAATGACATTTCACATGTGCTTTGCAGAAACTTTTAAATTTCATTGAATAGAAAACATTGTTTATTCCCCTTTAACCCTTTACTTCATATTTATGCCTTCCTAACCTTTGTGACCAGTGTACATTCTGATCTGCTATCCTTGCCTTCTGATCAAGGTCTGAACTGTTTGCTTTGAGTCATATATAACCTTATAAATCATGGATGTGCCAGTTGATCTGGTTCTACAGTGTTTGCCCATGCCACAAAGGCGTGTATGCGGAGAAAAGAGTTAAACTACTGTTCACAGTTTACAAATATGACTGCTACGTGCTTACAGAATATGAGGCTAAAACGTTGTTAATTGAAGTTCGTCATAAATGTTTCATTAATATCTTGACAAAAATGCTTGAAGAGAAATGTGTATTTTATCTTGATGTTTTCAGGAACTGCATTGGTCAACATTTTGCTATGAATGAAGAGAAAGTGATCATCAGTAAACTACTCCGGAGGTAACTAGTCCACTATTCCATTGCAAAAGGATAAGGTTGTGTATTAAATAGATTTAAATCTGATTTTATATGACATTTACTGAATTTATCAAATCTAGTGGCGCTTTTTCAGTGCAATGAAAAATAATTGTTCATACTACATATACAGACCACAGTGTGGCTTTTTAATGTCAACTAACTGTTACTGTTAGCAGGGGAATTTAAACATTTATTTGAAATTGGTTACATTTAATCATTTTCTCAATATATACCTTTTGTCACATTTGCAAATAGTGTAAAGCCAGATAAGCCATCTGATCAGTATCTCCAGTTCTCTTATTTCTGACCTAGAAGGAAAAACTGCAGATCCTGATCAGACAGTAGGATGTGCAGGTTGATCTGGATCTACACTGTTGGCACATGTGATAAGACTTGTATATACAGAGTAAAGGTTTAACATTATATTATTTCAGATTTTGGTTTGAGCTGGATTCTAGTCACATTGTACGGCGTAAGGTGGGAGCTGTTATGAGAACAGAGAGTGGCATCTATATGTACGCTCAACAGAGGGAGCTGTAGGGCTGCAGGGAGCTGTGATTACAATTACGTTCAATTAGCCATTAGTATTCCAACTAGTTGAGATATAAACAAGCCTGAGTATTCCAACTAGTTGAGTTATAAACTAGCCTGAGTATTCCTGCTAGTTGAGATATATACTAGCCTGAGTATTCCCACTAGTTGAGATATATACTAGCCTGAGTATTACAGCTAGTTGAGTTATAAACTGGCCTGAGTATTCCCGCTAGTTGAGATATATACTAGCCTTAGTATTCCCGCTAGTTGAGATATATACTAGCCTGAATATTACAGCTAGTTGAGTTATAAACTGGCTTGAGTATTCCAACTAGTTGAGTTATAAACTAGCCTGAGTATTCCCACAAGTTGAGATATATACTAGCCTGAGTATTCCAGCTAGTTGAGATATATACTTGCCCGAGTATTACAGCTAGTTGAGTTATAAACTGGCCTGAGTATTACAGCTAGTTGAGATATAAACAAGCCTGAATAATCTAGCTAGTTGAGATATAAACTAGCATCATTATTCCAGCTAGTTGAAATATAAACTAGACTGAATTAGCAAAAGTATGAATTAAAAATAATAACTATGCAAGTTGTTTTTAAACATTTTTATAGCATTGTAAATTGATTATCTGTGATAACAATTTGTTATAGTTAAATGTTTAAACATACATGTTCCTTAATTTATAGTTTTAAATACTGGTAATTTTGGTTGATGGACGATGGAATGTGGGGTATTCGGCATGAGGAAAGCAAGACAAGTAACTGTAAAACAGCTAGCTGTTACTGTAACAACTGAAATGTTGCAATTGAGGCCCGACTGTAATTGTAATTATGAGTTGACAAGTAAATGTAAATTTAAAACAATGAAAACCCATGGTCATATTTATTTAGAAACATGTTGACAGAAAATGAAATTAGAGGTATGTTTTGTTGATCATTTGTAAATAGTGATAGTGAAAATATAATTTTGCTGTGTTCATACAGGCCTCATAAAAAACATGCCTAGTGAATGATGGCTTGATATACTGTTATAAGTACAGTTGCAGTATGTGGAAAGTTTGTATAGTTACAGTATAAATTAAAGCTCTACCTCAGCCTTCAATCATAATACTGAAACATAGCAGCCCAACCATTAAAAGTCTAGATTCATCAAAGCAAGTGACAGTACGAAAGGCTGCGGCTGTAAATGGCAAGACATACTGGCTTGGTTCAGCAACTGCTGTAAGCATAATTGTGATGCACCTTGAAAAGACAAGTGTAGATCTGGATCAAATTGTGGACTTAAAAAGTCAAAAAAAGATGTAAATGTTTTTCTAGGTTTATTAACAATGCAGCTTCTGTTACTGATCTGGGTCAACACTTCTCACATAGGTTTTAAGCCTCTATGTTAAGGCGCATCAAATATAATTATATTTACACGTATAGTGGAAATGAGTTTGTATCACGTAGACAAGTGTAATGTGTTGTCAACTATGAGCAACATCTGATAAATGCCGTTTTGTTGAAATTACTGGAGTTTTAGAAAAAATCATTAGTCTGTTAAAAGTTCTACAATAATATAACTATAAAAATATTGTTTATGTGTTTGAGATACATTTGTGTGTTTTTTTAAGCCTTTAGTGAAGCACTGTTATTTTTTTGGTATTTGTCTTCTCCAAACATGTTTTCACTTACATGAGCAGACATTGTGTTTACTGATTAAATACTTGGCTACCCTGTTAGTCACCCTAGTATGTCACTGTTGATTTTCATCATGTCTTCTACAGCAAGTTTTCCTAGCTATTGTCAGTGATTATATCCTAGTGATACCAGACATCTGTAATTGTATATAAACATTTAATTGCAGGTGTGACTAGTGTAGATCCAGATCAGCTGGCCCATCTGAGCCCTTGGATCAGGATCTGCATTGTTCACTTTCAGGTCAGTATTAAAATTAAAAATCAAAGAATGAACAGTGCTGATCCTGACCAGATGGGACAGCTGATCTGGATCTACACTGTTTTCCCATGCCGTAAAGGTGTATACTGGGAAGAAAGGGTTAATTAATTAGCTGTCACTAGTAAACATTGAACACCTTTTCTCCTATTACCTGGATGTCATTGTTTTTATTTGTTAATATTGATAACATGAATATTTACAAGAATTACACCAGCTGTTATTATTTCTTTTGTTATGAAATTAACTAAAGAAAATAAAAGTTAACGTATTTGTTGTGATAGAAGACCCAGATTGTGAGTGCACCTTTCAGTTGTCATGTGTCATCTTGTTGGCTTCAGAAGAAATAATATACATGAATAAATATGCATGTTTGATAATGTGATACATAAAGGTTGATTTTATGAAAAGAATTATATTCTAAAAGATTTCTGTGATTTTCTGTTGTACTACTCGTAATTTGCAATGAATCCCTGAGGTACTGTCCCTTGTTTTAAAATGTTTGATAATTATTGGACTTTTTTTAAGATTATTATTAGATTTTTTAAAATCGTTTGTGAAATGTTTAATTTTTGTTGTTTTTTTAACACTTTCAAATTGGGTGAAAGTAATTGATCCTTACAAATTTTGAGATGTACCAATGAATAAAAATGCATTATGAAAATAAATGATATTTTTGTAAAGCTATTTGTTGTTTTTTGTTGGTTTAGTTAATACAAATTGACAACATCTTTATTGATTTTATTCCAGTATTGTAGGTCAGTCTCAACAGAATGTAATCCATGATGATCATCTTAAGGGGCATAGCTAGCCCCCTATTCATGTGGATTCAAAATTGTGCTGAAGGATTGTTCAGGGGACACATCCCCATACCCCGATTTTTTTAATACCAAAGGTGCAATCTGGTGCATTCTGGGCATTCCGAGGTGAATCACATGGATACAGTGGCATACATGCATATAGGCAGCTACGCCCCTGTTATATTCCTCCGACTGTGCTCACGTTTACACCAATCATCTCAAAGTTGTATAGGGTAATCAAAGAAACATAGTTCACAGACCTCACTGAATGTTCCAAGTTTTCTACCTGAATGCTTCTTTACGTTTCATCCACACTGTCACAACTAATGTCATCATAAAAAGCTCTACTTTTGTCCTAATCTATACACAAAGTGGAAGAATAGTAGTATAAACCTGGTTTCCTGGGCAGTATGCTGCTGCATTAAAATGGGATTGTGGTCCATAGCTATAACAGTGTTTTACTTAAATTATTACTTAGTAATTGGTTTCAATAATTGTGTTTTCTGACACAATTCAAACCCTTAGTTATTTTCCTTACGTTAGAAATATCTCCATATTGTGTAATTTATGCCTGCATGAAACTGTTGATGATGTGTGAATCGAAGTCATGCAGGAAACTGCCATACATGAACCTACTGGTCATGCATGAAACTGTCAGTAATGCATTAAACCACTAGGCCAAATGTCATAAAACTAAAACCTCTAGACCAGTCACAAATCTCAAGCATCTGATTGGCTGAAATGGCGACTGGTTGCCATTTTAGCCAATCAGATGTTTGAGATTTGAGACTGGTCTCCAATCTCAGTTAAATGATCCTGGGTCACATCTCGTTCATGCATAGAATACGTGTGCAACTTTCAGTTGTGCATGAAACTCTTAGAATATCTGTGTCATGCAGAAACTCTCTGTCATGCATGAAAGTCTTAGTCATGTTTGAAGGTCTTGGTCTTGCTTTAAACTCCAATAGTGCATGGAACTGTCATGCATTGAACTCTTGTTTATGCCTTAACCCTTTTCTCTATGTTATACGGCTGTTACTCCAAGGCAAACAGTGTAGATACAGATCAGCTGGCACATCTGTGCCTTCTGATCAAGATCTACACTCTTCGCTTTTTTTTTTTATTCATGGTGTTATTTCTGACCAAGAGGCAGCTAGTGTTGATCCTGATCAGACTTCACGGATGTGCTGTGTGATCTGGATCTACAATGGTCACACACGTGTTAAAAGGTGTATAGTTATATAAGGTTTAAAACTAGTAACAAAGCAGTACTGGTGTTAAATGTTGCTTGCTGGTTGTAACTCATTAGAGACCCTAAAGCCATGGCCAATATTACATTGTGAACTAACATCTTGGAATACAATTTCTGCAGCATTGTCAAAGTAAATACAGAAAGCTGGTTTTATCTGATTTATTTTTAATGTCAATAAATACAAATAAAATCACCATCACTCTCAATAACATGTCTTACTATAAACTCTTTTATAATTTTAATATTTTTACCACAAAACCATGAAAAGTACAATACAAAATTAAAACAAGAAGCACCCAGATACTGTGAAAAGCCTGACTGCGGCAGAATGTTAATAGATGAATAACAATTATTTTATGGTCTGAATGTATAGGAAATGCAAAACAGTGTAAGGGATATTACGTTAAAAATGAAATGTCAGTCACCAAGATATGCACACATTAGACCTAAGATTTTATTGGGATAGCAGATTCAACAATGTCATAGATACCCCGGCATTGTTGATGTAACGAGTGCTGAGGTTCATTTTAGTAAAGTGTTTACTATCACTGAAGAGGTTTTGAATGAGAAGTGCTGAAATTGTATACATATCAAAGGGACATTACTGGTACTGGAGTTAAAGGATTTGGAGTTGTTGATATACTGCTGAGGATCATTTATGTGAACTTCAAAAATGACATTTAACTAGTTTAACCCTTTCCTCCATATAAACACCTTTATTGTGTGGGCGAACAGTGTAGATCCAGATCAGCTGGCACATCCGTACTGTCTGATCAGGATCTGCACAGTTTGCTTTTTGATTCATTCAGTTATTTCTGACCAAAATGCGACCAGTGCAGATCCTGATCAGACAGCATGGATGTGCCAGCTTATCTGGATCTACACTGGTCGCACATGGGTGAAAATCTGTATTTATGGAGGAAAGGGTTTAGTCCTCAACACATGTTTGAAAAGGGACATAATTGAATCAAAAGAACCTAACTGTGAATCAAAAGCTCTCAGAGTTAGAGGGCAAGGGTATGTTACAGAAATTAAGTGAGGAAAAGCTACTATGTCACTTACACATCTTCTCCCCAGATAGTGACTGGATTCAAACAATGAAATATGCCCCCCTCGAATTAGGAAATTCTCCGTCAAATTTTTGAGAGTTTCGTATATTTAATTTGCTATTACAGGCTGGTGGCCAAATATGCTAGCTACCACGCTCCCATGTTGGGCGCCAAATGTCACAGGGTGAGAAAGAAAGTACAGCCAGACCGGGACTCGAACTAGCTTTCCAGCCCACTTATACATCTTCTCCCTAGATTGTGACTAAATTTGAACTTTGACATTTGGATAAAGTTTGAAGTCAGTCACCTAAAATTTATAGTTTTAGTAACTTAAGAGATGTCTAAATACACTGCGAACTCTTTATAACGCGCTTCGTTTAGATCCGCGCTCCATTATAACGCGGTCGTCCCGTGGATCCCCTATTTTTTTTCTAAGTCCATATTTTACCATGAAACGGCAAAAAATCAAAACCGGAAGTCATTTTTGATCGTAAAACGGCAAATAAATCGAAACCGGAAGTCACAATTGTAACATGTACATAAGTGACGCACACATTTTATCCCTAAAACAACCGTGTTTTAACACCTTTCCCAGTGACAGATATCAGCCCGAGGCAAACTTGTGAATGCTTACTTACTGTTAATCATTGATCCATTACTAAATTTGATTGTCCATATAATTATCACATAATCCGCACAATTCAGAAAGAAACAAAAAAATATTCCCAGTCATATTTTAAACCTGTCGGTAGTTCATTGATGTACATTTTGCTTTGATCCGTCTTCCTGTTAATTTCATGGATGTTGCATTTTTTTTACTATGGAGGTAAACAGCGATAATATCTGTCAATGAAATGCGACTTCAAAGAAAAATGTCGGCTCGTATCGACACTGTGATGTTTTGTCGGCTCTGCTATGAAATCGTTTGATCTGCAAGAAGTGTGTACGTGACATTTGGCATTTTTAGCTGGTTTAGGTTGGTTGATGATGCAATAATACTGAAATATTATACTGGAGATAAAATTAGGAGGTAATTTATAAATTATGGAATATGTTCACGATGGTTAGTGTTTTAATATTTATTTTACATTTACGTTGAACTTCGTAAATGTCAGTTTTTGTCATAACAAAATATTTCTGCAGGCATCTAAACAAACTAGATATACGGTCTTGAATTCCATTACAATAATTTAAGGCCGATCCGATTTTGATCTTGGTGTTATTAGTCAGTCTCTTGCCGTTTTGCTTTTTTATTTGAACTTTGGTAATTGTATGTCTTGTAAGAAATATTATTTGTCGAGTACAGTGTGGGGAATCATGACGTTACGTGGAATTATGCATAATCTCATTAGTTGTGTATTAGGTAGTATATTTGCGCGAGAAAATCGGGTCATGTATTTTGCGCGGGAAAATATAACGCGGTTTCACTTATTAACGCGGTCGGGATGATGGACCCGCTATACCGCGTTATAAAGAGTCTGCAGTGTATAAGCAAAAACCCTTTAAACAAAGGAAATAAAATCTTTACATGTTACGTTAAACACCCTTAAAATCTACATAAATAAAGGTGATATCCCACAACAAAGTAAAAAACACAATTGGTTGACAACAGAAATTTCATCATCAAATCTCAAGTTTAACCCTTTACTCAATAGATTTACCTTGGCATGGGCAAACATTGTAGATCCAGATCAGCCAGCACATATGTGATCAGGATCAACACTGTACCCTTTTAGATTCACAAGATTTTTTCTGACCAAGATACAACCAGTATAGTATAGATGCAGACAAGACAAAAATGTGTCAGCTGATCTGATATACACAGGTTGCACATGCATTAACCCTTTCCTCCATAGATACACCTTTATTGCGTGGGCGAACAGTTTAGATCCATCTGTGCCATCTGATCAGGATCTAAACTATTCGCTTTTTTATTCATTAAGTTATTTCAGACCAAAATGCGACCAGTGCAGATCCTGATTAGACAGCACGGATGTGCCAGCTGATCTGGATCTACACTGGTCGCACATGCGTAAAAAGGTGTATATATTAAGGAAAGGATTAAAACATGCATATATGGAGTAAAGGGTCGACAAGGCTTATCAGGTGCTGAAGCATGTTAACATTAATCCTTTCCTCCATATATACGCATTTTTACGCATGTGCAACCAGTGTAGATCCAGATCAGCCAGCACATCCATGCTGTCTGATCAGGATCTACACTGGTCACATTTTGGTTAGAAATAACCAAACAAATAAAAAAAACCGAACAGTTTACATCCTGATCAGATGGCTGATCTGAATCTAAACTGTTCGCCCATGCAATAAAGGTTAATCTATGGAGGAAAGGGTTAAATGTCACAAAGCAAAAATGTTAACATACTGATAATAATCAGAGAAGAGAAAAACAAAACTGAACAAGACTTCACTATAAACATAAACTATTATATCACTCAAAATTTGATAGGGATCGCTTTCTGTTTTATCCCAAATTATTGCCCCAACCAAGTTTCAACCGCTGTTTCGCTTCAACAGTTTGTCGACTCATGTGATTCTTTGGCACAAAGCTGATGTCAAATGAACAAATATTTAGAATCATAGCAAATTTTTATCGTTCAACCTTATGTATGGAATAAACACAATTTTATGTGATCCTTATCAAATTTTGACTAGTATATTATAGTGCATTTTTGTAAGTTTTTTTTTCTCTAAAATATGGCAACAAAGACTGACAATAAATAACATAAAATGAAATATTTAAAAAAATGCAATTTATTTTAATTCCACTTTACCAGTACCATTATCAGTTTCAACTTCAAGGAAAATCCTAAATTATATGTTCTTAGATTATGGATGACATTTCCAAAACTTTTTTAGATTTAGATTAGACATTTTTTTCTGAAATAAAATAAGCATTTTACCCAACATGAACGTACCAGATTTTGTCATCTTGTGGTACAAAAATGTTTGTTTAAATAATTTTATTGTAAACAAGAAAGAACAAAACATGTACATGTAATAAATATATAAATAAATAATTCCCAATGCACTATATAAATTTTAAATATACAACACATTCAAAAATTGCACATTTCATTTCATGTTCACAGGATTGTTTTTTTTTCATTTAACCCTTTCTTCCATATATACACATTTGTATGCATGTGCGACCAGTGTAGATCCAGATCAGCCGGCACATCTGTGCCGTCTGATCAGGATCTGCACTGGTCGCATTTTGGTCAGAAATAACCTAACAAATCAAAAAGCGAACAGTTAAGATCCTGATCAGATGGCACGGATTTTCCGGCTGATCTGGATCTAAACTGTTTGCCCATGCAATAAAGTTGTGTTAATGGGGAAAGGGTTAAATCATACAAAATATTGGCAATTAACACTTAACAAAGATTTCTAGGATACATCCCTGATCACAATCAATCATAAAATATTATTCTAAAGAATCTATATGATTATTGTCCCTGGTGTTTACAAAATTGAAGTTTCATCAGACAGTTAACCCTTTCCTCCATAGACACACATCAATTGCATGGGCGAACATTGTAGATCCAGATCAGCCGGCACATCTGTGCCATCTGATCAGGATCTGCACTGTTCGCTTTTTGATTTGTTAGGTTTTATTGACCATAAAGTGACCAGTGCAGATCCTGATCAGACGGCACAGATGTGCCAGCTGATCTGGATGTACACTGGTCGCACATACGTAAAAATGCGTATATGTGGAGGAAAAGGTTAACTCAATTCCTCGGCCTGGCTTATTAAAAGTATACTAGCAACAATAAGAACAACAACAGCCCAGACTAAATCTATAAAACAAACAACAAAATATTTACTAAAGGCACAACAGGATAAAATTCTTTTAATTCTTGCTGTTTTATGAGACTCAACCAAGAACCTAAGAACCAAGAGTTAAGCATAGCAAAAGTCTTATCTGTGACCAGTGTAGACCAACATCAGCCTCAGCATCTACGGTCTGTTCAGGATCTACGCTTTTCATTAATCCCTTAATAAATTTCTTTAAAACACCACCATGATCAATGAATAGACTGGCTCAAGCTGACAAAAATACAGCGGAGTCAATCATATTGATAGAGTCTATTGTGGGTTCATTAATCTGAAAATACATTCATAACACTACCCATTCAATAATCTACAAAATGTACAGGCAGCCCTAAAACACTGACATTCTAGCTTTTTCATACAAGTGTTATTAGCTGAAAGATTTCTGAGGGATGGTTAACCCCTGTACATGAAAACAGGTCCTATTTATCTACAATAATTAACTGAAATCATTGTTTAACCCTTTTTACTTCATATACATGGGTGTAAACATCTGTGTGTCCAGTGTAGATCCAGATCTTATGACATAAATGCCATCTGCCCTGAATCTACACTAGTCACTTCTTGGTCGGAAATAACCATATGAATCAAAAAGAGAACAGTGTAGATCCTGACGAGACAGCACAGCTACACCAGCTGGATCTGGATCTATACTGTCTGTCATGTATAACACCCTCATCTCATATGTTAAGGGAAAAACAACTTTGATATATCAGAATATTTATCTCAAAGTTGGTCAAATGCTGTCAGATTTTGCTGGTACTCGGCTGGCGACTGCAGCTCACCTTCAATACTTGCCACAGCAGCTGCGGTGCCCATCGGGTCCAGCGAAAGTCGTGCTGTGTTGTAATTATCAATGATCATTGAAGATGACGCGGCAAAACTCATCACATCTATAGGTTTCATATCGGTCACATCCGTCATAGTGATGTAGGTCAGGCTCTGATTGGCTGAGCTCAACAAAACCTGTGTTGGTGGACCAGAGTCTTCTCCAGGAAGTACTCTATCGTACAACTGATGGAAGTCTATCTCAGGTTCACTATCATAGTCATACCCAGAAGCCATGTTGTTTTTTCCCCGCTTTTTGAGCTTTATTCCATGACTTTCGATATGCAGCTTCATACGATCTGTGCGGGAAGTCTGATACTCGCACTGCTTACATTTGTAAAGCTTGTCTTTAAGATGGATTCTCTCATGTCGTAACAACTTACCACGCACAACAAACGACTTACCACATACCTTTAAGAACAAATGTATACTACTGTGATACACATATAGCAAGCATTTCACATTCTAATTATTTAAAATACAATCAGCATTTCCATTTTTATCTGTAATACTTTTAGCCAAATCCTATACCTTTATTCCTTAACACCCGTGGGGCATTACATTTTCTGAAAGAGGGGTGGGGAGGGTGCTTATTATATAATTTTATTATTTTATTTTGGATTATACATCTAGATTTACTGCTTTTTTCCCTAATAAATAACAGGGATCTACACTAGTCCTTTCTTGGTCAGAAATAACACAATGAATCTAACAGCCAGCAGTGTAGACTTCTATAATCAGGATGTTCACTTTGCTAGTTATTTTAAAACTATGAACGCTCAACTAGATCTATGAACTGTAAGGAAGGGAGTCTATTTAATTCATTTTAGAGGGTCGATTAGTACTGTGGTATCACTGTTTTTCCCCAGAGGTTTAATTTTTATGTATTTCAAACTAAATAAAGTACATACTACATAAAATCAAACCCCAGTGAATTCAAACAATTCTATTTCTTATCTTATACGATAATAATACAAGTGCCTTGTATTTATGCCAGCCCGGTTCTTTTATGCTTTAAGCATGAAATGTTAATGATGTGAAATAAAATGATTCTACATTACTACATACCTGACAGATATGATTGCGAATGTTGAGATGTGAGTTCATGTGCTGAGTCATGTGGGCTGACTTTGGCGTCGAGTAGCTACAGTTCGGGAACGTACAGCGCTTAACATCACCTAAAACAGGAGCAGAATTCCTCATCAGTGAAGAAAACGGAACCAGCAGATGGTAATTTAATTATTAAACATGATGTGTAGAAACAATACCTCAGTAGTCCTTACAGTATTTTGGAAATGTAGATTTTCATTGGTTAAGTTTGTAACTAATAATGGAAATAAGTGTTTTTCTGAAGTAGATTAAATACACAAATTGACAGATATAGTAAATAGTATATTGTAATGATATAATTATTGTGTAAGAATGAATACTAATAATTATTTCATTAATTTATGCAACAAGTTACAAAAGAGAAACAATTTTACTGTATCTGCAAGAATAGTAAATGGAGTAATGAAGTAGATAATTATAATTATACTCTAACTGAAGAGATCCAAGGTTACATTTTATTCACCCATTAAACAAGGTTTAGGCCCTTTTCAGTTTTTCTTTACAAGGTTCAGTATTTTTTCTACCAGGCTTTCAGAATGGAGGAGAGAGCCTTTCAACTTTAAGATATTGTTTTCACCTAATTTGGGAGATCATACTTTCCAAAAATGCTTTAAAATGACATAATTATATAAATAAAAGAAATTTGGTAAATATTGCCTTTTTTGTAAAAAATTAACATTTATTATTCCTCTCAGCCAAAATACTTTTTAAATTTGTGAGATTTCTGTCTTTTTCACTGTATCTTCCTCTACAGAGTTATTGGCCATTCTGAAATTCTGGCAAAAGATATGATATTGCTTTAAAAATGTGACTTATTTCAGCCACAAATTGGCCTGAAAAACAGAATGCTGTGTTTTTCTTGCGTGAGATAACACAGATACTCACCAGTGTGTATTTTCCTGTGTGAGATAACACAGTGCGTGAGATAACACAGATACTCACCAGTGTGTATTTTCCTGTGTGAGATACTACAGATACTCACCAGTGTGTATTTTCCTGTGTGAGATAACTCAGATACTTACCAGTGTGTATTTTCCTGTGTGAGATACTACAGATACTCACCAGTGTGTATTTTCCTGTGTGAGATAACACAGATACTCACCAGTGTGTGTGAGATAACACAGATACTCACCAGTGTGTATTTTCCTGTGTGAGATAACTCAGATACTCACCAGTGTGTATTTTCCTGCGTGAGATAACACAGTGTGTGAGATAACACAGATACTCACCAGTGTGTATTTTACTGTGTGAGATAACACAGATACTCACCAGTGTGTATTTTCCTGTGAGATAAGATACTCACCAGTGTGTGTGAGATCACACAGATACTCACCAGTGTGTATTTTTCTGTGTGAGATAACACAGATACTCACCAGTGTGTATTTTCCTGTGTGAGATAACTCAGATACTCACCAGTGTGTATTTTCCTGTGTGAGATAACAAAGATACTCACCAGTGTGTATTTTCCTGATAACACAGTCTGTGAGATAACACAGATACTCACCAGTGTGTATTTTCCTGCATGAGATAACACAGATACTCACCAGTGTGTATTTTCCTGATAACACAGTGTGTGAGATAACACAGATACTCACCAGTGTGTATTTTCCTGTGTGAGATAACACAGATACTCACCAGTGTGTCTTTTCCAGCATGAGATAACTCAGATACTCACCAGTGTGTATTTTCCTGTGTGAGATAACACAGATACTCACCAGTGTGTCTTTTCCTGTGTGAGATAACACAGATACTCACCAGTGTGTATTTTCCTGCGTGAGATAACACAGATACTCACCAGTGTGTATTTTCCTGTGTGAGATAACACAGGTACTCACCAGTGTGTATTTTCCTGTGTGAGATAACTCAGGTACTCACCAGTGTGTATTTTCCTGCGTGAGATAACTTAGGTACTCACCAGTGTGTATTTTCCTGTCACCAGTGTGTATTTTCCTGTGTGAGATAACTCAGGTACTCACCAGTGTGTATTTTCCTGCGTGAGATAACTCAGGTACTCACCAGTGTGTATTTTCCTGCGTGAGATAACTCAGATACTCACCAGTGTGTATTTTCCTGCGTGAGATAACACAGATACTCACCAGTGTGTATTTTCCGGCGTGAGATAACTCAGGTACTCACCAGTGTGTATTTTCCTGCGTGAGATAACTCAGGTACTCACCAGTGTGTATTTTCCTGCGTGAGATAACTCAGGTACTCACCAGTGTGTATTTTCCTGCGTGAGATAACTCAGGTACTCACAAGTGTGTATTTTCCTGTGTGAGATAACACAGATACTCACCAGTGTGTATTTTCCTGTGTGAGATGAGATGGGACTGATGCTTGGTGGAGAATCCACACAGATCACAGAGGTAAGGCTTGTTGTCAAAGTGTATAGCCCGATGTTGCTGCATCACACCTTTCGTGCCAAACTTACGACCACAAACGTCACACTCAAACTGACGAGCTGAAATACATGAACCCTTTACTCCATAGATACACCTTTATTGCATGGTCAAACAGTTTAGATCCAGATTAGCTGGCACATCCGTGCCAACTGATCAGGATCTGCAGTGTTCCCTTTTCAATTTGTTAGGTTATTTCTGACCAAAATGCAACCAGTGCAAAGACTTAAAAACAGATTTATACTGGTCATGAAAACATTGTAAATAGTTCTATGCATTTCAGTGGTATACATGTAAGCAAAAACCACATCACAGGATTGAACATTACATAGATGTGATTAAAGACATCATGTAATCAATTACAGCTGATTAGCAGATAACAATTACAAATAACAATTACCACATGTCTGACTATGTCCCTCATGATATATCCTAATGCAACTTAACACTTGTGACAAAATACATTCTATGATATAAATGAACAACCAGAAGATATTTACAGTAAGACCGCCAAGGGATGGGGCAGAAGTGGTCTAAATTTTATCATGCACCCTAATGCTAAAGCTCCTATACCCGCCGGGGTGATATTTGTTTCGCATATCGGTCACCGACCCGATATTGCTTGCTCCGTGTTAAATTTACCATAAAAGCCGAGGACACCTGTCGTCCAATCCAGCGAGACCTCTCATACGTAACTCCGCCCACTAAGTGACGGAACTACTTTCTGGAAGCCATTGTAACTAATGTAAACAAATATCGATAACGAAACATTTTTCCGTATTTCACTTTATTTCATAAAATTTGAAAACAAATAACGTCGTTTTTGTCAGTTTTTTTTTAGAAAAACGTTTATTAAACACTTCTAATTTGACTTTCTCCGGTAATTCGTCTGTTTTCGTCTGTTTTCAAATGCGTTATTCCTGTAAATTCGTGGCCCGTACGATTGGTGTTGTTGGCGAGATGTGGATTCATTTTTTTCATGGGAAACTCTGTAAAAAAAACGAGAAAAAAACAACACTTCGTTAAAAAAAAACTTTGGCTGACTCCAAAACACTTACATTTTGAAACATGTCTGCAAAAGCAAAAATAATTGTGACAGACAGAAGAGTGCCACAGATTGCTTAAAAACTAGGTTTTGTGAAATAAAATTACTGGTCCACAATTATTTTGTGACAGAATAAAAGCGGAAGTAGAATTAAACCTCTTGTTGTAAACTGTCAATAGAGAATAACAGTTTTTTTTAAGTTTATTTAACAGTTTTTTTCTGCACCATTTTGAGAAGGGATTGGTGAAATACTGAAACATTTTCACTGAAAATGAGAATTTCAATTTAATTAATCAAATGTTGAAAAAAAACAATTTTAAAGTGTCTACACATTGATCACCAATCCCCCAAATTAAATTTCAGGCTTTTATGTGATTTTTCATCATAAGCAAGTAACAGATATTTTGGCTCGAATGCAGTTCACCGGTACGGTTTACATAGAGCTCGGGCAATAATATAAAAAATTTAATGCAAGTGGGGGCGTGGGGGCAGCAGCACCCATTAACCACTATATTCTGAACTAACTGTTCAATGAATAAATGAATTAAAATGGCAGCAGGGTTATGGGACGTCAACAACAAATTTTAAGTACCGGTAAACTGCAGGTGTCCCGATATTTTTTTCTTGCTCATGTTTTTGGAAAAACCATGTTTTGCAATTAGGAATGGGACTGAGTGCCGTGAATGTTCTTCATGCACGCGGAAATTATTAATGCATAGTCTGTTGCTTTTTTTTAACTATGAAATCTTTCCAAAAATCTTGAGTTATGATTTATCTTATAAATGTTACAAAGATGACAATTTTGAGCAAGTGTTTATTAAAATAAAGTTTCTTCACAATATTTTATAAAACTTATGCACAACATTTACTAATTATTTAGCCTACTATTTCAGTGTTGACTTTAAAACCTAAAGAAGGAAGTGTTTTTCAATAATTTAAATTTCTGTCATAGTATATAAACATGCATAATTATGATGTTGTAAAATAAAACTCTGGTTTTAAATGTTTACCTTTTTTTGTCTTTCACAACTCCAGTACAGTCAGTACCCCTTGTAAATTCGGCATGACAGAGACTTCCATTCATAGGGTTGGAAAATCATGGTGGGACCAACCTACAAAATGATATAAACCATGTTAAAACACATCGCAGGTACAGGGTTTTGAGGCAAAACTCATAAAAATTATATAAAATTATGGTTAATAGTCAATTTTTAATTAACCTTTAACTCCAAATATACACATTTTGATGCATGTGACTCCAGTGTAGAACCAGATCAACTGGCATTATCCTTGTTTTCTATTCTCGATTCGCATCAGTTGCATCTTGGTCAGAAATAACCTAACGAATATAAAAGCGAACAGTTTAGATGGCACAAATGAGGCAGCTGATCTGGATCTACAATATTCACCCACGCAATAAAGGTATTCACATAATCAAATATTGGACAAGCTCTTTTCTGGCTTTTTTGAGAAAAAAGACCCTTTCCAAAATTGGGAAATTCATGTCAAAAATCATTCAAAATACATGTAGGTAAAAAATGTAAAACAACTGTAAAACGATTGATAAATCCTGTCTCATACTGTCCTAAAACATGTGTTTTTGACTCACACTAAGCATCCAGATTTCCTGCACCTGTTCGGCATCAAAAATTTTATATTTCAATAGGAATTTTTTTTAATTAGGAGAAAAATCAAAATTTGCATTGGGAATGCATCAGACCCATGGTAAGCACAGCAAAAGGCCTGTGGAATGGAATCACTCATACAACCGGACTAAAATTGAAGATTTTTCTTTGTAACTTTTGTATTTGCACTTCTGATTTCAAAATGTGTTTATTTAACTGATAAAATTGTCCTGTCAATGGATTGTTGGGTGAACAGGTGAATTAGTACCCTGAAAATGAACAATTTTAAACACTGTCAAATTTACATTTTAAATTAAAAATTACCTTAATAATACATTTGAGATATCATCCTTCATCACTGAACAGGTCAAGTGTTGACTGATCTCAGTTACTGTAGTGGGTCTACTGTAGACCATGTTCTTTTGAAGACCAGCATAGATCTATCAAGTGATGTTTGCTATCATGGCCCCTCTTTAGTCTGATGGATATTCAAATTCGGTGCTGCGTTGATGCCTCATGTTATTAAAATGTCTCAGTGGCATTTCCTTGTTGTCAACTTGTTCAAGTTGTTGATCAATGTCAAAAATTATAACGATGACACAAATCACTGAACTGGATTCCAGAAACATAGCAATACTTCACTTTTCTGTTGCCACTTTATTTTGTTATAAATCCGATTTCTGATTAAAACAGTTGTTTCTCGACATAGTTTCCACGAACAATTGTTAATTTATCAAATCACACCGGTTTTTGTCAGAAAAAAATGGCGTCCACAATCTCCCTAAATAAATTTGACTGATTGTATTCCTGAACAATAAACGTTCGTTTCAGCTTATTTTACTTTGTTTATTTGGATAAAAAATGGGTAGTTTATCGCTTCAAAATGTACTAATTTCTCAAAATTTTATGTAAAACATAACAAAAGGGGCCGTTATAAAGGAGAACTATTTATCGGCGCGTAAGAAATACCTCGCGCGTTGTCTACGTTTGTTTTTGAAAAAATCACGGTGATAAAACCTTTCATATTGAATTTATCATACACAAAATCACAGCGGTAAACCTATCCAGGTGAATTTAGCATACAGTAGAAAAACATCGATATTTTAGTGGTA
Source organism: Corbicula japonica (assembly GCA_038501625.1). Taxonomy (NCBI): domain Eukaryota; kingdom Metazoa; phylum Mollusca; class Bivalvia; order Venerida; family Cyrenidae; genus Corbicula; species Corbicula japonica. The sequence goes on along the minus strand of JAZAYU010000094.1, from coordinate 2,380,329 downwards.
CATGTAAGTGCATGATAAATAGAATAACAGGTTACTGTCTTGCGATATAAGTGTTATCAGGCTCGGCCGATATGGGGGCGGAAGAGCTCGGCAGAGCCTCGCCCCTCCGCTCCCCATATCGGCCTCACCTGATAACACTTATATCACAAGACAGTAACCTGTTATTCTCTTTATATAAGTTAATAGTAGGGTGGTCTTTATTTCTTGGTGGAATATAATGCAAAATTTTTAAAACAGTAAAAAGGTAGACTCAAAACAGGGCTGACCCAGTCTCAATTTCAGAGTGGTCTTTGTGAGCATTCCATAACCCATTCTTCCATATACATGTATATGCATTTTATTGCATGTGGAAACAACATCCGTGCCATCTGATCAGGATCTTTTTGGTCAGAAAAATCAAGTAAATCAAAAAGCAGTGTAGATCCAGACCTGATGGCAAAGTTGTGGTGGCTGATCTGGACCTACACTGCTTGCGCATGCTATAATGCATTTTTATGAAGGAAAGGGTTAACCCTTTCCTCCACAGATACACCTTAATTTAGATCCAGATCAGCTGGCACATCCGTGCTGTCTGGATCTAGTCTGTTTGCTTTTTGATGTGTAGGGTTATCTCTGACCAATTCGAGCAGTGCAGATCCTGATCGGACGGCACGGATGTGCAAGCTGATCTGGATCTACACTTATCACACATGCGTAAAAAGGCGTATTTATGAAGGAAAGGGTTAAGTAATAGTCACCTGATGGAGGATGCTGATAGTAGGACATTTCTTACCTTCATGTAGTTTTTTATGGCAGCTAAGCTGATTGTATGTGGCAAATGCTTTCTGGCAGGCATCACATGTGTAGGGCTTTGACTTCAAGTGCGACATATGATGACGTACAAACAAGCCCAGTCGCTGGAACTTAGCCGAACACTGTCCAAAGTCACATTGATATGGAGAGGTCTGAAAATGATCTTTTAAATGACTGCACAAATCCCTCATCTGATTGACTGTATATCCGCACTTCCAACATTCCAAGTTTACATTTATAACATGCACACGTTCAACATGCTTGTCTAGCACATTCTGGGATTTACATGAAAAATAACAGTTCTCATGCGAACAGTATACTCGAAGTTCCCTTTTGGCTATAATAGCAGCTAGCTTTTTGTTTTGCTTCTGATGTGGTTTTTTGGTTTGGCTTGTCTTTAAACGAGCTTTCGCCGCTTTTGACTTTTTCAAACCTCCTGTATCAGGATTTCTCCTTAACTTGACCTTAAGTGAATGTTTCTCTTCATCATCCACATCTTCATGTTTGTCAAATGTTGTACCATTTTCATTTAACTGAGATTGTACATCTTCATTATTTGCATCACCGTCTGCTAAGATATAGTCCATTGTGTTTTCTCTCTCCTCTATGTTGGCCGAGCTAACTACAGATTTCCCATTTAAGTTATTCTCAGTACCTTGTGAACCACCGGCCTCCTTGCTATTTTGTGAACCATCTGTCTCTTTAATGCTTTGCTTCTTAGTTTTCCGTTTCCTCTCTTTTGGTTCTTTACCCTTTAAAGGCAGTTTTCTAGGTAGGCTTTTCCGTCTGTGCTTGGCATTCAGCTGTTGTTGATCAGCTATTTCTACTTCTGTTGATTCTAGTGATGGATTATTTTCTACTGCCACACTGTTTTCAATGTTTCCTTTTAGAATCTCCTCTTTAAGAGAGCCAGAGGCAGCATCTGTATATTGTGACTTAGACGTATCTGTCTGGAAACCGGTAAGATCAAATTCAAAGTCTGTATTTACTGCTGCGTTGGTCGTCTCTTTCTGCACCTGACATGCTGATTTATTAATGACAGGACTAACAACCAGTGGTGCAAGCTGTAAATGATGCTGACTAGCTGTCAGAAAAGCTGCTGGCCGAGACAGATCGTCGATCATATTTGAATAGACAGCGTACAGACGTGGATACGTTGTTATAAATGGGCCAAGATGATGGCCTAGGGCTGTGACTAGACTGTGTAACAGTTGAAACAAACAGAATTCATTAGTCGTGAAAATATTCTGTGTACAACTAATCTGGATGAGCAAATCATTCACAGAATGAGTCCAGTTAATAAGATCAAATAAATACAACATATACTTGTCCCTATCAGTAATGTCACACCCCACCCAGCTTATGATCAGAGAAAACTTCACTTCCTGTTTGGTGATTCTCATTTTTTCTGATGTTAAGAGAAGCCGGAGTTCAGCTGGTTGAAGGTTCAGGAATTCGGGCTGTTCTATGACACTTGCAATATTTGTTTCAATGAAGTCCGCAATAATTTCTTCCAAAACTTTGAGATCATATTTCAAGCTAATGAAAAACTTGGAGATGAAATTTTGAATACTAACTGTCTTTTGCAGGTACGTTTCACACACATTCACAAGGCTGTCTATCAGCAAGCCGCGACCAAGTTCTAACAAGTGAATAACATTACTCTCGCTAACAGAAATGAAACCCGAGTACATGTACTCCAAACAATCAGCAAAGGCTCTCTCATTGTCATAATGCAGCACCATCTCTGTAGACTGGTCATCCTGTGCCAAGAGCACGCTGGCTAACCTGGGACTCCAGCCAGCCAGTACAACCTTGTGAACGCTGAACTTCGTACTGTTTACATGAATATAGAAGTCACAGAAGTGACCCTGATCTTTGAAATGTCGAAGTCTTGACAGAACCGTAAAAACCTCATGTCTGTTCATTGCAGACTTTGCAGCCAATTTTTGCGGCACACCCTCCGGCATGTTCTGTTCATTACGTAAGAAGGCACCATCTGTTAGAATCCAGGCCATGCTCCGGTTACATCACTTATCAATCTGAAATGTTAACAAGAATTTCTTAAATAGATATTGGTTTTGAAACATAGGCCCCACTTATCAGCTAACAAACCACATGTGGTTTATCCCCTTACTCGATATATACACCTTTTTATGTGTGTGGTGTGCCACCAGTGTAGATCCAGATTAGCCATGTACATCAGGATGTGCTGACTGATCCGGGTCTACACTGGTGGCTCATGATCAAAAAGATTGACTTGAATTGTTTTCCCTCTCTATTTGGTTGGAGGAGAGTTTTTTCCCTTGCGTAATTTGCTTAAATCTGTGTCGCTTCAGAGCGTGAAGTGTATGCAATGCTATTAATACCATAGCAGGTTGAAGGTCACAATTCAGTTGAAAATCAATTATGAATGTCTAGTGTATGCATATATAGGTTGTCAAATAGCACCGCTCCAAATGTTGCCAGTTAACAAGTAGAGTTTTAGTGACCGACCTCCAAACTTAAGTTTCTAATAATTTATAGACTGTCACACTCCATTATCATTAAAAGAATAAATCTTTGCTTATAACATATAGAAAATAACATTCATTTGTGCAAAGTTTCATTGAACGGCATTTTTCCATTATTGAGATTTTGATAATTTTCTTTTTATCTATGAACATGCTTGGGAGGAGTGTACTGTCTTTTACCCAAGTTTTAGACCACTCAAAAATAAATATTTTTTTATGTGTTCAAACATGTAGAATAAAAAAATTTCAAAAAAATTTTTGGGGTAGAAAGCTCTTAATATTAGTAATCTAGGTCACTCCATTGTGACAAGTGTAACAGAAAAATAATTCAAATTTTTTCTCGCCAATAATGATTAGAATGGTGTCACACGACTTTTCTTCAATAAAAAATTACGTCAGTAACTTCCAAACTGGATTTGAGTAGTAAAAAAGTTGTATTTGGTTGCAAATGGAGATATGGGATATTAGGACTTATTAGATCATAGAATATGAATATTTATAAAGGAAAAAATTGTGTATAAGGAAAATGTTTTAATACTCTACACACACTTATAGTGCACATGCATTTTACAGAAAAGTAGACAAAATCACTCAATCAAAAATCAAGCTTGTCGGAGTAAACAACCAGCAGGTGGCGCTTCTTCAAAAAAAACTTGCGATTTTTTTTTTCACCGGTTTCATGCAGTTCAAGTACATGAGTTGTATTTTTGTAATTCGGTCACTCAAACACAAGTGATTGCAGTTGGTAAATAAAAAAAATAATAACACAAATTATTAAGAGCGCCAGCGTAAAATTTGTCTGTTAAACCCCCAAAAATATGGATGAACAGCATAGTCTCAATGTGTCAAATTGGACTATACCTCAGTATTTATTCTTGATTTTGTTATGATGCTCGAGACTTGAGGATCTATATAAACTGTATCAAACATACGATTATTTCGATTAGACTTAGATCAGACACAGACACCTGTTAAGAGGTCCTTTTCTGGCAAGGTCAGGTTTGGTAAATTTCAGCTAATAAATGGGCGATCTGTATCAAGAGATGTAACTACAATCACCCAGAACACAAAATATCCCTGTTTTCGAAAAAAACATATTTCTCTCTATCCTAAATTATCTAAAAAATAACAAAGTGAACAGATCCCGCAAAAATAAAATTCACGATCTCATTTGCACATTAACTTGAAGACAAAATCATAACTTACCGAACAAATGTTGATTCCTGTTGATCGACCCTTTATTAATCTTTCCTATGACACCAGTATCTAAACATTAATTTGTCTAATAGTGGAGAAAATCCAAATTTATTATCAAAATTTATGGAAGTTTTCACTCGGAATCTCTTCTATTCTGATTAAGCCTGGATTATTTGAAAAACGACTTGGCTGCGCATTAGAGCCGGGTTAAAAAAACAGTTAAATTTGGTGGACACTTCTGAACGTCCGCAAAACGTCGGTATGTTTCCTGTAGGTACATTGTGTGATTTAAATAAAAATAAAGTAAATAGAATGTTGACAATCAAAACAATAGACACTTACTGAGATTGCTTGTTAATAACAGTTATTTTCAAGGTTTGTTTCAAACGATTGTCACATATTTTCTTTAATTTTTTTAATTTACTCATTTTTTGCATATTTTCGAAAAAGAGCAGATTCCGCGGACAAGAATGTGAAAATTTCAGTGATTTTAATAATAAATTTGGATTTTCTCCGCTAATAAACAGACTTATGTCTAGTTTCTGGTGTCATCAGAAAGATAAAATATTTATCGACCAACATCAACAATATTTGTTCGGTAAGTCATGTTTTTGTCTTTGAAATTGGCATGCAACTGGGATCATGTATTTTTCCGAGATCTGTTTAGTTTGTTATCTTAAGCTATTTAGGATAACGAGAAATAATGTTTTTTTCGAAAACAGGGATATTTTGTTTTCTGGGTGACTGAGATTGCATCTCGTGATATAGATCGCTCATTTATTAGCTGAAATTGACTGAACTTGCAACTAGAGCTCTGTTTTAATCCTATATAGCTCTACTGATATACTGGCCAGAAAAGGACCTCTAAACAGGTGTCTGTAAGATCAGAAAGGAACTTACAGACTTTCTATTAGAAAGTGAAACTGAAATAAGAAAAGGCCCTAATAATTTCACTTTTTACTGCAATTTACAAAATGTGAAATGTTATATTCATGGCCCTAAACAAGGCACATATTTATCTGACTTAGTCTAAAAACATGATATTGAATTTTACCTTAGCGAACAACCACTGATCGGAAAACAAATAGCAGTTGATTACATTCTCCCTGCATAATGGCGACTAAAGGGAGACAATTTAGTCAATTAATATCCGACGATACCATACCGAACCAAACTCGAACGAACCAGTATACGGAATAATACGGAAAATATCAGACGTTTCTTTCTTTCTTGCTTCCATTGCATACCCTACTGCACAGGTAAGTAAATGGACATAGATCTATATGGCTCATTTCTGAGTAATTTATACTCACCAAAGACTTTTGTTACCAATAACAAACGTACATTGTTCAAGTAACAAAAGGTCAAAAAGTAACATGTAGGAATGATGGAACAAAGAAAAAACATTCTCAATCTGCCAAAATCTTACTGTATAAGAGTTTTGTTGTGAACAATTACTGTTGGCAATATATTTGCCATTTCTCAATACTCATTAAAGTTCTATTTTTCTGTCAAAGTACATGAGGGGAAACACAAGAGTACAACTAAAAACCCATCTAGTTTGCGCTCAGTCTCAATAATTCGACTTCAAGCACAGACCCATTACAGATTACTTTTTACAGATGTCTGTTCTTTACGCCTCAAGTAGTTACGATCAAAACTGTGGTGGAAATCGCACTGCTTTAAATTCTCATTTTTTCACTGCCATTTAAATAAAGTAAAAAAAATATTCCACAAATAACGCTTTTAATCTTACTATTGTTTATGCCGTTTACATGTTGATTTTAATGTGATAACCAATGAAAAAGTCCCTTTTAAAATCGATAATCTACAGTCAGGTAGACTTTTAGCGGTGTAACATAAAAACTGTTGACATGTCACGGTGGAGGTTTATATGTTGTTTTTTTTTTCATAATGAACGAACAAGTTTCTTAAAAAGTATCACATATACGCCTTTCCAATAAACAGTTTAGCTATCCTGTACGAGTTACTTCCCGTGACTGGAAATCGATCCAAAACGAGACTCTGCGTGAATGTTGAACGATCGGACTATGGCTTAAGCACGTAATGGCTAACATTATCCACTACATTGCAGGTCTGCGTCGTCGGTGGTGAAAAAATAAGCTGGTCTGTTATTCTAGCCAGGCTTTTTTATTTTCTCTATTTGTTAGATATTTAGATTTTTAATGTTTTAAAAAATGTACCGTTCTTGTAAATAGGCAGATTAGTCTCAATAACTCGACTGCAAGCACAGACCCATTATCATACGGACGTTTTCGTTGTCTGTCCTTTACGTCTCAAGCAGTTACGATCAAAACTGTGGTGGAAATCGACCCGATTTAAATTCTTTTTTTCACTCCCACATGAAAATTTCAACACCGGTATGTCAAATATCGTTATAAAACATAAATAATGATAAAAGAAACAATAAAATGAACGAATAATCCACAAAATAACTTGTTAAACCTACCACAGCATATGCCGTTTACACGGTGAAAATTATCGATAAACGCGAGTCAGATAAACTTTATGCGGTGTAATCGACATGGGTGGAGGTTTAAAACAGTTTTGCATAAAAAACGAAAACGTTACTTATAAAGGATTACATATATTGATTCTACTTGAATGTGGCTTCTCAGGTATGTATTTTTTTTAAAAATAAATATGGTTTAAGATGCTTTATGAAGCCGGCAAGATTGAAAAGTTGCGATTCATTTTCCGATCGGCGGCATATAGAAATATAAGGAAAATTTTCCGCGTTGATTTGAATAGTAACTGGGTTGTGCGCGAAGAGCGACCATCGTATATATAGAAAAGCTCTTGTTGCGCACAAATAGTTGGGCTAGTAGGCAGTATGAAACGCAATTTGGACAAACATAAGAATATATTTTACGAATTTCTATACAACATTTTCATCTTGTTATGTTACTATGATGTGGAGATAGATAAGAACTACTGGTTGTGTTCTAACTATGATTTAATAGATCTTTATTCTAAGAGTGCGGGTATACTAACTGACCATGAGATAAGGCATGCACAGCTTCTTATATGTGATAAGGTAGACAACTCTGTACTACCAGATACTGTTACATCTCCCTTCTTTAAAAAAAACAACATAATTTATTTTATTACATATATTAAAATATTCTGATTGATTAAACCAAATGTTAATTGTGTGATTTCTCAGGATTCACAGTTCCTTCATCTTGACTAGGTGGAACTAATGTAAACACCTTTAGATAACACTTGAGAGTATTATATTACACAATTACTTAATTAATGAGGCACTTTTATCACTATCAAGGTGCTGTAGAAATTATCACTCCTGTAATGTCCATTTTGATTGACAGTACAATTAGAGTTACATTGATTTAATCACCTTTGGTTTTACAGATCTTCCTGATCTTGTCACATAAAGATTTAAATTTGGGCTTGGGGATGATGTTGCAGGTACTTGTGAAGTAATTTGCTCTTTAAATTCGGACTCCAAAGCTGTTTCTTGTTCATTTAACAAAGATGTTATTTCAGGATCTCAAGGCTCATTGTTCTGAATGGACTCATTAGTTTTCAGCAAATCTCTTCTATTACGTCTGTAAATTACACCATCAGGTGTTTGAACAGAGTATGATCTTTCATCATGCTTGTCAACAACAACAGCTTGCTGCCATATTTTGTCAGACTATTGTATCCTGGCAGATTGACCTATCTGAAGGGGTTCTAGGGGTTTGGACTGCCTATCATAATAGCCTTTTCCCTTCATTTTTTCTTGCCTAATACTTTCCATTACTAAATGAGATGGAATTGTTTTAGGTTTCAGATTTTCTGCAGTTGTTGGAAGAATAGATCGCAACTGCCTGCCCATACATAATTGAGCTGGGGAATAACCTGACTTTAGAGGTGTGTTCCTGTATTCTAGGATACCTATGAGGGGATCTCTTTTGTCTTCTTTGGCTTTTGTTAAGATTTTCTTGCATATGGAGACATATTTCTCTGCCAACCCATTTGTCTGATTATGATAGGGACTGATTGTGTGATGCTTAAAATCCCATTCCCTTGCAAAATCAGCAAATTCTTGTGACTTGTAACAAGGACCACCATCAGAGATAACCTTCTCACAAATACCCCATCTGGCCATTATGCCTTTCATTCTGTTAATGACTGTGGCACTTCTCATGTTTGGGAGTTCTTTGACCTCAAAGTATCTACTGTAATAATCAACAACTATTAAGTAGTTCTTGTTTTCCCAGGTGAATAAATCAGTGCCTATAATTTGCCATGGGTATTCAGGGATCTCAGTGGGAATTAATGGCTCTTTGGGATTGGAATTACGGTGTGTCAAACAGATGTTACAATTAAGCACCATTGTGGTTATGTCGGCTGATATTCCTGGCCAAAACATAACATCACGTGCTCTACTTAGACATTTCTCTACACCCATATGACCTGAATGAACTAATTCCAGCATTTTTGACCTAATTGCCTTTGGTATTATGATTTTATTGCCCTTCATGATTAACCCATCAATACTGGTTAATTCATCTCTATAGTTCCAGTAAGCCAAAATCTGGGATGGACACTGATGTCTGGCTTCTGGCCAACCCTTGAGTATAGTCTTTTTCAACAAGACTAACTGATCATCTTGATCAGTCAAAGTTTTGATTTCTGGTAATTTTCTGTCAGAGACAGGTAAACTGGAAATAACCATGTGGACTTGCAAATCCATTCCCTCAGATAACTCTGGGAATGTGTCATTAAGGTGATTCCTACTTAATGTATCTGCAACTGGGATTTGCTTGCCTGGGTAATGCTTGGGGTAGATATCATATCTCTGCAACTGGAGAAGCATGCGTTGCAGTCGTGCAGGGGCGGAACTGAGGGGTTTCTTGAAAATAGATATTAATGGCAAATGGTCAGTTTGCACATCAACTTTTCGCCCATACACGAAATGGTGAAACCTCCTGCACCCGAAAAGAATGGCATACATTTCCTTTTCGATCTGTGCATAGTTAACCTCTGATTTGGTTAAGGACTTTGATGCATATGCTATCGGCCTGCCCTCCTGCAAAAGAGTAGCGCCAAGCCCATTTTTACTAGCATCAACTTGCAAGATAAGGGGTTTCTTGTGATCATAATATGACAATACTTGACCTGGTTGAGTGATGATCTCTTTAACTCTTTGAAATGCATCACTTTGGGGCTTTTCCCAGCAAAACTCAATATCCTTTGACATTAACTGTCGCATGGGGGCGGTAACCTCGGAAAGATTCGGTGCAAAGCGTGACAGATAATTGATCATACCAAATAAGGTTTCAAGCTCAGCCTTATTGGCTGGGGGTTGCATTTCTTTAATTGCTTTGACCTTGGCTGGGTCGGGTTTGAGTCCCTCTGAAGTTAACAAGTGACCAAAGTACTCTACTTCAGATACTCCTACTACGAGCTTATCCTCGTTAAAGCAAACACCCTTCTCTCGTGACCTTTGTAAGACTGCCCTGAGATTCTTATCATGCTCCGCCCTTGTTTGACCATAGACCAGAAGGTCATCTACAATCTGGACTATACCGTCTAAACCTTCATAGCATTCATCGATTTTTTGCATGAATAAATCTCCACTACATACCAGACCAAATGGTAGTCGAAGATAACGGTACCGACCATACATTGTATTGAAAGTTGTAAGGAATGATGCGTCCTTATCAAGCTTCAAGGTCCAATATCCCCGATCTAGCGTCCAATTTCGTGAAAAACTTGGCGCCATTGAGTTGTTGCAAGATATCATCTATAGTTCTCATAGGGTAATGGGGGCGCTGGATAGCTCTATTTAGGTCCCGGGGATCAAGACATATCCTAATATTACCGTTGCTTCTCTCGACAACGATCATAGAGTTAACCCATTGTGTTGGCTCACTTACTTTGGTAATGACACCTAATTTCTCCATACGGGCCAGCTCATCTTTGACCTTTGCATGTAGAGCTACAGGGACTCTCCTGGGTGGATGGACCACGGGTGAAACTGAGGGGTCTACATGAATTGTACACTCCCCTGGAAATTGCCCTATTTCTTTAAAGACGTCGGAATACTCCTCTAAAATAGACAACTTAGTCAGAGGTGTTTGAGGAGATTCAGACTCTACTGAATAAGTGAACTCAATCAAGCCAAAATCAATACATGATTGAAGTCCAAGTAATGGTGTAGACCTAGTATCTACCACATGATACCGTACATTTCTTACTTGACCAGTCCCAGGGTGATTACTTCGGAGCGTAATGCATCTCTTCAAATCTAGCTCATTTCCGTTGTAAGCTGACAACTTTGTCCTAGACTTCTCCAGAACAGACTGGACCCTTAGACTCTGAAATACCCTATATGGTAAAATATTAACTTGGCTCCCAGTATCAATTTTGAATTTGATTTGCGTCTTAGAAGGACCTACCTCAAAATCTACAAAAACCTGCCCATTTGTAACCCTTGACTCAACACTATCAATGAAAATATTATCGTGATTTGAATTTTCAACCTCACTTTGAATTTCATTCACACTCGATTTGCACATAAATCCAAAGTGGTTCCATCGTTTGCACTTAAAACACTGCGTTCCTTTTGCTGTGCAGAGCTGTGCCTTGTTATGCGGTTTTCCACATTTCTGACAGTTTCTGTTATCCTGATTAACGCTGCCGTTGGCTTCTGTCTGTGTGCGCTTTGATGCCCCATTCTTTCCCTGGTCTGAGGTGTTATGACCAGACTGGCCTGAGGTGTTGTGACCAGTATTCTTCTTCCTCTGTTGCGGGTTTGATCCTCGCCGTTGAACAGCATTTACTGAACTAGCTGCTTGATTCATTTCTCACAGCTGCTCCTGAGCGTATTCAAAAGATTGGCAAATTTGAATTGCTCTGTCTAATGTTAATTTGTCACCTTCGTTTATAAGCTTTTCTCTGATTTTCTGTGATTTCACGCCAAACACTAGTCTATCTCTAATCATTTCATCTCTGTCTGTGAAATTGCAATCAACTGCTAGAAGACGTAGCTTGGTGAGAAATTGTTCAAATGATTGTTCATTTTGAATTTCATTGTTGAACTTGTATCGTGAAAATATGTGATTGACTTTAGGTTGAAGGTGATGCTTGAATGCTTGGTAAATTGTGTCAAGTTTCTTCCTCTGTTCGGCTGACAACCCAAGTGTCCCATATATATCACGTCCTTGTTCTCCCATCCATAGTAACAAATAAGTTATCTTCACACTCTCCTCATTCCCTTGTAATGGACCATTAAAGATCCAATCACAATGTTCTTGGAACTTTCTCCAGGCCTCAGGAAGGTTTGAACTTGACCAGTTCATTGATGGTGTGGGTACACCATGTAAATCCATTGTGAAATATGAAATTCAGCACTGATGTCTTATATTAAGAATCCTCTACCTTGAATGTTCAAATTCACAAAATAAATTCCAACGTTACTGTGAGTTCAATAACTCCTTTATTCTGACACCATGTTATGTTACTATGATGTGGAGATAGATAAGAACTACTGGTTGTGTTCTAACTATGATTTAATAGATCTTTATTCTAAGAGTGCGGGTACTAACTGACCATGAGATAAGGCATGCACAGCTTCTTATATGTGATAAGGTAGACAACTCTGTACTACCAGATACTGTTACACATCTTAATATCTTTTCTGCTGACAATTATATTTTACTGATGTGAAAGATGCAAAGCAAAGACTGGTAATGCGCTATAATCCGGAAATCGTGATATGTCAACATCTGGTTACATGATCTGTATACATATAAAATTACAATCTAAATTTATTGATACTTACGCATTTAAAAACAGAATTGTCCTAATAAGTTATGGCGTCAAGGAATAAATCATTTGAATTTTTTTAAAGTGTTACGTATACTTCACAACCAAAAATGATTGATTCTGTCTTGAAATAAAAAAGGATCGGTTATCTGATGGTTTGTTGTAGAAGTATCATTCGTAGAATAAAATACAAGGATTCAGATGCCGGCTTCCAATAAAGATAGGAATATTTATATTACAGTATGGTTGCATAATTAATTTAGATTACTTAGGTTTGACAGTTTGAAATTTTGGCGTTAAAGCCCAAACGCTTAATTAAACATATATGAAATGTTTTGCCAAGATTTGTTTCTTATTGACGGCTTTTGATTCTAACGTGTCGTAATGTGGATTAAGAATCTATATAATTGCTAATTCAAATACATTTGCTGACACATCCAGTAATTAAGAGGTCGCAAACATTGCAAATGGCGAAAATTGGCTAAAATTTCAAAAATGAATTTTGGGGAAAATACTTACTGCCACCTAGATTTTAGTAAAGAAATGTATTTAGCTAAGGATGTAGTTAATGTTTGCAAGCTCAATTTAGTCTAATTCGTGTTCTAATTACCAAGCACATACTAAAACAAAAGAAAAACCGTTTGCATGAGAACTCTGAAATTCATGGACTATATACCAAAGCAATTCATACCTGAAATAAGTATATGCTGGTCTACAATGTTTAGTGCCAGTTCGTCAAAATAATGTTATGGTTTTCAAGAAACTCAATGAAAACTTACTTCCGGGTTTCTATTTTCGGTTTTGATTTTTGAAGTCAAAATGTACTTCTTAAAATTTCTATCATTATTTTGACAGATGACCACAAAGTATTGTAAATAAGTGTTTACGTGATACTTATATCATTTTTCTAGACGTTTTAAACAGCCATTCCAGACTTCTTGTGCAAACGGTATTTCGTTTTTGTGTGTGTCTGTTCTATGTAAATAAAGCTTTTTTTTAAAACAACTTGAGCATCCAAACTTAAATACAGCCATTACACTATATTTCTTCACTTTTATTGGTTTGCCAGTGGGAATTAATGTCGAGTTTTGAAAAGGTACATCAAAGTGTTCGACTTCAAACCGAAAGTAGAAACCCGGAAGTAAGTTTTCCTTGAATTTCTTGAAAACCCTAACATTATTTTGAAGAATTTGCACTAAACATTGTAGACCAGCATATACTTATTTCTGGTATGAGTTGCTTTGGTATATTGTCCATGAATTTCAGAGTTCTCATGCAAACGGTTTTTCTTTTGTGTTAGTATGTGCTTGGTAATTAGAACATGAATTAGACTAAATTGAGCTTGCAACCATTAACTACATCCTTAGCTAAATACATTTCTTTACTAAAATCGAGGTGACAATAAGTATTTCCCTCAAAATTCAGTTTTGAAATTTTAGCCACTTTTCGCCATTTGCAATGTTTGCGACCCCTTAAAGGACTCCGATATAATTAATAATTGGGAGGTGTATATGCCTAACAAAAAGTAATTACACGATCTCTATTGGTCAATGATATCTGCCCCTTTAAGTAATTGACAGGTGATCCCTTGTGCGCGAAAATTCGACATTTTTATGGCATGCCGCCTTCAAAATCAATCGCCGCCGACATTTTTTATAACGTGATGTCAGTAGTTGATAAGACACGCTAATCCGGAAACGAGACTCAATGGAGCCGTGGAGAGAACACTGGCTGTTAGTTAGGGCTGGGTTAGAATCTAATATTTTAACCCAGGTTAAAGTCGTTTAGTGTTTAACGCGAGGAATAATGACTTGACACTTTAAGTAAAAAAACTTGGATGTTTTGTAATTTATTATCGAAGACGCTGATGTATCATTACTAATTCAACCAGAAAATATATTTTTCAAAAAAGATTTTTATGATAAAAAGAATGTTGTAGGTAAATATTCCCCATTAGGTTAATACAGCGAGCAATCATTTTTCCCGTAGAGCAGTCACGTGACTGGACAGGGAAGGTAACCAAAAAATTCATCGAATTATTAGAAAGGCGTATATGGATTCTAATTGGAATTAGCTTTTCAGGTATGTAATTTTTTAAGATATATAAGGTTTAAAAAAACTATTTGAAGCCATCAAAAGTTGCGACAAAGATTCTTATCGCTGGCATATAGAAGGAAAATTTCCGCATTGATTTGAATAGTAACTGGGTTGTGCGCAAAGGGCGACCATCGTATATATAGACAAGAACCGTCAGTGACGGGTTATGCTCCCCGACGCTGCTTTGTCACAAATATTTTTTTATTAGTACAGGAAGAACTTGTAAGAAAGCAATTGCATTTGAAAGTTTTCTTTAGAATTAAAAGAGAAAGCATTGTACAGTATTTGAATAAAATTATAAAAGGGATATCTTTTTCAAATATGTTTGTTTGTTTGTTTGGGGTTTAATGCTCGCTTATAGGCGGACAGTTCACCTAACCATCGTTCCAGGGTTTCTTTGTTTGTTTGTTTGGGGTTTAACGCCCGTTTTCAACAATATTTCAGTCATTTACAGGCAGGCAGTTCACCTAACCATCGTTCCTAGGAAGTAACAGTACTAAACACCAATGTCCGTAAGCAACTGCCTGCTTTCTCAATCGTAAGATTTTGTTGTGGAGTAGTAGCAGTACTGGGTAGTAGCAGTACTAAACACCAAAATCCGTAAGCAATTGCCTACTTTCTCACTTGTAGAGTTCCGGCTCGAGTGGGGTTCAAACCTCACAGCGGTGAGAGGCTGTGGTTTACAAGCTCAAAGCTGTAACCACTAGACCACATATTTCAAATATGTATGTATATATATAAATAATAATAAAGCAAAAGTTTATAAAGCAAAAATATATGAGATGATGCATTAAGAGTTACATTATTTTGATTATAGAACTATTTGCATTAGTGTATCACAAAATGTAAATTTCTGCACATCAAATCAAGAGAAACTATCAAGTAAAAATGCAAATTTTTTAATGTAACAACCATAAATCAAGAAAAACAAGATATTGTTAAACATACACATTCTTGGTTATGGAAAGTAATATTTCGCTCCAATCCAAATTGCACTGTGGTCACTGAAGTACACGGGCTGAATGTGTATCACAACTTCATCTGGGTGGTTAGAGTACACCTGGTCCAGTACTCCTCCTGTCCTGCATGTTGGGGAGGTAATCAATGGTGTGTAGGGTGCAAACCATCTAGCACCAAGATGAACCTTGTTAGTCACCCAGTATGAGTATATGACTTGATGGTGAAACATCTTTCACAACATCATATATACACTCAGAACACTGAGAAGTGTTTGCGCCTGGAGCACAGTACACTAACACTAGACAGAAGTCTGGCTCCAACTGAAGTTTCAGCAGGTCAATATTTGTATTTGTTCTGGTGGTTACACTGGTGATGGAAAACTGATTGTTAACACAGGCAAGGACTCCACCCGCTTGTTTATGCTGTCTGTCTTGGCGGTACGAGGTCATGCCAGGCATCTGAGGCATATCATGATGTTTAAGCCATGTTTCTGACAAACACAACACATCTGCCGACAGGAAGTCATTGCATGAATGTAAATCTTTTTGGTGCCTTGGTAATGACCGCACATTTAGAAGTACAATTCTGATAAGATTTGATGGTTTTTGAAGCACTGGATTCTGAAGAAGGCTCACCTGCTTTGACATCATTGAATCATAATAAGCTTGTGTGTCTGCACTGCTTCTGATTTTGTCTTTATTAAATTTTGACAAAAACAGCCCATTCAATGACGTTACTCGACTCAATGCAACATAGCACTGTCCAGGATTAAATCTGCCTTCAATATGCACAACAGCTTGTTTCAGTGTCATGCCCTGTGTTTTATGCACTGTGCAGGCCCAGGAAAGCCGGAGAGGAAATTGTTGCCTAACAACCTGACATCCTTTTGTGTGTCTTCCTATACAAACTGTAACCTCATCTCTAAAAATAGGAACACACCATGGATATTTTCGTTGAATCTGTGGATACTTTGCCCGAGTTTGAGAACCACATTCATTGTCATCACACTTTATTATAACAGCTGTAACTAAATTCTCTTTTGGCATCTCTGGTTTCCAAAAGTCTATCACTGTGCCCTGTGTTCCATTGACAAGTCCATCAGGCACATCAACGTTTTTAATTATCATCACTCTTGCACCAACACACAGCTGAAGTGTCTTACAAAGCCCTCCGGTAAGAGATGGCTGGTCAGGTAATGAGAAAGTGTCTGGTAAAGGTGAGTTATCGGGTTTTATGTCCTTTGCAACCAATGTAATTATTGGCTTCTTCATTTCAGTTAACCTTTCAGTATTGTGCTTGTCAACTGCTTCATTTGTTGGAAATATATGAACAGCTTCATGAGGATATCTAGGGTCACATTTATCAATCAACCTGCTTGTCAACAGTTCAATGTCGTTTTCTGTATGTTTACTCTCCCTAATCCGGTTCAGCATATTGGCAAATTCAATATCCTCCTTTTGTCTCATTATTGTGGTAAGGTTGTGCACATAGAAGAGCTTTGTCCAAAGAGAACCAGCAATTCGAGCTAATGGAGACTTAGGCAGCTCATAAACTGGCTTTGAAGCAACTGGTGGTATCTGAAACAAATCCCCAACAGCTAAAATTGACACACCTCCAAAGTAGGCATCAGCTTGAGTAGTGCCTTTGATTTCAGTCAGACGTCTGTGAATATTATAAAGATCCTGAGCACTGACCATAGAAATTTCATCAATAATAACAATTGATAATGCACTGTACAGTAATCTGAGCTCATGCAGTTTCTCCTGTGAAAGAGGTGTATAATTGTCCTGATTGGAATGCTGTCTTATTGGTAGCTTTAGAGCAGAGTGTACTGTCATTCCATTAATGTTGTATGCAGCCGTGCCTGTAGGAGCAAGTAAAAGAACAGTGCAATCTGTAGGCCGGTCACCTTCACCTCTCAGTTCACTGACAGACATGTTGTAGATAGCCTTAATGAGCAAACTTTTACCAGTACCTGCTCCACCCGTTACAAATATGTGAAAAGGCAATGGTTTTGTTCCACATGTGCGGCTTTGCTGATGATGCCTACACCAATTTAATATTTCACAAAAAATTTCATATTGCTCGTTGTTCAATTTTTGAATCAGCTCTCTATAGTCCGAATCAGTCAGAAGATTTTTTTCTAAACAAACTGAAAGGTTACCAACAAAGTCACGATTAATATTGTCATTCTGTATTCCAGTGTAAAAGTCAGGGTTTAGGAAGGCCCTATCAGCATCAGTAGTTACACCTAGCATTTGATCATCTTCTTCTCTTTGTATTGCTTCACTGTTTAAGGCATCCCAAACATCAACAATGGGGCCATTTTCGTGATAGTCTTCTAATGCTGCTTCTATGGACAAACCTTTCTTTTCAAATTTTTCACAGTTACTTTTTAATAAGTCAGCCTGGTGCATAAAAGCTTCTTCAAATGTGGGAAACTCTTGTTTCAGATCTTCTTCAGACCTAAATGGTACATACAACATTAATTTTGAGTGAAAATACTTTTCACTTTGCTTAAGTTTTGAATATGTGTGAGTTCTCAGTATAGCCTGTGTCTTCCTTTTAACCATATTACCAAGTTTTCCCTTCAGTCTTATAACACCGTGTCCAGTCTCCAAGTTTTCATCTTCTTCAAGCACTGCTGGCTGAGAATCATCGGAGTCTTTATTGTATCTAACTACATACCACGAGGCAAACTCAGCTAAGCAAACATCCGTCAGTATGTCTGGTCTAGCAGCATATCTCTCTATCATTCCCGAGGAAAACACTTCTTCACAATCGTCATCCATCTGCTCTAAAACATGAGAGGGTTTCACAATTTTGATCCTGTCTTCAGGTAGATCTGTGGGAACAAATATCACTGTTCTGCTAGTACGTCTCAGAGGCAATGGTAAAGCCCTGTATATTGCTTCTTGGGCAGTAACCTCTCTGTGATTTAGAAACACATTCCCTAAATGCCGCAGCTGTTGTTGTATATTACTGTCATTGGCTTGTTTGCTAGCCTGTCTGAGTACATCACTCAATTCACGTTCATCTTTTGTTATGTAACTCACAATGTACATAATACAGGAGTAGACATCGGTAACATACTGGAGGTCCATGTTAGCCTGCCAAGATTTCAATATAGTAGGATTGTAATTGTTAATGTTTTGATCTTTTGGCTGTCTGTAGTGGAGTACTTTAGGTGATGCTTCCAGTTTCTTTAGGCATTCAATGTATGTTTCTTCACGGATATTACATGCTGTCAGTATGTCCTGTAACTGAATATATCTGTCTGGGAATTTCTCTTGAAATTCTTGGATAGTTGATTGGACTGTAACAAACATTTTTTTCCAGTTAGGCTCTACTGTGATCTCTGGAGTGTCTGTTGTAGCAAGTATTGTTGATGAAACTTCTTTTTTGTCACCAGCTACAATGGTGTAGGGTACAGGAGGTTTTGGGAAATGAAACCTACAAAACTTACCCCCTTTCCGACAAGTCCTAGTGTGTGAATGTCTCTGTAGTGTGGATACTAGTGAATGAAGTTCAGGATCATCATCCACATCAGGCAGAGTGCACTGAACATAACTGTCCACAAACTGACATACTTCTTCATCAGACTGTTCACCAATGACAGGTGCATCTTTAACCCATAGTACACAGTGGATGTGGGGTGATCCTCGTTGTTGGAATTCTGTGCGAATGAAGAAGTCTGAAACATCACCAAGTACTTTATTCTTTTTTATCAAAATTTTGAAAAACTGCTGAACCTTATAATCGAAATGTCTGGCAAAAGTGACGGGGTTATTTCTTATCCATGAACATCTCTGTTCCCAGCTCATTTCTTCAATATCATGATCAGAAAGTGTCATGCCTGCTTGTTGCGCAACTATTCGTATTGTATCTGTCCATCTCAGATCTGCAGAGGAAAGAGTTAAAAACCAAGTAAACTTTCCTAACTGTCGTACCATTCCCAGTAAATCATACATTGCACGTTGCCAATATGCTGGTGAACCTCTTATGTTTTTGAATATCATATATGCAAGATCTTGGGAGACAAATGTCTTTAGTGTAGAACTTGATCTGAGAGATGAAGCAGTTATATTTTCTGAGTTTTGAGTTTTTCTCATAGCAATTTGTACACTGTCACTAATTTGCTTTCTCTCTGCAATATACTGCATGAAAAAAATGTAATCAACATTTGTAGCAAATCTATTATCAACATTTATAAGTCTAGCATTCAAGTATTTTCTGAAATGAAGTTTAGGTGTTCTATCTTCACTGTATCCAAACTTTCCATCTGGGAACAAAACAGGAAATGAAAGCACTTCAGCCAATTTATCTGTAATAATGCTAAGTGGTCTGTTTCCTTCTGCCGGTGCTACCGAGAATATTTCATTTCCCTGACATTCTGTTGCCTGTAAACATGTACTGAAAGGCAAACCTCTTTCACTGTTCTCAGCTTGTACAGCTTGTTCTTTTTCACATTCACCATTTTCTTTTTCACTTCCAATATTTGGTGTCTTTGATAAAGTGTCATTAGGCACATTTTGGTCATTGTTTTCAATGTCCGCATCATATTCTGTATTATTTTGACCACAGTGGTTTTCTTTCTTTTGGGTATTTGGTCTCTCTGGACAAGTTCCAACATGGTCATTGCTTTCATTACCGAAACTGTTTTCAGATCTGCCATTAGAGAGAATGTTGTCCCACAGTTCTTTATCATCACAGTCAGTGTTACTAGTGTCAAACGCACTGTTATTCTGTGTAACATGTTGATACAGAGGGTTTGTTGCTCTCAAACTCTCAAGTGCTTTCAAAACATAATATGGTCTTATAACCTGATTCAGAACTGCTGACTTGTATTCCAGTTTCCTTTTCAATTTAAGCATCACAAACTGTGAATTTGGTGGAGGCCGGGGCAAATGAGTACATGTATCCCATGTATCTACTGGCACATTGACAACAGTTCCAGATATGGACTTCTGACCACCTGATGGACGTGCCATTATCTTCATAAATGGCATTCTCTGAGCTATTAAATGAGATTCAAGTGAACTCAAAGCTGCAAGTTCTTCTGGTATCTTTGAAATTTTAAGTTTATTATTGACATTTTGAGGTGGTAATTTCTGTTTCTTCAAATATTTATGACAAGTAAGACAAACATATTGTTTTCCCAATGTTCTTTGTTCATAGGTGAGCCATTTATCACAGCCTGGATATTGATTCATATTTAGTTCCTTTACAAATTGTTTGTACAACAGTCTTAAACATGATGCACAGACATATATAGGACCCTCCTGCACTGCTTTTTTGAATTCTTGTATAGCATGTTCAGCACTTAACACCTGTTTTCTTTTTTTCTTTTTCCTTTCTGCATCACAACTTCTGGATTTCTTTTTCTGTGATATTGACATCACTTCTCTGTGTTTTCTTTTACGAGTATTGTCACTTAGTTGAGTAACACTTTTCATTCTTTCATCATAATTATGTCTTTTTGAACTTTTTCTGGCTCTATCTATTTCTTTTAAGATTGATTTTGCATTTTCCTTCATATTTTGTCTTTGATGTGGTTTTCTTTTATTGTCTTTACTTTTTGTCACACTTCTATGTTCAGCACTCATGCAGGATCTGTATGTTGACATTCTCTTTTTGTCTTTCAGATTTTGATCCAGTTTCTTTTCAACACTCATGCCTGCTCTAACTGTTGTCTTTCTCTTTTTGTCTTTCAGATTTTGATCCAGTTTTTGTTCAACATTCATGCCTGCTCTAACTGTTGTCTTTCTCTTTTTGTCTTTCAGATTTTGATCCAGTTTTTGTTCAACATTCATGCCTGCTCTAACTGTTGTCATTCTCTTTTTGTCTTTCAGATTTTGATCCAGTTTTTGTTCAACATTCATGCCTGCTCTAACTGTTGTCTTTCTCTTTTTGTCTTTCAGATTTTGATCCAGTTTCTTTTCATCACTCATGCCTGCTCTAACTGTTGTCTTTCTCTTTTTGTCTTTCAGATTTTGATCCAGTTTTTGTTCAACATTCATGCCTGCTCTAACTGTTGTCTTTCTCTTTTTGTCTTTCAGATTTTGATCCAGTTTCTTTTCATCACTCATGCCTGCTCTAACTGTTGTCTTTCTCTTTTTGTCTTTCAGATTTTGATCCAGTATTTGTTCAACACTCATGCCTGCTCTAACTGTTGTCTTTCTCTTTTTGTCTTTCAGATTTTGATCCAGTTTTTGTTCAACACTCATGCCTGATCTAACTGTTGATTTTCTCATTCTGTCTTTGTGTTTCATTTGTGCTTTATGTTCATAACTCATGCGCTGCCTTGCAATATATTTTCTATGCCTTTCTTTCGATTTAACCTCCAAAATTTGATCTTCGTTCATTTCCATTGCTTTTTGTTGTCTGTGTTTTCTCTGTGCAATTTTATTATTTTCTTGTAACATATATTTACTAATCTTTTTCATAGCAGAATCATCAGTCTTCCTTTGTAACTGGTCTTTGAAATATCTGTCTAGTAATGATTCTTTCTCCAAGATATTTGTCCTGTTATGCGGTGCTAAGTCTGTTACTGGGAAGGTGAAAAGTTTCCCTTGTTTGATACACATTTTTAGATGCTGGCGCATTTTTGATATATCATATCTCATGTGTGCTGGATTTTGAGACTGTAAGCAGCTGAAGGCAAATGCGATGGACATTATACCACATATAGGTTCAGTTGACTGCTGCGTCACACTTTCATAGCAAATATTTCTTAATTGGTTTTCACTATAGAGTAACATTAATTGTTGTATAACTTGTTCTTTGTGAGTTTCTGACCTCAGCGAGTCATAAATATGAATAGCACCAGTTTCACAACTGTAGTATGAGGTGACCCAATGTCCAGGGAGATGGTGAATATTGATAGACGATCTATCATCAGGAATAGGCTGATCAGGTTTGGTTGATGACTGCCAGAAGTACTCAATTACTGCAGGTAAATAGAAACAGACATAAGGGGAATCCTGCCGACTGCTGTATGCCTGCATCATGTTGACTGCTACCACAATGATCTCATCTGGTAGAAATGTATTGGAATCCCCAACAAGATCTGCAAGATGTACAGGGTCATACGACACATCCTAAAAGACAAGAAAATTCTGTTAGTAATGCAGGTCATAGAATATGAAAGTATGTTCAGTCTTCATGAAGATATAGAGCAAACAATGTGTGTCACTTGAAAGCTTATGATATCACATAAATTTATTTTTGGTGGGTGGAGAGACCGTAAAACCCACCAGCCATCAAGGTGGTTTCCCTAAACTCTCAAACATTTGTTTGCAGGGATATTAATATCATTGTTCAACTTTAAAATACTTATGATGTACATAAACTGACTATGAAGCATACATGTATGTACCTTTGAGATAAATTTATTCATTGTTTTAGGCGATTTTAAGTTTAATGAATTCTCAATGAACTTCCTATCTAGCTTTAAATAAGGAATATTATAATTTTCAGTTATTGTAGCAGTTTGTAACAGTAGATGTTTTGTTGTGCCATGAATCTGTTTCAATACACACTTACACAAGGTACAAGTGGTGGATCAACAACTGATAATGATGGAACTGCATGGGTAGATGATATATTGGCCCTGGCATACCGCTTCCTCTGTTTGTCTCTCTCCCTTTGAACACGTCCCATTACTTACAGTCTGAAACAATTTTATTTACTATCAAATATACAACAAAAACAAAAACAACAATACTGGGGGGTATAACTAAACAAAGTTTACCATTATGTTTGCTATATTTTTGTGTAATTATCTGCAAAGTTTTGTTAGATACCAAGTCCTGTCAAGACAATTATCTAGATTTAAAGTAAGAAGGCAATTACAAAAAAGTCTATGGATATATTCTGATATTATTAAGATGACAAATGTACATCACAAGATATCAAAATTCGAACAAAAATATACTACAACAAGAGGGCCAAGATGGCCCTAGATCGCTCACCTGAGAGCCTGACCATGGTGTTTCTATTATTTGACCTGGTGACCTAGTTTATAACAATACAAACATTTCTGCAAAGTTTGATTAAGATTGGATCAAAATTGTGGCCTCTAGAGTGTTCACAAGCAAAAGTTGATGACGGACGCACGGACGATGGACGACGGACAAAAAGCGACCCAAATAGCTCACCCTGAGCACAGCTCAGGTGAGCTAAAAAGCATTGATTATGCATGTGAACCATTACCAAATGAAACAAAATAACAACACAGAAGTATATATACATAATGTGGTTACTTAAACACCAAGTTATAAAAAATTATTTTCTAACTGAAACTGATTGAAACAGTCATTTTAGTCTTTATGAATGTCGCTGAAAGTAAAAAAGACAATGATTCTTGGTGATCACTCTAAATGATATATCTTTATAAGGGATCAGTTCGTGTTTTTATCAGCAGCCTTCACTGGTGTACTCTCTATTGCTGGGGTTGTTTCCTCATCGGCAGCCTTCAATGGTGTAACGTTAATTGCTGGGGTTGAATCCTGATCTGGAGACTTCACTGGTGTACTAGTGAAGCTAGGCTCACTCATCCAGGCATTTGACTCTTCCAGGTCATGTTTCAGTCTCTTAACACTGGCCTGAGATGCTGAAAGTTCTTCTTGAAGAATAAACATCCTCTTCTTGGCAGATGACAGTTCCTGTCTAGATGTCTTCAGTTCCTTTTCAGCCAGGATCATGATGTTGTTAGTTTCCTGCTGAAGATCCACATTTATTTGCTTCAGCAAATCCAGAGTTTGAGAATCCATATTACTGGTTACTGTAATCATGCCAGTCAACTGCAAGCCAATTTTCCTGACGTTCAGAACACTTTTTTTAATGGCATCCATTCTGATCTGAAAAGTACACAAATAATGGGATGAAGGAGGTAAGAGCATGCATGTGAATTACTATTATGACAAGATCCAACTTATTAATATATCTATAGTAATACAACAAGTAGGGACTACAGTTATAAAAGTCTGGAACAGTTGTGGAATGGTCCATTATAACATGCATAATATAGGTGGTTCACAGATTCCTCTTCTATGACTGATTTTAAAGTAGTTATTGAAAAGAATAAATTAAGTACAGATCTTGCCATAATATGATATGTGACTTTAGCCAGTGTCCTTGATGATGCAGCTGCATTTATTAATAATAAGAACTATGGTTATGAATGTTATGTGAGCAATAAGCAAGCGAATACACTTAACTACAAATACTACTAAGAAAGCACCACAACCGATACAAATATCAGCATGCTACTGAAGGGTACAGTTTCTTGTATTTGTCTATGCCTCAGTGAATTTCATTGGATTGTAACTCAATTGTTAAATTATTTTTTAATCTACATGTGTAAGAAAGATGGAATGGTGGGAAGCATGCAGCATCAATGACACTGTTGCCCGTGCCCACCATGAGGAGGTATCACATAATATGCCAATTTGCCTTGCATGTAATCATGTTACTATCGAATGTACAAATAAGTACTGACTTACTTAAAAAAAAAAGAGTGCTGATGAGACAATATATGCCATGAGTCGGGACTAAGTTTCAAGGGGATAGCTCTTGCAAAAATCGATGAACCAGAAATTGACACTTCAGGTACATCTACCCATTATGGTTTTGACACTGACCAAGTTTGGAAAAATTTCTAAGAAAAACATTGGTGTTGCATTTACAAGAAATGGACGTACAGATATCAATGAAGATTATGCTAATATAATGACCTTTTTTTGTAAAAATTTGTAAAAATCAAGGCAAATTAGCAAGAGGCACATATAAATTCAGTGTAAATAGATGAATGAAGGAATACAAAAACATTCAGTGTACATAATAAATAGATGATTGAAGGAATACAAAAACATTCAGTGTACATAATTGAGTGAAGGAATAAAAAAGTGCGTTCATCTTTTAGACAGGTCAGCAGGTTAAAACAAAGATACTACAAACAAAAGAACACAACACTAAAGAATAAACATTGTTTTACTTACCAAATTAACATGCAGAAGAGAGCAATGCTCCAGCCTCACTTTTACAGTTGAACTACATTTCTGCTTCTTGCACACTTTACAGTACAGCTTTTATGATTTGTATAACTCAAAAATTAAATAAAAAAGAAAAGTTATACAAAAAGTAGGAGAAATTTCCAAGGGCAATAAGTAAAAAAATGAATAAACCAAGAGTTATGGTTCTCATGCACTGCACTGCTCCTCATTGAGATCATTCTACTCATGAAGTTTCACTCAAAAATTAAATAAAAAAGAAAAGTTATACAAAAAGTAGGAGAAATTTCCAAGGGCAATAAGTAAAAAATGAATAAACCAAGAGTTATGGTTCTCATGCACTGCACTGCTCCTCATTGAGATCATTCTACTCATGAAGTTTCAAGTTTATAACTCTTATACTCTGTACTTTGTGAGATATTCCCCAGACAAAAAATATGTATCCGAAATTTCAAAGGGCACTAACTCAAAAATGAATAAAGCAAGAGTTACGGCTCTTGTGCGATGCACCGGTCCTCATTGAGATCATTATACTTATGAAGTTTGAAGTTCATAACCCTAATACTTTGTGAGATATGCCCCGGACAAAAAATAAGTATGAGAAATTTCAAAGGGCATTAACTCAAAAATGAATAAAGCAAGAGTTATGGCTCTTGTGCGCTGCACCGGTCCTCATTGAGATCATTATACTTATGAAGTTTGAAGTTCATAACCCTAATACTTTGTGTGATATGCCCTGGACAAAAAATAAGTAAGAGAAATTTCAAAGGGCAATAAGTCAAAAATCAATAAAGCAAGAGTTATGGTTCTTTTGCAATGCACTGCTCCTCATTGAGATCTATCTACTTATGAAGTTTCAACTTCATAACTCTTATACTTTGTGAAATAAGCCGTGGACAAAAAGTAAGTATGAGAAATTTCAAAGGGCAATAACTCAAAAATAAATAAAGCAAGAGTTATGGTTCTTGTGCACTGCACTGGTCCTCCCTGAGATCTATCTAGTTATGAAGTTTCAACTTCATAACTCTTATACTTTGTGAGATATGCCCTGGACAAAAAGTAAGTATGAGAAATTTCAAAGGGCAATAACTCAAAAATGAATAAAGCAAGAGTTATGGTTCTTGTGCACTGCACTGCTCCTCAATGAGATCTAACTACCTATGAAGTTTAGTCTTGATACCTCTTATAGTTTTTGTGTAATTGTCCGGACAATATTATGACGGACGGACGGACGGACGGACGAACGGACGGACGAACGGGACGGACGGACGGACGGACGGACAAAGCGACAACTATATGCTCCCCCGAATTTCGGGGGGAGCATAAAAAGCCCATGTTGCGCACAAATAGTTGGGCTAGTTTGTGCTGGGCCGTTTTAAGTGACCAATCTAAACTGTATTGCTACTTAAAATGAAACTCTTGAAATAAAGAATTCGGTATATTACTTCAAACAAATACCTGGCAAATAACTGACGGATATATCAGATACGTAAATTCAACTACTTTTAGTAAGTTTTACTAGATGTGGTATTATGTGAGCTTAGAAGTAAATCTAGCTGCTTTTTGGTTATGCTATGGAAAAAGGCTATTTTGAATGGGATTCATATGCTTGTAAGTATTGCGAAAACTTGTGTTCTGAATCAGCACCAATTCACCTTGGTGATAACTGTTAAAATATTCAATGAAGCGGACATTTTGGTAACCTGTACTCTGTTGATTGAAACAGAAAACCGAAAACCTTTTTTCGATTAATCAAATAGTTGTTTAGATATTTACCTTTAAAGTTAGCTATCAACGCCAGTTTTCTGTAGTGACGTCAACAAAAAAATTCAAAAATTAAATTCGGTAATTTTTCACAATTTTGAAAAAGTCGACTTAAAAAAGGCAAAACTCGACGTCATTTTTAACGCAAACACGGCGTTTAACGGTACACAACGTTGTCAAAACTGGTCACATTATGTTAAATCTGATATCACCGGATAGGTATTTTCAGCGCCAATTCATCTGTGAAAGAAGAAATGAAATTGGAATCCCCAATTTTCAGCCAGCCCCGAAAAAGTGTTCAGCGAGCGTCGTTGACGTCACTGCAAAAAACTGGTGTTGATAGCTAACTTTGAAGGTAAATATCTAAACAACTATTTGATTAATCAAAAAACGGTTTGCGGATTCATGCTGGAATCATAATCAATAAATACCATACCAAATTTCATAACGAAATTCGAAAATTCGCAAAGTGTCGCGTTCTACCTTAAGGTTACTTACAACCCAGAAGATCAACTTTATTAAGGGGTCGCAAACATTGCAAATGGCAAAAACTGGCTAAAATTTCAAAAATGAATTTTGGGAGAAATACTTATTGCCACCTAGATTTTAGTAAAGAAATGTATTTAGCTAAGGATTTAGTTGATGTTTGCAAGCTCAATTTAGTCTAATTCATGTTCTAATTACCAAGCACATACCAAAACAAAAGAAAAACCGTTTGCATGAGAACTCTGAAATTCATGGACAATAAACCAAAGCAACTCATACCTGAAATAAGTACATGAACATGAATTACACTAAATTACTGTTATGAAAGAGACTTTTTGTTATCTCTTTCTACCGAACATCAAGATGATATAATTACAGCGTTGAACAACACCTCGAGGTACCTCGATGATTTATTTAATATAGATAATAACCATTTTTCCTCACTGATCAATAAAATTTATCCTCAAGAACTACAGCTTAATAAAACAAACACTTCAGAAAAAAGCAAATTTTCTGTTCTCTTTTTCGTTAATTGTTTGTGGCGTCTTATTTGAATTGACATACTTATTTTAAAAAAATGCTCTCTCTCTCTCTCTCTCTCTCTCTCTCTCTCTCTCTCTCTCTCTCTTCTTTTTCGCTGCGTGGGGAGGCTGTGTTTTGTGGGTGTGGCGATTTCTGATATGCATATTTCACTTTTTTTAAATCTTAATCTTTTCATTGTAAATGATAACGTCCTTACTAAAACATATGATACTATAAAAATGATGATTTTAATTATTATATAGAAATTTTTCCGTTTTTAGACGGCAATGTTCCGCGTGCAACATCTTACGGGGTTTATATCTCACAACTTGTTCGCTTTTCTAGAGCTTGCAACGATGTTAACGATTTCAATGAACGTAATCTTTGCAAAACATATAAACTTTAAAAACAATGTTTTCGGTATCACAAATTAAGGAAAGTTTTGCAAGTTTTATCGCCGATATCCAGATTAAAATCAAAAATACAGGTGCAGTTTAAAATCACTATTGCAGCAAGGTATTTCACAGCCAGTTTCTTATGGAGATTTAATTTATAAACATAAGTAGATAAAAGGAAATGTTAATTTCTCCCGGATATTCGTAAATCTGTAAATTAAAAAAGTAAGGTTACCAACATGATATTCTATAGCGATCTGCAGGCCTGGTGATTAACCCATCTACAGTTGATCAATATTCTTACCTGTTTGGTTGCACGACGGTGGCAGGGGTCTAAGAGTTTATGAAGGTTTATGGGGAAATCTTTTATAAGAACCCAAAAGTTCGAATTGTTTCTTTTATCACTGTCATCGTGTTCTTGCTAATTTTACTCTACGAGCTCTGGTCTCGGTAAGGTCATTGAGTACCCACTCCTTTGGCTTTGCAATGCTATTAGCTTCTTAATTTTTATATGCTTGTGTGCTTTTTGTTATTGTTGAGCTGATGGGTGGGTTGTAGTTATTTCATCAAGACAACGTGTACTTGTGCGTTGATATTAGAACCTGTTGGGGGCAAGTGTGAGGTTGGTGCACCCTAGAACCTGGTTTAAACCCCCCGTGGCAATTTGTTTTGCCACTGACCGTTCCAAGGCGATAACACCAAGGGTTTTCGTTTTCGTAAATTGTTTGTCGCGTATTATTTGAATTTGCCATACTTATAACAAACATGCTCTCTTTTCCTCTATTCTCTTTTGCAGCTGTGTTTTGTGAATGTGGCGATTCTAATTACGCATATTTCACTTTTTGTAATAGGCGTTTTTCTTTAACAAGAAAAGTGTTTTGTTTCTTTTCTTAACAAAGTTATTATCCATCTTAATTATATAGTTCACTGTTCTAAAGTTAACCATTCTTATACCCCAATATTCTAGTCTAGAGTAAGAACATTTATTTTTGTCTTGTCAGGAGAGTCATTCCATAAAAATTATAAAACAACTTTTAATTACCACATTTTTACATGGCAGAATTATTATCCTTCTATTGCATATCGTAAACAAAGTCTGCATTTCTTATAATTTTAGTATTTGTGTATAATTAACAGATAGAGAGACAGTGGGTTTCCAGGTCGACAACCATTGTTTATATTAAACAAATCAGACAGATGTCCATCAATTTGGTATGCAAGTGATTACTCCTTGTTTTTGTGAAAAAAAATGGACAACTATCCCAAGCCATATGCTTCATTATCAAATCTTACTTAAATGACCTAAGTCAATCCAAAAAAAATGTTGGCGTGAAACCATTCATGCTAGGTGATGTGTATTTGACATTTTCTTATGACATATTTCATTTCATCAAAGCTTAGTTAAATTCAAATATACAGGTGCAGTTTAAAATCACTATTGCAACAAGGTATTTCAAAGCCAGTTTTTATGGAGATTCAATTTATAAACTTAAATATTAATTTCTCAGAGTTATTCGGAGAAAACATCTGTAAATTCAAAACAAGAGGGCCATCATGGCCCTATATTGCTCACCTAGGTACAAAAGTACTCTCAGCTTTACCCCAGGGCCTACATTTAAATAATGCTGGTAAAGGGTCTCTTCACAATACTCAACACGAAATATCTAAGGTCTAGTTGCATTAGTTTCAGAGAAAAATGATTATTTATGTTTTCCTATATAAATCAATGTAAACTAAGAGAACCCTGGGGGTGGCCAATTTTGGTCCAGGGGACATAATTTGAACATACTTGGTAGATTTCCACTAGACAATGCTACATACCAAATATCTAAGCTTAAGGCATTGAGGTTTCCAGTAAGAAGATTTTTAAAAATTGCCTTTTTTACATATTAAGGGCCCCCGGGGCGGGGCCAATATTGACCCCAGGGCCAACATTTTAACAATGTTGGTAAAGGGTCTCTTCAAAATACTCAACACTTAATATCTAAGGTCTAGTCCTATTAGTTTCGGAGAGAAATGATTTTTCATGTTTTTCTATATAAATCAATGTAAACTAAGAGAACCCTGGGGCGTCGCCAATTTCGGTCCAGAGGACATAATTTGAACAAACTTGGTAGACATCCGCTAGACAATGCTACATACCAAATATGTAAGCTTAAGGCATTGAGGTTTCCAGTAGGAAGATTTTTGAAGTATTCCTTTTTTACATATTAAGGGCCCCCAGGACGGGGCCAATTTTGACCCCAGGGCCTACATTTAAACAATGTTGGTAAAGGGTCTCTTCACAATATTCAACACCAAATATCTAAGGTTTAGTCCTATTAGTTTCGGAGAAAAATGATTTTTAATGTTTTCCAATATAAATCAATGAAAACTTAGAGAACCCTGGGGCGTGGCCAATTTTGGCCCAGGGGACATAATTTGAACAAACTTGGTAGACATCCACTAGACAATGCTATATACCAAATATCTAAGCTTTAGGCATTGAGGTTTCAAGTAGAAAGATTTTTTAAGTTTGCCTTTTTCACATATTAAGGGCCCGCGGGGCGGGGATAATTTTGACCCCAGGGCTAACTTTTGAACAAAATTGATAAAAGGTCTCTACACAATACTCAGCACCAAATATCTAAGATCTAGTCCTATTAGTTTTGGAGAAAAATGATTTTTCATGTTTTTCCTATATAACTATGTGTAAACCAAGAGAACCCTAGGGCGTGGCAGATTTTGGCCCAGGGGACATAATTTGAACAAATTTAGTAGACAACCATTTGACAATGCTATATAAAATATCTAAGCTGTACGCATTGTGATTTGTGAGAAGAAGCTTTTAAAAGATTTCCTATATAAGTCTATGTAAAATGAAGTGACCCCCTGGGGCGGGGCCAACTTTGACCGCAGCGAAATAATTTGAACAATCTTTGTAGAGTTCCACTAGAGGGTGCTAAGTGCCAAATATCTCAGCTCTAGGCCTTGTGGTTTCAGACAAAAAGATTTTTCAAGTTTGTCCTATATAAGTCTATGTAAAATGAAGTGACCCCTGGGGCGGGGCCAATTTTGACCCCAGGGAAATCATTTGAACAATCTTTGTAGAGTTTACTAGAGGATGCTAAATGCCAAATATCTAAGCTCTAGGCCTTGTGATTTCAGACAAGAAGAATTTTCAAGTTTTTCCTATATAAGTCTATATAAAATGAAGTGACCCCTGGGGCGGGGCCAATTTTGACCCCAGGGAAATAATTTGAACAATCTTTGTAGAGTTCCACTAGAGAGTGCTAAATGCCAAATATCTAAGCTCTAGGCCTTGTGATTTCAGACAAGAAGATTTTTTTTTAGTTTTTCCTATATAAGTCTATGTAAAATGAAGTGACCCCTGGGGCGGGGCCAATTTTGACCCCAGGGAAATAATTTGAACAATCTTTGTAGAGTTCCAGTAGAGGATGCTAAATGCCAAATATCTAAGCTCTAGGCCTTGTGGTTTCAGACAAGAAGATTTTTCAAGTTTTTCCTATATAAGTCTATATAAAATGAAGTGACCCCTGGGGCGGGGCCAATTTTGACCCCAGGGAAATAATTTGAACAATCTTTGTAGAGTTCCACTAGAGGGTGCTAAATGCCAAATATCTAAGCTCTAGGCCTTGTGGTATCAGACAAGAAGATTTTTAAAGTTTGTCCTATATAAGTCTATGTAAAATGAAGTGACCCCTGGGGCGGGGCCAATTTTGACCCCAGGGAAATAATTTGAACAATCTTTGTAGAGTTCCACTAGAGGATGCTAAATGCCAAATATCTAAGCTCTAGGCCTTGTGGTTTCAGACAAGAAGATTTTTCAAGTATTTCCTATATAAGTCTATGTAAAATGAAGTGACCCCCGGGGCGGGGCCAATTTTGACCCCAGGGAAATAATTACAACAATCTTTGTAGAGTTCCACTAGAGGATGCTAAATGCCATATATCTAAGCTCTAGGCCTTGTGGTATCAGAAAAGAAGATTTTTTTCAAGTTTTTCCTTTCGGTTGCCATGGCAACCAGAGTTCTGCATGGAATTGATTTCTTTGAACAACTTTGGAAGAGCTTCATGCAAGGAACATCCGTGGTAAGTTTCATCAACTTTGGCCCAGGGGTTTAAGAGGAGATGTTGTTTAAAGCAAAAATTGACGACACACGACGCACGACGCACGACGGACACAGGGCGATCCTAAAAACTCACCATGAGCACAAGTGCTCAGGTGAGCTAAAAAGGTATCCAACATGATATACCACAGAGCTCTGCATGCCTTGTGATTAGCCCATCTACTGTAGTTCGTTTTGCTTACATCTTTGGTTCTACTACGGTGGCAGGGGTTTCAGAGTTTATGAAGGTTTATAGTGGAAAACTTGTAAAAGAACCTAGAAGCTTGATCTGTTTATTTTATCCCTGTCATCGTGTTCTTGATGATTTGACTCCAGGGACTCTGGTGACGGTAAGGTCATTGAATACCAGCACTTTTGCTTTCCAATGCTTTTAGCGTCTTATAAATATATGTCTGTGTGCTTTTCCATGCACAAATGTCATGTGGATGGATGGGTTGGAGTTATTTCACCAAGACAACGTGTATTTTTTTGTTCATATAAGAATCGTTTTAGGCAAGCTTGGGGTTGGTGTGCTCTAGACCAGATTTAAACCCTTAGTGGCAAAATGATTTGCCACTGACCATTCCAAGGCGATAATCCCTAGGGCTCTCATTTTCGTTAGTTGTTTGTGGCGTCTATATTGAAACTGATCATTGCATAACCAAGCTCCCTTCTCTCTACTTTTCTACTGTGTGGAGAGGCTGTGTCTGCTGCATGTGGCCATTCCCGATATGCTTATACAGTTGTTGTTGTTTTTTTATTCTAAAATGGCTTTTTCCTTTTCTGAAAGTTCTTATTTCTAACAGAAGGTAAAAAGGACGTTAAGGTTGGTGTTGTCTCTTACTTAGTATCAGTACATTTTTTAAACATAAATTATGTCTCGGCTTCTTTTAATATGCTTCCTAATTTTGTAGCAAATCCCCAACAAAGACACGAATTGAATTCATATTTTTTTTTTAAAGAAAGTTTTGTCAGTTTATAACATTTTAGAATCCATTTAGCTCTAGACTAGTGCTAGCCTTCAAGTTTATATTTTTCTTTTAGTCAACTGTTAAAACACCAGCACTATACTTTTGTAAATTCATAATCTCATTTATCATGTTTTACTCTTTCAATTTTTGTCTAAAGAATAAGAAATGTGTTTTCATCTAAATTCAAGCATCAATGTTTGAAAGAAGAGTCTTTAACAATAAGAATTTGGCATTTCTTGCCACACCAAAAAATTCTAACGGTCTTTTTATAGTTAATAGTTATTGAAATTGATTCTTGCCATTACGAGCCTTCCACAACAGTACACGGCCTTGCAAACATTGAATACTATGTCATAGCTGCCTGTTGTGGAAAATAATACATATACGCTTCTGAGCATGGAGATTTAGGATGAAGGCGGCAAACACAATAAAAGTAAGAAAAAATGGCAAGGGTACCATGCGATGATTTTTCTCTTTGGCCTTATTACCTTTTGTCGTCTAGAGTTAATGTATTTCCGCTCGACACCTATGAATTTGTGCACATTAATGTCGAGGATTTGCTTCACGGGGAACATATAGCATGGAAATCAGCCACAAATACCTTGAGATATCATATGCCGATTTTAATAATATTATCTTTCATATACAATTATGCAATAAACAAATTAAATACTATAATTCATTAAATATATAAGAAGACAGTCACGGAAAAAGATTGTTTTATTGCATATATCGGCGAGTTTAATTAACTTTTCCTGAACGATTCTTACCGATATGAAACCTTTAAACTATTTTGCTCAGTGACGTTATCAAAATTTTCTTTTTTTGTCACGGACTGTTAAGTTACCGATAATTTACTGTAAAATAATTATCTTGTACAATTCAATAAAAAATACGCTCTAATGTAACGTTGGTTGATCAAAAATAACAGATTGAATATAAACTAGATGGGTGTTCAGTTGAATACTTGTGTCGCCCTCTAGTACTTAGTCAGAATAAAAAAGCCATGTTCTAAAAGGGGCTTAAATCCTTTAAATGTGACCTTGACCACGACTGTTTTGTCATAACAAATTTAATTTGAAAGTTTGATGAAGAAATATTAAGAAATGACAAAGTTATTGCTAACGTTAAGTTTTCACGCCAAAAAAAGTACAAGAAGGAGCAAACCTCCATCAAATTGACATTGACCTAAAGAATTTGGCAGTAAAATGATCGTGTTGTCATAAGCAATATAATTTGAAAGTTTGATAAGGAAATATTATGTATGGCAAAGTTAAAGCCAATGATAAGTTTTCGAGTCATAAATTCATAATCCAAGTACAAAACTGGATTAACTCCATCAAGTGTGACCTTGACCTAAAGAATTCGACATCATCATGACTATGTGTCATAAGCAATATACCGGTAATTTGAAAGTTTGAGCAGACGGACAAAGCGATCCCTATGAATCGCCTATTCTTAGAAAGGACAACATAAAAAGTTGTAATATTCATAAGCAGCAATATTAAAATAAATATTTAAGCACAATAATATTGAGAAAAATAAAATAAGTTATATGAGTTGGTTTCAATCTGTTTGAAGCGTTTACGTGCCTCTAAGCATTAACGTTAACTCGTATATCCATTCCTTTCACGCAATATCTGGATTGCTCCTCCAACTAAGTTCAAACTACCAGTTACTAAAACCTGGACATGTCGTATCATGTCGTGCTCTCCAGGATCTCGTACCTTCTCTTCGTTGGTAATACGCTGGTGCTTTCCCAGTTTGTTCTCTTGTTGCATTTCGGAGCAACCATCAACCCCTCCCCTTGAATTGAATATGAAACTTTCACCAGCATCCTGTACTTGCATACCTGCAAGGCCTGCACCACAAGTTTGAACAACGTATGCTCCGACACCGTCAGTGATGCCGGAAACGCCTTCAGCTTGAACTGAGCATGCGCCAACACCTTTATTGCTACCAGATACGCAGTCATCTAGAGCGTATGCCCTAAAATCTTGAACGACGCCGTTTCTCTGCACACTAACACGCTGCCGCTTGTAAACCCACTCGATGGCGTCTGCTATCGATGGAAAGGTATGTAATGCCATGTGTCGTTGTATGGTTTCAGATCCCTGATTTTCAGAACTGGAATAAATAAAAATATCATTACATGTACTACCATTCCCATTGAAATCATTTAGGAGTAGGTAAGTAATATAAAATAAGGTAAATATATTTTTATGCAAGAATAGTTTTTCATAGTGTAGGGTTTAACAAAATATATAAGCGATGTTAATTTTGGTGTATGGTGTCCTGGACAGAAATTAAGTTATTTTTGTTTTTATCATATTTTTCATTATTTTTCTGTTTGACGATACAAATAACTTAGCACATTTTCATATTTTGTTTTTGCCACGGTAATTGCAGAATAATGATAACATAATTCATTGAAAATTAAAAAAAGATACAAAGTAACAAAGAACACAGCTTAATCAAGCTGGTTGCATAGGCTTTTATTTAACAAAGATTTAAATTGATTCTCATATAAACTCATTCTCTCTTTTCCTCTATTTTTTGGCTGCGTGGGGAGGCTATGTTTTCTGGTTGTGGAAATTCTTGATATGAATATTTTATTTTTTAAGATATCAGACAAAAAGATAACCTCATAACATAATTTACATAATTACATAAATACTAATTTTGGCCTTTGAAGTAAAAACGTCAGATAAATTTACGGCAAAATCAGTTTTTAACACTTTTTGTGCAGTATGGTGGTCGTGGAAAATCTCATTGTGTAAATAAGTTGTTATGTAATCTGTATTAAATCGGTTACCAGTGGCATATGTATTACGTTTTTTTCTGTTTTGTTGTTGTTATTGTTGTTGTTTTTTTTTGGCGGGGGGTGGGGGGTGGGGGGGAGGAGTGGGTGCTGAGGAGGGGTTCCGGCTAGCTTTAGTGTTAACATGCGCGGAGTCATGCCGGACGGGTTCGATTCCAAGTTCGGGTGTATATGCAAGTTGCTATCAATTTCCAGTACATTGTGGAAGCCATAGATATTAATTACCTTAAAGAGGACAAGACATTGAAAACATGGTTACTACCTTTAGAGTGGACAACATATTGACCATGAAATTACTAACCGAAGAGAGCAGAATCCATTGACCACGTGATTATTTACTTAAAATAGAACAACACACTGGCTTCGCTTTACTAATCTGATAGAGAACAACACACTGACCCCACGCTGTACTAATCTGATAGGGGTTATATGTAATACATTGACTACTCTGTACTAACCTGAAAGGGGTTAATACATTGACTACGCTGTACTAACCTGAAAGGGGTTAATACATCGACTACGCTGTAATTTCTGTATATAGATCCGCCACGTAAGGGATCATTGCACAAGTTTTCCCATATTGCCTTTTCTTCTAAACACTTGTTGAACAGGAACTCTTTTGTTACAGAGCATATCCCGTGATCTGAAAATACATCAATAAAATAAGGGAGATAAATTTGTTACAAAACTATGCGCTTACCAATTATAATCATGTGTCAGCGATATTCGCCGATTCAGGTGACGCACTCATGCATATAAGATGGGGTAATGCTCAAATTCTGTAGGATATCATGTTAGAAAGTTGGATTAATTTTTTAAAAATAAAAATTTGACCATATCATTATTAAACAGAAAACTGTTTTGCATATATTGAACATAGAACGCAACTTATACGATAAGCTCAAGTGAAAAGCATTTGCAACCATTCACAACACAGGAGATCATAGAAGCATCACAGCACAGATCATAGAAGCAAAAGTAACATGCGCAAAGCTGACCAATATATGTTTTTGCAATGAAAAACCAGAAATTCGAGAAAGACTGTTATCATGACTCCTTTCAGGTTCAAGGTCAATAGCCTGTATAAGCGTCAGTCTTCCGGCCGATAAATGTAGACCTTGGTTCAAGTGATTCGGGTTCTGTGTCGTGTACATTATAGTCCGGTGTGACTATAATTGTTCGTTACCACAATGGTATGATAGGGCTGTGCCCGGTTTACCTGGAACCTCCTTGTGTGTATAGAGCATATTGGTACAGAAGAGAACCGCGTCAAAATCACAACACATCAACGGCTTCAGTAGATCCTCGGCATTTCTTTCGAGCGCTATGAAAACTATCAGGACTCGATAAACACCATTTCTGAAAATTCAGTTCATTGCCATTATTGAGCGAAGGTCAATGCCTATTGTCGGCTTGATGGAATTAATTACACCTATTAGCATAATACGTCCAAATAAGATTTTTTTTCTTGCTCTTTTTTCAGTCCCCAATATCGGGAATAACTCTAGCTTTACTTAATAATATCTTATTCAAATACTTATTAATATGCAGTTGTATTAAAATTCTCCTGACAGCGATGATCTGTAAGTTTCATGTGATATTAGTCATTGATCGTTAAAACTTTTAAGTCATACCCACTTTGGCGGAATATTTTCTTGTGAAGCCTCTTACTCTTGCTCTTCGATTTAAATTATCGCCTAAATATGAAAGCACTGTTTTAAAATACTATATGAAACACCCTTATGCAGCACCGTGTGGATTGAATAGTCCTATTTACGTACATTTGCAGAACGCGAGCGTGTGTCGGACGAAAAAGGGTAATTATTTAAAGATATGCTTTTATTTTTCAAAAACGCATGTTATACACGGAATGCGCACTGTTAGACCGTATATGTCACAAAATGTATATGTCACACGTGACTGTGATATATTCTTTCGAATACGTGACACGTGTGAATATATTCGGTCGAATACGTCACACCCTTCAGCCGAATATGTGACACATAATGTGACATATTCGGTTAGAATTAGTTTTTCTATGCTCATCAAAACGTATTTGTCACTTATCAAAACTGTGTCAAAAGTGAAAACGGTGTATATAAATAGAAGTCCAATTATTTAAAATATTAAAGAACATTAACCTAGTGCTGGAATTGTTAATATCATCATCATCATCATCATCATCATGCAACATCGCGACAACACGATGCGACAACAGTGATACTGTTGTCGCAATGTCGCATATCGGGCTTCAATGCGATAACACGATGCGATATTACGACATTAGTATCGTTTTTGCGCGATGTCGTATCGTGTTCTTGCGTTTCATTATCGTTTTATCGCATTGTCGAGCGACGCTCGACGCTCGACGGGCAACAACGCGACAAGGTATCGCGTCATCCGAAAGACGACATCACTCTGATCTCAGCTGACACTGTATACTAAAGACTGGGTATGACGGGCTTGTTCATGAAAATTAAAAAAGAGATTTTACGTGTAATGATGTGATGTTGTTTAAATAACTGTTAAAGTTATGTCAGTTTCTTGTTTATTAAAGTTATAAAAAAAAGATCCAAATGTTGTTATTTTGACTTAAAAACTTGATGTCAGTTTCTCGTCTTTTAAAACTATTTGTGTTAAAGTTCTTGTGGCTCCTTACTGTACTCGTATATCTGCAAAAATGTTACAAAAAAAATCTCTCGTGATGATGATGTTGATGGTGATGTTTCGTTGACGTTAATGAAGACAAGCTGCTGCTGCTCTGGTCAAAGATAATGGCAACGATGTTTAGAATTGGTTTATTGTATGAAATATGTAATATTTACGGTCAGACATTTATTGCTAATTTGCACAAACGTATATGTCACATGAAGACAGGTGTGATTAATTCGGCCGAATATGTCACACACGTGTGACATATACGTTATGTGACATATACGGTCTAACAGCACGCTCATATGGTGGCTGATTTATGCCATTTCGTTTTTTCGTTATTTCGCCGCGAAATAACGCCAAGCGAAAAAACGAAATAACGAAAATACGCCAGGCGAAAAGATGAAATAACGAAAAAAAAGCCTCACGAAAAGACGGAAAAACGAAAGAACGCCACGCGAAATAACGAAAAAAACGCTATATTTTTTGCGCGAAATAACGAAAAGTCGCCGTGCAAAAAAAACGCCAATTTAACTGTAAAAATAGCGTTCTTTCTAGCTTTGCCTGGCGTTTTTTCGATCTTTCGTTTGGCGTCTTTTCATTATTTTGCTTGGCGTCTTTTCGCTCGGCGTTATTTCGTTATTTCGCCTGGCGTTTTTTCGTTGTTTCTCGTGGAGTTTTGTCGTTATTTCGCGTGGCGTTATTTCGCTTGGCGTCTTTTCGTTATTTCGCTTGGCGTCTTTTCGTTATTTCGCTTGGCGTTTTTTCGTTATTTCGTCTTTTCGCGTGGCGTTTTTTCGTTATTTCGTCTTTTCGCGTGGCGTCTCTTCGTTATTTCGCTTGGCATTTTTGGCGTTATTTCGCTTGGCGTCTTTTCGTTATTTCGCTTGGCGTCTTTTCGCTCGGCATGCATGTTTCTGGCAATGACTCAAAGTGCTATGCACAAGAACCGTATCTCTACCTTCTTTCGGTTTTTAATTATTGCCCTTTGATTTATTTTACAGAGCATTTCTTGTGCGGAGCGTAACTTTGTCACCATAGGTTCAAATGACTCCAAACTTGGTATGCATGTTTCTTGCAATGACTCGAAGTGCATTGCACAAGAATCTTAACTCTACCTTGTTCCGTTTTTGAATTAATTTTCTTTGATTTTTATAGAGCATTTCTTGTTAGGAGCGTAACAATGTCACAATATGTTCAAATGACTCCAAACTTGGTATGCATGTTTCATAAAAGCAGTGTTAAGTATGCTTTGCGACAATATTGCTCATAGTTTGTCCCATTAATGTCGTTAAATTATTCCCCTTTGGTTGACTTTAATGAGCATTTCTTGTCATTCTTTTAAATTATTCGCCTTCATTGATTTTAGTGCCTTTCTTGCCAAGGGCATAACTTGTTGTGCATGTTTCTTGCAATCAGACAATTAAAATGCTATTTTATATGTGAATTTTGTGCAAATACATTGCTAATAACTGTACAACAAAAAACTAATTAACATTTTTTTATGTCGACTAACAAAAATTTCGTTAGGCGACACATCCGACTCGCGGAGCTCTAGTTTATTTAATTTGTTTATCAACTCAAACCAACAAATGTTTTTGTTGTTGGGATTGGGTGGGAATTCAGGCACTTGACTTTTATTTCCCAAAACTCGCTTCAATCAAAACTTTTTGGTGGTGGTGGTTGGGAAAAATCATTTGTACCGACTCTTCCCTTCCATTTTTATCCCCCGCCGCGTAGCGGGAGGGGGGTATAAGAATCGTCTTCGTCCGTCCGTCTGTCTGTCCGTCTCTCCTTAATCCGTGAATTGTTGTTTTTACCCATATGTCCAGCTTCACTGTTGCTACACATGTCAACCGGAAGGCGAAAACACGAAAAAACGCCAAGCGAAATCACGAAATAACGCCGAGCGAAAAGACGCAAAGCGAAATAACGAAAAGAAGCCACGCGAAAAGACGAAATAACGAAAAGACGCCACGCGAAAAGACGAAATGAAGCAAAAACGCCAAGCTATATAACGAAAAGACGCCACGCGAAAATACGAAATAACGAAAAGACGCCACGCGAAAAGACGAAATAACGAAAAGACGCCAGGCAAAAAGACGAAATAACGAAAAAACGCCACGCGAAAAGACGAAATAACGAAAAAACGCCACGCGAAATAACGAAAAGACGCCAAGCGAAATTACGACAAGACGCCAGGCGAAATAACGAAAAAACGCAAAGCGAAATAACGCCACGCGAAATAACGACAAAACTCCACGCGAAACAACGAAAAAACGCCAGGCGTAATAACGAAATAACGCCGAGCGAAAAGACGCCAAGCGAAATAACGAAAAGACGCCAAGCGAAAGAACGAAAAAACGCCAGGCGAAGCTAGAAAGTACGCTACTTTGTACAGTTAAATTGGCGTTTTTTGCATGGCGACTTTTCGTTATTTCGCGCAAAAATAGCGTTTTTTCGTTATTTCTAGTGGCGTTCTTTCGTTATTTCGTCTTTTCGCGTGGCGTTTTTTTCGATGTTTCGTCTTTTCGCGTGGCTTTCTTTCGTTATGTCTTCTTTTCGCTAGGCGTTATTTGCGGCGAAATAACGAAAAAACGAAATGGCATAAATCAGCCACCATACGCTCATGAATACTTTTGATCGGGAATTTGGTTGTTGCTGAGAATGGTGTAGTAAGGTCCTGAAAGTCAAGTGTATGGTGCGGACAAAATTTGCGAGAATAATTAAAGAACAATCCTTATTTTGATTCATATCTTAAAGGTGAGATGTTAGATATTGTAAACTAAGTTTTATCGCACATTAACTGTTTCCTTATGTCTTTAAATTGCTATTATAGCACTAACTCCGACAAATCTCACGACTTGGCCAAAACCAGATTTAGGGTACTGGTTACGAACCAAAAAATTACGAGTACTATTTACGAGTGCAAGATCCCCACAAGAAAACAAACTATTTGTACTGCGCGAGATTCTTTGTGAAGAACTACTTTTTCTGCCTGAGACTCGTTTAAAACTGCCCACTCTGATTTTTCCGTGAAGGAGTGCTTATCTGTGCCCAAGGTTATAACACTAAGCAAGGAAACCAGTCTCAAATCTCGAGGATCTGATTGGCTGAAATGGCACCTATTCGCCATTTCAGCCAATCAGATGCTTGAGATTTGAGACTGGTTTCATGAAACTTACCTTGATTTTGATCGTTCTTCTGAAGATTCCGAAATGAACCATTCAACACACTGCTGCAAAATAATTATTATACCGGGTCATAACCGACATGAAATTCATTATTGATGTCGCTCTAGTGACATACTGGTCCCCATATGTGCACGAGCTGTTGGAGTTTATGTTACAAAAACGCATTTTACGCACAGCCATGATTGTTTGAATTTATGTGCGTACAATTAACCCATGTCAAACTACACCGGCCATAAAATTTTATTTTTTTTTCGCATAGATTAGAAATAAACTCTTCAATTTTAAAACAAAATAAGATGCAAAATTTTACCTTTTTTATGAAAGTGCCATTAAAATCCCCTCGTTCCTTTGTAAACCAAGAATTTAGTCGAGGTGTATGTAAACCTCAAAGTCACAAGTTAGATCGTCCGGAATTGCATTTTGC
Source organism: Corbicula japonica (assembly GCA_038501625.1). NCBI lineage: Eukaryota > Metazoa > Mollusca > Bivalvia > Venerida > Cyrenidae > Corbicula > Corbicula japonica. The sequence goes on along the minus strand of JAZAYU010000094.1, from coordinate 2,337,619 downwards.
ATAAGTGCATAGAATTGTTTAAAATTACTTAAGAATCCGTATTTAAATAAGGAGACGTGAATTTTCGCCAACGGAGAATAAACCCGATGCCGACAGTTTGTTGTGTGACTTGTTTTCACTGCTTAATTAAATGTGAGTGGTTTGCGAATTACAGAGAATTTGATGTTTATTTCACAAAAAGAAGCGAAAATGGTGTATCATTGTTTTTCAAGTTTTGTCGAGTATACTCAAATAAACACTGGGAAATTTTTTAAATATGATCGGTGTAGTTAGAACATTTGATAAGTGTAGTTAAAATAATTAAGAAAAATCCATGAAATTTACCGTACAAAATAATATGTGTTCTAGCAACTATTGATCTTAATGGGTTCCGTGTATGATGATAGCCACAGATCGCCTGATTCTACGATAAGTGCATAGCTCCAGAAACACCATGATGACGAAAGTTAGGGCCGTACATGACTTTTTGTCAACTTATTATCATGTAAAGTACTTGCTTCCGTAAGCAAAGAAAATTTAAACAATTTGGATAAAATATCATTATGATTGAATTTACCTGCATGCTTTCCTGTGTATGGGCTCCGTCAAGGTAGAATGTAATTCCTGATTCTTTGATCGTCTGGTTTCTTCCTTGCCATCGGCACTGCTCCAAACCTGCCAGATAATTACAAGCGTTCTGTAAACAATGCATCTTGTTATCTAGCCCGATAAAAATGGGCTTTCAGACGATAAAATTGGTTTCCAACTTTTAGTTTTTATGGAACACTGCAGTTGGATGAACTTGAGGTATGGTGTTAAAATATTACAAAGAATTGCCAATCACAGAGAACTAAGTTCTCGACAATTAAAAGCCGTTCAAAAGAGTAAACAGTACCTAACTGTTATACAAAGGTTGCCATCATTGAAATCTTTGAAATTAACAGGCTATGAAATATTAAGCCTATATGATGTTGCCCGCGCAGCACTACAATCTAAAACATAAAAAGGCAATATTAAAATCAAAATAATCTCCTTTAAAGTTTTGTGAACAGACCTAACACTGACATTGTTGTATGTTGCATCACAAGGAACCTCTGCAAGATATGAAGATACGTCCCAGAAAGATGCTTCGTTTGTTCGAATTTGTAAAACTATGTTTGGCTTGGCTCTTGACAGAGATAGAAAAATTTGCTTACCTCGACGATATGTTGAGGTCAGCGTTACTGACTTTGCAGTCTCAATGGTATGCTTGTATGGCGACACGACATTTAGGTCGGATCTTGTTAAATCTTTGGATTCTAAAATATCGTTTAGATCTTTAGATAGTTAGATCTAAAATGTTTGTCAAATATCACTATTCATTATCAAGTAACAACATTTAGAGTTCCATTAACCGTTGTTTATTGCTCAAATTGTAAGAAGTAACGCATGTTTGGTAATTTTCAGTGAAATTTCGAACTGCTGTGAAAAAAAATGACACAAACCGTCAGCGAAATGTTTATACTGCAATATTTATATAACATATTTTAAAAATCTATTTAAAAGGATTTTACCTGAAATGTGTTGTGAATATTTGTAGAAATCGCTTTCTTTACAAGACCTTGCCTAATTAAAACGTGCACAAACTTATATCGGAAAAATCGCTTGCGCCAGTTAGGTAATTTGCTTATTTCTCACTAATTTCTGATAAAAGTGACCATACTTCTTTCATAAAACATTTTCGTTGAAAGTGTATCTCCTATATTCTTTTGATGTTGCTTTCTCAAACATTTAAACACAAAGTTTGTCAGAAATGTCGAAATTCTGAATATGGTTCACATGCTCTCAAAATCAAGATTTTTAATGATTTACTTAAAACCAATTCCTCGTATGTTGTTCGGTCAATGTCATTTTATTTTCTGGCATATATGCCTATTGCTTTTATTTCCGCGTCGAGATACTGACACATTTTCTGCAGTTTTGAAAATAAGTACACATTATACAGTTTTAATATTTAAATGCAAAAGATTCTATTAGACGACCGCTTCTGGACAATAATACGAGCAAATAGCCCTTAACCTTATCAAAATTTTCCATATGTATGTTAAGAGAAATTTACCTTGCACCTAAACATACCATTACGCCAGTTTATCCAAGTATTACATAGCTGCACTGCCAAAGCGGCATTCAGTTTCTGGTACGATCCTTTAATGCCAAGTTTCACATCGCTGTCACAGTCTGAAAGCTCCGGACACACATACAGTGGGCACTAAAAATTATCAATATATTTAATTTTTTATATTTGCGGCATGCTCCTAAGCGCGATGTGGGTAATATAAAATACGCCCGTCCTTTGATTCAGTGTTATAGTACTTTACTTTCACTTGCGATCACGAAAGGTCCCATCGATCATGGGGCAGTTATAATAACTGGTCTCTAGGCTAAGCATTCATGAAAATGTTATGAATAAAGATAAAGTATTTGGCGAACCAAGTGATAATTAACAAGTGTACAAAGTTTCAAAGCTGTAGTGTTAGTACCGTAATACCCTACTAAGTCTAAGGGCACCCTACAGCCTTATTTGTCACGAAATTAATTATTTGTTGCGTCTCTACATTTTGGGACAGATTATTTAAGGTTCGGTATTTTTCGGTGTCCCTATGTGTTAAGACATTTTCAGATGCGTTATTTACGCGTCCCTAAAATCTAGAAATACCGATGTATGCATACAAGTCGACGATATTCAATAAATTGAGACATTGTTTTAACAATTAATTTTTTGCGATCCTTAAAATTGAGTCTGTGCCTTGACTTAGGATGATAACGGTAGTATGCTTGTTCATAAGCTTACAAAAAACTAGTTCAGAATTGAAAAAGGACCATAATTTTAACAAAATAGAAGTTATACTCAAGGTCGTTGCTATAAACACCTGGGGTATTTTGTTGAACAAGTTTTTGAAAGTACTTATCAAAATTAAACGATTCATCATAAAGTTACAAACATTTTATTTTGGAAGTACAACCAGTTTCTTTTAAATTGGCTTTTGGATTTATCACTGAGTGATGCAAATTGTAAAACGTATGCAGGCGTACCAAGCATTTTAAAGAAGAAGATGGGGATACCGTTTAACCTGTTTTTAGGGACGGATTTCAGGTGTCTAAGTTTGCACCCTTAAACTGACATTTTTCTTGACTTTTGGAAAAAGAGTAGAGAAAATGCTTACCCGAATCTCTTCTGCTCTACTGATTAAAACATTCATAGCTTCTGGGGGCTGGGGCACGGTGAATGCTGGTACTGCTCGCTGTCAAGTGAAACGAATGAAAGAATGGATGACACGCTATGACAAAATGGGGCTTATTTAAAATTGCGAGAAGTGTTGACTCTGGCCAAATTGAACAGTCCAAATATAATCTTTATGTTTTCTAAATGCATTAACAATGCTTCTCCGACTGAATGGAAACAGTGTGAACCCTGGTCAAACTGCATGGATCTGCAGACTGATCTGGATCAACACTGGTCGCGGAGACCATAGACCCCATGTTATCGTGATGCAGGGTGTGTAGACACGTTAAAAGTAATATTTTGTTCTAACTTTGATAAAATACCAAGGTTTCGTTGTTGTCGTTGTTGTTTTGTAATCACGTGTTTGTAAGTATGAATTTTATTTACAGTTCCAAATACTGCATTTTTATTTATACGTAATTTAAAATAGATCTGTCCTGTTGTGTAAGCATGCTTAAATAACAGTATTCGGGGTGGGGCGGGGTATGTTTAACTTAGTGGATTACTTGTGGCGTCTGTTTGTCACTTTAAGAGCTGTGCACATAAATATGCACTTCAAAGAGTCTTTCAAAAAGTCTGTAAAACTCTTTATAAATTCTTAGGTGAAAAAAACAACAACAAGAAAATGGTGGCTAATGACCAATAACATTTGAATGCGTGCATTTATTACATGATATAACGTTCACTCATAAAACGTCAACAAACTGCGACAGTAACACTGAGTATAAGTTGATGGGAAACTAGAAATTAAAACTCTTGAAAAAAAAATACTAGTAGACGTTCATGATTTGCTATGTGTTACTGGTACCTCATTTCATAACAGTCTAACATTTATTTGTGCAAAGTTTTATTAACTGCATTTTGCCGTTTAATTAATAATGAGATTAAGGTATTTTTCCTTTTTACATACAGCGATGCGAAGATTTAAGACTCTAAATCGCTTTACAAATCTATCACTGTCATTTGACACGCCGTCACGGTAAATGACAGATATCACCGCCCCCCCCCCCGCCCCCCCCCCCCCCCCCCCCCCCCCAAAAAGCTGAAGACCAGTCTTAAATCTCAAGCATCTGATCGCTATTTCAGTCAATCAGATTCTTGCGATTTGAGAATGGTCTCCAATCTTGGTTTAATGATTCTGGGCCCAGGTTGAAATAAAATTAGACGTGCACCGTTAAGTTAAACTTTAAAATGAGCTAACCGGGACAATCCCAAAAATGGTTGATCGAATAGCCCTGATATACGTAACCATTACTGCATGACATCGGTAACGGGTTTTTTACTGATAACAGTACTGACTATATGTACGGGGAGACTTTTTACGGCCGCCACAATGCACAAATAGCGCTACTGTGAATTTCAAATGATAGTGACTCTAGCTGGGAGCGAACCCGCACCGTCACGGCAACAGCGCCTAGCCCTGCAATTCCTGCGACGCAACCAACTGAGCTTACCGGGACAACCCCAAAAATGGTTGATCGGATAGCCCTGATATACGTAACCACCACTGCATGACATCGGTAACAGGTTATTTTACTGATAACAGTACTGACTAAACGAACATCTACCACAACGTAAAAAATTACCCTGAATATTCCGGCTTTGTGCCAGGCTATTTTGTCTATTGTTGAGCCCAAATAATAGGTGTGGTCTAATCCAAGAGAAGACACGCCACAAACAACCGGTTTCCTAAAAAGTCGTTAAAACAGTTGTGCCAAATTGATTTATTCCACCAAGCAATTATAAACTAAACATAGGAAGACCAAGGCCGTTCAAAAATGATATTCCGACAGAAAAATATGTAAAACCAGTATAGTAAGCGGGTTTATGCACCAAATACTTTTTATTCATTTCTTATATACTATTTCGTACAAATCTCCTTCTTATTTGAGTGACCTCCCCCCACCCCCTACCCGTCATTTCTGATTACTCCCAGACGTTTGACCCGAATATTAGGCACTCCAATGAAATAATCCCCGTAATCTGCAATACTGTAAAAACACCGTGAATACTGCCTACCAAAAAGGGGTTTTGGGTGGTGCAAGGTCAATCTTATGGCATTGGGTTAGCACAAAAATTACTTAAACCATAGATTTAACTGTTAAACCCATAGTTCAACGGACTTTAACCTAGGGTTTTTCTGTTAAAAATATAGCGTAAGGTCTTAAACTAGTGTTTTTAATCTGAAAAGTTGAAACTATAGAAGTAAGACAGGTAAAGCCTTGCTTTAAGTCGGTTAAACTATGGCTTTAACTTTTAAACCTATGGTTTGAGTAATTATTGTGCTTACCGCATACCATACACTCACATTTCTTAAGAGTATTAAAAAATCCTAATTCCCTTTTATCATTACCGATTTAAGAATATTAGCATCACTGGAATTTGTGTCGGGATTCTGTAAATATATCTTATTTCATAAAGATCAAATTTCAATTAGAACAAAACTACTTTGGTACTTACTCAACAGGCATCACTCACTTACCCGGCATTCTTCTAAAATACCACTTTAAATTTTCTGCAAATCGCTGAGCTACTTCCCATTATAGGCCCGCCTACATAAACTATGGTTGCTGGGTGATTGGTTTTCTATAATCAGTAGATAAAGCCTCCGACCAAAAGTATACTTCTACATGTATATAAATAGGTCTAATAGCTACCATCTAACAAATAAGCTTTAACGAAAACGAGACAACATTTGCATGGGTAAGTTAACTTCAAAAATAATATATTGCTTAAATCATTTTTATACATTAATGATTAAATGATTAATGTTGATCGTCGAAAGAATGGTTTAAATTAGTGCATGGGTGCTCATCTTAGCCAAAGACTGAGTTGTACAAACGGCTATTAATGTTAAAATAGCCCCTAGTACACACTGCCCATCCTTATGTCTACACCTTGAACACATAATTGTTTTACTACGTCATGTATATTGTTTTCTACTTCCAGATTAACAAGAACTATTTTATACGAAACCTACTTGATCACGTTAGTTACATCATATTCCCCTCCTTTGCCAACCTCCAAAACTGCCACATCAACTCCCTCGCGTAGGAATATGTACAGTGACATTAATGTGATAAATCCGTAAAAATTCGGCATCAGTCCCTCGTGATCGTCCTACATATATAACAAATATACATTAAGTAACATTTCACGCACTAACGCACGAATATGAAAAAGTTTCATTCTAAAGCCGTTTATTTGAAATTTTCTATCAAACATAAATTGTCGTCACTCTTAGAAAGATGTTTTTATTATTTTAAAAAAACTGACTGTGTGTAGTCATGTAGCAAAACGTAATAGATAATCATATAGTATACATTCTTAAATTAATTAAACTTAACAAAGAAATTATTAATATATCTGAATAGCGCTATCATACCTTAGATTTAAACTGAATAGCACTATCATACCTTAGATTTAAACTGTAAAGCGCTATCATACCTTAGGTTTAAACTGTAAAGCGCTATCATACCTTAGATTTAAACTGTAAAGCGCTATCATACCTTAGGTTTAAACTGTAAAGCGCTATCATACCTTAGATTTAAACTGAAAAGCGCTATCATACATTAGATTTAAACTGTAAAGCGCTATCATACCTTAGATTTAAATTGAATAGCGCATTCATACCTTAGATTAAAACTGAATAGCGCTATCATACCTTGGATTTATCGAGGCTATTGAAGATTTCCCAAAAGTAGGAGACAAACGTTTCGTGTGATATCGGAGACCCGTTCACTGCGACCCTTTCCCGAACCTCGATCAAATGTGGAGAACTGAAAAAAACATTTAGCTTTGTATTAGTTTCTCATTACACAATGGTGATTTTGTTTCAAATTTTTTCCACAGAATGCTATTTCACAGCTTAAGGCTCAGTTCCGATTGAGATATTATTAACTGCCTGCCAAAATCACCCGATTTTATTGTCTCTCGCATAATTTCATAAATAGCCGTTAATAATCGGAAATCGTATTTTCAATTTAAATTTTCAGTTATAAACATTCTAGCTAAGCAAGACTCAGTTTTGCAATTTTTGTAAACAAAATACCCATTCTCTCTTTTCTTCACTTCTTTTTTGACGGTGTAAGGAGGTTGTGTTTTTTGGATTGACGGTGTAAGGAGGCTGTGTTTTCTGGATTGACGGTGTAAGGAGGCTGTGTTTTCTGGATTGACGGTGTAAGGAGGCTGTGTTTTCTGGATTGACGGTGTAAGGAGGCTGTGTTTTCTGGTTTGACGGTGTAAGGAGGCTGTGTTTTCTGGATTGACAGTGTAAGGATGCTGTGTTTTCTGGTTTGACGGTGTAAGGAGGCTGTGTTTTCTGGATTGAAGGTGTAAGGAGGCGGTGTTTTCTGGATTGACGGTGTAAGGAGGCTGTGTTTTCTGGATTGAAGGTGTAAGGAGGCTGTGTTTTCTGGTTTGACGGTGTAAGGAGGCTGTGTTTTCTGGATTGACAGTGTAAGGATGCTGTGTTTTCTGGTTTGACCTTGTAAGGAGGCTGTGTTTTCTGGATTGAAGGTGTAAGGAGGCTGTGTTTTCTGGATTGACGGTGTAAAGAGGCTGTGTTTTCTGGTTTGACGGTGTAAGGAGGCTGTGTTTTCTGGATATGCCTATTCCTGGTATGCCTATTTTACTTTTTGACTATAATAAGAATTTATTGTTTCGGTTCACACCAAGTGAAATATTTAAATTGGGTATATATTAGGCTAACAGAACCAAGTGCTGCATGATTAAACATCAATGTAAACATCCATACTACATTTACGTTGCTTTTCATACGAATTAAACCAAATTAACAAACAAACTTTTAAGGATTTATTGAAAAAATTTATACAACGAATTCGCTTAACAGTTTGCTTCTCAAAATGCCAGTGTACTCTATACTCAATGTCGAAGCAAGTGTACCCTATCCTTTTCCATTTTTTTGCGTTTTAATATCAGTTGCTGATAGATACTGCATAATTTGCACCAGTAACATTGAATCTGTCGTTATTTAACAAATTTTTCGCAAATGCCAGAAAACGATTCAATATGTTCCAAGTGTGCTATATCCCCGAGCGATGAAAGCTGACGGACAATGTACACGATAAATTTTATTAACTACATAAGCTTACAATATTTGGAATACGAATATCACGAAATATGTCTTCAAGTACGGGGTACTTCAGGGCTGAAGGTTATTAAGCTGAGATTAGAAACCAGTCTCAAATCTCAAGCATCTGATGCTTGAGATTTGAGACTGGTTTCCATGCTCAGTTTTATAACCTTGGGCACAGTTTTTATTGCATGTAAAATGATCCAAGAATAAGCGAGAGACAATAAAAAAACATACATCGAATCGAGTGATTTTGGTAGGCTGGCGGTCATGTTTTTGTTACATGATTCGCTACCCTGATTAAGCTGCCTCCATACCCATAAAGGAATTAAAGGTATCCTTCTCCGACAGCCTGTCCATTCTACATTCTTGCAAATAGTTCACATGAGTGCGTTTTCCCATTACGCCTGTCTGGATGTGATGACTTTTTGTGTAAATAGTTATTGGTTTCTTGAGAAATTATATCAACACCTTTTAAAAGTTTTACAAATTTTGGCAAAGACATGATTTCTTGATAAGCATTGATTTCACGAAAATATTTGTAAATCGCCTTTATATACACTATCTACCATAGGATTATTCTTTCTTATATTAACCGAGTATCACGTGACTGTCTACTTATGCATAATCAGTTATACCTTAGAAATCCTGTCTTGTATCCATGATGACGCAACACACTTTCGCAGTATGCACATGTAGAGCCTTTACCTTTGGTTCCACTTACATGAATCACATTCAGCCCGTTAAGATCATCTTCCTAAAATTGATACACAAGACTCAAATGTCATTTATAATCTTTATTTTTACGAATCTGAGTCTATATTTTCTCTCAGCAATCTATGTGCTTACTAACCACAGTCTATACGAACCACAGTCTATGTGTACTTACCACAGTCTATGTGTACTTACCACAGTCTATGTGTACTTACCACAGTCTATGTGTACTTACCACAGTCTATGTTTACTTACCACAGTTTATGTGTACTTACCACAGTCTATGTGTACTTACCACAGTCTATGTTAACTTACCACAGTTTCTGCATACTTACCACAGTCTATGTGTACTTACCACATTCTATGTTTACTTACCACAGTTTATGCGTACTTACCAAAGTCTATGTGTACTTACCGAAGTCTATGTTTACTTACCACAGTTTATGCGTACAATGTATTTACCACTGTGACAGTCTAGGTGTACTAACCACAGCATATGTATAATAACCACAGTCTATGTGTACTAAGCACAGTCTATATGTACTTACCACAGTCTAGGTGTACTAACCACAGCATATGTTTAATAACCACAGTCTACGTGTACTAAGCACAGTCTATATGTACTTACCACAGTCTAGGTGTACTAACCACAGCATATGTTTAATAACCACAGTCTACGTGTACTAAGCACAGTCTATGTGTACTTACCACAGTCTAGGTGTACTAACCACAGTCTAGGTGTACTAACCACATCATATGTTTAAAAACACAGTCTAGGTGTACTAGCCACATTCTTTGTACTAACCACAGTCTATGTAGACTAATTACAGTCTATGTTTAATTACCAAAAGGCCAAAATAAATAAATCTTCTGTTTCTCAGGCACCGCCGCATTCGTTTTTAAGCCCACGCTTTCAATTTTTTATTCATACAACGAGGCCCATGTTTTCGTCCAAATAAAGGTAAGTCGGAACAGGTTATCGTTTAAAATATGACTATCGCAACAAAACTAAACAGATCAGTGACAAAACAAACCCAGAAAGTTGCAAAAACAAATCTTTATTCGATCTAGTTATACCTGGGTCTAAATATGCACCTTAATGATTTACGTTTTAAATTGTCTGGCAATTGTATGTTAATTTTCTAAAACACAGAGCTTAATCACAGTTAAACATTTATGTAACGGTACTACTAGTAAAGCAGCAGTGTCATAAATGCTCACACTCCTACTGTCTTCGTTCCCTATACTTACGCAAACTGTGTAAAATAAAATTCATCCTTAAATATTTTAGAAATAAATTAAGGTTAGGCGATATGGAAATATAATGTCAAATATAATGCCAAATTGATGATTTTTACAGTTGAACAGTACCCAAGAAATACAAAATGTAGGGACAGCGACAGTGTTCATCAAGCGAAAACGAAATGTATTGACCGAAAAAAACACACCACACAAACAAGCAAAAAATAATTCAAAAAAATAAGACTACCTTCTGGCCTAGACAATTATGTCTCCCCCAAACTTTTCCATGTATCCGCTAATATGTGAAAACATAGATTAGCTGAAAAGTAGAACTCTATAATGTTCTTTTCAAATATGTCCCGATAGGGCGGCATAATAATGATCACATCATTTGTCAGTCGACCTATTTAATAACCGGTGACCTCTGTGTTCTAGTGGCTAGCGTGTTTGGGCTGCATGCAATGTCCTCTTACCTCTCTAAGTTTGTTCCCGCCTAATAGACACGGTATGTATTCCACTTATCAGCGCTCGGATGACAACGTCAGGCTCGGATGATAAGAGCGGCTCGAATTGCGGATGAGAGTGAGAAAAGCGTAAGTATTTTTACTTTTATCTTTCACTAATGCCGATTTAAATCACGTTAGGGATTGCAATCGTTCTAGGCCAACATAAGCTATATAAAACTGCAATGGTTTTTGCAGACAGTCCCTACATTGTGGTGAAAATCACCGAAGAAGGTGGAAAATTCGACCCATCGCTCAAAATTAAACAAGTTTACATCTGTATTTAGGTAGTTGAGTGAAGAAAACATAACTATTTGATCATTTACTGTCCCTCTGTTAATAAACAATCACAACCCTCATCCGCAACTCGAGCCGCTCTTATCATCCGAGCCTGACGTTGTCATCCGAGAGCTGATTATTGGGATACATACCGTGATAGAGGTCAAACAAAACTTGCAAGTGAGAAAGTAAACATTTGCTGAACGATCTGTGTCTAGTACTTGTGCGCCTGTATGTTGTTACATTAATTTGCCAAAACGCACAATTTTGATAACAAGAGGGTCCGTAGGACCCCGGGTCGCTCACCTGTCAACAACTGTCAACAACTGATCAATGGTTGCAAGAGTTGTGTGCAAGTTTGGTAAAAATCAAGTCAAAAAATAAAGCTGCTATGGTGGAGACAAGCTAAAAAAAGCTTACTTTGGCTCTTTCAAGGGCCATAACTCTGGAACCCATTATTGAATCTAGCCCGTTCAAGAAAGAAACAAAACATTATGGTTACTCAAGTATTGTGCAAGTCTGGTTAAATTCAAATCAAAAGTGAAGCTGCTTTTGTGCAGACATGATGTAAATAGTATATTTTGGCACTTCCAGGAGCCACATCACTGGAACCCATAATGCAATAATATGGCAATTTCAAGAAAGGAACCAAGATCTTATGGTAATGAAAGTAAAGATCAGACCAAAATAGAGACCACTAGAGTGCAGACAAGCTTTTATTATATCCTGACCTAGTGATCTAGTTTTAAAGGGTCACATGACCCAGATACGAACTTGACCTAGATATCATTGAGATGAACATTCTGACCAAGTTTAAAGAAGATCGTACCAAAATTAAGACCGCTAGAGTGCGGACAAACTTTTTCTATAATTTGACCTAGTGTCTTAGAATTCATGGTCACATGACCAAGTTACGAACTTGACCTAGATATCATTGAGATAAACATTCTGAACATGTTTGAAGAAGATCGGACCAAAATTAAGACAGCTAGAGTGCAGACAAGCTTTTTCTATAATTGGACATTGTGACCTAGTTTCTAAAGTCACATGACCCAGTTTCAAAACTGACCTATATATCATTGATATAAACATTTTAACCAAGTTTTAAGAAGATCGGACCAAAATTAACACCGCTTGAGTGCGGACAAGCTTTTGCTATAATTTGTTCTTGTGACCTAGTTTAAAGGATCACGTGACCCAGTTACGAACTTGACCTAGATATCATTGAGATAAACTTTCTGACCAAGTTTGAAGAAGATCGGAATATATCAAGTTTCAACTTGCTGTTCAAGTTATTATATTATTATAGGCAATGTAGATGAAATCTGCACAGTAAGCATTTTTATCTACTTGGAAACAAGAAATCTAATAAAAATCCTACACAATAAAAAAAATTCGCCCTCTTGCATTCGCTTTTCTTTTCAAAAACAAATTCTTCAGAAACAGAAGATTTTTTGAGTGGCCCTATGTATAATAAGCACAGTCTATGTGTACTAACCACAGTCTATGTGTTCTACCAACATTGTATGTTTACAGTATAATACGCACAGTGTTCTTACCTCAGTCTGTGTGTACTAATCATATAGTAACACATATCTTTGACATGTCATATAAAACATAGATTATTGATTTATTTAATAAGATAAATTTTTAATTATCTAATTTAATAGATTAAATTAAATAGTTAAACCTTTCTGGGTTTTCTGAGATCTATTCGTGCAAAAACTGTTTATTCACTGCAATATCAGAAACTTCGGTGTGGAGCCCTTGACCTAGTGACCTAGTTTTGAGGGTCACATGACTTAGATTTAGCTTTCAAAAGAGCTGGTCGGTCATATCAAACTCGGTTTAGCATTGTACACCAACACAACAAACTACAGCTCAATAAAATGTGAAGAAACAGTTAAAGGTTTTGACAACCAAAGTATATATCTTTATACCAGCATCGGATAAAATGCCGTGATACGCAGCGTAGCAAAATCATGTTCCGGTGTGCGGTGCGTGGCCTCTCATTTTTTTTTGCAAGAAGTAAGTAAAATAAGTATAGATAAAACACACACACACATTTTACACTGCGTTGTCCTCTAGTATAAATTTTTTATGAAGTCATAATTCTTCTCTAGATTTCAGTTTAGCTCTAGAAAAATACGTTTGAACATGAAATTTACAACATTTGCAGCACAGACAGGTATATTTACACGAATGATTAAGCAAACTACTATATTCTAGACACAGAGAAGACTAGAATCATAAAGTGTCATGTGTCATGACTTGACAGCCGTATAGGCCTATAGGTTTGAGTATAATTTAGAAGTCTAGCCAAAAACTCTGCGATTTTCTTAACGTACCCCACCCCAAAACCTCCTGCATTGACACCGGTTATGCCGGTTAAAAGCGTTGCATGTGCCGTGGTCGCGGCGTTCGCGAAGCGAACCAGGTTAGCCAGGTTGGCATTTGTGAGAGCTTTTTTGTAAAGATTCCATTGCGTTTTTTATTTTCGCATTCTAGGTGCTTTTTACTTTTTCCGCCGCCTTAATTAAATGGTTTTATATGTTATTTCTTCTTTTACTAAGTGTTATTTCGCTGTGAAATGACGAAAGAATGAGACTGGAGCATTCAGTCAGCACAGCTTAGGAAACTTATGTATAAGTTTTGTTTTGTTTTGTTTTGTTTGTTTGTTGTTGTTTTTTTGTGTTTTTTTTTGTTTGAGGCCCCTATCCGGGTAACCCGTTTTATTTCAAAATATGCGTTATACAAATTACCAAAGTTAAATACAATACATATAACATGTTATTTTAAATGCAACTGTAGCAATTATAAGGCATTATTAGATATAATACTCGTAAGGATATAATGTAAGGTGGCCTCAGCAAATAAGTATGATTTGAACTTGGTCTCCAATCTTAGGTATATGATTCTATTCCATGGTCTTGACCTTACTCACGTTTATTCCAACTCTGGCTGCAAATTGAAGCATTCTTGGTACGTTGAGTGGAGCGAGTTTATGCCAGTCCCTGTGCAGCTGCTCCTGAACATCTAACGGGGCTTGTAGGGAGTTCAATTTATGAACGGCTTCCTGAAACATAACATTATTCTACAATTTACTCCGTAGATATGGCATTTATCACATGGACAAACAGTAAAGGTACAAGGGCACAAGATCATATAAATAAATCTGGAGACCGGTCTCAAATCTCAGTTTCATGATTTTGGGCCATTAGATATTGATTTAGCTAAAATTGTTAAATATTTTAAAATAAATAAGCAGTTAATTGTTTTGTTAAACTGTATGTCTTATCATAACATGCATGAGCAAAACATCCCCATTCAAAAGTCACATTTTAATTGCAGCTATTCATAGCCCCCATATCCCACAAATAAACATATAAAACACAGCGCCGGAAGATGTAACAATGATTGGACCGTCAGGCACAGTTGCACCCCGCAACTACCAGTTTTAGGCATCGAAATTCAACATTCACGGACCACACCATAATGTCCTCGGTCAGAGGCGGGAGGGTCCTTAAACTGGGAACAAACAACAACAACAACATGTAACAATGATCATAATTGTATTTCAAGTTCATTTACGGGGACTTCCATGCCGGGGACTTCATGCTGTGTAATGTTTGGGTTATATTTAATTCAACAATTATATTATATATCTTATATAAAAGCCTACATTTCATTATAAGTAGACGGCGGGCATATTGTTCTATGCCAATTACTTAAGTAGATGTCAAGTAGTATTGAAAACTGAATATTTGTCGTTGTGAGTATATCTTATAAATTGTCCGCTGAAACTTGCAAAGACACGCAAACGAGAAATATAGGGAAATATCGGGAACATATCAAAATTCACCGATAGCTTCAATAAAAGCTGCGAAAACTACTTGTGTAAAAATTTAACTTACTTCGTATTTTGCAACACTGGTTGCCGCTGTTGCAAAGGTCCTTCGTAACATTTTGTTGACAACGCTAAGTATCCGCATCTACTAACGATATTGCAGTGAAGAAAATGTAAAATCCTACACGCTTCAATTCCACTGTCTCGATTGCACCAAATGCATGCATGTATTGAGGTCGTTTCGGCAAAGCAATACCCACATTTTGTTACACATGTAACCATTGTTCGGTGTTTAATGTCTTCTTTACTTGTTTTCATAGCCTAAATAACTATGAACATAATATGAATGTTTCCAGTAAACTATCATTTCTATCAATGCTGGGATCGGACTAACATTAAACAATTTATGTTGCACTTTGACAATCTGTCATTACCAAGTACAGCAGTTTTAAAAACGTGGTCTCTGCACCAACTGCTTATTAAAATATTACCGACACGTGGCCGTGAATCTTCTCACGATTTGATTTTAAAGGGAGATGTGCAGGGTCGAGCAGGTGTACTCGGTAGAATCGTAAACAGATCGATCTATGTAACACTTACGTGTACTTTTCACTAAACTCTAATTTCAAACCCTCCAAATTTGTGTCCTGACTGTATAACAAGTCCACTTGCTCCCTACTAGTACATACAGAAAAGGCACATAACTGCCATCACAATGACATTCAGTTAATGAAAACAAAGCAAAATAAGAAGTTTATGTACTGTAGACCCTGTGTAGACTCTCTTTTTTTTTGGGGGGGGGGGGGGGGCGCCAGTTTATACAAATTTTGGAGAAAACGGGGTCCATCTTCAAGCACCTGTGATCTGTCTGATATAACCAGCTCACTAGTGACTATTACATTTTTAACCCAAATGGTAACAAATGAGTACTGCGACATGAAATCTGCTAGACATTTATAAATGTAATTGTCATTGAATTTTAGAAGGAAACAGCATAATTTAAGGTTATTTGCTTTTAGGTTTCTAATTTACTGTCGTCGCACCATATATTTTGACGCCAGTGATTTGGGAAACATAGTGAAAAATTGTAACAATCAAAGTCCTGAATCACAGCCTTATAAAATCAGACATTGTAACGAAAGACCTTTTAACTTTATTATATTCTTGGCATTGTGATTGCATTAATAAAATGTTTATGTAACTTTGGCATTTTTTTAAACACTGCTCATTTTTAATCTGCAAGGGATTTCCTATTCATGTCTTTATATTATTAGCCATTAGCTAGGCTCCCTCAGTGCAAGATGACCTAGGGGTTCGGGTTAGACATTATGTGCAAAATCTTCATCATTCCATCTTGGATGTCTTGTAGAAAAACTTTTTGCAAGTTATATAGCGAAATTCCATTGAGTTTAGTACTGAAAGAAATATAGATGTAATTACAAATTTTTGGGGGGTTGGGATAGTGGCTACTACCACCAACCTGACCCATCCACTTGTGAAGACATTTTTATTGGTCTTAACACTTGATAATCCTGTTAAATAAGATTAACAACTCTGTGTAATGTGGATGAAATCCCTTCATTAGATTAATAAAACTGTATTTCCAATGTTTTAAATCTCAAATTATTTAACATTATGATCTTGAAAGTCAAAGAATAGCAGAAATAGCTATATTTTAAAGTGAAGAACTTCTCAGTAAATCATATATTGGAAATCCATGGACAGATTTGAACTGACATCTCTCAAGTTGTTGTCTGAGTGTACTGCATTGTACTACAAGGATGAATTCCTATGAAAACTGAGAAGTTGGAATGATTATGTTTGACTGCATATTTACATCAACATCATTCACATGATTTTCATTGACAAAAATGACAGACATTATATTTCAGCAAATAATTATTATAATTAAAGTGTGCTGTTCCTTTCAAAATCACAATTCCTTAAGTTTAACCAAAAACTGTATCCCAAGTCTTGATAAGATAAATCATACCCAAATGTATCGATTTCTTAATTATGACTATCGTTGAGGCTGAATAAAGATGATCAAATCTTTAAAGATTTCAATATATACATTGTTATTACTGAAAAACAACGAGAATTTATTGTTATTACTGAAATTTGACCGATAATATATTGTTATTACTGAACATCGATCGAGAACAATATATGTGGTCTGTCATGGGAAAGGTGTTTTCAGGCCTGAAGGTTATAAAGCTGAGATTGGAAACCAGTCTCAAATCTCAAGCATCTGATTGGCTGAAATGACAACCAGTCGCCATATCAGCCAATCAGATGCTTGAGATTTGAGACTGGTTTCCATGCTCAGTTTTATAACCTTAGGCACTGAAGTTGCTATCATAAGATGAGATCATCAAGTTGAGCATTTCAGGGTTGAACATTCCATTGTTAAAATGATATATAGTTCTATTTTTTCCAAATATAGTTATATATATATTAACATTGTAAAAAAATCATCAAAGACCTTTTCCGGTGACACAAATCAACATTAAGTATTTTCTTTATCACCTTCTCCCTCATCATTATCATTATAAGTATTATTAACAGAATATTAATAATGGTAACCTTCTTATTCTCCACAAGATGCCTAAATGACTTAATGCATATTGCTCAGTGGCAGATCAAAAGGGATTCAGTGGGGTTGCTTGAACCCAATTTTTGTGCAGCAATATATAATTTTCATGGGGATTTTGACCAGAAAGTTGGAAATTATCATGTTTCTATGCTAAGACTGACCTAAAAAAAAACCTTTCTTGAAATCATGCATCCAACCCTGTTGCTCTCCAACATTTGTGAATCCAGCCAAAAGCTAGGGTAACATACAAGTACCTGAAGGAGAAATATCGAAAATATATAATTTGACTATTATAAATTTTAATGTGTTGTTTAGTTTTAGTCCAGACAGGCAACTATCATTTCAAACATTTTTAAGTTAATTAAACTAAATGCATTTGGTCAAACACCCCAGAAAAGAAACTTTGTCTTAGAAGCACTATCATCCTGTAGCCTCTATAAATTAACCGGAAGAGTTTCAATTGTTTCATGAAGAACAAAGAGACGGGAAAACATTCAAACAACTGATCTCCACTCTCCAGCTTACTGTTAAGCACATCTATCAATAATGAGCTACAGCAACATCAAGGCCACTCCATAACGGTGATACAACATTTCGACTTTTTAAATTTGCAACATAAATGTCTACATTAAATAATCCCAGTTCAGACTGGCATTCTAGCCAATTCTTGTCAATCTTGGCATTGTGGATTTGCACAGGCAAATGAAAGGGAACTTAAAAATGTAAACATATGCCATTTGTGCTGTCTGACATGGATCTTAGTTGTTTGCTGTTTTATTCATTAGGACGTTTGACCAAGAATGCCAGATTAGCAAGAAAATAAAAGTGACTGTATAACGACACAGTCATCCTATTAAGTATTATTCCTGATCACAGTGTCAGGTCAGGTGCTAGGTTTTCAGGCAAACCACCAGAAGATCTACTATATTTTATTTAATTTAACAGTATATTTTGTTATTTGTTTTAGTTTTTGGCTATAAGCAATCCCCACAGTGGTAAATGGTCGTCAATTTTTTTTATAAGTTATCAATTTTTTATCAAGCGTCTCAACAAGGCGCCATCTTGGATTGTTTTTCCGAGATACGACCTTGACACCTAGAATTACCACATACCGGTTGTCTATTTATATAGACGATTGTGGTACCAGTCTATAACACCCGTTATTTATTTTCTATATATAACTAGTTATAATATTGCAGCCGAATCACAATTTATCCTCGTTATCATCAACCATAGCAAATTTATAAAAAATGACTTACTTTTGCCATCCGACCACTTCTGGCAAGCTAACAGCTTCTGTAAGGAACTTAAGCATGCCTTATATTCATAATATCCACGGAAAAATAACTTTCTGGCATCTTAATTATTCCGGTAGATAGCAATACGCCGATAGTCTATGATGAAATTCAACAACAGCAAGAAAGCAATTTTTATTTAGATAAAATCGAAAACAAAATGACCCAGACGCTGACATCGTTTTCAGAGCATCTTCGGTTTGATCTTACAACATATCCGGAACAAAATAAAAACACTTTAAATCTTCAATCCAAATTCTGAGTTTAAATCCAGCAAATTCCAATGTTTTCATATGCCGCTATGAAACTTTACGAAAATGACGTCATACAGTAGATCGATTTAGGCCTATTAATAAAACATGATTTCAGAAGTCTATAACCGTTGTATTCTTTAATTAAATAAACTCTAGCGCAGTTAAATTGATTAATTTTATTACTTGTTTTGGCAAACGAGAAAACGTAAGAATAATTTTTTGGGGGGACTTGCTTATCAATCACCCGATACGACCGAATTACACACGTTTTAGTTTCGCTCTGCTGGGTGATAGAAATGGACAATTAATGGAAATTGCTTGTTTTCAAAGGGTATGTGATAAATAGAATACATCATTCGTGATCATTTTATACTGAAATTATTAAACTCGTCATCGAAATCGATATAAAACTCGGCAAAAGCCTCGTTTTATATCGATTCAGATGATTCGTTTAATAATTTCAGCATAAAATGATCACTCATGTTGTATCCTCTATATCTTACACTGGTAAAAACAAATATCCTCTATATGTAGAAAAATTGTTCAAGCAAATTGTTTTTTTAATGAGGGATTTTTCTGTTAATGCGTGACTTTATAGTGAGTAAATCAATATACGGGGTGTTTCAAGTTATGTTACTTGATTTGGCCATAAATCAAAACTCTCAAACGACATTATCTAAAGTTCCGAAAATTTTGACAATTTTTTTAATTTGTGCAAATAACTTAACTGCATGTCTTTTATACCTGTAGAGTGAATTTACGAAAATGTGTATATACTCCGTTTAATCTGGAACCTGGTAATATAATACATAAAATGACTTTGTCAAGTAAAAAGATGTTGTCAGCGATCAGAGCTCCGGAAGTAAAACCTGCAAAATCACGATAGCATTTATAAAAAAAAACAGATCGAGCTTTTACGTTCTTTAACAAGTGTTCAAGATCATTTAACTAAGATTGGTGACCTCTGATTGGCTGAAATGGCGACTAGTCGCCCTGATCTTGGGCCCAGATTTCCCTGAAAACCTTCATAAACTCGTAAACCCCTGTCACCGTCGTGCAAACAGAGGTAAGCAATGCAATAACCTTTAGATTAGTTAAAATTTAATTTATATCAATTGTGAAAGAAGTTATTCAAACTTATATTAATCACGCTCGATGGGTTGCCAACCAGTACTCGCGCAGAATGTGGATTGAGGAAAATGCAGACATATCTCATCCCTGGTGTATTTCGAACCAGCAGTCTCCGGATCTGGAGTCCGATGCTCTACCCCTAGACCACTGTACTACCCATCTTTATTAAAGTTAAATGGACTTATCAGCAAGCAAGCATAGCGTTGTAGAATGTCATGTTGGTTGCCTTTCTACGGAGCCCCTAGGGAGACATTAAGCATACTTTTTTTTCATTTTCCATACTTTTTTTAAGGATACTTTTTCGTTTAAACGAAATATTATTTCTTTTAAACGAAATATCATATTGTTAAACGAAATAATATCTCGTTTTAACGAAAAAATAATTTGTTTAAACGAAAAAATATCCTTAAAAAGTATGGAAAATGAAAAAAAGTATGGTAAATGTCACCTTAGTGGCTCCGTGCCTTTCTTTTGGAATTGACATATATTTTATGACTTACATGTATAAATTATTATTAATTAACTTAAATAATATTGACACAATATGTACAATGCAGTCCACTTTATATGGGTTAGACCCGATTCATATAAAATCTCAAATGGGCCAATACGAGATAACCTGGGCCAATACAGGTTTTACTGAGCCAATATGAGATCGCATGATTCTGATTGGATAATGAACTGGTCCAATATGAATTGAATCACTTCCTTTTAAAAATAAAAATGCCGCCATTTTTGAATTTCTAATTCGATTTTTTATGGATAAAAATGATAATAGATAGTGTGACTTTGGACACGAGGTGCATTTAAGCAAAGCGGCAGAGGAAAAGTCCATGTTGCCGCTTTTGGTGATTTCTTTCTGTGTAATAAAAATCTTTGAGTTTATCTAACTGGCTAGTACAACAACAACGAGGATGTCTGCAGCAAGAATTCTTGAAACTAAAAAAGACAGTGAATTTTATGGGATTACTCTTCATTTGAGCAAGTTTATTGAGCGTTACTTTGCAAAAAGGATCAAAACTTAGTTTGGATAGCTTACAGACATGTTAAATTCAGTAATTACAAGTGGAAGTCGTGGATGGAATGTGCCAGAAAGTAAACTTATTCATGTATTTGGATATATCTGGATAAAAACTAAATTCAGACTGGATGAACAAGAGACTTGGCTGTCACAGTGTGTAGTAATGTTCAGGCTGTTTTTGTATTCAAAGCAAAACAACCATCACATCTGCATCTCCTTGGTAGCTTATACCAGCCAGGTCACAAGCGTAGATTGAAGATTGAGCATTTAAATCAGAGCTGACACTTCATCTCTTCAGACCGGTAAATTAGTAATTTTAAAGTCTGGAACCATGGATATTTTGTTAATTAATAAAATTGTCATTAATCAGTGAATTCATATTGGCATTGTTATTGGGCCTCGGGCAGTCATATTAGACCTCGGCCTACGGCCTCGGGCCAATATGACTACCCTCGGCCCAATAACAATGCCAATATGAATTCACTTGATTAATAACATTATAATATTGCCGTTTATTTTTATAATTTATAAATAAAATATCCATAAACACTGGTTGAGACAGTGTGTGCAGGAATTATTTGTGTGCATCAATCAGTCCAAACAATTTCCTCAGACATAAATCGAACAGCGAGAAATTGTACATGTAACAAGATTAAGATAGAAACTGTTGATAATGGTTTTCGTCTGCAATTGTTACAATGTACAGTTAACAAATGTTCTAACTACACCGATCATATTTTTTTCTCAGCAAGGATTCGGGATATAAACGGCAAACTTGAAATGTAATAGGATACATCATTTTTATTTCTTTGTATGAACAAATTATTAAATTCTCTTCACGCGTTTAGAAACCACTGACATTTAATCGAGGTAGGGGTAAAACCAAAGGTCACAAAATTGTCGTTACTGTACATATTCTCTGTAAACGAAAAGTTTTGTCTAATTGTTTAAATATGGATTTTAAGTAATTTTGAACAATTCTTTGCGATTCTGCAATAATGCGATTGTTAAGCTGTTACACAGAAGATTTTTCAGCAGTTTTTGCCGGTTTCAGTATATCCTCTATACAAAAACTACGGTAAATTTTGTGGCTTTTGGTTTGCCCTCACCTCGATTAAATGTCCTTGGTTGAAGAACGCACAGAGGGATTTCAATGTTAATTTCAGAAAAAGAAGTACAGTGGTGCATCTTAATATGTTTCCAATTTGAAGACTGTATTCCAATTCTATGCGGAGAAATTAAACAGTTTTTAGCGGTGTAGTTAGAACATTGGATAAGTGAATATATGTATAGATATGAAAGAGGCAGCACCTAGCTAACCATGTTACCATTTCGAGTCGAGTCAGTATCGCAAAAAAGCGACTCAGTAACACAACCAAGACTAAAAGATGATAAGAGCGGCTCGACTTGCGGATGAGATGAAAAAAGCGTAAGTATTTTTTCTTTTATCTTTTACTAATGCCGATTTAAATCACGTTAGGGATTGCAATTGTTCTAGGCCAAAATAAGCTATATAAAACTGCAATGTTTTTTTGCGGACAGTCCCTACATTGTGGTGAAAATCACCGAAGAAGGTGGAAAATTCGACCCATCGCTCAAAATTAAACAAGCTTCCATCTGTTATTAGGTAGTTGAGTGAAAAAACATAACTATTTGATCCTTTACTGTCCCTCTGTTAATTAACAATCACAACATGGTAACACATTTCAGTAAAAATGAATCTAAACCTTACTTTTTCTGAAGATGTCAAAGCGAGATGGATAATCGCTGGCTTCAGTGAAGATAATAGCTGGCTACATTTAAAATTGTATGGAAAATGGACAAACTGACCTTTTCATCATAATGTTTATTAGCTGTAAAGTAATGTTGATTAGTTTTTAAATCCATTTTTTTATCTTTCAGAATCAGAAGTCATTGTCCAACAACTTATCTAATTTCGGTAAGTAATATTGAAGGTCATACAATTTATATTGGCACTGTTGTAATCTTAAGTGATTTAGATGTACAATATATCATTTCATATCATATCATAATTGAGAATTTACGACCTTTTGAGATAATCTGAGTTTGCTAGTTTTCAGCGTGAAGTTGTTAACGTTCAAAATCATTCATTGGTTCTATACACACACCCAGTTCTAGACACTGGTGACGCTCCTGTATGTGACCAGTACTGAACAACATGATACTGTGATACAAAATTTCCAATGTTTGTCAATAGATATATGGTCTGTATTGATATACGATGCTTAGCAATATGAAGCTTACAAATATACCATTCTTTCTTAAAACCAATTCACATTCTTATCAAGTTAAGCGCCACGAAGTGTAATAAATTGCATATTTAATTACATTGCAGAAACTATGAGCACTGGTTTCAAATGCTACTGGTGTGGCACACAGTGGGAATCTTTGACAGAGGTTGTCTCCCACTTGACGCTATTACATGGGCATTCGTGCATCAAATACCAGAAATTTCTACTAGATGAGTTAAATGGTAAAAAAGGATATCGTACTCTAGTCCTACCAAGTGTCATACCAAACGCAGTGACATCCCAACAAAAATGCATCACAGTCACAGACGGGATTATATTCATCATTCATAAAAAAGATGACACACAAGAGATAATCGCTACAACACCTTTAAAATCAAAAGAATGTCCTGTTAGTTCCAAAAATTTTCTAATATAAGTTTTTCTGACAAAAGACAATTGAAAAGTCACTAGTGACTTATTTTATTTATTTTAATTTTTGTCCATCTAGCAGAAAGTTACCGACGGCTCTTCTTAATATTTTTCCAATAAACATTTTATTTCATTTCTCGTTTCATGTTGAATCTGTTAGTTCTATTGGTTGCAAAAGAAACCACAATTTGTCAAATAAAGAACTTTTATAAGTGTGAATCCCTTCATCAAAAAACATTTTGTTAAAATTGGGCCTGTAGATGAGGTGTCGTTTGTAGACATTGTTGACACACACACACACACACACATGCTCGGACAAAAGGCGAACATAAACCGCGCTTTCACAGTTGAGAATTGATAACAACATTAAGTACTGATACATTTTCCTGAAGATAAAATTATAAGCCTGGCCATTATTCAGTTTGAGCCACCTATTATCTTTAACAAATTTTACTGAAGCCAGCGATTATCCATCTCGCTTTGACATCTTCAGAAAAAGTAAGATTTAGATTCATTTTTACCGAACTGTGATACCATGTTGTGATTGTTTATTAACAGAGGGACAGTAAAGGATCAAAAAGTTATGTTTTCTTCACTCAACTACCTAAATACAGATGGAAACTTGTTTAATTTTGAGCGATGGGTCGAATTTTCCACATTCTTCGGTGATTTTCCCCATACTGTAGGGACTGTCCGCAAAAAACATTGCAGTTTTATAAAGCTTATTTTGGCCTAGAACAATTTCAATCACTAACGTGATTTAAATCGGCGTAAGTAATAGATAACAATAAAAATACTTACGCTTTTTTCACGCTCATCCGCAACTTGAGCCGCTCTTATCATCCGAGCGTGACGTTGTCATCCGAGCGCTGATTATTGGGATACATACCGTGAAAACTTTGCACAAACCAATGTTATTAATATACGTTTAAATTTCATACGCTTAGAAAAGTTAGAACAGTAAAGAAAAATAGTTGGACCAAAAAGTCCTTAAAATTTTATTTGAAATTTATCACAAATAACGAAGCAACACTAAACATCAATTCAAATATAACTTTATATATACCTGAGTGGTTGTAGAATTTATATCTACACAAGTGTGTGTAAAACTATTAACAATAAACGTTTATTCGGATAATCATATTGTAGTACTTTTTATAGATTGGCTTAGAAAGTAAGAATGTACTCAAGAGCTTTGGCACATGTAAACAATTGAGCCAAATTTAAGACTTCGACCAAAGTCTTTGATAAAATAGAAAAAAACAAAATTTTGTGGTCAATATCTCTATTTAAAATTGTAATGTTACAGTTTAAGGTCAATATTTTGTGTGAAGTAAATTTCTTATCAGTGTTACGCCAGTGCAGTCCCGGTTGTCTGCAGTGTGCCTCGTTTTTTCAGCAGAAGGTATTTCGATTTTCTTAACAACGTCGTTTATTTGCTAGTTAAACATTTAAAGTATAATTTATTTCGTCTATGACTTAAAAGTGCATTATGGTTCAAGGCTTTGTGGGTAGACAGATACAGAGATTATGAGCACGCGTACAAGCAGCCTCGTTCTGGTACCCCCCCCCCCCCCCGTTCACACATAGACGCCTCATCTACTTTTGTCACGATCGGCGACCTTTTCGGCCACGCTTTGATCTTATAGTGTCGTGGCTTGATCAACTAAAACCTTTTTATTGAGCATGTTTGTTGGATTTCGATGACATCTATATGTACAAACGTTCGTTAGCCTTGTCTACGAGGCGCTCACTGGGTACCTTATAATAAGCTGGCTTCAAGCTGGCCCGTTGATGTTTTCACTATAATATTTTAGAAGCCCATGGCTAGTATAATCCTTCTGCTAAGCGTGTGTGCTGGCTGGGTGGCAGGGGCCCCCATTCAAATGCAAGTACTGGATAATTGGGACGGCCGAATCCACGGCAAATTAACCATTCCAATCACCGAGGACACAAATGGTTGGGAAGTCATCGTCACATTTTCACAGCCCGTCGGAAAAATTGACGTAAGTTGACTTAACAGCAAGTGGAGCTTAAGTTCTTGAATATATACAATGCTCTCAAGTACAGGCATATCACAATTCGTCTATGTGACTGCGTTGAATCCCTCAGATATGTCATAGATATCGGACTTTTAAACGTACACTCGAGCAGTTCTTTGCTGTAGTGTCTTCAATTGGTGTCAGAATGTAATGTTAAGCCATTTTAGCTTTGCATATGGTTTATGAAAGTTCTGTTAAATATATGCAGAAATGATAAGGACGTTCCGCCTTTCACTCTTTATAATTTAATTTATTTCACATACTCAGATTTTATTACAACATGAGGCTATATTATATGAAAATACAGTCAAACAAGAGTGAAAACAAGCATATGCATACAAAAAGAAAATATTCACAATATAAGATACACCATTCTATAGATAATAAGATATTACACTAACGACTTTAACGAAAATGATGCAAACAATTCTTTGCCATAGGACACATAATATTATTGAAATTTGCAAATATTTTTTTTTTGTAAATATACAGTCGAACTTCGATGGCTCGAACTCCACGGGACCGGCAAATTTGTTCGAGCCATCGGTAGTTCGAGCAATCCTTGGTTGGTATGTGAGAATGGGTTTATGTTAATTAAACAAAGCTAACACATAAAAATTCATAATATTTCTTATTTTAATGAATTTTATGTATTATCCAATTACAAATTAATTATCCCCTTCTCCAACCCCTGTGATGACATTGGATTTGAAGTCGAGAGGAAAAGTTTCTATAATTTACTACGAAATTTTGTTAATACAAAAAGAAAAAGAAAGATTGTTTATAATCATAATGAGTGCGGAATACTAGTAAATTAACAAAACAATCAAAACATTTTCATTAGCTTTAATGTGTTACTTACACGACTTAATTAAAAAGCGCATCATCCTAATGGGCGAGACATTTTTGCGCCTTTGTTCGCACCTTTGATGATTACCGATAACAGTCTGTTTGAGCCAAGGGGTGACAAAAACATTGAAAAGTAACTGACGGGACCTTGATTGGTGTTCGACCTTTCGAGCTATGGGTAGTTCGAGCCATCGAAGGTAGAACAATATAGAAAATATAGTTCGGGATCGGACGAACTGTTCGAGAGAAGGGGGGTGTTCGAGCGAACGGTGTTCGAGCCATCGAAGTTCGACTGTACATAATTTTCTAAAACTTTTCGATCAAATTTAAAATTATTACCTTAACTAGTGTACTTTCGTTCGGAATATTTTCGTCTCATTGACGTTCAAGTTGGGTATTCCAATATAATATATAATGGAATTCGTATCGTGCACTGTAAAAAAATCCCTTAAAATTTTACGGTTAAAGTCCTGGCAGCTTACGGTGCGAGCAGTATAAAAAATTACGGTCAATACCAGTAAAATTAAATGTTCAGTCTAAAGAGTTCTTTCACATTCTTGAGCTTTATTATGGATATTTTTAAGGTTGCTTGTCAATATAATTATATATGCTATAAACAGGCATCTTGAAGTAATTAATATTGATTCCTACTTATAGAAGTATATTATCACTTTTTAAAGTTGTTATCTTGAAGTAATGATTTACAACAGTATGTCAGTGGACACTTACTGATGTTGTTTAGCTATATATAAATGCCTAGGAATGGATGGGCGACGTGATTACTGATGTTGTTTAGCTATATAAACGCCTAGGAATGGATGGGTGACGTGATTACCGATGTTGTTTAGCTATATAAATGCCTAGGAATGGATGGGTGACGTGTTTACTGATGTTGTTCAGCTATATAAATGCCTAGGAATGGATGGGTGACGTGTTAACTGATGTTGTTTAGCTATATAAATGCCTAGGAATGAATGGGTGACGTGATTGCTGATGTTGTTTAGCTATATATAAATGCCTAGGAATGAATGAATGACGTGATTACTGATGTTGTTTAGCTATATAAATGACTAGGAATGGATGGGTGACCTGATTACCGATGTTGTTTAGCTATATTAATGCCTAGGAATGGATGGGTGACGTGATTACTGATGTTGTTTAGCTATATAAATGACTAGGAATGGTTGGGTGATGTGATTACCGATGTTGTTAAGCTATATATAAATTCCTAGGAATGGATGGGTGACGTGTTTACTGATGTTGTTTAGCTATATAAATGACTAGGAATCGATGGGTGACGTGATTACTGATGTTGTTTAGCTATATAAATGACTAGGATTGGATGGGTGACGTGATTACCGATGTTGTTTATCTATATAAATGCCTAGGAATGGATGGGTGACCTGATTACTGATGTTGCTTAGCTATATAAATGCCTAGGAATGGATGGGTGACGTGATTACTGATGTTGTTTAGCTATATAAATGTCTAGGAATGGATGAATGACGTGATTACTGATGTTGTTTAGCTATATAAATGACTAGGAATGGATGGGTGCGTGATTACTGATGTTGTTTAGCTAT
The DNA here is from genome assembly GCA_038501625.1 of Corbicula japonica. Lineage (NCBI taxonomy): Eukaryota > Metazoa > Mollusca > Bivalvia > Venerida > Cyrenidae > Corbicula > Corbicula japonica. The sequence goes on along the minus strand of JAZAYU010000094.1, from coordinate 2,309,246 downwards.
ATAAATGACTAGGAATGGATGGGTGACATGATTACTGATGTTGTTTAGCTATATTAATGCATAGGAAAGGATGGGTGACGTGATTACTGATGTTGTTTAGCTATATAAATGACTAGGAATGGATGGGTGACGTGATTACTGATGTTGTTTAGCTATATAAATGCCTAGGAATGGATGGGTGACGTGATTACTGATGTCGTTTAGCTATATAAATGCCTAGGAATGGATGGATGACGTGATTACTGATGTTCTTTAGCTATATAAATGCCTAGGAATGTATGGGTGACGTGATTACTGATGTTGTTTAGCTATATTAATGCCTAGGAATGGATGGGTGACGTGATTTCCCATACTGCTGACAACAAGGTGTTTACACTGGTCAACAAACCACATAACGGTATCCTTCGTACTGGCGAATCTCTCTCCATAGAAATGTTCAGTATGCAGTATTTATTTCTCATTTCATTTTTTTAGGTAATATATATATGAGAATCAATCAATGTGAATAAAAAATCAAGAAAAGCTTTAAAAAAACTTCGATAATACATGTATGTTACACATTCCACTGTCACCGGTAAAATAAAAAAAAATAAAAATCTCTGTAAACTTCAGTTTAATAAAACACAAATACATTGTAATTGTTGCTAAAATGTTTTCGTTTGCATACGTTAAGAAAAGTTTGAAGAGTAAAGAAAAATAGCTTGACCTAAAAATTCTCTAAAATTCTATTTACATAAATTAAAGAAAACACTACATTATAAATCCACGTGAGTATAATGATCCTGACTACATTTTGTTGTTTCCTTTTTAAGGAACTTTCAATTATGAAGAGGAAAATCAACGTTTGTCACCCATATACGCGTCCAGGAAGCGACCAAGATATTCACGATCAAACTCACTTTTACAAATATCTCATATTGTTTTTTTTACATATGTAAGTCATAAGGACATAATATGTTGTTGTCAGGTTCATATTACTCATGTGTGCATTAACAATAATGTTTTTTAATTGATGTAAATAGTATTTTATGGGATTTTAAGGTCTAATTATTTCTCCTTACTGGTCTAACGTGTATTAACGTAAGCAAAATAAAAATACATTAACAGTAATGTGCATTTTCATTACAAGCCATAAATGAACATGTTCAATGAAACTGAGCCTGCAATATTTTGTTAACTTTCGGGTTCAGATGCTTTCAAAATTACTTTTTCATCTAGTTGTTGTACGGTACTATTTCCAAAGCGAGAAGCGTAAGTTCTACAAGTTCGTTCTGATCTTAAATCCACTTAATAGTGCTCCACTGCCTCCACTAATCAAATCTGATAACAAGTTTCATTAACTTTTATTTTCCAGTCAATTATCCTGGTACCACACCACCGACGGCTACGGCAGTGTTCTCCAATTTAGGGAAAGACAATTTTACGGCACCTTCAGCGAAACCAGACAGTAAGCATTCGTTTCCTAAAGACTTTCAGTGTAATGACCTGACCAGCAGACATACAGTCTACAGTTTTTGAGCACTGTAACCTAAGATTTATAGTTAAAACTAAGAAAAAATGTGAATACGATATAAAAATATATAAAGTTTCATAATGGTAATTATTTTCCCTGAATTTCCTTAGCAAATCGTAACAAATCATAGCCTCGTTCTGAACTTGTTTGGTCATTCCTCACTCGTTCCTGATCTTACTGATAACAAAAACAGTATTTTACTACTTTGAAAGCAACTGCTACCAGTCTTTGGTGAAAACATTCCATAAAGTAGACAAATAAAAATATTTACATAGTATTTCAACACTTGATGAATAAAAACAAAACAAAAGCGTCATAAGCAGCTGATTGGTTGAGAGTAAGACTTAGAGGAGAATTATACTGATTGGTTGTCAGGGCGGCTAGGATCCATACTGACCTATCCTGTTTAAGGTTAAGGCTAATTGGAGAATTATACTGATTTGGTTGTCAGGGAGGCTAGGATCCATACTGACCTATCCTGTTTAAGGTGAAGGCTAATTGGAGTATTATACTGATTTGGTTGTCATGGAGGCTAGGATCCATACTGACCTATCCTGTTTAAGGTTAAGAACTAATTGGAGAATTATACTGATTGGTTGTCAGGGAGGCTAGGATCCATACTGACCTATCCTGTTTAAGGTTAAGGTTAATTGGAGAATTATACTGATTGGTTGTTTGGGAGGCTAGGATCCATACTGACCTATCCTGTTTAAGGTTAAGAACTAATAGGAGTATTATACTGATTTGGTTGTCAGGGAGGCTAGGATCCATACTGACCTATCCTGTTTAAGGTTAAGGCTAATTGGAGAATTATACTGATTGGTTGTCAGGGAGGCTAGGATCTATAATAACCTATCCTGTTTAAGGTTAAGGCTAGCATGGCACCAGCTAGATGGTTTATTAAAGAAAACACTGAAATACTTATTAACTCCTTTTTTTTATTCATTTCATTTTCCTTTTTTTACTGATATGCTGAACCATGTTCTGGGAGATAAGGGAAGTAAAATGCATATCAGTAAGGTACCCGCAGGAGTTGCTTTTCTTGGAGGTATTGATGATTATTGTATAAGTGACATGAGACTATATAACAGAACATAGGGACGGGAGCCAGTCTAGGTTAAGGCTTATAGGAGTATTATACTGATTTGGTTGTCAGGGAGGCTCGGATCCATACTGACCTATCCTGTTTAAGGTTTAGGCTAATTGGAGAATTATACTGATTTGGTTGTCAGGGATTTAGGATCCTTACTGACCTATCCTGTTTAAGGAAAATATAATATTCCGAAAATTCCCAGGATCGTGTTTACACATTTCCATCTTTGACAAATATCACAATTTGATTTCGTTTTCAAAACAATACATAATTTAAATAAAACATTATAGAAATCTAACTTTAGCTGATGGTACGAAGTACGACTTGAATGAAGTCCTGGAGAAGTCTATTCTCTTCTACGAGGCACAGAGATCCGGAAAGCTACCAGTAAATAATCGTATTCCGTGGCGCGGGGACTCTGCTCTTAATGATAAAGGGGACAACGGCGAGGATTTGACTGGGGGCTGGTATGATGGTATGTTTGCAAAGAACATTGAACACGTGTCACCCCTAATGCAAAACCACAGTTGTAACAATTATTTACACATATGCAAAACTTTTGTCAGCGTTATCTTTCAAATTCACACTAATAACACAATTTATGTTGTATAAATTTTTGAATATTAATGATACAAGAGCATAACACAATATGCATAACAAGTATTTCGTCTAGTTGTTTGCAAAAAAATGAACTGCCTTATTCTGATTTGTATAAAAGGAGAAGTAATAAAATAATCTTTTTGTCGCCGAATAATCAAAATGTACCAAATATGCATGCTTATAAAAACGGAGCAAAAATAAAAAAAGATTTTATATTCTTTAAAATGATAGTGCCTCTGACTGGGAGCGAACCCGTCACGGCGACAGCGCCTAGTGAAATAAGCATATACGGAATAGCCACATTCAGAGAACACATCATCCATATACAACCGAATCGTATTCCTGAAAAGAAAGCCCCAGATAAAATTGCAAAAGAGCTCCAAAGAGGATACCGACATGAAACGCTCAGTGGTAGAGCATATTACCACAGGGTATTTAAACCCTGTTCCTGAGAGCACCAACCTCATATTTGACACTTTATGTTGGCATTTGAACAAACGTGTAAAGTATAAAAGGTGTAAAAGTTTCCTTTAGTTAATAAACTCCAACCAACCAAAAGTCGACACGCACACAAACAACATAAGAAACTAAGAGCACTGTCAACCAATACTTTACAGGTATTCAAGTCAATGTGCCTCTTATATAGGAAAAACTGATGAAATTTCTCCATTACAGAGAATCTAAAAAAATGTTTATGTTTAAATCGGTTCTGTGTTCTTCGTCAAATTATTTTTTGAGAATAAAGATAACTTGAACAATTCAACATGATCTGCATTTTGATTTCATGTAGATAGAGGTTTTGTATTTACAAATAAGTCAATTCTAAACGTTTTGGCAACAAATAGCCGGAGAGCTTATAAGTTATGTTAGTAAAAATAAAAAAATCTCATTCTATCTATTATCTTCAGCCGGTGATCACATAAAGTTTAACTTTCCTATGGCTTTCTCTGTGACGTCACTTGCATGGGGTCTGTTAGAGTTCAAGGACGCGTACGAGGACGCAGGTCAGCTGGAATACATGTACGACAGTATCAAGTGGCCGCTGGACTATCTCATGAAATGTCACGTGGCACCTAACGTGTACTATGTCCAGGTATAGTTGATGATAGATATTTGTCAACTTTGTCGGCAGACAGTACGACGGATACATTTCCGTTTCTGCGAAATGCGTCTCTTTTTCTAGAGAAAAGCCCAGCGGTCTTTTGGCTTTGGAATCGACCATGTAGTGTTACACAAAATATGCTTCATATCTCCAATGAAATATAGTAATGCGATTGTTTGCTGGTGTTTAATATGCCCCAGGACCATTAGTGCAATGCGAAATTATCTCGTTTGTTTGTGCCGTGTGGCAGCTGTAAAATTTCTTTCCGTTCGATTATTGAGGTGCAAGCCGGTGTGGGAAGTAATGCGTTTAGATTTATGCTTAGGAAAAGGCTCAGTCGACCCGATCCTGCAATATTTTTATACTACATGTAGTATTTAATTTATCTTTCTGGTATTTATTAAGGTAGGTGAGGGTGGCGCTGACCATGCTTTCTTGTATTTATTAAGGTAGGTGAGGGTGGCGCTGACCATGCTTTCTTGTATTTATTAAGGTAGCTGAGGGTGGCGCTGACCATGCTTTCTCGTATTTATTAAGGTAGGTGAGGGTGGCGCTGACCATGCTTTCTTGTATTTATTAAGGTAGGTGAGGGAGGCGCTGACCATGCTTTCTTGTATTTATTAAGGTGAGTGAGGTAGGCGCTGACCATGCTTTCTGGTATTAATTAAGGTAGGTGAGGGTGGCACTGACCATGCTTTCTTGTATTTATGCTTTCTTGTATTTATTAAGGTAGGTGAGGGTGGCGCTGACCATGCTTTCTGGTATTTATTAAGGTAGGTGAAGGTGGCGCTGACCATGCTTTCTTGTATTTATTAAGGTAGGTGAGGGTGGCGCTGACCATGCTTTTTTGTATTTATTAAGGTAGGTGAAGGTGGCGCTGACCATGCTTTCTGGTATTAATTAAGGTAGGTGAGGGTGGCGCTGACCATGCTTTCTTGTATTTATTAAGGTAGGTGAGGGTGGCGCTGACCATGCTTTCTCGTATTTATTAAGGTAGGTGAGGGTGGCGCTGACCATGCTTTCTGGTAATTATTAAGGTAGGTGAGGGTGGCGCTGACCATGCTTTCTTGTATTTATGAAGGTAGGTGAGGGTGGGGCTGACCATGCTTTCTGGGGGCGGCCTGAGGACATGACTATGAACAGACCGGCCTACAAGATCGACGAGACACATCCAGGAAGCGACATCGCCGCCGAGACAGCAGCAGCATTTGCAGCTAGTTACATGGTCTTCAAAAGCAGAAGTAAGTTCTGTAAAATGTAGTCATTGAATGTTATCTGTGATAAGCAAGTTTATATTTTTATAGCCCTGTCTAAATTCTATTTTATCAAATTTGTAATTTATTCGAATGTACATTACACTTGACTGTCACCTGTTTTCAATTCAAACTAATAATTTTAAAACCTGTTTTAATTAGTTTGTACGATTGTAGGATATCAAACCATCGGTGCATTTAGTTTGACTGTAGTTATTGTTTTGCTGAACGTACATTTAGTTGATTCGTCATATTACACTGTTATGATATTGATGTTATTTCGCTAAGCTTTGAAATTCACTCAAGTTCGCTAGAGCGAAACATTCTTAATTCCCATTAATCAAATGATAATGTTAACAGATGCTACTTATGCGGCTGAGTTGCTCCGCCATGCTAAAGAACTCTATGCATTTGCCGAGGCCCATCAGGGGAAATACTCGGACAGTGTCAGCGCAGCCGCTGGGTTCTACAGGTAAATCAATGTCTGTCAACAAAACGTCGGCTTTAAAACGACGAAATCAGCGGAGAATTGAAAGAATCATAAATCTTTGAATTTACCTTATCGGCCTACCTAAAAAACAAATAATCAAAATTCATGTGTGAATTCTGCAACTGTTTGGTTTCTCCTGCTAAGACAAATACCTCGTTATAGTCTTGAATTAATTGATAATAAAAGTTTTTGTGAGCAATCCTAACTATATTTTTTTCACAACATTTTTCTGTAAATTGAAACAAATGAAGTGACACAACACTGCTTAATATCGTATCAGTGCTTTGCAGATGAAGTTAACGAAATATCAAATCAATGGTAAAGGTTAATGCTCTGCTCTTTATTCCATAATAACATTTGGCAACATTCTCCTGCACTATCAAAACCAAAATAATGTTCTTAATTTAGAATTTATCATATTGCATTCTTTTCGGTGTTTTTTCTTCAACGTATTTCTGTCGGTTTGACTTTATTAATATCAAACGTGTGCGTAACACTACTGTCTCATAAATAGATCACATGACATTTGTCCAGCGGTATAAAGCGGAGTTGTACGGTATCGTAGCAGGAACCTCGACAAAAGATGTTGATTTGACATATTTCGGCTGTTTTAAACATTCAATACTTGTTGTTGTTATGTTTTCTTTTCAATTTGCAATGTGTACTCTTCATTCTGCACGGCCGTTTCTGGCAGTGTGAGAAGCGGAATCAAAACATGTTTAATACCGGTTTTCCATGGAGTCTGAATAGCTGTCGGTAATAATAAGAACTGACTGTTCCTTGAAAATTCCATACTCAAGATGTGTTGTTGTAACAAGGCATCGGTATTTGGTAACGAGAACCTCTCTTCGCTAATGAATTTGTTCACCGTTACATTTAAATTCCCGCAGATTCGGATTGATATGTCTGCTTTCGGAACCAAAGCAGTCTGTTGCGTGATCACTTCTTTACATTGGAATATGAATTTAGAATGTTCAGAGGGCGGAAATTATATTTCGTCCCATTACTCTGCTCGATAATACTCTCTTGTTCCTAATCCTTAAACAGTTAAACCCGCAGACTTTTACTGTATTTACTATAATGTTATTAATCAAGTGAATTCATATTGGCCTTGTTATTGGGTCAAGGGTAGTCATATTGGCCCGAGGCCGAAGGCCGAGGGCTAATATGACTGCCCGAGACTCAATAACAAGGCCAATATGAATTCACTTGATTAATGACAATTTTATTAATTAACACAATATTCATAGTTCTAGACTTGCTAATTTACCGGCCTGAACAGATGAAGTGTCAACTCTGATTCTAATGTCTGGCATCTTCAATGAGTCTATGTCCAGTAGTGACCTGGCTGATATAAGCTACCATGGAGATGCAGATATGAAGGTTGTTTTGTTTTGAATATAAAAACAACCTGAACATTCCTACACACTGTGGCAGCCAACTCTCTTGTTCTTCCAGTCTAAATTTAGTTCATATCCAAATATATCCAAAAAAAATTCTTTTTTCGCACATTCCATCCACGAATTCCGCATGTAATACTCAATTTATCATGTCTGTAAGTTATCCAAACGAAGCTTTGATCCTTTTTGCAAAATTTTTCTGAATATACTTGCTCAAATCAAGAGTAATCCCTTAAAAGTCACTGTTTTTTAGTTTCAAAAATTCTTGCTGCAGACATCGGCGTTGTTGTTGTACTGATGAGTTAGATAAACTCAAAGATTTTCATTTCACAGAAAGAAACGACCAAAAGCAGCAACATAGACTTATCCTCTGCCGCTTTGAATAAATTCACCTCGTGTCCAAAGTCACACTATCTATTATCATTTTTTTCCATAAAAATTCGACTTAGAAATTCCAAAATGGCGGCATTTTTGTTTTTAAACGGAAGTGATTTAATCCATATTGGACCAGTTCATTATCCAATCAGAATCATGCGATCTCATATTGGCTCAGTAAAACCCGTATTGGCCCAGGTTATCTCGTATTGGCCCTGTTGAAATTTCATATGAATTGAGTGCAACCCATATAAGGTGGACCGAATTGTACATATCGTGTCAATATTGTTTTAGTTAATTAATAATGAACATTATTAATTACTTATCTCATATTGGCCAAGCAATTCCCATATTGGCCTGGAGCAATTCTCGTATTGGCCCAGTTAAGTCTTCATATGAATTTGATGGTTTTAGCCTGTTAATAAATAAAATTGCCATTAACCAAGTGAATTCACATTGGCCATTTTATTGGACCTTGGGCAGTCACATTAGCCCTCGGCTTTCGGCCTCGGGTTAATATGAATACCCTCGGCCCAATAACAAGGCCAATATGAATTCACTTGATTAATAACATTATAAATGTTGTATAAGAACTGGTCCTTTCAAAATTGACCAAATATTTCTGCGAGCAAGGAACAGTCATGTTTTAGAAGCTAAAAAGGTCTGATCATATAGCCTGTATTTTTTTCTTTCGCTAAGGAGCTATGATGAGACGGACGAGATGTGCTGGGGCGGAGCTTGGCTGTATATGGCCACTAAGGATCCTCACTATCTCACAGTGGCGGAGTCATTTTATACTGCGGGGGCGGCTTGGGGCCAGTCTTGGGACGAGAAAATATCTGGATGCATGGTAGGAATATCCTTTATGTCCCTTCAAAATAAACGGTCAAAGGGTCATCTTGTTCTTTTTATTGATAAGCCATTTCTAGCCCATAACACGAATACATAATAATATACATTCATTAAATAAAATTGTCATAGATAATAATCGGAAAAGTAAGTGTGAACAAAAATCACATATTTCAAATCAAATAAAAGCGAGTCAAGTCAAATCCAAATCAATAAAATAAAAGCAGCAGTCAAGAATTGCAGAATGTCATTGTCAGCGTTTTTTGAAAAACCAAAAAAGAATTACATAGCTATAAATGCATTGTTTTTTATTCATTCAAAAGCATTATATGTAAAAAACAGAATTTGATTGGTTTGCGCTGGCTTTTCTTAAGATTAAACAACATATAAAAATATTTTTCTTCGAAGATGACTGTTTGGGAAAAACGTTTTAACAAAAAAAACTAAATGCAATTCTTCGTCGAAATTACATCAGAAAAAAATATTTTTAAATATTTGCAAACTCTGATTGTTGGTAACCAAAGGAATTTATTTGTCTGTAAACGATAGCTTTTGTAAGTCAGTTAAGCTTAAATTTCTGGGGATGGGTTGAAAAAGGTAGATATAAACAAAATTCAAAAGGATAAATAAAACAAATAATTGTTACTAGCCTCTTTATTATTCTACAAAGATCTTAAGTAATTTAAAACTTTCCATATACAATAGAAATATAATTTTTAATTAAGTTCAATTTATTTTTTTTATTTCACATAATTTAATTAATGGTAACATCAGTTAGTATTGCTCTAAAAGCCAGAACTAATAATTTCAACATTAATTTTAGTTAGTATAGTTTATGAAAAGGTCATATTCGTATTATGAATAACTCTGCGGTTATCGAAATACAAACAATAACGAGGTTCAGAAATATTTTTTTCTTTATTCTTATCAACCTTTCTTTTAAAACTGTAATTTCATTAGGTAACATATAATTAATTTGTTTAGTTCTTTCCAAAGAAACTTTTTTATCTCTCGTGTTGTAGTCTCTTTTCACTACATATAAAAACCTCCGTAACACCCTTATGCCCCACTCGCCAGAGTGCAAACAAACAGCAAAACATCCGGGACATTACAGGCTTTCAGAAAAAGCATGTCTACAAAATTCCCCAAGGGCGGGGAGCAAACATGTTCCTAGCCTGCGGCCTATTGTGTTTATACATGTATTTCTTTTTTCTTTTGTCTCTCTCAGCATGACATCGACATGTAACAAAATCATTTTCAGTTTTCCCTTAAGTTCATAAATTTTCAACCAAAACGCGCAGATGTTGTGTTCTTTTGTCAAACAAATGAAAGCAATATGAGATATTTGAAAAACTTTGATTGACCTTGATTTTCCTGGTCGGGTAAATAAGTGAAAAACGTTGCTTTCTCTCTTCATAATTGAAAGCTCTTTAAGGAGAACGCAACATATTGTTGTTTGTATAATAAAACTCATAAAAACATTTAAAATAATGTTTTGTGTTGTTAAGTTTTAAATGTGTTAGGATCTAAATAGAATTTTATGGAATTTTGGGGTCTAGCCTTTTTCTTTTTCATTTTTCTTAACTGATGTAAAATAATACATAAACAATGATTATTTGTGCAATTTTGTAATAACCTGCAATTGGCCGTTGGGGAGATTTTTTTTTTCTTTTAGGATGACAGTGCAATGACGACGGTTGACGGCCCTTAAATCATATAAAACATAGCATCCAGATTGAACATATCACGATTAGTTTCATTACTGTCCTATGAAATTCGTTTGTAGATACGGTCTCAGTATTTTTGAATTGTAATATACAGCTTCGTTGAACGTTTTGGTACTTCCTCTATATTTGATGTTTCCTTTTTAATACACTTTTAAAACCTTAAAAAAATTCGGTTAACACCAATCTGAATTACTGTCTGGTTGTTGAAGGTACTTTTGTATAAAGTTACCCATAAAGACTTGTACAAGAACGACATAGAAGCCACGTTTACAGCTTGGATGCCTGGGGGTACCATACCTTACACACCCAAGGGGCTGGCCTATAGGAACCAGTGGGGTAGCAACAGATACTCTGGTATGTAAATCATCAGTCGTTTTTTCAGTTTGCCTCATAGAGCTTAATATATTATTTTATGCATTAATAACAGTGTCAGTAACTATATTGGATTTCGATAAAATGCTGCTTCCAAATTTTATTTTTGGATATGTATAGGGTTTTTTAGAGTGTTAGATTGTCATGTGGTGTCATAAGTAGCACCGGTTCTGGTATTATCGCTAAACATTTATACCCCGCTTACTATCATGTTCAATTCTGGGAGTTTTCTAACACTCGTCGAAAGATTTCGATAAAATTCGACGGAAATACAATTCTGTCAACTGTCTTTTCTTTAAACTGTCGCATTCTACCACATGTCCTTTATGTCAAGTGTCGTATTATATCAAGTGTCTTTCGTCGAATTGTCGTGCACCGGTTTGTCAAAATCGTGAAATTTGCATATCGGGAATAGCCAAACCGAGAATACACAGCCTCCCCACACAGCCTAAAAGCAAACAGACGAGAACGTGGGTTTATTAAATGACCAATTTCATAACATACATGTTCACCATAAACAATGAACAAAAATGAGAACCAGAGTTGTTACCGCATTGGAATGGTAAGCAGCAAAACAGTTTGCCACTGGGGATTTAAACCAGGTATAAACTAGGTATCAAGTATAGACAGGGGGCAAGAAACCATGCCTCAGTTTAATCCAATTGCTGAGATCTGAAACTTATCTCTAATCGTAGCCACGCTATACCTTGGAGCTAGAACCTACTACGATAGTAGCATGCATGCTCCAGTGAAAACATTTTCGAAACTGCGTCAACCCGAGTAAAAAATGTCAAATTAAAAAAAGTACATTTGAATCTTGTTGACACAGTAGAAGTCACATGTTTAATCTGATTATTATAAAGGTTAAAGTGTTTGTAATAAAAAGTGCCTTTACCATTTTCGTTTCTGGGTCTACCTGATAGAAAAACTAGGTCAATGATTAAACCCTAAAAGCAGATTTTGAACATCTGAAAATTAAGACGATTAAAAAAATAGTTTTTAATCTATTATTATTATTATTGCCCTTCTACTGGCCTAGGTGACGAGGCATGTAATTGTGTATGTGGCTAATTTTAACCTTTTCCAATTAATGTGAAAAAATAACGATTGGATTCTATTTGTAGATAGCTAATTTTTAAATAGAACGCAATATATCTTAAATTAAATTTGAAATTAAGTTCGCCTTAGATTGATGAAAGACACCTCTTTCAGTTAAATATAAGTTGTCTATTTCGGTATTAACTGTAGACAGTCAATTGTACTCTATTTATTATTAAATTATTATTTAAAAAAGAACCAAAATATAATTTTCTGGTGAATATTATCTCTTTAGCAAATATGGCTCTAATTGCAATTATGGCGTCAATGCAAAACCTACATCCACACGAGTACCGGAAGTGGGCGGAGTCTCAGATCAACTATATGCTGGGAGACGGTGGGAGGAGCTACGTTGTTGGATTTGGCACAAACCCACCACAACAACCACATCATAGAGGAAGGTGAACGCTACCTTTCATCCCACAGAGTTACCGAGAACTTTATAGCCAAGGCTAATTTTTGTGTCGCCTGACTAGACAACATATAGGGATTACTTTGTAGGCAGTGTCGGTTGCGGCGTCGGCGTCCGGATTTCCTTGTCCGAAGCGTAACTTTGTCACCATAGGTTCAAATGACTCCAAACTTGGTATGCATGTTTTTGGCAATGACTCGAAGTGCAGTGCACAAGAACCGTAACTCTTTCTTCTTGCGTTTCTTAGTTATTCACCTTTGATTGATTTTTATAGAGCATTTCTAGTCCGGAGCGTAACTTTGTCACCAATGACTCCAAACGTGATATGCAAGTGCACAAGAACCATAACTCTACATTGTTCCGTTTTTGAATTATTCCCCTTTGATTGATTTTAGTGCATTTCTTGCAAAGGGCATAACTTGTTGTACATGATTCTTGCAATGAGACAATTAAAATGTTATTTTATATGTGAATTTTGTGCAAATATATTGCTAATAACTGTACAACAAAAAACTAATTAATATGTTTTATGTCGACTAACAAAAATATCGTCAGGCGACACATCTGAATCGCGGAGTTCTAGTTCCTTTGAATTTTTAGTTGCAGTTAAATAGTATTCATATGGAAGCTCTGAATCTTTTTCCCATTTTATGGCTTATGTCAATAGTTTGTCAGGGTCGAAAGGAAGAATTCTAGAAAGTGGGATTGTTTGGGGCAGTATCAGAGTAGTGACATGATAGTTTCCAAATATCGCTTCCAAAAATGGGAGTTCGAGCAACCCACTGAAAACCGTCTGGGTAAATTAAAATCTCTCTGGATCCGCACTTGATTGTTGTGACAATGCATCGTTGTGGCGCGGATGAGAGTTTATTCATAAAACATTATAATTATAATGTTAAACTGATAAACTTAAAGCCTAATTCAAAGGCTTTAGATTTATATGTACCATTGTTGACATAAAAATAACAATAAGAAACTGAAGCCCATGCCTAAAGGATATTCCCAGCTGTCAACTAGGAATACACATGTCTGGGTTTCAATTTCCTTATTGGTATATTTTATGTCCATCTGTTCATGTAAAACTTAAGCCTAAGAATAAAAATATAAATAAATAAGGCCTGGACATAATTGTACAGAACTACATACACTGATTTTTGAAATTCCTGCTAACAAGGGTCTGCAAAGCAAACAGAAATGGCCGCACTCGCCGTTCACCTTCATTTCTGTGAATAAGCACCCGAAAGGAAGTAGCATTTTGGTGATTCTAACGCGAACGTTTTGGTCCCTATGAGTCTCGGGCCTGTATCAGCAACAGTCAAAAGCAGAAGATGCGTCTGTCATGGGAGGTTATTAAAACACTTTATACGTCCTCCTATCAACTGGAAACAATGAAAAAAATCAAAGCGTACAAGGGACCCGAGCGGCTTGAGACTTTAACAACATTTTCATAAAGCACGGGGATTTTTTTTATTTATTACTTATGCATGTACTGATTTGCTTTAATCGTATCAACAAACTTCCGATTTTCAACGTTCTTGATTATTCAAGACTTTTTTTTCCTAAATATTTAACTCTGACGTTGTTATAAGTTGTTTTCTCAGGATTTCGTTCAAAATTTCAGTTCATGTCCCATGATGCCAGCGCCATGTGGGTCTTTCCAGATGAGTGTTAACAGCCCGAACCCGCACATTCTGTACGGGGCCCTGGTCGGTGGCCCAGGGCAGAACGATGAATACACGGACAAGAGAACGGACTATGTTAGCAACGAGGTGGCATGTGATTACAACGCTGGTTTCCAGTCTGCTGTAGCAGGTCAGAAATTAGAAACGCACCATTACCATCAAGTTCTGCAGACGCAATGCTTTTAGTCACCAGATGATATATAATACTATATGTATTTCCCTTGATTCTTCCGTTCGAAGCAGATTTAAGACTTAACAGTGACTCTCATATGAAGACCCGCAAGATTTAAACTTCAGACCTGTTACCTTGCTAACGCTGTGTTATCTTGCCGTATCGGCTCCATCTTGTACATGATTCACCCTCCCATTTTCTGTGCTTTTTTGTGGTACACATTAACAAGCATGTAATTTCTTATCTACTTTCAGGACTGAAAGCTCTGTACATACGCGGAGAAATGCCGTGACGTGGTCTCTTACTCACACTGTTTTCTTGTTTGACATGATCAATAATAGTGAACATACTTTCACTCTGTGTTATTCAACTGTTTTCACATGAATGAACAACAGAAAACATTAATTAAACCCCAATACTTCCAATTATAAAATTATAACCACCATAGGTACTTTTCCTTGACAAATTATCCTTAGCTCCAATGAATTCATAAATTAAGACTTAGTAAAGGAAAATAAAGAAGGAAACCAAAAACGTTGAAATATATATTGTTTGCTAATTTTCCTCAAGTCGTGTCAAATACATTTTACGACATTCAGATATAAGGAATATGATTATAAAATGGCATCCGCCAACCCACAGCCAAAAACAAGCTAAACATAAGCCACAAAAAAGACATCCCACTGATAGAAAGATACATTCCCTGTTAAGGCAAAGGTTGAGCAGTGGGTTTTCATACTCACAACCATTTATTTTCCTTTTAATAAACTTTTCCAAATGAATCTTGAAACCCCCAGTTTATAAGTGATTGTAAAATGTAAATAAGACTTATATTTTCATATTTTTTTGTTTCAAAACCGACAAAAACTTTTTATAAAACCACTTTTGAGCAAAAACAATGGATTGTTTGGCCGTCTCGGAATTAAACATAACGTTGTTTTTTTTTGTAACAGGTAACTGGACATAATGGTGAATCTTTGATATACACCAAAGGAAAAGTCAATACCAAATTTGATTTTCGAGCTCATAAAAAGAAAGCAAATAAGAATAAACACCACAATACTCATTTATGACACGACGGGCTGGACTAGGAAGATGTCTACTAAACAATGCAGCACACCAAATACCTCAGCTCTTTTATTTTATGCTTTCCAGTGAAGTATAGAGTTTTCCCGGTGAAATAAAAGTGGTATTTTACTGTTTTCAAACAGTGGAATATCATTTTTATTTTCACTATTTTTTCACGTTGGTACCCAAACGTACAGAACATTCCGAATGAGAACGTTTAGAAAACGGGCTCTAATTTTGGTATTTGACATCATGACGTCACGTCATTAACAAACGTTTTGGCACCATTTCATGCAATTTTTCAGACGAATTCACGTTATTTTAGCTCTAAAAGCATAAAAACAGAAAATTTGTTTTTTACCAGTGGAACATAGAAATATATTTCACTCGTGAACTCCGTAATTAAGTATTTTCACTCGTGGCTTCGCCACTCGTGAAAATACGAATTCCGGAGCTCACTCGGTGAAATATATTTCTATCTTACACTGGTAAAAACAAATATCCTCTATTTTCTCCCGGTTTCTGATAACAATCCTTAAAAATTCCTCTATATTAGTGTTTAAATAATTAGAGATCCCCGGATTTGAGTCAAGATTAACCAGTAGGTTTGAAATATCTTGGTTAAGTCTTACTAGAGGATGCTATGCAGCAGATAAGCTATGGGCCTCGTTGTTTCTGACAAGATTTTTGTGTTGTTGCTTTTTCCCCAGTTTTACGTCCCTCCCACATTTGAACAAGAGCATTATGATTTGGGCGAAAAAGAGTTTTGAAGCCAAAAGAACGGAGTGTATCGTTTTGAGCCTTAGGCCGGTATTCCATAGTTCCGTGATCCGTGTCCGTGTCCGCGTCCGTGCCCGCGATTTTTTACTCACCAAAGATATCGTTGGGTATATTCCATACCTCCGTGTCCGTTTTCGTGTCCGCGACGTGGAACGGACACGGAGGTATGGAATATATCCAACGATATCTTTGGTGAGTGAAAAACCGCGGACAAGGACGCGGACATGGACACGGATCACGCATCACGGAACTATGGAATACCGGCCTAAGTCGACTCCGATGTTGATGCCAAATACATGTATGTGGAAATATCGCGGTTAAGGGTTTGCCACACTCCTTCCAAACCTATTCATCGATAAAAAGAAAATTTAAATTCCCACGTGAGCGCAATGATACTGACAAGAAAATGTTGTGTACTTTGTAAAAAAACTTTCAGCTACTAAAAGAGAAATCAGTGATTGTCATCCGTTTACGCAACCAGGAAATTGAAGGTCAAACACACTTTTACTAATATCTCGTAAAGTTTACATATGTAAGTCAAGAGGACACAGTCAATAAATTGTTTTTAGTATCATATTACTCATGTGGGCATTTAAAATGATGTTTTGTGTTGTTTAGTTTTTGTGAATTTATGTAAATAGAAGTTGAGGGAATTTTTAAATCTCGCTATTTTTCTTTACTGTTCTAAAGTGTCTTACCATCTGCAAAATAATACATTAATAACATACATTTGTGCAAAGTTTCATTTAACGGAATTTTGCCGTTATTGAGATTTTGATAATTTTCTTTTTATCGATGAATAGGATTGGGAGGAGTGTGGCGAGCCCTTAATTCAGCCTAATTGATATTTCCACCGTAATTTGTCTGGAGCGGATATGGCTTGGAGTTCCGAAATCCTTTGACTAGTTTCTGTGTAAAAGTAAAGCCTGATTTTATATAAAAAATAATACGTAATTAGACATTTTAAAGGAGAATTAATATAAGCTAAAAAGTTATATGATCCTAAAATTTATTAGTATGTATTTAAGTATCAATTTTTGAGCATGACTCAGTGGTCTTTATTGTTATTTTTTGTAAGGTCTCAACCGTTCCCTAACACAAAACAACAACACTGTTTTGCAATGTGGAGTCGCATTTATTCAAGGTTAAGGTTGGGGAGTGTCTTGTAACATGACAACATCAAATACATGTATCAGTAAGAGACATCTTCCATTGATCATACATGATACACAATTCTAGTCTCAACTTAAGACTGCTTTACTCGGCACAATTAACTCTCAAAGTACATGTATGATGCTTTCAACACATACTAAAAGATATTTTGGCAAATATTCAAGAATGGTGCAGTCAACTTCAAACTAACTCTCAATATGATCCCTGACATTTGTCAAATCCCAACCAAAACGATACTGCCCTTATGATGTTTTTACTGTGTATTTTTCCTAGGAACGCCGACCGCCCACGTAAAACCCCTCCCTTAATAATCATTTTTTAGAAAGAGGAACCGTGTTTCTGTAGCAATGCATGAATCGCATATTTAATGCGATTCTCGGAACGTTCCCCAAAATACCGGAACTACAGAACCTGTCCTGTCATGTTTGAAAACATTGCGTCTTTTATTATACTAATAAAATATATAAACATAACATCTTAGTCGGGCAAATAGACAGGCCAAGTGGTCTGATATACTTTTTGTAGTACACCTTTGTTACTTGATTATTTTCACTTGACTTGATACATGGACTCATTTAGGTAACAGGGATTTCACTTATTCAAGGGTCACAATGATGCACCACTGCCAATTTCTGAGGGTCCAAACAAATTTTCCTTATATATTATAAAAGAATTGGACCCTTGTGTTCAAATTCTAAAGGGTCAAAATGAGCATTTCTTGGAATTTCAAGGGTCAAATGGAACCCCTAGGTAACTAGATTAATTCTATTCAGGGTGGGGGCGCGTACGCAATAGAGATAGGTATAAATAATTGTGTTTGTTATTGCTTGGGTCATTCTTATCTGAAATATGGCAAAGAGAAGTGATGTTTTGTTAAGGGACTTGCTTATCCGTCGTTTAGGCGAATGCATTGAAGATCAAAGACTGCGGCGAGGCGAAGTAACTTTGATGGGGTTTGTCGGTAGCAGCACCTATCACCTCTTTGAGCACCTGCCGGCGATAGAGGGTCCGGTCAGATGATGTTGTCCTCCACGCTGGCAGAATTGATTTGGATGGACCCTCTTCCCCAGAGGATGTATTTGCCCGATTGTACACTTTAATAGTGGAAGATCTCACAAACATGAAAATATATAGCAGGATCGGATTGATTTTAAAGTGTTTTAAGAGTTATGTTTCTGTTTATAAATAAATGCATAACTGATTCCGTGATGCGAGTTTTTGCCGCTTGGCTACCAGCATCAGAAAAAAATCATAAAATTTAAAAGCTAGTTCACGTTAGCATAAAACTTTCTCTGCCTGCCTGCCTGCCTGCCTGCCTGCCCGCTCGCCCGTCCGCCTGCCGCCCGCCCGCCCGCCCGCCCGCCCGCCCGCCCGCCCGCCCGCCCGCCTGCCTGCCTGCCGGTTAAGTGAACATGTTTATAAGAAATGATATTGTCCCTATTCGGGACCAAACCCCTGCGGCGACCTCGCCTAGCCATGATATTCCAATTGCGCTACCTGTTTAGACCGAGACACCACACCCCCACCCCCGAAAATAAAAACAAAAAAACCTACTCGGATAACCCTGAAAAAGGTAATCACCACTGCATGACAGCGGAAATCAAAGGTTTTATTTCGGCTGAACAAGTCGTTCAAATATTAAAACAGCGATATTCATTCTGTGACGAGAATCTATTTTATTTTTTTATCTTGTTTATCACTCATTAACTGAGGACTTCTCCACCACTTTTTTCGGACAGATATTTGTATGATGAACAAATCAACTTTATAGTTTCCTCATTGCAAACCAATGCTATACGGTTGCACAAACGGAAGGAGACCTGTACTTGCTCATTCTTGAATAGTGTGGCGGCCGTAAAAAGTCTCCCCGTACATTTAGTCAGTACTGTTATCAGTAAAATAACCTGTTACCGATGTCATGCAGTGATTGTTACGTATATTAGGGCTATCCGATCAATGTTTTTTGGGGGTTGTCCCCGTTAGCTCAGTTGGTTGCGTCGCTGGAATTGCAGCGCTATGCGCTGTCGTCGTGACGGTGCGTGTTCGCCCCCAGCTAGAGACACTATCATGTGATGATGTATGTTCTGAAGCCATTTAGATTTAAAGCTTGTAAACGTTCAAAATGCACTGTTAGAGCTCCTTAATAAAAATTTATGCTTTCTTATTAATGAACCTCTCTTTTAAGACCACCTGTGAATGGTTTAAGACCAAAGTCTTCTTTAAAATTTGGCGATCTTAATTTTGAGGTAGAACTAGCGCAAAACTGTTAAAGGGACATTGAGATAGTGGTCTTATACAGGTGGTCTTAATTTCTAGTTATTCTTTAAGAGGGGTTTTACTCTAATAAATTGATTCCAGTCTATAATCAGTGTATCCTAAGCCCTAACGTCCATAGCAACCACAATAGCGCCCCTAGTAACCGCTTTTAGGTTCATATCAACCAGTGTCCCCAAGCAAATGGTCCTTTCTGAAGTTTGCTGAAATTATGCCATTTGCGTCAAAATTGACCCCGCTCGGGGGTCCTTAGTTTTACTATAATTATACTTATATCTATATAATGAAATCTTAAAAAAAATCTTGTCTGCAACTGAGAGGTTTAATATTTTGTATGTAGCACCATCTAGTGGTCCTTTATCAAGTGTGCTCAAATAATGTCCTTACTTTTACCTAGACTTTAATATTGAAATCTTAAAAAACGCAAGGTCTAGAGCTTTTGATAATTGATATGTAGCTTATGGAATCTATCGAGTATGGCTCTGCAGTCACTTGTTTATGTTCCTGTTTTAATATTTTTTTAATTTCATAGCACTTGACATAAACTTCTGTATTGTACTAATTTTACTCCAACACCTCATATTGTAATGCAAGTACATGTACCTAACACCGTAACAGACATGAACAATCGGGTCGACAGACAAAAAGGTGTCGTGGATCCAGGATTTAGTTAGAGGGGGGCGTAAAAGGGGGCGAAAACTAAAAATTATTATGAAACGATTTCCTAAAGCACGGAAATGGTCTCTTGGTAATATTTAACGAGATGATTAATATTATTAACAAAATTATTTCCGCTTTCGCCCCCTCTAAATTCGCCCTTCATGTACACACGTGCAGAGGGCAAACCTAATGTGCCTAATATTGACACTATTGAGAGACTAAACCTGTTCTGGCAAATCAAAATTTGCAGGTGTGAAATATAAGTTCGTACTAAAAAACTCACATCTTTAAAAAAAATTTCATTAGATTTTAAGGTGACCAAGGCAGTCGGAACGACAGCAATATCCCCGCCGCATGCAGGAATGTTGGAAAGGTTATGGATGCTTAATTGCAAAATAACAAATATATCTCCAGTAGTTTGGAAGTTACGGAGCAAATATGAAAGACATGGTTAAATATAAACCTTCAAAGACAACTAGTGACCTTGACCTTCAGTCGGCCAGGTTGGAACATGGGTTCTGCACATCATCTTGGTGGAATAAACATTTGACTAAAGTTTGATAAAATTCATTGCAGGGGTTCAGAAGATATGAACCGGACACAAAATACATAGTTCAACCCTTCAATGACCTTGACCTTGAGCAAACCAGGTTGGAACATGGGTTCTGCACGTCATCTTGATGGGCTGAACATTTGATAAAAGTTTCATGATATTCATTCTATGGGTTCAAAAGATATGAACCAGACACAAAATACATAGTTCAAACCTTCAAACATCACTGGTGACCTTGACCTTGAGCTGACCAGGTGGGAACATGGGTTCTGCACATCGTATTCGTGGGCTGAGCATTTGACTAAAGTTCATCAAATTCCTTCTAAGGGTTCAGAAGATACGAACCGGACATAAAGTACATGTTTCAAATCTTCAAACACCATTGGTGACATTGACCTTGAGCCGGCCATGTTGGCACATGGGTTCTGCACGTCGTATTTATGGGGAAACAGTTGACTAAAGTTTCATGAAATTCCTTCTAGGGGTTCAGAAGATATGAACCGGACACAAAATACATGGTTCAAATCTTCAAACACCACTGGTGACCTTGACCTTGAGCCGGCCAGGTTGGAACATGGGTTCTGCACGTCGTCTTGATGGGGAGAACATTTGACTAATTTTTCATGAAATTCCTTCTAGGGGTTCAGAAGATATGAACCGGACACGAAATACATGGTTTAAATCTTCAAACACCACTGGTGACCTTGACATTGAGCCTGCCAGGTTGGAACATGGGTTCTGCACGTCGTCTTGATGGGGAAAACATTTGAGTAAAGTTTAATGGAATTCCTTCTAGGGGTTGAAAAGTTATGGACCGGACACGAATTGTGCGCGCACACAGACACTTGTTTTAGGGTCCTTTGTTGGCCCTATAGACCTGTATAGCTCTATAGGCATATAGGGCCAACAAAGGACCCCTAAACAAGTGTCTGTGTGCGCGCATGGAAGGACGGACGGAAGGACGGACGGACGGACGAAGACCATTCCTATATCCCCAGCCGCTATGCGGCGGGGGATAAAAATGCGCTTCTATGTTCGTACGAAATTTATATCCGAACGCAATTTCACACTATTTGTGAAATACCCGCAGGCATTTTTCACACCCTGTGAAAAACACGTTTTGTGAAAATGAGGCTGAACAGAGCATGCATAGTTGTTTTCATGATGTCTCAAAGCTTTTTTTTTTCAAACAGTGAAAGCTAAGAGGGTGGAGCGATACGTCTTATCCTTTTGAATCGATCCATCGTTTACCGTTATTGAGTACAATAGGATTAAATTAGACCGTGTAAAATTGAGTTTATCAAACATGTGGTTTCTTTTCCATTTCTGAATAACAATAAATGTTCAGTTATAAAGAAAAAAAGAGTCTTCGTAAAATATGGAGTTTGTAGATGTGGATATTAAAAAGGAACCGGGTACGTATGTATTACATTTTATAATTGATTGATACGCTCAAACAACGAATTGCGCTGGAGAGTTTTTGATATGATTTTACGAAGTCCAAAGACGACTTTCGAGCGTAAAATATTTTTCTGTATTTCTTAAAAAGTAAAAGCATATTGACACCAATACTCATTGCCATCCAATTGGTAATGAAGAAATGTAGTTTTACGTGGATGCTCAACTAAGCTGGAATAATGCTTTATTGACATTTCATGGACACAAAAAAGGAAATTTCTATTTGGATAATTATAAAGTACTCCGGAATTGCTTTTTGAAAAGTTTTTTTATATCTATTATTTCAGATCCAGTACATAATAAAGGTTTCAAAATCAAAGAAGAGATTATAGATCTCACGAAAGACCAGCAATCTGACACACAGACATTCAAATCCCCCGATATTTCGAAAGATAAGGACAACAACAACAACATTAACAGCAACAACAACATTATAAAGATCGACATCGATGATTTTGTTCATGAAACCCGCACTCTTACTGGAGGTAAATTTCGAATCTTTTTATCACTCACCCGCGAAAAAATGTTTGGCATAGAACTGCACATTTATTATCCAGTTGAAAGAACACCATTCAAACGACTGAGATTGCTGCATGCCAATGAGTTGTTCAGTAGGAGAACTACATGTACTTTTATGAGAATAAATATTTTATAGTACTATTTTCTAGACGGAACACATTAATCGGTATATATTAATAATACACATATAACTCTGTATGTCTATAATCGCAAAAGCAAATTCTAGTGGAATAATAAGAAAGAGAAAAAAGCTAGAACGTAAAATATGGAATTTGTTGATTTGGATATTAAAAGTACGTACGTATTACATTTTCACAATGATTGATCCAGTCGATGTTTTGGGGCTACGAATAATCCGACACTTCGATATTATTTGGCTTTAAACTATTTTCGTTTTAAGTTGATAATTTGTTCTCCCTCTTGAAATTCTTCATCGAAAACAAACTGGAATACGAAAGAAACTAGAATTTCTACGACATTGCGTGGCTTGTTTATTGTTTCCGCTTTCAAGGGATTTCAAAAGTGGAGATGGCAAAAGCAGGCTAAAATTTAACATATGAATTCAAGAAAAATTAGCTTTTAGGGCCTGATTTGAGTGTAGAGAAATATATTCATTTGTGACTGTATTTTAGTTCTGCTTGCTCACTACTGATAAATCAGTGCAGTTCTAATTACCATTCACACTCTTACAAACAAGAAAACAAAAACAGTCAACATATTGTAGAGACAAAACAATGTCGGTTTTTTAAGGTTACTCGAGATAGTCTCCATCCGCTGTTGTTGTTTTTTTGTTGTTTCAAGCACAAAACATTTTTTGTATTTCTAAAAAAAATAACAGACACCAATACTCATTGCCATCCAATTGTTAATGAAGAAATGTAGTTTTACGGGGATGCTCAACTAAGGTTGAAGAATGCTCTATTAACATTTCATGGACACAAAAAATGAAATGTATATTCTGATAATTACTCCGAAATTGCTTTTTGAAAAATTTGTTAATATCCTATTCCTTCAGATCTAGTACACAATGAATGTTTCAAAATCAAAGAAGAGATAGATCTAACGGAAGACCAGCAATGTGACACACATAAATTCGACTCCACTGATATTTCGAAAGATAACGACAACAACAACAACATTATAAAGATCGACATCGATGATATTGTTCATGAAACCCGAACGCTTACTGAAGGTAAATTTCGAATCTTTTTTATCTCCCATCCCCGAAAAAAATAGTATGCATAAAACTGCCCATTTGTTATTCAGTTGTATGGAACGCCTTAAAAACGACTAAAATTGCCAAAACATGCCAATAAATACGTTCATTAGGAGATTTACATGTACTTTTGTGCGTATTAAGGGCCCACTACAGTCATCCCCTGCACGTTCATCGATAAAAAGAAAATTATCAAAATCTTAATGACGGTAAAATACCGTCAAATAAAACTTTGCACAAATGAGTGTTACTAATGGATCTTTATTTTGCATATGTTAAGACACGTTAGAACAGTAAAGAAAAATAGCGAGATTTAAAAATTCCCTTAACTTCTTTTTAGTACATAAATTAAGAAAAAAATTCTTAACAACACAAAACATCATTTTAAATGCCCACATGAGTAATTTGACACTGACAACAATAGCTTGTGTCCTCGTGACTTACATATGAAAACTTTTTGAGATATTAGTAAAGTGCGTTTGACCTTCAATTTCCTGGTCGCTTCCTGGTCGCCTAAACGGATGACAATCATTGATTTCTCTTTTAGTAGTTGAAAGTTCTTTACAAAGTACACAACATTTTCTTGTCAAATAAACTCACGTGGGAATTTGAAATTATGTTTTGTATTGCTTAGTTTTTGTGAATTTATGTAAATAGAATTTAAGAATTTTTAGGTATAGCCTTTTTTCCTTCACTGTTCTAACGTGTGTTACTTTATGCACAATAAAGATACATTACTAGTAACATTCCTTTGTGCAAAGTATCATTGAACGATATTTTACCGTTATTGATATTTTGATAATTTTCTTTTCATCGATGAACGTGCAGGGGAGGAGTGTAGTGGGCCCTTTATATTTTATAGTACAATTTTCTTGACGGAAGGCATTAATCTGTATATACGTGCGTTATACCATTTTTCATGATGATTGGTCCAATGACGGCTTTTGTTTTCTTTTAAAGTTGATAATTTGTTCTCCATCTTGTAAATCTTCTTCGAAAACGAACTGGAATACGAATAAACGCTGGAATGTCTACGACATTGCGTGACTTTTTTTATTGTTTCCGCTTTCAAGGGATTTCAATTTAAGTGCAGATGGCAGGCTAAAATTTAACATATGAATTCGAGAAAAAAATAGTCATTGGGGGCCTGAATTGAATGTAGAGAAATCATTCATTTGTGAATGTATATTAGTTCTGCATGTTCAGTACTGACAAAACAATGTAGTTCTAATTACCATTTACACTCTTACAAACAAGAAAATAAAAACAGTCAATATATTGTAGATATTTGTCAAAATAGTGTCTGGTTGTTAAGAAACAGTCTCCGTCCGATGATATTTTTTCAAGCGCAAAACATTTTCTGTATTTCTGAAAAAAATCAGACACTAATACTAATTGTCATCTCCTTGTAAATGAAGAAATGTAGTGATACGTGGATGCTCAACTTAACTGGAAGAATGCTTTATTTACATTTCATGGACACAAAAAGGAAGTTTCTATTTGGATATTAAGTACTCCGGAATTGCTTTTTGAAGAGTTTGTTAATTTCTTATTCCTTCAGATCATGTCAAGCCTGTTCTGAAGAAAAAAAAGAAAAAGAAGAAAAAGTCTGTCGCTCCGGTGACAGCTCCTACTGCCGCTAATCAACCAGTACATATAACTGCTGAAGCATCTGACCAGGAACAGCTAGTCGCACACAAATTGCCCGTAGTCATTCCGGTAACAGTTGCCAGCTCTGCTGCGAACTCTTCGTCTGCTTCCGCTGTTCCAGTCTCTACGAAAAGGTTTGTTTTGCCGCGTAACCAGAACGTCTGGTGGCCTAAACAATGGACTAACCTTAGTTCTTACAACAAGACCAGCAGTACACAGTCGAGGAAGAGGAAGGCTCCGAGTGCCGACGACGGACATCAACAGCGACCCCTGTCGGTTAAGGAAACTGCAGAATCACAACCTGATGGGACAGCGCAGACTTCTGCACCAAATTTCCACGAAGGTTTGTAAGACATTGTATGCCAGTAAATCGTAGCAATTCCATGAAATCAGGTCACCAATTTAACCAGACCAAATAAATGTAAACTATCGGGAACTGGCGTATTGTTTTTTTTAGAAATTAACCAAAAGAATAAAAGATCAATATAATGTCTCAATGCGACTAAATTCGAAAGTGGGGTAGTGATTTTCTTTAGTTTCATGGGCATATCGATTTGTGAATTTAAAGCCGCACGAAATATTGAATGCACCTGTAAATAAATATCAATATAGAAAAATGAAAAATACCAAAAACAACATGACTATATCGTGTTTTCTTGCGAATTTCGACCACTTTCCCTACTTTTATCATTCACCAAAATGACTACAATTTGGTTGTGTCAAAAGTAGAAAAATCAAAGTGAAGAATCTGCAACATTTCAAATCCCAACATATTTTTATGGAAAACTTGAAGAAACATAGTTATTTGTCGAGGATTTTCGACCCCTTAAAAAGGGTTTTTTTTTTAAATGACGTAAAACACCAGCACCCAAGGTTATAAAACTGAGCATGGAAACCAGTCTCAACTCTCAAGCATCTGATTTGCTGAAATGGCGACCAGTCGCCATTTCAGCCAATCAGATGCTTGAGATTTGAGACTGGTTTCCAATCTCAGCTTTATAACCTTCAGCCCAGCGCACTGCATGTAAAGGTTCTCTTAATTTTACGATTTCAGGAGCAAGCAATAAAGTCCAAGACACCGACGTCCCCGTGGTGACGATTCATGACAAAGAAAAACAACATTTCGCGTTCAAAATCAAATTGCCGTCCAAAGAATACCCATGGGTAACTCGATTCTAGCATTTTTATTTTTTTTTAACTTATACTAGTAGGATTAAACGTTTGTGGTTACATTTCTGCAACGAAGTTTCGCCATTCTTTCAAATTGTGTTTACATGCTCTGAGCTGCGGGTCATGAAACGATACATACTGGTAGCAATCTGTTAACACGTTCTTTGATCTTTTTTATATTCTCCACCAAGATAGTTTCTCAAATTCTGTGATATCATTATATTTCGCGGGTAAGTGGGGGGGGGGGGGGATAATTTTTGCGTAATCCATGCTTTGGAAAGTTCGCGAAATCAAACCCTAGTGATATCAAACCATTGACAAGTTTTATGAGAATAATACAACTGCCTGAATTCATTTCCACGAAAAATGTTATTTATGTCTTCCTCGCGAATTTTGATTCCCGCGAAATTAAATGATACAACAGTAACAAATCATTTATCTTAAACGTCACAAATATTACAATTTTAAGGTAGAAAAAATAAAATACCACGTTTTTAACTTTAAAATGATATGCATTGTTACTTCGTTTCGGTTTTGGGCTATCCGCATATGAACTGTGTGTTCTCTGTCGTTTAAAATTCGATATCGAATGTTCAACTGTATATGGCGGATATCGAAAGTTGAACTGTACATGGCGGATATCGAATGTTCAACTGTATATGGCTGATATCGAATGTTCAGCTGTATATGGCGGATATCGAAAGTTGAACTGTACATGGCGGATATCGAATGTTCAACTGTATATGGCTGATATCGAATGTTCAACTGTGTATGGCTGATATTCGAAAGTTCAACTGTATATGGCGGATATCGAAAGTTCAACTGTATACGGCGGATATCGAATGAACTGTGTTTGGCGGATATCGAATGCTGAACTGCATATCAAATTATCAGTGATTTTCTTTTCAGAAACGTTACTTAACCTTCGTACCAATCAAAACTTTTCTATAAAGAATGTTGGATATCGCCTATTTATTTTTTCACGTTTATTTTTTTCAAAACATGCAAGTTACTTCTTTTTCAGGTTAACTACCCAGGGAATTTAATTGGGATACGAGGATCCACAATAAAGCAACTTAAATACCTCACAGGTTGTGATCTTACCATTCTGGGGAAAGGCTGTTCTAGCTCGGGAACTCGGGTATGTTATGATAATGGGTGAATCTTATTTCTGTGTAATAGAAGAAACAGTACTATTTTTATATATCTTAATGTTTACTATTAACTTATTAATATTATCAAGTCTCAGCTTGCATTAGAGTACATCCTCAACACTTGTTTGTGCATTCACATGGATTTAAGAATTATGCAAAATCTGTAAAACATCTAAGAAAACAATAATCAAAAACCTCTCTTTTTGCCGTTTGCATGTTTTAATTTATTTGGTGAAAACAAGGAACTAACTGGTTGGAAACTCTTCTCTAACACTGTAGTTGAAACTAAACCTCTTCCATTTTTTATTTTGGCGTTCACCTTTTTGTTTTGGATAGGAGACCGCCATATTGCAGGCTCAGCACCTCCGACTTCGGATCTCCTTGCGGGTCCTCCTATACCGACACCCGCCGAATCGGTCGTAATGCTAACCCTTACACCCTGAGCGCCAAGGAGGGAAACCATTACTACCATTTTTAAAGTCTTTGGTATGACCCGGCCGGGGATCGAACCCACGACCTCCTAGTCCGGAAGCGGACGCTCTACCTACTGAGCTAACCGGGCTGGTAACCTCTTCCATAATAAGACCACATTTTCAAAGTTCTTTTTTACAGTTTTGCGCTATTTTCTACCACTAAATCAAGACCACAGCAGTATAAAGACCATTTTGGTTAAGAGATGGTCTTAATAGCGATGTTTACTATATCCTTGCAGAATTTCTGGAAGCTTACTAAACCAACTGTCAAGACTTTGTTTTGGTATGCTGTCTGGCCGCCATTTCAGCCAACCAGAGGCTTGAGATTTGAGACTGATCTCCAAAATTAGTTTTATGATCTTGGGCCCTGTTGTCTAAACCTATCAAGCCGTCAATTGGATGCCTCAAATTCTCCCTCTGTAATTCCAAGTTCACTTTCATAGTTGTAATGAGATTAGAGACTGCTCTCCATTCTCAGTTCAAACCTTCACAAAAAGTACAAATTTAAATTTCATTAATGTTGTTTTCCTTTTAAATGCTCAATACGTGTACACAAACCTCGTATCTTTTTACTGTTAAATAATTGTACACAATTAAATAGAGCTCGGGCAATGTCAGTGATAGTTTGTGATGTATATTTTAAGATGAGGGTATTCGGATACGTGAATGG
Source organism: Corbicula japonica (assembly GCA_038501625.1). Classification (NCBI taxonomy): domain Eukaryota; kingdom Metazoa; phylum Mollusca; class Bivalvia; order Venerida; family Cyrenidae; genus Corbicula; species Corbicula japonica. Next base: position 2,280,290 of record JAZAYU010000094.1, on the reverse strand, counting down.
TATCCGGATACGAACTTACTATTGGGATATCCGGATAACCGTTCCCATCCCTAATATTTTTGCAGGAGGAACAATCTGGGGAAGATGTATATATTCTCGTAGAGTGCTTTGCTGACACGGTTGATGCCTTTGGACGGTTTGCACGTGCTGTTGAAATTCTCCAGGAATTTATCAAACCCGTGAGTAGATTAATAGCTCAGTTTATTCCGTGTTTTCATCAGTGCAGAACCCCCCGCCCCCACCCCGATTATTTAAATGTTGAGAACGAAGATAAACATTTATTTTAATGATTTAAACAGACGCACTTTTCAAAATTCAAATTAACAAACATTTGATGAAAATAAAGATATCGGTAACTATTGTTAAAATATGACAAGGGTAACGAATTTTATCAGAGACTGGCTCTTTCCATAATGACTTTAAGTATAATTGGTTTAACACAATATTATGTGAGATGTTTGTTCTTTTGTTTGACCTGCCTTTCATACGTTCGTCTGCGTTGTCGTTTGAGAGTTATTCATTTATGATACCTGAATTAGCCGATAAAACGTGTTCCCTGTTTTTCCAAATAAAATAAACCATTGTTGTCCAAATTACTTTATTCCGGCGTACGGCCTTTGCGACAGAAAATCAGTCAAAGACAGTCTTTGGTTTTGCGCTTGCAAACTTTTCTGGGTTCAGGAATGTTTCAAGACAAAAATGCTACTTAGTGTTAACCGATTGTCTGAATTCTCTCTTAAACATAAATTCGAAATCTCGAAAAAATACTTTAAAATAAAATGATTTAGATAAAAGACGAAATAAATAAATATGGCAGACAAATAACCTGTTCGATGAAGAGTTCGTTTATAATTCACAAAACCAGGAGCTGTCTGATGATCGAACCCACACCGAAATCCCTGTACGCATAAGCTGTCTACTCGTATGTGCCAAAGGTATAAAACAGAGCCTGGAAACCAGTCTCAAATCTCAAGCGTCTGATTGGCTGAAATGGCGACTGGTCGCCATTTCAGCCAATCAGATGCTTGAGATTTGAGACTGGTGGACTGGTCGCCATTTCAGCCAATCAAATGCTTGAGATTTGAGACTGGTGGACTGGTCGCCATTTCAGCCAATCAGATGCTTGAGATTTGAGACTGGTGGACTTGTCGCCATTTCAGCCAATCAGATGCTTGAGATTTGAGACTGGTTTCCATGCTCAGTTTTATAAACTTCAGGCTATATCTCAATGAAAAACTTGTATTTGTTCTCTGCAGTCTGCGTTGTGTATAATGACCATCTTTCGGAGTTTTTGAAGCAACGTTGTATACATCTTAGAAACAGTTCGGTATTCCGTTAGGACCATCGTTGTTTCGCGCTGTCTACCTCTTGGGCTAGAACACGAAAACGCGAAACACGATGAGATCGCGAAAGTACGATGCGAGGGCGCGATTTTGATATCGCGTTCTCGCATCGTACTTTCACGACCTTGCATCGTGTTTTCGCGAGCTCGCATCGTTGTTTCGCGATCTCGCATCGTGTTTTCGCGTTTTCGTGTTCTCGCCCTTGAGATCGACAGTCCTAGTAGTGTAGTTATTTGTTTCGATGCCGATCCGGATTCGCATTTTGTAATTTGTTTTGTTCAGACCGCTTCTCCTATGCTACATGAATTCAGCCGGAATATTTCTTTTCATAAAGTACGCAAATCCAGTGTAAAAATAAATCCAGTATTTTTTTTTTTGTTTAGGATGCCAATCCGGTGTTACTTTTGCAAGATATGAGGTTCCAACCCAGTCACTGGTTTGATGATCAGTACTTCCCGGACTGGCAGTGATGGCAGACCAACTACACCAGTTGGTAATGGATGTGTTCTCGTTGTTGGTTATCAGAGAGTAAAAACAGTGCTGTGACAATGTTGTCAACTGGGCTGAAGGTTATAAAACTGAGATTGGAAACCAGTCTCAAATCTCAAGCATCTGATTGGCTGAAATGGCGACTGGTCGCCATTTCAGCCAATCAGATGCTTGAGATTTGAGACTGGTTTCTATTCTCAGTTTTATTAACATTGGGCGTACAAGGATTTCAGTTTTGACTAAACGTTGAAAGAAACCAGATTCTTTGTCATCTTTGTTCAAAGTTGGAATAATATATGTCGACATTTTGTACACTTAAGTGGCATTTGTGTTGTTACTATATTCGTGGCAAAATAGTGTGTTAGTACAAATGTTTAAAGTTTACTGCAGTTGCACCGCTAATTGTTTTATCATCTTTGTCATTTTTATGCCCACACAAAGTGGGAGGCATGTAGAGTTGCACTCTGCCGTCCGTACGTACGTACATCCGTACATACGTCCCCAAATCTTGTGGCATCAAACTCCTTTTTAAACTATAAAGGCAGATTTCTTTCAAACTTGCACAGATGATCAAGCAGTATGTGTAGATGATCGTAAAGAAAGGATTTTTTCCTGCGACCATTTTTACCAGAGTTATGGCCCTTTGTTAATTTCAGTAATTAAATGTTGTGGCATCAACTCCTCATTAAATATCTGATGGATTTCTTTCAAATTTGCATAGATGATAAAGCAGAATGTGTAGATGATCGTAAAGAAAATATTTTTCCTACAGCAATTTTTACCAGAGTTGTTTTTGTTTATTTCAGTAATAAGATCTTATGGCATCAACTCATCATTTACTATTGGACCGATTTCTTTCAAGCTTGCACACATGATCAAGCTGGATGTGTAGATGATCGTAAAGAAACTATTTATTCCTGCGGCCATTTTTACCAGAGTTATGGTCCTTTTTTAATTTCACTTACAAAATTTTTTGGCATCAACTCCACATTTTCTGTTTGGCTTATTTCTTTCAAACTTGCATAGATGATTAGACATGATATGTAGATTGTTGTAAAGGACATTGTCTTGCAACCATTTTCACCAGAGTTATGGCCCTTTGTTTATGTTAGTCGTTAATTTTTGGGGCACTTACTCCTCATTTACTAATCATGATCACCAAATGTTGTTAATACCTGGTACACAAATTTGTTACAAATGTTGTTGCAGTAGTGGGGGCATCAGTGTCCTGAAAACACAGTCTTGTTTTGATAATCATGTTTACAACCAAGCTTGCAGTAAAATTTGGGATGTTCTTATTGTTGATATGCTAAAAAAAACTTTGTGTCAGGCAGTTAAAGAGCTCAAGCAGATCTGCATAAACAATATGGATATGATTTTGGTTTAATGAGATTTGATTTTCTTGAAGCCGTCAATGTTTACGTTATCCGGATATATAAATACAAGTTTATATTTTCCTCATTTGGAGAAATGAAAATTGCAAATGTATTCTGCAGTTTTGTCAGTTATTTACCTGTGCTGCGATTTGTGTCAGCATAATACCTTAATTATCATGACACTATTAAAATGTGTTACGATCGATGGTGTTTGACTGATTATCATTTTGGCATGTTATATATATATATATATATATATATATATATATATATATATATATATATATATATATATAATACATAATACATAATAATACTGCAAAGAAACTATTGAATTTGACTGGATAGTTTGTTGATGATGTATATCCATGTATACGGATCGATCGAATGCAGGTGCCATAAATATTTCAGAATTTTTTGTAGAAAGCGCCAAAACTAGTTTCGGTTATCATGATTTGAACGTTAAATCAATTTACAACAGAAATGTTAAAGTAAGAAAAGGTCAACCGTGGTTCAATAGCGAGTGTAAGATAGCAAGAAAAAATAGAAAATCAGAAGAAAATAAAAGGTCACTTAAACGAAATAGCAAAATATATAAAACGACAATAAATAAAAGCCTCAAAGATTTCAAAATAAATAACGCGACGAAATTGGGAAATATGAAAAACTGTAAACCTAAACAATTTTGGAAATTATTAAATGGGAAAAAGAAGGGGCGTACGCATGCGTCGTTGGAGAATCTTTACAATTATTTTAAAAACATAAATTTTGTAGAAAAGAACCAGAAAATATATTATTAGACAACGAAACTACTTCTGAGATAAACACTTCACTTATAAAAGCAATTAAATCTTTAAAAAATAATAAAGCCGGTGGAATAGACCAAATTATTAAAGAACATTTGAAATATTCTTTTCCAAAAATAAAGGAAATTTTACTTAAACTATTTTATATATTTTTTACATCAGGCCTAATCCCATCTATGTGGACAATTGGTAACATTATTCCGATTTACAAAAACAAAGGGGATCCTAAAGAGCCTTCAAATTATCGACCTTTAACTCTTTTAAGTTGACTTGGGAAACTTTACCGCTATATTAAATAATAGACTTCAGAAATTTGCTGATGATAGTGAACTATTAAACAAGTTTCAAGCTGGATTTAGAAAAGGATATTCAACTGTCGATAATATGCTTATTTTGAACAGCCTAATAGAGTTCCTAAAATCAAAAAGAAAGTTTTATATTGCGCATTCGTTGATCTTAAAAGTGCATTTGTCACCGTTTGGCGTGATGGGTTATGGTCAAAATTTGTTTTACAAAATGTCAACGGTAACTTTTTACATATTATCAAAAGTATATATAAGAATGCAAAATCTTGTCTTAAAGTCAATGGTTTTATATCTGATTATTTTCCTTCTAATATCGGAGTAGGACAAGGTGCAAACTTGTCCCCCTTATTATTTTCGTTGTATCTTAATGATCTACATGACAAACGGTATTTTCTTTAACACACACACGTCTGATGAATCTATATCAATGTTTGTTAAGTTGTTTATTTTATTATATGCTGACGACACTGTTATTATTGCTGAGTCTGCGCAAAGTTTACAGTATGCTTTGGATACTTAAGCCCAATATTGTAATAACTGGAAGCTTATGCTCAATGTAACTAAAACAAAAATTCTGATTTTTTCTAGAGGCAGACAACAAAGATACCAATTCACATTTAATGAAGAACAAATAGAAATTGTTAATGAATATAATTATTTAGGTATTTTATTTAGTAAAAGTGGATCGTTTTATAACGCAAAAAAAAAGAAATCGCCAAACAGGTAACTAAAACAATGTATAGCCTCTTGAAACAATCAAAGTATTTATGTTTACCAATTGATATACAAATAGATCTATTTATGAGAACAGTAAAGCCAATTCTACTTTATGGATGTGAAATTTGGGGATATGGCATCGTAGAAATAATCGAACGAGTACAACTTAAATTTTTAAAAATTATACTTGACGTGAAATCTAGTACACCGGATAGTATTGTATATGGTGAAACCGGCGTCAAACCTCTTTCTATAGATATAAAACAACGAATGATTTCATTTTCGTGCAAACTTGTAAAGGAAAGAAAATTGTCTTCAGAAATATACTGTATAATATTGAGTTATTTCAAATATCTAAATAATCATAAATTTCTTTGGATAGAACACGTGAAAAATATTTTTGTTGAATGAGGACTCATGAATATTTGGGAATCACACGAGTTTAATAATAGCAAGTGGTTAACATTAACCATTAAACAAAAGTTGTCGGACATTTTTATTAACGAATGGTATTTTAACATTGAAAATCAGAGTAAATGTAGAAGTTACAAACTGTTTAAACATAATTTCGGTTTTGAAAAATATCTAATTGAAACGGATTACAGATACTTAAAACACTTTATCAAATTCAGAACAAAAAAATAATAATAATTACAAATCGAGACCGGCTCTTGGATCGGTATACCGCTTGAAGACAGACGTTGCACATTATGCCATATCGGTATAGGCGATGAATTCCATTATCTATTAGAGTGTAATGCATTAGGCCAACTAAGAGAGCGATATATAAAACCACTTTATTATAGATCGCCTAACATAATTCATTTTGACTCTTTGATGAATATTAATACAAAAAATAAATCAGAATATAGAAATTTTTTTTACAAAATCGATACTACAACTATTCAAGTGATACCATTTATCGTTATTTGTTAACAAATGTATATAAAAACCACTTAATTTGTGTTTCAAATGGTGCTAACCATAAAAGTGCTATGGGCAGCTCTTCCCGAATTTGTTGTAATGTTGTAACAGCCTCGTTCATGTATCTGTATTATTGTTTTTTCTCCTCATGTGTACATTGTAAAATGTATTGAGTGTACGAATAAACTTGTTAAACTTGTTAAACATAATCAACTCTGACCCTCCCCCTAGCCCCCTTCCTCTGGGCTTCCGCAACGGTTTTTTGGTTTAAAAAAAAATCTGAAAAACGCATATAATCAAGATGATCTCCTAAGTAAGCGGTATGCTCAGGTTCTACTTACATTCTTAAAGAGAGTAATTATGTAATTTAAGATTTTAATTTTAAAAGAGTCGGATTGCTCTAAATGTTTCATGAAAAATAACGAATCTAAAGACCACTGACCAGGTCTTACAGGTGATTTTGAGGTTAACAATGGGGAATGTGCCGTTCGAAATTAAGCAAAATCAATTAAAACCCAATCGCACCCTAATTCCACATTGCTGTTAGTCGTATTTTGTTCATTTTGAAAAAATCAAGTTTGAAGTTTTGAAAGGCTAAATCTAAACTTGTGCAGATTGTTTTCATCTTTTTAGATATAACTTAAATAATAGTTTTGGCTGTTAATAATTTCAATATTTCAAAAGGAAAAAAAAACAGTCATCTATAGAAAATTAAGAATTTTTTGTAAATATTGTTATAACCGTTTTGTGTTAATGACTCAAAACAGTTGGCCTCAAATACACTTGGAAATTTTCGATTACAACAATGTGGTCTTATATATGTGTTCACTATTTTATATAATAATAAGAATAAAAGGTGATAAAATTAGTGTTCATAAAAGCATATTATTTCATGTAGGAATAAAACAAACAAGAAGAGCTAGAAATCAGTCCTCTGTTCCAGAACAGTTATAAGGGAAATCCACGAAATCTAATAATTACTGATAAATTATTTTATTTCGCGTGGGTTTAATTTTCGCGTAGTTCGCGCTATAGGAAGAGCGTGAAAATTAAGCCCAGCGAAATTAAACCATTTAACAATGTTTCTTTATTGGAAAATACTGTTGCGCGAATTCATGCCCCGCGACTGATATGGTTTTGCGCAAAAATTCGCCCCCGCGAAATTAAAGGATACTACAGTATAACATTGGCACATTATCAACACTTACAGATGATTTCATGCTGATCCACTCCTGTCTTCTAGCGTAAAGACTTACAGACCATCCGGCAGACAGAGAGAACAATGCCGGCGGAGATAAAAAAAAACTACAACAAAATAAATCCATGTTATTTTATGAGAAATAAAATATCTTGTAACAAGGAATCAGGTTCTTTAACAGGATGGCTATACCACGTGACTTTTAGAATGCCGTGCACATATTTATATAGGAAACAATCACTCGATTCAGGTAGGATATTTGCTTATTTCTCGGAAACTTGTGCACCAATTTTGATGTGAGCCCCAAGGTCCAAATATGCACGCTAAAGTGGCTATATGGAAAAACAAGCCTTAAAATGCACATATTGGGTAACGGAGAACTTTATGCTCAAAGCTCAGGTACCTCTCAAACTTGGAGGATTTATGCTTAGGGACGAGCAAAACTCGTGTGCCAAATTTCCTGGGTCAAAGGTGTCGGGAACCATGTGAGCCCCAAGATCCAAACATGCACGCTAAAGAGGCCATCGGCGAAAACAAGATTAAAATGCATATATTGGGTGACGGAGAACTTAATGCCTAATGTTCAGGTATCTCTCAAACATGGAGGATTTATGCTCAGGGAAGAGTCAAACTCGTGTGTCAAATTTCATGGGTCAAAGGTGTGGGGAACCATGTGAGCCCCACGGTCCAAATATGCACGCTAAAGAGGCTATGGGCGAAAACAAGCTTAAAAAGGTGAAATATGCATATCAGGAATCGCCACATTCAGAAAAAACAGCCTCCCCACACAGTCAAGAAGAAGAGAGGGGGAGAGAGCATGGTTAATAAAATAATCAGTTTCAAAAAAGACACCACTAACAATAAACAAAAATGAGAACCCGAGGGGTTACCGCCTTGGAACGGTCAGTGGCAAATCAAATTGCCACTGGGGGTTTAAACCAGGTTCTAGGGTGCACCAACCTCACACTTGCCCCAACAGGTTCTCATATCACAAAACAAGTACAAGTTGTCTTGGTGCAAAGACTCCAACCCACTTATCTGCTTAACAATGTTGCATGCAAAAGCACACAAACATATAAAACATAAGAAGCTAAGAGCATTGCAAAGCCGAAAGGGGTACTCAATGATCTTACCGAGACCAGAGCTCCTGGAGTAAAATCAGCAAGAACACGATGACAGGGATAAAAGAAACAAATCGAGTTTCTAGGTTCTTTTAAGAAAAGATTTCCCCAATAACCTTCATAAACTCTTAAACCCCTGCCACCGTCGTGCAACCAAAGAGGTAAGCATAATGATCAACTGTAGAAGGGTTAATCACCAGGCCTGCAGAGCGCTGTAAAATATCATGTTGGTAACCTTTCTTTTTAAATTTACAGATGGTTTTTACGAATAACCGGGAGAAATTAACACTGCCTTTAATCTTTTTAAGTTTATAAATTAAATCTCCATAAAAAACTGGTTGTGAAATACCTTGTTGCAAAAGTGATTTTAAACTGCATTTGTATTTATGAATTAAATCTGGGTATCGGCGATAAAACTTGCAAAAGGTTTTCCTTAATTTGTGATACCGATAACCTTGTTTTAAGAGTTTTTCTGTAATGCAAAGATTACGTTCATTGAAGTCATTAACATTGTTGCAAGCTCTTGAAAAGCGAACAAGCTGTGAGATATAAACCCCATAAGATGTTGCACGGGGAACATCGCCGTCTAAAAACGGAAAATTTACTATATTAAAATTAAAATCATCTCTTTTATCATAAATTTTAGTAGTGACATAACCATTTTCAATGGACAGATTTAGATCGAGAAAGTTTGCTTGCTTTTCTGAAGTGTTCGCTTTGTTAAGTTGTAGTTCTTTGGGATAAATCTTATTAACCAGTAATGGAAAATGGTTATTGTCTATATTTAATAAATCATCAAGGTACCTCGAGGTGTTGTTAAAAGCTGTAATTATATCATCTTGATGTTCAGTAGAAAGAGATAACATAAAGTCTCTTTCATAACAGTATAAAAACAGATCAGCAACAAGGGGTGCACAATTAGAACCCATTGGGATGCCTATTACTTGTTTATAAATAGAGGTACCGAATCTAACATAAATATTATCCAGTAAGAAAGTTAGCGACTCTATAAGGTCTTGACAAGTCCATAATGTATAATTATCATAAGAACCATCTGTAAAAAATGCCCTATGTTCATTACAAGCGATGAAGGTTTTATTTTCTCTAGCAAACGTTTTTTCAATGAGACTGGTTAGTTTGTCTCTTATTAAATTATGAGGGAGCGAAGTGTATAATGTTGAGAAATCATAAGTAGACAAACAGAACGCCCGAAAATTATTTGATTTAAGCTTTTTCAAAACGTCATTTGAATTTTTAATCGACCAAAATAAATTTTTGCCAGAAGTTTCAAAAACCTTATCACAAAATCAAAATTCGGTAACGGAGACTTTTATGGTCACAGCTCAACTACTAGTATCTCTCAAACTTGGAGGATTTATGCTCAGGGACGAGTCAAACTCGTGTGCCAAATTTCATCGGTCAAATGTGTCGGGAACCATGTGAGCTTCATGGTCCATATCAATCTGAACTCATCGGACAGTGTCTACACACCATCTCTCTGATGTACGTAGGGACGCGCCATCTTGGATTTTGGGACTACTTTTAGCAACAAGATGGCGGCCCCCATGGTCATTCTCAAATATTTTCTATTTTTTTAACATAATTGTTGCTGTTTTAATGTAACTTGAGCTTTTAATCTCTGCAATGAAACTTGAACGCATTGTTCGAACGGCGCCATGTTTGTTTACTATCCGAAAGAACTATATTTTAGCGTAGGCGTTTTGGGTTAGACATATCCTTCCACCAGATACATCCGAGGCACGATCGCCGATTAGGCGGAATTGGCCGAGTAGTTCCGATTGGGTCCATATATGCACGATAAAATGCATAAATTCGGTGACGGAGAACTTTCTGCGGAAAGCTCAGGTATCTCTCAAACATGGAGGAATAATGCTCAGCCACGAGTATAACTCTTGTGCCAAGTCTAAGTGTATGCCTGTGCGGATTCTGTCGCGGCCATATCCTCTCTACTCTCATAATTATAAGACAATTATAACACAAGTCCGGTTGTATGTGTTTGCTGTATTTGTCGCGGCCATATTCTCCCTATATCGGTGCTTGTCGCCTCGATCAGCCAAGAAATGATAGCCAAGAAATGGCTTTCTTTGCCTTTCCTGACACGCAAACAGGCCGATTTCGAAGTGTCTGGAGGCTCCCAAACGAAGGGGAAAATTATTAATTATTAAAGCGGACTTCATTTGACCTATGGTCCCCGCGAAACATATGACAACATTTTATAAGGTACATACCTTATTCGTTTGTTTGTTTTTTTCCATCGCCGCACGATTTATATTTCATGTCCACGTGTATACAACTATAAGTTAACTCGCTAAACTTCTAAAATTTTTCTCTGGTGCTCTCGCTTTGGCTGCATTAACTGATCTATAGTCTCTTGTAAAACTGCACATTTTCTTCTCTTTTTTTGTTTTTCAAAATTTTGACTTTCAAAATGTCATAAATATGGAAAAGTTTCTCCAATTTGAAAATCGATAGACATTTTAAAAACTAGTTTATGCAAATTCTGGGGGAAAAACTTTAGCACATATATACTATTACGACATTCATGTTTATTAGTCTACTCAAAAATACGATTCAAATGTAGAATCAACGTTGAACCATCAACGCAAAATAATTGTGCTAATATGAAATTGTTCTTTAATTTTAAAAATGACCAAATGATAGAGACAGATCTATTGTAATTTATTGAGTAACAACAAACAATAGGGTAATTACCAACCAGGTAAACGGCGTGATTTAACAAATATTTCGCAACAGCAAACCGAGTAGATCAATCAGTATTGATAGTTTTAACAAGTTTAAATTAGTGTCGACACATCAGAGGACAAGCAATTGGTGCTATTATTATTTCACATGTGAAAGCACCTTTACATAAAAGAAACAAACATTTTTACAAAAAAAAAACAACAACACTAAATTCCCAATGGAGTCCGATGTTCAAGTTTAAACACAATTTATGACTTAGACGGGCGAATATAGTACCAAACATCAATTCTAAAACCGGTCGAGGAGAAAATAGTACCCATATTTAGTCTCCTCGACCGGAGCCTGTTGAGGAGACAGTTCTACCAGTATAGCGTTACCGATAATATTTATCGAATGATCACACATAAGCAACGGTGTTAATGGAAATATTCCTTGATTATTTGTATCAATATTAAGAGATACGGCACTTTTTTATAATATTTATATTCAATAAATAATTTGCTGATACAAGAACATTGCAATGCAGCAGTCCACACTGAACGGTTAAAAAAATATATGCATATCAGGAATCGCCACACTCACAAAACACAGCCTCACCACGCAGCGAAAAAGAATAGGGAAGAGAGAGAGAGATAGCATGTTTGTTATAAGTATGTCAATGCAAATAGGACGCCACAAATAATTAACGAAAAAGAGAACCTTTGGGGATACTGCCTTGGAACGGTCAGTGGCAAAACAAATTGCCACTGGGGGTTTAAACCAGGTTCTAGGGTGCACCAACCTCACACTTGCCCCAACAGGTTTTCGTATCACAAAACAAGTACAAGTTGTCTTGGTGAAATAACTCCAACCCACCATCGGCTCAACATTGTTGCATGCAAAAGCACACAAACATATAAAACATAAGAAGCTAATATCATTGCAAAGCCAAAGGGCGGGTACTCAATGATCTTACCGAGATCAGAGCTGCTGAAGTAAAATCAGCAAGAACACGATGACAGGGTAGCACAACCATTTGTGTGCGACAATGACTTTTCTATATATGTGATGATCGTCCTTCGCGCACAACCCAGTTACTATTCAAATCAATGCGGAACATTTTTCTTCTATTTCTATATGCCGCCGATCGGAATTTGAATCGCAACTTTGGCGGCTCCAAAAAGCATCTTAAACCATGTGTATCTTTAAAAAGTTTACATACCTGAAAAGCCACATTCAAGTAGAATCAATATGTGTAATCCTTTATAAATAACGGTTTCGTTTTTTATGCAAAACTCATTTAAACCTCCACTCATGTCAACAAATTTCGATTTTACCTGACTCACGTTTATCGATAAATAACATAATTTAAATCGGGTCGATTTCCACCACAGTTTTGATCGTAACTGCTTGAGACGTAAAGGACAGACATCTATAAAGTAGTCAGTATGATAACGGGTCTGTGCTTGCAGTCGAATTATTGAGACTAGATGACAGGGATAAAAGAAGCAAATCGAGCTGCTAGGTTCTTTTAAGAAACATTTCCCCATAAACCTTCATAAACTCTTAAACCCCTGCCACCGTCGTGCAAGCAAAGAATAAGCATAAAGATCAACTGTAGATGGGTTAATCACCAGGCCTGCAGAGCGCTATAAAATATCATGTTGGTAACCTTTCTTTTTAAATTTAGAGATGGTTTTTACGTTTAACCGGGAGAAATTAACATTGCCTTTTATCTAATCTTAAGTTTATAAATTCAATCTCCATTATAACTGGCTGTGAAATACCTTGTTGCAATAGTGATTTTAAACTGCACCTGTATTTATGAATTAGATCTGTGTATCGGCGATAAAAATTGCAAAAGGCTTTCCTTAATTCACATTCATTGTGAAGGTTTTAGTCAGGCCCAATATTCAGAGTTGGTATCAAGCAATCAGTCCTTTTCCTGGTTGTGTACGAACTGTGATTCGACCAACTTTTCTACTGTAACTAACTCCTCCTTGTCATCCCACGAGTCAGACAACAGTTTTTCCCCATTGTCCGACCCCATTGTGCCTCAAGTGACGTCCATATCTGTCAACCCTGACGTCCCAAAGAAAAAGAGTGCTAAAAACTTTTTCTCCTGCCTAAAAGTCATGACCATAAATTTCCAATCAATAGTGAACAAGAAATTAGAATTTCATGCTCTACTGAAATCTGACAAACCTGATATAGTTTTCGGTACTGAGTCATGGCTTACATCCAAACATACTGATAGTGAAATATTTCCCCAATCCCTAGGTTACACGCCATATAGACATGACAGGAACACAGGCAAATCAGGAGGTGGGGTCTTCATTTTGGTTAAAAATTCAATCTTAGTCTCTGAAATGAAAAGGTTACAGACAAATTGTGAACTCATTTGGTTAAAACTTGAGCTTTTTGGAACACAGCCCCTCTACTTAGGATCCTACTATAGACCCCACGAACAGGATGAAAACAGTATCTTAGAACTACGTAAGTCTTTGGACATGGTCACCAAACTCAAAGGTAAAGTCTGGCTAACTGGCGACTTTAACTTCCCCAAATTAGCTTGGGACAGTGAGGGCATCCCCACAATCAAGGCCGGCTGTTCCCTACCCAAACTTTACGAAGAATTTATATCCTTAGTAAATGATTTCTCCCTACAACAAATGGTTACCTTCCCTACTAGATTAAATAACACTTTAGACCTATTCCTTACCTCAAACCCTTCACTTATTAAATCTGTTAAGCCAGTAGCTGGAATCTCTGATCATGATTTTGTCCACATTACCTCCGATGTCAAACCCCGCCTCAATAAACAAAAGCCCAGAATTGCACACCTATTCCGTAAAGCAAATTGGGTCAACTTCCAACAGTACATAGATTCAAGGTCCCCCTCTATGTTTACTGATTATCATTCTAAGTCCATTGAAGAGCTGTGGTCAGAATTCAAGAATCTTATCCATGAGGGAATAAACCTCTTCATTCCCTCAAAGAGATTGGGATCAAAACCATCTCTCCCCTGGATCACCCAAAGCATCAAAAGACAAATTAGAAATAGAAATAAATTATACATTAAAATGAAAAAAGGTTCTTGTCCCAAGGTCAAACAGCATTACAAAAATTTAAGAAACAAGGTTAAACATGAAATAAAACAGGCCCATACAAACTACCTGGAATACGTCCTAGAAACCCAATCCGGTGATCCGGAAAACCCCCATTCAGGTCAAAATTTCTCTCGTAAAAAGCTTTTCTCCACTATTAAAAATGCTAAACAGGATACCCAAGGCATCGCCCCCCTATTGGAAAATGATAAACTTATCACAGATAGTAAGGGCCAGGCAAATGTCCTTAACCGTCAATTTCAGTCCGTCTTCACTCCAATGAATCCCCTCAAACTAGGCCAACTCTGCTCCATGAAAACTAAACACCTGTTTAGCACCACCAAATTACCCCAATACCCCAAGATGCCTGATATTTCCATAAGTGTAGGTGGTGTCCAAAAGCTCTTGTCCACTTTACAGATTGGCAAAGCTTGCGGCCCAGACGACCTTAAACCTATAGTTCTAAAAAATTTAAGTGTACAAATTGCCCCTTTGGTCACCAAGCTCTTTCAAAAGTCATTAGATACAGGCACCATCCCTTCCGACTGGACCAAGGCGAATGTCACTCCCCTCTTTAAGAAAGGGGATAAAAGTAACCCCGCAAACTATAGGCCAATATCCTTGACATGTGTTCTTTGCAAATTAATGGAACACATTGTCGCCTCAAACATCACTAAACATTTCCAGGTCAATAGTATTCTTTATCACCTTCAGCATGGTTTTAGGTCCAAAATGTCATGTGAAACTCAACTTTTAGGGCTTGTCGAGGACCTATCCCGAAATTTAATCCAAGGTCACCAAACAGATCTAATTCTCTTAGACTTCTCTAAGGCATTCGATAAGGTCAACCACCTCAAGCTGTTATACAAACTCCATCAACATGGCATTCAAAACAACACTCTTCAATGGGTCAAATCATTTCTTATTGGTCGTCGTCAGTCAGTCTTGGTCAATGGTGAAAAGTCAGACGAGGTACCTGTCACCTCAGGAGTCCCTCAGGGTTCTGTTCTTGGCCCTCTGCTCTTCTTGCTCTACATAAATGACCTGCCTGAAAATATTATCTCACAGGTCCGGTTATTTGCAGACGACACAGCTGTATACATCACGGTCAAAAATGATTCAGACCAGACTTTGCAAGAAGATCTAAACAGGTTACAAAAATGGGAACACACTTGGGACATGGAATTCAATCCCTCCAAGTGCACGGTTATAAATATCACAAGATCAAAGCACCCTCACAAAACAAATTATACATTGCATGGTCAAACCCTAGCCACAGTCAGTGATGCCAAATACCTTGGTGTTTGCATCACTTCTGACCTTAGCTGGAACAAACACATAAATCAGGTCACCACAACAGCTAACCAAACACTAAATTTTATCAAACGGAACATTCCCACTAAACATCAGAACATCAGGCAGTTCGCTTACAAAACCCTTGTCCGACCACAACTTGAGTACTGTAGCTCAGTGTGGAGTCCCCATACACAACAAAACATCCATAAGATCGAAATGGTTCAGCGCAGGGCCGCTCGATGGGTCACCAGTGAGAATTACTAACGATCCGCCACAATAACGATTCGACACATAACGATTCGCCACAGAATAATAACGATTCGCCACAGATCAATAACGATTCGCCACAGTAGGATTATAATAATGTTAATTATGATTTTGATAAAAAGAAATAATTTTAAACATCTTACGTTCGGTCCTCGAGATGTTGTTCAAATTGATTAGTCACTTTTCTATATTAGAAGGCATAAAAGTGGACCATATTTCTTCTAATGTTACGTCTTAAAATCTGTTTTGTTTTCACATTTTCAAATATGTGTGGACAAATTTGCGATTATAATATTGTTATTATTAATTTATTATGTTTCTTTTAAAAATGTATTAAGTTATTTAAATAAATATTTAAAATGTGAATCAGAAAGGAATGTTTGCAGTTTGTCAAATAAATTACATCAGTAATCATCTTAAAACATGTGCTTGTATTTTTTGTTTGCAACAAGATTTTTATATTTTCTTTGTTTGTTCACACTTAATTGCCTTACCATTATCTTTTTAGGCTACCATAAAATAATATTTAGTAGAGTAATTCGTTTCATTTTGCATTTCAGTATTATTTATCACACCTGTGGTGAATCAATTTAAAACTGTGGTGAATCGTTATTCAGCTGTGGCGAATCGTTAATTATCTGTGGTGAATCGTTATGTGGTGAATCGTTATTGTGGCGAATCGTTGTAATACCACCAGTGATTACTCACATTATAGCAGTGTCACAAGCATGCTAGAAAAGCTGGGGTGGCGTTCCCTTGGTAACAGAAGGTGTGATTCCAGACTACTTATGTTCTTTAAAATCGTCCATGGACTGGTTGCTGTTCCAATGCCTCAGTATGTTTTACCCACTACTCGTCTCACTAGACACATGCATCCCCTCTCTTTTAGGCAAATCCAAACTCCTTGTAATTACTATAAATGTTCATTCTACCCTGCCACTATTGTACTGTGGAATTCTTTGCCAGCAAATGTTGCACAGGCACCCACCCTGGACCAGTTTAGGCAGGGGATAACTAAACTGTGCCATAATTTCTAAGCGACTATGCTGTTTTTACTCTTTTAACTGTAAATCTAGTCTTTGAACTAACACTATCAGCTTTAATTCAGAACTCTCACAAATACATTATGTATTACTTTTTTTCTCCTGTACATTTCTTCTTTTAATATTTCTTGTACAGACGCGCACCTGCATAAAATGCTAAACAATAGTGTCATGCAGTATTTATAGATAGATAGATAGATAGATAGATAGATAGATAGATAGATAATTTGTGATACGATAACCTTGTTTTAAATGTTTTTCTGTATTGAAATTTTCTGTTTTAAGAAATTTAAATTTCGGCTTGAGGATTTACTTTCAAATTCATTTTCCACCTTTTCTTATATAACAAATAAATAAATATTTAATGGTGAAACGACAACACGCTTACAAAACCTTTTCTTTAATAAAAGACTTGTATGATTAAAACGATAATTTTCCATATTCCTATTAAAGTACGTTGCAGTACGGTATGACCGGCAACAGCAAGATACCGGTGATCTGTCATACCAAAACGCCGTATTAAAAAAGCTGAAAAAATAGAGAAAGAGTTAATAAAACAAAGCTCTAACGATGCCGGATCATTTAGGAGCAGATCAGCGTAAGGTCAAGGATGATAATAAAGAGGAAAAACCTATTCAAGGTATTTGTTCAAACCTATATTTTTTATGTTTTTGTTTTGTGCTGATTCACGAAGTGGGTGGGGTAATAAAATATGAAAGTTATTTTGATGTTCCTTTGTCTGCTGCCGTTTGAATTGATTTACTTACACCAATAAGAGGGTATAAAACTCTGACTGAAATGGCTGTCAATGAAATAGATCTATTTGTTGTAAGGTTCAATATGACTTGACAGTGCTCTGGACAGCTCAGATTTCGGAAGGGCAGGGAAGTGGATCTCAGAACCTTAGATCAGAACCTGGCACTCTGCACAACAAGCTCAAATTTGAGTCAAAATTGAGCACTTCTTTTGCAAATCTTGGGGAAGGTATAACTGTATTTAGTAACAGTGCCTTTGAATAAATAATTTATAGTTTTAACTGCTGATACTTTTATTTTACTATTCTGTCTTCATAAAATAATCAGATTCAGACAGTGTTATTAATTAAAATTACGTGGTAATAACGGGTACCAGTGTTTTTTTTTCACTTTTGGGGGAAGGGGGTCGCAGCCCTTTGGAGGGGGAAAATTGCGATGCTAACAAAGAAAAGGGGCAATATTTGGAAGATACTTGCAGCTGTCAAACACAACAAAACAAAGTATTCACTGATCTTTTGCTTTTTGCTTTGCTAACACTGTAGTACAACCAAGTAAATCTTGCTGGGGGGAATTTTTTATTAGACGTGGGGGAAAAATATATACTATTTTGAGGGGGGAATGGGGCCCAATTTCTCCAAATATATGGCATAAAAAAACACTGGGGACACTTATTGACACTTACTTGGCAATAGACAGCTTTTACACTGTGACACGTATGTGTCAATAGACTCGGCCTTTCTTATAACAGTTGGCTAAAAAGTTACCAGTTGTGCATTGTTTGTTTGAATAAAGACCAAAAAGCTGGTAAAAGTATATTGGTATTGTAAAAATTGAGCGATTTAAGCTAAATAAGTGCATACCAAAATTTCCCAAAATAGACCATTTTATCAATGTGAAAATTCCCAAAATGGGCATTTTTGTCGATGAAAAATTCCCAAAATGTCCAGACTCCTTTTCCCAAAATAGGCAGAAAAAACCCTGAACAAGACTCGAGAGACAATTGTTGCATGTTGTTTTTTGAAATGAAGCAGCAACTGTTTTTGTATTAAGTACAATATAATTGTATGTCTGTGGTAGTTCTGTAAAAAATGTGCTTTGAAACAAATTTGATGCATTGTCATATTTCAGCCAATAATCAAGATACATGGGCATTGGTTTTTATGTTGGCAGTGTCTAATGGCCCGACTTTCTTTAACATACTATGAATGATCTAGGTTGGCGCTAAGGAAAAAAAGTATGAGCCAAATTTTTAAGCGGCGTGATAGCGCGCAACCTTTGTTATAAATATTCATAAATCAACTTGGTATCTAAAACAAAGTAAGTTTTATTCCATTTTTTTAACCATACAACTCTTATAGAAGGCTGAGTGATTTTTTCAATAGCAGTTTACTGCACTGTATAATTTAATGATACTGTTAATGTTTATTTCTGTAATTACTTTGATTTCTGCTATTTACACTTACAGAATTGATTGATTCTCCTTTCTTTCTTATGCTTCCAAAGACTGAATGCCTTGCTGAAATTAAAGACAACAATCATGAAAAGTATGCTTGAGCAAGGCTAATAACATAAATGCCCTAGTATTTAAAAGTACAAAGTACTTAGAATTGTAAGCTTATTGGACAATGACGTTAGAAAATATTTATCTTTACAAATACGCTGCAATTTCGATACTCCGGACCGATTTTCCAGCCGATTTACATCCGTCCATCTATTAGTGTCGGTGACACGTGGCGAGAAATTGATCAATATTCATCTGCTTTGCTAAATTTTACGCCCAAATTTTTTATCGCCAGATTCATTGATTTGTAAGAAAATCATCGCCAGCTGGTATTTTCTATCGTCAATTGGCGATTTTGGCTAGCGATAACGCTAACATAGAATGATCAGTGTTGACTATACAACATGTCCCAGAAGTATTGGCAAAATATAGCATTGCATTCAGGATTTAAAAAGATTATAATAAATGAAATCACTGTTTTGGTGTTATCAGCTCACGCTTGCTGTTTTAAAATAATAGCCACAAAATGTTTGAAAATTAAATTAATAGCCAAAGTTTTACACGTTGTTTCCCCATCCATGGGAAATAGCAATATAATTATTTGTTTTGTTTTTAGCTCACCTGAGCACGAAGTGCTCATGGCGAGCTTTTATGATCGCCTGATGTCCGTCGTCCGTCCGTGCGTCATCAACTTTTTCTTCAAACGACTTCGTCTCCTGAACTCCTGGGCCAATCTTGCTGAAACTTGGCAGGAATGTTACTTGCATGAAGCTTTACCAAAATTGTTCAAATGGTTCCAGTCCATTGCCTATCTATATCTAGGTCACAGAGGATAAAAATAGATTTTCAACATGAAATTTTTAAAAATCTTCTTCTCTGAAACCGTAAGGCCTAGAACTTTGATATTTGGTGTGTAGCATCACCTAGTGGTCCTCTACCAAGATTGTTCAAATTATAGCCCTGGGGTCAAAATTGGCCCCGCCCGGGTGGGGTCATGTGTTTTCCTTATAAATATATAGCAAAAACTTAAAAAATCTTCTTCTCCAAAACCGCAATGGCTAGAAGTTAGATATTTGGCATGAAACATTGTCTTATGGACCTCTAACAAAGTTGTTCAAATTATGGCCCTGGGGTCAAACTTTGCCCCGCCCCAGAGGTCATGGGTTTTCCTTATATCAATATATAGCAAAAACTTAAAAAATCTTCTTCTCTGAAACAGTAAGGCCTAGAACTTTGATATTTGGTGTGTAGCATCACCTAGTGGTCCTCTACTAAGATTGTTAAAATTATAGCCCTGGGTTCAAAATTTGCCCTGCCCCAGAGGTCATGGGTTTTCCTTATATCAATATATACCAAAAACTTAAAAAATCTTCTTCTCCGAAACCGCAATGGCCAGAGGTTAGATATTTGGCATGAAACATTGCCTAATGGACCTCTAACAAAGTTGTTCAAATTATGGCCCTGGGGTCAAAATTTGCCCCACCCCAGAGGTCATGGGTTTTCCTTATATCAGTATATAGCAAAAACTTAAAACATCTTCGTTTCCGAAACCGCAATGGCCAGAGGTTAGATATTTGGCATGAAACATTGTCTAATAGACCTCTAACAAAGTTGTTCAAATTATGGCCCTGGGGTCAAAATTTGCCCGCCCCAGAGGTCATGGGTTTTCCTTATATCAATATATAGCAAAAACTTAAAAAATCTTCTTCTCCAAAACCGCAATGGCTAAAGGTTAGATATTTGGCATGAAACATTGTCTAATGGACCTCTAACAAAGTTGTTCAAATTATGGCCCTTGGGTCAAAATTGGCCCCGCCACAGGGGTCGCCTATTTTACATAGAATTATATAGGAAAAATCTTGTAAAAGTCTTCTTCTTTAGAACCATAACACATAGAGCCTAGAATTTTTACATGTAACATCACTTTGTGGACCTTTACCACGTTTATACATATCATGACCCCAGGCTCGAATTGGCCCCACCCAGGGGCTTATCAATTTTTACATAGAGCTAAATAGTAAGAACTGAAGACATGTAGAATGTTTGCTAGTGTCAAACTACACCCCTTGTTCTCTGAAACTAATGCGACTAGACCTTAGATATTTCGTGTTGAGTATTGTAAAGTTACCCTTTACCAGCATTATTTAAATGTTGGCCCTGGGGTAAAGCTGAAAGTACTTTTGTACTCAGGTGAGCGATACAGGGCCATCATGGCCCTCTTGTTTAATTAACATGATTTATCTAACATAACATCTATGTTATGAAGATTAACTGTTAATTATTACTTTATTAATTTAACCTAGTCAATGAAAATAATTGGCTTTATGTAAAATTACTGATGATTTTTAATAATAAGGCATTCTTCACTTCACTATTGCAGACAAAATCAATTGGATTCACTGCTATGTAAACATACCAAAAAGGTCTAACCTTCAAAGCAGTCTTAACCAAACAAAATTGTAAAATATTGCATTAAAGTTTTGGGCAAAATAATTTAATTCGCATCAATTTTCTGCTTAGAATGAGTTTATATGCTATTAGGTAGTGGCAAAGACGATTCGGGATTAGATTAATGGTATGTCAAAAATAGACGTCGCGAAAATGGATGACAAATGTAATTACTAATAAACCAGTAGAAAATTGCAATGTGAAATAACTTTTCCAAAGCAAAAAATAACCAAAGCAGCTGATTAAACACATTTTTTGAGAAAATAGGAAGTATTTTCTCCGTTAACATGTTTAAAAAATTGGCAATTCGTACTGCGAATTTTCATCGAATTCATCACTTGAGGTACAGTATCCGGCTAGGTTTTTGCTTTGAGAATGGATTTAGAATTTGGCCAGTATATAATATTAGATTAGAAAAAAAGAACACACCATTTATTCTTATTCTTAAAATATTTGTCTGCTTTGTTAAACATATGATAGGGGAATCCATAATAGCTATAAATAGCATCAACCTTAGAATTCCCTTGTCATGACATAATGGAAATGCCCAAAGTTTACCGATTACAATGATCAATCATTGACCCGTAGGCAAGGACGCCAAGGTGATTATCTTAAGTGACACTTTGTTAGTTCAATTAGGGGATTAATGATCCACAATTATTAGTTATGTGGAGACCACTCAGGGCAAAGCATGCGCAAATAAGCTAACAATATCTTGCTTTTTGACAATTTTTTAATCGCCAAATTTTACCGCCAATTCTTTGAAATAATCGACAAAAACGTAAAATTAGCGCAAATGGCGACAATGTCGACTGACAGCGTGAGCACTGGTGTTATATAAAGACAAACTGTACCTGATGACGAACATCCATTACCGTCATCGTTTGAATATAAGCCGCACTCTTTTTCCAGGATTTGGCGAAAAAAAGTTGGGGGTGTGGCTTATACATAGGTTTAGGTTCCCAAGACTTTTTCCTTGCCTTCAAAACACCGATTTTTTTACCGCGGCGAAATTGTCAAGCGCACCGGTATACGGACGCTGAACGAGATATTTGTCACATCTACGCGTTTTTTTCGAAAATATTTTTTGATGGGTAAAACAATGTACTAAATAATAAACTATTATTGAAATCTTTTACTCTTCTTTTTATTTTGAGTACCGGTAATTACAATTAAAATAATCCTCAGTTTGCAACTTGTCATGATCTCCAATCCGGGGACATTTCTATGCAACGAGGTAATCATGTGCGAACGAAAATAATTATGATTGCCACAGGCAAACAACTGCTTAGAAATGCTGTCACAAACTTTACTGCAAATACAATTACTGGTACGTAAATAATCAGCAACATTTATGAACGACAAAGTAAACTAATTATTATTTACCGAACGCTAACATATTCCAACATTTAAAATATATCCTAATCTTTAATTTATCGCTGTTATCACATTTCAGTAATTATTGCATCACAAAAGCTTAAAATGACACGCGCACACTACCAGGTAGATCAAACATTTTTATAGCAGAGCCGAAATAAACACGGATGGTTGTTTCGAGCCGACAACGTCTTTTGAAGTTGGGTTTGATGTTCGGCGGTATCGATTTTTTTGCCTCCATACGAAATAAACAGCATGGTCGTGTTTTTGTAAGGGATACATGCGTTTTTTATAAGTTAACGGCTGTTTTTCAAATTATGCGGATTATAAATGTAATAATTAAAGATAAATGGAAATAAAATGCGGATTTCATAAGAACCGATATCATCATCAATGTAATTATTTTAACTTATTTAAATCATGCAAACTGGCTTTTACCAGTGTGTTTTACGTATTTTCTGGAACAAGTGGGGTCCACGAGTCGATCACGTTTTATTTAATTACGCGTATATCAGATTGATTACTTCAAGTAAACGTGCATCGGTAAAATCACAGTGACCGTAATGTGTGAAAAACTGTGAAAGCCAGATGACATGTTTAAGATTCCCTTGGTAAAATCAGTGTCACCCTTAATTGGCAGCTTGGTCTCACCTGCCTTAGAGGGTATGTCACTTGGCTAAGGTGTGAAAACTGACAGCATAATGCTATGTTTGAGATTCTTATGGAATGTTTGACAAGATATTGAGATGACATGGTCGACTTGAATTTTATTTAAAACTCCACATTTTGGTCAAATCTCATTCCCGCCAATTTTCTCTAATATTACTCTTCAGTTAAAATGACTATACCTTCAAATTGTCAAACATAATAATTATCATGGGTCAAACGCGTATCTACTACACTGAAAAGTATAGCTGGCTGTTGTTGCCTACGCTGAGGCACATGGGAACCGGCGATTCAAAATGGCGACCGGTCTGAAAAAGAGACCGCGGCTTATACATAGAGTTAGGCTTTTTCCACCCATTTCCATCGGGGTTTTGGGGGGTGCGGCTTATATACGAGTGCGGCTTATATTTAGACGATGACGGTAATTACAATTGATGTACACCTGAACTGTTTGTTTCATTATATGTTGTATTTTCCATGGCTGTTCTTTTTTATTATTATACCCCCATTGAAGAAGAGGGGTATACTGTTTTCCCTTATTGATTCGTTCTTTCTTCCGTCCGTTCTTCCGTTGTAACGAAATTTCTGTCGCAGTTTTCTAAGGAACTGCATGTATAACATGCAGCAGCCTGATATTTTACATATTGCTTTATCCTATAGTCCCATATGGTGTTAAGCGATTTTATGCTCCTTGCTCATCTACTTCCTCTTTACCAACTATTTTAAGATTTTGTTACAATATGTGTGTGGTACACAATCCAAAGGGCATCTTTATCACTATATTGATGCATTACATTTACATTAACCAAAGATCATCTTTTTTGAAACATTCAAATTACATTTGAAAGTCATATTTCTCACAGCAGGGGTATCACTAGTGAGCATTAGCTCACAGATTTACTGGTTTGCTCAGTTTCAGTTCAGACACCAGCATGGCATAATGCCTTACTGAATATGATTTTTTTTCAGCTCTGGATGAAGGAGATATAGCATTATTGAAAACATATGTAAGTTTCCTTTCCATTACTTGAATTTTTTTGTTCCTGAAGTATGTTGTGCAGATAATTGAGTCTGTCTCCTTGTTGCAGTCTGGTAGTTTGAAGTTTGCAATAATATAAAAGGAAATATTTGGAAAAAGGAATGACTGTGTATTAACCCTTTCCTCCATAGACACACCTTTATTGCCAGGGTGAACAGTGTAGATCCAGATCAGCAGGCACATCTGTGCCATCTGATCAGGATCTGCACTGTTGGCTATTTGATTTATAAGGTTATTTCTGACCAAAAAGCAACGAGTGCAGATCCTGATCAGATGGCAAGGAATGAAGTCAACATACCGAAGACTCATTTCCCAAAGCTTGGATCATATATAAATGTTTACCTGCTTAAAATCTTAACTGGAATACATGACCAGTGCCCAAGGTTATAAAACTGAGCATGGAAACCAGTCTCAAATCTCAAGCATCTGATTGGCTGAAATGGCGACCAGTCGCCATTTCAGCCAATCAGATGCTTGAGATTTGAGACTGGTTTCCAAACTCAGTTGTATAACCTTCAGCCCAGTTGTAACAGTTTACTATAAGGAGTAATTGTGTGACCTTATTTGGATCCAGCATATGGTATTAAATTCAATAATGGATTTGGAATTTGTCTGCAACAGTGTTTGCAGTTTTTTAACATCAAATGTTCTTTGCGAAGGTATTTGTGTTTGTGTGTTTTTGAATATTAATTCAATACAGTAAAACCCCTCATTAAGGCCAAACCCGACAAAGAATTAAGACCACCTTGCTAGTTAGACCACTATTTGGATGTCCCTATTTTACAGTTTTGCACTATTTTCTATCACTAAATAAAGACCACCCGACTATTAGGACCATTTTTCCCGGTCCCAACGACGGTCTAAATACCAGGATTTCACTGAATATTGTTGATGCACATAAATTTGGTGCATTGTGGCAGCTGAGAGAATTCACAATGAAGAGCATGTAGTGGTAATCTGATGTTTGTAGGACACATGTTACATGTTCTTGTCTTGTTTCATCGCTCAGGGTGTGGGTCAGTACAGCAAATCCATCAAGCAAGTAGAGGAAGATATACAGAGCTGTCTGAAGAAAGTAAATGATCTCTCAGGTAATGTTTTCTTTAACCCTTTCCTCCATAGGCACACCTTTATTGCGTGGGCGAACAGTATACATCCAGATCAGCTGGCACATCCGTGCCGTTTGATCAGGATCTGCACTGTTCGCTTTTTGATTTGTTAGGTTATTTCTGACCAAAATGCGACCAGTGCAGATCCTGATCAGACGGCACAGATGTGCCGGCTGATCTGGATCTGCACTGGTCGCACATGCGTAAAAATGCGTATTTATGGAGGAAAGGGTTAAGGGCTTCTAATATTAATCAAATTTATGATGCACAATGAGATAACAATTAAGTTAGTTTTTATCCAGATTGTTTATCCTGATCAAATTGTGAACTAAACATGGTTCAGTAAGGATATATGCAGGTTTATAGATGCACAATGAATGCTTCTCTGACTGAATGATGAACCATTTAGACCCCTGTCAGACTGTCTGATCTGTGTCTACACTGGTCATTGGTCAAACAGGTCTCAAGACCCATTGTGTCATGGTATGTCACATTAATAGTATAATATATGTGTTAGACTAAATTCTTTAGTAAGTAAACTTACTGTTTTGGTAACATACAATGTTCTAATGATGCAACATCTATTAGTGCCTTAGTAAATGTTGTCAGAATACAATAGCGAGCATCAAATGCAATAATCCATTCCGTATCCTGCAGGTTATAAAACTTAAAACTCACTGGCCTTCACCAAACTTGTTTTAACAAGTAAGACAAAAACAGTTTGGAAACAGGTGCTGTCCTTGTTACTAACTGCCCTTTCCTATTGGGCTGTACACAATATAAAAGTTAAAATATTAGTTTACAACATTATTACAAGAAAGAAATAACTGTTAACACAGTTATAATGATATTGCATCACTCAGTATCTTTAGTTTGCTGTAACTTTGAAAGCTGCATTGATGATCTTGATAATTTGCATCAACAATAGTGGTTAGCTGTATTGGTTATGAACCTTTCAGAAAATGTAATAATATGTTAATCATTTTTGTGTCTTTGATACATTGTTGTAAGCTGTGAAATCTTAAAACTAGTCTGATCTGGCAGACTTCCCGAAAGTTGCCAGACCGAAGGACCTGTCTGGTAAAATTTCGGCCGGTCAGACATGTTTTCTAATGTTATCAGACCGAATGTCAGACAAAAATTTGAACTCCTAATACTTGATAATACCTTTTTTAACATGTTTTGGTCTGACAGAATTTGTTTCGGTCAGACAGTTTTTCACATCTTGTCTGACCAAATGTCTGACACTTTTTTTCAACTTTCGGGAAGTCTGATCTGGATCTTCATTGTTTGTAAATCTAATAAAACTTGAAGTCAACAGTATAGATCCTGATCAGACGGCATGGATGTGCAGGCTGATCGGGATTTAAAAAGTTTGTCCATTGTATATGAGTCATATCCCATGGGGTAAATGTTGATGTATCATTTATTATTTGGTTTCAGGAATCAAGGAATCTGACACAGGATTGGGTCCACCAGCATTATGGGACCTTGCAGCTGATAAACAGACCTTGCAAAGTATGTCATCATTTTATTCATTTCAATAAACACTGGCCATTGTTTATATCATTGTCATTGCAATTTTGTTGTCCTTTTTTTTCTTCAAAAATCTTACGTAGATTTTTAGCTCGACTATTAGAAGAATAGGGGAGCTATCCTACTCGCCCCGGTGTCGGCGTCGGCGTCCGTTAAACAAAAAATGCACTTTGGTCCATTACTTGAAAGCTACTTATGATATCAACTTGAAACTTGGAATATATATTCACCATCAAATTCTACATCATTACCAACAACACCCATAACTCTGCTACAAATATTTTTCAAGTTATGCCCCTTTTTCACTTAAATTTTGCATTAAGGAAAATATGCACTTTGGTCCATAACTTATAAACTACTTGAGATATCAACTTGAAACTTGGAATATATATTAACCATCAAATTCTACATCATTACCAACAAGACCCATAACTCTGCTGTCAATATATTTCAAGTTATGCCCCTTTTTTCTTATATTTTGTGTTAAGCAAAAAATGCATTTTGCCCCTAACTTTAAAACTACTTGAGATATTGCCTTGAAACTTGAAATATATTTTCACCATCAAAATCTACATCATAACCAACAAGACCCATAACCCTTCTTCCAATATTTTTCAAATTATGTCCCTTTTTCGCTTACATTTTGTGTTAAGCAAAATATACAGTCGGCCCTTAACTTCGTTATGAATGGAGGGATTTCAAAATAACTTGGCACAAATGTTCACCATGACAAGGCGGTGTGTCGCGTACAATACCCATGCCTGTAGGTCCAAGGTCAAGGTCACTGTTACTAAAAATATAATTTTCTTGCAAAATCGTGTCCGCTCTGTAACTTTGTTATTTCTTATTGGGTTTTTAAATAACTTGGTGTAATTGTTCACCATATCAAGACGGTGTGTCACGTACATATCCAAGCCTGTAGGTCAATGGTCAAGGTCACTGTTACTAAAAATAGAATTTTCTTGTCTAGGCAGTTACTTTGTTATGAATGGAGGGATTTAAAAATATCTTGGCACAAATGTTCACCATGACAAGGCGGTGTGTCCGCACAATACCCATGCCTGTAGATCCAAGGTCAAGGTCACTGTTACTAAAAATAGAATTTTCTTGTCCAGGCTGTAACTTTGTTATGAATGGAAGGATTTCAAAATAACTTGACACAAATGTTCACCATGACAGGGCGGTGTGTCACGTACCATGCCCATGCCTGTAGGTCAAAGGTCAAGGTCACTGTTACTAAAAATAGAATTATCTTGTCCTGGCTGTTACTTTGTTATAAATGGAGGGATTTCAAAATAACTTTGCACAAATTTTCATGAAAAGGCAGTGTGTCCGCACAATACCCAAGCCTGAAGGTCCAAGGTCAAGGTCACTGTTACTAAAAATAGAATTTTCTTGTCCAGGCTGTAACTTCATCATGAATGGAGGGATTTCAAAAAAACTTGACACAAATGTTCACCATGAAAGGGCAGTGTATCGCGTATTATTCCCATCATTGCACTTGAGTGTCTGAAAATGATGCATAGCAGGGCATCCGTGTCCTATGGACACATTTCTAGTTTCACTTATATTTTCACTTAAGTGCACTTCATCGATAACTTTGCAAATACTTAAGGTATCAACTTCAAACTACCATTATATTTTCATTTCAGTTCTTTTTCTGTAACATTAATGAAGTGATTGATATTTGACTAAAAGTAAATGTCTCTAATAAAAAATTACTAACAAGTTTTCTAACAAATTCAGAAATATTTCATAGTTATTCCCCTATTCAGTTTAATATTTATGGTACATTTAGGAATTATTTCTGTTATTTGAAAAGAATTTCTCCCGTACCATTCACTTGTTAATATTTTTCCTGATTGCACATGAATGTATGGCCATAGTTGTTATTGTTTTAATCTTCAAATTGCATTTGTTTCAAATGATTCGAATAGTCGAGCATGCTGTCTCCTCTGACAGCTCTTGTTATTAACCCTTTCCTCCATATATACATCTTAATGCGTGGGCAAACAGTGTAGATCTAGATCAGCCGGCACATCCGTGCCATCTGATTAGAATCTGCACTGGTCCATTTTTGTCAGAGATAACCTAATGAATCAAAAAGCGAAAAGTTTAGTTCCTGATCAGATGGCACTGATGTAACGGCTGATCTGGATCTAAACCGTTTGCTCGTGCAATAAAGGTGTGTCTATGGAGGAAAGGGTTATATCATTGTCATGGCAATTTTTTCTCCTTTTTTTCTTCAAAAATATTAATGTAGATTTTATTAAGCATAAATAAGCCCTCCTTGTTTTCAAGTAATGATCAGGTTTGCCCCAGTGTGCCAGTAATTAACCCTTTCCTCCATATATACGCATTTTTACACATGTGCGACCAGTGTAGATCCAGATCAGCCAGTACATCCATGCTGTCTGATCAGGATCTACACTGGTTGCATTTTGGTAGGAAATAACCTAACAAATCAAAAATCAAACAGTTTAGATCCTGATCAGATGGCACAGATGTGCCCGCTGATCTGGATCTAAACTGTTCGCTCATGCAATAAAGGTGTATCTATTATGGATGAAAGGGTTAATAAGCCCTCCTTGTTTTCAAGTACTGATTAGGTTTTCTCGAGTGTGCCAGTTTTAAATGAGCCAACAGTGACTTACTTGCCTAATGGTAACACTGGAACAAGTAACCGAAAGTACAAAAACATTCTAACATGTTACTGAAAGAACAATTTAGTATAAATAATATTTTTTCTTGAAAATACGTTTCTCCTTGATTCAGATGTTTACTGTTGTTGTAAAAGCAGAACATCACATTTTTCTTAACAATATCTGGGAAACGCATGAGCTGCATGTTGTGTTTATGTTTTAGGTGAACAGCCTCTCCAGGTTGCCAGATGTACAAAGATAATCAACGCTGACTCGGATGATCCGAAGTACATCATTAATGTCAAACAGTTTGCCAAGTTTGTTGTCGACTTGGGTGACCAAGTTGCCCCAACAGACATTGAAGAGGGCATGAGAGTTGGGTAAGTTAGCTTGGTGTTCTAAATCCAAATGCTCTCAAAACATTAGTAAATTTATGAGAAATGAAGTAGATTTTGTTCCTGGTTGGTTTACTACAGATAGAAAAGAAAACTCAATATTGCAATAACTGAAAAATACACAAGATATCATCACATACTTATTATGCATGTTATATTATAAATATTAAGATATCATCACATACTTATTATGCATGTTATATTATAAATATTAAGGTGATTACGGTATTATGCATAACATTTTATTCTGCACCAGAGGTCAAAGTTCAGGTCACCTGATTATTATTTAGACCACCACCTGATCTCTGTCCACATGGAAATATGAGCATGTATCTAATTTCTTATTAACAGTGTTCTCCACAACTTTTGAAGTAGCCAGTGAATGTCCCAAAGTAGTCAGTGATTGTGCACGCGGCTTGCCGCGTGCATGAGCCGCGTAGCGGCGAGTAGGGGGTAGGTGAGGGAGGGGTCTCCCCTCCCACTGGGGGGTGCGAGGGGTCTCCCCCGGAAAATTTTGAATTTAACTGTGCAAAATGGTGAAATCTGGTGTGTTTTGAGGAGTTAAGAATACCTAATAAATCTCCTTACGGCCATAGAAAATTAATTCATAGATTCTCATCCTAATTTTGGGAAAAAATGGGGCGGGTGGGTGGGTTTTATTTTTTAATTTTTATTTTTCATTCTCACTGTGAACATATCTATATATCAGCAATATATAAGAATATGTTGTTGTATAAGTGAATGCTATGATTACTATTTTAAAATAAAGACTAAATTTATATACCTTACGTATTTTATCTTCGAACGGAAAAAAATATTTTTCTAGATGAACGATTATTTAGAGACGAGAATTTTTATTTAAAAAAAGATCGTCCGAAAATTTAGAAACTTGTACATTAATTGACACGTCCGTAATTGTAAGCCCAGAATACGTCAACACATGCCAGACTTTTCATCCTTTGAAATTTCTGCATACCTTTGTCAAGCACTTAACTCCATAGTTGTTAAATAAACATCCTATTGCTGTATAATCAACATTGCCGAAAAAAAATGTGATGGCTGTCGCAATAGATTAGTTGCAAACTGCTAATTCGGCGATGTTAAATACACAAGCATCGATGACATTTGAGATCAAAACGGTCAATGACCAGGTGTTTAACAGATGTTCATAGCAGTTGTAAACTGGATGATTCTAGTCAATGTACATGTAATAATTCTCAGATATTTTAGGGGCAAGGTATTCGCATGATAAAAAATATATGTCGTTCATATCATTTATCACTCGTAATAAATATTATTAACATCCGACTAAAACATTGTAAATTAAAATGCACGGTCAGAAATATACGTCAATCGTTGCACGGTCAGAAATACTTTGTTCGTATTAGTCTATGTGTTATTAAAATTTAATTTAACACGAACGAGCGTTGCTAGCTATCGTAAATGCGATCGTGCGTTTCCGGAGCGTGACGTGTGCAGAATATTTATGCAGAATATTTATAACGTGCAATACGATTGGTCAGTGCGTGTGGCTCTAAAAATATACCGTGTCAGCTGACTGAGGTTAGTCATGCCTAAACGTTGGGAAACCAGAAAACCTCGTATTCGTAAAATTCATATTGACAAGTTGTTGCTGTTTTAAATCGGCGAGTGTTGTGAATTAGTTTGCATTATTTTTTTCTAATATTTGCAAAAAGTAGCCGGTGGCGAATGCTTTAGTAGCCGGCGAAATCGCCGATCGCCGAGGCTTGTGGAGAGCACTGTATTAATACTTCAATAAAAATGAATATTTATTTACAACAGAAGATTCATTTAATAGGAAGTGATCTTTTGATAATCTGTTGTTTAAAAATACCAACAGTCCAACCTGATTTAAGCAACAGCTGTATTAACCCTTTTCTCCATAAATGCCATCTGATCCGGATCTGCACTGGTTGCATTTAGGTCAGAAATAACCTAACAAATCAAACTGCGAACAGTTTAGATTCTGATCAGACGGCATGGATGTGCCAGCTGATCTGGATCTAAACTGTTCGCCCATGCAATAAAGGTATATCAATGGAGGAAAGGGTTAAAAAACAACCACCTGTCTGAAGCAGCTAAATAAGAAAGATAACAAAACTCTTGATTTGAATAAATACTATTAAGTTTCATGAAGAAATGTTATGCATAATACTTTTTTGTACCAATAAAGGGCCAATAATGTTTATGGGCATAATATCTGGGCAAATTACGATAGCCAGCCAAGTCGCTTCAGAGTAATGGCTCTTTATTGGCTCAATAACTCGAACAGTTGTTGACCGATCTTCATGAAACTTGGGGAAAATGTTTATGGGCATAATATCTG
This sequence comes from Corbicula japonica, assembly GCA_038501625.1. Lineage (NCBI taxonomy): Eukaryota > Metazoa > Mollusca > Bivalvia > Venerida > Cyrenidae > Corbicula > Corbicula japonica. Next base: position 2,247,780 of record JAZAYU010000094.1, on the reverse strand, counting down.
GCCAGAGTTTGATAGCCAGCCAAGTTGCTTCAGAGTTATGGCCCTTTATTGGTACAAAAATGGCATATTCTTTGATGGGCGGATTTGTGTCACTCTTGTTTTATTTCAAATATATTGCTTTTAAATACTAAACAGCATGTCTTCTGTATACCATAACAATCCAGTCAATTACTTTCAATGTACAGTATCCCTCTGGCATTATCGGTAGTGGTTTTCTCTGATGAAAGACACTTGTATTGCATGCAAAACTCGGGTATCCTTGTTTTGATAATGTGATTTCCCATAGCATTGCTATATATAATCTGGATTATTACTTTGTACATAGGATATTTTCTTTGTATGACAGAGTTGACAGAAACAAATACCAGATTCACATTCCCCTGCCCCCAAAGATTGATCCGTCAGTGACGATGATGCAGGTAGAAGAGAAGCCTGATGTCACATACAGCGATGTTGGCGGATGTAAGGAACAGATTGAGAAACTACGAGAAGTTGTTGAAACACCCCTCCTCCATGTAAGTGGAAGTTGTTGAAACACCCCTCCTCCATTAAGTGGAAGTTGTTGAAACACCCCTCCTCCATGTAAGTGAAGTTGTTGAAACACCCCTCCTCCATGTAAGTTGAAGTTGTTGAAACACCCCTCCTCCATGTAAGTTGAAGTTGTTGAAACACCCCTCCTCTGTGTAAGTGGAAGTTGTTGAAACACCCCTCCTCCATGTAATTTCAAGTTGTTGAAACACCCCTCCTCCATGTAAATTGAATTGAAACACCCCTCCTCCATGTAAGTTGAAGTTGTTGAAACACCCCTCCTCCATGTAAATTGAAGTTGTTGAAACACTCCTCCTTCATGTAAATTGAAGTTGTTGAAACACCCCTCCTCCATGTAAATTGAAGTTGTTGAAACACCCCTCCTCCATGTAAGTGGAAGCAATCAAATAGAAACATTTTTCTCAGTCATAAAAAAAGGAATTTACAGTAGGAAATTATGTATGAACAACAGGAAGACATAAGCTTTTAATCTTTTAGAACCAGTTTTTACTTAAGAAATAATACATTTCTGACTGTGTTTTATCGCAGAATAAAATATGGGTACGAGTTTGATGCGTAGTAATTAAATCACGAGTGCGTTAGCACGAGTGATTTAATTACGACGCATCAAACGAGTACCCATATTTTATTCTGCGATAAAACACAGTCAGAAATGTATTATTTCGATTCTAACATGAATAATTCAATGCAGTTGTCGTTCTATCCTATGGACTTCTTTTCGGAAAGCTAGGACGAGTACACTTGTTATTCGGCGAACGGCTGTTACATTTTACCCCCCTGTGTAATAGAAAAGAAAATTCGTATTTTTCTCTTTATTCCAATTTCAGTTTATTTCCAGTTGTGAAACATATTTTATATTACACAAAAATCATATCTAAACAGTATGTATAATGTTATCGGACAGCATTTATTGTAAATCAGCAAGAAAAACATGAATTAACCATTTGGAAACCTTTGGATATCTTCTCGATCCGCCCTTGTTTCAACGGCTTAAAATTTAAACAAAAAATACGTGAATATTTAATGTCAAGGCGTCGACATAGCATGAATAGACATTTTACTTGGAGTAATAATTGACAGTGATATTACTGGATGTTATCTGTCCGGAGAAAATGCTAATTTCTCGAACATCTGTGACCTGGTTTGTTTGCAAGTTTGACATGTTGCTGACATTGGACATTTGTGTCACATGAGAAGCAATTGAATTTTGCTGTGGCTGTGCTGACACAATGGCTACATCAGTTGATGTTGCACTGGATAATTTAGTCAAGTCCTTGGAGTTTGTGTTATAAGTTAGTGCATTGCTTATTTGCAATTTCTCATCATCATGTGGCTTGATGTAGGAAGTGAGACTTTGGACATTCCTGTGACCAGTGAGAGACATAATAGCCTGATTAGAGAAACCTTTCTGATGGAGATGCGTCATGACAAAAGCCCGAATGCAGTGATTTGTGTATCGTTTGGACAGTTGCGCTTTGTCGGACAGATTGGACATGAAAGAGTTAACTTTATTCACACCAAGGGGAGCATTTTCGTACCAGCTGGCAGACTCATCATGGCAGTGAAACTTGCGTACAGGTCTTTGCAGGAAACGATTGCAGTTTGGATTTAATTTGGACAGATATTTTTGGAATGATTTCAGCGGACAGAATGCATCACCCGTTCCATACATTCTAGGTTCTTTTACCTGCTCCCTTGAATCAATACCATGATGCGTCTTGTCAGCTTCATTGAAATTCAGTGTGACATATTGGCGCCCTTTGACATCTGTTTTAAAAACAAAAGAATCTTTTGCTAAGGACTGTAACCCTTCTCTGCCCCTCCTACCAAAGTGTGCAATAAGTTCATAAATAATTTTATTCTGCAAAGTTTCAGGAGTGTCTAGGGAAAAAACTCCACATTCGTACAATTTTTGGTGGTCTTCCTCACACACTGGATCCTTGTGTTTAGACATATCCTTCCCTTCTCTTTTGAGGCCTTTTATCAAGCCGGTCAACACTTGGTTGGACAACATGAAGTCTCTGTCCTTCATTATATTCAACAGTCGGGAGTGTGGTGGGCTTGTCAAGTGACGGTTGATGCCTGCGCGAATGCCCACGAGAGCAGATTTTGAATATTCCTTGGCCTTTTTACTTTGTAACGAGGCATAAAACTGCTGAAGGACGGAATCAAGCTCGACAGGTGCCAGGCTCTCAAAACTATTGGTAAATCCATTCTCAGATAACCACACTGAAAAAACATTGTGGGAATATTTGTCAGAGAAAGATGTGTTTCAGTGTTTCATTAATTTATTCAGGACTTGTGAAAATTAAAGAAATATTTTTTTTAACCTGGACAGAAAGATGCGACTGGCAGCCATAAAAAGTGACATACAATTTACTGGTAATCGTATAAATTTGTTTAGAAATTGGATGGAAGAATATGGTAACACTGACACTTCCAAATCCGTACTGTATGGTAATGTCTGAACAGTAAACTTGCAAATAATTGGAAATTTTAGTGTCACTGCAGCATTCTGTAATCAAGATGCTTAGTTTAATGCCTCTTTAGGAATAGTAACAATATAACTTAATTTTAAAGACAGGATAATACAGTAAAACTTCTTAACGTCGAGCATCAGTCACTCGAACACTATTGATAAATTGGGAGTTTCCCATTGTTCCAATTCAGTATGTACTGTCTAATATAGGCTATCCATACTGGTAACTCAAAAACAGGACACTGCCATACATTTACAACTTTACGAAATTTTACTGTATTTTTCTGTTCGGGAAATTTGAGACTATTGATAGAACTACACAGTATTATGTAGATTTTGCATTTTCTTTGATTTGGCAGTTTTCTACTTTGACTTAGAACAGTAAAGCACCTATTTCAAAATAAGGTACCATCATTAATTACCTTTCAACAGACCAACAGCCCATTTTGTACTTTGATCAGTTGTTTTTTCTGTAGTCTGACCTCTCAGCCTCTCTACATCTGCAGCTGAAGTCTGCTTAAACCGCTTTGGTTGGGGAGGAAGGATTTCTTGGACTGAGGTTAAGTCAGTACCGGCATTTATTTCTTCAAAGAAGAAGCTGTCATCAAAAAAGTCCAAACCTATGTCTTCTAATTCTGCTAGGTTCTGATTAGCTTGCTTTTGAAAGAAATCATTCCTTGAATGTCTGAGTGTTCTTTGGGAACAGTTCAAAGATGAATGCTGACTTGATCTCTCCAGAAAATGTGGATTGAATTACATATTTGTTCACTGTACCGTCAAATTGAGTTCTTATTATTCTCCAGTCCTGATTTGAACCTTTCAGTGTACATATAGTACCCGTTTTAAGAGATGCCATCGTTAAAGGCTCGTACAGACGCTAAGTAGGTCAATGTTACTACAATGTTTACACCACGTGAACGCTATTCATCGTAGTAAAATGACGTATAAGTCTGGTTTCGATATGCTATTTACAGCGATTCGGAAAAGCCGGGAGTAAGTAAATGACGTCACGGACTATTTATTACGGTGGGGGTGAAATGGAATAGCCATATTTTGTTGCAGAATAAAACACGGTTGTTTTCCTATACGTTTATAGGAAAGCGCTGGCGGATCGTGTTAGAATTTAAATTCTCCAGGCTTTCATTTTATGGAACATTGCTTTTCATGAAATTTAACATTTCTGCAAGATGCTTCCACATGGAATGAATGAGCAGTGTTAGAGAGTTAGATTTCTTGTGAATTCTACTTTCTTTAAACTGTTAGCAACTTATTTAATGCTTTTGACTTAGTTACCCTGTGATTTAATGGGTTTATTCAATAATAATAAAATATTAACCAATCAATAATAAATATTATGATTTAAATTTCACTGAAATGAGTTTATGTAATGATCATTTCAATTTCAGCCAGAGAAGTTTGTGAATCTAGGTATAGAGCCCCCTAAGGGTGTGTTGTTGTTCGGGCCTCCTGGAACGGGAAAGACGCTGTGTGCACGAGCTGTTGCCAACAGGACAGATGCTTGCTTCATCAGGGTCATTGGATCGGAACTTGTTCAGAAATATGTTGGCGAGGTAAAATTACACTTACTGATAAAGTAATAAAACTCGAGGTCTTACTGGTAAAGTAATGAAACTCAAGGCCTTACTGGTAAAGTAATGAAACTCAAGGCCTTATTTAAAAATAATTTGTTTGCTGTTGCCTGACAGATTTCTCAAAATCTCAAAAGTTTTTTTTAACCTTCATCCTTTGAATATTTTGATTTTCTATTTACTCTTTATACATAGAAAATAAAAATTTATCCCTACCTAACCCTACCCCTACCCTACTCTAAAATTCTGCATAGTCCAACTGCAAGCAATGTTTTTAAGTTGGCACAATAAACAATTTTGAATTTTTTGTAATTGGATGGATTCTTAACATCATTTGAACAAAAGCACTGCTGCTACTTCTGTAAATTGGATTTACAGATCTGCTGGATCCATTTCAGACCTGTAAGTTGCAGACAAAATTAAACTTATGAAATGTTATGAAAGAATTCATTTCACTTGATAAAATAGGTGACCAAGTCTGATAATTGGTAGGTTGGACTGGGAATCTGGCCTGAAGGTTATAAAACTGAGATTGGAAACCAGTCTCAAATCTCAAACATCTGTCATTTCAGCCAATCAGATGCTTAAGGTTTGAGACTGGTTTCCGTGCTCAGTTTCTCATTTCTCATTTCTCCAAATACAGTCACATTTAAATAGTACAAGGAAGAGACCATTGTATTTTTTCTATCTACAGTTTTTTAGCTCGACTATTCGAAGAATATGTCGAGCTATTGTACTCACTTGGGCGTCGGCGTCACCGTCGCCGTCGGCGTCCCGCTTTGGTTAAAGTTTACGTGCAACCTACCTATATCTTAAAAACTACTATAGCTACAGCTTTTAAACTTGGCACACTTGTTCATCATCATGTCCCGAATGTGTTTGTCAAGAACCATAACTCTAACTTTCATTTTGATCAAATTATGGCCCTTTTTTGACTTTAAATTTCAGGTTAAAGTTTGCGTGCAAGCTACTGTACAAACTCATAACTTCAATACTACCTATACTACAGCTTTAAAACTTGGCACACTTGTTCATCATCATGTCCCGTGTGTGTATGCCAAGAACCATAACTCTTAACTTTCATTTTGATCAAATTATGGCCCTTTTTCGACTTAGAATTTCAGGTTAAAGTTTGCGTGCAAGCTATTGTACAAACCCATAACTTCAATACTACTTATACTACAGCTTTGAAACTTTCAACACTTGTTAATCATCATATCCCAAGTGTGTATGCCAAGAACCATAACTCTAACTTTCATTTTTATCAAATTATTCCCCTTTTTCGACTTAGAATTTCAGGTTAAAGTTTGCGTGCAAGCTACTTTACAAACTCATAACATCAATACTACTCATACTACAGCTTTGAAACTTTCAACACTTGTTAATCATTATATCCCATGTGTGTATGCCAAGAACCTTAACTCTAACTTTCATTTTTATCAATCATGCCCCTTTTTCGACTTAGAATTTCAGGTTAAAGTTTGCGTGCAAGCTACTGTACAAACCCATAACTTCCATACTACTCATACTACAGTTTTGAAACTTTCAACACTTCTTCATCATCATAATTCAAGTTTGTCTGCCAAGAACCATAACTCTAATTTTCATCTTGTACAAATTATGGCCCTTTTTCGACTGAGAATTTCAGGTTAAAGTTTGCGTGCAAGGTAGTTACTTAAATACTTCTTGTACTATAGCTTTGAAACTTAAGACACTTGTTTACCATCATGACCCTGACTATGTGTGCCAAGAACCATAACTCTTTCTTTCATTTTTAATCAAATAATGGCCCTTTTTCGACTTAGAATTTCAGGTTAAAGTTTGCGTGCAAGATAGTTACTTTCATACTTCTTGTACTACAGCTTTGAAACTTAAAAAACTTGTTTACCATCATGACCCTGACTATGTATGCCAAGAACCATAACTCTTTCTTTCATTTTTAATCAAATTACAGCCCTTTTTTGACTTAGAATTTCAGGTTAAAGATTGCGTGCAAGCTAGTTACTTTCATACTTCTTGTACTATAGCTTTGAAACTTATTCACCATCATGACCCTGACTATGTATGCCAAGAACCATAACTCTTTGATTTTTTTCAAATTACTGCCCTTTTTAGACTTAAAAATTAAGGTTTAAAACTTTGTATACCTTTATTTTATCTTACATCGGGTTTATTTTCAAAGGCCCATAACTCATCCTTGCTTTTTTTATATTTGATTTTTGCCCCTTTTCACTTGAAATTAGAATTAAGACTTGTAAATAATTGTTAAAGTTTCAATGTTAGTGTTTTTCATATGTACAGCTATATAAAAGGTTTAAAACAGATGTCCTTAACATACTTTGGTTGAAAGTGTTGAGTAATTAGCTCACCTATTCGAAGAATAGGGGAGCTATCCTACTCGCCCCGGTGTCGGCTTCGGCGTCCGTTAAACAAAAAATGCACTTTGGTCCATTTCTTGAAAACTACTAATGATATCAACTTGAAACTTGGAATATATATTCACCATCAAATTCTACATCATTACCAACAACACCCATAACTCTGCTACAAATATTTTTCGAGTTATGCCCCTTTTTCACTTAAATTTTGCGTTAAGGAAAATATGCACTTTGGTCCATAACTTATAAACTACTTGAGATATCAACTTGAAACTTGGAATACATATTCACCATCAAATTCTACATCATTACCAACAAGACCCATAACTCTGCTGTCAATATATTTCAAGTTATGCCCCTTTTTTCTTATATTTTGTGTCAAGCAAAATATGCATTTTGCCCCTAACTTTAAAACTACTTGAGATATTGCCTTGAAACTTGAAATATATTTTCACCATCAAAATCTACATCATAATCAACAAGACCCATAACCCTTCTTCCAATATTTTTCAAATTATGCCCCTTTTTCGCTTACATTTTGTGTTAAGCAAAATATACAGTCGGCCCTTAACTTCGTTATGAATGGAGGGATTTCAAAATAACTTGGCACAAATGTTCACCATGACAAGGTGGTGTGTCGCGTACAATACCCAAGTCTGTAGGTCCAAGGTCAAGGTCACTGTTACTAAAAATAGAATTTTCTTGCAAAATTGTGTCCGCTCTGTAACTTTGTTATTTCTTATTGGGTATTTAAATAATTTGGTATAATTGTTCACCATATCAAGACGGTGTGTCACGTACATGCCCAAGCCTGTAGGTCAATGGTCAAGGTCACTGTTACTAAAAATAAAATTTTCTTGTCTAGGCTGTTACTTTGTTATGAATGGAGGGATTTCAAAATATCTTGGCACAAGTGTTCACCATGACAAGGCGGTGTGTCCGCACAATACCCATACCTGTAGATCCAAGGTCAAGGTCACTGTTACTAAAAATAGAATTTTCTTGTCCAGGCTGTAACTTTGTTATGAATGGAAGGATTTCAAAATAACTTGACACAAATGTTCACCATGACAGGGCGGTTTGTCACGTACCATGCCCATGCCTGTAGGTCAAAGGTCAAGGTCACTGTTACTAAAAATAGAATTATCTTGTCCTGGCTGTTACTTTGTTATAAATGGAGGGATTTCAAAATAACTTTGCACAAATGTTCATGAAAAGGCAGTGTGTCCGCACAATACCCAAGCCTGAAGGTCCAAGGTCAAGGTCACTGTTACTAAAAATAGAATTTTCTTGTCCAGGCTGTAACTTCATTATAAATGGAGGGATTTCAAAAAAACTTGACACAAATGTTCACTATGAAAGGGCAGTGTATCGCGTATTATTCCCATCATTGCACTTGAGTGTCTGAAAATGATGCATAGCGGGGCATCCGTGCCCTATGGACACATTTCTAGTTTCACTTATATTTTCACTTAAGTGCACTTCATCGATAACTTTGCAAATACTTAAGGTATCAACTTCAAACTACCATTATATTTTCATTTCAGTTCTTTTTCTGTAACATTACTGAAGTGATTGATATTTGACTAAAAGTAAATGTCTCTAATAAAAAATTACTAACAAGTTTTCTAACAAATTCAGAAATATTTCATAGTTATTCCCCTATTCAGTTTAATATTTATGGTACATTTAGGAATTATTTCTGTTATTTGAAAAGAATTTCTCCCGTACCATTCACTTGTTAATATTTTTCCTGATTGCACATGAATGTATGGCCATAGTTGTTATTATTTTAATCTTCAAATTGCATTTGTTTCAAATGATTCGAATAGTCGAGCATGCTGTCTCCTCTGACAGCTCTTGTTAAAGGTTGCAGTTGGAGGGTTTTTTTGTGTTCGAATATTTCTGAATTTTTGATATTGAGCATAAAACTATTGGGAAGCTATTCTTTAGAAATAAACAGTGAAGGCTTATTATTTACAGGGAGCTAGGATGGTGAGAGAACTTTTTGAGATGGCCAGAAACAAGAAAGCATGTATTATCTTCTTTGATGAAATTGATGCTGTCGGTGGTGAGTAAAAATTCCTGGTCTCTAGAATTTGGTATTTTTAAGTTTCTTGTTCTTTGCATATATTTTTCAGGATTTCAAGTCTGTTGGAAAGGCCTGAAATATAATAAAACAGTTAACCAGGATAATAAATATTAGGGATGGCAACAAGTAGTAAAATTGGTACCCGAGTACTCAGATAATCTTCTGATGGAGTACTGGAAAAACTATTATCGATTTTGAAAGAGATCGAATTCAGTTTGAGTTTCAGTTTGTATTATTTCATCTTCAAGTTATGTTAATGAAACTTCCAAATTATATTGCTTATGACAACACACGATGACAAATTCTTTAGGTCAAGGTCACATTTGATGGTGTTAAGCCCCTTTTTATGCTCCCCCCGAAATTCGGGGGAGCATATAGTTGTCGCTTTGTCCGTCCGTCCGTCCCGTCCGTTCGTTCGTTCGTTCGTCCGTCCGTCCGTCATAATATTGTCCGGACAATTACACAAAAACTATGAGAGGTATCAAGACTAAACTTCATAGGTAGTTAGATCTCGTTGAGGAGCAGTGCAGTGCACAAGAACTATAACTCTTGCTTTATTCATTTTTGAGTTATTGCCCTTTGAAATTTCTCATACTTACTTTTTGTCCGGGGCATATCTCACAAAGTATAAGAGTTATGAAGTTGAAACTTCATAAGTAGATAGATCTCAATAAGGAGCAGTGCAGTGCACAAGAACCATAACTCTTGCTTTATTCATTTTTGAGTTATTGCTCTTTGAAATTTCTCATACTTACTTTTTGTCCGGGGCATATCTCACAAAGTATAAGAGTTATGAAGTTGAAACTTCATAATTAGATAGATCTCAATGAGGAGCAGTGCAGTGCACAAGAACCATAACTCTTGCTTTATTCATTTTTGAGTTATTGCCCTTTGAAATTTCTCATACTTACTTTTTGTCCGGGGCATATCTCACAAAGTATAAGAGTTATGAAGTTGAAACTTCATAAGTAGATAGATCTCAATGAGGAGCAGTGCAGTGCACAAGAACCATAACTCTTGCTTTATTCATTTTTGAGTTATTGCCCTTTGAAATTTCTCATACTTACTTTTTGTCCGGGGCATATCTCACAAAGTATAAGAGTTATGAAGTTGAAACTTCATAAGTAGATAGATCTCAATGAGGAGCAGTGCAGTGCACAAGAACCATAACTCTTGCTTTATTCATTTTTGAGTTATTGCCCTTTCAAATTTCTCATACTTACTTTTTGTCTGGGGCATATCTCACAAAGTATAAGAGTTATGAAGTTGAACCTTCCTAACTAGATAGATCTCAGAGAGGAGCAGTGCAGTGCACAAGAACCATAACTCTTGCTGTATTCATTTTTGAGTTAGTGCCCTTTGAAATTTCTCATTTTTTTGGTCTTATTTTTGTACAATATTGTAAAATGCTTTCTGTTTGAATCGTAAAGGAAACTTTCAAATACAATATCTTTCTTACAAATTCTTCCTGTTCTAACAAAAAAGTATTTGTGACAAAGCGGCGTTGGGGAGCATAACCCGTCTCTGACGGCTCTTGTTTTACTTGGATTATGACATGAAAACTTAACATTGGCTATAACTTTGCCATTTCTCAATATTTCTTCATGAAACTTGCAAATTATATTGCATATGGCAACACGCTCATGATAAAGCTTAATTCTTTAGGTTTAATTCCCATTTAACGGAGTTATGCCCCTTTTTATCCCCCGCCGATGAAATCGGGAGGGGGATATTGTTTTGGCGTTGTCCGTCCGTCACGGTGTCACGGCGTCACGTCGTCACGTCGTCACGCTGTCCGTCCGAATTTCGTTTCCGCGCTATTTCTCCGCAACCACTGGATGGATTTCAACGAAACTTGGTGGCAACCATCAGTACCAAGAGGAGATGCGCATATCGTCGTCTTGTTCCGGTCAGACCATTTAACACAGAGTTATGGCCCTTTGATAACCTATGCATTATGTATATAGAGCAGTATTCGTTTCCGCGCTATTTCTCTGCAACTACTGTATGGATTTCAATGAAACTTGCTGAAAACCATCTTTACCAAGAGGAGATGCGCATATCGTCGTCTTGTTGACATCAGACTATTTAACACAGGGTTATTGCCCTTTGATAACTTATGCATTATGCATATAGTGCAGTATTCATTTCCGTGCCATTTCTCTGCAACTACCAGATGGATTTCAATGAATTTTTCTGAGAACCATCAATACCGAGAGGAGATGCGCATGTTGTTGTCTTGTTCCAGTCAGACTGTTGAACACAGAGTTACGGCCCTTTGATAACTTATGCATTATGCATATAAAGCAGTATTCATTTCCTTGCTATTTCTCTGCAACTACTGAATGTATTTCAATGAAACTTTCTGAAAACCATCAATACCAAGAAGAGATGCGCATGTCATCGTCTTGTTCCAGTCAGACTGTTTAACACAGAGTTATTGCCCTTTGATAACTTATGTTTTATGCATATAGAGTAGTATTCATTTCTGCGCTATTTCTCTGCAACTACTGGATGGATTTCAATTAATCTTTCTGAGAACCATAACAGATGTGTATATTGTTATCTTGTTCCAGTTGGACTGTAACACAGAGTTATTGCCCTTTGATAACTTATGTATGATGCATATAGAGAAGTATTTGTTTCCGCTCTATTTCTTTGCAAGTTCTTGATGGATTGAAATGAAACTTTCTGGGAAACATCAATACTGAGATGAGATGCACATTTTGTCATCTTGTTCCGGTCAGACTATTTAACACAGAGTTATTGCCCTTTGATAACTAATGTATTATGCATATAGAGCAGAATTTGTTTCCGCACTATTTCTCTGCAACTACTGGGCGGATTTTAATGAAACTTTCTGGGAACCATCAATACAAAAAGGAGACGCGCATATTGTCATCTTGTTTCAGTCAGATCCTTTAACACAGAGTTATGGCCCTTTGATAAATTATGCATTTTGCATGTAGAGCAGTATTTATTTCCTTGCTATTTCTCGGCAGGAATCTATGGAAACCATCAATACCAAGACAAGATGCCCATATTTTTGTCTTGTTCTGGTCTGACCGTTTAACACAGTTATGGCCCTTTGATAAGTTATGCACTATGCATATAGATTAGTATTCGTTTCCATGCCACTTCTATGCAACTTCTGCATGGATTTATATTTAATAAAGCGCTATATTTTTACTACTGCATTCTTCATTTCAACACTTTGAAGACTTTTAGTCTTATTTTTATATTCTGTTGTTTTTTTTTATCTGAAGTTTTTTTTCACCTTTTTTGACATCCATGATAAATATCGAAATAAAGCCCTATGTCTTCAGCTGTTATGTTAGTAACAACCAGTATTCGGCGGGGGATATAAATTCAACGAATTTGCTTGTTGTAGTTGCATTTTTATTCCGACAGCACCAGAGGGTGACAAGTGTTCAACTGAATGCCATCTAGTACTTGATTATTTCTGACCAAGAAGCCTAACAACGTAGATCCATGTTAGTCTGCTCTAATGTGCAGGCTGGTCTGGATTTACACTACAAATTGAGTATAGCCCATACCCAATGAAGGTTTTTACCTTAAAACTCTTTCAAGTGTTATTGTACTGAGTATAATCTATTCCAGGTGCAAGGTTTGATGATGGTGCAGGGGGAGATAACGAGGTACAGAGAACTATGTTAGAGCTGATTAATCAGCTGGATGGGTTCGATCCGCGCGGTAACATCAAGGTTCTCATGGCAACAAACAGACCGGATACCCTTGACCCTGCTCTCATGAGACCTGGTAGATTGGATAGAAAAATAGAATTTGGTCTCCCGGATCTGGAGGTATGTGTTGTCAATTGTTTTTCTGTATGTCATGTATACTGCTCTACAATTCATATAAGTAGTCTTCAGCTCTTGAATTTAATTGGCAGTTGTCTTAACCCTTTCCTCCATATATACGCGCTTTTATGCATGTGCGACCAGTGTAGATCCAGATCAGCCGGCACATCTGTGCCGTATCAGCCAGCACATCTGTGTCGTCTGATCAGGATCTGCACAGGTCGCATTTTGTTCAGAAATAACCTTACAAATCATAAAGCAAATAGTGCAGATCCTGATCAGATGGCAAAGATGGCCCACGCAATAAAGGTGTGTCTATGGAGGAAAGGTTTAAGGTTCACAAATTAAATATCTGATGTGCTGACGGTTTGTAATACATTTTGAAAAGGAAAGTTTTATATATACTGCAAATGCTTGTGGTGGAATGAATGGTAAGTAACAAACGAGATGGCCGGACTGCTGGTAAAGGTTTTTTTAGCAGCAGTTGCACATTAGAATTTGACTGTTCACATTGTAGCAAATTTTTTTTGTCATACTTGTAATGGAGAAGCTGTCAACAACAACATTGTTAAAGTAATAATTTGTTAAGAAGCCAACAGAAGTGTTTTTCAGACCTATGTTCAGATGTTGGCTCACAAAACACAGGACATTTATTGGTTTTATTATAATTATGTACATTAAATGATTTAGAGCTCTACTTTAGTTAGTTTTTTTCCGTAATAAAGATATGCAAGAAACTGATGAGGTTTTTGTAACTTGGTAAAATTCTTTTCAGTTGATGACAAAATAGTTTTGCATAAGTAAAAGTCATTCATTCTTTATTACCCTTGAAATAAAGTCTACAAAAAGGTTATGATTAAAAAAAATACTAACAAAGTGCTTGTTTCAGGGTCGTGCTCATATCTTCAAGATCCATGCTAGATCCATGAGTGTAGAAAAGGATATAAGATACGAACTGCTCGCCAGACTTTGTCCAAACAGTACTGGTAAGTGAACACTTCTATGTTCAAGGTTATAAACCGGTCATGGAAACCAGTCTCAAATCTCAAGCATCTGATTGGCTGAAATGGCGACCATTTCAGCCAATCGGATGCTTGAGATTTAAGACTGGTTTCCAAACTCAGTTTAATAACCTCCAGCCCTTATCTGTTGACAATCTTACAACTTGCACAAGTATGAGCATGGCTATTTCAAGTGTTTGTATCTTTATCTTTAATAGTTGTTTTTACTATGTACCAAACTTTAAAATAAGAGTTTACCATCGGAAAATAAAGAATATATTATTATTATTATTATTATTATTATTATTATTATTATTATAATTATTATCTGCCTAAAACATAGACTTAGTGGTGTGTCCAGTGTAGACTCGTATTCACGTGCATGTATATGTCAAGTCTGATAAGTGTCTACCTGTATATCTACCTGTATATCTATATGGACAATACATCTTTTTGTCTGCTTGAAAGTTCTGTTACACTTCAGTGTTAAAGCTTTACTCAAACTTGAAACACCTCCCGTCTCAATCTTATTATAAGTATCTTTGATGAGTATGGGGAAAATAGTCTGGCAGGATGGGGGAGCTTAAATGTTTTGGCAGTAATGAACCTCTGCTTACATTTCTGTCATGTTATACTTATAAAACAAATAAGATTTAAAGATGAATGTTTAATCAGGAATATTTGATGGTGATTTGTTTGTGGATCATAAGCGTCTACAAAACCATTGTATATTTGTGTTTAAATTTTGTTTTGGTCGGAAAGTGTGCCCACATTAAAAAAACAACAAATATTTTGAAAATGGAAGATTGACAAATTTTTTAATTTAGAAAACCTGCTTTTTATGGAATTTTTTTTGCATCATTACCCTCATCTTATTCTAATTGTGGTTTAAAAATGTACTGTTTCTCTTATTTAAGGGAATTCAGTAACTTTGGAGTTGTTTGTGATATAAATTTATCTTGTATTTTATATAGGTGCTGAGATTCGCAGTGTGTGTACAGAGGCTGGTATGTTTGCAATCAGAGCTCGGAGAAAGATGGCAACAGAAAAAGACTTTTTAGAAGCTGTAAACAAAGTGATCAAGGCTTATGCCAAGTTCAGTTCTACACCAAGATACATGACATATAACTAACTGCCATCTCATAAACAGACTTCATTTTGACAAGAGTTGTCTTGTGTGAAAAGTGAATATTTTGTTCTGTGTCCTTAAAAATTGAATTCTTTGTCCATGGACACAATAATAGAAGAATTGTATAAAAATGCTTACAATTTCATGTTCAGCTGTAAGATATTTGTTTGTCATAAGATCTGCACAAAATGTAAGTTACCACATTGAATAAACAAAAAAATTTGGAGACATTTGCCTCCTGTTCATTAAATAACTTATCTTTAACTGGCTTGTGTTACCTTTGTGCTGTCTGTTTTAGAACAACTGTGTTAACAAGTTGTTGTAAGATCCTTCAGTGCATAATACTTTGTTCGTAATACCTTCAAAACTGTTGAAGGGAAGTAGATAAAAATTAAAAAATTGATACATGTATTAGGAAAATGAATTGATACATGTATTAGGAAAATGAGAGAATGTGCAATGTACAAGAACCAGAACTGGTATTCACTTGATTATGTCCCTTTTCAGTTATTTTTACATAAGATTGTCCACAAAATATCTACAACTGCAAAAGGAAAATTAATGATTCTTGGAATAATGCTAAAAGGACACATGCAATACACAACATCCTTAAAGCTCTACAGAAATATTTAAAATGCTTTCTAAATTGTCTTTTTTGATGTTTTTTTAAATATAAATGTACAACACTTTTATGGATGTATCTACAACTGTAAAAGAAAACTAAATGGTTCTTGGAACATTTATAAAAGACAATGAGATTATGTGCAGTGCACAAGGACATTAACTCAAGTTTCTACAGAATTTTGTCCCATTTAGGGTTTCTCAACTCCAGTATTTATGGGATTATGTCCCTTTGATTTTTTATACAGCACTTGTACAGACATACCGTATCTTTACTACTGTAAAGGTAAACTAAATGATTCCTGGAGGACATAATTATAGAGGGAGGTGAAAAGATTGCTTCCTTTTCAATAATGTTGGGCATAAAAAAATGTCCTTTGTTCTTGACTCTGTATATGGAGAAGTTCACAACATTCAGCATGAACCTACCTAGCAATCATTTTATTTAACCCTTTCCCTCATAAATACTCATTTTTACCCATGTGCGATCAGTGTAGATCCAGATCAGCCGGCACATTCCTGCTGTCTGATCAGGATCTGCACTGGTGGCCACAGCGAGACCCTACAAAGTTTGGAGCTCTGACAGGAAAAACAACAAGTCAATAATGGCTGCATCATTAGAGGAATTTGTAAATAAAGGTAAGAACAAGAAGTCAGTCACGGCTGCATCATAAGAGGAATTTGTAAATAAAGGTAAGAACAAGAAGTAAATCACGGCTGCATCATTAGAGGAATTTGTAAATAAAGGTAAGATACAACAATGGTCTCGAAACAAAAACAAGAATGAGTTATCTTAATAATGGCTGAAAAGTTCAAAAACAGTTACAGCATTTTATGTATTGCTTGCCAACAACTGCATTTAGGTGCAATCTGATCAGGATCTGCACTGGTCACTGTTAGGTCAGTAATAGCCTTATAAATCAAATAGCTGATCTGGATCTACTCTGTTCGCCCATGCCATTAACGTGTGTATAATTTATGGAGGAGAGGGTTAAACAATGCCAGATCCATGTTATCTGAGGAGTTAAACTTCATAAAATAAATCGTGTATCTGGACTTTTTTCTAGATCATAATGTCAAAGAGAAAATGCAAAAAGATGGGCATGTCTCAAGAATTTAATTTCTTAAATGGTTTTAAGCCGTTTCTTTGAAGGGTGTATGTCTTCACTAATATGAGTTGAAGTATTTACAATGTTTATTTTTAGCTCACCTGTCACGAAGTGACAAGGTGAGCTTTTGTGACCGCCTGATGTCAGTCATGCGTCGTCAACAATTGCTGAAACAGCTTGGCCATTTTTGATGAAACTTCACAGGAATAATGCTTAGATGATGCCCTTTCAAAATTGTTCAAAAAATGGAATTCCAAGCAGAACAATGGTTGCCATGACAACCTAAAGGAAAAACTTTAAAAATCTTCTCTGAAACCACAAGGCATAGAGCTTAGATATTTGGCATTTAGCACCCTCTAGTTGAACTCTACATAGATTGTTCAAATTATTTCCCTGGGGTCAAAATTGGTCCCGCCCCAGGGGTCACTTCATTTTACAAAGACTTATATAGGAAAAACTTTAAAAATCTTCTTGTCTGAAACCACAAGGCCTAGAGCTTAGATATTTGGCATTTTGCACCCTCTAGTGGAACTCTACAAAGATTGTTCAAATTATTTCCCTGGGGTCAAAATTGGCCCCGCCCCAGGGGTCACTTCATTTTACATAGACTTACATTGGAAATCTTTAAAAAGCTTCTTCTCACAAACCACAATGCGTACAGCTTAGATATTTTGTAAGTAGCATTTTCTAATGGATGTCTACAAAATAATGTTCAAATTTTTCCCCTGGGCCAAAATCTGCCACGCCCTAGGGTTCTCTTGGTTTACATATAGTTATATAGGAATAACATGAAAAATCATTTTTCCCCAAAACTAATTGGACTAGATCTTAGATATTTGGTGTTGAGTATTGTGTAGATACCCTTTATCAACTTTGTTTAAATGTTGGCCCTGGGGTCAAAATTGTCCCCTCTCCGGGGGCCCTTAATATGTGAAAAAGGCAATTTTTAAAAATCTTCTTACTGGAAACCTCTATGCCTAGAGCTTAGATATTTGGTATGTAGCATTGTCTAGTGAATATCTACCAAGTTAGTTCAAATTATTTTCCCTGTGCCAAAATTGGCCACGCCCCAGGGTTCTCTTAGTTTACATTGATTTATATAGGAAAACATAAATAATCATTTTTCTCTGAAACTAATGCGACTAGACCTTAGATATTTCGTGTTGAGTATTGTGAAGAGACCCTTTACCGGCATTATTTAAATGTAGGCCCTGGGGTAAAGCTGAGTGTACTTTTGTACTCAGGTGAGCGATATAGGGCCATCATGGCCCTCTTGTTTTTGTCTTAAGATTAAGACGCATGGTTCAGTGAGAACCTATTAAATGCATTTTATTTATTAATACTATTTTTAGATTGACATTAAACATGTTAAAGTAAATTTTACATGGCAAGAAGGACAACGTTAACTCCACCATTATGAAATTGATCATTCTGTTTTGAAGCAATGACCTGATCTCGGTACAGCATATATACAGGTTTCGTTGCATGTATGAACAGTGTAGAGTATAAGTCAGAACACCTGTGTCACCTGAACTGCATCTTCACTGGTCGCATCTTGGTCAGAAATAACGAATGAATCAAAATGCCAACAATGTAGATCTTGATGTGACATCAGATATTTCAAAATGTTAGATCTGATGACGGCCAGCAGACACTGTACATAAGTAGTAGCGGTTTTCCCTGATAACTATTTTTAGAAATTGTCAATGCTGGAAGCATAATTAATACCGCTCGAAAAATGATCTGAAGATATCATTTCATTAGAATTGAATGCAATTCTACATAAACACATTTATCTCCAGTAAAAATGTCTTTAATTTACTCTTACGCAGGTTGTAAAATCTTCCCATGATTTAAAACACTTAGTTTAGTTTCACTTTTGCGATTTTGTAGGCAACAATCTGATTGGTTTAAAGGGTTATTGATAAAAGCATGTTTTAGTTACTCGTCGTCAGATCCTGATAGAGTAGCTGTACTCAGGAGATGGTTTTAATCTAATTGGATGAGTATAAGTATCATGCATGAGTGTGAGGTGAAGATGGAAAAATCTGTCACCGAGGGTTAACTGTTTTGCGGGAACGAGGCTCTGCCGAGTTCCCGCCAAAACAGTTCACCCGAGGTGACAGATTTTTCTATCTTTACCGAATGTCTCATGCAAGATACTTTTTCTTGCATACATTTTATTATTTATAACATTTCTATGTATGTATACAAACTTTTTTTATTTTCCTTATGCTGAAATATTGACATTAACGCTAACCTTTTTTATAAATGACGTCAATAACTTGAATATATGACGTCACTCACGTGACTCATTCTACACGGGGGGGTGTAGGATCGAAATTTCCTACACGGGTGAAATCACCGGATGTCCTGATCTGGTATGCAAGAAAAGGCACAGATGTACCAGCTGACCAGCATGTGCACTGTTCACCCCTCGATAAAAACTATGTATCCCATGGAGTAATATTTTAAATACAGGTCTTTAGTAAATTCTGTCTATAGTGTCCCCCAAGTTTTGTACCCAGTTGCCTGCTTTACAATTTGGCTATCCCACAATGCATATAGGATGCTGCATATGCAGCATTTTTTTCCCCAATGGGGAAAGGGTCCCCTTTCCCATACAATTGGGAAATTTTCACATCTTAAATAATAAAATTGGGAAAAAAATAGTCACAAAATAAGCACAACTGGGATTTTTTCATAATATGTAAATTCACGCTAGGGATTTTAATCAGCTACATAAAGAATCATAAGGTCTGGTTCCTTAACAGGAAAGCCTTTAGTGATGTAAATGTTAATTTTGTTATACCAGAATTTAGTTATTGTCAATCCAATGACTGCCTGTCTATGAAAAAATAATTTCCATTGGCAGGAAAAGTTTCATTGAGGTTGCAATTAATGAGAAATGAATCTGCATTTGAAATTATATACAAAAGGGGGGCGGACATTTGTATTGTACTGTATGGTTTGCCTACGCTGTGCAACATTTCTTGTGAAAAACTTCTTTGTCAATACGGAAGCGGCATTGTTTGTTGTTGGAAACGGTAGCTTTGGGTATTGGGAAGGGTCTAGTGATTGAATTGGGAAGACTCTGGTCAGCTTTGGGAATGGTACCCTTTTGGGGAGGTAGTTAAAGAAGAAGAAAAATGCAGATATGGAAAAAACAAGGTCATGCAGCAATCTTTAGTTGTTGTTTTTATTGTAAAGAATTCAAGCTTAAAAACACTGAATGTTATGCATAAAATATGTGGTTTTAGACAAGCATTTATTATGGCATGCAGTATAATGTATGTAGCTGTCAAATAGGGATACACAGATAAAAATCAGCAGAAAATATAAGATAAAACAAGACTCTTATATACTGCATTAATTCACATATTCACAAAAATATACTTATTTGTTCTGTATAAATTCGCATGATCACAAAATACTGTATTATATTCTGTTTAACTTGTCATTCTAACACTAGTCACAGAAAAGTAAATAGTGAATAAATCGAAAGTCCAAGTTTATAATTATTTGTTTTACATGCTTAATAATCTTTTTGAAATAAATATTCAGAAAATTTAATAGCAACTACCTTTTCTGCAACAGTCAAAATGACACCAACATTTACTAAACTCACTCTTTACTTATAAGGTTATTATGAAAGTCAGGCACACAAGTTCATTAAATATGAGGAAGATACTATGTATAATGTCTTAACATCTTGATCCGTTCAGCTGTTCTGTTTATTCCTTTTTGGTAATTCTGTAGTAATTGTCTTGAAACATTAAACACTGTGACGTCAAAACTGACACATTTATGTTAAACTGTTTTCTGTTGATTCTTTAAAGTTCACTCCAAATGTCTAACAAAAGATGTTGATTTAGTGATGGTTGTTCAGCTTGTTGTTGTGATCATCACAAAACTGAAATGTTACTGCAAGTTTTTCAAATACAATTCTGCTTCAGGGAAAACTTTGGCATTGAATTCTTGTGCTTCTTCTGGATCTATTTGTGTTTTAGTACTTAATAGCTTTGCTATCCATTCCATCGCAGCAGGAATCCAGACTGGGATGACTTTAAACAATTTCAGAAATGGGTATACGACAGAAAGTGCTTTGTAAACGACTGTACAGCAATTCATATCCACCAGATGGTAGTCTTTTACTGATCCACGAAAAATTGTCCACCAAATATCTATTTTTTCCTCGTTTTCAGGTGACATTGGAATGGTGTATTCAATTGGCATTGTCCCTTCGAATTCATAGTCGTCTTTCAGTGTTTGGTCTTTTCTTGCAGGGGCAGAAAAGTTCTTACATTTGCCTCCTTCTTTATGGCCAACTTCTTTCACTGGCCACCAGCTGATGTGGGTGCCATTACTCAATGACATAGATACATGACCTAGATTTCCAGTCTTTGATATTCTCCATATGTATACCTTTACTGGCATTTTCTTGTTTAATCAGACCTGATGCCTGCTTTGCCTACTGGTTTATACAGTTTTAAATCTGTCAGATGTTAACAGAAAAATGCTATTTATAGGGTAACGTGTATGGTAAGGCCAAAAGACAAAACATATGTGGTTCCTGTGACCTTATAGCCATAATAAAATCTCATTCTCTAAACTTATTTTAGGCCAGTAAAAATTTTTATTATTATTTTTAAATCTGGCTCTTTACTTGTTAGTTTCAAATAGAAAAAAATACTTCCGTTATTATACTAGTGTTGCCCTGTGGTGAATTTTGACTGCCCTGTGATAGCTTTAGTGATGAGTGTAAAATTTTCATGAAAATTATACTAAAAAAATTGTTTTTATGCCTACTTTTACCTTACATATTATTTGAGAATGCCGTGTTTAGCCGTTGGATTTTTTAAATAAAAATGATACCCTTTAGAACTTGTTTCTTTCTGATGTATAACAGTTATTTTATGAATTAAAATTTTATAACTCTCAACTTGGTTTGCAACTAGCTTTTTAAGTTAAGAAACATTGTGACATTTGTTATCATTGTGGTGGTCAATCTCTGACATTCACTTTACAACATCAGAATTTCGTTAGATATATTAGACCGCATTGTAGAGGACGATGTTCAGAGTAAATATCGGTACAGTTTGTCAACCAGTTTCAGTTATGAACCAGTTCCGGTTAACTTATATTTCCTACCCCATGTTAGAAATATTTAGGAACAACGAGAACAAATACTCGTTTAGTCGCAATTAATAGCATTTCAACTGAACATTTACGAACTTAAACCTTTGATTTATTGTTTACTTTCGGTCAATCGCTGCGTCAACAAAGACTATTGCAGACACTCGCGTCCAAAGTTTTAACGCGGCTGATGTTAAGCGTGGCATCCAGCGCAATAAACAAACTTTTTGGCCCAACAACGAAAAAAGGTGATTTGCAATAGTGTGTTATATCAATGTTCTATCATCAGAAGCAAGATCGTATGCATAAATATTTTCATTCTGTTTTTGTGACGGTTTTCGAGAAGCATGCGTTTGAACCAGTTCCGGATCAGTGATTCAGAATTAGTAAGTAGTGTGAACTCCAGTTTTGGAATTCAGTTTTAAAGGATAAACTCGGAACGGCTACCACGGAAAAGAGACACTTAAACCTAGAGGATGCAGCTGGTTTACATATCGGTCATGTCTTAAGGTCGTTTGCACCCTACATCTAAGATATCCTAATGATGGTATAGTGTTAACAGAAGTTAATGGGTAATCAGTACCTAGTTACCAAAGATGGCTAACTCCACATGAATAGGGGGTGGTGTTGTGCCACCACGTGATTATAACATTTCTCTCTCATGAAATGATTGCTGTAAGGTTAATTAGATAAATGTCGTGGTGCAATACCTGAAGACTGGAATGGACCTTGTGATGTCATAAGTACTTAATTGCTTTTGTTAATACTGTAATAAATAGAAATAAATAATAAGTCTTGGTTTGTTATATTATTTATTTCACATTACATTCAGAATAATTTTGCATCCTTAGACAGAAAACGTGTAAAAATGAATTTGGTCTGTCAAAGCTAGTTTACAGCTATCAAATTAGAGAGTCAAAATTCACTCTAAGACATGTCTACATTTTAACCGCAATAGATTTAATTAACCGGAACTGGTTTAAATTAGTCTTTAAGTAAATGTTACATAATTATGTAAAAGTAAATAAATGCGGAGACTAAAATAAATTCAGCATCTTTAAGATAAGATATTTTACTTATAATCAAACAACAAACAAAGTTCTGATTAATGCTTTTAATATATTCTTTTACAATGAATATATTAATTAACCGGAACTGATTGACGAACTGTAGTTGGGCTAGACATTGTTCGGTGTACCTCTTTATTCAGATCCTTGGCATCTTGGTAAAAAATCCAAAAATGTACTTAAACAAAAGAGGAAGACATGAAAAACATCACCCTGCCTTCCCTACTTTCCTATAAGGACCATGCAATTTTTTTAATTTTGGCCTCATCTCCAAGTTAAAGTTTTAAAGTTAAAAGGGAGTTCCAACAACTGATTCATTACTTTTGTTTGTTGAACCAGCTTGTGGTGACAATTTTCACAAAGGCGGTGGTTCTGCAAATTGTATTGAGAAGACAATCATGCCTGTTAGAAAGTGTCATTTTTAATCCTTTCCTCCATAGATACACCTTTATTGCATGGGCGAACAGTGTAGATCCAGATCAGCCGGCACATCCATGCCGTCTGATTAGGATCTGCACTGTTTGCTTTTTGATTTATTAGGTTATTTCTGACCAAAATGCGACCAGTGCAGATCCTAATCAGACTGCATGGTTGTGCCGGCTGATCTGGATCTACACTGGTCGCACATTCTTAAAATGCATATTTATAGAGGGAAGGGTTAAGATGCCCCCAGAATGTGGCTTATAGTAGTCACGCTGTCTGCCCATCCCATTGTCATGTTTTGACCATAACTTTGCCAGTATAACTATCAGACTCGCACTTTACCCATTAATACATATATATACATCAAGGCATGGGCTAACAGTGTTGATCCAGATCAGTAGGCACACATTGGTACAGTCCGTTTTTAGGGCAGTAGGTACATTATATAATTCTTAAACTGAGGTCAGTGTTTAAATGCTTCTTTTGGTCAAAATATTTGATTGTTCATAGGTTGTTGTTGTTCAGGACTTATTAATTTATTTCTGGATTCTGTGTTTTTCTTTAGATTTTAATGGTCTAATATCTTTATTTGTTCAGAATATTATCAGTTGCTTAAAAGATTTAGAATAAATATATTGGCATGTGATTTTTTTAAATTGTTGAGTGTTAGTTCTAGATTTTAATGCTATTTATGATCATAAATATTTAGTGAGGTTATTTGTTGAACACCCCTTATGTGTACCAGTAATAATTATTTTGGTAAGGAGAAGTGTTATTCAGGGAACTCTTGGCTTGTTATCTTGTTAGTTACATTTAATCATTGTTCTCATTACACCAATCATATATAAACTTCCTTACTTGGAATTGAAGTATACTCTTAAACTTTAAAACATAAGATGCACTATTTATGCTTATTTTAAGCACAGTATAATATTGCTATTACAATTGCCACTTGCCTTAGGAAATTGTTGTTATTTTAACCTTGGCTCTATAGAGATGCCTTTGTAACATGGGCGACAAGAATAGATTCAAATCATGTCTAAAGGCAGATGGCAATTTTAGGAACTAGAGGGAATATGATGTTTATTTAATGTTTCAGGTTTGAAAATTATGTCCCAAGTATGCTCCGATTTTGATTTCTGGAAGAAAACTGCAACCGATAAGGCAATTTCAGCCAAACTGCACATCCGTTTTCACCTATTTGAGATTGGCTGGCCAAGGTCTCACTTGAGGTTAAAAGATTTTGAAATGTGTGCAAAGTTACAGTTAATTTTGTTTTGTTGTTGTGTTGTTTTGTAAATTGTTTTTTTTTATCATACCATATCAGTGGAAACAAAAGGCATGTAGCAGCCATCCATCAGAATACAACAACCCCTACCCCTACCCTCAAGCCCCCCCCCCCCCCCCCCCCACCTAAAAAAAATCAACAAAAAACAACAACAACAAAACAAGTGTAAGAACATTCAACAATCTAAAATATGTAATAGCCGTAGATGAAAATACAACCCACCATCCCTTTTTTAATTTTCAACTAATAAAATTTGAATGAATGAAAAAAAAGAATCTCCTTTTTATTAATAATTAATGATTTGAAAGAAAATCTCTATTTTTAATAAATAATTTTTGGTACACAGGTATATCGTCATAAGATACAGGTCAAGTTCGATTTTGGGGCTGGTGGGTTCAGGTTTAAGGTCACTGTTACTAAAAATAGAAAAATGGTTTCCGGATGATAACTCCTAAAAGGCATCAACTATTTAAAAAAAAATTGCTACACAGGTGTAACATCACAAGATGCAGGTCAAGTTTGACTTTGGGGCTGGTGGGGTCAAGGTCAAGGTCAGTATTACTAAAAATAGAAAAATGGTTCCCGGATGATAACTCATGAAACACTTCACAGATTAATTTCTTTTTAGGTAAATAGATGTAACATCAGAAGATACAGGTCGAGTTTGATTTTGGGGCCTGTGGGGTCAATGTCAAGGTCACTGTTACTTAAAATAGAAAAATTGTTTCTGGACTATAACTCATGAAATACTTCATAGATTATATTATTTTTGGGACACAGATGTAACATAACAAGATACAGGTAAGGTTTGACTTTGGGGCCTGTGGGTTCAAGGTCGCTGTTATTTAAACTTCGAAATTTCATTTCCACTCAGTAACTATAGCTTGGAATGAGAGTCTTAAATGAACTTTGGTGTATTGGTAGTTTTTGTGAAGATGACTTTTGGGATTCAAAGTAAGGCCATTGGGGTCAAGGTCACTGTTACTAAAAATAGAAAAAACTGTATGTGCTCAATAACTTTGGTTCGGAATGAGAAATTGTGATTACTATATAAGTAGTGTCTGTGTGAAGACAAAACTGGGTATTGAAATTGGGCATTATGGGGTTAAGGTCACCGTTTACTGTTACTAAAAATAGAAAAAATGGTTTCTGGATGATTTCTAATGAAAAGCTACACATATATTAACAATATTTGGCACACAGTTGTTAGATAAAAGTTAAACAAAGGTCACTGTTACTAACATATTCAAACCATTTCTGCTCAATAAATTAAGAAGGAATGAGATATTGTGATGAAACTTGCTGTATATGTGGCTACTGTGAAGACGACACTTTCAGTGGCGTAGCTACTATAAGGCCATGTAGGCCCGGGCCTACAAGCTGGACAAGAAAATGACGGTTTCCAAAGTCCCCAAAAAATACAATAAAAACAGAACAGGGTGGTATGGTAGCGGGTCCAAGCTGTTTTTGTCGAATCAAATATGTCTTTGGCTTTAATTTGAATTCTGGAGAAATGATTACTTTCTTTGCCAGATGTAAATGCAGGCCTACGTTCTAATTCTCTGTGTTGTCACGCTTTATTTGCATTTTGGTATATTTGATATCCACTTTTTTACTGCTTCTTGGTGGGCTTTACACCCCAGACCCCCTTACCAAGAGGCAACCGACACTAGGAACCCCTTGTATGTGCCTACAACTTGAAAAAAGCTGGCTACGTCCATGACTTTGGACTGAAAGTGGGGCACATTATGCCATTGATTCGAAGCATTCCCAGTTCAATTATCAAGCATACATGTGGGGGTATTTTATCACTTTCAGTGATAATTCTAGTTGTAATAGGTGAAAGTTTGTGTCCTAAGTGGCCAGTCCAAATCTTTGTCATCCATTGTTGGATTTTAACCCCTTCCTCCATAGACAAAACTTTATTGCGTGGGTGAACAGTTTAGATCCAGATCAGCCAGCACATCCATGCCATCTGATCAGGATCTAAACTGTGCGCTTTTCAATTCGTTAGATTATTTCTGAACAAAAAGCGACCAGTGCAGTTCCTGATCAGACTGCACGGATGTGCCGGATGACTGGATCTACACTGGTCGCATATGTGTAAAAATGCGAATTTATGGAGAATTCAAAATAATTTAGTAGAAATGACCACCATTATGTCACACACAAAATCTGTGTTCCTACCTTCAAGGTCAAGGTCACAGCAATCTTTTGAACTTTTACAAGTAGCTCAGTCGATAATTTGTGGAGGGAGCAAGGGTCTTTTTCTTTAGTTTTCAAGACAATCATTTTAAATTTTCAGGGTAATTGATCAGCATCAACTTACCAAGTTTTTAATGGCTCGGTCTATCATCTGTTTGAGGGGGAAAGGGCCACTTTTACCTTTTTCAATATTTTGATAACAAAACATTAAAGAAGTTTAGATTAAATTGGTGATAACTAGCTAGATCGCAGATGCATCCATTTAATTGCAATAATTTCATCAGTTAGGCCATGTTCTTACTTTCATTACACTAAGATTACATTACAGTTAAAATGACACAAGTACAACATTTGTCGATAATGATAACCAGCCAGCTTGCTTCCCTTGAATAGCGAACAGCTGATCTAATTTGCAATCTCCACACCATATCTATGACTGCCTTTATGTTCACTTAACTTGATTTGAATTTTAAAGGACTTAAGATTTCTGCTGATTGGGCCACATTACTTCAGCTACTCTGGAGTAAAGGCTCTTAACACTTTCCTCCATCAATACGCATTTTTACCCATATGCGACCAGTGTAGATCCAAGTGTAGATGGCTGGCACAACCCTGGGGTCTGATCAGGATCTGCACTGGTCACATTTTGGTCAGAAATAACCTAATGACTCAAAAGCATACAGTTTAGATCCAGATCAGACAACATGGATGTGCTGGCTGATCTGGATCTAAACTGTTCGCCCAAGCAAAGGTGTATCTATGGATGAAAGGGTTAAATTGCCCCAAGGAGTGTCCTCTCTGAGATAGGCATACTTTGTCATATTTTGGCACTCTTGTTCCTTAAAGTCTTACATACAACCATGGCAAGTTATGAGAGTTGTAGTTGTCACCATTGCAACTCTTACATGTATGCAATCGAATCTGGTTTAATTCTAAAAGTAAAAGAAAAAAAATATCTTGGAAAAAGATAAACAACATTGATTAAGATACTTCGTAGATAATGAGCCAATAACACTTTTGTGCCGGTGCTAAACAATAGGACCAAGGACCATACAAATCAAAGAAACAAAGGACAATCTTGATGAAACAGTGGGACAGAGAAATTAACTGTTAGTGTGCTACTAATTGTTTTGGTGTGGTTTTTTGTTTCAAATTTTGAAAATAATAGGAAACACCTTGCTGTGTTTAAATGACATAGAAATTTAGTCACACTTTTATTCTAAAAACAAAGGAATAATATCTATGTGTAGGAAATTAATATAAAATGCTCTTTAAATTAAGGACATTGTTTTGCTTTATTTAAATACATGTTTATTTAGTTATCTTTTAAAACACACTTTCAGACAGTTTAAAGTAATTGACTTAATGCAACATCAAGGACATTTCATAAACCTGTCTCTTAATTTCTTTTAAACTTAGCTACAATAAAATTCTTGGAAACTTATCTGCTTCGGATGTTAAAGAACATTGGTGAGAAAAGTAAACAAAACTATACAATACTGTAGTATTATTTAATTTCGTGGAGGTGAAAGTTCCGCGCAAAACCCATAAATAACAAATTCAAAGGGTCATAAATTTGTGCAACTGTATTTTCCTGTAAAGAAACATTGTTAAATGGTTTTATTTTGCTGGGGTTGAATTTCGTGCTCTTGCCGTAGCACGTTATACGCGTAAATTAAACCTGTGCAAAATAAACTGATTTTACAGTATATAATTTTTATCGGTTTCCACGCGTACTTACCACCTTAACAGGCATATCCAGTTTACAGTCACTGAGATTTTGTATATACATTTCTGTTTATTGTATGTATTTATCTTTTTATTTATGCCCCCAAAGGGAGGCATTTAGTAATGGCACAGTCATTCATCTGTTAGTCAATCTGTCAGTCAGGTAAACCCTTTTTTGTCAGTCAGGTAAACCCTTTTTTTGTGCTTGCTTCATTTCCAAAACTGCTTGGAGGATTTCATTGAAACTTCATAGGAATGTTTGTCACTAAGGCTAGTTGTGCATGTCATCAGGAATTTGAACTCAATTTAGTTTTGGTCCAGTGATGGGCCCTTAGTCATTTTTAGCTCGACTATTCGAAGAATAGGGGAGCTATCCTACTCGCCCCGGTGTCGGCGTCGGCATCGGCGTCCGTTAAACAAAAAATGCACTTTGGTGCATTACTTGAAAACTACTTACGATATCAACTTGAAACTTGGAACATATATTCACCATCAAATTCTACATCATTACCAACAACACCCATAACTCTGCTACAAATATTTTTCAAGTTATGCCCCTTTTTCACTTAAATTTTGCGTTAAGGAAAATATGCACTTTGGTCCATAACTTATAAACTACTTGAGATATCAACTTGAAACTTGGAATATATATTCACCATCAAATTCTACATCATTACCAACAAGACCCATAACTCTGCTGTCAATATATTTCAAGTTATGCCCCTTTTTTCTTATATTTTGTGTTAAGCAAAATATGCATTTTGCCCCTAACTTTAAAACTACTTGAGATATTGCCTTGAAACTTGAAATATATTTTCACCATCAAAATCTACATCATAACCAACAAGACCAATAACCCTGCTTCCAATATTTTTCAAATTATGCCCCTTTTCGCTTACATTTTGTGTTAAGCAAAATATACAGTCGGCCCTTAACTTTGTTATGAATGGAGGGATTTCAAAATAACTTGGCACAAATGTTCACCATGACAAGGCGGTGTGTCGCATACAATACCCATGCCTGTAGGTCCAAGGTCAAGGTCACTGTTACTAAAAATAGAATTTTCTTGCAAAATCGTGTCCGCTCTGTAACTTTGTTATTTCTTATTGGGTTTTTAAATAACTTGGTATAATTGTTCACCATATCAAGACGGTGTGTCACGTACATGCCCAAGCCTGTATGTCAATGGTCAAGTCTGGTCACTGTTACTAAAAATAGAATTTTCTTGTCTAGGCTGTTACTTTGTTATGAATGGAGGATTTCAAAATATCTTGGCACAAATGTTCACCATGACAAGGCGGTGTGTCCGCACAATACCCATGCCTGTTAATCCAAGGTCAAGGTCACTGTTACTAAAAATAGAATTTTCTTGTCCAGGCTGTAACTTTGTTATGAATGGAAGGATTTCAAAATAACTTGACATAGAATAGTTATAAACAATGGAAACATGAATGTCAAATTTTCCTTTTGTAGTCACTGGGAGAAACATGTTTTGCTATTGTTCTAGTACAGTTTATTGAACTAAACTCTAAGACATTGTTAACCTAGATATAGACAACCTTCCTGTGACTGTAGTTTAATACTATAGTGGATAATTTGGAAGTTTGGACTCCCGGCAATAAGGCTACACTCAGTGAGAAAAATTGTTTCATATTTCTAATTTTTTTATAATTCCTGATTGACCTGTAACATGTATATGCCCTATAATTGATATCTGAAGTAATAAGAAGATTTATAATTATTAAATAACATGAATTTTATGAAAATAGGTCACCACACTCCCCCCCACTTTAACAGAATATTGTGACAAATGATATCACCTTAAAATCTTGTCCATGCTTCATCTCCAAACTCCCTTCGGGATTTCATTGTAACTTCACAGAAATGTTTGTCACCTAGCCTTGTTTTGCATTTTTTTCAGGAGTTGCTGCTTGGCTTATTTTTGCCAGAATTATTGCCCTTAGTTAGTTTTTACAATAACTTCTATATTTCTCTTGGTGTGTCACCTGACAAGCGACATAAAGGGATTACTTTTGGCGGAAGCGTCCGAATTTCCTTGTCCACAGCCTAACTTTGTCACCTTTTGTCACCATAGGTTCAAATGACTCCAAACTTGGTATGCATGATTCTGGCAATGACTCCAAGTGCAGTGCACAAAAACCATAACTCCACTTTGTTCCATTTTATAATTATTCTCTTTTGATTGATTTTAGTGCATTTCATACCAAGGGCATAACTTGTTGTGCTTGTTTCTTGCAATGCTTCAATCAAAAAGGTTATTTTATATATGTGAATTTTGGGCACAATAAATCTAATAACTATACAACAAACAAGAGGGTCCATAGGACCCAGGGTCGCTCACCTGTCAACAACTGCTCAATGGTTGCAAGAGTTGTGTGCAAGTTTGGTAAAATCAAATAAAGATATAAAGCTGCTATTGTGGAGAAAAAGTCAAATAGCTTACTTTGGCTCTTTCAAGGGCCATAACTCTGAAACCCATAATAAAGTCCAGCTGATTCGAGAAAGGAGATCTTATAGTAACTCAAATATTGTACAAGTCTTATTAAATTCAAATACAAAATGAAGCTGCTATTGTGCAGACAGGGTCTAAAAAGTTAATTTTTGTACTTTCAGGGGCCATAACTCTGGAACCCATAATGCATTATGGCAATTTTAAGAAAGAAAACAAAATCTTATGGTAATGAAAGTGAAGATCAGACAAAAATTAAGACCACTAGTGTGCAAACAAGCTTTTATTATAACTTGACCTAGTGACCTAGTTTTCAAGGTCACATGACCAAGTTTCGAACTTGACCTAGATATCATTCAGATAAACATTCTGACCAAGCATTTCTTTTTTTTTTAGAAGATCGGACTAAAATTAAGATTGTTAGAGTGCAGACAAGCTTTTCCTATAATTTGACATTGTGACCTAGTTTTCAAGGTCGCAGGAACCACTTTCGATCTTGACCAGGATATCATTGACATAAACATTTTGACCAAGTTTGAAGAAGATTCGCCCAAAAATAAGGCCGCTAGAGTGCAGACAAGCTTTTTATATAATTTCACGTAGTGACCTAGTTTTCAAGGTCAGATGACCCACTATCAAACTTGACCTAGATATCATTGTGATAAACATTTTGACCAACTTTGAAGAAGGCTGGACCAAAATTAAGGTCGCTAGAGTGTGGACAAGCTTTTTTTATAATTTGACCTATTGACCTAGATTTCAAGGTCACATAACCCAGTTTCGAATCTGATCTAGATATCGTTGAGATAAACATTCTGACCAAGTTTGAAGAAGATCCCACCAAAACTAAAACCGCTTGAGTGCAGACAAGCTTTTTCTTAAATTTGTTCTAATGACCTTGTTTTAAGGGTCACACGACCCAGTTACAAACATGACCTAGATATCATTGAGATAAAAATTCTGACAAAGTTTAAGAAAGATCGGACCAAAATTAAGACTGCTAGAGTGTGGAAAAGTTTTTTTTTTATAATTTTACCTTGTGACCTAGATTTCAAGGTCACATGCCCTTGTTTTGAACTTGGCTTAGGTATCATTGAGATAAACATTCTGACTAAGTTTGAAGAAAATCCCACCAAAATTAAGACTGCTAGAGTACGGACAAGCTTTTTCCTTAATTTGACACAGTGACCTAGTTTTAAGGGTCACATGACCCAGTTATGAAACTGACCCATCTTTTGCATACCTCTTTGGTTGCACGACGGTGGCAGGGGTTTTAGAGTTTATAAAGCTTTATAAAGAAATTTTGTATAAGAACCTAGAACCTTGATTTGTCTCTTGTTATCCCTGTCATTGTGTTCTTGCTGATTTGACTTCAGAAGAACTGATCTCAGTATTCGTAATTGAGTACCTACCCCTTTGGCTTTGCAATGTTGTTTGCTTTCTACGTTTGATATGTCGAGGGCTGAACGGAAAACTGTCGTAACTCACATTTTTTTCAAAAATCATATTTTTGCATTTTTGACATTCTTTACCACTAACACATATGTACAAAAAATCTTAGCACCATATTCTTACATTAAGTCACATAAATATGACAGTTGCAAAAAAGTCGTATCTCAATCCTTATATTTTTAGAAATGGAAAACTGTCGTAACTCGAGTTACATACAGTTTTCCATAATGAGAGTTCATATTACATACAATGATCTTAATGGAAAACTGTCGTATCTTAGATCATGAACTAATTTCCTGAACAACTGATGATGTCATCATTGTGAAATCATGATATCTGCAACTGTTCAACCTTCACAGTACAGAGTACTGAATACAACATTTTCTTGAGGGCTGAACATGAGAAGTTTAGCAAACTTGTCCGAGAGTAACATTTAACCGAGGTTATGACTACAACAATTACCGGTAGGCCTATGTAGTTTTAATTTCTCTGCATTGATTCAGAGTAAACTCTTGAAACTTTAGATAACTAAATACACCAGTTTCACTTCTTTTCACGGTATTGTCATTCAAATACAACGTGTGTTCATAAACTTAAATGACATTTAATCGAGGTTTGGGGTATAAGTGAATGTCAAATAATCTTGTCTCCCCGTACATTCAATCAGTGCTGTTATCAGTTACGTCCTTTGAAGGTCGTTGAGCACAATACTTGTGTACTAGGTTAATAGTACTAATAAAATTTCTTTTGTTTCAATATTTCTGCCACTTTAAAGATGGGTGGTTTCAACTTCCCAGCCAATTGATACAGTTTTGAATATTGTTCAATCACCCCAAGGATATATTTCCTGCTTTTTAAATTTTGCCTTTGGGATCAAAATTCCATTCTGTTTTGTTCTGCCAATTGTTTTCTTGTTTAGGGCAAACCCAGTTTTTTAGCTGGGGACCATATGCCGCTGAACTTGGAATGGTAGTAATCTGAAAATACCGCATTGAAGGTACCATCACATGCATTCAATCGTTTGGGATGGATCAAATAATGTACTGTTTATTGATATAAATATTGTGTTGTGCTCAACCTGGGGCTAGGTGGTGTGGGCAGTAATATGCATTTCGCTTACTGTCCATTACTGTCCATGATCAGGCTCAATCAAACAGAGCCTGCAGTATTTATTATTTGTCATGTTCGTTGGCTTTCAAAGTTCCATTTTCATCTATTTCAATAGCTTTTGTGAGGAGGATAGACTGAAACCAGTCTAAAATGCAACAACATCTTTTACCTAACTGTTCCAAGCCATTGCATCAACCAAATCAAACAAAATTGACAAAAATTATTAAAAAATCTTTGTTTAAATAAGAATACAGTGGTTCATGTCCAAGTGAAACATAGCTGAAACAGATGTGTTGTGCCTTTTGTTTTTACCCTTTCCTTGATCAAAATATTTATGGTTTTCGCAGGAATATTGGAAGTTTAATGGAAATTTCATAAGAAAAGTGAAAATGAGATATCATGTTATGTGCAAAGTTTGAAGATGATACACCAATTTTACACTGAGATTTTTTGGGGGTTATCACAGGCTGTTTCTTTTTTCCTAAAAGTGTATTTTCTCCCAAATCATAATATTTCCCAATTCTTTTTTTATTTTTTTTTCTCCTGATTAAATTATTTTTATGAAGAAAATTTTTGTGGATTCAACCTTCAACAGAAGATCATTGCCTTGAATCGTTGCTTTTTTACCACTGTACATAAGTACGGGCAAGAGCTGAAATTGTAACCAAAATTTGAAAAGATACCTTACTATCCCAGTTTTGAAAATTGCACATATTTTCCCAATTGAAAAGACACATGCAAAATAAGGTGTTTTGTCTTTGAAGTACACTATATGGACAGAAATTGGGATGAGAGTTTGCAGTGCAAACTTTTCCCATTTATTGCTTCATTAAGTGTTCCTTAAGTCATTAACACATGCCCAATTATGTCATTCCAGATAGCTTAAAATCTACCATAGAACCTACCTATTTTTATCATTCTGAGGTTAATTTCATTTTGGGTAGATGTTTTTTTTTAATTATCTATTTCGCGACAAGAATTTTTGGCTCTGTGGCACAGACCAACATTTTTATATCAGTTTGTTTAGTCATTTTGTATCTCTGAGGTCTTTATAAAATTATCTTTGCATAATTATAATTATGTTTATGATCTTTATTAAATAATATATAGTTTACAATTAAATTGCTATTGTGATTTGACCATGATCCTAAAGCTTTTGTACATTTGGCTCATCTGTCAATCAACACAGTTGTTACCGAATATTAACACAAAAGGAAATTAAATTTTGCCATAATTAATCAGACTACTCTGTTAGATTACTCCATGGATATGCCTTTCATCACATGAGCAAAAAGTGTAGCTCTGGATCTACACCATTTGCTTCTTGGTCAGAAATAACCTAATGATTCTCAAAGTGAACATTTTAAGCAAGGAGCACTTAAGGCATTGCCACACTCCTCCCAACTTTGTTCACCAATAAAAAGAAAATTATCAAAATCTCAATAAAGGCAAAATGCCGTTAAACAAAACTTTGCACAAATGTATGCTATTAATGTATCTTTATTTTGCAGATGGTAAAACATGTTAGAAAAGTCAAGGAAAATAGAGAGATCTAAAAATTCCCTAAATTTCTATTTACATAAATTCACAAAAACTAAACAACACAAAACATCATTTTAAATGCCCGCATGAGTAATATGATACTGACAACAATTCATTGTGTCCTCGTGACTTACATATGTAAACTTTAGGAGATATTAGTAAAAGTGTGTTTGACCTTCAATTTTCTGTTTGCTTCCTGGTCGCGTAAACCGATGACAATCACTGATTTCTCTTTTAGTATTTGAAATTTTTTTACAAAGTACACAACATTTTCTTGTCAGTATCATATTGCGCTCACGTGGGATTTAAAATTATGTTTTGTATCGTTTAGTTATTGTGAATTTATGTAAATAGAATTTTAAGGAATTTTTAGGTCAAGCTTTTTTTCTTTACTTTTCTAACGAGTCCTACTGTATGCAAAATAAAGATTCATTAGTAACATTCAATTGTGCAAAGTTTTATTGAACGGCATTTTGCCATTATTGAGATTTTGATAATTTTCTTTTTATCGATGAACAAAGTTGGGAGGAGTGTGGCAATCCCTTAATCCTCTCTACTTTTTGCTGCGTGGGTAGGCTGTTTTGTGTAGCGATTCCTGAAAAGCATATTCACTTTTATTATTTATTCAATTAAAATTGTGCTGTTGCCAATAGAAGTTGAATTCTGAGTGAAGACAATACGTATGACATCAACTCGACAGCATGCTACTTCTTTTCCGTTTTTGGAATATTTAAAGGACATAGAACCTGTCAGCAGCCAGGAAAGAGTTGTTAAAATAGTTAATAAGTGAAAACGACTGTGAGAGAGTCTAACAATAATAGGGCACAGAATAAAACGCAGACGATATAGAAAATAGAAGGCTGCAGACAATATAGGCAAAGAAGGGCGTTGAAAAACGCAGACAACATAGATAATGAAGGAAACTAGAAAACGCAGACAACATAAAATAAATACAAAATGTTTTTGTTCTTTAAATTAATGATATTTGAAGCTGTAGAAAATAGAGAAAGAGCTTTTATTAATGATAAATTTAAGTGATATGCTAAATTAATCTAAAGGTTTTCATGGTAATAATTACAATATTTTTTATTAATGATTTTAGTGTGATCAAATAATGAATTAGTTTGATTGATCTTAGAACAAACAGCTTTTGTTGAAATTTAGCAACTTATTTATCAAAAAAGTAAACTAAAGAGGTAAATAACAATTGGGACAAAAATTATCAGTTCAAATTTGCAGTAAGATAAAAAGCAGTGTTTGTTACAAAAATACTTCAAAGACAACAAGAGTAAATTGGTAAGAATTTAACCATTTCATTTTGCATTTTATTCATTAAGTAATATTTATAATTTGGTTATGTAAGAAGTGAATATTCCAGTTTAGTACACTCACCGGCATTTCTAATTACACACTTTTTATAGACGAAAATAACTATCAAAATATTTGACTTTTTCTAAAATCTGAAAAAAGTAATTGGATTAAGTTTTAACAGCGAATTATTATAGCACTGACATTCTTAAACTAATTGCACAATAAAATAGTTCTGTGAAAGCATTTGTAGCGTAAATGACCGTCGCCGAATATGACGTCACGTGCATCGCGTTACGTCATTTTCGTACACTCAACATGGTATTCAATCATCGTAATATCAACGTTATGCCGTAGTTATTCTAATTAAAACAATTTAAGGGCAGTAAAATGAAGGTAAAGAATTGTAACTTACCTGTCTTACTGACGTGCCAGCTTGGAGCATTCCAACGGCACGCGCTCTCTCTACCAAAGTCATACGCGCCATTTTTTGTGAGTTTTTATACCGGCCTTTTTATCTCTGGCTAGAATTCTAATGATTTTGGCTAAATTCAAACTTGCCTAACATTTTGTACATGTGTGCACGAGGAAAATGCTGATTTCAAATTTTCGTCTCGCATGAATGAACTCGAATGGGGATTTTCGTGTAACGTGCTACGATTAGACATCAACTCCAGGTACAACTCCCGTTATAACCAATTACCATAAACACCATGTTTTGATAGTTATTTTCGTCTATAAAAAGTGTGTAATTAGAAATGCCGGTGAGTGTACAGATATTGTTTGTAACAAGCTCCATGACTATCTGTATTCCCCTTATATATATAATTATGTAGATTTAAAGATTGACACTGATTTTTTTATGTTCTGTTAAATATTTTTTCTTTTGAAATAAAGTTATTCAGGTGGCGAAAATTCTATTAAATCATCGAATATTAGCTAAAATACATTGATAAAATTAATTAAATAAAATCGATGAAATCACGGACGATGTTATATTTTGAGTGTTTTAACAATTCATATCAAATGTATATTATAATAGACCTATATTATTAACGTTGAATTTTTACATAAACGAAATAGTAGTGGGTAATGCATGACCATGACAAGTTGTAATAATGGTAATTTGGTATTAATTAAGTATTAATGATATGATTTTCCAGAATAGGAACAAGATTATTTATGTAAAAAAGCACACAATTGCCTTACATTATGATATCAAATACTTTTAAATCAATTAGTAACAACATTTTGCAACTCTGTATAACAAAACTAGAATATAAAAAAATCAACAAAAAACAACATTATACTTAAAATATTTCTCACTATAATTTTTTTTGGCATTCAGTGTTTTTTTTATGCCAAATATTTGGAGAAATTGGGCCCCATTCCCCCCTCAAAATAGTATATATTTTTCCCCCACATTCATAAAAAATTCCCCCTTTGCCGGAGTCTGTTAAGCACCGTTCGATAAAGAAGATGATAAATCTGAATTTTGGATATGTTTAATGGATACCCCGCTGATGGACAATACAGTGACAAGAATAATTGATAAATTTGCAGACAGAAAAAGACATTTTACTGTAGACCACTGACTTTCTTTGAATTAAAAGATCAGTGAATACTTTGTTATGTTGTGTTTGACAGGCTGCAAGTATCTTCCAAATATTCCCCCTTTCCTTTGTTTGCGTCGCAATTTTCCCCCTCCAAAGGGCTGCGACCCCCTTCCCCCAAAAGAGAAAAAAACACTGGCATTTGCTGTATAGTTAATTTTGGAAAATTATTCATTAAAGAACAGTAAAGTATTGAAATACTACAAGGCAAATTCTAGATTATCTTGATGGTGACAGCAATTAGGTTACCAATATAATCCCTTGTTTATTCGCTAATTATCTCTGACACCATTGATCAGTATACTATTGATAGGGTCTAATGATTCTGGACAATGCAGACACTGGGGTATTGGCCTTTTGACACTGTGATGGGTATCCTACTAAACATAAGTAAAATATAAAATACAGTATATTCTGTAATTATTATTTTAGCTTATTCTCTTATCCGTTTGGCAAATTAGATAATATTGTTTCAAATTTTGATGGATTTTATTTGTATGCCAATGACAGAAAATATTTTGCTTAATATTATTCCTAAAATGTCTATTTTCTAAAACACTTAAAACTACAAGATCTGCAGAACCTTTGATTTTAATCTAAACTTGCATATCCTCTGTGACATGATAATTAGAAGGGGGCTTGCATACTATACTTTCCAATTCGAACTGTTTATTTATCAGCTTGTGTCCCATGTCATGTTACCTAACTCCATTGGATAATCTATGACAGCTTAATCGGACAGTTGGGGTGTTGTCATTCAGTGTGGGAGGAGTCAAAACTATATGGATATTGTCTGAATTATTCAATTAGCACAAGTTAATTAGAAGACAGATATGCTTGAGAAATTCTTTTTTGTTAAAGCTTTAGCCATAAGAACGATATATCAGTTTAAATAAAACATTGTTTCTTAATATATGATGATAAAGTCTTACTTTTCTTAAGAATTAAATATTTGGGTGTAATTTAATGTAGAATTAACATGCAGAACCAAAATATGTAGAGTAATCACAGTTTCGAAACATTATATTATATAGTTTTAATAAGAATGGAGAAATAAAATCATATACTGAAATATTATGTTCAATTTTCATTTTATCGATTCCAGGTGATTTGTTCTTGTTGTGAAAAAAATGCAACAATCATAATTATAGTTAATCAATAATGATAATTATTTTGATTAATTTATTATCATGATATATGCATGTAAAAGTGGATTACAGATCGGCAATGTCTCAGGCAAAGTGAACTTAAAACTTAAAATCAATTTCTATTATTGTTCCAAGCTCCAAAAGCAATCAAACAGTGTAGATTGTGGCCTTTTTGCAATTGCATTTGCGACACATTTATTAATCACGTTATTTAGGATAATAAAATTTCCAAAATAAAAAACAAACAACAAGTATGACTAAATTTCCATCTTTAGAAACTTTGGCGATTTCCAAAAAAAAGTGCCACAGCAAGAGTGCCTCCACGTGGTGTGGCCTGAATGTAGCTGGACTTTTACATTTAAATATAAAGTGTTTGCAATGTTTTAATAATTATTTATATAAATTAATTAGTAGTAATAACGTAAAAGTACAGCTATAACAAAATACTCTCAAACAAGCATATGAAATAAATAATTAACTGTGCAAGGCATTTCAGTGTTTAGTAGAACAGAACAGAACAGATCTTTTATTTACACCCAAGTATGGTAACATACAATAAGGGCAATATAACACAGTATATTACATAATACAAAGAAAAGGTCTTCCGGTTGGTAAGAAAGCAATAGAAAGATGCAACGAAAGTTATACATGACTATTATCGACAAGTTACATGGGGAGAGCATTTAAATATTTACGCTTTTTCTACATGAAGGTTTTTTCTAATAGTAGGACGCTTGTTTTACGATCCAACAAAAAAAACTAAAAATATTTATGAACAAAAATCATCCATTACTATGCAATAATTAAGTACCCTATAAATGTCCGATTTTCGATATCTTTACCTTTTTAGAAAACTATATCGAAGATCTACCAAATTTAATCATAATTTGATCACACTTTTATTCATAATCAATCATCACATGATTGTCATTATTACCAGTTAATTATTACCTTACTACATAAATTTTCTTCCCTTTTTGTTTACTTCTTTGATAAATAAGTTGCTAAATTTCAACAAAAGCTGTTTGTTCTAACATCAATCAAACTAATTCATAATTTGATCACACTAAAATCATTCATAAAAAAAATTGTCATTATTACCATTTGAGTTAATTATTACCTTACCCCTTTTCTCTATTTTC
The DNA here is from genome assembly GCA_038501625.1 of Corbicula japonica. Lineage (NCBI taxonomy): Eukaryota > Metazoa > Mollusca > Bivalvia > Venerida > Cyrenidae > Corbicula > Corbicula japonica. The sequence goes on along the minus strand of JAZAYU010000094.1, from coordinate 2,207,380 downwards.
TAGCTTCAAATATTATTAATTTAAACAACAAAAACATTTTGTATGTATTTTATGTTGTCTGCGTTTTCTAGCTTCCTTCATTGTCTATATTGTCTGCGTTTTTCACACCCCTTCTTTGTTTATATTGTCTGCAACCTTCTATATTGTCTGCGTTTTATACCGACCCCAATAATAGCGTGTTCGTAACAACTGTTTTATGCGTTGACTTCCGGTGTAAGAAATGACGTGAAATGGCGTCCATTGTTACCAATTTTTAGTGAAATTTACGACGCTAAAATGATAATCTACGTCGAAAGCAAGGATTTCCCGGTCAGTATTCGGATAGAATCTAGTTTAGCGGACCCTGGATATTCAAAACAAAAGCCCAGTGGCGTTTGAGCGAGTAAAGCGGGGGTGTGGGGGCGGTAGCCCCCATTTAAAGTTTAAACTCGATATAATTTATAATTTGTTTGACACACAATAAGAATACCAATGAATTCTCTCACAAGCAATGCTCTTTAGTGTTAGGGTCCGCTAAACTAGATGCGTTCCCAGTATTCTCCATAGCCATTATTTTAACTATAGATTCATACAAAACGTTGCCTTCAAAATTTAAATTTATTTTGCTGTTCTGTTTGGCACATTTCCTATTTTTTGTGAAGTCCATAGATATATATCCTGGTCATACCTATTACCACGAGTCTTAAGTTTGCTAGGGTATATTAAAATAAATTTACAACAACAACAATCAGCTGTTATGAATGTAACTAAAACTATCCATTATCTTCAGAAAACAGATGAATATTTTTGAAAATTTGGAATCCTTTATAATAAAAATCAATTTTGCAATGAACCACTGTGTCAGCCATTGGTTTTTTGTTGTATACATATTACCACGATTCAGCCAATTAGGATACAGGAACAGAAATCTGGTGATAAAATGTAGCTTACTTGACTTAAATTCTGCTGGAGCAAATCATTAGTAACTGAAAAATGTTTACTTCATGGAATTTAATATATAATATATATATTTAATATATGTGACGTCGGCTGCGAAAACCAGGCCAATTGCGCAAATGACGTCATGCAAAAAAACGCGCTTTTTCGTTGTACGACGTGGAAAGAAAATTCAATTTAAGCGGCGTCGCCTTTTGCGTGCCAAATAAAAAAAATATAATAATTGTTTGTTTGTTTGTTTTTTTTTCGCCTTAAATCTGATTGAAGTTCGGTAATTGATACATGCTGAAAGGGAAACACAACTCTAATTAATTTTATACTTGTCAAAGTATGAATTATCTTAGGAATTTTATCTTTAATAAAATTTCGCCGATAGTCGGCGTCTTCCCCTGAAAATATTTTCCTCAAATAAATCACTTTTCCCCTTGTATCGTGTTAAATTTTTATCAAAGAGTAAACATATGCTTAGCTTTTAATATAGTTTAATATATTAAATCTAAAGTCTGCACATTTTTAATGAATGATTATGTTTTCGAAACTATGTATGTACGATGCCGAGAATTATTTGACAAGTGTTTCTAAATTCAGACTCGTGACGTCACAGACACTGTATTCTAGTCATCACTTTTAAAGATTTTAGTAATTATTGCATCACCAAACAATTTACTTTGGACAGCAAAAATGACATGTACACACAATCGGGTAGATCAAATAAACACTCATATTCTTTATTAGCCGATAACCTCTTTAAAGTTGTATTTAATTGATAGTCATTAATAAACAGCAAAATATAATATTTTTATAAGGAATGAAAAAAAAACAACAACAGAAATTATACATGAATGAACTATGTCGGTATTTGAAATAAGTTAACTTGTTTTGTTATTATTATTCTGATTATAAATGTTATAACTTAAAAAAGTTGAAATAAAATCTGGATTTCGACATCGCCATCGCAGAAATTATTTTCTCTTCTATTTTCACATAATCGGATGTGCATTTGTGCCATGTTATTTAATGCCTGATCGTGTAAGATGATTTAAGGTGTTGCTACTTTCGTTCATTTGCTACGTCATTAACAAAAAAGGCAAATATGAACATCTCTCAAACGGCAAAATGCAGTTCGATCAAACTTTACACAAATAAATGTTATGCTAAGTTCCCACTGCCGATCCGATCAACTCGATCATCCCGATCAAGCAATCGGGTACTAGTCTGGTTCGGTAGGTATGAGTTATTCGGAGTGGTTTACCTTGGTGGGCATCACTCGGGCTTCCTAACCGATTTTTTTTGACATGTCAGAAATATTCGAGTTGCGACCGAGTAGCCAAGCGGGCGAGAATCGCTCGGGAAGCGACTGTGTATTGGTCGAGTAGAAAATCGAGTTGATCGAGAAGCAATCGTGTAGCGATCTATTTTGGTCGAATTGACATCTTTTACCCGATCTGTACCCGATCATCTCCACTTCTACTCTAGTATTATCTGACCGCAACCCGATCAACTCGACCTCTGTTCAAACTGGTGTGCAGACGAACTAGACTGCTACTCAGCTGCTACTCGACCACACACGATCGCTTCCCGATTGCTGTTCGACCATACACAAACTAGACACTGTTTATATTTAATGACCAACAGCGTTAGAAGTTTTTTTTTATTTAAAAAGTTTAGGTACACGACCTTCTACGACCCGATTACGACCATGTCGATCTGGTCGGGTGAAGATCTGGCAGCGATCGAGCACAGGTCCAGTTGGTCGAGCTAAGGCCCTGTAAAGATCGGGCTGATCGAGCGGAAATCGGTAAGATGGTCGGCTTGAGTCGTGAATTATCGCGTAGGGGTCGAGTGTAATCGACTAAAGGTCGAGAAGAAGTCATGTATACGCCTTTAGTCGAGCTTGCACGGGCTCAAACGGGAAATTTAGGGGGATGGTCGAGTTGATCGGATCGGCAGTTGGAACTTAGCATGTATGTTTAATTTACACACGTTAAACATGATACATTAATTACATTGATTTGTGCAGAGATTACTTGAACTGCGTTTCGCCGTTAAAAAGATTTTGATTTTTATCTTTTTTATCAATGACAGTGCAATGAAAAGTGCCATATCACCATAAATGAGGTGACAGGTTACAGTTTTGTTTGTCGACGGCTTGATATTCTTGTTTATTTTTTATTAAATTCAATTAACTATGAAAAGAAATAGAAACATAAATATTTCAGCAGAGTGCCGTGTGAATAACTATTACGGCGAGTTGCGCTACGCGTTTCTTAAATCACGATTTTTCGGATGCTCGGCGCTGCGGTCAAATCCTAAGTGTTTGGCCTTAATTTTTGTTATTTTTGCGAAACTAAGATTTTGACTGAGCAAAAAATTAATTATTTATGCCTGCCCGAAAGCATAGAAGATAGATGTTTGTTTAAGAGGCATATCCTTTTTATATCACGAGTGAACTCCAGAAACTGATGTGGCGTAGTCACGAGAGAAAATACTAGTTAGCTGTTTTATTTAAATAAACATGAGATTACATCATAATATAGGAAAGTTTAGTAATATTTTCAATTGTATTTCTGTTTGTTTTGATATTTTATGCATATACAATAGTTACTGTTTTTGGTTGCAATGGTAACTAAATTTATGTTTTACATTTAACAAAAACCAGCCCAATACTAAAATACATTAAATACTCCTACTTACGCATCTTTTGTAATATACATAAAAAACAGGATTTGTTATTCCAGATTTTCTGTGTCTGATGAATTGGTATACAAAGACTGTTGGTGTGTGTAACTAGAATGTCACTTTTCAGGGTATTTCATGAACTATTTAATTTTTTCTTTTGCGAGCCCCTCAAAACTGTTCACTTACTTAAACTTTACGAACTGGCTCAAATCAAGAATTAAACAACATTTTTAAATCAGTTATAGCTGATTTTTGTGTGGTTTAAACGGTCAATCATATATATTCCTGGTTGCCATGGTAACCTTATTAAGCAGTCCCCTAAATAAGATGGCTGAAAGTAAAAACTATTAAATTTTTAACTCGTGTAAAGTAACAAAGAGGATACATGCGACACTGAATATAACATGTGCACATGAATGTATGTCATGTTTTACTTTTGATAATATTTATAAAAAAAAACTGATCCTTGTTTGAAATTATGACAAACACCTAGTTTGTTCAATGTGCTATGGGCGCACCAATATTGCTCCAATCAGTGTGAAATTTTCAGGATATACCAAATGCATGTTGTAGTTTTTGAAAATGCAATAAACAGAAAATGTGATTTTTGCGCAATTGGCCTGGTTTTTGCAGCCATTGTCACATATAAAAACCTTCTGAAGTTATGCTTTTTGATAAACGGTGGTTATCCAGTTCTGTATGAAGTTAATTTTTTCTGTTAAAAAATAGATATTTAGAAACTTGATATATTTTGCTGTTCAATTTGTTTGAGAGATGTTGGGAGATAATGTAAACAAATCCTAACAGAAAAGAAGTGACATCATCATGTATGCATGTGAATTTGTTCTTACCAAGGCACTCGCGGTAATAGGTATATCGCGGTAATAAGTATATTGAGTATATATATCCCTCAATGTTATCCTTATAATCTTCATTTTAAAATTTGTGGAAAAAAGAATTTAAAGGTTAGAGCATTAGACTTAGATTTCAAAGCTTGCAGGTTCGTCTTTTACCAGGGTGAATGTCAAATAAATTTTCTGCAAACCAAGAATTTAAAGCACTGAGTTGTATGACATCCAGGAATGACCATGAACATGCAACCCCTATGTTACAGACGAATCTAAACCATTGAAGACTATTACAAATACTCATGTTTTTCCATGGAACTCCCAGCCCACTATACTTGTCATGCAGCCTAATGTTGCATATATCAAGAATGTGTTTTCTCGCCTGAACTCTCGGTCTGCTTGTCTCTGCAAGTCACTCGATCACTATTTTTGATACCCATATTCTTCATCAATGTCAGGCCTGTTCATACCACTGATATGACTTTTGAACCCATTCCCAATGCCAATTGTGAATTTTTTTCCAAATTTCCAAAAAATTCCCAATTGAATGTTCAGGGCACTAGACAACTTTCGGGGACAGGTACCCATACCCACAGGAAGGGGAATTTTGCGTCATTTTAAGACAAAAAGGGGAATTTTAAGTCATAACTCGTATACACATGTTTTGACTTTCAAGTGTTACACGCACTTGGAACACTGTTTCCTACCTCTTATTGTAATAGCAAGCATATTTTGTGATTGTAGACTTACAAATAAAACACTTAATAGTTACTTTTTATTATTGTTTTCAATTTTATTTTTTTTTAGATTTTTAGGGGAATTTTTTTCTGAAATAGGGGAAAAAAACATACTATTTTGACAGGGGAATGGGGCCCATAACAGCCAAACAAGTGCCCTGATGTTGGATGCAGAATGGTTCACATTATCTTGATTCCTGGTGCTAGAGTCAATAAAGCATGTTTTGGGATGGTACAGGATGGGATTTATCAGCCCCTTTTCAGATCCTTTCTGTTTTCGGTAGAAAAAAAAAACTTTGTGAAATTGCAAATATTATTCAAAGAATATAAGGAAAGTAGACACCAAGGGTTCTAAATCTTTAAAATGTTAATGGTTGACACCTAGCAAAACACAGTCAAGATCCAGTGATACTGGCCTAAGAGATACAACTGCAGGGTTTTTCTGCCTATTTTAGGAAAAGGATTGTGGGCATTTTGGTATTTTTTTATCAACAAAAATACCTTTTTTGGGAATTTTCAAATTCGATCAAATGGTCCATTTTGGGAAATTTTAGTATGCAATTATTAAATCAGTCCATTTTTACAATACCTGTACTTGCTTTCAGTCTTTATTTAAACAACAAGCCAACTGTTATTAGAAAATAATTTTCTCATTTTAATTATTAGTTATATTAAAATTTTGAAATTTAAATTCTTTATAAAATAGTTAAACTGTAGTAAATTTAATGGTTGATTTCCAGTATTATCTAAACAAACCAGAAAAATGTAAGTTTTTACAGTACTTATTGTTGAGCAAAGCAATCATAGTCGCGAAAATACATTACAAAAGGAATTAAGGGTCGAACGAGTTGGGTTATAATGCATCTTCTGCAGTTCTGTGTACTTTATGCAAAGTTATGCAAAAGAGTTCATAATTATTTATAGCTATACTGTTGAAAGAAGGTCAGGAAAAAATTAGTGCTCACATCAGGGTCACTGAACGCTTTCAATTTCTAGGTAAAGGGAAGTCAGTCCTCTGTTAACTGTGTATTTCACGATTTTTGCTGATTATGGAAAGAAAATCTTCAGAAGATGGCCAGAATGAAATTGAAAGTGCCAGAGTGTCATGTCTGTTGGATACACTATCTAAACTTGATATATAGACGGACATTAGAGTGATCTGTTGAAACTTTGTGATGTGTTAAGAGATGCAAAGGCCTACGAGCTTGTTCTTTTAACTGTGTTCCATAGAGTTCAATTTAATGTCAAAGTTCAAGTGAGCTTATGACAAGAGACAGATGATGATTCAGGTGCACACAAGTCATGTAATTATGATTGTGTGATGTATTTTCTGTTACTCCTTAATAAAGAGGTTTTTGTACTTACCTAATTTACTACTTTGTTAATTTTGTAGAATTCTTTATTTTTATAATGTAGCAGCACGATTTTGCTTCCTATTAACAGTTTCATAAATTCACAAATCGATTATTTGATTGATGATTTTTTGTCCAAATTTTGCACATTCTTTACCATAATACTACGGTTTACTTTTTTATTGATAACTATCAAATAACCGAATTGAGCTATGAAATTATTTTCACTTAGCAAAATTATTCCAATTTTTGACCCACCTTTTTTATCAAGGGTTTTATTTTGGCGGTCTGGTTTGTTTGCGCCAATTTATGAGCCCACCAATTTAAAACATTTCAATATATGCCAAAATTTGGCACCGCCAATATTAAGTGCTCTACAGTTATTAGGGACAGTACAATGGTTCTTTCCATCTGTTATTGATCAAACTGACACGTTTATTTCTAATTTGCTAATTTGTATCATTGAAAGTTATAGTTGGCACAAAACATAAAACTTTCAGTTTTCTTCACTTTAAATGATCTCTTTAAACTTTTCCTCAATAGTCACCGTAATTGCCAGGGTGAACAGTTTAGATCCAGATCAGCTGGCACATCTGTGCCACCTGATCAGGATATAAACCGTTTATTAACCAGGTTTTCTTTAGAAAAATCCTGATTATTAGATTGGGGTATGTCGTTGGGCGGGCGTCCACATTTTGTCAAGTTTTTTGTTAAAGTTGTGTTTTTCTCAGTAACCGTTCAAGGTACAACTTTGAAACTTAACATAGTTGTCTGACATATAAACACCAATTATCAGGACAAGTTTCATAATTCATGACTGTATTTTGACAAAGTTATGCCCCTTTTTTACTTAGAAATTTTGTGAAGTTTTTTGTTAAAGTTGTGTTTTTCTCAGTAACCATTCAAGGTACAACTTTGAAACTTAACATAGGTGTCTGACATGTCAATACCAATTATCAGGACAAGTTTCATAATCCCTGACTCTATTTTGACAAAGTTATGCCCCTTTTTCACTTAGAAATTTTGTGAAGTTTTTTGATAAAGTTGTGTTTTTCTCAGTAACCGTTTAAGGTACAACTTTGAAACTTAACATAGTTATCTGACATCTGAATACCAATTATGAGGACAAGTTTCATAATCCCTGACTCTATTTTGACAAAGTTATGCCCCTTTTTCACTTAAAAATTGTGTTAAGTTTTTTGTGAAAGTTGTCTTTTCTCAGTAACCATTCAAGGTATAGCTTTAAAACTTTACATAATTGTTTGACATCACAGTACCAATTATCAGGTCAAGTTTCATAGGGGTTTTGATTGTGTTTTGCAAAAGTTATGCCCCTTTTTGACTTAGATTTTTTGTCAAGTATTTTGTTAATGTTATCTGTTGATGCCAAATTGCCTGTTGACGCTTAGCTTGGTTTGTGGGTAACTTATATCAACAGGCAGCTTGCGATTGCTACCCAGGTGTCTGTGATAAATGTCAAGGTCACTTGCTAAATATAGAAATTCAGCTTACCCTCAATAACTTGAGTTTGCTTTTACCTCTGAATGCCAAACATAGTATATGAGTAGCTAATATCAAAAGACAGCTCGGGATTGCCACAGGTATCTGTGATCAAGGTCAAGGTCACTGTTGCTAAAAATAGAAATTCAGTTTTCCCTCGATTACTCGAGTTTATGCCGAACTTAGTGTTGGTATCTAATATCAAGATGCAGCTTGAGATTGCAACCCAGGCGCCTGTGATAAAGCTCAAGGTCACTGTAGCAAAAAATAGAAATTCAGTTTCTGCTCAATAGCTTGAGTTTTCTTTGGCCTATTGACACCAAACTTGGTTTGTGGGTAGCTTATATCAAGACACTACTTAGGATTGATACCCAGGTGTCTGTGATAAAGGTCTATGTCATTTTTGCTAAAAATAAAAATTTAGGTTTCTCCTTATTACTTGGGTTAGCTGTGATCTATTGACACCAAACTTTCTTTGGGTAGCTGATACCAAGACGCAACTAGGGATTTCTACTCGGAAGTCTGTGATCAAGATCAAGGTCACTGTTGCTAAAAAAAGAAGTTCAGTTTCTTTATATCAGATATTTTCTTTACAAAAGTATAAGTATTAAATGAAAACCTGGTTTTCAGCGCTTGGCGACGACTTTTTCTTGTTTTTTATTCATTAGGTTATTTCTGACCAAACTGCAACCAGTGCAGATCCTGATCAGACAACACGGATGTGCTGGCTGATCTGGATCTACACTGGTTGCACATGCTTAAAAAGGTGTATATGTATTGAGGAAAGGGTTAATTTTGTTTAATGACACACCCATGTTTCTGGGCTTGTCTTCTACAATAGCGGGTTGCCCAAAGCATGGTTCAAGTTGTTTTTATTTTGTGCAACCATTCTTTGCTGGACTGGTTGTCTGAGCAGACAAGTCATTCCTGAAAGTCATTCAGTTAGTGCTGTGGAGAGTGTTGTGGTTTGCAACCAGACCTCCAGAAAGTTCGTGTGAAAGTGTCAGACATTTGGTTAGACAAGATGTGAATATCTGTCTGAAGGAACAGATTCTGTCTGACCAAAACATGTAAAAGCACAATAGCAGTTCAAATTTTTGTCTGACATTCAGTCTGATGACATATGAAATCATGTCAGACCTGCCCAAATTTTACGGGACAGGTCGGTCTGGCAACTTTCAGGAAGTCTGTACAACAATTGTTTACTGATGATGATTATAACAATAGTTTAAATATAAAGTATTTAATTAATAATAATGCATATGCAGAGTTTTCTATTTCACATGTATGCAGTTATATTGGAAAGATTTTTCATTATTACAGTACAAGTCCTTTGTGACTGTTGTGAAACCTGGTGATAAGGTGGCCAGGGTCCGAGCCCAAATGCTTCATATCCTTTATGAGATTGGCAGAGAGCAATTTCAGTTCAGACTCAGGTAACTATTGAAATACAGTCTACATGTATACATTAACCATTTCCTCCATATATATGCATTTTTACGCATGTGCAACCAGTGTAGATCAGGATCAGGATCTGCACTGGTCACATTATGGTCAGAAATAACCTAACGAATCAAAAAGCGAACAGTTTAGATCCTGATCAGATGGCACAGATGTGCCGGCTGATCTGGATCTAAACTGTTCGCCTATGCAATAAAGGTGTGTCTATGGAAGAAAGGGTTAAACCTTCACACTAAGATATGACTTATATCTTATGGCGGGGCAGTGTACATCCAAATTAGCCTGCACATCTATGCAGTCAGATCAGGATCTACACTGTTCACTTTTAGATTCATCAGATTATTTCGGTCAAAGTACAGTTTAGATAAAAATCAGGCTGACCTGGTTTTACACTGTTTTGTCCATGGTATTAACAGCATATTCAGAACCTGGAGTAAGTGGTTAATTATGAATTAAACTTTTGGGGGTGTCCCAGCTAGCTTAGTCGGTAGTGTTGTCATAATAGCATGGCTAGTGATTGTACGGGTTTACTCCCCAGTAGAGACAATATCATTTGCAATTCACAGTAGTGCTTTTTGTGCAGTGTGGAGACTAAAAAGTCACCCTGTACATATAGTCAGTACTGTTATCAGTAAAATAATCTGTTTCCCATGCCAAGCAGTAATTATAACTTTAATCTGGGATATCTGTTCAACATTTTTTTGGGGTTGTCCCAGTTAGCTCAGTCGTTAGTGTTGTCAGATTTGCATGGCTAGGCGCTGTAGCTGTGACATTGCAGGTTCACTCCCAAGTAGATATCAAAGGCAATATCATTTTAAATTAACTTGGTCTATTTAAGTTACAAACAACTGAATTGTGTTTAAATAAACACTTGGAGATCGAAAGAGAGGGAATATGTTTCTGAGAGTTTCAAATAACTACATGTATTAACATTCTCTCATTAAAAATCAATTTTCAGAGTTTCTTGTTTTGAGTACATCAAAAATGAAAGACAATAGATGGTTCATTCTTTAGATAATTTTCACAGGACTGCAGTGAAATAAGTATGTTTTAACTGTTAAAAGTTATTGGAAATTGTACATGATACATGTATTAATCATGTTTATATGTTTTAGGTACAATGGTCAATATTTACGAGATGCCTTCAGTCTGTCAGACTATGATATTGAGGCCAATGCAGTTGTCAAAATGGTCCCACTGTCCGACCAGAGAGATGTATGTGCCTTCTAATTACTATTATGTATTTTCTGACTTAACAGTTTTTGAGATTTCTGCTTTTAAATATCTGGAAACAACAAAACTAAAATCTTAATACACTAAAGCTATCAAGTATCCTGAATTTTAGGAGGGGGGGGGGTGTGAAAAAAAAACTTTCACAAATTGTGAATGGGGCTCGATTTCAGCCCCATTATCAGTAGAAAAAAGTCACTGGTGTGAATGTTATAATAGTCAAATTGGAATCTATATTCAAATGGTGGGGTATCTAAGGTGTGAATATTTATTCACATCAGATTGTTTTGGACAAATCTTTGCAAAAAACAACAACACCTTTTTTAGGGTGTCTTAACAGTAGCATGTTTCAATTTGAATTTATTTATTTTTACCTCTGGAAATTATGTGCCAGTAGCAGATCTAGCTATTGCAATATTGTTTCTTAGGACATGTCTGACCTACGGTCTATGTCGAGCAGCCTGACTATGAACTTTGATCCAGAGAGGGAGAAGATACCTTCGGTAAAATCAGCATTATACTATGAAGTACGTCATCTCAACCGCAGGGAACGCTTTGTCCAAAACATGCTTGTAAGTAGAGTACTTGCATTTGATCATAGTAACTGAAATCATATTTTTAAAGTCATTGCTCTAAGCTTAATATGTGAAAAGCATACAGCTATTGTATTCCTGGATCTACTAAATTGTATTGTCTTAACCCTTACATCCTAAGAACAAACAACTAGATTCCAAAGCTTACCTACAATACTAGAACTTGAAACAGGAGTGGATTCAGAAAGTTCAGTGGGATCACTCAAATCCCCATTTTGGGAAGGAATATTAAGTATCCAAGGGGTTATTAGCTAGATAGTTGGAAATCATCATGTATCTACCCTAAGAATGCCCCAAATGAACAGGTCTTCCAGAAATCCTGCATCAAACCCTGCTAAAAACTGTGTAATTGCAGACCCTTGCCCAAGGTTATAAAACTGAGTTTGGAAACCAGTCTTAGATCTCAGGCATCTGATTGGCTGAAATGGCGACAAGTCGCCATTTCAGCAAATCAGATGCCTGAGATTTGAGACTGGTTTCCATTCTCAGTTTTATAACCTTCAGACCCTGTTATACATGCATGGTGTGACATTGTTCCTGTACCTGCTGACCTCGTACTGGTACTCGATATTCTGGTTGCTTGGCTACATCCTGCCTACATGGTACCTGATTCCCGGCTTTACACGCATTGGTGGATATATTGGCAACACATTTCACAGGTAAATAAAAATTGTATTTAATGCTTTTCTCCATATATACACATTTTTACACATGTGCCATCTCATCAGGATCTGCACTCGTCCCGTTTTGTTCATAAATAACCTTATCAATCAAATAGCGAACAGTTTAGATCCTGATCAGACGAAACAGATGTGCCGGCTGATCTGGAACTAAACTGTTAGCCCATGCAATAAAGGTGTATCTATGGAGGAAAGGGTTAAGCAAAATTATTGCTCTGTAACAATGACCTGTTAGCATAATAAATTGTTAGGTTATTAGGTTATTGGCTATTTTCTATGAATCCTTTACCCCATGGGATATTGCTGTAATATCAAGGGCCAGCAGTGTAAATGTAGAGCCATGCGATCTATCAGATATTCAGTGTTTGCTTTGATTCATTAAGCTGTTTCTGGCCCTGAAGGGACCAGTGTGGATCCAGATCAGATATCACAGTCACTCATGCGATAAAATACAGTCCACAATCGTTGTGTCAAAGTTGAAACATCGGTTATCTCAAATTAATTTTACGGTCCTGTCAAAATGTGTTCTTACTTCATAATTATAATATTTCGCCACTAAACTTGAATTCGACTTGAACAATGTTTTCATAAGTCGAAGTAAATTTAGAACCCGCTGTCTAAAATATGCTATATACTTTTACTTTCAATATGGTAGAAAATTTCAGGCCATTTAATGAAATTTCCTAATTCGTGAATATGTTTGTTTGATGTTATTGTAGGCGCTTCTGGTTCTGTGGCATCAATGCCATCCTCGGACTGACGATCATGAGTGTGGCCATCTTCATCACCGTGGATACCATCAAAGATATTGTGGTAAACCTCAGCACATCCTGTATCCATTCTTAAATGTTGGTTATGGACATGTCATGTCTTTATATTGTTAGGTCACTTACTCTGTGTTTAATTTGAAATTTCCAACATAGCCACATTTTGATCACTATTTTTCAAATAGTCAAGCATGCTGTTGTTTCTGAATGGCACTTGTTAACCCTTTCCTCCATAGACACACCTTTATTGCATGGGCGAACAGTGTAGATCCAGATCAGCTGGAATGTCCATGCCATCTGATCAGGATCTGCACTGTTCACTCTTTTATTTGTTAGGTTATTTCTGACCAAAATGCAACCAGTGCAGATCCTGATCCTGATGTGCCAGTTAATCTGGATCTACACTGGTTGCACATGCGTAATATATGAAGGAAAGGATTAAATAACATAGTAATTGTTGTAAAAAATAATGTCCTAGCTGGTGTTGCCTTTTATGCCATGAAATGGCGACGGGCATTAAGAGTTGCTCCTGTCCGTCCTTCCGTCCGGCTGTCTGTCCGTCCGTCCGATATTCTCGTGAACGCAACTCCTCCTAAACTACTGGTGGGAATTTAATGAAACTTTACCACAATGCTTGGCTTGATATGTAGTTGTGCATGAAGGTGGGGTTTCGCTCTTACATGTTCCGTTCAGAAGTTATGGCCCTTTGATACTTCCATTTACATTAGTTTTAATAGGAATATATCTCGTGAATGCAACTCCTCCTAAACTACTGTTGGGAATTTAATGAAACTTTACCACAATGCTTGGCTTGATATGTAGTTGTGCATGAAGGTGGGGTTTCGCTCTTACATGTTCCGTTCAGAAGTTGTGGCCCTTTGATACTTCCATTTACATTAGTTTTAATAGGAATATATCTCGTGAATGCAACTCCTCCTAAACTACTGTTGGGAATTTAATGAAACTTTACCACAATGCTTGGCTTGATATGTAGTTGTGCATGAAGGTGGGGTTTCGCTCTTACATGTTCCGTTCAGAAGTTATGGCCCTTTGATACTTCCATTTACATTAGTTTTAATAGGAATACACTCAACAAAAGTTCTAATTGGTCACTTTTTGTCCGTAATATTTTATTAGAAAGACATTGAATTCACTATTTATTTATGATCATATGCCAACAACAGTCTCCAACTGAAGCTTTAATCTTGTAATAATTGATTTTGGAACAGTTTGGCAAAAGTTTTCATTAATTTTGCTAAAAATGCATTTCTTGCATAAAAAGATCAAGCAAACAGAAATTTGCTCTTAATTCCCTGTTTTGTTTTAAAAGGACCCCTCATTAGTAGGAAAAACAGAAAACATGATTAATCAATAGCATATTTGTTTAAATAAACCCCTTTCAAAGTATCCAATTTTAAAATTACCTCCCTTTCAATTAAAGATTCTCATTTTGACCCTGCGGTGTAAGTAAATGGTATTAAATTTATTTAAGAAAACAGTCAATAAAGATTAAAAAGACATTAGATAATTGGTTTCAAGACAAAACAGTTCTTTCCACAGCCTCTCTTGACGTAGGGAAGAAACGAAACTAGCATACATTGAAAACATATACAATTAATAACCAATTAGAACTTTGGTTGAGCGTATATCTCGTGAACGCAACTCCTCCTACACTACTGGTGGGAATTTAATGAAACTTTACCACAATGCTTGGCCTGATATGTTGTTGTGCATGAAGGTGGGGTTTTGCTCTTACATGTTCTGTTCAAAAGTTATGGCCCTTTGATAATTTCATTTACATTAGTTTTATTCTTATATTTTGTGTTAAGCAAAATACGCATTTTGCCCATAACTTTAAAACTACTTGAGATATTGCCTTGAAACTTGAAATATATTTTCACCATCAAAATCTACATCATAACCAACAAGACCCATAACCCTGCTTCCAATATTTTTTCAAATTATGCCCCTTTTTCACTTACATTTTGTGTTCAGCAAAATAAACACTTGGCCCTTAACTTTGTTATGAATGGAGGGATTTCAAAATAACTTGGCACAAATGTTCACCATGACAAGGTGGTGTGTCGCATACAACACCCATGCCTGTAGGTCCAAGGTCAAGGTCACTGTTGCTAAAAATAGAAATTTCTTGCAAAATTGTGTGGGCTCTGTAACTTTGTTATTTGTTATTGGATTTTTAAATAACTTGGTTTAATTTATCACCATATTAAGACTGTGTGTCACATACATTCCCAAGCCTGTAGGTCCAACGTCAAGGTCACTGTTCAGGGGTTTTTTTCCTTAACAAACTGACGCCGATAGTCGGCGTCTTCCCCGGGAAAAAAATTCCTCAACGAAAATTTTTTCCCCAACAAACATCACTTTCCCCCTTGTAAAGTGATAATTTTTTAGCAAAACGTCAAAGGAAGCTTAATTTATAGTTATGCTTAATCTATTTCATCCAAAATTTCCACAATTTTCAAGAATATTTGTTAGAAATTAGGTACGTACGCAACCTAGTATTATTTGTCGAATGTAACTAAATTTAGATTCGCTACGTCACAGACACTGTATCCTGGTCGTCAACTTAAACATCACTGGTACTGGATTTTCGTCGTGTTGGGAATAAAGGCATTCTACCTGTCATTTTAAATGGGATTTTACAACAGTTGAGTACCGTTAGCGAGTGTACGGCCGTAAATTATGGCTAAAATACGACTCGTCCGCCGAATTTCTCGTCCCGCGGATTTCCGAAAAAGAAAATCACAACCATCAACATAGACAGTCGTAGTAAATTTAAACCCCGCCTATAATCTTTCAGGTCACACCGTTTATGATTAGATACTAAAAATGTTTTGCTAAAACAGTAAGCTCCGCCCACTTTAAAAATACCAACCAGTCGAGTAAACACAAGCGCCCGCCGGTCTAATTATCGCCGAGGAATGTATTCTGACACCGGGCTAAAAAAGAATCTGTTGTTTTGATAATTGACAATTAATTGAAGATTAACTGAGTAAATTGCTAGATGTCGTATATTGTCTTCGTCGTGCTTTTAAACCGATGCGGCTTGTTTGCACTGTAAGGTAAAACGAACGACGATTAATGCAAAATACGAACAACAGAATACGGCGCCATGTTCTGTCACAAAAATACGAATCAGGTGAAACACACATTCGGAACTGTGCCGGGCAATCATTTTTGTACCAAGAATTTAATATCCCGTATCTTCCGGAGTATTCATTGAAGTCCAAATTTACGATGTGACTCACAGCTACAATAAAAATTAATTATCGCGACATTTAAAAGTCAAAGTACCGTGTAATTTTATGATCATTTATTATCGTCCATCGCGTGTTGTATTAGCATGTGCGTATCAGGGTGGGGGTGGGTGGGGGGGGGTCAATGGAATTGCTCGAACCGTCCTTTTGAGCAGTAATATTTAATTTTCTTGGGGAATTCAGCAATTAAGTCGGAAATAATCAATAACTACCCAAGCACTGACCTAAACAAAAGATTTCTGGAAATCTTGCATCCGAAATGATTTTGATTCAAAACCCACAATTAATGGATACATTTTAAGCAGGCTCCGAAAGTGAGCAAGTATAAATATACTTATTCTTGTACTGTTAAAGAACAGATAACAAAGAGATATGTCTCTGTATGCTATATAGACTGCTTGGTATTGAAAGATAAAGTAAAAAAAGAAAGACAGAAGCATAAACTTGAGTATAAACATTCACTACAGCTAATACAAGTAAGAAAACTAAATTTTCCCCAATTTTGTATTTTTTCACGCATTTTTCCCCTTTTGACCAGCGTCCAGCGTCTTCCCCTCTTCCTTAAAAAACCCCTGCTGTTACTAAAAATAGAATTTTCTTCTCCAGGCTGTAACTTTGTTATGAATGGAGGGAATTCAAAATAACTTGGCACAAATGTTCACCGTGACAAGGCGGTGTGTCCGCACAATACCCATGCCTGTAGATCCAAGGTCAAGGTCACTGTTACTAAAAATAGAATTTTCTTGTAATAGGAATATATCTCGTGAACACATCTTGTCCTACACTACTGCTGGGAGCTTTATGAAACACCCATAGCGGGGGCATCCGTGTCCTTTGGACACATTTCTAGTTTCAATTATGTTTTATTTTAAATAATTTACATTGTATGGAGTAAGACATTTTGGAATTTGGCTTCAAATTTATCATATTTACTAGATTAAAACTACATTTCTTTGAAAAGCATACAATATACAAGAGGATGATACTTTAAATGCCTTTTGAGTTTCAAAAAATAATTGGCTATGGGCAGATTGTTCATCTTTGTTTACTTGTATGTAGCTTTGTTTATTTGTTTATACCAGGCGGATGGTTGTACTAATGGATCTTTTGAGAATGGTTGTTCTCGGAAGAACATCTACACAGCATTTATATTTGGGATCCACGCCATTGTTCTACTGGCTTCCAACATCACATGTGGCTTACTCGTCTACAGCTTCAGGATAGAGGTAATAACATGGGATTACATTCCTGGTAATTCTGCATCTGTTA
Source organism: Corbicula japonica (assembly GCA_038501625.1). Taxonomy (NCBI): domain Eukaryota; kingdom Metazoa; phylum Mollusca; class Bivalvia; order Venerida; family Cyrenidae; genus Corbicula; species Corbicula japonica. Next base: position 2,190,050 of record JAZAYU010000094.1, on the reverse strand, counting down.
TTAACACTTTTCTCCATAGAGACTCACTTTGATTGCGAGGGCGAACAGTTTAGATCCAGATCAGCTGGCACATCCGTGGTTTTACTGTTTTTCCGACCAAAATGCAACAAGTGCAGATCCTGATCAGACGACACGGATGTGCTGGCTGATCTGGATCTACACTGGTCACACATGTGTAAATGGCATATGTATGTAGGAAAGGGTTGATCCTGACAGAATGGGGCTTATCGACTTATGCTTAGTGTAGACTAAGATCAAATTTCCGACTCCAACAGTCTGAAAAGGATGTAAAATGTTTTCTAGATTCATTAAGAATGATTATCTGACTGATTGGCAAATGGTTGTGTGGTTGTCTAGACTGATTGTGTTCTACAGTGGTGGCAAAGGTCATTAGCCTAAGTTTGTCATTGTCTTTGGGTGCATCTTTTATCAATAGTTGTGCTTCTCATTTAGGTTATACTAAGATAAATATATTTTTCAAGAAACTTTTATTGTGTGTACTTTCACTATTGAAGGCCTTCATAGACCAGAAAAGAGAGCATTAGCTATAGTAATAGTAATATAATACAGGGTAGGATTCAAGATTTCCAGAAAGGTTTTTTTTGATGCAGTCTTTACTGATGGAATAGCAAAATAGAGTAATAATGTAAAAACATGCTTGATTGGATTACATTTTACATATTAATTGCGGAAACAGTTCACATTTGTGTAGCGGCGTTTTGCTGTATTGCAGATAGGAGATGTGATAGAGAAGTACCTGGTCCAGGAGCGAGATATTGAGGATGTCATGAAGCTTGCCAAGAGCTCCAAGCTCAAGGACAGACGGACTGCAGCCTATGAGATGGCAACTATGGCGGCATCCAGTGATGACAACAAGTTCCGGATTGTTGCTGAAGGAGGGTAGGTTTTTTGCAGGATCATACTTGTGTTATTCAAAATGCTTACATACAACTGGGAACTAAATTTTTCAAAGCGCAGGAGAAAGTGTTCTAGGTTCTTTATAAATTCTAATCAAGATAAAAAAGTTTTGCACAAAGTCCATTGACAGATCCAGAGGGTGTTAATGGGGTTGCTTTAACCCCTTTTGGGACAGCAATATTTAATTCTCGTGGGAATTTTTACCGGAAAGTTGAAAAATTTCACTTAACTAGCCTAAGACTGTCCCCAAATGAACCCAGTTAATAGAAGTCTTGCATCTGACCCTAAAAGTCTTAGTTTGTTGCTCTTCACAAATACCCACATGATTTCAGGTTGGATGTGTTGATTGCTATGTCACTGTGTAATGATGATTTCAGGTTGGATGTGTTGATTGCTATGTCACTGTGTAATGATGAGGCTACACAGGAGTATGCTGTAGAGGCCCTCTCTGAACTCATCACCATACAGTCCATACAGGTATCTATATTTCTATTCTTCCAATACTGTGGTTTCATTTAATTTCTTGGGGTTCAAATTTTGCTCATAAGACATAAAAGACATTTTTGAGCTGACATAAATTTGCCCACTGGTATTTTTCTCATAAGACTAGATTTTCAATTATATGACTTCGCTAGATTTTAATTTTGCACACTTTCCATAGCAAGGAATACGGGTATTTTTAAACCACCTCATAATTAAGTGATACCACAGTAGTCGGTAGATTTCAACTGTTAATAAAGTCAGGCTTATGAAATTTGACCTAAATTTTGAATGCATGTAAAATCAAAACAGTGTCTGTATTCAGTAGTATCTTATAACAGAGTTTGACATATATCAGTTTAAAAATATATCATAAGCCCTTAGAATTATAAGGTTTTTATTCTTGCCTTCTCCCACCTAATCTTAAATTTTTAGAAAATTACTGTAAACATTTTATTCTTAAAAACAAAAGTGATTTCCTTAGGATTTTCGTATGTTTTATGAAATGCTAACTTCAGGACAACTATGTTGAGATGGGTGGTGTACGGAACCTGACAGCATTGCTTCACTCCCCAAATGCAAGAGTGATGCAGGAAGCAGCACGTGCACTTTACACGATCTGCCAGAGTGACGAGAACAGGCATGTCATGGTGGAGGATCATGGGTAAGCTGATATCAGTAATGGCACTGATTCTAAAGAGCTTTGCATTATGAAATTTTATAAATCCTTTTTGCAGTATCAGCCTTTTTTCTTAATATTTATACCCCTGCTTTGAAGAAGAGGGGGCTATACTGTTTTACCCTTGCCATGATTCTGTCCGTAACAAAATTTCGGTTGCAGTTTTCTTATATGTTAATAAATAAGTGATTTGATATTGGCCCTGTTATTTGTCCGAGGGCAGTTGTATTGGCCCGAGGCCGAAGGCAAAAGGCTAATACGACTAACCCGAGGAAAAATAACAGGGTCAATATCAAATCACTTCTTTATTGACAATTTTATTAAATAACCACAAGTATTTGATCCAAGCCAGAAAATGCTTTTGTATTTGTGAAATCTTCCCGTTGTAAATTTATAACACGTTCGGTTTTAGACTCAGTAGTTTTCAGTAAATAAACATCAATCAATTAATGTTTGAAAACTTAGTATAATTTATAACGCAAAATCTCTGCGTCGACAAATAGACTGAGTGACAACAAAATGGTTGTCATTTCCTAGAGTTTCTTGCTGAAATCTTTATCACTTTTTCGGCCCTGCCTTATTAGCCAATCAAATTGCTTCAAATGCGGGCTTTATATCATGAACACTTTTTGGTCCGGGGCCGACAAAGTGTTAATGATAATGGCCCTGTTATAAATCAGGCCGTCGTGTTATTGAACGTGGCAGATGCTTTTTTATAGGGCTAATAACGTATAGTTATTTAATAAAAGCAACTATAACATGCAGCAGCCTGCATACCTGCCATATTTCTGGAAAGCATTCCAGGGGATTTTGTTCAAAATTCCAGGGGATTCTGATATTATTCCAGGGGATTTTTTAACGTGGCTAATCAAGCAGAATTTACTAGAAACTAATCTAAGATGCAATATTAAATATATTTATCCTCATTTATTTAAACAATATTTTTGAGTCGGCAGACTCAGTGAAAACCAATTTTCGACAATCATTTTTGCTTTACTATGAACCTAACAATTTGAGGGTTGCATGCAATACTGTTCTAACTCCTTCTTTATTTCAATGTAGTAACGACAGTACTTGCATGCTACCATAGAATGTATCCTTGCTACCCTAGAATATAGTTCTTAGTTTCAAAAAGTAAGTCAATGCTACAAAGCGGTCAATTTTGTAATTCTGTGCAAAACGATAAAATTTATATTAAAAAATATGGAATCAATCAATATTTGAAGAAATTTAACTCGTGGAGCGTTCGACAAGATTTTGAGTCATGAACGCGCAGCAATACCTGATGGCGGAACGCCATATTGGATTCGACAACGTTCGGTGAAGACGAAAAATCCATCGTAATCAAATCAACAGTGAGTATTTATCGAGTTATTTTCGTGATGCAATGTTTTTATAACACCCAGGTTATATTTGAATGAATATTGACAATAGAAGTTCTCTTTGTAAATAGAATTATTCATATGAAAATGGAGGTGGATTTGGTGGTTTTCGAATGGTAGCCTACGTTACAAAATCATTGTAAAACTTGAAATTTTAGATTCGAAAGACTACACCGCAGTAAACATGATTTTGGCTCTTTGGGTTCTATTGAACGGTTACGTCATTTAATTAATTAATGCACTCTCCAAAATGAAAGTAGGAGTCTCAAAATCGACCGTAGGGCTAAGCGAAACTTTTTTAATTTAGGGCCCTAATCATTGTGGATATTAATTGTGGAACCTTGTAGAGATGTAAGTAATCAAATTATTTCAATGTATTACATTGAAAAAAGTTGGATTTTGAAAGATTAACGAATTACTTGGTAAAATATCGTCACTCGTGTAAGAATTATATTCCCATTTGAACGCTTTAAAGTAAAACATAAAGCATCTGATTCACAATGATTTTTTATAACATTTTGATCTATTGAAAATTATGTTTAAAGTAATTTAAAATTCATACATGAATTGATTTAACAGATATATTAATAAATGCATTTTATGCATTTGATCATAATCTTGAGCCTGAATTTCCATCAGAAAATATCCAGATCTAACCCATTTCCAAACCGTAACCAGCTACATAGTTGACACAAGATTTTCTGAAGTATAAAATTTCAAAGAAATGAAAATCTAATGTTTTCAATAATTGCGTGTTATATGTACACCTTATGAAATCCGCTATCAGAAGTTTTTCCTACTTTCAGTTTTGTCTTACACTCCATTCCATATGTCTCACAGGTCATTTAATCAGAACAGATATTCTCAAAATTAATAACCCAGGGAAAACCATAAGAAGAAAAAGAGTAGCACCTCAGGGATTCACCAAGTTTATACAGAAATGGGAACTTCACAATATTTATTTAATAGTATCTCTTAAATGCATTTCAGGTAAATTTTGCATCCCAGAAGAAAGAATGAAGTATTTATTAATTGATTTAATTATTCATAAACAGGTTTAGATGATTTTTGGTTCTGGTCAGACATGTATCAACCATTTGAACCATTTGAAGCGGAATAGAACTGTTTGACGTCATGCAATGAAGTGGACAACAAAAGTGAAGGTAGAAAATAATGTTTGAGTTAAATCCAGAATGACTGTTTAGGAGATGTAATTATTTTAAACAGTATATTTTAGTTTCTTTGTAATGCTTGAGCTGTGATAACGCTGTCAACATTGCAACTGGTAAATTATTTTAACATGTTAATGGGTGGGGTACAAATCCGTTGCATTGGGAAAATGTAATATTTTTTCCTATCTGAATATTTTCTGATGGAAATTCAGGTTCCTGTAATTTGATAAATAACTCAAATTAGTTTCATAGTGTTAAATTAAGTCTTGTTAATAGTAGAATTGCCTAACAAAGTGACAATAAATTATGAAATGAAAACCAAAGATATACATTTTGTTCACTACAAACATGTGCCAAATTATAATAATGAATGTATTGTCTCCCTTTTGATGTTACACCAGTATTAAGTATTGAAGTGAACCTAGGTTTACACAGTGTTTCAGTTCAATAATTTTGATGTAACAAGTATTCATTTATTAGCCTTCCATTACAAATTGTTTTTAGGTAAAATAAACCAAAACTACTTAAGGCATTAATTTTATGTCTATTTCATTCTATGATTTTTACCCAGACTTGAATTCTGATCAGCAATGTAAAATAAATTACCGGTAGTTATTTGAAAAGGAACCCACTTTGTGAATTTTAGTGATAACCCAATTTGACCAGTTTATAAGAGCAGTCAACACATTTTTGACTTTTTGCAGTCTGATACTTTCTGGTTAATTTTAAAGTGACATGACTGGATCCATATTTTATTTTTTCAAAAGAAGGAAACACGTAATAACTCTGGCAGTGATGGAACAATATGGATACTTAATTCAGTTAATCAACAGTTAATCAATATAACTTTATGAAATTTTCTTGAACGGCTGTTGGAACAGGCATTTTAACTACAAAACGAATGACAGCACTCTTTTTCACAGCAACTAAAGGAAAAACATTTTTCACAGTCCAAAAGATTGTGGGTGACTTTTTGTAGATACACCTCACACCTCAGACTGAATGGTTTCAATGCAGAATAGAAACAATCTGAAGAAAGACCATTCTAGCAAAGTACAAAATGAGAGTAAACTAATTGTTATGATCACTCACTTAAAAAAATAAAATATGTTATTATAAAGAATATTTGTAATTTGAGCAAAGATCAAAATAATTGTTATTATTTCATGGGTGCGTTTGCCTGAAAATCAGGTTTTTGTGTGTCTAAAAATGATTGATTTTCTTCATTTACCCTAAATAAATTTTCAGGATTTCAGGTTTTTTAGAAATCCTAACTTGCACCCTTGCAATTTTGTGTTTGTTAATTTCAGTGATAAAATCAAATGAAAGAAATGTGCCATCTCTGGTTCAAAAAGCATGAAATTGGAAAAGGAGTGGAAGAAGCATAATGGTATATTAAATTTTATTAATTGACTATTAATAGGGCTCTCACCAGACTTGCAAATCAGGGAGAGTTTTGTCATAATTTACTGCATTATGGAGAAGTTTGCAGTCAACAGCTTTCTTTCCCTATATCGTAAATACAAAATGACTTCTAACAAAGCTCAACAAAGAGAGAAGTCTGGTCACTTTTGATGAGACTAATTCCTTAAAGTCTCTCTCTAGTGAGAGCCCTGTATTAATATACAGTAAAGGCATTGCATACTTTGCCCTTTTCTTTTACATGACTGCAGTGTGGCAAAATCTCGAGGCATGTCATCACCTGACTTGAACATGCCATTTTCCTGGCAGACACTACATGGTACACCACATCAATACTCAAGTATTTTATAATGGCCCAGCAATTCTCATATTGGTCCAGAACACCTGTATTGGCCCAGTTTAGTCTTCATATGAATTTGAACATGTTATTGGGCCTTGGGCTGTCATATTTACCCTCAGCCTTCTGTCTCAGGCATATATGACTACCTTTGACCCAATAACAAGGTCAACTTGTTTTCACTTGATTATTAACATTATATATAACAATATTCATCTGTGGGCCACCTTGAACTAACACGATGGGTTGCTTATTTGTTTTTAAGTTGGTTAATCTCATATAAATGTGTCTCAAAAATCCAATGCTGTTTCAACTTTCATGTTTAATAACTTGACCCTTTACTCCATTTACACACCATTTTACCACATGGGTAACCAGTGTAAATCCACATCAGATAGAGATAGCACAAATGTAGCTCCAGACCAGCTTGCACATCAGACATTTTGAGGTCTCATCATTCTGTATCTACTCTGTTTATTAGATACATTTAAAGCTCTAATTAACAGGAAGGAGATGTGTCAGCACCTAGATTTACAATAGTTGCTCATGTGTTAAAAGGTGCATCCAACGAATAAAATGAATAATCAAAATGCAGGTGTTTTTTTGTAGTAATTAACCCTTTACTATAATATTATACACATTTTCATGCCTTTTCATGATCTGATCTGGATCTGCACAGGTCACATTGTGGTCAGAAATAACCCATTGAAATTTGAATAAAAAAGCTAACGCCGTAACGGTTTAGATCCTAATCAGGCAGTATGGATGTGTCGGCTGATCTAGATCTACACTGATTTCCCATGCCATAAAGGCATATGGAGGTAAAGGTTAAATGGGATAAATTGTGTATGAGCCTATAGGAACTGAAGATGGCTTGAAGCTTACACCAGAAATACCTCTTTTTTGTGATATCTATAAAAATAGATGAATTATGACAACATTGTAATCTGTTAACTAACCTGCAACATCAAATTATGTACAACTTCATAAGCAACAAAAAGTACAGTGAAATTGGTTTTGGTTATTTGTTATGATTAAAATACAACATTTATTTTCAGCCATGTGTATCATCAGTCTTGTGAAAGCTGTGGACTTGAAATGTCTGCAGAATTGGTAGAACATAAGGGAGCAGAATATGAATGTTACTGTAGATCATGAAGACAAGGTTTGCATTTTTATTTTTTTTCATTTATTAAAGCTGCATGAATGTATGATTGAGACACACTAAATCTATCTGTATATGTTGGTATTTGTATTTTTGTATCTTGTAACAAGAAAACATAAAATTGTGTTTATATGTATGTGTTGACTTGTGAGACCTCAGTTCACAAGAAAATTAATCATCCTATAAAAAAATTACTGTGTTGTTTTTGCCCCTTTCTTCCATAAATACATGACATGAGTGACCAGTGTATATCCAGATCAGCAGGCATATCTGTGCAGTCTTAACAGGATCTACATGGTTCATAATAAGATTCATGAGGCTATTTCTTACAAATATGCAAACAGTGAAGATTCCAATCAGATCCAGATCAGACATCAGAGTTGTTCTTTCTGATACATGTACTGATGTATTGTTTTCCAGGTGTCCACTAGCTGCTTAATCTAAAGGGTCATTTTTTTGTGTCGCCCTTTCAAAGAAAAGGCAATACATAGGGATCACTTTGTCTGTCCGTCCATCTATCCCAAAAACTTAATGTTGGTTATAACTTTGCCATTTCTTAATATTTCTTCATGAAATTTTCAAATTATATTGTTTGTGACAACATGCTTGAGCTGATATTAATTTTCAGGTCAAGGTCACATTTGATGGAGTTAATCCTTTTTTTGTACTTTTTTTTTTTTAACAGAAAAACTTAATGTTGACTTTAACTTTGACTTTTCTTAATATTTCTACATCAAACTTTCAAATTATATTGCTCATGACAACACACTCATCATGACTCCAAGTTCTTTATGTCAAGATGGGGTTATTCCCTTTTTTGTTCTTGCATTTTTAACTTGATCTAGTTCCCAGGGCGACACAAGTGAACACCCATCTAATGTAACTTTTTGGTGGATTCTGGCAATTAATAACCAAAATTACCCTTAATTTAAAGAAAACAAAGACACTTCAGCTAAAATCATAACAACTTCAATATAAATAGGTTATTTGTTGAAATTAATATTTCAGGATAACAGCTCTACATGGAATGCTGTGAGGAGACCAGTTTGACAATTCTGTCTATGACTGTCTGAGGGAGCATACAGCCTTTAGATTGTCACTAATTCCTGCAATGGAGCATGCTGCTTTTGTAATGGACAAGAATAAAAAAATCACAAATGTCGATACAAATAGTGGATTTGAAATGGAGACAAGTTATATAAAATATAACCAAAACGTTTTAATGTGCACCTCATTGAAAAAAACATCAGTTGACAAAAAAGCATCAGTGTAATTGTGTGTTTGAACATTATTTGCTGAATAATAGAACCATTGAAAAAAACCATAGTGTCACTTGTAGTATTATTTTAAATCATGTGACCCAATTCTGTTTGTCGATTTCAAGTTTGAATATTCAAAGATTATGACTAGCTTAGCTACTTTTTTTCTGTCATTGGTGTCACCGTATCTCAACTCAGAATTTTAGGTGCTGTCTAATGATACTGCGCTTGCAAACAACTGCTCACAGGATTCTTCCACACTTACAAAAGTATTCACGCCATTAAGGTAATATTCCATTCGTCATTGCACTCTCATTGATAAAATGAAAAATTAAAAAGTCTCTCTAAATGCAAAATGCAAGGACGAAAGGAGTAATACCTTTAAATAAAGCGTTGTGTTTGAGAACTGACCAGCGTTGTTTCACTGTTGACCATATGACCTATGAAGTATGATATCCTTCACTTAATTGTGATTGGTCAATTTCATTTTATTGTCTACAAGTCCAATCATATTCAAATTATGCCTTTAGACATATTGTCCTACCACCAGGTTCGCTTTCCATGTCACCACGTCTGCAAACTTGATAACAGTATTTGTCTTGACTTGTTAATTGGACATTAATTGTTTTTGGGGTTGAAGATCTATGTCTCGGAGGACATAAAGTAAATTGTTCCCCGTTCTTGAGGCGAAGGTTTATTTCTGGTCCAACTTAATCAAACCCAAAAATCCATTGCTTTTCAATTGTGTTTTGATGGCCGACTCATCAGTACCTCCAGTCCTTTGATTAATATGTTTTTTTGTATCAGGGTGTCAGCACATAATAAAACTATATAAAACAAACACTATATGAACAGTCCAACAAACTCTGATGTGCATTACACAGACTAGCATCAGTTAGAACAATTATTTAAGTTAACTAACATGGACTTGGATGTTATTAACTTGCTGCAGATGCTGAGTTCGAACGCTCAACATAATGGTCTCTGCAACCAAACCAGACCAGGAGTCAGTCTGGATCTTTCTATGTATGCTAAGGAGGTTTGTTTAGAAAAGTCTTTGTGTATTTACATTATAATTTCTATTTTTTGTTCGAAATCTCCATGAAATTAAATATTGCTGCCCAAAAATTGTGTTAGAGCAACATTACTGAAGTCCATCTGGATCCGTCCCTGAATATATCAAATGTTGCAGCTTGGCTATTATATTTTTACTCCAAGGATGCAAGAATCAGCTTGACTGGTCATTTCTTCCTACTTTGTAATTAAAAAAAAATATTTGCAAACGTGCCAAAACGTTAATTGTTAGCCAAAAGACGAATAATTTGTATCCGAAAGTGTCCCATTATCCGGATACACACATATTTTGGACATCATAAAAAAACCTTCAATCCTTAAACAAGTCCGCTTATTGTACATAAAACAGACGGTATACTTGTGATTATATTCACACCTATGCAAACAATCAATTATCCAATAAACAATCCTGTTAAGTGTCAATTCTCACTAAATAATCGATAATCCTCTCGGTGACACTAATTAGACAAATTCGGAACGTTTTGACACAACCGTTAGGAGTCCGAGATAGGTAACGGTGTATCCGGCATCTAGACAAATGTCTGATGAGAGCAACAAAAATGCATTTTTATACCTATTTTTCTTATCTTTTGTTATTCCGGGGGATTTTTGTCTCCTGCCGGGGGGCCAGGGGATGGCTCTAAATTCCGGGGGATTTTTCCCCCCGCCGGGGGATATGGCAGGTATGAGCCTGATATTTTGCATATACATGTAGTCCCATATGGTGTAAAGCAAATTTATGCTCCTTTCTCATCTACTTCCAGTTTACTGACTATTATTAGATTTTGTTACTATACAGGTGTGCTAAACAATCCAAAGGGCATCTTTATCACTATATAGGTGCATTACAAAAACCAAGGGTATCTTTATTGAAAAATTCAAATGATATTTTGAAAGTCATATATCTCACAGATTTACTTGTTTAATTTTTTTCCTGATAACTATCTATACTGGCAGAGTACGTAATGTTGGCCGGTACGTAAATATTCGGCCACCCGATTAAAAGCCTTTCCGTGACATTGATCCGTAATCCATCATCACGATCAGTAAAAACGCTTACCTTAGTGTCCGAGTCCAAAAGATTACATCAATTTAGTAAGTATGTATGAAATTTATTGACCAGTTATTCTCCACAATATTGATTGTAAATAAAACAGCATGCATAGGCGCCAAACTTGAGGTTCGCCAGGGGTCCGGTTAATTTTTTTATCAAGTGTCTTTCAGCAGACGTCAAAATGATCTTAATATAAATCGCAAATTTAAATCTGTTAAATATTTTAAGAGGTTGGGTATATATATAAATCAATTAATCAGACATTTTATATGATATTGAATTTCGGCGATCTTTTATTCGTCTTCATGGGGAGTGAACGAAATGCTGGGAGCACAACAGAAGGCTTTCGATTTCGGACGATATGCAGAGTGAAAATAGTGTGTAGAAACAAAATACTTTACAATTGGGTTGTTTGTTTATTTATTTTTTATGTGAGATGATTTTTTCGCATTTTCATACGCGTATTTTTGTATTACTCTATTCTAAAGAGTGGCCGAATATTTACGTACTCTGCCGCCGGAAAATACTGGATGATCCTAGGTGTATTTAACATTGATATAGTGTCCCAAAATACAAAACAACTAATAAAGTTCGGATAGCTTCTTATGTCAAAGATACCCAAAATCAAACATTCCAAATTTCAAAGAGATTTGTAAAAAAAATTTAAGACTAATTAAACAAAAACCGCAAAAAGTGGCCGAAATTACATACTCTGCCAGTATGGTGTGCTAACTAAGAATAACAAACAAAAGGCCATTCCAGTTGGAAAATTTATTTCATTATTAAAATAAATTACTATAATTTTTTATAAGCATTATTTGAACACAAAATTTAATGTCTTTTGTAACTCAATATTATAATTATATTTGGTGCTCTATCTAGGATAGTTTCAAATGCAACTTACTGTATTGGAGTTTGCCGTTTTCAGTTAACCCTTTAGTCCAAAGATACACCTTTAATATGTAGATGAGCAGTTAACATCCATATCAGCTGGCTTATCCTTGCCATCTTATCAGGATTTACACTGTTCGCTTCTTGGTCAGAAATAACCTAATAACTAAAAGTAAGCAGTGCAGATCCTGATCAGATGTCACAAATGAACCAACTGATCTGGATCTACACTGTTTGCCCATGTGATAAAAGACATATATGGTGTTTATCACTTCAAACAGCTATGATTTCTTAAGGTGCACCCTAGAACCTGGTTTAAACCCCCAGTGGCAAATTGATTGCCACTGATCGTTCCAAGGCGGAAACCCCTTGGGTTTTCACTTATGTTAATTGTTTGTGGCATCCATTTTGAAACTGATTATTGTAACACCGTGCTCTATTTTCCTCTCTACTTCTTTGGCTGTGTGGGGAGGCTGTGTCTGCTGGATTTGGCCATTCCTGATAAGCATATTTCACTCTTTTTTTTTTAAATAAAATGATAATGGTCAACATGTATTCCTCAGGTTGTCTGATCTTGCCCATGCTGCGAGGACAGGCTCCATGGAGACGCAGAGAATGGTGGCCAGTATCTTCCTGGAACTGGTCTTCAACACGGAGATACGAGTACAACTCACCACTAGAAACATACCAGGTAAAGATCTAGTCGAGCTTTGTATAATACCTGAATGCATATCTAAAATCCTTAAGAAATTATATACTAGTGTCCAAAAGAAATTATACCACTCGTTTGCAAGGACATACATGTACAAAAAAAGCACATCGGCAATAGAACATTTGAATTGGTCTTATTTATTCTAGACAGATTTTAGTAGCATCATGTATGTGTACAAACAACTGCATGAACCACCATTTCTTTTATATCTCGTTCTTCAACGGTAAAAAGAAACCTTATCTAGTAAAATTTATCATGTTCATTTGCATTTTGCCATCTGATTAGGATCTGTTTCCTTGTAGATTCAATAGGTTATTTCTGCACATAAGTGCCAGCTGATCTGGATCTAAATTTATGTCATTTCTTTCTGTATTTGTTATCTCAGCGCAGGCACTGGTCCACTTGTGTAAGAGCAATGATCCGGAGACCCTGCGGTTTGCCCTTCTCACCCTGGAACTGTTAGCCATCGAGAACTCGGAAGTTGTCTGTGCTCAGGTGGGTGTGCTCTTCATACCCTTTTAGCTGTGGGACACTCAATATTATTACCTAATGCCTTCAATAAATACTAATTCGTTATTTTCAACTGTTTAATTAGGCAGCAAAAATTACCACACATGCGCAGCGACGCAGTGAACTGTTGACCGGTCAACATTTTTAACTGTTGCCCTCCCCGTCTTCGGGTATTTCCGTAAACGCATCGTCCGCCACTATTCGGTAAATTTTGGTAGTTCAATCCAAGGTACGGTAGCGGTTTTTAGCTAATCAAGCGTCTACAGGACACCATTGTAAACAACCGAAATCTCGTCTGGTTTTTCGAAATAAAAGATGTCAACCCATTTCCAAGATATATCTGAGGACGAATTAAACAATCTACTTGAAAATACAGTTGAAATATTTATGGATTATATTGTTTTATCTATAAAGTGAAGGCATTAGGTAATAAAACAGTTATTTCATGGATGTGTGGGGAACAGTCAAAATTGTTGTCCCTCGGTATCAGGGATGACATTTTGAACTGTTGCCCTCGGCCTTCGGCCTCGGGCAACAGTTCAAAAGTCATCCCTGATACCGAGGGACAACAATTTTGACTGTTCCCCACACATCCATGAAATAACTGTATACTGTAATAGCATTTATTTTTGTTGGCATACAATTCAATGGTGTTTATTAAAACAGCTTTTTTGTGGGTTCCTAAATTTGTGTGTTTTTTTTTTTAATTTTCTTAACCCTTTCCTGTATAGTTACACCTTTATTGCTAGGGCGAACAGTTTAGATCCAGATCAGCCGGCACATCCGTGCCGTCTGATCAGGATCTAAATTGTTCGCTTTTTGATTCATTAGGTTATTTATGACCAAAATGCTACCAATGCAGATCCTGATTAGATGGCACGGATGTGCCAGCTGATCTGGATCTACACTGGTTGCACATGAGTAAAAATGTGTATATATCAAGGAAAGGGTTAAGTATCCTTACATAGTAAAGAAGAACCATGTTGTGCACTGTGTTAACCAATAGTAATGTAGAAGATGTGTCAGTGGCTCCTGAGACTATTGGAAAACTGCAAGAAAATCACTTGTGCAGTTGTTAATCCTTTCCACCATTTATACGCATTTTCACGCATGTGGGACCAGTGTAGATCCAGATCAGCCGGAACATCCATGCCGTCTGATCAAGATCTGCACGGGTCACATTTTGGTCAGGTATAATCTAACAAATCAGAAAGCAAATAGTTTAGATCCAGATCAGATGGCACGGATGTGCTGGCTGATCTTGATCTAAACTGCCCAGGCAATAAAGGTGCACTATGGAGGAAAGGGTTAAACTGCAAGAAACTGATGTTTTAATTCCAATGTATGTGTAGAGAATTGTTATGTACATGTACTATAAAATGAGCAGTATCTGAACACAGGAGGAGCTGTTGGACATACTGCTGGACCTACCGGTGAGAATGATGGACAAGAAGCTCAATCTACTGGCTGGCAAAATACTCCTCTACTTCGCTGAACACAACTCAGTAAGTAATACCTCTCTTTTTGTGACATTCTGGAGATACACTCCTTTGATTGATACTCTTCTGATAAGACATTTTTGCCAAGGATTGTAAAACGGAAACTTTAAACCAGTCTGTAGAATAACAGTTTTATTATTATGGGCCTTTGTGAACACTGATCAAGATGATTCTAATGTAATAGATTATGAAACATCAAAAAGATTTAATTTAGATATTTATACTTTACTTTTAACTTCTTCCCCTACGATAAAGTCTTATTCATCAAACAGATCATAATTTTTGTTGGTAAACAGTGTGACGTATTATATTTAAAAGGCGTGGCTACAGTAGAGCCGTTCATAATACATTGGGTGTTGCACAATGTTTTGACGTATGATGTCGCCTTGCACGCATGTTTTTGCCACAAGTAGCTCCAAAAAAGCATGCTGTTGTTCACTGTGTTGTAAACATTGCTGTTCCAACAGTCTTTTGAAAAAGCCGTAATATCACAAATTCTTCTCATAATTTCTGTATTAATGAGAGTATTTATGAATGTTAATATAAGGATTGAATCAATATTTAATGGTTTTCATTTAGGTATGGAAAACAGTTGGTTTGTTTAAAGTGTGTGAAGCCCAAATATTGATTCAATCCTTAAATAAATCATTGAAAGAGATACCATTACCTTAGTGCAAAAACGTTTAAGTACCATTCAAATAAGGAGTTATACAGTTTTTTGCACAAAGGTGACAATATGTTCACTGTATTGCCTCGGCAAACAGTGTAAATCCAGATCAGCTGGCACATCCATGCCCTCTGATCAGGATATGCACTGTTTGCTTTTTAATTAATAAGTTTATTCTGACCAAAAAGCGAAAAGTGCTTATCCTGATCAGACAGCAGGGATGTGCCAGATGATCTGGATCTACACTGGTCACATATGTGATAAGATTCCTATGTATCGAGTAAAGCGTTAACTTACAGTTTTGTTTTCATGAACTTTAAGCTGTGTGCACTTATTTCCAACATGATTTGACTAACGTTGCAGTCTCGGGATGCTATGCTGTCAATGAGTGATCTGAAGGACTCGCTGATGACGTTTGCACAGACCAAGGACCCTATACTGCAGAAAGTTGTTGTCAAGATCATCTTCTGTATGATGGACACCAGGGAACTCAAGTATGTATATAGGACACAACATGACAAAAAGGGGCTTATTGACTCTGCAGTAATACTAGACTGTGATCAATTCATAGTTCGAAATGATTTCAAAGTGTTTCCTAGATGCATAAAGAGTACTTCTTGGACTGAATGGTGAGCAGTGTAGAAACTCATCCGACTGGGCACATGTGCAGACTAGTCTGGGTCAGCACATGTGGCAAAGGTCATAACCCCCATGTTGTGATTGTAATGTATTTTGTCTGGCTTTGTGTATTGGGGAGAAAAGGACTATAAAACTATAAGTTATCAGTTAAATTCATCAACACTGGTTGATCAGGACAAGTTTGATAAATTTTGACTTTATTTTGTCATAGTTATGCCCCTTTTTTGTTTAAAATTTAAGAAGAAAACCTTTTTTTAAAGAAAGTAATGAGTTGACAGTTAAGCAGCCTCTTTGACAGATTTGAATTGATATTGGATTCAACACATTCATAGTAGCCAGTTTCTGTATTAAATAAGATGAGGAATTGACAACTTTTTGGCATAAATAACTTCTTGGCATAAAAAATTGTATATGTGTGTTACAGGGAGAGAGCTCGAGCTTCACGGCTGGAGAGTGTTCTGACCTACTGTCTGGACAATGCCGCTGACAGGACAGTCTGGGACATGGCCGACCAAGGTAACTTAAACCTTTTTCTCCATATATACGCATTTTAACGCATGTGCGACCAGTGTAGATCCAGATCAGCCGGCACATCTGTGCCGTGTGATCAGGATTTGCACTGGTCACATTTTGGTCAGAAATAACCTAAAGAATCAAAAAGCGAACAGTTAAGATCCTGATCAGATGGCATGGATCTGGATCTAAACTGTTCACCCACGCTATAAAGGTGTATCTATGGAGGAAAGGGTTAACTCTTCTCCGTTCTTGTTTTGTTACCATTGATAGACCCTTCGATGTTGTATATTGAGATCATGCCAAGTAAGATTGCACCTTGAACATCACTGAAAACAAATCTTGCTGAAACATTGAAACAGTGTCCAGGTCATTTCAGACAGATTTGACAAGTAATGTCAGAGTTTTGCCACTCCAATTTGAACATTAAATGTTTGGATTTAAACTGAAATAATTGTAGAACAGTATAAGTAAGGATGTAACATATAATTGTTTACTCACACAGTTTTTATCTACCCTACTTGAGTCAGTCTGGATATCCATATTTTGTGATGACACAATATTTTCTTGTTTTGCAGATTCAGTCTTCGCACATTTTGTCAAACTATGATTAAGATTTAACCCTTAAACCCTGTACTCCATCTATACAGGTTTATTGAATGTGCAAACAGTGTAGATCCAGATCAGCTGGTACATCCATGATGTCTCTAATTAGGATCTACACTGCTCGCTTTTTGGTCAGAAATAACCTAATGAATCTAAAAGCGAACTGTTTAGATCCTGAATAGACAGAAAAGGTAGATCTGGATCTTCACATGTACATTTGATGAGATCTTTATATATGGAGTAAGAAGTTAAACTTGTAAAATATTTTTATGCCCCCACAAAGTCGGAGGCGTATAGAGTTGTACTCATCCGTCGGTATGCACGTCCGTCAGTACGTCCCCAAATCTTATGGCATCAACTCCTCCTAAACTATAAGGCGTATTTCTTTCAAACTTGCACAAATGATCAAGCAGGATGTGTAGATGATCATGAAGAAAGGATTTTTTCATGAGACCATTTTTACCAGGGTTAAAACCCTTTGTTATTAAAAATTATGTTGCAGCAATGAGGGCATCAGTGTCCAAGGACACATTCTGGTTTATAATAAGTTTGTTGATTACATATTTATATTTTAATACAGGTGTGCAAGTGATCAATTCTAACGAAGATAACTTCCCCTCTCTGCCGGTTCTCAGCACCATGGAGAAACTCAGCATGGGCAACAACAGCAACTTTGGTTCCCGCACTTCTCTGAGGTCACACACCAGTGATTCTGCCTCACAGAGATCGTAAAGATGAACGCTTAGAAGATGAAATCAAACTATTTAAGGCTTTACACAAAACTTTTTGTACAGTGAACCAAGGCCTTGTGATAACGGCGATTTACACTTGTCTTATTTGAGTAAAATGCTACTTTTACTATTCTGTCTGTGATAAAAAGCATTTGTTGTGAGTCATTATAATTCCATACTTGTTATCTGGTTGATTTTTTTTATTTTTTAAAAAATTGTTACAATTTATATTTCTTTCTAAAAGGTTGCAAGTTTTTGAAGTGAGATTTTTGTATTATGGACTAAAAATTGTGATAACACGTTTTTAAGTTTATCAACTTGTTAAGCATTTTTTCAATCTGGAACAGAACTTACCCATAAGAAAAATGACTTCACAGCCCTTCATTGATGTAATGCCATGTGAATTTGTGATACATTGTTGAGACCAAAATTTAAAAGAAATATGGAAATATTGAATTGAATTGATTGGAGATATAAACACACCCAAAGTTCAGACTGGTCACTTAGTAAGTAAAGTTCCAGAAAAGTACATTTCTATATTCAGTACAGAGTTCTATGTTTGGTATTGTGAAAAATCGCTTAATAAGTAATTTGTAAACCCAGTTTACAGTTAAAAGTGGTTTCCCCAAAATCAAAACTTGCAACAATACATAACAATGCCAAGTCATAATGAAAATGTTAACTTTTTAAGCAATTATTATCCAGGCTTGGTTTGTGGATGGTATTCTTAAAGTTAAGTATTCATTCGAAATTGAGACTGAGCATGTATCCTTTTAACCCTTTCCTTCATAGACACACCTTTATTGCCTGGGTGAACAGTTTAGATCCAGATCAGCCGGCACATCCATGACGTCCGATCAGGATCTAAACTGATAGCTTTTTGATTCATCAGGATATTTCTGACCAGAATGTGACCATTGCAGATCCTGATCAGACGGCACAGATGAGCCGGCGGCTGTTCTGGATCTACAGTGGTCGCACATGCGTAAAAATGCGTATTTATGGATGAAAGGGTTAAATAAATGAGGAGTATGAACCTCAGAATGTGTAAGATGAAATGGTCTTCAGACATTTGTATTTACATTCATCCAACAGGAAAATTAACCTTTTAGTTAACCTTTTAAATATGTCATTTATTGCATCGGCAAACAGTGTAGATCCTAATCAGTTGGCACATCCATGCTGTTGATCAGGATTTACGCTGTTTGCATTTGAATTTGTTTGATTATTTCTGATCAAGAAGTGACCAGTGTAGATCCAGATCAGATTGCATGGATGTACACTGGTCATACATGCATATATTGCAAAAAAGGTTTAAGTCCGTTGACCAGTTAGAACTTTGGGGAAATAAGGGTGTGTTTTTTTTCCATTAAGCTACCGTAATTGTTTGAATATAAGCCGCACTTTTTCCCCAGAATTTGGAAGTAAAAAGTTGGGGGTGCGGCTAATACACAGGTTTGGCTGCTTATACTTTTCGTTAAGCCATTTTCATCTGTTCTATCACGTTTGGGGGCAGTGCGGCTTATACATTAGTGCGGCTTATATTCGAACAATGATGGTATTTATTTCTTGTGGTAGGTATAACTTGTAGTACATGTTTAACAATTTTCATCTTAACCCTTCTCCCCATGGGATATGGTTGTTATACATGGGCAAACTGTATAGATCCAAATCAGCCAGCACATTCTGTGCAGTCTGATCAGGATCTACACTGTTCTCTTTTTATTACCTAATTAGACAATCTCACGAAAGTCAGATCTAACAAATTGTTAGATCTGATGACGGCCCGCAGACACCGTACATAAGCTGTAGCGGTTTTCCCCCGATTACTATTTTTAGAAATTGTCAACACAGGAAGCATGATTTATTACGCTCGCAAAATGATCTGAAGATGTCATTACATTAGAAATGAATGCAATACTAGATAAACACATATATCTTCAGTAAAATATGTCTTACGCCGGCTGTCAACACTTATCATGGTTTAAAATACTATGTTTACTTTCACTTTCGCGATTTTGTAGGCGACAGTCGGATTGGTTAAAAGGGTTAGTGATAAAAGCACGTTTTAGTTACTCGTCGTCAGATCCTGATAGCGTAGCGGTTTTCAGGAGTCGATTTTAATCAGATTGCTAATTAGGTTGTTTCTGATGAAGAAGCAAACAGTATAGATCTTGATCAGATGGCACAGATAAAATATGTGATCTGGATCTACACAGAAGTGATAAAATTTGTATATATGGAGTTAAGGGTTAAATATACATTTATCTTGCTTTGACAAATATTCACTGGTGAATATTAAGATTTACTAACATAGTTGTTAAGGGTTTTTATATTATTTTATATTTTTCTTTTACTGGAATTAACAAATGCTTTACTATGGACCATTTGTTATAATATTCTTCCTTTCTTTTGCAAATAATGCTTTATTAATTATCACTTTAATAATTAAAACAGTGCTAATTGCTGGAATTTAAAAACACTATAGTGTTTTATTTTTCTATATGCATTGGGCAATTCAGGCAGTAATGTGTCCAAAGAAAACTATATGTATAACTGTAAACAACATACAAACGTGGACTGATTCAAGCATTTAATTCTGATATAAGTGTATTTAGTGTTATGGAACACAATTCTAGGCATGCTCAAAAGCTATGTTTTCCTACATCGCATTTCGAGTTTTTTTTTTAATTTTCAGTTGTATTGTTAATATTGCCAGAGTAATATGCATTTATTGAGAATTTTTTAAGGATTTATGTGTACTTTGATGGCTGGTCCATAACCTTGAGTATATCTTGATTTTTAAGTTCTATGTAACTTTTACCTTATGCATCTTTGTTTGTTAACACATTTGTTTATGTATACCCTGGAGTTAAAATAGGAGATCAGAAAATTAATGAAATAAAATCGTGATTGAAAAACAAACCACAGTTTTGTATCAAATTTGTATCAAAAACAGTTTTCTCATAACAACTTGTTATATAATGTGACAACTTTTAATATGTAAACTGCATTTAATAACTATTAATGCTATTATTAGATTTGGAATAAATTATCTTCACTTCAACATGTTGTTTTTCTATGGAAAACATCGTCTTTGCTGTTGCTGCTAGTGTAATTCTGGGATAATGTGTATCAGGGTCATTTCGTCAACATTATTCTGCAACAATAATACTGTTTCTGATCCTTGGATTAAAGTTTTGTATGAGCATAACTGTTAGACATGATAAACATTTTTACCACCCATCCCTACCCCCACACCCACCAAATCAGCAGGAGGATATTGAAATGGCATCTGTCCATCAGGGACCAAGATCATAAAACTGAGATCAGATATTAGTCTCAAAACTCAGGAATCTGATTGGCTAAAATGGCGTCTGCCTATGTGTCCAGGGAACGCTGGTTCGATTCCCCGCTACTCCAACTAAAATTACCAACAGTCTTCGAATGATACGTTAAACCGAAGTCTAGTGTAGTGCTGCTATACACCGGGCACTAAGAAGAACCGGGGACTATTTTGGAATTGGAGAGTCCTCTGTAACTTGCACTGTCCTCCAAAAAACTAAAATGACTAACACTCTTCAGGAGGCGTCGCTAATATGGGCATGCAGCGATAAATAAATCTAAATTCATACACATACACACACACAAATGTTCTTAGACTACACACTGACATTGTTTTTGCGCCCCGCATGTCCTTTCAGTTGATTCGTTTTAAAAAACGGTGAGTCGAAGTTTTGGTTATTGATATATCCAGAAATAAATAAAAACAAAAGGCAACCTCAGTTTCTGTATGAATTTAATACAAACACACTTGATATAATTACAATCAATTTGTTAGATTGTATGAACTACAATACAATCACTGTGAACTTAAATGAAAATACACACAGGTCTGGGTCCAAGATCATAAAACTTAAGCGGGAGACAAGTCTTAAATCCCAAGCATCTGATCTGAGATGCTTGAGATTTGAGAATAGTCTCCAATCTTAGTTTTATGAACTTGAACCCTGGAATCCTTAAAAATTCAAAAACGGGTTTCCTATATTTGAAAATGCATTCTGTTTGAGATAAAATCTTCATGAGTAATGAGTTACTGACGACAATATTTAAGGTCCAAATGGTCTTACAAATGTATAAAATGTGAGTTATTTGTAAAAGTGTGTTTGATCTTCAACTGGTCGCGGAAATCGATGTTATAAAAATAAAAATGTTGATTTATCTCCATAATTCAAAGTTCTTTTCAAGGACCTTACAGGTTGTTTTCAGTATCATTTCACTCATGTTGGCGGTTGAATTGTTGTTTTGTATTGCTTCGTTTTTCTGATATTTTGCAAATAAAATTTTAGGATTTTTAGGTATAACTATTTTTCTTTAGTGTTTTAAATTTTCACAACGTATGTAAACTAATAATACACTTGTAGCATTGATTTGTGCACAGTGTGATGGAACTGCATTGTGCCGTTTGGGTGATTCTGGTATTTTTATTTGTTGTAATGTATATAACATAGGAATGACGAACGGAGTAATGCCTCAATCACGAATCGTCTCTCTCATAATGTTGTAAAAAATATATCACGGCCTCAACATGTATTTTGCGTATAAAGCAAGACCATATAAAAACCAAGAATGTACGTAGCCATGATTTTATAATCTTAACGATTTCTTCCGGTAGTGGGAAAAGCCAAAGACATACATGTAAATAATGTAATATATAGGTGTTTGGTAAAGCGCACATAAAGCTTAAACCTTTTCAACGTAAACTTTCCGTGGTATATGTAATTTTTTTGTTAATCAAACCAGTGCGTATGTACGCTACGCACGAATGCAGTGAGAAGGCTGTCATACGGATGCAGTACAAGGTCGTCATACGAATGCAGTACAAGGCCGACATGTTAATTTAATACTTGTATTTCAATTTCGTTAATGTAGTAAGATGGAATACAGCTGCACTGATAGCTGGATATTTAGAGCATGGCTGATTGCAACGATCGTTGTTGTTGTTTTAATAGGTGTGGAAACGTACCAATATTTGACGGCATTGCTTGTGCTCTACCTGGGATATAAGTTTCTGAAAAGAACGCTGTCGAAAAAGGTGGATATAAATGGACGTGGGATCTTCATCACAGGCTGTGACACAGGTAGGAACGTATCCGGTCAACCGATTAACCATTTGTGCGTTAACCACCGGTTAAACAGAAAACAATTAAAAGTGGTTTTTAAAGTTAAACGGTAAAAATTAAACGTTTATGAAAAATATCAAACAACGCATCAATGTTATGCTTGCAGGCGTTTACTGTCAGTAAATAATCCACCTGAGGTATGGAAAATGCGCTCGTCTCAATGACACTTTACCTAACACATGAAATAGCCTGATTAACGAGTTGCTTCATCAGTTGTTTTATAAATAGTTGCATTGGTGTACTTTTTAAGTCTGTATTATATTTCACTTACAACTCTAGCCATGAAGATTAAGATCAGATCAAACGGATTTTGTTGTAGGCCTATATAGATATTTTCTGGACGAATGATGGGTCATAATATATTATTACTATGTAACTATTACTTGATTATCTTTACTATAGTACAATTAGGCCGGCGCAAGGGATATGTTGCCCGGCTTTAAATAGAGGTGTTTAGCGAATGCTGAGAACCATGTGGCCTGGCTTTATATATAGATCGTTGAGTAATTAACGGGAACCATGTTGTATGTACGTTAAGATCAAGGTCAGGCTATTTATAATTGAGTATATAAATATAGATACTGAATTGAATTATCTCCCCTTAACTATAAATATAAATATAAACATGTATATATATAGATTATATAAATAGATCGATGAGTCGGTGTTTTCTTTTAATTATGCGAATTTAAAGTTTATTGTTGTAAGCAGTTATAGAAAGAGTGTACATGTAGTAAGAGACATTGTTCAGATAGTTATTCTTGGATGATATTGAAGTTTGTGTTCTGTTTACGAATATTGGCAATCCTATGACTTGATTTTTGACGCGTGAATGTTACCTTTATTATGATGGTTCTTTGTTTACAAACGTTTCTGATGTTGAAATTGACGGTTCTAGTGGGTTTCTGTTTTACAAGAAGGCGATTTCGTGTCTATAAAGTAAATAATGATTGTATTTACTATTTTTGTAGGTTTTTTTCTGTTGTTCAGAATAATTGTGACTCATCCCCATCCCCTCCCATTCCCCCCCCCCCCCCCCCCTTGTTTACATGATCAAGATGCTGAATATAGAAAGTTAGTATAGATTTTTCATCCGGAAAGTACCAAAGGAATTGCCATGTACGTGGTAGGACAATTTTGAAAGATACTGTTGAATTTAAATAGAGCAAATTCATTTAATGTGGTTAGTGCTATGATAATACCTGCATGAACTCTTACACCCAACATCTAACATCTTTTAAATGTCGTCCACATATAACACATCTGTGTTATACTTTTCTTGTTATCTTAACAGCGAAGTTCCATCGACTAGACCTTGTGTATTTATTACCAAACCAATTGAAATAACTACTTCTAGTGGTTTATCTAGTCTGTGCCCAAGATCATAAAACCAAAACTCGAGACCAGTCTCAAATCTCAAGCATCTGATTTGCTGAAATGGTGAATCATTTCAGTTCATCAGATGCTTGAGATTTGACTGGTCTTCAATCTGTATCATCTTAGGCCCTAGCTGCATACAAATTTTCTAAGGTCAATTTATTTTGGGAGCTAGTTTGAAATGATCAACATATCCATAACAATGGTACAGTGAAGTATTGTTTTCAAGGGATTGGACATGAGATGGCGATACGACTAGCCGAAAGAGGGTACACAGTGTTTGCGGGTTGTTTACGAGCAGATGGCGATGGTGCTAAAATACTTGCACAGAAGACTGGAGTGAAAATGCACGTGATTCCATTGGATGTTACAAATGACAAAAGTGTAGACACAGCCCTTGCTGAAATCACAGAAAAACTGCCGAACTCTGGTAATTATTCGTAAATGCATATTTTGATACTTCGTCTGAACTTACCAAGTTCAACCATCCAAGATTATACTCAAAATTAATGTTAAGTAAAAATGTTGTTTAATAACTATCCGATGTATGTTATATTGCGTTGTTATATATAGTGCATCGAGGGATAAAAGTTGTGGACTTTTCAGTTCAAGCATCCAAAGTTCAAAACCTGACAAAATTAGAAATAATGTTGCAATCCGAGTATTTCCCAAATTCAGTCCTAAATTAGTTCCATTCTCGACCCCCCCCCCCCCCCACACACACAAAGAAAGGAAAAGAAAATAATAATAATAATTAACTAAAATAACAAAAACATACAACAAACCGGTACAAATTTCAGGGCTATGGGCGGTTATAAACAACGCCGGCATCGGAAGATACGGACAAGTGGAACTCTGTTCAATGAAGATAATGAAACTTGTAGCAGAAGTGAACTTCTTCGGGACGGTCAGAGTGACCAAATCGTTCTTACCATTGATTCGAAAGACAAAAGGTGAGGTGTGTAACCTCTAGGTATTATTCACCCTATATTTAGCGACTAGAAGGTGCATTTAAAAATCAATCATTGTATGCACACTTACGTAAAGTGTATTTATTTTCGTGTTTCAAGCCAGGGCCCAAGATCTTAAAACTAAGATTGGAGACCAGTCTCAAACCCCAAGCATCTTATTGGCTAAAACGGACACCAGTCGTCATTTCAGCAAATCACATACTTGAGATTTGAGACTGGCCCTCTGATCTTGGGCCCTGGGCAGATACTTATGGACAAAACTGGCCCCATACATAACTGTCTGACGCTGATTATGGCCAGGTGACAGCGATTTTGATATTTTAAAGTATGTCAGATGCTTGAGATTCGACACTGGTCTTCAATCTTAGTTTTATTGTCAAGGCTTAGTTCCATGGAAGAAAAGCTTTAGTCACATGACTTCTTAGACTGGCTCCCGTCCCTGTGTTCTGTTAGACTGGCTCCCGTCCCTATGTTCTGTTAGACTGGCTCCCGTCCCTATGTTCTGTTAGACTGGCTCCCGTCCCTATGTTCTGTTAGACTGGCTCCCGTCCCTATGTTCTGTTAGACTGGCTCCCGTCCCTATGTTCTGTTAGACTGGCTCCCGTCCCTATGTTCTGTTAGATTGGCTCCCGTCCCTATGTTCTGTTATATGTTCCTCTGTCATCCAAAACTTATACCCAGAATTCACTCTGACAAGTATTTCATTTTTCTGTTTTTAGCTTCCCTAGGCTCTTAGAACATACGTTTGACAGAAATCAGAAAAAGAAAAAAAAATGAACCAAAATATTTGTAAAACTATTATTTAAAGTATTTTAAATAGAACCATCTAGCTGGTGCCAGGATAATGACTTCAAATCTATTTGATTTTAAGGCAGGATCATCAACATCACGAGCGTCAATGGAAGGGTTGCCTTTCCTACGAACGCAGCCTATGTGTGCAGTAAGTTTGCAGCCGAGGCTTTTTCTGATGTTCTCCGTCGGGAGTTGAACAGGTTTGGGGTGAAGGTTGTTATAATAGAGCCAGGAAACTTCGCTGCTGCCACCAACATCTTGAAGGGCGACAATGTAAGCCTCAGTATATGGCAAGCGGATTGAACAATTTATCCGATATCCATGATTATCGACCATATGGTTATCGACTAATAACTATAAAACCAAAAAGCTGAATTTATATCCATATTTTGGTGAAAACCCTAGATATTGCCCGTTTACCACGGTAATCGCCGAGAGCTATGGTTTTCGGCCGTAACTATAGTTTTCGCCAATATCAATGGTAACTGGTCCGATATCCATAGTTATTGACAATAACTATGGTTATCAGCCGATATCTAGGCTTTTCATCAATGACTATGGTTATCGTGCGGTAAGACTAGTTATTGTCAATAACTATGGTTTTTGGGCCGATAGTTATTGGTTGATAACCATGGATATCGGATTGTGTAAACCGCAATCCATATCAGTATACTATCCTGGTCTTGGATTTGTTTTACGTTTTTACGTCTTTGGTTCGTCAGTTATTTTGCATGCTTCAACAAATTATTGTTCTAGCTTAGTATTGTTGAATGATGACTTATCCGTAGTTGGCCTTGTCGTATTTTATAGTCAGCATTCTTAATAAACCAATAAGAATTATTTTGTTGAGCCCTTACACCGTTTGACCTGAAATAAACTTTAAATATAGCTTTATTGGTTGAATTTATGTGGTTTTTCTTATTTCATAACACGACAAAAAAAAACGCACAGATATTGTTTTGTTTGAGAATATTGTTTGAGCAGGGGCGTAGCCAGCTTTTTTTCAAATTGTAGGCCTATATAAGGGGTTCCAGGCGCGGTTGCACTTTGATAAGATGGAGAAACCGTAAACAAGTCAAGATTAAAAATAGCAAAAGACATGTTCCATCCATTCCTGCTTTTATTGTATTTTTGGTATTTTAAACGTTTGAAAATGTCATTTTCTTGGATCTACTTGTAGGCCCGGGCCTACAGGGTCTTATAGTAGTTACGCCACTGTTGAGTACAGGTACATCTGGTTTATCATCAGTTGGATTTAAAAAGATAGAAAGATAGTTTGTGTAAGATGTCCCTTTTACATCAGAAATCAATTCGCTGTTCCAATGAGATTATTTGTCGCCGTTTGTTGACTATAATTTCGATGTAAAAACTATTTAAAACCTACCTAAGGCGTTGCTCCTTTCATTGCTATGTCGAAAATAAAAAAGAACAATATCCGAATATCTCAAACGGCAAAATGAATTTCCATCATTGCACAAAATCAATGTTATTGGTGTGTGCTTATTTTACATATATTAAGAAAAGTTTGAACAGTAGGAAAAATAGTTAGACGTAAAAATCTCTTGATATTTGCAACTAGAATGTGTCCTTAGACACGGATGACCCCACTGCTGCAACAAAATTTGTTATAACAAAGGGCCATAACACTGGTAAAATGGTCGCATGAAATACTAGTATACCTTTCTTTACGATCATCTACACATCCTTCTTAATCATCTGTGCGAGTTTGAAATCCGCCTTATAGTTTAGGAGGAGAAGATTTGGGGACGTACAGACGGACGTACGAATGAACGTGTGCAACTCTATATGCCTCTCACTTTAAATATAACACAAAATCAAAGCAACACGAAACAACAATTCAAATGGTCACATGAGCAAAAAGATACCGACTACAATATCTAACGTCCACTAAAAGATCTTTCGATTATGAAGAGAGAAATCAACATATTTGTCATCCATTTTCGCGACATGGAAATTAAAGGCCAACACACTTTTAAAATTTTTTAATATTGCGTTTATCTGTTAGACAAAATGCCTCAGATATTGTTGTCAGAAACTCATTACTCATAAATGCATTTTAACTGGTGTTTAGTGTTGCTTCGTTTTTTTGTGTTTGGTTGCAAATAGAATTTTAGTGTTTTTTGGTCTGACTACATTTCTTTACTGTTGTATCTTTTCTTAACGTATGTAAAATAAACATACATTTATAAATTTGATTAGTGCCAAGTTTAGGAGCATTTGAACATTTTGCTGTTGAAAAAAAGATAAATGATAATGTATCAATGACAGTGTAATGTCATAGCAGTGCCATAGCACCTTAAACAACACTGCAAGTTAAATTACCATTAAATCATTTTGTTTCGCGCGGGTTTAATTTTCGCCTATTTCGCGCTATGGCAAGAGCTCAAATTCAACCCCAGCGAAATTAAACCGTTTAACAGTGTAAAATACAGTTGCGCTAATTTATGCCCCAGAGAATGTTATTTACGTGCTTATCGCGAAAATTCTCCCCCGCGAAATTAAATTATACTACAGTAGATAATATGAACAAATCAAGAAATGCCACAATCAGCTGATGAGAAAATCACTTGTTTTCAGTTCAAACTGCTGGAAGCTGAGTTGGATGCGGCATGGGACGAGGCGTCAGAAGATGTCAAACAAGCATACGGCAGAGCATCTATTGACCGATTATTTAAATCAATTAGTAATGTGGGAGATACCAGTGGTGATAAGGGTCTTGAGAGTATTTTACGCGCAGTGGACGATGCTGTAGAGAATGCGACGCCGAAATACCGTTACCTTGTTCACGGAAAGTGGCCTCTAGACCCGTTATGCGTAAGTTGATTAATATCCTGAACAATATTTGCCCAAGGTTATAAAGCTGAGAATGGAAACAAGTCTCAAATCTCAAGCATCTGACTGGCTGAAATGGCGACCACCCTGACTAAGAATAGGTCAATTTGAAGAAAGGTGTGTATCAAACAAACGTCTGAGCTGTGTACCATTGGCTATCTCGTGTTTATGGCCCAAAAACAGTTGATAAACAGGCAACAAACTACAGGAGCGGATATACGTTCAATAGGGATGTTTGCACTTCCTTTTTGGGCCGCAATATTTAATTTGCATGTGTGTATTTGGCTAGGAAGATGAAAATTATCTTTAACTACTCCAAGACAGCCTTAAACTCACCTTCTTTCTGGAAATCCTGCCTCGGACCTTGCATTGCTGACATTAAAATCTGCGATATGTAACTTTTGTTTTCAGGCACAATTTTAGTTGTGCAGGTTTCTATTCACCTATTCTCCTAATGACAGGCTATAAATGGACTATGATTTTAACTCAACATAAGTTACAATCTTTGAGATACTTTCAAAATCTTTGAGATACTTTCACAATCTTTGAGATACTTTCACAATCTTTGAGATACTTTCAATACAGCTCATTCAGTTCATTTGCACACCGTCCTGGTCCTAGGCGAGAGCGAGTTTTTTTTCAAACTTCTCGGCAACTCAGTGTTGCAAGTCTTACGCGATTAGCATGTTTTTACACATCTTTAAATTGAAATACCCATGTACAAAATAGCCATCCTAAAACAGCTTACCTCGCATTGTCATGCAAAACCCCTGTTGAAAACACATTGACCTACCAAAATGAAGAAAGACTGGTGCATCAAATAAATTAAGAGTGAAGTATGGCAGGAAAGAACAGCCCCAATAACCAGTAACCAACACAATTCTTTTATATTTTAGATTTTGGCTCAACTGCATGGGCTGTTACCAGAATGTGTTATGGACCAACTTTGTACGCCTCACTGACCAGAGGAGTTCCAGTACATAATAACCTGGTGTGAAGGTTATAAATCAGAGATTGGAAACCAGTCTCAAACCTCAAGCATCTGATTGGCTGAAATGGCGACTGGTCGCCATTTCAGCCAATCAGATGCTTGAGATTTGGCACTGGTTTCCATGCTCAGTTTTATAACCCTGGGCACTGATTTGGATATTAGGCCTTTGGCTGATGGCTCTCACACACTGTCTGAAGACTATAAATCTGAGATTTGAAACCAGTCTCAAATCTCAAGCATTTGATTGGCTGAAATGGCGACCAGTTGCCATTTCAGCTAATCAACCCCTTTAGATTTGAGACTGGTTTCCATTCCCAGTTTTATAATCATGAGGCACTGTGTATGAACTTGTGGGACTTCTTGAACAAGCTACAAGTTAAAAAAGTTAGAAATTCTCAATGAAGTTATTGTCATAAAAGGAGAAGACAAGTATAATTAAATACAATATTAATTATATAATAATATCTTTATTTAAAAGGTAACTCATTAAACATGTAAACATAAATCAATGTCTTGTTTTCAAGAAGACCTTCTGAAACAAAGATCATACTGATGTATTATTAAATTACGCAGGGATCAAATTTCGCGCAAATGACATAAGTGATATTATTCTAATAAGACTAGATATTCAATCGTTTGATTTCGCCCATTTAGCCTAGCGCTAAATACGCGAAAATTAAACCACCGCGAAATATAGTGATACCACAGTACTCAATAGCACATGCATGCATACATAACATATTAATGTCGATGTAAAACTCATCATTTTCTTGTTCTTATAGTGGACACTACTGTGTTAACAAATAACATTTGACACTAGGTGATAGTTATCCCTTTCCTCCAAAGACAAACCTCTATTGCATGGGCGAACAGTTTAGATCCAGATCAGCGGGCACATTGGTGCCGTCTGATCAGGATCTAAACTGTTTGCTTTTTGATTTATTGGGTTATTTCTGACCAAAATGCGACTAGTGCAGATCCTGATCAGACAGCACGGATGCGCTGGCTGATCTGGATCTACACTGGTCGCACATGCGTAAAAATGCGTATATATGGAGGAAAGCGTTACTTGGCTCAGGTGAGCTAACACAAGTAAAAAAGCATGATTATCACATAAACAGATAAACAAGTGTTTCTGAACATCATCAGTAAAACAGAAAACAGAAAATGATATACATGTCATGAAAAGTTAATTGCTATCAATCATTTACATGTAATACACCTGGCATTAAGTAAATCTATATACAAACAAGAGGGCCATGATGGCCCTTATATCGCTCACCTGAGTACAAAAGTACTCTCAGCTTGAGGTTTCAGACAAGAAGATTTTTAAAGTTTTTCCTATATCAGTCTATATAAAATAAAGTGAACCCTGGGGCGGGGCTAATTTTGACCCCAAGGAAATCATTTGAACAATCTTTGAAGAGTTCGACTAGAGGGTGCTAAATGCCAAATATCTAAGCTCTAGGCCTTGTGGTTTTCAGACAAGAAGATTTTTAAAGTTTTTCCTATATAAGTCTATGTAAAATGAAGTGACCCCTGGGGTGGGGCCAATTTAGATCCCAGGGAAATAATTTGAACAAACTTTGTAGAGTTCCACTAGAGGATGCTAAATGCCAAATATCTAAGCTCTAGGCCTTGTGGTTTCAGACAAGAAGATTTTTAAAGTTTTTCCTATACAAGTCTATATAAAATGAAGTGACCCCTGGGGCGGGGCCAATTTAGACCCCTGGGAAATAATTTGAACAATCTTTGTAGAGTTCCACTAGAGGATGCTAAATGCCAAATATCTAAGCTCTAGGCCTTGTGGTTTCAGACAAGAAGATTTTTAAAGTTTTTCCTATACAAGTCTATATAAAATGAAGTGACCCCTGGGGCGGGGCCAATTTACACCCCTGGGAAATAATTTGAACAATCTTTGTAGAGTTTCACAAGAGGATGCTTAATGCCAAATATCTAAGCTCTAGGCCTTGTGGTTTCAGACAAGAAGATTTTTATGAAGTTTTTCCTATATAAGTCTATATCAAATGAAGTGACCACTGGGGCAGGGCCACTTTAGACCCCAGGGAAATAATTTGAACAATCTTTGTAGAGTTTCACAAGAGGATGCTTAATGCCAAATATCTAAGCTCTAGGCCTTGTGGTTTCAGACAAGAAGATTTTTTGAAGTTTTTCCTATATAAGTCTATAACAAATGAAGTGACCCCTGGGGCGGGGCCAATTTAGACCCCAGGGAAATAATTTGAACAATCTTTGTAGAGTTTCACAAGAGGATGCTTGATGCCAAATATCTAAGCTCTAGGCCTTGTGGTTTCAGAAAAGAAGATTTTTAAAGATTTTCCTATACAAGTCTATGTAAAATGAAGTGACCCCTGGGGTGGGGCCAATTTTGACCCCAGGGAAATAATTTGAACAATCTTTGTAGAGTTCCACTAGAGGATGCTAAATGCCAAATATCTAAGCTCTAGGCCTTGTGGTTTCAGACAAGAAGATTTTTAAAGTTTTTCCTATACAAGTCTTTGTAAAATGAAGTGACCCCTGGGGCGGGGCCAATTTAGATCCCAGGGAAATAATTTGAACAATCTTTGTAGAGTTCCACTTGAGGATGCTAAATCCCAAATATCTAAGCTCTAGGCCTTGTGGTTTCAGACAAGAAGATTTTTAAAGTTTTTCCTATACAAGTCTATGTAAAATGAAGTGACCCCTGGGGCGGGGCCAATTTTGACCCTAGGGAAATAATTTGAACAATCTTTGTAGAGTTCCACTAGAGGATGCTAAATCCCAAATATCTAAGCTCTAGGCCTTGTGGTTTCAGACAAGAAGATTTTTAAAGTTTTTCCTATATAAGTCTATATAAAATGAAGTGAACCCTGGGGCGGGGCCAATTTTGACCCCAGGGAAATAATTTGAACAAACTTTGTAGAGTTCCACTAGAGGGTGCTAAATGCCAAATATCTAAGCTCTAGGCCTTGTGGTTTCAGACAAGAAGATTTTTAAAGTTTTTCCTATATAAGTCTATGTAAAATGAAGTGACCCCTGGGGCGGGGCCAATTTTGACCCTAGGGAAATAATTTGAACAATCTTTGTAGAGTTCCACTAGAGGATGCTAAATGCCAAATATCTAAGCTCTAGGCCTTGTGGTTTCAGACCAGAAGATTTTTTTTGAAGTTTTTCCTATATAAGTCTATATAAAATGAAGTGACCCCTGGGGTGGGGCCAATTTTGACCCCAGGGAAATAATTTGAACAATCTTTGTAGAGTTCCACTAGAGGATGCTAAATGCCAAATATCTAAGCTCTAGGCCTTGTGGTTTCAGACAAGAAGATTTTTAAAGTTTTTCCTATATAAGTCTATGTAAAATGAAGTGACCCCTGGGGCGGGGCCAATTTTGACCCCAGGGAAATAATTCGAACAATCTTTGTAGAGCTCCACTAGAGGATGCTAAATGCCAAATATCTAAGCTCTAGGCCTTGTGGTTTCAGACAAGAAGATTTTTAAAGTTTTTCCTTTGGGTTGCCATGGCAACCAGAGTTCTGCATGGAATTGATTTCTTTGAACAACTTTGGAAGAGCTTCATGCAAGGAACATCTGTGGCAAGTTTCATCAAAATTGGCCAAGCCGTTTCAGAGAAGAAGTCGATTGAAGCAATTGCTGACGACGGACGACGCACGACGGACGACGCATGACGGACATCAGGCGGTCACAAAAGCTCACCTTGTCACTACGTGACAGGTGAGCTAATAAAATGCAAATCTATATACAAATAATATCCAATCAAAAAATGAAACAGATATAGAATGGTAAGTTGTGTCCACAGTGCATTGATGCCCACTTCTGCATATTTGTAAACTGAATTTTGTTTGTTGTATTACAACTTTGACACAGAGAGAAGTTGTCTTCTTACCCTGCTGGAATATATTTAAAAGTCTTAACAATATTCCAACAGAATGTGATGCCAGAGTTTGTGACGGCTGAAATAACAAATCATAACAACTCTAGTAAAAAGGACCAAGGAAAAACTCCTCTTTCTACAAGCATCCATATACCAAGCCAGATCATCTGTGCAAGTGTGAAAGAAATCTCCAAGACAGTGAACAAGGTATTTGTGATAGAAAATTGTAATTACTGAAATTAACAAAGAGCCTTAACTCTGGTGAAAATGGTTACAGCAAAAACGGTGTCTTTACACATATCTTTCCTGATCATCTGTCCACAAAACTGTCATAATAAAACAAACAAAGGCCCATAACCAAGCAAAAACAGTTGCAGGGAAAACTCTTTCTTAACTTCCATCTACATATACTGCCTGATCAGTTGATAAGTTGATTCTGCAAAATTTTCATCTACAGATTCTGCCTGGTCACCTGTGAAAGTTTGAATGAAATCTGGCAGATAGTAAATGAGGAGCGGATGCAAAAAGATTCTGGACGACTTACATTCAGATGGATGAACTGTATGGGTGGACATGCAGACAAATGCAATTCTATAATATTATGCCTCCCACTTTGTGGGGGTCTAAAAAGTACAAAATATCTCTTTACAACATTAAAATGCTTTTAGCTATCCTTGTTTCAATAAAAGCAACAATCAAATATATTCTTATAGAAAAATATCAGCAGTGTGTAACAGATATCCCCATAGACTTGTCAGAAATTGCAAGTTCTCTTAATTGGATCGCGTAACGGGTAAAGGTATCTTCGGACAGTTGTCATCAATCTTTGATATGACGTCATAAATTTGAGCAGATGACATTACTTAATATGCATTTCCAGGTAAAAATATCATTTTATTGTCAAAATGTGTAACAAAATCACATTTTAGTTATAAAAATTGAATTACAGTTGTAAATTCTTTCTAAATTTACACATGATTTAGTAAAAACTAAAATATCTCTAAAAATGACAAAAGGTACCTTTCCCCCCGTGACGTGCCCCAATAAAGGAACAATGATGTTGAAAACTGTCCATATATACAAGATCTTTCTAAATTTAGTAAAAACTAAAATATCACTAAAAATGACCAAAGGTACCTTTTCCTGTGAGGTGCCCCAATTAAGGAACAATGATGGTGAAAACTGTCCATATGTACTCTATGCATGTTTTATCATGTGTGCAACCAGTGTAGATACAGATCTAATGACACATATATGCATCTGATCAGCATCGACACTTTTTTCTCCTTTAACCAAAATATCTAATAGCAAATAGTGTAGATCCTGATAAACCGCACCAGTTGCTCATGTGACAAAACAAGTACACACTTGTAAGGGGTAAAGGCTTTGTTTTTTTTGTAATGTTTGTTTGCTTTGTTTTCTTTTTATTAAGTAGCATTAATTTGGTAAGCACAGAATATAGTTTTTTTTTCAGTCATTAACATCATTATGTTGTGGTCTTGTAATATAACTACATGTATTCACAGACATGACAAGCTGGGGTTACATTTCATTTTACCTTAATGCCGTCTATTGGTTATCACAGATAAATATTAAATGGCAATTTAAAGTGTACACATAGCAAAAAACATCATTAAAAACATCAGCTTTATTGAAAAACACATAAAATTCACTCTCTAAATTCACTTTTTTTCTACATGTAAAAAAGACATTTTTGTCAACATAGTCTTTGAACAGATTTATCTGAAACTATTTAACTCCTAAGAAAGGTTAAGATTCTCTTTCCCTGTCAGAACTGTTTGAAACACCTGCCCCAAATGCTTTCTTTACTAATCTGCTTAGAACACAATTCAGGTCCTAAGATCATAAACGGAGATTGGAGACCAGTCTTAAATCTAAAGGATCTGATTGGTTGACATGGCTCAACAGTGTCAAAATGATTATCGTATGTGAACTTGAACACAAGCACAGATTCTGAATTCATTTCCATACAAAATGTTACTATCTTCACAAGCATGTATTTTCTTAATTTTGCATAAAACTTGCTGCAGACAGAATGCCAGTCAATCATGAACAACTTAACCCTTTCCTCTATAGACATTGCTTGGGCGAACGATGTAGATCCAGATCAGCGGGCACATCCATGCCATCTGATGAGGATCTGCACTGTTCCCTTTTTCATTCATCAGGTTATGTCTGACCAAAATGTGACCCGTGTAGGAAGTTATCAGACTGCACAGATGTGCCAGCTGATCTGTATCTACACTGTTCACACAAGCATAAAAAGGTCTATATATGGAAGAAAGGGTTAAATTACAATTCAATGACATAAATTATTTCCCAGTTATGGAAAGAAGCACTGGGCAACTGCCAATAGCAGGTAAATTTCGGAGTGGGTAAATAAGTTTTCTGATTTTATCTGGCAGGTTATTTTGAGAATAGATATAGCCTATATAAAAGGAGGAGTTTGCTTTTATAAACCAAAATAAATTTTAAAATAGTTTGCAGTGTCTACATTGTAAAATCTATATATTTGAAAAAAGGCCTAGTGAAAAGGCAAGCAAAAGAATCCCATAATCCTGCATTTGGGCACTTATATTTTTGTTTTCATGCTGTTAAATTTAGAATAACAGGTGGCCCAAATCTCAAGTATATAAGAAAAGTTGATTTCAAAGACCGGTTTCCAATTATTGGAAAAATAGTCCAGCCTGGGAATATATATTTCATGTAAGGCGTATAATGAGTTCTTCAAAAGTTAACAACAGTCATACCCTATTGCAGATATAATATTGTATCAATTAACAAACAATTGTACATAAACAGACAACATAACAACTAAATTAACCCTTTCCTCCATAGACACACCTTTACTGCATGGGTGAACAGTTTAGATCCAGATCAGCCAGCATTTCTGTGCCATCTGATCAGGATCTAAACTGTTCATTTTTTTACTTATTAGGTTATTTCTGACCAAAATGCGACCAGTGCAGATCCTGATCAGACTGCACGGATGTGCCGGCTGATCTGGATCTACACTGGTTGCACATGCGTAAAAATGTGTATTTATGGAGGAAAGGGTTACGGTAAGACAGGCACGATTATCTACATACTTAGTAGATCAAACTTTGATCACTTGCCTGGTTTTACCACATGGACAGCCAGGGTATATCCAGATCACGATTCCCATGTTGTATTATACTATAAGTAGGGTGGCATTGTAAAATTTGACCATAGTCCAAATTCTAAATTTAGGTTTGTCACTGGAGTGCTCAACTGGTGTAGCCGATAGTTGAGAGATTACAATAATCCCTAGACTGACATGCCACACTGTTAACCATGAGACCATGTCACCATCTCTAAATTTTATCTGCTCATAAACTTTGTATACCATAAACACTTTCCTAAATATATACGCATTTTTACTCATGTGCGACCAGTGTAGATCCAGATCAGGGGGCACATCCATGCCGTCTGATCAGGATCTGCACTGGTCGCATTTTGGTCAGAAATAACCTAATAAGTAAAAAAATGAACAGTTTAGATCCTGATCAGATGGCACAGAAATGCTGGCTGATCTGGATCTAAACTGTCTCCCTGGCAATAAAGGTGTGTTTATGGAGGAAAGGGTAAATACAGACAGCTTTTAGAACAAGCTGCAAGTTCATTTGTATTAAATTAGAGACATGAAATTTCCAGTTTATCATTACATTTTGTTTTATCAATTCACATTGATATATGAATCCAAAAACCATGGGGGTTTAAAGTTTGTGAACTGATTGTCAAAGACTCTTAGACCCTCATGTATTGAGTAAAACAAAATTTCTATGGCTGAAACTATATCAGATAGCTACCGCCTTAAACTCTTAACCCTTTCCTTCTACAGACACAGCTTTATTGCATGGGCAAACTGTTTAGATCCAGATCAACCGGAACATTCATGCTGTTTGATCAGGATCTTAACTGTTTGCTTTTGATTCATTAGGTTATTTCTGACCAAAATGCAACCAGTGCAGATCCTGATCAGACGGCACAGATGTGCCTGCTGATCTGGATCTACACTGGTTGCACATGCAAAATGCATATTTATGGAGGAAAGGGTTAAACTTTGTTCAGTCGGTACCAATTTCAAAACTCTCTTCATCGTCATCAGTGTTCTCTTTAGACTCTGCTGTATGACTACTATTCACACCACTGTTGTCCTCATTATGCACCGTGCTCACATTCCTGCCTGCTTCCTCAGTATCTAAATCACTGGTTTCACCAGCTTGCAGATCTTTACTAAGTAGTTCAAAGCTTTCTTCTTGTTCTTCGTCACCACATGTAGGTCCCAACTGCTGTTGACTTTTATCATTACAGTCTTTATCTGTTTCAACATTATCGATCACTTTTTGCACTTCTTCACTCTTGAGTTCAAAACTTGATTCCTCACCTGAATCGTTTTCCATCTGTTTCAAACATGTATCACTGTCACGTGACGGCAAACTTACCACTTTAAGTTCTTCCATTTCTGGTCTAACATTAGCCACTCTTGCAGGAGTTATACCAGGACCTGTATCTATACGATTTGGTAGTGAAATGCCTGTTCTAATAGGATCCCCTGCCTGTTTTCTACGGGTCAGTGAACCGTCTGGTGGGGGTACGAACTGATCATCTCTGGGTGAGTAAAAAAGAGAGGTACTATTTTCAGTTCCATTTTGATCAGAGTGGGTCAAATGTTCACTCTGCATACTACTAAATTCCTCAAAGTTGGCAATGTCTAGAGGCCTAGCAGAACTGTGTGCATTGTCTGGGTTATACCCGAGAGCATATGACAAACTTGAAGATGGCTGTGTGCTGTCATAGTTCAACCCGCCTGACGGATGACCAGATACATGTGTCTCATCAATCTTCTCAGTCTGTCGGGTCATTGGAGCTGAAAACAGTAAATTTTTTTAACCCTTTACTTTATATCACAATTACGTAAAATCTTCCAAAAGGGAAGTCAGTTATATAATTTATAAATAATACACACTCTTTACTTTCGAATTTTCGAACACTTGTTCTTTATCAAGAAA
The DNA here is from genome assembly GCA_038501625.1 of Corbicula japonica. Classification (NCBI taxonomy): domain Eukaryota; kingdom Metazoa; phylum Mollusca; class Bivalvia; order Venerida; family Cyrenidae; genus Corbicula; species Corbicula japonica. Next base: position 2,151,227 of record JAZAYU010000094.1, on the reverse strand, counting down.
AATACAGAAATAATTGTGTTTAAGTAAAATCCATGTTGCAAGCGAATTGTTGATACAACAATACGCTTGCAACATGGATTTTACTTAAACACAATTATTTCTGTATTTTTCTTGATAAAGAACAAGTGTTCGAAAATTCGAAAGTAAAGAGTGTGCTTTACTTTATATATATGCATTTTATCACCTGTGCAAACAGTGTAGATCCAGATCGACCAGTACATTCTTGCCATCTGATAAATATCTGCACTGTTTGCTTTTGGTCAGAAATAACCTGATAAATAAACAAGAGTGTCAAAGTGCCACAAAATATGTCCATCGAAATTTTTGTAAATGGTTGAAAATTTGGACAGAAAGGCGTTTACATAGTAACATGTATACACACAAGCTGCAGGAATCCTTATAAACCAAATGAATTAGCCAAACTTAATAACAAACATTGTTACATGTACGTCCGTATGATGCCGTTACTTAAAAAATAGCTCGAAAGGTGTTATGGACAATTCAAACTCATGATAACTCAAAGTTTGAGATAATTCGAAGTAAATCATCGGTCCCTTGGGTATTCAAGTTATCGCAATTTGCAGAGGTGTCAATTATATCAAAGGAACCATGTACTACTATATGGATAATAGATTATATACCAGCCACATAAATAGTATCAGGGGATTTAAATGCTGGCTGGTTATAGACTTCGCCAAGTTTCATGAAGATTGGACAACAACTGTTTGAATAAGAGAGCAAGACAAGGTGAATTTGCCATTTTTGCATAAATATAGTCTGAAGTGCCAGAAGTGATTTGGCTTGTTATCCATCATGGTCCAGATATTATGTCAATAAACATTTTGCCCAAGTCATATGAAGAACAGACCACAACTGTTTGATTTGGAGAGTAGACATGGTGAATTTGCTATTTTTTGTTAAAATGAAGGGCCATAACTCTGAAGTGGCTGAAGCAATTTGGCTGGTTATTAAATTTGTTATTTCCTCTGTATGCCTTTAATTTACTGTATAATTTTATTTCTTCTGTAAATCCCGCACTACTCTTTGTGTACAATAAATATCAATCAAAAGGGTATAACTTAACACTTTCCTCCATAAGCACACCTTTATTGCATTGGCGAACATGTTTTGATCCAGATCAGCCGGCACATCCGTGCCATCGGATCAGGATCTAAACTGTTTGCTTTTTGATTTGTTAGGTTATTTCTGACCAAAATGCGACCAGTGCAGATCCTGATCAGATGGCACAGATGTGCCGGCTGATCTGGATCTACACTGGTCTCACATGCGTAAAATGGGTATATATGGAGGAAAGGGAGGAAATGACAGACTGATTAATCTGCAAGAGATTGTATGTCTAGACTAAGAAAATGTTTATCTTACCAACTTTCACTACAGGTCTCTTTGTTGCTTTACCTAAAAAAGAGGAAGTTTAATCATTTAATCTAATTTAATTTAAAGAATATTTTCTACATGTACTAATGAGTTAACAATCATCAAGTTCTAATCCACCAAAATCTGCCTTATTAAAATCATTGACAATATATCTGATGGAATTTAACCCTTTCCTCCATAAACACAACTTTATTGCGAGGGTGAACAGTTTAGATCCAGATCCGCTGGCACATCTGTGCCCTCTGATCAGGATCTAAATTGTTTGCTTTTAGATTAATTAGGTTATTTCTGACTAAAATGCGACCAGTGCAGATCCTGATCAGACAGCAGGGATGTGCCGGCTGGTCAGGATCTACACTGGTAGCACATGCATAAAAATGCGTATATATGGGAGAAAGAGTTAAAATGTTTTTCAATGATATAGCTTATTTTTGTCTCATTGCAATGTAGATCCTTCTACACCTGGTACAACAGTTTGAGAACTACAAGTTGTTTCATATAATTTAACTTTTTATTTAATTGATACAAATTATATCCCTTCTGCAACCAGTAGATCCAGATTGGCCTCACATTCCTGCAGTCTGATCTGGATCTACACTGTTTGCTAGCCTACCTCACATTCCTGCAGTCTGGTCTGGATCCACACTGTTTGCTAGCCTACCTCACATTCCTGCAGTCTGATCTGGATCCAAACTGTTTGCTAGCCTACCTCACATTCCTGCAGTCTGATCTGGATCCACACTGTTTGCTAGCCTACCTCACATTCCTGCAGTCTGATCTGGATCCAAACTGTTTGCTAGCCTACTGAAACTAAACTTTCTTTGTATAAAACCTGCACAGAAAAACTTGCAGAAAAACCACAAACTGACCATGGAATGCAATACCTAGCAACTCACCGAAGCCACTAGGCTGATCAGGCAGCTGTGCCGGTGGGCCACCACTACAGTTTCTGGACAGTTCAGGTCTACAAGCTGGTACATTCACCCTGTCTCCTGATTCAAGCCCTGTAATATTATATTGTCATATCAGTTTCTAATATAACTGATAGATAAATAACAGTAAGAGTGTTGTTTAGCATAACATAAACATTGCATAATATTATTCTTCATCAACTTACTTATGTCATTGTTAGATTCATTGTTGAAGGTATGATGCAGACCTGCATGTTAGTAATGGACCTAAACAGTCAGATTTAAACTAGCTAAGCTGATTGTCAGTGCACTTCCTATACATGTGTGATCCAAGCAGAAGAACGCAGAACATGTACAATACTTAAAATTATTTGCTAACCATTTTATTTTAGGAATTTGCCTTTAATTACCGTATAGTTGTTTTTTTTCGCAACCAAAAATTTGTCGAGATTTTTGCCATAATTTAAATTTTCACAGTTGTAATTTTAGCAAATTTGTGCCCGCAGAAATTGTCGCATTTTCAATGGTTGCAGTGCAACCATATTGCTACCTTTCCTATAATCCTGTACCAGCAAAATTAATGTACATAGTAAAAATGTTTGGTATGGTGTTAAAGCTGTGCATTTAACAGTGGCATTTTATCAAATTTTTATAACAGCAAATTGTCTGTAGCATAATTAACCTATAACCCGTCGGGGCGCTTATAAAGCCTTTACATACAGCTTACCGGTATTAAGTAACGATCATCTGCATTGTTTGTACGGAATAGTATATGCAGCAAACCTGTGATTTAACGCATGTCATCAATACCAGAGATTTCGACTCTCATACTATTGATTGTATTGGTACTTATCTAATTCGCCTTAAGTGATTACTACATGTGTGCACTATAAGATACACTCAGTTAACCCAGAATATTTAGAAATTGCAACAGAAGTTATAATCAAGAGTAAGGTACAGTCTAGCAATATGGTGAAAATAAAGTTTGGATTTTTTGGTGTTTAGCGAATTCACATCGGTGGCAAATATAGCGAAAATATTCATCTCGCAAAAAAAACATAATACGGTTTATGTGCCGCCAGTGTAGAACCAGATCATCTACCATCTGATCTGAATCTCCAATTGTTTCTTCGTGGTTTGAAATAACCTTATAAATCTAAGAACAAACAGTGTAGATCAGACTACATGGAAGTGGAGGTTAATCTTCATCAATACTGTTAACCCTTTCCTCCATAGACACACCTTTATTGCATGGGCGAACAGTTTAGATCCAGATCAGCCGGCACATCTGTGCCGTCTGATCAGGATCTAAACTGTTTGCTTTTTGATTCATAGGTTGTTTCTGACCCAAATGCGACCAGTGCAGGTCCTGATCGGACGGCACGGATGTGCCAGCTGATCTGGATCTACACTGGTTGCACATGCGTAAAATGTGTATATATGGAGGAAAGGGATAATCCGCAGATTATAGGCCATAGTAGATCAGTGTAGATCCAGATCAGCACATAGGCAAACAGTGTAGATCCAGATCAGCACATAGGCAAACAGTGTAGATCCAGATCAGCACATAGGCAAACAGTGAAGATCCAGATCAGCACATAGGCAAACAGTGTAGATCCAGATCAGCACATAGGCAAACAGTGTAGATCCGGATCAGCACATAGGCAAACAGTGTAGATCCAGATCAGCACATAGGCAAACAGTGTAGATCCAGATCAGCACATAGGCAAACAGTGTAGATCCAGATCAGCATGCACATCAGTGCTATCTCATCCACATCTACACTGACGGTTTTTTTTATTCATTAGGTTATCTCTGACCAAGATGCAAACAGTGAAAATCCTGTGCAGACAGCATGGATGTGCTAGCTGATCTGAATCTACACTGTTCCCACATGTTCAAATGTATATGTGGAGTAAAAGGTTAAACATGTGAAGAGTACCTGATACAGATTCAATAGCCTCTCTTTCATTATCCATGGTGTGAGCAACCTCCAAGCTTTCAGATGTATCTTCACCACTACAATCAAATGAGCCAGACCCTTCTCTACAAACTTCTAACACAGCATAATTCTTTCTAGAACTGTTAAGTATAAAGTTACACTTGCTGAACGTATTATTATGAAAAGAGACCCTTGTATTTCCATTTAAGTTCTTTTTGGATGTTTGCGTCGGTTTAGGTTCACCAGAGAGCTGGTCTTCCTCTACATTAATGTCTGTACAGTCCACAGACTGATTCACACTTACACAAGTTTTACAACAGTTACTGGTATTAACTGTAGTGTGTCCTATTGCACCCTCTATATCTTCCTCGGTCAAGTTAAGACGTTTTGTGCTTTCAACATCCGAATTTTCAGAGTGCTGTATATTTCTTTCTGGTGGGAGTGATAGAGCTTTGGATTGTTTTGCTTGCAACAACTTTAAGTGTTCCTTATGATTTATTTCTTGATTTAGATCATTTTCTTGTCCTGCATTTTCCCTACATTCACTCTGTGGAATACCAGCAGGCTCTCCACTCCCAACTTCTTGTAATTCCTCTATCTGAACAGGTGTAATTCTGTTCTGAGAAGGTCCAGTAACAAGATTATTAATTTGTAAAGGTACACCATTCATGTTCTGGAATCCATTTGGAGCTGGAAGTTCATTTACAAGACCATGTAGTTGGTAAATACCATTTTGCATTCCATTTGCATGACCATTCAAATGCTGTAAACCATTTGGTTGTCCATTTGCATGAACATTCATATGCTGTAAACCATTTGGTTGTCCATTTGCATGAACATTCAAATGCTGTATACCATTTCGGTTGTCCATTTGCATGACCATTCATATGCTGTATACCATTTGGTTGTCCATTTGCATAAACATTCATATGCTGTAAACCATTTGGTTGTCCATTTGCATGAACATTCATATGCTGTAAACCATTTGGTTGTCCATTAACCATATATAGCCCATTTCGGAAACTAAGTTCAACGTTATAGGTTGGTGTTGTTATTTCTGTTAGCTGGTTATCCACGAGTGGAGCAGTTTCTCTTGAAGGGGAAGTTGGAGATGAGGCTAAAACAACAATTCAAACATTAACCCATTCCTGTACAGATACACCTTTATTGCTAGGGCGAACAGTTTAGATCCAGATCAGCCGGCACATCCGTGCTGTCTGATCAGGATCTAAACTGTTCGCTTTTTGATTCATTAGGTTATTTCTGACCAAAATGCGACCAGTGCAGATCCTGATCAGACGGCACGGATGTGCCGGCTGATCTGGATCTACACTGGTCGCACATGCGTAAAAATGCGTATCAATACAGGAAACGGTTAACAAACAGTATAAATCATGAACATCAATGTGCTACAATAGCATTGTATAAAAACTTCAGATTTTTTGTTCAAATGAATATATTAAGCCTTTCACTGCCATAAGGACGGCATATGCTGATTCTATATATAGACCAGCATGCAAAGCGGGGTTTCTATGCTGACGTAGGCAGATCATTGAAATATTGACCAATAATGTTATTGCTTTCGTTTTCACATGTAAACATAGTAATTACGTCGATATATCTATAAATAAACAGCCTCATTCTGACCTTGGTATTGGTATTTGTTTATGTGGTAAAAAGCTATTGGCACTGACGACGTCAATTCGGGTTTTCGATGTTGGCAGCGAAAGGGTTAACCAAAGGCACATCTATGAAAATATTTGATGGCAGTAAAAGGAAAAGCATTACTTACATGAGATTCTGTGTTTTTTGAAGAGATAAACTATGACACAAACAATCCTGAAAAAGAAAGAACAAGGCCATCCGAGTTTTTAATGCAATACAATGGTCCCATTCTGGTGAACACACCTATCAATAATTATATATTAGTAATCTGTACATTGGAAGAAAATTGCTTGAAAATGAAATTCACCTTAATCTGTGTACCAAGTTTCATTATCATATATTTTTTTACTTTTCAGGTATTCTACATGTACTTTTAATATTGATTCTTTTAATATTTTTAGCAACGCCACCTGACTAAATTAGACCTCAGGTAAAAATAAAAGACTGTGCAAAATTCTAACATTTTCATTTAAATGTATGCAAAGTTTCTAGAAAAGACTGAGTAATTGTATAGTTATTAAAATATTTTGTTTTTCTATTTTAGAAATCTCCTGACCTATGACCTCTGGTGAAAAATATGTATGCATTATTTTCACATTGCTGCTTAAACGTATACCAAGATTTGTGAAAATACCTTGAATAATTTTCAAGTTATTCAAGTATCAAGTGTTTTTATATTTTTCTAACAATCAACTAAATTTATACCAAGTTTTGCAAAAAGATCTTGACTATTGCTTAAGTTAATGCTTGATCAAGTTTGTTTTTTGGTAAATTGCACATTGTCATCTTCATGTATACCAATTTTGCAGAAAGATCATGACATTATACTTAAATTTGCCAGTTATTGCACGATCCAGTTTTTGTGGAAGGACAGACGGGAAAAACATAATTTAACCCCAGGTACTTGGGTATGGGACAAATAATGTGAGAATCAACAATTATTAAATTTTGGAACAATGTGAAAATGTCTTACAATCAATTATTGATATCTCCCACCCCCTACAAAACCCAACAATGAAACTGACTCAGATAGTTGGTGTTTAACACATGGCAAAATAGCTATTGTTTATGGAAATCTGATTTTCATTTTAGTTATCAAGACACGTCTTTTATTTAAGGTAAAATAACAAATCACCATTCTTATGTAACACATAACAGATGTCATAAAAGCTACATCTTTTTTTAACCGTAATAGATTCTTAAATGTTTAACTGTGTGAAGAAGTCCTTACAAAAGGAGAACAACAGCAGCAACAACAACAGCAACAACATTAAGGTTAAGCACGGAGGGAGGACTTGTAGCAATGGTTGACAGCAACTCCACATGGTCTGTTGTAGACTTCTCTGTAACTGCAACAAATAAACACCACCAATTACAGACTCTAACAAATTTGTGGAATTTGTTTACATAAACACTTCATTAATACTGTATCATAACATTAGGAGTTACAATTTTTTTACATACAGTCAAACCTCTCTTAAGCAGCCAGCCAACGGAGTGACAAAAAGTGGCTGCTATACACAGGTGGCTGTTAAAGACAGGTGAAAATGAGAACAAAATGTCAGTTTACGACATATTCAAACTGGCTGTTTGAGACAGGTGGTTGCTTTTCGCAGGTGGCTGCTAAGGTACTATTTTAACCCTTCCCTTCACATTTACAGTCCAGTCGCGATTTTATGAACCGCAATTTTACGAAATAATGGTATACTACAAATAAGGCGGCTGGTCCCGTCCGTATTCCTTCTTTATTCAATATAAAAAAGATGAGATCGAACGAAAATACATTTAACGAAAAATGTGATTTAGCGAATAATTATGACAGTCCCTTAAGCTTATTTACATTGCAATAAACATGCAATTTAAGGAATTTCAGTCAGACAGGTGATTTTCACACTTTTTGAGCGATATCCGTTTTTGGTATTGCTGAGCAATTATCGACCCAAGCTGTTGTGACACGATTAGCTCTGTAAACAGCCAGCAGGTGTGTTTGCTTGAAACAAACAGTTTGAGTGATTAAATGTCAAATGTTGTATAAAATCAGAAACACTTGTATTGCTTGTCATTCTACATCTGCCATTTAATTCTGCATAATCTTATTACTACAGCGATTCTGAGTATTAATTAAATATCTACTGTTATTTCTTTCTTTCGTAACTTATTTGCATTATCACAGTCCGAGTCTTTATTCTGACTATTCTATTTTTATTTCTCTTTGTCTTTTTCTCTTGCGCACCGTTAATGCATTGTCAAATTTTTGACAGTTTAATGTACAGATTAGATGTAATTCAGTAAATAGACATTGGCATGCTGAGCAATTCAGTTGAGGGCCCGGTTTTTTCTGGGAGGATAGCTGAATCAGAATTTTATCAATTTACGATTTTCCTAGTAATCCAATGAAGGTTCCGGGTTATCCGGGAGGATAGCTGGATAGGAAATGTCGGCAACAGGGAAAACAAGAGTGAAGCGACGAAAGGTGCGTACTATTGAGTTCAAGTACCAGACTATTATAAAAGTTGAAAAGGGGTGTCAACAGACAGCTATCGCTAGAGAACTAGCCAGTTTAGATGTATTGATTGATTGATTGATTGATTGATGATAACATGTTATTTCACAATAAAAATAACTACATCGAACATTACTTTTCTTTGTCTTTTTATTTATTGACCTTGACATATCACAGCAATAACGCATTACATGTATGTCATATAACGACATTGACGATTTGCGATGGTACCAACAACCAAAAATATAAAAAATGTGATACCACGAAAAATAACGAATAATCGGCTTGGTTCAATGCCTATTCATTAAATCGCGACTGGACTGTATTACATAATGGCATGGGCGAGTAGATCCAGATCAGCAGTCACATCCATATGATTTTTGATTAATTAGGTAATTTTTTAACCAAAAAGTGATCAGTGCAGATCCTGATCAGATGACATGGGTGAGCTGGCTAATCTGGATCTACACTGGCCTCACATGGGTTGGAGTAAAGGATTAAACACCCATCATTTACAGGCCCGAGTTAAAAAACTTGCAAGACAAAAGCTCTCCAAGAAGACAGCATGCTTGACTATTCCATTCAAGATTAAAAGAGCAACAACTTTGGGCAATCATTCATGTGCAATCGGGAAAGATATAAACAAGTAAATAAGGGAGAAAATTGATTTAATTAACAGAAATAATTCCTTAATGTACCATAAATATTGAACTTAAAGGGGAATAACTATGAAATATTTTTGGAATAGTTAGAAAAGTTATTAGTTATTTATGATTTGGGACATTTACTTTGAGTTCAATATTAATCACTTAAATAATGTTACAGAATAAAAACTTTAACACAAACTCAAATGAAAATATGGCTTAACTGAAAGTGACATAGATTATGATGGTGGAAATGTTTTTCAAGTTTGAAGTTGATATCTGTATAAGTTCCCATGTTAAGGGCCAAGTGCATAAAAACTTTAACACAAAGTCTCAGTGAAAAAAAAGGGGTTTAACTTTAAAATAATGGTAGAGTTATGGGTCTTTGTGGTTATGGTTAAGAGTATAACAGAGACTATATATTCTAAGTCTGAAGTTGATATCTCATGTAGTTTCAAAGTTATGGACTGAATTCATACTATGGTTAATGCTAAAACAAAGTTCAAAAGGGGCATAACATTTTGGGTCTTGTTGATAATGATGTAGACACTGATTGTAAAAATATATTCCAAGTTTCAAAGTAATATCTCAAGAAGTTCCAAAGTTAAGGACAACTGCATAAGTGAAAAAGGTGCATAACTCAAAAAATATTGGTAGCAGTTATGGGTCTTGTTGGAAATGATGTAGCTTTTGATGGAATATATATTCCAAGTTTCAAGGTGGTATCTCAAGTAGTTTCAAAGTTATTGACCCAAGTGCATATATTGGTTTACAGACGCCAACGCCGCCGCCGGGTTGAGTATGATAGCTCCCTATTCTTAGAATAGTTGAGCTAACAAAAATGAAAACACATTATAGTCAATAGTGTTTCTTGTAATTATTCTTGTTTTGCTCTTCTTTCTTCTTAACAAAATACTGAAAATATGTGTATACAGATAATCATTTTTAAGACCAGTGTAGACCTTACCAGGCAAGGCATAGAGGGTCTAGTGCATTTATTTGCTGACTTTTGTTCTTATCTAATCAAGGAACCCATTAAAAATTGTAATCACTGATTAATTTGTCAAAATTGAGTGGAAAGATGAAGTTAAGTAAAACAATCCTAAAAAAACATTACAAAATTCTAAAGTTGAAGTCTAATTTCTCTTTGTGAAGATGTGTAATGTAACATACCAGTAGATACCGTAGTGGATGTCTCTTTAACACGTGCATAGTGCTCATCTGGGCCAGTTCTGTAATACAAATTCTTGATTAACAATTCACTCCATAAGTATGCCTTTATTTCATGGGCAAACAGTGTAGATCTAGATCAGCCAGCACATCCAAGCCATCTGATCAGGATCAACCCTTTTTGCATTTTGATTACTTAGGGTATTTCATACAAATCAGCAAACAGTGCAGATCCTGATCAGAAGGCAAAGATGTGCCAGCTGATCTGGATCTATTCGCACATGTGATCAATGATTGTTCAGATAGAAGAAATCGAGAGTTAATTGTAAGACTGTATCATTGCTTTTTAATTCCATTTTAGACAGACTGCCTCATATAAGCGTAGTTAAACACGAACTAATAAAGTGCAGAATAGCAAGCAATCAAAACTGGATTATCCAACATATTGTTAAAGTCACATTGCCGGTCCTATGGATCTTATATTTAGCTAAAAAAGAGATACAATTCCCCTCAAATGGCATACATGTAACTCATAATCCGATCAACCTTTTTTGGGGGTTTGTACCAACTAGCTCAGTCGGTAGCATTTACAGAATTGCATAGCTAGGCACTGTTGCCATGGCAGTGCTAGTTCCCTCCAAAACAACAACAAAAACACGCTTCTACACAAGGCCCGATTATATTAGAGCAGTTAAAGTGAAACTGACACAAAAATATGTAAAAAAAAGTCTTTATTAATGACTATGCTATACCTTACAGCTGTACAGTGATCATCTACTGACCATTAGCAATCTAAACACCATGATTTGTTCCTATTGGTCAAACTGTTATTGGTCAAAAACCACATTTTTAATCAAAGTTCACAGTGAAACTGGTGTTTTGATCCCAAAATTAACATGTCATCTGCTTAACGAGATCAATAAATAAACAATGTTTGATGACTGTAGGTGAAACCATTCTTCAGTCAATGATCAAATACACATTTTTTTTATTGAAGGTCACAGTGAACTTGACCTTTTGAACCCCAGAGTAAAAATGGTAATCTGCTTACCATAATAATAAAGACACCAACTGGGTAGGCACAGTAAGTTGTTGTTTGCTTCATACAGTTCAGTTTTTTAAGTTTTCATTTTGAACATAATTTTAGCAATATTATATAGTTATTTGGTTTTTTGACAGGGAATGTGAGGATATATTGCCGGTCTGGGTGTCATATTACCCGAGCCACAGGCGAGGGATAATATGACACCCAGACCGGCAATATATCCTCACATACCCTTTCAAGGAACCAAATAATTGTTTTATTATACTGCAAAGACTTTTTCAGACAAAATTAATAAGAAAACATCGATTTTTCGATTATTTCGCTAATTTAATGCCGAACAGCTTAATTCCCCTCTGAGAACCTCAATAATTACATGTCTGACGTCATTAATTTACCTGCATGACGTCACTTCTATAGAAATTGAATGGACTATCCATTTGATTTTTATTCACAAAATTTGAGAATAATCTGATCGTTTTCAACGTTAAAAACATAACATAAATATTTTCTGTAACAATTTTAGTAATTCCTAAGCATACTGCTTTATAATTTACAAGATCGGCTTCAAATTATGCATTTTTACGGAAATTCAAAACAAAATGGCGGACGACAACAAAAGGTGGGAGGCCAGACAGGGAAATTAAGGCACGTGCAGTTCATATCTACGGCCGATCCGTAAATACGGATATACATCAGCAGCAAATTATCCTATCAAATTCAAGGAAATTTCTTTGCAGTATAATAAAAGATCTTTAAAAAAAAGTGCAATATAAGCATTTGTAATAAATAATACTAAAAAGAAAGTTTTTGAAGTGTTTTAATTTGAAATCAACACCCTAGGACCCTCTGAACTTTTTAGCAATTAAAAAAAAAACAATTACCGTATTTTCCCGCTTATAAGGCGATCCGCTTATAAGACGGGACCCCTACTTTGCCGCCAAAATCTGAGTTTTTTGTATAGACCCGTTTATAAGACGGGGTGAATTTTCAGTGAGTTCAGACCCGAAATTTTAGAATTTCGCAAAAAAAATCGGCGAAATTTTTGGCAAATGTAACATTTTCGAAGCTACGTAACTGGAACATATCCTTATAAGAGTGAATTTAGACCAAAAAAATCGGCAATTTTTTCGGTAAATTTAAGATTTTCGAGGCTCCGTAAGTGGAAAACATCCTAATAAATGTGAATTTCGCAAACAAAATCGGCGAAAAATCGGCATTTTTTCGGGAAAATTTAATATTTTCGAAGTTCCGTCATTGGAACATTTCCTAATAAGTGTGAATTTCGAAACATATCGGCTAAAAGTCGGCAAATTTTTCGGTAAAATTTATATTTTCGATGCTCCGTCATTAACATATCATAATAACTGTGAATTTCTCAAAAAAATCTGAGAAAAATCGGCAATGTTTTCGGCAAGTGCAATATAAAAAGTTTTATAGATCTCTCTCTATCGTGATACCTCTAAGATTATTGCATTTAACCGTTAATTTCAGTCTTTGCCCGTATGCAAGCTTTTGACACTCGAATATTAATCTATTGTCCAGATGTTAAATTCAATTAAACTTTGTCAAAGGCGAATAGCAAGAACAATCAAGCCACGGGGCAAACAAACTGTATTCTGTCACTTCAATTCATGCAGAGTTTGTGTCATATAATCTGAATTTTCGAGTTTGCAAGAGGTGTTGACAGCAATGTCTGTTAATCAATTTACAATACCTGGTGACAGATTCAAACAACACAGCCTTAGGCAATTATAATGGCTGTGACAATTTTCTTCAAACTGAAAAGCAGTGGGAAAATTTGAAATTATAACAATATGCAAACTGGCTAAAATATTCAATTACCATTATAACTCTCGCCAACATGAACAGTGAACTATGCCAATTATATCATAATAAATAATAGTCTTTACAACAAACATTGCTTATATCAACATCGAGTGCTGTCCATAATAATTCCTAAATTATATCTTCAATATGAAAAAGATTTATAAAATTTTTTATTACTAAATCAAGACAAAAAATCGGTCAAACTTATTTTACAAATGCTCGTCGGAAATCAATTAACGAAAAATTACCGATAGATAATGGTCAGATTTAAAAAATCGTAAGTTTTTATAAGAAACTTTAAAAAGTACCTGCCAAAAAACGAGATATTCTTGTAGATCGCGCTTATAAGACGGGTCCCCTACTTTTAAGGCTATTTTCCAAGGAAAAAAACCCGTCTTATAAGCGGGAAAATACGGTATATTTTATATGTTCAAACTCCAGTATAAAGAGTTCACAGAGTCTGCAGTCTTTCAAGCTGGCCGAGGTCCCAAGGTTGTAAAGACTGAGAGTGGTCGCCATTTCAGCCAATCAGTGAGATTTGAGACTGGTTTCCGTTCTCAGTTTTATAACCTTCAGCCCAGGAGAGTACATGTTTCACTTACTGAAGTAAGGTGACATTGAAAGTGCATGGTTCACAGCCTGTCTTGTTCTTGTACGTATATAGTGGACATCTTTCACAAACTGTAACATAACATTATCTATAATGATTAGGGATATATATAAATGCAACTAGTTTTCAACTACCGTCACTTTTCGAATATAAGCCGCACTCATGTATAAGCCGCAGTGCCCTCGCCCGCCCCCCCCCCCCCCCAAACCTGATGAAAAAGATGAAAATGGCTTAATGAAGTGTATAAGCAGCCAAACCTGTGTATTAGCCGCACCCATAACTTTTTACCGCCAAATTCTGGGGAAAAAAAATGTGTGGCTTATATTCAAACAATGACGGTATTTCGTATATCAATAAAAAAAATCTAATTCCAATCCAGGTATAATGAACCCTTTCCTCTATATATATGCATTTTTATGCATGTGCGACCAGTGTAGATCCAGATCAGCCGGCACATCCATGCCGTCTGATCAGGATCTGCACTGGTCGCATTTTGGTCAGAAATAACCTAATGAATCATAAAGCAAACAGTGTAGATCCTGATCAGACGGCATGGATTCACTGTTTGCCCACACAATAAAGGTGTGTCTGTGGAGGAAAGGGTTAACATTGATGTTGGCTTAAATTTTTACTCCATAATCAGTGCTGATATCCTCTATGTAACAAGTGTAGATCCAGATCTGTCAGCACATCTATGCAGTTAATGAGGATTCAACAATCATTAGGCTGTTTCTGACCAAGAAGCTGAAAGTGCAGATCCAGACAAGATCCAGACAAGACTGCATGGATGAACTGGATCAAAACTGATGGCAAATGGAATATAAGGAGTATACATGCAGTACAGAGTTAACCCTTTACTCCATATAAAACCGCATTTTTACGATGTGGGACCAGTGTAGATCCAGATCAGCCAGCACATCCGTGCCGTCTGATCAGGATCTGCACTGGTTGCATTTCGGTCAGGAAAAACTTCCTGTATCAAAAAGCAAACAGTTTAGACCCTGATCAGACAGCACAGATGTGCCGGCTGATCTGGATCTAAACTGTTCGCCCAGGCAATAAATGTTTGTCTATGATAGAGAGTTAACAGTTATTCATTTTTCACTTTCATTATATTAAATTTTCTTCAATGTGCAGAAATGAAAAAGTTCAAAAAAGCATTTTATAATATTGTCAAAAACATCATTTCAACAACAAAAAGTGTACCAAAAAACAATTTTTCAACCACAATTTTTTAAAAGGAGAACCAAAAAACAAGTTTTCCACGACAATTTTTCAAAAATAAAAGTGTGTCAAAAACCAACTTATCAACAACAATTCTTTAAAAACAAGAAGTGTGTCAAAAACAACTGCCTAACAACAAATGTTCAAAAGTAAGAATGAATTGGCTGTGTTAACTGCTTACTTCCACTAGTTCGGTTCATTTGCTCGTTAGAATTACAAAAAGGTTGTAGATCACATTCCCCAACATCATCTGGTTTCCAACACTCTTCAAACTTACACTCACACGGATATCCAAACCATGGTATAAGATTTTCCTTTGCAGGCCTTTTGTCAATCAGACCATCTGAAAATACAGGCAGTATAAGATCAGTATCCCTTACACTGGTACACTTACTTCCAGTCTCCCGGTTCAAATGGTAGTTAGGCATACAAGGTTGAATATGATTACAGTCGTCATCAATCAGTCTGTAGCAGTTTTCAAACTGACACTCGCACTCCAACGGGAAGTTGTAAGACATTATCTTCCTGGCTGGTTTCTGGTCATCTATAAAACAGATATAAGTGCTTAACCCTTTCCTCCATAAATATGCATTTTTGCAGTTTTGAGCATGTGCGACCAGTGAAGATCCAGATCAGCTGGAACATCATTCTGTGCCGTCTGATCAGAATCTGCACTGGTCGCATTTTGGTCAGAAATAACCTAATGAATCATAAAGCTAACAGTTTAGGTCCTGATCAGACGGCACAGATGCAACAAAATCTTTTTTTAATTCATAAACCATCGCATAGTGGTTAAGCTACTGGGATTTTTTTTATCAAATATAAGACCCCTTAATTTTTTTTATCAAGATAAGGACTTTGAATGATTTTAATGATTTCAAACAATGGACAAGGAGCCGAAAACTTAAAAAAAATGACCATAAACACAGGTGAGTTTGAAAAATTAGCATCTCTACGGAATATTACGATATTTAAGCTATTTATACATGTCATGATATACCATTTTAGTTATGGATTCAACTTGTGGTTCTCTGGAAAGGAAGTGGGGTTCAATCATAGATAAAAAGTTTGTCGATATTTCACCATTTATAATTCACTTTAATTTCTAGAGATCACAGCCAGTGCTAATTTGCAATACATAATTTTCAACATATTCTTTGAAGAATGTACAGGGATTCATTAAAAACAAGAAGCGCCACAATGTGTCGAAACCAGGTTTTAAGCGACCAAGTATTGATGGACAGGAATTATGAAGAAAAGATGACAGTCAACACAAAATCTACAAACAGAGAATGTTGATTCAATAGGTAAGATAAAATACATAGCTATACATTTTAAGTTAAGCTTTACCCTTGTCACCATTTATACTCGTTTTTATACTGGGTCTGGATCTGCACTAGATGTGCTGAAGGCTGAAGAATTTATGGCGTACGAAAAGGCTCAAAAGGTAAAAAGTGCTGGTGCACCTATAAATTTATGCGTCCAACATATAAATTTACTGATGCACCTGTAAATTAGCCGTGCACCATTTTTGAAAATTGAAAGGGAATCTGTAAAATAGCGGTGGACCTACAAAAATATACGTCCGTCTTATAAATTTTATGCACTCAACGTATAAATTACTGATGCAACCCTAATTTACAAGTACATCGGCATTATGAAAATGATCAACCAATGACAACCCTTGTTTCAAACAGTTGTGTTTGCTGAAAACATATACTAACAAGAGGGCCATGATGGCCCTATATCGCTCACCTGAGTACAAAAGTACTCTCAGCTTTACCCCAGGGCCTACATTTAAATAATGCTGGTAAAGGGTCTCTTCACAATACTCAACACAAAATATCTAAGGTCTAGTCACATTAGTTTCAGAGAAAAATGATTATTTATGTTTTCCTTTATAAATCAATGTAAACTAAGAGAACCCTGGGGCATGGCCAATTTTGGCCCAGGGGACATAATTTGAACAAACTTGGTAGATATCCACTAGACAATGCTACATACCAAATATCTAAGCTTAAGGCATTGAGATTTCCAGTAAGAAGATTTTAAAAAATTGCCTTTTTTACATATTAAGGGCCCCCAGGGCGGGGCCAATATTGACCCCAGGGCCAACATTTAAACAATGTTGGTAAAGGGTCTCTTCACAATACTCAACACCAAATATCTAAGGTCTAGTCCTATTAGTTTTGGAGAAAAAATGATTTTTCATGCTTTCCTATATAAATCAATGTAACCTAAGAGAACCCTGGGGCGTCGCCAATTTCGGCCCAGGGGACATAATTTGAACAGACTTGGTAGACATCCACTAGACAATGCTACATACCAAATATCTAAGCTTTAGGCATTGAGGTTTCAAGTAGAAAGATTTTTAAAGTTTGCCTTTTTCACATATTAAGGGCCCCCGGGGCGGGGACAATTTTGACCCCAGGGCCAACTTTTAAACAAAGTTGATAAAGGGTCTCTACACAATACTCAGCACCAAATATCTAAGATCTAGTCCTATTAGTTTTGAAGAAAAATGATTTTCATGTTTTTCCTATATAACTATATGTAAACCAAGAGAACCCTAGGGAGTGGCAGATTTTGGCCCAGGGGACATAATTTGAACAAATTTAGTAGACATCCATTAGACAATGCTACTTACAAAATATCTAAGCTGTACCCATTGCGGTTTGTGCGAAGAAGCTTTTTAAAGATTTCCTATATAAGTCTATGTAAAATGCAGTGACCCCTGGGCGGGGCCAATTTTGACCCAGGGAAATAATTTGAACAATCTTTGTAGAGTTCCACTAGAGGGTGCTAAATGCCAAATATGTAAGCTCTAGGCCTTGTGGTTTCAGACAAGAAGATTTTTAAAGTTTTTCATATATAAGTCTATGTAAAATGAAGTGACCCCTGGGGCGGGGCCAATTTTGACCCCAGGGAAATAATTTGAACAATTTTTGTAGAGTTCCACTAGAGGATGCTAAATGCCAAATATCTTAGCTCTAGGCCTTGGGTTTCAGACAAGAAGATTTTTAAAGTTTTTCCTATATAAGTCTATGTAAAATGAAGTGACCCCTGGGGCGGGGCCAATTTTGACCCCAGGGAAATCATTTGAACAATCTTTGTAGAGTTCTACTAGAGGATGCTAAATGCCAAATATCTAAGCTCTAGGCCTTGTGGTTTCAGACAAGAAGATTTTTAAAGTTTTTCCTATATAAGTCTGTAAAATGAAGTGACCCCTGGGGTGGGGCCTATTTTGACCCCAGGGAACTAATTTGAACAATCTTTGTAGAGTTCCACTAGAGTGTGCTAAATGCCAAATATCTAAGCTCTAGGCCTTGTGGTTTCAGACAAGAAGATTTTTAAAGTTTTTCCTATATAAGTCTATGTAAAATGAAGTGACCCCTGGGGCGGGGCCAATTTTGACCCCAGGGAAATAACTTGAACAATCTTTGTAGAGTTCCATTAGAGGGTGCTAAATGCCAAATATCTAAGCTCTAGGCCTTGTGGTTTCAGACAAGAAGATTTTTAAAGTTTTTCCTATATAAGTCTATGTAAAATGAAGTGACCCCTGGGGCGGGGCCAATTTTGACCCCAGGGAAATAATTTGAACAATCTTTGTAGAGTTCTTCTAGAGTGTGCTAAATGCCAAATATCTAAGCTCTAGGCCTTGTGGTTTCAGACAAGAAGATTTTAAAAGTTTTTCCTATATAAATCTATGTAAAATGAATGACCCCTGGGGCGGGGCCAATTTTGACCCAGGGAAATAACTTGAACAATCTTTGTAGAGTTCCATTAGAGTGTGCTAAATGCCAAATATCTAAGCTCTAGGCCTTGTGGTTTCAGACAAGAAGATTTTTAAAGTTTTTCCTATATAAGTCTATGTAAAATGAAGTGACCCCTGGGGCGGGGCAAATTTTGACCCCAGGGAAATAATTTGAACAATCTTTGTAGAGTTCCACTAGAGGGTGCTAAATCCCAAATATCTAAGCTCTAGGCCTTGTGGTTTCAGACAAGAAGATTTTTAAAGTTTTTACTATATAAGTCTATGTTAAATGAAGTGACCCCTGGGGCGGGGCCAACTTTGACCCCAGGGAAATAATTTGAACAATCTTTGTAGAGTTCCACTAGAGGGTGCTAAATGCCAAATACACTGCAGACTCTTTATAACGCGGTATAGCGGGTCCATCATCCCGACCGCGTTAATAAGTGAAACCGCGTTATATTTTCCCGCGCAAAATACATGTCCCGATTTTCCCGCGAAAAATACATGACCCGATTTTCTCGCGCAAATATACTACCTAATACACAACTAACTAGATTATGCATAATTCCACGTAACGTCATGATTCCCCACACTGTACTCGACAAATAATATTTCTTACAAGACATACAATTACCAAAGTTCAAATAAAAAAGCAAAACGGCAAGAGACTGACTAATAAAACCAAGATCAAAATCGGATCGGCCTTAAATTATTGTAATGGAATTAAAGACCGTATATCTAGTTTGTTTAGATGCAGAAATATTTTATTTTTTTATGACACAAACTCTGACATTTACGAACGTAAATGTAAAATAAATATTAAAACACTAACCATCGTGAACATATTCCATAATTTATAAGTTACATCCTAATTTTATCTCCAGTATAATATTTCAGTATTATTGCATCATCAACCAACTTAAACCAGCTAAAAAATGCCAAATGTCACGTACACACTTCTTGCAGATCAAACAATTTCATAGCAGAGCCGACAAAACATCACAGTGTCAATACGAGCCGACATTTTTCTTTGAAGTCGCATTTCATTGACAGATATTATCGCTGTTTACCACCATAGTAAAAAAATGCAACATCCATGAAATTAACAGGAAGGCGGATCAAAGCAAAATGTACATCAATGAACTACCGACAGGTTTAAAACATGATTGGGAATATTATTTTGTTTCTTTCTGAATTGTGCGGATTATGTGAAAATTATAGGGACAATCGAATTTAGTAATGGATCAATGATAAACAGTAAGTAAGCATTCACAAGTTTGCCTCGGGCTGATATCTGTCACTGGGAAAGGTGTTAAAACACGGTTGTTTTAGGGATAAAATGTGTGCGTCACTTATGTACATGTTACAATTGTGACTTCCGATTTCGATTTATTTGCCGTTTTACGATCAAAAATGACTTCCGGTTTCATGGTAAAATATGGACTTAAAAAAAATAGGGGATCCACGAGACGACCGCGTTATAATGGAGCGCGGATCTAAACGAAGCGCTCATAAAGAGTCCGCAGTGTATCTAAGCTCTATGCCTTGTGGTTTCAGAGAAGATGATTTTTAAATCAGGCGGTCACAAAAGCTCACCTTGTCACTTCGTGACAGGTGAGCTAATAAACATACCACTGTGACATTCCATCATGCATTTAAATTAATTTAACAACACATAATTATTTCTATAAAGAATTATTTCTTGCATGACTGTCAAAAATATTGCCTGAAAAATCATTAAAAGTCCTTTTATTTATCATAAAAGTCGGGGTACATAAATGCGATAAAAAAAGTCTAAGTAGCTTAACCACTGTGTATCATGTTTGGAATAATTTTGCTTAAACTGGTTGATTGATTCTCTTAATCAATTGTAAGTACTTTTTTACCCTTTCCTCCACATGTACACCTTTTTGACATGGGCAAACAGTTTGATCCAGATCAGCCAGCACATCTGTGTCATCTAATCAGGATCTGCACTGTTAGCCTTTTCATTTGTTATTTAATTTCTGACCAAAAGTTATCAGTGCTTTGATACAGCTGATCTGGATCTACACTGGTGGCACATGCAATAAAATGTGTTTAAATTATGAAGTAAAGGGTTAAATACGAGAAATCAAATATAAATTCATCATTTCACGTTTAATTTTAATAGAATGTACATAGATGTAAACAGATTGCGTGACTTACTAAATTTTCATTAAACAGGAAAGCTGGATGGTTAAGTTTCCATGAATTTATCATCTTTAACCCTCTTGACCGATTCATCAGGTTATATGTAAAGCCAACAATGTAGATCCTGATCAGACGGCACTTATGTGTAGGATGTTGTGGATCTACTATGGTCAAACATGTGATAAAACCCGTATACGTATTTATTTTATGCTTTTCAGTGAAGTATAGAATTTTCCCGGTGAAATAAAAGTGGTATTTCACTGTTTCCAAACAGTGGAATATCATTTTTATTTTCACTGCTTTTTTCACGTTGGTACCTAAACGCACATAACATACCGAATGAGAACGTTGAGAAAACGGGCTCAATTTGGATATTTGACGTCATGACGTCACGTCATAAACAAGCGGTTTTGGCGCCATTTCTTGCCATTTTTCTGTCAAATTCACACAAAGTGTGCACTAAAAGCATAAAATAAAAAGAAAATTTGTTTTTACCAGTGAAAGATAGAAATATATTTCACTCGTGAACTCCGGAATTATGTATTTTCACTCGTGGCTTCGCCACTCGTGAAAATACGAATTCCGGAGCTCACTCGGTGAAATATATTTCTATCTTACACTGGTTAAAACAAATATCCTCTATATATACAGTTTAAAGGGATAAATGACCTCAATGCAGCAACCTATGGACTGACTGTGTTCCTAATGATCAGTGTTAACCATTAAGCAAGTTGTCCTTACATCAGTCAAACAATGTCTCCTTTCACTTATAACACTTATATTTAATGAGTGTCTTCCTGGGACAACAATCAATCAAGTTCTTGTTATTGACATCTGTGTTTAAAACAAAAAATGTGTATTTTGCCTTATACTCTAGTTTAACCCTTTCCTCCATAGATACACCTTTATTGCATGGGCGAACAGTTTAGATCTAGATCAGCCGGCACATCCATGCCATCTGATCAGGATCTAAACTGTTCGCTTTTTTTATTTGTAAGGTTATTTCTAACCAAAATGCAACCAGTGCAGATCTTGATCAGACGGCACAGCTTTGCTGGTTGATCTGGATCTACACTGGTCACACATTTGTAAAAATGCGTATATATGGAGGAAATGGTTAAATCTTACTTTCGAATGTTTGCTGCAACACTGATCTAACTCATATAGAATTATGATGGAGACAGTCCAGTTTTATGAATTATGATGGAGACAGTCCAGTTTTATGAATTATGATGGAGACAGTCCAGTTTTATGAACTATGATGGAGACAGTCCAGTTTAATGAACTATGATGGAGACAGTCCAGTTTTATGAATTATGATGGAGACAGTCCAGTTTTATGAATTATGATGGAGACAGTCCAGTTTTATGAACTATGATGGAGACAGTCCAGTTTTGCATCAAACCCTTGTAATGGTCACTTCACAATTCAAACTTGGCTGTATTCGTATCAGTGCTGGAGGCTATAAAACGGAGATTGGAAACCAGTCTCAAATCTCAAGCATCTGATTGGCTGAAATGGCGACCAGTTTGTGGGGGCATAAAAATATCAAAACTGGAGTTATCATTCTTGTTGTCACAAATGGAGTTGTTCATGCTGATGATATATTCCAAGTACGAAGTGAATAGGACAAGTACTTTCAAAATTACAGCCAACATTTTTTCAAGTTTCATGTTAAAGCTGGGGGACTACTGCTGCCGCTGCTACCATCAACGATGACGTTGCCAGACAAAAGGATCCCTATGTGTCTGCCTGTTATCGCAGGAGACACAAAAAGGAACTGTGGAGATCTTAATAAGATGGCACAGATGTGCCAGCTGATCTAGATCTACTCTGTTCACACATATGATCAAACCTGTATAATATTGTGGAAAGGCGTAATGGGAAATAAAACTTACCAATCGGGCAATTGTCATGATTTTTTACTTTTTTGAAGCATTTGGCATTTCCGATATCCAGTGACGAAATATTATTCACTTGTAAATATCCAGGATCACACTCTTTACAGCTGTCACTGGAGCCAGTGTGATTGCACTCTTCTATCTCATAACCTAAAACATAAAGGAAAACAAGTCAACACTGTGGGACCAACTTCACCCAATTACCCCTTTCATCCATATATACACATTTTTATGCATGTGCGACCAGTGTAGATCCAGATCAGCCGGCACATCCGTGCCATCTGATCAGGATCTGCACTGGTCTCATTTTGGTCAGATATAACCTAATAAATCAACAAGAGGGTCCATAGGACCCTGGGCCGCTCACCTGTCAACAACTGCTCAATGGTTGAAAGAGTTGTGTGCAAGTTTGGTAAAATCAAGTCAAGCTAGAAATGTGTCCATAGGACACGGATGCCCCCGCTATGCATCGTTTTCAGATACTAAAGTGCAATGATGGGAATAATAGCATTTCAAAGATAGTGAAGTTCGAGTAATTATAAGAATATGCATAAACTTGATGATCAAGTAAATTATTTGTATTTGTGGCACTGTTGTGTTCTCATTACGGAAATGTCTGTGAAGAAGTTGGTGGAAATGCAATGCAATGTCATAGTGAACATTTGTGCCAAGTTATTTTGAAATCCCTTCATTCATAAAGAAGTTATAGCCCGAACAAGTAAATTCAAGTTTTAGTAACTGTGACCTTGACCTTGGACTTACAGGCATGGGTAATGTATGCAACACACCGCCTTGTCATGGTGAACATTTGTGCCAAGTTATTTTGAAAACCCTCCATTCAAAACAAAGTTATAGCCCGGACAAGAAAATTCTATTATAGTAACAGTGACCTTGACCTTGGACCTTCAGGCTTGGGTATTGTGCGGACACACTGCCTTGTCATAGAGAACATTTGTGCAAAGTTATTATGAAATCCCTCCATTCATAACAAAGTAACAGCCCGGACAAGAGAATTCTATTTTTAGTAACAGTGACCTTGACCTTTGACCTACAGGCATGGGCATGGTACGCGACACATTGCCCTGTCATGGTGAACATTTGTGCCAAGTTATTTTGAAATCCCTCCATTCATAACAAAGTAACAGCCCGTACAAGAAAATTCTATTTTTCGTAGGGATGGGAATGGATACCTAAATCACTATTCCGATAACCGTATCCGGTATCCAGATAATATCCGAATAACCGTATCATTTTATCGACCACAGAAAATGTTGCTGATTTAATATTTTAAATTTAAAAAGCACAAACGTTACACTATATCGCGATCGTTTGAGTCCTCGACCAACCTACCGGGTATATCACGGAAACAAAATATAAGTGAAAATTCTGACCCAACGACTTAACTTTTTAAGTCAATAACGAGTTGAAAAAAATTTAGCTACCGCGAAAAGGTACAAGAAAAGATTCGATAAAATTGGAGTTTTATTTCACTTGGATGCTTGCAAGCGCATACATAATATTCTTTAAACGAAAAATACGCATATAGTCATATGCACTCATATGCAAGGCGATTCATTTTACGAAAATCGGCCTGCACAGCAGCGGAACATGTAAAAACACAGAGTTTACAATAACTACATGAACAAATGCTGTGTAACCAATTTATCGATAAATCACATGTATCGGGTTAAAAATACATGTAAAAGTTATGGTAATAGTTTATTGCATCATCTTATATTTTTGAATATCGGCGACTAACGTTAAATGATTTTTTCCTTTCAAGTCTTTAATGCGGTCATGTCAAAATAACAAACTGTCAAGATTATATTTGCTCAAAATTCTGTTGCAATAAATTGTCAATAATCTGTGGTTTGTTCTCGTTAACGAAAATAATCAAGTTGTTGCAACTTGACAGGTGTCATTTAACACGCTCTGTTCAAGGTACACCAATCAACAAAACAAAAGATCACAGTCTGGAATACAAATCTTCCGGTCTCCCAATTAACCACTATACAAACAATAAACACCTCTTTGTCAACCCTGCTGAGACATCCTGGTCGAGTTACGCCTGGGGAAAACCATGTCAGTATCGAGATTAGTGCAAGCAGTGTAGCGAGTTTTAGAAAGATTTACCAGTTTATATTTTACAAACCTTGAACAAAATACTGAAACTAAATTCGTACGAATTTGAGGGTATTCGGATACGTGAATGGTATCCGGATAAGATCTTACTATTCGGATATTCGGTTATCCGGATAACCGTTCCCATCCCTAATTTTTAGTAACAGTGACCTTGACCTTCGACCTAAAGGCTTGGGCATGTATGTGACATACTGTCTTGATATCGTGAACAATTATACCAAGTTATTTAAAAATCCAATAAGAAATAACAAAGTTACAGAGCAGACAAGATTTTGCAAGAAAATTCTATTTTTAGTAACAGTGACCTTGACCTTGGACCTACAGGCATGGGTATTGTCACGACACACCGCCTTGTTATGGTGAACATTTGTGCCAAGTTATTTTGAAATCCCTCCATTCCAAACGAAGTTAAGGGCAAAGTGTATATTTTTCTTAACACAAAATGTAAGTGAAAAAGGGGCATAATTTGAAAAATATTGGAAGCAGGGTTATGGGTCTTGTTGGTTATGATGTAGAAATTTGATGGTGAAAATATATTTCAAGTTTCAAGGCAGTATCTCCAGTAGTTTTAAAGTTATTGGCAAAATGCATATTTTGCTTAACACAAAATATAAGAAACAAGATATATTCCTATTAAAACTAATGTAAATGGAAGTATCAAAGGGCCATAACTTCTGAACAGAACATTTAAGAGCAAAACCCCACCTTTATGCACAACAACATATCAGGCCAAGCATTGTGGTAAAGTTTCATTGAATTCCCACCAGTAGTGTAGGAGTTGCGTTCATGAGATATATTCCTATTAAAACTAATGTAAATGGAAGTATCAAAGGGCAATAACTTGTGAATGGAACATGTAAGAGCGAAACCCCACCTTTATGCACAACAACATATCAGGCAAAGCATTGTGGTAAAGTTTCATTTAATTGCCACCAGCAGTGTAGGAGGAGTTGCGTTCACGTGATATACTCCTATTAAAACTAATGTAAATGGAAGTATCAAAGGGCCATAACTTGTTAACAGAACATGTAAGAGGGAAACCCCACCTTTATGCACAACAACATATCAGGCCAAGCATTGTGGTAAAGTTTCATTAAATTCCCACCAGTAGTGTAGGAGGAGTTGCGTTCACGAGATATACTCCTTTTAAAACTAATGTAAATGGAAGTATCAAAGGGCCATAACTCATGAACGGAACATGCAGGGTTCCCGCCAGGCCATTTTCGCTTGTCGCATGCGACAAGCCATAATTTCAGGACCCAATATGCGACATGCCATAATTTGTCCGCCATGCCTTATCTCCCACAGTGACTTGTGTACCTGTTGATTGCATTATCAGTATGAAAACTCTTCTTAATAAACAAGAGACATATGATCGCGCCGATAATTGACAGCGTCATCAGCTTTGCGAGTTAACCAATCAGTAACAAGAACTGATGGATAACACATGTCGGCTCCGCCCACATGTTGGCGACAGTTGATTATGACCGCATGTGATATAAATCGCAGCCGAATTACTATTCGTCCGCGTTGTAAGTAATCAGAACAAAACTTTATAAAAATGACTTACTTCTGCCATCTGACCATTTGGAGCAAAGAAGGAAGGAACTAAAGCATCCCCTTTTTGATAATATCCACGGAATTATTCCGTAACATAGTCTCTAATGAAATTCAACAACAGCAACAAAGACTTTTTCATTTCAAGTAAATCGAAAACAAAATAACCTAGCCACTGGCATCGTTTTCAAAACATCGTCGGTTTGATCTAATAACATCGGCAGAAAAAAAGAGAAACACATTTTCAATCCAAAATAAGCTGTAACATCCAGCTAACATTCAATATTGTCATATGCCGCAACGAAAGTTTACACAAATGACGTCATACAGTAGATCGACTTCAAAAGCCGTTTACGGTTATAATTTTTCTTTCTAGACAAAGCGCGGTTAAAATGATCGATTTCATTACAATGGTACGATAATTTTTTTGTTGGGCTTATGTATCAGAGAAAGCATGGCCCATCAAGTTTATGTAAATTATAGAAGTTTTTTTAATATAAAAAGCGCGAGTTATTATTCGCGTTCATATTGTTCTTTAAATGACAAGGCATGGCGCATCATTTCGCACGGGTAGGTATAATTAGTAAATTATACGAGTTTTAATTGCAATCAAAAAAGCGAAAGGTGATATTCGTGGTCCGTTTGTTCTGTATTTGAGAAGAAACGGCGATTACGGAAAAAGAGCGCGGTTCGTGCCAGTTTTGCCGATCTTGAAAAAAGGGATGTAATAAAAAGTGCAACTGTGTAGTTTCCACCATCAAAAATTGTTTTATTGAAAAAAAAAAAGCTTTTAGTTTTCTTGAAACATCTTTATATAATTACAAATAAGCACATTATATTGAAATTTCCATTTATTTAAGTTTTTGTGTTCATATATATTTCTAATTGATATTACATCTAATTACAAATGATCGGATCTGAGGAATTTCAGCCGTTGTAATATAATTAGGATTTGTGTTTCAATTTAAAAAAGCATAAAATTTTTGGGTGTAAGAATTTAATTTACGACTTTTGAATTGTAGCGTTATGCTACCGCATAGAAGAGACTAACAAGGTGTAAGTCTGTTACGGCCAGGAGCCCTCGTCGTGGTCGCTCGGACGAGCTACTAGGACTGCCTCTCTCTAGATCTGGATAGCAACTGCCTTGCTACTCCAGTATATATAGGCCAGTTTATATAATTATTGTAATAACAAGAGGTGTTTGTCAAACACAAATGCCCCCCCTGACGTGCAAGTGATATCTATTAGCATTGAATTTAAATTTTTGGAAATTTAGAGACTTTTGTAAGCTTTAGCAATGAAGGGTACCAGTCATGAAAGCAATTTACAAGACGGTGGAACTCCTATATATCAATAACCAGGTCATCCAATGAGAGGATTACATTTACCTCGACAAACATAAGCGCGTGTAGATTAACCTAGTCTAACACAAAGGATTTTATTGTAATTTAAATCAAATATTCGCTATTGGCGGAGATATAGTAGCTCTAGTGTTATGTCAATTCCGGTAATGTGCAGGCTTTAGTGACCATCCATACGAAACCAAAGCATTTAATAAACACAAGTGAGTGATAATCAGTGCCTATTTATGACACGGCATATATTGAAATAGTTTAAAATTAATGTTATGGATCATTAATATATATCTTTACTTGAAATTGTCATGGGGAAAAATAATCACAACTTTACACTGAGAAGTATTTTATTTTATTATACAAATAAACATAAAAACGTTGTCTAGTTATTGATCGAACAAGGTTTTTTGTTGTCAAGGCCACCGTGACCTTGACCTTTGACCTACTGACCCCAAAACCAATAGGGGTCTTCTACTGGTCACGACCAACTTCCACACCAAATATGAGGTCTGTATCACAAAGCGTTGTCTAGTTATTGATCGGACAACGTTTTTGTATGCAAAGGCCACTGTGACCTTGACCTTTGACCTACTGATCCTAAAATCAATAGGGTTCTTCTACTGGTCATGACCAACCTCCACACCAAATATGAGGACTGTATCACAAAGCGTTGTCTAGTTATTGATCGGACAACGTTTTTGTATGCAAAGGCCACTGTGACCTTGACCTTTGACCTACTGATCCTAAAATCAATAGGGTTCTTCTACTGGTCATGACCAACCTCCACACCAAATATGAGGACTGTATCACAAAGCGTTGTCTAGTTATTGATCGGACAAGGTTTTTGTGGTCAAGGCCACGTTGACCTTGACCTTTGACCTACTGACCCCAAAATCAATAGGGGTCTTCTACTGGTCATGACCAACCTCCACACCAAATATGAGGACTGTATCACAAAGCGTTGTCTAGTTATTGATCGGACAAGGTTTTTGTGGTCAAGGCCACTGTGACCTTGACCTTTGACCTACTGACCCCAAAATCAATAGGGGTCTTCTACTGGTCATGACCAACCTCCACACCAAATATGAGGACTGTACCACAAAGCGTTGTCTAGTTATTGATCGGACAAGGTTTTTGTGGTCAAGGCCACTGTGACCTTGACCTTTGACCTACTGACCCCAAAATCAATAGGGGTCTTCTACTGGTCATGACCAACCTCCACACCAAATATGAGGACTGTATCACAAAGCGTTGTCTAGTTATTGATCGGACAAGGTTTTTGTGGTCAAGGCCACTGTGACCTTGACCTTTGACCTACTGACCCCAAAATCAATAGGGGTCTTCTACTGGTCATGACCAACCTCCACACCAAATATGAGGACTGTATCACAAAGCGTTGTCTAGTTATTGATCGGACAAGGTTTTTGTGGTCAAGGCCACTGTGACCTTGACCTTTGACCTACTGACCCCAAAATCAATAGGGGTCTTCTACTGGTCATGACCAACCTCCACACCAAATATAAGGACTGTATCACAAAGCGTTGTCTAGTTATTGATCGGACAAGATGTGGTCTACGGACCGACATACCGACCGACATACCGACCGACCGACCGACCGACATGTGCAAAGCAATATACCCCCGCTTCTTCGAAGGGGGGCATAATAAATAGTTTGCAACCACAGCGATACACCGGTTGACCCTATCCGCAGGCCGTGTGTCCAGTGCAAGCTGCACTGACCCACCAACCTTCTTACAGGTTCACCGAGTACGAACTAATATCACTGTAGTTGCTTATTATATTACAATATCTCCATTGTTTATATAAAAAGAAAAATCGAAAAAAAAAAGTGTGTTACCCCCGACGTTAGGCTCCTTGGCGTTATTTATTTATTCATATATTCAGCATAATAATGATATGCAAGCGATAAAACATTTTACATAAGAAAAGCAAATGAAACAATAGTAATAAAGTTGAATTGCATAAACAATATGCAAAATCTAATGGGGGAAAAAAATTGATGTAGATTTGCGGTCGACGAAATAAAAGTTTATGATGAGGAACACACTCAGTATATAGATATATAGTTTCCAACGACGAATGGAATACTTTACACAAGGAAAACGACGTTTTGAAATTGGGTCCACGACGATGGAATACTTTTAATTAACTAACTATTATGAGAAAACACACACAATATATATTGTCTCCAACGACGAATTGACGATTTGAAGTTGGGTGCAATGAATATAAATATATGCAATTGTGTGAAATCCAACGACGAAAATAACGACGAATGGAATACTTTTAATTAACTAACTATTATGAGAAAACACACACAATATATATTGTCTCCTACGACGAATTGACGATTTGAAGTTGGGTGCAATGAATATAAATATATGCAATTGTGTGAAATCCAACGACGAAAATTGTGTCCAACGAAATTATTTGATAGGAATCCAAGGTGGCCTCTTCTCATCTAATGGGCAATGATTGCGATTTTAGACCACAACCATGCCACAAGGGTGACCACAATTAATTACTGATAGTCCACACAATGAATTTATGGAATTTATTATTGAAATTACTTGCGAATGACCACCGGATATAATGACTGTTGGTGCCGATGCTAGCAGGGTTTCATGTGCTTGTGAACTGGAGGTGTGTTTTGTTCCTTATATTGCTAATTAAAATCTCATCCGCACAATGACAATACTTCACTGGCATTACTACCCATTAATTAAATCCCCATATAGTTACTTAATTTTGTGTAATTATAATAAATGTTGTGTATGTAATAAAATTTCCCCAGTGAACTTGTGCCGCTTATTGTAAATATGAAAAAATGAAAACTATTAATGCGTGCAAAAATAATTAAATGCAAAAAAAAAACCAATGCATTTACATGGTGCATGTAAATAAAACATTTAATGAATATAATACATTCATTCTTATATTAAAAAATCACAAACAATAAATAATAATAATCAAAACTGACATGTGCGTTCGGACGCACAACTTAAAAATATGCAACAGCGATGTAGCCTAATCGCGGTTCAATAATACCACATATATAAAACGGAAACATGTGCGTACAGGCACACAAAAATATTATAATTAAATGTCATTTTGACGGCGATGTACTCGCGACGCAATACATACATATGAAAAAGAATATGTGCCGAGACCGCACAAATTAATTTACGACTTACATGACAGCTTCAACTGTCAATACCGTTAGTGCACTCGCACCTGCATTAAAGTTAATGATCTTTAGACTTCAGCGATAGACTCGCGATAATATATAGAAAAATAAACGTGCTACGACCTCAAAACTTAATTTTACGATCAAGTGACAATCATTTTAATTGTCGACATTTATAGCGCACTCGCGCCCAATGCCTAAAATAATCGTACGTAAACGTACTTCTGTAAGCCTAAAATGTAGGTAGATACGCGTACATTTTAAACGGCTTCCCGCTGACATACGCAGCAACGAAGTCACAATAATGACTTAATTTTCAGAAGGCTCACCGACCTCCCGACTATCCCTGACTATCCCCGCTGATAGACTCAGCAACCAAGTTATAAAATCACGACTTAACATTTAAGTCAATTCCTGCTATTACGCATCTAAGACTGAAACGCGCAAATCCAATAACAGGAAACTGTATTTTATTTAGATATCACCCGATATACTCGGAAAAATATAATTAACAAAAATATACATCGCGTCTAGATTGCGATCAACAACAGTATCTTACTGTTTTTCTGTTCATGTAAACATATACATGTTTGAACACTACCGATACGCTCGGAAAATATAAACAAGATTCAACACAGCGCTAACAACGCGACACAGTCAAAACAAATAATCAAGTTATAAAATCTTGTAAAATATTGATGATACAACGCGAGTACTTCAACTAAACGACTTTTATTTCCGAATATTTGTATTTATCTCCGACTTCGAAAATTTGTCTTCTTAACCTATTGATAAAATCAGTTAAGACATTCGAGTCTGGCTTACTGGTGGTGTGATAATCTGGTTTGACCGTTTGTTTTGGAAATGAATTCAAAGCAGTGTAAGTCCTTATGTGATTGGAGGTATTGGAGTCATGGTCTCTTTTATCTGTGTAAGATAGTGTATTGAATGTGTGTGCAATATTTGCTGGATCATGACTTGACTTATCTTGTCGTTGTTTACCAATCGACTGTCTAGACTGTGCAGGTTGTGTATTGGATTGGCGCAATGTTATGCCATCCTTAAAAGCATACCTGGTTGATTTGACAGGTGAACATGAATGAGCCCGAGGCAGCTGTTTGTTATGGTGATTTGATATACACAAATCTTCGATCGAACTTATCTGTACCGAATCTAGCGACCCATAAGTGTCATTAATTAACCTGCTGATCGTGCAACCACGTCTCAGCTTGACATGTTTGTTGGATGTATTGGTAATGACCACTGGTATATTCTTAACTTGATATCTGACTGATTTTGATTGCAAGTGTACATGTTTTGTGTTTGAGATGTATCCAGTTTCCAGAGAGCAAATGTCATAACATTTATTTTTATTTAACGCGGATCTTTCTTTTACCTTACACTGGATTGTATTAACAGAAAAAGGTTTTAAAATGACATTCTTTTTGCTTCGTAAAATTGAAGAAATTTCCCTATCATTTTGCATTGGTATTTGTACATTTTGTATCATAAGACAATTTATATCATAAAAAATCCTACAGCCATTGCTGTTTAAAAAATCCTTTCCTAACATTTTGCGAAATGTTGGAAACTACAACGAATTGGTGAAAAATTTTCAAGTTATTTAACTTTACTTCTACAGATATAAAACCTAAAACATTGACTTGCTTGTTATCTACCGTTTTATGACATATATTTGTTTTAGACAATTTTGGTTTCGGTTTTAATTTCTCAGAAATCTTTTTATTAATTAAAGAAACAGAAGATCCTAAATCAATTAATGATCGAACCGTTAAATTTCCAAAATTAACTAAACATGAATTTGGCACGTTGTCTAACATTTTTATTCTAAACAAGAGCTGTCACTTGAAATTGACATATGCCCCCGAAATGCAGCTTTGAAATCGAATAGGTATACATATGTAATAAATAAACATATGTAATGAAAAATATGCTTGTGGAAGACAAAGCATACTGCATGCATATAATGTGAAAGATGAAAGGATCATATGTTTTAAGTCTGTAGTAAATATATAGTTAAATAAAGTTAAATATGACATTTTTTTTTAGAAAATTCGAAGATTATTGGGGAAATTATCCTGAAAAATGATTATTAGAGTTATGAACCTTACTACATGTGATGTGGGTAATATGAACCAGAGGGCCATGATGGCCCTTTATCACTCACCAGAGTACAACAAAGTTGTGTTGTACAAGATCCAACGTCTTCATATGGTGAACATTTACACCAAGTTATTTTAAAATCCAATAAGAAACAACAAATCTACAGCTTGGAAAAGAAAATGCTATTTTTCGTAACAGTGACCTTGACCTTTGACCTACCGGCATGGGTATTGTAAGCAACACATGCCTTTGTCATGGTGAACATTTATGTAAAGTTATTTTGAAATCACTTCATTCATTAGGAATTAACAGCCCAGACAAGAAAATGTTATTTTTTGTAAAGGTGACCTTGACCTTGGACCAACAGGCATGGGTACTGTACGCGAAAGTACACCTTGTCATGGTAAACATTTGAGCCAAGTTATTTTAAAATCCAATGAGAAATAACAAATTTACAGCCTGGACAAGATTTTTCTATTTATAGTAACAGTGACCTAGTTTTTGACCCCAGGTGACCCATATTCAAACTCGTCCAATTAATAACTGGGACATATGTCCTGACCAAGTTTCTTTACAATCTGATAATCAGAGTAAAGTGTGACCACTATAG
Organism: Corbicula japonica; assembly: GCA_038501625.1. Classification (NCBI taxonomy): domain Eukaryota; kingdom Metazoa; phylum Mollusca; class Bivalvia; order Venerida; family Cyrenidae; genus Corbicula; species Corbicula japonica. The sequence goes on along the minus strand of JAZAYU010000094.1, from coordinate 2,117,468 downwards.
TGTAAACAAGAAAATTCTACTTTTAGTAACACTGACCTAGTTTTTGGACCCAGATGACCCATATTCGAACTTGTCTGAGAAATCATTGGGACAAACATCCTGACCAAGTTTCATGACAATCGGAGCAAAAATGTGACCTCTAGAGTGTTAACAAGAAAATTGTATTTTTAGTAACAGTGACCTAGTGTCTGGACCCAGACGACCCATATTCAAAATTGTCCCAGAAATCATAGGGACAAACATCCTGACCAAGTGTCATGACAATCAGAACAAAAATGTGACCGCTAGAGTGTTAACAAGAAAATTCTATTTTTAGTTACAGTGACCTAGTTTTTGGACCCAGATGATCCATATTCAAACTCATCCTAGAAATCATTGGGACAAACATCCTGATCAAGTTTCATGATAACTGGAGCAAAAATGTGACTGCTACAGTGTTAACAAGAAAATTCTATTTATAGTAACAGTGACCTAGTTTTTGGACCCAGATGACCCATATTCAAACTCGGCCTAGAAATAATTGGGACAAATATCCTGACCAAGTTTCATGATAATTGGAGCAAAAATGTGACTGCTAGAGTGTTAACAAGAAAATTCTATTTATAGTAACAGTGACCTAGTTTTTGGACCCAGATGACCCTTATTCGAACTCGTCCTAGAATTCATTGGGACAAACATCCTGACCAAGTTTCATGACAATCGGAGCAAAAATGTGACCGCTAGAGTGTTAACAAGAAAATTCTATTTTAAGTAACAGTGTCCTAGTTTTTGGACGTAGATGACCCGTATTCGAATTCTTCTGACAAATCATTTGGACAAACATCCTGACCAAGTTTCATGACAATCAGAACAAAAATGTGACCGCTAGAGTGTTAACAAGAAAATTCTATTTTTAGTAACAGTGACCTAGTTTTTGGACCCTGGTGACCCATATTGGAACTCGTCCGAGAAATCATTGGGACAAACATCCTGACCAAATTTCATGACAATCGGACAAAAAATGTAACCTCTACTGCGTTAACAAAATTTACCTTAGGGTTAGGGTTTAGGGTTAGGGTTAGGTAAAAAGGCCCATAACTCAGCCAAAAACAATCCGATCAGAAATTCCTTTGGATATGCACAAAAAGTCTTGGTGACAAACACTCCTGTGAAGTTTCCATGAAATCCCTCAAGCGGTTTCAGTTTACGTTAGGGTTTAGGGTTAGGGTTAGGGTTTAGGGTTAGGGTTAGGTAAAAAGGTCCATAACTCCGCCAAAAATAATCCGATCAGAAATTCCTTCGGATATGCACATCTACACTTGGTGACAAACATTCCTGTGAAGTTTCAATGAAATCCCTCAAGCGGTTTGGAAAAAGAAGCGAGGACAAGATTTTGCTTAAAAGGGCCATAACTCTGCCAAAAATAATCCGAGCAGAAATTCCTGACGACATGCACAACTAGGCTTGGTGACAAACATTCCTGTGAAGTTTCAAAGAAATCCCTCAAGCGGTTTATGAGGAGAAGCGAGGACAAGATTATTTCGGACAGACGGAAAGACTGACGGACGGACAGACAGACGGACGGACGGACAGTGCGATTACTATATGCCTCCATTCGGGGGCATAAAAAAATAACGAAAAATAACCCCCTTTCCCCAGTAAATTCTAAATAACGAAATCTACATTTTTGAATATTTAAAGCCAGCTCCGTATTTTCATGATTAGAATTGATTCTAAAGAGCAAAAGGAACTGACCTGTACCTCCATCGTCCCTTCCGCGACATCCATGTTGAATCCTGTCTTAATGATTTACATTTCTCCCAGTCGAATCCATGGTCATTAGGCACCACAAAGGCGTTTGTAGCGTTATGCTACCGCATAGAAGAGACTAACAAGGTGTAAGTCTGTTACGGCCAGGAGCCCTCGTCGTGGTCGCTCGGACGAGCTACTAGGACTGCCACTCTCTAGATCTGGATAGCAACTGCCTTGCTACTCCAGTATATATAGGCCAGTTTATATAATTATTGTAATAATAAATAGTTTGCAACCACAGCGATACACCGGTTGACCCTATCCGCAGGCCGTGTGTCCAGTGCAAGCTGCACTGACCCACCGACCTTCTTACAGGTTCACCGAGTACGAACTAATATCGCTGTAGTTGCTTATTATATTACATGAATCTTTGTTATAAATCTTTTAACCTACAGCAGCCACAGAACAGTGTGTGTGAATACACATTTATTATTAACATGTATGTCATTTAAAAGGCTAGAAATGAATAAAGCCACTTAAGAATAAAAAACAAAACTTATTTTTTTCATTTATTTATTTAAATGAGAAGCAAAAATGATATATACACAAGACTGAAAATGAAACACCGTGTTGCAGCGCGCGACAAAATGGATAAAATCAGTCTATGCTGCGACGACCCTTCCTGAAATCCTGGGGGAAACCCTGGAACATGTAAGAGCGAAACCCCACCTTAATGCACAACAACATATCAGGCCAAGCATTGTGGTAAGGTTTCATTAAATTCCCACCAGTAGTGTAGGAGGAGTTGCGTTCATGAGAATATCGGACGGACGGACGGACAGGAGCAAATCTTAATGCCTGTCGCAATTCATGGCGGGGGCATAAAAATAAAGCTGCTATTGTGGAGAAAAAGTCAAAATAGCTTACTTTGGCTCTTTCAAGGGCCATAACTCTGGAACTCATAATGGAGTCTTGCTGATTCAAGAAAGGAACCCAGATCTTATAGTAACTCAAGTATTGTACAAGTCTTATTAAATTCAAACTAGTCCTATTAATTTCGGAGAAAAATGATTGTTTTTCATGTTTTCCTATATAAATCAATGTAAACTAAGAGAACCCTGGGGCTTGGCAAATTTTGGCCCAGGGGACATAATTTGAACAAACTTGGTAGACATCCACTAGACAATGCTACATACCAAATATCTAAGATTAAGGCATTGAGGTTTCCAGTAAAAAGATTTTTAAAGTTTGCCTTTTTCACATATTAAGGGCCCCCGGGGCGGGTACAATTTTGACCCCAGGGCCAACTTTTAAACAAAGTTGATAAAGGGTCTCTACACAATACTCAGCACCAAATATCTAAGATCTAGTCTTATTAGTTTCTGAGAAAAATGATTTTTCATGTTTTCCTATATAACTATATGTAAACCAAGAGAACCTTAGAGCATGACTGATTTTGGCCCAGGGGACATAATTTGAACAAATTTAGTAGACATCCATTAGACAATGCTACTTACCAAATATCTAAGATGTACGCATTGTGGTTTGTGAGAAGAAGATTTTTAAAGATTTCCTATATAAGTCTATGTAAAATGAAGTGACCCCTGGGGTGGGGCCAATTTTGTCCCCAGGGAAATAATTTGACCAATCTTTGTAGAGTTCCACTAGAGGGTGCTAAATGCAAAATATCTAAGCTCTTAGGCCTTGTGGTTTCAGACAAGAAGATTTTTAAAGTTTTTCCTTTAGGTTGCCATGGCAACCAGAGTTATGCCTGGAATTGATTTCTTTGAACAACTTTGGAAGAGATCATGCAAGGAACATCCGTGGCAAGTTTCATCAACTTTGGCCCAGGGTTTAAGAGGAGATGTCGTTTAAATTAAAAGTTTACGGACGGACAGCGCACGCCGGACAAATTGCGATCACAAAAGCTCACCTTGTCACTATGTGACAGGTGAGCTAAAAAGCGATCTACACTGTTCGCTCAGGCAATAAAGGTGTGTCTATGGAGGAAAGGGATAACAGACTGGAATTATTACCGGTACTGATAAATTCTTTATATTATATGGTTGTTATCCTTGACCAAACAGTGTAGATCCAGATCAGCCATCTGAACACTTATTACTGCCCAAGAACAGTTTCTCCAGGGCTAGATTTTTTCATCCAAACCAACACATGTGATAGAAATATTTTCTTGCATGCCATACATGAATATCCTTTTACCATTTTGCTAAGTTGTTTTTTTCATAATTTTTTATTTCTCATTCATAACTGCAAATACCACAAAATGCAAGACTCACCTTAGATGGGGGACTTAACCGTTTCCTCCATGGAAACTCCTTTATTGCAAGGGCGGACAGTTTAGATCCAGATCAGCCGGCACATCCGTGCCATCTGATCAGGATCTAAACTGTAAGCTCTTTTATTCATTAGGTTATTTCTGACCAAAATGCGACCAGTGCTGATCCAGATCTGACGGATAGGGATATGCCACAGGGGTTTTTCAGCACTGTCTGCGCCTCCGGAAAATGGAGGTGTTCCCAAAGCAAACGGCCCTGTTCCCAATCATACCTAGTTGTCATTTTTCCCAATTGACACAAAACATATTTTCTTTTCAAAATTTCGGCAAAAATCTCATAAAATATATCGAAATACACAGGTAATAGAAAAGTGACTTCCCTTTATCTAGAAATTGCAAGCGTTCAGTGACCCTGATGTAAGCATGAATATTTTCCGGACCTTTTTCCAACAATATTGCTATTAATTATATCAATAAATTTAGAACTGCATAACTTAACAGAAAGTACCTGTAACTGCAGAAGGTGCATTATAATATGACTTGTCAGACACCTAATTCTTTTTGTAATGTATTTTCGTGACTATGATGGCTTTGCACAACAATAAGTACTACAATAAAAACTTACGTTTACCTTGACTATTTCGTTAATACTTTAAATTAACCATTCAATTTACTACAGTTTCACTATTTTATAAAGAATTTCAATTTCATATAATGCATAATTTATATGAGAAAATTATTTCCTTATAACAGTTGGCTAAAAAGTTACCAGTTTTGCATTGTTTGTTTGAATAAAGACCAAAAAGCTGGTACAAGTACATTGGTATTGTAATAATTGACTGATTTAAGCTAAATAAGTGCATACATAATTTCCCAAAATGGACCATTTTATCGATGTAAAAATTCCCAAAATGGGCTTTTTTGTTGATAAAAAATTCCAAAATGTACAGACTCCTTTTCCCAAAATAGGCAGAAAAACCCCTGTGCCAGCTGATCTGGATCTACACTGGTCGCACATGCATCAAAATGCAAATATATGGAGGAAAGGGTCAAGATGGTTTTTGGTAGCAAAACACTGGTTGAAACACTGACAAAAACATGATCTGGTATGCAAAAATAAGACCAGTGCCCAAAATTTTATAAAATCAAGGTAAATCTTGAGTTTATGCTTACAAGTGATACCCCTGCTTTGAGAAATGACTTTCAAAATCTAATTTGTATTTTTCATATGTATAAAGGGTGTCAAATGTTTCCGAGTATTAACCTACATATAAAATAAAAATATATAAAATATCAGGCTGCTGCATGTTATAAATGTAGTTGCTTAGAAAACTGTGAAGGAAATTGTTCATGTCAAGTATGCGTAAAAATCCAAGTATTCGATAAACAGGAAGAAAATGAGCAAGGAGCATAAAATCACTTAACACCATTATGGGACTATAGGATAAAGCTATATGCAAAATATCAGGCTGCTGCATGTTATAGTTGCTTAGAAAACTGAGATGGAAATTTTGTTACAGATGGATGAACAAGGGTAAAACAGTATACCCCCTCTTCTTCGAAGCAGGGGTTTAACAAAATAGGAGACCAGTCTCAGATCTCAAGCACCTGATTGGCTGAAAATTTAAGTGAAATGGAGACCAGTCTACAGTCCGTAAGGTGTAAAGAGATTTTATGCTTCTTGCTCATCTACAAACCTATACAGTCTGATCTTGATTGACATTGGCAGCTCCTCGGTCAGGTAATACTGATATACATGCATCTAAAAGCAACCAATGTGGATCACGATCAGACTGCACAGATGTGCGAGCTTTAATCTGCAATGGTCATACACGGGGTATTAACTGTATCCACGGAGTAAAACAGATTCAATTATCATCATATAAGTTTCAATCACTTAATTAATTTTAAAGTTACACAAACATTTACCAAGATTTTTATTTGTTGACTAACAGATGACTGCACAATCTTCATGAGATTCTATAAGCCCAGATTTGCTTGCGCAATCTGGAATTAATCTGCATGTACCAAACAGTTTATCATTATTTATAATGATGATTACATATGTGCAGCACTTCTGCATTCTACACAAATGACTTTTCCTCAGGCATGTAAAACTTGATTAACCCTTTCCTCCATAGACACACCTTTACTGCATGGGCAAACGGTTAAGATCCAGATCAGCCGGCACATCAGTGCTGTTTGATCAGAATCTAAACTGTACGCTTTTTGATTCTTTAGATTTCTGACCAAAATGCGACCAGTGCAGATCCTGATCACCTGGCACAGATGTGCCGGCTGATCTGTATCTACACTGGTTGCACATCCTTAAAAATGCATATTTATGAAGGAAAGGGTTAAACATTCCTGGGGCTTGAATTCGCACAGGTATGTTCAAAGGATTGGCTATCAGGGTCACAATACCTGGTCCACAAACAGTCACTAAGCAGCAGACTGTGTTGTTCCTGTGTGGTACATGACCAGGGTCACATAAGCCTCCATTTTTCTCATGCCAGTACTTTTGCCATTCATCAAGAGCAGCATTGGAGTTGTTTCCCTTTGCTGATGCTTGGTTACCATATACTGGTACAGCCTTCTTCCTGATCTGAGTCGCCAGGCATCCATGAATCAAAATCTGAAGCAAAATTCAACTTGCATGTATTAAAGTGACTGTCCATGATAATTTATTTATTTTAGAAGTCAGTATATACCATCGCATGGCTTAATATTAAATATAAAAGCTTAAAGTGATACGATGTTGTTTTTATGTACGTCTAAATAATTGGGGTCGAAATGACTTCAGAGCGAAAAGATGTTCATTAAATATTCATGTGGTTATTTTCCATAATGTATTGCGAAGAGATATAGCGTTAACAGGTGAGAAATAACCGTCTGCAGGCGAATTGTATGGTATTTTCGTACATCTCATTCAAATTCCTTGGCAGGCTACAGGGTTTCCCCCAGGTCATTTTCGCAAGTCGCATGCAACAAGCCATAATTTTAGGACCCAATTTGAAACATGCCATAATTTGTCCGACATGCCTTATCTCCTGCTGCAACATGTGTACCTGTTGATTGCATTATCAGTATGAAAACTCTCTTCTTAATAAACAAGAGCTGTGATCGCGCCGATAATTGACAGCATCATTAGCTTTGCGAGTTAACCAATCAGTAACAAGAACTGATGGATAACACATGTCGGCTCCACCCACATGTTGGCGCCAGTTGATTATGACCGCATGTGATATAAATCGTAGCCGAATCACTATTCATCCGCGTTGTCAATAATCAAAACAGAACTTTATAAAAATGACTTACTTCTGCCATCTGACCATTTCGAGCAAAGAAGGAAGGAACTAAAGCATCCCCTTTTTGATAATATCCACGGAAAATATATTTTTCTTGATTATTCCGTAACATAGCCTCTAATGAAATTCAACAACAGCAACAAAGCCATGTTCATTTCGATTAAATCGAAAACAAAATAACCTAGAGGCTGACATCGTTTTCAGAACATCGTCGTTTTGATCTTATAACATCCCCAGAACAAAAGAAAAGCACTTGAAACACATTTTCAACCCAAAATACGCTGTAACATCCAGCAAACATTCAATATTAATATGCCGCAGTGAAAGTTTACACAAATGACGTCATACAGTTCGTCGACTTCAGAAGCCGTTTTCGGTTTTAATTTTTCTTTCTTGACATAGCGCAGTTAAAATGATCGATTATATTACATGTTTTGCAAATGGGACAATTGTATTATTTTTTTTGGTTGGGCTTATGTATCAGAGAAAGCATGGCGCATCAAGTTTATGTAAATTAAATCATACACGTTTTTTAAAATAAACAAGAAGCTGTGAAAACACATATGCCCCCGGTAGCGAAGTTTGTAACAATACAAATTTTAAATGATAGCACAGTGTTAAAACTGCAACTAAAATCACAATTTAGTTCTAAATAATGAAAATAACCGTCTGGTGCCAGAACCCGTACATGAAAAGAATTTATCATAACAAGAGCCAGTCGGAAACGACTGCACGCTCGACTATCCGAAGTCAGACATATTTAAGCACATTTAAAACTGTGCTTCATTTAAACTGGGGAGTGATTCAGGAGTTTATGACACCCAACACACACACATGAACAAAAGTTTCTTAATCCAAGTTAGGAAATCAATAAATTACAGTTACTTTATTATTGTAGTTTTTTTTAGAGGGTTTTAACACAACCCAGTCCATACACCCCTGATCCCACACCCATCAACCCATCAACCCACTATCCCTGCCCTGTGATGTGGTGGGGTGTGGTGTAGTATAGTAAGGTATGGTATGCTGGTTGCTGTTGTTGGTGGTGTGGGGTGTTGTTGCTGTTGTTGGTATTGTTGTTGGTGTTGGTAATGTTGGTGTTGTTGTTGGTGTAGTTGTCAGTGTTGTTGTTGGTGTTGTCAGTTGTTGGTGTTGTTGATGCTATTGTTGTTGGTTGTTGGTGTTGTTGATGCTATTGTTGTTGGTGGTGGTGTTGTTGTTGGTGGTGTTGTTGATGGTAATGTTGGTGGTGTTGTTGACGGAGTTGTTGGTGGTGTTGTTGACGGTGTTGTTGGTGGTGTTGTTGACGGTGTTGTTGACGGTATTATTGTTGGTGGTGTGGTGTGGTGTGGTGGTGGTGGTGTGGTGTGAGATGGGGTGGTGTGGTGGGGGTGGTGGTGGTGGTGTGGTGGTGGTGTGGTGGGGTGTGGTGTGGTGTGGTGTGGTGTGGTGGGGTGGGGTGGGGTGGGGTGGGGTGGGGTGGGGTGGGGTATCGTATCGTATCGTATCGTATCGTATCGTATCGTATCGTATAGTATAGTATAGTATAGTATAGTATAGTATAGTATAGTATAGTATAGTAACCACTCGACACTTTCACCAAAGTATGTTAAGTACATCTGTTTTAAACCTTTTCTATAGCATTACCTTAGAAAAACACTAACATTAAAACTTTAACCATAATTTCTAAGTCTTAATTCTAATTTCTAAGCAAAAAAAGGCAAAAGTCAAATAAAACAAGTTAACCATTTATATCCAAGTTTAAAATGGGGAGATAATCCCAGAAAAAAGGTAGCCAGACTTACGTAACTTGTAAGGGTCATCATCTGTGCACTGTTAAGTATGTGTGTAAACTTTAAAGCCAGATCTCTTTGTGGATATTGCGAAATATCCAACATGCCGTATTAGTTAACCATTTTCTAATTACAAAAAGGGGAGATAACACCAGAAATCAGGTACCCAGAGTTATGTAACTTGTCAGTGTCATGACCTGTGAACTGTTAAGTAAGTGTGTAAACTTTCATGCCAATGCTCTTTGTAGAAATTGAGAAATAACGAACTTGCCGAAAAATGTTAACCATTTATCTCTAAGTACAAATTGGGGAGAAAACCCTGAATCAAGATAGCCAGAGTTATGTAACTTGTTAAGAGTCATACCCTGTGCACTGTAAGTTTGTAAACTTTCATGCTAATGATCTTTGTAGAAATGGAAAAATATCCAACTTGCCGAAACAGGTTAACCATTTTTCTAAGTACAAAAAGGGGAGATAACACCAGAAATAAGGTACCCAGAGTTATTTAACTTGTCAGGGTCATGACCTGTGAACTGTTAAGTAAGTAAACTTTCATGCCAATGCTCTTTGTAGAAATTGAGAAATATCCAACTTGCCGAAAAATTTTAACCGGACGGACGGACGGACAGACGGACGGATGGTTCAATCACTAGATGCCGGGGGCATAAAAAAGCGTGAGTTATTATTCGTGTTCCTATTGTTCTTTAATTGAGAAGGCATCATTTCTTTTTCGCACGGGTAGGTATGACAAGAGGTGTTTGTCAAACACAAATGCCCCCCCTGACGTGCAAGTGATATCTATTAGCATTGAATTTAAATTTTTGGAAATTTAGAGACTTTTGTAAGCTTTAGCAATGAAGGGTACCAGTCATGAAAGCAATTTACAAGACGGTGGAACTCCTATATATCAATAACCAGGTCATCCAATGAGAGGATTACATTTAGTTATTGATCGGACAACGTTTTTGTATGCAAAGGCCACTGTGACCTTGACCTTTGACCTACTGACCCCAAAATCAATAGGGGTCTTCTACTGGTCATGACCAACCTCCACACCAAATATGAGGACTGTATCACAAAGCGTTGTCTAGTTATTGATCGGACAAGGTTTTTGTGGTCAAGGCCACTGTGACCTTGACCTTTGACCTACTGACCCCAAAATCAATAGGGGTCTTCTACTGGTCATGACCAACCTCCACACCAAATATGAGGACTGTATCACAAAGCGTTGTCTAGTTATTGATCGGACAAGGTTTTTGTGGTCAAGGCCACTGTGACCTTGACCTTTGACCTACTGACCCCAAAATCAATAGGGGTCTTCTACTGGTCATGACCAACCTCCACACCAAATATGAGGACTGTATCACAAAGCGTTGTCTAGTTATTGATCGGACAAGGTTTTTGTGGTCAAGGCCACTGTGACCTTGACCTTTGACCTACTGACCCCAAAATCAATAGGGGTCTTCTACTGGTCATGACCAACCTCCACACCAAATATGAGGACTGTATCACAAAGCGTTGTCTAGTTATTGATCGGACAAGGTTTTGTGGTCAAGGCCACTGTGACCTTGACCTTTGACCTACTGACCCCAAAATCAATAGGGGTCTTCTACTGGTCATGACCAACCTCCACACCAAATATGAGGACTGTATCACAAAGCGTTGTCTAGTTATTGATCGGACAAGGTTTTTGTGGTCAAGGCCACTGTGACCTTGACCTTTGACCTACTGACCCCAAAATCATTAGGGGTCTTCTACTGGTCATGACCAACCTCCGCACCAAATATGAGGACTGTATCACAAAGCGTTGTCTAGTTATTGATCGGACAAGGTTTTTGTGGTCAAGGGCACTGTGACCTTGACCTTTGACCTACTGACCCCAAAATCAATAGGGGTCTTCTACTGGTCATGACCAACCTCCACACCAAATATGAGGACTGTATCACAAAGCGTTGTCTAGTTATTGATCGGACAAGGTTTTTGTGGTCAAGGCCACTGTGAACTTGACCTTTGACCTACTGACCCCAAAATCAATAGGGGTCTTCTACTGGTCATGACCAACCTCCACACCAAATATGAGGACTGTATCACAAAGCGTTGTCTAGTTATTGATAGGACAAGGTTTTTGTGGTCAAGGCCACTGTGACCTTGACCTTTGACCTACTGACCCCAAAATGAATAGGGGTCTTCTACTGGTCATGACCAAGCTCCACACCAAATATAAGGACTGTATCACAAAGCGTTGTCTAGTTATTGATCGGACAAGATGTGGTCTACGGACCGACCGACCGACATACCGACCGACATACCGACCAACCGACATGTGCAAAGCAATATACCCCCGTTTCTTCGAAGGGGGGCATAATTAGTAAATTATACCAGTTTTAATTGCAATCAAAAAAGCGAAAGGTGTTACTCGCGGTCAGTTTGTTTCTGAGAAGAAACAGCAATTACAAATAAAGAGCGCAGTTCCTGCAAGTTTTGACAATCTTGAAAAAGGAGGTAATAAAAAGTGCAACTGCGTAGTTTCCACTATCAAAAAGTTTTATTGAAAAAACAAAGCTTTTAGTTTTCCTGAAACATATTTATATACAGTCCAATTGCCATACCTCCAAGTCCCAAGGGACCGAAGATTTACTTCGAATTATCGCGAACTTCGAGTTATCGCGACTTTGACTTTTCCAGAATACCATGCGAGTTTTAGAAGGTAACGACGTGCAATTATTACAGCACCATTATGAGTTGTTTTCCGATCAATGTATCCTCCCAGTTACCCGGGCCATTCACTGGATTACTCGGAAAAAATGTTATTAATAATTTTATTATTTTTCGTTACCCCGTACGCGAATTGTCATTTGCTGATTGATACAAGCTGTAGAATACAGAAATCGGAAAATTAAAGGAAGTTTTATAGAAAGGAAAATTAACAACTCCAAATTTATGTTTGACATTAATTTGAGACAAATCACTCTTATTGCTTGTTTCACACTCATATCATTACAATGACGTGCCACTAGCAAATCTTGTTGACAAGTTGGCAATAAACAAAAGAACCCGAACATTCTCGATGGAGGTGTGAAAAACCGTGTCAATAAATGTACTTCGAGTTATCGCGATTAAATTGTGCTTAATCCTTATTCAAGAGACTTATTAATATGTTCGAGATATTGCGAATTATCACGTTTCGAATTATCGTAACTTTTTTTAGTTGAATATATAAGGAACATTGACGGGACCGGCGGCCGACTTTGAATTAAACCGTCATTTCAAGTTATCGGGTTTCGAATTATCGCGATTCCACTGTTATTACAAATAAGCACATTATATTGTAATTTCCATTTATTTTAGTTTTTGTCTTCATAAATATTTCTAATTGATATTAGATCTAATTATAAATGATCGGATCTGAGGATTATAATTAGGATTTGTGTTTAAATTTTAAAAAGCATAAGACTTTTTGGTGTAAGAATTTAATTTAGACTTTTGAATCTTTGTTAATAATCTGTTAACCTACAGCAGCCACAGAACAGTGTGTGTGAAGTCACATTTATTATTAACATGTATGTCATTTAAAAGGCTTTAAATGAATAAAGCCACTTAAGAATATAAACAAAATTTATATTTTACATTTATTTATTTAAATGAGAAGCAAAACTGATGTTTACACAAGACTGAAAATTAAACAGCCCATTGCAGCGCGCGACAAAATTGATAAAATCAGTCTATCCTGCGACGACCCTTCCTGAAATCCTGGGGGAAACCCTGGGCTATTTCTTTGTACTCTGGCAATTCGGCAATTATTTTGTTCTGCGTACGCTAGACTATGCATTGATAGGCATAATTCTTCAGCCGTATTTGCATCTCTTGCGGTGAGGCATCAATTTTCTACTTTAAAATAACTGTATCAGTGTAAAATAAGTAAACGAGTTGAATTTCTTGGACTTTCTTGTTTGTTTTGTCTGTGGCATTATAAATTCTAACAATCGATGATAAAACATACTGTTTATTAACATCTTTTACATAATTGATGGAAAGTCACTTTAACTATCAATTAAAGTCAATTACATGTACACATTAACCATCACTGAAGCAAGTAATCAAGGTTATTAATAACTGACTGGAACATTGACATTTACCTGTTGGTAATAAATTAGTTTTCAAAATGCAAGTAGGTAACACTAGGGTCAAAAATAGTTACTTGTAGTTGTACATTTGATTATTTAAAATTCATTATATAGCTATATATAATGCCTATGTAAGTGTATACTGTTATTAAATAACCCATTACTGAAGTTATATCCCGTGTGTGGCAAGAGTAGATCCAGATCAGCCTGCACACTCATTCAGTTTTATCAGGATCTACTCTTCTTGAGATTCATAAGATTGTTTCTTACCAAGAAGCGAACAGTGTAGATCCTGATCACCACTGCATGGGCTTACAGGCAGATCTGGATCTACATTGAATCTAAACACATGGGATATAAGCCATGTTATATAAAGTAAAGAGATTGATATGAGATTACGCTCTGTTTGTAAGAAAATTTGTTAAATGATAAATATAGTCAATTATTCAGTTCCGGCATTCAATCAGTTCCGGCACATTCGAGTAACAAATCAAAAATGTATAAAGAAATCATTGTGTTTTTGCAGAATTTCTCTTATTTAGAGTGATGTCGCTAGAACACACAATGATTTTTTGACTATTTTTTGGTTGTTAATTCAAGATTGTGAACATGTTCCGGAACTGATTGAATGCCGAAACTGTTTAATTGTCTATACCATGTTAACTGTATGAAAAATGTTGACTAATGATGCACTGAACCGGACCGGACCAGACCAGACCAGAGCAGACAAATCACAATAGCTAGCTCACATTGAACCTTCAACTCAGGTGAGCTTAAGATGGAATACTGACCCATGTTATCATCAAGTAAATTTTCCTGGAGTCATTTCTACGAAGCAGCTGTTTCCCCATTACCAGTCAGAGCTGGGAATCATCTGCGCCAACATTCCATATAGTCCTTGAAACTTTTCATTGCATTAAGTCTATTACCGACGATCTTTTAACATTCAGTTGGAAATTTTATTGCTACTACATGTAGCAACTTCCAAACTAGGAGTTATATTCAGTTCATTTATGACATTACTGTCTACAAAGTCAAGGTATATGTGTTAACATCTGGCAACTCCAGATCAAGATGAACTTCTACTCCTACATAGTGCAGTGATGGTTCTTTTTAAACAAAATCTGAAAAATAAATTGTTTCATTAATCACTGTTGACAATCAAAGTGAAATGCTGGTAAAAGTCTGACATCCTGCAAAATGCTATAAATTCTGGTTAAAATGAGAAAAAAAGATAAACACATGATTGTGTATCTGTGTTGATATCTAGTTTTTACTAACATAAGAGAAAAATAAGATTGGTATGTAACAGTATATAATAAATCTGCATGTCAATTTATCAGGGTTGGCTTATTGACCGGGCCAGTGGTCAATACTGGTCAATAGTGGTCATTACTGGTTAATAGTGGTCATTACTGGTCAATACTGGTCAATTAAATTTTATTCACAACCAAACTGTCCAAAATGATCTTAGAATCATTGAAAATCCTTACTATACCCCCTGTAAGGGCCTCAAATGGCACTTCATTTATGGTTTAATATTGGATAATCCTTAAATGAACACAACTCATTAATTGGTATGTTCCTATGTTCAATAAGTAATAAAAATATATTTTACGCCGGTTAAGCAAAGCAAATTAGGTGGAAAATAATTTCGTTTGATTGGGTAAGATCTTTTAGAATGTACCCTTCAAAAGTTGTTTTGTTCATTGGTTTAATGCACAAGTTCTCATGTGTATTGTTCTAAAATATATGGTCATTCAGCTTTGGGCATTCAACACTTACAGACACATTTTCTTAAGGACATGGATACTATAGTGTATATTTATCAACAGCATGACATATAGGCATTTATGATTAGTAACAGATTGAAATCAATAAATGTACATGTATGTTAAAAGTTTCTTACATAATGTTTGTTATGTTCTATGTAATTTATGTATTGGATCCGGTGAAGAACATTCAATAATCTTTGCCCAAGTGCTCAGTACAATATATACATTATATGAAACAGTACGACTTGGTTGTTTACTTGTGCAAAGATCTGTGAGGTCAAAGGAAGTGCAGTCACCCCTCAGTCACCTGACCATCCATTGTCAAACACAACTGCTAATTGGCAAGTGTAAAACACCTACTTTATGGTTATTGGATAATCCTTAAATAAACACATTGGCATCTTAGTTCAATAAACAATAGAAGAGTGACATAACACCCCTCCATCTCCTGACCATCCATTGTCATACACAAGTGTTAGTTGGCAAGTGTGTAACACCTACTGGTAGTGCAAAAATGCCTTTGCTTAAAATAAAGATTTTTTAAGTTACTGAAATTCAGTAACTGAATCATACTCTGTTGATTGTTTATAAAACACTGAAATTAAAAAAAATTCTTATTTTGTCTAAAAACTCACCAGAATAAAGCCAAAAAACTCATGTTTGAGGATTTTATGATCACATTGCTGAGGGAAATAAGACAATTTTTAAGTGCAAAGCATGTTCAAGTAAAGTTAGTTCTAAAGTAACTTAAGTAGAAATTAAATAAGAGTTTAATGGTTTGTTTTCTTCATTTCTTTTATGAAAATCTTGAAAAATAGTTCAATTGACCAGTATTGACCGGGACGGTTTTAACCGGTTAAAACTGCTGGTTTAGACCAGGGGCGGTCGATTGATGCAACCCTGCAATTTATTTTACACTACTAATTTACCAACTACAAGTGGTCTGAATGACGAGCTTTTTTTGGTGTATTTTATAGCCAATATTTGGTCATGTTCCCAAAGGCAAAACATACTTTTTTCTCAATTAAAGAAGAAAAATTCCCAATTGATTCAATACAAAAATATCTGACGAAAAACACATGTTACCTGTATCAGTTCATTTATATAATATAATAGCCTGTTAGTTAATCAGGCATCATTTGTTTCTTTAACCCAGAAATTATTGATAATATTAAATAAGCGTAAAACTCTTTATTCCCTAATGATGGACAAAAACTCTCAATTTCTGACAAAACAACGTTAAATTTCACAATTCCAGGGGTATAACACATATTTCCAAAAATAGCCTTGGGATGAAACTTTCAGTAATTATTTTATCTTTATGTCAAATTCCAGACCACCTCTAAGCCAAATTCAATGGTCTTTCGCAAAGTGAAATTCCAGACCACTCTCTCAGACTACTGGTCTTTCACAGTATTCTGTAGTTAGCAGTTAAAACAACTCACAAAATAGCTTTACGTGGGCCATCATTGTATTGTGGTTAGTTGATTTTGATTGGCTTAGTTACTTAGTAACTTAAAAAGTAAGATATTGACCATTTTAAAATTAGTGTCTCAACAACGGAAGTTGGTATTTCCATACAATCGTTTAGGGGGTACGCTTATGTATAATGACATAGCAGCTATGCGTAAAATTAATCAACTTTTTCATTAGCTAAACTTTTCTATTAGCCAATCAGATTTATTCTGTACTCACCTCCAACTTGCTATATGGCTTCAAGCGGTAGTTAATAAAAAAAAGTATACTCGGACTCTGTATTATCGACATAAATTAGTTATATTAGTCATATGTTTCCATATTTCATTGCTTCGACCTGTACATGACGAACTGGGGTCATTTTTGTTAAATAATACCTTAATATGTTAGTTATTTTCACCAAAATACAGAAGAAATGAACTTATATTGAACTGCAAAAGAATCATTGATAATTTTAACAAGTACCAGGATAATTACAGCGTTCCATGCTAAAAAGGTGGTTGTGCTGTGAGCCACAGAACACTGCGAAAGACCACCATTTGGTGATGAAAGAATCATTTTTGTTCACCCTTTCAAATTGGACTACAAAACGCCTGTGTAACTTTACTGAAGAAATAATCAATAGCTTCCGGTGAATTATCGCAGGATAATTCACGGGGCGGAGTTCAGATGCGTAAGGATATATCACGAGGGGCATAGCCCCGAGTGATATATATCTACGCAGCTGAATGACGCCCCGTGAATTATTCTGCGATAATTCACCGGAAACTATTGATTATTTCAATTCTAACACGACACATCTGACTGAATAAGCGAAATAATCATAACTCAATTTTAGCGCGTCGTAATAAACGGAAATTGGTTTTAAGGTCGGCAGTTAGTGTTTACTCCCTAAACATCTCCATAATTCAAAAACTGATAATAATTAAAAGATTAAATGACAAACTTGAATACATGTCCATCCAACTGCCCATCCAGCACTCTCTAGTCGTCGTTCGAACCGTTTTTGTCATTCCAACGGTTTAATACTGCACCAGAAAATAACATGTAAACAACGGAAATGACGTGACATCGTTAAAATGGCGTGTTAACGTCACCTTAACGTTGCCACCAAATAGCGGAAAATAATTATGGTATTTTATCTAAGTATATAAAATAAACATTATTCTATAACTGTGGTATCATCATATTACGCCCGGGTAAAAAATTCGCGTATTTTTTGCTTTCTTAAATGTGCAAAATTAAATCCCAGCGAAAAATACAAATGTCACGTGATAAGTTTATACTGACAGGTAATTAGTAATAGCCGTGAATTATCGTGTAATAATTCACAGCAAATTCAATGGGAAAAACGTCAAGTCGTGTTAGAATTATGGATATACAATTTGCAGCGACTTGGATTTTTCGAACAGAAATTTTAAGGTGATCAAAATGTCTGGACCAATCAGCCAATAGAATGACTTAAGGTATTTCATACCCCCAATTAGTACAGTTGCACTAATGATGAGCTGTGAAAATTAAATTATCATTTTTCAACAATTTCCAAACAAACTGTTATTATATTGTTACAAACAGATGAATATTGATAATAACAGGAGATAATTGTTGAAAAAAATGAATTTTGTTAGAAAAGTAATAAAATGTGGTACCTGCTATCAAAGACCTATATTATACATAGATACGCGTCTTCGCTTTATCTCGCATGTGCACGCGGCCTGCGTTATCTCGGCGAGTCACGTGATCGCTAACCGCGTCATAGTAATCAATATGGCTGTCAATTCATACATCAGAAACTTTCATTTTATTGATCATGAAAACATGATATAATTAATAAAATATTTTAAATAAAAGTAAACGTTTTTAATGCTTATTATATCTTCTTTTCCCTTTGTGGCAACATTATAATTATATTCTTATTGCTCGTATTCCTGTAAATATCGTTTATCGAACAACATATCGTTTATCGAACAATGTCCCCGGAAGACGTCCCCGGAAGTGGAAACATAATTTTCTGGCATGCGCACTTCATCAAAGGGCAAGTAATTTTCAAGGGAAACAACCTAAAAAGTAACGCTTGGTCACGTGACGAGATTCTCGTCGAATCCACGAGAAAAAATGAGATTTCTTATATCGGTAATAGAGAGATGCGAATCTATTTATATATATAGGTCTCTGCTGCTATGTTGTCTAATCCGGGTGTCAAAATAAAGCACTTTCCACTCAAAAAAACTTGAAAATATTGCTCTTATAAATCAAAATCCAAACACATCATCCTTTGTCCCATGAGGTCACTCACCCACGCAAAAAGCATGCAAATCATGCCCACTTGTGTTTACCTGTAGGACAGTTTAATCTCTACATGTATAACAATGTAAATCTTGTGTGATGGTATTTGTGCAGTGTTTTGAAATTCATAATAGTTAATGTTTAAAAAGTTATTTTGAAAAAGTAACACTGGTTGGCCCTAGATGGAACATTGAACTGGATATTGTAATTAATTGTTTTGGATTTATTTCAGTGGAAAATGCTTTATATTGACACCCGGATTAGACAACATAGCAGGTACCACATTTTATTACTTTTCTAACAAAATTCATTTTTTTCAACAATTGTCTCCTGTTATTATCAATATTCATCTGTTTGTAACAATATAATAACGATTTGTCCGGAAATTGTTGAAAAAATGATAATTTAATTTTCACAGCTCATCATTAAGATAACTGTAGCATACTGTCTGGGGTATGAATTACCTTAAGCCGATATATTGAGATCAGAAAGTCTGGCATTCGGTCCAAGTGACTACACTACAATACACAACTAAGCACACTTTATCCATATAAGGAAACTTAAAAAACAAATTTATAGTTTTAATACCTACAAATTGGAAATTACCGTTCACTTCCTATTTTCGGAAAATAAACAGTTTGGTTGGTTGTGGGTAAAACCCTGACCAGACCCAGACCCAGACCAGACCCCGGAAACTAACGATGTGGTACGGAAAAATTCGCTCATTTCCGACATTACATTACGATAACAATAACGACATGACATTGTGTGTTAATTAGCGATTCGTGTTGTTTTTGTGTGTGTGTGTGTGTGTGTGTGTGTGTGTGTTTTGAAGCTTTAAATTATTTCCTAATCTTAATTCTTTTCACTGCTAGAAATATGAAATAATAAATTTCAGAATTAACTGAAAACAGACTGCTTTACAATCTCCATAATCATAATTTGCCGGACAAAACTCAGTGAGAAAGCTCTGGTCAATATTCTGTTTATTGCAATTTTCGCCAAATACTATCATCACTAGTTATGAAAAAATGATTTTAAAAATATTATCACGCAATATAATAATTTTTAAACCATTTAAAGACAAGTCAGCATAATAATCATATTACGATTCCTAAGTGCTAAGCGGTGACTTTTTACAGCTTAAATCAGTAAATACACAATACCAACCTCAATGATCTTATTTTCTGTAATTTTCTATAATTTACATTTGTGACTTAAAATTAAAGAATTTCATCAAATTAAATTAAATTGCGTACCTAATTGATTATAAAATTAATACAATCCCATAACTGAATGACAATAGTTCGTACATTTTAATATAATTTGGATTTAATACCCTTTAGGGCAAATCTCAATTTGATAAAAAAATCATAAGTGCCCACATCTTATAGAATGTTTAATCCTGACCAAATTTCTATAGTTTTCCACAAAAAAAAGAAAACAAATATCTCTTTTTATATATAGTCACCGTGATTGTTTTAGACGATTGTCGGAAACGAGCGAAGATTTCCGTACCATATCGTTAGTTTTCGGGGTCTGGTCTGGGTCTGGGTCTGGTCAGGGTTTTACCCACAACCGTTTGGTTCCCGACTTGACTGGTAGGATGTCAAGAACCAGCCTAATTCCAGTAATCAGGATATAGTTAGACTGGTCCCCGAGCGACTTGTTACGCGAAAGAGACGATTGTGGTAACAGTCTAGGATATAGTTTGAGGTATAACTAGTGGGCGAAAAGAAGTCCTTAGACAGACAATATAATATCTTTAATAAAAAAGCTTTTCACGCGGTCTCAGCACCAGTGACCACCAGAAAAGACAAAATGCATTAAGATTCTTTATCTTTATTTCTCTATCTACATCTACATCTACATGGTACATGGTCTCAGTCACACTTGACTATTACGCGACAGGTGGTTTCAGGTCATAGAATAAGAAATAGTAGTGAAGTAAATAGGAAAGTAAGAAGAGATTGATAGTTAAAAGTTAGAGTTAAGCTGAAAGATTTGACCAGCTACGTTTTCGCCCCTTCAACTCAAACCTCTCCGGTTACGGTGGCCGCGGCCGGCACAGCTCTGAGAATCACTAGGAGGTACTTGTAGCTGGGCGCTGGCTGCAGTTCTAGAAGTGTAGTTTTGAAAGTCCCTGCTTGAAGGATACCAAGTCAGGGGCTTCTGCTACGGTTGCTGGTAATTTATTCCATATAGAGATGGTACGTGGGAAGAAGGAGTTCTTGTGATAAGCTGTTGATGTAGTTGGTTGGCGTAATTTCTTGTTGTGGTTCGATCTTGTGTTTCCTGATGCTGGAGTCAGGTACTCATCAGCAGATATACCTATGTTTCTAAAGCTTTTAATGATAAAAAAGTGAAATAGAATTGGCATCCCCAGAGAACAGAGCTTCCCCAAGCAGTAGTCTCAATAATTCGACTGCAAGCACAGACCCATTATCATACTGACTTTTTACAGATGTCTGTCCTTTACGTCTCAAGCAGTTACGATCAAAACTGTGGTGGAAATCGACCCGATTTAAATTCTGTTATTTATCGATAAACGTGATTCAGGTAAACTTTAAGCGCGGAAATCGAAATTTGTTGACATGGGTGTAGGTTTAAAAGAGTTTTGCATAAAAAAACGAAACCGTTATTTATGAAGGATTACATATATTGATTCTACTTGAATGTGGCTTTTCAGGTATGTAAATTTTTAAAGATACATATGGTTTAAGATGCTTTATGGAGCCTCCAAAGTTGCGATTCGAATGCCGATCGGCGGCGTATAATAATAGAAGGAACATTTTCCGCATTGATTTGAATAGTAACTGGGTTGTGCGCGATGGACGAACATCGCATATATAGAAAAGTCCATGTCGCGCACAAATAGTTGTACTACCCCAAGAAGCAAAAAGTTAAAGAGTGTTATGCTACTATGTCTCTATGATGTGGAGATAATGATAAGAACTACAGATTGTGTTCTAACTACGATTTAATGTAAAACTTTATTCTTAGAGTGTGGGTGCTAAATGACCATGTGATAAGGCATATGCAGCTTATTATATGTGATAAGGTTGACAACTCTGCATTACCAGATACTATTATAGAGAGGAAACGTGAGCGTGTGTTTATCAAATTAATAATATCGAAAGAGACACCACGAGCATTTGACAAAACAGATAAAACCTGGGGGTTACTGCCTTGGAATGGTCAGTGGCAAAACAAGTTTGCCACTGGGGGTTTAGACCAGGTTCTTCAGTGTACCATCCTCACACTTGCCACAGGTTCTCATACGAACAAACAAGTACAAGTTGTCTTGGTGCATTAGCTCCAGTCCACCTATAAACTCGATAATGTTGCATAAAAAAGCACAAATCATAAAAAATAAGATCATTTGATCATTAAATAAACCGAGACCAGAGCGCCTGGAGTAGAAAGATCACGATGGCAATGATAAAAGGAAACAAATTTAAAGAAATAAAATAAAATAAAATAAACTAATCGAGTTACATTTTCCATAATAACTCTCTGTGATCTTGAAGTGCTTATATACGAATGTACTATTTTAATGTTTGATTTTGGCGGTCATGCTTTCGGGACTCTGGTTAAAAATCAACCCTCAGAAAGGCAATGTTTGAGAAATGCATCAAGTAGATTACCATTGGGCATAAGGTGGGAGCAGCCTATTCAGAATGAAATCAAATTGTTACCAACTATTAGACTGGGAATATTGAATGTCTGGCTGACTTATCTCCTCGTATGAATTGTCGTAATGGTCTTCTATGGGACATATTTTCCAAATGCCTATATACTAAAAAGTAGTCCCGCTGAGTGACTCAAACAAGGGGGTCCTATGGGACCAATACCCTGTGTATAGATTTTCATCCAGAAAATAAAAAAATCTTTACAACGTCCGTGGTAGGGCTAACTAAAAAGGTGAAGTTTGCATATCAGAAATTGCCACCCAGAAAACATAGAAGAAATATTGAAAACTAAGTTGAATAAAAAACATCAAATCATCTGTGAATTGACAACTTGGAAGGTGATTTCAAAACACGACTGAGTGTTTCCATATTTCAAAACCATTTTACATTGAAGGAAATACGAGACATGTATAAAGATTGGACAAATGTGAAAATGAATGCATGTATATTTGTCTTCACATAGCATTGCAGAGAAACAACAAGAAC
The DNA here is from genome assembly GCA_038501625.1 of Corbicula japonica. NCBI lineage: Eukaryota > Metazoa > Mollusca > Bivalvia > Venerida > Cyrenidae > Corbicula > Corbicula japonica. Next base: position 2,094,501 of record JAZAYU010000094.1, on the reverse strand, counting down.
ACACTGCATCGGACAATAAAATCAGCAAAATTATTCCCCATTTTGTTTCCAGATATGCACGTTTCTTATTTTCAAAACTGCAGTAAACTTCGTCTGTAGCTTGATTCTGGATTGCCAGAATATTAAATGACAGTGACAAAAAATAACCGTGTATTGGGTGTCTGGGGTGAGAATCTTGCCATTTAATATTTTGTGTGAACCATGTTAAAAACTTGTCTTTAATGACACCAGAATGCTTGTACAGATTAGGTGTCAATAGAAACATAATGCTTGTTAACTGAAGTATTGTGCGCCTAATCACTTGTTTGTTCATTTGAAAGCCTGTTGATGCAAATGTGATGTTGGTGCACTCTTAAAAACCTGGTTTTAACCCCCAGTGGCCACTGACCATTCTAAGGCGGTAACCACAAGGATTCTCTTTTTTCGTTATTGTTTGTGTTGTCTTATTTGAAATCGATATTCTTATAAACCCATGTTTTCTACACTTTCCTTTTTGGATGTGTGGGGAGGCTGTGTTTTCTAAGTGTGGCGATTCCTGGTATGCATATTTCACTCTTTTATCTGATCAAAAGGTGCTGGTTAAAACGGCCTCAAGTTAAAACGGCCACATTTTTATATTTTGCAATCGGAACTACTCGGCCAATTCCGCCTAATCGGCGATCGTGCCTCGGATGTATCTGGTGGAAGGATATGTCTAACCCAAAACGCCTACGCTAAAATATAGTTCTTTCGGATAGTAAACAAACATGGCGCCGTTCGAACAATGCGTTCAAGTTTCATTGCAGAGATTAAAAGCTCAAGTTACATTAAAACAGCAACAATTATGTTAAAAAAATAGAAAATATTTGAGAATGACCATGGGGGCCGCCATCTTGTTGCTAAAAGTAGTCCCAAAATCCAAGATGGCGCGTCCCTACGTACATCAGAGAGATGGTGTGTAGACACTGTCCGATGAGTTCAGATTGTATATTTTGGTAAAAACGGTCTCACTTTTAGTCAAAACGGCCTCACTTTTAGTCAAAAAGACCTCGCTTTTTGGTGAAAAAGGCTTCGATTTTGAAATAAATTTTATTATTATATTAGAAAAATGAAAGTAATTAAGGATCGTTTATAATGCTTTAATACTATCGATATTGAAAATAATTACATGTCAATTCGCTAAATTTGTGGTTTGTTCTTTCTTTAAATGTTTATTCATTCCATGATTGTAAATTAATTATTGTTTCATTTTCATCAAAACAATGAAATATAATATAAAATTAATGCATTTTATGGAGGTGTCTATTATAAATATTAATTGAAATATCTTTTAGTTAACATAAATGTCTTTGTGAAAACATCACGATAAGTGTTTTAAGTAAAGACACCTAAAAAGTAACACAGACTTTAATGATAAACTTAAAAATAAGAGTCATTTCCAAATAGTTTTAAAAATGAATTATTATCGAATATGAGCAGGATTATGTGAAAAATGTTAAAAGTGAAAATTACTGTAAAATGTGAAAATGTTCATCTTTTTCAACTTCGCCAAATCAATAATTATTAAGTATTAACAGGATTAGGTGTGCAATAACTAATAGTGATAATGACAATTAAAATAATGGGAGCAAATCACTTGAGTGATAATCGAAGTATGTCTTTAATATGCATCTGATCTACCGGATACTCCTCAACAATCAATTTCTGAGTATTACTGGGGGGCGCAATGATCAAAAGAATATCAAAAAGCTGTCTGTTTCTGATCAAGAGCAATGTATTTGTCACAAGAAAAAGGTGAGGAATATGAGAAAAAGTAAGTATATTGTATGCTTTTAAATGTCTCTCCTGTAATCATACAATACCGTATTGATGGAAATTGATTTGAATAGTGTTTTATTACAACCTTGTGACAGATATGGAATGGAGGCTGGCGACCAGATGCAGCTTGTCAGAGCGATGCGCTTGCGCCGCTTACAGCGAAAGTCATACGGACAACACAAGCACGGATATTTGCGGCATGGGAAAGGTATTATTTTGGGACTATTCTTTTATCTTTTACATCAATTTCACTTTGACTTTGTTTAACTTTTGTTTAAAAAATAAATATAAATATTAGTAATATAATAATAATAATAATAATAATAATAATAATAATAATAATAATAATAATAATTTTATTATTATTATTATTATTATTAATCGGTCTAGAAATTATTGAGAAATACGCAGAAAACGCACTTGAACATCGAGTGTTTTTTTTTCTATATAAATATGTGTGCGATGTTCTAAATTCTCGTGATGAAGCAACCTAGAGGTTTTGTGTGAAACTTTTACAAGGTAGATCATGCAACGAAATTGTTATCAATTCTTAAAGTTATCTTGTGTTATAGAAAAAAAACATTTGCTCTATCTCTCTTTCTTTCTTTTCGGTCATGAGAGGATGTTGCATTTCTGTGTGTGGTTTTTGGTATTTACTTATCAATTTTCTGAATGTATCGATATGCTCGGTTTACACAAAAACTAAAGATTTATGTAGGCTGAGTCTATAACTTTAATAAAAATTCGTTTAATTTGGATTCCACATGCATACATTATTTACAAGGGTATGCTAATGATCTTTGACGTCAAATTCCCGTCTGAGCATGCGCTGTAACAATTTCAGCCTCAGTTTGCGGGTTGAAACATTGTACATCAGAGCAACCGCACCCTTTGTGCATAGAAAATAACGTTATTTATGCCGGAAGATTAACTTAGTTCCGTATTTATGAAGTTTTGTCAAGATCTGTGATAAGTCGGTGTACTTTAAGGGTAAGTCAGTCTAAAAGTACACACAGTAACATGTTTCCATTGTCCAACTTCAGATTTTTTCAAGGGCTTTCGGAGCTTGTCAAATGGAAGCCATTTTGTTTTGTTTACCTCATACCCCCACCCGGTTCTGAAGTTAATTTCATAATAGTTTCTGATGCATAAGATGTTTATTCATGTTGTATTTGCCAGTGTTTGGTGACATGAAATTATGATTGCGATCACTTTACGGCAACACCTTATTTTACTTGTATTTTATCTGTGTAATCTCGATTCATTTGTGCACCAACCGATTCTAAATTGATGAAGCGTTTGATAGTAGAATTGGCATTCAGCTGTGATATATATTTAACATAATTTGTGTTTAAAGACTCCAATATTTTTACTCAGATCTTCAGTAATTCAGAGACCGTTTGGTTGCCTTGGGACCCATTGGTTTCCTTCCAATTTCATTTGGTACCGGAGCTCACTAAATTTTCTGATGGCACAAATTAATGTCATAGGACACTAACTTCTCATTTCATATTGTTTTGAGAGACTGTTAGCTTGACACTTGATGGAGTAAGGATCCATATTTCAAGCCTGAATGACCAACTCGTCTCATCAACAAGCTTTTCACCATAAACCTAACCTAGTTGATTTGATTTCTGTTGGCCTTCATAATTTCCATAAAACTCCTGGCAATTAAACTTCTTACTTACTGCAGAGTTCGAGTCAAGCTCCTGTTTCAAAAATAAGGTCCACACTGTCATGTTGTCACCCTTACAAATATTTCGGTGCTTAATTAGGCCACAAATTTTAATTGAGCCTCCTTGACCAATTAGTAATGACAATCTTGGATAATATCACAGGCTTTTTTGTATTTCTGTAATTCTTAACCTTGTTATGGTAATATTTAGAAAAAGAACATGCATTATTGCAAAACTATTTTCTGTAAAAATTAAATGTTTGTGCTTATAAAAAATTAAATATTTAATCATAGAATAATTGGTCGACATGTCTATTGTCAGAAGTATGGATCTATTTCTCAAGACAGCATGGCTAGGAGTATGGATCTATACCCCTAGACACTTCCTTGTATGTATTATAGTCTGTTTTAAGTGCATCATTCGTGTCTTTTTTGTAATATTTTTTAGATATTTTTCTTTGTTTTCTTAATGCATTTACAAGTTTCATTGATGTCGCAGTTAATGTGAAATGAATCTGATGAATCTGCATTATTTGAAATTATAACGGGGAAAAGCCGGATTCAGATTCAGATGGAGGCCATGTGTCTTGTGCTACAGCTGGCTTAAGCCCCAGTCACAACCCGCTGTCCTTGAAAGTGCATGCTATCTATGTGCAAAAACATGGGAAAACTCGGGGATCTGTACGTGTTGAGTACCACCTCCATAAGGATCTGGGAGCACACGGACACGCTGTAGCATTTTTAGTGCATGCAAAACTTTCTCTGCGGGTAGGCTACATATTCATCCCTAGTAAAAGTATGGGTGCCGCACGTGTCCTGTACGTCCATGAGCGCATAACGCACTGCCTCCGCGAGTCTTTTAAAAAAATCCCACTTTTCGTGCCGCACACTTAATAAGTGTGTGATCCGTGCTTCCTCAGTTCAACTTTCCAAAATACGCACAGAACTTGGGTGGACCTTACCGAGCAAGTATGTGCTCCGCACTTAACAACTCATGGTGTGTGCACGGACCTCTGCAGTATAAAAGTCAAGCCAACAGATTAGTGCCATCATTTGTCTTGAGATGTCCCCAAGGAAGGCAGCAAGAAAAGAGGCACAAATGAAGAGAGCGAGCCACAGAGGAAGATAGAGGAGGCTAGACAAGTCTGGTTGTGATGCCAGCGAGTCTGGTCGGAGGATAGTTGATCTGAGATGGGCGAGTAAGAAGAAAAGGGTAAAGTTAAAGGTATGGGTTAATAATCTGTAGTTAATTTATTCAACCGACTTTCACATTCTACCCCCCAATCACTGGATATATAAGTTGTCCGTTAACAATTGGCGCCGTAGGCAGCCACTGAACATCGAACCAGGGACCCCTCGATCGGTAACGAGCGCTTCACACTGGACTACTAAGGAGAAGACAACATTTCACCGGCATTTAAAGGCAGCGGCAGCTGTTGTTTCTGTGAAGCATCAATAGGCTGTAGTTATATATATCGCCCAACAGCGACCGAAATAAACTCACGTTCACCGCACTTGCACGCACTTACAACGGACGAGCGAGTTAGAACACTGTACTTGAGCAGCACATGTAAGTACTTCCTCTACGTTAACATGGAAATCGCAAGGAGACCTTTAGTTGTAAGCACGTTGTCAGCACGTACAACTCACCACCGACGCAACATACAATGCATAAAATCACCTACCCAGAGACATGGCGTGCGGGCCACGTATTCACACCTTGCCCAAACGTGAGTGTGACATGCCTCCTCTTCTCGTGGCACGTCCGACCCAAAAATGCTGCAGAACACGCGCATACAAAATGATGCACTGGTGGTTGTGACCGGGCTTTAATGACAGATTTTTGAATGGCACTTTTTTTAAGGAACTGGATTCAAGTTCATGTTTGGTCACAAGAGTTAAGGGAGGTTGCATGTTATCTGTACCTACATACATTGGTTTAAATCGTCCAGACCTGGTACTTGTTGCCAGTGGCAGGGGATTAGTCGATATAAACCCAAAATCCCGCAACAAAAGAGTGCCAGTGTTTGTCTTTAACAGCTTCCTTATAAATACTTTGAATTATGGCTCATTCTAAACATTGTTGTGAACTTAGCAAACTATTTTCAGTTTCAGGAGACTGGTCTTCGCGCTTAGCATTCTATATTTTCTGTAGAAAACCAAAATTGAGTTCTAATTTATTTGGTGTTCACAATTATTTGATCTTCTATCTCCTCCCACTTTGTAGTGACACGGTATTTTGAGTATCATTTAAATGCATAGTCACTCACTTCATTCAGGATCATCTCATTGCTTGTTCATGTGATTTGTTATACTTGTTATGGAAATGGAATGAATGTTTTACAATAAGAGCATTAAGTGTTAAAAGAACATTTTGTTTTGGAACCTTTTATGTATCAAAAACAACATACTATAGGATTTTGTTTTCAACCAGATATTATTACTCTATGTTTAAATATCATTTTTACATGATAAACATACTTATTTATCGTAATAGCATATTTAATTTCGCTATAAGTAAGGAAGTCATGTTTCTGTTGTTTTTTTCACGCTATCCAATTATCTTTAGAATGAAAATAAACCTTGTTTTAATCACTATATATAGGGTTAATAAGGGTTTGCGAACAGTGAAGATCCAGATCAACAAGAACATCAGTGCCGCCTGATCTGCATTGTTTGCTTCTTCTTAAAAAATAATCTTTTTTAACTAAAAGCAAACAGTATAGATCCAGATCAACCGGCACATCCTTGCCAAAGTTACCCAGCACATGTGCACAGTGCACATTGATCATCAAAAAATAGACATATATCAAATCATGTGGAGCCGCTGAAATATGTTCTACAAAAATAAAAGTTTTTGAGCTACAAAAATGTTAAAGCCGTGATTTTGATTGGCCCACAAATTGTTCACCAAAATCATGTGGAGCACCTGCCTATAAATTAATCCATGTTGCCTTTATTACATGCATGTGGACATAAATAAATAACAAAGAAATAAACAAGTACTTTTAAGAAATAGAGATGGCATTCAAACATGTTAATCTAATCATCTAATTTAATCTGAAGTTTATATTGTTCCACAGTCTCAAATTGATTCATAAATAGATAAAATGTCCAAATTGTTCAATGCAATCCATGATTAACACCAATATTTATTAACAACATTACTTTTACTTTGCATTTTAAGTTTTTAAAATCATTTAAGAATTACAGAAGAATTCGGTTATTTGAATATTCTATTTGTCAGGATCCTTGATACAATTAACCGGAGTATCATAATACACAGAGCTTACAAATTCTAAGTTTCGTCAATGGTTGGTATGGTAATGCGCTCAGTAGTATCTGTATCATCATGTCCAATAAAATCCAGTTTTGAAGATAACCTATACTCTACAAATGTGCTTTGATTATGTTTGATTCTTTTGACTGCGCCGTTTCCAAAATTTCCGTTTTGCTTTCATAGAAGACTCATTTTCTTTCGTCACTTTTCTTATCCGAAATTTGTGATTTTTATCCGATTACTTTACCATTATCTTCTTTGTGAAGAGTTATTATCTCCCTTGGGGCGCCAAAACGTTGTGTATACGTTATTATAAATATTATCCTAACACAAGATTCGTTTGCAAGATCTTTTTAACGTTCTAATTATCTAGAAAGTATGGTAAAGTTTATTTGTTATTTTTATAGATATGTATCACCAGGGGTTTTTTCCTTAACAAACTGACGCCGATAGTCGGCGTCTTCCCCTGGAAAAAAAATTCCCCAACGAAAATTTTTTCCCCAACAAAAGTCACTTTCCCCCTTGTAAAGTGATATTTTTTTATTGAAAACATAAACAGAAGCTTAATTTATAGTTATGTTTAATCTATGTCATCTAAAATCTGCACAATTTTCACGAATATTTGTTGGAAATTAGGTACTAAAGAAACCGACAAATATTTGACGAATGTTACTAAATTTAGATTCGATACGTCACAGAAACTGCATCCTGGTCGTCAACTTTAACATTACTGGGACTGGATTATCGTCGTGTTCGGAATAAAGGCATTCTACCTTCCAGTTTTAAATTGATTTTACAACAGATGAGTACCGTCAGCGAGCGTATGGCCGTAAATTACGGCTAAAATACGACTCGCCCGCCGAATTTCTCATTAGCATACGTCCCGCGCACTTCCGAAAAAGAAAATCACAACCATCGACGAAGGCAGTCCTAGTAAATTTAAACCCCGCCTATAATCTTTCAGGTCACACAATTTACGATTAGATTGTAAAAAAAATGTTTTGTTAAAACAATAAGCTCCGCCCACTTGAAAAATACCAACCAGTCGATTAAAAGCATGCGCACGCCGGTCTAATTATCGCCGAGGAATGTATTCTGACACCGGGAAAAAATCTTGTTTTGATAATTGACAATTAATTGAAGATTAACTGAGTAAATTGCTAGTTGTCGTAGATCGTCTTCGTCGTGCTTTTAAACGGATGCGGGCTGTTTGCACTGTCAGGTAAAACGAACGACGAATAATGCAAAATACAAACAACAGAATACGGCGCCATGTTCTGTCACAAAAATACGAATCGTCAGATGAAATACACATTCAAAACTGTGCCGGGCAATCATTTTTATCCCAAGAATTTTATATCCCGTATCTTCCGGAGTATGCATTGAGTACAAATTTACGATGTGACTCACAACTATAATAAAAATTAAATATCGCGACATTTAATTGTATTAGCATGTGCCTATCAGGGGGGTCAGTGGAATTGCTCGAACCCTCCTTTTGAGCAGCAATATTTAATTTTCTTGGGGAATTAAGCAATTAAGTTGGAAATTATCAATAACTACCCAAGCACTGGCATAAACAAAAGATTTCTGGAAGTCTTGCATCCGAAATGATTTTCATTCAAAGCACACAATTAATGGATACATTTAAAGCAGGCTCCAAAAGTGAGAAAGTATAAAAAAATTATTCTTGTACTGTTTAAGAACAGATAACAAAGAGACATGCCTCTGTATGCTAAATAGACTGCTTGGTAATGAAAGCTTAAGTAAAAAAAAAAGAGACAGAAGCATAATCTTGGGTATAAACATTCACTGTTGCTAATACAATTAAGAGTTTATGATAAACTAAATTTTCCCCAATTTTGTATTTTTCACGCATTTTTCCCCTTTTGACCAGCGTTCAGCGTCTTCCCCTCTTCCTGAAAAAAACCCCTGCTGTCTGCTGCAACACAGAATGATATGTTACTTCCCTTGCACTATTTTTTGTCCTGATACCTAACTTTCCTGTCTACAATTTTCTTTCTACATTTTGCTGAATATAATGAAAACTGCAATGGTCCTAGTTGATGTGTTGGTATTGACAGATTTTAATATCTGATAGTAAGAAATATTTCAATTGTTGCAAGTTCAAGTATAAAGCTCTAATGCTGTGAGAGGAAGACGTGTGCTATAAATAGCTGTATGTTAATGATTACACAGGCGTATTGACTAGTGGCTGCAGGAGAATCAATACAGGCAGACATTTTCTCATTTTGTGAATTTTACTCTGTCTGGTGGATTATTTTAGCAAGATATTAGCATCTTTGCAGGAGTTACCAACACGAAATATAATGAAGACTTAAGCAGTGTGAAAGTGTTTCATCAAACATTTATTAAATATTTTAGTGTGTATCTGAAAAGGAACTTTTGTCAGCCATATTTTTTGACTTGCAAAAAAGGGATCTTTTGCCAGTTTTCTGTCAAAATAAAAGGGAAAAATATTTCTGAAAAAAATATAAAGTAATAGATTCAGTATTTAAAATGAAATACTTGTGATATAGATTGAAATTATAAATGGAATAAGAACGAAACTGAATTTGGCTTGTGGCCAGAGGAATTTTTAACTGATAAGTGAGTCTGAGTGAACAACACAAGGAAAAAGTACTGCTGTAGTTGGATTTTGAATGCAGTTGATTTTACTTTAATTCTCAAGGTAGGCAGTTCTTTTAAAAAAAATTCTCATGAGCGGAACACTTTTTTGTCACACACAATTAGGTTAAGGAGTCATGTTTGGGTCTTAGGTTCTTATGGCTAAATTTTTGACCCTTGAAATACAGTTTATATTGACAATTATTGTTATATATGCTGATGCTTTCTAGATAAAGATAATATCTTGAGTGGTCATGTGCTTAGTTGTGGTGAGTGTGATGGGGTATTCACAAATGAACAAATAAGGAAGTTTAACAAGGCCTGTGTTACAGAAGTAGTGTCACAACTGACTTAAGTACCTGCTTCCTTTTTAGTTAGATTTTGTTATCAAATTAATTAAGGAAATGGACTTGCCATTATCATCCTTGTTGTAATCTTTTTATCGATCAAATTGCAATAATAACACTTTATCCCCCTACCTCCATATGGCCATCTTCATCATTAACCCTTTCCTCCATACACCTTTATTGTGTGGGCAAACAGTTTAGATCCAGATCAGCCGGCACATCCATGCCGTCTCATCATGATCTTAACTTCACTTTTTCATTGATTAGGTTATTTCTGACCAAAATGCGACAAGTGCAGATCCTGATCAGACAGCACAGATGTGCTGGCTGATCTGGATCTGCACTGGTTGCAAATGCGTAAAAATTGGTATATATGGAGGAAAGGGTTAAAACATAAGGATCTATACTAAGTTTATAGGCTTGGGTTTTGTAGAAAATGTGGACAACTTTATCTGTTTGTTTTTTTATCAACTCGGGTTGTTCATTGCTGTTGGCTGAATTGCTGAATCATTTATCCAGTATAATATTGGAACTGAGACTTGTCAGAAAATAAATGATATCCTCCTGCCAAATGTTAGCTCAGCAGACATATTGGACTATTTTAGGAGAGTCAGTTTCATAACCTTTTTATAATTTCCTTCAGATATGCCATCTGATCAGGATCTGTACTGTTCACTTTTTTATTAATAAGGTTATTCTGACCAAATAGCAAACAGTGCAGATCCAGATCAGACTCAGGGCTCTCACTAGACTTAAAAATCAGGGAGAAGTATTGACATCATTTTACTGAATTATGGAGAAATTTGATGTCAATAGCATTCTTTCACTATATAGTCTATACAAAATGACTTCTCCCACAGCTCAAATAAGGGGGAAGTCTGGTCGCTTTTGGGAGACCACATCTCCCAAATCTCCCTCTAGTGAGAGCTCTGAGACTGCACATATGTGATGGCTTATCTGGATCTACACTGGTGGAATAAAATGTGTATAACTGAAGTAAAGACTTAAACTATTTGTAACCATAATGCATATATGTGAAGGCATATCTGGATCTACACTGATCACCCATGTGATTAAGGCTAAAAAGAAATCAGTAACAACCTGTTAAAATATTTATATCTAATAGTCAACACAACCAGCTGTTCACATGTTCGTACACTTTAATGAATGGGAATTTATCACAGCTGAGCCAGTCCTCTGAATGATATATTTTGTTTCTGGTACTTTTTATAAATCATGAAAATAACATTCTGTAACATCATGCTTGAATTTACATTAACTGTTTGTAAATTTGTTTTATAAACACTGACTCATTGGTTTACTGCATGAATACACTTTTTATCACATACATTGTTACCAGTGTAGATCCAGATCAGCTGACACAATGGTGCCATCTGATTGTGATCTACAGTGGTCAAATCTTGGTCAGAAATGACCTCGTGACTCTAAAAGCAAACAGTGTAGATCCTGATGAGATGGCATAGATGTGCCGTCTGCTTTGGATTTACACCCTTCACTCAATAAAAGTGTATCCTTGGAGTAGAGGGTTAACTCTGTTCACACATATATACTTGCCTATAATAATTATTTTCTGTAAACATATGCATGTTATGTAGAAGTGTTTCAAAGTAAATCTTAACTGCTAGGATGAAAAATGCAGTTAGTTATTTTATCCACATCTTTAACATGTTGTAGCATCTATAATGGTGCAGACATGTGTTTTCCTTCATGTTAGGAAACATTGTGGCTCAGTATGTTGATTGATGTTTCTTGTTTCATATGCAGTCTGCTCAAAAAATGGTTAGGTAGAATATTGGAAAAGAATATTGAGTAAATGGCAGTATGAAATAAACTTTTCGCATTTTAATGCATTTGCCATCCGTGTAGATCCAGATCAGCCAGTACACTTTGGCCATCTGATCATGAACTGCACTATTCCCTTTTGGTCAGAAATAACCTTATAAATTAAAAAGAGAATAGTGCAGATGCTGATCAGATTGTAAGAATGTGCTAACTGTTCTGGATCTACACTGGTTGCACATGCGCTAAAACGGAGTAAACGGTTTCGGTCATAGTACCAAGTTTGTGAGGGGAAAAACTGGACTTTCCTCTCAACTAGTTGAGTCTTCACTTCTGGTGTTTCCTATCATTATGTAATCTGTCTGAATCAATCATTCCCATTGGTGGTGTGTAATTTTGTGAGTTCTCTGTCTGATACATGTTGGCAATTCCATCATCTCAAGTGCTGTAAGGGGAAACAGTTATTGAAGGTCAAGTAGCATGACTTTTTCTCTTCAAAATCCACTATTAAAAGTTTGATGAAATTTTGGGCAATACTTCACAATTAACTCCATATAGACAGGTGTAATCCTATGGACAAATATTGGGCACTGTTCGCTTATAGTTCATTAAGTTATGTCAGACCAAGAAGTGAACAGTGTAGATCTTGATCAGATCACATGGATGTGCCATCTGATCTTGATTGACACTTGCTGCAAATGTGTATATTTGGAGTAAAGGGTTAAAGAAACCTTAAGGTGTGGAAGCCTCCTGATTTCAGTCCCACATAAAGAAGGCAACAAATCATGTCATATATAATTATATACTAGAAATGTAAATGAACATTAAAAAATTTTGAAGTTCAAATAAGATTATGAACATTCGGATGCATTTGAAGATTCAATAATGATAGTGATTAGTTTGAAAATTCTCGTTCCTTTTTTATTAAAAACTTAAAAAAAACTGAAGTTAATTATATCAAGAATGGCAATCAAGAATGTTTGACACACATATCAAGATAAATGAACTACTTATAAATAGAGGTAGATCCATAGACAGACTTGTGCTCCGATAAATAAACAACATATTGTAATTTTAGAACACTCGGACATTATCGGCAAAGTTTATTTGTATGACCTTTTCATTGTATCGGGGATAATTTGGAGCTCTACTGATAAAGAAAGCTGGTAGCCTGATTTCATGGTTTAATAATGTGATTGTTCCAATGCAAAGTGATTCAAACATTTATATGGTAAAAGAGGTGAAAAGTCCCATCCCTATTATATACTTATTAGTGTTGTTTTATTTTTCCAGAGGAGTTTCCTGTGTGAGAGCCTGCCAAGATGAGTTCTGAGTTAGAAGCTCTTCGACAGGAAACTGAACAACTCAAAAACCAAATTAGGGTAAGATTTTAAGTCATAAAACCTTGCTCCATATACACACTTATTATCATGTGGGCAAACAGTGCATGTCCAGGTCAGCCGGGACAAATTGCCTGATCAGGATCTACTCTGTTCACTTTTTGTTTCATGAGGTTATTTCTCACTGCAGATCCTGATCATAAACCGCACTGGCTGACCTGGATATACTGTTGGCACATGCAATAAAGCCAAGTAATCATTGTTGTGTATATATGGAGTAGACGATTAATACAGAACATTTGGACAGTTCACTGTATGAAAACTGACATGCTGTTTCTCTCGACATTTAGAGACGTTTGGTGATTTTAATAGGATGGCTGTTCATTCAGTCATTGAAATCACATTCTAAACAAAGGGAAGGGATTGCGAATTGGTTCAGTATAGTTTGATGGAAATTGATAGAGCTTTAAATGAAGTTTTGTTTAATATATGGGATATAAAGATTGATCATAAACACTGTTAAAATAGCCTTTAGCAGCTATCCGAGGAGAGTTTAAAAAGTTGCTGCAAAATCAGGGTTATTTCTGTAATACAATTTGATTCAGTAATTACTTCATGGACCATTGTTTAGTGGGTGTTGAATTCAAGTGACTTCTTAAGTCCTGTTTGCTTGGGATACAGTTTTTATCCAGATTCCTATATGCATGCAGGACTGATTTTAATTGACAGTATTTATTCCCTTCTTTGTCATATTTAAAGCAGACAGTGTGATTCCTTGCAAGACTGCACTGGTAGCACACGAGATACTAATTGAACCATTAATGCAGTTGACTTGTTCACAAATTTTAAAATGTATTTCCAATGGGGTTCTTATCTTGTGCATCTGGGTGTATTCTTTTCGGAATACATATATCTGCTAGGAGAAAAGAATACATATATCTTCTTTTAGGGTCATTGTTTCCTTCCAGTACTGCAAGCCCTGACACTGAACCTATAATCAGGTGGCCGATTAGGCTGAAATAGAAGATCCTGTGCTTAGATGTAATCAATATTGCTATGGTTACTCTAAGACAGAATATGTTTCCGAGTAGAAGAATACAAAACCCTTTTCCCATTTTCCAATACAATACTCAAGAGTGGCCAATAATCAAATGAAATTGAGCAGAATTGATTTATTAATAAAATGTTTACTGAAAGTACTGATGATAGTTTTATAATCCGGGTTTTTGTCAATTTTACAATATAGAACCTTCAAAATAGTATTATTATTAAAGGTAAACAGTTGATAATGAACAAAAAAAAGGATTCCCAGCATGCAATGATGTGTTTTATATCCATTTTATGTTTTTGTTCAGAATTAAAATAAACATGGATTTAGAACAGGGGTTGGAGAATTATATCTAACTCTAAGCTTTGCTTCAAGACTAGAGCATATTTCAAGGCAGAAGGTAGCATTGTCTACATTTGTAGAAATGTCCCTTGGTTGGCTTTTTTGTTATTTTGTCACTGTCTGCAGCCTAGATATGTATTTTAAATCTAAGAACTTTGAAGATGTTGGGCTGTCTGATCAGAACCTCAACTGTTTGCCTTTTCAATCAGTAGGTAATTTCTAACCAAGATGTGACCAGTGTAGATTCAGCAGATCTGGATCTACACTGGTTGCACATGTGAAAAAAACTGCTATTATATATAGAGTAAAAAAGATGGATAATGAATGGTTTATGGTAAATATGATAGATCTTCATATTTTATGTGTTCATCTTTTATTAGGAAGCCAGAAAAGCAGCAGCAGACACTAGTTTAGTACAAGCCACAGCAAATGTCGAACAACTTAGTCGTATACAGATGCGCACCCGGCGTACACTGCGGGGCCATCTTGCAAAAATATATGCCATGCACTGGGCATCAGACTCTAGGTAAGTTCTGTTTGTTGACCAGATTGTAATCAGGCAGACTAAAAAATATTAACCCTTTCCTCCATAGATACACCTTTATTGCATGGGCAAACATTTTAGATCCAGATCAGCCGGCACATCCGTGCTGTCTGATCAGGATCTGCACTGTTTGTTTTTTGATTCATAAGGTTATTTCTGACCAAAATGTGACCTGTGCAGATCCTGATCAGACAGCACAGATGTGCCGGCAGATCTGGATCTACACTGTTCACACATGTGTAAACATGCGTATATATGGAGGAAAGGGTTAAATAAATCCTCAAACGGCACAGCATTTCAATGTGATCTTTTTGTTGTTGAATGATTTAACCAGTGCATAAGCCTGTGTTTGCTTCCTTGAAATTAACTCACAATTAATTATTTTTGCGTTACAAATAACATTTTAGTTCAAACAGGAGACTAGTCAATGTTAATAAGGTAAATGGATAATGTATATTACAATGACCACGGTAGTCATTTTAACTTTAATAAAAGATCAGGAAACAATAAAATTTTAATATACAATCAACACTATTTTCCAAATGTATATTATTAAAACATTTTAGATTGTTTAACATAGCAACAAATAGGTTCAGACATCAGCTGGCCAAAAACTGTGTTCTGTGATCCAATATGATTGCTAAAATAAAACAAATTAGATTCAAGGGCAGTACTTTTTATAAATTTAAGTAAAAAATATGAATATTTCATTTAGATTGGTACTCTAAGAATGCTGGAACTGTGCAAAATTTATTAGATTTTCCGTAATCTAATTATGTTAATCCTTTACTATGTGTATATTCGATTTGTCGAGTTTGCAACCAGTGTAGATCCAGATCAGCTGACACCCATGCTGTCTGACCAGGATATACACTGTTTGCTTTTCGATCATTACATTATTTCTGACCAATATGTGACAAGTGCAGATCCTTAGGTTATTTCTGACCAAAAAGCTAATGATGAGTTAAGTTTCTGCACATTATTTCAAGTTTAATGCTGGCACAGCTCCACCTAATCTTGTGATGTCTGAGCATTTTCAACAATCTGCTGTCCTATCTGTCGGCTAGTCACTGAATTCATGAAATATAACTTAGCCTGCGAATTGCAAGAAATGAAACAGGTGCATAGTCTATACTGTTTGATAAGTAAATAAATATCTGCATAACACCTCTATGAACAATACACTGGTTTAAGCTCTTGCATGTGCTGAGATGTTTACTCTTATTCAGCAGTTAGAACAAGGTTAAGAAAAAAACCTGAAGAAAAATGCTCGTCGAGGGAAAGTTGTAACAAGCCATATGATTGGCTATTGATTTATTACTCCCAGTGCTGGTAATTTTTAATATTATATTTTCAGGAATTTAGTATCAGCATCCCAAGATGGTAAATTAATTGTCTGGGAT
Organism: Corbicula japonica; assembly: GCA_038501625.1. Lineage (NCBI taxonomy): Eukaryota > Metazoa > Mollusca > Bivalvia > Venerida > Cyrenidae > Corbicula > Corbicula japonica. Next base: position 2,078,297 of record JAZAYU010000094.1, on the reverse strand, counting down.
GGCTACACAACAAATAAGGTAGGTAAACTTAAGTACTTGTTGTGTTTTGAAAGACAAGCAAAGTTACTGATAGTCCTGTCCTGAAACTAGCTTCTTGAAAGCCATTTCAGCCAATCAAATGCTTGAGATTTGAGACTGATCTCCGGATTAAGTTTAATGGTCTTGGGCACTGGATCCTGGAGAACTAACATACTGAAGTTAACTTATAACCTATAGATGACATAGATTATAAAACTGAGAATGGAAACCAGTCTTTAATATCAAGCATCTGATTGGCTGAAATCTCCATTTTATAATGTTAGAATTAACAGATAATTTAGCTTACTTCTATTAGTACTTTTAGCTTACTTCTATTAGTACTTTTACTTAATTTCTGTTCTACAACCATGGACTTGAACACTTTGAAGGACTGTCACTAGATTCAGTCCATGTGCTGCCGTGTGATCAAGGCTGAATATGATAAAACTGAGATTTGAAACCATTCTCAAATCTCAAGCATCTGATTGGCTGAAATGTTGACTCATTGCCATTTCAGCCAATCAGATGCTTGAGATTTGAGACTGGTTTCCATTCTCAGTTTTATAATCTTCAGGCAAGGACGGATGATGAGAGATACTCTATGGAAAAACACTTCTCAGAAGCATACAACGTCTGGTTAACCATTAAGTGAACATACTTGCACTGACAGCTGAGCACAGCTGGGATTTTCTCCAAACAAACTAATGACAATTTTTTTTTAAAGCACTACATAAATGTTGTCTTAATTTCCAGATTCTGTTAATTTCCATAAACTTCCATAAATATCACAATCACATCAATATAGCACATGGGTCTATGTAATATTTGTCCAATAAATAACACAATCTAGGAAATGTAGCAAGTTTTCACATTCAGGGAAAGCGGACAAGAGCATATTATAACTGTTTACCTAACAGAAGCAAGACGTGTTGATAATGTTGTGAAAAATTGTTATCATTGCTTATCTTGTTATTATGCCTTTAAGAGTCTTTTGCTTTGAAATTAATCTTCATAAAAACTATAGATATCAATAACTAGCATTAAGTATCAACAAAGATATAAAAGTCAAGTCCAAAACATGATAAAAAAAATTTTATGCTAAACTGCTAAGTGTTCAACCCATTTCAGCATTACAGCAAATAAGTTAATTAACCATTTACGCCTAGATGTGACTTGTTGCAAAAAAAGTGCCTGGGCAAACAGTGTAGATTTTGGGTTGTCAAATTTCTACAGAAACAGTAATAAGTCTTCCAGTCTTTCTTATGTAAGACAATCGTGCAATTCCCCCATATATTTGTTTAAGTGATTTTTCCCCTGCCAAATTGCCTGAAACCCCCTTTCCCAAAAGGAAAAAATCATTGAAGTTGTTGAGAACCAGCATGACATTGCATATAAATAGCATTTCCTTTAGGCATTTTTCTCTGGACTTATTGTTCTAGCTTTCCCTTGGGAAGTCCTGAATCAAAGTAGCTGTGCGCCAGAACAGTTAGTTCAGACAGTACATTACACGTAGTGTTAAGCTCCAAACAAGTCCATAATTTATATATTCCCAATGGTCCATACATTGGAGAAGCAATCAATTGTTTTATATACTTCTTGCTTGATCATCATCACGGTTAGAAATGAAGTTAACCTTGGGATTAAGCAGTTCTAAGTAACAATTGACTGGATTGACTACTGTCAGAAAAATACTGTTTGACAAATTAAGGAAGATCTGTAACGCAATTATGGGAAATCTTAAGTTGAAGGGAAATTTATTTTATATTTCTGGCTTCATAGCAAAACACTTCTGGCTGAGAATATTTCAGTATTTGATTGGACTACCAATATTGATGCAGTCCTGTCAAACTGAGAGCAGAAATTTGTTCTAGGAAGATAGCGCTTAGTGCGCGACGTCATACAGAACGAGACTTAAAACAGACATATTTATAACTGCCCCCTGCAGCTGAGTGATGTAACAAACCTGTCTAGAAGTTGCTAATTTTCTTGCTTGCAATTTCTAATGAACATATTAATTAACAAAGCTGTTGTGACGAGCTTCTGCATCTACTTTTAGACCTATGGATTATTGAAATAACCTTGATGTACTGGTATCATCTTCTTAATACACTTAACCCATCTCCTGTATTTGTCAGATTTTAACAGGATTTAATTACTCATCAGAGACTGGGGAAAAAAGGCTATTACTTAAAACCCTTACCCAAAATTTAAAATAAAATGGTAGTCATTGGCGGTGGAACAGAATTGAATATAAAGGTGTGAAATGCTTCTGTATGTACTTTACAAAGAGATAAAAATTATTAAAAAATGATTTGGTGATTTCAGGTCCATGCAATTCCACTGCGTTCTAGCTGGGTGATGACTTGTGCCTATGCTCCATCGGGGGCCTACGTAGCATGCGGAGGTTTAGATAATATCTGTTCCATCTACAGTCTAAAGACACGTGAGGGCAACGTGCGCGTCAGTCGAGAGTTGCCAGGTCACACGGGATACCTATCATGTTGTAGATTTTTGGATGATAACCAGATAGTCACCAGTTCTGGAGATATGACTTGGTATGTTCTTTCTTTAAGACTCATTTAACCCTTTACCCCATAGGTACACCTTTGTTGCGTGGGCAAAAAGTGTAGATCCAGATCAGCAGGCACATCTGTGCCATCTGATCAGGATCTTCTCTGTTCATTTATAGATTTATTAGGTTATTTTTTACCAATATGCCACCAGCGATCACATCACACATGTGGCTGTGAATCTGGATATACACTGGAAAACATGTATATAAGGAGTAAACCAACCCACTAAATTGATGTGATAGACTGTGCTTACTTTCAGTTTGAGCAAGGTCACTCACTCATTGTCAGGAGATTTTTATACAAAAAAAACCTTTTAACTAAATAGTTTATGATGGCTGATCTGGGTATGCACAGTCTTGGAAGAGTTCCACTGAAGTTGAATCCTTGATTACCAGGACCCAAGATCATAAACTTAGATTTGGAGACCAGTCTCAAATCTCAAGCATCTGTTTTGCTTTCGCCATTTCAGCCAATGAGATGTTTGAGATTTGAGACTGGTTTCCAGATTTAATTTTATGATTTTGAGCACAGGAAGCTTAAATCCCATTAGTTTGCGGAGGTTCTGCAAAGCTGATCTCTAGCTGAGGCCTTTTTACGAGCATGTGAGGTTCTTGTGGGGTTCTTGCTTGATCTCCCACAAAAAAAAGCAATTTAACAGTACAGGTGAATAAAAAACATCTAATGAGACGATGCCTATTGCCACATTTGTTGCCACTCCTGCTATTTCAATTTTTTTGGAAAGCAGTATTAAGATAAACTACAAATATTTTGCAGCATGAAATTAACAATTTACAAAGAAAGTGTTTCTCTTATTTTTGATAAGAAAACTAAACACAGATTTCTTTATTACTGAAATTTTGTTTGTTTAAGCAATACTAAAAATACATTATTAAACAAGACATCAATTATCCGCAGCAGAGATTTCTCTGAAGCCGATGAATAGAGTAATACTGCAAGTTTTGTTGCGCTTCTCTTGTAATATCTGCGCTTCCATTAATTCTCTATGATCCAGTAGGCAGTATAGGAAGATTTGTCTATGGTGCCCAAATGTTCATGTAATCAACTAAAAGCAGCTATTTATAGAAAGTCTGATTGGATGAATTACTGCCTCAAACAACAAATTAGATGTATGATACCAATTGCTTCCACAACCTGAATGACTCCTTGATACAAGTTGACATGTCAGAATAACAGATAAGATGTATGTCAAAACTAAAATTCTTTTTATAGTATATATTTCTAATATAATGTTCTGGTTGTAAGTTTCTATCACACCAAGTATGGCTTGCAAAAAAAAAACACAACAATTTTCAAACAACAGTTATGGTTGGGTCTCATTAGACAGACACTACCTTTCCCCAGGAATTGAGTCCTTAAAGCAACTCAAACGTTTGACCTGACAATTGTCCAGATGTTGGCATTAACCTTGATACATGACAATAGGAAGTTTTCTGACATGGAGCTCAGTTGTCTGGGAATCACATTTAAGAGCTATGAATTCTTCAACCCTTTCCTCCATATAAACACGTGCGACCAGTATAGATCCAGATCAACCGGCACATAAGGATCTGCCCTGGTTACATTTTGGTCAGAAATAACCTAACAAATAAAAAGCAAACAGTGCAGATCCTGATCAGATGACAAGGATGTGCAGGCTGATCTGGATCTACACTGTTCGCCCACACAATAAAGGTGTGTCTATGGAGGACAGGGGTTAACTGCTGTAGACAGCGATTGTAGACCCAGATACAAAGCATGTGGTTAATATATCATTATAACGCAGACTGAAAGAGTCTGAACTGTTTAATCAAATAATTTCTGTAAAACACAACAGAATGCTAACCATGAATTGATCCAAGAAAAGCAGGAGACAGTCCATTACACAAATTTAGAGGCAAAACTGTTACTCTGACTAGGTACCCTGTCCGTTAGTCAGCAAGTAGTTTATGCTTATCACAGTTCATATTGATACAGAGTAAAACCCAATAACTGGATCAATGTTTGATGAGATCACATTGCACTTTGAACAAAGCCAAGTTCCAACAGCCTGTAAACTGCACGGGAAGGCTTCGCGTTACTACATGATATTGATTTCCATTATACAGCTTCTCTGTAGACCGTATTAATGTGGAGTAGAATCAATACACAATGCCGTCATGAGGAGTCAGACTCCCTGTGCGGCACTGACTTTATATGGGAATTTCTCATCATTCAATATGTGACAGAACCCATCAGTTTGCAAGCTTACTGAATTATGCACATTGTTTGTGAGGGGAAATTAACCCTTTCCTCCATAGACACACCTTTATTGCATGGGTGAACAGTGTAGATCCAGATCAGCAGGCACATCTAGAGTCAGTTTAAGTATTCCTGTCCTTAATTACAAAAAAAGTGTCTGCATAAATATAATGGTTTTAAATATTCTATGATAACATGGTAGAACAATGAGAAGTTTATGTCAACAATGGGGGAATCCAGCTGACTATCTCAACTTTTTTGTGGTATATAAAAGAAAACTGTTCTTTTTTAAGCCTTGGTTAAAAACCTGCTGATTGTCAGTGAAGTAGATTGTAATAATGATAGTGTGATTGCACTACAAACAGGATATGCATACTTAAGAGTGTTCCTTGCCATTTCAAGTAACTGTTTTGCAAAGTCTACATTTGTTAGTAATTAAATTTTAATCAAACTATGTTAAAACTTTGTTCATGTTCATGGCTATTAACTGGGGTTACATTGAGCATTTCTGCATTCGAAAACAATGAAATTTAAGAAAAACCCTGCACATTTCGAAAACCTATAATATTGTACAAAATTTTTAACTACTCCATAGATACCACTCTTATCATGTGAGCAACCAGTGTCCGTCCAGATCAGCTGGCACAGCCATGCATTTTGATCAGAATTTATAATGTTCACCTAAAGATTTATTAGGTTATTTCTGACACAAGAAGTGAACAGCATAGATCCAGATCAGAAAATATGGATGTGACAGCTGATCTGGATTTACACTGGTCACCAATGTGATAAAAATCACATATATGGAGTGAAGTGTTTATCACAAATAATTTTGTATAACATGTTTTGATGACTGTAATGACCAAACAATGACAATCTGGTAATGTGAAAGCTTGTCCGGCCCATTACTTAAATATGCATCAAGCAATCTTCTTTACATTTGACATGAATGTTAACCTCAATGCTAATGCATCTCAGGGCCACTGTAATAAGCCATGGCAAACGCAAAGGTTTCCTAACTCAATCTGACTATTCTTTGTGACAAAGTCCAACCGTTGGTTCATAATTGTTGTTGTTTTCAAGTTTGCAAAAGTTAACCCTTTCCTCCAGAGATACACCTTTATTGGAAGGGCGAACAGTTTAGATCCAGATCAGCCGGCACAACCGTGCCGTCTGATCTGGATCTGCACTATTCTGCATTATTCGCTTTATGATTTGTTAGGTTATTTGTTACCAAAATGCGACCAGTGCAGATTCTGATCAAACGGCACGGATGTGCAAGCCAATCTGGTTCTACACTGGTCGCACATGCATAAAAAGGGGTAATTATGGAGGAAAGTGTTAAGAGAATGGCATTTATTTTACAGTGCACTATGGGATATAGAGACTGGCCAGCAGACGACAGGGTACCTGGGTCACACTGGGGATGTCATGAGCCTGTCCCTCTCACCAGACATGAGAACGTTTGTATCAGGAGCCTGTGATGCTTCGGCTAAGGTACTTTCTATGCATGTATTGCCGCCCATGCACATGTATTGATTTGGGGTTATTTGAGGTTTATTGGCTCAGTTGTGCAGAATCACAATAATCCATGGAAATATCCCTTTCAATTTGACTAGGTTTTTGTTTGGCTGTTTTATGTTCTAAATTACCACTTGTTTAAAAATAACCTTTTGAAGTGGAAATGATATCTGCAAAAATTGCATGAAAATGTACAATACTGAACAGCAGGAAGTATATATGTATGAAACTGAAAGAGGTAAATCAAAGATTAATAAGAAAAACATAACAATCTTAAATATTACCATGACTTAGCACAGTTGTGCACTGAACATTTGGAAGAACATGTTTTCTTGAGCCGTTTAATGAATATTGTAGATTTAATGATAACATTATTACGTAAAGTTATCTTTAAGAGAAATTTGAGATATTTAGAAACCTAGATATTGGACTGCCAAGGAAGTAAGTAATACAAAAATATATCATTATTATTGTTTATTTGCGGTAATATAGAAAGTTGGTGGTACCAGCGTCAAGCTTGTTACTAAATGTATCCCACATAGATGTTTTCAGACAATACTTTTTAGTTTCTTCATTAAATTCTGTTAGAAAGCTAACAAAAATTCCATGCATAATCATGTATGTTTTATTTTTTTCTGTTTCTGCATGTTTTATCTGAATGATGCAAGGAAATCTGGGAGTGACTCGCAAAAACATATAAATGTTTGGCACTGCGCCTTCTGTTTGAGGATCAAATTACCCATTAAACGTATGAATGAATATTTGAAGCCGGTTCAAGTACATACATGTCAAGGGGGTTAATTGGAGGGATCTGCTCTCGAGGCATGTTTGACCATAAATTTGCCATGTCATCTTCACTTCGTAACTAAATTGTTATACCCCCACAAATGAAGTTTGAGGGGGTATATAGGAGTGAGCTTGTCGGTCGGATTCGTCGTTTCCGGATGATAACTCATGAAAGGCTTGACAGATTTAAATAATTTTTGGTACACAGGTGTAACATCATAAGATACAGGTCAAGTTAGATTTTGGGGCTGGTGGGGCCAGTGTCAAGGTCACTGTTAGTAAAAACAGAAAAATGCTTTCCAGATGATAACTCCTCAAAGGCATCAAATATTTTAAAATTGTTTGGTACACAGGTGTAGCATCACAGGATACAGGTCAGGTTCACCTTTGGGGCTGGTGGGGTCAATGTCAAGGTCACTGTTACTTAAAATAGAAAAATGGTTTCCGGATGATTACTCATGAAATACTTTACAGATTTAATCCTTTTTTGGGACATAGATGTAACATCAGAAGATACAGGTCAGGTTCAACTTTGGGGCCTGTGGGGTCAAGGTCACTGTTACTTAAAATAGAAAAACTGTTTCTGGACGATAACTCATGAAATACTTCATAGATTTAATTATTTTTTGGGACACAGATGTAACATTACAAGATACAGTTTAGGTTTGACTTTGGGGCCTGTGGGTTCAAGGTCAAGGTCACTGTTATTTTATCTTCAGAACTTCATTTCCACTCAGTAACTATAGCTTAGAATGAGATTCTTGAATGAAATTTGGTGTATTGGTGGTTTCTGTGAAGACGACTTGGAATTGAAAGTAAGGCCACTGTTACTAAAAATAGAATGTTAAATAGAATATATGCTCAATAACTGTAGTTCAGAATGAGATATTGTGGTGAAAATTGCTAGGTAGTGTCAGTGAAGACAAAACTTGGTATTGAAAATGGGCCTGGTGGGATCATGGTCACTGTTCACTGTTACTAAAAATAGAAAATATGGTTTCTGGATGATTTCTAATGAAAGGCTTCACATATTTTAACATTTTTTGGGACACATTGATTCTAAGAATTCCCAGTTAAAGTATCAAGCACACATGTGGGGGTATTTAATCACGTTCAGTGATAATTCTAGTTTTCAAAGCCCTTAATGTTTTCAATGTTTAAGTTATTGATGTAGATTTCCAAATAAGGAATGGAATCAAAATGTTTAGACTTGAATGAGAATTGTTGTGTTTATGTTTCAGTTATGGGATATTCGAGATGGTATGTGCAAACAGACATTCTCTGGACATGAATCTGATATTAACGCTATAACGGTAAGTTGTTGATTGTGCCAGAGTGGTAAATTTAACCTGTTGGCGTTGTTTTTTTTTAATTCAATGGTTAATTTAGTGGAATTTCATTTGTTACTTTGCAATGAAGCAATACCACATAACATTTTTAAACTTGCTTCATCTGTATGGGTTTTATCGCACATTAGACCAGTGTAGATTAAGATCAGTCAGCACATCTTTGCCATCTGATTAAGATCTACACTGGTCAAAATTTGAGTGAGAGCTTGGTAACATTTGAAAGACAGGTTGATAACAAGACTTAGAGGAAAGTTGTATGTAAGCCAGTCAGCTGATTAGGACTCGGCTGAAGGTTATAAAATTCAGTTTGGAAACCAGTCTCAAATCTCAAGCATCTGATTGGCTGAAATGGCTACTGGTCGCCATTTCAGCCAATCAGATGCTTGAGATTTGAGACTGGTTTCATTGCTCAGTTTTATAACCTTGGACACCAGTGCTCATCTTCAAATACAGTTATTTGTAAAAAAAACCAAAACAGTTGACAATCAAGATGTTTCGATGTTTGGGAGCTGCTGTATTGATTATCACAGAGCCTTCTGAGTCGTCCGATTACTGGCTATCAAACAATATCATACTGAAATCCAATCAGGCCAGCCAGAGGTGGATCACTTAAAACAGCTGCTGCTGACATTTTCTCTGTATCTTCCATTTTACAATTGTTTTGTCAGAAATTGATTAATCTTTTGGGGTTATAAACACATGTTGCCATGTCTTGCAGCATTACCAAAATGTTTACAGTAAATAATCTTTGCTCCTTATTCTAGTTATTACACAACAATGCTGAACATTAAATATTCATGAAGTCAATAATTAAGGTTTTACAGTAAACAATCTTTAATAATCATTCTAGTTGTTATTATGCAACAATGCTGAACATTAAATATTCATAAGGTCAATAATTAAGATTTTGCCTGCTTCTTGTTTGTAAACAAACTTAATGATTGCCAGATAGAAGGAAATAGCCAGTATCTTTGCATTCCGTTCAGTTGCCTTTGTCCATCCTGCTATAATTATTGTAAATCTGTGCATTCTTAGAAGATTGACAGTTTTCATTCTAACATAGTAGTTTGTTTTAGGTCTAAACTACATCTTTTACATTATTTTGGGGCCAAATTTCTGTTATAATTCAATCCTTAAATGAATTATATGTCCTTAATCAGACTTCCCGAAAGTTGAAAAAAAGTGTCAGACATTCGGTCAGACAAGATGTGAAAATCTGTCTGACCGAAACAAATTCTGTCTGACCGAAACATTTAAAAATAAAATAAGCAAAACACGGTACATGTATTAAGGGTGTTTTAATTTTTCTTTAAAACCATTTTATGTAGCATATAGAGGATATTTGTTTTACCAGTGTAAGACAGAATATATTTCCATTTTTATTTCACTTAGAAAATCGTTTGATTCACTGGAGAGCAAAATCACTCCCTACTAAACATGGTCAGTTTTTCAAAATTCAAAAGTTCATCTTGGAAGTCAAAGCATTCACGATCTTTTATCCGTATAAAATCTACAAACCAGTCGGTGTTTTTCGTATTTTTTTCTTTTGCAGCTTTTCTTCATTTGTTACTTTTCTCCTTTTACCGGGAATTGCTCCAGTGAAATATTTTTTAAACGCCATTTTGTGACTCCGAAATTACGAAATGGAAATAGGTGAAAATGGGCGAAATGTAGGAAACGGTAGACTCCTACCCAGTCGCAATCAGTCGTTTTGTGCTGAAGAATGGTCATGCGCAGCGAAACAGTCAAAAGAAACGGCAGTGGTACGAATTGTCATGAAGACAAATACGTAAATTATTGCACTCGGATATCCTCACTCATTTCCCTCGGAACAGTCTCGAATAAAAACAGCGAGTAAAACTGTAATTTAGCGAATAAAATTGGAATATGCAGATCAAATGTTTGCCGGACACTCGGTCCGACAACATAGGAAATCATGTCGGACCGGCCCAAATTTCACCGGACAGGTCCGACGGTCCGGCGACTTTCGGGAAGTCTGCTTAATTTTGCAGTGTAAAAATGATTATGAAAATAAAGAACAATTATGCTGACAGGGCATTGTTCACGTGTTGAGTAGTGCCAGATTTCAGGCACCATCCGCTCCAAAACATTCTTAAAATACTGCTGTGCCTCTAAAGTATATAAGAATTACAGTTGCTTAATAGGAAATAGCATACTTTTTTCCCTAAGCAGTAAAAAAAAACAACTAAATGTTGAGGGAGAAATAAGTTAATTTCAGTGTTGCTGATTTAAACAAAGTAAACAATCTCAGATGATTTACCCAGATAAAAGCAAAAAAGGTAGTTCAGAAGAACTTAATTATAGACCCTTGACCTTTGCTTTAAAAAAAAAAAAAAATCATGAACATAGATGCCCAAGGTTATAAAACTGAGCATGGAAACCAGTCTCAAATCTCAAGCATCTAATTGGCTGAAATGGCGACCAGTTGCCATTTCAGCCAATCAGATGCTTGAGATTTGAGACTAGTTGCCAATCTCATCTTTATAACCTTCAGTCAGCAGGCCTCGAAGAATTTTTCCAGGGTTACTCGCCCTGCAGGGCGAGTGATCCTAAAAATTTACTCGCCCTTCACAAAATGTACTCGCCCTTGATGCTTTTCTATTTTGCAGACACCATTTTCATATTATACTGCTCGATTTAAACTAGATCTTTCATTATCAGAACAATGTTCTTTGACTAAGCCTCTATTAGTCGAGAAAAATCAGTCTGTATCGGCATGACCGGCTTAGTCAGTTATAAATTGATAATAATAGTTTTTATACATTTAATATATAATCTTCGAAATAGCACGTATTTATATTTTATTAAAATTCTAACGCACCCTGCTTCAATGAATTATTAATCGATTAACTCCATAACGATAGTAACATTCTACAATGTTTTATTCATACGGGATCGGCAGGTGCGTGTTCGGTATGATGTCGGTTTCCGGTTTTCATTTGACAGTTTATGCAGTCTGCAGTTTGATTGTTTTACCGAATAACTTTATTAATGTTTAGAGAAGCAGCATTTGGACTTGGAGAATCTTACTCGCCCTGCTGGGCGAGTTTGATCAACTTTTTAATCACCCGATGTGAACTTTCACTCGCAAATATGAGCGGGCGAGTGGATTTATCGAGGCCTGGCCAGTCTTGTCATCTGTTTTCTGGGGTGACCTATTTCCTTCTCTTTTGTAGGAAGAACACATTGTCTGTTTTGAAACTTAACTTTACCTATATTTATAATTTTCTTTTTTTAAGGCTAGGAAATATGTTTGCTTTCTTCAACTTGATGTTCCTTTCCCATAAAGTTGTATTTTGCAACTTGTTTCCTTGTTTGTGGCATACATTCCAGAAAATGAAAAGTTGGTCTAATGTACCAGTAATTATAAGTAATAAACGTAATATTGTCTGTCAAAGGACTGCATAGGTTTGGGAAAGAAAACATTGTTTCTCATAAAATCTGTTAAAATCCAGACTTCCCGAAAGTTGAAAAAAAGTGTCAGACATTTGGTCAGACAAGATGTGAAAAACTGTCTGACCGAAACACATTCTGTCAGACCGAAACATGTTAAAAAGGTATAATAAAGTATTAGGAGTTCAAATTTTTGTCAGACATTCGGTCAGATAACATTTGAAAACATGTCTGACCGGCTGAAATTTTACCAGACAGGTCCTTCGGTCTGGCAACTTTCGGGAAGTCTGAAAATCTCTCGGATTATAGGCTTCCTGTAGAATACAAAAATGTATTGATTTCCTTCAGCCCACGTATGACTTGCATTTGAACTGTTTATTTCTCCGAGTGTCGCTAATGTCGTTCAGAAATAAGGTACTTGTCTCTAGATCGCAAGATTACCAGTGGATCAGTTTTTTCCTGGAGATGAGCTTCAGAAATATGATTTATTTTGTCTAGTCAAAGTAAAATATTCAAAGATAGGGGAAAGGCAGTTATATATTATCAGTTTGGTTTCATTCAACCTTTAGGTAGCAAGTACAAAATTTTTCACATTGACAACCAGTGTTGACCATCAGCCGGCACATCAGCACATTTTGTGATATATCTTTCTATAAAAACCTCAATGATAAATATCTGAAGGATGGGATCGATACAAAAGTGAGTCCTTAACGTTGTTGATGGTGCATAGGGTTGAAGAATATCAGCACCGTTAGGTCAAACTACTTCTCTATCGGTTTACAATAAATTGTTGTTCCAACAGTTTTATGATCCATTTCCTTGACTTGAAATATTAACACCTGTATCAGTTCAGTGTCCTTACAAGTCGCAGCAACAAAGATAGTCTCTTATTTAGCTGCTGTCGTTTTTAACTGCTAAGCAACGAAACCCAGAGAAATATACCACAGTATTTCATATTGATGGTAATAAACATACCAATGTTAACTGTTGAAGGGAAAATTGCATGATATTATAAAGAAATCATGAGCTGTAAACGTGCCTGTTTTATGCCTCTTCAAAAGAAGTAAACATAGCCCTGTTATTAGTGATGTGCCGATGATCGGAAGACATCGATTAGCGACGTGTAAATGCTTCTCGATGTCGATGATCGATGTCATTCTCTCATAATCGATTAACAGTTGAGACATGCGCAGTGTAAGAGACAAAATATAAAGGTACGGGTTCCGGCTTTTACACGGGCCATAAAGGGAAATCACTTTGAAAAATTGAAAATTAAAATGGCGACCCAGGAGATTTACGAGAACCTAGGCAAAAAAAATAATCAGAAGCACTTTAGATTCTACAAGATTAACAAAGAACTTCCATCGCATAGAAAAAACCTAGACCTAACAAAAGGCCTTTGCAGAATTTGTTGCAAATAGTACAAAAATACAGGCAAAAACGCAAAATGGCGCCGATTTTGTCGAGCGTCTGAGTTGCGTAGCTATATGAGGATGGTAAATATTCTTCGAATAAAAATGTATTGCATTAACTAGAACTCTTATCTTGTGTCTTCAGCCTTAAAATCAGTATATTATTCATAGGAAAATGCAACATTTTTGCATTTGAAAATTCATGTGGCAGATCTAGAGAGGTTCAGTTCAGTTGCACAAACCTTTTTGGGCACCAATGATTTTGATTCGGTTTTTGTCAGAAAGTTGAAAATTATTAGTATCCAGTAATTATGTGTGCTACTGATCTAAGAACATTTGTAAACCTAACACTGCGTAAATTAAGAAACCGATTATAATCGTGAAATCGCATCGGAAAGGGCAACCGATTCCAACTGATGATCGATTATGATTTGCAACCGATTTCCCAACACTACCTGTTATGGTTCTTGGCCTACTCTATTGATTTTAATTAATAGAGCTTCATTTGCTTAGTTAGTGATATCTCTTTTATCTGATATTAATTATTCATGATAATTGGCTGGAAAAATTAATTACTGATCTGTGATTTTCATATTGATATTTCTTACTGGAAATCATTTCTTGAATGTTTGACATTTGAAATCTCAAGGACTGATTAATTAACCCTTCCCCACATAGATACATTTATTGCATGGGCAAATAGTTTAGATCCAGATCAGCCAGCTCATTCATGCTGTCTGATCAGGATCTAAACTGTTCGCTTTTTGATACAAAAGGTTATTTCAGAAAATGTTAAAAGACAAAATAACATAATGTCTGCATTAGAATCAAGACAGAATGTATGCCTGTATGCACCAGTTAGTTCCAGCCTGTCAAAATTAGTCATTTAAAGTCTGGAATATAGAAATTATGTTTTATTGCAACGACATTCAGTTCTGAAAAGAGTTTTAAAATCCATGCAGTGATTGTGGATATGTTATCAGTATATTATTGATTTGAATGTGTTCTGGTGGCCATTTTGAGGTAACCAGTGACATAATTAACTTTTTACCCCAAGGGATATAGCTGTTATCCATAGGTTTACAGTATAGAGCCAGATCAGCTGACACATCCTGGAATACACTGATGGCACATGCCATAAAACCTTCATACATGGAGTAATGAATTAATAAAATTAAATTTTTATTATAATTGAAAGTCAGTACTTAAAATAACATTCATATGAACTTCCAGTATTATTGTATAAAAAATTTAATGATTTTGAGATTTTTTTGCCTAATATTTATATTTATGTGGACAAGAATTGACAATGTCACAAGCCATCATTGAAAGTTGTGTTATATCATTGTAGGGTTGAATACAACATGTGTCTCTGTGTTTCAGTATTTCCCTAATGGTTTTGCATTTGCAACTGGTTCGGATGATGCTACATGTCGATTGTTTGATATCCGTGCGGACCAGGAGATTGGCATGTACTCTCATGATAACATTATCTGCGGTATCACATCCGTGGCCTTCTCCAAGTCTGGAAGACTCCTACTCGGTGGATACGACGACTTCAACTGTAATGTTTGGGATGTCTTGAAACAAGAACGTGCAGGTATGTATTTATAGTCGAGACTGCACAATAAATAGGTATACAACAAAGCTTTTAATTTATTTATATTCTCTCCCCATCCGAGGGGTCTTTTTAACAATGCTTTAAGAAAGCATTGTTTCCTACAGTTAAAGTATTTGCTCCCAAGGCAACCAATAAAGTGTGATCATTATGAAATTGTTCAAGTGGTTCTGGTTATAAATTAAGAATACAACATGCATTTTGAACCAAAATTAATGACTGAATACTATATTGGGAACAACCAGTTTCCAAATGCTGTGTACATATATTAATAGTCTGCCTGTCTTGAAATCTGTACTGCTTATCCCTATTTATATACGCCTTTGAACAGGTGTGCCTAGTGTAGATTCAGATCAGCTGGCACATATTTACCATTTATCTGGATCAACACTGGTCACATCTTTGTCAGAAATGACCTTTTTTAAATTTAAAAGGGAACTGTAAATCCTGATCAGGCAGCACAGATGTGCTGGCTGATCTGGATCTACACTGTTTGCCCAAGCAATAATAGTGTGTCTATGTAGTACAGGGGTAAAAATCCTAGCAACAAACATGGTGGACAATCACTGTATGAGATAAAACTTAATTAATATACTGTAACAGAATTTAATTAATATACTGTTAAGATAAACTAAGGTAAATAAGCATTGTCTGTGTTTTCAAAATCATCAATAAATACAGACGACTTTTGTTTGTAAATGATCTGGTCTCCTTTGTTTGTAAATGATCTGGTCTTTTATAAAAAGTGCAGGAGCTCTAAAGAAACTTAATGAATAATTAAATGGAGTGAATCGAAACAAGGACAATGCTAATCTCTTTAGTACACCTGTGCCTGATGACAATTCTCAAGTACAGAACATCCAAGTAACCATCACTGTGAGGATATTTGTTGAAAGATTTAAATCATAGATGGAAACATGTTTGACAGAAATGCCCATTACCCGCTTCCTGCAGGAGATATTTGTCTCCTCGGAATTTTTGTATTGAACACTTGTTGCTGTTGCTAGGCAACTGCATTGTTTTAAAGATTTAAATGTGAAAAATCAATGACAACATTGATCAAAATTTAGATCTGGGGCTATAGAAGTTTGATATGTGCCCAAGGTTATAAAACTGAGCATGGCAACCAGTCTCAAATCTCAAGCATCTGATTGGCTGTCAGCCAATCAGATGCTTGAGATTTGAGACTGGTTTCCAATGTCAGCTTTATAACGTTCAGCCCTGATGTCCATGATATAGGAAGCCTCTAAGGAGCAGAAAGCACAAAAGTGCTCTTACTTATTTATCACTTTGAATAACTATCTTGTTTATTTGCATCTGAATACCCAAAATAGATAGATAATGATTATTTCTGGAGAAGGTATTCATACCAGGCATTGAACTCTATTTTAGGAAATGCTTTGCTGAATATTATTCATTATTCATTTTAGACAGAATCCATAAATATGGCAGATATTCCTTGGAAATTTTCCATCTATCCTCTATATTTGGTTCATGTGAAGGATCTATTAGACATTGAAGGGAACTTTGTTGTACTTGTTGCTTAATGCTGCAAGTTTTCCTTCATTAAAAACTTGTCTGATATTCTGTAAAGGCATATTTTTTTAATGAATCTAAAATTGAACAGTGTAGATCCTTAATGGTCATGAATGTGCTGGCTGATCTGGATCTACATGGTTTGCCATGCAACATCAGCCATATCCCATGCAGTAAAGGGTTAACAGAAGACTGTACATCTTGTTCTATTTACACTAGCTGCTAAATTAATGTAACAGACTTGTTTTCCTCTTGATTTGAACTATTTTTATAGGCATGTTTCCTAAACTGAATAGCACATATGTTGTGATGAGGTTGTGCAGGCTAATTATGGAGCACTTGTGACTTAAATGTGACAAATGCTGTGTTTGGCATCTTTGAACATGTCATAATAAAATGAAACATTGTTGTAAAAGTCATGTTAAATGTATGTGAAATCAATATGGTTAGTTGACTGGAGTAATCATTTTATATGCATGTGCAGAATTTTTTTCCGTAGTGCATGGCATCAACTTATGTGGGAAACAGCATTGCATAATTGAAATCATACACAGCAGTAATATAAACTTGCTCTCTCTCTTTCTCTCTAATGTTTGACTGTGGAGGGGCGGGGTTTTTTTTTTTCAGTATGTGAGTTATTTCATCTTGATACTGTTTTTTCAGGTGTTCTGGCTGGCCACGATAACAGAGTGAGTTGTCTAGGTGTAACCGAGGATGGTATGGCTGTTGCCACAGGATCCTGGGATAGTTTCCTGAAAATCTGGAATTGAGGCTTAGCTGTTTCTATATATAGACTACATTTTATATTCAAACTTGAGCCTCAATACTGATTGAAAACAGTACGATGTATGAAGTGACACCATTAAAAGGGATTTTACACTGAAACCTTCAGTGTTTGTGATTTTTATTGACCGAATTTCATTAAAACTATGAGATAAATACAACAAGGATGTTTTTGAGTTCCCGCAGTCATATTTGACATCGAGGTTTATCACCTGTATTGAAAAGTTGAAAGTCCAAGGTCATGGATGGAACTTATTCACTCATCAACAAACTGAAGTGAATATCTAAGAAATCTTACAACTTCTTGGCTGTTGATTATTGTTTTGACATCCTTGGCTTTTTCATCTGACAACTGAAATATTATTTTCATCCCAGCAGAGACATATTTGGCTGTTAATAAATCTCATAGTTGTAAACGTGTGTGCAATGTTATACGTAGTAATTGAAAATAGTGTAAAAGTTTTGTCAACTTATGATATATAAATATATCATCTTTTATAGAAAGTTGTGTGCTTTTTAATATAATTGTGAAATGAACAATGGTCATGTTGGTATGTAAAATCTGCAGTCATCTGTTTTTGTTATGGAACATAACAAACTTCATCATGTATACATCTTTTCACATTTATATAACATTTTGTAGCAAAGTTTTCATTTGTTACAAGATAATGTATGTTCACTTTATTATCCTATTTATTTATATAACATAAATGTAACCCATGGACAGCCAGTGCTTTATCAGAAAGAAAATTAAAATCTTAATTCAGAATGTCAGAAAGAAAAAACGATCTTCAGAACATCCCAACTAGCATGCCTGTATCAAATTTTAAATCAGAAATGTAACCATTCTGCATGGTTTTAATTCTAGAAAAGATAAATTACACAGAAATAACACTAAGTGGCCTTTAGATTCAGTGAGAAGTGGATAAAACACTGGCTAATTGGGAGTACACAGATTTCATTAATTAACCAACTAAGTGATTTTGTTTTTTCTAGCTGTTTGTGTTGATGAGTGTTATGTTGACGTGGTAAGAGAGATCTGATATCATATGTAGACACAACACAAACATAAACATGACCAATCAAACTTCCTGCTGGCTAGATAACAAGTATGACCAAAATTGAAGAAACATATAATGATATGAATCAGATAATGTTAACCAAGTAGTGCTAACTTTTAAAGTTTTTCAGTTTCCGATGCATGTATAAAACATGATTGTTCGGGTCAGAAGTGGCTTTCATTTCAAATTGAAGGAAAAGATTTTCTAGTCTGGTTTATGTTTCGAGTCAAGAATAAGTACAATCTTACCGGAAGGATTGCGATTTGAAAACCGCCTGGAATTTAGTGTTGTCATGGTTATGCTAAAGTCTCATATTCTTGTTTTCCATGCCAATTATTTTCACTGTATATGATTATATTAGCATTACAGCAGGAGCTTACAATACATGAGACGTAAGGCTCCTCATTTTGCATTTAGTTATCATACGCTCTCATCATGGTCATATTTCTTTTGTTTGTTCCTTTATTCAATGGATATGCCTTTAGTCACATGAGCGAACTGTGTAGATCCATCTAATCTGAATACGCAATTGTGTTAGCTGATCTGGATCTACACTGTTACCTAATGGGATATAGGCCATATCACATTGACTAAAGGGTTATCTGTTTATCTACCCAGTTTGTATTTTGTTTCTGGTGTCTACTCGGTAACATGGGACGAAAAATGACTTGAAGTAGACGCCAACCTTCTCAATATATACACTTCCAAATTTGCTATGGATTACTACTGTTGTGTCAATGAGGTTAAAAGTTTCTGTTTCCCTTACTCCTCAACTCACTTAATGTATATTATATTAAAGCCAAAGTGAATTAAATTCTTTAAAGATTTAGTTTATGTTTTAAAGTTTTTGAAATTAATGCAGAAAAAAAAGGTAATAGTATTCTTTATTTTTTAACAAATTGGAATAAATCCATGTTCAGTAGTGGTCTCTCACAAATTGGGAAAGTGTATAAGCTATAAGCTATGAATGTTCTCCAGCATAATCCTAATGGACAAATGAATTTAATTATTTAAAAAGACATTGTAAGAATGAAATATATACTTTGTTTTAAAAAGGCTGATTTCGCAGTTGGATAGTCGGCTGAGGTATATACATTGATTAATATATGCAGTGCTTTTTAAAATGATTATCATATATATAAATATATATTTAGCCTGCCAAGACCATGTAAACCAGTGAATGCTGTTTCCATTTTTCTTAAACAGAAATTTTTATTGTTGTTTTTCCTTTTCTATGATGGCAACAAATTGGTTAAAAAGCTGATAAAAATTCTTTTTTCGACGTTATAGTAAGTTACTGTAATCTTCAATGTAAGAGCTGTTCTATGGTTTTACATAAATGAGTGATGTAATATTCGTGACAGAGCATTAACATCTGGAACAGCTTCATCAGTTGTGTTTATTTATCTGCATTCAGCGGCAAGGCAATTCAAGATGGGGAAATAGAAATGTCCATGTTTTTAATTTTGTTTCTTTAATATTTAGAATTATTTAGTCGTGCTATTTATTTTCTTGGCTTTATGAATGGTAACAGATACGACATGCATGAATGTTGTGTGGTGTTCACCTCTGATAAATACTTTTTCATTGTACTTATTATACCAAACCCGCTGTTCAACATTTTAATTAGGGACATTTATATTTGGCATTTATTTACTTCGAAACTTTTGTATCAAAATTTAATAATTGGGTGGTTCATGTGTTTTAAATTTGAGTAAAGTAGGGAATATGTATGTATTCATTTACAATTGACTACCTGTTTTTATGGTAGAATGTTGTTTTTGGTACCTCAGTTTTTTACAGCATGTATTCTTTGGAAAAAACATACTAAACTATTCTTCTCCATGGCTGTAGTAAAATGTGACTGAATGAATGTGACATTCTTAAACAGTGCAATGTGTTTTGCTAATTTTTTTAGTTATATTATTTGTGTACATAGTGAATCCCAACTTGCAGGAAAAGATTTGGAAAGGCAGTGCCTGATAATAGATTGATTTCAGGAAAAATCACTGTATAAAGCCAAATTGTTGCTAAACAGCAAACAAAGAATTGAACATTGAACAATGTGTAAAGCTACTGTAAGTCTTTTTATTATGTATTTTAAATACGAGAATCACGGTGGAAAAAACAAGCCATGATATACCTTTCTGGGTTGGATTCTTTCATTGTTAACCTTTCCTCCATATATACCCATTTTAACTAGTTCGCAACCAGTGTTTATCTATATCATCTAGCACATCCGTGCCATCTGATCAGGATCTGCACTGTTAGCTGGTTGGAAATAACCTAATTATTCAAAAAGCAAAAGTGTAAATCCTGATCATATGGCATGGATGTGCCAGCTGATCTGGATCTACACTGTACGCCCATTCAGTAAAGGTGTATCTATGGAGTAAAGTGTTTAAATAAATATGTAAATTTTCTGTGTAAACTTTAAGCAGGCATTGATCTATGAATGATAGGTTAACAACATGTTAGGATAGCTTATAACAAGTTTCACATCAATCCGATTAGAGCTTATAAAAATGCTTTAATAGTTTAACCTAAATGCTACCTATTTATTATTGTATAAAGAACCTCCAGTTAAATTTTTTCTGACAGATTTAGATTTTGGACTGAATTACCAACAATCCATTTAACCCTTTCCTCCATATTTCCCCCCTTTTTTTAATGCATGTGCGACCAGTGTAGATCCAGATCAGCCGGCACATCCGTGCCGTCTGATCAGGATCAGCACTGGTCGCATTTTGGTCAGGAATAACCTAATGTATCAAAAAGCGAACTGTTTAGATCCTGGTCAGACAGCTGGGATGTGCCGGCTGATCTGGATCTAACCTGTTCGCCCATGCAATAAAGGTGCATCTATGGAGGAAAGGGTTAATGGTAAATGAAGCAGTTGGTTACTATAGTTACGGTAGAACCTGTTACAGTGTGCCAGGAGCGTGATGATGAGATGCTCAATAGAATATGCTCTACTGTAGCAGCCCTAACAATTATGGCCTGAATAGATGTGAATTCTCTTGAATGAACGCTTATATATATGTGTACCTGTATCTGTTACTTTCATTTGTCAATAAAGCTACATGTCTATTAAAGGTTGTTGTGTTTTGACCCGTCACCTACATAGTAACATAAAGATGAACATAGCAATATTAACTACCACTGGCTCGCTTAGTAGCTAAGTGTGACATTATACACTGGATAAATAGTATAAATGTAAATGTCTCATAAATACAAAGTCAATATTTCATAGCTTCGAGTGTGACAGTACATGCCAAGCTAAGAAAAAAATCTTATAACACTCTTACATTGTTTCTTTGTAGCTTGACAATACTTTTACTTGTGTGATGGCATGAGGACACCTTGAGAAATTCAGAACAACTGTATGCAAAACTGTTTGTAACATTCTTTACACCATTTATAAAAAAAATGGCCATTTAAAACACATGAAATTTGTAGGAACAAGGCAGCATGCAGGAGTCGTCTGCTTTCTTGAAAAACTTGTTTAATTTTCACTAAACTTGGTTAGAATGTTAATGTTCATTATTAGCCAAGTTAAATAGCCAGCCGGTAATTGCCCTTATATTCCTGGTAATTGACCAAATTAACACTGTCCCCTACCTACATTATTTACTAAACGTGGTCAGAATGCTTAATCTTTACCAGTTGCTCCAGTCAATGGAATTATGCCCCTCTATTGCTGCTATTTGACATAATTTGCACTGTCCGCTAGCATCTTCATCATACTGTCAAGATTTGATCAGAATGCTTATGGGCAATAACTATTTACAAACTTTAATAACCGGACCAATGGAACAGTGTGCTACTGTAAGTCGTTTCATTATATATTTTGAATAGGAGCATCACTGCAGAGAAAATAATACCGTGCCTTGTTGAATTCTTTCATTGTTATACAACATTTATGTCAATTTTCTTTGTGAACTGTAAATAGTCTCTTGTCTGTATATATGCAGCATTCGCAGTGCACAAACAAATTATTTTACAACTTAATATGTTTAATACATGAATGGGGAGAAAAGTTGCTTGAAAAACGACAACTACGAGTATCAAAAGCTTTATTCAGAGTATAAAAGCAGATTATCTCGGTATTACACAACCGCTTACAGTGGAATATCGTGTTCAAGTTCCATTCTTGCAGGCCAAGGTCACTCGTCAATTTTATGAGCATTACTTCACAAGAAATCAAAAGAACTAATCAATATTCCAGCTTACTGTGTATCACTTGTTGGGAACTAATCAATATTCCAGCTTACTGTGTATCACTTGTGGGTAAATAAGCACAATTCCAGCTTACTGTGTATCTCTTGTTGGGAACTAAGCAATATTCCAGCTTACTGTGTATCACTTGTTGGGAACTTAGCTATATTCCAGCTGACTGTGTATCGCTTGTTGGGAATTAGTAATATTCCAGCTTACTGTGTATCACTTGTTGGGAACTTAGCAATATTCCAGCTTACTGTGTATCTCTTGTTGGGAACTAAGCAATATTCCAGCTTACTGTGTATCACTTGTTGGGAACTTAGCTATATTCCAGCTTTCTGTGTATAACATGTTGGGAACTTAGCAATATTCCAGCTTACTGTGTATCGCTTGTGGGGAACTAAGCAATATTCCAGCTTACTGTGTATCGCTTGCTGAGAACTAAGCAATATTCCAGCCAACTGTGTATCGCTTGTTGGGAACTTAGCAATATTCCAGCTAACTGTGTATCGCTTGTTGGGAACTAAGCAATATTCCAGCTTACTGTGTATCTCTTGTTGGGAACTTAGCAATATTCCAGCTTACTGTGTATCTCTTGTTGGGAACTTAGAAATATTCCAACTTATTGTGTATCACTTGTTGGGAACTAAGCAATATTCTAGCTTACTGTGTATCACATGTTGGGAACTTGGCAATATTCCAGCTTACTGTGTATCGCTTGTGGGGAACTAAGCAATATTCCCGCTTACTGTGTATTGCTTGTTGGGAACTTAGCAATATTCCAGCTTACTGTGTATCGCTTGTTGGGAACTTAGCAATATTCCAGCTTACTGTGTATCACTTGTTGGGAACTTAGCAATATTCCAGCTTACTGTGTATCACTTGCGGGGGAACTTAGCAATATTCTAGCTTACCGTGTACCACTTATTGGGAACTAAACAATATTCCAGCTTTCTGTGTATCACTTGTGGGGAACTAAGCAATATTCAAGCTTACTGTGTATCACTTGTCGGGAACTTAGCAATATTCCAGCTTACTGTGTATCACTTGTTGGGAACTTAGCAATATACCAGCTTACTGTGTATCACTTGTCGGGAACTTAGCAATATTCCAGCTTACTGTGTATCACTTGTTGGGAATTAGTAATATTCCAGCTTATTGTGTATCACTTGTTGAAACAATTTCTGAATGAAAAAAGCATTGCGAGAAGGACAGCTTGCTACTCGAAACCTGTACAAGGTATGAAAACTTTTCCATGTGCTCATCAATGTTTGTCTGAAGTAATGTACCGTAAGGAATCCAACAACTCGCGAAAATTTTCCATTTCAAAAGTCATTTCCGTTGAAATTAAATAATGCAGATGCGAGGCGGTCAAGCGATCAGTAAAAAAACTTCGGCTCGGAAAACAAATTGAAAAGATGGGTGGGTGTTGTGTGCTCATTTCGGATTTGATTTTCTTACTGGAGAAAAACTCACAAAGAGGTTTAGATTGGAATTCGCCCTTCACATACCCACACTTTAACAAAATTAACATCTCGACTGACACGGTTGATGTTCTGGCTTTTTAGTTGTTTGCTACCAATCCACTGTTCATACCCCACTTTTGCATCAATAAATGTTCATACTTTGATTGTTTCCTTATTATACTGATTAAAAATCAGACACCATTATTAAGTTAATGATCAGGGACTCCTCTAAGCATTTGCATAAAAATCGTAGTGTGTCTTATCCATTTGTGTTCCAACAACCTTGATGTTGTTTTGAACAACTATTTTCACGGTTGTTTACCACTTATCCCCACCACATATCCCAAGAGCACCAGGTTCTTGAAATGTTGTTTCACGTGCACAAGTCAGTGGCCCGCATGAAAAGTCGGTTCGATATATTGTTTGAGCATATGGTTTTTAAAGTACGCCAAACAATAAAAAAACAACGGTTCAATGACTCGGACCCTACACAGATATATTCAGCTGTTCCCATATCATCGCATGTATCAATTATCTGTTGTTTGGTGTCCCCACCCTTTAATGCTTAACGATAATTACTGTAACTAATTAACTAATGCATTGAAAAAAAACAGACTTGTGAAGACCGTGATCAGCTGAAATTAAAAAGAACAAAAGAAAAATACAAAGTGGAAACCGATTTTGTAACTATGTATCGTTGAAATGCCAAATTAATCACAGTAACGGAAACTTCAGAGATAAATCAATAGATTCAGTCTCACGTTGCCTTGGTAACTATCACACTTGGTTCAAGTTTTATTGTGGAAGCAAGCGTGGCAACACTGCCCAGCCTTAGCACGCCATTGTCACCGACTGGTCCCCCAATGTTAAAACTTTGAATGTCGTATCTTGCGTTAAAGTAATTCGCCAGTCTATGATCTCAAGCTAGCAGTCGGTCAGTTCTGAAACTCACCTATTTCATTGGCTTAGTTTGTTTTCATCCAGACGTGGGGCAATTATATATACGTTAATCGTGGGCAACAATCTTTTACCAGTAAAAGCTTCTGTCACACTATACCGCGTTTCCACTGCATTTGCAAAGCGTTTTTTTTTAATTTTACCAGAGCCCCTTGAGATAGCAAGAAAATTAATCTGATATTTTTCGCGAAGATGGAGATTTAAAAGCGACCAAGGCGATGCTACGGAGCTCCTGCGGTGTTCTATCGCGTTCCTACGGAGTTCTTGGTGGAGATTGTCTGCAGGCGCTTTCACGGCGTGCACTGTGCTTTCATGGCACACACACTGCGTTGATGGCGTGTTGAAGAGGTTCGTTTGCACTTTCTATAAAACAAAGCGTATGTATACACACCTTCGTCAGTTCTTTGTTCTTAAACAGTTGATACTAGGCTTTTGGGTCCTCCGTCGTCGTCCCGTAATTACATACATAATGGACCTTCGTATAAGCAAGTTGTAGCCCGACTTGCGGGTGTACATCAGCAATGGTGAAAGTAATGTTTATTAGCATATCTTATACATTATACTATTGTGTTCGTCTTTGTACTGAAAACGACGATGGACGGGGTAAAAGCGTCTTGAGAGCGCGATGATCGCTCCGACAGTGGGTGTAAAGAGCGCAATAAAATTAATAACACCTTGTTTAAGCGCCGTAAACACAGTGACAGAGATCGCCGTAAAATCTCCGTGCAAGCGCCTCTGACAACCACAGCGTTCGCATTGCGATCTGTTCGCCCCGGAGCTCATGTGGCGTTGAATGAGGCCTTACTGCACTGCTATGGCGATCTTACAGCGACCCCGATGGTTGCGATCGTATGTGCGAACCTCGGCGTTCTGTATTTTTCTTATACGTGGGATCGCCGTGAGAGCACCGCTCTAGTGTGACAGGGGTTTAGCTGTATAGGAAATCGTTTGTTCGTATGTTTCCATTATTTATGATGCAACTGGTGGTTAAATGCAGTCAGTGACACCAAAATGGCACCATTTGTAAAAATCTGAATGCACCTGCTGTTCCTTTAAACTACTGTCCTACAGTAATAAGAAATCATTCAAATGTCTAATACATGTAATAAGTACGTAATTTTGAAATATCGCAGCAACAAACAGAGAATGTGTTTATAAAATGATCAATTTAAAAGATGACACCACAAACAATAAACGGAAAGAGAACATGATAGTTGGGGATGCGGGAGGTGGGGGGGCTACAGCCTGTGGGCGTGGGCTACAGCCTTTGAACGCTAAAACAACTTGCCACTGGGGTTTAAAACCAGGTTCTAGGGTAAACCAACCTCACTCTTTCCCCAGTCAGATTACGTTCATGGAAATATTTAACACTGTTGCAAGTTCTAGAAAAGAGAACGTGCTGCCAAATATAAATCTAATCTAACTTTGTCCAAGGTTATAAAACTGAGCATGGAAACCAGTCTCAAATCTCAAGCATCTGATTGGCTGAAATCGCGACTGGTCGCCATTTCAGCCAATCAGATGCTTGAGATTTGAGACTGGTTTCCATGCTCAGTTTTATAACCTCCAGCCCTTGCATGTGGGACATCAACATCTAAAAAGGGAAATTTACACTATTAAAATCAAAATAATATCTTTTTCCATTTATTTTAGATGTGAAACCATTTTCAATGAAGAGATTAAATGAACAAGAAAGTTTTCTCGCTTTTCTGAACTGTTTTCTTTAATAAGCTTAAGTTCATCGGGATACATTTTGTTTGTAAACCCACGAATCTCTATTATCATAATTTTTCTTTTCTGAAAAACTTGTGTTTTTGATATGATAAACACACTTTATTTTGCATAGTTGTATTCTGTAATTGCAGTTACAATAACATTATAGATTCGTCTTGAACGAGGGGTTGAAATGTCAGAAGCCCGACACACAGTTAACAAAAAAAGAGAAAAATAGGGGTCACCGCCTTTAAACGACCAGTGGCCAAACTATTGTAAATTAAAAACGACAACAAATAGTTTGCTTTTTTCCTAAATCAGTCTTACGAACATATATAATATTGCATGGTATGGCTGTTGTTCGTTTTATTTGCAAGATTGTATAAGCAAGCGTGAACTAGTTGTTTATCACACATCGGTTCTCATTTTTCAGAATTTTAAATGTTTTTTATGACATAACATTTATACCTGTAGATTTTAAGGTATGACCATCCTAATGGGCACTATTAAGAATCCAACATCTGATTATTTTTTCATCAACTGCTTCATACCACTTAATTGTATGCAAAATTTTAATGATTTTCACCGTGTAGTTTTTGAGATTTTTAGCTTTTTTTATTTAAAAAAGTGAGAAAAAACGTGAAAGTATCCAAATTCTTTAATCGGTGACAAAATTTTTTGTTATTGATAAATTCAACCCTAATTTTTTACAGTTTATCCAAAATATGTTATATTTTACTA
The DNA here is from genome assembly GCA_038501625.1 of Corbicula japonica. Lineage (NCBI taxonomy): Eukaryota > Metazoa > Mollusca > Bivalvia > Venerida > Cyrenidae > Corbicula > Corbicula japonica. The sequence continues at coordinate 2,050,890 of JAZAYU010000094.1, read as the reverse complement.
AACCAATTTAAGATATAATATATAAATACAGAATTTATCTTAAAATGACATTTTTTGACCAAATAAACTTTAAAAATGCATTTTTTTTATATTTCACGAGACTAAATTAATGAAAATTGTGCAAAATCCTGATTGGTGCAATATACAAAAATTTACCATTTTTTAACTCTATACCTTAAACAAAATTTAAAAAAAATTTCAGAGAAGTTTACCGTCCAGTTTTAGAAATTTTCAAATTGATGACTTGAAAAAAACTCTATTCCGATAGCGAAAACCCCTTTAATCTTGATTATTTTGCTTATTTTAGTTTAAATCATGAGAATTTTATATTCAATGACAGAATTACACAGGAAAAAAAGAAATATGCCAATTATTTAAGCTCTAGGCTTACAAAAAAAATAGCTTCCAGTGGGATTTGAACCCTGGTCCTCTTGCATGACAGAACTCTAAGCTAATTTACTACTATAGTTACCTCCCTTGGATACTCTTCTTGATATAGGTATTCATTAGGATGGTCATACCTTAAATATCAACTTTTCAATATTACTTTGATATTTTTCAACGACTGTATTTATTTTAGTGTCCTGCGGTGTTTCGGCGTGTAATCAATGGTATCATACTACGTCACGAGCACCTACCAAAATTAAAGATCCACCCCGGACTTTTTTTTTGTAAACAAACCCGTCGCTTCAAAGGTATATTCATAAGTCTCAATATTATTATTCCGAGAAGCATTTACTGTGAGATGAGCCAGTTTATGAGTTTATTCGGTTTTAATTTGTTTTTTTGAGAGATCCATCCAGGACTCAGGCCAAAAACAACATACATCGATGCCGAGTTCTGTCGATGCAGCCCTTCATTTTTGTAGCCGATTGGAGCCGATTGTTAGATACATTATTAAAGTCATTTTCGACATTTGATTTATGCACAAATCGTGATAGTTTGTCCAATTTCGAGTAAAACAAGTAAAAAGATCCATCTGGGACACGAGTGAAAAATAGATCCATCTGGGACTCGGTTCATATACCCTTATTCTTGCAGGCGTCAGTTAAATTCCGTTTAAAGGTGTGAACGAAAATAAACTGAACTATCATTGATTTGTTGTAGATGTCAAAATTAACGCGTAAGATTACAAATGGAATTACTATTTTTCATAACTTTTGTTCGTTACAGGTCAAACATGAAGAAGAAATCCAATTTAACTTTGGCCAAAAAGAAAGGTTTCGAAAACAAAAAACAGTACAGACAATTAATAAAAGCACCGGAACATCAGCTAAAAATATCAATTACATCAATTTTCAAAAAAAGAAAACTCATCTCCATAATTACTCCTGTAAAATCACCAAGAACGAAGACATTCAATTACAAAACTCCATCAAAGTATCCCAACCGGAAAAGATTTCGTCGGCTGTTCAACATTATAACCCTTTACTAGGCTCCCTAATTTCTCAATATACTAGTAGTTCATATCATAATCTTTGTCTGAATGTCATAAAAACAAATACAGTAACAACATGTTTAATATTATTGAACATTCTTGAAGAATAATAAATTATACAAACGGAATTTTTAATACGTACCGCCTTCAGAAGTGAACAGCCGATGAAGTCTTTTCCGGTTGGGAGACTTTGATCGAGTATTGTAATTGAATGTCTTCGTTCTTGGTGATTTTACAGGAGTAATTATGGAGATGAGTTTTCTTTTTTTGAAAATTGATGTAATTGATATCTTTAGCTGGTGTTCCGGTGCTTTTAATAATGATTGTCTGTACTGTTTTTGTTTTCGAAACCTTTCTTTTTGGCCAAAGTTAAATTGGATTTCTTCTTCATGTTTGACCTGTAACGAACAAAAATTATGAAAAATAGTAATTCCATTTGTAATCTTACGCGTTAATTTTGACATCTACAACAAATCAATGATAGTTCAGTTTATTTTCGTTCACACCTTTAAACGGAATTTAACTGACGCCTGCAAGAATAAGGGTATATGAACCGAATCCCAGATGGATCTATTTTTCACTCGTGTCCCAGATGGATCTTTTTACTTTTTTTACTCGAAATTGGACAAACTATCACGATTTGTGCATAAATCAAATGTCGAAAATGACTTTAATAATGTATCTAACAATCGGCTCCAATCGGCTACAAAAATGAAGGGCTGCATCGACAGAACTCGGCATCGATGTATGTTGTTTTTGGCCTGAGTCCTGGATGGATCCCTCAAAAAACAAACTAAAACCGAATAAAATCATAAACTGGCTCATCTCACAGTAAATGCTTCTCGGAATAATAATATTGAGACTTATGAATATTTGTTGCGCTACAAAACAATTTTCAGCTACGAAGATTTCAAACAGAAAAATTAAAGTTTACCTTTGAAGCGACGGGTTTGTTTACAAAAAAAAGTCCGGGATGGATCTTTTTGGTAGGTGCTCGTGACGTAGTATGATACCATTGGTAATGGAGTTGACAAATGTTTTGCGTGTGTTTGGTGGTCATTGTCTTTACACCGGTCGGCCACACCGGTCTTACTGAGACAGGTGACAATGTTTGTTGACTGTTTCACTGCGCATGTCTGTATTTCATCAGACAAGCAGACAGTAGTAAACCAATTTTGTCTGGCGATTATAGTCGCCAGAGTATCCTTAGCGAGCTTCAGTCATCTTTCCTTGAGGTTTAAAATAGGCTGTATATTCCCCACGTTTACAAGTACACCCTGCTGGAGATTAGCAACTTAACAACAGTTATTGTTAGATTTAAGAATACAACGAACTGGGAGTCATATTACAAGATGCATGTTTACCATTATTCCAACAGGGTTGCTGATGCCACTTCCCTATCGGTCACTGATTTATTGCCATACATATTTTTGAAATGCTTACTATACTGAGATATCTTAAACCTTCGAGTTGCACAAAACTTAATGCTGCACAATGTTTGCCGTATCATGTTGTTCAGTGCGCTGTTGTAAACACCTTCTAGTTGCTGGTTTAATAAAGTATAAGTTGTACCTAGTCTTTTTTATCACAAAGGGTGCATATTTACTCTTGATACATGTCAATTTTTTTCATGAATTATTGTGATGAGCAGTAGGCCTAGTTGATAAGAAGCTGGAGAGAAAATATAAAAATAGATACAGAAAGCAAGTGTGACGTCATCCAGCAGCCAATCATAGGGCTCTAGGGTTTGGTTAGCACAACTATTTGTGCGCGACAAGGACTTTCTATAAATGCGATGTTCATCATTCGCGCACAACCCAGTTACTATTCAAATCAATGCGCAACATTTTTTCTTCTATGTCTATATGCCAGCGATCGGAATTTGAGTCGCAACTTTTGGCGGCTCCATAAAGCATCTTAAACCATATGTATCTTAAAAAAATTACATATCTGAAAAGCCAAATTCAAGTAGAATCAATATATGTAATCCTTTATAAATAACGTTTTCGTTTTTTTTGCAAAACACTTTTAAACCCCCACCCATGTCAGCAGTTTTTATGTTACTCCGCTATATAAGTTTATCTGACTGCGTAGTGTATCGATTTATAAAAGGGACGTTTTCATTGGATAGCACATTAAAATCTACATGTAAACGGCATAAACAATAGTAAGTTTAAAATGTTATTTGTGGAATATTTTTTTATTTGATTGATACTTTAGAGAATATTTATGCTTTTATAACAACAAATGAACTTAGCAGAGCTGAAATTTTCAAGTTGCAGTGAAAAAATGGGAATTTTAAGGAGTGCGATTTCCACCACAGTTTTGATCGTAACTGCTTGAGACGTAAAGGACAGACAACTGTAAAAAGTCAGTATGATAATGGGTCTGTGCTTGGAGTCGAATTATTGAGACTAGTGTTTGGTTTAAAACAGTCGTTTATTTTCTGATAACGACGGTGAAAGAGTCTACAATGTTTGATGGTGCCAAGCCGTTTTTAGACACACCGGTTTCGGTTTCACGGTGTGCTTTGTTTATGCACATAAAACAACAACAACAATAACATAGTTCTGCCTTTGCTTTGGTAAATATTTGTTTATATCAGATAATCTATACTTATCACGAAATATTCACCCTGTTTATTATAAAGAAAAAATGCGGATATCAGAGTTAAACGTAGGAAGTGTCGCCAAGATGAAAATTTCACTGCGCTAAAATCCTGGACTTGCTGAAAATCAACAGCGACTTACTAAATTATATCTGTACCTATATTCACGATTTTGTAATTACCTCTGCATCCCCGTTTTCCGGTACCGATCATACTTTGGTCAGTGGGGTTGCCGATATTGACGATGTATAGAGCTTATTGAAAATAGCAGTCAACATCATTCTTTCCCTTTACAGTATACTCAAACCCCATTGTATCGATCTATCCATTGTATCGCTCTATTTATTTCTCTCGCCATATTTTGCTTGCACTGCCACCTGTTGATTGTTTACATTGTTAACCAGGTCATGCCCACTTTCGCTTAGGATTTGACTCAAGTTTTCTATGAAAATCAGTTAACAGTAGCAGCAAGTACCTTTGAATAGTGTTTCCTCCACAAATGCTACTATTTTCACTAAGTGTTTTTGATAAACATCATAATATAATAATAGGTGCTACCTATAACGGGGAAAGCTTTTTTTAATACCTAAAATAAATATAACTTACATGTGTTGCAATGTACAGAATTAATGCATTTTATTACTAATCAACAATACGACCCATGCAATGCAGCCCAGGATTTTCTGATGTTTAGGTCAATGACAGTTGACGACATGACCCATAGAGATTCTGTCAGATATGATTTTAAAACAAGAAATACTTTATGGCCCATCAAACCAATATTTTGTGTTGTTGTTTTTTTTCCAAAAGCTACCAACAAGTATGACCTTGAGGATACTTGCAAATTTATAGAACCAATGCATCGAGGATACTTGCAAATTTATAGAGCCAATTCAGGCTGTACTTTCACACCTATTTCACGAATATATAGAACAACGAACGGTGGTCTGCATGTCATCTTTGATGTTTTTGAAAGAAATGTCATTGTCGTTTTTAATTAATAACAAAACTGTAATTAAAACAGCAAGGTTTTTTTACCTATATTTATTTCAAAATTTATCAAAAAACATCTGGAAAACTTCACTGTGCTCATGCTTTAATTAAGCATGTACAAACTGTAGTTTATGATGTTTTTTTGTGAACATTAGGTCATTTTGCTGAAAGATGCACAGTCTCATATTTTTTTTATAATGTGTGTTGTATTGTCTTAACACTAGGCAGTATTGTCAGCCATTCTGAATGGAAACTTTCGTAAATGCGGGTCTAAAGTCTGCCAATCTAGGCTGTTGTCTGGGGCATATCAACAATTAGACATATTGTCCATAAAGCACTGTACCTAGGGTTTCACATTGTAGGTTTTGGAGAATAAAACATGTTAAGTGCAAAAGTAATGAGGTTGAAAAAATAACTGCCATCTCCAGGGACATGCAAAGATTTGTAATGAGTGCCTGCTATATCAACATTGCTGAAACTGCCTCAAATTAATCCAGGTTTAAAAACATTACCTGATAAGCTACAATTTGTTTTGTTTTTTTATTTTGTTTGAGATTTGTTTACATGATTGTGTTGTGTTTGTAAGTGATTGTCTCTAGGTTAATAGTTTAAGAATATATTTTGTTGCACATTGGAATGTATTAACACATTCTAGAGTGTTTGTATTTAATTCTGTTGATCACATGTTTTCATTATATTTTTGTGTGTGTGTGTGTGGTTTGCATATACTGGAATAGTTTTTGTGTAATTATGGTCAGTTTCATTACATTTTTTGTTGACTTGTTGTAGAAACAGTTCCACATTTACTGCTTCCTGTACAATGATGATGAATTTTATTAACAATCTTTGAATGTAAATGGTCAGTTATGTGGTCAAATGAACCAATGTTATCTGTGTTTTTCTCTGTTTTTGAATGTTTATTATTTGAACCTTACTAAATTTTTGGTTCAGACTATCACTGTGTTCATTTAGCAAAGCACATGATACTTTGAAATGTTTAAACATATGAAGTGTTTCAATAATATTTTGACAGTAAAAGGTATCCTTAAAACTTTAAATGCATACTTTTGAAAACAGCCTGTTTCTTGTTGTATATTTAATATTGAAAAATGAAAAAAAAAGTCGTGTTACATTTTGAGGCTTAAAATGTCCCTTATAACATTCAATTGTAAATAAGGAATCATTTTATTTATATTTTGTTGGAAACAGGATATTAACATTTTATTTTATTAAAAAATATCTAATAACAAATTATGATGACTAGAGTAACGCTTTTGAGAATTCTCTATTAAGTACGAATTATTTTTTTATTGCTAATACAGCGCTTGGTTCTATCTTCCAACAGACTACCGCGATAGTGCGGATACAGCTTTTCAGATTAATCAGTGATCTCCCCTATATTTTGACTGGTTATTGGTTTTCTGTTTTAAATCGGACGGTGAATTAATCGGGTTCCCTTGGGTAATACCGTACCGTTGTTTACTATACGGATATTAAATAGAACATGGTACCCGTTTAACGGTGAATTTGAGAGAATGAGAAACCAGTCTGGAAACAACAAAAATGGCGCGGCCCACACGAGTCAGATCCAAAAAATCTTGATGGACTATAGAGTAAGACATCAGAAATCTATTGAATTTTTGACAGATTTTGTTTGATTTTGTTATTTAAAACATGTACGCATTGTCTATAGGCGGGAAAAGCCCGAAGGCGACCCGCTTCGCGGGTCGCCTTCGGTTGCTTTCCCCGTAAAAACACATTTAATCGACAATGATGAAATGCCAGTTTGTCTGCAACTATCAACTATCCAAATGATAGGTCACATGACATCTATGTCACAGTTTCATTTAGTATAGAAAAGGCGGCCATTCATATTTTGAACTGTTTCCCACAGTGCATCGATATAATGGCGTGACCTCATATTTCAGTAAGATTTACCCCCCCTTGTGTATTATTAACTAGTTGTTGCTGAAAATAATTAATATTGAAGAATCTTTAGAAATAATTGAATTAAAAAGACATAAAAGGATATTGAAATGCAGAAATAACAAGGTATGTGGTTCATTTTGTTTCACTGTTTAATGTTGGCTATTAAATAGATCGATACAATGGGGTTCCAGGCTATAGTCTATACAAAATGACTGCTCCCATAGCTCAAAGAAGGCAGAAGTCTGGTCAATTTTGGGATACCACTTCTCCCAAGCCTCACTTTAGTGAGAGCCCTGTCCATTGTTTAAACACTAATTTCGAAATTGTCAATTGTATAGCCTTAAATTCCACAGGGAGACATTAACCCTTTCCACCATAGACACACCTTAATTGCATGGGCGAACAGTAATAATAATAATAATAATAATAATAAATTGTTTATTTTTAGAAGGTTACATATTAAGTTTGAACAAAAGGATGCCAATCTTATTTACAATATGGCCTTCTTAACAAAATAACAATTACAAAACAATTCTATAAAAACAACAACATTAAATGTTAATTAAAAAAAAACAAAAAACATTTGACATTCACAACAGACAGACACTCATTAAAAATATGGGAAATAGTATATAAATTAATTACATCAAGATTGCGACAGATTCAATAGATATTGTTTCAAAAGATGCTTAAAGGAATTGAGTTACTTAACTGAACGTATTGTTATTGGTATATTATTCCACACTTCTCTACTATAGTAACTTTTAAGTAATTTGTTCGTGGAGTCAATTGTGAGAGATTTTTCCAAGTCGAAGAGCGAAGATTGTATTTATCATTTGTAGAAAATTTCAATAAGTCTGATATATAGCTAGGTGTTTGATTGTTTATGGATTTGAAAACTAGAAGCGCCGCGTAATATTTACATCTGTATTGAAAAGGAAGCCATTTCAGTTCTTTGAAAAGAGAGGATGACGGTGTTCGGTAAGATGTGCATAAAATGATATGAGCAGCCCTTTAAGCAGACCTGGGGCGATTACTTGGAAAAATGTAATGATTAAATTACAATTACATTGCTAAAAACAAGTAATTGATTAAATTACAAATACTCTGTTTTCCAAATGTAATTTTGTCTCCCCCCCTCTGGGGGAGACATATTGTTTTTGCCCTGTCCGTCTGTCCGTCACTCCGTCTGACACACTTCGTTTCCGCTCAATAATTCGAGTACCCTTTGACCCAGAGCCTTCAAACTTCATAGGGTGATAGCCCTTATTGAGTAGAAGAACCCTATTGATTTTGGGGTCAGTAGGTCAAAGGTCAAGGTCACAGTGACCCAAAGAGTGAAAACCGTTTCCGCTCAATAACTCAAGTACCCTTTGACCCAGAGCCTTCAAACTTCATAGGGTGATAGCCCTTATTGAGTAGAAGAACCCTATTGATTTTGGGGTCAGTAGGTCAAAGGTCAAGGTCACGGTGACCCGAAGACTGAAAACCGTTTCCGCTCAATAACTCGAGTACCCTTTGACCCAGAGCCTTCAAACTTCATAGGGTGATAGCCCTTATTGAGTAAAAGAACCCTATTGATTTTGGGGTCAGTATGTCAAAGGTCAAGGTCACAGTGACCCAAAGAGTGAAAACCGTTTCCGCTCAATAACTCAAGTACCTTTTGACCCAGAGCCTTCAAACTTCATAGGATGACAGCCCTTATTGAGAAGAAGAACCCTATTGATTTTGGGGTCAGTAGGTCAAAGGTTAAGGTCACAGTGACCCGAAGAGTGAAAACTGTTTCTGCTCAATAATTTCAGTACCCTTTGACCCAGAGCCTTCAAACTCTATAGGGTGATAGCCCTTATTGAGTAGAAGAACCCTACTGATTTTGGGGTCAGTAGGTCAAAGGTCAAGGTCGCAGGGGCCCGAAGCGTGAAAACCGTTTCCGCTCAATAATTTGAGTACCCTTTGACCCAGAGCCTTCAAACTTCATAGGATGACAGCCCTTATTGAGTAGAAGAACCCTTTTGATTTTGATGTCAGTAGGTCAAAGGTCAAGGTCACAGGGGCCCGAAGAGTGAAAACCGTTTCTGCTCCATAACTTGAGTACCCTTTGACCCAGGGACTTCAAACTTCATAGGTTGATAGCCATTATAGAGTAGAAGAACCCTATTGATTTCGGGGTCAGAGGTCAAGGTCACAGGGGCCTGAAGAGTGAAAACCGTTTCCGCTCAATAACTCGAGTACCGTTTGACCCACAGCCATCAAAATTCATAGGGTGATAGCCCTTTTTGATTAGAAGAACCCTATTGATTTTGGGGTCAGTAGGTCAAAGGTCAAGGTCACAGGGGCCTGAAGAGTGAAAACCGTTTCCACTCAATAATAGGAGTTCTATTTTACCCAGACCATTCAAACTTCATACGATGGATGTCCTTATTGAGTAGAGGACTCCTATTGAATTTGGGGTCAGTAGGTCAAAGGTCAAGGGTACAGGGGCCCCAAAGAGTAAAAACCGTATCCGGTTAATTACTGGAGTACCGCTTGACCCAGAGCATTCAAACTAAATAGGGTAATAGCCCTTATTGAGTAGAAGAACCCTATTGATTATGGGATCAGTAGGTCAAAGGTCAAGGTCACAGGGGTCTGGGCGCAGTGGGGGGGGGGGCGGGGCGGCGCAGGGGGGAGACATGCGTTTTTCACAAAAAACATCTAGTGATTATATTACAATTACTTTGACAAAGTAATCAGATAACATTTTGATTACTTTCTGATTACATATTTGCATTGGCTAAATATAAAGTTGTCTGCACTCACAGTGGCATATGTACCTTGAACTTGTTTCACCTAAGCAGGGTTGTGTACAGTAGAAATGTTAATGTGTTGAATAAATAAAAACCTCCACCATCTTAGATTTTCAAAACATTAATAATTGTTAAAGCAACAGTTGTACAATATGAAATTCCACCAAATTTATATCCACAGTTCACTTGTCCCTATACAAATAAATGATCAGTTTACATCTCTGATTGCTAAAATACTAAATTACTGTGGCACACAGGTAAATGTTGTGCACATTTTATCATTACCAATTGATCAAACCTTTGGGAATTAAACGACCTTCCACACTTTTGCAGAAATGAACTTTCTTCAGGTGATTCAGATGCAAAAATGTCTGAGACTAAGAAATTTCTTTGCCAGCAATGTCCTAGAAGGTTTATCATTCATTTGAGACCAGGAAAAATCATTCCCAATTAGCAAGAACAAGTCCAATATGTTTTAACACATTATGGCCATCTTGTGATCACAAAAGCTATTGCCTGAGTGTAGATCCAGATCAGCTGGCACATCCGTGCCATCTGATCAGGATCTGCATTATTGGCTTTTTTATTTGTTAGGTTATCAGACCAAAATGCGACCAGTGCATATCTTGATCAGATGGCACAGATGTGCCGGCTGATCTAGATCTACACTGGTTGCACTTGCGTAAAAATGTGTATATATGGAGGAAAGGGTAAACTGGTTATTGCAGCCTAATTTGCTGTGGATGGACAAATTATTCATCACCTAGGCTAGGTCTCGCGAAACTACCGGCACTTTAGTGTCGTCTGATCAGGATCTTCACTGTTCCCTTTTTTTGATTGATCACGTTCTTTCTGATGTGAAAGTGAACAGTGCAGATTCTGATATGATGGCATGGTGTGCCATGTGATCTGGACCTACACTGTTTGCCTATGCCTTAACCCATTCCTGTACAGACACACCTTTATTGCTAGGGCGAACAGTTTAGATCCAGATCAGCCGGCACATCCGTGCCGTCTGATCAGGATCTAAACTGTTCGCTTTTTGATTCATTAGGTTATTTCTGACCAAAATGCGACCAGTGCAGATCCTGATCAGACGGCACGGATGTGCCGGCTGATCTGGATCTACACTGGTCGCACATGCGTAAAAATGCGTATATATCCAGGAATGGGTTAAAGGCTTTTATATGGAGGAAGAGTTAAAAAAATGCCATTCTGTTTCAGTTCTGGTAAGTAAACAGGTCACAATGAGCTCCGAGAAGACGAGCGTGAACCCACTGGAGCAGTTTGTTCTTCTTGCCAAGTCAGCTAAGGGTGCAGCTGCTGTGGGACTGGTGAAACAAGCCCTCGAAGCCCCGGGAGTGTATGTGTTCGGAGAACTTCTTGACATGCCCAATATACAGGAGGTGAGATACTGCTTCATGGAATGGTGCTTTTCTATTACTCACATTAATCAGGGGTTCCATTTGACCCTGAAGATGACCCTTTGGCCCTTGAAATTTCCAAAATGCCTTATTTTGACACCCAGGATTTTAGCTGAAGAGTCATTTTTTCCTTCAATAAGGCATATTTTATGCTTATAATTGAGAGAATCCCTTAAAAATGGACAAAATAACCCTTGCAGCAAGTGGAACCCCTGAGTAATAACCTTTTGCTCCTCTCATACACCTTTTGTTTATGTTTAAACATACATTATTGCCTTATATGCCAGACTTCCAGAAAGCTGCCAGACCAAGGGACCAGTCTGGTAAAATCAGATGTGATTTCTTACAAGTGTCGGACAAAAATTTGAACCGGTCAGACAGATTTTCACATTTCACTTTCGGGAAGTCAGTACATACAGATGTGCTGGCTGATCTGGATCTACACTGGTCACCTATGTGATTGAAGGCATACCTTTAGTGAAATAGCTAATTGCTTAGCACCACCATGATCAGTTCCAGGATTTAACTTCATAGTGGGCAGTAGGGAGTATGATTCCATAGATATTTTCATAACTGTGGTCACAGAATGGTGGTCTGGCATCTTTTTAAGTGTTTTTTTTTTCCTGACTGCAGAGGCTGAAACTATGCACTTTTTTTTACATACTTTACATGTTTGTACAGAGAAACCTGCCTTAGCAGCCACCTGCGAATAGCAGCCACCTGTCTTAAACAGCCAGTTTGAAAAGGACCTAAACTGACATTTTGTACTAATATTTTACTGTCTTGAACAGCCACCTGTCTTCAGCAGCCACTTTTTGTCACTCCCTTGGGTGGCTGCTACAGACAGGTTTGACATACTGTGTTTGCCCCTTTCTGAGTCCTTTAAATGTTTTCTGAAATTGAAGTTGACTGAATTATGCATTACTTATCCTTTATCTAATACTGTAAGTCATTCATTTAAAACTGAATAGATGTGGATTATATTACATACATGACATATCATGAGGATGAGTTATGTCAGATTATGTCTGATCAACCTGGGCTGAAGGTTATAAAGCTGAGATTGGAAACCAGTCTCAAATCTCAAGCATCTGATTGGCTGAAATGGCGACTGGTCGCCATTTCAGCCAATCAGATGCTTGAGATTCGAGACTGGTTTCCATGCTCAGTTTTATAACCTTGGGCACAGTATCTACACTGTTTGCTTTTTGAGTCATTAGGTATTTCTGACCTAGAAGCAGGAATTTCAATAGATGCAGATTCTTGCATTTTGAAGCAAGCAAATTAAAAATTTTTACACTTTTGACCCCACCTGATTCTAAGCTTGGGGTCAGTTTGATGCAGGAGAATAACGGAAAAGTGGTCAAATTTTGCAAGAATAAAGATAAAAACTGTGTTTATTGCATAATAATTATGAAGTAAATATTTATTTTACACTTGAAAATATATAAAAATGAATTTAAAGCACTATTATAAGAAGTAAATTCAGTGAACACGAGATATGACTCGTGATGATCTGATTATTACCGCATGAAAATTCTTAACAGGGGTCATATGACCCCTGGTTTTCAAGCTATTGAAATCACTGTAGAAGCAAACAGCGTTACGATCTGCACTGTTAGCCCATGCCATGACAAGTTATATCTATGAAGAAGTGAATGAACTGATATTTTCTCTTGCAGCTTGCTGATGGAGAACATTCCAAATACTTCACATTGTTGAATCTTTTTGCATATGGGACTTTCAAGGATTACAAAGGTAAGTTATGCTAGAAAAGTTTAATCTTCTATTAAATAAAGATACAAATAGTGTTGTAGAAAATTTGAATTATTATACAATTATTTACTTATTAGCTGGGAAATATGCTGTGATATTGACCTAAAAAATCGTTATTGACCGAGGCGATAGCCGAGTCAATATCATCAGCATATTTCCCAGCTAATAAGTAAATAACTGTTTTATTACATGAACTATAAATAATATAAAAGATGGAAACTTTTGGATTCTATTTATAGACAGGTCAATATCAGCGAAAGCGGGTCAATATCTAGATTTATTGACTCATTGATTTTGGGGGTGTGACCAATCGCGTTGCGTCTATTTATAGTTCATGTAATAATACAAAAATATGTGTATGAAATATTAATTATCTTCTTCCTTGTACAGTCCAGTTGTGCTAACTTGAAATGCAAAGTCCCTTTAACCCTTTCCTCCATAAATATGCATTTTTACATGTGTGCGACCAGTGTAGATCCAGATCAGCCGGCACATCCATGCCGTATGGTCGGGATCTGCTCTTGTAGCATTTTGGTCAGAAATAACCTAATGAATCAAAAAGCCAACAGTGCAGATCCTGATCAGATGGCACAGATGTGCCGGCTGATCTGGATCTACACTGTTCGTCGATGCAATAAAGGTGTGTCTATGGAGGAAATGGTTATTGTTAGATCAGCTTAGATTATGCTTAGTTCAAAGTATTTATTATTTCACACTTAGCGCAATAAAGCTTGTTGTCTGTTCTTTATTGCCAATTTGTCAATCAGTCGTTAATACTGTTGTAACTTTGTGAGTGTGAAGCAAATGCGTTAAGTGGATTTTGTCTCTCTTTTTAAGTAATGCTAGTTTCACTTTTTATTCTTCATTGAAATTCAAATGTTGGATGAACAGTAGTCTAGGGGTAAAGTGTCGGACTCCAGATCTGGAGAATGCAGGTTTGAATCCCACCAAGGATGAGATTTGTCTGCTGCTTCCCCAATCAACTTTCAGCGCAGTACTGGTTTGCAACCCAGGGAGCAGTCGTTGATCATGATTAATATAAGTTGGAATAACTTGTTTCACTATTGATGTAAAATAAATAAGTTAAAACTGAAAGTTGTTTTTTCATAAGTTTTTATTTTCAAATTATCCAAGGTAAAATATTTTGTACTGAAACATTACATGTTTGTTTGTTTTTTCAGAGAAGAAATCTGAGTTACCAGACCTGAGTCCTGCCATGTTGAATAAACTGCGACATCTGACAATGGTTTCACTTGCCACAAAAACCAAGGTGAACTTTAAACAGTGTATCACTGCTTTAAAATATGAATTTATAATACAATGTACTCATGGTACAAAAATCTCCCCCACCCTAGTTACCTAAATGTATTACTGGCCTCGGAGACCAATGTAATTATCTCAATGTATTACTGGCCTCGGAGACCTATGTATTTATCTCAATGTATTACTGGCCTTGGAGACCTATGTATTTATCTCAATGTATTACTGGCCTTGGAGACCAATGTAATTATCTCAATGTATTACTGGCCTCGGAGACCTATGTATTTATCTCAATGTATTACTGGCCTTGGAGACCAATGTAATTATCTCAATGTATTACTGGCCTTGGAGACCAATGTAATTATCTCAATGTATTTCTGGCCTCAGAGACCAATGTAATTATCTCAAAGTTTCACTGACCTTGGGAACTGTTGTAGCCAGTGTAAAAAGTTGGATGATGACATTTCATATCCCTTAACCATTTCCTCCAAATATACACATTATTACTCATGTGCAACCAGTGTAGATCCAGATCAGCCGGCACATCTGTGCCATCTGATCAGAATCTGCACTGATCGCATTTTGGTCAGAAATAACCTAACAAAGCATAAAGCGAACAGTTTAGATCCTGATCAGATGGCACAGATGTGCCAGCTGATCTGGATCTAAACTGTTCGCCCTAGCAATAAAGGTGTTTCTATGAAGGAAAGGGTTAACTTCTTGGGATGTGGCTGTAACAACATGGACAACCATTGTAGTTACAGAGCAGCCTATGTCTATGTGACTTTTGTAGACCCTGATGAACCTGTGCATCATGCACAGTCTGGGTTGAAGGTTATAAAACTGAGATTGGAAACCAGTCTCAAATCTCAAGCATCTGATTGGCTGAAATGGCGACCAGTCGCCATTTCAGCCAATCAGATGCTTGAGATTTGAGACTGGTTTCCATGCTCAGTTTTATAACCTTGGGCACTGATTAGGGTCTACACTTGGTGGTTCAGAACATTCTTAATGCATCTAGAAACAATTAGGTCTTTTTGGACTGGTGTCTTAAGGTTTATCCTCCCTCCATCTGTCCATGCTTACTGATTTTTACTTAGTTGGCTAGAGAACAAAAGATTCTGTAAATTCTATTCAATTAGAACTTAAGAGGTCAAAGCTGATGTGCCAGAAGTTGTTGTACCAGTGTTTGAAAGTGTGCTTTGTTAAAGAAATATTTTGGCTGACATTTGGTTTATTTATTTTTTTCATCTGTTATCCATTTCTATTATTGTTTAGATGGATGTTAAAACAGAATTCATTGAATTAACATCAAAATGTGTTTTGTTTAAGGATTTGGGTATAGCTTGTTTCTCCATGAATACAGCTTTAATCCTATGTGTAACCAGTATAGATCCAGATCAGCCTGCACGTCCATGCACTCTGATCAGGATCTATACAGATATGCAGGCTGATCTGAATGTAAACTGATCGGGAAAGATCTTGAGCATCATTAAGAGTTCAAGAATGGGATATTCGGACATTAAAGTTTAACTTAAACTAAGGTGTAAAGTGTTGATTTAGCAGTATTAAATGTAAAATAAATATATTGAATAGTTTTGTAACAGTGTATTCCATATAAAATACATAATTATATTGAATATTTTTTTACAGTGTATTCCATATATAAATGGAATATCTTTGTTACAGTGTATTCGGAACGAAATTCCATATGCAATACATCTATTGAATATTTTTGTTACAGTGTATTCCATACACAATAAATATATTGAATATTTTTGTTAGTGTATTCCATATACAATAAATATATTGATTATTTTTGTTACAGTGTATTCCATATAGGGTTTTACTGGCAGAATTAGATATACCCAATCTTCGATCACTTGAAGTAAGTAGACTTCCTGCAAGGTTTTTCTCTTCATTGTCAGGTTCAAATAAAGATTTCGAGAAACAGGGTTTGTTTTGGGCAGTCTTAGGGTAGTTACTTACGTGATCATTTCCAACTTTCCCACCAAAATCCCAATGAAAATTAAATTCCGCCTAGAACGGGGGTTTGAACTAAGAGCCCTCTGGGTCTGTGCCTGGGAGGAGATACATGTAGCTCATGGTAAGTTTTTTACTCCCCTTGAGTCAATTTAAACTGAGACTGGAGAGCAGTCTCAAGCTTGCTATTGTTCAGTTTCAACCAATCAGATTTCTCAGATCTGAAACATGTCTCGCCTTGTCTTCAGATTATATAACATTTGTTTGCTGTCAATTTTAGCTTGAATTGTAATCTGTTAAACTTTCATTCTTGTATTGAGGAGGGCTGTAATTAATGTTAACACATGAGGCCCGACATATTTGTGTAGAGGCAGTACAGTTTTAACTTGTATAGCAGCTGCAGAGTGTTAGGAAGTTATTATCTTAAGACTGAATTGTAATAAGGGCTGAAGATTATAAAACTGAGATTTGAAACCAGTCTCAAATCTCAAGCATGTGATTGGCTGAAATGGCAACCAGTCACAATTTCAGCCAATCAGATGCTTGAGATTTGAGACTGTTTCAAATCTCAGTTTTATAATCTTGGGACCAGGTCTAAAAGGAAGTTAACAAATGAATCACTGAACCCTTTACTCCATATACACACCTTTAACACGTGTGTACAATGTAGATCCAGATCAGCTGGCACATCCATAATGTCTGATAAGGATCTGCGCTATGCCCTTATTGGTTTAAATCTGATGATTGAAATGCAAACAGTGTAGATCCTGTTAAGATGCTACGGATGTGCTGGCTGACCTGGATCTGATTTACACTGTTTGCAGAAACAGCCATACATTCTATGGAGTAGTGTAAAACCACTGGTTTTATTTCAGAAACTAGACTGTTTGATCTGATTTGAGCAAGTCCATTCATTGTTCAGCAAGATTTTACTGTGGTTTATTAATGGAATTCATTAACTGCATAGTGACCAATGTAGACCCTGATAAGACTGGGTGAACAGGCAAGGTGATCTGGTTCTACACTGGTCTCAAATGTGACAAATGCTGTGTGTAGAGCTTGAAGGGTTTAACCAGTGATACTTGATAGTGTGAAGGTACTGAATTTCTGCAGTGGACTTGTAGCATTAATCTTTGCAAACAAGACATTCCATGAATAATTTATAGGAAAATTTGGAATATTATTGGTAAAACAAATTATTGCTATTCTGTTGCAAGGGATTTTCTCAGAAGGTATCTGGTGTTGTTCTTTTACTTCAGGATTTGATCATAGAGGTGATATACGCTGATATAATTCATGGCAAGTTGGACCAGAAGAACCAGCAGTTAGAAGTGGATTATGCCATAGGACGTGATATCCGACCAGAAGCCGTCCCAGAAATCATCTCTGTTCTTCAGGACTGGTACGCTCACAATGATATCTATCCTCATAAAAGAGGATATTATCTTTTAGAATTATGTTTTTAAAAGCATGTCCGATCATTGTAGATGCAGATCAGCCAGCACATCCTTGTCGTCTGATATCCATCTGCACTAGTCGCATCTTGGTCAGAAATAACCTAATTAATGAAAAAAAAAACATTTAACAGTGCATATCATGATCAGATGGCATGAATGTGCCAGCTGATTTTTGATCTACACTCATGATTTAAATGAGTATATATGGAGTATAGGGATTATTAACCCTTTACTCCATATAGATCTATAAGCATTTTTACGCACGTGCGACCAGTGTAGATCCAGATCAGCGGGCACATCTGTGCTGTCTAATCAGGATCTGCACTGGTCGCAGTTTGGTCAGAAATAACCTAAAGAATCAAAAAGTGAACAGTTTAGATCCTGATCAGACGGCACGGATGTGCTGGCTGATCTGGATCTAAACTGTTTGCCCAGGCAATAAAAGTTTGTCTATGGAGAGAAAAGGGTTAAAGGCTCAATTTTAGCACTTAACCTACCAGTTGTTCCATATCTGAATAAATTTAATCCTTTAATATTGTGCTCAGAATTCAGAAGTGAAACAGTCTCTAGTTATTTCACAATGGCAGAGATCTTTAACCCTTTCCTTGATATATACGCATTTTTACGCATGTGCGACCAGTGTGAGACACAGATCACTCTTAAGAGCTATTGTTGTTAGGGTTAACCCTTTCCTGTATAGATACACCTTTATTGCTAGGGCGAACAGTTTAGATCCAGATCAGCCGGCACATCCGTGCCATCTGATCAGGATCTGCACTGATCACATTTTGATCAGATATAAACTAATGAATCAAAAAGCAAACAGTTTAGATCCTGATCAGACGGCACAGATGTGCCGGCTGATCTGGATCTTAACTGTTCACCCTAGCAATAAAGGTGTATCTATACAGGAAAGGGTTAACCCTAACTACAATAGCTCTTAAGAGCAAAGAGATATCACTTTTAGATTGAAGCTGGTTACTGATTTGTTTATTAGTATCTTGCATTAGTGTGAGGGGAAGATAGAAAAAATCTGTCACCGAGGGTGAACTGTTTTTGCAGGAATTAGGGTCTGCCAAGTTCCCGTCAAAACAGTTCACCCTAGGTGACATATTTTTCTAACATAATTGAATGTCAGATCCAAGTTAGTTTTTCTTGCATAGCTTATTGTTCATAACATTTTGTATATTGTATGCCATTTAAATTTTGTTTCCTTATGCTGAAATGTTGATGTTTAGATCCAATGATGTCACTAACTTAAATACATGACGTCAAATACCCGATGACATAATGTCACTCATGTAAGTACACGAACATTATCTTTTCCCTAGAATTTTCCTTCCCTGGTAAAATAAGTGGAAACACTTATCCAGTATGTAAGAAAACCTTTTACTGCATGGATATAACTTTTATCCCTTTTTGCAACCAGTGTAGATCAAGATCAGCCTTCACATCCTTGCAGACTGATCAGGGTTTACACTTTTCGCTTCTTGGTCAGAAAAACCTAATTAATCTGAAATCAAATAGTGTAGATCCTGATCAAACTGCTCAGATATGCAGGCTTTTCTGGATCTACTCTAATAGCCGCCATATCCCATGGTGTGAAGGGTTAAAGAGCAAACCATTAACTGATTATGTTGTAACTATGTGTTTATTACAGGTGCTCTGGTTGTGAGGCAGTGTTACAAGGTATCGAGACACAGATCACTCGAGCTAATCAGAATAAAGAAAACAACATCCGTCAGAAACAGAAAATGGAACAAGAAGTACTGTTATATATCTATTAGACTATTGAATAAGATATATTATATCAACTTAAGTGACATGAAAAAGGTGGTCTTACGGAAACCAATTCACTTTAGGCTCGAGTATACTTGGTAACAATAGACATATCTTGTATATTTTTTCATAAGTGCAAAATGGTGTAAGAACCATTAAAATAAGAAAAGTAATACATTTTTTGCACTGAGGTGATGATATTGTCAGCTAATTTTCACTGTGAGCAGACAGCACAAGTGAGTTCTTAATCTTACCCTTTAGTCCATGGGATATCTGATTATAAGCTACACTGTTTGCTTGAAATTTATTAAGTTATGTCAGACCAAGAATCTACCAGTGCAGATCCAGCTCATAGGGATTTACACTGGTTGCTTATGTGATAAAACCCATATAAAAGGAGTAGTTAGGAATAGTTAACTGCAGTATGGAATCCCTTAGTCCCGCTGCGTGACTCAAACAAGGGGGTCCTATGGGACCAATACCCTGTGTCTGAGACGTTAGTATAGATTTTCATCCTGAAAATAAAAAAATCTTTACAACGTCCGTGGTAGGACTAGGAATTCCTCTACAGCAATGCCAATTAATTTCATATAGCTCAGACAATACTAATGGTTGAACTGTCAACATTAGTTTACTTTTTACTGAATAAACTTAAAAATCAATATCCTGTTGATGATGTCTGTGGATGGTAGAGATATTGTCAATACATTCATTGTTTTAGAGTTATGGCCCTTTGTTAATTTTAGCCATAAATGATTGTGGCAGATACCTTACAAACTTGTAGGGTTGATCATACATGACGTGTATATGGTGGTTAAGAAAATATTATTTCCTGCAAGCATTTATACCAGAGTTATGACCCTTTGTTGATGTTACAGTATACTGTATAACAGTATTGTGGCATTAACTCCGCATTAACTATTTGGAGGATGTGCAGATGGTCATAAAGAAAAGATACTTTCAACAAGAGTTCTGTCACTTTATTCATTTCAGTAATACAATTTTAGGGCGTCAACTCCTCATTGAGAATTTGGTTGATTTCTTTTCAATCTGCACAGATCAACAGGCAGGATGTGTAGATGGTTGTAAAGTAAAGAATATTTTCTGCAACCATTTTATCAGATTTAAGGTCTCTTGTTAATTCAGTAATACAATTTTGTGGCTCTTTCTCTCCATTTATTGTCTGGTGAATTTCTTTCAATCTTGATGATTTTTCTTTGAAATTATTAAAGTTACCAAATTATGTAATAAACAGTGTGAATTTTTCATAAACATGTCTGCTGTAGTATTCTTATATAACAGATAGTCCACATGCACAATTTATTGGGATGAACATGTATGTTTGTTTTCACTCTTGTTACATGTACCTCATGTTCTCAAATGACTTATAGTATAGAATAAAAGTTGAAAGTTTATAAGATAATGATCAGTTGTCACACAAGGAACATTCCTGTGAACTAGTAGTATCGAAAGTGGTAAAGCATATTTGAAAAGGATTTTGAAAGTTTTCTTTTTAGATTTAGCAGACAAAAAATGTGGCTGTACAGAAACAAAACACTAATAAATGTTAATGTTTTCAGATTACAAATATTAAAAAAACATTGAAGAGTACACATGCCGAGGAGGAAAGTATGGTGACTGAATCTGTGTCAATTACCTCAGATAAACCGGCCAAAAAGACTTCCAAAGCTAAAGGGTAGGTCACTCAATAAGCTGAATATAACAAATATACATCATTACAAAAGAAATTGTTCATTTTTTGTAAATACTTGATTAGGTGTTACTCTGTTAAGGAATACTGATTTATAATTTTTAATGAAGGTTTTATATTAGTTGGTTAGAGCTGTCTTGATATTTTATTTGTTTACTATTTTGGAAAAGAACGAAAAATTATCTATTAAAATCACATAATTTTACCCATTTTGATGATATAATGATATTTTTACCATGAAATGCGTAATGAGCAAAGTTTTCTGCTTAAGACTTCTTTCAGGATTAACACTTTCCTCCATAGACACACCTTTTTGGCATGGGCAAACAGTGTAGATCCAGATCAACCGGCACATCATTGCCATCTGATCAGACTCTAAATTGTTGGCTTTTTGATTGTTTAGGTTGTATCTGACCAAAATGCGACCAGTGCAGATCCTGATCAGACGGCATGGATGTGCCGGCTGATCTGGATCTACACTGGTCGCAAATGCGTATCTATGCGTGCCGTCTTATCAGCATCTGCACTGTGCGTTATTTCATTTACTAGGTTATTTCTGACCAAAAAGTGACAAGTGCAGATCCTGATCACACGGCATGGATGTGCCGGCTGATCTGGATCTACACTGCTTGCACCTGCGAAAAAATGCGTATATATGGAGGAATGGGTTAATGTAAAATTCTTTGTGACATGATCCATTTTCCTGTTACATGCCCAGTATGATTATTTATAATGCAGCTGAAGTAATGAATGTTGTATGACTTTCAGGTTACGAGGAAGCAGTGGTACGAAGCTGTGGAAATAATGTACTGATTGTTATGTCCTGGACATTCTTACTGAATGATTAATAAAGTGCTGAAAATATTGTGATGTACCATGTCAAGATGGGGATTGAGGAATGTGTCTGAAGTGTAGATCCAGATCAGATTGTGGCAATAACACTGTCTGAATAGAATCTTAACTGTTTTCTAGTTGTATTAACCCTTTCCTCCATTGATACACCTTTTTTATGTGGGCGAACATTTTAGATCCAGAGATCAGCAGGCACATCCGTGCCGTCCGATCAGGATCTAAACTGTTCGCTTTTTGATTCATTAGGTTATTTCTGACCAAAATGCGACCAGTGCAGATCCTGATCATCTGTGCCAGCTGATCTGGATCTACACTGGTCGCAAATAAATAAAAATGCATATATATGGAGGAAATGGTTAAATCTTTACTCCTTACATGTATGTATACACATTTTTATGCATGTGCAACCAGTGCTGTCTGATCTGAATCTGCACTGGTCACATCTTGGTCAGAAATAACCTAAAGAATCTGAAAGCAAATAGTGTAGATTGTGATCAGATGACACAGATGTTCTGGCTGATCTTGATCTACACTGTTTGCTGATGCAGTAAAGGTATATTGATGGAGTGAAGAGTAAAGAATGCTTCACTGACAGAACGGTGAAAAGTTTAGACCTTGATCTTGGTCCTAATGCTCACACATACTATTATTCCCATTTTATCATGGTGTTTTACATATAATGAACATTTTTTACTGAATGATTAATGTTAACAAAGTGCTGAAAATAAATCAGTTGCATTATCAAAATTAATTAACAAAACTTACAATTTGTTTAAGGTAACACAGGCTAATCACTATCAGGTGTGTTTCAGTTTCCACATCTTGTTACTTGCAAGTGGAATATGGAATTTCCGGGACTTTCAACATGATTTAAGACCAATATGTGAGATTTTAAAGTTGTGAGTGCAGTATGTGAATCAGAGATATTTATAATAGTTTATAAAAGTGTTTGAAATTCATAAATTTCAACTATTTCACATGATTCAAAATGACTTTTCTTGTATGATGCATACCTGTTATGTTTTAAGTAAAACAAAAGCAATTAAAATCGGTATATTTCATAGGGCATTGTTGTGTTTAAAAGTTAAGGTGAAACTTTTTTGTCACATGGGCACCAGTAAAGATCCAGATCACCCAGCACATGCATGACCATAAATCTGGATTTACTCTTTATTTGTTGGTCAGGAATAACTGAATGAATATGAAATTGAACAGTGATGATCCTAATTGATGGCATAGGCTGACCTTGATCTATACAAGATAATAAAACTGAGAATGGAAACCAGTCTTAAATCTCGAAGATCTGATTTGGCTGAAATGTCGACTGGTTGCATAAGGAATATAAGCCATATCACATGTAGTATACAGTTAAAATAAAAACGACAGCTTATGAATGTCATGTTAAAAAATCACTTTAACCCTTTCCTCCATATATATATATATGCATTTTAATGCATGTGAGACCATGGTAGATCCAGATCAGCCGGCACAACCATGCCGTCTGATTAGGATCTGCAATGGTTGCATTTTGGTCAGAAATAACCAAACAAATCAAAAAGCGAACTGCAGATCCTGATCAGATGGCACGGATGTTCCTGCCGATCTGGATCTTAACTGTTCGCCCTAGCAATACAGGTGTGTCTATGGAGGAAAGGGTAAAGGGCTGAAGTGTATCAAAGGATAAATTACTACGATACTTTCAAACTGTTTTATTAGTATTAAATTACTATTCTAACGCACTAAATAAATTTCGAGCAATCTGATTGGTCAGATGGCGAAAATTTGCGACTGTAAAATTCCTTGTTTACTGTCGTTTGACGTTGACATCATTTCCTGTTATGACAAAGGGCAGGATGAGACACCTCTGCAAAGTAGGAAAATGGAAACAGCTATTTGTTGTACATTTTTTATAACAGGAAAACCCAAACCAGCCATTTTTTTTTGTTGAAACAGCCCACATATCAATTATTTAAGGCATGCAAACTTATAATCATGATAATTTAATTCGTACATGGACACTGGAAATCTGATGTGATAAAAGTTGTTTGATTAAATAAAATTGTGTATATTCAGACTCCAAACTCCTACATAGATAAAATAATTCTGGCCACTGATGAGTGTTTGTTGTTCTGCCAAAATTCACTATGGCTGTTGTAATCTTACTACATGAATGTGTTTATGAAATGTTGAAACACAAACATAAATCATTAAATGTATAAAAAGTTCTATTGTTTTGGACATAACCAGGCACTGTTTAAAAGTGATAATACAGTCGAACTTCGATGGCTCGAACACTGTTCGCTCAAACACCACCCTTCTCTCAAACAGTTCGTCCGGTTCCGCACTAGACCTCTATATTTTCTATATTGTTCTACCTCCGATGGCTCGAACTACCCATAACTAGAACATTCGAACACCAATCAAGATCCCGACAGTTAATTTTCAATGCTTTTGACGTCCCTTGGCTCGAACAGACTGTTTTCGGTCATCATCAGAGGTGCGAACAAAAGGTGCGAAAATGTTTCGCCAATCTGGATGACGCGCTTTTAAATTAAATGTGTAAATGACACATTAAAGCGGATGAAAATATTTGATCGTTGTGTTAATTTACACCGCATAAATCACGATTTAAAACAAACTGTTATTTGCTTTTTTGAAAATTGTAATTGTTCATTTCGTATATAAAATTAATTAGAAAATTATAGAAGTTTTTCCTTTAGAATTCAAATCTAATGTCATCACAGAGGTTGAAAACGGGCGAAAATCAATTTTAATATGATAATACATTAAATACATTAAAATAAGAAATATTAAGAATCATTATGTGTTTGTTTAGTTTAGTGCACAGAAACCTATTCTAACATACCAACCACGGATCGCTCGAACTACCGATGGCTCGAACAAATCTGCCAGTGCCGTGGAGTTCGAGCCATTGAGGTTCGACTGCAATACATAATGTCATCACTAATAAACAACCCAAAATACTTACTTGTTATAATTTAATGTGCCAGTCAGGGCTGAATTTGGTTCAACAGTCTTCTTGGTGCTGAAATGGTTTTACTCAAACCCACCTTTGCTCTCCAGGCACCATATCTGTAGAAAAGCAGGAATTGTTCATTACTCTGGCAAACTCAGACAATATTTTAACCGAAAATAAAAAAAAATGTCATTATTATAAAGTTTAAATATAAAATCAATTATTTTATTTCTTAGACTAGTTCAAACGTTCATTATATAGCAATTTCCAAAATGTAATATAAATTGTATGACAATCAATTTGTGCTATTCAACGTAAGGCTAAAGGCTACTTTGTGTTGGTTCACAAAAAAGAACAACATAGAGAAAATGTAAATTTAATGGATTGCTTACTTAATGCTTTGCAGCACACTCCAAAACTTGCACATCTCTGAGGAGTCTTAAAATAAAGAGGCCCCACCTGTTGTGGATATTTGGAGAAGAATACTTGTTTGGCATATCCAAAACTGAAGTGTACAGTAACTGTACAGGGGCCAGTATCTCAAAGATATCGTAAGTGTAAAATTGTTCGTAACGTCATCTTCCGACATTCGTAGCCAAATTTTCCTCTATCTCGAAGAACTCGCAAGTTGCGAAGATTCGTAAACTTGGTCGTAACTTACGGTAAAAAAATCGACCCCTTATCGTTCTCGTAACTTAATAAACTGTGCAGATTCATCATATTCTCAGGAGAGTAGTCTGAATTGTTGTACTTTCTCAATATTTATTTAAAAAAAATATTTTTTAAATATTCCTTATAGATAAAAATGAAAATTTGAAAGCCACCAAATACGACATGTGAATTTATTGCAAACTCGGTTTGATTGAGCCAGGTCAATGGCAGTAATGGAAATGCATATTACTGACCATTCTGTCTAGCCACGGGTTGAGCACAACTCTATATTCAATGAACTCGTATAGCCTCGTTAACACTGTCCCTTTATTCAGCCCCGGTGCGTCCTCGTTAAGACGCCGGGGTCAACCGGCACAACAGCCGTAGCGACAGCGGTAAAACTCGTATGAATCGGAATTAACCGTGTTAAACCGGCGATAACCGGACAGTGGGTCCGGATTTGTTTAAAATTATAATAAAACCGGGACTCCCCGGGAGCGAAAACAAATGCCGGCTTATTACGGGGGAGATCCGGGGCATTGTCGTAGCTCTTACGGCATGATCCCTCTCTCCACCCAATGTCCACAGGGTCGAACTGTATTAAACCGTTATGTTCTCTGTCCAAGTTGGAGATACGGTGAATCCCGCTGGTCGAACTACGGTTTGGCACGGTAGCAGCAGGTAAATTCCGATAAAGTGACGGTGGAGTCTGGATATGGCTACGTTAAAAAGCCGGTGGATGCCGATTCAACTACTTTTTACTAACTTGAAGGAAGCCGTATTTAAACCATGATTGTATATTTGAAATTCATTCATCCCGATTCATTGCGGGTTATCCCGGGGTAGATAAGGTTGTGGTCCTGTTGGTCCCGGATTACAAGCCGGGACGCACCGGGGCTTTATACCTGCACAAGGCTTCACGAATGTTACCGGTACATCCTGGTTCACCTGCTTCAACTTACCGGCACGCATTGGGACAATGTGAAGCGGGTAGAGTACCGTGGACGTTTAGAGTTACAAAAGATACACACGACAGGTGATATAAGGACGCATGATAGATAATAGACGGACGCACGTGTCACGGGCTCGGGTTCTATTTTCCCATGTTCTGCCGTGGGTTTTAACTGAACGTATATATGACACTGAACTGAAATATATGAAATAATATATTTCTACAATAATTTGCAACAAGCACAATGGCGGTATTATTGACAATGTAAGGGGTCAAGTTAGATAACGGTGGCTAAAAACAATCAAATAACAAATAGGCAAAATGTACATTACAAACAGTCTACCAATAGATAAAATGGAATCGTTAAAATGGAAAACATGCAGAAACATACCTGAAATATATGAAATAATATATTTCTACACTAATTTGCAACAAGCACAATGGCGGTATTATTGACAATGTAAGGGGTCTAGTTAGATAACTAGGGTTAGTTATGTTTAATAAAATAAATAGACTCCTTCCCTGTTACCCTAATATATATATATATATATATATATATATATATATATATATATATATATATATATATATATATATATATAAACTACCTAGATAGCCTATGACATTATCCCCCTCTTCGTAAAAATGTCGTCCCCGACATTGTCTTCAGGCAAATTATGATACTTTTATAAGCTGATCAGCCAATAATATCCCTGCATTCTGCCATAGACATTATAATATTCTGCACGTACCTTTAAAACCAAAACTGAAGGTAGAACACCGTTTATAACCGTGTATACACAATTATCATCTCAACGAACAACGAATGTATAAACGTTGTTAATTCAATACAAACTCATGTATAAATATAGATGTTTTATTAACATGACATATATGGATAATTACATGAACAAATGCATTGAACAATCCGTCAATAATATCTACCCTTTCACTCATTCAACCCGATTTGTATCACGAGTTCTAATTCAAAACTCCATTTCACTTAAGCGGGATCAATCAACATTAGTGTACACTATACCTTCAGTCAATTTTACACGAAGTATTAAACACTTCATTTCAGTAGAACTGTGCAGAACAAAATTTCACAAAAAAATAATTACATCAAATTCAATTAAAATTAAATTGTCTATTGCACTTTTAACTCCCTTTTCAATTCATTTCAACGAACTTTCAAAATTAATTTCCTGTGAATCCAACAGAAGAAAACCCTTTATTTAAAGCCTTCGCGGAAATCATGGCAAGCCAATCTTGATGGAGCTTTAATATTTCTCCTAGGTCTTACTGTAGACTCCAGATGATCTGAAATATCCGACTCCCCACTGCTGTTATCCGCACTAACAGACTGATTGACTCCGGACTTTTCATCTGTTGACGTAAAGTCTTCTGTATTAACCGGCGACGGAAGACGAAAGAACGGCAATAAAAGATTGCGATGTAATGTCCGCACTCTTGAAGTCGGCGAGTGCTCTTTCTGCACTTCAAAAACGGGAATGTCCACATTGGGTTTTCGTAGGACGACATAAACATCCTCTTCCCACATGTCTGCTAGTTTTTGTCTTCCGCGAAGTCCGACATTCTGGACAAGAACACGGTCGCCCTGTTGAATGGAAGCGAATCTGACCTTCTTGTCGTAAATGTTTTTGTATGTGGAACCTTTCCGAGCCGCTTCTTTATGGGCTATTTCATAGGCCTTCGACAGATGAAGAACAAGATTGGTTTTCAGACACCGGCAATCCAAGAAAGGCATCCACTGCCAAGCGCGGATGTCGCCCAAACATCAGGTAAAAAGGAGAGAAACCCGTGCTGTCATTTACAGTCGCATTGTATTCGTGAGTGAGCGTAGAAATATATGCTCTCCAATCGGATTTCTTTTCCATTTCAAGGGTACCAATCATGTTCATCAACGTTTGGTTGAACCGTTCAACCTTTCCGTTGCCCATGGGATGGTACGGTGTTGTCCGACTCTTCTTCATGCCCACAATATCACAAAGTTTTTGGATAACTTTGGATTCAAAGTTCTGACCTCTGTCACTGTGGAGCTTTGAAGGAAATCCGTAGTGGACAAACACGTTATCATAGAGGGCCTTTGCAGTGGTTGAGGCTGTCTGATTCCTTGTCGGGATCGCCAGTGAATAGCGAGTAAAGTGGTCACAGACGACTAAGATATTTTCATATCCGCCCTTTGAACGATCCACGGTAAGATAGTCTATAGAGACTAGTTCCATCGGTGCGCTTGTCGTTATTGGGACCAGCTTTGCTGCTATTGGTGGTGCAGTCTTTCTGCGGATACAACGACCACATTGCTGTACAAGAGTACGTATATCGTTGTCTATTCCTGGCCAAAAAAAACGAGATTTAATCAGCGATAATGTCCTTTCTCTTCCTTGGTGTCCAAGATCGGAATGGTAAGCTTGAAAGACAACGTCAATTAAAGATTTTGGCAACACTAGCTGATTATACGTCTCACCCCGGATGAAACCTTTGCGATAGAGAACTTGGTCCTTCAAAAATAACTTATCGATGTCTCTAAAAAGACTCATGTTGACCTCAGATGACTTGGCCTCTTTGAGAGATGGAAGCTTAGGCTGTAGCATCATTTCAATGACAGTGCGGATACCAATGTCAGTTTGTTGCGCCTTCACCCAGTCGTAACCTTTCAAGGCGGACACCGTTATGAGATCTTCAGGCACATCATCCCCAATCGAAATAGATGTAGCTGTATCCTTGGACGGGATCAGAACAGTTTCTCCAATAGACTCATTATGAGAAAGCGTTTCCGCTACAACTGACACAACCATATGGGAGATTATATGCTCCTCAGTTTTGGACAAAAGGTCATTAGTTGGTTCCATTGTTTTCAGGATTTCAGGAAACAACAGAATTTCTTCATCACCAGCAGAATATGTAAATCTCCTTGAGAGACCATCCGCATCAGTGTTGAGTTTCCCACTACGGTAATGGATGCGACAGTTGTAATTTGCCAGCTCTGCAATCCAGCGATGTCCAGTTGCATTGTAGCTTAGCAGTGGTAAACAAGTACGATAATGGGTTGTTGTCCGTAACGACATCAAAACTTGTCCCATATAAGTAGTCGTGAAACTTGTCACACAACGCCCATTTCAATGCCAAGAACTCCAGCTTATGAGCTGGATAGTTCTTTTCCGCTGGTTTCAAACTGCGGCTAGCGTAAGCAACTACTCTTTGGTGGCCATCTTGCTCTTGGTAAAGAATCGCCCCTAGGCCTGTTCCTGATGCGTCCGTGTGAACCACAAAAGGCTTCGAGTAATCCGCATATGCTAAAACAGGAGGGTTAGTGATTGCATCCTTAAGTTGCTCAAATGCATACTGCTGTGCTTCACCGCAAACAAAAGGTGCCTTTCTGGACTTAACTTTCTTGGGACTGGAAGCTTCATTTTCAACTAACAAGTCGTTCAAAGGTCTAGCTATACTGGCAAATCCCTTCACGAACCGTCGGTAATAGCCTACGAAACCGAGAAAAGCACGAAGTTCCTTGACTGATGATGGAACAGGCCATGTTTTTACAGCTTCAATCTTTTCGGGATCCGTTTCGATACCATTCTCGGAGACGACATGACCTAAATACGTGACCTTGGATTTGAAAAATTCACATTTTGATGCTTTCAATTTTAGATTGTGCTCCTCTAGACGTGTGAAAACTGCATCGAGACGTTTTAAATGTTCCGAAAATGAGGTAGAAAATATTATCACATCATCCAGGTAAATTAAACAGTCTCTCAGATTTAGGTCACCCATGCAACGTTCCATAACTCGCTGAAATGTAGCCGGCGCATTACATAATCCGAACGGCATACGATTAAACTCGTAAAATCCCAGGTTTCCGGCTTGAAAAGCTGTCTTCTGTTTATCGGGTTCATTAATCTCTATCTGCCAGTACCCACTCCTAAGGTCCAACTTGGAAAAATACTTTGATCCTGCCAGCAAATGAAGTGTATCTTCAATCCTAGGGATGGCATAAGCGTCCTTCTTTGTTCGATTATTGAGTTTCCGGTAATCAACGCAAAAGCGTATGGAATCATCTTTCTTGCGAACAATTACAACATTGGAAGAGAAGGGACTCGTGCTTTCACGTATCGCACCTGCTTCTAGCATCTCCTTTAGGTGTTCACGAACCTCTTGGAATAAAGCTGGCGGAATTCGACGATGGGGATCTTTAAATGGCTCTTCGTTTTCCAATATAATGTTGTGCTTGGAAAGATTGCACGATCCAAGATCTTTGATGTTTTTAGAAAACACATGTTCCCATTTGGCTAAGAAGTTACACGCTTCCTCCTTTTCATTTTCTGTTAATTTTGTATCGGATATGTCTATGTCTTCTATAACTCTTTAATCTTTTGATTCTTTTTCAGATGTGCTTTGCTGATGATTGGTGGCGATGTTTTCGTTTCCGATTACAGGAGATCTCAAAACTTTAACTTCATGCAGATCACATAGATTTGCTTTTTCAGGAATGATGACGACTTTTGCAGACATATTGAAGAGACGTACCGGAACTCTACTTGATTTTCCAGGATTTCCCAGAGTAACAACTCTTGGACACACGGTAACCTTTGATGAAAATCCTTGCGGAGAGGGTTCAGTCACCACAGTTTCGTGTATTCCAGTTTTCCGAACAAACCCAGTAATGACTTTACTCTCCAATGGTTGTAAGGTACATGCTTTTGTACTCTTTACAACGCCGACACTTTCCGATGATATTGACTTTAAGGCCACATTCCATGCATCTGGAATAGTTGGAGAAACTTCAAGGATATCAAGGTCTTGCTTCAGTTGTCGCAGGAAGTTTGTCCCAATTATAACTGGCGCATTGCCAATCGTTTTAGGAACGACCAGAGCCAAGGTGTAAAATACCTGGCTATTCCATGCAGGCACCTTCACTTCAAGTTCAACATACCCTAGATAAGGAAGTTTTTCACCATTTGCCACGGAAACTTCAAGATTAAAATCCTCTAACGACTTCATAACTGGTATTGGAGTTAGACTCGAATGAAATTCTTCAGTTACAGTTGTAATTTGAGACCCGGTATCTATAAGACCTTTCGTAACAATTCCATTTACTTCAATGTCACTTTCATTGTTTGTCCCAACTAGTCTATCAAACAGATTTTTGTTGGAGCTTCCTTTATCAAAGTGTTCTCTCATCTGCTCCGCGATGGAGACACCTACTTGTTTAAAGTCTTATCATTTTCAGGGTCAGTTGGTTGGTCCTTGCTCCTCTTTTCTTCAGTGCTTTCCTTACTCTGTGGTGTTTCATTTCTACTTCCTCTTCCACCTCTATTCCTAAAACTTGACCGTCCTCGCCCTCTCCATCATTGGTTGGTTGTTTTATCCTGAAGAAAGTTTTGAGAGTTCTGCTGTTGCAACAGACTGTAATTTCTCATCTCATCTTCAAGCTGTTTGATTCTATATAGAATTTTATCCAGTTTGGCTTCAGTCTCTGAGTTAGTCTTTATTGGTTGATGTATTGCGGGTTTCTCACTTTTCTGTTGAGTTCGTTGAAACTCATTCTCTGTTTCTTTCCTCCTAAGCTCTATATCTTCTTCTTCTTCTCTTGCTTTCCTTCTTAAAGCAGTAAAAGTTTCTTTAGACTCGTACGCATTTCGACATGCCTCCCTTAATTTTTCAGACTTCAATCCTTTCCAAAACTTCTTTCTCAACATTTCTTCTCCCTTTGCCTGATCGATTTCTCCAGTATCGATAATTCTTTGTAAGATATTTTCAAGCCGAATTCCCCAATCTGAGCTTGATTCTTTATCTAATTGTTTTGCAGAAAAGAATTCTTGTAGTAAACTATCACCCCCTTTTATGTTACCATATATCTCGTCCAATTTTTTCATGATGTCTTTGGTTGAAGTATGGGGAGAAAGCGATGTTAACACCTTTCTGGTATGCCCTTTTAAGGAATTCCTCACAACTTGTGCGATGACATAGTCGGAATATATATTGGATGCTAATAACCAATTAACTTCCATCTTCCAGTCGTCAAATTCCTTCCTTCAAAGGCTGGAAGATATGGTCTTCCAATAAGAGCCTTCTCCGTTGTAATTACAGTTTTATCTTTCCCAACGTCTCCGTTCTTCTCTGCATTATGAACGCTCTCTGTGTCTTCACGGAATTTCATCTTATCTTTACAAGGTTTATCTTTACTTCTTACTTCAGCAGTCACCTTTTCACTTTCTTCTTTCGGTATTCTTTTCTCTCTTGTTTCTCCAGTCTTAGAGTTTTCATCAATGCGTTTAAGCAGTGTAGCTTCTCTCTTCCTCAAATTTTCCAAAGTTTCATCTAATTGAGTGTTTTTCTCCTCTTCTATACTCTGCTAGCAATTGCTTTTGTCTATCCAGCTCTTCCGTTTGCTTTTCAATGAATTTCTTTTCACTTGAGCTTCTCACTTGAACTCTTTCGTCTGGCATAGAAGAATGTTCCTCCCTAGAACTTCCTTTCTTTCTCTCAGAATAATGGGTCGAATCCAACACATTTTCCGGTAGAAAGTCTGAAAATTCACTTTTACTACTACATTCAATAGAAATTTCTTTTTCTTTTTCAGATACAGATTCCTCATCGACGGTTTCACTTTCATCAGATTCCTCCTCAGAACTTGTATCTTTCTCTTTCAATTCATACGCTTTAGCTTTTTCTCTCTTATATGCTCTTTCTCTAAGCAATAATTCTCTTTGTTTCTTCAACATTTCTAATTCTTTCTGAACTAAAACTTTCTCTTTTTCTTCTGCAATCTTACGGTTTATTTCCTGTTGTTTTAATTCCCTCTTCCTCCTTCTTAATTCTCTTTCACTTAAGTAATCTGCCATATCTGTGTCAATATAGAGCTTAGGTACCTAGCAGTACTAATCAATATAGAGTCAATCTCTCTTTACAATCAATTGCACATACACTTGTTTTTATGAAACCCCCAGTATCACAGATGATAAATTTCAAATTTCAAACAATTTGCTTCAAAGAGTCAATTTCTCTTAACAAAATTATCACTTGATTTGCAAGTAACTTTCTTTCATTTCAGAAGTTCTGACATATAGTTCACTTTTTCACTTGAATTCACAAATTCCATCAAATTGAATACTTCACTTCACAAGATGTCAACTTGTTTAGATTCATTACCTGATTTCCAGTATCTTTATTCTACATTAACATAATAAATTTCAACTTTCAAACAATTTGTATTCAAGTTCACACTTCAAAGAGTCAATTTCTCTTAACAAAATTACCACTTGATTTTTAATTAACTTTACTTCATTTCAGAAGTTCTGAATGATAATTCACTTTTTCACATGAACACAATAATGTTCACCAATTCACTCAATACTTCACTTCACAAGATGTCAACTTGTAAAGATTCCTTTCCTGATTTCAGTATCTTTATCCTTTATTAAGCTACCATTCACCTGGTGCAATTAAACTGACATCCTCACAAATGTAGATTCATATAACATCACTCTTTTCTAGTGATTGTTTCGTATTCAAACTACATTTGATATCATTCCTAATTCACATAAAACATTCACTTTAGTTCATCCTACTATACCTCAATTCAACTTTATTTGAACAAAGAAATTTAAGTTCACACTATATAAACCTTAACTTCTTATTCACCTCAACACTATATCAATCTCCAAATTCATTAAATCAGTTTTCACTCTTACCTTTAACACACATTTAGTATGCTACTACTTCACTTATCATCATAGTTATACATTATCATAGTTCACACCATTTAGGTTCACATATCACTTAAGCTTTGCTTTATTTAACTTCCATTACATACTATTCAAATTCTATTTTCACTTTCACTTTTGTATTTCAACACTATATTCACTTTCACTTTACATCAATCAATCAGTTTATTTCATTTCTCTGAGATAAGAAATTGAAAATCTTTCCCAAAATATCTAGGTTCAATTTGTATTCTTCACCATGTACATTAATAATTTTATTTACTTTTTTTTTTCAAAGTACTATTGAAGTATCTGTAAATTCTACAATATATTACTTGTAAACTTTTACAATACTTCAATTACTTGTGTATAACA
This sequence comes from Corbicula japonica, assembly GCA_038501625.1. Taxonomy (NCBI): domain Eukaryota; kingdom Metazoa; phylum Mollusca; class Bivalvia; order Venerida; family Cyrenidae; genus Corbicula; species Corbicula japonica. The sequence continues at coordinate 2,016,212 of JAZAYU010000094.1, read as the reverse complement.
CGCACGCATTAGCCCAATATAAGTAAAACATACAACTAATTTCCTATTTCTCTTTATAAAAAAATAGAAAAAAAATCAAGTAACTGTTGAATGTCCTTCGCTGGGCTCGAACGCCGGACCGTCTTGTCCGTAGCACGACGCGCTAACCAACTGCGCTAACCGGGCTTTATATAGAGCGTTACACCGAAAGTCGAATAGGGTATAATGCCCACTTGTCCGGTCAAGCGACTTAATAATTATCGGCCTAATGTATACACAATTTTCCGATAATTACTAAATACTAATGTACTTCAATGAATATTTAACTGTTAGAAAAACAGTTTATCCCAACAGTATCTTTTATCAACTTCCAAATTTATTTCCCTTCAAGACTTTCCAGTTAAGGAGTGAAATAAATACAAACTGATCTAGATCACTATTTTTTAAACCAAAGTCCAAAACGGTGTAAATGTATAATCATCTATAACTATAAACAACCATTATCGTCACTATTTCGTCTACTTTCTATCTTACTACAGAACTACATTTACTTCTTTCAACTGTAGGCCTCTAAAACGAAGAAAGAGAGATAATATTATTGTGTTACTTCAACACGTTAGTGAATTCCCATGCTTGGCCACACTTATGGGGTCACAAAACAAAATTTGCCTTATATCTAAAATCTAAAAATTAAAGAGTAAAACTGAACAAAATCAAATCATTATTCATTGCAAGTATACAGTGGACCAACATATCCCAACTAAACAATTGAGAATAACTGTAAACGATCGCTACACCCGTTTTACTACGGTCAGTCAAGTGTATACCGTCAATGAAAATACTATAATTATAGTAAACACAGAAATATTTACATACCACCGTTGAATGAATTAATAAATGAAAACACACAAAATAAAGTGTTAACTGTCCACAGAATCTCTGAAAAAGATGTCAAATGTCACCTCACATCCACACTCCTAGGTTCCTCTTCATCTGTAGCCGGCCTTAATACGTGCACGTGACAGCTGTCAAACAAAATGTCAAAGAGTCTAGGCCTATGAATGAATTGAATGGTTGTGTGACGTAACTCCGAAATCGCACACCTCCTCGAGGGCTGCCTTTTCATTGGTCCTTTCTGACACACACCAATGACACACCTCCTTCTTCGAATTCAAGTAGATCTAGGTCATTCAAATAAATGTCCATCTACTGTTCTACTTTTCATACCTTGTTCAACCTTTGTTGGGCGCCAAATGTCACGGGCTCGGGTTCTATTTTCCCATGTTCTGCCGTGGGTTTTAACTGAACATATATATGACACTGAACTGAAATATATGAAATAATATATTTCTACAATAATTTGCAACAAGCACAATGGCGGTATTATTGACAATGTAAGGGGTCAAGTTAGATAACGGTGGCTAAAAACAATCAAATAACAAATAGGCAAAATGTACATTACAAACAGTCTACCAATAGATAAAATGGAATCGTTAAAATGGAAAACATGCAGAAACATACCTGAAATATATGAAATAATATATTTCTACAATAATTTGCAACAAGCACAATGGCGGTATTATTGACAATGTAAGGGGTCAAGTTAGATAACTAGGGTTAGTTATGTTTAATAAAATAAATAGACTCCTACCCTGTTACCCTAATAAATATATATATATAAACTACCTAGATAGCCTATGACACACGATACGTAGAAGATGCACGATAAGCGATATACATTTATGACATACGATAGAAGGTATATCTACTTTTCACGAAAATAGTCACTGTTCGGTGCAAACCTAGGCAGAAAAAATATAATGGTCGTCTGTATTGCTGCCTTGCCAATCTTTTAAAAGTATTATTATTGCTATCAATTGAAAAACAACAACAACAAATTAGGATTTTAACAATTAGTAAAACTTAGATTTACACAATAAAACTGAAATCTTATGTATTCGTGATGAATTTCCATGACAGTTATTGATACTTCTCGTTTGTCAACTGTTGATAAACATCTCAATCAAAATTATCATGGATTCTAACATTCTCAAAAGATAATGGATTGAAGCAACGGCGATTAAATTCATGATTGTTGTTAGAATAGAAATAATAAATTGCTGCTGGTCCACATTTGGCCTTTGTTTACAGGTGGTCTTTAGCACAGGTTGGACTGTATTGTGTTTGTTTGTTTCAAGTAAGTTTGCCTTTGTAATGAATGTTAATCTAAAAGTCGACGGGACTCAAATTGTTATCTTCGGGTCGTTTTTTTTAATTTTTTTAATCGCTTTTGATTAGTCTCAGAGATGATAAGTGTCTTTATGCAATACGTCCACCTTATTTGTTAAAATTGTTTCATGTATTGAATTTAAAACAGACAATGTCTTACAATACACCATGGATTTAAAATATTGACGACATTTTGCACAAAGTAGGTGGTTTGCACTGGCCCCAAATAATCCAAAAAGTAGAAAATTTTGGCTCAGTACATAGGATCGTTGAATAAATAAACATTTTGCTCTGAAAGGTTTACTATATGCCGATATTTCACATGTCAATTACGTCATTATATGCCTTGTGTAATTCTTACGAATTCGTAATTTGGGACGCGTTACGAGAACGCTAAGTGGTGTTTCGAGATACCCGTGTAACGTTACCTTAGCGCCTTCGTAGCGATTTCGTAACGCATACCTTAACTTACGATACGAACATTTTTTCGAGATACTGGCCCCAGACCCATTATCATACGGACGTTTTCGTTGTCTGTGCTTTACGTCTCAAGCAGTTACGATCAAAACTGTGGTGGAAATCGACCCTATTTAAATTCTTTTTTTTTCACTACCACATAAAAATTTCAACACTGGTATGTCAAATATCGTTATAAAATATAAATAATGATAAAAGTAACAATAAAATGAACGTATAATCCACAAAATAACTTGTGAAACCTACCACAGCATATGCCGTTTACACGGTGAAAATTATCGATAAACGCGAGTCAGATAAACATTATGCGGTGTAATCGACATGGGTGGAGATTTAAAATAGTTTTGCATAAAAAACGAAAACGTTACTTATAAAGGATTACATATATTGATTCTACTTGAATGTGGCTTCTCAGGTATGTAATTTTTTAAAAATAAATATGGTTTAAGATGCTTTATGAATCCGCCAAAAGATTGAAAAGTTGCGATTCATTTTCCGATCGGCGGCATATAGAAATAGAAGGAATATTTTCCGCATTGATTTGAATAGTAACTGGGTTGTGCGCGAAGAGGGACCATCGTATATATAGAAAAGCTCTTGTTGCGCACAAATAGTTGGGCTAGTGGTTGACCTGAATATATATAAATAAAAATGTTCAAAATATTACATGTAATTACCGGTTTAATTATGTAATGAAAAGATCTTTGTTTCTTCTCAATTTTTTTACATTTTTTTGTCTTATTCACGTCTTTCAGGTCAGAGATCACTAAATAGTTTCCCATAAACTTACATTATAATATTTGGTCCTCCTGTGATTAAGTTTACACGACTCTTTCCAAAATTACAACAGATTTGCAAAGTAGCACTCTTGGGCAATTAAAAAATGGCTAGAAAATCAGGATCTTCACCAACTCATTCTCTTAGCATTTTAAACCAAAAGTAACCACCCACAAAATGTAAACAAAAATCTTCAACCCAAAATAAGGAAAGAACCAACTTCATTAAAGTGCCACAAATCTCCCTTCAAACAGTTTTTTAAAAATCATTTTTATTTTAAAGTATATAATTAATGTCATTTTACATTTTTGAAAACTAAAATTTATTTGTATTCTCTATAGTTTTGGCCAATGAATCTTTGAAAATAAAGTAAGCCCGAATCGTCCCTAGAAAAATTGTCCAATCCGCGACAGGCTTTTCTACTTACTGTCCTCTGACCTTTTATTCCGCAAAAACTTATACCGAAATAAAACTACTGAAGCTAAAATCAGATAATACCATTCAAATAACCATCTGTATAAAATCAAATATTCGTGTTACGACCACGTTTTTTTAGGTAGGAGTTATTTACTCGTAGCTAAAATAGCTTCTGTTGGCGCGAAATAAAAAAAGGGAAATCACCAGTACAGAGAAAGTTACTAAGGTCGACAACACGCAGAAAATAATTACAAAGACTATCGGCAACCTATTTTGTCTATTCGAATTGTGGAATTACAAAATGCGTCTGCGAAACGATCATAATTATCTCGCTGATAATTGGATTAAAATTGAGTTTTTCTGACGTCATCTTTTCACCTCGGTTTCTACAAAACGACGTCAAAGCTGTCGGGCCAAAAATCTCGTGGCGCGTCACAAATAACATATATTCAAACCTCGGGTTTTCTGTTTTTCGTCACGAAGACTTTTTTTCTTCATAAACAGGCGTGCAGCTGTCTGTAAGCGTGTACACTGCTGAATTCACATCAGAAACGCACAGAATGCACTTGATTGCACCATTATTAAAAAATCGGGATGTGGGGTGTGTCTCCGACCCACCCACCCCCGCCCAATTATGAATCAACATGCATTGGGGGCTAGCTACGCCCCTGATAACTATACGAAATTATCTCTCATAATGAAATCTATTTTTAATGACACATGTATAAGGTCGACTGTAGTTCAACGTTTATGCAACATAAACACATGGTTGCAACTTTAAATCAGGACAATTTTCAACGTTGATAAAACGTCAGACTTCAACTACATTTCGTTGAAAAATTAACGTTGAAACAACGTTGCACTGTAGTTGTTCAACGTTGCAACCAAATTTCAACCTCTTTTCAACGTTTAATAAACGTTGATTGCCCACTGGGATAATAGACAGAAGTTTAGTTTTTAAGTAAAACCATCAAAAGAAAGAAAACTGAAGAACTTAAGATAACCTTATTTAATTTGTTTGCTCAGATCAATACATTTTGTATATGGAATGTTTTCTGAACACTATGATAAATTTGGCGTTATTACAATATCGTCTCAGTCTGATTGTTATTCATGTAACTTAACTGAACAAATAAACGATTGTAACAAATAAGCTGAACAGAGCGAAGCTTAAAACATGTCCATGTGGTTTTCCCGATGAACTAACACCCGCTGCAGTGTAAGCTGCTCCCGTAACGTTGATCCGTCCCTTTGGCATTTCTGATGTTTTGGAGCCAGAGACGCCGACTGTTCCCTCAACGTTGATCCATCCATTTGGTATTTCTGATGTTGAGTAGTTGGAGCTAAAGACGCAGACTTCTCCCTCAATGTTGTTCCCCAGTATATGTCTGTAACGTTCTAGGAGATACTTAATCACCGGATGATCCTCGAAAAGGGCTTTTTGTTTGTGGCATCCGTCGTTTGGCACCTTGTGAGTCTCGTAAAAGGAACATCCACGCAAAAATGCTTTTATTTGCTCTACAAAATAAAAAAAAAGAAAAACAATTTAATCTGTGAGCTAGTGCTCGCTAGTGATACCCCCGCTGTGAGAATTATGACTTTCAAAATGTAATTTACATTTTTCAATAAAGATGCCCTTTGGTTTATGTAATGCACCTATATAGTGATAAAGATACCCTTTGGATTGTGGAGCGCACAAATATAGTAACAAAATCTAAAAAAATATTTGGTAAACAGGAAGTAAATGAGCAAGGAGCATAAAAGCGCTTTACACTATATGGGACTATAGGAAAAAGCAATATGCAAAACATCAGGCTGCCGTATGTAATAGTTGCTTAGAAAACTGCGACGGAAATTGTGCATGTTTGTCTTCTATGTGTAAAAATCTAAGTATTTAATAAACAGGTAGCAAAAGAGGTAGGAGCATAAAATCGCTTTACACCGTATGGGACTATAAGAAAAAAGCAATATGCAAAATATCAGGCTGCTGCATGTTATAGTTGTTTAGAAAACTGCGACAGAAATTGTGCAAGTATGTCAGTTATGTGTAAAATGTAAGTATTCGGTAAACAGGAAGTAGATGATCAAGGAGCATAAAATCTCTTTACACCATATGGGTCTATAGAATAAAGCAATATGCAAAATATCAGGCTGCTGAATGTTATAGTTGCTTAGAAAACTGCGACGGAAAATAAAAATGCCCTTTGGTTGATGTTATGCACCTATAAAGTAACAAAATCTAAAAAGTATGCGACAAACAGGAGGTAGATGAGCAAGGAGCATATAATCGCTTACATCACATGGGACTATAGGATGAAGCTATGTGCAAAGTATCAGGCTGCCGAACGTTATAATTGCTGAGAAAACTGAGACGGAAATTTTGTTTAGGACGCACGGACGCACACACACGGACAAGGGTAATTCAAAGCGGGGGTATAATAACAATATCTCAGACAATATTGAACATGAATAATGATTATGATAAATGAGATATATTCTTTATTTTTTAATATTAAAATAGATATTTGTGAAACACCGCGAGAAAACCAGGGTTATTGACTGAGAGGAGTTTAGTTTCAGATTAAATGATTGTCATAGACATAATTTGGCCGTCATAATCATGACGTTCTGGTCAGCGTTCTGTAACGTTTGAGGAAACGTTGGTAGTCGCCCATGGTTGCTTGGATAGTGCCAGAAGAGCGTTGTGTGAACGCTAGTGAACGTCGGTGAACGATGGGAATCGGTGGAGAATGCTAGTCCGGAAAAAAGCTTTGAATATATAACCCGAGCTTTCTTCAAAGTTTAAGAACGTTGGTGGAACGTTTTACTTACGTTCGCCGAGCGTTGCATGCGTTCGGCTATCGTTAGTCAGTCGTTACTCTAGCGTTATTTGGTTATCATCCTCATTCTAGAACGCTCAAAAATATAAATGAACGATTGAAATGTCCAGAGAACGTCGACCTGAACGTCATAGTGTGACGGCACCTTAAGGAGATAATTTTAATCAGATTGTTTCATCTTCATTCTAGAACGTTCACAATTTGAATGATTGAAACGTTAAGAGAACGTTGAGTTTAAGTGTCGGATGCAAGATTTCCAGAAAGGGCGTTCGATTCTTCCCATGAAAACTAGATCTAGACGCATTACAAGTGCAGTGCTGACAAAATGGCAAACCATGTAGAGTTCTGCCCTAGGCGTACAGTGGTTTTATAGGCCACATGCGTCATTTTGTTATTTTCAATTATATTATGTATTATTGTAGTTAAGCTTTACGTTGAAGAATTGCTGTTCAGTACACCTATTCAGATATGAAATTAACTGACTAGGGAAAATGTTATTACTTATAATTGCTAAACTTGTATACTAATAGGATAAAATTAATGTTACACACTACCTGAATCATCCGAACCAATCTGGACTTTGAGCCGTGTGCATCGCGCTGTTGAACCCGGTGTTGCAACGCACGTCTTGGAAATCATCTAAACAAAGAAGGCAAAATTATATTTAATATTGCATACTCTTTCTAAAACTAACTACATGAAGAAGAAACCAGGCCCGGTTGTTGAACTGCCCTGAGTCATAACTCTTTTTAGCAGCCGGGTGTCGGTAATATGGGATACCATACTGAGATCATTGCACTGTTACCGATCAAAAGAAAATTATCGAACTCTCTCTAATGACAGAATGTAGTTGAATAAAATTTGCACAACATATGAATAATATTTATTTTACAGAAGTTGAGAAATGTTAGAACAGTAAAGAAAAAGCTAGGTCTAAAAATTCCATGAAATACAATTTGCATTCAAACACGAAATCGAAACAACACAAAATGCCTACCGACTTTTGCGTGTTGCTGTTGCTAGTATCGAGAACTACTGTGGCAGATTCTGCTAATGCGGACTCTATTAATCTTGACTCATGTGCTGTTAATGTGGACACGCTATAACTGTAAATTCACTTCCTGTTCACATGGACTTCCTTTCTGTTTTTAAACGCAGACTCACTGTTAAGGGACTCACTAACTATTAATGTCAACTCACTGTTCATGTGGACTCATTCAATGTAAAGGTGAACTCACTTACTGTTAATGTTGACTTACTGTTTTTGTCGCCCGCGGTTTATGAGGACTTACTGTTAATTTAAACTCACTTACTGTTAATGTTTACTCACTGTTTATTACCCACGGTTTATGAGGACTTACTTACTGTTAGTGTAAACTCACTTACTGTTAGTGTTGACTCACAGTTTATGTCGCCCACGTTTTATGAGGACTTACTTACTGTTAATGTAAACTCACTTACGGTTAATGTTGACTCACTGTTTATGTCGTCCACGTTTTATGAGGACTTACTTTCTGTTAATGTAAACTCACTTACTGTTAATGTTGACTCACTGTTTATGTCGCCAACGGTATATGAGGACTTACTGTAAATGTAAACTCACTTACTGTTAATGTTGACTCACTGTTTATATCGTCCACGGTTTAGGAGGACTTACTTACTGTTATTGTAAACTCAGTTACAGCAACTGTTAATGTGGACTCACGTTGTGTGTGGTCGGTATTTGGTTCACAGCACAACCTGGGTCTCGAGTACCTAGGTATTGAGTATAATGCGGTATCGCATCAGCTATCTCATCAGCTAAATTTTCGACAAACGATCGCATTCCTTGATCAAACTCCACATGATTGCACGAATGGCACGTCAGACCTGCAATTCACACAATATACCTTATCTGCAGTTATAAGTTTATAACTGATGTTTTTCTTAAAATAATTTGTTCTTAAATATTATAATGTTTGTAAAAAAACCAAAAAAAGGTAAAACAGAAAAATGCTGTTTTACAGACGGTTTATCCGTAATATGGTTTGTTTAAAGTCAGCTTTTTAACCGCTCCAGTTTCTTTTTGTATTCTTGAGTAGCAGTATATAAGTACATGGCTTATAAGCGTTGTTATATGGAGGCTACTTGTTGCCAAAAATCCAGAGTTGTAACTTTGACAACCAGCTCCTGAATGGCGCTAAATAAATTGGTCAAAATCTAAATGTAGATTTATATCTGAAAGGTGAATATGGTCTTGGCTCAGTTTTACATCTATTGTACTTGATAAGCGTACGCATTGTAACAAGTATGAGACGTACATTAAACTTCCCATTGAATAGGATATGCGGAATGTATACGCCTCATTTACTTTTGTACCTTAGAACAATTCAGAATAGAAAGTCAACGTTTAAAAACACGCTCGCTTTGGCAGAGCGGCTAAACTACATTTACACGAACACGCGATTAACATTTGCCCTTAATTATAAAAGTATTTAAGTATTTAAAAATTATTTAAGTATTTTCAATTAGATATTTTTCTCATTACCAAATCTTCAAAAGACACAAGGACATATATCCCTATATACCTATTGTGATTCTTGAGGTTAAATAATAGTTGTACCAAAATTGCACTTGATTAGCCAATAAAATTCAGTTTTGCACTCAACAGTGTTTAATGACATCTTTCTTTCACACCACATAATATACAGGCAGATAAACAGATTTAGATGATCCTGTGGTTTGTTTAAATTGCCTATTGAAGCTTGTAAAATGTAAGAAAAAAAACGAAAAGAGGCTAGAGTAAAATATGGATTTTGAAAAGAAAGAGTATACTATGGATTTTATATGAATTTTTGGGAACTGAAAAGGAAATAGAGGCTTGTGTACAATGTGGATTTTTAAAACAAAAGCCAGAGTACAATATGGATTGATATGAGATTTTGGGACTGTAGAAATGAAAACGAGGGCAAATATCAATGGGCGAGTTCAGTCGTTTCAATTGAACTGTCACATGGTATGAATGATGTTCTTTTGTTGGTTAGATTCAATTCTGTGTGAAATTTATTTATTTTATTGATTGATTGATTGATTGATTGATTGATTGGGTAGTCTGCATTTTCTTAGAGTGGATGAATAGCTTTGCTTCCCTTTCAAAAACATCATATTTTCATAAAATATTTTCAGCTGGAGAATGGTTGTACACAGGGGTATTGATGGTTACTCTAGACTACCAGTATTCTTGAAAGTCAGCAACAACAACCGCTCTGATACAGTGCTGCAAGCATTCCAAGAAGCTGCTAGTGTTTATGGTTTACCAGAACGTGTGCGGTCAGATAAAGGTGGAGAGAATGTAGGTGTGGCGGAACTTATGCTGCAAACACGAGGTGTTGGTAGTTTTATAGCTGGTAGGAGCGTCCACAATCAACGGTAATTAGCATGATTGTTTACAGGCATTTATACCAGTAAAATACAGAATCAAAGCGCTGAAAGCGTTGAAATACTGGCGCGCTGGTTGAATCGAACATGCCCTGCACAGATATCATTACTGTAAACATATGAAACTATGTGTGATTTTTTCGTTAAACTTTGTGACAGTTACTATCATCAACATTAGCAAATAATTCTGTATATTCAGGGATTTCAATAGATGCAGGTACTTGTATTCTGATGCAAGGAAATTAGGTTTTCCACTTTTTTTCACCTGAATCTTAGGCGGGGGTCTTTTTGATGCAGAAGCGTATGATTAGTGGTTAAATTTTGCTAGAATAACGATGATCAGGCTCCGCCACAACTGAGTATTGTCAACAATGAAATGCACAAGGCTCACGTACCTTAAGAGACTGAAACAGTTACAATCTTAATTTTTACGTCGATCGCAACAATGCATTAACAAAAATATTCGCCAACTTACTGACGGTCTCCCCAGGATTTTTGGAAGGGTTGTCGCTGGATATTTCGTGGATATAAGCTCGCGAAACTTTATTTTTTAACTATCATTTTATACAATTTTATATTTGTACCAAAGTTTACTGCAAAAACTGTATAAAGTACATAGATGTTTTTTTTTTATCTCTTTAGAGCCAAGAAAGGTACAAAGTTAAAAAACATAAATAATGTGAAACAATGTGTAAACAGTATGTCAACATGTGTTTTAATAACATAAACTGATCTGATCTCATCAAGTTACAATGCCAACTATATACTCTGTATAGTTAGTTTTTCACCTTCATTGTCCAAGATATCTCACACATATCAAACTCAGTTTTTCATTACAACTGACAGAATTAGGATTAAACTTTCAGAAGCCTCTTTTCTTCTTGGGCCCAAGCGCTGACTGCCTTATTATAATCAAACTTCAGTACATCAGGACCTTCCATGGATATCATTAACAATGAATTTAATGTTGAATTGTTAAGCCTGCTTCTAAGCTTAGTCTTCACTCTTGATAAAGTGGAAAAAACCCACTCACAATCTGAAATTAAATTAATTTACGATACCAGTAAACATATAGATAGCTTCACATATATAAAAATAATATCATAATAGGTATTCATTTAACACAAACAGGTATAATAAATTATGTAGTGCACCCCAAGAACCTGGTTTAAACCCCTAGTAGCAAATTATTTTGCTACTGACTGTTCCAAGGCGCTAACCCATACGGTTCCCCTTTTTTATTAAACAATCAACAAACAAATCATTTATTTTCCTCTCTTCTTTTTGCTGCAGGGGAGGCTGTGTTTTATGAGTGTGGCGATTCCTGATATGCATATTTCCCTTTTTATATATAGTAGCATGAAATTGAGTTATTTTATTTATTTAATGCAAGTCACAAGGCTAAGTAAATATATATAAAAAACATTGCCAACTTCTTGCAACCAGAAGTAGACTTTCTTCCACTTAGGATCGACACCTGACTGGATCGAACTGGCTGTTCGAGGTAGCCGGCGTTGATTCAGTGTCTCGGCATGTTGTACCGCGTCCGGCGTCGGAGTAATTTCACGACGTGAAGGGGTACTTGGCGTCGTAAGAGTCGCTCTTGAAGGGCTATCCGGAAATGATCTCGATCTCATTTCTAGAATTTTGAAGTTCAGAATGCCCGATGGAGTTGGCATCAGCCTCACAAGGCCGGTTTCTCTTGAAATAAGATAGAATTGACGAGTCGTCGTTCTTTCGCGCATGCATACTTGAAAATGTGTCCGACGAAAATGAACTGATCGTTACGATGATAGCGCAGTAAAATGCCACAGAATGTATTTCTTTTGAAATTTAAGTTCTAAATGCAACTTGCCAATAGATTTGTTTAAAACAATTCCATTATCGCACAATTATGTTCATACATGTATACAGTACAATTTTCGAAGTGTTTGTCTTCTAATCACAGAACTAAGAATAACCAAATAATTACTCATGATCGCATCTCATTTAAATCATTGAACAATATGTTAAACACACCGGGTTCCGCTATTAATTGAGAATATCAAGAGTCAACAGAGCCAAAATACGATCAAACGACACCGACAGACTTGCGAATTCACCACGTGGAGAGGCGGAGTTATCCAGCTGATAGTAAAGAAATCGATTGTGATTGGTCAAATCGCCCATTGCTTAACCTTGAATGAGGTGTGTATTGAAAAGCGACCTGTGTTTACAATGCAAGAAACAGAAAATTATGACATGTCGATTTTGAATAAACGGATGTCGGCGAATTTAACACTTGTTGGAAATAGATCAAAGCTTGTTAACGGTTGTCTGGGGAGAACACTGGGACCCGGCCCGGTCCTTGTTAGCCGAGCAAAATCTCGATCCACAACTGCTCCAACCTAACCAAAATGGCAACCCACGCTATCTCCCGCTTGTCACGTGACTGATTTGTTTTTAATCGTTCTTTTAATATCCTTTCCTTGCGAATCACAACATTAAATTGTTTTCTTGTTTTTATTTGTAGAATTATCTTTCAAAGTTCGCATTCCTTCTCGAAATATTTGTATTTTCTTAAAATGCACTACTTTTTATGCCACACAACTACGAAATCTTTCAGGCGTAACTAAACTACTCATTCATATCCAGTTGCTTGTTCACTGCCGTAGCTGGTCATGATTTCACTCTACATTGTCCGATGGAATTTTTGGCATGGATGCTCCAAAATTACACGGAAACTTACTATCAGTCGCTCAGAATTCGTGGAATGGTGTGCTGCATTGTGCTTCACACTTGTGCAGAACATTTCGGCCTGCTCTCGCGGTGACCACTTACTTGATACGCTCTCGTGGTCGCAATGATACACCCGAAGTTCAGGACTGCGCGTCGCAGAGTTCACAGCATCGTTAGTAAAATACTGGCGCATGCGCGCCAGTATTAAAAACTATCAGTGAAGTAAAACTCTGTAATTGCACTGTAGTAGAATGCACTTTTTTTCTCATTTTTCAACATTGTTTTAAAGACATATCAGAGAATAACTTTTCATGCAGAGAATTCTCTCATTTTTTCATATATGTACTTAGATATATTACAAACATAAACCAGGGTTGAAAAGTATGGGTCACCAGGCCGGTTTTTGAATTACAAGTGTTTATTGATTACCACTCCTCAAAATAAATTAACAGTAAGGTGTCCTACATTAAAAGACATTAAACAAAATTATTATCACAAACGCAATACTTATTTCTCAGATACTTGTATTAAAGATGTCTTAACCATTATAGTGTAAAAAATGGCATCTGCATGATAAGAACCAAGAAATTATGAAATTTCTGAACAAATGGCCATGTCCGAAGCACACGAAATTATGACAAAATTTGAAAATTTTAGCTGATTAAAAAAATCCTGCATTGAAAAAAGTGTTTATTTTGTGTACATATAGCTTACCTTATACACTTAAAAATAATAGAAAGAAATTAATACTGAGTACCTTACCTTGCTTCTTTTTTGTGATATATAAAGTACAATTATTACCTCCCTTTAACGGTTGGGGAAGGAGTTTGAATAGCATCTAACACATAGAAATATTAAACACATGATATGTATACTTAAAAAATAAATTCTGGGTTAATAAAATTCTATCCTAATACCAGCTTCTTTTTTGTATCAGATTTGAAATTCTATACATGTTTCATTTTACCCGCTTGTTGTAACCAGCTGTGAAATACTGATCTTATTTTAGACAGTGCGAATGAACTTAAATGTCATAAAAGCAATACGTCATACAAATCCACATAGACATATTAAGCTTCAAATTAAAAGTATAAAAAGAAATAGGTAGCATTTTATGTTATTGTCCTAGGGAATTAAGATCAGTGTTTACCAGTACAGCTATTTACTTTTGAAATAGCTGTTTAACCACCAACCCCTTCCCCAACCTTTAATATGAAAAAAATCATATTATTCTTATAAAAATGAAAACTGTGCAGAGTAATATTTATTTTTAACATAATATGTTGTATTCATATTAAAAAATTGCCAAAATATTAAATATTAGATGAAAAGTGCATCCGAGTTAAAGATGCACACTGACAACTCCCGGATACATCTTTAACATCCCCATGGTAAATGTGAGGAAACATGTTTTCATGATTTCAGAGAAATGACGTCATATTTCAGTGTCTAAACAGAAGATTTCGTGCCACAGCAGAGCATTATTTTGAAACAGAGACTTTTTATCGTGTAGAGCATAAAATAAGAAGAAAATATGTTGTTTGCAGTGAAATATCCTGTAATAATTATACTGGTAGAAATAGAGAGACAATCTACATAGTCATGAAAATACAGATTGTCTCCCCTACTAGTGAAATTATAACAACATATTTCACCGCAAACAAATATCCCCCATGTATTTAGGAGTAATTCTAAATTTGTAAAATTTGGTTTTGTTGTAAGACTTATCTTCACTTATCGCCACCCTACCAATATTGTACTGGTCAGCAAAGGAAAGAATGGCACCTGACTGTTATTTGACCAATCAAAGTGGCTAAAACATATTGTCTGCTAGTTTTTGTTTTTTACTCTGAAATTAGTGTTGAGTACAAAGATATCATTTTTCAAAACATTTTCCGATTCAAAAGAAAGCAAATAGTGCTTAGAATTATCAATGTAAAAGTATTTAAAAGATTGAAGCATAGCTATTGCAGAAAAAATGTCAACAAAAATGCCATTTTAATGCGTACCTACCGGTATGCATAATAAAATTGAAACAGACATGAGCCATCACAGCAAGCACAATTCGGCCTCTTATATTATGGTCAGTTTCAGACGTTGTTTGACGCTTAGAGAAATAGTCGGATTTGAAAGTTTTTAGATGTAATTTTTCTGGCGTCACCTGTCTCCTCTGATGTAAAATTATGAGATAATTGGAGAAAATTGGTGAGTTCTGGTTAGTCGGTGAAAATTGGTTAGGTTAACTGACTGCTGGTCTATACAGTGCTGAAAACAGATGTAAACAAAAACAAACAAACAAAATAGTAGATCTATACACATTAATTTATTAACCTAAGTTAAAATATTTAATAGTTTTAGTACGATGTTTTATGAATATGACCCCAGGAATCAGTAATAGAGTACCACAATGCGTTTGGCACTTTGGTTGATAAATGAGTATAACCTTTAATTATACAATTATAAAGTTATATCATAAAATTTACAGCATTGAGAGACTATGGAGGGATTTGTGGGATGGCTGCATCTGCTTGTTTTACACGCTGTTTTGTATGATGGAAGACCGAGGGATATTGCTGCCCGGTAATGAGGTTGATTTGAAGGCGCTTCATTATATCTATCTTCCACGCATTCAACAACATCTAGACGTGTTCAGAAATGCTTTTATCAGAAGGCCGTTAAGGACTGCATACAACAGAACACCACTGCAGCTGTGGATATCTGGTCTAACAATTGATCCGTGCACTGATCTTAATATGGTACTTACTGTTATATTGTCTTATTTTTCATTTTATTAAATTTAGGGTGGTAAGTTTTATTTAGGGTTGAAAGTTACATTTTACATAATTACTGGTCTATTTATGTCTACTAACTTTGTAATGTTTTATACATTTCTTTTCTTACAACCTTAGTACATTTTTGTATTTGCATTTGTGAAAACTTTTAAACATTTCTTAGTTAACAAGAATTAATTGTTGCCTGAATAAAACAAGTTGCAGTTGTACACGTATTCAGGTGAGGGATAAAAGGCCATCATGGTCCTCTTGAAAAAACATGCCACGTAAACAGAAGTTATTAAATATATTGTGATAGAAAATGTATGAAATATGTTTCTTTAAACATTTAAAATTAAGTCTAACACACTTCATTTGCATGTCCTTGGAATTCAGACCATGTAGTAAATGAGCTGAAATAAAATTTACTGATTTCTTTCACACGAAATTCTCTTTAATTTTAGGATGACCTGGTGAACTTTGGCATAGATGACAGCGAGTATTGCTGTGGTAGCAATGACACGTATTCAGTAGAAGTTAGCCCGCTTGAATATTCTGAGTGTCACGGAATTGATCTGTTCGTAAATGCTCGGGACATTCTTTCGTCTTTTACATAGATGTACTATGAGTTTATCGTTTTCAGTTACAGACAGAGTTGGTAGTTTTGACCTTGGTGTTGGAGTTAATGTTTTAACTTGACTGGTGGTCCTAAATGTTAAATCCTAATCTTGCTTGATTTACGTTAAATATAACGGTCATAGTTGATATCTGTACTATTTGTGACATGCCTACTAATATTGGTTGAGTTTGGTCTGTTGAATAACTAGGTCACAGGAGCTAAAAATAGATTTTAAAATTTAAATCTTTAAAATTATTCTTGTCTAAAACCAGTGACAGGATATTTGGCATGTAGCATCATCTAGAGGTCTTTGACAAATTTGTTCAAATCGTCATGTTGGCGCAAAAAGTACTGTAACTGACAATTTAAAAATTTTACAGGAGAAGCAAAAAAACTGTTTTACTACTTTCCATTAAATTATTTCAATAACTTTAATTTATTTTTAAATAGATTGAAACATGCCTTTTAGAATGGTATATAAACAGATATAGTTATAAAAAGAGTTATAAAATTATTTGTAATTATATTTCAGTTACATGACTTTTTGCGCTGACTTTTTTAGGTGCAAAAAGTACTGTAAGTGCAGTTACCTGAGTTTTTGCACCAAGCTTTTACAAAAAATACATGAAATGTATGCAATCAAAATGATTGTAAAATGTATTTTTATTTTAAACTTATTGTTTAATTGTAAAATAATTAAGTCAGTCATATATTTCATTAATCTGTTTTGTTTAACTTAAAAAATATTGAAAATAAAAATAAAGGAATTTATTTATATCCAGTAACAACACAAAAACAAAATTGTTACCTTTGTGATAGAAAACTAATTTCATTTTGGAACACAAAAACTAATTTACAAGTGAATTTTAATTAGAGCGTTGTATCTCAAGTCATATCACTACATGTATATGGTACATGTAATCCACAGTATGTATTATTAGTTATGATGCATACATACAATATGTATATTACAAAGACATATACTTGTCTGTTGTGTTTGTGTCTTTTTATGTCAAACCATTTCTTTTTCAAATTACTGGATGTATTGTTACTTCATATAATTTAAATCTCTAAGTAAACCTGATGTGTTCCATAAAAACAGTTGTACTAACATTTTGATTAAGTAAGGTCGGTGCGCATCTTACACAGAATTGAAGAGGAAAATTTAGTCATTTTGATAAAAAAACGAACCCAATAATTTGGATAAGCAGTTTAATAGTTTGACCCCAAAAATGTCAAAACCAGATTTTGATGTTCAGTCAGTTTGATGAGTTTTTCTTACAAATCATTAATAAATGGACACCAATCCAAGAATAATATTATTTACCATTTTCTTTTTATTTTTTTTCATGTGTAAAACAGTCATGTATAAAAGCAACATAGTCGAATTAGAAAAGAAAATGCCATTTAATTTAGTCTAATTTATAAAAAAGATACCATACAGAAATGAAGGACTTATTTGCATTTGTTGTAACACAAGAAATACATTCAATTGAAATAAACTCACGTATTATATATACTTAAAGAAATTAGAAACGAAACTTCTTTAAACAAAACATACACTTCATGTTTAAAGAAGTTTTGTTTCTAATTTGTTTTAAGTACATATAATATAGTAAAAGAAATTAGAAACACATTTTCTTTAATCACGAAATATATTTTGTTTTAAAAAAGTTGTGAGTCTAATTTCTTTAAGTATAGTTATGGTTACGATTATGTGCAAAAGCAAAATAAAATCATTATTTGAAGCCAGAGAAATGTCCCAAAGATGCAAATCAACCACTCTGTATAAAATGTGACACAAGTGTTTATACTTTGTTTATAAATTTATGTTAGATCATTTTTATTAGAAACAGGTTGTGTTATATGAAAAATCCCGCATTTGTCTGCCCTTATTGTTGTTGTTATACAAAAATTTTTTCTCACCATTTTCTTACCATATCTGAGAAATATATCACTGGCCTTATTAAGACTTAGGGATACTCCACTTGAAATAATGCAAGTGATCTACTTTGAATTGACCTTTTGTTTGTTTTACTGCTTAGCTAACCCCGTTGTACTGTCATTAACCTACCTTCTTATTCAAGATTAAAAAACCATACATTTTAATTGATAAAGATAAGTACAGTTGCATCACTAATGTGTTGAAACAAGTTATTTAAACATACAAAAGATGATTTGTAGTATAAAAGTCATTTAATTTAGAAACTGCCAAATATTTCTAAACCAGCATTTTAGCAAAAGAATTTTGTTCTATGTGTAAATGATCTTTTGGAACCATTTTCATTGAAATCAAGCAATACTGGGCAGTGAAGACATCTCAGGCAAATGTCACGTAAAAAATCACATTAAACAATTAATAATTAATAAAAACATTAATGAACATTTGATTTATTTAAGTCGAACAAGTATAAAATATGTGAAGTTACAATACTTGTTGAATTAGGCTAAACAAAATTTACATGTGATGGAAATGTATATTTTTGACCCAAAAATGTAAAAAAGTCAATTTCCAAAAAAATGTCAGTTACATGACTTTTTGCATGTGTACATGACGAAATATGGTCATTTTTGGCTCTGTCATGTGGGAGGGGTCATAAGTTGAGCATAGGCTTTTGTATGGTAAACTTTGAAAAACTTTTTGTCTGAAACTACAAACCTGGAAGTTAGATACTTGGCATGGAGCTTTATCCAGGTTTTCTAACAAAGCTGTACACATTATGACCCTGAGGTCATTTTTGGCCCCACCTTTGGGGCCACAAATTAGCATAGTCTTAGATTTGGAAACTTTTGACATCTTTTTGTCTGAGACTACAAGTTCTGGAGCTTAGATATTTGGTATAGAGCTTTGTCTAGAGGTCCTCAAACATAGTTGTTTAAACATTGTCCCTGGGGACGTTTTTGACCCCTTGCCCTGGGGTTGGGAAGATTTCAATGTTTTGCATAGACTTTCATAGGGTTTATTTTTCAAATTTGTTAAATAACATAAGATAGTTTAGATATTTTTGTATTCAGCATTGCTCAGTAGTTCTGTTTTATATTCAAAGATATTCTCCTTTCTTCCATAAAGAATAACTTACTGAGTAGTCAACAAATACAGTGGTCAAGTTTGTAAAACTGTCTTGGAGATGTACTGATAGCAGTTCTGATAACATAAGTCTCATTTGCAGAAACATCAAATCTCTTATAACATATCTTTATCAGCAGCTTTGCTACTGCAGGTGTTTAGATTAGGTGGTCAAAGGTAATCAGATTGTTTGATAATAACATTTCAAGAAGAATTCCATATCAATTAGCCAAGTTTCAGATTTATTTTCCTCTCAACCAGTGAGTGTCAGTATGGCTTGAATTGGAAAGAATGTTGTCTGTTGGAAATCTTTTTACAAGAATAGACAATTTGTTTTTGTTAAGAAACTAAAAATGTTATTTGTTTCATATGGAATTTATAATATGTGTACTTTGCCAGATAATTAGGGATGTTTAGTTTCTAATAGAAATTAAAAGTAGATAAGGGTACCTCCTTTAAAGATTTAAAAAAAGAGAAAGGGGCAACATAAAAAGGACCAGGGGTCATATTCATTAAACATCTTAATGAAAATGTTAAATATTTTAACTTATGTGAACACTTTCAAGAGTCTGTTGTCCGCAAAATAGTTGACTGATTTATTATTTGAAGATGTATTTAAAGTATGTCATTTGTTTATTCTAAATATTGCAGTATGTTTATGCTTTACACTTTTCCTTTCTTTGTGAAAATTATGAAATTTTCACATATAAGTAATATCTCAACTAACTTAAGATGCTTTATGAATATCACCCCTGATATGTAAGCAAGGAGCTTTAAAATGACTATTACTTATCTTTTTCTGAGACTACTACCAGTGTATGCCAGACAGTGAACATCAGCCAGATGTCAATTCTCTCCTCAAGTTGTTCAAAATTATGTTAACGAAGGTCATTGTTAGCCCCACCCTAAGGGTTGCTTAAACTGCTTGGCATTTGCAAAAAATACCCCACCTATTCATTCGTAGCTTTAAGATAGGGTTATACAGAAATTGTCCTAATTGAGCAGAAGAACCCTTTTCTTTTTGGTGTGGGTATGTCAAAGGTCAAGGTCACACAGACCTTTAGTATGACAATGGTTTCCGCTCAATAACTCACTAACTATTTTACCGTGAACCTTGAAACTTTATTAAATGATTGTCCTCATTAAAGTAAATACCCCTATTGTTTTGGGGTCAGTATGTTAAAGGTCAAGGTCTCACTGACCTCAAGTATAAAATGGTTTCCCCTCAATAATTGATTCACAGCCTTTAAACTTCATTTGGTGATTGTCCTCATTAATGGGAAGACCCCTATTGTTTTTTGGGTCAGTATGTCAAAGGTGAAGTTCACAATGACTTTTAGTATAAAATTAGTTTCTGCTTGAGTCCTTGCAAACTATTTGACCCACAACATTCAAACTTCATTGAATAATTGTCTTCATTGAGGTGAAGACCCCAATGTTTGGGGCTTAGTATGTCAAAGATCATGGTTGCTATGGTTTTAGTATGAAAATGGTTTCCGCTTAATAACTAGTGTGCCACATCCCAGTGGGCATTCAACGTTTATTAAACGTTGAAAAGAGGTTGAAATTTGGTTGCAACGTTGAACAACTACAATGCAACGTTCTTTCAACGTTAATTTTTCAACGTTGAAATTAAGTTGAAGTCCGACGTTATATCAACGTTGAAAATTGTCACATTTACAGTTGCAACTTATGTTAATGTTGCATAAAGGTTGAACTACGGTCGACCTTATGCCATTAAAAATAGATTTCATTATGAGAGCTATTTTCGTATAGTTAGCAGGGGCATAGCTAGCCCCTATTCATGTGGATTCATACTTGGGCGGATGGGCCGAGGGGGTGGGGGGAACACGCCCTACACCCCGATTTTTTTTATAACAATGGTGCAATCAGGTGCATTCTGTGCGTTTCTGATATGATTCATGTGGATTCAGCGGTGTACACGCGTATAGGCAGCTACGCGCCAGTTTATGAAGAAAAAAATGCTTCGTGACGAAAAACAGAAAACACGAGGTTTGAATATTTGTAATTTCCCGCTGACCGGAAATGATGCGCGCGCAACATCAACAACCAAACAATTTAAAATGGATAAAAAACGTATTACGATTTATTTTCCGAATTTCTAGTGAATATCGAAGGAAGTTTAACTTGGTAAGAAATAATATATATTTGTATCTATGTTATTGCATCTGTGTTGAGTTAACAATATGAATTAACCATTAAAATTGTAGAGAGTTCGATATTTGGAAGTCTATACTGGTCATCTGTTGGTTCGCGTTACTTAACAGTTATCACAATGAAGTAAAGACGAAAAGAAACTAACCTGTTAAATTTTGATTTATTTCTCCTATTCCAACCTTTTCCTGTTATTTAATTCTTAAAATGACCATGGAATATCCAAAAACAATAGAATGCATCCATATGATTGTCATTGGTGTCCGCCATGTTGTCTTGATGACGTCATCATTAGTTTCGCGGTATGTGAAAATTCTTGGAATAAATCGAACACTCATAGGTTTAGAACACTAAATGTTTAATCAGATAACAAGTCATTTAAAGTGTGATAGGTGAACATGTCAAAACTTTAACTGTTAACTAAATTTTAACAAATAACAACTGTTAATCACACTGACTGTAAAAATTATTCCTCTGGACAGTGCTTGCAATTGAAAGAACTTTCATTCCATATTTGATATTTAGTGGTTGGTTACCTATCTGATTTAATATTTAGTGGTCGGTTACCTAACTACATATAAACACTTCCGGGGCTATGGGCGGGGCAAACGAACTTGTAAACAAAGCAAAATAGGACAAAAATAAGGGCTGAAGGTGAGATTTTGCTTCATATCTAACAAAAACACTATATTTGATGTATACGAACGAATACTCACCAAGAAACTGCTCAAAACTGTTGAAAATACGTTTTTTTGTCAAACCACAAATATAGGTCAGCAACGTGACAAAGTAAACAATCGGTAGAGGGCGCTACGCAAATACCGCGAGACGAATGATGACGCGACACCAATGATGACCAGTATACAATTCTGGCCCTGCAATTTGGTAATTTTAGACTTGATTATGAACGATTTCAACGTATGTAGCAGGTTCTTTCTTGTTTAAGAACTTCAAAGGCATGGACGTTTTTAAAAATATATATGATTTTGTCTAGTATCTACATTATCAGTGATTATTTACTTAATTCGTTAGTTAATCAGTTTCGTACTCAAAAATATTCGGAACTAATATTTTGAGTGATGTTTGAATGCAATCTGATTAAAATCATATCCTGAAAACCGCTACGCTATCAGGATCTGACGACGAGTAGCTAAAACGTGCTTTTATCACAAAACTTTTTTGAACCAATCAGAATGTCGCCTACAAAATCGCGAAAGTGAAAGTAAACATTCTATATTAAACCATAAAAAGTGTTGAGAGCCTGCGTAAGACATATTTGGCTGATTTGTTTTGTGTTTATGTAGTATTGCAATTATTTCTAATGTAATAACATCTTCAGATCATTTTGCGAGCGCTGTATATCATGCTTCCTGTGATAATAATTTCTAAAAATAGTAATCGGGGAAAACCGCTAAAGCTTATGTACGGTATCTACGGGCCGTTATCAGATCTAACAAGTGAGATTGGTTTGAATGTTTCTGTTTTTTTATTTGTGGTTTATTACGTGTGAGTTTTTGTTTGGGCTGTCAATATTGATATAGGAGCGTGTTAAAATCTGGTTTTAAAAGAACTAATAATTATGAGATTGAGCAGCCATTACTCCCAACATTCTTGACCTGATCAATTTCGGGCATAAAACTCAGCTGGTGCTAGCTGATTATTGTGACATGAAAGTTTATAGTCTTGCTACAGGGCTTTTTCAGGGGTTTTTGGGAAAAAGGCCCCTGCTCAAATTTGGGAAAATTTTTACACGGTATACACTGGTTTTACACAGGTTGCATACATAAATTTAAGAAATGTAGGTTTTACAGATCACTGTTCAAATGTAAACAAACTAATTTTGTAATTTGAAAAGCATCTTAATTATATGGGTTCTCTTTTTGTTTCTACTTTATAGGCAAAAAGTTATTTCAGTTGAAATGGGAATTGTTTTCTTGAAATTGGGAATTTTTTTCTTGAAATTGGGAATAATGGTCCCTATTTGGCATTGGGAATGGGGCCCATTATCGGCCCCGTGAGACTAGCTGAAAAAGCCCTGTGCTATGAAATAGCTTGTTCTTACTTAAAAATGAAAATAAATCAGTTTTTAAGAAAACAATCCAACTGTTTTTCATACCCAAATGAAAACCATCAAGTAAAGGAAATTATTGTGCTCAGTCCAATAAATTGTGAGCGGTTCTCTCTGTAGGCTGTAGCCACCCCTCTTAAAGTAATACGTCACACTGTGTACCATCAGAAATTAATATTCGATAATGTATAAGACTTCAATGTAGAAATGGATGAAAAGGGAACTTAGAAAGCCACCGAACATGAAAAATAAAAATATTGCAGGCTCGGTTAATAGATTAAGCCTGTTCAAGAGTACCAAGCTGAAATGTAAATATTTGTAAATATGACTCAAACACTAAATGATTACTCTTTCAAATATGTTGTTGGGGAAAGCAAGTAAAAGGTGTGCTGTATTATATTTGATTTAGTATGAAATAGATTGGTTTAAAATGTGTTGAAATTTCAGATCATGAGTGATAAACAGTGGTCACAAGCAGTTTGGCTTGAGGGAGAAACAGAGCAGGGAAGGGTCATTCCTTCACAGTAGATCAGAGCCTCAGGCAACATTGTGTTTTGGCCATGTTATCTTCACGTTTCACGGGCCATGCGGGAAATGAGACTTCCAGATGAAACTGGGTTCAGTTCGATGTTGTCAAGGTAAAATAAATATTTTCACTCCATTTCTAGATGACTTCTCAGCTGTTTATCTACTTGGGGCTTTTTTTTCGGTCGATTTTATAGCCGATTTTGGGTCATGTACCCAATGGCAAAACATATACTTTTTTCCCGATTAGAGAAAAAAATTCCCAATTGAATCAATACAAAAATGTGTGACCTCTGTCATTTCATTAATAAAACATTTTAAGTTGTTAGTTAATAAGTCATATTGTTCCTTTAATCCCGAAATTATTGATAATTATTGATAATAATTAAATATGTGTAAAACTTTATTCCTTAATTATGGAAAAAAAATCCCATTTTCTGGCAAAACAATGTAAAGTTTCTCAATTCCCGGGGTATAGGTTATGTCCCCAAAAAAACAACCTGCTACTGATCAGATTTACCCGTAGTTACAAATATCGAAATCATGAAGAAACATGTATCTCTAGTGATCCATTTTATGATATTAATTAAAAGAATGCAAAACAAGAATGAGTCACTAAATTCAGCATTGCTCCAGCAGTCTATTCTTGTGTTTGTTATTTTCTAGAACACTACACAACCGAGTCATTGCAAGGATGAACCTGAGTGGTAGAAAGGAGAAATGTGCATTTGGAAACAATAAACTATACCATATTAGGTAAAATTTTTATGATACCCTTGTATATATCAAGATTAAAGAATTAACATGGAAGGATAAAAACATATTGAACATTGTTATAAAATGTTATAAAAAAGGCAGAATATATAAAAATGGTATTTTATATGGTATTTCTAACAAGTAAAAGTTCAGGTAATTTATTTTGGGGAAAAAAGTCAATGTTAATACTCGCAGCATTAATCACAGGAATATTAAGGCATCGCCACACTCCTCCCAATCCTATTCATCGATAAGATAAAAATCATCAAATCTCAGTAATGACAAAATGCCATTCAATGAAACTTTGCACAAATGAAGGTTACTAATGTATCTTTATTTTGCATACAGTAAGACAAAATAGAAAAGTAAAGAAACAAAGCTTGACCTAAAAATTCCTTGAATTCTATTTACATAAATTCACAAAAACTAGGCGATGCAGAACATAACTTTAAATTCCCTCGTGAGTGCAATGATACTGTCAATTAAATGTTGTGTACTTTGTAAAAAACGTTCAACTATTAAAAGAGAAATCAGTGATTGTCATCCGTTTACGCGACCAGGAAATTGAAGGTCAAACACACTTTTACTAATATCTCGTAAAGTTTACATAAGTAAATCATGAGGACACAATAAATTGTTGTCAGTATCATATTACTCATGCGGGCATTTAAAATGATGTTTTGTGTTCTTTAGTTTTTGTGAATTTATGTAAATAGAAGTTGAGGGAATTTTTAGATCTCGCTATTTTTCTTTACTTTTCTAATATGTCTTACCATCTGTAAAATAAAGATACATCAATAACATACACTTGTGCAAAGTTTCATTTAACAGCATTTTGCCGTTATTGAGATTTTGATAATTTTCTTTTTATCGATGAATAGAATTGGGAGGAGTGTGGCAGGCCCTTAAAGCATTACGGTCTAGACTTGGTGTGAAGAAATGTGAGAATATATAAGAAATGTGCAAGGACCTATAGAGTGTTAAGTTTACTAAATTACTTGAATTTTGATGTAAAGTTAAAACCAACCGTCAACCTTTCCAGATATTCAAAGCATTCCACTTTTGACAACTATAAACATAATTTAATAAATGACTGTTTCAGTTTCATTCGTTGAAAGCCACGCAACAGCTACTGAAAACGAAGTCAGGGATGTAATGTCGAAATACCTGAAATATGCCGCAGGGAGAAGGGGAGGAGGCGGGCGCAAAATTATCCATGAATAATAGTCGATCTCGAGTATTTAGTAAAGCTCTCCATCTGACTCTGAGAGAAGAGAAAGAGAATTTTGTCTGATCTCCCATCCTTCATGAAAAAGGAACCTGGTAAACTTGCATAGATTACTTACGATATAAGTCAAAGTGAGAAAAACAAACTAGAGTCGTGGAAAAAGGTGTGTTATTATTTCTAGAAGTCGGGGACGACAAAGGCAAGCCATGGGTAAGAAGTGATGTTGACAGTGATGAAAAAATACAAATACTTGTAGTATATTAGTAAGACGAAGACAGACTGTGAATTTCTGTGCACATTTACTAAAGCTTCACTCAAGGGATCTTAGTGATTAGTTATCGCTATCACTTGAAAACAATTACATTGTAAAATACAACAATTTGGTGCAGTGTTAAAAATGACGTTTTTGTTATTCTTGATTTTTCAAGATTTTTATTTTTCAGGATAGACTGTCACTTGTACATTTTACATTTGTATTTATAAATAGAAACAGTATCTGTGCAGAAACAGTTATGAAAATATTTTGAACAGATTTTGTCTTTCATTTGCTCTGTACAGAACCAAAACAAATTATTGTTCTTTGAATCTTTACTATATTTGCATGTAAAAATAAACAATATCTGTGCAAGAACATTTTCGAAACTGCCTCGCAAAGTCTTTATCTTCTCTTTGCTTTGTTCAGAACAAAGGCTAATTTTTGTTTTCAACTTAACTAGCACTTATTAAAGATATATTGTATCTTAAATTTTCAACTTAAGAAAGTCAGTTTAATAAAATTTAAAACTTAATATAAAACAGAATTGGTAATAATAATAATTGTTATTGTTGCTTTTGTTTTATTTAAAGTTATATATATTTCAATACTTTTAAATCATATTGGTAAATAATGAAATATCTTATGTAAAAACAACAGCACAACGTTTAAAACAACACCAACAAAACAAGAATTTTATGGATATGGATTTTCTGTAAAAAAAATAATTATATTTTTAATTTGTTGTTTTTGTTATTTCAGATTCTTTAATATCTTACATTACCAAAATATCTTCACTTTATACATTGTTTATAGTTTAACTGAATAACATGAAGAGTTTAACTGAATAACATGAAGAAAATTAAGCAAATACTTACACATTCAATTTATAATAATTAGATATTTTGTTTTGTGTTCCATCTCACAATGTATTTATGTTTTATAAAATGTTAAGAGTTGCATGACTACAGCTGTTCTATTAGTAAGCCAAAGGGTATAAGGCTGAAGTGCTAATAAAGGTTGTTATTGTCATAAAGAGTTATATAAAGTTCATCTACAAAATTGTATTTCAACCTAATTATTGTTGTTGTTTTTTGATACTGAATTATGTGAGTTATCATCAATATTATTTTTAGTGTTATCATTGTTGAAATATATCAACTGCAAAAAACAAAGACATCAGTGATCAGAATGTTAACTCCTGTACACTATTTTTTCTAGTTATGCGGCTTCCAAATGCAAATTTTACATGAAAGTTGTAACCTAAAAAGTATGTGTCCTATTCACTTAATAATTAGAATATATCATCTGCCTGAACAAAGCCGTCTGTGACAACAAGAATGATTTCTCCTGTTTGACAACTTTTGGATTCGCCGGTTCCAAATGCAACTTTAGGCAACACATGTTTTCCCTGGAACACCGAATTTATATATAAGTTTTAGTTATAGTAATTATTATTACTATTGCTACTGTTGTCGTTATTATTATCATTTTTATTATAACCAAGTTTGTTGTTAATATTTTCATGTTTATATGATAAAAATGTGCATTCCCTCATGTATACTGATTTAGATGTAAATAAATATTTATTCTGTTCAATTTTGTTTTGTACTACCTTATTCCAACCATGGGTAAACCAAACTGCAACCACATAACCATAATTCAACCTAATATCAACGTTGATTTAACTGTCGATTCAACGATGATGACAACGTTGATACAACGTTGAAATTTCAACGTCATTTCAACTTTCAAAAACAATAGTTGTTTCAACCAAATTTCAACGTTGAAAAATGACCAAATTTCAACGTTGTATCAACGTTGAATTGCCCACTGGGATTAGTTGCAGCCTTCAACCTTCAGAAATCCCAGTAATTTATAAATAACTTTATCTTTGTTTCGGTGTAGTGAAATCCAAAAAGTTAAATGAACATCGCACTTACAACCTTATATCAGGTAATAAAACAGTTATTTAATGGGTTTTGGTGGAACACTCAAAACTGCTTTCCCTCATTGTTGGGTTTGACAATTTTAACTATGCTAGAAAACAATTTTAGCTGTTCCACAAGAACCCATGTACGTAATGTCTGTATTCTGGTTTCATGTTTCCCCAGTTCTGTAGCAATACCTACACATGTTCCCTTCAGACTAGCTCAACTGACTGCTAGTGTGATAATCAGGCTGCCATAAGGGGGCATGTGTGTTTTACGAACACTTCTTGTTTTGATCAATTCGTTTGACTTTTGCCCCAAAATCTGTAAATAAGTACCTTTAGTTCACATTATATAAAAGATGTGTAGTCTGCTGTCACATGATTTTATAGAAGATGTGTAGTCTGCTGTCACATTATATAAAAGTTGTGTAAGTCTGCTGTCACATGATTTTATAGAAGATGTGTAGTCTGCTGTCACATTATATAAAAGTTGTGTAAGTCTGCTGTCACATGATTATATGGAAGATGTGTAGGCTGCTGTCACATTATATAAAAGTTGTGTAAGTCTGCTGTCACATGATTTTATAGAAGATGTGTAGTCTGCTGTCACATTATATAAAAGTTGTGTAAGTCTGCTGTCACATTATATAGAAGATGTGTAGTCTGCTGTCACATGATTATAAAGATGTGTAGTCTGCTGTCACATTATATAAACGATGTGTAAGTCTGCTGTCACATTATATAAAAGATGTGTAGTCTGCTGTCACATGATTATATAGAAAATGTGTTGTCTGCTGTCACATTTTATAAAAGATGTGTAGTCTGCTGTCACATTATATAAAAGATGTGTAGTCTGCTGTCACATTATATAAAAGATGTGTAGTCTGCTGTCAGTCACATTTAAGGATGGGTACTTATAACAAATAGTTCTGCTGATTTTCATTTGATTTTTATTTCAAAGAACCATATATTTAATTCCTGCATACAGTGTTGCCATAAAGGCTGAAATTTTATGCAATAACGAAGTACGCCATGAGAAATTAAAATTGACTGAAAAAAGAAGTACATTAGTACATAATTATTATTCCTGTTAGACTTTTTTTCCTTCTGTTCAGGAGAGTTTCTGTTTCGCAAATATTAAAACTGGCTTGTATTTACAATTGAATTAAAACATTGCATATAAACAAAAAAATGAAACCATGGCATTCCAGAAGTGAATAACTTCTATACTAATTGAAATAAAATCTCGTCAGAACAAGATATTTTGTTTGATGCTTTTTTTGTTAGTATCTACTTGTTATTCTAGAACATTATCAGATTTACCATGTTTTGGCCAGCCTACGAGCAAAAGTTACAATTCATTTACTTAGTGTTTGAAGCCAACTCCCCCAAAAATACAATGAAATTACCATGTTGCAAAAGTTGCAATAAGGAGATAAATTTTAAATGCTGGATAACAGTTTGGACCAAAATTAATAATATTTCTACTCACCAAAGTGTTGTAAAATTACATGTATGTTTAGAAAACAATTATGGTAAAAGAAGTGAAATTAAGTGCAAAGTGAGTAATAATTTTGACAAAAAGTAATTCCAATATCCAACAATAATAAAGTAATGAGGCTGACAAAAATACCAAATTTTTTACCTTTGACCTCTATATGCGACTCTGACCATGGCTAATTATAGACTGGTTACTGTTTAGCCATAAAATTGAAAAGCCATCAAAGAATGACAAAGTTTAGGAATGGCCAAAATAAAAATTTAGACCTTTGACATTTAAATGTGACC
Organism: Corbicula japonica; assembly: GCA_038501625.1. NCBI lineage: Eukaryota > Metazoa > Mollusca > Bivalvia > Venerida > Cyrenidae > Corbicula > Corbicula japonica. The sequence continues at coordinate 1,986,175 of JAZAYU010000094.1, read as the reverse complement.
TTGACCTTGGCAGCAAGGATCCGGTTCTTGTGCATAACATATCATCTTATGATGGTTAAGATTTCTGCTCAGTTATTTCAAATTCCATCAAGGAATAACAAGGTTATGGAGAAGAAATACAAATAAAGACCTAATTTTGGACATCTGACCTAAAAGTATGACCTTGACTTTGGAGGTACAGACCTGGCTCTTGCACATAGCACATCGGCTCATTATTGTATGCATTTCTGCCAAGTTATTTCAAAATCCATCAAGTAATGACAAAATTATGGTGCAATCAGTATTACAGCTGAAAATTTCAAAGAGCAATAACTCTTGTAGTACTTATCTGATTAAAAAAATGAGAGTACCTTTCCGCCCTCCCCAATTCATACATCAGTGTATAAAGTATCATGAAATTCCATAGAGTACTTGTCGCTTTATGGGCTAGGACGGACGGACAAAGTGTCAAACCCACGGAAGGACAGGACGAACAAAGGGATGGATGGATGGACTGGATAACACATCATCTCATGAAGGTTAACATTTCTGCTCAGTTATTTCAAATTCCATCAAGATAAAAACAAAGTAATGGAGTGGAAACACAAAAAAGACCAAATTTTGGACCTTTGACCTATAAGTGTTACCTTGACCTTGGAGATACAGACTTCTTGTGCATGACACATCAGCTGGCTATTGTTTACATTTCTGCCAAGTTATTTCAAAATCCATCAAGGAATGATTAAGTTATGGAGCAGTCAGTATTTAAGCTGAAAATTTCAATCAAAGGGCAATAACTCGAAGTACTTATCTGATCGAAAAAAAGTACCTTTTCCGCCTTCCCAATAAATACATAAGTGTATGAAGTATCATGAAATTCCATCCAGTAGTTGTTGAGATATGGGCTGTGACGGACGGACAACACAAAATTAATATCCTCCGTCTCCGGGGGGCGTGGGGGGGATACCGTACTCGCTTATGTAATAGTCGCACCCATCTAATTGCCGCAATTTTTTTATTATTCAATAGATAATATATGGGAATGACCACAGCATTAACTGCATACCCCAATGAAGTTTCATAAATGTCTTTTGCACATTGCTCACACTTATGCATACCAATAAAATGCAAACTGCGGCTGACCATTATTTCTTCTACAATTTACAATGGAAGTACAAGAGTATAGTTTCAGTGTGCATAAAAATACATAATCTATCAATCAGTACAATAAAAATGTTAGTGTTCACTCCTGACAGGTGCAAACATTAAAATCTCCAACTGCACATGTAGCACATGGAGCTACTGTATACATTCTTTTGCAAAGAACATTGAAGTCTTGCATTATACTGACATTTGACAGAATTTTTTTTATAATGACCAAAATCTGTGAACAAGCAGCTTTCAGTCATAAACATTATTCTCTGGGTATTTAAGTTCCACAATTATCAATGTGCATGGAAATTATATATCTTCAAGGATATAATGCATTCTTAATACACAAATTTTGCATTAAGATAGAACCCACCTAATGACCAAAATTCAGATCTGACTACTTAATGGCTGTATTTGAATGACACTTTAACACATAACAGACATTGTAATTTAACATGTTTTACCGATTTTGTTTTGCAATTTTGTCAAATGTGGGAGAGATAAATAGAATTTAATTTAACATTGAAGTCTATGGAAAATGTACAAAATCTGAGATTTAGAACAAATAAATTGTTAATGAAGAAAAGTGCATGGTAGAAAGCTGCATTAAATGGTTTTGTTTCAAATTTCATAAGGAAAAACATAATATACTATGGAAAAATAGAGAAAAATGAGTTTTGTTAATTATCAGGGGAGATAACTCATGAAATCTACTATCCAGGGGAAGACAATAATAGCACATTCATTTGCACTCTAACAACACTTCAAAAGTCACGTTCTACAAAAGGATTTAGTACAATTCAAGCAATGCAAGGCTATTATTTTTCGGGGGAAGACTTCCTATATTGAATGCATCTACTCGATTCCAAAGTCTGGAGCTCCAATAATTATGTTCAGTAGGTGCACTTTCATTTTTTCATAGTCTTGAATATCATTTACGTTGCTGAATGTAATTGAGGGACCACAGGTGTTGACTGTAGAAAGTCTGTTTGATGCATGGTCAAAGGTTATTAGGCCACTGGCAGTGCTCCTTGGCAGGCTCTCACACCCAAGAAAAGCCTTTAAAACATCTTTGAAAGATATGGTTTTGGTACACAACTCATCTCCTTCTCCAAGACAGCTGGATGTTACCAATTCCCCTAAAAACATGTATCAATCATTTACAGCACAGATGTTGTCACTTTCATATCTCTACCAAATGGTATTGCTTTATAAGGCTTAAAATGTCATAGCAGTCTTTGAAGTTACCATTTCCTCTATCAATGTGGTGATTAAAGTTCATTTTGTGGTCACCGCGAGAGCAGGCCGAATTTTTTGCAGTTTCAAGCTCATTCGAGCACACCATTCCACGAATGCTGAGTGATCTTAAATACGTTTCCGTGTAATTTTGGAGCGTCCATGCCTAGAACTATCGAACAAATGTAGAGTGAAACAACGTCCAGCTAAAGTACCTACTATGTATTGGTTGCCTAAAATGCACAAAACACCGTACAAAGCAAGATTTATTGCAAACTCTAGTTCTTGTACAATAACAAAATTATCCGTGCTCTTAACATCTTGTCTTACAGCTATAAAAGAACATGTAATTAGGTATTGCAAAAAAGTTTTTGAAACCACTGGCAAATATTTATTTTTTTCTATAAAAAATTCAAATGACGTTTTGAAGAAGCTTAAATCAAATAATTTTCAGGCGTTCTGTCTACTTATGATATTTCAACTCTATATACTTCTCTCCCTTATAATTTAAAAAGAGACAAGCTAACCAGTCTCATTGAAAAAAACTTTTTCTACAGAAAATAAAATATTTTCTTGATCTGTCCAGTGAAAATAGCTACGTCACTACTAAAATATATGATAAAAGAGATGATTTTAATTTTAATATAGTAAATTTTCCGTTTTTAGACGGCGATGTTCCTCGTGCAACATCTTACGGGGTTTATATCTCACAGCTTGTTCGCTTTTCAAGAGCTTGCAACGATGTGAATGATTTCAATGAACGTAATCTGTGCATTACGGAAAAACTTTTAAAACAGGGTTATCGGTTTCACAAATTAAGAAAACCTTTTGTAAGTTTTATCGCCGATACCCAGATCTAATTCATAAATACATGTGCAGTTTAAAATTACTGTTGCAACAAGGTATTTCACAGCCGTTTTTATGGAGATTTAATTTACAAACCTAAGAAGATAAAATGCAATGTTAATTTCTCCCGGTTATTCGTAAAAACCATCTGTAAGTTTAAAAAGAAAGGTTACCAACATGATATTTTACAGCGCTCTGCAGGCCTGGTGATTAACCCATCTACAGTTGATCATTATGCCTACCTCTTTGGTTGCACGACGGTGGCAGGGGTTTAAGAATTTATGAAGGTTTATGGAGAAATCTTTTCTTAAAAGAACCTAGAAGCTCGATTCTTTTCTTTTATCCCTGTCATCGTGTTCTTGCTGATTTAACTCCAGGAGCTATGGTCTCGGTCATATCACCAAGTAACTACCCTTTGGCTTTACAATGTTATTTGCTTCTCATGTTTTATATGTTTGTGTGCTTTTGCATGCAACATTGTTGAGCGATGGGTGGGTTGGAGTTATTTCACCAAGACAACTTGTACTTGTTTTGTGATACGAGAACCTGTTGGGGCAAGTGTGAGATTGGTGCACCCTAGAACCTGGTTTAAACCACCAGTGGCTATTTGTTTTGCAACTGACCGTTCCAAGGCGGTATCCCCAAAGGTTCTCTTCTTCGTTAATTGTTTGTGGCGTCCTATTTGAATTGACAAACTTATTTAAAACACGCTCTCTTTCTTCCTCTCTTCTTTTTCGCTGCGTGGGCAGGCTTTGTTTTGTGAGTGTGGCGATTCCTAATATGCATATATTACTTTTTTATCACTCTCTTAATTGAATTCGTTTATCTCTAACCAAGAAATAACGTCGTGCTTATCTTAACATTGACCAATGCTTTTTCATTGATGGAAATTACTTTGTGGAGATGTAACATGATACTATGAAAAAACATTCTCTACAAAATTCTAAATCATAGTACTGAAAGTACAGAAAGCCAGCGAAGCGATTTTGCATTTTGAGAATAACCAGTGCCATGATTCTCATACAGGTATCCATTTATGAAAAAGCAAAAGAACTTGTTTCACTCGCAAAGACATTCATCTTGTCTATATGATAGTGGAAATAAGGGTTTCCATGTATTATCTGGATGAAGGCTTCTGTTAACCCTTTACTCCATAGATATACCTCCATAGCTTGGGCGAACAGTTTAGATCCATATCAGCTGGCACATCTGTGCGAAACTGTTCGCTTTTAGAATAATCATTTTTTTTCTGACCAGTAATCACAAATTTTAGATCCAGATTAGATGGCATTATAGTGCCAGCTGATCGGGACCTGAACTGGTCACCTATGTGATGAAAGGCGTATATATTGAGTAAAGGGTTTTAAGCAAGAAATTATAATAGTGAAATCTGTGTACTGACATCCCAAAGACAGAATGAACACGAAAAATGATATCAAAAGTGAGACCCCTTCGATGGGAAAGATTATGCATTTATTTGAAATAAGAAATATATATTCGGAATTAGTGTATATAGAAAAATTCCGATCGGAAAATGTATGTCGGAATGTTTCCTATCGGAATTTGCCGACAGGACTGATTCCGATCGGAACCGTGAAATTCCGACGGGAAAAACATGTTTTCCTATCGGAAGAATTTTCGTTCCGATCGGAATCGCATGTTTTTTAACCATGTTTTTTTGCAATATTTCTGTTAATTTCTAAAGTTCCACCATGAAAGTTTCCAAATTAAGAGTTGAAGTTACACGCTTTCGAATGATGTATAATAAAGCTGCCTTGCTTTTAAAATGAAAAAAAAGTTTTCGGAAAATATAATATTCCGAAAATTCACAGGATCGTGTTATAATTGTTTCCTTCATTGTGAATAACATGTAAAGGAAATCATAGAATTGAGAAACCTACTTATTAAGATAAAACAACAGAGAGTCATAACATTGCCGAAAGAATTGAAATTTAATGCTAGATAACACACATGTAAAATTGAAGACAATTTCAGAGGAAAATGCATAACTATAGCTTATACCATAAATTTCCACCGTATTAGGTTGTATATAATAACGGACTCGATGGTTTTTTTCATGTAGCATATTATTAGAAAAAGGTGCCAGATTTAAGACATTGGTAAACATATCATTGAGTTTTGGTTGTTAAGGAGCTGGGATAAATGTCCATTAGCTTACAATCCGTTCATATAACATCAGTTTCAGCAGACAGATGTGTCGTTTTTAATTTTAGGCTTCATCATGGTTTGTCCTCTATATTCACACGTACTTTTACTGTTATTTGGCTTTCTTCAAAACGCGGGAAATTGTGACGTCAATGACATTTGCATATTCAATGTGTTACTGCGCCTATGATTTCATGTACTCCTAACAAAAATGCATTATTCCTGAAACAAATCATAGTCCGTTCCTTTGACCACTGATGGCCTTATTGTCGGTCGACGTGTCTCCTGCCACGTACGTGATAGCCGGACACGTACCGCGCTTGCTTGTAGCATATTTCGAATACATAGATCTGTAAATCTTACATGTCCTTATTTCTGTACGAGTAATATCCGGTATACTAGTTTAAATATGTGAAATTTTACACATCTCAATAGTTTACTGTTTACTGATCACGCATTTATTTGGAAATCCAATATATAAAAATATTCATCAATGATGATTGCTTCATGTTCAGTGATTTACAACGCTCATGAACGCCTATCATCAAATAATAAACAAATGTTCGCAATATGTCTTGAAAATTTCAAGTGAAAGCATTTGCGCATTGATTTCATAAACTGGACAATTGAAGAAAAATATGCTAAGATGGAAATTTATTATTATCGTTATTGTTAATGATAAAAATAAAAAAATATTTTGTGAAACAAACAGTTTAGCCGCGGAACAAACGTCCAATATTGAAATGGCTTTAAAATGACAAAATAAAGAAAAAGTTTTCACTGTTATTTTGAGCTTCGAATTAGCATAACGATATATTAAATATTTCAGAATTAATATTTGGCTATTGTTATATCCTAACATCGGGAATCTCGTTCATATCTCTACCTGAAGGTAACATATCTGTGGCTCGCTAAAGAATCCCTGGCGGCTACGACCCCCAGATAAAATTGGTTTACTGTTGTCGATTGTGCTCTGAATTAGGGACAGCGCAGTGAAGCAGTCAAGTATTCTTTTAGCGATACTAACGTGGCAAGAGCCATCTTTAACACGTAACAGGAAACTTGGACTACTTTGCTTGCTCTGATTTCTCTGAATTGCGTAAATCGCCGGTTGCCAGTGCCTCGTTTTGGTTTGAAACCGGGTTCAGAATTGTGATCAGTAAAACCAGCTTTGCTGGTTAAAAAAGTAGCACCGCCAAAAACGTGCTAAAAAATGTAAAACGATTCATGTCATCAAAACGGTCGACCGTTGCTTTTAAATAAATGTTTGTTTATGAAACAGGGGATAGAGCCTCAATGGTGTCTACCGTACTTTAAACGAGGACTTTTGTGGCTGCTTTCTAATATGGCGGATAAAATCGTAAAATTTTGATACTTGTGCATATATTTTCACACCGTAAGCACATTATATTCAAATATTTCCTCTAATGGCATATCCCAGTCGGATCTACGATGTTAACACTTGATTCAGTTTTTTATTTGAGCTTCCTAGCTGTCCTAACTATTGAAACAAAACCTTGCAATGTTTGTTGTGGTGTTTTATTGTCCCTCGCGAAAATCTGTTTTCTTCAAAATCTGCTAGACACATGCCCCATTGCAGCATGTTTACGCCAAAATATGTCCAAAATGGATTGTTTTAACTTTCTGGCAAAATATATTCGTGAGAAAACGTTCTATCGCCAAAAAGTTAAGGTTTAAGCTCAGTTTCTGTGGCTGATGTATTTTAAGCCATATTTGGTAGCTGTTGTTTAATTATCTAATACACAGAGCCGTGCCGTTCCGTATTTCCAATAATACAAAACGATGAACGCCTTGTGTCAAGACAAAACTAAGCTCTTCGGTACATATTTGCACAAAAACAATGGGCTTATTGTAAATTTTATCTATTTTATCTTATTGGATTGCATTTAATGCATGCCATTATATCGGACTAGTAATCGAGAGGGCGTTCATTTTCTTCCATATCGTTCGTCGGAAAATCAGATTTTATCTGGTTTTCTTCGACCACGGGAAAAATGCAGAACAACAACCACATGATAAAAATGCATACGCGGCCGAATTGCATTAAAATAATGTCGTTATATAAACAAATAAGAAAACAGAGGAAACTTAAACATCCTTCATCTCGCTCATCTATATTTATCAATACCTAGCCTGATGAAAGACCTAACAGTTGAGGCGGATTCAAATGTGTAGATGATGAGTGTACCGCTTTGGTAGGCTTTGCCTTTCCAGGAAAGGTGCGAGTAGGTCAACTGACGTCGTCACATGACTAAATTGATGTTTAATATTACGAAATAAATAAATAAATAAATTAACAACGAAGCAAACTATTTTTGAGACAGCGTTTTGAACGTTTTTGTCAGGAGAGAACAATGTTTGTTTTTATCACAGTGTCACAATTGTATGCTGCTGCAGTTTCATTTGTAAAAAAAAATTTTTTGAAAAAAACAACAACAACAACAAGGGCATGCATTAATATGCAATTGAATCGGTTGCATTTATTTTTCCTTACAGATCTTGAATCTTAAATGGAACATCTGGATTTAGTGTATAAGGTATTGTATATTTGAAACAGATACTGTTGATTTAAGATTTACAATACAATGGTAACATCCCACACAAAAGGAGGAGGAGGTAATAACGTTTTGTGACATGATAAATACATTAAGCCCAGCATCTTTGTGCAAAAATGAACCAAAGAGCATAGTTTTCGTCTCGACACAATATGTTCATCATTTTGTGTTAGATCTAGTGGGAATACGGAACGGTACTGGGTTAAAATACATCAGTCAGAGAGATGGAGCTAAAACCTTAACGTTTTGGCGATAGAACGTTTTCTCATGAACACATTTTGGGGTAAAAATGCTCCATTTTGGCATATGACTAGCAGACTTTGAAGAAAACAACAGATTTTTGCGAGGGACAATAAAAACACCATAACTAACCTTGCAATGTTTTGTTTCAATAACTTTTTTGTTATAAAAGCTAGGAAGCTCAAATAAAAAATCGAGTCAAGTGTTACATCGTTAATCCGAATGGGATATGTCATTAAAGGAAATATTAGAATATAATGCGCTTACCTTGTGAAAATATCCGCACAAGTTTCAAAATTTCACGATTAAATCCGCCATAGTGGAAATCAGTTACAAAATTCCTAGCTTCAAGAAAGGTAGACACCATTTAGGCTCTACATCCTGTTAACACAAGTTCTCTTTTAGATAGGGCATGTCATGATGATTGTCACATGACGATTTTTGAAAACAATGGAAGCCGTACCTTTCCGTACAATAGGTCAGGGATGTTTACTGTTGCACTGCATTTGTACCTACTGCAGAAGAAATTTGACGGTAGTAAACCAATTTTGTTTTGGAGTTATAGCCGTCTGGGAATCATAAGCAAACTTTTCTATCATTGAGGTTTAAATATAGAAAATCATTTATTTATAGCTAAAGACTGAAGAAGAGTCAATAAGGGTTGTATGCGCATACATGAAGACATAGCATCTATGCGTAAAACAGATCATATTCATAAACTTTTATTGAAATCAATACACTTTCAGAAGGCAGTTATTGCATATATTAAAACATTGTACATTACACCAAAACATTCTTTTAATGCTACCTTATCAGTTTTTCCCAATTAAAATCTCTGATCGCGGCGTTTATCAGTAGAGGGAAAATGACAGTTCTGGACCAACCTGAGGGCATTAACAATAGACACTTCCCTGGATAACAAAGAACACTTCCATACCGAACAAAGAACCTTGCCCGCTGACGGACAATAAGGGACTTAACACTACCCTTTTATATGTAACGACCGCGGGTTAACAATAGGGGGATTAAAAAGGTATAAAGGGATCATTTTAAGAAATTTTACCGCAAATTTGGAAATGTATTATTATTATTATTATTATTATTATTATTATTATTATTATTATTATTATTATTATAAATGTTGAACAAAAGCGATAGATGAAAAATAAAAGGATTCAAATTTATTACTAACAAAAACTCATTGAAGTGAGCTTTGCATAGACTCACTGAAGTGAGCTTTTCCACTCTTATACCCGCTATATTTATGAAATGGACACTTCTTCATACCGATTCAAACCAGTTTAATCCATTGCGCAAATGGGTGTTTTGAAGACATGTTTTGACTGAATCATAAACTGTGTGTAGACCCAAAGCAGACGGCGCGGATCTACAATGCTTAGCAATTAAACAGGGTGCAACTCAACGTTTTAAACCAGAAAACGACTCGTTTTACTATAGACATTTAAATGAAATAATTGAAAAACACAGTATTTAGTTGTAGTACGAACGCTGTAATAAAGCATGAATCATAAATCTAGTGGTAAATAACTGATGTGCTTACAAATGCTTACAAATGCCCCACTTTCAAAAACTTTAAAAAGGTGAAATATGCATATCAGGAATCGCCACATTTAGAAAAAAACGGCATCCCCATACAGTCAAGAAGAAGAAAGGGAGAAAACATGGTTATTAAAATGATCAGTTTCAATAGAGACACCACTAACAATTAACTAAAATGAGAACCCGAGGGGTTACCGCCTTGGAACGGTCAGTGGCAAATCAAATTGCCACTGGGGGTTTTAACCAAGTTCTAGGGTGCACCAACCTCACACTTGCCCCAACAGGTTCTCATATCACAAAACAAATACAAGTTGTCTTGGTGAAACAACTCCAACCCACTTATCAACAATGGTGCATGCAAAAGCACACAAACATATAAAACATAAGAATCTAATAGCATTGCAAAGCCAAAGGGCGGGTACTCAATGATCTTACCGAGACCAGAACTCCTGGAGTAAAATCAGCAAGAACACGATGACAGGGATAAAAGAAACAAATCGAGCTTCTAGGTTCTTTTAAGAAAAGATTTCCCCATAAACCTTCATGATCTCTTAAACCACTGCCACCGTCGTACAACCAAAGAGGTAAGTATAATGACCAACTGTAGAAGGGTAAATCACCAGGCATGCAGAGCGCTGTAAAATATCATGTTGGTAACCTTTCTTTTTAACTTGACAGATGGTTTTTACCAATAACCGGGAGAAATTAACATTTCCCTTTATCTTCTTAAGTTTATAAATTAAATCTCCATAAAAGACTGGCTGTGAAATACCCTGTTGCAATAGTGATTTTAAACTGCACCTGTATTTATGAATTAGATCTGGGTATCGACGATAAAACTTGCAAAAGGGTTTCCTTAATTTGTGATACCGATAACCTTGTTTTAAAAGTTTTCTGTAATGCAAAGATTACGTTCATTGAAATCATTAATATCGTTGCAAGCTCTTGAAAAGCGAACAAGCTGAGAAATATAAACCCCGTAAGATGTTGCACGGGGAACATCGCCCTCTAAAAACGGAAAAATTACTATATTAAAATTAAAATCATCTCTTTTATCATATATTTTAGTAGTGACATAACCATTTTCAATTGCCAGATTTAGATCGAGAAAGTTTGCTTGCTTTTCTGAAGTGTTCGCTTTATTAAGTTGTAGTTCTTTAGGGTTAATCTTATTAACCCGTAATGGAAAATGGTTATTATCTATATTTAATAAATCATCAAGGTACCACGAGGTGTTGTTAAAAGCTGTAATAATATCATCTTGATGTTCAGTAGAAAGAGATAACATAAAGCATCTTTCATAACAGTATAAAAAAAGATCAGCAACAAGGGGTGCACAATTAGTACCCATTGGGATGCCTATTACTAGTTTATAAATAGAGGTACCGAATCTAACATAAATATTTTCCAGTAAGAAAGTTAGCGACTCTATTAGGTCTTGACAAGTCCATAAAGTATAATTATCATAAGAACCATCTGTAAAAAATGCCCTATGTTCATTACAAGCGATGAAGGTTTTATTTTCTCTAGGAAACGTTTTTTTATTCCAATGAGACTGGTTAGTTCGTCTCTTATTAAATTATGAGGGAGCGAAGTATATAAAGTTGAGAAATCATAAGTAGACAAACAGAACGTCTGAAATTTATGTAATTTTTTTTGCAAAACGTCATTTGAATTTTTAATCGACCAAAATAAATTTAGATCCACCAGGAATTCTGTGAAGATAGACTTGCTTTAGATAAGCAATACATTTACTAAATGTTACAGTTACTTTCACTAAATATTTTATGCGTTTTCTTAGCAAGAACATTTACCTTAGTATAATTAATATTTATGAGGGACGCCAGGCATAAACGTCCGTTATGGTTTTAATTACACAAAATGACTTTTTACGAAAAATATAAAATTAAATCTCTCATATTGAAAATGGATTACATAACATATTATGTTAATAAAAAAAACTACTTATGTCTACGTATTTCAAATTTAAAAACATTTCTATCATATACCCAATGAAACGACGACGTCAAGATAATGGTCGTGCGTTAAGACGTCATCAGTATTTAAGCTGCAGAAATTAACGTGATAAAGCATTGAAGAAATCGTTATTAACCGTCGAGAGTTTCCTAGTAGCCAATACATCAAAATGCGCTTTTCTTGGTAGTTTAGCGATGTTTGCGAACTTCCGTTCTGTTCGCATCAGTTAATGAAGAGAAACATTGAGTTACTTGATACATGTACAATGTTTAAAGAAAAATGGCAATTCTTAAGTAGCAAAGCTAAAATAGTTTAAGTGATAAGACAATGTGTTAATGTGTTCCTGTGATAAGTAAGCCTAAAACAGGAAGATACTGTAAGATTTGTAATTAAGAAGACAATGCGTTTACGAAAAATGAGGAATATAATTTAAGATTGATCGGGAAAACAATTTTTTGATAATGTTCCTTCTGTCGTAATTAGTGTACTGTGCCACTTCGGCCATAAAACATACTAATGATTGCATAATGGAAAATATCAAACTTTAAATTTACTTTGTTCATTTTAAACACTCATTGTTATGTTTGTTCTGGAATATTATTAAGAAATTATTATTTAGTGGTGATATATCGTACAATTTATTTTATATTTGACACGCACATATTTGCAAAAATAATCGGCGTTGCGTTTTTAACACTTAACATAAACTATTTTGTGAGTACAAATATTGCAAAAATAACAATACACTATTTTTGAAAGTCATTATTTCGCAGCAAGTCCTCGATTACAGAATAATTCGTCGGTATGTACGTATTTGGGATCTTTATTTGTTCAAATATCATTCTTAAGTGAATTCAGTAAACAGTTCTATACTTTGATATGACTATAAGTATAGGTTATATCGAGCTCTAACTTCGCGACCCGAGCGTTAAGCTCGTCTTAAGGTTGCAGGAATGCCCATTCACTAACAGTAAGAAAACGATGTTCTCGAATTTTGCGCTGGTTACCGGTTGGGCAAAGCATAAGGCAATATAATCACGGGAAAAAATCTGACCGGTAAAAACTTACGACAAAGTATTGTTTAGTCAAAGTTTGTTTTTGGCCTTATTTTTTATATATCCCTAATTGCAACAAACATTTATCATTTACATGTGACCTTATAATTTATTATAAATTGCAAAATGTAATTATCGCAATAACTTGATTTTTCTTTAATTGATTCACGATAATTGTAAAGTTTTTGGCTATATTAACTATACAGATTGTTAGTTTATAGACAGATTATGAGTCATTGGTTTAAAAGCATAAATGACTGAAATTTCATGTTTTAGAAATTTTATAGACAATAATTTTCTCAAAGTAACTACTGGTTATTAGCGTATTATTTTTTAATACACAGTAATCTAAGAGTTTCAATAAAGAGAAATTTACTCTTTTTCTCCACAGACACGCCTTCTTACCCATGTGAGACCAGTGTAGATCCAGATCAGCTGGCACATCTTTGCCATCTGATCAGGATCTGCACTATTCACGTTTTGGTCAGAAATAACCTAATAAATCAAAAAGTGAACATAACAGATCCTGATCAGACATCATGGATGTGCTGGCTGATCTGAATCTACACAGTTCGTCCATGCCATAAAAGTATGTACATTAAGGAAAGGGTTAGGTCCACATAATATTATCAGTTATCAGTTGGGACCAAATTTTGAACCAGAAAGCAGACTACATGTTTACCAAGGATAGCATCAAATATCAGTTAGTGCTCATTTTGGGAATGTAAAGTGTTCTATTATTACCATATTTTCTGTCATGTGCTCATTTCATTGGTTTTATAATCAAAATATGTGTGTGAGGTACATTTATAATCAAATACACTATATAGGTCTGTTTTGTTTTGTTTTATTTTTGCAATTTTGTGAAATATGCATGTTGTCACTAAATTTGCTATTCATCAAAACGTTGTGTTTTAGAAAATAAAAAAATCAAAGCTTTTATAATCATTTTAATAGCTAAAACATAATTGTAAATTGCTGTGAAGAGGAAGAAAACATTCTTGCCATGTCAGTGAGAATTTTGGCCTCTTTAAACACATATAAAGATCTGAAAATACTTGGATTTGCTTAAGCTGGACTTTTACCCAGAAAACTGGAAGTTGCACTAATAATACATTAAATACAATGATTTTTCTATTGTATGTTTATTTTTCAGCAATTAGAACAGTAGAGAAGTCTACATTTTTAGAGAAATTTACCATTTTTACAGTAGTTCTGCCTACATTTCTGCAATTGAAAATATAAAAACAAGAAAATACCATCTGGAATGAGCTTCAAAATTTAAAATGCACATTTTCCAGTCTGTAAATCACTTGTATTAAATATTAACCATACAGAGATCCAAAAGTGGTAATGAATAATGGCATTATTTATTGCCAATTAATGTGTTCCCAGGTTTACAAGTTTTCAACAATAATTTGAGTTTTCTAAACATTGTTATTATACATTTTAAAAAATGGACCAACAACATTTTTAATACATGATTTGATTGGCAACCACAATTCAGTTGGTAAAGAATATATATATAAAGAAGCAGTTTGTTTCAAATTAGTTACTAAGACATGTAAAGGAGTGTTACATATGGTTAATAAGTCTGCATGTTTATGTTAAATTGATTGAGATTATTTAATCTATTTTGGCCCAATAGCTGAACTATTTTTCAACTTATATCATGAATACCTCTAGCATGCACATTTTAGTAACTTGGTTCAAATATGTACCATATTGTCACAATATTTTGCACACAGCATCTGTAGCTTCATAATCACTGTTGCAAATAACTGAACATTCCTATGGCCTTGTCACAAATTTTCAACAATGGTTAAAAGGAAACCATTTATACAGTCTGTAATTTTCGCCAGTAACGGTAGCTGTGTATTTATCGAAGATTATTCAGAAAAAAGGTAAGTTAGTCAAAATAAACCTGATATTTCATTGTGGAACCATATAGCAGACGTTTGAAAATCCGTGTAAGGACGATTGGTTGAAAATGTGTCTCTCTGGATGTATTCGTAAGATAGCTAAGCTTGTTTGTAAGAAAGAATTACTTATTACTGAAATGGCTCAACCTTAATTTTAACTTCGCTTTGGAAGGCAGTTTCTTATGAGATTCTAGAGATGTGACTTTATCTATTTTAGCATTTGCTGTTTTCTTCAGAATACGTGAAGTACTGGGTATCAAAAGGTCGGACATTTAGTTTTTCTGAAACTTTTTGTGGACTTTTATATTTTATATTTCTAATTGAAAACAGATGTTTAAGAGCAGGCAAAAGTGTAATTGCTAGAACAGGAAGTTATAATGTCCGGTTAGACTTTTATAACGATATTTAATTTGTTCTAAAATTTTGAAATAAAAATCGAAATTCTTTTTTAGATCACTATATTTTTGGTAAATTTTGCAATGAAGGCTTTCTTAGAGAATGTAATTAACAGCTTTCTTATTCAATCTTTAATGATTTTTCAAAGCAAAAACTGAGATTTTCAATGTATGATAAGAATAACTTTGGATTACATTTGTTTTCGGTCTGGAGAAGCTACGGTGAGGGCAAATAATAAGACTATTGAGAGACTCCCAGTGACATGGTAAATGCGAAAGACAGCTTGTACGCAGACTTTTAGTATCGCTGACTTTGGATTTGTAATGTTGTAATATTATCTTTTAATTTAAGCATTACTGAGAAAATGTTTTCAATTTTAATATCATCGACTTAGAAATTATAATGTTATTGAATAGAATATTATAGGAAGTTACATAGTTGAACGTAACGATCACTAAATGTAAATTTTATTCAAGAGTTATTTTATTTCAAGATAACACTGAGTGCTTTATGTTGAAATTGTGCCTGGCGTTTACATACAGATGACGTTAGTTTGTGATTTATGGTGTGTTTGATATGTGTCTTGTAATCATTGATGTGTGATCCGTGGTTTCTGGGTTGTAATTGTGGTTGATGCTCGGTCTCTGGTGCTGTTGTGTCAAATAAGCAGTTTAGTTGGTTTATGAATATTCAGTTGCTTTAAGATCACTTTATTTTTGTAAATAATGCATTTATGGCTTTTAAGATGATGTAATTAACAGCGTCTTATTAAATCTTTAATGATTTTTCGAAGCCAAAGCTGACAATTTCAGTGTAATGATAAGAATAACTTTGGATTATTGTTTTTTCGGTCCAGAGAAGCTACGGTGAGTGCAAATGATAAGACTAGTGAGATACTCTCAGTGACATGGTGAATGCAAAAGACACCTTGCAGGCAGACTTTTAGTATCGTTGAGTTTGGATTTGTAATGCAGTAAATACTATCGTTTGAATTATGCATCGCTGAGAAAATGCTACCAATTTTAACTTCATCGATTTAGAAATTATTATTATTTTAATGAATAGAATATTTTGGGAAGTTACATAGTTGAAAAGTAACGCTTACTAAATGTTTAACGTTTTTCTAGAGATGCTTTATTTCAAGATAACACTGAGTACTATTGGTGTGTGATACAGTGCCTATATGTGTTGTATTTGACACCAAGTTTATGTTGTATGTGTTTGAGAACACGGCCCCCGGTGCCGTTGTTGTGTGGCCCCCGGTGCCAAGTATGTTGTATGTGTTTAAGAACACGGCCCCCGGTGCCGTTGTTGAGTGGCCCCCGGTGCCAAGTATGTTGTATGTTATGTGTTTGAGAACACGGCCCCCGGTGCCGTTCTTGTGTGGCCCCCGGTGCCAAGTATGTTGTATGTTGTATGTGTTTGAGAACACGGCCCCCGTTGTCGTTGTTGTGTGGCCCCCGGTGCCAAATATGTTGTATGTTGTATGTGTTTGAGAACACGGCCCCCGGTGCCGTTGTTGTGTGGCACCCGGTGCCAAGTATGTTGTATGTTATGTGTTTGAAAACACGGCCCCCGGTGCCGTTGTTGTGTGGCCCCCGGTGCAATGTACGTTGTATGTTGTATGTGTTTGAGAACACGGCCCCGGTGCCGTTGTTGTGTGGCCCCCGGTGCAAAGTATGTTGTATACGAACTGTTGCTGTTTGTTTGCAGTGTCAGTTATGTAGCCTGTGCAGTTTTCTTGTTTGTTGAGTAAAATTGTAGCCAGTTTTTGCTGTCGTCTTTTATACGAACTGTTGCTGTTTGTTTGCAGTGTCAGTTATGTAGCCTGAGCAGTTTTCTTGTTTGTTGAGTAAAATTGTAGCCAGTTCTTGTTGTCGTCTTGTATATGTATATGTAAATGTGTCTGGTGTTTAAGCACACAGATGCCGTTGGTTTGTGATTACTTGTGTTAATTGTGTAATATGTGTTTGATATGTTCCCTGAACTCATTTATGTGTGGTTCGTGGTTTCTGTCTTGTATTTGTGTTTGATACACGTTCTCTGGTGCCGTTGTGTGTCAAATAAGTAATTTATGTGGTTTATGAATATTCAGTTGATTTGTAGATTGATGACACGATCCTGAGCCCTACTTTGGTGTAGACCTGGTGTTTACAAAACAAGTGCTAAAGATTGTTTTTGACAGTGGCTGAGATGTCCGTGATGGTTCCAGAAATATTTTGGTGAAGTTTTAAATGAGTAAATTTGTTTTCGTTTTTGTTGATAGTATGAAGTACAATCTTTTCAAAGGTTGAAACGACGCATGCATACGTTACAAGATTTGTGACAATTTCTTAAGATTTTATTTTTATAAAATGTAAATGCCTTTCAACTACAGTGCTCATCAGTTGACTCTCTTTGTTTGATTCGATATAACCGCTGAGTACTACGACCTAATCCTAGTTTTTGTTTGTGTTTTTACGTATTATGAGATAAGGAAATAATTAATTTACTCACGTTAAAGTGAGTAAACTTTATTTATTTTACATCGATTGCGAAAAAAGTTATTCCAACTTATATTAATCAAGCTCGATGACTGCTTCCTGGGTTTCCAACCAGTAGTCGCGCCGAATGTGGATTGAAGAAACTGCAGACGAACCTAATCCCTGGTGGGACTCGAACCCGCAGTCTCCGGATCTGGAGTCCGACGCTCAACCCCTAGACCACTGATCTTCCACAGGACTAGGATTAAAAGCACACGTGACACATGCTTGAAAATGTGAAAGATGAAAGAAGATTAAAGATAATGTTTCAATAATAAAATAGATTTTAATTGTTTCTTCTTTAACAAAAGGCATAAAATGTAATTACAAGCCGAGTCTAATGAATGGTGTTATTGACAAATTGCAATCTTTTATTAGGAGTTTAAAAGCACAAGCTAAACATATATGAATAATTTCCAGAAAATGCTAATGTTCAAGTGTCAGTGATAAAGTTTGTATTTGTTATCAAAATTTGTTCTAAGTCCTAAATCATATGTCCAAAGTGGTTTTAAACAAGGTTTAAAAATGAGGAATCTATATGAAAATAGGTGCACACAATTTACTTATCAGTAAGTATAATTAAACAGTTATATTTGCCGATATCAACGAGATGCAAAAAAACATATAAAACAAAATACATGTATCAACTAATAAATAAATTATTTTTATTCTTAAATTCTGTTTACAATGCTTTCCGAAATTATTTGTCTTTTACTTTTTGAATGTGTTTAATATTTATTTTTTTTATTTTAAATGTTTAATGTATTTATTATTTACAAGAATTATTACTTTTCAGTAATTTTTTTTTATATTTTAGGCACAACACTATTATTACATTTTAATGATCCGAAAATGTAAGTAAGTGACAATAGATGAAACGGGAACAGTGAACGCAACAATGCAATAAATATGAATACACTGCAGTATAAACCTTTCTGTTTATTGTTATCTTTTTAAGTCTCATTTTCATTTAAGTATGATGAAGAAATCGAAAAGAATCTAACAAAAAGACAAAGGAGTATAATCTCCTAAGGATTAAATGCACACTTGTTTGCATTAGCGAAGTATATATTGAAAGAAAAGATATGCTAATCTGTTTGAATGAAAAACAATTTTCATTGTATATTCTTTAACATTGATTGTATATGAATCCCTGTGATTGCAACAATGTACTAAAAACGAATACGCGAAGTGTCAGTCACAAATATATATAATTTGTACTGAAAATGTTTTTTTGGCATTGACAAAGTTGTGACTTGAAGTCATCCTTGTTAAAAAAATGAATGTTAAAATACATTATGGTTCGAATATACAGATACTGTTACTGTTAAGTAAAACTGTAGAATACTGGAATACGAGATAGAAGGTCAAATATTTATGTTAAGTGTTTACTTCTACCGAAAGACATACGTATTGTTATTTTGTCAAATTTGAATATCACAGTTCAATATGAAAACATATTTATAATCATGTATTCATGGTTAAAAGATGCAAAGAACGTACTGAAAACGAATAATCTATTCAGAAATTAAGAAAGATAAAGTATTGTATATTCTTTTACGATTCTGGAATCTCTCTGACTGCATTAATCAACTAAGCTGCTTCATTTGTATATTAAGGGACAGACCTGGCCTTGAAATGCGGTATTAAGTTATTTCTAAAATATATAGAACATAAAGAGTGAGCATCAATTGAATAGATTATATTAAAAAGTTGTATTTTTATTGTTGAAACGAAGAGATGATTTCTATGAAGTCATTACAGATGAAACACAAGATATCAACACATGAATTATCACCAAGTAAATACTTCCGAAAATGGTAAAGTGAAACAACATTTAAGCGAAAATCAAAAATCATTGAAAATGAGTTATCTATGAAATTAATGGGAATAGGAAAGTGGGAGTGTTACAAGATCTCGCATTTAAAGTTAAATATTGACCGATGCTATCATTCAATGATTAAGTATATTATTCTACAATTCTTGACAAACACAAATATATATCCCGGAAAACACTCAACTCTTACGAAGTATATCTAAAATGAATTACTTTTCACTTCTAGCAGAAAAATTAACAACTAGTTATTTACACACTGAAGAGAGAAACTATATCGATGCAGAAATCGTTGTATCAATATTAAATATTATGTTTTTAAATAACCATCTGCGTCTTGTTTTAACCAAGGGGGAACTGCACCTATTTCAAATAACTGATCATGAAAAATATATAAGGAAATAAATAAAATGAAAAAAAAAAAGTTGCAATAGACAGTAAATATTTTAACGGACCAAAAAACTTTTAAAAAAATCAACCTTATAACAAAACTCAATAAAAAGTGAAATAAGCATTTCCAGAATCGCCATACTAAGAACAGTATTTAAAAAAGTGCAAGTCTTGCTTTATCACAGCCTTCGTTCGACAACTAAATACTGTTTTTTCAATTATTTCATTTAAATGGCTATAGTAAAACGAGTCGTTTTCTGGTTTAATACGTTGAGTTGCACCTTGTTTAATTGCTAAGCATTGTAGATCCGCGCCGTCTGCATTAGATTTACACACAGTTTATGATTCAGTCAATACATTTCTTCAAAACACCCAATTGCGCAATGGATTAAACTGGTTTAAATCGATATAAAGTAGAGTCCACTTCATAAATTAAGTGAGTATAAGAGTGAATAAAGCTCACTTTAACGAGTCTATGCAAAGCTTACTGCAATGAGTTTTTATTGGTAATAAATGTAAATCCTTTTATCGTTACATCTATCGCGTTTGTTCAACATTAATAATAATAATAATAATAATAATAATAATAATAATAATAATAATTATAATTATAATAATAATAATAAACAAGGTTAAGTCGTTAAATATAAAAGGATAGTGTTAATCCCCTTATCGTCCGTCAGCGGGAAAATATATCTTAATTATGTCATAAAACTGGTTTGAGTGTGAAGTATGCATGAGTGAATGGGTGGTCACATGACATTTCCCGCTCTTTAGTTTTCTTGCTTTTTGACTTTAATTTCTAAGGCAGTCACTCTGTTGTCTCTGTTGAGATAGGTTGAAAAACCTGAAAACACTTAGTTATAACTCTGAAAAGAGATAAATTTATTAGCATTCATTTTTATGTTCAGCAGTTCTGGTAAGTTTGTTTTATTTTACTTTTAATATTTGTAATTTGTAATTGTATTTGAAATTATATTTGTATTTACAATGAAATGCATTTGAATTTCAATTATATTTGTTATGAATATTGTAATTGTGATAGTGTAACTTTTGTTTGTTTGTTTCAGACTTCATACTAAATAATAATAAAACACGGAACTGCAATTCAGAGTTGATTAATTAGCAGAAACCCTGGTTACAATGGCTCCCCGACGGGGAATCGAACCCCGGTCTCCCGCGTGACAGGCGGGGATACTTACCACTATACAACTTTGTTACATGTTACAAACCAGGCAAGCAAAATTCTGATGCTGATGGTCTTAGTCGACGTCCCCATTTATTTTCTGATGTTGTTAAGGCTATTTGTTTTGCTGCAACAGTAAATGCTCCTTGTGTTTAGAGTTTACCACTGGGTCCAGATTGTCAACAGACCATTGATAATCTCCCAATGTCGGACAATTTTATACAGGTAAATTGGACTGTTGATCAAGCCAGTGATCCAGATTTGTCCAGGGTTATTGACCTACTGAGATGTGGTTCTCGCCCCAGGGAGGAGAGGAAGAAGACCCCTACTGTGCAGTGACTCCTAAGGGACTGGAGTAAACTTTACCTAGAAGATAACGTCCTGCACAGAACCGCATCTCAGGACGGTCAAAACATTGATCAGGTTATCATCCCAGAATCTTACAGATTTCTTGCGTTAACTGGGATTCATTATGACATGGGTCATCCCGGGAACGACAAGACTCTTAGGTTAGTCCGCCAACGTTTTGATTTGCCTGGCTTAGAGAAAGATGTTGCTGATAAAGTCAACAATTGTAAGCGGTGCATTTGTCGTAACACCGGTGGTCCCAGCCGTAGAACTCATACCCATCAAAACCACACTAATGCAGTTAGTCTGCATGTCGATTTTTTGTCCCTTCAAAGGGTGGGTATGAGAATGTGCTTGGCTTGTTATCACTGATCACTTTACATGTTATGCCAAAGCAGTTCCTTGCAAAAATCAAACGGCAAAAAAACCACGGCCAAAGCTCTTTATGAGAATTTTATTGTTCATTACTTATTCCCTGAACAGCTGCTTAGTGACCAAGGTCGTAACTTTGAGTTAAAAGTCATAAAAGAGTTATGTAAATTGGCCCACACCAAGAAAAGCCGTACCACGCCTTTTCACGCAATGGGCAATGGAGGTTGCGAACGTTTCAATCGCACTCTGTTAAAAATGTTGTGGACCCTCACAGAGGACCAGAAAGGAAATTGAAAGGATAATGTTCCTTCTCTAGTCCAAGCATATAATGCTACCAAGAGTGAGGCGACAGGTTTTTCAACCCACTTTCTCATGTTTGAATGGTACCCAAGCCTATCCATAGATGCGTTTCTTGGAACTGGATCTCAGAATGAGAAGGTTACCACTCCAACTACATACATTGAGAAATTGCGTGAGCGCATGCAATATGCATACAAGGTGGCAGGGGAGACATCCCAAAAACGTGTGAACATAAATAGCAGAAATTACAACCGCCGAGTGATTGAAAACAGAATTGAAATGGGTGACACTGTTCTGGTTCAAGGTCAACCTGCAAGGGAAACAGAAACTTGCGGACAAATGGGGATCAGACCCATATGTGGTCCTGGAAATCCCTTCCAGTGACACACCGGTCTATAGGGTCCAGTTGGAGTCCAGGAGAGGGCCAGTAAGGCCGCTACACAGAAACTTACTTTTACCCTTTCATTCAGTTCCAACTGGAGAGCAAGCTCCTGTTTCTTGTTCTAGTCGCAAGATGAGAACCAGACAACAGCAACAGGATTGCCAAACCCAGAACCCAGACAACCAGCAGAGTCAGACACCAATTCGGATTCACAGGATGAATCGGCAATTTATGTCATACCGCAGAAACGACATCCGGCTCCCATTAATGTTAATTCCTTAGTATCCCCTTTTCACTTGCATTTCAAAATAGAACTCACAGTGTACTTGACAATCAGAAATCACAAATTTGAGGTTCTAAGTCCCATGAGTCTTTGGGCAGCTCTCTTTCTTCATTTCAGACTCCATCTATTTCTAAATTTGGTATTTCCTCCTCTATGTCCAGTTTTTCTGGATTCTCTACATACCCAAGTTGTTAGCCTCAAGAAATTCATACTGTGGAGAATTCCTTGGAAAACCCACAAAACATAGCCACTGATCAGCGGCAGAGACCACAACGCTTGCGAAAGCCACCTGAGAGATATCGCAACTGGGCAGTTTAAACCATAATTCAGTGTCTGTGTATCTTTTAAATTTGATACCACTCAATTTGACTACTGTAAGGTGTTGTTGTTTTTAAATAGTTTGAAACTGTTTATAATGCATTTTTGTTACTAAATTTGAACACATGAAATTTAGTAATTGGAAATGTCGGGAGACATTTCAACCTGGAGAGGAAGTATGTAACCAGTGTCTATTTTAACAATTCATTCCATCAGTCTTTATTTGTTTACTGTCATGTCCTAGTTACAGTCATGTCCTAGATACTGTCCTGTCTTGTCCTAGATATTGTCCTGTCTATTGTGTGTTAAATATATCTTAATTATGTCATATGACTTGTAAAACTGGTTTGAGTGTAAAGTATGCATGAGTGAATCAGAGGTCACATGACATTTCCAGCTTTTTTAGTTTTCTTGCTTTTTGACATTAATTTCTTAGGCAGTCCCTCAGTTGTCTCTGTTGAGATAGGTTGAAAAACCTGAAAACACTTAGCTATAACTCTGCAAAGAGATAAATTTATTAGCATTCATTTTTGTGTTCAGCAGTTCTGGTAAGTTTGTTTTATTTTACTTTTAATATTTGTAATTTGTAATTGTATTTGAAATTATATTTGTATTTCAATTATATTTGTTAGGAATATTGTAATAGTGATAGTGAAACTTTGGTTTGTTTGTTTCAGACTTCATACTACATAATAATAAAACACAGAATTGCAAATCGGAGTTGATTAGCTAATTAGCAGAAACCATGGTTACAAAAAAATGGTTTAAAAAATTATCAGTTTCAAAAAAGACACCACAAACATTTAACAAACATAAGAACCCAAGAGGTTACCGCCTTGGAACGGTCAAATCAAATGTACATGTTATCTTGATTATGGAGACCGTGCTTTCAAATGCAATCGACACTGGCTGTAATTCGCTTGAGAAATCGTCTTAGGTTTTATCTGATTGCACCAATATCTCTTGTGTTAATCACATTTTCTCTGCATTTACCTTAGCAACAAAACTGAAGTGTCCAGGGCTGTTAAGATCACCTTCACAGTATACAAGTTCCAATGCAAAAGTGTTAGTGCTTGAGTTGAGCTCGAAGCTGAGAAAATTATCTTGTAAATAACATGTGGTCGCGATAAGTATTTAAGTTGACATTGCAGTTTCTAGCGTGTGCACATATTAAACTATGTTAGCCAGAGTTGACATTCTGCTGCGTAGGTAATGTTATCTTCTGGCGGGACAGTCTTTCAGAGCTTTCTGTACTATGATTAAGGGATGTCGTACAGTTACCGCACGCACATAACAGCGACGATTGTATTCGTTAAACTAGGTCAACAGGTGACATTCATGTATGATTGTTCGAATGTTCTTAACTGAAAATGTAGTTTTATAGCTTTCAAATGCAATGAGTTTACTTAGTACATTTCAAATATATATGCAATATCTGCTAACATAACTAGGGACAATATATCACACATAGCGCAAGTTTCTTTTTAGAGCGCGTGTAATTGTTCTTTTTATAAATGGTGTGGAAACCAGCTAGCAAAATCGAGATGATAACCGAGGATTATATTCAATCCTTTTTTTCCTTTATGCCAATTTTCTCAATATGATGGAGAAATAAATAATTTATGGACCATAATATCGACACTACTAAGCAACTGCACGACTTTTTATTCACAAAATTAAAATATAAGAAACAACTCTTAATTTGATTTTGATTCAAAATTAGTTTTAAAATACTTTGAAGATGAAAGAATCAAAAATAAAAATGTTCTCTTCAGAGTATTATGCCTATTAATTAAAATAAAGTAAAATAATCTTAAATAATATATATAACAAAAAATAGTATAAATTATGTTATATAAAACACATAAATAAAAAAGGTAGAGAGTTGCAAAAAAAAACTTGGACTTATTTTTACCACGTGCAGATTAGAAGTCAGCGATCTTTCCATTGCGCCACGAAGACAAATTTACGTAGTTGTCTTTATTTTTATACAGCCTGCAGTCAAATTATCTGAGTATTACATTAATAAACCTCTTTGGTAAATCGGTCGTCTATTACGTCACTCTCAAGTTATCTTTAATCAATAATATAATTATTATATAAGGAATAACAGGTTACTGTGTTTTGATAACAAGTGACAAGGCTGATATGGTCAACGGAAAGGCGAGGTTTTTGTTAAATAACAAGCAACATAACTAGAAACTATTGATAAAATTAATGAAACATTGCACTGTTTTTCCTTATTTACGCTTGCGGCCAAATAAACGTTCCAAATTAAGATATAGTTAGAATAATAAATAATAGTGTCTTTAGCTGGGAGCGAACCCGCACCGTCACGGCGAGAGCGCCTAGCCCTGCAATTCCTACGACGCAACCAACTGAACATGGGCAACGGGTTATGTTATTTTACTGATAACAGTACTGACTAAATAGTATGTTATTATATACAGGTTAATCAGTACAGTCAAGAAAATTCTGGAACGTTATTTTTTTATATTAAATAACTATCTCATATTGACCCAGCATTTCTCATATTGGCCCATCAATTTCGTCCAGTTTAGTCTTCATTAGTTGTGTGATTTCAGTCTGTTAATTAATAAAATTGTCATTAATCAAATGAATCGGGCAGTCACACTAGCCATCGGCTTTGGCATCGGGCTTATATGAATACCCTCGACCCGATCACAAGGCCTATATGAATTCACTTGGTAAATAACATTATAATATATTTAAACTTGGCTAGTGCGTGCACATTTGGTCAATGTATAGTGAAAAAGGTGTTTGAAACAAAAACAAGTAACCTCATAAAATGATCCTACCTGCTACTATAGTCCCAGCTGAAAGAAGTGCACAGCACACAACCGCATGAAGCGGCTTCATCTTGGTAGACTGTCTGATCATACAACAAATTTCGATTATAATTAGATATTGAAACAGCGAGCAACCTCCGTAAACATCAGTTGCACTGCAACTCCTCACAAGGCGCCGATCACCTTTTATATAATGCGACTGTACAGTCAGAACTGCCGCTCCAATCTGTAATTGCAGCGTTCAACTTGAAGGCGTGACTAACTATGAAAAGCTTTCTGTCAATTAAATTTTCCTTCTTTTTCTCAGTCGCCGCACCTAGCTTTTGATGTTCAAATTCACACCGTTCAACCCGTTAACTGGAAAGCTGAGAAATTAGATTGTGAAAATTTACTGGAGTCGACACCAAGTGAGTTAAGTCGTATTTTTCGCACGTTAAGCCGAAGTTTCGATTCGGAACTGGTATGTTTAGTTGCAGAAAAGAACAGCGAATCTTGGCATAAAAAAATCGAACGCAAAAGTGTAATATCTTAGAAGCAAACTGTGTGTAAAGTGGTTTTCCTGTTAGTTTTTGTGTTTGGTGAGAAATATCGCCCTTTTTTTTTACAGCGATTGAAACGAGTTTAGTAACAAAAACATAAACAACCATCATTTACATGTAGTCAGGCCAATTTTCACTGACTAAATTTTTGTTCCAAAATATCAACAGCGTTTTTAAGCTGACATGGTGATTTAAAATGGAAAGTCCGATTAATTTTTCAGTTGTTAACACTGAAATCAGATACAAATCATTCAACGTTTACCATGAAATCAGATTTAAGAAAACTATGTGTTGATTATTTATTTAAAAAAATAATATAAACACTCTTTATTATCGAATTTTCGAACACTTGTTCTTTGTCAAGAAAAATACAGAAATTATTGCGTTTCAAGTGACATCAATGTTGACACAACAATACGCTTTCAACATGGATGTCACTTAAAACGCAATAATTTCTGTATTTTTCTTGACAAAGAACAAGTGTTCGAAAATTCGATAATAAAGAGTGTATATTATTTATAAATTATATAACTGACTTCCCTTTTGAAAGATTTTACGTAATTGTAAAAAATAATAAATATTTTCCGGCGGTGTATAGCAGGATTTATCACAGGGCGTCGTTCAGACGCGTAAGGATATATTACGACGGACGTAGCCCCGAGTGATATATATCTACGTATCTGAACGACGCATCAAGCACCCAGTCATCTTTCGAACCGTAACATATAACAACGGAAATGACGTGACTTCGTTACAATGGCGCGTTAAAGTCACCCTAACGTGTCCACAATATAGCGGAAAATATTTATAGTATTTGATGTAAGTATATATAATGAATATTATTCTATTAAAATGGTATCACCATATTACACGCAGGTTAAAATTTCGCGTATTATAAGGTATCTTAAATGTACAAAATAAAATCCCAGCGAAAAATACAATTTTATTCTGACGGGTATTTACCCTGCCCAATCGCTGTTATACATCTAGTGTTAAAAATTTATCACTGTAAATTCAATGGGAAAATGTCGAGTCGTGTTAGAATGCGTTTTCTGTGACACTGTTTCTTGGTTAAGGTACTTTGCTGGCCTTCGTGTGCATGCGCCAATTACCATAAAGTGACCAGTTGTCGCAAAAGTAAAAAAGTAATTAATTTGAACATTTTTGTTGTGATAAGTACACATAGAGCAATTAAATCATTAATAAATTAATAAAAAAAATTATAATTTCGCCGAAGCTTTTACATATTGTGTTCGCGACAATCACCGTTATCACAAGTTGGAGAGATTTTTTTTTTCACTTCCGTCGATGCACATTTTGATTAGGCGAATGCTTCAAACAGTTCTTGAGTTTAGATGACCGTGGCTTTCGTAAAACGGTCGAGCTTTGTGGAAAGATCAATACTTACCTTCGTTACTTGAACTTTCCGCAAAAATCGATTTTTCACAAATTAAAGAAACAGTCACCAAGGTCAAGCTGTTGCCAAGGACGATGTCGACAATTTTGACATCATTTCTAATTTCTCATGGAAATTTTACAAAAATCAAGGATTTTGAACCGAATTCACTTGACTTCCATAATTAATTAAGGGTAAATTCCCTCCGTTTGTTGCTTTTGATGTTGGAAATTGGGAATAGATCAGCAGAAGAGTTCAGATCTGCAGTTTGGCTATAGCTTGTCCCAACCCATTTGTGACCTCCTAAAAAGGCGTTTCTTTCTTATAAGGCCAGATAAAATAAATTATTAGATTCTCATCCAGATTTTTGGGAAAAAGGGCGGGCGGAAACTTTTTAATTTTATTTTTTATTAACGATATACCTGAGAACAGAAGTAAAAACTAACTTAAAATTTTGAGACAATGGCATTTATAGTTACCAGAACCTTTGGTGTAGAATATTCGTACATCTTTTCAATTTCTTCCAAAAAATCAGGATAACAACTTACCAAAGTAGCAGGTTGGTGCCTATTCTTGCTTGAAAAGCCATACCAGTCTTTAATAGTTATATATCCGGATGGTCGAAAACCTGTTCGGTTTGGAAAAGAATAGGTTCCGATGTTTTTCCAATAATTTTGTTTTGGGGCGGGTGGTTTTGGACAGGGGCGGGAGGGGATGAGAATCTAAAATATTTTTTTCTATTGCCTAAAGCAACAAATCTTAAAACTAATACCTGTTCTGTGAATTAAAAAAAGTCCTATGTTGCATTATCATGGATTTTTCTTTAAAACTGATCACAATCACAAAGCTTAATTTTCCTATGGCAGGTTGCATGTTGTTTACAGTATTGACCTCCATTTTGTGTGGTAACATGTGACGTCATCGCGATTAAAACAGAGCGGGGAAATTCTTAAACGTTTTTTGACTGTCAAAATTTAATATCGACTTACGAACAAAACAAAATACCTAATTTGTTTACAATTCAAAATTTAATTTAATCCCCCAATCATTCTTTTCCAAAATACAATACAATTTATTATAGTGTAAGCTAATTACAGACATGTTGTATTACTCTCGTTATAACGGATGTATAAACACGATAAATCACATGTGAGAGATCATGGTTCTTGATTAATAATTATATCGTTGTTATAATAATCATCATTAGCGATATGTTGTTTAATTATAAATACATTTTCGTTAGCTTACAAGGACTGCTGCATACGACAGGACCTTCAATGACGTTCACAACGACGATGAATATTTCGTTTTTTTTGTTTACCAGTCAAAAATTGCTTTTAGGAAAATATTTTCTAAGTGGGTAACACCATGTTTCAGATAATGAGGATATAAAGAAGTGTATTTAGTCTTGTATAAAAATATTAAAGTAATAAAGTTCGGTACATAATAGCATGTAGAGTTGTAATGACGCGGTAATGTAATCTGGCGACTCGACGCTCCACAATTCTTCTTATTGCATCACGATTTAGTTCGTTTTCAAGTGATATTAAATATCTCTCGGTGTATAACATGTACAACTGAAATGTTTTGTTGTTCATATTACCCTGCCTTTCTTCTGATTTGATGGAAATATCGTTGCACCAGACGAACATTGGCGCCGAAATACTGAGATAATTGCTGTCATCCATCTGTCGTTCGCGGTATCAGTTTTATACCTTCGGGTTGATATCTTCGCAGAGTCGAATGTCAAATTTAAATAGTAGATGAGAAACAGCGAATAATTGTTGTTGTTTTTTTTAAATGTTTTTATAAACCAATAACGCATTCGTATGTGCCTCTATAGCATAGTTTGTGAGTTGAACGTAACAAAACCATTGCGCCCTGTACAGCCGTTATACAAATATTAACAAGGCCTTACGGCGACCATCATTTTTCTTCACGACGGGACAATACCGGGTCGCTTCCTTTGAGAATGTGATGGACAGCGTAATATCGTTTAAACAGTAAAAATAGTTAAATGTCCCGATTTTCTGCCCAAAACGGATGAAAACTGTTAAAAAAGGGCTGTTCCAGGAAAAAAATGTTTGAGGGGGTCGGAACAGAACTTAAAAATAGGGGATGTCAAATCACCCTAACCAATAGAATTGGAAAATGTCAAAGACCTACCACCATCGCATTATTATTAATATTTATACTTCCACCCTTGCAATTTTACCCTGGCTAACCTGGTACCCTTCGCGAACGGCACTACGCCGCGGTCACGGCATATGCAATTCTTTTAACCGGCATAACGGGTATCAATATAGGAGTATTATTTAAAAATCTAGCCAGAAACTCTGCAATTTTCTTACCTTACCCCACAAAACTTTCTATACTTACACCGGTTATGCCGGTTAAAAGCGTTGCATAGGTCGTGATCGTGGCGTAGTGCCGTTCGCGAAGCGTACTAGGTAAGCCGGAGTGAATTTGAAGTGAAATTAACGACTGATCAAGTTTTTACACTTATACATTTTAACCTTGAAAGATGAGTAAAATACATATTTAATCAATCTATCTCTATCTCTTCAATAAGTTTTTCATGCTTGTGAAAAGATACATTTTGGTTATACTGAAATCTGTACCACAAAAAAACCCCAACAAAATCTGCGAATTTTCAATAGTTACAGTAAAACTTAGAAAACTCGAGCATCGAAAACTCGAGCACTCGGGATAACTCGAAGTAGTTTTGCTGGTCCCGGCAAATTTCTTATATATTCTATATAAAAGTACCATGGAAAACTCGAACTTCAAAAACTCGAAATCTCGAGGACAGATGTCGGTCCCTTCAAGCATAGTTCTTCTTTGTTTACAATGGAAAACTCGAGTAATAAACGTCCTATACATTTTTCGCACCTCTTAGGAGTAATAGGTAAACGGTGACGCGTAGTTTTCACGCGTTGTGACGGGTTATTTTGCCAGTTAATTGTCAATCGCTAGCGTCCAATGTGTTTTAATTGATACGATTATAAACAGGTTCTGATGAAAGAAAATAATTTATGATCACTCGGTAGGCGGCTTCGTTGAGAAGAAAACTATGTGAGAATTTAATTAGGATTAATTTTATCTCAAATTAAAGAATATGAAAAGTGGCAATTTGTATCTTTGTAAGTTGACGGGATCTAGTATTTTTTATGCGTATATAAAAATACGAACGCACCGTTTGTAAAGAATACTAGTTTTCGGACAATGTCAACACGAAATGTTTAAAACTTTAAAAGCTGTTTTTTAAACAAAATACAAAAACAACTTTTCAAACAGATATAACGGTTTAACAAAATACAATGTCAAATAAATCGTTTGATAATTATTAAGAGATGATATTCCGATAACGTTGTCAACAACAAGGTATAAAAAGGTGTTAAATGACTTTAGTGAAAAAAAATCGGATCTCATAAAGGAAAACCTCGAAAACTCGAGAACCATGGAAAACTCGAACATTTTCATAATCCCCCTGAGTATTCGAGTTTTCGAAGTTTTACTATAATTATTCACTAAAATAATTTTCACAAAGTGTATGTTTTTCAATAATTCAAAGAAGTGTTGAATAGCTTACGCGTTATTTAAAAGATCTAGATTAATCCAAAATACGGACAATGCATCATCATTTTGTTTCTTGCATCGGCGATTCAGAAATCGAAAACGAAAAACATAATAAACATATGACGTACAATCAAACTTCACGTAAACAATACGTCAGATATGTGCAATAAAAAGGCAGGATTTGCACAAAATGCACGCCTTTTGCGCACAGCACGTGGAAATTTACGTCTTGGGTGGTAAAATCTTTCTGTTTTCTTTTTGGTCAAGGAAAGATTCGCATAAATGGCGCGCTACTTGCAAGTAGAATTATGCATTTATCCTTAACCGATAAAAATGAAGCTATCAGCATTCATTTATTTAACCAATGACACAACAATCATTCATCCTGTTTTGAAAAAAACATTTAAAATTTAGACATTGTCGCATCCTTTCTGCATTTAAAATTCAGTTATCAATAAATTAATACAATGTACGATCTTTGACGACTAGACAGTTGTTATTTTTTCTGCGCTTCTTGTTTATTTTGAGTTTCCACGTTTAACTTAGTGTTCCGCACATGCAAAATACTGCATTCTACGTAAAAATACCGAAGGCCACAACATCAGTGGGACTGTCTATAGTTGGTAATGAATTTAATGCAAAGTTAGGTTGTTGATTAGTCGACAACATCTCAGAGTAGTTGTCAATTATCACTGACTTAGTACATCATTGATCTGAAACTTAACTTGCAAGCTTTAATCAATGGTTAAAGGTCCACTTGTGCTGTAGAATAACAAATAAGACATTTTAATTGTAAAAATATGAGATAGTTAAGTCATAAATATGCAGACTCTGCCAGGTCCTAACTAACCAACTTCAACTCCCTACTTTTTCTGTAATAATGTAGTAACAACATACACACCACATGCCAGCGGTTTGAGTCTGGCTAATAACTTGTTTTAAAATGGTCCATTGGTGAGCCACCTGCTATTTAAATATGACTAAAAATTGTCAGGAGGGCAGACCATAGATAAGGGGACAGAAAAATTATGCTGATGGCAAGTTTCACTCAAGCCTGAGGAACTGTTCAATATATGGAGAGATACTGTATATGCAAACACTTTATGTTTTCAGTTACCCAAGAAAGACCTAATTAGAGTTTTGTTCATAGTTCATACCTGCTAACAGAGGGCAGTTAAGTTAATATAAGGCCCAAGGCTTAGTCGTTAAAGAGTGGACTCATTCTTTCATTAAGAAAATAACAATAGACTTCATGCATTCTTTATTTAATTCTTACCAATCCTAATAATTACACGTTATGGTCAGGATATAAAAAATAACATTATCAGTACCATTAAGACATTGATTTTAATGTCTGGTTATTTATTGTAAATCTTTGTAATTGAATATAAGTAATAATTTATATATGAGTTACAGTATAGGAATTTGGAATGTTCTAGTATATTTTGTATATGTATTTTAACAAAAGAAGGAACACAATTTTAAAACAACTACAAATCATTGAAATGTGATTTTTTCAGATGTTTCATTCTGTCTCGGAATAATAATACATCGAAGTATCTTATCGTGTTTGATCAATTTTTGTTTTATATAAAGGCAGTTCTTTGATCAAGTAAATGTAAAAATAATATTTTTCAATCAGGTATAAAGCCAGTTTATGGCTATAAAACCACCAGATATCTATATGTACATATTACTGTGTTAGAAATATAAAAAGTCAATTATAACAAATTACATTCTTTTTTTACCTTTTTTTATTTAAATTATTACAGAGATATATTTTATTAATCTCTCCTTACTACCCATTTGATACATTTTTTATATGTTTAAAAGTGTATCTATGACTTTAAAAAAGACAAATGTGTCTAAGGTCTAAAACAAGACTTTGTCCCAGATGCCCCCACTGCTGCAACAACATTTGTAACAAAATTGTGTATCAGGTATTAAGATGTCGTTACCATGACTAGTAAATGAGGAGTAAGTGCCACAAAATTTTATGACAAACATAAACAAAGGGCCATAACTATGCTGGAAATGGTTGCAAGACTAATTGCTTTACAACAACCTTCACATCATGTCTAATCTTCTGTGCAAGTTTAAAAGAATTCAGTCACATAGAAAAGGAGAAGTTTATGCCTTAATATTTTATGACTGAATTTAACAAAGGGCCACAAGCCTGGTAAAAATGGTAGCAGGAAAAATCATTCTTCAAGACCATCTACACATCCTGGTAAAATGCTCCTACTTCTGAAGTTGTTAACAATAATTTCTTTACAGATGGTTCTTATGATAATTATACTTCATGGACCAGTCAAGACATTATTCAGG
This sequence comes from Corbicula japonica, assembly GCA_038501625.1. NCBI lineage: Eukaryota > Metazoa > Mollusca > Bivalvia > Venerida > Cyrenidae > Corbicula > Corbicula japonica. The sequence goes on along the minus strand of JAZAYU010000094.1, from coordinate 1,952,483 downwards.
CGCTCTCATTTTTATTTGATGATATTTATTTGAGATTTGGTACCTCTATTTATAAACAAGTAATAGGCATTTCCATGGGTACTAATTGTGCAACCCTTGTTACTGATCTGCTTTTATACTGTTGTGAAAGAGACTTTATGTTATCTCTTTCTACCGAACATTAAGATGATATTATTTTAGAGCTTTTAATAACACATCGAGGTATCTTGATGATTTATTAAATATAGGTAATAACCATTATCCATCACTGGTTAATAAGATTTATCCAAAAGAACTACAGCTTAATAAAGCGAACAGTTCAGAAAAGCAATCAAACTTTGTTGATTAAAATTTATCCATTGAAAATGGTTACGTAACTACTAAAATATATGATAAAAGAGATGATTTTAATTTTAATATAGTAAATTTTCCGTTTTTAGACTGCGATGTTCCTCGTGCAACATCTTACGGGGTCTATATGTCAAAGCTTGTTCGCTTTTCAAGAGCTTGCAACGATGTGAATGATTTCAATGAACGTAATCTGTGCATTACAGAAAATCTTTTAAAACAGGGTTATCTATATCACAAATTAAGGAAAACCTTTTGCAAATTTTATCGCCGATACCCAGATCTAATTCATAAATACAGGTGCAGTTTAAAATCACTATTGCAACAAGGTATTTCACAGCCAGTTTTATTATGGAGATTTAATTTACAAAATTAAGAAGATAAAATGGCAATTTTAATTTCTCCCGGTTATTCGTAAAAACCATCTGTAAATTTAAAAAGAAAGGTTACCAACATGATATTTTACCGCGCTCTGTAGGCCTGGTGATTAACCTATCTACAGTTGATCATTATGCTTACCTCTTTGTTTGCACGACGATGGCAGGGGTTCAAGATTTTATGAAGGTTTGTGGGGAAACTTTTTCTTAAAAGAACCTAGAAGCTCGATTTGTTTCTTTTATCCCGGTCATCGTGTTCTTGCTGATATTACTCCAGGTGCTCTGGTCTCGGTAAGATCATTGAGTACCCGCCCATTGGCTTTGCAGTGCTATAAGCTTCTTATGTTTTAAATGTTTGTGTGCTTTTGCATGAAATATTGTTGAGCCGATAGATGGGTTGGAGTTTTTCACCAAGACAACTTGTACTTGTTTTATGATACGAGAACCTGTTGGGGCAAATGTTAGGTTGGTGAACCCTAGAACCTGGTTTAAACCCCCGGTGGCAATTTATTTTGCCACTGACCGTTCCAAGGCGGTATCCCCAAAGGTTCTCTTTTCGTTAGTTGTTTGTGGCGTCCTATTTGAATTGACATACTTCTAACAAATATGCTCTCTCTCTCTCTCTCTCTCTCTCTCTCTCTCTCTCTCTCTCTCTCTTCCTCTCTTCTTTTTTTGCTGCGTGGGGAGGGTGTGTTTTGTGAGTGTGGCGATTCCTGATATGCATATATTACTTTTTTATGCCCGTTTTTCTCTTTTGTCCTTTGTTCTTGCAACTCTTGTTCGCTTGCACTGTTTATCACATTTTATCTAAGTCTCTGACGCCTGTTTTTCTTGTTGGACTTTTGTTCTTGTAATCCTTGTTCACTTGCACTGTTTCTCACATTTTCTATAAGTGCCTTAAGCCTGTTTCTCTATTGTCTTTTGTTCTTGTAAGTCTTGTTTACTTGCACGGTTTCTCACATTTTCTCTAAGTCTCTTTAGCCTGTTTTTCTCTTTTGTTCTTTAAGTCTTGTTCACTTGTATTGTTTCTCACATTTTCTCGAAGTTTTTAAGCATGTTTCTCTCTTTTGTCGTTTGTTCTTGAAAGTCTTATTCAGTTGCACTGTTTCTCACATTTTCTCTAAGTCTCTTAGGCCTGTTTCTCTTTTGTCTTTTGTTCTTGTCACTTTCTGACATTTCAGCTATCTTCCTTTTTCTATTTATTTGCTTTCTTTGTGACTTCTGATATTTGCTGCTTTTTGCAACAAACTGTTACTTTCATTATGTTTTTCTTCATCTTTTAGTTGCTTTTGGACACGTTTCATTGTTTGATCATGTACGTACATGTTAAACCAGTTTTTATCATGTATCTCGTTTACAAGTGGGAAACTTCGAACTTCACCATTTAAAATACACTGCCTTAAATGAGAGCGAGCTCTGTGAATATTCAAATACTGAACGCAAATGCAATAGCCATCACACCATATATTGGATCTGAAGACTGCTGGGTTACTTTTTCATATTTCAAACGAGATTTCAATTCCTGTCCATATAATATACGTAGTTGCTGGCATTCTTCTGCCTTATGTGAGTCTGAGAATAGAGAGTCATATACATAGAGTTGATTCGAAGTGACACTGAAGACAACATCGGTAACTGGTTATTTTACTGATAACAGTACTGACCATAAACCACTATCGCACTATTCACTACTTTCAGGTTAATCACTTTTTCACTGATCGATATTTTAGCACTATCCACTTCTTCACCTAGGCACGTGTCACATTCCGTATTCTATTTTCACTCATATAATTTCGTAATGCATTAACCACTTTTCCAGATACATTGACTTTAACATCTAACTGAAGATTCCGATAAAACTTAAACGAAATACGTGAATTAAATCAAACTGTTATTTCTATTCAACTTTGAAAATACACAAGTCAGCAGCATGACACTTGGGGCTCAGTTTCTTAAAAAATGAAATAATGAGATGTTTAATGAAATCAAATAGTGTGATAAAACATACTGATTTCTCTTAAATTGATTAGGCAATACAAAGTGCACAAAACTATTGTAAAAAGGAATGAAATAACAGTTTCTCCAATGAAAAAGATATATTGGTATAAATGGCAGTATGTTATAAAAAACTGGTAATGCTCTGTACATAAGACACAAAACTACCAAGGGGACAAGGCCACAACGGAGGTAAAAATAGCCTCGGAAAAGAAAAAAAAGCCTCAGGAAAGAATGTTTTCTTTACGATCATCTACACATCCTGCTTGATCATCTGTGCGAGTTTGAAACAAATCCGCTCAATAATGAATGAGGAGTCGATGCCACACGCTTTTATAACATGTACTGAAATTAACAAAGGGCCATGACTGACGTAAAAGAAGCCGCAGGAAAGAATATTTGCTTTACGATCATCTACACATCCTGCTTGATCATCTTTGCAAGTTTGTAAGAAATTTGCCCAATAATGAATGAGGAGTTAATGCCACAAGATATTATTACTGAAATTTACAAAGGGCCAGAACTCAAGTAAAAATATCAGTAGGAAAGAATGTTTGCTTTACGACCATCTACACATGCTGCTTGATCATCTGTGCAAGTTTGAAAGAAATCTGCCCAATAGTGAATCAGGAGTTGATTCCACAAGATATTATTACTGAAATTTACAAAGGGCCATAACTCAGGTAAAAATAGCCGCAGGAAAGACTGTTTCTTTATGATCATCTACATATCCTGCTTGACCACCTTTGCAAGTTTGAAACAAATCCGCCCAATAATGAAAGAGGAGTTGATGCCACAAGATTTGGGAACGTACGTAAGTACGTACGGACCAGTGTAAGTCTTTATGCCTCCCTACTTTTTGACCGCCGACCGTAAATTATTTTCGACTCTGACACTGTTATTGTCGGACGAAATCTCCGGTACAAAATAACAGCAAGCACCGTTTCACTTTTTGGAAAATTTACTTTCAGTTTTATGTGGATCCAGTGCTATTTTAACTGAAATATTATGACTGTTGTGCATGTTTTTATTCGTGTGTCACTAAATGTTAACCCGGTACGTGACTTCCGGAAATATTCGAAAAGCTTTCATGGTAAGGGGATAGTTTTGCACTTTGGTCAGCACTTCGATTTTCCAAGTATTTGGGGTACCCGTGAATATAATGCATTATAATAATTGTTAAAATTAAAGATATCATATTCTTTTTATAATATTGTAAAGTATATGAAATTTGAAATCTAGTCACGGTTGCTCATATGCAATTGATGCTAGCTTTTTATGTTCTGAGTTGAACAGTTGTCGTATGAAAACACAGTCTGTCAGCCCTCGTTAAGAATAATTTGAGAGTGAGGTATTCCAATGTCACATGCTGAAAAATCGAGACGGGTGGGAAACACCTTCTAGATGCTTGGAAAATAAGGGACTCATAAAATATTAGCATGAAAGGGGTTTTATTAGAAAGTCATTGTAGGAAATATTTTGCACGGTTTCAAATGTGTAGAATTTCGGTCAAATTTGCATAGAAAAATCAGGACTTGGGGTAACTTAAAATGATTGTATAAATCATGAATGACTAATTCTGTAGAACAGTTGGTTGCGGTATACAAAAAACCCCTGCAACACAGAAAGTATAAGAACAAAATTTTAGCTGTGCAAAGATTTTATTTCCAGTCAATCTAAGCTTGCGCGGGGTTCCAAACACTGGAGGCATCCTCGGAAACTGTCCCTTGCGCCCTTCGGGTCAATGTTTGGAGTTTCCATACCACCAAAAATAATCAAAAATTAGAATAGGTTCAAAGATAGGCTATTAGGTGGGTCAAGGGTGACTACAATGGTTCAGCAGTGTCACCCGCATGCAGCAGGAACTGGGTTGGACGACATTAGAACAACACACAACAGACTGATCATGTTTTATAAAATAATCTACAATTTAGAAGCAGTTCCTTTACCACTATACCTAGATCGACCCAACAAAATGACCAGGCACATGCATCCCCTTTGTTACAGACAAATCCACACCACTGCAGATTATTACAAGATTTCATTCTTTCCAAATACAATAATACTGTTGAACTCCCTGCCCAATATAGTAGTCATGCAGCGTAATCTTGCAAATTTCAACAAACAGATCCTAAATGACTGGCGGTGTTTTTATCTTTCAGCCTTTTATCCTTTTCACTCTTTTGTTTTTAACATTTGCACATACGCGCACCTGCCAGTAAAACCCTTTGTTTGGGAGTTCGGGTGTATTTATAGGTAGGTAGGTAGGTGGGTGGGTGGGTAGGTAGGTAGGTGGTTTTTGGGTGGGTCGGTATAATTCCCACAATTAAAATCGACGTAAACAATTATGGCGGTCAACATTAGACGAACCGATAAAAATATTTATTCTTTTTGATCTGCCGACGATTTCATTGAAGAATTACGGAAGCAAATAGATTAAGGTTTCCGTTCAAGGTGCATAAGTGATTCAATGAAAATGCAAAATCATTGAATTATGGCGCAAGGAGTGTACGATCCCGGTCTTTGTATGGTGAAAAATAAATGATAAAAATAAGAACTTATCAAATTATTAAACTCTGCTTTTGTGGTATTGATAAATGTTTTACCATCATTAAATGGTTATGAATTAATTTGATTATGTGTTAATTGCAACAATATCATGAAAGTAAATCTGGAGATGACTTTGGTACATTTAAAAGTGAAGTGTGCTTTATGGCTGTAAGAAGTGGAAGGTAAGACAATTATGGGGCAACTGCAGTTTACATGGAATGCCAGACTGTTTTCCCCCAAACCAGTTCCTCATCCTGACTGTTCTCCCCCAAACTGTTTCCTCCCCTGACAGTTCTCCCCCAAAACGAATTCTCTCCCAATATTCTGTATATAATTTTCACAGGTTTTATAATCTAATCAGCAACAAGTACCCTAGTACGTTATAAGGGCAGTTGTGGAGAGTAAGTTAATCAACACTTTTGTTACTTTTAATTCCATAATTGACTGGATTGGTGTTGATTTAAATTACTTTATATTTATGATGATCTTGTATTAGGCTTATCATAGTTTATATTTATTAAAGAATAACTCAACACATCTTTCATTGTATTTTGCATATATTATTTTTCATTTATTTTTATATTAAAATAAATAAAACAGTACATTAATTTTTCTAGCAGCTTTATATCCCCAGTGGCCACTGACCGTTCCAAGGCGGTATCCCCAAAGGTTCTCTTTTTCGTGAATTGTTTGTGGCATCTTATTTGAATTGAAATACTTAACAAACATGATCTCTCTTCTTTTTTGCTGCGTGGGGAGTCTGTGTTTTGTGAGCGTGGCGATTCTTGATATGCATATTTCACTTTTTCATAACACTAGATCAACTGAGTTTTAAAATTCCTTCTTTAAAATGTTAAACAATTTCTGCTATTTGCTTTAAATACAGTCCCAACCAATATTTTTGTTGTTCTTCTCGTCAAAATGTTGGCGATATGCAGCTGCGCATCCTTCGAAATTGATACTTTGAAAAGTTTTGATGTTTATTAATTATAATTCAGCATTTAGAATTTTAGTTTAAAAAGGCTGTCTAATTGTTTAACAAATATTTGAATAAAGGATATCAACATAGCCTTAAAGATATTAACATTTGAAATGTTATCAGTATTTCGTGATTTGTTTTATTTCTAACAGTACGACACATTAAAAGTCATAATTAAAAAAATAATTTAATGCAAATATCTTTTAAAACTGTTGGTGTTGGTGTTGACAACAAACTAAGTAATGAATTGGATGTCTTTTTACGATTGATGGCCAGTAATATGCTGAAACATTGCCTTCTTCAAAGTGTTGTTTGTAGATTTTGTAGAATGATTGGTCAGCAGCATGACAATTATCTTACTTAGAAGATGTTTAAGCTGATCTGAGTCTCTTCTTATCATATAAGATTAAACTTAAATATTTAACAAAATTAAATAACAAAGCATTCATATAAATTACTAATTCTAATAATATAGTTTTATTTTACTCTCAAATTGTTATTGCAAAAAATAATTGATTTTTTGTTGTTTTTAACTAGGATTTTAAAAAACAACAACAAAAAACAACAACAGGTTATTATATAGAATAGTGTTCGTCGTCGGGCGGGCGTCAAACTGTTTAGTTTCCGGCGATCAACTTGAGTTCCGTTCATCCCATTGACATTAAAGAGAAATGTGCAGAGTCGAGCAGGTGTACTCGGTAAAATCTTAAACAGATCGATCTATGTAACACTTACGTGTACTTTTCACTAAACTCTACTTTTCAAACCCTCAAGGAGGAAGTTTTCGGTTCATTTTACCAATTTACCGGACCTGAAAGCAATCCGCAGAAGAAATCCCTATACAAAAATAAATTCTATATTTAGCGATTATGGGAATGTCACGCGACGTCGATAGTCGGCAAGGTACACCAAATGCGTATTTTGGTTGAAGTGATCACGTGACAATCCCAAAAACCACCGCGGCTTTACGCGGGAAATACAAACATAGCTAACCTATGCGCGTCGCAAAGGATAGGAAACACCATTTATATATCGTTTTTTTTTAAAAATAAAATATTGGTTTGAAATATTTCGGGTGTAAATCAATATTTGAGCTTCAAATCATGGATATTCAACTGATTTTTAACCCTTTTCGCAAATCTGTTCCATTTATCAATCCAGCACATCTCCCTTTAAACTTAATGTATAGTAATAACAGGTGGAGGGCTCGCTTGGGATTGGTTTTGGGGTAAGTCCGTCAAAGGTCAAGGTCACCGTAACTAAAATTGAAGTTTGGTTTCCGGAGATTTACTTGAGTTAGGTTAATGTGATTGACATGAAACTTGGTGGATAGTAAGAACAGGTGGCGAGCACGCTTGAGATTGCTTTTGTGGTCGGTCCGCCAAAGGTCAAGGTCACCGTGACTAAAAAAGAAATTTGGTTTCTGGCGATAATCTTGAGTTTGATTCATCATACTGACATGAAACTTGAAATATAGTAAGAACATGTGGAGAGCTCGCTTGGAATTGCTTTTTGAATCGGTCCGTAGAAGGTCAAGGTCACCATGACTTAAAATAGAAATTTGGTTTCTGGTAAATAACATGAGTTCCGTTTCATGGTATTGACATGAAACTTAGTGTATAGTAAGAACAGGGGGAGGGCTCGCTTTGGATTGCTTTTGGAATCGGTCCGTATAAGGTCAAGGTCACCGTTACTAAAAATAGAAATTTGGTTTCCAGTGATTAACTTGAATTCGGTTTATGTGATTTACATGAAACTTGGTGTATAGTAAGAACAGGTAAAGAGCACGCTTGGGATTGCTTTTGGGGTCGGTCCGTCAAAGATCAAGGTCACCGTTTCTAAAATAGAAATTTGGTTTCCGTCGATTAACTTGAGTTCGGTTCATCGTATTGACATGAAACTTGGCGTATAGTAAGAACGTGTGGAGAGCTCGTTACAGATCTGCAAAAGTCATGGCAAAGGGGTATTGCTTGGAAAATTCATGGAATGTTGATTTTAACTTGCATAGAATTACAGTACCTCCACCCACGTCTTGGTGTGCTGGCCAAGCAGGGAAGCTTGGCTGTCGTTTATCAGTGTCTTCACAAAACACACTTGCACCCATGTAAATTAACTTTCAAAATGCACTGGCAAGAGTTCAGGGTACCTGACCGACCGGTAACCCTGCAATATCTCTTAACAACAAAAAACCTGCCATCATCAACAACAACACCATGCAAGTCAGATGTTAAAATGTTCAACTCTGGAACCATAACCAAACAGGCATCACAAATTTGGCAGTTTTGGTGTATAGAAAGAACATTTGGAGAGCTCGCTTGGGATTGCATTTGGGGTCGGTCCGTATAAGGCCAAGGTCACCATTACTTAAAAAAGAAATTTGGTTTCCGGCGATTAACTTGAGTTCAGTTCATGGTATTGACATGAAACTTGATGTATCGAAAGAACAGGTGGAGGGCTCGTTTAGGATTGCTTTTTGGGTCGGTCCTTGAAAGGTCAAGGTCACCGTTATAACAAAAAGAAATTTGGTTTCCGGCGATTACCTTGAGTTCGGTTCATCTAACTGACATGAAAGTAAGTAATTCTGCTAAGTGTTTTCATTAATTTAATGTTTAAAGCAAATCAAATATTCATACGTTATTACTCAATCTGATTTGATTTCTGCAACTTTTAAAAGGAAATGATAAACAACACACTCATTAGATATTTACAGTCATCATATCAAGGTGTAAAAAACAACAATCTATTAACAAGTTTTTATTATAATAACTTGGCTAAATGGACTGCTCAACCAAAAAACAAAAAATTTTGTTTTTTATGCTGGATAAAAGAATCCAAATACAAATTTTATTATCACTGTCAAACAAAAACTCTTTTCTTTAAGGCAAAATATCTCCCAAAAATTGTCTTGGTTTAAATTAAATTGAAACCAAAGAAATAGGGGGAGAAAAGTCAGGGAGGAACCGTCAGGGGAGGAACTATCAAGGGGAGAATAGTCTTTCACCCGGTTACCGGTACGTAAAATATGTTGTTGTCGCTCCACATTCCCGCTGGCATTTTAATTCGTTTATTCATTGAACAGTTAGTTCAGAATAAAGTGGTTAATGAGGAGAAACTCCCAGAAATTAGGTTCCCAGAGTTATGTTACTTGTAAGGGTCAAGATCTGTGCACTCTTGAGTAAGTGTTTAAACTTTTATGCATTAAATTTCTCTTTGTGGAAATTGAGAAATATCCATCTTGTCGAAACAGGTTAACCATTTTTCTAAGTACCATAACCCCAGAAATAAGGTTACCCCCCTGCATGCATTAAATTATTAATACATGCATGTAAGTATAAGGAGAGCTCTATGTAAACATCCGTACCGGTAAACTGCATTCTAGCCAATTAAATATAAAACATTTTTTTCAAACATGGGCATAAGTAAATCTACAATACCTATACCTTAGACAACCTTACGGCATTACACAAGGTACTTTGTTACAGCTGTTATTATTTAGAAAATCTAAATATATGAAAAATATGATAAAAATATCTATTATTTAAAGCTAGATATATTAAATAGACACATAAAAAATGCATCTCACATTATTAAATGACCATTGTTAATTTTGGTATAAACCATATTTGCAGATAGTGGAATTTTTATAATGTCAGACACTTGAAAAATATCACAAATGTGTTATTTAATAACCATGGTCAGCTGTAATTGATGATGACAGTTCTCTAGTCATGAATGTAAAGAATAAAAGAGGTGGACAGAAATGGTTTGGTGTTAATTTTGATATTCCATCAATAGTGAGACTAAACCTGCTGTAATATACACGAATAACAATGGAAACAATTTTCAAGATTCATTTTTATGCCTCCGGCATCTAGTGCTTGAACCATCCGTCCGTCCGTAGGTCCGTCCGGTTAACCTTTAAAGTTTACACACTTACTCAAGAGTGTACAGATCATGACCCTTACAAGTTACATAACTCTGGAAACCTTTCTAGGACTATCTCCCCATTTTGTACTTGGATATAAATGGTTAACCTATTTCGGCAAGTAGGATATTTCTCAATTTCTACAAAAAGCTTTGGCATGAAAGTTTACACAGTAACTTAACAGTTCACATATCATGACCCTGACAAGTTACATAAATCTGGCTACCTTATTTCTCGGGTTATCTTCCCTTTTTGTTCTTAAAAAATTGTCAACCTGTTTCGGCAAGTTGATTATTTCTCAATTTCCAAAAAGAGAAATGGCATAAAAGTTAACACACTTACTTAGATAGATAAAAAGGGAACTTTGGAAGCCATCGAACCAGAAAAATATGAAAACATTGCAGGCTCGGTTTGGTTGAGCCTGTTCATGGACAGTAATGGAAATGCGTATTACCTACCACGACGCCTAGCCCCGGGTTGAGCGCAACTCAATGTTTACACCAATAAACAGTACAATTTTGACCATCCCAAACGATGGTGTACAAATGGCGCTGGACATGGAACCTACAAATGCGGTATTTTCAGATTAATTCCATCCCATGCTCGGCGGCGTATGGTCCCCAGATAAAAGAATAGGTTTGCCCTAAACGAGAAAACAATGGGCGGAGCTAAACAGAATAGAATTTTGACAGTGCATTTTAGAATATAAATCCTGCATATCACAGACAACGCCAAAGACAAAATTTAAAAAGCAGGAAGTATATCATTGGGGTGATTGAACAATAACCAAATCTATATTGGCTGGGAAATTGAAACCACCCATCTCAAAAGTGGCCGAAATATTAAAACAAAGCTAATTTTAGAAGTACTTTTCATAGAACGTAAGTATTGTGCTCAACGACCTTAAAAGGACGTAATTGATAACAACACTGATTGAATGTACGGGGAGACTTTTTACAGCCGCCACACGGCACAAACAACGAATGCACAGACCATTACCCTTAAAGTTACATAACTCTGCCTATCTTATTGTTGGGGTTATCTCCCCATTTTGTACTTAGAGAAAAAAATTGGTAACCTGTTCCGGCAAGTTGGATATTTCTCAATTTCTACACAGAGCATTGGAATGAAAGTTTACACACTTACTTAACCGTGCACAGGTTATGAATCTTACAAGAAACATAACTCTAGGTACCTTTTTTCTGGGATTATCTCCCCATTATATACTGGGAGATAAATGGTAAACCTGTTTCAATAAGTTGGATATTTCTCAATTTCTACAAAGAGAATCGGCATGAAAGTTTACACACTCACTTAACAGTGCATTCCCCTTATAAGTCACATAAGACTCATTCTCAGATAATATTGACAATTCATGTCGCCATCCTTTCTGGCAAAATAACTGAAAAAAGGGAGGCAGACAGTAGAGAAAAGCAATTGAGATTTGAAGTATACACATTAAACATTTTTTTTAAACAAATTCCTAACGAAAAGCTTGATTCGTAAAAAATTCATAATGCCATAAACATTAACAAAGTCCAGAAATCCCTGTGTCGCCAGCGAATTTTTCTTTCTTTTGAAGAAAAAAGAAGTACAACAAAACAGCGATTTGTAAATAAAATGACATATTATTTCCTCGTTGTTAGTGACATGATTCACTGAGAAAGTTATAATTTACAAGAACTCATTGTTTTCAGTAAATATATTTGGATTAAGGGATGTCGCCAAATTCAATAAATTTACAGGACAAAATTTTATTGTAGCCCTAACAACATTGAAATGTATGAAATAGCTAGATCTTTACCTTCGTTGCTGTCTCTATAAGTCAAGTTTATAAAAAAAACTTGAATACATATTCGGTTTTACCAATAAGATGTTATGAGAGGATGCTGAACTTATTTTTTCTTCACGGAAAAATAGTGTTATAATCTACGGGACAAATATATTATTGGTGATGCATCTTTCTATTCATGTTCTGTGTCTAAACTTAAACCGGTTTCAAACGAACACGATATAGTAGAATTGTGACAAAATCAAGATATGCAAAAAGCAGTGAATTTCTATACAGGAATTTGTATCAAAATCTTGTTTCAATTAGATTTTCTCATTTACGTGACATTAATTTACGAGTCATAATTCTCAAAGATACTGATATTTTTGGGGTTTCATTGCTCCTTTTTGAGTATTTTTTGTTCCTTTGGCTATAGAACATCCCCAGATGTTGTCATTTCGCGTAGATGTCCATATTGTCGAAAGGTGCAGTCAGCATTATTCCAAAGCTTAAGGTGAGTTTTTAATCTTTTGAAAATTGATACTAACAGTAAAATCACTTGATGATTGCATGTATATTTCAATTTATTTTGTCAAAAGTAATTATATTAATATGTTTTTTGTGTAATAGAACAGACACACACTGAAAAAACAACTTGTCCCATAAAAGAGAGAAAAAGTCCCGTAGGTCAAAAAAAGAACATGGGTACTTATGAAAATATTTTTGTTGAATAAATATTAATGTGCACAAAATTATAACACACAAATTGTACCCGGAGAGAGTTGAGAAAATGCTTAAAGTATATATTCAATACATGCATTTATTTTTTGTTGCAGAATGGCCATGTCAAAGACTCAATGGATGAAATAATTTCGAAAGCGTAAGAAAGAGAATTTCAGAGAGCAGTGGATGGAAATTGAGGGCAATTTAAGGCATATTATGTACCTATTATACAGCTTACAGAAGATGATAATGAGATGCAAGGAGAGCAAGGAGAGCAAAACAGAAAGAACTTAATCGTAAACTATAGTAAGAAAAGGAGATCAGCGTCACAACACGAAGAAGAAGAAAACAAACCAAAAACTTCAGAAACCTATGATGATAGTGCCACTGATGTTGTAAGCAGTTCAACACAAGGCGAAGAATTGCTTACTGCAAAGATGCCATTTCACTCACAAATTGCTAGTTCAAGAACAAGAAAGGAACCGAAGAAAAAGCATTAATTTAAAAAGATTTAACAAATGCATTAAGACACTTGAAGACTAGAATGATATGTTAAGAAAAATAATGAAAACTGCACATAAGCGCATTGAACGCTTAAAAGAATAATCTTACTCCAAAGAGCAAAACAGGTGTTTTTGAAGACCTTTGGGTTAGATCCCAAAGACTTCCCAGATATCAGGAAGAAGCTGTTGTTAGCCGAGTGTGTTAATACAGAGATCTGGAATACAATATGCCAAACGCCAATACAAAAGATTGACATACAAAATGGAATTAAGTGGCAAAGTTATGAAGAAATACAGAATAAGATCATGCAAAAGATGACATTCTTAGAAAGATGAAAAGTGATAATGGGTAATTTAGTGAAGAACCGAGCTCAGAAATTCAAAGCACAACAGAGGAAAGATGTACAGAACATTCTGAAGAGAGGTGACAACTCTTGTTTTGCCAGGTAAAGGTGACAGTGTTAAAGTTGGCACTGAGAAGAAACAGAATCTAGTAAACTTCACTCTATGAAGAAATCACACACAGTATGCTTGATTATAAATTACATGTTGATTTGCTTTAATGATTATGGCATAACATCGTTAAACATACCATTTGGTTAATATTTATGTACTCTAAACAATAGTCTGATCTACGGGACATTCTCTAATCATTTACGGGACAATAATTTATTGAAAATTTGCAAGATGATCAAGGCAGCGGTTTATAATTTGCTGATTATTATTATTTCCATTTACATCCTGGAAACTGAAAATGGTACAATTTGTCGATTTAAATGTTTATATTTTCAGTGATGTTAAACGTTTGATATATTAATTCTGAAATATATCATTTTATGAAATGGAATAAATTTTTGTTTTGATATTTCTTAATAACAATTTATTACAATATATTTCAAATGCATTAATTCCATATCTATATCACTGTCAATAACATATTAAAAAATTTATTTGATTCCAAAACCCTTACACACTATGCTGTAATAGTTTAAAGTTAAGGTGTGGAATATTAACATGATCCAAAATAAACCCATATATTGGCAATGTCTAACCTAGAAAAAAATACTTTTCTGTTTTACTATACTTTATCCCTTTTGGAAACACACTTAATAGACACACCTTAGCACTGAGACAAATGCAAAAACTATGTATGATAAAGTTGAAATTTCAACTTTTCTAACATGCAATTGTCAATATTATCTGAGAATGAGTCATAACTCTGGCTATCTTATTTCTGGGGTTATCTTCCCATTTTGTATTTAGAGATAAATGGTTTCACATGTGTCGGCAAGTTTGATATTTCTCAATTTCTATAGAAAGATTTGGCATTAAAATTAATACTTTAATAGTGCATAGGTAATGACCCTGCCAAGTTACATAAATTACAGAACTGGTTAACCTGTTTTTGCAAGTTGGATATTTCTCAATTTCCTCAAAGATAATTGGCATGAAAGTTTACACACTTTCTTAATAGTGCATATGTCATGACCTGACAGGTTATGTAATATGGGGCTACCTTATTTCTGGGGTTATCTTATATTTTTATACTTAGAGCAATTGTTAACCTGGAGTTTCTGCAAGTTAGATATTTCTCAGTTTCTGCAAAGAACAGTAGCATAAAAGTTAACACACTTACTTAACAGTTCATAGGTCATGACCCAGACAAGTTACATAACCCTAAGCTACCTTATTTGGGGCCATTTTGTCCTTAGGGAAATGGTTTACCTGTTTCAGCAAGTTGGATATTTCTCAATTTCAAACTTATTTTTGGGCCATTTTTTTACTTAGGGAAAGGCTTATCTGTTTCAGCAAGTTGGATATTTCTCAATTTTTATCATGTGCCTTTAATAAATGCCCACTTTTCCAATACTTCCATCATCAGTGTTTGTACTAAATTTCTAGGCATTAATTACATTAAATACGGTAAATTTTCCGATTTGTCTTGAATAATCTGTACTTTAATATCTTAGATTATAGGTAACATTAATTGGTTTATTATGTAAAATTCTTTTTATGCACAGGTTCTTGCACCAGAAAGTTTTTTCCATTATTTAGAAGTAACTTGTGATTTTAGTTGCTGTTTTTTTCACTGTGCTATCATTTTAAATTTGTATCATGACAAACTTCGCTACCAGGGGCTTATGTGTTGTCCGAACACTTCTTGTTATTTTCAAGTATTTGTGTTCATTACAAACTGTAAAAAACATGTACTAATCAGTTATTATTTTTGTGCTATTTACATAAAAACATTATGTAAAGAATTACAAGCTTAACACTTTCATCCTTTTATTTAAAAAGCCTACTTACCGACACTGTTTTTTTTTGGCTACGCCATCAGAAACACAAGTATTTTAGGCCTAAACTAAAACAAATGTCAAAGAACAAATAGCTTGACATGTCTGTATAATTTGCAATTCGTGTACATAAAATATCTCGGAGCAGTGACTCATTGACATTGGAGTAAGATTTCTTTAATTTCCAATCTTCAAATGCCTTATTTATATGCCCTCTAGATAAAGTTCGTCTGGAGTCACATAAAACCCTTTTTTCACTTTCATAATGGAAAGATGATTAAACATTAATCATAAATCATGCAGTTAATGAACTACTGGGTTTCAATAGATAATAGGTGCCGAAATGAAGAATTTTAAGTTGGAAATCAATGGTTACATACAAATAATTGCTCTAATTTGACATATTTTCCTATTTGAAGAAGTCGGTGGGATAATTTAAGTACTCCTTGTTCTTCAATAGGGATGCCCAACATACTCAAAACAATTTCCCTTTCAGATAACTACTCAAACGATTTATAAAGATGTTAAGCAATCCAGAATGTTGTTTATTTGGAACAACGAAAATGGCAACATGTCATTAATGTTCATTTATTTATGTAGCTTCAAATACGAAAATGCTACATATAAAATGCCTGTCTGGTAAAAAAGCTCCATTTTCAAAACAAACTATTTCATTTGTTGGCATATCCTTACTTCAAAGTCAACATCTCGTTCTTATTTTTTCTGGAGTGGCTGGGGTAATTAAACATGCCCATTTTTTTGTTCTTTAAATGAGAATCAGTCAGTCGAAGTTAACTTCACACACATCGATAATCTGACAATGAACATAAAAGAAGATGTTTAAACTGAATGCCTTTAGAACAAAGAAAACACCAATATATTAAGCAAGCAGATAGGTAATGATTAAGCTGCATAACACATAAATATGATCAGTTGACAAGTGCGCGTCACGTAAAACACGTTCTGATGTTTTTCGTTTTAAGTATGTATAAGGCCAAACTGTCAACAAGGTCATCTCAACCCGCCCTTTAGCTTTGCAATGCTTTTAGATTCTTATGTTTTATATGTTTGTGTGCTTTTGCATGCAACATTGTTGAGCCGATAAGTGGGTTGGAGTTGTTTCACCAAGACAACTTGTATTTGTGTTGTGTAATGAGAACCGGTTGGGGCAAGTGTGAGGTTGGTGCATCCTAGAACCTGGTTTAAACCCCCAGTGGCAATTTGATTTGCCACTGACCGTTCCAAGGCGGTAACCCCTCGGGTTCTCATTATTGTTAATTGTTAGTGGTGTCTCTTTTGAAACTGATCATTTTATTAACCATGCTCTCTCCCTCTCTTCTTCTTGACTGTGTGGGGAGGCTGTTTGTTCTGAATGTGGCGATTCCCGATATGCATATTTCTCCTTTTTTTAATCACAGTAGTTGTGTATGTGCTGTGTGGCGGCCGTAAAACGTCTCCCCGTACTTACATTCAATACTGTTATCTTTTCATCCCTCAGGGACTGCATTTGACATTCACATTCTACACCCCCTCCCCACTCACTCATTTACTCTCATATACCACATTGAAGGTTATATGTTCACCGACTTTCTGTTACGTTTAAATTGAGTTATTATTGTATACTATCTGGAACCAGATTTGGTCCTTTTGATGTATTTTAGTACTCCTTTTACAGTCCCATGTCTTTGAGGTCAGTGAATCAGCACGTTAATATTTATGGAAATTGTTCTGTGTGCTTTTTATAGAATAAATCGTTTGACACGCTTTACTGCCAATACATGTTTTACGTTTCGACGTCACTTAAAAATTTCAATGTAACCTAAATCACCTATAAGGCTATCTTTTGCGTCTTCTGTCCAAACACCGCATACAATAAAATCATTTAAAAGTCTGCAGCCATCAGTTCGTTTATCACTTATAAATTTATCTTCGGCAAGCACTATTAATATGACAGGTCTGCATAGTGTTTATCGTACAAATTTATTTAAAACAATTTGAAAATTACACTGTCACCTTTAAAATCTCTTATTCTTCGAAAGTACAATATTTCTACACCAAATAAATTGAATGACGCAAGACTCAGATCTTATCCTCCTATTTTCAAGTGCAATTCTAAGAGGTGCAGATGCTGTGATTATTTGAATTGTAATTCTGTCATTAAATCCACAGTTTACGGCAGAACATTTTCTGTTAACATTAATAATGATATAGATTGACAAACTGATAAAGTTATTTATGTTTTAACTTGAAATTCTAATAACTGTGGAATTCAGTATGTGGGTCAAACAGGTCGCCCCTTAAAAACACGTTTTGGACAACATTGTTCTAAAATTCTAAACAACAGCAAATTTAAAACATTTTTATATCAATATTTTAAACATTCAGGACACCGTTTACAAAATATTTCCGTTCAACCAGTAGAAAAACTTACATTTGACAGCGCTGCATCAAGAGCATTTAAAATCAGGGCCAGACTCATTTCGGAACAAACATGGATTTAAAAAAATTACGAACTCCATACCCACTTGGTTTAAATGATAATATTTATCAGAAAGGCAACATTTCTAAAAATCCTGATTATGACGTCTTTGAAATGCTTGAATTACGCAAAAGAAAATCAAGGTCGCACGGAAGCATAACTAATGGAAACATTAAAAGAAAATCACGTATTCGTTGTTTTATTCATGGCCTACATATTATTTTAAAACAATCTGGCAGACACGCTATGCTATCTAGGTTGGCTTCACTTTCTATATGAAGTCTGCAGAAACTGGATGAGGAAGCCGACGACATCGTCATTAGAACCCATCCATTTTACGAGGTTGCTAGTCTGATTCAGTTATATACTCGGCATGTTCTCAGGCCACAAATTGACTTGGAATCTTATCATAAAAGACATTTTCTTAAAATTTCTTTTTTTAAATAAAGGAATAGATATTATTGACCTTCCTAGTATATTTAAAGATAAAATAGTTCAATCGGCTGTTCCTAATTATTTTAAGAATACTGAATCGCCTATGGTTTGTTATAAATACAACAAACCAACTAGAAATACAATTTTTAATTACAATAAAATAAACTCTGATTTAGATTTGGTACCTCTATTTATAAACAAGTAATAGGCATCCCAATGGATACTAATTGTACATCCCTTGTTGCTGATCTGTTTTTATACTGTTATGAAAGATACTTTATGTTATCTCTTTCTACTGAACATCAAGATGATATTATTACAGCTTTTAACAACACCTCGAGGTACCTTGATGATTTATTAAATATAGATAATACAATTTTCCATTACTGGTTAATAAGATCTACTCTAAAGATCTACAACTTAATAAAGCGAACACTTCAGAAAAGGAAGCAAACTTTCTCGATCTAAATCTGTCTATT
This sequence comes from Corbicula japonica, assembly GCA_038501625.1. Taxonomy (NCBI): domain Eukaryota; kingdom Metazoa; phylum Mollusca; class Bivalvia; order Venerida; family Cyrenidae; genus Corbicula; species Corbicula japonica. The sequence goes on along the minus strand of JAZAYU010000094.1, from coordinate 1,933,646 downwards.
GAAAATGGTTATGTCACTACTAAAACATATGATAAAAAAGATGATTTTAATTTTAATATAGTAAATTTTCCGTTTTTAGACGGTGATGTTCCCCGTGCATCATCTTACGGGGTTTATATTTCACAGCTTGTTCGCTTTTCAAGAGCTTGCAACGATTGTCACAGGTGCTAAACATAGGATATTAATTGAACATATATTTTGAACCTAACTGTACAGTAAAAGTGTCATCTTTTTGGAATGAGGTTCCTTACGGGATTTTTATAATAGTTATTGATGGTTATGCTATTATCATTCATTCAACACGTGATAATGTGCCTCTTAAAATCAACAGTTTAGCATTAACCAATCAAGATTTAATTTGGTTGTTCACGAATCTTCTTTCTCGAGTACTTCGCCGAGCCAGCTTTTATTAGTGCAATGCGTGTGGCGGCAATATTTTGGATACATTGATCGCCCACCCTTGCCTTTTGGGCAGTACAACATTTGTGTTCTTACAGAGCGTTTGAACGCTATTATTGTGAATTTAGGATTTTATAAGCGGACGACAGAGCCGCTTAATACGTTAGGCAGGAGATGCCAGTTGATTTACCCTTGGAGCTCTACTGGGCGAAGCATTGGCTGGGGTAGTCACGTCACTCAGAGCATACGTTACGTTATTGCCGGTTGGCAAACTTTACTGTATTCCCAACGGAGCTAGGGCCTGTCCAGCATAAGGCGGAAGGTACCACTTGCGGCAGCGCAAGAAGCAAGAGCAAGAGGGATTTACAGATAATTGAAAACTTCCCGAGGGACAGAAAACAGTGTCAGGGAAGTGGTTCTTACACATATATCTTTGGGGTTGTTTACCTCTGGTACAAGGGCAGCAAAGTGCCCCTGCTGGGTCGTTATACCTCTTTACATTAGCGGGTTTTGTGAACCCTAAAGTTGTTATACATCTTTACATCTACGGGTATTGTGGTGTCGGATATAGTGAACATTTGGTGAACACTGTGGACACTAATTTATTGTACATACAACCATCTGTGTGAAAGGACATCTCATTTTATTATTCCATTATTTTTTTTCTTTTTTTTTTACTTCTCATTCATAAATATTTTATTTTTGTAAATAAATTGTAAAAATTTTCATAGTTTTGTGTTCGGGCGGAGTATCCCCCTCGGCCTATCCGTGACAACGATATAAATGATTTCAATGAACGTAATCTTTGCATTAAAGAAAAACTTTTAAAACAAGGTTATCGGTATCACAAATTAAGGAAAACATATTGTTTTATCGTCGATACCCAGATCTAATTCATAAATATCGGTGCAGTTTAAAATCACTATTGCAACAAGGTATTCCACAGCCAGTTTTTATGCAGATTTAATTTATAAACTTAAGAACATAAAGGCAATGTAAATTTCTCCCGGTTATTCGAAAAAAACATCTGTAAATTTAAAAATAAAGGTTACCAACATGATATTTTACAGCGCTCTGCATGCCTGGTGATTAACCCTTCTACAGTTGATTATTATGCTAACCTCTTTGGTTGCACGACGGTGGCAGGGGTTTAAGAGTTTATGAAGGTTTATGGGGAAATCTTTTCTTAAAAGAACCTAGAAGCTCGATTTGTTTCTTTTATACCTGTCATCGTGTTTTACTCCAGGAGCTCTGGTCTCGGTAAAATCATTGAGTACCCGCCCTTTCGCTTTGCAATGCTATTAGATTCTTATGTTTTAGGTTGAACCAAGGTAAATCCATTTCCCATAGACCTCAATGTTAAATTCCCAATATTCAATGCACATTTAACATGATTTCTATCATCTTAATTTCTAGACAACCATATATGACTGTGAAGATCTACATTTCATCTATTGAAAAACACACAGCAAATGGGGGGTTAACTTACTTGTAAGAAAATTACTGATCTCTAACCGAACAGACCCTATTTTAAACGCGGTATCGCAAATACGGTGTCAAATATATACATCCGCTCTTCCGGAACTAGTGCGCCTCTACCAAACGAGATATAGGCATGAAATTGCTTTCATTTATTTTCCTGACATGTTATTCCTGCAAACAAGTCACAAACAGGTCGATTTCTAACGGTTAAAAGGCCCCCAGATGAAGAGAAAAAAATAGCATATAATGAAACGGACTTCATTCGAATGGACCACGGAGGAATACTGAGTTATTTACCTTAATACAACCTATAAGAAAAACTTGAGTTTCCAAATGTAATGATTATGATATTATTTCATTGTGTTGTGTATTTGTAATATACTGTAGAAATTTCAACTTGATATCTGCTCTAAAACTCGACTTATAAGGGTTCAATGAGGCCCGCCCATATATGAAAAAATCGTCAAAATTTCCAGTATATTTCTGTAAAATTGCTTAATTTCAGACAATTTTTTTCAATTTTTATATTAAAAGCAACTATTTTTAATAGAAGAAACTTGTTGAGTCTGATTTTCAACACAAACACGTGCTAATTCTATCTTTTGTATGAAGACGGGATCCCACATGCAACTCAATTGTGTAAAAGTTAATACCGAATAGGGGCCGGTGCCCAAAATTAAGATTTTTTTTTTCAATTCAAAAACAAGATTTTTGACAAATAGTATTTTAAAACCTAAAACCCAATCAAACTTAGCCGATTTCAATCACCGAAATCAAGTTTTGTCGACTTCGACATTTTCGAGGTTTTGAATCTTATAGGTTGAACCAAGGTAAATCCATTTCCCATAGACCTCAATGTTAAATTCCCAATATTCAATGCACATTTTACATGATTTCTATCATCTTAATTTCTAGACAACCATATATGACTGTGAAGATCTACATTTCATCTATTGAAAAACACACAGCAAATGGGGGGTTAACTTACTTGTAAGCAAATTACTGATCTCTAACCGAACAGACCCTATTTTAAACGCGGTATCGCAAATACGGTGCCAAATATATACATCCGTTCTTCCGGAACTAATGCGCCTCTACCAAACGAGATATAGGCATGAAATTGCTTTCATTTATTTTCCTGACATGTTATTCCTGCAAACAAGTCACAAACAGGTCGATTTCTAACGGTTAAGAGGCCCCCAGATGAAGAGAAAAAAATAGCATATAATGAAACGGACTTCATTCGAATGGACCACGGAGGAATACTGAGTTATTTACCTTAATACAACCTTTATATGTTTGTGTGCTTTTGCATGCAACATTGTTGAGCCGATAAGTGGGTTGGAGTTGTTTCACCAAGACAACTTGTATTTGTTTTGTGATATGAGAACTGGTTCGGGCAAGTGTGAGGTTGGTGCACCCTAGAACCTGGTTTAAACCCCCAGTGGCAATTTCATTTGCCACTGACCGTTCCAAGGCGTTAACCCCTCGGGTTCTCATTATTGTTAATTGTTAGTGGTGTCTCTTTTGAAATTGATCATTTTATTAACCATGCTCTCCCTCTCTTCTTGACTGTGTGGGGAGGCTGTTTTTTTTCTGAATGTGGCGATTCCTGATATGCATATTTCACCTTTTTTCCCCAAATAAAGGAAAAATATAGGAACCTTAATTGCAACAAATATAGGAACTTTCGATTGATTTTTGAGGCAAAATTTAGGAGTTTGGAACTGAGCATAATTTTATTTGCTAGCACGTATACAAATGATTTTTACCTGTGCATTAACTTTTTCTACAATAATCAATGTCCGAAAAGTCAACTGTAAAAATGAACCATTAACTTTAACATCAGCACCATCAAGCACATCACCAGCATCTGAATGATCATTCAAACAAGGGGTTAATGCAGAGAATGCATAAACAAAGCCGGATTTTTCAGTTTTTGTTTGTCTTCTGTGATATATAGATAGTCTTCTATATATTCTGTTCACAGCAACGACCCATCCTCTCATAGTCAAATTTCTTCGTTTGTAAAAATCTGGGTAACAATGTCCAAAAGGGTTCAGTCAAAATTGACCCCAAGGCCTTACTTTCGACAAACTCTATTGAGAACCTTTATGCAATACATAATTAAATGCTCTTCACTATCATAGAACCAGAATAAATGATTTTTAACATGATTCCAATTATGTATTTATTTAATCTGCATGGGACAGTACGACAGTCAAATAAGTTAGTTAAACTTAATATAAAGAATATTGCTACAAGTTTCAAGAGAAATGATAAAAACTTAACAAGTTATAACCATAAATGAACTTTAATTCAATCTGCCATTGAATTTCTATACAAAAGTAATAATTTTCAAAAGCCACAGCCTTCTTGGGAATAGATGGACATTACACCTTTCAGGCTCATTGAAGTTTAACATTATTTTAACCTAATTTATCCATTCAGGCTCATTGAAGTTAAACATTATTTAATCTTTTTTTATCCATTAATTGGTTCATTAAAAAAAACAAACAATATTTTTAGAAAACTGTGTAAATTTTTTGCAGATTATCCTATTAGAATAAAAAATTCTTAAGTTGTCTCAATTTATTGAACAAACTGTTGTTGCAAATTATCAAACACTATTGTTTTTATTACCTCCCTTTATTTGACTTTGCCTTTTAAAATTATTGATTTTATAAAGACACATTCTTTTGCATACACTCTTTTCCAATAGAGTTTGAAGACCCTCCTTTCAGAAAACTGACCGCAAAAGTCAGCTGAAGAATTCTAGTTCACAGTCAAGGATGTTGTTCCTAGGGGTCCTTCTTGATGTTTTAGACGACCACATACACCATACCAAACATAAGCCGTCTTGACATTGCAGTTGGTGAATAAAATTGAATGATCTTTAACAATTGTTTGCGTTTGGTTGCAACTGCAACAAGAATTCTGCATGGAAGTGAAATTTTTGTTAAGTAAGCCTTAATACAAAGAACACTGCTACAAAGTAGTTAAGAGAATCAGATAAAAACTTAGTTTAATGCCACCTGCCCAAGATTTCACCAATCTATAAGTTTAGTTTGTACTTGAAAATTACAGCTAAAAAGAAGTCAAAAGCAGTACCAACGCAATATTTACTCTCTTTATTAATCGGCAAAAAAATACTAAAAATATAGGAATATACTGAAAATTATAGGAGAAATAAAGGAATATAGGAGATTTATCAGAATATAGGATTCTGATCCAAAATATAGGAGAAATATAGAAATATAGGAATCGGTTGACAGCCTGAGTACAGCAAGTTTATAAAAAATAATTGGTTGCTTTTTTTAAATTAAACATTTAAACAAAATTAGGGAAAAGATTCTGTTTTTTGAAGTTGGTGGGGTAAATCTACATGTTGAATATTTCAAATCATTTATTTAAATTACAATGTTTATAATCAACCTCCAATCTATTATTTCTTGAGTGAAAGAAAGACGGGATTAAATAATACATGTCAATTTCTGTAATATTGAAAGCTTTAAAAAGACGACAACATGATACATGTACGAATGCCTTAAGCGCGATAACAAGGTCCGGGTCCTGTTGTTTTCTTTACATTTTGTAGATGAGCATTGACTGAAGCTATATTCTAGCAATTTTGAAAAAGAAATCTATCGGTTACTTTTTATTTGGAAAACAATTTAAAACTTTCCAAATTTCATGGTCTTTTAAAAGTGGGCGCGGTATTATTAAATATTTTGCATTTCGCAGTTACATGGATGAATCGGTATTCGTTTCCCTAACTTAAAGATACATCCCAGCCAGATATATTCCATCAAGCAATTTAAAATATAATTGTTTGGAAAGAAGGAATGATCGAGACACCGTCATGACTGTCGATTTTATAATGTTTTACAAACCTTATAAACTATGAAAACATATTACATTTACAAAACACTGTTGCGAAAAAACAAGTTCCGTGACCTATCCTTTTCTTTGCATTTTTTATAATAAAAATTTATTAATGATAATATCTTGCGAGTTAAAACAAAATCTATCGGTTAGTTTTTTTTTCAAGCGAACAACCTTAATGTTTATAATGTTGTGTAAAAGTGAATAGACTTCTTAGATTATGTGACAACGCTTTTAACCGAAAAGACCGAAAACAATATTAATAAATATTTAGTGTTCTATACTGTCAAAATAAATCCCCGATTACACTGAAAATTGTGAAAATGTACTTGTAGTTGCATGTAACTGCTTACGTGCGCTTCGGCAGTTTAGAATAAAAATGTCTTTAATTACAGCATGACGGTTGAAATAATTCTAAAATGTCTTTCATTACAGCTTGACGGTTGAAATGGAATATCTAAAATTTGCATCTCCACGGCTAGTTAAATGAATCTTAAGTGAAGGTCAAAACTTACACATTTTATTACATCTCTGTTGCGGCCATATAGCCGTCTTCAGGATTGTTTGTCATAAAAGGAAGTGACTTCGACTTCAAAAGACTTTGACATCAAAATTATTTTCCTAATTTCCAGTTGTTAGACATTCTCTAAATTAAACATAGACATGTAGTCTGATTATCCATATGTAACACTACATTACAGGTCTTAGTAACTGATTTGAAACAAAGTTCTCCTTTATATCTATTTTCATTACAAAATGAATTGCAGTTGCCAATCAAACCAGATGCAACAAAAATGTTGTTGAACCATTTTTAAAAATGTATAAAAACAATGTTAAGAAAACTCAGATTATTGTAGAAAAATGGTGAACCTGGGAACACTTTAATTGGCAATACATAATGCCATTATCCATAACCACTTTTGGATCTCTGTCTGCTAAGTATTTTATACATGCGATTTATAGTCAGGAAAATGTGAATTTCAAATTCTGAAGCTTATTCTATTTGGTATTTTCTGGATTTCATATTTTCAATTGCAAAAATGTAGGCAGAACTTCTGTAAAATCAGGTAAATTTCTCTTAAAAATGCATCATATATGAACAATGTAAACTACTGTTGAAACTACAATTGCTGAAACATAAACATACAAAAGAAAAAAAAATGTATTTATTATAAGTGCAACTTCCAGTTTTCAGGGTAAAAGTCCAGCTTAGGCAGATCCAAGTATTTTCAGATTTTCACATGTATTTAAAGAGGCATAAACCCACTGAACATGACAAGAATTGTTTTCTTCCTTTTCAGAGCAATCTACATCCTTGTTTCAAAAATTTAAATGATTTTGCTTTGATTTTTTAATTTCTAAAACACAATTTTTTGATGCAGAGAAAATTTAGTGACAACATGCATATTAACAAAATTGCAAAAATAAAACAAAACAGACACCTTGTAAATGATGTATTTGATTATACATATACCTCACATACATATTTTGATTATAAAATCATGTTGAAATGTGCACCTGGCAGAAAATGTTGTTATAATAGAACACTTTAAATTCCCCAAATAACCACAAACTGTTATTTGATGCTATTCTTGGTAAACATGTAATCTGCTTTCTGGACAAAATTTTTGGTCTCAACTGATATCTGATAATATTTAGTGGACTTAACCCTTTCCTTCATGTACACGCCTTTATGGTATGGAAGATCTGTGTAGATCCAGATCAGCCAGCACAGTAATGATGTCTGATCAGGATCTGGAATGTGCCAGCTGATCTTGATCTACACTGGTTTTCCATGGGTAAAAAGGCTATTCTGTGGAGTAAAAGGGTAAACTTCTCTGTAATTGAAAATCTCATATTACTGTGTATTAAAATTAATAGGCAATATATACAATTTCTAAAACCTGATTTGAAGTCATTTAGGCTTTTAAACAATGACTAAAAAACTAAACTAATAAAAAAGAGGCAGACTAAATAGCCCTTTCATGAATTCCATCTATAGTCCGTATAAATTAGCAGTATCCCTCCATTTATAGATATGGAATTATCATTTTGCTGCAAAGGTAGCTCTTTTGAAGGTATTGGCACAGTAAGCCTGAGCCTTCTGAGGTCCGTCCTGGTTGAGGTTATATTGGCATTGTCAAATGTGTAAGATCCTTTGAGTGAAGTATTGCCTGGGGTAGTCGATCCTAAACAAGAAAGTCTCTTACGGAAATATACTCAGTAAATTGGAAACGTCTGAAGTAAGTGGGGAGGAATGTGGTAAAATTTAAATCACACGAATTTAGTATAGGTCGATGGGTAGAACATCAGCATGGTAGGCCTGTAGATCCGAGGTTCGAGTCCTGTATCGTCAAGGCTTCTTATTAAATCCCAATACTGCCACAACTGGATTTAACGTTTCTGGGACCAAAGATCCTGTAACTGGTGAAATAAGTCATAATATCTGCTTGGTTCCATCTGTGTAGACAATACTAGTTTAGCTCTTGTGCCATGTGTTTTATAAAAATAAAAGAAATCTCTTACTTCGTGGTCAGTATTTAGCTTTTCACACTCACAAACAATATCTTCGACTGCCTTAAGCTCACATGTCTGAATGCCGAATATGACCAGTGATATACAAATCTGGATTGTGAAGCTGGTCTACGCTAAGCTCAGTGTCAGTGACTGAACATCGCGAGGTCCATTTCACAATTCAACTTCACATAAAAGTTGGTTCTCACCAGCCTAACATATTGTTTTCAAGAAAAACTTCACCATGCATCTAATTTTTCCGTCACTGGGCTTTATGCTCCATTGACTTTAAAGGCCTAATAATCCACTGACAAGCTACAATTCAATAGTTTTCAAATTCCGAGTGTAAAAAGGGCCGATGTTGTTATTGCTAGTATTGCTATTGGCTACAACGACTGACAACCTTCTTTCTAAACCACGATTTATTTCTAGCTTTCCAAAATGCTAGTCCGATAATAATGCTAACAAACAATAAGTTGTCATTTTAAAAAAAAAATTGCACTTAGCGATTTATAAAAATAAGGCCAATAAACATAATTTGTCCAAACAATACTTTGCCGTAAGTTTTTACCGGTCAGGTTTTTCCCGTCTTCACACGACTTTATCCTTTGCACAACCGGTAACCAGTGCAAAATTTAAGAACATCTGTTTTTTGTCTAAATAGTGAATGGGCATTACTGCGACCTTAAGACGAGCTTAACACTCGGGTCGCTCGCGACCCGAGCTAGAGCTCGACATTAAACTCTGTTAAGCCAGGCTCGCAGCCAAAAAGAAACATTAAGGGCTTACTACACTCCTCCCCAGCACGTTCATCGATAAAAAGAATCTCAATATCCGTAAAATGTCGTTTAATGATACTTTGCACGTTTGAATGTTACTACTGTATCTTTATTTTGCATGCAGAAAGACACGTTTGAAAAGTAAAGAAAAAAGCTGGACCTAAAAATTCTTAAAAGTTCTTATTACATGATTTTACAACTAAGCAATGAAAAGAAAATATTTTAAATTCCCACGTGAGTGTAATGATACTGAAAAGAAAATGTTGTGTACGTTGTAAGAACTTTCAACTACTTAAAGAGAAATCAATGATTGCTATCCGTTTACGCGACCAGGAAGCGACCAGTAAATTAAAGGTCAAACACACTTTTACTACTACATGTAATACACGTATCAAGTATACGTTGAAAAAGTATGTACCACTACGGGGAATTTCAGAACGTTATAGGGGATATTGTCACCACCGCATGAATTTTAGAGCTCATGCAAACAGGTTTTTTTCTGTTTTAGTTTGTGGATGGTAATTAGAACATGAAACTTAAACTGAGCTTGCAAACATTAGTACATACTTTGATAAATACATTTCTTCACTAAAATCTAGGTAGCAATGAGTGTTTTCCCCAAAATAAATTTTTAAAATTTTAGCAAGTTTTCGCCATTTGCAATGTTAGTGATAGATGAAGTCATAGATGTGCATTGAAACAACGGGTTATACGGCGCGGTGCACGGTACACAGATGCTCAGGAAAATTCCAGTTACCCTTTGAGGACCAGAGAAGTGTGTAACATTATTTTTATCCTATACCAAGAAATTACATTTTCTTAGTTAACATGTTCTATAAAGCAATTGTTCAACATATATAATTCAACATTTTATAACGTGTGGCCTATATGAGCAGTGTAAAGAAGCATGACAGAGCCCTTCTCTGTTTGCCATATTGTCGGCACTTCACCCGTTATGCTTCTAGATCTAGTTTTCAAAGGCGGATCGAACGGACTATCTTCCTGAAAATATTGTGTCTGACCCTTAGTTTTGATTCTCTTCGAATTGTTTAAGTCAACCAATATAACAGAAACTAAACTCCTCGCAGTCAATTACCCTTGCTTTCTCAGGGTTTGTCCCAATTTCTTTTTTTTATGTTTTAAGGAATATTCTCTATTTTAGCATACATATATGATTAAAGTTCAATATTTTTGAGTTGTTGTTATTTTTTTTTTGTAGAAGTATTTATTTATTAGGAGTCAATAATTGCCCATGTGCGTGGATGTTCCTACTACGAAACTAATGAGGTGCCAGCAGACGGATGCCACAAGCAGAAAGTCCCTGGCGAGGATAATCCGGTGGTGAAATAGCTCATACAACGTCACAATGTTACACAGATTAAAAACTTTGAGGGAGACGTTTGTGTTGCTAGCTCCAGCCACTCAGCACAAGCTCAGACTGCAACTAGTACATGATGGGTTGGGCTGGTCATGTAAACAGAGGAATTCGATCACAGCTTAAGATAATACGCTATAATTATATTGTCAATTATAAATGCCAAAAGTGCAGTGCACTTGATTTTATCATTCGAGGGTTTTTCTCCATTTAACATATGACTCACAAACCAAATCAGTAAGAGGGACGTTTATAAAAATATTCATACAAAGAATAATTTTATGAATAATTATTATTTTAAAAGCTAGTTTGCTGTAAAAATGCAGCGGCGATTATTTATTTACATTTCTTTTTCGTTTCTTTGTGTTTTCTTTTTCTGGCCCAAGTGTCATAGGTTTTTTGCAAAATCTCTGTTAAGTAAAAAATGCTGTTATCGGATACACAGCAAAGCAAGAACACCTATGCCCCTTCAGAATTTTGTGAGAAAAAGCAAAACAAGACAAAAATGAAATATAGAATCTAACAAAAAAAGAAAGAGGCGCTATTGATTCCCCTTTAAAGGACAATAGCATTGTTATCAGACCAGCAGATAAAGGTTCTGGCATAGTGATAATGGACCACTAACCGCCTGGATCGAGAACTATGCCAAGACGACACATATCAACAGACAGATGTAGATGCTTTTAAAACAGCAGAAAGAAAGTTACAACTGTGGCAAATGAAATATACCAGAGTGGATTAATTAATAAGGGACTTGAAAATTGTTTTGTTACAAAATAATCGAAAAATGGTTAACTGAAAGGCAACCATAAGGTTCACAAAATGGAGACCCCATGAGAACTATTGTTAATGGTCAAGGAACACCTACAGAAAATATGGCTGGCATAACAGAGAAAGAACTAGAAGAAGATGTCACAAACACACCAATTTATTTACAGGATACAAGAAACTTTCTGAATAAAATTGAAAACTACCAAAAGAAACGAGACAAAAATACCATACTCTATTGCTTTGATGTTGTTTAGCTCTACCCATCTATCCCTAAAGAAGACGGTTTAAAAGAGAGTCAAAAAGCCTTAGAAACACGGAAATACAAAAAACACAGTACCGAAAGTATGAAAATGATAGAAACAGTTTAAGAAAACAATCTATTTGAATTCAACGGCAAATAATATGGTAAAAAAACAGCCGCCCTACGCCCTGCCAACCCTAAGCCTTACTTATTCGCTTTTTTGTAAAAATGGTGTTAAGTCACTAATATTTTTCAATTCTATCAAAATAAGCGAAAATACACCGTCAAAATCGTTTTCTAAAAAAGATATTTCTATGTATATAATTAAATAATGGTCAGGAACGGCTCCAGACCCTACCCCCGTTCGAGAGGCTGATTTTCCTACAATGCGGAGGGTTCAAGCTTGACTGCTGTTTGGTTCAACGCAACAGGGTTTATTCTATCAGTAATTGTCAAAAAGTCTCACCAAAAGCTCGAAATACACGTAATATTCAACAGAAAACGGCCTCCGAAATGCAGGATATTTTTTCACAGATTCTTCACCCCAGTGCGACTTCCGGAATCCCCGACGCTTTTGTTCGGAGCGTTCTGATTGGTAGAACTATTGACGTAATCCGGAAATACTTTGCACACAAATCGTTCGACAAATCAGAACGCTTCTAACAAAAGCGTCGGAGATTTCCGGAAGTCGTACTGGGGCGAGGAATCTATTGAATCAAACAGCTGTCCTGCTGGAAGCCGCCGAATTGTTAGAAAAACAGCCTCTCGAACGCGGGTCTGGAGCCGTTTCTGACCATTATTCAATTGTTTACATAGAAAATTTATTTTTTAGAATACGATTTTGACGGTGTATTTTCGCATATTTTGATAGAATGGAATAATATTAGTGACATGACATCATTTTTACAAAAAGGGGCGTATAAGTTAGGGTTGGCAGGGTATGGGGCGGATGGTCAAGCGCCAGTTGGGAAAACATGAAAAACAACCCAGTTTTTACAAGAGATTTATAAACGATGGCCTTGGGATATGGGAACATGGGGCACAAGAGCTAATAGAATTCCAACAGTATGCTTATTCTATCCATAACAAACAAGAAATGGGCAATACCCACAAACCAGGTTTAAAATTATTTGTAACCAAGGCTCTATTTGTATAATAAATACATGATGCTCATCAATGCTCCAAAGGTACCATAGGCGATACATGCTTTCACACACTCACTTCTAGATATGTTATATAATTATATATGCAACAATTATACACCAAGTCAATTGAACCACCTAATTTCTATTTTTCAGTGACAATGTCCTTGACTTTTGATGGACCAACCCCATCAGCAATCCCAAGCGAGCTCTCCACATGTTCTTACTATATACCAAGTTTCAAGTCAGTACGATGAACCGAACTCAAGTTAATCGCCAGAAACCAAATTTCTGTTTTAAGTAACGGTTACTTAGACCTTTCACGGACTGACCCCAAAAGGCAATCCCAAGCGTGCTCTCCAACTGTTCTTACTATACACCAAGTTTCATATAAATACCATGAACTGAAATAAGTTATTTTCCGGAAACCAAATTTCTATTTGAAGTAACGGTGTCCTTGACCTTTGATTGACCGACCCCTATCAGCAATTCTAAGCGAGCTCTCCACATGTTCTTACTTTATACAAAGTTTCATGTCAGTACGATAACCGAACTCAAGTTAATCGCCGGAAACCAAATTTCTATTTTTAGTAAAGGTGACCTTGACCTTTCACAGACCGACCCCATCAGCAATCCCAAGCGTGCTCTCCTCCCGTTCTTACTTAACACCAAGTTCCATCTCAATACCATGAACCGACCTTAAGATAATCGCCGGAAACCAACTTTCCTAATTTTTAGCAACGGTGACTGACGTTTCACGGACCGACCCCATCAGCAATCCCAAGCGTGCTCTCCTCCTGTTCCTACTATACACCAAGGTTCCTTTCAATACCATGAATCGAACTCAAGCGCCGGAAACCAAATTTCTATTTTTAGTAACGGTGACCTTGACCTTTGACGGACCGACCCCAAAAGCAATCCCAAGCAAGCCCTCAGCGTGTTCTTACTATACACAAAGTTTCGTGCAAATACCATGAATCGAACTCAAGTTCATAGCCGGAAACCAAATTTTCTATTTTAAGCAACAGTGTCCTTGACCTTTGATAGACCGACCCCATCAGCAATCCCAAGCAAGCGCTCCTCCATTTTTTTACTACATACCAAGATTCATGTCTGTACGATGGACCGAACTCAAGTTAATCGCCAGAAACCAAATTTCTATTTTAAGTAACGGTGACCATGACCTTTGACGACCCAAAAGCCATTCCCAGCCCTCCTTGTGTTCTCATTATACACCAAGTTTCATGTCAATAGGATGAACGGAACTCAAGTTAATCACCGGAAACCAAATTTCTATCTTTTGTAACGGTGACCTTGACCTTTGACGGATCGACCTCAAAAGCAATCCCATGCGTGCTCTCCGCCTGTTTTAACTATAAACCAAGTTTCATGTCAATACCAAGAACCGAACTCAATTTAATTGCCGGAAACCAAATTTCTATTTTTAGTAACGGTGACTTTGACCTTTGACGGGCCGACACCATAAGCAATTTAAGCGAGCCCTCCACGTGTTGTAACGGTGTCCTTTACCTTTGAAGGACCGACTCCATCAGCGATCCCAAGCGAGTTCTCCACATGTTTTAACTATATACCAAGTTTCACGTCAGAACGATGTACCGAACTCAAGTTAATCGCCGGAAACCAAATTTCAATTTTTAGTAACGGTGACTGACGTTTGACGGGCCGACCCCATCAGCAATCCTAAGCGTGCTTTCCTCCTGTTCTTACTGTAAACCAAGTTTCCTCTCAATACCATGAACTGAACTTAAGTTAATCGCCGGAAACCAAATTTCTTTTTTTAGTAATGTGACCTTGACTTTGACGGACCGACCCCTAAAGCAATCCCAAGCGAGCCCTCCGCGTGTTCTTACAATACACCAAGTTTTTTGTCAATAGGATGAACGGAACTCAAATTAAACGCCGGAAACTAAATTTCTATTATTTGTAACGGTCACCTTGACCTTTGACGGACCGGCCCCAAAAGCAATCCCATGAGTGCTCGGCACCTGTTCTAACTATATACCAAGTTTCATGTCAATACCATGAACCGAACTCGAGTTAATTGCCGGAAACCAAAATTCTACTATAAGTAACGGTGACTTTGACCTTGGACGGGCCGACCCCAAAAGCAATTTAAGCGAGCCCTCCACGTGTTGAACGGTGTCCTTGACCGAACCCCATCATCAATCACAAGCGAGTTCTGCACATGTTTTACTATATACCAAGTTTCATGTCAGTACGATGAACCTAACTCAAGTTAATCGCTAGAAACGAAATTTCTATTTTAAGTAGGGGTGACTTTGACCTTTTACGGACTGACCCCAAAATCAATCCCAAGCGGCTCTCAACCTGTTCTTACTTTACACCAAGTTTCATGTCATACCATGAACCGAACTCAAGTTAATCGCCGGAAACCAAATTTCTATTTTTAGTAACGGTGACCTTGACCTTTGACGGGCCGACCCCAAAAGCAATCCCAAGCATGTTCTTACTACATACTAAGTTGCATGTCAATAGGATGAACGGAAATAAAGTTATTTTCCTGAAACCAATTAGTTTGACGCCCGCCGGCACGCCCAGCAAACGACGAACACTATTCTAATAACCTGTTTTTTCCCTCAAAACCCTGGTTAACTAAAGTAGAACTGAGGTGGGATTAAAACAAAATAGAATTTCTTGACACAATGGTGATAAAAGACCAAGATGGATCACTATACACAGATGTGTTCTCAAAACCAATTGATAAACACCAATACTTAAAAATCAAGCCATCCAAACAACATGACAAAATCACTACCATATGATCTCGGAGTAAGAATAAGAAGGATATGTTCTAAAGAAAGTGACTGTAAGCGACACAGATAAGAGATAATAATACATATCAGGACGATAGTATTAAGTGTTTTCAAATATAAATATAAATAATATAAATTGTAAAAGTTCTATAAACAAAGTAAATGTGATAAAATCTCACACAGTCGACGTATGAGTAAAT
This sequence comes from Corbicula japonica, assembly GCA_038501625.1. Taxonomy (NCBI): domain Eukaryota; kingdom Metazoa; phylum Mollusca; class Bivalvia; order Venerida; family Cyrenidae; genus Corbicula; species Corbicula japonica. Next base: position 1,918,063 of record JAZAYU010000094.1, on the reverse strand, counting down.
AACAAGAGAACAATTTGACCATATTGGATTTGTACCATAAATCTAAATCATGGCTGTCCATCTGTATTTAAACCAGATTTTTGCATTTTAATTTGTTACAACAGAACATTCTTGACAAAAAAATCCTCTTAAATCCTCATAGTTGAAGTGAATGAAAACTTGTAATTTTACAGATTAAACATGGTCATACAAAGGTTTGTCTTTAATTTTTCTGTTTTCTAGAAAGCTTGAATTTTATATTTTATAGAAAAACTGTTTCAAATTGTCTTCAATCCTACAGAAACACAATTTTCACAATGCAAATTACTTTTGTATATACATGTAAATATTCTTAAACTTAGGGAAAGCTAATTTAGTAGAAGTGCATACTTTTGGATGACAATTTTGTCTTCATTGGTGTCGGTATTAAATAACCCAATACTTTGTTCTCATTCCCTTTTTTGGTAGAGACATAACCTGACGGCACCCTGCCCTTTTAAATTCCTAGAAACAACACTACCATTTGTTTCTTTTAATGCATTCGACTTGAATTTTTGGCCATGTCGACCCACTGACCAAGGCACCTTGCTTTCAAGGATGGATTCTTCCTGTGAAACACCATAAAACACATCTGAACGTCTCAATGTAATCACAAGGAAATGGAAATACAACCAAAAGATCATAACTAAGTATTACTTTCATAAAACTTATTTTTTAAATTTTTATTTTGAAATGAAAAAGGAGGGATGGTAGGGCTGTTTTGGAAAAAATTGGGCAAAGTAGGGCTCAGATGAAAGAAGTAGGAAAAAATAGGAAAAGTAGGGAGCAGTAGAAAGCCTGTAACTATTTGTAAACAGCCCCCAGCCTCCGCAATAAAGACAAGATATGTATGATGTTTGGACAATCCTGATCCGTAATGTTATCTTCAGACCACTGTTATCGGACACGTCATGTCCTAAACGGAACTTTGATTTTGAAGAAATCAACTTGCTAGCTTAATCATACTACAAATTTCGATTTCCGTTAGATTTTGCCTTGCAACTTCACACCGTTCAACCCATTCACTGGAAATCTTTACCCAGAAATCGGCAACTATTGGGAAAATTTACTAGAGTCGATACCTACGGAAATGAATATCGGACTCCCTATGTTATAAAATATAGGGTCCAAAAGTGTACGAGTTGTCGCTTTACATGTAAGAGACATGAACAAAACTGACTTGTCTTTTTCAACATTTTGCTCATCGGTAAATTTTAAGCGACAAATAAAAAGAGTCGCCTTTAATGTAAATTGTCTCGATTTTCTGTAGACTTAGATAATCTACAAATTGAGGGGTAAGGAAAATAAAACAACAACTAAATTTTATCTGAAGATGGGGCGGGGTAGAGCTGGTCAAGATCCAGTGGCTACACTATTTTATATATTGATACAAGAAAGCGAGGTTATACTTTTTTACCAGTCTGAAAAAAAACAAAAAAGAAGGGTTGGGTAGGGCTTGTCGAACGTCAATGGACTGAAGTTGTTTTAAATTTACTGTCAATTTTGAATGACAAAATGCGTGCACAACGAAAGTGAATATTATTACAAATTATATCTTTTGTAACTATTCGCCGTTTAAAATACTTCTTATAAAAGAAGTAAGTTAGAGGGACACATACCTAAATGTCGGACAAAACGTAAAATGATAAAATAAAGTGCATTTGAGTTTTGGCAGTTGACTTTGTAGTTGACAGAATATAATTATTAACTTCAGCTGTGATAAAAATTCCTCTACGTGTCTATGTGACAAGCCCTACCCATTTGCTCGCCATTGTTATTTGTTTGTCTGATAATAAGACTACACGTAACAGACAATTAAGTCAAATTATTAAGGACGAACCTTTACAGTTTTCGCTTAAAATTTTTCGATGACCAAGATATTGAAAAACACAACTCAATTATTTTATGATTTTTTTAAAAAAAGACATCTCTTACGCATTGTACGCACTTTTTTTTATTCCGGCTCGCCCACAAGCGGCCGGAATAAAAACGATATGAATTTAGTATGAAAAAGCGAAGAAAAACTAAGTTAAGCCGTTTAAGTTCGTGGTTCTCGCTTTCTCTATTGATTCTTTCATAGATGAAGGAAATCAATGTGAGAGTATTCCTTTTCAATCCTTTAATATCATTGGATTATTAAACAGCAGCTAATCAAAATCGTTGTTTCAAAAGCAACTAGGCAAAAGAGGCAATTTCCTTGGTCTTGGTTATCTAGACGCTTAGACTGGTAAACGCTATGATTTAGGGACATTACGGACCACGACAATTTCGGACCAGACATGTTCGTAGACTCTTACTCAGTCGTTATCAGTGAATAAACGACAGTTGTAAACCAAACCTAAAGGCAGTTGATTGACTGATGAATGACATTTTAATTTCTGCTTGTATCTATTTAAACATTTATTTCCTAGGAATTTCCCCCATCATGAAAAGATGATATTTATTGTTTGTGATAAACAAAAGGGTACAGCTTATACTTTACTATAACAAAGCAACTAGAATGCATAAACAACGCACTGGATGATAAGATATGGTTAATATTGTGCAGAATTTGTGCAACTCAAATTTTAACAAATTTCTGTATATTAGGTATTTCAAACATAATGTACGGAGGTAAATCAGAGACCAGGTTGCACAAGATTTTTATAAGCAACCCGGTTGAAATAATAGGCATCTTATAACATGATGTTCATTGTGTTTTTCTCAAATAATACTAACTGGTGTAAAGTTGTTAATCTCCAGAAGCATGTACTTTACCTGCAAACGTGAGGAACACCACCTATACTTAAACCTCAAGGAAAGAAAAAAACTCGCTTAGGATTGTCTGGCGGCTATATCCGCCAGACAAAATTGGTAAACTACTGTGCTTTTTTACTGAAGAAAAGACATGCTAGGTAAAACAGTCAAACGTTTACTGGGATATTCGTCCCTAGAATATTTGGAACCTATTTTAAGGCTCACCTACTGTAGTCCACTCTTATAACTTTAAACGACGACAGTCAAGTAAATGAAAAATGTGCCGTCAAAAGAATTAAAAAAAAAAAAATTTTAATTAAATGATCTCCTGGAATCCTAAATACCTGTAATAAAATGGTATCTAAGTTTAAAACATCTATTCAGCCAGGTTAAAAAAATTGACTCAATTTTGAGATAAACTTGTCGCCAGCCTTTGGACTACCAAATCTTCAAGGTTAAAACTCTAAAATTAAATATTGCTATTTTGTGGAGAGATGTTTTCTTTGAACAAAAATCACTGGGATAGCAATTTGTGTTACTTCCTTTAAGTTTTATAGCATGCTAAATGTCTAGTAACATCGCTTTTTTGCATGTCGCCAGGCAAAACATCAATTTTTACAGTAAAATTGTTGAAATATGATGATTGGCAATTAAGAAATTTGCTTTTTTTAATGTTTAAGGGACATGAAAATATGATATTAGAAAGTTCTGTTGCAATTGGATGCCATTTCAATCAATGACAATGGTTTTAAGGGAAGTCGCCAAAAAACTACGTTCCTACCGTAACCATTTTTAAACCTCACTGCTGATGATATTAAATAAGATAAAACAGTTATAACGGCATAAATATTTTATAGAATTATCACATTTTATGTATTTAAAATTAAAACACCTGCGGCTTTTTTTTATATTTCTGTTGGTCATAGCCTTAACACGAAATTCTTGATGTCCGATTATAAAATTTTCCTCCGTAACTGTGTATTTCACTTCTTTTAATCTATGTTAATTCCATGGATCAAACAGTTTACATCAATTACATGATTATCAATTGATTAATACATACCATCACTAAATATGTATTATTAATTGCAAATATTAATAAAAACATGTTTAAAAAAATTCCTCCGTAATTTTTTCTTCCGTAACCAAAAGTATCATGATTGCTTCTAGTGCTAATAAGATTGTTGTTATCAACTGACTGCCTTGTTATTTTGATAGAAGCCGTCAAGTAATTTGGTCAGAAGTGGTAAGATAATTAAAATTTACCCTTGTAATTTTGGGTTACGGAGGAAAGTTACGGACGAAGCTAGAAAAGTAACGGAGGAAAAATATGCACGATTATCAATTTATCCTCGTATAACTTGTGTCTTAATATAAGCTGCACACATGTGTTTTTACAAAAAAATGTTCCTCCATTGCAAATGATACGTAAGTACTCCAAATTGTTTGTCAAAATCCAAACAAATACTATTATTGTACTGCACAAAATATATATGCAGGTTACTTTTTATTTTGACTGGTGCATGGTTTTGCTTGAGCTTGGCCTCTATTGCTTAAACATTAAAATTACATTTTAAATGAAAGTTATACAAATATATGTGAAAATATTGAGCTCACAACATTTAATAAACCTTGAAATCAGTTGAATTACAATGCAGTACCAGGCACGATGAAAATCCGTGTTATTTTTTGCACAGACAGTGACGTACAGTGGTCTGCATTCTTATTTTATGAACATTTATGAATTCAAGTTTTTAGTTTGTTTATTAATACATATACGTACAATTACAGGTATGTTAGTACGTTACATTATGAATTCGAGTTTTTAGTTTGTTTATTAATACATATACGTACAATTACAGGTATGTTAGTACGTTACATTATGAATTCGAGTTTTTAGTTTGTTTATTAATACATATACGTACAATTACAGGTATGTTAGTACGTTACATTATGAATTCGAGTTTTTAGTTTGTTTATTAATACATATACGTACAATTACAGGTATGTTAGTACGTTACATGTACTGGTCTCTGTTTAATTGGTAATGCATCTCTGTATTTGTTAAAAAGTTATTTTCTGTAAATCTTGACGTACATGTACTCATGATAGTTGATACAATAGCAGTCGTTTTTGTTGATATTCCATAAACATTGTGTGTTTAATCCATTTAACTATGTTTCCAGTCATTAATAACATGTTTAGAAGGTGTATACTGTAATTAGTACAGTGTTTATTATAAACCATGTGTAATAGGCACCTGCAGTTTTCTTCCATAACTGAACATTTGACACAAAGAAGCAATTATTATGTTTTGAGCTTATCGTTTAAATGGCGTGATCCAAACTTTTTATTCTAAAGTCTGTACATTATTGCCGAAATAAAAACGTATTTCCTTTTCAAAAATGCAGATGTCCATTTTTTTGTTTTTTACTTGATCAAAATTGAGTCAATTATTTAAATCTGGCCGCTAATATGTCTGTAATTTTTCATTGCATGTTTGCATTGATGTAAGGGTTTTATCGATGTGTGTATGAAAGTAAAGTCTGTTAAAGGTTTATGGGTGTTAATGAACACATCAATGTGGATCTCAGATGTATGGCACAATTCAACAACATCATTCCGATAGTATTAAGAGCAATGTGACGATTTTCAATCGATATTGTTCAACAAAATTTCTACTGTAACTTGGGAACGTGGTGCCAAGTCTCCTGATGTGCCTGGACCCATAATAAAGCTAGAAGGAACCTCAATAGTTAACGAAATCTAACGTTTCTTTTTTATTATTAATTCACTGCAGATATATTTGTTCTTATTATAAAAGTTTATATCATGAGTGATTTTAATAAAATAGCTATTATATTGGTTAAAACTTCAGTGACAGTATACAGGAATTCCTTTAAATTCGCGAAAAAAAATGCCGAAGTCACTTTAGCCTATTTTTTTTTCGAAAATGTATAGTTACATCCATAAACATTATATAAAGGTCACCAATAATCAATACTGAGTAACATATAACAATTTGAAATATTTTTACCATAGTTAACTTCAGAAACTAAAATTTGAAAATGACTACCTACAGTTTTGAGATATGACCAGAGAGCAGAAAAGACATAATATAAAATGAAATGTTATCAGTTTCCTAAACATTACTACATCTGAAAGATGTTTATCTTAATAGATGAATATACTTTAACACTGTAGTGATGTCTGCAATTATACAAGTACTGTTCACCAAAACACAGAGCAAAAGATTGCAGATTTAATGAGAGTTCAAAGTACCATGTGAAACGGAAAACACAGTCTTCCCTCTTAACTTAATTTCTAATTAAAATATTTTCAACATAAAATGTTTCTCACATAGTTTGTAGGGTCCTATTAAAAGAGCAAAAAGAATTTTGCAGATATATTTTAAAATAAAGTAATTCAAGGGTAGGGCCGTTTTTTCCGTTTCCGACTAAATTTTAGACATAAACGGCCAATCTTTAAGACAAAATGTATTTATCTTCTGAAAAAAATGAAAATTTTTCAAAAAAATGCTTCTATTATACCCACGAATGTTATCATCTTTAAGATGAAATCAGAATTTTGAAGATATCTTAGGAAAAAGTTAAAGTTAGAATTGTGTTTCCCTTTTTGGGCCGTACTTTTCTTACGAGCGGCCCGTGTTTTTAACCTGTCCGTATTTGAAACTCGGATTTTTACAGGCATCTCCGTCGAACAAATACACGTTGGCGTAGTTGAGTTCTGTCAATAACGCTCTGTTTCCGTATTGTTTGACGCTTAAGATCATTAAATCTCACTCGAAAATCACGTTCTACCTGCATTAGGTTTTGTACTTTCGGTTTGCAAACAGGGAATTCCCCAAAACGTCACGTGACCGGAACTTGTGTTTTTTTTTAAAACTATTTTCTTTCTTAACATGATTTATGTCGAAATGTTTTTCCTGTATAACGTATTTCGAACCATCTTACGTTTATTGAGGTAACGAGCTGGCTTACTGAAATAATAATTATCCTTTCGTAATGAAGTAATTTTCATTCTAAAAGTTAATAAAGGTTGAAATGTAGATTTCTAAGATGGCGGCCTTAAATCAAATCTTCAAAGTACTTTCTTTTGGAAATCTATCTCTTATATTTTACATGCATGCGTCTAATAACTTGTTTCTTGTTAACAGTGTAACAAAATTTGTGGGAAGGAAGAGGTTTACAGATTCCAGAAATCTGGTAAGTTTGATGTCCAGAGAAAATAAAAATCATTCTGTATGTGTTCCGTGTAATTTGTGTGCCTTTTTAATTATTGTTTGTTCTTTTTTTTACACCAGATTCAACAATCTCATAAACTAACGATGAAAGCAAATAAAGTTCACTGACCTTCATTTTTGTTTTATTTATGCTCTCCAATACTGCCCTACTCAACTTCCTCCAATGGTAACAACTCCATTAAGTTTTAGGCAGGAAAACAATAAAGTATAGTTCACTAAAAAAATTGTGTTTCACAATAAAATGTTTCCAAAACCAGGAACTTAAAATATTTTTATTTTTAATTTTGGGAACTGTTCTGAACTGTTGTTGTTTTTTTCATAAAATGAAACAAATTTACAATTTTTAGGACTGTTTCTAGATTTGCACTTCACAATTCGGGCATAAGAAACTGTCTCCTCTTCTTAATACCCTAATTTTGGTACAGCCAAGATGGACCCATGCCTGGCACTTGTCGCATCGTTCCCAGTTTACAATTAAAATGTCTGGCCTGCTTGATGAATCTGACGAAAAACGTTTACATACAATACACTTGCATGATTCATCCACATCCTCATTCTCTGAACTAGAAAAGTTCTCACTGTATGTGACTTTCCTTTTTTGTTTGAGTCCCTGATGTTGAAGGTACTACTGCTCTACTTTTGTTTGCTTCACTTGTACATTTTTATCTGATTTATATGTCTTCTTGATCTTCTTTTTATACTTGTTCTCGTGTTCATTGATTTTTTTCAAGTACTTCATTTTCTGTTATGCACTTTCTCCCAACTATCTTGCTAAGTGTATTCCTAGATTTGTGTTTGGTTACATTTTCAAACACCTTTCCAAGAATAATTCAGCTTTTGTATCAGTTGTAATAGGATCATTTAGAGCAGGAACATGTGCCACTGGGTCTTTGTCAAATGATGTGGCTGGTGCAACTTGAGTACCACTGATCTTTGTCTTGTCAAGAGGATAAATTCCACTCTTACAGAAGGCTCTTTGATGTTGGCAGGTGTTAATATACTGTCATACACTTTACATGCCATATTGTATCTCTTGACTACACCAAATTCTTGAGTGTGTGTGTGACATGCTGAGTAATACGACTTCTGAAAAGGCCCAAATATACAGACATCCAACGGTTGAAGAAGATGTGAGCAGTGTGGAGGAAGGACAATAAGTGGATACGTTGAGACTTTGCCCACTGGATAAGAGGTACTGTGAGATGGCTCTTGTGTCCATCATATAAGACTAGAATGTCCTCATCATCTCTTGCAGGTAAATATTTAATCAAATGTGTTTTAATGTACTTTTCAAAAACTTCACTGTTTGACCAACCAGATTTAGTTACACAACCATCTGCACCTGCACTATCACCTTCCAACAGATTACTTGAAAATCTTGCTCCAGGGAAAACTATGTAGGGGGTATCACATTGCCAACACCATAAGCACATCCAATCAAAGTTGTTGTTTTTCTTTACCAGATGTTACTGCCTGTGATTTGGAAATTTTACCACCAATCACCTTAGGGAGTTTATGTTCTGTGCTGATACCTTTTTTCATCAATGTTATAAACTCTGTGAGGTTTATCACGCAGATTTTACTTTGTCAGGATGTGATCAAGTTCATCAAAGTAATTATCAATAGCATTCATCGTTGCTGATTTCGCCCTGACAACTTCTAATGACCGTGGCTTTTTCACTTTGAGTTCAGGCCATCTACTTAAAAAAGTATACAACCATCTTTTCAGTTAATGGGTGCTCCCTGTCTCTAAGCCCCAACTGTATAGCATAGCCTGTTGCCAAATTAATGGCTTCATGGCGACTGTAACCGTAGCCAACTTCATCCATAGTCTTGAGGTGTCCCACAAGGAGTGCCCCCTGCTCTTGTGAAAATAGAGGTGGTGGTCCAGATTTAACTGTATCTAGATCAACTTTGCCAAATAACCTGTCCTGCAATGTGGATCGTGGTACCCCAAACACTCTTGCTGCTTAAAAGGTTGACATTTTTTCATCGGTGGCAGCAAAACATGCCTTGATAAGTTGGTCAGGGTCATAACGTCTGTATAAACCCCTTTCAGGATCATTGCACTGCAGTATACAAGAAAACAATGTAAAAGTAACAAAGATAAGATATGCAATTAAAATTCAATTAGTAAATAACTAAAAACACATGCTATAAGAAACCGTTAATTTTTGTCACGTTATTTTGCCGTACAGTATACTACAGAAATATTTTGAAGGGGGGGGGGGCGCTGCAGGCATAGTGACCTAATTCTGCTGAGAAACTACTGAAAATAATCAACATTTGGATATTTTGCACAAAAAAATGAATGCAATCGACGGGAATTTTTGGGAATAGTTAATCTAGGTAAAATTGTATATGCTAACGTATTTAATATCAATACTTACGATTCTAATCTTCATTCTGACCTATTTTGAATTTCATTCGGAAGTATGTTGTTGCGTAAACAAACGCGCGCGCACTGACCCGGAAATGACGTAATTTGACAGAAAAAGTAAAACTTTTCCAGGGCCACCGGAAACAGGAGAAATGAGCCGGAAATGAGGCAGCCGGTGATTTATTTAGATTTGTGTTTGGTATTTGGACATTATACTACCAGTCATTGTGTTCTAAAACTAACCAAATTTTTGCATAGATATATTAAAAAGGACATTTTACAGTTCAAACAAGTGTTTCAGCAAGCCAAAGTCAGTGTCCTCATTTCTGGTGACTATTTAGGCTTTTGGAGTGTTTGTTTTGAATCAGGTGTAATTTTCACCCTTGTGGTACCTCATTGACCTAGATCTTGATATTGCATTCAGTTTCTGGATCCCCATATTGGATTAATTGTTCACAATTCTGGGTTTCCATCTAAAGTGTTCAGATCCCCATTTTATTCCCATTGGCTGATAGCATCTGCTGGATAAATTTATCTTTCTTCTCTACTTTCAGTTTTGTGGATTAGTATTGGGAAAATCCTTCATTTTTAGAAAAACAGCCTGACCTAATTTTTGAAGAGCAGAGCAGATGTGTAGTAAAAGTATTTAGAATATATTGATAATTTAGACTAAGTTAGCAAATATCTTTTTAAAAATCTACACTTTGGCGTATTTGTTGGTCATTCACCAACAAATACGCCAAAGTGTAGATTTTTTAGATCCAATAAGTATTAAAAAACCCCATTTGTAGATTTGTTTTCTTAGACCTAGATCTTACTTTAGTCTTAGATCTGGATCTAGATTTTGGGTGTGTAATTAGTTTGTATAAGTTATAATTGCTATAATTGCTATTATTAGTTTATGCTTGTTGATTAATTACTCAATTACTCAAAGCAAGGTTACTATACAGATTTTGCAGCGCGAATCGCGCAATAAACACCGTATTTTGATTGGTTTAATAGAACTTGGACACTGTCTATACTGTTGCATCACCAACCATCAACATAAATAACTACATTTAAGGTGTTTAATTCTAAATAATTTAATTCAGAATAAAATAAAGTGATTTCATTTATAAATAACATAACTCCAGTTTGATAAATTTAATTATAATTAAGTAAAATAACTATACTTAATTAAGTATCTAAATTAAATTTTAAAAAAAGATAACTTATTATTTAAGGTGTTGACTTTGAGTTATAATATTATTAAAGGTTGGCTAATACCAACATAAAACTGAATAGAATAGAATAGAACTCAATAAGAAAAGTAATAACAAATAATAATTATACAATATAAATCTATATCCATATAAATAAATACATATTTAAGGATTTATTTAACAAATCAAGAATAAAATACTGTTACACTACTTAAGTGATTTAAATAATTAAATTACCAGAACTTATAGAATTAAAAATAAAAACAATTATAATAATTAATATTAAAAGAGTTAGGATTTAAAAAAACTTAAGGTCTGGAAATAGATAGTGAATTTGATTAAAGCTAAAGTAAACAACATTAATATAAATTGCTAGAAATACAGATAAATAATAAAAAGTTCTGTAAATAATAAAATGAGTTCATAGATGGTTGATAAAACTAAATAGGATAAAGTGTACAACATTCAGGACACTTTTGAGTTGAGATCATTTACTTACTTGAGTGTTAAGTGAACACCTAAGTGTTAAGTAAATACCGTGATTGAGAATTGAGTGCACACCTAAGTTAAGTAAACACTTATTTGAGTGGACACTTAAGTACTGAGTAAATAACTCAGTTGGGTACTTAAGAGAATATTAAGTTAAGTGTTAAGTGAATACTTAAGTTGAGTGATCACTTACGTTTAGTGAATACTTAAGTGAAAGGTGATATTTTATAGAACATTATTTTAAAATTGGTGCTAATGACAAGTGTTTGAAAGAGAATGTGATATAACTGTGATATACTGTTCAGTGTTACAACACCAGAATTAGAAACAAAGAATAAAACAACGAAAACCTATATAGAGGAACTCAGACAGGGATTACAACATTCACAGGAAGTAGTGAATAAAATAACAGAGGAGTCTTAAAAGAAACAGAAAAAGAAACAGATAAAAGAGCAAAGGCAGCTAGGATTGACATAGGTGACAGTCACAATGTCATGGTGAAAATCTTGGCTCATGAAGGCAAACATAAAATTGCTGACAAATTTCAGTCTGATGCTTATCATGTATTGTTCATCCAAATGTTGATATTCCTGTTTATGAGGTTAGATCACCAACAGGGACAATAAAGAAGCTCCATAGAAACCATTTGTTTCCTACAGGATATGTAAACAACAATTCAGAGGAGGACATTAGGAAACAGGAGATCAGGAAACCATTTCTTAACCGAGACCTAATCCAAGGACAATGAAATCTTTGGAAAGTCAAGGAACAGAAAATGGGAAAGCCGCGGCTAGAGAGAGAGAGAGAGAGAGAGAGAGAGAGAGAGAGAGAGAGAGAGAGAGAGAGAGAGAGAGAGAGAGAGAGAGAGAGAGAGAGAGAGAGAGAGAGAGAGAGAGTGAAAAAATCAGATGAGGATTCAGGGGGAGAATATGTTACATACACGTATTATGGAGGGGACGCCCTAAGATCTAAAAAATCTCAAAGAGTTGTAGATGAAATGGAGCTAAAGAAACCAGAAAGAGAAGCAGAGGTGATCAGAGCAGAGTCTGACAGTGATACTGACATAGATGTAGGAGAGGAAGCAACTGCTAGGAAAGAGGTAGTAGAAGTAAAAAGGAATGATGCAGGACACCATTCAGAACAAGATGATGACATAGAAGACAATGAAACTGACAGAGAATAAGACATTGAGACCGAAAGAGTGGTTAGAAGATCTACAAGAACCAGAAAACAACCAGTTTGGTTTGGAGACTACCATGTGAGCCAAATAGCTAACAGATCAGTAGATGCTAAAGCCATAACTCTGGATATTCTTATGTCTTCAGGCGCATTAGATGGTTTGGTCACTGACGCATGTTCAAGTGATTCAAGCTATGATGAAATTATTTTATTTGTTTTAATCTCCATAATATGTTCAGTGTTTAATGCTATTGTTGTTCTTAATATAACAGATAATTAGATCAAATTGTATTGATTAAAATATTGCCTCATAATATTCAAATACAGTTTGTGAAAAATGCAATGCTTGTTGTATTTTTATTTAAGTGTAATTAGTCATATATTTAGAGATTACATTAGGTCATCATGTAACAGAAATTGTGGGACACACTATTTCAGGTGGGGGAGGATAAGGTCAGATAGTGTACTTAGTTTTTTTAAAGTTTAATATAGGTTACTTCAAAATGATATATTTTTATTTCAGTAATATATAAATAATGTCATTTCTTTTAGGTTTGAGGATGCAAGCTGTTTGTGGATGCAGAACTAAAAATCTTGTTTTGGTAAATTATCAGATTGTAGCATGAACATCCTGAATCAAAGATAGCCAGTTTTTGTCTAACTCAGTTAAGTGAGTAGTAACTAGTTTTGTTTCTTATGAATGTTTTGTGTGTCAGGACATTTAATGATTTTTCTTAGGTAATTGTATAATGACGGAACGTCATTTTACCCACAGGGGGAGCGTGTAGCAGGGTCAGGATTTTATGTACTTATTCATTTACCAATATCTGACAGTCTAGACTTATCCTTTTCGTCCCATTTCGATCCATTTCTGTATTATCGCACATGATTGATTTCGGGAGTCTTGTTTGCTCGGGAACGAGACGAGATAGTTTTTGGTGAGCGAAATTCAAGAAGGCGGGTAGCCGAATTGATCGTAAAGCTTCATTTGCAAAGCTGTAAATAGTGTTCTACCTTTTTTTGGTTTGCCTGTTTCATAAGTTTCTCGAGGTAACGAGCTGGCTAACTGAAATAATAATTATCTTTTTGTAATGAAGTCATTTCATTCTAAAAGTTAACAAAGGTTGAAATGTAGATTTCTAAGATGGCGGTCTTAAATCATATCTTCAAAGTACTTTCTTTTAGAAATCTCTTATATTTAACATGCATGTGTCTAATAACTTGTTTATTATTAACAGTGACAGCAGCAGCACAGAGTGGAAAATTTGTGGGAAGGAAGAGGTTTACAGATTCCAGAAATCTGGTAAGTTTGATGTCCAGAGAAAATAGAAATCATTCTGTATGTGTTCCATGTATTTTTGTGCCTTTTAAAATATTGTTTGTTAATTTGAATTTTAATGAAGACCACTGAGCTTTACGATGAAATCAAAGGACTGTATATTTACAGAGACTGTTAGATTATTTTATCATCAAATAACTCATGTATTTTGTATTGTAATGTATTTATCATGTTGTAGTAAGAACTGTTAATTGTATATTTCAGAGCCGTCATCCACAGGATTATACAAGGATCTGACTTGTTATTTGAACATTTTTATTGTGGTTCTAAACATAATAAAAGTTGAACTACGACCTCGTCCTCCTTTATTTCTCTTGTATTCAAAGAAATATAGAGTGGTAACAATATTGTAAAACATTCGATTTTAGTTGAATTAATCATTTTCCGCCTGATCTATCGGTGTTAGTATTTTGGCCACAAAAAACATTTCATTTCCCATGCAAAAAAAAACTTAATGCATCAACATACAGTCTCATTCACTTCAATTCAATATGCTAAACGAGGCGTCCACTGGCTTTGTTTAAAAGCTATCCTTGTTATTAAATACAACAAAGCCATATCCACTTATGAGAATCAATCGGTTAGCAAAAATCGATAACGAATTTCTCAATAGATTGTGAAGGAACAAATTCATTTTTTTACTACAGTTTTATTTCTTAAACAGTCGAAAAAAACCAAAGTACAAATTAAAGATATATTTCTGCCGATTAAGATGGTTATTTTTATTTTAATTTATCTTAACGATATTTGTTCCTTTTTGACTTTGAATATAGCCACTCTATTTTCCCTATTACTCGCATAGAAACTGTTGAGAAAGTTGGATTTTTTCGCTTGTTCTTACATATTCTATTGAAAATATTTTTTCCAAATTATAAGTTTTTAAATACCCCAGGTTGCACATTTTGAAAAAAAGCTATTATTGAAGCTTATTTTTATTAAAATAAATTTATAACATTTGGTCCTTTTTAGCTTTTTCTAACAGGACTATCGAATATTTTAAGTGAAAATTTAAGTCTCCGTAGATTTTTGAACATTCTCGATATTTTACGATCATTGACGGAAGATTGTTTAATTCGGCAGTCAAATGCAGAAAACAATATGGAGTCTTTACTAGTTTGATTTGTAGAAGTTGGAGTAGTGTTTTGAAATTTTGTGATATTAGTGGCAATTTGTTTTGCCACTGACCGTTCCAAGGCGGTATCCCCAAAGGTTATCTTCTTCGTTTATTGTTTGTGGCGTCCTATTTGAATTGACATATTGATATAAAACATGCTCTCTCTCTTCCTCTCTTCTTTTTCGCTGCGTGGGGAGGCTGTGTTTTTTGAGTGTGTCGATTCCTGATATGCATATATTACTTTTTTTTTAATTAAGTAGAAACACTTAATTTTGACGAATCCGTCAATATTTTACAAATTTCATAGGCAGAAACAAATACTTACTAAATTATTCATGACATTTAGAAATAAGGCAGCTTTATATGTCTTTTCGATAAACGTAGTTGTAAATTAAAATCCGATTAATATTAACCCAGACGAAAATCTAAAAAGGTGATAATTGTAACAAATCAAAATGAACCCCAGATAAATCAACAGGTAAAAAACATGTGACATTTTGTGTATTAACAATATGTGACATTAAGCCACAAAAATTGTCAATCATAAGAAAATGCATAAAGAAATTTAAATCGTCATTATATATTCTCATCCATATACAAGCCTATCTAAAACAAACACCACATATATATTAAGATAATCTAAATAAATGTTTTTTTTAATTATTTGTAAACGTTAAATGCTTTCTATTTACAATTAAGAAGTTCATATGTAAATTTTATCAAAAAAATTATAATTTATATCGTAAAATGTACTCGGAAATTTGAAATTGTTAGGTTTATGGCATATTTCTAAACACATTTGAAAAATAAGCACGTCATAATGTACCCAATTGAAATTAAAGTCAGAACAAATAAAAATTATCGTTATCTCTTCAACATGTATCAAGATTACATTGTAAGATTTTTTCAGTAAAATATAATAATTTTAATAATTTTTTATTCTTTTATTATTTGACAAACAAGAGCGCAACAGTTAGAACAACTTCGGGATTTTATTAACTGATCGAAAAAAATGAATCATTAATTTTATTGTACTCCCTCCTTATAAATGACGCGTTATAAAAACAAATTTATGACAGATCAATAATAAATATGTTTTATGGCTTATTTCCTGTACCGTGAATAACAAGGTAAATGGTTCTATAAACAATGAACCTAGCAAATGCATCGATTCAGTGAATTTAAAAGTGTACCGATTTGTTGTTCGGTGTATATTATAGAAATTGAGAAAAGGCGACACTTTGTTATTATGACTGAATTTGTAAATTTTTAATGTATTAAGTTTACACACCGTTCCAACAATTTTACACAAATAAAAATTGCTTTTTCTACAAAATCAATTTCTTCCCTAGTGCAATAATAGGGAAGAAATGGAACATGCAGAAGTTAAAAATCACGGGGCTTAGAATTGTAAAATAAATAATATAATCGGACGTCTATGTGCCCAAAACCAAATAAAAGAACTCGGTACTAAGTTACACAGAACTGATAAAAACGACGAAATAGTAAAACGTATAGTCTTCACTAGACTTAAAGTACTGAACAAATATACAACAACAAAGCCATCTTGCAATACCGGACGAGCGGTTTATTTGAGAAGTGCAGCCGGATCAATAAGTATACATCAAATACAACAAAACCAAAACCACTGATCTTATGTCCACGAAAGCAAATGCTAATTAGCTGATCTTTTGTACAAGAGTATAAATCTTGATTTCTTTCCTAGATTTAAAATGTTTTAATTCCCAAATAGCGTCCTAACACGATTTGACTCGCCCAGGAAAAACCAGAGATAAAAAACATTTGTTTTCTGAGTTATTTAATGAAAATAACTCTGGAAACCTGTATCCGTTTGTCAGTGACTAGCACCTGTCAAATCGTTCGAATGTCGGGCCTCATTCCTTGTGGATAAACGACTTAAAAATCATTATAAAACAACTATTATGAAAATAATCAAAACAAGGATCATATAAACATGAAAAATGCTATATGTTTTTACAGACATAATTTTCATGTTTTCTACATGATTATTGTTCACTTTATCAGCATAAAGAATGAAACTTTTGAAATTAAATCGTAATGGCTAGTATTGTACATGTTACTGTTTTACTGATAACTTGACAGTCATGCGACAACGAGTTTATCTACATATGGTTCACCAGAAACACGTTTTTACAATCATAAATATTACCAGGTTCCCTTGAGTATAATTGATAACCGGAAAATATTTAATGCGCCAATATCCGTCATAAGATCGTCTTCTGTTATATAAACTGAGTATCACGTGACTGTCCAACTACCCTGAAGCAGTTATAAAAATTGTACATGGGTACAGAAATAACATTTATAATAAAATATATATATATATATATATATATATATATATATATATATATATATATATACATATGAAAACTGAATCGTGTGAAATCGACTTGTTGAATGACAATCTTATACACATTCAAACAATTTATAATCTACCCCCACGAAATTCACGTGCGTATGCCTATCATACGATTTACCGTACAACCTGTACGTTTCGCGAAGACAAATATTTCACGCTATACTGCGAAACGCGTGAAATTAATAGTCTTCACTAGACTTAAAGTACTGAACACATATACAACAACAAAGCCATCTTGCAATACCTGACGAGCGGTTTAGAAACACGAAAAGATTGGGCTGGCTGAAATAGTCTACAGTTCCAGCGATTTAAAAACTTCTAGCCTTCTCTCAAGCGAATCATCTTCATATCCATCTTTGCTATTTTACCCCTTCCACCGCCCATGACGCTTCCAACAGCGGTCATTCAAGCCAGCGTTTGCAGCCGCAGTGGCTCCTCCGGCACGAAGTGAATGCAGACCTATGTTCATGTCGCCTACAACTTCTCTTAGACGATTTAAAAGACATTCTCTAGCGCGCGAATAACTGAGCGGTTTATTTTTGTAAATTAATCTGCATACATATTTGGATCGAAAACTAGGCCTAAACAAAAAAATATCGTCTACTGAAGATACATTTGCTGCATTCATATAACGTTTCAACATCAAATATGGACACGCAGCGGTTGCACATTTTGAAATTACAATGGAAGCGCCATGACGGTACTTGTCAGTTTTAACTTTTTCTGATTTTAATTGAAAAATATTGTCAAAAACTGTATATCATTAAAATGCAGATGGCTTAATTCGTTAAACCTCATAAAACCTGAAAAGGCTATCAAAATCATTGACAAATCTCGTAGTACTATAACATCAGAACTAGGTAATGTCTCTTGTAACAAAATTAATGTTGTATGTACATAATGGCGACTATATTAACAAAATTTTCGATTTTGTGAAGGAAAATTGGGTTTTTTGACTGTTAAGTAATTTTTTCACAAATATTTTAGTTTTTCTTTGCCTTGAGTTACTTCATAATAAGAACATTAATTTTACATATGCAACATGTTAAAACATCCTTCAGTTAAGTCACAGCTTGTTCTTTTCACCTTCAAAACTATACACGCAGGTATCACGTGATGTTTATAAACAGTTAGCAAGGGGCTAGTTCGGCCATCGGTACAGGGGCATGTTCGGCTAGTAGCCGAATAACCCCTTTGGTCCAGCATAGTCTCCTCATGAGTATATTTGTTGCACAATGTGATAAGATCAACTGAAGAGATGGGATCCTTTCTAGTTGTTTTGCTTTGATAACTGTCTGTTTGCAGATTCAAGTAAATTTTTCACAAATGTGTTCTCTGTGGGGTCCGGTAGGTTTCTTAAAGAATGTGTCCACTTTAATCCATAAACTGTGTTTGAAATCACTAAACTTGGGGAGCGATTATCCATTAACTCAGTTATGTACAAAGCGACGTAAATCGGCTGAGCCGGTAAAGCTGATCCACCTTTCGATGAAATGAACTCTTCCCACTTTTGAAAGTAAGAAAATATTTACACCCTGTTCTGTCGCTTTTGGATTCCACTACATAATTGACATCTCAGACGACAGATCTTTGAAGCTTTTATGAAAAAACCCGGATTTCTCAATCTCGTCCTCAATACCGGTCTTCAACTTCAAGCCTGCATAAAATGAAAACATTGATCAATTAAATCTGGCTGCAATAAAACCAAATGTTAAAGGTCTGCCATCAAAGATGCCGTTTCTTCCTCTGCCACGTTCCGTTATTTTTCCTGTTGAAAAAAATATAATGATCAGATACATTACTGTTTAATGTGTTTCCGTCTGTAAAAAGAACAGGCCATTATGGCGCCGATCTCCAAACCGGTGCAATTAGAGTACATGAGCACGTATCGGTAAGTACCTTTTGAATTCATTGAACAACAACCGTGGCGGTGGTACCAGCCAGTAATTTTCGTTCACCCATTTGAAATTCAAAGCGTTTATGCCTGTTGTTCCCGGGCACCAGTACTTAGAAAAGAAATTTCTGCATTTTGTGTTGTAACTACTATCAAAAAAATTAAACGCGTGCGGACCCCATTTCGTGTTTAACTATTCAAACACATGACTTGCGATCGACAAATCATCGCTGTCAGTACATCTACTAAAAAATCTGCTTCTTGGTTATCTGCTCTTGGGACCCATTGGGGAACTAAATCTATATTGTGATGGCTGCATACCTGATGTACACCTATTGAAATACTTGCAAGTACTGTTTTCTGCTACCTGTTCTTAAAATCGACATGATATTCTTGTTATCGGTTTTTACAATGACAATTTGCCCTTCCATGCTATTTAAAGAAGTATTCAAACCACTATTAACCGTTTCGAAATCCTGCCAAGTAGAGTTCAAACTGCTCTCTTGCTCAGACCAGCAACCTGTCACGTGACTATCATCTTCACCTTCAATAAAAGCAGCAAATCCAGCTCCACTGGCGTCACAAAGACGGTTTTTTGTTTGTCAGTAAATTTGATCTCAGTATCAACGGCTTCTGAAGGCAGCCCTTATTAAACTTTATCAAATTTTCACTCCAAAATAATAGTTCATCTAGAGCACGAGAATTTATCCTGATAGGTGCTTCCCAACTAGCACGATGGCAAGACATTCATAAAGTGACATTGACCTTAACCTTACAACTTGTCCAATGGCAGACTGCATTGAAATCAGCTGTCCTATGAGACTAGGTACTGTACGTACAGGGAAAATTAACTTGCCATCACTTATTTGCTCGACAAGATTTTGTAAAAAAAATATTGTTTTTTGTATTCTTTCGTCAGTTACTCTAAATATGCCGTTGAATGTATCCAACAAATAACCTAACCAAACCAATTACTTTTTTCTTCTGCAATGATAAAACCCAATTGCCGGAGATCATCATGCACGAAATCTGACATTTTCATGGCGCTGGTGTTGAGTCCCCGCCAATGCTATCATCAAGAAATAAAACAACCCTGTAACCAAGGGATCTCCTTTTTAACTGCAACTCTTAACAGTTTTGTAAATATGAAATCTGCAGTAGAAATCACGAACGGAAGAACATTGAATACATAAAATGTATTTTACCATTGTTCACCCAAGAAAAGCCCAAATACGTACGGTGATCAGGAAAAATCATTACATGATGATAAGCACTACGAATACAAAAAGAGAACAAATAGTCTCCCCTACCAAACATGTTTTTGACCAGTGAATGATCTTCATACTGAACATAAACAGCTCTAGATTTATATGTCTGCAGTCAAGCACAAGGCTTTGATTGCCAGATTTAATATAAGCTACTGTAAGAGGGTTGAATGAAGGACTTGTTATTTTCAAGAAATATGGACTCAGGCAATTTTTTAAAAGGCAATGTGTACCCCTGTTCCACTATATCCATAATTATACTGACTTGCACCGGCTTCTTTCTAGTGGTCCGAACAACTTTTTAACCTATCATCAGGTGTTACTCAAGACGCACATACGTCGTCATTATTATCACATTTAGCGTCAGCTTTTTCTAATAATGATATTTTACTTATCTGAGATTTTGTCTGTACGTCTCTATTTGCCAAAGTATTGACGTCGTTTATTGCAGCCCTGCAGTCGGTCCGCCAATGCCCTGGTCATCCACAACAAAAGCAAGTGCCAGGTTTCCTGCCCTGTGACGACTGATTCCCTGTTGGTGTTACGCTCTGTGACGTTGACGTAGTTTCAGGAATGAACGCTCTGCGTCCATACGGCGAGAAACGGAAACTCCTCTGACGCCTTTCCTGTCTCAGCATCTTGTCTGCCTTAAACTGTGCCCTGTATATTTTTTCTCATCCTCTTCGTTGTCAGCGAGGGGGTGTGCTTATATTCTTTTACATCTCTCCACCCAGAATCACTTGAGTCTGCTAATTTTACAACCGATACATCCCAGGTTATCCTGTTCAACAGTGCTAACGCCCTCAGCAGATAACATGGTATACATTTTTACCATGTGTTACTGAGGTTATACTTTTGTATAGATTGACCCCGCACCACGAGCAGTCAATGACGTCATATTGAAGCAATAATGAGGTTCTTCGCTGTTTGTTTTTTCTTTAAAAGGTAGCTAGAGCTATCAAACTGTAATACTGGAAAAAGAATACGTAAAATATGCTAAGACTAACATTTCTATAAAAATATATATATTGCATTGGAAAATAAATTGTGATGACGGATGAATATTATTTGTAGATTGACAGTTGTACAAGTATAATTCCGAGTTGAAATCTTTACCGGTACACGAAAAGCAGTACACTTGAGCGATGGTCCACCGTCGCCCAAATAAAAATAGCACAAGAAATGTCAAAAGCGCATGCGCGCGGCTGACGATGACGGAAATTATCGGAAATATGGAAAATGGCGACACCCGGGAGACACCCTTGCTTAATTTAGGATTAGCTTACCCGACGAACATGGTCTAAAAATTAACGATCTTTATGATATTTCATCGACTGATAAATGTCGGTGTTTAGTTCTTCAATACTGATATAAACTAAAATAGTCGGTACTAACATGCTGTCGCCATATTTCGTGGTGTGACCACAGGAGTTTGACATTCTTGTTAATAATAAAAAAATAGATTAGTCTTTACAATAAATTTAATAATTTTAAGCTAATTAAGCGTTGAAACTGAACCCACACACTACAACCACTTTCCTTCAAAAAAACGGTCTGTTTTATAATTTATAAATGAAGCCCCATCATGGGCCCATGTTGATTCTAACTTTGATATGGTCGACTAACAAGTTTTCGAGGCATAAACAGTTTTCGTGGTATTTAACATTATCACCGTTTACATCGAAGCGCGTGCAGATGTACCGAATACTTTGATTCATACTTTTGTCAGATTTAACTTTTCGCAAAATATGCAGTTCAAACAGGTTTAAAAATGCCTAAATCATTAAACAAGTGTAAATTTATTTTCAAAACCCAAATAACAATCTACTTTATAATCAAGAAACTTCATTCTTGATATCTCTTCTGAAATGAGCTCTCGGAAAGCTTATTTTATTTAAATGCAGGATGTAAACGATCATCACATGTTAGGGAGCTTCTCAAAGTAATAAACAAATGAAATATTGCTGTCAGGCTGATAAAACTAGTATAGTTGTATTATTGTTTTGAGATGACCCCCGAAAACTTGTTAGTGACGTCATGGAGAACATGGCTGGTAGTTGGGTTAATGAAAACACTGGAAATACGATTTGGAATGCCGATTCTTTACCAATTGAGAAATGAAGGCCAATGATGCAAAATCTACCACATTGCACCCCACTTATACAAAACATTTCCAATTTACTTGTGGTTCAATATTCTAGCCAATGATTTGATCAAAAGAGCTCCAAGGGTAATATTTCCTGTTGAAAGTGGCAATATGGGATGAAAAGCGTGGCCTTGTTCTGTGTTCAGACCTCTCGTTCCATGCCAATGCTCTACCAAGCTACAGAGACCTCTGGTAAGAAATCTACCACAGATTTATATATATGTATATATATATACTCTTCCCCTGCTTTAAACCTTTTATTCATTGTGTTAGATTCTCCTTGAAAGTGTTGACAACCAGAATAGAACCAGATAAGCTGCAAATCCATGCCATTTGATCAGGATCTACTATTTGCTTAAATTAGATTCACTAGGTTATTTCTAACCCAGATGTAACTAATACAGATTCAGATCTGATGGCATGATCTAGATCTATCCAGATCAACACATATTTACCTTTTCCTCCATATATGCGCATTTTTATGCATGTGCGACCAGTGTAGGTCCAGATCAGCCAGCACATCTCTGCTGTCTGATCAGGATCTGCACTGGTTGCATTCTGCTCAGAAATAACCTAACAAATCAAAAAGGGAACAGTTTAGATCCTGATCAGATGGCAGATGATCTGGATCTAAACTGTTCACACATGCAATTAAGATTCTATGGAGGAAACGGTTAAAGCATGTATTTACATAATATTGGGTTAAACTTATCTACTTGAGCTAATGATAAAGTAAACTATAAACGATAATCAACCCTTTCCTCAATAAATACGCATTATTACATATGTACCATCAGTGTAGATCCAGATCAGCCGGCACATCCGTGCCATCTGATTAGGATCTGCACTGGTCCATTTGGCTAGAAATAACCTAACAAACCAAAAAGCAAACAGTGCAGATTATGATCATATGGCACGGATGTGCCAGCTGATCTGGATCTACACTGTGCGCTCATGCCATTTCATGGCACTGAGAAAATTCTCTTATTCACTGGAAAGCATAAAATAAAATGTAGACATAATACTGGCACAACATTTTGACTTTGACTTAAGGTTGAACCACCAACAAATTTAACTCTTCACCAGACATTTGATGTGTTGGAAACTTTTCTGTTATTTTAAATGATAAAAAAGTGGTAATAAACACTTCGTAATTAGAATGGGATATGTCACACTTTATTTGAACTTCGAACATACCCAGGTCTTTATTTTGTTTGTAATGCAAAATGATGACTGGTAAATGGACTGAACTCCATATACAAAGATTAGACTTTTCTGTCAAGATTATTTTTGGATTTAGGCAAGTAAGTCCTGTGGACCTAGAAAACAGGTCAATGGCCAAGTGGTCCATTTCAGTATAATTTAAAAGCCATGATCAGGTATTTGAGAGACGCAAAAATGTTCAAAAAGAATACTTTTCAGAACAATAAAATGTATTTCATTTCTTAGATTTCACTGATGTTGGTTCATTGGTTTGAGAAGAAGTTCGGTGCGATTGTGCCGGTGTATAGAGAGTAAGGTGATACCCTTGTTGATATCTGCTTGGTGAAAGTCTTCTTTTTGGCAGGCTAATTCATGCAAGGTAAGATTTTTTTTATATTACTGTGTATTAAGATGTTGGGAAGTAAAATACTAACATACTGGCCATGGACTCTTAAAATTTCCAAAACACCTCATTTTGAGCCCAATGATGAAGGGATATTTTTTTCTTAAATTATCAGTATTTTGACTAATACGTGTAATCGGCTGATAACTCCTAAAAATGGTCAAAATGACCCTTGAAATTCAGCAGCTAGTGGAACCCCTGCAGTCATTAGTCAGGTCCCGGAATTTATAACAGAACTTGATTAAGACATGTCTAGACAATCGGTCAGACCGTCTACATGTGGACTTCACTCTACAGGTTGTCCAAAGATGCAGATATTTTCATAAAACTTGAGGCGCCTTTTAAGTTTTAAACTGTGGCTTTAAGATTTTGTCTGCAAAAATAACTTATCAAGA
The DNA here is from genome assembly GCA_038501625.1 of Corbicula japonica. NCBI lineage: Eukaryota > Metazoa > Mollusca > Bivalvia > Venerida > Cyrenidae > Corbicula > Corbicula japonica. The sequence goes on along the minus strand of JAZAYU010000094.1, from coordinate 1,893,632 downwards.
AGTTTCTGTCATAAAGTAGGCAGTATACTTTTCAAAGTTAAGCTAAAATGGAATTGCGTGAAAAAGTTATCAATTTATATTAACTATCCACATTTACAAGCTGCTTCCATTCAATATGTCTTACAAATCATGCAGTTTTCCAAAAGAAAGTTACTAAATATCTTTTTTTTTTCATTTCCCTTCAGAGTAAAGAAATCACACCATTTTCCTTTAAAATATAGGGCACAGACTACTTCCTCTGGCAATGAAAAATGCCTGTTATCCTTCCTTAATGATCATCTGCATCCTGCTAGATCGTCTGTGCAAGTTTGAAAGAAATCCACCTGATATTTTAGGAGGAGTTATGCCACAAGGTTTGGGGGCCTACAGACAGATGAGTGCAACTCTATATGCCTCCCGCTTTGGGGGCATAATAATGAATGCCTAATTTTGTAGGAAAGAGCAAAATTTTAATGTTTTACCTTTATGATCAATGGCAGAGGGCATTATTATTTTATTCTTTATTGTTTGCAGATTGCTGATAAAAGCTTATGGTCATATCTCTTGAGATGATGTTGTTGTCCAGTACACTCTGAATGTTACATGCTTGGTGTATTCATCTGACACTCCAGCATACTACAGTTTAATGGTAAATGATAACTTAGTTGCCTCATTTAATAGATAAAAATGTTTTTTGAGTGCAGATCACAGTTCAAAGGTCACTTAGGGGTTGTATTTGGAAGAAGTTCATTTTATTGTATTTATACACCGTGATTTAAGTATTAGTCAAGAGACAGATTTAGAACTGTCTACAGAACAGTGAATGGTATGCCTTCGGATCTCAATAGCTGTTGCCTCATGCTTGATCCGGTCCTTAACTCATAATTAAAAACAACACTAGAAAAATACCATAATTGTTAATATTGTTTAAATTTCTTGATCTTTTGTAAATATGTGTTGTTTGTTGTTGTTGTTTTTTACAACATGTCTAACCCATACTGCTTAAATCCCATGGGTGACCAGTGTTTGCCCAGATCAGCCTCAAGTTCACACAGAAAAAAATACAGATAATTCTATACAATATAATATTTCTATACAATATCAAATGACATTTTTTATTCATTTTCAGTATACTGATGGCTGTCTGTGCTGTTATGATATCACAAGACAAAGAATGTTGGTTGATAATCCTCTTGGTTGTGTGAAAGGTATTGTGATCATTCTATCTAAATATTTCATTTTGAGACTATTCACTTGCTCACCTTTATACTCAGGGGATAGTGGTTTAAAAGATTAGATCTGTTTTGCATTTCAAGTCACATTGGCTGTTCGGTGTGTGCGCATGACTAAGTCGATTAGTGCATCTGTCCTGATTTGTCTGGCCCGTAGCTTTTACATACATTTAGCAATCTTGATTATATCTGGCATTAAAGTTAACTTGAATGAGCCGGAGTGTCATGTGCAAACCCCTCAAAGGTGAAGGTCATGGGGTCTCAAGTCATGTAAAAACTTGTCCGGCCCATAACCTTAACATGCATTATGCAATCTTGTTTATATTTGGCGTGCATGTTAATCGCAATAAGATGGATTGTCGGATACAAACCCAAGGTTCCCATATCAAAGGTTAAGGTCACATTTAGGGGTCAAATGGCATTGGAAAGATTGTCCAGTCCATAACTTTAATACTCATTGGGAATCTTTTATATGCCAATGGACAAAAGTCTTGTCCGGTAGGAAGATTGAAACTTTTTGAATACCAATTTTTGACACATTACTCTACCGGCTGTAGTGGCTCAAATTCTTGAATTCTTTTTTCATTAATGCAGTAAAAAATGTCCTCTTTTTCTATTGATACCAAAATCATGTTTGTAGAGCAATTTGAAATTTAGATTTCACGCTTTGAAAAGATATTATAGAAAAACATACAGGACAAGACTTTTGTCCACGAGTATATATTTGGAATGCATGTTAACTTTATTAAGTTATTGAGACAGCATGTCAGATGCAAGGTTTCTGTGTCAAGGTCATATTTAAGGGTCAAAGGTCATGTGAAAGCCTGTCTGGCACATAACTTTTATAAGCATTGAGTCATCTTATTAATATTTGGCAATATTATATAGGTGGGATGTAGCATGCAAACCCCAGGTTCCTTTCTTCAATGTCAAGGTCACATTTATGGGTCAAAGGTCATGTAAAAGCTTTCTTGCCCATTTCTTTAACATGCATTTATAACATGCATTTAAAATGTTATTTATTTATGGCATGCATGTTAACCTCGATGAGACAAATTTTCGCATACAAACCCTAGTTTCCCATCTTCAAGGTCAAGGTCACATTTAGGGGTCAAATGTCATTTGAAAGATTTCCTGTTCTTTAACATTATTACTCATTGAGCAATCTTGTTAACATTAGGCAGTAATATTAACCTTTATGAGACAGAGTGTCCTGTGCAGTCTTGTTTATATTTGAAAGTGGGCTCAGCATGTTGCCAACAGACAACAAACTACAGTTCATTTTCAGTTTGACTTATTCTTATGTGCTTGATAGTGACAACTAACAACTAAGATATGAACATTTTTAATCTATTTACATGTGAAATACCTGTAATATAGTTTCGACTGCCCTATTGATTACGATGACTACAGCTTTGATCTTTGCAAAGTAATGTAACCAAAATTATGTTGTTGTTTTTTTAAAGTAGACTTTTCTGCAAATATATGTTTATTTGACTCATGTGGAATTATTGTTTGAGGATATTTAAATTGCATGTGTTTCTTAGATAATAAGAAAATGTGACGTTAGACATTGTGTTATCTTCTGTGTTGTTTATTCTTTCAGATTTCCAGTTCACCAAGTTACAGTCATGAGAAAATAATGTCAGCAATGTTGTGTAGTCATCATATTTTCAAACAGCATTAAATATTCTTCAGCGATCTGCTTCAGTTGTGATGACTGCAACTACATTGAAAATGTCAACTGTGGGGGGTTATCTATTTCAATTTGTTTACAGCTTATATATTGATCAGTTCAAAGTTGAATCCGGCAGAGGCTTCGGAACATTTTTTTAGTGAATCTACAGTGGAATGGCAACACCTTACTATCATGAAAATACTTCAAATAAGGCTAAGTCCTAACGAGATGTTGCGTTCTTACCTAGTGTTTATGGAAATGTATAACCAGAATACAATCAAGTGAGCTGTGTAATACAATCGAGTGAGCTGTTTCATATAATCGAGTACACTGTGTAATACAAACAAGTGGGTTGTGTGTAGTACAAACCATTGAGCTGTGTAATACAAACAAGTAGGTTGTGTGTAGTACAAACCAGTGAGCTGTGTAATACAAACAAGTAAGCTGTGTAATACAAACAAGTAAGCTGTGTAATACAATCAAGTATGCTGTGTTATACGAGTAAGATGTGTATTTTCAGAATTTTTAAAATCATCTCTTTTGTTGTGTCGATCATCCAGTTTCATTTGTGTGTGTGATATTCTGCCAGGAAAGATGAAGAGCTCTTTGTTCTCCACCATTAAGTTAAAGACTTTCTGTGAAAAAAAGCTAGGATTGCTTAATTCTTACAATATCAATTATCAAAACATGCAGATTAGATAATATGTGGGGCTAATAGTATATACCCAGAAAATGAGCTGAAAATATTGAAAAAGTAAAACTTGGGTGAAACACTTTTTACATGTATGAAACTGCGTATATTAAATTTAAACCTGTCGCTATAAGATCCGCACATTTGTGCCATCTTACCAGGATCTACACTGTTCGCATTTTTATTTATGATCTTATTTCTGACCAAAAAGCGTAAAATGCAGATCCTGATCAGATGGCACAGGTGTGCTGGCTGATCAGGATCTACAATGGTCGCACATGCATAAAAATCTGTATATATGGAGGAAAGGTTTAAGTGAAGTTCCAGATATAGTTTGTATTTCAAAATTGTTTTATTGTAGAAAATATTTTGGGTGACCCTCCAGTAAATCTCTACCAAATTTAATTCATTATAAACATGGCCACCAATGGTAGAGGTTTTTTTCTCATATGAAAAGACCTGTAGTGATTAATTGGTAAAATATTTGGATGGTAATATGAAACATTATGATTAATTTGCTTAAAACAAGTTATCATTTCATCACAACTACTTTATTACTCAACTGTAATGATTAAAAAATACTGTTGGTGTTATGTTTATCTGACTACATTTTCATTACACGTTTGTTGTTGCCAAATCACACATTTTTTAAAACAAAATTTCTATTAGTTCAGTATTACTATCTACTCACTGATGAATATTTAACCAGTTTTCATCCAGTTTGAAATCTGTATGTAAGTAAGTTGTTTATTAACGTGACAGGTGCATACAAATATACAAAATACTGTAATCTGTAATTAATGTGGAAAATTATCTCTGGTTACGTTGATATTTATTATGTTATTTCCAAATTTATTCTTGCTAAAGAAATACTGTGGAAATACTCAATATATTCTCAATATATAAGGAACATTTGTCAAATCATTCATACCTTCTACAGTATACTTTTACCTCTGTTTATCAAAAGTGATTTACCGACAACTTGGTCTTGGAATGAAATTGCACTTAAAAAGTTTTGTGTTGAGAATCATGTTTATTTTTTAACAAATTTGTTATTGTAATTACAAATCAAGAATCTGGAGATATAGAATTATTTGCTCAACAAAATTTATCATATGATTGCAGTTATACTGAGGTCCAGTTTCCAAAATCAAAAGTGGACATAAAACTGGTTTTGGAAAATTTAATACTCCTAAAAAACCCATATGGTTCATTTAGTACAAACATTCTTAGGTTGTTATCTATTCTTTCAATAAAGTGATGAGTGTATGCAATTCTATTACATTCCAAAAGAGATAGAACTATCATGTTGCTAGTGTTTACATGCATTAAACCGCTAGTCTTAGCCTCCTTGTGCAAATAATGTAATGTGAATTTACTCGATAGATGGTTCTTGTTACGCTGTTTTTAGGTCTACTGACTTTTTTTGTTTTGCACACTATCATATTTTTTAATCTGTTAATAATGTATTTGTGATATGTTTTATAAAAAATATATAATAAATTATAAAGAAACATGTTTTGTGTTTGTTGTCTATTGTCAAGCTTTGAAGATTTGATACATTTTATTTGTAGACTGACCTGAAATTCTGAACAGAGTTATCATTAAATTACTTCCACAGCAAACAGCTTTTTTATCCAGAACTGCAGGTAACTATAAAAACAGCCCTAGCACCATGGCAAAAATGACTGGACCCTTTTGAATACTTAAAAAAATAATTCTGATAACCAAAACAGCCTTTCCAGTACCACCAACTTAAATGAACTGACAACAGTAAATGGCTTTTCAGAACCATCTAGTAGATCTACCAAAGACTACAATACAACAAACTGTACATTTTCCTGCCGGGACCACTGCCTCTCCACACCAACAGCAACATACACAACATAAACAACAGTATAATTCTTCTCTGGTTCCTCGCACAAAAACTGCCTCTTTCATACCACTGACATTGAATACCTTTCCAGAAAAAGGTACCTCCGACCTTTTCCATTACAACTGTCAAATTTCCTATCAAATACCAAACATAGTAACTTCCATAAGCAATAAAAATACCATCAAAACTTTTGGACAAGCATGCAGTTGCAGAAGGATTTCGTGTATGTATGAACACTACCGACTGCATGTCAGAAAGTATAACGATACAGAACTAAGAGTAGACCCTGTACATTGCTACTATAGGCCTATATGATATCGGGCCACCACGTGATTGAATTTTCGTTAAATAAGACTATAAAATGTCTTAAAAGTACTATGTTCTAAACAAATATATGATTGAAAATGGACAATTCAGTAAATCTTGTGTTAGACTGGTGTATAGACTAAAGTATATTAGTCAGAATTGTCATATGTTTTCGCGTCAACGAGGGTTCTTATTTAACACTAACTACGCATTTTTATCGTTTAATACTAGTGCACAGTTGTACAACAATACGTACTTATGGACGAAACTCCAGTATTTCATTTTATAACTATTCTTTTACAGAAATAATATGTATTTTTATTTAGCTTGAAAAGCCAGTACGTGTCGTACAGACCCTTGCTGTGTTCAGTGCACTTAAAATGAAATTAAAGCAAACGTTTGATTACAACCTAATTGTGAAATATGCACTATTCATAATTTCTTTTAGCACACTTCATAAATGATAATAATTTTGATAATTGATTTAATTCTTCTAACTATGGAAAATAGATTGAAGGCATTTCTATAAAGTAACGATTGAGTAATATATGGAGGATTCAAAAGTACTTTTCCAGTACAACAATTGATGGTAACAATTTAGTGTACAACTGTCTACTATTCAGTACACTAATTCTTAGGATAAATTGTGCTACCTAAATACGACTGACTTGAGTTGTATCCTGTAGAATGAAATTAGTCAATAAATATACAGTTGTACTATTTAGAGATCTGCTAACCACATTTGACATTCGAAAAAATCTTTCAGATTTTCTCAGAATAGCCAAAGCAAGTTTAATGTTATCTAGCTAGCGTGTACAGTTTAGAAACTTCATCTTTTGAAATTATAAAAAACGATGTTTTGTGGTAACATTCAGTAAGCTTTACCTTTACCTTTGCTTTAAGTCCTCAAAGTTTCATTGAACTTTCTTGTTGTTGCAAAGTTAACCCTTTACCCCATGGGATATTGCTGTTATCCATGCGAGGACATCTAGATCTGCCGGTATGTGTGGTCTGATCAGGATCTACACTGTTCGCTTATATTTATTAGGATATAATTGACTAAGATGCGAATTGTGCAGATCCAGATCAGATAGCATGGACGTGCCGGCTGACATGGATCTGTACTGGTCGCACACGTCATATATTTATATGGAGTAAATAGTTAAAGCAACAAAACATCAACAACCCTACAATTGTAAGTGTTAGGTTGAGATTGAAAAAAGTAAACATGTACTCCTATAAGTAGCACACGCTTATACCTCATTAGAAAAAATCCTGGCGCTGCTCAACACCAAAGATATCAACCTTGCCTCAAGTGGTGGGGTGGACTCCGAATGCTTTGAAGTCGAAATTTAATGTTGGAAACTGTATTACCATTTTATTTCAAATATTACTGATGATAAACCAAGGACTACGCAAAAGGGAAACATGTGACCGGGAGACTATATGAATTGTCCGCGCTTCCGACATTGTTTTCAATATATTTAAGTGCGTAATACAGTCAATAGAGATTATGAACCTTTAACAACGCCTATAAATTTTATATTTGCTCACGAAAATTCCACGCTCACAGGTATCGTGTAGATCTCACGCAATTCTGGCATGAGTACACACATTATATAGAGACGCGGACGTTCAGGAGATTGACTACTTTGGAGTACTCGAACCTCTGGTGATTATGGGTCTGTGGTTGACAGGGCATGCAGAGGGAAAGAGTATACTGCTCATGATACAAACGTTGTTGTTTCAAAAATTCTAACTGCTCGGTCCATTTTTATGAATCTTACGAGCTTTAATGCCCTTTTATCATTTTCAAAATCTGTAATGCAAGCTCCTGAGCCAAATCAGCTACGGCGAATAGAGGACACAATTATTGTGCTAGGCTATAATGCGCTGGCACATATACCATATTAGTGTCAAGATATATAACAGAGTTCGGTGAAACTGAACTGCTGGTATAGTACAATTACCTTGAACAATTAGCAGTACGCTCTTATTTACTTTCGAGATGCCCGACACGTTGTTAGTGTAATAATAAGGGACCATTAAGATTCATAAGGTTATTTCTGATCATTTCTGAAGTGAAGTGTAGATCCAGCCCAGATCGCTTAGATATGCAGGCTGATCAGGATCTACACATGATTTCAGGCATATATCCATTAAGTAAAGTGTTAAGCCAAATGAAGTCTAAAAAAATTCGCAAATCAGGTATAACAAAACTGGTTTATTGTTATCTTTATTCATATAAGTGAATATATTTTAAAATGTTATCTTACACAAAAATACAATTCACAAAACTAATATATCATTTCATGCTATAATAAATATTGCATTTAGAGCAATATCAAGTATTATCAATAGACTAGTATATGGTTGATAAAAAGATAGGACACCAATTACAGTACAGTACTATAATATTACAAGATACACCTGAACTATCTGTGATGATGAATGAACTACTAACTCATCACTGGAAAAATATTTAAGTCCATTTTTACCATTAGTTCATTCTTAGTTGTATATACAGAGTATAATGCTTATGATTGTCTACTTATCCATGAACATCTATATAGCAATACTAACAGTGATGGTGAAAAAGTTTACAGAATCAGTGAAATTCCAGCTCAGAAAATTTATTAACATAAATATCAAATGTAACTTTAGAACATACTAGAACATACTAGATGGGTGTTCACTTGTGTCAACATATGGTACCTTGTTTGAATAAAAAACCTATTACATATCATCATCACAACCTTGTCATAAGCAATATCATTTGAAGTTTTAATGAAGAAATGTTTAGAAATGGCAAAGCATTAGCCCATGTTACATTTTCAATGACAAAATCCAAGTACAAAAAGGGGCATAACATCATTCAATGTGACCTTGACCTAAACATTTTGGCAATATCATGACCCTGTTGCCTGAACAATGAATTTGGCAAACATAAAGTTTTTATGACACTATCTTAGAAAAAAAGGCATATAACTCATAAAATGTGATCCTGCCCTAAAGATTTTGGGTCATCATTATCCTGTTGTCATGATCAATATAATCTGAAAGTTTGAATAAGATATATTTAAGGAAAGGAAAAGTTAGAGTCAATGTTAAGTTCTTGTGATGGACGGACAGGCAGACAAACAAAGTGGTCACAATGTATAGCATTTTCTTCGAAAGGGTGATATATTTTGAATCATCTGATGATGCAAATCCAATAACAAATTCAACAAAAAGCTGCAAGAAAACATAAAATATTACCAAACAGAAGTAAATATTGGAAAATCAAAAAGATATTTCAATGAAGATACATGTATATACATTTTTTCACAGAATGAGCACCAAAATTAATGTATTCATGATTGAGGTATCTATGATTGAATACAAATTATCCAGAAATTCAAAATTTAAACTATTTCTACCTTACACTTGTAAAATAGATATCCTCAATTCAATTTTTGCTTTCATAGTTTGCTTCATATTGACAATTTATGAAAATGCACCAAAATGTTTTTGTTTATGATGCAACGATAGTGTTACAGTCTCAATCTTGAACCAGTTATTTAAATGTTCCCATTTGGAATATGATGCCTGTGTGGATATTAGCTTGAAAAGAACAGTGAAAATGGAGGTGATAATCTGCTTTTTCAAAATTATTTTCACAAAGAAAAGTCTAGAATTCACAGGAAAACTTACCATAAAGAGAGATGCAGTAAAATACAATTGGCTTAATTAGGTGCTCTTATAATAATTTGATTATGAAAACAAAGTGATAAATTTTGTTTAAAAGTATTGTATCCACCGACATTTGTTCTTTTAACCCTTTACTCCATATATACCCATTTTTTTCACATGAGAAACCAGTGTAGATCAAGATCTGCTGGCACAATAGTGCCTTCTTATCAGGATTTATACTGAATGCTTTTTGGTCAGAAATAACCTAATAAATCAAAAGAGTAGATCCTGATCAAACAGCAAAGATGTGCCAGCTGATTCCGTTTTCCCACACAATAAAGGCTTATGTATGGAGGAAATGGTTAACTGGAAAAACAATTCAGACATTACACCATTGATCCAGCTGTGAATATATTTTCCCCAGCTACATGTATTTGGTATCAACATGAAAGAAGTGAAGACAGCATTAAGAATGATCACATATGAGGCCCACTTTTAATGACTAAGTTCTTATTAGTGTTTATATTTTATTCAATAATGATTTAAAATGTTGAATTATATTCCTTATTAGCTTTTATACATTGAATAAAAACATTAAACAAGAGAAGACTTGACCAAATTGAAAATAAACAGACAAAAAGGTCTTAATTCCAACTGTATCCTTAAAATTATAAAAAGTGGGCCTTTATAAACTGATCCATTCTGACATGATTTATAAGTATTGAACTTTAAAGGTTAATGTCTATATCATCATCACTAAATGAATATGATAAAAAGCATTAATATGCAAAAAAAGCATTTATTTGCAAAACCAACATTTAACTGCTAAGCATTAAAGTATTTCTGCATCACGAAACCTGTGTAAACTAATGACTTAAATAAAAATCTATAATACTCTCAGTGACACTAATTAGACCGATTCTGAACATTTAGACAAATGCCTTATGAAAGAGACAGAAATGAATTTTAATACTGTTTTCTTAACTTTTGTTATTTACGGGGGATTTTTGTCTACTGCCCCTGATATGGCATGTACGTTTAACATAGCATTCGTAAAATTTGCCCTTATAACCTATATTGCATTTGATCACACTACAAACAAAACTTCCCTAACAGCAATTTTCTTATGCTGCTAACCTATAAGGCTTCTTTTTCCAATTTACATATATGTTGATTTTAAAGTGTTAGCATTCCTTTTGCAAGCATTTTCTGCATTCTTGTTTGAATTTCCATTTCTTGAGAACATGTTGAGAGATTTCTACTAAGATTTTCACTCTAACACTCATTTGTATTTTCTTCCAAAATACTGTTGTGAATTCATTTACTTTCCAATATTGTGTAATAACTAAAGATGCACTCACTCCTGAGGTAAGTTCTGAACGTTCTGTTGTAACAGTCTGATATTGTGTAAAATGGTTTGAACTTGTAGATGAATGATAGTCTACTTTCTTTGGCTAACTGTATTAGAGCTGGAACATAAATCACTGTCCCTCTTTCCAATACAATTTCATTCCAATGTTCTTGTTCTGACATATTCCTCTTCTGATGAAAGTTTATTTTAAAACAATTAGTAACACACATCTTATCTTTATGCTGTTATAAATCAATATTTGATACACTTAATTAGTTTGTTTCACAAGATTTTGTTAAAACCAGCTCCTCTCAAAAAGATAATGGACTAATCTAGACATGATAAATGTCACTCATCTCTGCAATTCATGATTAACATATATATAAAGTTTCAGGTCATTATCTTGAACACAAGATTTTGTATAATCCTACTTACTTCCTTTGCAAACTAAATGAACTGATCCACATGAAAAATGTATAACACATATCTTCATTTCATGCTAAACATATTGTAAATTTTCAAGTTATTATCTTCAAAACTGAAAATGTACTGTGTCCCACAAGATTTTGTAAAATTCTGCTTCTTTCATAAACAAACATGGACTGATCAGTCCATAAAAAATATGTCACGTACATCCAGATTTCATGTGAAACAATATTAAAGTGTCATGTCAATATCTTCAAAACTGTAAAAGTCTGTACCACAAGATTTTATTTAAACCTTTTCCCCTCCAAAAATGGACTGATAAACTTGAAAATATGACAGGCACATCTACATCTTAACATATGTTTCAAGTTTCAAGTCATTATGTTCAAAACTGATCAGAAACTTTTGCAACAGACCACCTGACCAACTAACCAGATGACGACTCCTATATTATAGCCTCAAATTGAGGGGGTCTTTAAAGGCTTGATGCTTGCTGGCAACTTGTCAAACCACAGACTTATTTGTTGTCACAAACCAGAATTTTCATAAAAGGGAAGCATTAGCCCAAAGTATGCGCATGACATTGAAAAATGACTGAACTTCAGGCTTGGGCAAAATCCAAATTCAAATACATGTCTGATAATAGCGGAAATAATGGCGAAATAATGGTCAAGAAACAAAACTGGAATTAATAGACCTTTTCGCACAGTTTGAATACCATATGCTACTACTAACCAGAAACTGTTACCTTGACTTTTAAAATAGGAACTGGGGTTTGCGCATGACACTTCACCTTAATGAACATTTACGCCCAATATAAACAAGATTGCTCAATCCAAATTCAAAATAATAAGCTTGACAAGAACTGAGGTAACCTTTGACCCTTACTGCTACCGTGACCTTTGAAATGGGAACCTGGACTTTGCCTAGACACTCCGTCTCACTGTGGTCAAAATTACAAAATATGAACAAAATTGCTAAATGCATGTGAAAGTTATTGTCCAGACAAGCTCTGATGTGGCATTGTCTACTAAGACCTTGACCTTTCAGATGAACAAGATTGCACAATGCATATCATAACTTTTTAAGGGCCTGAAATGATCTGACATGATTTTTTACTCAAATCTGTGACCTTGACCTTTAAGATGGGAACCTGTGGTTTGAGTGTAACACTCCATCTCACTGAGGTTAACATTCATTCAAATTAAAATTCAGATTGTTCAGTTCATGTCAAAGTAATGAGATGGACAAGCTCTGACCTTGACCTTTGAGATGAGAATCTGGGTGTTGTGAGTGAAACTGTTTCCATGAGATTAATATTCAAACCAAATATAAACAAAAAACTTGGCCCTAGCATGAAACAAGGTTTTTCAATGCTTTAAAAGTCATCCTCCAAACTGAAGTTATTAAGCAGTTCTGGCCCTAAATCTTATCACAAGCTTGGTCTTCATGCAAGCTTGCTATATCAAAAGTTTCAACAAGATTGGTTTATCCAAACTGACATATCTGACCAAAATTTTTTTCTATTTTAGTAACAGAGACCTTGACCCAATCTAATCCCGAGCCAAGTTTGCACATAAACTACCTACAAACAAAATTTCAGCAAAATTTAAACACAAATTATTTTGTGGAAACTATTTGTCTCTTTTAAGTAACAGTGACCCGGAACTTGGCCCAACTTGCCCCAAGCTAGGTCTTTATACAAGCTTTCTAAATGCAAAGTTTCAGCAAGGTTTATTAGAACTGAAGTTATTGACTGGAAACTGTTTTTCTATTTTTAGTTACAGTGGCATTGATCTTGATGCTACTGGCCACAAATGCAATCCCAAGCTAGGTCTTTATGCAAGTTTGCTATATCCAAATGTTCCAGTAAGATTGGTTTATCCAAACTGAAGCTATTTGTGTGGTACCTTTTTTCTTCTTTCTTCCAAAGCACATCTTTTTGCCATACAAAGAGGATGCCTGCAATTTCCACCAACCTGTCTCCTCACACAAATTTTCTGAAAACAAATAATATGGAATGTATTTATACATGACATCCATTAAAGTCTTGGCCCAAGATCATGAAACTTAATCAAGAGACTAGTCTCAAATCTCAAGCATCTGATTGGCTGAAATGGCAACCAGTTAGCATTTCAGCCAATCAGATGCTTGAGATCTGAGACTGATCTCCAAACTTAGTTTAATGATCTTGGACCCTGAATGATCGATATGTGATACAGATGCTTAATGTAGTACTCTTAAGAATTAATTATAAAATGAGCGATTTTGCTGAAAAAAAAAGACCAACCAGGCTTTGTTCTTTAAGGTAACCGCAGTGTTAGAGAACTTGGCTTGGCAAGTTGGTGCACACTGAGAATACCCCATCTCACAATTCAAAGCACATCTTTCTTCAGGCAATGTTCCTGTATTCAATTTATACTTCAATTTATAAAAAAAATATCAATTTATTATGAATGTTTCCAAAGATATAAGCTAAAGAAACTTGATTTTTAGAAAGGTCTTTATAAAAAATAATCAGTTCCTTTGATAAATATTTATCAATCATGAGTATCTTTTAACAGGAAAGAATCAAAGGATTCCACTCCTTCCATAATTCATTTAAAAAAATTCTCCAGTCAGAAGAAATGTATGTATAATACATGCCCACCAAACAACAACTAATCTGGTGTAATGATGATGGCAGTCAATTGCAAATGTATCCACTAACTACAGAAATCTGGTTAATCATACATTATCTCTAGAAACTCCCAATAAAAAAAAACTACAGCATAAAATAAAAAATATGTTAACAGTTAGTTGGCATATCACTCTTTCTGTAATGTTCTAGAACATTCCACACAAGTTTTTGCCATTCCACTTTTAGAGAGATTCTTTTCACAAATGGACATCAGCTTCAATCACTCTGCAGCAGAGTCATCAGCTCCTTTTCTACTCAAAAGGAGTACAATCACCAGAAAAGTAGAGTTGTGTCTAAAACCGAAGAGCAGAGCTACATGAAAATTAATTTTTCAACTTTTATTGCTTTAAATTAAAACTAGAATGTGTCATAGGACACTGATGCCCCTACTACTACAACATTAGTAATAAAGAACCATAACTCTGGTTAAACTGGTTGCAGGAAAAAATATTTTCTATACGATCATCTACCATCTTGCTTGATCATCTATTCAAATTTGAAAGAAATCTGCCTAATCGTTAATGAGGAATTGATGCCACAAGTTTTGGGGGATGTATGTACATACAGACAAGTGCAACTCTATATGCCTCCCACTTCGTTGGGCATACAAAAAGATCAAATAACATAATAGTTTTAAGCGCTACAGGAATAGATAGTTGACAATCACATCTTTAACAATTTTAACCTTTTACTCCATGGATATGCCATTAATCACATGGGTAACAAAATCTAGATATGTATGCATATCTGTGCAGTCTGACCAGGATCTACACATTTTAAATAACCTCGAGGATCTGAAAGTGACTAGTGTAGATTTACAGGGCGACAAGTGTTAAACTCACTGCAAGGGTCTTCACACAGCTCTTTTGTACTGCCGGATCTTTGGTTGTACTTTCTGGACAATAGCTTGCTCCGCAGGGCAGCACTTCGCAGCACATCACATTTCTTTTTGGAGAAGTAGAGTGAACTAGGTCCATAACATTCCTGAAAATAGGGCACTGATCTTAAATCCAAATACTTTCAAATATGTTTACACTTATCTTACACATTCCTAAGATGAAAGTCTTTATTGCATAAGACATCAATTGGTCTGGATAATGGCTTCAGCAAATCTGTGCACAAACTATTGGCCAGTGTACATTTTTTTCAGGTTTCAGGGCTGGACAAACCCACTAGCCCGATGCCCGGGACAAGCTGAAAATCGATTCGGACTGTAGTATTATCCAATGACAGTATAATAGTCATGCGCATGCTCATAGAAACCCCGCTTTATGTTAAAGCTCATCGCAGAATAAATTTACATCTTGTAGAGTAAACACGTGTTGTGTCATACATTCACATTTGTGAAAGCCTTCTTGATTTCCATTATTCATCAAGCCCCACATCTTTACATGGTGCCAGAAGTTAATTGGATTTAAAGAAACTCACGTGCTTGTGACTTTATGCATAAGAAACACGGACTTAAACGGCATTTCACCTTCGCGCATGGACTGGGAGTCCACAAATTTACCGGAAGCATGGGACAAATTTGAGCGACATGTTAAGTTAATGAACACTGGTCCTCTGAAAGGGAAATCAGAGAAAGAGCTTATAGCATACCTGTTGTTGTGGATCGGGGATAAAGGCAGAGATATCCACTCCATATGGACAGATATCCCCGCAGATGACGTGGACAAAATACAAACATACTACGACAGATTTCGAGCTTTTGTACAGCCAAAGCTCTATCCTATTTTTGCTAGATATAAGTTCTACAATCAAATTCAGGGCGACGATACCATCGACTCATATCTAACAAGACTGAGACTGTGCAAAAGAGTGCAGTTTCGACAATCAGGACGAAATGATTAGAGATAGGATTGTGTTCGGAACGAACTCAATGAAAGTTCGAGAAAGGCTCATAAACGAAGGTGCAGCTTTGACTATGGACAAGGCGGTCCAGATCGCACAAAAACTTCGTGTATTCTAAACAGCAGCTGTCGTCAATGGCTACGAGTAGCACAAGCGGACACGAGGTGCACAACGTTCGGCGGTACCAACCTCACAACACTAGGGACGGAACCCCAAAGACGAATCAAGAACAAGGCAGACCCAGGCGGGAAAAAACGACTCCAGAACAAGGGAGACCCAAATATTCGTGTAAAAACTGTGGGACATCACAAAAATTCAAAAACGAATGTGCGGCCAAAGGGAAGCGATGCTACGGATGTGACAAACTAAACCATTTCCAGTCAGTGTGTCGATCAAGCGGAAACAAAGTACATGAAGTAAACTGTGATTCAAATTTTAATGACTAAGATTCCGATTATAGTGATTGTGATTCGGATTTCTATGTTAATACGGTAAACAGTTTTGATTCTCGACCCGACTGCGCATCCCTTACACTTTCTGTAGGCCAGTCATCTTTCCCTATTACTTTTAAGATAGACACAGGTTCCCAAGTTGATATTTTGCCAATTTCACAATATAAGAAACTGAAGTGCAAAACCCCCTTGGTACCCCACGATATTAAGCTCTCGTCATACACAGGCAATCAACTCTCTGTCATGGGAAAGGTCACACTAACATGCAAGTATGCAGACAAATCTGTCAGCACTTGGTTTTACGTTGTACACAGTAAAAGCCCCAGCTTTGCTGAGCCTTCAAACATCTATAGACCTTGGCCGGATAAAGCTAACTTATGCCATTGACAAATATCATGGTTTAAACAAACAGACTGTACTGTCGGAATACGACGATATTTTTAAAGGTATTGGTCTATTCCCAGGAACATGTTCTTTGCGTCTCAAACCGGACGCCGTACCTGTCGTATGTCCCCCACGAAAAGTACCTGTAGCTTTGCAGGGCAGACTCAAAAAAGAACTTCAATCAATGGAAGAAAAGCAAATAATTCAGAAAGTGACTGAACCGACAGAATGGGTTAATGCGCTAGTATGCGTAGAAAAACCGACAACTGGGAAGTTGCGTGTGTGCTTAGACCCCAAAGCACTGAATGACAATATACTCAGACCTTTACCCCATGCGTACAATAGAGGACGTAGCACCACGTTTGTCTGGCGCCTATTACTTTAGTGTTTTAAACGCCACGAAAGGTTACTGGTCAATAAAACTGATAGACGAACCTTCATATCTGACCACATTCAACAGTCCTTTTGGACGATACCGGTATTTGCGATTACCTATGGGAATTCGCAGTTCTCAAGACATATTTTCAAGGAAAATCGACGAGTTCTTTGAGGACTTACCCGGTGTGAAATCAATAATTGATGACTTATTGATTTACGGCAATACTCAGCAAGAACACGACACAAATCTTAGAAATGTGCGACCAGTCCGACTGCAAGTCGATGCAAGTTCCAGGGGCATTGGAGTCACATGTCTCCAAGATGGAAGACCAATTGCATTCGCTTCAAAGACATTGACACAGACAGACATTGGCTTTGCTCAAATCGAGAAAGAAATGTTAGCTATTTTGTTTGGACTGACACGTTTCAGACAATTCTGTTATGCGCGTCAAACAGTTGTCGAATCTGACCACAAACCAATTGTGTCTATAATGAAAAAACTCTGAGCAGTGCACCTCCTAGACTGCAAAGAATGTTGCTACAGTTACAGAACTTTGACGTAGAAGTCATGCATGTAAGCGGCAAAAACGTACCAGTCGCTGATACATTGTCACGTAATTTTGTTACAGATACGTTCTCTGAGTTGACAGAAGGACTTGACGTACATATACATACGGTACTGAAAAGCCTGCCAGTAAGTAATAACAAACTGCAGCAGGTTCGAACAGCTACACAAAATGACAGTCAGTTTCAAGTATTGAAACAGGTAATACTTGACGGATGGCCGGATGCGAGAAGTGATTGTCCAGCAACTGTGCTAGAGTTCTGGAATCACCGTGACGAAATGACGGTGGGCGATGACATAATTTTTCGAGGTCAAAAATTAGTAATCCCCAAAACCTTACGTCAAGAAATGATCGACGCTGTTCATATTAGTCATTTGGGTGTCAATAAGACGGTAAGCCGAGCACGAGATATAATGTTTTGGCCTTTAATGACAAAGGACATAACTGACCACGTGTTAGCATGCCATTTATGCTTAACACACAGAAATGCAAATCCGAAATAGCCTCTTAAACCCCATGACGTTCCCCAAAGACCTTGGCAGCACGTAGCGTGTGATCTTTTTGCCCTAGACGGTTAAGATTATTTGATTAACGCAGACTACTACAGTAAGTACTTTGAGATAGACTGGTTACCTGACACAAAAAGTATCACAGTGATACGCAAGTTAAACGTGCATTTTTCCAGGTTTGGCCAGGTAGACTCACTGAAAAGCGACAACGGACCTCAGTTTAGCTCAGACGAATTCGCAAAGTTTGCTAATGAATGGAATTTCACGCATGTGACATCTTCCCCAGGCCACAACCAATCAAACGGTTTCATTGAAAAGATGGTCTTTGTAGGAAAAGGCATACTTAAGAAAAGTAAGGCTAGCAAAACTAATCCTTATTTGCCTTTGTTAGAATATCGTAACACGCCGCTCGAGTGTGGATATTCCCCAGCCCAGTTGTTGATGGGAAGAAGGTTAAAATCTATCTTACCCACGACTGAAAAGCAACTACAACCTCATATAATTAATCACAAGGCTGCTATACAAACAATGCAAAACAGCAAAAAAGTCCAAAAACACTATTATGATAAAGGTTCAAAGACCCTCCCTATCGTAAATGTAGGTGATTCATACAGAGTGCAAATGGGTAAAATATGGGAACAGGCTGTAGTGATAGAAACGCACGGAGAAAGGTCATTTTTGATTAAGACCGAGGATGGCGCAATTTTAAGGCGCAACAGACGATTCCTGCATAAAACGCGGGAAAAGTCTCCAAATATTAATCATGATGAATTCATGCCAACAATTTTGCAGCAACAAAATACTAGCAAAATATCAAATGCCCAGACTCCTGCCAGACCTGTTTACTCACCAATTATAGAATCACCGAGATCTAACCACTCTCAAAATTCTCCTTAAGTTCACTGTCAATCACCCCATAACGATCAGAGCCATGAATGTAACAATACACCATACCGCACGCGCAGTGGCCGAGAAGTAAAACCTAACAAGTTATTTAGTGACAGCCAGTGGATTAAATAAGTTTTGAAATAAGTTATAACAGACATTATAATCATTCGACTAAACAACCAGTTTAACTATATCGTTGGATTATATATTTCATTATTTTGTTGATGATTTATTTTATCTAACAAAACTAACAAAAGATTTAACATAGGCAAATATACTCATCAGACGGCCTTGTTAATGGGTTCAAAGTATTTGCGTCAAACAGCCTTGTCAATGGGTTGAGTCCAGATTGAGACTAAACATTTCAAAACAACTGCAGCATATTGAATATCATAGGTCTAATAACAAAATGCTGGCAAACATACAGAATTATAAACTGACTCATAAAAAAATGTACATGGTCCTTTAAAAGAATTTAAGTGCTCTGGTTTTATTCACATGTAATTACATCTTTTGGGATTTTTTTATTCTGCTCTAGTTCCATGAAATCTAAATTTCTGTATGAAATTAATATGTTGAAAATGAGAAATGATACTGAAATCAATAGCAGCAGATACATCAGTACTGTTCAATTCAATGACATCCTGAAATTGGACCTTCCTCTGCAGGTGCATGGATTACAAAAAAGTGATTGGAGTTTGCTTTTTGTAGTATTTTATTAAACTTACTTCATAGACAAGTATAATAGAATGTAAAGAACATCAGCCAGATATCTTATTGTGGTCTGCCTCAATGATATACTGGTTTAATGTAAATTTGACACTCACATATTTATGTTCCTAAGTTTCTGTTACACCACTGGTGAGATGTTGACTCAACAAGATAATGATTATTTTTTACTGAACTACACATCATTTCTTAGGAATATCAATTATACAATTTATGATATGAGCCTGCACCCCCAAGTATATTTTTTAGTAGTGTCCTTGACAGGTAGCCTCAGTAGCTCAATTGGTAGAGCGACAGCACAGTAAGCCAGAGGTCCGAGGTTCGAACCCTGGTCGAGGCCTACACATTTTCTTCTGTTTCATTTGGTGGACAGTAGAAATTGATTTACCCTTGAAGCTCTCCTGGGCGAAGCATTGGCTGGGGTAGTCAATCTGAGCCTGCGTTATAAAGACATTTACTGATTAAGTTGCTTGTCTCGTTTAGAACGGAGGAATGTAGTATCGTCCTCAACAGGTAGCCTTGGTAGCTCAATTGGAAGAGTGATGACACGGTAAGCCGCAGGTTCGATGTTCGAATCCTGGTTGAGGCCTACACATTTCGACCTCCCGTTTCATTTGGTGGCCAGTGTAAATCGATTTACTCTTGGAGCTCTACTGGGCGGAGCAATGGCTGGGGTAGTTGATCTGAACCTGCATTGTTTAGACATTTGCCGATAAAGTGGCTTGTCTCGTTTAGAAGTGAGGAATGTAGTAGCGTCCTTGATAGGTAGCCTCTGGACGGTAGCTCAATTGGTAGAGCGACGGCACGGTAAGGCGGAGGTCCAAGGCTTAAATCCTGGTCGAGGCCTACACATTTTCTCCCTTTTGTTTCATGTTCAACAATTGGTGGCACCGGGTAGAAATTACTGATAGTGAATAAACTATGAAAACAGAAGTAATACCAAACATGTTTTTTATCAAATATACCATACACTGGCATAATCTTGCTGGATATATCCCATGCTACTGGCTACTATACAGTATAGGTGTAGGAAAACTCTTGCCAACAGAGCATATGCGATATGCTGTCTTCTGCTACATATCTGAAATATAAATAGAATGAGTCTGCTTTTTGTAAATGTAAGATATTTACCTATCTCAAGTGTAGCTTTTAAACAATGGATGGATCTGTTTGAAATACAATAATAATCATAGTTGAATGAGTTGACTGCTACTGTAAAATGATTATAAATCAAGAAGCCAAATGTGTCACAACATAACATATCATGTCAGAATAACAATCGGCGTCACACGGTTATATATTTAAGCAAAAAATCTCCAAAGCGCGACACAACCAACTACTGTTTATCCGAAATAACATACACTTGAAGTTTAACTCGCGCGAAGCTGTGATGAAAATCAACGCTAAACCGGACAAGTACAGTACACATATACACCTCTCAATCGAAAAGAGAAACAAGTGCATTTAAAACATCATTACAATATAACCGTATAAAATGTACGTGCAAAGGTTATTTTTCTTACTTGTCGAGGGGTTAGTGCCAGTCACAGTTTCTCTCTCTTGAGGACTGGTCGTAATGGCCTCTGAGCTCACCAAACAATTCAGACGGCTACTTCTCGTTCGTCGTATATATGAAGTGTGAGATCTGCCCCGTCGTATGTCCAAAATTTTATATTTTGGAAGTTTTCTTTTAAAGTGTACGCGTTTCATTATAGGGTTACCGTTATACAATGCAAATCAACAATGGAGGACAATTATATCAATGCGCCTGCGCTGTATGCGGATTATTGATTGGCTCCTTTATTCTACGCTGAAGTTAGCTTCTTCAAAAAGCTAACCCCAATACCATATGGTAAAAATGTATACCATGTCAACTGCTGAGCGCGTTAACCTCAATAACCTAAGCACTGTTGAACAAGATAACCTGGGTTGTATCGGGTGAATTTTATCCTTTTTTTGTCTATGTTGCAGTAAATTTACACCATCAGCAATCTTTTCCTGTGCTGAAACTAGCGCCTCGCATGGTCTAACTACGTCCTAAAGAAAGCCGTCGGCCTCTCGTAGTTTCTCTATCACGTGGCTGTTCTTGAGGCTTTCTTGAAGTTTACTTATCTGTGCCTGTGAAAAATCCTTTTGAGACTGCTGAAAATCTTCTAAATAAGAAGAAATAAGCTTTTCTATTTGCGAAAGACGTTCATTTTGTGGTTCCGCCATAGCTGCACGTCTCGGTAAAGAAAACTGAATCGTGTGAAGTCGACTGGTAGAATGACAATCTTATACACATTCAAACAATTTATAATTTACCCCCACGAAATTCACTTGCGTATGATCATCAGACGATTTACCGTACAACCTGTACGTTTCACGAAGAAAAATATTTCACGCTATGCTGCCAAACGCTTGAAATTAATATTGATATGGTCGACTCAAGCCTGTGTGTAACTTTCGCAATATAGTAAAAACTAGGGATGTCAACGGATATCCGGATATTCGGATATCCGTTCGAATCATCGAATATCCGGATCGAACTTGGCATTCGGATATTTGTTTATAAAAACATTAAAATTTTAATATTACTTTTATTATGCTAAATTATCTTTCACCAATGTCCGTATGCATTTAAGCATAAGAATGTTAGACGGATTATCGAGAGGTGATGACACGCAGTAAATTGGCTTCACATGTTTAGAAATGTGTTGAAGTGTGACAGTTTACATAAGAACTTGCTAATTAATGGTCAACGTTTGAAGATAATATATTTTGAGTAGAGAAAATTATCTTTAATTCTGTGTTATCGGTTTTATTGAGTAGGGATAGAGCTATAATTCTTTAGACAACAGGTTTGGCGGTCATAAATCAATTACTCACGTTTAATTATGTCAGTTTGCTTCTATCTATTAAATTATCGATGAATGCCTTTTAATTTGATTTCTCAATCTTGATTTACTAACATCTACGTTCTTAACAAATAATTTGTTATGCCTTCTATTCTATAGTTCGCTGTTCGCGACATATTGTGAAGTAAAATGATGATGGAAAAATACAGCAAACGTATAGTTCATTCACACAGTTTGTTAACGTTTTAATTCTTATCTTTTTTGCGATATTTATTTAACAACTGAAAACAGAAAATACTGATTGAGAATACCCAATGCTTTATTGTTCGTATTTAAATGAAATATTAGAGTTATGAAGCGTTAATGTTTACGGAAACGACATATTTCTATTAGCTAAGTGTTTATATTCGGATATCCGGATATCCGTTCGGATCGTTCAACGGATACCCGGATCCCAAATTCAGGATCCGTTGACATCCCTAGTAAAAACTGATATTAGCATTAAATACCCGAAATACACAAAGTTTTCTTAATTATAAAGTATTGAATACTAGTTTTATTGTTATGTATAAAACTCTCAGAGATATATACAATATCAATTTTATTTATTGCTTTTTTTCCTTGTGTTATCTGCGTGCTTATTTTTTCTCGAATCTTAAGCTTTAAAATTTTTGATAAATTTTGTAACTAAGGAAATATTGCTATTACTTACAATTTTGTGCTAGTTTATTGGTTTTCCCCTCCGGCGCAAATGACATATTTTATTGACCCTAGACTTCGTTAATCTCCGATAATCTGACGACTGATAAGAAGGGCAGATAATTGACCATACCACATAGTCAACGCCGTTCAACAACAACAACAACAACAACAACATTTATTCAGCATTAAGCAAAATACATTGCTTCTAGCCTACAAAAATACTGGTGAAGGAATGGAATGACATGTGATATACTATCAAAAACGAGAAGCGTATTCAGAAAGGCATAAATTGTTTTTCTTTATCAAAGAAAATGGTGTTACAAAGGTTTAAAATACAGACACAATAAATACAGACACAATAAATAGTTCACTTTTAAATAAAAAAAATAACGTTTTATGTTCCACAGATTTTTCAGTCAGTTTCAAGATCTTGTCGTAAGCGACTAGCAAAATATATATACTTAGAAAGGTTAAATTTATGAGATGATGAGCAAAATGTCATATGCGATGCGGATATACGTTTCCTAGCGGCGTAAAGTTGGCAGCCTAGCGGCGTGTTGGTGGCCAAGTGGCGAGCCTGGCGGCCAAGCGAAGTTGACGGCCTAGCGGCGAGGAGTTGGCGGCCTAAAAGTCTGATCAATGAATAGAGGAATTTGTTTTTACCAGTGTCAGATAGAAATATATTTCACCGAGTGAGCTTCAGAATTGGTACTTAAATAGATAATTCCGGAGTTCACGAGTGAACTATATTTCTATCTTTCACTGGTAATAACAAATTGTTTCCCGTTTCCTTATTCCATTTTCAACGTTGTTGGTTCCTGTTTCACGTTTCCTTTTTCCTTTTTCGAAAAAAGAATAGGGAACTGATATATACATTTACCTATTCCTTTTTCGAAAAAGGAAACAGAAACAGACACATACAGTTCCCTATTCATTTTCCGAATCAAAGCACTGAAAGTGCTGGAAGCCAGCGGAGCGTAAACATAATCAAAATAAAACAAACTAATAATGTGCAATGCAACAAGAATTTCAGTTTTATTTCAGCCATTAAAGATATAAAATAACTGAAGAGAATGAAGAAACTCCTATGGAAGACATGTCATATGCTTGCAAAAACTGAATAACATATAAACAATAATAAATGTAAGTTAAATTGCAGTAAAATTTTCTCTGTAAATAAAAAACAAACAAACAAACAAAGGCTATCACTTTAAATTGACATATGCCCCCGAAATGCAGCTTTGAAATCAATTTGGAATACATAAATTATGTAATAAAAATATGCCTGTGGAAGAGATGAAGCATACTGCATGCATATAATGTGAAAGATGAAAAGGATCATTTGTTTAAAGTCTGTACTAAATATCTCGAGTAATAAGCAAATTATAGTTAAATATTACATTTTTAAGAAATTCTAAGGTTAAAGGGGGAATTATCCTGGAAATACTGTAGAATCTCGAAAATAAGCGTATACGCTTACTTTTGAATTTGTGACGCTTTTTTGCGCTTATAATTATTTAGATTTGCGCTTATATTTAATCCGCCGAATATGCCCTTTTCTTGAATATGTGCTTATATAAGCCGCTGAATATGCGCTTATATTTGATATGCGCTTATGGCTGAGATCGAATGAAAATACGCTTATTTTAGAAACACAATAACACTAAAAGACACGCATGCATCAAACATTATCAAAACACTTTAACTGTCGTTGAAGAGGAAAGACGTGTTTGAAAATGCATGTTTATTTACAAATTTACAACTGTTAAATAGATTATCACATTTTTTGTAATGTAAGATTTCCGAGTTTTTTGCAGGAGATTTATTTGGAGTTTCATCTATCATTTATTTGATAATACAAAACTGCGTATGCACAAAATTATTACAAAATTAAAAGCAATGCGAGTTGTTCACACCTTACTGGCTAATACGTTTTATTGACCATTGTTAACGATACAGGTATACTGTAATTATCTTGCTCACATGAACAGAAAAGTAGGTCTTTTCTTGACCGGTGGGATGCAAGCTTCAAAGTGGGACACCATTCATCGTAAAATCTTGCCGCTGAAATAATCATCTAAATTGAGTTTTTTTTCGCATATCCGGACCTGGACGACAAAAAAGCCCCTATCTTGCTCAAACGAACAGGAAAGTAGGTCATCATGTACCTTTTCTTGACCCGTGTCAAAGCTTCAAAGTGGGCTATCATTCATCGCGAAATCTTGCCGCTGAAAAAATCATCAAAACTGAGTCCTTTTTTTGCATATCCGGACGACAAAAATGCATAAAAAAGACAGTCTCCCAATTCACTCCAAAATGAAAACTGATAGCACCAATGAGTGTCTGAGTGTGCCCCCAAAAAACCAACGTTGATATCTCTGAAGGAAAATATTGGGTTCTGCATTATAGTGCAGATGCTACCTTGACCCCTGCAGCCCCTACCAGAGCCCCTATCTTGCTCAAATAAACAGAAAAAGAGGTCACCATGTACATTTTCTTGACCGGTGTGATGCCAGCTTCAAATTGGGTCATCATTCATCGCGAAGCCTTGCCGCTGAAAAATCATCAAAATTGAGTTTTTTTTCGCATATCCGTATTGGACGACAAAAATGCATATAAAACGAAAAAGTCTCCCAATTCTCTTAAAAATGAAAACTTACAGCACAAATGAGTGTTTGAGTGTGCCCAAAAATCTCACTTTGATATCTTTGAAGGACAAAAAAGGGTTCTGCACTGTGGTGCAAGTGCTACTCACACCCCTGCACCCACTATCAGAGCCCTTATCTTGCTTAATGGAACAGGAAAGTAGGTTATCATGTACCTTTTCTTCACCGGTATGATGCCAGCTTCAAAGTGGGCCGTCATTCATCGCGAAATCTTTCCGCTGAAAAAATCGTCACAATTGAGTTATAATTCGAATATCCGGACCCGGACGATAAAAATGAATAAAAACGACAAAGTCTCCCAATTCACTCCAAAATGAAAACTGACAGCACAAATGAACGTCTGAGTGTGCCCAAAAAATCCCCCTTGATAATTATGAAGAGAAAACTTGGTTTCTGCACTGTAGTGCCGGTGCAACCCCCACCACTGCACCCCCTACCAGAGCCCCTATCTTGCTCAAACGAACAGAAAAGTAGGTCATCATGTACCTTTTCTGGACCTGTGTGATGCCAGCTTCAAAGTGGGTCATTATTCATCGCGAAATCTTGCCGCTGAAAAAATAATCAATACTGAGTCTTCTTTTTTGCATATCCGGACCATGACGACAAAAATGCATAAAAACGACAAAGTTTCGCATTTCACTCCAAAATGAAAACTGACAACACAAATGAGTGTCTGAGTGTGCCCAAAAAAGAATCCGACCTTGATTTCTCTGAAGGAAAATAATTGGGTTCTGCACTGTAGTGCAGGTGCTATCCACACCCGCACCCCCTACCAGAGCCCCTATCTTGCTCAAATGAACGGAAAATTAGGTCATCATGTACCTTTTCTTGACCGGTGTGATGCCAGTTTCAGTGGGCCATCATTCACCGCGAAATCTTGCAGCTGAAAAATCATCAAAATTGAGATTTTTTCGCATATCTGAACCTTGGCGACAAAAATGCATAAAAATGACAAAGTCTCCCAATTCACTACAACATGAAAACTGACAGCACAAATGAGGGTGCCAAAAAATCCCACCTTGACATTTTAGAAGGAAAAAAAAATTGGTTCTGCACTGTAGTGCAGATGCTACCCCCACCCCTGTAACCCCTAACAGCCCCTATCTTTCTCAAATGAACAGAAAAAGAGGTCATCATGTACCTTTTCATGACCGGTGTGATGCCAGCTTCAAAGTGGGTCTTCATTCCTCGCGAAATCTTTCCGCTGAAAAAATCATCAAAATTGTTTTTTTCGCATATCCGGACCTGGACGACAAATGCATAAAAACGACAAAGTCTCCCAATTTACTCCAAAATGAAAACTGACAGCACAAATAAGTGTCTGTGTGCCCAAAAATCCAACCTTGATATCTCTGAAGGAAAAAAATTGGGTTCTGCACTGTGGTGCAGGTGTAAACCCCACAACTGCACCCCCTACCAGAGCCCCTATCTTGCTCACTTTAAACAGAAAAGTAGGTCATCATGTACCTTTTCTGAATTGGTATGATGCCAGCTTCAAAGTGGGCTATCATGCACTGCGAAATCTTGCCGCTCAAAAAAATCATCAAAATTGAGTTTTTTCGCATGTTCGGACCTGGACGACAAAAATGCCTTAAAAATGAAAACGTCTCCTAATTCAATCATAAATGAAAACTGACAGCACAAAAGAGTGTCTGAATGTGCCCCAACAATCCTACCTTGATATCTCTGAAGGAAAAAATGGGTTCTGAACTGTAGTGCAGGTGCTACCCCACCCCTGCACCCCTTACCAGTGCTTCTATGATGTCCAAAAGTCGAAAACAGTAGTACTAGATTTCTGCTTTCAATTTGAACCAGGAAGTAAGTTTTCCTTGAATATCTTGAAAACCCTAACAGTATTTTGACAGATTGGCACTTAACATTGTAGACCAGCAAATACTAATTTCAGGTATGAGTTGCTTTGGTATACTGTCCATGAATTTCAGAGTTCTCATGCAAACGGTTTTTCTTTTGTTTTAGTATGTGCTTCGTAATTAGAACATGATTTAGACTAAATTGAGCTTGGAAACATTAAACACATCCATAGCTAAATACATTTCTTTACTAAAATCTAGATGGCAATAGGTATTTTCCCTCAAAATTCATTTTTAAAATTTAAGCTAGTTTTCGCTATTAGCAATGTTTGCGACCTCTTAAGACCACTAGTGCAGACATGCTTTTATTATAACTTGACCTACTGACCTAGTTTTCAAGTTCACATGTACCAGTTTCGAAATTGACCTAGATATCATTGAGATAAACATAATGACCAAGCTTGAAGAAGATCGAACCAAAATTAAGACCGCTAGTGCCGACAGTATTTTCAATAGTTTGACCTAGTGACCTAGTTTTCACGGTCATATGATCCAGTTTCGAATTTGACCTAGATATCATTGAGATAAACATTCTGACCAAGCTTGAAGAAGATCGAACCAAAATTAAGACCGCTAGACTTCGGACAAGGTTTTCAATAATTTGACAGAGTGACCTAGTTTTCAAGGTCACATGATCAAGTTTTTAATTCGGCCTAGATATCATTAAGATAAACATTCTGACCAAGTTTGAAGAAGATCGGATAAAAATTAAGCAGTTAGAGTGCAGACAACAATTGTGAACGGACACCGGACGAAAGGTGATCACAAAAGTACACCTTGTCACTATTTGACAGATGAGCTAAAAGTAATTTAAATTTAGGAGAACTACTGAAATTAATGAAAAAAGGAACATTAAAAGCAATTGAATTTGACAAATACAAAAATATTACAAGCTAAGTTTGATCGAGCAATATCAGGATCAAAATGCATCATTGTCCAGAATGCCCAGCCGTGGGTGTAATGCAACTCAATATTTACACAAGTACCAATTTTGATTCATTCCAAACAATGGAGTGCATGTCAGGATGCTTAACAGTAGTTGAACTTGATGATGGTAATATAATTTAATATCCATGCTTTATAGCAATACATCGCATCCATCTGATCTGAATCTTTACTCTTTGAATCTTGATCCAGTGATTTAAATTAATGCAGATTCTTGCATCTTGATGCAAGCAAATTTGATTTTTTTCCACTTTTGACCCCTACCTAATTTTGAGATTGGGGTAATTTTGATGCACAATTTTTTTTAAAAGTGTGTTTGTTTGCAAGAAAGAGGATAAATATTGAGGATGTTGCATTTTAAATATGAATTTAGCACTAACTTAACTCTTAAATTATTTAAAACAATTTTATAAGTAATAAGTATCACTTAATACAAGATATAACTTATGAAGATCTGGTTTTGACCCCTTGAACATTCTCAACAGGGGTCAAATGTACATACATTGTATTTATATTTATTTTTGCAAAATTTGACCATGTTTCCTAAATTCTCATGCATCTAAATGACCCCAAGCTCAGAATCAGGTTGTTTGAAGTGGTCGTATTGAAAAAACAAATAAATTGCAACAAATTTCGAGCAACAAAAAAGCTCTTCCAAAATTAAAGATACTGCATTATTTGATTTCATATCTGGGACCTGCTATATATATACTCATATATATATACTCAATTTTGTAAAATTTGAAAACGAAAACTTAGAATTCTGTATGCGGACAACTTTGCATTTCTGTTATCATTGCAAAGAGAAAAAGTGTTCTTGAAAATCTGCAGCCACAACTTAGTTATCTTTTCCTTTGTTGTAATGAGGGTTCCAGGAAAAAGTCAGTGATTCTTTG
The DNA here is from genome assembly GCA_038501625.1 of Corbicula japonica. Lineage (NCBI taxonomy): Eukaryota > Metazoa > Mollusca > Bivalvia > Venerida > Cyrenidae > Corbicula > Corbicula japonica. The sequence goes on along the minus strand of JAZAYU010000094.1, from coordinate 1,864,067 downwards.
AAGTATTCACATTGATTTGAATTAAGTCAATCTTTCCACCTCTTGTGATCAATAAAATCACAAAACATTCATCAATAAAACAATTAGTCCTCGATAAACAACGTTAGAAAGTCCAACCATTTCCAATTACCTCCCTTTAAATTGAATATGTAGTGTTTTGTAATCCATTATTAATTGTTATTTGACTAGCCGTTGCTTAGGACTTGGTGTGGAAGATTATGTTTATGAACAATTAAAATTAAAAACAACTGAGACTTAACAATTAAACAACATTCAAAGCGTACCTGATTAAATGAAAATATGTTAATGAGAATATAAGCATAGAAAGTGGATACTTTCTATTTTTGTTCAGTATATATATGGCGGTATGGTATTAAAGTTTGTCTCCGACTCCAGGCCTTATTGTCTGCATGTCCTTGGGTTGTTTAGTTCATTAATCTGGGCCGAATCACCTGGTCATATAGCAAACAAATACAACTATTTCAGATGTGTGTTCATGCAGCTGGTTTTATACAATCATTAAATGCAAAATATGCAAAACTTTTTAGGTTAAGTTGATCGCACATTTATGCATTCAATGACTGCACAAATGCAATTTTTGGGATACAGTTGAAACAGTTTCAAAATTCTTCCTGACATTTCGGAAATTACAAGTGTCTGTAATAATTTTTTTTTGTCGATGTCTGTGTTTATTTGTAATCCTTCCAGGATTTCATGTAGTATCTCCCATATTAATTTCACTTCCGAAAAAAAAACACATTTGTCATCATTTTCATGATTTTTACCAATTAAATTCTCACAAAACATAAGCTAGACAGCCTATAGAGCGCTCTATTTGTTGAAACAATATCTTCGAAAGTGTACAATATTTTAGGTAAACACAAGCGAGGGGAGATCACTGGAGTTGTGTGTAGTTTGTGATGAACCCTGTACGTGTTACAAAACGTAAAACTATCGACACGTTATATATTTTAAATAAATAAAAAATAACGCCCCCAAAACTGAAATACAATCAAAATTTTTGCATCGTGTCTGCGTTCAGAATATTGTCATTTGATGTCATTGTGATTATCTTACACATACGCAGTTTATTTAAGCATTATATCGATAATATCAGTGTGTCTTTGTTGCTTTTATTGAGTAAACATTTTACTGATAATTCTTTAAAAGCAATTAAAATTATTGATAACAACTAATTTTTCTATGATTGCTTTTGGAACTCTTTTCTGACGTCTACCGGCAGCTGTGTTTCGACTTTTTCATATAAGCGCACCTGCTGAAATCTGTGATTTCGGAAGGCCATCTCTATAGCCAACGGTAAACCTATGGCTAAAAATGCATCCCAATTCACTACAATATGAAAACTGACCGCTAAAATGAGTGTCTAAGTGTGCCCAAAAATCCTACCTTGATATCTCTGAAGGAAAACATTGGGTTGTGCACTGTTGTGCAGGTGCTTCCCCCTACCCTGCACCCCCTAATATAGCCCCTATCTTGCTCAAATGAACAGAAAAGTAGGTTATCATGTACCTCTTCTTGACCGGTGTGATGTCAGCTTCAAAGTGGGCCATCATTCATCGCGAAATCATGCCGCTGAAAAAATCATCAAAACTGAGTCTTATTTTCGCATATCCGGACCTGGACTACAAAAATGCATAAAAACGACAAAGTCTCCCAATTCACTCCAAAATGAAAACGGACAGCACTAATGAGTGTCTGAGAGTGCCCAAGAAATACCACCTTGATATCTCTGAAGGAAAATAAAATGGGTTCTGCACTGTAGTTCACGTGCTACTCGCACCCCTGCACCCCCTAACAGAGCCCCTATCTTTCAAAAATGAACAGAAAATTAGGTTATCATGTACCTTTGCTTGAACAGTGTGATGCAAGCTTTGAAGTGGGCCATCATCCATCGCGAAATCTTGCCGCTGAAAAGAAATCATCATAATTGAGTTTTTCCCGCATATCCGGACCTGGACGACAGATATGCATAAAAAACGACAAAGTCTCCCAATTCACTCCAAAATGAAAACTGACAGCACAAATGATTGTCTGAGTGTGCCATAATATCCCATCTTAATATCTCTGAAGGAAAATGTGCTTTCTGCACTGTAGTGAAGTTGCTTACCCCACCCCTGCACCCCTACCAGAGCCCCTATCTTGCTCAAATGAACAGAAAGTAGGTCATCATGTACCTTTTCTTGACCGGTGTGATGCCCGCTCCAAAGTGGGCCATTATTCGTCGCGAAATCTTGCCACTAAAAATCGTCAAAGTTGAGTTTTTTTCGCATGTCCTGACCTGGACGACAAATATGCATAAAAACGACAGTCTCCCAATTCACGCCAAAATGAAAACTGACAGCACAAATATGTCTGAGTGTGCCCAAAAAATCCCACCTTGATATCTCTGAAGGAAAAAAAGTTCTGCCCTCGCACCTGCCGCCCCTAACAGAGTCCCTATGTTGCTCATATGAACAGAAAAGTAGGTCATCATGTACATTTTTCTTGACCGCTGTGGTGCTAACTTCACAGTGGGCCGTCATTCATCGCGAAATCCTCCCGCATAAAAAATCAAAATTGAGTTGTTTTTTCGCATATCCGGATTTGGACAACAAACTGTTATTTGAACAAGATGGTCCGCATTTTATTCACCTCTTTTTACAATAAGTGCACATTGACTTTTGGATACAAAACGCACAGACTAATCTCCTGAAATTGAAAGCATTTAACAAACTTTCCAACAATGATAAATATCAGGAGTGGATCATTAGCTCAGCGGTTAGCGCATCTGCCTCTGAGTTCAGAGATCGTTGGTTTGATCACCCTCTACTCCAACTAAAATTAATAATAGTCATTTGGATGAGACTTGAAGCCTAGGTTCAGTGAAGGGATGCTATACACCGGGTTCCTAAAAGAACCAGGGACGATTCTGGAATTTGAGTTCTTTGTATCTTGCATTATCCTCCAAAACCTAAAATTACTAACACTTTTCTGGTGGTATTGCTTATAGATGCTTCGGGTAGTGATGATTATAAGTATCTTACATGACCGCGAGTGGGAGACGGGGTTTTCCCGAGGGACAGCGGGGTTAAGAGGAAATGTAAGATACTTTTTCTTGCATATCAACCTTTCCTGTTTTATTTTAAAAGCTTAAAAACAATTAAAATGTGATGAAACACAATGTTTACGAAATTACGCTTAATTCCTCGTGGAGGACCTCTTTGCGGAAGAAAAAAAGAATAAAATATGCCGCATAACTCCTGAAAAAGTGTTATTACGTGCATAGAAAAAGTTCCTAATCTACAGCGTATTTTTATCTTATCAGTGACACCCCACATCAGCTGACTAATAATGAAATTCTTCAGTTTCTGACTAATTATGAAATTCTTCAGTTTAAATGGTATCAATACAGGGCTTTTTCAGGCGGGTCGGGGAAAAAGTCCCTAAGACGATCCGAAAATTGAAAAAAATTGTCTGACATTTGGTCAGGCAACATGTTAAAATCTGTCCGACTGAAACACTGAAATGAGGCTTAATTCCTTAATTGGAGGACCTCTTTGCAGAAAAAAAAACAATAAAATATGCCGCATAACTCCTGAAAAAGTATTATTACGTGCATAGAAATAGTTTCTTATCTACAGCGTATTTTTATCTTATCAGTGACACCCCACATCAGCTGTCTAATAATGAAAGTTTCAGTTTAAATGGTATCAATACAGGGCTTTTTCGGGCGTGTTAGGGAAAAAGGCCCCAAGACGTCCCGAAAGTTGAAAAAATTGTCTGACATTTGGTCAGGCAACATGTGAAAATCTGTCCGACTGAAACACTGAAATTAGGCTTAATTCCTAGTGGAGGACCTCTTTGCGGAAAAAAAGAATAAAATATGCCGCATAACTCCTGAAAAAGTTCTATTACGTGCATAAAAATAGTTCCTAATCTATAGCGTATTTTTATCTTATCAGTGACACCCCCACATCAGCTGTCTAATAATGAAAGTTTCAGTTTAAATGGTATCAATACAGGGCTTTTTCGGGCGGGTTGGGGAAAAAGGCCCCAAGACGTCTCGAAAGTTGAAAAAATTGTCTGACATTTGGTCAGGCAACATGTGAAAATCTGCCGACTGAAAACACTGAACCACTGAATTAAGAGGAATTTTCTGTTATTGATTTAAATTTATAGTATTTCGAATTTGCATAAGATGATATATATGTAACATTCGGTATGAAAACAAATATAATATTTTTAGGTAAACATTTTGTAAATATGTAACAAGTGGTTGAAAGATTATCAATATTGGCTTGGGTGGCCTTAGTGAGACTTGCCTATGTTATGTTCCTCCTCTCATACCAATATAAACGGAGTTGTTGGGCCATAGAGTGTTTATAAGCGACTCTGGTGTAGTTGTTCCCAATAGCTGTAGAAGGAAAAAAGCCCTGCTGTAGGCTGTAAAGCTTTTCGATTTCGGCATCACTGACGGGAGCAGCAGTTATGAGTTTCTGGCCGATTGAGGGTTGGGAAAAACGTCAGCCTATCCTTGGAGTTGGATTTTACCAACTAGCGTTGGGGATCCTGTCTGGTTTCACTTTCCTTCACCAACCAGTACAAGTGAAGGTTCCCGACAGAGCCTACGACATCTGTTGAGTGTACTGGGTTAAACCAGTACCTCCTGCTAATGGAATGAAGAAGATTACTACAGCTTCAACCAAGTAACCCCAATTATGCCGCAAGGTAACCTAACCAGGGACCGGTAAGCAACTGTGTAAATGGATCCGCTGATCCGTGGGCACACCCCTGGCGACATCGTCGTCAGTCTCATCGGCATTTCTGATGAGTTCTCGGCTATGAAGGATTAGGACATGCCGAGCCTCCAAATAGGGAAGGACCTTCTCCAACTTAAGAAGTTGGTTCATCCAAGTATCCGGAGGCATCGTCCTGTCCATCCCAAACTCTCCGAATCCAACAAGCTGTGGCGTGGCCAGCAGGTCCCTCATTTGACAGATTACGTCATCATTTACATCCTTCTTAGGGTGAAGTCCGATGGCGGGAACACCACCCTGGCGACACCAGTTTAGAAGATGGTCCTTGGTTGGTCACCGGTCGCAGAAAACCCCTACCACTCTGCTAACCTCCACCACAAAGCGGGGATCTACCCGTTGACGTTTGCAGATCTCCTGCAGTGTTTTGGACAGAATTGACACTGTCCAGGTGACAGTGACTGTTGAAGCTCTCTTGCAGTCTCGGGAGAAGCTTCTTCTCTTGCTGAGTAAATCAGAATAGTTCCCGAAGACTGGCAACTTGGTGTGGCTCCAACAGTGACACCAACACGAACATGAACCTCTAGTGCAGCAGAGCTGTAACATGGTTTCCGGACCTCCTGATGGATAAATCCGCGGTTGTTTGAATCCTGATAGCCATGCACAGCTCGCCCATAGCCGTGGACATCTGCTCTGACAAGGAGTGAGTCGTGGGGATCACGCCAGCACACTCAACATAGCGGATCAGATCCTGAAGGGTTAACTGAGCCCCCAGGATCCACCTCATGACCAGCTTCAGGGCTCCAACCCTCCGATTGGCGATATCGGCCACAGAGACAGCCATGCAACCGATGTCTGGCGGCTGGGACCTCCTCTCCTCTCCTGTCTGACCGGAGAAGCATCCAGCTCTCTCCGGTCCTGTATTCGCTGCCCTTGACCGACCGGAGAGGCATCCCGCCTTCTCCGATCGTCCTGTCGTACCGAGCCCTTGCGGCCAGATTGGGATGAACACCAGTCTTTTTGTTTGTCCTTCCTGGATCTCTGGACCTTCTACTCACCACGGTCCTTATCCTGGCCCCGATCGGCACCTTTGGGCTCTTGTGACTCACTACTTGTTTTGCCCAGTGTCAGGAGTTTCTGGCTTGACAAAGATAACTCCACCTAAGTGCTCATCCATAACCTCAGGATAGAATGCCATCTCTGAGAGGAACACAGAAACAACATTAGTTATTTCGTCTTGACAATTCAAAGCACTCATTACAATGGTATACTTCAATGTCCAGTGCCTCTGTAGGGGTCACGTTGACTTAAGCCCCGTGGTACCACTCACTGCAGTGATTTTACATTGGATCATGAAACGCCCTTGCCAAGGTTGCCAACAAAATCAATACAGTTTGTCATCTTTGGCTGACGCATCCTGACTTTGCCCTGGATTGGCATTCCAGTGCTCAGTCCGTCGTGGCACGTTTCGATCATGGCTAGATTTCAACGATCATGATTTGTGACAAACACTGAATTACGTAGTTTAACTCTAAAAATGAAAGCTGACAGTTTGGCAACAATTATGCCGGGTCCCTTCTAAGGCGGACACAAAATTCTTACATTCTTACACTTACCCTTCAAAACTGCCTTATCCAGGATGCACACATGATTACCTACCTGATATGGTCGCTCCAAGATGCGCAAATCATACTGGCCGTTCTTTTGCTTCGAGGCGAGGTAGTTAAACACCACGGGCTACCTCGTGTGCCTTTTGCATTCTATCTGCAAGCCACATAACCTTCAACATTTTGATAGCTCTCTCAAGCTTGGGGACCTAGAAAAAGTTTTCAACAGCAGCTTTTGATGTTTCCTCCGCTGTCTGAGTTGGAAGAGGGATACACTCCACCCACTTTGTGAACTGGTCCACCATCATAAGGATGTACTCGTTCCCTCTAGGCGTCCGCGGCCATGGTCGTAGGAAATCCAGGTGCATTCGCTCTATGGGGGCCCCTGCATGGTACTCCGTCATCGGGCACTTGCCATGACGATCAACTATCTTACTTCCGTTGCACACCTCGCAACCAGCCACAAAATTCGATAGTCCTTGCTAAGCCCATGCCGTGCATACTTTTCCATAAACCTTTCTTTAGTCCTTTTGACGCCCTGGTGGACAGATGATGGGCGTTTGTGATTCAGCTTCATGGCTTGCTCACGGAGGCTGGCTTGGATTATCAAGCGTTTCTCCCCCGCGATACCGTCATCCTCCTACAGAACCCCATCAATAAGCACTAACTGTTCCTTGGTCAGTCAGTAGGACTTTGCTGCTGGACTGGACACAAACAGTTCTGCCTCACTGCGGTCCCGTGCGTCCACCCTCTAATCTCGAAAAACTTCAGGTCGCCATCCTGGGACAGTTCATCCGAGAGTGACGCAATATCCACACCCCAGATGCAATGCTGCCTCGACGATGCCCCAGTGTCTTGACCTGCACTGGTTACACCTGCTGGTGGGTCATTGCCTCTGCCAGCCAGTTTTGTTGGTGGGCTGTCGCCTTCATCAACCGCCACTGTAGCCGCCCCTCTCTGGCGTGTTGCCAAAATGATGCATACACCCTCATGGGTACAGCCTCCTGGATCCGAAGGAATACTGTCTATAAAATTGCATAGACTAGCCACATCCTCCTGGTATATTGCTTTATCACAGTTCTAGGGTGGCGTTACAACACTGTCTGTGTGCTTGACTGCATTTGCTGTAGTAACAGACAAGTTTCTACATATTCCTTATCCACATTACTGGCTATTACTGGCTTGCCACTGTCACTCATCTGGTTAAATGCTTTTCCGACATTAGTCCCGTAGACGGCATTACCAATCTCAACATGGTCACCGATCAGAGATTGCCTCGTTTACTGCTTCAATAAGAACCCAAATTCTCGTGGGCTCTTGTACAGTATCTACACCCACCACATGGCAACTGTTCCAATCGCACCCCAGCACGGATTCGCCATACATTGTCCATCAACTGCCGGAATCCGAGACAATGCATCTGCATTACAATGCTTACGGTCCGCACGGTGTTCTAACACCATGTTATACTGAGATAGCTTCTCAAGCCATCTCGCCAACTGCCCCGGTGGCTCACGAAATCGCATTAACTAAACTCAGCTTGAATGGTCAGTTCTAACCACAGACGGTCTACATAGAAAATAGTGACGATATTGTCTCGTGAAACGTACTACTGCCAAAAGTTATTTCCGTGTTGTGCAGTATCTCTTCTGCTCTTTTTTCAAAGAGAAACTAACATCTGCAACGACTTTTTCTTCATTATCTTGTACCTGCGTGAATTCAGCCCCGATGGCGAGGTCAGAAGCATCTGTATCAAGGATGAAGTCATCCTGCAAATTTCGCAACACCAAGACTGGTGGTTCGGTAAGAAGTTGTTTGAGTGAACTGAACGCCGTCGATTGTTCAGCACCCCAACGAAAATTATTCTAAACGGTCACTGCATATAAAGGTTCTGCTACCTTCGAGAAGTCCTTAATGAAGTTCCGGTGATAGTTAGCCAGTCCCATAAATCGCTCGACGTCTTTAGCGGTCTCAGGTTCCGGCCAATCCAACATCGTTTGGATGTCTTGTGTAGACATTGCTATCTTGTTGTGGCTCACATCCCGGCTCAAGAATTCAATTTCCTGTTGGAAAAAGAGACATTTTGAGGGTTTAAGCTTGAGACCATATTGCCCGAATCTCTTAAGGGCCTCCTCCAAATTGCACAGATGGTCATCAAAATCACGACCCAGTACAACAAGATCATCGAGGAACGCTAACACTGTTTCCAGGTTAGGTCCCTCAACATCAGATTCATTACACGGGCATATGTTTCCGGTGCGTTACAAAGTCCAAAGCCTATCCGCACGTGTTCAAATAAGCCGTACTTTGTAATAAAAGCAGACTTCTTGCTGTCTGATTCCTTAATGCGCACCTGCAAATAGGCTGAGTTGGCATCAGCTTTGAGAACCAGACTGTGTTTGCCAGTGTATCTAGACACACATCTACTAAGGGCAGAGGGAACGCATCCTTAATGTTTACCTCATTCAGAGCCCTGTAGTCAATGCACCAGCGTACTTTGCCATCTCGTTTTCAAATAAGCACAGGAGCTGATGACCATTCAGATTTGGATTCCTGGATTACTCCAGCATTTAACATCTTTTGCAGGTGGGCCTCCTCCTCACCCGCAAAGCAAGCAGGGGTCCTTCTCAACCTCTGTTCTCAACCTTTGGTGTCGATACAGTGCTCTATATCGGTGAATTGACCCTCATTTAGGTGTTTGATGGAATTCTGGTAAACCTGCTGTAGGTGTGGAGGCATTGTGCCATTACTACCTTCTACATTACTATCTGGATTTATGACTTGGTTCACAGTTGGATTGTCTAACTGTGGCTCCTCACCTTCATCAATGACCTTATCTATAGCATAGGCCATACACAACTCCTTATCCTTTAATAAGAGTTTGTACCTATCAGTGGGGTTAACGACACATACTATGGGCTCCGCACCTGCACTCCTAACTACCCTGGCAACCATCACCTTCAGACCTTCTAAGGGTTCAACTACATACTCATAGAATTTCTGATCCATTCTACAAGTAACTCTAACTACCGAGTTAGGCAGAATAACCCTGCGCTTTACCACAGTGACCCGTGCATATCTAAAATGGCTTGTCCCCTATCTCTAAGCATGTCAGAACCAGTAACATTTCCTGCTCAATCGGTGCCACGTGAACCGTCTCTGTGTACCACTGTGACCCTATCATTAACCTAACTGGTCCTACAATATACCCTGTCATGCTAAATTCCCTGCCTGCTGTAAAGAGTCTTACATCCCTTAAATTAATGGGGGTTTTCTAGTAATAGCCTGGTTCACCCTTTCTGAAACTATGGTCACTTGAGCAGCAACCACTGTTCGATCCCCAACCTCGTTTCTCATTGTGAACTGTGAGGCTGACCTCAACTGACATACAGTAACCGATTCAGTTTCTGCACCCTCGGGTGCCCCACCCTCACCTCGACTGTCCCTAGTTACTGGATGAACTACTGGCCTGCCATGTAACTCGCTCCTAATACCCTTAGCCTTTTCTTCTTCAGCCATTGTTTGCTGGCTGCCATTTTACATGAGCATCTTCTTAACTCTTGTGTGGTGGCACATACACAGAGCTGGCCTCACATGTTGACTACCTATCTGGGAATTTCCAAAACTCTGGTGCGGTGACGAAGAGCCTGTTTCACTACAGCTACTAACCAACTTAGCATCTTCCAAACCCTGGTGTGGTGGCGGAACATTAGGACTGGTTCGTCTACGCCTAGGCGGCCATCCTACTTTTTCGCGTCTAGGTGGGACGGCCTTCGCCTCCGACTCTTTCCAGTTTAAATGTTGCTACGAAGTATTTAACTTGGGGCAATTGCGACGGAAGTGACCCTTCTTGCCACAGTTGTAACAGGTCTTGGGACCCTTGTCCTTGGGGCGCCCCTTCTGGTTGAACCCGTCCATGATGTTTTTGCAACTAAAGGATTAACTTCTTCAGTGATTCACCTTCCGGCTCAGCGTGGTGGCTGACTCACTGGCTGGGCCAGTATCCGGCTTCTTCACAGCATACACCTGTGGCTCTTCTTCATACTCTTCCTCTTACTTCACCTTGCGCCTAGAATCGCGCTTGTTTTTGCCGTACATTGCGCCTTGTACTTCTTGGTACTTGCGCACCATTTGAATCGCGCTCTGGATGGTGTGCGGTTCTTGCATACTCACATGGTGACCCGCATCGCGGTTAGTCAATCCCTGGCAGAGCGATCTGCTCTGTGCGTACTTCTCCGGCAGAGATGCGAATGCCCTTTTTCCCAGCGTCATAATGCGATCTGCCCACTGCTCAAGTGATTCCCCAGTTGACTGTGTAGCCAACTGGAATCTGGGCTGGGCTGTGACTGGTAGCTCTTGCTCACCAAACCGCTCCTCCAGCTTTCTCATCAAGCGCTTGTAGTTCATATGCCCCTTGCGCTGGGTGATCACGGAGTAATACTCTTCCGCTTTCCCCGTCAGACTCCAACTCAAACTGTTGATCCGCTCCTTTTTGGTCCAATCAGATGCTTTCGCATACAGATGAAACTTCCGTCTGAAAGCAGACTACCTGCCCTTTCCGTCGAAGGTAAGGTTTTTAGGCAGTGACGCCAAAACCCTAAGTGCCTTTGCACGCTTCTTGCCATGCCTACGGTGTCTTCGGTCTTCATCGGAACTGGAGTCGCTATCACCGCTTGAATCGGATAATGACTCATCCTCACTGATGGATCTATCAGCCCTAGACTCACCTCTGACCTCTGACCCATTGAAGACCACTTTGTGGGAGAATTCGACGTGCTTGCAATGCGCAACGCACGTGGTACCTAAACTGGCATTGTCGCAATGCGCGATTCATGCTTTTTACAGGTTGGCATGTTTGCAGTCCGCGATGCACGCCGGGTAAGCGTTTCTGCCATTGTCGCCCGCTTCAGCTGTAATTTTTGGGTGAAGAGTGAGTCGGTGCCGATGGCGGCATCCTTCTCACCTGCTCCATCGAACTGATTCATCCGACTCCGACTCATCATGATGATAACACAAATTTATTGGGCCAATATTTATAAAGGGATAGAAAAAATAAGACCTTAAATTAAAAATGGCAAAATAAAATTCACGCGAAAATTTAGTAAAGACCTGGAACAAAACACAATTAATTATATTAATTAAGAGTTTTTAGCTCAAATATTTGCAGAATATAACCAGCAGTTCTAGTTCTTTCATGTTTTCATCGGAGACACTTTCGTGTATTGATATTATAATGATTAAAGTTTACATTGGTGTACAGGTGTATTTCTTTTTATATTTCTACTCACTATCCAACAAACTTTGTGTGGTTGTCAGAGATCCACCCCACTTCCCCCACTCCATAGTTTTATTTTTTTGGTGGGGAAGAATCGGATCAAACTCCTGACTCAATGTGCAGTTGAAATGATGACCCATTTAAAATGTGCTTTTATATGTCTGCTTTCTTTTTACCGACCTTCTGAATAGTCAAGCAAGCAGTCATTTCTAACTGGCTCTTGTTTAGTGTAATTGCAAGAAAACTAAACCCATGGTATGTCTATTTTGCTGTTTATGATGCGTTCATCAAGATGAGTCCCCATAGACCCATACAGACTTCACTTAAACATCTCTCTGAGTTGGAAGTGACATCTGAGTTGGAAGTGGCAGTCTGACATTGGTTTTGGAGCCTCAACTGGATAAGTGCACCTAGATATGTATAGTGTGTATAAAAAATATGAAGTCAGAATGTTACGTATTCCAACTTTTGAGGAAAAAGTTTCTACTTTTTCTTACTTTTTTCCTACTGTTTTGTCAAAAAGGTTCATATTTGTTTCATACTTTAAGAAAGAAGGTCACTTTATATCCTGATCATTACAACAGAAATTATTCATTTTTTGGTAAACATTTGATTTGGTGTTACGCTGTCAAGGAATATTGATTTATATTTTTCATGAAGGTTTTATATTAGTTGGTTAGGGGTGCCTTGATATTTTATTTGTTTACTATTTTGGAAAAGAACGCACAAATTATCTATTAAAATCACATTTTTTACCCATTTTGATGATAATGGTATTTTTACCATGAAATGCATAATGAGTAATGTTATCTGCTTAACTGAAAAAAATGAAATATGCATATCAGGAATGGCCACATCCAGCATACACAGCCTCCCCACACAGCCAAAAAGTAGAGAGGAAAAGAGAGCATGGTATTACAATAATCAGTTTCATAATGGACGCCACATACAAATAACGAAAGTGAGAACCAGAGGGGTTACCGCCTTGGAACGGTCAGTGGCAAAACAAATTGCCACTGGGGGTTTAAACCAGGTTCTAGGGTGCACCAACCTCACACTTTCCTCAACAGGTTCTCGTATCACAAAACGAGTACAAATCGTCTTGGTGAAATAACTCCAACCCACCCATCAGCTCAACAATGTTGCATGCAAAAGCATACAAACATATAAACATAAGAATTTAATAGCATTGCAAAAGCCAAAGGGCGGGTACTCAATGATCTTACCGAGACCAGAGCACCTGGAGTAAAATCAGCAAGAACACGATGACAGGGATAAAAGAAACAAATCGAGCTTCTAGGTTCTTTTAAGAAAAGATTTCCCCAAAAACCTTCATAAACTCTTAAACCCCTGCCACCGTCGTGCAACCAAAGAGGTAAGCATAATGATCAACTGTAGATGGGTTAATCACCAGGCCTGCAGAGCGCTGTAAAATATCATGTTGGTAACCTTTCTTTTTAAATTTACAGATGGTTTTTACGAATAACCGGGAGAAATTAACATCGCCTTTTATCTTCTTAAGTTTATAAATTAGATCTGCATAAAAAACTGGCTGTGAAATTCCTTGTTGCAAAAGTGAATTTAAACTGCATCTGTATTTATGAATTAGATCTGGATATCGGCGATAAAACTTGCAAAAGGTTTTCCTTAATTTGTGATACCGATAACCTTGTTTTAAAAGTTTATCTGTAATGCAAAGATTACGTTCATTGAAATCATTCACATCGTTGCAAGCTCTTGAAAAGCGAACAAGCTGTGAGATATAAACCCCGTAAGAAGTTGCACGAGGAACATCGCCGTCTAGAAACGGAAAATTTACTATACTAAAATTAATATCATCTCTTTTATCATAAATTTTAGTAGTGACGTAACCATTTTCGATGGATAGATTTAAATCAAGGAAGTTTGCTTGCTTTTCTGAAGTGTTCGCTTTATTAAGCTGTAGTTCTTTAGGATAAATCTTATTAACCAGTGATGGAAAATGATTATTATCTATATTTAATAAATCATCAAGGTACCTCGAGGTGTTGTTAAAAGCTGTAATAATATCATTTTGATGTTCGTTAGAAAGAGATAACATAAAATCTCTTTCATAACAGTCTAAAAACAGATCAGCAACAAGGGGTGCACAATTAGTACCCATTGGAATGCCTATTACTTGTTTATAAATAGAGGTACCAAATCTCAAATAAATATTATCCAATAAAAATGTGAGCGCCTGGATAAGGTCTTGACAGGTCCATAAAGTATAATTATCATAAGAACCATCTGTAAAGAAAGCCCTATGTTCATTACAAGCAATAAATGTTTTATTTTCTCTAGCAAAAGTTTTTTCAATGAGACTGGTTAGCTTGTCTCTTATTAAATTATGAGGGAGAGAAGTATACAAGGTAGAAAAATCATATGTAGACAAACAGAACGCCTGAAAATTATTTGATTTAAGTTTCTTCAAAACGTCATTTGAATTTTTTATAGACCAAAATAAATTTTTGCCAGTAGTTTCAAATTTTTTTTCGCAATACCTAATTACATGTTCTTTTATAGCTGTAAGACAAGATGTTAAGAGCACGGATAACTTTGTTGTTGTACAAGAACTAGAGTTAGCGATAAATCTTGCTTTGTACGGTGTTTTGTGCATTTTAGGCAACCAATACATAGTAGGTACTTTGTCTTGTTTAGGCTCAACACTGATTCTAAATTTTGTAATTTGTAGAGTGTGTGCAGTAACAATATCACTCTGAGATGAAGAAGTCAGTGTATAAGCATTAGTGCTATTAAGCTCTTCAGTTTGAACATTTATATAGTGTATACGTCACACTATAATAACATTATTTGAAGCCTTATCAGCAGGTGTTTAAACAAATTTGTTGTGAAAATCTTGAATACCCTTTTTCAAATGACGAAAGTTAAAACGAGGTGGTAGTAAAGCTATGTTTCTTTTATAGAAGGATATACGAGTGTCAATTATTTTGAATATTTGTTTTTTTTCCAGTTTGAAAGAGCATTAGGCTCAGCATGTTCATCGTTTACACCATTTATTGCAAAAAGAGTTTAAAGACTCTGCAATTTCCGCACGACAGGTATTAAAGTCGATGTCCGATGGAATTCTGTATTTTGGACCTTTTGAAATTAAATTGCGGATTCTAAAGTCTTTGATAACATTAGGTCCCCTGTAACGATATGACCGGCAGGTTGATAGCAAAATTTTGAATTAAAACAGTCTCAAGATAATGGTGTGTTTTCAACAATCTGTAAATCCGAGGTAATTTTGTTGTAATTGTAAATTGTGTTTCTAATAGGCTTGTTATATTTATAACAAACGATGGGTGTTTCAGTATTCTTGAAATAATTAGGTATAGCCGATTCAACAGTTATATCTTTAAATATACTTGGAAGGTCAATAAAATCTATGCCTTTATTTAAAAATGAAATTTTAAGGAAATGTCTTTGGTGATCAGATTCCAAGTCAATATGTGGTCTTAGAACATGCCGAGTGTAACACTGAGTAAGGCTTGTAAAGTGGAGTGGTTCTAATAACAATATCATCGGCTTCCTTATCCACTTTTTGTAAACTTGAAATAGAAAGAGAAGCTAAACGCGATAGCATAGCATGTCTACCAGAATGTTTTAAAATATTTTGAAGGTCATGAATAGAACAATGAACACGTAATTTTCTTTTGATGTTACCATTAGTCCTTATCCCATGTGACCTCGATTTTCGTTTTCGTAATTCTAGCAAATCAAAAATGTCAAAATCAGGATTTTTTTAAATGTTGCCTTCTTGATAAATATTATCATTTAATCCAAGTGGATAGGGTATTTGGAGTTTTTGTATCCATTTTTGCTCCGATATAAGTCTTGCTCTAATTTTAAATGCTCTAGAAGCACTGCTATCAAATATAACTTTTTCGACAGGTTGAATATTAACATGTTATAATGGTTGAAATTATTTTTGAGCCAATGGCCGTGCAGTATTTTTCAAATATTTCGAACCTTAATTCTCATCATGTTGCGCGTCGGAAAAGTGTTTATCAAAGGACAATTTGCTCACGATTATTGTGTTCGAACGTTTAATGACGAACATGTATTGTTCGCTTACGATCTTTTAAAGCGTGGAAGTAGGCGTGACTTACAAAAAAAGAGGTAAAGGAAATCATTTAAATATTGATTTGAGCGTTAACGTTTCTGCGAATGATCGACTTCTTAAAATGTTTAACCCTTTACTCCATAGACACGTCTGTTATCACTTAGGGACCAGTGTAGATCCAGATCAGCAATAAAATCAATGCCATCTGATCTGGAGTTCGTTGTTTTGGTCAGAAATAACTTAGTGAGTCTAAAAGCGGACAGTGTAGATCATGATCGGAATGCACATATGTGTCAGCTGATCTGGATATTAACTGTTTTGCCAAGAGATAAAAGATGTATCTATGGAGTAAAGGGTTAAATGGAACTTTCACTGACGAACCCTTGTTTCTCCACCCAACATGCACTGTCACACAAGTTTCCCCCTAGACCCATTGTGTTTTCAGATAAAAAAATGCATAATTCGCTTTCTAAAATATTCTGACAGTACATGTTTACAAGCCACAAAACTACTTGCAGTTTGACCGTTGATTCTGTTTATACCCATATATGGTAATTAAGGCGGAGACTGTATTGTCAGTTACAAAAATAATTTCAACCATTATATACATTATAGTTTATTTAGAGGCTTGTATGAAAAATTAAACGGTCGCCCAGCTGCGCTGGGCCTGACCGTTTAATTTTCATACAAGCCTCTAAATGAACAATAACCTATACTTAAAGTGTGGCCTGATCGTTTGAAATGTTTATATAAAAATGTATTGATTTTATGACTGTTTCTTATTTTAGAACAGTGCTGACTAAAACGTGTTTTCAAAGGGCGCCCAGTTTGTCCAACATATTGAATCCCACAATTTAAAGCATTTCAGGTTAAAACATAAATAATATTGTCCGTTTGTCAGTCAATGTCTGAATCGATGTTTACTGAAAAAGTTCTACCATTGACTGTTGATTTAATTGTTGAACTACATTTTAAAAAACTGCAGCACTTGCACCTCTTTAAATCGCACTTGTATATAAATGGATACGATCTGCGTCTTCCGTCGTTTATTTTAAAAGGTGTGGCAATGTTATATTTTTGAAGAATATGTGATTTTATAGGTGACAATTTTATTTTTAAATTATTTTTAAATAAATTAGTGCAATGTGCACTCTGCAAACCAGTCAAATTGACGGAAGTGGCCGAAGATAGACTAATTGTAGATAAACGAACTGACGGTTGCAGGTATGTAAAAGTATTTAATTTAGCTGGAATATGGACAGAAGACGCAGAGGATAGCCTGGGATTTAAAATATTTGTTTTAATTTTGTTCGCCATGATTTATGTGTTGTGAAAATACCATTACATGAAAAGCGACTTTGAATTATATTGAAAATTATCGAGTGACGTCATAACGTCATAATATCGTCATATGTCCTGCTCGCCTTCGGAATAGGAATTATTCTAAAAATAGCACACAGGACAATTCCAAAATTAATAACGTAATGAATCACTGATCCCAAAGTTATGGGACTGTAAAAATAGAAATCGAGTATGCCAAAAGGACCAAATATGGTTCCAGATATTATACAAGATAATCTAAATTTAAACATAACAAAAAGTCGGTGAACATGTAACCTTCAATGTGGTATATGAGAGAATTTGGGTGGTTGGGGAGGGGTGTGAAAAGTGAACGTAAACAGCAATCCCTGAGGGATGAAAAGATAACAGTATTGATTGAATGTACGGGGAGACGTTTAACGGCCGCCACACAGCACAAACAAAACTACTGTGATTGTAAAAAAATGAAATATGCATATCAGGAATGGCCACATCCAGCATACACAGCCTCCCCACACAGCCAAAAAGTAGAGAGGGAAAGAGAGCATGGTATTACAATAATAAGTTTCATAATGGACGCCACAAACAAATAACGAAAGTGAGAACCAGAGGGGTTACCGCCTTGGAACGGTCAGTGGCAAAACAAATTGCCACTGGGGGTTTAAACCAGGTTCTAGGGTGCACCAACCTCACACTTTCCCCAACAGGTTCTCGTATCACAAAACAAGTACAAATTGTCGTGGTGAAATAACTCCAACCCACCCATCAGCTCAACAATGTTGCATGCAAAAGCATACAAACATATAAACATAAGAATTTAATAGCATTGCAAAGCCAAAGGGCGGGTACTCAATGATCTTACCGAGACCAGAGCACCTGGAGTAAAATCAGCAAGAACACGATGACAGGGACTTATTTAACCCTTTCCTCCATAGATACACCTTTATTGCGAGGGTGAACAGTTTAGATCCAGATTAGCTGGCACATCCATGCCATCTGATCAGGATCTAAACCGTTCGCTGTTTGATTTACTAGGTTATTTCTGACCAAGATGCGACCAGTGCAGATCCTGATCAGATGTTCCATAGGATATTGATCTACATTGGTCACACATGCGTAAAAAGGCGTTTTTATGGAGGAAAGGGTTAATGTAAAATTCTCTCTTACATGATCCATTTTCTTGTGACATGCCCAGTATGATTTGTATAATGATTTTATTTAATCCAAATAGGCTTTAACGCTCTTGATGGCTTAATATTATGACACATGATAACATGGCGAACAGTATACAATTAAATACAAAAGTACATTGCCAATTACATATTACATAATAGATGCGTACATTAACAAATTGTGTTAAGAAAATGATATTAAACGATGATAAGGTTGTTTTTACTCAATAAAATACTTTTGATGCCATTAAATGTTGAATATTTACTTTTTGTGTCGCCTGCGATAGCAGGTAGACACAAAGGGATCCTATTGTCCGGCGTCGTCATCGTCGTCGTCGTCGGCAGAACCGTCGTCCGGTAGTCCCCCAACTAAAACACGAAACTTAATGTTGCCTATAACTTTGAAAGTACTTGTCCTATTCACTTCATACTTTGAATATATCTTCAGCATGAACAATGCCATCTGTGACGACAAGAATGATAACACCAGTTTCAATAATTTTTGAGTTATGCCCCTTTCAAATGCAACTTAAACATGAAACTTAATGTGGCCTATATCTTTTTAAGTCCTTGTCATATTCACTTCATACTTGGAATATATCATCAGCATGGAAAATGCCATCAGTGACAACAAGAATGGTAACTCTAGTTTCAATAATTTTTTAGTTATGCCCGTTTCAAATGCAACTTTAACATGAAACTTAATGTGGTCTATAACTTTGAAAGTACTTGTCCTATTCACTTCATACTTGAAATATATCATCAGCATGAACAATTCCATCTGTGACGACAAGAATGATAACTCCTGTTTTACTATATTTTGAGTTATGCTCCTTTTAAGTGAATTTAATATGAAACGTAATATTGGCTATAAGTTTGAAAGTACTTGTCCAATTGACATAATATTTGGAATATATCATCTGCATGAACAATGCCATCTGTGACGACAATAATGATAACTCCTCTTTCAGTATTTTATGAGTTATGCGCCTTTCAAATGACTTTAATGTGGAACTTAATGTTGTCTGTAATATTGAAAGTCCTTATGCTTTTTAAGTAAATAGTTGGAATATAATATCTGCATGAACAAGGCCAACTCTGACAACAAGATTGATAACTCCTGTTTTACTATATTTTCAGTTATGCTCCTTTTTGTGTCGGCTGCGATAGCATCACATAGGGATCCTATTGTCCGGAGACGTCGTCGTAGTTGTCGTTGTCGTCGGTGGCGGCAGTGCCGTCGTCCGGTCATCCCCAAACTTTCATATGAAACTTAATGTTGCCTATAACTTTGAAAGTACTTGTCCTATTAACTTAATACTTGGAATATATCAACGCCATCTGTGACCACGAGAATGATAACTCCTGTTTCAGTATTTTTTGAGTTTTGCCCCTTTCAAATGATTTTAATATGGAACTTTAATATGAAACTTAATGTTGCCAATAACTTTGAAAGTACTTGTCCTATTAACTTAATACTTGGAATATATTATCTGCATAAACAGCGCCATCTGTGACAACAAGAATGATAACTCCAGTTTCAGTATTATTTGAGTTATGTCCCTTTCAAATGACTTTAATATTTAACTTTAATATGAAACTTAATGTTGCCTATAACTTTGAATTTTTCAAAGTACTTGTCCTATTCACTTCATACTAGAAATATATCATCAGCATGAACAATGCCATCTGTGACAACAAGAATGATAACTGCTGTTATAGTATATGTAGAGTTATGCTCCTTTTAAGTGAATTTAATATGGAACTTAATATTGCCTATTAGTTTGAAAGTACTTGTCCAATTGACATAATATTTGGAAATATCATTTGCATGAACAATGCCATCTGTGACGACAATAATGATAACTCCTCTTTCAGTATTTTATGAGTTATGCGCCTTTCAAATGACTTAAATGTGGAACTTAATGTTGTCTGTAATATTGAAAGTCCTTATCCTTTTTAAGTAAATAGTTGGAATATAATATCTGCATGAACAAGGCAAACTCTGACAACAAGATTAAACTCTTGTTTTACTATATTTTCAGTTATGCCCGTTTTGTGTCGCCTGCGATAGCAGGTAGACACATAGGGATCCTATTGTCCGGCGACGTCGTCGTAGTTGTTTTACTATTTTTTGAGTTATGCCCCTTTCAAATAAAACTTAAACATGAAACTTAATGTTGCCTATTACTTTGAAAGTACTTGTCATATTCACGTCATACTTTAAATATATCATCAGCATGAACAAAACCATCTGTGACACCAAGAATAATAACTCCAGTTTCAATATTTTTTGAGTTATGCCCCTTTCAAATAAAACTTTAACATGAAACTTAATGTGGCCTATTACTTTGAAAGTACTTGTCCTTTTCAATTTAAACTTGGAACATATCATTTGCATGAACAATAACATCGGTTACAACAACAATCATTACTTCTGTTTGACTATTTTATGAGTTATGTCCCTTACACATGCAACTTGAACATGAAACTTAATGTTGCCTATAACTTTGAAAGTACTTGTCCTATTCACTTCATACTATGCATATATCATCAGCATGAACAACGCCATCTGTGACAGCAAGAATGATAACTCCAGTTTCAATATTTTTTTAGTTGTGCCCCTTTCGAATAAAACTTTTAACATGGAATTTAATGTTGCTCATAACTTTGAAAGTACTAGTCCTTTTCACTTAAAACTTGGAATATATCATCTCCAGGAACAACAACATCGGTTAAGATAAGGACCATAACTTCTGTTTGAATATTTTTGAGTTATGCCCCTTTCAAATGCAACTTAAACATGGAACTTTATGTTGACATTAACTTTTAAAGTACGTGTCCTGTTCACTTAATATTCAGAATATATCATCTTCATGAACATCGTCATAACTAACAACAAGAATGATAACTCCTGTTTGATTTTTTATGACTTATATCCCTTTCACATGAAACTTTAACATGAAACTTTATATTGCCTATATTTTATAAAGTACTTGTGTTAATAAATTTTACATAATACTTGAAATATTTCATCTTCATGAACAACAACATCAGATACAACAACATAACTCCTGTTTAACTATTTTTGAGTTATGTCCCTTTCAAATGCAACCTAATGTTGCATATAACTTTGAAAGTATTTGTCCTATTCACTAAATTCTTGGAATATATCATCTGCATTAACAACGACATTGGTGACAAAAAGAATGAAAACTCCTGTTTTAATATTTTATGAATTATGCCCCTTTCAAATGCAACTTTAACATGAAACATAATGTTGCCTGTAAAATTGAAAGTACATGTACTTGTTCAGTTCACTTAATTCTTTGAATAATTCACCTGCATGCACATACCAACTGGTGAAAAATGATAAATCAGGTTTCACCATTTTTTAGTTATTCCCCTTTCAAATGCAATTAAGGTGACTCATGTGTTCTGTGGTGTAGTATTGAATTCAACTTGAATAAAAAGCATTTAATTATATATGATTAAACATAGGCCCACATTCGAACTTTTTGCCAGCAGGCGACACATGTGTTCCGCGGAACACAACATTCTAGTGTTATTTAGAAATTATTCAAGATCTTTACCTTAAACGAAATTTTGAAAAATACGTCATACCAGTCATGATATTAAACAGAATTATAATAATTGTAATTTAACAAAACATAAGAAACAAAGCAGACAAGTCCACTAGAAACAACTACATTCAACAACACTTTGTGAAATTTTTATTATAAATTATGAAATAAAAAATAATGGTAAAAGTTATGATGATAATGGTAATGATAATGATAACCTTCCGCGAAAAAAAAGCGAAAATCGGAAGGTTAGCAGTTTGCAAATATGCAACTGCTTTAATATATTTTGATGTTGGTTTTTGATAAATAATAGTGATATTAGTACTTCACCGGATAAAGTTGCATTAAAATTAGCTGATAATAAAATATTAAACATTAGAAAGAAGCTGTAAGGACGATAACCTTCCATGTAGTCGGGGTTGGAAGATTATCGTTCTTCGCTTAAAATTTTCGTTCAAAATTACCAGTGTAATAGAGTTCTTTCACATTGTTGTGCGCATGCGTCGTACTCCACGTTTAGGTACGAAAATATTGGTTTTATCCTAAACCGACGCGTGAGGGAGCATTTAACAGTGTCATTGCTAACAGAATGAACGGACATGATCACAGTGTCGTCTTAAAGCTTATGATAAATTATAATAATAATTGTGATGAGGCACAATAAATTCAAGTTTTACGAATTTCCGAATATTGCAGGCTTTAAAAAGTCTGGTCGGCAAGATTTGACTGTGAAAAGCGTAAAACAATCAAAGACGTGGTTGCACATTTGAATCAGGAAGTCTTATATAAAAACAAAGACAATGAGGATTGCATGTTACTGTCTATTTGCCACAGACACATATATAAGCGTCTCGTGTTTTTCTGACAAAATGCGTTTACTTCAAAAAATATATTTTATGTAACTTGATCTCCCTAAATTGGAAGAGAAAACGGATGAATTCAACACTGTATCGCCGTTGTATTTACCGCCCGTTAAGCGTTATTATTTTGTTTACTATTTTACTTCCTTCTAACATATCTTTAAAACTAAAATTCATTGTTATCATTCGTATATTTCTTTTATCAGTCCTGGATTAAAATTATTTTTATGTTTAATAATTAGAAATCATACTTTGAACACGACCGTGTTACTGTTAATTGTCCCTATATATTTGACACAATATTCCCATTCCCATTCTGCCCAGAAAACGATGGTGACATATTGAGGTGTGAAAACTTGTTTGATATCTGACATTTGAGGAGACTTAAAATTAATTATCTCAAATCATCAAATTGAACTTAACTGTTATTGTCACTTTAAGCGTAAACTTTTCGAATACCTAAAAATTTTCACGAGTTCAGGCCCATATTTCTATAACTATAATTTGTAGCGTTGAAATGGCAGATCATGTAGTAGTTTACGTCTTATTCATGTTATTATAAACATCATTTTTTTATAAAATCGTCAGCCATAGTCAATAGACATTAGTTTCAGTCGCATTTCATGAATATCTACGTGTTACGGGAATGATGTAGAAAGAAGATAAAATGTCCGCAGACCTCCAAAATCTCAGGATTTTATCTGAAATCTCCGGACCGTAAGGTTCTTCTCCGGATCTAAGGATTTTTAGGCAAAATCTCAGGATTTAAAAATATTGTAAAGGATAATTAATGAAACATAATTAAACTGAATTGAGAATGGGTTTTACAATTATATTAATTAATATTAAGAAACTTGGTCTTGGTCACGGCTCCAAAATTTCCTGTTTATTGAGAGATTACCTGATAGTGACACGATGCCTCGGGCACACATGTACACAACAGCTAAGTGTCATAAAACTAAACCTGGACCTGAATATCGAAGTCCCGTTCATTTGTTTTGGTCCATGGTCATTTTGATTTTAAACAGAAATGAAAATATTATATTTCAAAACCTTCAGCGACAACAATTACGAACTTCAACATCAATATAGTTTTTATTTAAAAAAAAACAACTCTCTGGATTGTTTAAAATAGTTTTGGTTGGCCTGCCGTCCGGCAATATTCGTTTGGTTCAATCAATTTAACGATTTCTCGGGTTGTAGTTGGAATCATCCTATTATGTAAATACGTAATATTTTTTCTCAAAGCAAAACACGCAAAACACATATCAACCTAGTCGCCGACGAGATACATAAGAATAAAATTATGTCTCATTCCACTATAAATTATAGCATTACAAAAAAATGCCGTCATACGGTAAAATGTCCGATAATGTTCGTCTGAATTGTCAATTATACAAATTTATTTTTAGTAAACACAATTCACGTGTGTATTTTCATAAAAAAAAAACAACAAACAAATCCGTTGGATACTCGCGTCCTGAAAATACCGCGATAAACAATGTTTAAAATGCACATAAACTTTCTTGATGTGCTTGCAAATGATCATAACGTTTTTTTTTATTCTTCGTTGTTTGACTGAACTTACTTATTTATAAATTTGAAATGATTAATCAACATGTTCTTAATTTTATAATCAATTAGTCATATTAACAATAGTAAACGATGCCCCCTCGCGTGCATTTATCGACTAAATATGCTCTTCAATTTTAGAGAGCGCTAAGGGGAGGTAACAATGTGAAAGAACTCTATTAAGTGTTACTAAGAGTTTGGTTTCAAAGACAAAGTGCTTTGAAGGTGTAAGAAGCTAAGTTCTGTATGACTGACTTTTGCTCTGTGTTTATTAATTCTAAAAAATTAAACATGCTAGGCCTAACTCTGTATTTATTTGGTATATATTTATTTCTTAATGTGTCATATATAGGACATTCTAGTACAAAGTGATATTCAGCTTCAATAATGTTGCAAAGTACACAAATCGTACATTCACCGGAGTCCTTGGACCATCTGCCGGTTTCAATACATAATCTTTGGGATGAAAGGTATGGCATGCGGTTAGAACAATAATTACTTAAACTATAGGTTTAACTGTTAAACCCATGGTTTAACAGACTTAAACCCAGGGTTAAAGAGTCTTAATCCTATAGTTTCAACTTTTCGGAATTAAAACTATACTTTAAGACCTCAAACTATATGTTTAACAGTAAAACCCTATGTTTAAGACTCTTAAAGCTATAGATTTAACTTTATTTCTCTTAAACATATAGATTAAGGTCTTAAACTATAGGTTTAACTGTTAAACCCGTAGTTTAAGACTTTATTTTACTGTTATCTCTTAAACCTATAGATTAAGACTTTAAACCATTGGTTTCAACTTTTTTGCTAAATCCCATAGATTAAAGTTTCATTTTTCGTGTTTTTGTCTTAAAACTGTATGATTAAGAGATTTAAATTCTTAAACCCGTAGATAGAAGTATTAAACTACGGGTTTAAGCGCCGTTTGCACATTAATTACTTAAACTTTATGCTTAACACTTAAACCCTAGGTTTAACAGCGGACCAATAGAAACTATAGTATTAAGCCGTTCAACCAATGAAATCGCTCTTGGTATTTCACACGTGATTAAATAAGCGTTGTTGATAAGGTAAATATGTCGTCTGCTTATGGTTAAATACTTGAGGTTAACGGCCATTTGCAAAATAATAATTATTAAGTAATAATAGCCTTTAACGGCGTAGTGAATAAGACAGAATTATTTTTATATAAATTGACCTGTATATATTTATTTTATTTATGGACTAAAACTGGATCTGTAGTTTTGGATTTTGGACAGTATTTCATAGAAAGTTAAAGGAAAGCTAAGATACCATACCTATCCGAATATGGACAGTTTTGCAGTTTTCTCATTCGTATTCACAAGCAGAAGGAAAGCTTACACTCATTTTATCTTTTTGTTGTTGTTTTTTTTGTTGTTGTTTTTTTGGTTGGAGACGATGGGATCTACCACAATGAGCAAATAACCAAGTAGTAAGCCCCGAATTGGCAGATCTCGTCTGGTTGGGCAGTACTGGCTCTGCAAGTTTGTCGCGTCATAAAATATAATTTGACGGATAGATTGGATACACAAAATGATCTGACGTGAATAAAAATCATAATTATGCACTGCCGACGTCCGATCAAATAATTTTTACCAAGGTTAGCATTCTCAAATATATTTACTGTACACGTCGTGCAAACAGCATCGTCATTTACAATAACGAAATAAAACAACGTTGATGTAATATTACCTATTCAACAAACATCAGGGATCGACATAAAAACGCATAGTGACCAAAACACAGGAATATACGTGTTAATTTTCTTGCAACACAAAAAATTGATCCATAATCGCGACATTGTTAAATCCCATTGATGAAAGTTTCATTTTACGTATTTTTGTCTTAAGACTAAATTACGAAATTTAAATCTTAAACCCGTAGATAGAAGTCTTAAAGTATGGGTTTAAGTGCCGTTTGCACATTAATTACTTAAACTATATGTTTAACACTTAAACCCTAGGTTTAACAGCGAACCAATAGAAACTATAGTATTAAGCCGTTTAACCAATGAAATCGCACATTATGTTTCACACGTGATTAGCGTTGTCGATAAGGTAAATTGTCGTCTGCTTATGGTTAAATACTGGAGGTAAACGGCCATTTGCAAAATAATAATTATATGGCGTTGTTGTTAAGACAGAGTTATTTTTATTTATAAATTAACATGTCTAGGCCTCTTCTTGATTTCTTTAGTCAATAAAATTGGAACCGTTACTGTAGTATTTGATTTAGGACAGGATTTCTTAGAAAGATACAGGAAAGCTAAGACACTCTTCGTATCCGAATATGGACAGTTTTGCAGTTTTCTTTATTCTTATTCAAAGCAGAGGCTATGCGCATTTTATCTTTTTGTTTTGTGTTGTTGTTTTTTTTGGTCGGAGACATTGGGACTCACCATGAGCAAATAACCATGTAGTAAGCCCCGAAGATTTCTTCTGGTTGGGGCAGTACTGGCTCAGTTAGTTTGTCGCGGCATAACAATATAATATAGATTGATAAACTGGATACACAAAATGATTTGACGTGATTATGATATTTCACTTCTTTGGACCTGAAAAAATCATACTTATGCACTGCCGACGTCCGATCAAATAAATTTTACGAAGTTAAAAATTCTCTTTGATATTTTAACACATCGTGCAAACGTCGTCGTTTACAATAAAGAAATTAAATATTATCCTGTTCAACAAACATCAAGGATCGACATAAAACGCGCAGTGTCCAAAACACAGGGAGTATATGTGTTGATCATACTGCAAAAACTACCTCACCGGGTTATCCGATCAACGAATTTTTCGCTATATAGAACAAAGAAGGCAGTATAATTCATGTGCATAACTTTTCTCCTACTCATCTCAATTCTAAGGTGCAAACAGATTAATAAAATTTAATATTTGCTTTATATTTATATATTTATTTCATAAAAATTTCAAATATTGCGATAGTCTGTTTTTAGGCTATAGTTAACCATCTCAGCCTCCTATATATTCTATTGAAAATCGTTCCAAATCGGCCATCTGTCCGTTTTAAGTGAATTAATTATACTAGTATTTCTATTGAAATAAAAGCCCAATGATGACAGCGAATTGTGTACCTGAGAGCACCAGTTTGTTTTTGTTGGATAATTGTCAAGATTGTTTTTCATAATTCTATAGATTGGCATATTTCTTTCTGTCCATTGTTTAAAATTTAAACCAATACTTGATTATGTTAAAACTATGTATTGTCTTAAAAGAAATTCTTCCCAATTCACCATTATTATCATCTTTATTTCCTCCATATTTGAAGAGTATATAACAGTTTAGAACACAGATATCATAAAGAGTAAACTATACAAGTTACATAATATCGAGACAAAGAGAATATAGGAAATTAATAATGTATAAGTAAAGCACAATATAAAAAGGGTTCAATAATCCGCCACTCTAGCAAGTCTCTGCGAGAGAGGCAAGCGAAATGGGAGATAATACAGTATCTGGGCTGAAGATAACAAAACCGAGATCTGAAACCAGTCCAAAATCCCAAGGATCCGATTGGTTGAAATGGAGAAAATTGATGAAAAGTGAAAATAAAGAGGGAGATAAACATTCACCTTGACGAACTCCAAGCACACATGTGTGTTCATCACTTAGTGTGTTACAATACTTTACTTGCCTTAACAGAATCATACATGGATTTAATGATATCTAATATATTTCCCATTAAACCTAGCTTTATTAATTTAAACAACAAATTATCTCAAACAACATAATCAAAGGCCTTCGTAAAATGTACAAATACCGCGAAGAGCTGTTTCCATTGGTTTAAAGTATGTTTTATTAAACCATGTTATACAAAAATGTTATCAGTTGGGCTCATATTTTGTCTGAACCCCGCCTCTGCTTCGACATTAACACTATACTTCTCTGACCAGTCATTAAGTCTATTATTTAAAATTCGTGTGAAAAGTTTTCCTAAACAACTTAAGAGAGTAATACCACGATAATTATCTACATTGCTAGTGCTTCCTTTTTTCTGTAGGGGAATCACATAACCTTCCGACCATTTTTCAGGAAAATAGCCTTTAGCGAAAATCATGTCAAAAAGTTGATGTAAGATTGGCAAAAATATTTCTCCGCCGGTTGTAAAAATTCATTTAAGAACAAGTCAGGGCCCCCAGATTTATTAGTCTTTAATTGTTTTATTGCACTTTTAATTTCATCAAACGATATAAGCTCATTTAATTCATGAAACATGACTTTAAACTCATGTTTTTCATATCTTTCAATAAAATGTAATACATCTTCATCTACATTAAAAAAGTTTTCGCGTGGATTGTTTACAGCTTTAAAATATCGTTCAAAAGTAGAAAGTGGTATGTTTGTGTTCTTTACACCAGAGCTTTCCTTCAGTAAATTCCCATAAAAACGGGTATTATTAAGTCTCGCATTTACTAATCTAATTTATTAGTTTTATCCTGATCAAATTTATATCTACATTTCTCTCAAAGTTTTCTTGTATTCAGACCTAGCTATTGATAAATTCATCCTATTAAAATCATGTTTATTTGTTCTGTATCTGTTAAGCATATTATTAAAAATAAGCTTTTTCCATAACATTCTTCGTTATACCATGGCTCATTGCATTCAGTTTTAACAGAATTAAACAGTATTAATAGACTTATTTGTATCTTTTTTTTCTCAAATAATGGTGAAGAAACATTCGTAACAATTTTTTCAAACTCTTTTAAGTAATCATCTATATCACGATTCACAGTGGCATTTGATATCATCTGAGACAAACCAGTTAAATTTTCAGTGAAAGAATTTTAATTCAATTTATTAAGAAATGTTTCCCTATTTTTATAATTTCTTAAACAACATGACGTCATATTTACTGCGGTTTATCATGTGTCTTTTGTTTTCAGAAAATAATGTAATATAATCTTTTTTAAAAAATGATGTAATCTCTTTTTCAGAAATTGATGTAGCATAATCTTTTTTTTAGAAAATGATGTAATATAATTGTTTCAGAAAATGATGTAATTTTTTTTCAGAAAATGATGTAATATATTTATTATGATCTTATTTTTCAAAAATATAATGATTTGTTATGATGTAATATTGACTGACAATAGAAGATGTAACGTTGCTACGTCATCCGCTTATAATAACACGATGGCCGCTAACTAGGTCACGTATTTTTAATAACAAGATGGCCGCTATCTAGGTCATGTATTTTTAGTAACAAGATGGCCGCTAACTAGGTCATGTTACGTAACAAGATGGCCGCTATCTAGATCATGTCACGTAATGTTTGTTGTTGTTGTTTTTGTTATTAAAATTAATTTTTATGTGTATTTGTATTTTTTCAGTTTTCTGTTTAAACTGCATAAGTATGGTAAAAACTGTTAAATTTTACTTTTTGTATCCACATTGACATGTCTATTTAAACTCTTTTCAAAAGTTTTCGGCCATTGGCTTTCTTCAGTTTATAATGTCATTACAATTCAACGTTCTCTGTCTTTCACAGCCCATTTCACATTAGATTTTAATAGAAAACATCCGATTTTATTTATACTTCGTAACTTTCTGCCTGCCCTGTCGGAGCCCGATTTTGTAAAGTAAAATATCTTGGCCACCCAAAATTCTCAATTTGTTTTTGCATGCAAAAATTTTAATGCGTTAACATAAAACCTCATCCAATTCGATGTAATAACGTTTATATGCTATACGAGCCGCCTACTAGCTTTTCTAAAAGCTATCCTTGTAGTTACTGATATACTGTTTATCGTACAGTGACCAGGACAGCAGATACATTTTCATTGACACTATTCACCACTTGATTAACAGCTGGCGCTGACGCTGACTTTAACTGGCGCTGACTTTAACATTCTGCATTGTTACAGATGCCGGTACTTTGAATGTGTAAGTTAAATTATCCGCTACTGATGTCGGCGCTTCTTGTGGTATACATCGCTCCATATTTGATGCGTCTCCTGACGACATGACGGACTGTATACGCATATTAGAAAGGGGAGGTAACTGTACTAGCTTGGTACCGATACACTATTATAGTTATGCTGATATTTCATGTTTGAGGGCGGTGCTTGAGGATTAACGAGACCTATTAGGCATCCTGATTGCTTTACGACGTGTCTGAGCTCTGACGGTAACAATATCAAAGTTTGTACTTGACGGAATCGTATTATCCTGTTGGGTGTAAGCTGACGGTGCCCTTTTCGCCACATAAATCTGCTCAGTTGACTGTTTTGGACTGGACAACATCTGTGTAAACATTTGAGTTGGTTGAGCCCACGATTGGTTCAAACATGGTGCATAATGCAACTGGGACGGGTGGTCGGGCTAAGTCGGTACTGCGTCTACCGGTCCGTTTTGACTGGGTACTGAACTATTTAGCGAGGTTTGAAAGATAGACTGTGCAACGTGGGGTGTTTGTTGCAATTGGTTTGCTAAAACTGAAGAAGTTAGTGAGCTCGGGATTTGGCGTGGTATTAAAGGTTGTGTCGACGCCACTGACTGGCTGGGCTGAGGTAACTGCTGACCTGTTGTAGGAACTGTGCTAAGTCAAGGGTCTAGTCTATTAATAGCCATATAATAATCGCAGTCATGAAATTCATCGCACAGGACCCTTCCATCCATAATTAATTTCGCTGGATATACAAGGCTCACTTTAGCTATTGGGTTTAATTTACGACATTGCTTAAACTTAGGCCATAACCTTTGTCTTGCCTTTTTTTATTTCCTTAGGAAAATCGAGATCTACAGATAGACCATAGTCTCTAAGACGATTTGTTCTACTCGGGATATAATCGATGTCGCCATAATCTCTAAAAAATACAATTATGGCCTTTTGTTGAAATTTCTATCCGGTTTTTTTGGGCCTAGTCGAAGAGCACGTGCCATATAGACATCTCTGGTGTCAATATCCAGCCTATTATCTAACAAGAAATATCTTTAAAAAAGATAAACGGCGTTGATGAAAAAGATATTATATATAAGAAAGAAAGAAATAAAGAGCGTGCAAAAATTTCGTCTGGTGATAATACGTCGATTAAAGAAGAATGTCTAACATTAACTGTACATTTATTCAGTTTCAATAAAATACCTCTTGTAGAGTTAGTACTAATGACGAATAAATGTTATTAAAATACAATAAATGAAAATAATAACAACTTGTTACAAGAGCGAAATCTACCAACTTTTACGTAAACTAACTTAAAAAAAGTGTCCCTCCCGAGTATTGAACCCGGGGCATCCGCTTGAGAGGCGAGTGTGATAACCACTACACCTAGGCGATTCGAATGTCTGGAATTGAAATTAACAATCAGTATCAAAGGAACTAGAAAGGAACCAGTAAGAACCAGAAATATATGCACTTCTCTGTCGTTTTACACTGTGTATTGCACTCGAGTGTTTACCTGACACCCATGAATATTCCATATAAAATCGTATTTAAGCCATCAATTGACTTAACTGGTTATTTATACCGTAAATATCTTTTTCTCCAATACAATTATCGCTTTTAAAAACGAAAATGCCCGAACATATAAGTGCCATGTAAATACTAACACACAATATAAAAATCGTTACGGTAAGCATTAACGAGACCCACTAATGACCAATCAAAATAATCTATTTGATTTTCCCGCTGCATAATAAGTTTTATTAACAATATTTCATTGGTAGAAAAACTAGGTCAAAAGGGAGCTTAGACAGCTAACGCCGAAAAAGTTCTGTATAACGGTAAAACAATTCTCACCTCGATTTTAT
Source organism: Corbicula japonica (assembly GCA_038501625.1). Lineage (NCBI taxonomy): Eukaryota > Metazoa > Mollusca > Bivalvia > Venerida > Cyrenidae > Corbicula > Corbicula japonica. The sequence goes on along the minus strand of JAZAYU010000094.1, from coordinate 1,832,037 downwards.
ACAAAACCACGAAATATAAGGTTATTGCGAAGATCTTGCCTCCAGCTCAATCATTTTGTTAGCTTACGCTCTTATCCAAAATCCACGAAAATTGGTCACGTTTACAGTTTGTTGAACCTGTTTCTCAACTTTAGATAACGATAAGGCCAACATACCTTTGTTACATGAACATTTTTCGTCCTAAATAAGTTTAAATCCTTCAAACATATGCAACAATTTATCATATAAGGAACACATTGCAAAGTCTTCCCTAGTTGTATTCCAAGTTTATAGGTTTCCACTAGCACAGCTATCCGTAACCTGCATAACCTGTTGTTCGTGCTCACCAAAAAGTTCAAACCTGTTATGTGTAGGCACAGAAAACTTACTATAGTTCGATTTTGACCCGTGAGCTGTGACCTTTCGGACAAGTCCACTGTTATTATACTAAATAGGTGAAGTGCGTCATTTTACAGAGTTACCGTTAACTTACTTTACTTATGTGACATTGAAACCTGTTCAAAGCAGCTGATAATTAGTCACGACGCAATAGCTCAGTGGATTAGATCTCGGGCTAAGATGTAAAACATTGCATGTTCGAATCCAATAAAAATAACTTTTTATGTTTGTCTCATTTCTTTTTTAATAATTTTTTATTTAGTTCACATGATATTATTTTTAATTGTATTGAGCTGTTTATCTTTATATTTTGCACCCACGTTCAATTTTGTCCATGTTCATTCCATTTTTAACAATAAATTTTTGTTGAGCAGCTTGCCCTGACCCCATACACCTCCGTACCAAAGGAGCGTTGACAATTGTGAATCCTGGCGTTCTGTACATTCTTTTTCTTTAATAATTAACATAATTCAAAACCACTTTATACAATGTTTTGCATCGCCCTAAAATGTGTTTTGAGTAAGCACCAATCGCGACATTTTATCAACTCGCTTGATGAAAGCTTACTCGAAATTTGTTCGGTTTAATGTCATTTTTGACGGTGTCAATATGAATTTATTGAATAAAAGACATTACAAACAGAAAAAAATGAAATTTCCTCATGCGATTCGAACACACAGCCCTTATGTCATATTACAAGAAATCAGAAGCGTTACTGCCACGACCATGAAACCTTTTGTTACAGAGCAGTACAATTTCAACATAATGAGCAATGATGGGAATACCTTACATCCCTATTTTGCGGAATATTCCAAAAATCTATAAATACAAAAGTACATTCACGGCTCAATGCGTAAAATCGGACTATACAAGTAGCCATATCCATTACCAGAATGTCACACCATCAACACAGAATATAGCCATTGACTATATTCAATAAACACAGAATATATCAAATCACTTAGAAACATATTCCCTGTAAGAATTTTAACGCGAGAAAACGTTTGCTTTTACTTGAAAACTTCAATTTTCCCATTCTGACTTCACTCAAACATCTCTCTGAGTTGGAAGTGACATCTTATTTGGAAGTGACAGTCTGACATGGGTGTTGGAGTCTCAACTGGATAAGTGCACCGCGATATGTATAGTGTGTATAAAAAAATGAAGTCAGACTGTTACGTATTCCAACTTTTGGGGAAAAAGTTCCTACTTTTTCTCACTTTTTTCCTACTTTTTGTGAAAAAGGTTCATATTTGTTTCCTTCTTTTTTTGAAAGAAAGTTACTTTACATCCTGATCATTACAACAGAAATTGTTCATTTGTTTGGTAAACATTTGATTAGGTGTTACGCTGTCAAGGAATATTGATTTATATTTTTAATGAAGGTTTTTATATTAGTTGGTTAGAGGTGCCTTGATATTTTATTTGTTTACTATTTTGGAAAAGAACGCAAAAATATCTATTAAAAATAACATTTTTACTCGTTTTGATGATATATAATGGTATTTTTACTATGAAATGCGTAATGAGCAATTTTATTTGCTTAGCTTAAGACTTCTTTAACCCTTTCCTCCATAGACACACCTTTATTGCGAGGGCTCTGTCAGTGAAGCATTCTTTACTCTTCACTCCTTCAATACACTTATGACAAATTTCTCAATCCCCATTTTGTCATGGTAAATCAGAAAATTGTCGTAAGTGTAAATCCTGATCAAATTGCGTAAATAACACTGTAGAATCTAAACTGTTTTCTAGTTTTATGAAATATTTACTCGTTACATGTATGTATACCCATTTTTATGCATGTGCAATAAGTGCTGTCTGATCAGAATCTGCACTTGTCACATGTTGGTCAGAAATAACCTAATGAATCTGAAAGTGTAGATTGTGATCAGATGACACAGCAGTTGCAGCTGATCTTAATCTACATTGTTTGCTGATGCAGTAAATGTGTATTGAAGGAGTGAAGAGTAAAGAATGCTTCACTGACAGAGCAGTGAACAGTTTAGGCCTCGATCTTGGTCAACACTGTTCACACATGCTATCAATCCGATTTTATCATGCTGTTTCACATATTATGAAAATTTTATACTGAAGTTTTAATGTTCACAAAGTTCTGGAAAGTAATCATCTGATTTATCAAAATTAACAAAACTTAAAATTTATTTATGGTTACACAAGCCAATCACTATCAGTTCATGTTTCAGTTTCCACCTCTTGATATTTGCAAGTGGAATATGGAATTTTCGGGACTTTCAATATGATTTTTGACCAATAGTCTAGATTTTAAAGTTTGAGTTAAGTATGTGATCAGAGATATTTATAAAAAGTTATAAAAGTGTTTGAAATTCATACATTTCGACTATTTCACATGATTCACAAATGACTTTCTTGTATGATGCAAACCTGTTAGGTTTTAAGTAAAACAAAAGCAATTAAAATCAGTATATTTCCTAGGGCATTGTTGTGTTTAAACGTTAAGGTGAAACTATTTTGTCACATGGGCACCAGTAAAGATCCAGATCACCCAGAATATTCACGACCTCAAATCTTGATTTACTCTTTTTATTTATTGTTCAGAAATAACAGAACGATAAAAGTGAACAGTGTTGATCCTAATCCGATGGCATGGATATGCTGGCTGACAGTTATCTATATAAGATTATAAAAATGAGGACTGAAGTGTATCAAAGAATAACTTACTTTCAAACTGTTTTATTAGTATAAAATTACTATTAATCTATATTTTAAGTATTCCAAATATAACCCTTTATGCACTATATAAGGATTTTATCACATGTCAGAACCGTGTAGATCCTGATCAGCCAGCTTACCTGTGCCGTCTGGCCAGGATCTTTTCCATAAACCATGAGTGTAGACATACTAGCCAGCAAGCACAATCACTCTGACTACTGTGTTTGAGCGAGTGTTGGACTGTGCTGAATTGCTTGTTGTCTTGTGACGTCGATGAGCAAACAAGTTTTACCAGGAGTGGAAAAACATGCTTTGTCATCAAAAAGGCTGTTCTAACATCAAGTCATAATGTCATGATATCACAATTTTCTCCTCGATATATTGGCGAGAAGTGAGAATGTTTGGGATTGTAAATGTAAGAAGTGATTCAATGTATTATCACGTCCATATAATTATGAACAAGAGGGCCATGATGGCCCTGTATCGCTCACCTGAGTACAAAAGTACTTTCAGCTTTACCCCAGGGCCAACATTTAAATAATGCTGGTAAAGGGTCTCTTTACTATACTCAACACGAAATATCTAAGGTCTAGTCGCATTAGTTTCAGAGAAAAATGATAATTTATGTTTTCCTATATAAATCAATGCAAACTAAGAGAACCCTGGGGCGTTGCCAATTTTGGCCCAGGGGACATAATTTCAACAAACTTGGAAGATATCCACTAGACAATGCTAAATACCAAATATCTAAGCTGAAGGCATTGAGGTTTCCAGTAAGAAGAATTTTAAAAATTGCCCTTTTTACATATTAAGGACCCCCGCGGCGGAGCCAATATTGACCCCAGGGCTAACATTTAAACAATGTTGGTAAAGGGTCTCTTTTCAATACTCAACACCAAATATCTAAGGTCTAGTCCTATTAGTTTCGGAGAAAAATGATTTTTCATGTTTTTCCTACATAACTATAATGTAAACCAAGAGAACCTTAGGGCGTGGCAGATTTTGGCCCAGGGGACATAATTTGAACAAATTTAGTAGACATCCATTAGACAATGCTACTTACAAAATATCTAAGCTAAGCTGTACGCATTGTGGTTTGTGAGAAAAAACTTTTTAAAGATTTCCTATATAAGTCTATGTAAAATGAAGTGACCCCTGGGGCGGGGCCAATTTTGACCCCAGGGAAATAATTTGAACAATCTTTGTAGAGTTCCACTAGACGATGCTAAATGCCAAATATCTAAGCTCTAGGACTAGTGGTTTCAGACAAGAAGATTTTTAAATTTTTTCCTGTATAGGTCTATGTAAAATGAAGTGACCCCTGGGGCAGGGCCAATTTTGACCCCAGGGAAATAATTTGAACAATCTTTGTAGAGTTCCACTAGAGGGTGCTAAATGCCAAATATCTAAGCTCTAGGCCTTGTGGTTTCAGACAAGAAGATTTTTAAAGTTTTTCCTATATAAGTCTATGTAAATAAAGTGACCCCTAGGGTGGGGCCAATTTTGACCCCAGGGAAATAATTTGAACAATCTTTGTAGAGTTCCACTAGAGGGTGCTAAATGCCAAATATCTAAGCTCTAGGCCTTGTGGTTTCAGACAAGAAGATTTTTAAAGTTTTTCCTATATAAGTCTATGTAAAATGAAGTGACCCCTGGGGCGGGGCCAATTTTGACCCCAGGGAAATAATTTGAACAACCTTTTAGGAGTTCAACTCGAGGGTGCTAAATGCCAAATATCTAAGCTCTAGGCCTTGTGGTTTCAGACAAGAAGATTTTAAAAGTTTTTCCTATATAAGTCTATGTAAAATGAAGTGACCCCTGGGGCGGGGCAAATTTTGACCCCTGGGAAATAATTTGAACAATCTTTGTAGAGTTTCACTAGAGGGTGCAAAATGCCAAATATCTAAGCTCTAGGCCTTGTGGTTTCAGACAAGAAGATTTTTAAAGTTTTTCCTATATAAGTCTATGTAAAATGAAGTGACCCCTGGGGCGGGGCCAATTTTGACCCCAGGGAAATAATTTGAACAACCTTTTTAGAGCTCCACTAGAGAATGCTAAATGCCAAATATCTAAACTCTAGGCCTTGTGGTTTCAGACAAGAAGATTTTTAAAGTTTTTCCTTTCATTGCCATGGCAACCAGAGTTCTGCATGGAATTGATTTCTTTGAACAACTTTGGAAGAGCTTCATGCAAGGAACGTCCGTGGCAAGTTTCATCAAAATTGGCCAAGCCGTTTCAGAGAAGAAGTCGATTGAAGCAATTGTTGACGACGGACGACGGACATCAGGCGGTCACAAAAGCTCACCTTGTCACTTTGTGACAGGTGAGCTAAAATATAGTTGTTTATAGTATGTGTAAAGCCCTTAAGACAGCAACACTTCAAACAACCCATTTATTGTCCAAACGCGATAAAATATTGATTCAGTCCCTAAATAGTTTCAACCTGTTCGATAAAAAAAATATGGAAACATTTGCATGATTTTCATAGGCATTTTGTGTTGGGTTTTTCTTCTTGTTTGAATTGAAAAAAGGACACTAACAAGAAAAAGAAACTACTAGTGGGGTTCTAACACAACATTAGAACCTATGATTGGAAATCAAAAGCGTATCCGCCACAGCCGCACAGTATAAAACCTTGTGTTAATATTGGGTAACTGGGTTCAAGGTAAAGGTCAATGTTACAAAAAATGGAATTCCTTATTTGGATAACAACTTGAGAATTCAATGAAGTTTTAGGTTTCGTCAGCAAACGTGATTTGAAGCTAACCTGTATTATGTGGCTGGGATGGTCAATGTGGTCACTGGGATTAACCTCCTGGTCACAGCTTCTTACTAGGCAGCCTGACAGCTATATCCTCCGCTGCATTATGATATGTTGGAAAGGTTATTGCTGAAAAAAAATTCCCAAGTGCAATAGCTCTCCCCCACTCCCCTCACCCCACGCCCCTCCCACTTAAGATTTTATCATGTCCTTAATGATGGTTCAGTTCAATTTTTACAAAGTTCAGGGAAATAACACATGGATTTTACATAAATACCATCCCTTGCTTGGCTTGCAGCTAAATGGATTATTCAAATGTCGCACAAACCTTCGACTTCCTCTTGTGACATTGACCTTAAGCCAGCACAGTTGAAACATGTGTTCTGCACATTATCTCAATAAGGCGAACATTTGACCAAAGTTTAATTATTTCCTTCAAGAGGTTGAGAAATTAAGGAGTGGACACAAAATACAGAGCTCGAACTTGAGGCCTTCACCTTTAGTCAGCACGGTTGAATCATAGGTTCTGCATATTGTTACAACGAGGTTACCATTTGATGCAAGTTTTGTGAAATTACTTGCACAGGTTTAGAAATTATGAAGACAAAATACACGGCTCAAACCCTTTAACACCAAAGTTAACTTGATCTTGGGCTGGCCCGGTTGGAACATAAGTTCTGCACATCGTCTTGGTGGTGTGAATTAATTGAGCGGACATGAAATCCGGAGCACACACACGGACGGAAAGACGGACGGACGAAGACCATTCCTATATCCCTCTATGTCGCGGGAAATAAAAACAGATTTTTTTTGTATCTCTCGACCTGTTTTTATACTTAAAATAGTAATGGTAAATCGAGAAAATATGCTGGAGATCCTTGTTATTTTGTGCAGTCATGAAGATTGGGGAGGATGTGTGTGTGAGAGGAAGTCGTGTCTAATGGGCAGAAGTTCAGTTGTTAAACAAAAATATCAAAAGAAGAAAACTGAACAACTTGGGTAGCCTTATTTAATTTGTTTACTCAGATCTATAGATTTTTTTGTACAAGGAATGTTTTCTGAACACTAAGATTAATTTGGCTCTATTACAATATCGTGTCAGTCTGATTGTTATTCATGTAACTTAAATGAACAAATAAACTATTGTAACAAATAAGCTGAACAGAGCTGGATTTCCCGCTGCAGTGTTAGCTGGTGAAGCTTGGTCGGAGCTAGAGAGGCAGAGTTCTTGTTCGGTGTTTATCCGTTTGAATTCACTGGCAAAGTTTATGACATACTTAATCACCGCACTCTCCGTTTTTCCTTTGTGGCATCCGTCGTTTAGCAGTTTGTCAGTAGTGTAAGAGGAACATCCACGATAGACTCCTTTTATTTGATCTACAAAATAAGAAAAGAAAAATAACAATTTCTCAGACAATATTGAATATTAATAATGATTATGATAAATGAGATATATTCTATATTTTTTAATATTAAAAATCGATATTTGTGAAAGATTGTGAGAAAACAAGGGTTATTGACTGAGATGATTTTAGTTTCTGAATACATTATGGACTCAGACAGTCCGAAAAACTAATGGGGTTGTTATAACCATTACTTTCTGGTCAGCGTTCTACAACGTTTGAGGAAACGTTGGTAGTCGCCCATGGCTCACTGAGACCAGCGTTCTTCAAAGTTTAAGAACGTTGGTGGAACGTTTTACTAACGTTTGGAAAGCGTACGTTGCACGCGTTCGGCCATCGTTAGTAATTCGTTACTTGATTGTTATTAACTGTTTGCTTTGCAGTAAACGACTCTCTGGCAACCTGATAACGACCGCTCAATGATACTCTATCGTCCTTTTGGCCTCAATTGAGCGATTCCCGTTCGACCGTAAAACAACACGACAGCAAAACGAGTTATTCACACGCCCAACACGCTCTTGAAACGCTGACAAATCGTTCGTTACGCGCCATCATACGCTAATGGTTATTAGTGGTATCTTATTTCGTCCCTGTTACACGCTTCTCGTGAGCTAGAGAAACGCTTGTCATGCGTTATACACACGTTAATCCTCCAATCTCACTGAAGTCAGGTCAAACATAATAACATGATTGTAATCAGATTGTGTCATCTTCATTCTAGAACGTTCACAATTTAAACGATTAAATGTTCAGAGAACGTTGACTATAAGTGTAGGATGCAGGATTTCCAGAAAAGGCTTTTCACTCTCCCCTGAAAACTAGATCTAAACGCATTACAAGCGCATTGCTGACAAAATGGCAAACCGTGTAGAGTTCTGCCCTAGGCGTACACTGTTTTATAGGCCACATGCGTCATTTGGTCATTGTTTGTCAGTTATATAATGTAGTTAAGCTTTACGTTGAAGAATTGCTGTACAGTAAATCATTTCAGATATGAAATTAAATGCTAGTAGGATAAAATTATGTTACACACGTCCTGAATCACTCGTACGAATCAGGGCTTTGTCCATTATGCATCGAGCTGTTTCACCCGGTTTTTCTTTGCACGTCATGGACATCATCTAAACAAAGAAGGCAAAATGATATTTTAATATTGCATACTCTACATAAAACGAACAACATGAAGAAGAAAACCGTCCCGGTTGTTGAACTGCCCTGAGTCATGACTCTTTTAAGCTGCCGGATGTCGATAATAAGGGATACCATACTGAGATCATGGCACTGTCACCGATCAAAGAAAATTATCGAACTCTAACGACAGAATGTAGTTCAATAGAATTTGCACAACTAATGAATAATATTTATTTTACAGATGTTAAGAAATGTTAGAACAGTAACGAAAAAAGCCAGATCTAAAATTCCATTATATTGTATTAGGATTCAAACAAGAAATCGAACACAAAACATCATTTTAAATGCCCACCGACTTTTGAGTTCTGCTAATGCGGACTCTATTAATCTTGACTCATGTGCAGTTAATGTGGACTCATTGTAAATGTAAATTAACTTCCTGTTCACGTAGACTTCCTTTCTGTTAATGCGGACTCATTGTTAATATGGACTTGCTTACTTTTAATGTCAACTCAATTTTAATGTGGACTCACAGTCACTGTTAATGTGAACTCACTTTCTGTAAATGTTGACTCACTGTTTATGTCGCCCACGGTTTATGGGGACTTACTTACTGTTAATGTAAGTTCATTTACTGCAAATGTGGACTCACTTTGTGTGAAGTCGGTATTTGGTTCTCAGCACATACAGGGTCCTGAGCACCGTCAGTATATTCCTTTATCTTGTTAACTACAGTGTCGGTACGCGACTGCAGACTGGGACTTAACTCCACATAAAAGCAATTATGGCACGTCAGACCTGCAGTTTACACAATATACATTGAGTTCATATTTCCGTGGCAAATACCTTATCTGCAGTTATAATTTTTTTTAATTAATTCTTCTTAAATATTCTAATGTTTGTAAAAGCCAAAATAACAAGAAAAAGTAAATCAGCAAAATGCAGACTGTTTATCCGTAATATGGTTTGTTTCAAGTCAGCTTCTTTAACCACCCCAGATTTTTTGGTAGTCTTGAGTAGCAGTATATAAGTACATGAATTATAAGCGTTGTTAGACTGTCGGAGTTGGAAGAAATCTTAGAAGCTGGAATGTGACAATGGTTCTCAGTACTGTTTACTGTAGCAGCTGATACTGTAGTTACTGATATAATGTCGTTCATTTCCAAGTGAATGTTGTGCTTGGCCATTAAAAATAAGTAGTTAAAGACAATATTCTCATTAGATGATCGCTAGAAAATAATCTCGTTCAGCAATCGATCAGCAAATAGCAGAAATAATTAGTTTTTTACACCGGCGCTAAATCTTGAGCTAAAGTCGAGAACACGGCGGCGAGCGGTTGTTAACTTCCGGTGTATCATTACGAGCACGAGCATATTCAAGTATATTTGTGGTCACCGCGAAAGCAGGCCGAAATGTTTTGCTGATGTTCAAGCTAATTCAAGCACACCATTCCACGAATGCTGAGTGATCTTTAGTACGTTCCCGTATAATTTTGGAGCGTCTATGACTTAAACTCCATCGAACAAATGTAGAGTGAAACCTCGTCAAGTACGCCTAACAAGTTTCATAATTGTGCGGCGGCAGAAAGTACTGCATAATTATTAAGAAAGTAAATTTTAATACGAACAGTAACGAACATTTGTAAGACAATGCGACTCTCCAAATATAATGCAATTTATGTTGTTCAAAAAAAATGAAAAGATATCAAAAATTTCATCTTAAACAAATCAGTCACGTGATCAGTGACGTGCCAATGGCCCAGTTGCTCGTATATATCAATAAATATTTAAAGGGAGATGTGCAGGATCGATGAATGGAACAGATTTGCGAAAAGGGTTATTAATCAGTGGAATATCATGATTTGAAGCTCAAATATTGATCTACATCCGAAATATTTCAAACCAATATTTTATATAAAAAAAGATATATAAATGGTGTTTCTATCCTTTGCGACGCGAATAGGTTAGCTATTTTTGTATTTTACGCGTAAAACAAGCGGTTTTTGGGATTGTCACTTGATCACTTCAACCAATTATCTCTTGACATTTAGCATCACGATCTATACTCGAAAACATCATTAAGGATTAATTTCGAAATCGTGTAATCGAATTTCTTCTTCCTTTTCTCTATTTTAGACTGCTTCGTCTCAATACTACAAATGCAAATCAAAACTTGCAAAACATTAAGTTGTAAATGTTATCTTCATTATGGAAACAGTGCTTTCAAGTGCAAGTTCGACCATCGATTAAAAAGAAAATTATAAAACTAAACACAATTAACATTCCTTCGTGCAAAATTTCATTAAAAGGCATTTTGCCTTTTTTTGAAATGTTGATACTTTTTTATCGATAAGGGTGCAAGGAGGCGTGTAGTAGATCCTTAAAATGAGAGAAATTATTTTGTATCCTTAAATGAATACATATCAACACATATAGTTCTGGCAATTCTTCATCATAATTCATGTTACTATAGCAAACATCTCTTCCACTATTTTCTAGCTAGTTTTCATTATAGTTAAAAGGAAAACTGTAAATCGTTGTTTTCAAATCATTCACCACATTTACTGCAAACTTGTAAATGTTCAGCAAACAAATTTCATCATAAACCCCATTCCATACCATTTCCGGTATATTTCATTTCAAACTGCACTCCTTGTATACAACGCGTTGCACAACTACATGCAATACACAAGCACATTCTTCAACGTTCAATACCCTTTGCTAATAAAAGACAACACTATCTTTCTTAGTTTAAAAACAATCCATCACCTGCATGAACTCTTACAATCAACATCTAACTTCTTTAAAATGTCTTCCACATATAACACATCTGTGTTATACTTTTCTTGTTAGTGTGTGTTACATTTATTGTTTGAATGATGTTTTAGTATTTAATGATATTGCTTGTAATAAGTTATCAGTTTATACCTTTGAACATGTAGTACAAGAAAAGGGAGCTATATAAGTTTGGTAATTAATAATAATAATAATAATAATAATAATAATAATAATAATAATAATAATGTAATAACTGTCTTCTGGAAAGTTTGTTGAGTTCCATAAGCAATTTTGAAAATACGATCAATGTTATGTATTATTGTTTACAGATAACTTGAGTGTGACGTATTCATCTAATAATAGAATTGGTAAGATCTATTACACAATTTCTTTTTACAGTCTATGTAGAAATCATATTGTATTTAAACATTACTTTCTGTGGAAACCTGAAAATACTTCATGTTTTCAATTGTTTTAAACGAAAAGCTTATATAATGACATGCAGAGCAACCGAAATATGAAAAAATTGTCTGATTTCTCAAAACTAAACATAATAGAACCGAATTGCACTATCGAAAAGTTTTCTCTCATAAGATGAAAAAAAAAACTAACAAAGGCGCGATTAATGCTTGAAAATCTCGAACACATTTATTAATGGTAGTTGAAATGTATTAAAATCAGTCAAAATTTATTGTTTGAATAGAGATAAAAAAGAACCATACGATTCTCAATTCTCTGTACACTATAAGAAACAATTCCAAATTTGATATTGATTCAAAATTACTAAATTTTTAAACTAATTTTTAAACCTATTTGAAATTAGTTTAAAAAACTGGGACTTGAACCAATGAATGCAATAAAAATTAACTTTATACAGTCTGAAGCCAAATTATGTGATTATTGCATTGATTTACCTCTTTGGTAAATTGGTCGTCTATAACGTCACTCTCAAGTTATCTTTAAACTGGGTTAGAATATCTAATATTCTAACCCAGCTTTAAAAAATAATAAAATAATAACATAAAGAATAACAAGTTACTGTGTTTTGATAACAGGTGATATTGGAGGCGAGGCTTTTATTAACTAACAAGAAACATAACTAGAAACTATTGATAAATTAATGAAACATTGCACTATTTTTGCCTCATTTGCGCTTGCGGTCAAATTAACGTTCCAATTTGAAATTCAGATATAGCTAGACTAATTAGTATGTTAATATATACAGGTTAATCCGTACCGTCAAGAAAACACTGGAACGTTTTTTTTATTAATTAACTGTCTCATATTGACCCAGCATTTCTCATATTGGCCCATCAGTTTCGTATTGGCTCAGTTTAGTCTTCATTAGTTTGGTTATTTCAGTCTGTTAATTAATAAAATTGTCATTAATCAAATGAATCGGGCAGTCACACTAGCCCTCGGTTTCGGCCTCGGGATAATATGAATACCCTAGGCCCGATAACAAGGCCAATATGAATTCACTTGATAAATAACATTATAATATAATATACTTAAATTCGGCTTGTGCGTGCACTTTACCAAGTTAAGGCGTTTTCGAATTTGGTCAATGTATAGTGAAAACAGTGAAATAAAAACAAGTTACCTCATAAAATGATCGTACCTGTGACTATAGTCGCAGCCGAAAGAAGTGCACAGCACACAAAAGCGTGGAGGGGCCTCATCTTGGTAGACAGTCTGATCAAACTACAAATTTCGATTTTATTTTGATATTGACCCAGCGAGCAACCTCGGAAACATCAGTTGCACTGCAACATTTCACAAGACGCGATCACCTTTTATATCATGCGACTATACAGTCAGAACTGCCGCTCCAATCAGTTATCGTAATAAGGTTTTGCTGTCAATCAACTATGAGGGTCGTTCAAAATAAAATAGGACTGCGAGTCATGCTTTTTCATATTTCATTAAATCTTTAATATGTTCATATGTACGGCACTTGTGAAATGTTATCTACAAGACAAACATGATTTTATGACATAAATTTGCTAAACCCGAGTTTCCTGTGGTATTTTATAACCATTGTAACGCGCACCTGGCACAGCGCGTTAAATGTTATTGAAGGTTAGATTTAATTCTAGTGTGTTATAGTTTTTTCATAACTCGACGTATTTGTTTCCTGGTATTCCGCCAATCTGTTCAGGTGGCGTAATATCCAAATTTGACGTCGTTTGTACATAAGATTTAAAAAGCATTAGAAGCTATGAAAATTCAAATAATTCAGCGATTTATTTCAATAGAACTGCTTTCTATTGTCTATTTTGCAATGAACAAATTAGATCGATCTATTTTCATCTGCGTATGCGCATGGGTACCAATGTTGGGCAACTTCTAAGTCGGTCGTTCCGGCTTCTATTTTCTATAGAAACATCTTAATAGACTCTATCATATACGTAGTGATAGTGTTAAATATAGAATTTTGACGTCCGTTGAAAAGATAAAAAAAAATGCGTGATCGTTAAATTTTGTCAATAGAATGTTAGATAAGGCCAGACCTATTATATTTTTCGTCTTACAAATATCCCGACCGTATTTTTTCTAAAATTGAAACAAATAAAATCTCGATTTCGGATTTAAGTTATTTTTTTTATTTATTCTCTGATTCAAGGCTTTGTTCATGTATACATCAACCACAAGTAATCTTCAAGGCTTATCTCGTATGTCACAGCATTTTCTCTCAACACAATATTTTGGTACGGCAAACTTTTTACTTTTAAATACAAAAATAACTTATTAACACAAGAATATCAACACAAATTTGCATTCATAGGTCATTTGACTTTGACTGGCATGGGACTGACGATCTCAGGCTTGTCTGCCGAAAATGCGCCATCATGGGAACCAGATATAGTTTTTAAAACTTTTTCATCTTGGATGTAGCGACGTTAAGTTGAACCAGTGGTTTCATCATTACTTGCTTTCAAGAATACCTTTTTCGGCACCGAAAATGAGCTTAAAACTTTGATTCAAAAACGAGTACTGCACCATAGGGGTATTTTGGGAATTGTTTTTCGACAAAAATACCCTTTTTAGGAAGTTTTGGTATGCACTTATATAGCTTAAATAAGTCTATTTTTACGATTCCAATAGACTTTTAACAGCTTGTTTAACTTTATTCAAACAAACAATACAAAACTGTTAATAACTAAATGATATTTTGTTAACTGTTATAAGAAAATAATTTTCTCTTTTATCAATTATACAGTAGAGCTATATGAAATTGATTTTTTTTTGTAAAATAGTGAGGGTGTAAGACCTGTAAATAGACTTCCCTATATTAACTATAGTAAACATGACATGTTTCAAAAGGCTTGCAATCATAGCTGGTACCATTTGAATAAGGGCTAACTTACTTGCTTTTGAAGATAAGTGTTCCTACTGTCCATTTCTAGCAAGAAAAGTAGGGGTCATGTATCAATTAACAGAGATTTGACACCTTGAAACCGGTGGTCTGTTTTTTTCACTTCTGTGTGAACTTCAAAACTGTTTTACATATGCCATTCTAAAACCAGGGCCTTTTTTCATATACTGCATTTCCAAACATAAATTTGCTATCAGTGTGTCAGTAAAAGCATCTCATCTACTAAACATGTACCTTTCAGGCCATAGTAGCCATTTAATGCCCCCAAAAATTAAAAAAATTGTGACTATTTAGTGTCCGCCATTGTCTGACTAACCCGAGTAGGAACATTCGGTGGGCTATTAACAAGTAATTAGCCTGAAACTGTGGTAAATTTAATGGTTAATTTAGAGTTTTATCTTATTAGACCAAATAATCATACGTTTTTATTGTAGTAATTATTGTTGTGCAAAGCCATCATATTCGCGAAAATACAATAACGAGTCAAATTATAATGCATCTTCAGCAGTTCTGGGTACTTTCTGCAAAGTTATGCTGAATAGTTCTAAATTTATTGATAAAGATAGCTACAACGATAAAAGAAGGTCAGGAAATATTTGTGCTTACATCAGGGCCACTGAACGCTTGCAATTTCTAGATAAAGGTAAGTGATCCTTCTATCAATATTGTGTATTTCGCTATATTTTTGCCGAAATTTTGGACAGAAAATATGTATTCAGGTGGGAAAAATGACAACCGGATATGACTGGGAACGGGCCGTTTGCTTTGGGAGGCGCAGACAATGCCCTGGCTTCCGATTCCATCGTTTTGATTCGTAATCATTCACTTTCGCTTTTTTAGGTTTTCGTACCAAACGGATACGGTCAACATAATAAAATCGGAAATCGAGATTTTATTTTTTTCAATTTTAGAAATTTTACATTGGAATTTTAATAAGGAATTAATGACCATTGAAGATCTGTTAGGCAATTACGGCTGTTGAAAAAATAATTACTAATTGCAGATGTCTTTTGTATAAGTGAGGAGTAAACATTTCTGAACCGTTAAATATCTTATGGAATTTTAAAGAATGAAATAGGTTTTTGAGTTCTCGTATAAATATATAAAATCTAAGTTTTAATTAGTTCTTAATTTTCTTCAAACTTTTTTCTGCACTGCTCATGGCCTAAATTTAGTGAACTGTCGTCTTTTAATTTTTATTGACTATGCGATAGTCTAAAACTAGGATGGTGATCCGTGTTTTATACATTAAAGTTTCGTTCGTTATCCGTACTTTATTTCTTAATTTTCTTAAAAATTTTCAAAGTACATGGGCTAAATTTACTAGACTCTCGTCTTGATCTTTAATCAGCTGTGCGAAAGTCTTAAACCTTGATCTGTGTTTTATACATATTGAGGTCGCGTTCGTGATCATTACTTTAGCGTAAACCGGAATCGGAAAAAGCGCCATTTTTAAAGATGGCGCCATGGAATGGGAACCGAAAATTTTGTTGGACGGGTATATATTTTCATTTTTTTTTTAAATTGATCTTCACATTAATTACACGCTGCAAAGCCGTTATCTATAGGCGGGCAAAGCCCGCAAAGTGCCAGAAGGCGCGTTGCTTGGCTTCCCCGTATTATCGTATTATCTGTAATACTCACATATTTGTTATTTGTTAAAATATTGTATTGATTTTTACTGTAGAGGACATGTTAAAGTTTAAGTATTTTTTGCTTGCAAAATCGTTTAAGAAAATTTAAAAAATATGAACAGAAGAGCCGCTATCCTATTACTTTTCGAACAACCCTCTTATTTGCCGCTGTAGGCTCATTCTTCCTTCCAAATGTTGAGCTAAATATTTATTTTGCTAAAGATTTAAATAGTGCATGAACACCTGAAGCAGTAACAAAAGGTGTGGCTTAATGTATAACAACTTGAAGGCGTGATTAACTATGAACAACGTTCTGTCAAATAAACGTTCCTGCATCTTCTCAACAGTCGCAGCACCTCGCTTTTGATGTTCACACCGTTCAACCCGTTAATTGGAAAGCTGATTGTTACTAAGAAATCAGAATGCGAAAATTTACTGGAGTCGACACCAAGTGATTTGAAGTCGTATTTTTCGTACGTTAAACCGAAGTTTCGAATTCGGAACTGGTATGTATAGACAATCCCAGAAATCGATGACGCCCGAATTACTTCCCCTGAATACTCTCCACTTTCGCCATGCCGGTACTGAAGAAAACTTCAAAACAAACCAGAAGTGCTGATTTGTTTTCGATATTGGCCTTCTCTTTTAGACTTATGTATATGAATTCTTACAGAATACTCAATATAAAATTGTCTAACAAATTCTTTAAAAAAAGGTAACAGAACTTTACTGGTTATGTAATCTTAAAGACCCATTGATTAAGGGTGACTGATGAAAATGGCTAATAAAAAGGATTTATCGCATGAGTGGCTAGTTATGATTCAGATAAGCTGGCACATCCATGCCATCATATCTGGTTCTACACTGTTCGCCCATGCGGTAATTGCCGGCAAAATATCTATTTTGTTTTTAAGAAAAATATTAAATATATATGTATATTACACATACGAAATTTCAAGACTCCCGGTTAATGGTATTGGAGTACAAACATTTTGACAAATAGTAATCATGTTTTAATGATAAATGACAAAAATTTATGAGTGGTTCAATTTTGCCCAGTGACAACAGTAACACATTGACAGGTTAAAGCATAAAATAAAAAAGGAAATGATAACACTTAAACCCTTAACAGGCGGTCAATTTATCGATTCTGGGATTGTCTATAGTTGCAGAAGAGAACAGCGAATCTTGGCATACAATGATTTTAAGCGCAAAAGTGTTATGTCTTGGAAGCAAACTGTTTGTAAAGGGTTTACCTGTGAATTTTTGTGTTTGGTGAGAAATTGCAACGAGTTTAGTAACACAAACAATTTGAAACATAAACAACCATCATTTACATGTCATCAGGCCAATTTTCACTGACTAAGTTTTTGTTCCAAATCATCAACAGCGTTTAAAAACTGACATGGTGATTAAAATGGAAAGTCCGATTTACCCAGAGGCAATATTCGTCGATTTCTGGGTAACAATCAGATTTCCAGTGAACGGGTTGAACGGTGTGAAGTTGCAAGGCAAAATCTAACTGAAATCGCAATTAGCTAGTAAGGGGTACTACTATACTGCGAAAAGAAGTTCTTTTCGCGAAAGGAAGTTCTTTTCGCGAAAAGAAGAATTGACTGGAAAAAGAAGGAAAAGAAGAATTGACTGCGAAAAGAAGGAAAATCTTTTTTATTTATTGACCGATTTAATTTTTTGTTTTAAATGAAAGATCAGGAAAAAAACATACATAAACATGAATTAATCATATTTCGGGCGATGTTTAATCATTAAACGCGGTTGCTAATTTGGTCACCCGAAAATAATAAATACAACCGAAAGGAAGGCATTTCATTTTTATTTATTAACCGATTAAAAAAATATTTTTATTTTATATCATTAAGATTTATGCCGGGCGATGGTAATTCATTAAACGCGGTCGCTTATTTAACTGCCCGAAAAGAAGAAATAACTTCGAAAAGAAGAAATGTATTGTTTATAAATCGACTGATTAAAGGGAAATTTGTTTTTAAAAATATATAGAGGATATTTGTTTTTACCAGTGAAGATAGAAATATATTTCACCGAGTGAGCTCCGGAATTCGTATTTTCACGAGTGGCGAAGCCACGAGTGAAAATACATAATTCCGGAATTCACGAGCGAAATATATTTCTATCTTTCACTGGTAAAAACAACTTTTCTTTTAATTTTATGCTTTTAGTGTAAAATTTGCGTGAATAAGAGAGAAAAGTTGCAAGAAATGGCGCCAAAACCGCATGTTTATGACGTGACGTCATGATGTCAAATATACAAATTTGAGCCCGTTTTCTTAATACTCATTTCGTATGTTATGTACGTTTGGGTACCAACGTGAAAAAAAAATCAGTGAAAATAAAAATGATATTCCACTGTTTGAAAATAGTGAAATACCAATTTTATTTCACCGGGAAAATTCTATAATTCACTGAAAAGCATAAAATGAAAGATAAGGAAACAATATATTGATTCAGTAAATGTTAATTCATCATATTTCATTAAGATTTATGCCGGGCGATGATAATAATTGAACGCGTTCGCTAATTTGACGCACGAAAAGGAAATATACATGCGGAAAGAAGACATATCTTTTTTATTTCTTGACCTATTTTAAAAATTTCATTTTTTAAATGAAAGATTATTTTTATGCCGTATTTAATTAAGACTAATGGCGAGTGATGGTAATTCATTAAACGCGGGCGCTATAGTTTCACCGCTCGAAAAGAAGAAAATGATATGCTCTCCTTTGGAACTGTTTCGTTTTAATCAGTTAGTTGCGCAATGAAAAACCATTTACAAGATCAAATATCAATATTCACATTTGGAAAATCTAAATATTATATATTTAAACATTTAACAACAAATACGTTTCCACTGGCGCTTGGCCAGCCGCCCCCACCTGCCAACCCTTACTAATACGCCATTGTTTTTTGGCGTCACTAATACTATTCCTTTCATCAAAATATGCATAACTACATCGTCAAAATCGCAGTTTAAAAATTTCATTCTATTTATATAATAGAATAATGATCAGGAATGGCTCCAGACCCTAACCCCGTTCGAGAGGCTGTTTTTCCTACAATACGGAGGGTTCCAACCTGGCAGCTGTCTGGTTAAACGCAAAGTG
Source organism: Corbicula japonica (assembly GCA_038501625.1). Taxonomy (NCBI): domain Eukaryota; kingdom Metazoa; phylum Mollusca; class Bivalvia; order Venerida; family Cyrenidae; genus Corbicula; species Corbicula japonica. The sequence continues at coordinate 1,812,740 of JAZAYU010000094.1, read as the reverse complement.
TCAAAAAGTATCACCAAAGGCTCGAAATACGCGTTATCTTCAACAGAAAACGGCCTCCGAAATGCAGGTTATTTTTTCATAGATTCTTCTCCTCAGTGCGACTTCCGGCAATCCCCGACGCTTTTGTCTGATTGGTCGAACGATTTGTGTGCAAAATATTTCCCAGACTAAGTCAATAGTTTACCAGTCAGAAAGCTGATTTAATTAAAACCTTATTTAAAGTTTTGCAATGAACGTTATAGTTATTTTACTGCAGTCGCACATTTCCGGTTTATTCCGAGATATCGAGGACGTGATCAGTGACATGCTGCCTCAGTGCCACTATGTGAAATAAAATAAACAATGCCCTCGATTTTACACCTGCTTCATCTATTTGCATTGCATGTTCGTTTTAAAGTTGTCAAAAACAGGTCTTAACAGGTTTAACAGGAAGTTAAAAAATGAATGATAAAAATAGACGATAGTCATTTTTAAACAAGTTCTTTGACTATTTCTATTAAAATCGGCAAAATACATTTATAAAATTCTTTGAAGAGTATAATTAAAAAGGAGAATATGAGAAAAATATCTTCATCATCTTCATTTTTTTTTCAGTCACAATTACAGTGATCAGAGCAAAAAAGACATTAAAACAAGCCCATCGTTATCATCTTTATCATCATCATTTTTGTCATAGACATTATTAACAACAGCAACAATACATTAAAACAACAACATCGTCATCATCATCATCGTCGTCTTCATCAATGACATATTCAGACTAAATCTCCGGAAAATTTAAAAAAGAAGTTTTGGCAGGCCTGGTGATCACCATCATTATTGGAGGGTAGAGGGTGGGATGAGGTGAGGTGGGGACGGAAGAAGGTGGGGTGATTTGGTAAGGGGGAAGGATGGGATATTTTTTTAATCGGTCGACAAATAAAAAAGTTATGCCTTCTTTTCGCAATCTTTCTTCTATTCGCGAAAAGATCTTCTTTTCGCACTCTAGTAGTAGCGGCTAGAAAGTTGATTTCTTCAAAAGCAAAGTTCCGTTTAGGACATGAAGTGTCCGATAAGAATGGTCTGAAGATAACAACAGGATTGCCCAAAAATAGGAAACATCTTACATATCGCACATCTTGTCTTTATTACGGAGGATGGGGGCTGTTTACAAAAAAGCTCGAAAAGTGAAGAAATGTGGTTAATCAGTACTTTTTGCATACTGAAACTGAGTACAGAACTGAAAGGTTTTTTGAAATCGGTCAACTGGATGGTGAGATATTTTCATTTGGGCTATTAAAAAGGCAAGTGAAGTGAAAAAAGCGAAGAATTTAAGTTAATAAAAAGTCCAAACTGGTTGCTCCATTTTCGCACAGTCTTTACAGTGATCAATGTTAATCAAGCTAGACTCATATGTGACAGAATAAAACTTTATGGCGCTTTATTTACAAAAATTAAATAAATTACAAGAATTTTAATAAATGTGCTAATCATAAATTATAAATGTTTATTATTATTTAAATGTGCATTTCTGTTAAAATACAGGTTGAAGCATCAAAATAGCTGCCTTAGAACTTGCGGTATCGCATAACGATAAACAACTAATATTTTTAAGAATGTGTGTCACACTTCTGACAAACACATAAATGCAGTGTACAAAACTCTACAAGGACAACTTACTGATTTCTTCTGTTGGGATCGGACTTTTTTTTCCGAAACATCCAGTGTAAGTACATCCCAATCCAGGACACACCGTATTGCATGCGGTTAGCACAATAATTACTTAAACCATTCGTTTAACTGTTAAACCCATAGTTTAACAGACTTAAACCTATGGATTTTGAGATAATTATCTTTACAAAGCCCATGATTTCTCTATTAAAAACATATTTTAGTTGGCAAAACCTTTCCTTACACTAATAACATGCCAATGCAAACGGTGCCTTTCTGTTATTTCTGACAGAATCTCGCTGTGCACCATATCTGCAGCCACTGCAGGAAGGACCAATGTCCCTCAAAGTATACACCACAGCAAAAGTAGAAGTAACCTGCACTCTCATTAAAAAAAACTGAAGGTCGCTGTTAAACAACCATTCGTATTCTAACATAACAAAACATCGTTATATCGAGTGAGAAACAGCCTCCCAATTTCGATGTTGATGTTTTTGTTGTTGTTGTTGTTGTTGTTGTTGTTGTTGTTTTTTTTTAATCTACCCTAAAGTACACGCAATTTATTTTATTCAACGGAATTTAAATCTCCCTTAACTTATTCCAGACACAAAGGCTCAGCAGGGAACTCGTCTAAAAGGCATAAAACATTCATCTTGGAGTATAGCCGTATAAAAAAAAACTATAAATGCCCTGTGAAATGAAATCATCCAAAAATTGATCAATCATTTTCTTCCAACTATGATTGCAATAGCCAACTCAAGAAATTTAGAAAACGTTTTGAAAATTGAGCAACTTGAACTGAAGAAATGTTCATTGAGATGCACTGATCAATAAAATATAGGCCATCTATCTGAATGCCTAATAAATCAATATCCCATGGGTGAATGGGATAATTTGAACCGGATCATAAAATCTGAGTATTAAACCTTTGTCGATTCTGAGTAAATTAAAACATTTACACTATCAAACCTAAGCTAAAGACCACCTGTAAATAAAAACGATCTGTTGATAAAGACCACATAATTGTCCAATGAAGAATAAATTCACCTGCGAACAAAGAACACACGCCTTCAACAAATTAAATATATGGGGTTTGTGAATTAATGTGAAACCGCCTGTGCGTTTTGGCGCTAGACCAATAGATGAGTCTTTAAGTCTTAACAATGGTTTGTTCTTGTTGTTGTTTGTTTTTTTGGTGGTTTTTTTTACAAACAGTCCTTAAGGGCGCAGGGTACAGTTTCCGAGGCGGCTTTCGGAGTCTGGGACTGTGCGTGAACTCATGTTTACTGAAAATACAAAATTTGTACTGCTAAAATTGTGTTGTTGTATTTTCTGTGTTGGAGGGGGGTGGTATCATGTAAACAACAAGCAACTGGTCTACAGTAATTATCCTTCAGGATTTAATAAGACCTATAAGCTCACCCCTACCCCTGTTTTTCCAAAACAAATTTGGCTAAAACCCTACATATCTGAAAGCCTGCAAAATATTTCCTGCAGGAACTTTTGAAATAAAACCCCTTTCCTGTTAATATTTAATATGTGCCCAATTCCCCAAGCAGATGGAAAGTGTCTCCCATCCAGCTTGATTTTTCAGCTTTTGTCATTGAAATACCTCACCGTCAAATTATTCTCAGATTCAGCCGAGCAGCCTGTGTTTTCATCCGGTTACTATTCAACTCAGAACATACAAAGCTAATATCCATGCATTTTAGCCACCATGATCAGATTTCTTATTGCACAAACTATACATAATTTAAAATGAATCTCACATTTTTAATTTAAACAATCATTTTAATGCATTAAATCCAAGGGTACCCCAAATATTTAAAAAATCGACCGGGACCAAAGTGCGAAACTGTACCCTGCCCACTAACATATCCGCCTCAACCTCCAGAGTTTTAACTAACAATAGATTCATGGCCTTTAACAGTTTTCAAATCTTACATTCAATCGGTGCACTTGACAAAGAGTATCCTGGATGAAACCCGTTTTCAAAACCATTTTTTAAAATTATTATTATTCAAAATCTTGTTTATTTCGGGTACTGATCAAAGTACCTTCTTAAGATCAGCGTACACTAAATAAAAGCTGCTTCCTGGTTGGTTAAAAAAAAGTTAGGTGAAACCCGTAAGACTCTATAGAAACATTAGCTGATTGGCCAATATAGCTAAAGAAAAAATAAAACTCATTCTAAAAAATAGAAATTGTGTATTTCTGCAGCTGTTGGAACCAAAAATCATTATCCAAAACATTTTGGATAAGAAAAAAATTACTTTTAAAATAATGCCTATAAACAGGTTAGCCACAAGTAAATTTAGTCAATAGGCAAGGGTGGTAGTCTTCAAAGTGAAATTTGAGGTAGAAACCTACGGTCATGGTGGTATTTCATCTATGTTTTTATGTAGATTTATATTCAAACTTCATCAGAAGACCATGCCTGATATTGTCTACGAATAAATAAATCAAGGAGACTCCCAAGACTCTATAAAGAACATATAGGGAAACGCAATAGTGTACGCTGACCTTAATGCATCGCCTTTACTTGGCGTTTAACCTGTTACAAAACCATGATATAAATGCCAGCGGTTGCAGGAACATTTAATATGCTAATATTCAAGGGAGACAACCGCTTACAAAAAATTTGGTGCGTGACTGAGGAAAAAATACGTCCCCTGATCCAGAGACGACGTTACAGGGTGTGCCGCTTTGCAAAAATATGGATGCATGAGCGTACTTACACAACGGTTTCAAAACAGAGCCATCTTTATAATTAAAGTTATCATTAAGATTTTACATGGCTAGCAGCAAAAACAGACTACAATTTATCAATAAATGGCCGTCATTATTCGACAATGACCTTGAAGGCTCATTAGCAATGCGCAGACGGAATTGAATATCATACTGGTAACAACTGAACTTAACATTTTAAAAGAAGTGTTAGATCTAAATTTACATAAATTTCCCCTAGGTCAGGAACCCTGATTTTGAAGGCAAAACGTCTAAACCAGTGCACTATTGTCTCCAAGAATTTAATAAATAATAATAATAATAATATTATTATTATTATTATTATTATTATTATTATTATTATTATTATTATTATTATTATTATTTAAGGACCTTTCTCACCTAATATTGGGACCCCTTGGGACATCATCTAAATTCTAAGTAGATCTAGGAGTGGCCTCTGTCTGCAAGGGGGACCAGCACTTGCAGGACACCGAAGGTTAGCGACTGCAACTTCATGTGTCGATGGAAAATAACAGCTGTGACCCTAGCACGGTCAACTGAAAATTGCTGCGACAAAATTCCAAGGCTTGGCGAGAATTGCATCAACGTTTTCTGTGTTGCCGGCACTGCATACATCAAAGAGCAATTCGGCAGTGGCCCGCGTGGCTTTATTCCGAACCACTGCACAGCCGGTTCTAGGCGTGGAGTTCCGACGCTTTGACCGGCACTTGAGCATCGTTTGTGATCCACCCGTAATTTATTAGATTTTTCTGTCGATCGCAGCTTTTTTACGACCAAAACTGCTAAAAGTGTCATTGTTCTTTCATTTCCTTACTCCTTTCCTCGCATTTTTGAGAAATTTCGCTGATGTAACTAAATATATTTTAGTCAGACGTTTGATTGGTATTTGATTTCATTGACATATAATTGACAATTGATTTGATTGATTATTGATTTGATTGATTATTGATTTGATTGATTAATTATTGGATTAACATTTGATTGATTATTTATTAACTTAACATTGAACTTTGATCAAACTTGAACATTGAACATTGAACATTGAGGATTATTGTCGACTGCCAGGCCATATTATGCCAAATATTAAACAGTTGTACATGATTACTATGTTGTTGAATTTATTTCCGAGATAACAACTTTTCTGTCGTATCGGAAATGTCGTTCATTTTCACGTAAGTTTGTTTGATAGTATTTAATAATATATTCATTTGTGCTTTTAACCATTCGATACTGGGTATAAAAAGACTATTTATAAGAATTATTGAAATAAAATATTTTAATCTGAACATCTAAATTAAGAGCGTAACAAAAACTCCACCATTATCCATTTCATAAATATTCGAATTTCCCATTATTAACCGATTGAATCCCCGTTATCCAATGTCCTTCAGCTGCCTCAGAAAAAGACTTTTGTTAAGGAAAATACTCGTGCTACAGGCTCACGTGATGTGGCGTTTTAATTGTCGATGTTTGGGCTTTGGTTACAGCAGTGTCGTGTACAAAAACATGTTGAAATATAATTATAAATGGGCAAAATATGTAGGTTTTTAGTGTTTGCTCCGAGCTATTGGTCTATCATTATACTCATAATCTTTCGTTATCCGTGATCTCCATTATCTGGGTGCCTACCGTCTCGATGTATGAGTTGTCTGTTTAAGACACATGACAAAGACTGAACGACAAATGACTCACCTAAAGGAAATTGACTTGGTTTTCTGTAAAATTAGATAATCGACAAATTTAAGGGTTCAGGCATATAAAACAACAACTGGACGACAGGCTTTCTCATCATCAGCAAACATAGAAGATTGAGCGGTTCAGGGCTGGTCAAGTGCCAGTGGCCACACTATTTTATAACTTTACACAACATAGCGAGACCGTTATACTACTTTCTTTTTATCAGAAAAACAAAGAAGAAGGGTTAGGTGGGGCTTTTTAACTGTCAGTGGACTGAAGGCTAGAAGAGGAGCTGAAGTTTTTTGCGCATTGAACATCATTATAGGTTAGAAATGCTTTTTCACAAAATTCTGAAGGGGCATAGATCTTCTTGTTCGTCGCAGCATTTTACAGAAAACTAGCTTTTAAAATAACAATTATTTTTGAAAATATTCTATGTTTGAATATTTTTATAAATGTCCCTCTTACTGATTTGTGTTGTGAGTCATATGTTAAATGTAGGAAACCCTTGAATGATAGAATCAAGTGCATTGCACTTTTGTCATTTATAATTGACGGAATATAATTATAGCGTATTATCTTTAGCTGTGATCGAATTCCTCTAAGTGTTTACATGATAAGCCCTTCCCGTCCACTCAACAATGTTATTTGTTTTGCTGATAATAAGACAACATCTCACTCAATTGTGTTTATTTCCTGACGCTTTGAATTTGCCGATCATCTAATTTTACAAAAAAGTCAAATCCTTTAGGGCGAGTAATTATATTTGTCGCTTAAAATATATTGATGACGAAGATATTGAAAAAGACAAGTCAATTATTTTACGGTGTTTTAAAGAGACTTCTCGTACACTTTTGGACAAACTTTTTTTATAAATTTATACAACATAGCGAGACCGATATATACGTTTCCGTAATATACGTTTCAATCTATGTACTTTTATTTAGCGGAAAAAAGTGTGCAAATCGAACTTTGCTGTCATCTGCTTGTTGTCACAGGTGTCCGTATCATTGTTGAAAAATACAATTCCAATAATAAAAAAAATTGTTTTTTGATATATATAAATAAAGGTCCCCATGTAGCGGGTCCCATACACTGATAGTGACCTCAAAGAACTGAAAAAATTTTGTCATTTATACAACCAAATCTAGCTTAAACAATACAGCTGTAGATGAGTCGTGCATTATGCTAACATGTCGCGAAAACCGATTTGAATTTCCTCAAACCGATTTTTTTGCTAGAGCTTTTCATATCGGCTCAAACATTGTCAAACGTTTTAGTCGACATCGATGAGGTGATCGCAAAAAAACATTTTGGTTACGGCATTACCTAGTGTCTTTCCGCTTCTATGAAATATTTACACGGCCGTTACATAAAATACATATTTTTCAATCATTATCTACCATCAACTTGTACCTTTTCTCGATCCAACGCTAAAATCCTCTTTGTTTTTGGATGCGTCGTCTCAAATATTTACTTTGACAGCCATGATGCTTCCAAATGGTTTCGGTAAGTTTACGGAATACGACGATGTCATTTTTTGCAATTGTTTTTCGAGTGGCTGGAGTTTTAGACTACCAGCCAATCGAAGAAATCGTTGCAAAATTTGAGATCGGCGAATTCCGTAAACTCAAGTCATACCCAAAATATTCTTCTTCTTACCCCAAAACCGAGAAAAATATTGGATATTTTGTCCTAATGGCTGTTGAAACAGCCACATTGATGAAAAAGCGAATGACGGCACACTTTTTTAAGGACCCGCTGGAGCCAATGAAAATCATGAGTGCTTTCAGCATCTGTATGACTTTTGCATTTGAGCATTGGGCACATATAGGAAAATCCGACAATTTTTTCTCTAGTACAGAATCATATAGTTATCCCATTACCGAAGAAGGATTTTGTAATTTGCTGTATTATGACGGTTAGATTGATTAGTACTCTCTTTTTTTAGTCTTATTTTGCAACAATTTAACTCGAGGTTAAGCTTTTGCAATGTTTAAATGTAGACGTTTAGGATTTATTACATTGACCGGTAATAAAATTCCTTCTAAGGGCTTAGAAATTAAGAAGTGGACAAAAATACAGAGCTCGCACTTGTGGCCTTCACCTTTAGTCACGACGGTTGAAACATAGGTTCTGCATATTGTTTCAACGATGTCACCATTTGATGCAAGTTTTAAAGTTCCTTTCAAAGGTTTAGAAATTATGAAGCAAACAAAACTGTTAACACCACTGGTGAAAAATGATCTTAGGCTGGCCAGGTTGGAACATAAGTCCTGCACATCGTCTTGATAAGGTGAATTAATTTAGCGGACACAAAACACGGATGCGCACACACGGACGGAAAGACGGACGCACGAATACCATTTCTAAAGCCCTCTACGTCACGGGGAATAAAAATAGAAATTTTTATCTCTCGACTTGTTTCTATACTAACATAGTAATGGTAATTTAAGAAAATATGCTGGAAGTCCTTATTGGGGTGTGGGGGTGTTTGAGGAGAATCCGTGTCTAATGGACAGAATTTGTAAAGAAAGAAAACTGAACAACTTGATATAACCATATTTTGTTTACTCTGGTCTATAGAAAGTTTATGCATAATGAATGTTTCTAATGACTTGCAGTCTGAACTACAATAACTTTGGTTATATATCTAGTTTATCTCAGTCTGATCAGATTTGTGAAAAAGGTTTTAAAACTGAGATTGGAAACCAGTCTCAATTTCGCAATTTCAGCCAATCAGATGCTTGAGATTTGAGACTGGTTTCCAATCTCAGCTTTATAACCTTCAGTCGCCATTTCAGCCAATCAGATACTTGAGATTTGAGACTGGTGTCCATTCTCAGTTTTATCACCTTCAGCCATGGACCCTGGTCAAATGAAACAATTGAACGGATAAAAAACCATTGTGACAAAGACGCTGAACAGAGCGAAACTTGAAGCATGCCCCTGCGGTACGCCGGATGTTCTAGCTGCCGCTGCAGTCTGAGCTTGTGCCGAGTGGCTGGAGCTAGAGACACAGACTTCCCCCTCAAAGCCCTCAAAGTTGATCATCTGTGTAAGATTGCGACGTTCTATGAGCCATTTCATCACCGGATTATCCTCGTAAGGGACTTTCTGTTTGTGGCATCCGTCTTTTGGCACCTCGTTAGTCTCGTAGTAGGAACATCCACGCACGTGTGCTGTTACTGACTCCTCAAATATAAATACTTCTACAAAAAATGAAAATAACAACCACTTAAACATATTGAACTTAAATCATATGTATGTTAAAATAGAGAATATTCTTTGAAATGTAAAAAAAAGAAATTGGGAAAAACCATGAGAAAATGAGGGTAATTGAATGCGATGAGTTTAGTTTCTAATCATATTGGTTGACTTTGACAGTCCGAAGAGAATCAAAACCAAGGGTCAGACACAATATTTCGAGGAAAAGATAGTCCGTTTGATCCGCCCTTGAAATCAAGAGCTGAAGGTTATAAAGCTGAGATTGGAAACCAGTCTCAAATCTCAAGTATCTGATTGGCTGAAATGGCGACCAGTAGAAATTTCAGCCAATCAGATGCTTAATATTTGAGACTGGTTTCCATGTTCAGTTTTATTACATTGGGCATAGATCTAGAAGCATTAAGATGCTTGAGATTCGAGATTGGTTTCAATGCTCAGTTTTATTACATTGGGCATAGATCTAGAAGCATTACGTGTGAAGTGCTGGCAATATGGCAAACAGTGAAGGGCTCTTTCAAGCGTCTTTACACTGCTCATATAGGCCACAGGTCTCATTTTGTCATTTTGTGTAAACATGATAAAATGTTGAATCATATAAGTAAACTGTCGGTCCCTTGAGACTTCGAGTTATCGCAATTCGACTGTATGTTGAACAATTGTTGTACAGTACATAATTTCAGATATGTAGTAAAGGCCCTGTCACACTATATCGCGTTTCCACTGCGTGACCACGGCGTTGTTTAATTTTTCAGAACGACGTGAGTTCGCAAGTAAAATATGAAGATAAAGATGTCACGATGTCCTTACTGCGACCAATGCGTTGCTAAGGAGCTCATCTGGCGTCCTATCGCGTTCCTACGGAGTTCTTGTTGTCTGCGATTGTCTGCGCTCTTACGGCGTTTCCATTGCCTGCACTGCGCTTTCGTGGCGCTCTTACGACGTTTCCACTGCGTTCACTTCGCTTTCATGGCGCTCTTACGGCGTTTCCACTGCGTTCACTGCGCTTTCGCAACGCTCTTACGGCGTTTCCACTGCGTTCACTGCGCTTTCACGGCGCTCTTACGACGTTTCCACTGCTTTCACTGCGCGCATTCACGGCGTTTCCACTGCGTTCACTGCGCTTTCGTGACGCTCTTACGACGCTTTTACTGCGTGCACTGCGCCTTTACCTCAGCAGTGGCTTAAAACAGAACATATCTTTGTGGGGTTCGCAGAATTCTTCCGGGATACAGAGGTAGATGACTGAACTGCAATCGATGACGACGATGGTCCGTTGACCTTCTCCAGCTAGTGTATTTACCAGACCCCCTAGTACTGGGGATACCCATATTGTCGTACCAGCATTAAGTTTGTCAAATGTTTTTAGCGAAAGTGCCGTCACAACATTAGATCAGAAAATGAATCTGGCTGTTTTTCTTTCTTAAACGTATAACTCGTAGGAAGTCTATTTTGATAGTTTTAATATAACCATGATCAAAAGGTTCAAGAATTGTGAACTATAAATGTGATTACTAAATTTATATACAAAGGGACCCTAAGTAATATATTTAAAACACAAAATGTGTTAACCATATCTTTGATTTTATTAAATACTGTTCTTCTTGAAGATAATTAATAAACATTTTATGTTTTAGCTAGTTTTCGAAGAGATATTCGAGGTATCGTTACCACTTTTTTGTCGTCGTCTGCATGATATACTTTTGCAATGGTCAAACCCAAACTCTACCACGATCTTGGGCCCTCCTCTTAGAATCTACATCTTGGTGTATCTGCTTGACCTGCAGTAGCCCGCCTTGCTGCCGTACATCAGTCATGGTGGAATGAATGTTTGTTTGCATATCTTGTACAGTTTTACCAATTCGCTTGTATTTTTCATGCAATCACCAATGGACGCGGTAGAGGCGCATAAGGAGCGCAATGTTCGCCGTGACAACGCGGTAAAAGCGCATAATGATCGCCGTGAAATTAACACTCTGTATAAGCGCCGTAAACGCGCAATTAAGCGCGGTAGAGTCGCCATGACATAATGACTTTTCAGACAACGCCGTGCAAGCGCCACCGATTACCACAGCGTTCGCACTGCGACATCTGTGCGCGCCACGAAGCTCATGTGGCATTGTAGGAGACCTTACTGCGCTGCTACGGCAGCCGTACGGCGATCCCAAGTTGCGCTCTTTTAAGAACTCCGAGCGACTGCGTTTCTGTGCATGCTCAACGTGAGCGCCGTCGTCGGCGTTCTATGCAACCCCACTGCGTCTACTGGCGATGCCAAGCTCAGTGCGTTGCTGCGGCGATGCTTGCGATCGTACAGCGCTCACCTCGGCGTTCTTGGACACCGTGAGATCGCCGTGAGAACGCGACCCTAGTGTGACAGGGGTTATACTGACTAGTTACACACTTCCCTGATCCTCAATTGGAAGCTGAAATCTTCCTGAGCCTTTGTGTACCGTGCACCGCGCCTTATAACTTGTTGTTTCAATGCACGTCTGTGACTTCATCTAAATAGAAAAATGAAGGCAAAATGATATGTTAATATTGCATGCATATTTTTCTTAAAACAAACTAAATGAAAAAGAAAACTGGTCCGGTGCGGAACAGCCCCGAATCATAACTTTTTAAGCAGCCCGATACCGAAATTGTATTTTGGGAAAGACTCGAAATTCATTATTACACTGTCATCTATAGAAAATAAAATTATCAAACTCCATCTGAAAAAATGCAATTCAATAAAAATATGCACAAATAGTTGTTTTAATGTATCTCTATTTTGCATACGTAAAAATGTTAAAACAGTAAAGAAAAAAAGCTCTTAAATATATCTAAAACTTCGATTAATAACAATTTACATCCAGACACTCATCTACACAACAGAAAACATCATTGTCATAATGCCCACCGCCGACTTTGGACAGAAGATGTTGCTACTCTCGGGAACTCCTGTTGCAATTACTGTTAATGTGGATTCACTATTGATTTTGACTCGTGCTCTGATCATGTGGACATGTCAAGTCTGTCTACTGTCAATGTAGACTCACTGTTCATGCGGACTCACTTACTTTTGATTTGGATTCACTGTTAATGTCGGCAGACTTACTGTTAACGTGGACACACTGCAAATGTAAACTCACTCACTGTTCATGCGGACTTCCTTACTTCCTTTCTCACTTGGTTTCACTGTTCATTTGGACTCATTTACTGTTAATGTAAACTAACTGTTATTGTGGGCTCATTGTTAAGGACTATGTTATTCATGAATTCTCATCATGGCTTCAAGAAAAGTCTGGTTATAAAAAAATGAAAATTACCAGTAATTTATAGTAATTTGAGCTTTTCCTTATGTCAAAATAAAAGAAAAGAGTAAGTGCTACAAAGAAATGAGAAAACAGATGAACAAAATCTATTTATTTTATGGAAAAAAGGACTTTAGTCAGTGTTATTTTCCATGCAAGTTTTCATATATTCTACAAAAAAGCAATTAAAAATAAATATGAAAGTAAGATAGTGCAGACCTCCTTACAGATGAACTAAGAGTTAAAATTTTATTTTAATTCTTATCTTGACTGAAATCCTCCCATTAAAATATCCATGTTTACTAAAATTCAGAAATCCACCATTGACAACTTTACACAAGAAAGTAGTGCAAACAGTAGGTAATATAAAGTATGGTGTCAATACTGGACACAGGTAATGGAAAGTACACTAAACATTACAGATAGTAAATTAAATGTAAATTTATACTGAAAGTGTGTGATAACTGATAATGTTCTGTCTCAATTTTATATGATGAGATGCATAAATAATATATGATAATCCAAATTAAAAAAACATATTCAAGCTGTAGCATGTGGTTATGCTCATATAATAAAACAAAAAGGTAGTAACTATGCTACAAATACCATTAATTTTATTGCCCGAATAGTGAAAAACGTATTTCTGTAGTATTAAATGTTGTAAAAATATAACATGTCATTGATTTTGTTTTTGATATGCTGCTATAAGCTTAACAATATCCAAGTTTTTGAATTACAAGTGTTATGAAGTTCCAGTTATTTCATAACATTAAAAGCTTATTATCAGATTATGGGATTCTTGATTAAGTTTTGTCAACTAAAGATTTTCCACTTCATATGAACAGTACTCTCCTTTGTAAAGCACATGGTAAACTTCATTTGGTGAATGGTCTTGTCCTTTTTTATATCATGAATAGTGCCTACAAAGATGTTTTTGTAGGTCAAATACTTTAATGAATAATAAAAATTACTAACATCATATTTTAAAATGTGTAATCTTCAAGACATAATTTAATTAAGTATACATAATCACAAGCGTATGTGATCATTGCATGAAATGGAAACACGGAGCTCAATCGAAGCATAATTGTATTAAACGTGGTCCTTTCACGGACGCCGTACTTTCATATCACGAAAAATTTTTTTGTGTACACTAAGAATGTAAACAACGGTGACCCTCACTAGAAAATGGTAATAAACTATGTTGACGTACACGATCGCACAATATTTGTGAAGAAATGTGCATTTATTACATACACAAACTGTCATTGCAACAATAAACTCACCTAAAGTTTAAAAAAAAAACAACATTATTTCCTACTTTCACTTTACTTCCACGACCGGACGTTCAAAAAACGGAAGTCAAAGGGGAATAACACTGGAGAAAATAGTTCGCACGTGGCAACAAAATATTTCACACTTACATAAATAAAACCTAAACAATCAAAATGACTGACAGAAAAAATATAGTTAATATTAGAAATTCATAAGTTATCAGTAAGTTTGCCAAAAAAAATGCGATATTTTAAATGATGTTCGTTTCGCGCATTAACACAAATATTGGTGATTAGTCCCTTGCTTCCGCAAAGCTGTGTTGATGAAAATGTTTTATTTACACATCAGAAATTTAAGGCAGATTATGAATGATCGACGAAAGATCAAGACGATCGATTGGTAGGCAACAAAATTTTAACCATTGTTCTCTATGATGGATTGTGTTTCTGGGGATGTCATGTTGTATTAACAATCCAAGAACGCGATTATTTTCGTGGGTGTCAAAACAAAGATGGACGCCCTAGTTTTTCTTGCAGTTTAGTGGGTTCGTTTATGGGATATAAGATATGTCAAAAATATATTTAAATATAAGTCTCAGTGCATCTACAGTAATATCGTGGCACTCCAAGTATGCTTTTACTTTCAGAAAATATTGGTCAGAGTAAAAGAAAACTTGCACAGAAAATTGCATATTTATTTCTGTATTCACATGTCATGTGCAACACCAATGCTAATATGCCTATGCTTAAAGGTTACTGGCAGTGAGATTTATAAAATATTATAACATTTTTCAACAATGCTCTTTTATATCTCAAGATTTTATACATTGGTGCCAACAGTACAGTTTTCTTATTTCAACAATTACATAGTCCTTAATGTTAACTCACTGTTAATGTCGCCCACTGTTAATGATGACCCATTCACAATTTATGTTGATTCACTTGCTGTTAATGTCGACTTACTTTTAATGTGTACTCACTTTATATGTGGCTGGTATTTTGTTCTCGGCACATACTGCGTCTTGATAATGATCCAATACCTGGCCAACTACACTGTCGACAAACGATGGCATAGTGGAACCAAACTGCACGTGAAAGCATGAATGGCACGTGAGACCTGCAGTGCAAACAGTACTTATACAAATCTCCTTCGCAGAGTTGCCGTTCCTTACACTCACTTTACATGAGTGTAATGAGCCGATAGTGTAAGAGACTGTACTTATACACGTAACTTAACCTTGTAAAGGATAGACAACGAGTAACCGTTGTCTACGAGATTTAGAGGCGAGCGAAGCGAGCCGAGAAATCTCGTAGACAACGGTTACGAGTGGTCTATCTGACTTAGACCACAGGTTATCAATGTATAGATTCACGACTTCTTCATTTAATTAATCGACCCTATTTAGCTTGTAAAATCAACACGTAAAACCTTGCACGAGAATTTCATGAATATCATTCATGCCCATACAGTATGAGCTGCAACCATTGTGTCTTTATTTTTTGGTGGCTTTTGAAATTTAATTTTTTATACTTTTAAATGATGTTTGATGAGCAATAAGAAAATGGATCTTCGGACAATTGGTCAGTCCTTGAAATGACGTCATAAAGGTGAGCAAACTACATTAATAGTTATGCATTTCGAGGTTAAAACACCAATTTATTGTCAAAATCTGAAACAAAATTTCATTTATGATATAAACAATATAATTGTAAATTCCTTCCAATAATAGTAACAACTAAAATATCATAATTATGGTGAAAGGTACCTTATCCAAGTTGCGTGCCAAGTTTATGGAATAAGCAAGAACAGACAACTGTTTTATCATCAGTCAAAATATAATTATTTGCTTAGCAATTTAACTGTTCTGTATTTCTGTGAAAACCTGTTAAAGGATGTTTAACTTTTTCTTCGAGTCAACAGAAGTTCAATTTACAAAGAATTTGAAAGCTATTAATGATTTTTAAGACACGCTCAACTGTTAGTTGATAAACTTCTGAAATTTGCAGATAACTAGAATAAGGATTAATTTTTATGTTGTTATACGACACCGGAAGTGACTGTTTCTGATCTTGTCCCGGTTAGCTCAATTGGTTGCGTCGCAGGAATTGCAGGGCTAGGCGCTGTCGCCGTGACGGTGCGCGTTCGCTCCCAGCCAGAGGCACTATCATTTGAATGTTGTTTCGAATTCCGTATAAGAATAAATTCATAGGAGGCCAATAATATTTTCGGAACGGTTGTAAGAAGTTAAAAGTGCTCACCATAATTTATAAAATACTGCAAAAGAGTCTCCAAAGAATATTTTTTCACATAACTGTTCAATATTGCCTACATTTTAGTAGAGTTAGAAGAAAAACATCACATTCGTTACTCTGTAAAATGATTCATGAAATGTGGTGTAACTGGGCTAACATAAAATTTGCTGATAAAGTAACCTACATTTTTCAACGTTTGGTTATCCATTTTCGTGACCATGAAATTGAAGGTCAAACACACTTTTAAAAATAACTCACATTGTAGACATTTGTTAGACCAAAGAACAATAGAGTAAGTAAGTAAGTAAATTGTTTATTATTGTGACATGTGTATATACAGAATATCAATTCTCAAAGTTTAAACTATTGTACAGATAACACCCGGCCCTATGGGCCTGTAAGTCACCAGTTACTTAAACAATATAATAAATCAGATAAACGGTAAATATTAACATAGAACAGACTAATAATATGATATAGTATAGTGAGCTTCATTTTTGTACAAAGTTTATGAGTTATTAACACTGTATACAAGTAAAATGCTCTATTTATTCGGTTGTTAAACTTAATTAAATAAGACATTTTTTCTTATCAAAAAGGCATCTAAAAGAAATTTAGCAAGCCTTCGTGGATAATTGTTCATTAAATGTACTAGTTTTTCATCTATGTTCTGATTGCTATGATTGAAAATGTCACTGTATTGCCTAGTTCTCAAGTCATTATAAAGTCTACAGTTGAACAGAAAGTGTCTTTCGTCTTCTACTGACAATTGCTCACATAGTCTACAGAGTCTTTCTTCTACAGCCTCACCAACAAACCGACCTGTTTCAATTCTTAGCGGTAAGATTCCAAATCTAAATTGGCACAATATGGAACGTTCCTTTTTGCACATTTTAAGGTTAACGTAGTTTTCTGTTTTAAAAGAGTTCTTGAATAACCTATATGTCCACAGTTTAGGAATGTGTTGTACATCCGTTTGCCATTTCCTACAGTAGAAGTCACTGATATGGTCATCAACATTAGAGAGGTTAACGGTTGACTTAGATTCAAAATAGTCATTAAGACTCAATATATTCATCACTTGTTTGACTTCATATGACCAGTTATTAACTGAATTACTTTAATATAATCAGCATTAAACACTTTTTTGGTGATTCTATCGTCACTCATGAGTTGAAGTCTATTCCACATCCTTATCATTGATCGCCAATGCCGGTAATTACTCGGGAGCCAACCTATATCTCCGATCATGGCAAGTATAGGGGTGAATCTATGAACGCCCAAGAAATATCGCATAGCCCTGTGCTGTACATTGTCAATCTGTTGGTACTTTTTAAAGCCCCAGATGGAAGAGCAGTAGTCCATGACTGGTGTGACACATGCGTAGAATAACTTTTCGAAGGATTTAAAACCAAAGTCTTTGAGGTTATGGATTTTGCTAATTAGTGATCCAAGGGCGCGTCCGGCTCCTTTTCCGAGTGCTTCACTATTACAGTACTGTGAACGTTTAATGTTACAAAATTTGCGTCTATCGTGCGTCCGTCTATCGTGTATCGTGCGTCCGTCTAACGTGTATCGTGCGTCCGTCTAACGTGCATCGTGCGTCCGTATATCGTGTATCGTGCATCAAACGGTTTTTTATTTTATCATGCAATGTGATTAAGTTACTTGCTTATGCAAATTTATGTGTTTAAATTTCAACCATTCATCTTATATTTTGATAGCATTTTCAAATTTTTAGAAATCTCATACACAAATTGTATGAATCGGCAATATCGTGTATCGTTCGTTTACCGTGTATGGTGCGTCCGTCTATCGCGTTTCGTGCGTCCGTCTATCGTGTATCGTGCGTCCGTATATCGCGTATCGTGCGTTTCGTTTGTAACCTTAAACGTTCATAGTACTGTATATGTATAGTCACACTTTTCATGGAATATAACTCCGAGATATCTGTAACGATCTACAGTCTCTAGAATGTCGTTGCCGAGTTTAAAAGAAAAGTCACTGCGTTGTGTTCTGCCTTTCCGGAAGTGCATGCACTTAGATATTATTGTTAGTAACTCATTCCTCACGAAGATATTTAATTTGATGTTTAAGGTTGCTTCAATTTTGTGATAAATTGCAAATAAAACATTCAGGGATTTTGTAGGTCTAACTATTTTTTCGTTACCGTTCCAACTTTTTCTAGCATATATTAATTAAACACATATTAATAGCATTGGTTTGTGCAAAGTTTCATTCAAGTGCTGCATTGTGCTGTTTGAGTGATTTTGATGTGTTTTTTTGTCTATGACTTAGCATTGACACCAATACCTTAAACGTCCACTTTCGTGTTCTTACAATTGTCACAAACACGTATCGATAGCACAGTATGACACTAAGCTATCGGCCGACCGCTTATAAATATGAGATAGTAAACGAGATGCACGTGCTCCACGAACCTTCGTAGACAACGCCAAAGTGTTGTCTACGCGATTTAGTCAACGGTTATACTGGCCACTGATTGGCCGGTAGTCGGTAGCTGTGGTCTAATTATTCATATGAGATAGTAAACGAGATGCACGTGCTTCACGAACCTTCGTAGACAACGCCAAAGAGTTGTCTACGGGATTTAGACAACGGTAATACTGGCCACTGATTGGTCAGTGGACTGTAGCTGTGGTCTAATTTGCGTTAAATTATTTTAAAATTGTATTCGAATTTCAATGATTACCTGTCTCCTTGGGAAATACTTTCACTGGACTTATAACCATGATGTTAAAAAATATTCGAACGATAATTATATTTGTAAAAAGCAAAACTATAAAACACTGGCAAGCCGTTTATTAGCTTATACTCGACTGGTGCGAAGGCTTGTCTTAAAACGTTTTCTTTGATCAATGCATATTGGAAAAAGTGTTTGAAACTAAACTAAAATGATCGTACCTGTGACTATAGTCCCAAATGACAGGAGTACACAAAACACAACAGCGTGGAGGGACTTCATCTTGGTAGACTGTCTCATCACATATAGAAACCAGCACGTTGATTTTTGTAAAAAGCACAGTTCCGTTAAGGACACGATATATCCGATTAAAGTGGTTTGTTGTTTTGAGATGAGATTAAGATCCAGGATGCAGGATGTCCCGTCCGTACGAGACATCATGTACGTATCGGACATCAATGCCCGAGGTTATAAAACTGAGCATGGAAACCAGTCTCAAATCTCAAGCATCTGTTTGGCTGAAATGGCGACCAGTCGCCATTTCAGCCATTCAAATGCTTGAGATTTGAGACTGGTTTCCAATCTCAGCTTTATAACCTTCACTCCAAGTCTTTATTGCGGGGGTTGGGGCAGTTGGATTTGTAGCCACTAGGTCAAACTCGTTCTTCTGGTGCAGAAAATGACCATTTCCAAGGACAACGGACTTTATGTTGGGCTTTTGCAGTTTTGCCCGAAACATTTGGCGTAAAAACATCCCGATCCAGGACACATCGCCTGTGTCATGTAGATCTGTATCAAATGGACTTGAGTCAAGAGTTGAACACAGTGTGGAATACTTCAATGTCTTAGTTATGGTTAACATTAATTGTACCACTTCATAATGCGTATTGATGACTGAATAGGAGTGATTTTCGGACTATTCAGTACAATGTAAGGACCTGTTGTGCGTTAAATAGCAACGCTTTACAAATTAGTTTAAAATATATTCACTCGTACGTCGGCTGTAAGAATAGCACAGATTTACATACACATTGTCTACAGGGCTTATAATATACAGTTATCCTATGATACCTTATATAAATGTAATTTGGTATTTCTTACTGTTTTCTGAAATTCTCAAAACGTCCACGTTCGCGAATTGTTGACCGGTCAATAGTTTCGACTGATTCCCCTGCGTGCTCTGACGCCATAGAGGATTCCCCCCTTTGAGCGCGCGGTTTGTTGAGCGAACTGTTGACCGGTCAATAGTTTCGACTGTTTCCCTCGCGCGCTCTTAAGTCATAGAGGATTCCCCAATTGAATTGATCAGGTAATAAAACAGTTATTTCATATGTGATCTGGGAACAGTCAAACAGTTGTCCCACAGTTCAAAACACTATCCCCTCCACCTCGGGCCAACAGATTAACTGTTCCCAAATCACATATGAAATAACTGTATACTGATTTCTTTTAAAGTTTCTCTCCTACAGTAACCCCGTAACAAGAAATATCTTTAAAAAAGATAAACGGCGTTGATGGAAAAGATTTATATATATAAGAAAGAAAGAAATACAGAGAGGCAAAGCAGACACATTTTAGTTATTTTATTTTATTTGTTATAGCTGTTGACGAACCCTCCCTGCCTTCTTAGTATGACTTAGAGATTAAGCGACCGAATCATGACAACTCATAAGTTTATTGTAAGTGTCTTTCAAAAAAAATGTTGAAGCTGTTGCAACAATTTCATACAGTGATAACAAGTCGATTAAAGAAGCAATTTATTCAGTTTCAATAAAATACCTCGTGTAGAGTGAGAATTCAAGATGAATAAATGTCCTTGAAATTTAATAAATATAAATAATAACAGCCTGTTACAAGAGCGAAATCTACCAACTTTTACGTATATTAACTTTAAAAAAAGTGTCCATCCAGACTATTGAACCCGGGGCCTCCGCTTGAGAGGCGAGAGTGTTAGCCACTACACTACAATGATCTTGTATATCGGACTTGAAATTAACAATCAGTATCAAAGGAACTAGAAAGGAACCAGTAAGAACTAGAAATATCTACACTTCTCTTTCGTTTTACACGGTGTATTGTATGCAAGTGTTTACCTGACACCCAAGAATATTCCATATAATATTGTATTTAAGCCATCAATATTGACTTAACTGGTTACTTAAATCGTAAATATGTTTTTCCTCCAATACAACACCCACTAACAACCAATCGAATTAATCTATTTGCTTTTTCCGCTGCATAATAATAAAAATCCCACTAGATACCTCTCCACCCTGCTAGATGCCTCTCTGGTGTAAATAGCTACCAATCGAAATAGTTTATTTCATTTTCCCTCTGCATAATAAGAGAATACGAGTATTATTTACAACATTTCATTGGTCGAAAAACTAGGTCAAAAGTGAGCTTAGACAGCTAACGCCGAAAAACGCACGAAAGTTTCGTTTTGGCATGTAGACATGCATGAATAACCTCAAAACAAGTCCATTTGTTATCCTTAACTCACAGCTACACAAATCCCATCTTCAGTTTTCAAGTTTTACTCGATACAAATGTGAAAATGCCAAGACTTAGACAACCAGCGTCATGAGGTTTTGGGCATGATCCAAGGAGGTCTGTCTCGACGTGAAATCGCTCGTCGAATGCATTGTTCGCCGTCGACAATTACTCGCTCGGCCCGCTGAAATAGCAGCAATGGTACATCTGAAAGAAAAAAAAACTGCATGTAGATTCACAAAACAGCTCGGGATCATAGGGTTTGTTACGACCTAAAATAATTATCATGCCACTTCTCGTAAACTTAACTATAAATTTCATTGACGAGTTATTTTTTTATTTTTTTATATATGCCAACGAGTATCAGATTATTTCATTACATGCAAACTTTGACGAAACGTCTGTACAGGGAAAAGAGCGCGCTGTCTAGGGAACGCAGTCGTGACGACATAAAACAAGATGGATGTTCCCTTATTTAAAAAAAACGGCTTGATGTTGGTTAGGTCTGTAAACAAGTGAACGAATGTTTAAGACAAATAAGAGTTAGCATCAACGCTTGGTTATCCAATGTACTTGGCAGGGACTGCCCAGGTTCTGGTCAAATACTCCAACCATTGTACGTCCAAAGGACGACCAAGGGTAATTCATTTTGCCGACAACGACAATATGGCAGGATTCGAACCTCGGACCACCTGCTAATCGTGCCGATGCTCTATCAATTGAGCCACCGAGACCGCTCATACGAAAATCTACCACACAGAAACACTTAAAGTAGGGGTAGATAAATACGTAAACATACGAAAATGACAAGATCGATGTATTTACAATTAGACAACATTATTTCTAAACTCCCTCACGGGAATATATACGATATGTATCCCAATAATCAAGGCTCGGATGATAACGCCAGTCTCGGATGATAATAGCGGCTCGAATTGCTGATGACGATGAGAAAAGCGAAAATATTTTTACTTTTTTCTTTTACTTATGACGATTTAAATCACGTCAGTGATTGCAACCGTTCTTTGCCAACATAAGCTATATAAAACTGCAATGGTTCTTGTAGACAGTCCCTTCATCGTGGTGAAAACCACCAAAGAAGGTGGAAAATTCTACTCATCGCTCAAAATTAAACAAGTTTACATCTCTATTTATCTCTATTTAGGTAGTTGAGTGAAGAAAACATAACTATTTGATCCTTTACTGTCCCTCTGTTATACTATAATATAATAGGCACAAAATAACCTCTGACAAAACTTACCGACATCTGGGAAAGGAATGGTCAACGTCATTTTGCCCTTGTAGAAAACACACATTGGTACTTGTCCCGACACCGTTTCGCATGTTTCCTCTTTAATCTGAAAAAAACACATCCACAAGTAAAATGAACGTCAGTCTAAACGAGGTGGAATATAAACATAACCGAACAAGCTGTGAAATGTAATATGTCACCATCTTAAAATGAAAATTCACAATATTAAAATCAAAATTATCAATGTTTCCTCTTCAAACATTACAAATGGCGAAAACTGGCTAAAATTTCTTTTTCTAATTTATGTTCTAATTACCTAACCCTAACATTATTTTGACGAATAGGCACTAAACATTATAAACCAGCATATACTTATTTCAGGTATGAGTTGCTTTGGTATATTGTCCATGAATTTAAGAGTTCTCAATAGAACATGATATAGACTAAATTGAGCTTGCAAACATTAACTACATGCTTAGCTAAATACATTTCTTTACTACAATCTATGTGGCAATAAAGTATTTCCCCCAAAATTCATTTTTGAAATTTTAGCCAGTTTTCGCCATTTGCAATGTTTGCGACCTCTTACTCTGCAAAAAACAACAACAAACAAACACATCCACAAGAAGAATGAACGTCCGTCTAAACGAGGTGGAATATAAACATAACCGAACAAGCTGTGAAATGTATACCCCGTAATATGTCACCATCTTAAAATGGAAAATTTACAACATTAAAATCAAAATTATCTATGTCTCCTCTTTAATCTGAAAAAAACAACAACAACACATCCACAAGAAGAATGAACATCCGTCTGAACGAGTAGGAATGTAAACATATTACATACACATGTGCATTTGAGACAGACCCCGCTCTATATGGACATGGTTAAGAGTTGAAAGGTGATTTTTTTAGAGAACTTCAGAAGTTGGTATTTGATAGCAGATTCGGAGTGGATAGTCTGATTACGGTTCGAAGAGATAACATAAAACTTTCTTGAAACAGTTGATTTCCTGTTTTTTTTTTCTGTTATGCTAAGATAGCGTTCATTGAAATCCTTAGCATTGTTACAAGCTCCAGACAACCGAACAAGCCGTGAAATTTATACTCTGTAATATGTCACCATCTTAAACTGGAAAATTTACAATATTAAAATCAAAATCATCTTTTTATATTTAATAGTTACAAAACCACTTTCAATAGAAAGACTAAGATCAAGAAAGTGAAAACACAGTAGATATCTACAGAAAGCAATGCTGGTAGTATTACGTTAATTCATTACATTTATGAATGGAGGAAAACGTAACACATCGTATATAGATATCCGCCGACGGCTACAGGATTCAACTCTTCTTCTAAAATACTCGATTAAATTAAAAGGTTTGTCTTAATTAACCCTTAAAACAAATTGGAGGAATTGTTTAAAATGGCCAAGCTGAGCTTCCTTAAGTTTCCTTAGGTTTTCATATGAAGACGATTACATTGACAAACATTAAACGAAACGAATACTGAAACAACTTATGCGATTTATAAAAATGCCGCCGTTGATATATTGCAGGATTTATTAGGGAGCGGAATTATGATGCGCAAGGATATATCACGATGGGCTAACCTGGTCTGAAGGTTATAAAACTGAGCATGAAAACCAGTCTCAAATCTCAAGCATCTGATTGGCTGAAATGGCGCCATTTCAGCCAATCAGATGCTTGAGATTTGAGACTAGTTTTCATGCTCAGTTTAATAACCTTGGGCACTGTACGATTTTCTACGCATCTTAACATTCTTTTCCTGGTATGGTTAAAGCGTGTATACCTGGTGACATTACGACCAAATATTTACATAAAGAAACAACTGGTTTCGTGATCAACTTCTTTAAAATCATACTCTGAAATATTTTTTCGGTCTCTTTTGTTCCAAAACAGGTAAATATTTAAATTGATAAAAATAAATACAAAAAAAACAATGACAATGTTCACTGTATCATTATTATATGAAATACTTCTATTATTATTATTATTATTATTATTATGATTATTATTATTATTATTAGTATTATTATTATTATTTATATTATTATTATTAGTAGTATTATTTATATTATTATTATTATTATTATTATTATTATTATTATTATTATTATTATTATTATTATTATCATTTATATTATTATTATTAGTATTATTATTAGTAGTATTATATTATTATTATTATTATTATTATTATTATTAGTATTATTATTATTATTATTTATATTATTATTATTATTATTATTTATATTATTATTATTATTATCAAAGACCTATATATATAACATAGGTCCTTGTTATTATTACATTATTTTCTCCGCAGAACACACAGCATGGAGCCTCTGATCAAAGGTAAAGATATTATCAGACAGACGTATTTTATTGAATGCCCAAACACTTTACCTGCGGAATTGGCTCTTTAAGGTCCTGTTTACACTCAGGATCGGAAAACAAGTGAAGAATGCTATCCATGATACTTCTAACCGGCACTGGCACATCTGCGTCCGTATTGATGTATGTACATGATGGACATTGCAGGCCTGAAAAACAACCGCACATTTTACTTTTTTATTATTTTCTCAACAAAATCACGATATTTTATAATCGTAAATGACACGAATGCACAAGATGTCTGTATTTAGAAGAATCAACAACAATTTTTTCCTTGAAATCAGTAATCATTCCGGTATCTATCCGTATATTGTGGTCACAGTTTACTAAAAAGAAGCACGCTTTGTCTTATTTTGGAATTTCCAAAGAGGTAGGTTCACTTATTCAAACATATTTAATTAATTGACTTGAGATTAATAAAATTGGTGTTCGCTCTTATTTTTGGACCAGTGCCAGTCGAGAATTCGTCAGTTCATCTGAAGTTTAGACCACAGCTACCGTCCACTGGCCAATCAGTGGCCAGTATTACCGTTGTCTAAATCCCGTAGAAAACTCTTTGGCGTTGTCTACGAAGATTCGTGAAGCACGTGCATCTCGTGTACTATCTCATATGAACAAGTGGAAGGTCGATATCTTAGTGTCATACTGTGCTATCGATACATGTTTGTGATAATTGTAAATGCTATGTCATAGTCAACAAAGAACAATATCAAAATCTCTTAAACGGCAAAACGCAGTTCCAAATCAATGCTATTGGTGTATAATTATGTTTGTTAAGAACAGTAAAGAAAAATAGTTAGACCTAAAAATATCTTAAAATTCTGTTTGCAATAAATCATTAAAACGTAGCAACACAAAACAACAACTATACTAGTACACTATGCTTTGTATTTAATTTTAATTCAGACTCCCACAGAACTAACTAAATGTATAACAAAATAAACCGATGTGCCCACTTTAATGTAATATGCCATAGCTAACATATCAAGTTCGCCATATTGATCAAACGGAGGTCGATTCTTAGAATTGTACTATCCTCGTCTAGCATGATGAAATATACGTTCAAAAGTTCAGAACCTTGTGCATACAAACTAAATAAACGTAATAAAGTTTAACTGTTGTTTTTTCAACATATACGAGTATCAATAGATATCGCACTGAATAGAAGCATTCTATCAACAAATCATGTAACACATTATAGACAGTGCAAACAGCAAAGAAATGCTGACTTCATTATAAAAAAATAAGGAAATAAGCACTTAGTTGAATTAACATGACGGATTATTAATCAAACTTTATATATACCGTTTCAACCAGTATTTAGAAACACACTTACCGGATGAGAATGAAAACAATGTCCATATTATTAGCGAAAAACAAAAAGGTGCATCTTTTATTTTCATTTTTTTCTACGTAGTAAACACAGAATCAAACAAACGAGGCGGTGACTGAACCGTTTCAAAACAGTACATGTCTATTTATCAAACTGGATAATCTCTTCACGTTCAAGTTACATCGTTTGCATATGAATCACAGTGTACACTCGAAAGTCCGACCCTACTTCTGATAGCGCTGACTATACACATAGCCATCACGAAGGAGCCGGTTAAAAAGCAGGTAAGAAATTGAATAAAGAGTAATTATTTAATTCTTTTACTTTTAATACTTAGGCTAGCAAGAAATAGAGTGCGTCGAGTTATAAAATGAACGTGATACAACGTTAACTTCGATAAAATACGATCGATCACCAAATTTTACAAAAAAATGTCAATCGTGTCACTTCAAACGTCCATTTCAAAGCTTTATTTACATTGTTTGGCAGAAATTCGTTTTACTATGTGAAGTGTATTCATTACTGTATCACTTCATGAAATTAAATCTTGTCATAACCCGCTAGTTTTCGAAAAACTCGAATTTTTATTTGCACTGGTAGTGTGACAAGATGGTACGGCTACTAGCCAATTGACAGTCCGGCTACTAGCGTTTTCTTCTAAAAAATGGTACGGCTACTAGTCGTCTCCGGATCATTCAGTGGTCTAAGAAATAAGCATTAATGGCGAATTTATTTAATGAAATTATATGTATACAAGAGACCTTTGATGCATAGCAATAAGGGTCGCCGGAGAAATCATTGAATATTTATTATTATACAAGTTACAATGGGATGCAATCGAAATAAACAATGGCACTGAATTGTACACTATTAAATGGCTTGACAATCTCACAGCCTTAATGAAAATTGCTTAAAATTCTATTGACTCCATCGTTTATTGACGCAAAACCTTGAAAGATGTCGTAACGCAAAAAAAAAATGTCTGGTTGGGAAGAGGAAACCATGGGCTGAACATCGGAGTTGGATTTAAGACAATGTTTTCGCGACACTAGAACTCATTGAGGTGAGCATTTGTGTGAAGTTTTACAAAAATTCCTCCATTCATAATAGGAGAAATTGTCCGGACAAATCCGCACGGACGGACGGACGCACGCACGCACATACACCGAACCGCCAAAAGTGGCGACGAAGTCGAGCTAATCGCAAGCGGGCTCGACAAAAATGTTTTAGCCAATCTATAAAAGATTTGTATCAGATTGCATCCATTAGCAGACACTTATTGCAAACCACTCAGAAGCCCAAATAACCATGTACAAAAGCACTTATTACAATCAATAAACAAAAGTAGCGACTAAGTCGAGCTAACCGCAAGCGGGCTCGACAAAAATATCTTTTAACCAATCTATAAAAGATTTGTATCAGATTGCAACCATTAGCAGACACTTATTGCAAACCACTCAGAAGCCCAAATCACCATTTACAAATGCACTTCTTACAATCAACAAAACTCTTGTGCGTGCGTGCGTGCGTGCGTGCGTGCGTGCATGGGGGAATAGGCTATACGGACCTGGGGAAATGCATTTGGGCTTCTATAGTAAGTCGAGTTGATTAAGGAGTTATCTTGCATCGTTGCAAATGGTGCGTAAAATGGAAATAATTATGCAACACAAATTTTTACCAATTCATTTCAATGTGGAGTAACTATACACGGGTTTTGTCGTCGCTTTCAAGATTTGTTATTATTTCACAAGAAACCAAATATCAAATATGTACTTTCTATACAGTATGTTTCAAAATGCGACTGTTCTGCTGAAAGAAAATTGTAAAGCAAGTCTATTTTGGGCGGATTTTTTTAAAATATGATTTACGAAAATAGAGAAATCCAAAGTATATTTGTAACGGGGATTGCGGCATACTGCTACAGAGATAATAGGCGATGAAAATTATCAAAATATTTCTTTTTAGCCTATATTCAAACTATTTTAGAGATATTTAATAATAATTTATAATATGACGTCAGAACAACAACAAAATTGATGGAAAAAAATTATTTAGTCAACCCTAGTAGCCGTACATAAAGACTGCTAGTAGCCGGACCATTTGTTTTTTAAACTTTGCTAGTAGCCGTACTATCTTGTCACACTACCAGTGCAAATGAAAATTCGAGTTTTTCGAAAACTAGCGGGTTGGGACAAGATTTAACTACATGAAGTGATACAGTAATGAATACACTTCACATAGTAAAACGAATTTCTGCCAAACAATGTAAATAAAGCTTTGAAATGGACGTTTGAAGTGACACGATTGACATTTTTTTTTGTAAATTTTGGTGATCGATCGTATTTTTTCGAAGTTAACGTTGTATCACGTTCATTTTATATTTCGACGCACTCTATTTCTTGCTAGTCTAAGTATTAAAAGTAAAAGAATTAAATAATAACTCTTTATTCAATTTCTTACCCGCTTTTTAACCAGCTCCTTCGTGATGGCTATGTGTATAGTCAGCGCTATCGGAAGTAGGGTCGGACTTTCGAGTGTACACTGTGTGAATGGTACAAATGTACATGCCAGACATGAAACCGTTTCAAAAAGGGTACATAATACAACAGAAGGAAAATTATATTTTCTTACCGCAATACAATCACAACATGGCATTATAAATATTATCGCAGCCTAACCGGCGCTCTGAAGTCTGGAAAGCTTAGCGTTGGTTCCTGCTCTCTGAAATCTTCCTTCTGCTGTTGATACACCCCTGCTTTCTCTGAACCAGAAGTAAACAAAGACACTTAAACTGAAACCTTTTCTGTATAATTGTAAGGAAATTTTATGTGAATTTTTTTCCGCAAAACTCAAGAGAGGAGTCAAATACCATTCCTTTGAATTTATGGTCGGCAACATATCCTCGACCACACAATTATTTAACCTCTGCAGTATCGAGAAAATGGTCATCCAGTATTATACTTGCGAGTGGCAGGACTTTTTCTCTTCCTTAGAAGGCCCGGGCCGTTTACGGGCGCCTTCTCTGAAAAAGCTTTTTAAATAGACGAAAACGGAACTTATTCAGTTTTAAAATCATACAGTTTTCCACAATAGTTACTTTACCGCCCTTTTTTCATTCCACTTTAGAGGCAAAATCACCCCCTCCCCAAGGCATGGACCACCTTCCTGGTAGTAATTCAAAGCCCCGAGTGGGTATTTGATAGATTACATAATAGATATATTCACCTTTGAATTGGTGCTCAAAGAAATAGTTAAGATATGGAGCGGACAATAATTAACCGGTTTGCTGGCGGTCAACAACCATGGCGGAATGAATATTCATTAGCGTATCTTATACGTGGTCTCCGGCCCTGAAGATACTACTCATCGCCGAAACAGCCCAGACGATACTGCTCAGACCGGCGGACCTTACGGCCCTGACTGGCGGACGTACGGCGCAGAACGGCGGGCGTTACACCATATAACAGTTTCTCATGCCGTTTAAGAAAATGATACCTTATTAATTTCTATGCTTTATATTAGATTGTTCAGCTGTCAGCACAACGATCTTGTATGCACAAAATGCAGCTACAATCACCCCGAACACAAATATCCCCGTTTATGAAAAATTTCAGTTTCTCTATATCCCACATAAAAATATTGTAGATGGACCTTAACTACCGGTGAAGAAAAACCATTCTGCGAATTCAGGGGTTTGCAACGCTTTTCGGGGGCTAAAATTTCGTGGAGTATGCCAATTGATTTCCGTTATTTGGCACGCGCTGCACGTGCGCTGCCGTAGTAACGGTATTTTCTGCGACATTCCAGAAGTATTGGAATTCATGAAATATTGACCAAATTAGCAAAAGTCATTGATTTAACAGAGCGTGAGTCAGCCAAGACGCATGTTATCTAGCATGTTGATTGTCGTGACGATATGGTGGACGTGGGTGGGGAACAAGTGATATGTCACTGGAGTGGAGGAACTAAAGGAAATCGCACGTCATGGACGCTGGATATAGCAGCCGATCTGTCAGTCTTGTAACAGGTATGTTGTTTAAACGGACAATAATAACGTTGTATTTTTATTGATAAAGTGTACATGTAAACAGTGAGATATAAAGGTGAAGGCAAGCTTTGCTTATCGCATACCTGTATGCAACAGTCGGTGATCATTGTTGAAGAACTGGAGACAATGTTACAAAACTGAGATTAGAAACCAGTCTCAAATCTCAAGCATCTAAGTCGCCATTTCAGCCAATCAGATGCTTGAGATTTGAGACTGGTTTCCATGCTCAGTTTTATAACCTTAGGCACTGTTGTGTGTGACTGTCACGCTCCCCCAACAGTTGTCAGCGTACCTGCAGCGTAATGACGTGCAAATTGAGGGGTAAAAGCAAAAATGTTCTAAGCACATGTAATATTAAATAAAGAAGCAGATACAATCTTTTCACTTTTATCACATGAAATATAATGCCAGGTCACATATTTAAGTCAGTACTGAAACAGGGGAAAAGAAGCAGTCTGATTTGTCCACATAAAAAACATAGAACAACAGGGCATCAGGGCATCAAAGAAATCCATCTGATCAAGTAAATCCTGACTTTTAATTCTTAAAATAAGAAGCAAGAAATATCCTTATCCTGTTTTGCAAAGCAGTACTTTTCTATAGGCAACAACAAATACATGTGTGCTTAGTACAGCTACTAATGCACCCCTCCAGACCCGTTGGTTCCACTGATAAATATGAGGTATGCATATTCCAGTGTGAGGGGAATTTTCTGAAATGTAACAGTAACAATGCACCAGTATGTCTTATCTTTTTAATGAATATTGATTTAAAAAAATAAACAAATATTACCTAAAAGTTTCCTTGAAATTGTCCAATTGGCCAAGATTTTCTCATTCTCCTTTGAAGCAAAACAGAGATTTGACATGATGGTGAACAGAAAATCATGTGTTCTTCTCCAAACTGATAACATTCTTTTAACATCTATAGATTTAAAATATCAATATCATATAAAAACCCAGTAAATCATTTTTCCCAGAGTAAAGAAAGGGCCTCTGTATGCCAAGGTTATAGTTCTGAAGGAAGGGCCTCTGTATTTCTTGTGCATAGTTCTGCAGGAAGGGCCTCTGTTTGTCTCTGGCAAACATGTAATTCAGAAGTAAGGGCCTCTGTGTGCAAATCATTTTTCCTAGAGTAAAGAAGGGCCTCTGTATGCCTTGGGCATAGTTCTGAAGGAAGGGCCTCTGTATGTGCAAATCATTTTTCCTAGAGTAAAGAAGGGCCTCTGTATGCCTAGGGCATAGTTATGGAGGAAGAGCCTCTGCATCGGGCAAATTTCTGAAGGAAGGGCCTCAGTATGCCTCAGGCATAGTTTTTTAAGAAAGGGCCTCTCTTCCCCTCTGTCATAATTATGAAGGAAGGGCCTCAGTGTGAAAATCTGTCTGACCAAAACAAATTCTGTCTGACTGAAACACGTTAAAAAGGAATAAGCAGTTCAAATTTTAGTCTGACTGGCTTGACTCTTGGTCTGATAACATACAAAATCACATTGGACTGGCCCAAATTTTACCAGACAGGTCCGTTGGTCTGGCAACTTTGGGAAGTCTGTGAGTGTCCTAATATTGAAAGTGGCAACATGACTGCATGACAGAGTTCAAGTTCACTTATAATATACATGAACAGCATTAATAAACTGTTTCATACATGCTATTGTAAAGAAATTGAGAATATCATGAATATGAACTATGAGAGTTTTATAAGTACCATTAATAGCCATTTACCAATCGGATTCGATTAGTCTGTAATTAACCTGATTCTACTTTTTAGCCAGTCAATCTGGCACGCTCTATACATGAAGCCTATTAGACAAACAACACATTTTACATTTAAACCTTTCCTCCATATATACGCATTTTATCGCATGTGCGAAAAGTGTAGATCCAGATCAGCCGGCACATCTGTGCCAACTGATCAGGATCTGCACTAGTCGCATTTTGGTCAGAAATAACTTAACAAATCTAAAAGCGAACTCTTTAGATCCAGATCAGATGGCACGGATGTCCGGCTGATCTGGATCTAAACTGTTCACCCATGCAATAAAGGTGTATCTATGGAGGAAACACAGGGAATCGGCACATAACTTTTTTTTCTAATCCTTCGAATCTATGTTATAATTATAACATACAGAATCGACGGATTAGAAAAAAAAGTTATGTGCTGATT
This sequence comes from Corbicula japonica, assembly GCA_038501625.1. Classification (NCBI taxonomy): domain Eukaryota; kingdom Metazoa; phylum Mollusca; class Bivalvia; order Venerida; family Cyrenidae; genus Corbicula; species Corbicula japonica. The sequence goes on along the minus strand of JAZAYU010000094.1, from coordinate 1,780,207 downwards.
CCCTGTGGGAGGAAAGGGTTAATAGCCATTACTAATGGATTAGTCAGTAATTAACATTATTCTACTTTTAGCCAGTCAATCTGACATTCACTATACATGAAGGCAGAGGACACAGTTTACATTTACTAAGAGTTAAAAGAGAGAAGGACAACTCTTCCTGATTTGTTTAATATTATAAGGGAGATAATAAGCAACCAGTCACATTTTACCTGTAATGTCTGCATTAACAATCAATCAATCATCCGGTGTTTAGGGAGCCACTAATTATTTCCTGACATCCTGTCAACCTTTTTCATACAAGAAATATTTGATAATTAGATTGTGTCACCGTGTCTGAATGCAGAATTTGTATGCTCAGTGAATGGAAAATACAAGTGTTAATAATTAATTAAATGGTTAATAGGATTAAAATAGTTTTGCGGTAGTGGATACTTCCAGTGTAATGCATTTATTAGAAGCTGTTTGAAGTTGTTTAAAAATTGTGTTTAACGGTGGATGTGTTGTGTTTTAAAAATGGAAATAATGGGCTTTAAACTTCGTCAGATTTGTCTTGATATTTTAACAATCGGAGGACCATTTAACCATAAAATGTGATATTTTCAATGAATACCTTATAACTATTTGTTAATGCATAAAGAATAAAAGAGGATTTAATGAATCATAAATTGTTTAAACTACAGTTAGTCATGTAAATATCAGAGTGCAAAGTAATTTACGAAACAGGGAAATTCATTGAAATTCTTGTTTATAATTACATCTTTTTTAATAAATATTTTTATGACATAATAATATATTTAGTATAGGGTCAACTTATCTTATAGTTATTACACATGGTTGAGATCTGCTGTTAGTGATCTCCATGGAATGTTGTCATAAGTTGTTGTTCTAGGTTACCCAGGTAGCCATTAAGTTTTTGAGGTTTTACTAAACCCTTTCCTGTATAGATACACCTTTATTGCTAGGGCAAACAGTTTAGATCCAGATCAGCTGGCACATCCGTGCTGTCTGATCAGGATCTTCACTGTTCACTTTTTGGTCAGAAATAACCTAATAAATCAAATGCAAACAGTTTAGATCCTGATCAGATCAGCAGGGATGTGCCGGCTGATCTTGTTCTAAACTGTTTGCTTACGCAATAAGCTGTATTTATGGAGTTAAGGGTTAAAATGGAAATGTCTCATGTTGTGGTCATGTTTCAGCTCTTTTGTGATTAGTAGGATCTGAAAGTTTGTTGATCCCTCATTTGCAACAAAATATTTCCAGATGTTTGTAGCTCAGCCAAACCAGTAGGAATAGCTTCAGTATTGGGGTATTTTGACTATAACACTGTACAATAATTATGTTCACATTTGTTTATACTATTTTGTCATCCGTTTTTGCATTTTTGGGTGTTTGTTGTTTTTTAAAAATGGGGAAGAAAAAGGTGATTTAACGTGAGGTGATTGTTTGTAACCTTAACTTGGCAAGTTACACCAGCATCTCTCCAGTCAGGAGTGGATTTAGGGGCTTTGTATGGGTTCCTTGAACCCCCCTTTTGGGTGGCAATATTTAATTTTCATGGAAATTAATTTTGGTGAGAAAGTTGAAAATTAACTATTCTAAGACTGCCCTAAACAAACCTCTTTCTGGAAATCTTGATATTCTGACCCAGTAGTGCCTCTTTAACTGGATCAGTTGTAGGTGTTAAAGGATTTGTGATGCAGCTGCAGTTGGCAGCTGACATGCCACTGAGGGATCAAACCACAAACCTTTGGTAGCAAAGTACAGAGCCGCTGCATAACATTAGTAGAATGTTAATTCTGCTTTAGAGGGTCAAATGCAAGGCTGATTTTGGGGTTGCTTTGTATTGAAACCTGGGCCCAAGATATTAAACTAGATCTCGAGACCAGTCTCAAATCTAAAGCATATGATTGGCTGAAATGGCGACTGGTCGCCATTTCAGCCAATCAGATGCTTGAGAGTTGAGACTGGTCCACAAACTCAGGTTTATGAACTTGGATCCAGGTACTCATATTGTCCACTAGGTGGCCGTTCTACTACATCTACTCAACCATCTGTAGGCGCTGATATATTTTTATTGTTTGAAAAACAAAAAGTGACTTATCTGGGTCTACATTGGTAGCAACTATTACTTAAATTGTGTTAAACACTTTATTCCTTTACTCCATAACTACACCGTTGTTACATGGGCAAACAGTTTAGATCCAAATTAGCCAGCACATAAGTGCCATCTGATCAGGATCTACACTGTTTTTAGATTCTTAGGTTATTTCTGATCAAGATGCAACCAGTGCAGATTCAGATCAGATTGCCGATAGACTTGCTGATCTGGATCTACACTGGTTGCAAATGTGTTAAAAGCATATATATGATGTAAAGTGGTCAGCCTTATGTAGAATGTCAATCTAAAAAAAAATATGGATTTCTGGCTTGGGGACAGATGCAAGAAGTGTTGTATATGACATTGTGTTGTGGTACAATGAATTACAATATAAGTAAACTTCAAAAATCAACGTTTTCAGTGTAATGCCTAATGGCAATTACCGGTATTATGTTGTTATCAGAACTAAAATATCTGTGCTTGTCATGAAAGTCATAAATCAGAAAGTTTATCACTGTTAATTTGGTGCAGTTTAAAATGTTTTCAAGGTCTGGTAACTCCGTCTACCATCTAACCTTAACTGAACCAGCTAAATGTTTGCACAATCTCTCATGCAATGTCAAATAGTCAATATTTATTTTACAATTGAACATGTCTCAGATTGATATATCTGATTTATTGATTTGTACACACTAATGATGCGATTTATTTTAATATTTTGTATTCTATAGATCTCTTGCTTTTAAGGGCTTACCACACTCTTGTGTCCTCGTGACTTACATAATTATATTATCCTTTTTGAGATATTAGTAAAAGTGTGTTTGACCCTTAATTTCCTGGTCGCTTCCTGGTCGCGTAAATGGATGATAATCATTGATTTCTCTTTAAGTAGTTGAAAGTTCTTTACAAAGTACACAACATTTTCTTGTCAGTATCATAACACTCACGTAGAAATTTAAAATAATTTTTGTTATTGCTTAGTTATTGTGAATTTATGTAAATAGAATTTTAAGGAATTTTTAGGTCTAGCTTTTTTTCTTTACTTTTTTAACGTGTCTTACTGTATGCAAAATAAAGATACATTAGTAACATTCATTTGTGCAAAGTATCGTTGAACGACAGTTTACTGTTATTGAGACTTTGATAATTTTCTTTTTTATCGATGAACGTGCTGGGGAGGAGTGTGGTAAGCCCTTAATTAAGCAACTCTGCATACCTGTATTAGCAAATTTTCATGACAAACTACCAAAGCAAAAATAAGTTGGTAGAGCCTTTCAGGAAAGAAATGGACCTTTTCACAAATTTTTTCCACATCAGTTAATCATCCAAGAGACACAACTACTAGGTGTACAAGGGACGCAACTGAGTGGGAATCTGTTGTTCTACCGATCTGAAATATGAACATCTAATGGGCTATTCTTGCATACCAGATTGAGATTTCCTGCCAGTGCTAAGAATTATAAAACTGAGATTTGAAACCAGTCTCAAGTCTCAAGCATCTGATTGATTAAAATGGTGACCATTCGCAATTTCAGCCAATCAGATCCTTGAGATTTGAGACTGGTTCCTATTCTTAGTTTTATATAATTATAATCTTGGGGCCAGTGCTGCAAAAAGTATTCTTGTATATGGGATCAGGATTTCCCACTTTTTCAAGTTGACTTTTGTTCACATCTGATGTCACATTTTGTTCATTCTGACATCACAGTTTACACATCTTGACTTAAAAAATCTATCTAGACAAAACCACATCACAAAGTGTATGGAAGAAAAAGCATCTTTCAATAGATATTTGGTTCAGATAAAAAAATCACATCAAGACCTAAAATCATTTAACAAAAACTGGATTCCAGTCACAATGTTAAAGCATCTGATTGTTTGAAATGCAGACTAGTCTCCACTTCTGACTGCTTGAGAATGGAGACTGGGCCCAAGATGATAAAACTAAAACTGGAGACCAGTCTCAAATCTCAAGAGTCTGACTGGCTGAAATGGCGACCATTGAGATTTGAGACTGGTCTCCAAACACAGGTTTATGATCTTGGGTCCATGTGAACTTTTTTATGGAAACTCAGCAGAGCCTTGTCAAAATAGATATATGCTTGATGCCAGATTTTTCTTTCTTCATCTCATGAAAGATACAGTTATAATAGTCCTACAGTCCTGTTGTGCATGTCAGTGATGTCACGTTGGTCACGTTGGTGGCGTAATGATTTTTTACATTGTGACATCATACATTAAATAGAATTTTTTTATTTTATTTGTTCAAAAGCAAAATAAGGAGAAAATTTCAGTCTTGAGAGAAAAAGTCAACATGAAAAGATATCATTCACATGTTTCAAGTTAAGATAGAAAAAGTAATAACCTGGGTTAACTGATTTTGCAGGAACTCAGCACAGCTTTGATCCCACAAAAACACAGTTACCCTTGGTGCAAGATTTTCCATCTTCACCACATATTCTCATGACAGTTAACCCTTCCTCCATAGACACACCTTTTTACGCATGTGCGACCAGTGCAGATTCAGATCAGCCGGCACATCCATGATCAGGATCTGCACTGGTCGCATTTTGGTCAGAAATAACCTAATGAATCAAAAAGCATACAGTTTAGATCCTGACAGAAGGCACGGATGTGCCGGCTGATCAGGATCTAAACTGTTCCCCGTGCAATAAAGGTGTATCTATGGAGGAAAGGGTTAATTCTGTTGTTGCATGTGAGGCATATGCTTACCATAAGACTTGATTTACCAGAGTCTGATGCAAGATTTCCAGAAGGGTTTGTTTGGTGCAGTCTTAGGATAGTTACATTTCAGGCCAAAATCCCTATGAAAATTAAATATTGTTGCCCCAAAAGCGGGATTGAGCAACTCCGCTGAACCCCCTTTGGATCGGCCCCCTGTTTCTTTAAGGACTCTTATCAGCCACTGTATATCGTTTTTTTACCATTGTGATTCAGATACCTATGTTCTAGTTTAATGGACAAAAAAAGGTATTCAGTGTTGTCGGTGCCCTCTGGGGCTAATAAGCTACTGATTAAAGGCTTTGTTGAAGGGCCCCCTGGGTTCAACTTGTCATCAGATGACAGGAGAATAACTATCTATATATCATGTTTCAGTGTGTTGTACTGTAATACAACAAAAAACATGACAGTTCGGCTTGGTAACCAGATATATGGGAACAAAATGAAAATTTGTTGTGCGAAACTATTACTTTTTTGGTAAAGTGGTAACTAAATTTCATGAGAATTTATGCTCAATAAATTTACAATGACATGTCACTGTCGCAATGTGTTTTCTGTTAACTTGAAACTTTCCGTCTGTTTGTCATGCATTCAACGTAATTTATCTTCTTAATCTTTTAAATAAATTAAAACCGTAGAATTTACTTTTATAGAACTTCAGCAAGAGGAGTTTTATATAATACCAGCTGATATCTTAGATAAAAACCAGGCCAGAGTTAAGCATATGCATACATTGTACATCATTAACTGGTATTGTGTGGAAATAGCAGGTGGAATTCTTCAAGACTTTGGAGTTTTTTAAACATTGTTTTTTTTTGTTTCTAAGGTGGTAAATATTTAGAACCTTTTGTTTGTGCAAACTGAGGAAATGGGCAATTCAAAGTGTTATGGCTTTGTTCGAGGAAAGTTCTGGTTTTACTGGGATTTACTGTTCTGGGAGGCCAGGGCTGAAGGTTATAAAGCTAAAATTGGAAACCAGTCTCAAATCTCAAGCATCTGATTGGCTGAAATGGCGACCAGTCGCCATTTCAGCCAATCAGATCCTTGAAATTTGTGACTGATCTCACATCTTAGTTTTGTGATCTTGGGCACAGGTTGTGTCTATGTTGGCTTTACTCCGTAATTTCATCTGATTGGGATCTTCAGTGGTTGCATCTTGGTAAAAATGACCTAATGAATCTAACAGCGAACAGTGCAGATCCTGATCAAATTGCAAGGATCTGGATCTACTCTGTTCACCCACGCAATGAAGGTACATGTATATCTATGGAAAGGTTAAGAGGGTGCACTGCTGCGCCACACTAGTCAGATTGTTTACTTAAATGTTATAAAGATTTTTGATTTTCATGAGGTTTTCAAATAAATAAAGGTATGTATAAGTGATGTAAGGGTAACTTGATGATTGTTTTATGAGATGTAGGTACATTGTTAGTAAAAATGCATGAGATTTGCATTTTTAACATTTATTACAAAACACATAAATTTATTGTTCAAATTTAGATTTGTGATTTTAAAATTCAGTTTTAGCCTAACAGGGCCCAAGATCATTAAACTAAGTTTTGAGATCTCAAATCTCAAGGATCTGATTGGCTGAAATGGTGACTGGTTGCATCTTGGTAAAAATGAGAAATGAGATTTGAGACTGATCTCCAGATTTAGTTTTATGATCTTGGGCACAGTTAGAACTGATGGGAAACAAAATTGTTTGGAAATTTTCTCAGCTCTTATCAAATGTTTATCAGATAAGACCTTTCAGATTTGGCAGAAGAAAAAATGACATGCATTAAATTCTGTTGTTTTTTTTTAAAATTCAAATTCAAAGTTCTATATAGGTTTTTGACTGCAGAGATTATATAAATTTCAATACCAAGTTATGTTCTGTTCTTTGTTCTGTCAGTCAAATGATCTGGAACAAGTTTATTAAGTATTATTTACCAAAGCTTTTAACCCTTTCCTCCATATATACACATTTTTACGCATGTGCGACCAGTGTAGATCCAGATCAGCCGGCACACCCGTGCCATCTGATCAGGATCTGCATTGGTTGCATTCAGAAATAAGCTAACAAATCAAAAGGTGAACAGTGCAGATCCTGATCAGACAGCACGGATGTGACAGCTGATCTGGATCTACACTGTTCGCACACATGTAAAAATGCGTATTTATGGAGGAAAGGGTTAATCATGTTTATCAATATTTTATGAATTTAGTTGCTTCAGTAATGTGAGACTGCATTTCCATGTTAGAGGGACACACATTTTTACTTCCCTTTGAATGAGAACAGCATTTGTCATTCATAGTGTTACCTCCCCTTAGAATGATGACACCATTTTATTAGTGGTATGCAATCTTTTATCAACTTTTTTCCTAGAGATCAATTTAATTTGCTTCATTCTAGTTAGGTGAGGATATTTGTGTTGCATTCCTCGGCATTGCAGGTTTAGCTACCTTTACTGTATGGGATAGGCGATCCCATGGGCAACTAGTGTAGATCCAGACCAGCCTGCAGATCTGTAGTGTGTGATCTGGATCTACACTGGTCAATTTTAGATTTATTAGGTTTCTGCCCAAGAGGCCAACACTACTGCATAGACCCAGATTAGACAGCACAGGTGTGCCAGCTGACCTTGATCTACACCCCATGGGATAGAGCCATATTCTATGGGGTAATATGTTAATGGAAAGTAAACATTAAGCTAAGTAACTGCTGTGGCCAGTAGATATAGGTGTATGGTTTACTAATTAATCCTGCTTATTGGTAAATAATTGATGATTGGTATTGTGGTTATTACCACATGTTGCCTCTGGTTGTTGCCTCTGGGGTAGTATGTACATTGATAGATGTTGTGTTGTTTTCCTAATTTCAAGTAAGAAACAGGTATCATTATTGCCTTATCTGTAGATCAGACTACAAGTGATAATGAGATTGTTTCATGGTAAGATGGGAGTCTAGATACACTGGATTAAATGATATCAAATAAAAAAAGAGTAGAAACGATCTTATCAGATGAAGATAAACTATGTTCGTTGATTTCAGTTGATCACACCTTACATTTATTTTCATTTGATTGTGTGGTTTCTTAAATGTAAAAATATTGTTTTTAAATTTAAATGGCTGACTAAGATATGTGAATTCAATATGTAGTCGCTGATAAGAGATCTATGAAGTTTTCAAGGTGGTTTTCAGTTCATTTTATTGATGGTAAAATGAAGGTACTTGCATGCTAATAATATATTTATAATGTGGGCATTGTCAGTTTGATGATTTCTGTGGTTTCTGGCTTCAGTGCAACCTTGGGGATTTTAACTGTTCTTTATATAGTCATATTTCAAAAGATCCTGTTTCATTTTAGTAGGAGATGAAATTTGTTTCAACATGACAATAAAGCTGGTCTAAAATATGGTGATCATTTAAAAAGAGGGAACTTAATGGACATAATTAGTGCAAAATGTGGATTAAGTCATGTATACAGATAAGCCTTGAAACTGTTAAATGACAAATAATGGTGATTTACTAGATAACTGTTGGATTTGCCGGAGTGTGCTCAGTGACGATGAGTTCTATGGAGAATATAGCGGAGGGTTTGCTGATTTCCGACTCGGCACGGCAGAAATTTTCAGCAGCAGTGGACAAACAGAACCTCATAGCTCAAACAGGTAATACTTGATAGTTTTTCTATTTATTGTAATATCACTTTAATGATAAATTGCTATGAACTGAATTATTTCTGCAGTAAGAATTTGAGGTATTTTAATTTTCTTAATTATGATGTAAGTTTTACATTTACTGCCACATTCAGCTTTATTACTGGATTGTTTTTTCAATAAATACTTTGGCAGGGGTTTGAACATAGCCACTGGTTACAGTAAATGTTAATGTTTTCCAGTTGGTGATTTTGTTTTCAGCAGTTTACTTAAGGTGTGAATAATGCATTTACTTGTTTGAAAGACCAATGATAACCATTGTATTAGAACATTTCTCCTGATAATACACCCATCTATCACTTGGAAAGAAAGAACTGAACATCAAAAAGTTGTTTTTATTTTTAGCAGAGACCTTTTCTCTGTGAGTATAGCTTACATGCCATATGTGACCTGTGTAGATCCAGATCAGCCTGCACATCCATGACATCTGATCTGGATCTATATTGTTTTCTTCTTGGTCAGAAATAATCTAAAAGAAAACAATATAGATCATGATCAAGCTTCACAGATGTGTAGGCTGATCTGGATTTACCCTGGTCACAAGTAGGATATAGGTCATATCCATAGAGTAAAGGGATAGCATATTTATATTAACACAAACATATATGATCCAGTGTAACATGCAAAATTGATTTTCTCTTATGCCTCTGTTTATAAAGTATAAAAGTGTGCACATAAGTGATGTATTTATATGTGTTTAAATTTTAATGATTAAACAGAGCTCAGTCAGTATACAAAGCTTTTAAACAGTTAATTATTTGTAGAAGGAAATACATTAAAATGATCATGTTGACAGATAAAATGCTATTGTTTCAGTTCTTTGGCCTGAGGTCACTAAATACAATAATATACATAAAGCCATATTGATAATTTATATGATAATATAGTTGTTTATATTAGATTTGTTTGATTACTTGCTAAGATTAAGGGCTGCAGACGAGGTTTCGCTCTTACACGTTCCGTTCAGAAGTTATTGCCCTTTGATACTTCCATTTACATTAGTTTTAATAGGAGTATATCTTGTGAACGCAACTCCTCCTACACTACTGGTCGGAATTTAATGAAAATTGACCACAATGCTTGGCCTGTAAGGTAGTTGTGCATGAAGGTGGGGTTTCGCTCTTACATGTTCCGTTCAGAAGTTATTGCCCTTTGATACTTCCATTTACATTAGTTTTAATAGGAGTATATCTCGTGAACGCAACTCCTCCTACACTACTGGTTGGAATTTAATGAAACTTGACCACAATGCTTGGCCTGATATGTTGTTGTGCATAAAGGTGGGGTTTTGCTCTTACATGTTCTGTTCAGAAGTTATGGCCCTTTGATAATTCCATTTACATTAGTTTTAATAGGAATATATCTTGTGAACGCAACTCCTCCTACACCTCTGCTGGGAATTTGATGAAACTTTACCGCAATGCTTGGCCTGATATGTTGTTGTGCAAAAAGGTGGGGTTTTGCTCTTACATGTTCTGTTCAGAAGTTATGGCCCTTTGATACTTCCATTTACATTAGTTTTAATAGGAATATATCTTGTTTCTTATATTTTGTGCATTTTGCCCATAACTTAAAACTACTTGAGATACTGCCTTGAAACTTGAAATATATTTTCACCATCAAAATCTACATCATAACCAACAAGACCCATAACCATGCTTCCAATATTTTCAAATTATGCCCCTTTTTCACTTACATTTTGTGTTAAGAAAAATATACACTTTGCCCTTAACTTTGTTTGGAATGGAGGGATTTCAAAATAACTTGGCACAAATGTTCACCATAACAAGGCGGTGTGTTGTGACTGTAGGTCCAAGGTCAAGGTCACTGTTACTAAAAATAGAATTTTCTTGCAAAATCTTGTCCGCTCTGTAACTTTGTTATTTCTTATTGGATTTTTAAATAACTTGGTATAATTGTTCATCATATCAAGACGGTATCTCACATACATGCCCAAGCCTTTAGGTCCAAGGTTAAGGTCACTGTTACTAAAAATATAATTTTCTTGTCCGGGCTGTTACTTTGTTATGAATGGAGGGATTTCAAAATAACTTGGCACAAATGTTCACCATGACAGGGCGATGTGTCACGTACCATGCCTGTAGGTCAAAGGTCAAGGTCAGTGTTACTTTAAATAGAATTCTCTTGTCCGGGCTGTTACTTTGTTATGAATGGAGGGATTTCAAAATAACTTTGCACAAATGTTCACTATGACAAGGCAGTGTGTCCGCACAATACCCAAGCCTGAAGGTCCAAGGTCAAGGTCACTGTTACTAAAAATAGAATTTTCTTGTCCAGGCTGTAACTTCATTATAAATGGAGGGATTTCAAAATAACTTGACACAAATGTTCACCATGACAGGGCGGTGTATCGCGTACCATGCCCATGCCTGTAGCTCAAGGTCACTGTTACTAAAAATAGAATTCTCTTTTCCGGGCTGTAACTTTGTTAGGAGTAGATTGATTTCAAAGTAACTTGACACAAATGTTCATCATGACAAGATGGTGTGTCCCATACCATGCCCATGCCTAGGTCCAAGGTCAAGGTCACTGTTACTAAAATAGAATTTTCTTGTCGGGGTTGTAACTACATTAGGAATATAGTAATTTCAAAATAACTTGGCAGAAATGTTCACCATGACAAGGTGGTGAGTTGTGTACCATGTCCATGCCTGTAGGTCCAAGGTCAAGGTCACTGTTACTAAAAATAGAATTTCCTTGTCCGGGCTATAACTTTGTTTTGAATGGAGGGTTTTCAAAATAACTTGGCACAAATGTTCACCATGACAAGGCGGTGTGTTGCGTACATTACCCATGCCTGTAAGTCCAAGGTCAAGGTCACAGTTACTAAAACTTGAATTTACTTGTTCGGGCTATAACTTCTTTATGAATGAAGGGATTTCAAAATAACTTGGCACAGATGTTCACTATGACATTGCATTGCATTACCACCAACTTCTTCACAGACATTTCCATAATGAGAAGACAACAGTGCCACAAATACAAATAATTTACTTGATCATCAAGTTTATGCATATTCTTATAATTACTCGAACATCAATGTCTTTGAAATGCTATTATTCCCATCATTGCACTTTAGTATCTGGAAACGATGCATAGCGGGGGCATCCGTGTCCTATGGACACATTTCTAGTTCCAATCTGAGAGGGTAACTGGTTAAGACTTACTGCTCCTTGTCCAAGCTGAGAGGATAACTGTTTAATACTTACTGCTCCTTGTCCAAGCTGAGAGGATAACAGGTTAATACTTACTGCTCCTTGTCCAAGCTGAGAGGATAACTGGTTAATACTTACTGCTCCTTGTCCAAGCTGAGAGGATAACTGGTTAATACTTACTGCTCCTTGTCCAAGCTGAGAGGATAACTGGTTAATACTTACGGCTCCTTGTCCAAGCTGAGAGGATAACTGGTTAAGCTGTACTGTTTCTTGTTCAAGCTGAGAGGATAACTGGTTAAGCAGTACTGGTTCTTGTCTAAGCTGAGAGGATAACTGGTTAAGACTTACTGCTTCTTGTCTAAGCTGAGAGGATAACTGGTTAAGACTTGCTGCTTCTTGTCTAAGCTGAGAGGATAACTGGTTAAGCTGTACTGCTTCTTGTCCAAACTAAGAGGATAACTGGTTAAGCTGTACTGTTTCTTGTCCAAACTGAGATGATAACTGGTTAAGCTGTACTGTTTCTTGTTCAAACTGAGAGGGTAACTGGTTAAGCTGCACTGATTTTTGTTCAAGCTGAGAGGGTTACTGGTTAAGACTTACTGATTCTTGTCCAAACTGAGAGGATAACTGGTTAAGCTGTACTGATTCTTGTCTTAGCTGGGAAGATAACTAGTTAAGCTTTACTTCTTCTTGTAAAAGCTGAGAGGATAACTGGTTAAGCTGTACTGCTTCTTGCCCAAGCTGAGAGGGTAACTGGTTAAGCTGTACTACTTCTTGTCCAAGCTGAGAGGATAACTGGTTCAGCTTTACTGCTCCTTGTCCAAGCTGAGAGGGTAACTGGTTAAGCTGTACTGGTTCTTGTCTAAGCTGAGAGGATAACTGGTTAAGCTGCAATGCTGTGTCCAAGCTGAGAGGATAACTGGTTAAGACTTATGATTCTTGTCCAAGCTGAGAGGATAATTGTATAAGCTGTACTGATTGTTGTCGAAGCTGAGAGGATAACTAGTTAAGCTTTACTTCTTCTTGTTAAAGCTGAGAAGATAACTGGTTAAGCTGTACTGTTTCTTGTCCAAGCTGAGAGGATAACTGGTTAAGCTGTACTGCTGCTTGCCCAAGCTGAGAGGATAACTGATTCAAACTTTCTGCTCCTTTTCCAAGCTGAGAGGATAACTGGTTTAGACTTACTGCTTCCATCCAAACTGAGAGGATAACTAGTTAAGCCTTAATCAAGTAGTCATTAATTTCATTAGAAGTTTATTATAGAAATAATATTTTAATAAGTTGACAAATGTTGGTGCTGCGACTGCCCTGCAGATCTGTCATACCAATTACTATGTAATGAATAATACATTATCTGGCTATAAAGATATTTTCCTGTTGCTATTGAATACATTTTAGAGCATATTTCTCCCTAAACTTAAATTGAACAGTGCAAATATAATGTGCATGAATAATGAGAAGGGAAACTATAAAGGCATCCAGTTCAGTAGATAAATCAGGATAGGTAAGGTTCATATAGGTGCAATGTATTGACAGCAGCTTAAATATATCCTTGATAACTGTTTGCACCTATATGGTTTCTTCACCAGCCAATAAATTACCTTTTAAGTGGGTGTTTAGACCACATTAACCATGTAACCACATGCTATCTTCTTATTGACAGGGCAAAAATAAAACCAGTAAGGTCTGTTGTATTCAGCTGTTTGCTTGTCTATAGGTTTAAGATATATTGGAGTAAAAATAATGATCCGAGATTCAACCCCTATGCCCGCAGGCCCTGCCGACTTGGTGACATAGACGCTGATCCGGGTTTTAGTAAATTACAAGAGCATTGACAGATTTTTGACGAGGTTTGCATTGAGATCTGTTATAATTTTACTTTAATCCTTAAAGGGCTGAATGGTAGTGGACTCACATTTCCATCAACTTTGACAAGTCCATTCATTGTAGCCCTTTAACCCTTTACTCAATATATACAGGGCCCAAGATCATAAAACTAAATCGGCAGACCAGTCTCAAATCTCAAGCATCTGATTGGCTGAAGTGGCGACTCCAAACTCAGGTTTATGATCTTGTACCTAGGTTTTATGGCATGTACAAACAGAGTAGCTCTAGACCAGTTGGCACATCTGTGCCATCTGATCAGGATCTACACTGTAACTCCAGAAATAACTTTACAAATAAAAACATGTAGATGCTGATCAGATAGCACAGATGTGCAAGATTATCTGGATGTACATTGTTTGCCCATGGATAACAGCCATATCCCTTGAAGTAAAGGGTAAACAGAACTTCACTAAGTGAATAACAAACAGGGAAGACCCTGATCACACTGTGTAAGATAATGCACAGAAGGATCTGTGTGTACACTGGTAGCAAATGTGACAAAGGCTATTCTTAATGATTAACTTTACCAAATTTTTATTTTGTTGGGTAGTTTAATCCTTTACTCCATAGATACCACTTCATGTGTGGGCAAACAGTGTAGGTCCAGATCCATGTGATCACGTTCTACACTGTTCAATTTTAGATTTGTTAGGTTATTTCTGACCAAGATTTGACCAGTGTAGATCCAGATTAGAAGGCAGATGTGCTGGCTGATCTAGGTCTATACTGGTTGCACACTTGTTGAAAGGAGCATATATGGAGTAAGGAGTGGTTAAGTAATTGTTTGAGAGAGATAGCTTTGATGTTAATAAAATAGCTTCTTTATCAGAGAAATTTAAAAAGTTTCTCAAGTTTTAATGCTGTCAGTGAACTTAACCCACTGTTTTTCTGTTGTTAAATTTTCAGGGACATTTTCATTGAAATGGCTTTTTTCATTTTATTGTTTAACTTCACTTGGTGATTGTCTGTGTGTGTTTTATCCATGTAGCAGTTACACATGAAGAGGAGGCTCTGAGCCGTATTTAACCCTTTCCGCCATAGATAAACCTTTATTGCATGGGCGAACAGTTTAGATCCAGGGCCCAAGATCATAAAACTAAGTTTGGAGATCAGTCTCAAATCTCAAGCATCTGATTGGCTGAAATGGCGACTGGTCGCCATTTCAGCCAATCAGATGCTTGAGATTTGAGACTGATCTCCAAACTTAGTTTTATGATCTTGGGCCCTGAAACTGTAATAAGTTGGAGTCTTTATGGACAAATATGATTTTTCAATAGTATATTCTTACTTAAGTTTAGGGCTGGGGCTTTAAATAATTAATAATGCAGTATACAGGTTTAACTCGATAATTATAAAATATATAAATTTCACCAATTTAATATTCAGATTATTATAAAGTAACTATTTTGGTAGCAAATACATGAAAGTTGAAGTATGTTATCAATTGGTTTTTGCGGTACAAATCCAGCTCAAAAGATCAAACACGCTATAAAGATGCATCGTACATGCTTTTATTTTGTATCAAAATGATTGTGTGTAATACACTTAAGAGTATTGATAGTGCCTGATACATTAAACTATCCTCCATAGATACATCTTTATTGTGAGGGCAAACAGTTTTGATCCAGATCAGCGGGCACATCCATGCCATCTGATCAGGATCTAAACTGTTCGCTTTTTGATTCATTAGGTTATTTTTGACCAAAATGGATCAGTGAAGATCCTGATCAGACGGCATGGATGTGCTGGCTTATCTGGATCTGCACTGGTCTTACACGCGTAAAAATGCGTATATGTGGAGCAAAGGGTTAAGTATTCAAACTGTAAAAGAACTTTGTTTTTACAATCATGAGCACAGTGAGTTGTATATTAAAGTTACCACTGCAAACCACTGCTATTGTTTTATCAATTCTGTGGGTGAAGTGTATGAAACATAGAGTCATATTTCCAGAAAGGGGGTTCGTTTGGGGCAGTCCTAGGGTAGTTACATTATTATTTCCAACTTTGTCTCCAAAATACCCATAAAATCAAATGTTGCTGCCCAAAACACGGGGGTTCAACCAAGCCCTCTGAACCCCACTTTTATCTGTCCCAGTCTTGATAACCTCCAACCAAACATGATATTCCTGCCATGTTTCCTTACCCACTAATTACAATATCTTATTTTTCAAACCATTGAAATGTCAATCTTGTTTCTTTCCCCAATTAGTTGTAAAAAATGTCAAAATGAAATCCGTCTTTACAAAAAAAAATATTTTGCTGAAATTTCAAATAAATGCTTTTATTGTGTGCCTAAAATGAGTAAATGGATAAATTAAAGCTGTTTAGTGATATAAAAACTTCAAAATAATAGACCAAAGAAGCTAGCATAGTAAAATGCACTAGACAGATACACAATTAAAAGATCAAGTTTAAAGATAAAATACTAGCAATAAAGTTCTATTCTCCGAGGTCATGCAACTGCTGATATTTTATATGCCTTTGCCAAAGACTGTAGTAAGGGGAATAACTCAAATACAGAAATCATTACATGTCTTGTAGTTGCCTCCCCTGATGATTGACATAAAATACCTTAAGGCTTTACACCATGAGATAAGGGGGAATGGCTTTTATCACTTGTGCCACCACTGCACATCTGTGCCCTCTGATCAGAATATACACTGTTCACTTAAAAGATCTGATTCATTAGGTTATTTCTCAACAAGAAGTTAACAGTGTAGATCCAGAATATACAGCAAGGATGTGTAAGCTGCTCTGGATCCGCAGTTATCGGAAATGATATAAAAGCCTGTAAGTCTGTAAAGCATTTTAATGCATGTTTGACCAGTGTAGATCATTTGTGCCATCTGATTTGGATCTGCACTGTTTTTGGCCAAATATAACCTTATTTATCAAAAAGCGAACAGTACAGATCCTGATAGACAACACAGATGTGCTAGCTGCTCTGGATCTACACTCTTCACCCAGGCCATAAACCCGTATATGTGGAGTTAAAGGTAAAATAGGATATGTCCCATTTCGAGCAGACTGCTACCTGTATTTTCTTGATTTTATAGGTTATCTGTCTTAGAGAGATGATGTCTTACCTGGGCACATTAATGAGTCTACCTGGAAGTATCTCCTGCTACCATACACCAGTGGCAGTTTGCTTACAGAATAATTTATCAATGCAAAAGATCATAAAACTAAATCCGTGGATCATTTTCAAATGTCAAGCTTGTGGTTGCCACTTCAGCCAATCAGATGTTTGAGATTTGAGATTGATCTCCAAGCTCAGGTTTATGATTGGGACGTGGTTTATTTTGAAGTTACTCAAAATATTCTTTATTTGGTTCTTTTTGTGTCGCCTGAGATAGCAGGTAGACACATAGGGATCCTATTGTCTGTTGTCGTCGTCGTCGTAGTCGTCATCGGTGCCGTCGTCCGGTAGTCCCCCAACTTTAACCTGAAACTTAATGTTGCCTATAACTTTGAAAGTACTTGTCCTATTCACTTCATACTTGGAATATATCATCAGCATGAACAATGCCATCTGTGACGACAAGAATGATAGCTCCAGTTTCAATATTTTTATGCCCCCGCCATGAAATGGCGATGGGCATTAAGAGTTGCTCCTGTCCGTCCGTCCGTCCATCCGTCCTTCCGTCCGTCCGTCCGTCCGTCCGTCTGTCTGATATTCTCGTGAACGCAACTCCTCCTAAACTACTGGTGGGAATTTAATGAAACTTTACCACAATGCTTGGCTTGATATGTAGTTGTGCATGAAGGTGGGTTTTCGCTCTTACATGTTCCGTTCAGAAGTTATGGCCCTTTGATACTTCCATTTACATTAGTTTTAATAGGAATATATCTTGTGAACGCAACTTCTCCTAAACTACTGGTGGGAATTTAATGAAACTTTACCACAATGCTTGGCTTGATATGTAGTTGTGCATGAAGGTGGGGTTTCGCTCTTACATGTTCCATTCAGAAGTTATGGCCCTTTGATACTTCCATTTACATTAGTTTTAATAGGAATATATCTCGTGAACGCAACTCCTCCTACACTACTGGTGGGAATTTAATGAAACTTTACCACAATGCTTGGCTTGATATGTAGTTGTGCATGAAGGTGGGGTTTTGCTCTTACATGTTCCGTTCAGAAGTTATGGCCCTTTGATACTTCCATTTACATTAGTTTTAATAGGAATATATCTTGTGAACGCAACTCCTCCTACACTACTGGTGGGAATTTAATGAAACTTTACCACAATGCTTGGCCTGATATGTTGTTGTGCATAAAGGTGGGGTTTTGCTCTTACATGTTCTGTTCAAAAGTTATGGCCCTTTGATAATTTCATTTACATTAGTTTTATTCTTATATTTTGTGTTAAGCAAAATATGCATTTTGCCCATAACTTTAAAACTACTTGAGATATTGCCTTGAAACTTGAAATATATTTTCACCATCAAAATCTACATCATAACCAACAAGACCCATAACCCTGCTTCCAATATTTTTTCAAATTATGCCCCTTCTTCACTTAAATTTTGTGTTAAGCAAAATATACACTTGGCCCTTAACTTTGTTATGAATGGAGGGATTTCAAAATAACTTGGCACAAATGTTCACCAAGACAAGGTGGTGTGTCGCATACAACACCCATGCCTGTAGGTCCAAGGTCAAGGTCACTGTTACTAAAAATAGAAATTTCTTGCAAAATTGTGTCGGCTCTGTAACTTTGTTAACTGTGTGTCACATACATTCCCAAGCCTGTAGGTCCAAGGTCAAGGTCAATGTTACTAAAAATAGAATTTTCTTCTCCAGGCTGTAACTTTGTTAAGAATGGAGGGATTTCAAAATAACTTGACACAAATGTTCACCATGACAGGGTGGTGTGTCGGCACAAAACCCATGCCTGTAGATCCAAGGTCAAGGTCACTGTTACTAAAAATAGAATTTTCTTGTAATAGGAATATATCTCGTGAACACAACTTGTCCTACACTACTGCTGGGAGCTTTATGAAAAACCCATAGCGGGGGCATCCGTGTCCTTTGGACACATTTCTAGTTTTAGTTATGCCCCTTTCAAATGCAACTTTAACCAGAAACTTAATGTTGCCTATACTTTGAAAGTACTTGTCCTATTCACTTCATACTTGGAATATATCATCAGCATGAACAATGCCATCTGTGACGACAAGAATGATAACTCCAGTTTCAATATTTTTTTTTTAGTTATGCCCCTTTCAAATGGAACTTTAACCTGAAACTTAATGTTGCCTATAACTTTGAAAGTACTTGTCCTATTCACTTCATACTTGGTATATATCATCAGCATCAACAATGCCATCTGTGACGACAAGAATGATAACTCCAGTTTCAATATTTTGGAGTTATTCCCCTTTCAAGTGCAACTTTAACATGAAAATTAATGTTGCCTATAACTTTGAAAGTACTTGTCCTGTTCACTTCATACTTGGAATACATTATCAGCATGATCAACAAGATTGGTAACAAAAAGAATCATAACTCCTGTTTGATTATATTTTGAGTTATGCCCCTTTCAAATGCTACTTTAACATGAAACTTAATATTGCCTTTTACTTTGAAAGTAATTGTCCTATTCACTTGATATTCAAAATAAATCATCTTCATGAACAGCGTCATTATGAAGAACAAGAATGATAACTCCTGCTGGACTATTTTATTAGTTGTGTCCCTTTAATATACAACTTTAACATGAAACTTAATGTTGCCTATAACTTTTAAAGTACATGTCCTATTCACTCTTCGAATATATCATCTTCGTGAACAACAACAACATCGGTTACAACAAGTATCATAACTCCTGTTTGACTTTTTTTTTTCAAATGCAAATTTCACATGAAACTTAATGTTGAGTATAATTTGAAAGTACTTGCCCTATTCATTGAATACTTGGATTGTATCATCAACATGAACAGACTGCCATTAACAACTACAAAAATTATAACTCCTGTTTGAATATTTTATGAGTTATGTCCCTTTCAAATGCAACTTTAACATGAATCTTAGTGTTGCCTGTAAAATGGAAAGTACTTGTTCAAATCACTTAATACTTTGAATAACTCATCTGCACGCACAAAGCAATTTTTGAAGATGATAACTCGGGTTTCAACATTATTATAGTTATTCCCCTTTTAAATGCAATTTAGATGACACGTGTTCTGTGGTGTAGTATTGAAATCAACTTGAATAAAATATTTTTATTATATATGATTAAACGTAGGCCCATATTTCAACCTTTTCCATGCAGGCGACACATGTGTTCCGCGGAACACAACATTCTAGTTGTATTGATGATACACTTAACCCTTTACTTCATAAATACAACTTGCTTTGCATGGGCTAACAGTTTCCAGATCCAGATCTAAATTGTTCACATTTTTAATAATCAGGTTCTTTTCTGAGCAATTTAGTTGCAAGCAGTGCAGATCCTAAACAGATGGCAAGGATGTGCCTGCTGATCTGGATCTACATTGGTCACTCATGCATGTATTTATGGTAGACACAGTTAAATCATATTCAGAAGTGCTGAAGTCATTGACACCTAATGTTTTTTTTTATGATAGACCTCATTTTTTTTTTAGGATGCTCACTTTTCTTTAGTAAAAGGGTTTGTTATGTCAAAGGGTTTTCTGTCCTTTGATTGACATTACATCATACATATAACTAGTACAGAATTTTGACAGCTTTTGAATGATCCGGTGTAAAGTAGGATGTGTCTATAAAATAAGGTACTGGATGTTTGAAACACAAAATTATTGATGCCTTTATTCTGGGGTGTTGGGCCAAGGGCTGAATCTGCTTTAGCCAATATTTTCAGATTATTGTTTGCATAATTTCATTCTTTGAAACAGCAGGGTTTACCCACACCCACAGATCTGTATTCTTCAGTAATATCATCTAGTTTTTCTGACAGTTTTGTTTAGGGTGTTAGACCACGGTGACAGTTTTGCAAGGTGTTAGACCACCCATGGTCTGTTGAGGATTATACACATTTTTCTTGTAGCCATAATTCTTGAAGAATTTTCCTGTACACTTTAAAACATGAATAAATGCCTAAATAATTATGTAGTTGTCACCAGACTCATTGCTGACAGTATAGATCTAAGAAAATAAATAATGCTCTCAAATGATCTGGTAGATATCAGTGATTGTTCCTTTTAACCCTTTCCTCCATATATACATCTTTATTGCGTGGGCAAACAGTTTAAAGCCGTCTGATCAGGATCTAAACTGTTTGCTTTTTTATTCATTTAATAGGTTATTTCTGACAAAAATGTAACCAGTGCAGATATGCAGATGGCACAGATGTGCCAGCTGATCTGGATCTACACTGGTGGCACAAGCGTAAAAATGGGTATATATGGAGGAAAGGGTAAACATGCAGAATTGTATTGATCAAAACATGATCATCATGCAGATATCATAAAACATGTAAGCACTATTGTTCCTGTGCTGGTCATTGAAGAATCTCTTTTGAACCTTTTACTCCATAGATAAGCATTTATCACATGGGTGAACAGTGTAGATCCAGATCAAGGATGTGCTGGCTGATCTTGATCTACACTGTTTGCCCAGGTAATATAGGTGTTCTTACGAAGTGAAGGGTAAAATTAGAATGATAGCAAATTTATGTTTTGTACAGAATATATGGTTTGTACAGTTTGCAGAGATTCTAGCCTAGGTAAGTTTAATGATCTCTCAGACAGGGTTGAAATATCACTGTGTGATATAATGATTCCAGTAACAAGGTTGCTGTGATCTCAAACTTGTCAGCACAAAAATTACAGGAATAATTGGAAATTACTTGCTGAAGGTAGGACAGAGAAACTTGTAATTAATTACATACTCACATATGTAGAATCAGAAATGTTAGACTAAATTATTATTTGTACGGTGTTAAGGACTGTAGGGTTGCTAAAGATTTGTCTGTCATTCCATCTGCATTGTAATGTCTGATCTGTAACTTTGTTATGCACCTTCTTGTAAAAACTATAAAATGCATCAACCTGATATTTTATATATTTTATATACTTATATTTTATATACATGTATAGGAAAATACTCGGAAAAATTTGACACTGTCTAAACATATGATTGTGTTTTTAAAACAGATATATTTTATTAATTTTAATTAATATAAACACATGTTGATTACTGAAAACGTATGGTTGTCAATACATAGATTGCTGTGGATGAAATGTTTGAAGCAGTGCAAGAGTTACTTACCACTTCAGTCATGGTCACAGTTCTCAGACTTCAGTCGTGACCATCTTGTAACAGTTTATCTCTTTACTCAATACTTAACCCTTTCCTCCATAAACACATCTTTATTGCATGGGCTAACAGTGTAGATCCAGATCAGATCAGGATCTGCACTGTTCGCTTTTTGATTTGTTAGGTGATTTCTGACCAAAATGCGACCATTGCAGATCCTGATCAGAGGGCACGGATATGCCAGCTGATCTGGATCTACACTGGTCACACATGCATAAAAATCTGTATATATTATAGGAAAGGCTTATCTGGATCTACACTGGTCACACATGCATAAAAATCCGTATATATTATAGGAAAGGCTTCAGCAATTTATCGCAGGTGCAACCAGCGTAGATCCAGATCAAAGTGCACATCTATTCCATCTGATTAGGATATGAACTGTTAGCATTTTGGTTAGAAAAAACCTAAAGAATCAAAAAGCAAACAGTGTAGATCCTGATTAGATGGCACTGATTTGCTGGCTGAACTGGATCTACACTGTTGGCCCATGTGATAAAGGTGTCTGTACGGAGGGAAGGGTTATCTGAAGGAAAACAATGGCATGCTGCATGCTGCAGACTGTGTGATTGTTGATATTAACCCTTTCCTCCATATATATGCATTTAAGCATGTGCAACCAGTGTAGATCCAGATCACCCGGCACATCCATGCCGTCTGATCAGGATCTGCACTGGTCGCATTTTGGTCAGAAATAACCTAAGGAATCATAAAGCCAACAGTGCAGATCCTGATCAGATGGCATGGATGTGCTGGCTGATCTGGATCTACACTGTTTTCCCATGCATAAAAGATATGTCTATGGAGGAAAGGGTTAATTGTTTCCCAGCATTAGTCCTGTATGCAGTGACAGGTGTAGATCATCAGCTTGTATCTCAGTGATCACCTTGGCATATATCTCTCTAGCATGCTTTGATCAGCATCTACAAAGTTGCTGCTCAAATCAAAATAATCAAAGTGAACAACAACATCGTTGATGGAATGATTCTGTTTATGATGCAGTTTTTCTACAAAGCAATGTTATTACAGTTTTTTCTTAGGGTAATTAGGAAAGATAGAAGGATAGCAAGTCAGGGTTTCTTTTTCAGCATAATTAGAAAGGAAAGAAGGAAGTAAAAAATAAAACAAAGAACTAAATGAATGAATTTGAATCAGACTGACATTCAGGAATTACTTATTTCTGGGCGGAAACCAATTAAGAGTTCATTGGTCTTGATCATGCAGAGTTGTGGATCAGTTGGAAATACTCTAAATGATCCATTTCAAATATTTCGCAGTCAATTAGGTTTGAAATTCAGGAAGCTTGTTGCTGATATACTGCTGGGGACCACACAGTGGTTACATTTCTTGTTCCAAAGATTTACTGTAAGTGTACCGAAAAACCACTTACAATCTTTTTGTACCTTAATTTATTAATTATGATGTTAATTATTTGCAAATTATTATATAAGCAGTGTTAGAAGTACTGGCAAACATTGTTTATTGGTTAGCAAACATATTAATTGGGAAACAGTGAGATTATGTATTAGATTGACGTCAGTGATAACCGAGTTGTGGGATTGTTTATATGCAGAAAAATTGCAAGTGGCTGTCATCATGATTGTGTAAAGTGCTTGCGGTCTTGGAATATTTACTGACAAATCTAATCTGTCAGTTCCAGTTAGAATTGGCAGAACTGATCATATTTCAGATTGACATGTATTGGGATAAAAGCAGAGAGCATTTGCAAATCAGCATTCCATGTTGCTTTTACAGAACTTTTATTGCCAGAAAATCTACACCTGTACACAGTGTAGCCATAGCATAAGATTTGTAGACAAGTTTATATGCCAGAGGGTGGATAGAAAATCAAATTTTTGCTTTTAATTAATGTAGAGTTTGAAGAAAATGTTCGACAAAACATTTATACTAGAAGGATAAAATAATAGTTAAGAAAAGAATTGCAGTAATTATACCAGTGAAAATTAAGAAATTCTGTTTACAAAAAGCATGACAGATGTTGAATCGTTGGTTATTTAAAACGTCAAACTTCATTACATTCATTTAACAGATTATTACGGTAGGTTAGAGTTTATTGGTACGATTATGTAGTTACCCTAATTTCACAGGTGTTTGCCCATGTAATAATAACATAATGATTTGTGGTAATAAAAGTGATTGCTGGAGGCAACTGTATGACCAAAGGATATAGGAGCAAAATATATGTGTGTCATTTCTTATAGTGCTGTGTAATACATAAGGTATTTGGACTTGTTGCATTTATTTGGAAAAGGTAAGTAAGTTATATTTCAAGATATTTAATAGGACACCTGGTAGAAGATTAATGTATAATTAAGTTCTCTGTTGAAAATAACCTTATTTAATTTTATTTATTTTTAGTGCTTTTCAGATGGCAACAATTTGTATTCTTTAAAAGATGTACAAATAAGGAAAATTTTGACTAAAATTTCACAAAAATCTGTATACTGATTAAACATTTAACCCTTTCCTTCATTATGCATTTTATCACGTGCAACCAGTGTAGATCCAGATCAGCTAGCACATCCATATGATCTGACTAGGATCTGCACTGTTTGCTTTTTGGTTGGAAATAACTTATTAGTCAAAAGTTAACAGTGTAGATTTTGATCAGATGGCACAGATTTTTGCTGATTTAAATCTACACTGCTTGCCCATGCAATAAAGGTGTATATATGGAAAAAAAAGTTAAACAAATAATTTCAAGTTTGTTTGTAGTCCTTGTATATAATGTAGAAAAGACATTGTTTTCAGCTTTAAAAATTGCCCGGGTCAGTGTAAGAGATGCATGAAGATATTTCATATATTTTGTTTCTCTAAACTCCTTCCACAAAAGGACAATTGGCTTATGTAAAATAAAGATACATTGATATAATTTATTCTGCAAAGTTTTATTCAACTGCGTTTTGCAGTTATAAAGATTTTGATAATACATGTATTCTTTTTATCGTTGACAGTGCAATGACCACTGTCGTAGGCCCACATTGCATTATGGCACATATAGGAAACTCAGTGGTGTACATTTACTGTCAAGTTGTTGATTATTTATTACAAGAATACTCATGACAGCACTAATTACTTTATGTGTTATTGTCACATTTCATTAAGGTAATTATCAGACAGCCTGATCAGAATGATATATATCTAATTAAGGCCAAAGGAATTAAATGTTTAGTTCTCTTCTCCACAGGCATTAACCCTAAATTATTTTTTTGAAAAAAAAAATTTTTGATCAGTTTATGAGTTGATTTTCCATGTAACACAGTATAAAATTGCTTTATATTGTCAATACCTTATACCAAAATAGATCCAGTAAAACCCCTCATTAACCCTTTCCTGTATAGATACTCATTTTTATGCATGTGCGACCAGTGTAGATCCAGATCAGCCGGCACATCCGTGCCGTTTGATCAGGATCTGCACTGGTCGCATTTTGGTCAGAAATAACCTAATAAATCAAGAAGCGAACAGTTTAGATCCTGATCAGACAGCACGTATGTGCCGGCTGATCTGGATCTAAACTGTTCGCCCTAGCAATAAAGGTGTGTCTGTACAGGAAAGGGTTAATACCACCCCCTCATTAGGACCACCTTGATAATAAGACCTTAATGTCACTATTTTCCTCCTCTGGATGTCCTTGCTGATATATCTTAGCATAATTGAGTTTTCAGTTGTGTGAATTAAGAAATTAATATGTAGTTTAAATTTTGATGTGACAGAAGGAAGTTTATACTGGATAAAAAGTCTTTGTTGACTTAATGATTTAAGGAGCACAAAAGTCATCCAGTGTGGACTATTGCTTTATCTTTTTTATGTAATTTGCATAGAAAATTAATTCAGCATAACTGTAATATTAGCCTTCCATTGAAATTGGACCAGTTCTGTTGTAATACTAACCTTCATTTACTAAAAACAATGACAACAAATATTGTATTACATGTACTAGAAACTTAAGGAAGAATGCATTTAAGATGTATTCTGTCTTGTTTGTACTGTGTTTAATGTTCATTGTTTTGTATAGTATCCATTTATTCATTTATGTATGAGCCATTCCATGAACTACAATAAAACATTTTCTGTGCGGTCCAATCAGAATATAATGGAAAGGGTCAGTTCAGCCCATTTTTGTTATTCTGATAAAGTATAGGTATATCAAAGAGAGCAAGTAATGTTTTCTAGAAAATTAGTTAAAGATGTTATATTGGATTGTGCCTTAATGGTGTGGGTAAACAGTGTAGATCCAAGTCAGCTGGCACATGAATGCCTTCTGATCAGGATTTGCACCGCGCCCTTCAAGATTCATGGGGTAATTTCTGACTTAAAAGGGAACAGTGCAGACCCCGATATGGATCTTCAATTGTCACCCATGTGATAAATTTTTAGGCGTATATGTGGAGTAAAGGCTTAAAGGAAAAAAAAAAATTTTTACAACACGAACATCTTCAAGACTGATAATAGTGAACCTAAATAGTTCTACCTGCTTCCTGAATCATATTATCTGTACCGGAGAATAATTAGTAAATCACCTATCAGATATATAAACATACATTCCTGATTGATTTAGAGTGAGGAATGTTTCCTATTTACTGAGATACTGCATTAAGCTTGAGTACACAATGTTAACTACTGTTGACACATCTGGTCATTCCCTGGGGATAAGTGCTTCAAACTTGCCACTTAAAGCAGATTTACAGACTACCTTTGTTTACATTACTGATAAGCCATTGCCCATTTGTCAGCTAATTCCTGCAATCATATATTTCAGAAGTATGCTATTGTTGGTGGCTTGGGTGGTAAATTTTGTTGATTTGATCTGAGTATTTTGATGTGCTGTCTCTCTGAACCTCTGAGAAAAGAAAACAAAATGGTTTTTACAGTTACCATGTTTAATTATGTAATGTGTTTGATTATGTGCGCTTAACCCGTTCCTCCATATATATGCATTTTTACGCATGTGCGACCAGTGTAGATCCAGATCAGCCAGCACATCCGTGCTGTCTGATCAGGATCTGCACTGGTCCCATTTTGGTCAGAAATAACCTAATGAATCAAATAGCGAACAGTGCAAATCCTGATCAGACGGCACGGATGTGCGGGATGATCTGGATCTACACTGTTCGCCCACTCAATTAAGTCATAGTATTCATATAGTAATGAAGATTGATAGTAAGGGGGTAATTCTTTGCAAATGTAACTAATAATGATAACCTGGTTTTGCATCCATTTTAAGAAACTCCAGAAAAAAACGTTTTAATTTAACAACAACTTAGCAACAACACACCTTTATTTAAACTTATTATTTATATGACTTTGGCAACATAAAAAAGGAAAAGCTTGTACACTTGTGCAATACAATAATGGGTAAGATCAACAGTGTACAAGCTGAGATTTGGAATAAGCTTTTTGATTCATTAGGTTATTTCTGACCAAAATGCAACCAGTGAAGATCCAGATCAGATGGCATGGATGTGCCTGCTGATCTGGATGTACACTGGTCGCACACGCATAAAAATGTGTATTTATGGAGGAAAGCGTTAAATATTAAAAGTAGGATTACAACATAATTCATTTTCTGTTTGTAATATAGCTCTATGCATTTTTAGTACCGAATTTGTTACTGTTTTCATTCAGCATTTAATAATTTTTTTAATCATTTTCTATAATATGTTACAGTTTGAACATTCATAGAAAATAAAAAAATAGTGATTTTTTAAATACAGAGATTTCTTATTTAACTTATTTATTCTTTGGAGATCAATTGATTTTAACAAAACTACAGTGTCACTTGATTATATTAAACACTCAAAGTGTCAAAATTGTCACAATTGGCTACTTGACATATTTTCTCAATCCAGATGTAAATATTTTTGTTTGATCAAGACTTTTTGATCTTGAAAGACTCCGTATAGTAAAATCTGTATAATTTACATAAACACAAACGCCCAAATTACACGCCTACTTGATTATAAGTGCAGTGTGTGACACAACATAACAATAAAATTCCATATCTTGACCCATCTTGACCACAGGAATTAAGTAGCTTGATTTGTCCATAATAATGGTCAATTGGTCAGTTTTTGTCAAATGACCAGTAGCCGTTAATTTTATTGTAGAGTGTTGTAAACTGGCAACTGCCTTAATTTTTGAAGACAGTATTAACCCTTTCCTTGATATATACGCATTTTTACGCATGTGCGACCTGTGTAGATCCAGATCAGCCGGCACATCCATGCCATCAGATCAGGATCTGCACTGGTCGCATTTTCTTCAAAAATAACCTAATGAATATAAAACGAACAGCTTAGATCCTGATCAGACGGCACGGATGTGCCGGCTGATCTGGATCTAAACTGTTTGCCCTAGCAATAAAGGTGTATCTGTACAGGAAAGGATTAAAACCGAAAATAGCAGGTAATTTATTAGCTCTTAGTGAAATATAATTGTGATCATTATCTATCTAAATTGCATCTGTCTGGCCTTCACTGAGTGATACTGGGAAAATGTTTTAAATGACAACTTGTACCTAATCTTTGAATCTTGGTCATTTGGGCTCAAGAAGCAATAATGCCATTAGGCCACTTCTTTTATATAAAATGGTTTACAAAACCGGCGGACCCATTTTTTCAAGAAATCGAAAAAAAATAAAATCGAAATCGACGATTTTTTTTCATTAATAATTTCCGGCCCTATGGAAACGAGTCAAAAACTATCGAAACAAATCCCATTTTGCTTGTTTTTAACGCGCCCTCGAAATAGGTAGACGGGTTTTATGTCTCAGAGATACTCCACGAAATCGGGTATCGGCTATAAGAATATATCGTCAAATGGGGTACGATTTTCAAACACAAAACCATTTCCTATACAAGCAATGTAAATTTTATCTATCATTTGTATCGGACAAGAGAATATATCGCCAAATCGAATAGAAAATTTGCAAATTGTCTTGCCAAAACTTTCATCGCCTGTTTACAGGAACGACACCGGATGAACCGTTTATCGTCCGTATCAAAGCTTATGTCACATTTAATATTTGTCTATTGTCAGCTGATAATCCAATTAAATTTTCTCGGCAGCGATGAACAAGAACAGTGAAGCCTCCGGGCAAACAAACTGTAACCTGTCATAATTTTTAAACAGATTACTCAATCAGGCGTTACAAAAAACACAGCAACCTAGGCCTATCGAGACGTAATTGGTACATGTACTTACAATAATCCACGTTCAAATTCCATTGTCTCTTTTTAATTATCACATAATCCGCACAATTCAAAACCAAACAAAAAATAATTTTCTCAAACATGTTTTACAATCACTCATAGATTTATGTACATTTCTTTGATCCGCCTTCCATGTTAATTTTATACGGAGACAGAATTTGATTGACAGTCAGTATTGAGTTAAACGTTGATACCAACCGTCTTTGAAATGCAACTTAAAAGGGATTTGTCGGCTCGTATCAAGACTGTGTTGTTTTATCGGCACTGCTTTGAAATCGTTTGATCTACAAGAAGTGTGTACGTGACATTCGACATTTTTTAGCTGGGTAAAATTGGTTGATGATGCAATAATTCTGAAATATGATACTTGAGATAAAATTGGGACGTAATTTATTTTGGAATATGTTCGCATTGGTTAGTGTTTTAATACTTATTTTACATTCACGTTGTAAATGTCGCGGTGTCATAATTTAATTTGAAACTTTTATTTTGTAGCAGAGCGTGACAGAAGGGTCTGTTAATCCATTAATAAAAATATAAATAATGCATATTTGTCACGAGTATTGCCCAGAACACGATCTATCTGACCTCCCTTGTCAACAAATATATGCAGATTCAATGATAATCATTACCAGACTTTCAGTTTTGTTTCTGTAGATTTAAATTGTTTTGACTGTTATATAGTAGTTAATGCTGTCAGACTAATATTAAGACTTGATGTGGAAATTTTTTTTTATTTTTTTTTCGACCGCCTTACGGACACTTTGACCAAAAATTTTTGTAAACCATAAAATAAAAAAGGAGTGGCCTTAGTGGGTGAATGTTTGTAAGTGCTGTATTTTTTTGGGATGTAGATGGAAGTTGATTAGTTGTAATTTACTGAGACATAGCTTTCAGAAAAATATTGTGCTCTAAATCCACCCAAAACAGTTTGTCTGCTAGTGAGCCATAACACAGTGAATGCCAAGTTGGACTGCTAGTGAGACATTACACAGTGAATGTAAAGTTGGCCTATTAGTGAGAAATAAAATAGTGTATGCTTGGTTGGTTTACTAGTGAGCCATAATACAGTGAATGCCAAGTTGGTCTGCTAGTGAGCCATAACAGAGTGAATGCCAAGGTCTGCTAGTGAGCCATAACAGAGTGAATGCCAAGTTGGACTGCTAATGAGCCGTAACAGAGTGAATGTCAAAGTGGTCTGTTAGTGAGCCATAACAGAGTGAATGTCAAGTGAGCCATAACAGAGTGAATGTCAAGTTTGTCTGCTAGTGAGCCATAACAGAGTGAATGTCAAGTTGGTCTGTTAGTGAGCCATAACAGAGTGAATGTCAAAGTGGTCTGTTAGTGAGCCATAACAGAGTGAATGTCAAGTGAGCCATAACAGAGTGAATGTCAAGTTGGTCTGCTAGTGAGCCATAACACAGTGAATATAGTGTTGGTATACAAGTGAGCCCTAGCACAATAAATGCCACTAAGCTATTACACAATGAATCCAGTAAAACCAAAGCATTTTCAGGGTCTTTTTGTGCTTCTTAATTGAAAACTTGTTTTATTGAAAAAAAATGTATTTTTAGTGTACACAAGTTTTATTGAACTATGTTTTTATTTTGTAAAAAGTTATATAAAGTGTTGATTCATAATTATGTAGAATGAATATGTTCTTTTCAGCTGAATTAGACATATTGTAATATGACATTGGCTATTTGAGAGATCTGTGACAAAAATGCCTGGTTGTACAGTAGTTGTTAGTGTATCATTGTTACGTGAGATCATAGGTCACATTCACTGTATTCTGTTCACAGTCTACTGTGACATCTTCATTTCCATTGTAAAGACTTTTATAATCAACGGGATGTGAGCAAGTTAGGCTATGACGTAATGTTATTGTTAACATCTTATTTAAATTTTATCAAATGCATAAATTCTTCCAAAACTAAGGTCAGTAAAATGTGTTTATTCTTATAAAAGGACATGAGTGTGTAAATCTGAATTAAAGAGGGAAATTTAACATAGAGGTATTTCACCCTTTACTCCATTGATACAATATATATATTGCATGAGTGAACAGTGTAGATCCAGACCACACCTATATTGCATGAGTGAACAGTGTAGATCCAGATCACACCTATATTGCATGAGTGAACAGTGTAGATCCAGATCAGCTGGAAAACTCCTGCCATCCTGATTTATTAGGTTATTTCTGACCAAAATGCAAACAGTGTAGATCCTGGTTAGACAACACACATGTGCCAGTCAATCTGGATTTACACTGTTTGCACATGCAATAAAAGGCGTATATATGGATTAATGGTGTTAAATTTAAATGATAGCACTGGGTTTAATGTTAATAGCTACTAGGATATTGGTAATTATGTATAATTTACCGTAAAGTAAACAGACATATTGTTTTCGGCATTGATATGGTTGTGAGATAATGAATGACTGCATCAGTGATGTGTGCCTGACAATAGGCTTCATTGATCTAACTATGATGGTTATACCATTACAAGTGGATATATAACTGCTGATTGTGAGATTTAAAGCTGCCCGTTCACAGTTAACCCTTTCCTCTATAAATACGCATTTTTATACATGTGCGACCAGTGTAGATCCAGATCAGCCGGCACATCCCTGCCGTCTGATCAGGATCTGCACTGGTCACATTTTGGTCAGAAATGTGCCGGCTGATCTGGATCTAAACTGTTTGCCATGCAAAAAGGGTGTATCTACGGAGGAAATGGTTAACGGGGAAATATTGTAGCGTCTCATTTGTGGTAAATATGAATTGTACTTTTATACAATGCCAATATAGGACTGAAGAGAAGCAGATTTCATCAACATTTTGGACTGATAATTACATTTTAGGATCTGTTGTGAGTGTATTTTACTGCGTGAGTAATGCTTAAATGACTTGAAATATACTCAGTCGTATGTTGATTGTCTAAGAACACTACATCCCTCTTACTTTGTTAACAGGTCGTCTTCAGTTATGATAAACTGATATTTTGAAAACAATATTTTCATCAACATAGACTTTTTGGATTTATCATTTTGGACAGACTGGATATATGAGGTGCTCACTGTAAAATGTTAATTCCAGTTCAGATGTGGAATGAATATGATGTGGATGTGACATTTTAATTGCTCAGGAGTGAACTGGAATAAACTGTACACTGTCACTAGCACACCTTGTTCCTTGAAAATTGTTGATAATTCTCTGTGAAAATACTGAAATGGACATTGATTATTTAATAAGGTTTGTACCGGTACTTAAAATGTCTATCCAATTTCTTTGGTATGAAAGGAGCAAAACATAATAATAAATCTAAA
This sequence comes from Corbicula japonica, assembly GCA_038501625.1. Taxonomy (NCBI): domain Eukaryota; kingdom Metazoa; phylum Mollusca; class Bivalvia; order Venerida; family Cyrenidae; genus Corbicula; species Corbicula japonica. Next base: position 1,747,726 of record JAZAYU010000094.1, on the reverse strand, counting down.
ATTATTTGTATTTTAAATTCAGTTTGGCAGAAAGATTATAAGTTGTAGATACAGAAAAACTGTCAAAATATGTTAAGTTAAATGCTTAAAAGTGACATTTTTAAAAGCTCAGTGAAAATGTGGAAGACGTATATCTTCATTTTAAATACGGTTGCCAGTGTAAATGAATATAATTCTGCAGTCTACAGTGATGCCAATCACAATTCTGCAAGTTACACGAATGCTTGCATAAGGCAGCAGGTTTTTTGATAAGACAGTAAATTGTTGTCTCAACATTGTTTATGAATTGTTGTGTATTGTCAGCAGAAATGCTTTTCAATGGGAATTACTTTTAATTTCAAAAATTCAACTCCAAAGAAAAAAAAGATTTAATAGTAAATACAAGGGGACTATTTTTACCCTTTACTCCAAAATTTTATATATGCATTTTAATGCATGTGCAACAGATTAGAGATTTTAACAGTGTTTAACACGTGTGGCAGATCTGTTACATCTGATTTCAATCTGCACTGGTCGAATCTTGGTCAGAAATAACCTAATGAATCTAAAAGCAAACAGTGTAGATCCTGATCAGATGTCATGGATGTGCTGACCAATATGGATTTACACTGTTTGCCTATGCAATAAAGGGATACACACACCTTTATTGCATGGACGAACAGTTAAGATTCAGATCAGCCAGCACATCTGTGCCGCCTGATCATAATCTAAACTGTTCACTTTTTGATTTGTTAGGTTATTTCTGACCTAAATGCGCCTTCTGATCTGAATCTACACTGGTCGCACATCCGTAAAAAGGTGTATATATGGAGGAAAGTGTATCTATTGGGTCTAGCTTTATAGAAAAAATGTGATGGACATGGTAGAGGGGAATGATTCACCGTTGAAAAATGTTGATACAACACATGAGAACCTCAGACATGTAGATGATAGATGAAACAGCCAGATACTGTTGCTGTTTTAAGAAACTTCTGAGATTACTGGAGATGATAGCAGTTTTATCCCAGAGACTTTCTCTTCAGAAATCAGCAAGCACCAGCGGTGTTCTGGTGATCCACAGGCTAAAGTCTCAATCTCTTGGAATAATCACAGTTGTTTTCCCCATGTTTTAAGCCTTTGTGGTACACAATACTAAATACCGTCATTGTCTGAATATAAGCCGCACTTTTTTCCCAGAATTCGGCGGTAAAAAGTTGGGGGTGCAGCTAATACACAGGTTTGGCTGCTTATAAATACATTATAAGCAATTTTGATCTTTTCCATCAGGTTTGGGGGCGGTGCGGCTTATACATAAGTGCGGCTTATATTCGAACAATGACAGTAAGTGGTTATAGTTAACCATTTACTTCATATAAATGGGTTTCATCACTTATTCAAACAGTGTAGATCCAGATCAGTTGGCACATCCGTGCAGGCTGATCAGGATCTAAACTGTTTGCTTCATGGTCAGACATGTCTTAATGGATCAAAAAGTGAACAGTGTAGATCCAGATCAGATGGCACAGATGTAGATGCAAATCATATGGCACATTATATATTATGTGACATCTGATCTGGATCTACACTGTTCTACTACAGATAACAACCATATCCCGTGGGGTAAAGGGTTAAACACCGAGTACAACTTAATGAAGTTTATCTTTATCTTTGAATTCAAGCGTTTCATGTAGAATGCCATGCAACATGCACCTTGACAAATTTATTACCAGCAGTTGGTCGTGTAAACTGGTAAACCCTTCAGTGGTATCTAGCCTGCCACTGTTAGACTTTTAATGTGAAAGGTATTTTATCACAATTTAATGTCGATTTTATCTAATTTATAATGATCATGCTACTGTATGCAAAACTGTTAAAACTGCACTGGGAAACAGAAGAACTTGTTCATTTTAAGTTGCATGCCAAGTAGAAATCAGTATTTATTTTGTGTTTATAAATTGAAGAAAAAAATCTGTTAAAGTAATTGAGTAAATTGGAATAACTATTACATGTGGTTTTGGTAAGTTATTTCTTGCTTAGAGTAAATAGAATATACCATACTTAAACCCATCAAATTAATTTAATTTAAATTTTGAGCCAGTCAGTTCATTGCTTTAAAGCAGAAATTTCTTGGTTGAAAAGCTAACAGTATAGTCCTTTATTCCATATAAAGTGAAGATCCAGATCACTGAGATCAGGTGTAGTGTAGATCCAGATCAGGTGTAGTGTAGATCCAGATCAGGCGGATAGTGTAGATCCGGATCAGGTGACACATTTGTGCTATTCAATTAGGATCATCTGTGCCTTCTTATCAGAATCTACGCTGTTTGCTTTTTTATATGTCAGGTTTTTACTAACCATGATGTGACCAGAATAGATCCAGATCAGGTGTCACGGATATGCAAGCTGATTGGAGCTACCCTGGTCACACATGTGATAAAACCTGTATATATGGAGGAAAGGGATGATTAGTCACTGATGAGACTGGAAAGATTCATAGGTGGATCTGGATCTGTTTTGGTCTACTGTGTTTGTTAAAAATTAAAGTTTCATTTGCTATTATTTTGGTGAATCAGGACACTACAAAAAGTGCTGCCTTATTAGGGTCTACATTAATTCCTAGTCTTTCCAAAATTTCTGAAAAACTAAATTCCAAATTAAAAGAGATTTGTGTCTATCATCAAAGAAGTTGAAACATAAATAATGTTGAATAGACAGTTATAAAACTGTTAGACAAAAAAGTAGATAAGTTATTTCATTCTAATCAAAATTTAGATAAGACAAGGTTGAATTAGTAAACTTCTAAAGATATGTCCTTGATGTTTAAAAAAAGACCTGTGCCCAAGTTCATAAAACTAAATCTGGAGATCAGTCTCAAATCTCAAGGATCTGATTGGCTGAAATGGCGACCAGTTGGATCCTTGAGATTTGAGACTGATCTCAAATCTTAGTTTTATGATCTTGGGTCCTGAAATTTATCATTTTGTGAGCTGCTGTTTGGCAATGATAGAATAAATTGATGAGATAAATTTTGTGAGAGCTGGCCCTAAGATTATGAAACTGAGAATGGAGACCAGTTTAAACTCTTGTGCATCTTATTGGCTGAAATGGAGACAAATCTCCATTTCAACCTGAATCAGATGCTTGAGATTCACCATTTGAGCCAATCATATGCTACAGATTTTAGACTAGGCCTCCAATCGCTGTTTTATAATCTTCAGCCCAGTTTTGTTGAAAGTTTGAGAGATAATTCTCTTTGCTTCTCAGATCTCACACTCTTGAATGGACGTCTGGCTCTTTAATCCTCTTTTATTATTTTCAAGAATGATTTGTTATGTTTTCAGCTATCCAGTCGCTAGATTGCCTGAATGACCAGATTGTACAGTTCATATTCCACCAGGACGTGCACACGGTAGATGTCACTGATCATGACAAGGACCTTGGACCGAAGGAGCAAGAAACTCTTCACTCGTCCATGGTTTTGATTCGTCGACTTCTTCACGACGCTCAAGCAAAATTCCGAAAAATGGTGGAAGACAACAAGCAGTTGGCAGCCAAGATTGATGGTTCAATCAGTGCAGCCAATCAAGAAGTGAGCGCACTACGTGCTGAGCTAGAAGACACGAACAAAAGACTGACTCAGCTTAGTGAAAATGATACACCGAAAATAGAAAACGACATCAATATGGTGGACAGGGAAACTCAATGTAAGTCATTGTTTTCTCTAATGGAAAACTTAACCCTTTACTCCATGGATACATGTTAACCCTTTCCTGGATATATACGCATTTTTACGCATGTGCGACCAGTGTAGATCCAGATCAGCAAGCACATCCGTGCCGTCTGATCAGGATCTGCACTGGTCGCATTTTGGTCAGAAATAACCTAATGAATCAAAAAGCGAACAGTTTAGATCCTGATCAGACGGCACGGATGTGCCTGCTGATCTGGATCTAAACTGTTCGCCCTAGCAATAAAGGTGTTTCTGTACAGGAAAGGGTTAACATGTTATATCCAATGTGTGACCAGTTTAGATCCAGATCAACCTGCTTGTCCTTACACTCTTATCTTGATCTATAATGTTTGCTATAGAGTTATATGGTTATACAACAGATGTGCTGGCTGATCTGGACCAACACTGGTCACATATGTGGTGTAAGCATGTATGTCCATGCCATGCCATCTGATCAGGATCTAAGCTGTTTGCTTCTTGGTCAGAAATAACCTAAGTAATAAAAAACCAGACAGTATAGATCCTGGTCAGATGGCATGTATGGGTGGATAACATCAGTATTTTGTGAAGTAAACAGTTAACTTACAGACATTTTTTCTTTATTTTATTTTAAATTGCTATTCTAGGCGAGTAACAACTGCAAAATGAAGGTGCATTGTTATACATGCTGCAGATTGTATACCACATTAATTTCCCTGCATAATATTTATTCATCTTATGATTTATGGCATTTATGCAATATTCTTTAGAATTTAGGATGTAGAATTTGGCACTGAATGCTGTTATTATAGGTTTTAATGTTTATTGGGAGAGCTTGAAATATTCATAACTTGATATGATAACCACCTGCTGAAATGTTTTCCTGCAAAGGTTCAACCTTCTCAGATTCCTGTGCCGGTTTCCTGCTTTTCTGCACAATTGAATATATAGGTTATGTTCTGATAGGAAAAAAATAATTCTTTGATTCTGATGTGGAATTGAAGTATTCTAAACTTGTTTTGTACATTTTGCTTAATACCGTCATTGTTTGAATATAAGCCGCACTTTTTTTCACAGAATTCGTCGGTAAAATGTTGGGGGTGCGGCTAATACACAGGTTTGGCTGCTTATTCACTTCGTTAAGCCATTTTCATCCGTTCCATCAGGTTTGGGGGGTGGTGCGGCTTATACATGAGTGCGGCTTATATTCGAACAATGACAGTAGTTGTGTTCTGCAGTATGAATTTTAGTTTACTGCAGAAACAAATTGCTTAGTTCCTTAAGTTCTTTATAACATTAGCAAATAGTGTTGATCCAGATCAGCATGCACACAAATTGATCATATTGCAAAAATCCCTTAACCCTTTACTCTCTGTGATTTGGTTTTTATCCATGGGCTAACAGTGTAGATCCAAATCAGTCTGCTCATCAGTGCCATCTGATCAGGATCTACATTGTTTGCTTTTTGATTCATTAGGTTATTTTTACCAAGAAGTGAACAATGTAGATCTTGAAACAACTGCATAGATTTGCAAGATAAACTCTGTTTGCCCATGGATAACAGTTAAATCCTACAAGGGTAAAGAGTTAACCACATAGATACATAGATTTATAAGCACATTCTTCCAGTGTAGACCCCAAAATCTTTACATCAGCAGTGTGAGTCAGAACATTGTTGCGTCTTAAAAACCCTGCTGTGGAGCGAGATTCAAAAACAGCAGGTGGATTGCAGAAATTATATCGGTTCTAGGGTGAACCCTTTACACCAGTATACACTGGGATCCACAGGATTAATTCCATGGAGCAAAGGGTTTAAAAATGTTAATTACTTAATTATCCATGGCAAATCATTTTTCAGATAATTCTCGACAAAAAGCAGATGAAGAAAATGAGCTGAAACGACTGAAGGAGGAAAATCAGCGGCTGGAGGGGACAGTACGATCCCTGACACGTGACATCAGCGAGCTACGTAACCTCAAGGTTGTCAACAGTGACCATCCTAGCTACGGAGAACTCAAACTGGACCTCATCCAAACCAAACAGGATCTCAATCGGGCCAAAGAAGCACTGGGAGGTAGGTGGTAAAGAGATGAAAAACAAACTTTAAAGCCACGACAATCACAAATATAAAAATATTGCAGGGCTCGGTTTGATTAACCCTTTCCTCCATTATATACGCATTTTTATGCATGTGCGACCAGTGTAGATCCAGATCAGTCGGCACATCCGTGCTGTCTGATCAGGATCTGCACTGATTGCATTTTGGTCAGAAATAGCCAACAGTGCAGATCCTGATCAGACAGCCTGGATGTGCAGGCTGATCGGGATCTACACTGTTTGCCCACACAAGGTGTGTCTATGGAGGAAAGGGTTGAGCTTATTCATGGGCAGTAATGAAATGCATATTACAGCCCATGTTTCCTAACCCTTGGGTTGAGTGCAACAAAATATTTAAACAAATAGATGTATTGTGCCCAACAGCCTTCAAGGGGTGTAATTGAACACAGCACTGATAAGGAAGACTTGATACGCCTCAAAAACAATCCGTCCAAGAAATTGGTATCAAGTAACAAATCTGCTGAAGGTTTTAGAAGAGTGCTTAGAGTTTTTTTAACCAAGCAACAGTTTGTTCATGAGTAATGTTGCTTATGTTATTACTTAGATTTGCTCTTTTTAAAATACATGTTTTATGATTATATCTGCTGAGGTGTGGAAAGCTCTTCTGTAGATTGCAATTACTATACTATTATCATAGAAAATTGGAGAGGCATTTCACTTAATAAAAAAATTCATTATTAAGATTTTGGTTGCCTGAACAGGCTGAAGATTATAAAACTGAGATTTGAAACCAGTCTCAAATCTCAAGCATCTGATTGGCTGAAATGGCAACCTGTCGCCATTTCACTAAATCAGATGCTTGAGATTTGAGATAGATTTCTAGTCTCAGTTCTATAATCTTGAGGCCAGGTGACATTGTTTGACATTGTTATTCCAAGGGAAGCAATTCAAACAGTAATCTTATTGGGTTGAGCAGTTGTCTTATTATTAATACAGCTATGATAAAATTTGATGGTTTGATGGCTCATTAAAACTTTAGTGATAATAACAAAGTAAAAATTTTCTTTAAACCAAAATAAAATTGTCTGGGTTTTGAGGTCCAGAAATTGTGTTTGGGAACATATGGTAATTTAATGTCCTCGTCACTTTCTTTGGGTGAAATAGATGTGATTCATGTAAACTTGAAGTCTACCGTATATGTTTTTCATTTGCAAATCACAATAAAAGTTAAATATTGCTGCCTAAAAAGGGGCTTCGAGCAACCCCACTGACCACCCACTGGATCTGCTCCAGCAAAAAGTGTTTTCTGATTAATGTGGGTAGCAGAAATGTTGAGGGATTTAAACATTTCAAATAGATTTAATTAATTTAGTACATTGGTTAATATGAAATGAACCCTTTATACATGTATAACATTGTTTGCAGCTTTGAAGGCTGACAGAAAGAGGCTGAAGGGAGAGAAGTTAGAGTTACTGAACCAGATGAAGCAGTTATATGGTACACTAGAGGACAAGGAGGCAGAGTTACGGGACTTCATTCGCAATTATGAGCAACGAATGAGAGAAAGTGATGAAACCATCAAGCAGGTCAGTCAGTTTTCTTTAACCAATTCCTCCATATATAAGCATTTTTATGCATGTGCAACCAGTGTAGATCCAGATCAGCTGGAACATCCGTGCTGTCTGATCAGGATCTGCACTGGTCGCATTTTGGTCAGAAATAACCTAATGAATAAAAAAGCGAACAGTTAAGATCCTGATCAGACGGCTCGGACATGGATCTAAACTGTTTGCCCACGCAATAAAGGTGTATATATGAAGGAAAGGGTTAACTCTTTTATTTATAGCAAGCATTTGTTTTATTGTGATTTCTCCCATTTCATATACCTAATTGTGACCCCTTGATAGAAGGTTAACACACAGGATGTTATTGTCCTGCAGCGACATACTGAGGCCGCCAAATTTGATATGTAACTTAATGTTGGGTATCACTTTAGAGTACTTGTTCTTATTCACTTAATACTAAGAATATATCATCTGCATTAACAAAGCCTTCTGTCATATAAAGAATAACAGGTTACTGTCTTTTGATAACAGGTGATATTAGACAAGGCCAGTATGGTCGTAGGAAGGGCGAGGCTCTTTTACTCGGTTATCATTTGCCTCTCCTACAACCATTTCGGCCTTGTCCAATATCACCTGTTATCAAAAGACAGTAACATGTTATTCTTTATTTATTAACATTTAAAGTTACAGCTAAATATATACTTTTGCTAAAATTGTAAACAAAATTAGCAAATTTTGGAAGTCCAGAGGGGAATATTCAATCACCTGCACTTGTATTTATGGCTGATACATCAACCCTTTCCTCCATAGTTTCCTCCATAGATACACCTTTATTGCGTTGGCGAACAGTGTAGATCCAGATCAGCTGGCACATCCGTGCCGTCTGATCATGATCTGCACTGTTCGCTTTTTCATTCATAAGCTTACTTCTGACCAAAATGCAACAAGTGCAGATCCTGATCAGACAGCACAGAAAAAAGGTGTATATATATGGAGGAAAGGGTTAATATGGACTTACATCAGCAGCTAGCAACGAACTGTCAAATCAAATCTAAGTAAATTTCTTTGCAGTACCATTAACTTTTTTTATCTTTCATGACAGCTGTGTGTGGAGAAGGACCAGTGTGATCGTGAGAAATGGGAGATAATCCAGAAAGCACGACATGCAGCGGAGCAGGCGGTGTTCCTGCAGACACAATCAGAGGACAGGGAGCAGCATATTCAGAAACTGGAGATGGAACTCAATGAGGTAAACACTATTTCACTGGTTAGAAAAAACAGTGGTATTTGAACTTCTGCTTGTGGTTTTGCTGGACTGGATGATTATTGAAGGTTGATCAGTATTCTTTCAAATATTTATATGCTTGCAGTGTAAATGTTTTTAGCATAGGTGAACTTTGTAGATCCAGATCTACTGGCACATTTTTGCCATCTGATCAAGATCTACACTGTTTGCTTTAGATTCATTAAGTAATTTCAACTTGAAGTAAACAGTGCAGATCCAGATTAGATGGCACAGGTGAACCAGCTGATCTGGATCTACAATAGTCACATGAGAAACCAGTATATGTGAGGGAAAGGGTTAAATAGTGGTTCTGTGTTTAATCTTTGAAGATTTGTTGTGAAAGCGTCTAAGCCTTCTGTGGCTGTAAAGAAATAATTCAATATCAAATTCCAGTTAATTTATGATACACACAATAAATGAGAAAATATTTTTTATAAAAATATTGTCATGGTAACTATCTGCAGTTACGAGAGCAGATTGCACACAGTGGACTGTACACCCTGGACCTGCCCAGTACCCCAAAGAGCCTGGACTGTAACACACCAACCAGTGATGAACTGCCTCCATATGACACACCCCCACCATCAGCACATGACAGCTCCAAGGAGGACTGTTTCCATGGTAACATAACCCTTTCCTCCATAGACACACATTGATTGCGTGGGCAAACATTGTAGATCCAGATCAGCCGGCACATAAATGACGTCTGATCAGGATCTGCACTGTTCGCTTTTTGATTTGTCAGGTTATTTCTGACCAAAATGCGACCAATGCAGATCCTAAAAGCCAACAGCGTAGAGCCTGATTAGAAGGCTGATCTGAATCTACACCGTTCAATTTCACTAGAGTCTCAAGTTCACTTTTTACTTAAATAGATAGGTGTTGAGTTGAATTGAAGATAATGAAAATGTTTCGGTACTTTTTGTGATAGGTACCTGTAGTTGTATTTTTATTTTTTGAAAAATGTTGATGAACATTATGCAAATATTAGTTAATTTATTTTTGTTGATGTACTTCAGTCCCTACAAGTACACCAAAAATGTCTAACAAGAATGGCAGGAACAACTCTGTGTACTCGCCACTAAACCGTTACCTAGAGAACAACAACGACATCACAAGTGACAAGACAGAGGAGGCCCTTGATACGTCCTTGGAGAATCGCAAGAAGAAGAGAATCAGTCTGGGTTCCATCTCCAAGGTGTTCTCACGGGGAAAAACACGGCGATCTCTTGCCATGTCAAATGAGACAGAAACTGATGGTAAAATCTTTCTCATGTACTAGTCATTTATAAACTTAGTTACCGGTATATGAAAATGCAGACTTTACCATGGTTTTAAATAGTTCTTCAAATGATTTTACATGAAGACAAATTCTAGAACTAAGAATTACTGTTTTGACCCACACTGGTCACACTGTCTCTGGGTTAAACACGACACAACTGAAACCGTGGACCCCTATGACATTAGACTAAACCTAATATTACAAAGGCTGGTTCAATCCAGAGGAGTCAGATAAACATTTCCTATATATATATACGCATTTTTATACATGTGTGACCAGTGTAGATCCAGATCAGCCAGCACATCTGTGCCGTCTGATCAGGATCTGCACTGGTCACATTTTGGTAAGAAATAGCTTAATGAATCAAAAAGTGAACAGTTAAGATCCTGATCAGACAGCATGGATGTGCCAGCTGATCTGGATCTAAACTGTTTGCCCTCGCAAATAAAGATGTGTCTATGGAGGAAAGGGATAAACCTCAGCATTACAAGTACAGGTTTGATCTTATGGAGTTGGAGAATGCTTGTGTTACGACTGGATAATTTATGCAAACAGTGTCAAGTGTTTGTCTCTCGCCTGTGTGTCAGGTGTATGACTGTAAGATGAAATCTGTCTATGTGTACTGCTTAGAAAACATGGAATAGCTAAAGGGTCTTAACCCTTTCCTCCATATATACTCTTTTGCGCATGTGCGACCAGTGTAGATCCAGATGAGCCGGCACATCTGTGCCATCTGATCAGGATCTGCACTGGTCGCATTTTGGTCAGAAATAACCTAATAAAACAAAAGCAAACAGTGCAGATCCTGATCAGATGGCACAGATGTGCCGGCTGATCTGGATCTACACTGTTCGCCCATGCATTTAAGGTGTGTCTATGGAGGAAAGGGTCAAAGTAACTGAAACTTCCCAGAAAAACAGGTCTGCAACATGCAAAAAAAAAGCTTTTGACCATTTAGGAAAAGGAGTTTTTATTTAGTTGAAATAACCACCATTTACACATTTCAGAACTACCTGCAAATACACGAATCACACTTCTTAATCCGGAGAACTATCAAGAGAAGCTAAAAATAGTGGACCAGTTGAAATCCAGTCACATGTCATCATGGAAGGCCAATCAGGTGCTAGCTTGGCTTGAGATTGTGCTCAACATGCCCATGTATGGGAAGCGTTGTGCCACAAATATCAAGAGTGGAAAGGTAACACTGAAATCAGGAGTGTGAAGTATTTGATATGCATTATTTGACGTGTCAGTACAGTTTGCTAGTGAAAGGTTAAAACAGCAGACTGTATGTTTCTGTATTCAAACCAAAGAGTCGCTGAAATAGGTGCCTTGTTACTAACGATTAGCCTGTCGCAATTTTCCATTGTCAAAAACACACCCTTTGTTCTGTAATTACTCTCTTTTCCTGTCATATGGGTTCATGATGATGCAAATTTTTCGCAGAGTCTTAATTTAACTAATTGTAGTTTAAAGCCCCAGCCCTAAACTTAAGTAAGAATATACTATTGAAAAATCATATTTGTCCATATAGACTCCAATATATAAACTTTCTAACAGAACACAAAAGGTCCGATTGAATTCTTTCTTATAGACGGGATTTTCAATAATATTGTTAAATTATCGTTAACTAACTTTTTAGAAGCTAAATATAGCAGAGGTATATTTAGCAACCTATTTTTGACGAAGAGACCACTTCATGCGCTATCTCGACTTCTGTGACCTTTCGGAAATCCTACTTTCGCTTTTAGTCACGCGGACCAAATCTATTTTCGTAAAATTAAAATTTTATTAGTCCGAACTAATGCTGCAAATTTGTGCCTATAGTTCCAAATACATGTAATATTTCATACAAGAGCGGGTTAAATTGAAGTAATGCCGCTGTAATAATATAATAAACAGAAAAGAAATTAAAATAACTAAATTCAGTTTGTGAAAGATTTGTCTTCAGTTAAATTTTGTTTATATTTTGCTTAAAAAAACTAGAAACCCAACTTCATAGCCTCCTTTTAAACAGTTAAGGGCCATTTTGTTTTTATTCAGGCATGTTGTTGCTTCTGATTGTCTCTTACTAATCTTGTTTTGTTATTTAAACAAAGTATCCAAGGATGTTTAACAAAATACCTACTGAGTTTTTGAATCTGTATTTAAAGAAGAAAAAAATCTCAGTAAATTGGAAAATGATATTTAGGCTGTTGACAAGCTGTTGTGTTGTGATTCAGGTCTGAAGGTTAGAAAACTGAGATTGAAAACCAGTCTCAAATCTAAAGCATCTGATTGGCTGAAATGGCGACCATGCTCAGTTTTATAACCTTGGGCACAGGTGTTACTAGGTATGAGTGACAGTGACCTAGCCTCCTCTTGTTGTATTCAGCCATGTTGACAAGCTATTGTTTTGTGATTCAGGTGTTACTAGGTATGAGTGACAGTGACCTGGCCTCGGCTCTTGAGATCAAACATCATCTACACAAGAAGAAACTCCGACTGGCCATAGAGGAGCAGAGAAATATTAATGTCGGGTAAGTGCTTCATTTCTTGTCAACAATCAACAGCCATGTCGATGACAAAGCGAAACATGGCTTTTATTTCTTGGCAGCAACTGTGGCATAACTTAACCCTTTCCTCCATATTTGTGCCTTTATGGCATAGCTCGATATCATCAGGCACATCTACATTGTTTCCTTTTTTATTTCTTAAGTTATTTCTGAGCAAGAAGCAACTAGTGCAGATCCTGATCAGATGGCATGGACGTGCTGGCTGATGTAGGTTACACTGGTCGCACACACGTTAAAATATGTATAGGTCTATATGGAGTAAAGGTTTAAGTGCATGCAGATGTCACTGGTCAAAATATTGTGCACAGTGCAATTGTTCGTAAACAGCTGTTTTGTGGCCTCACCGGGAGGTAATGTTTTTCATTACAAAATGAAAACAGTCTGACAAAGATTTTCATCACTGTGAAGTGCAAGATGAGTGAAAATATTGTCAGTTTAATGCTACTTACTGGTAGCCTTTAATGTGGAAGTTTTTGAAACTTGAAAAGTAATTGGACAGTTCAGAATTAGGTTGTTGGGTAAACGTATTGAGAATCGAAGTTTGTCTCGGCTGAAAAGTTTTTAATCTTGTTGTATTCAGCCATGAATATTACATGAATTCTTAATTAATCAGTATTGAAGTTCAAGGAATACAAAATTAGGAAATATGTGTATATGTTGTTACAGAAACCCAATGTATGCTTATTGCGTTTTCTCAAGCATTATGAATTCAGTCTTTTATGTCTTTTATGAGACGAAAGTCGTCACCTTAGTGCAATAATGGTATAAGTACTATTCAGATATCAAAGAGATAGACTGTTTCTTTCACTAAGTTGGCAAACTATTCTGGCTTGTTTCAGGACTTGCCCGAAGTGTTCAATGTTGGACCACAGCTGGGTGGCTCATAAATGGTTGCACGACATTGGTCTGCCACAGTTCTCAAGCATATTTGAGAGCAATCTAGTGGATGGAAGAATGTTAGCTAACATGTCCCGCAAAGATATGGAGAAACATTTAGACATACATCGTAAATTTCACCAATCCAGTATTCTTCACGCTGTGCAATTATTACGGAAGCTTGGTTTTGACAAGGAGGTACGATTATTTGCTTATTTGCTTTTTACTTATTAAAAGTTTTGTTAACAAATAACCCTTTTCTCAATACCTACATATTTTATCATAGGATACACACTGGTCACTACTTCTTTGTCAGAAATCACTTTGATTTTCTAAAAAGGAACGGTGTAGATCCTGATTAGATAGCATGGATGTGCTGGCAGATCTAGATCTACACTGTTTGTCCATGGCTTAATTGTCTGCCTTAACAATATTATTTTGCTGATATGTTCTTTGACTTTCTGTCAAGCCATTTACAACTTTGCCCTAGATCATAAAATTAAAACTGGAGATCAGTCTCAGATCTCAAGCATCTGATTGACTGAAACAGAGACTGGTCGCTTTTTCAGCCAACTTGAGATTTGAGACTGGTTTCCAAACGCAAGTTTTATAATCTTAAGCACTGCTTATGACTGAGTCTAGACTCATTTTCTACCAATAAGCAGTTTCAGAATGCAGACTTGTCCTCAGTCGTATGTTTATTATTCAACATCTGCAAGGGGAATAAACAAACAACGACAAAATTTGATTGACAGCAAAACCTAATTTAGAAATAAAATACAGCATCTTTTGATTGGAGCGGCAGTTCTAACAGTCGTCGCCTCACAATAAACGTGGTCAATGTCTTGTGAAGTGCTGCAGTGCAATAGGTGTTTACTGAGATTGCTCGCTGGGTCAAAAATTTTATTGAAATCAAAATTTGTAGTAAGTGCATTAATATATATTGAAGGTACTTGCCCAGAGGCGGTTTGACTGTGATAAGACTTTTACCGACCCTCTCGTCTGGACAAACCAGAAAGTCATTGAATGGATACAGAATATAGATCTCGAGGTAACTTCATTTTTATATTTTATAAAAATAAAACTAAATCTTCAGATAATGCACAGTTTGCATCATTTATCTATATTCTAGAATGGAACTTTGTTAGGAATTAGAGTTGAATGATATAGTGAAAGTATGCATGGAGAAATATGCAGTTATTCTATAGCAGAATTCAGTTCTAAACTTAGTAAGTGTAGTATTGATGCTATACTCATACATGTTTAACTGTTTACTCCATGGAATATTGCCAAACTTCGATGGGCGACCAAAAGAGAACTCAATCAGCCCACACTCCAATCAGGATCTACACTGTTCCCTTCTTGCTTAGGAATTACCTAATTAGTTTAAAAGTGAACAGTGTAGATCCTGATCAGACTGCAAGGATGTGCCGGCTGATCTGGATCTACAATGGTCATACACTGAATAAAAGCCATATCTATGGAGTAAAGATATACATTTAACAATGTTTAGGATATTAACCCTTTCCTCCATGGACACACATTGATTGCATGGGCGAGAGTGTAGATCCTGATCCAGGCCTGCTAAAACTTCTTCATTAAAAATCCAGAGATTTTTTCTGAATATTTCAATGATGATGATGACGACGATGATGATGTTGTTGTTGTTGTTATTTTAATGTCTTGTTGCTGCTGTTCACTATGACTGGGACTGACCAAAAATGATGATGATGATGATGATGATGATGATGATGATGATGATGATGATGATGATATTTTTCTTATGTTCTTCTTTATAATTATATTCTTCAAAGAATTTTATAAATAAACTTTGACGATTTGGTTAGGAATGGTTAAACTCTTGTTTTAATTAAAATAACTTTTGTCTATTTTTATCATTCTTTTTTTAACTTTCTGTTAACCCTGTTAAGACCTGTTTTTTGACAATATTAGAATGAACATGCAATGAAAATAGATAAAGGCAGGTGTAGCATCGAAGCCCTTGTTTAGTTTATACTAGGTTAAAATATAGCTAATATTTTATTCCAGGTTTATGACACGCAGTTATTGTGTAGTTTTGCCTGAGGCACTGAGGTAGAATATCACTGAACACGGCCTCGTTATCTCGTTATTTCGTAATAAACAGGAAATGTGAGACTGCAGTAGAATAACTAAATTCCTTTCATTGCACAACTTTTAAATTAGATTAAATTAATCTTTTTTTTTTTAATTTCATAGAAATCCAGAGATTTTGACTATAAATCAGGAGATCCAGAGAAGTTACTTAAATTCCTGAGATTTCGGATAAAATCCGGAGATTTGGCAGGCCTGCTGATCAGACGGCAGTCAGTCTTTCAGTTGCGTTTGTAAATTTCAGTCAGAACCATGAAATACTGATGATTATCATTTTAAGGTTTGCCTAGTGTGATATAAGGTAACATTATATTTGTAGGAGTTTGCAGACAATTTGAAGGAGTCGGGTGTACATGGAGCATTGATTGTTTTGGAGCCGACATTTACTGCTGATTCTATGGCATCCTGTCTGCGGATACCTCCATCGAAACTGTACATACGTCGTCATCTGCAAACTGAGCTGGAAAGTCTAGTCAAACCTGCACGGTACGCAGAATATGCAGATCGTATTGTTTCTTATTTCACTTTCATTATGGTTTCCTTTATTGCATGGGTGGGTGACCAATTTAGATCCAGATCATCCATCATATTCCATCTGAGCTGGATCTACAATATTTGCTTCCTGGTCCTAAATAAGTTAATGAATCTAAAACCATACACGTTCTGACTAAGAAGTGATCAGTGTCGAACCTGATCAGATGGCACAGATATGTTGGCTGATGATGATATTTTCGATAATCATGGACATGTATTAAAAAGTAACCATAGTCCGTTCACAATTATGCTGAAATGCTCTTCTTCAAAATGATGGGCTGCATGTGTTCTTATACTTAAAAAATCAATAAAATGCAATTTTACAAACTTAAGGTAAATGAAATTAACATAAGCAAACTTATAACAACACATATAAGAACCCATCAAAATGCTATTCAACCCCAAATTATTTTGATTACAGTTATAAGTTTTTTCTTTATATGTCATACAAAAATTAGAATTATAAAGGATTTTGCACAATTTTATAATAAATACAAGTCACTAGAATGGTAGATGTTTGTGTATTGCAGAGATGAGATAGTGTTAAAGAAGGCAACATTAGGTCGATCATCTCGTCACAGTAGCCTCTCAACCAGTCACACTAAGTCGAGAATCTCTCTCAGGGTAAGTAGCATCAGTCACATCAAGATAAAAGAGACAATCCAATAAGGCGAAATTTAGAAAGATGGTGGGAAAATATTTAAATATGCGGTATGTGTAATTCAACAGAAGAATAGAATACTTGACTGTGTGTTTCATTTTCATCTGATGACATTCAAAGCCATAGTCCAAAGTGTCTGCAATATTTATCATAAATATATCTGATGTAAATATTCGGAGATGTTACTTCTTTAATGTGTGTAACCCGGCTATGGTTGAGTTGGTACCGCGCTTGTACTATCTCGCCATAGAGCTAGCTTTTATGGCGACGTGGTAGAGCATCAGAGTGCCATGCGAGGGGTCCCAAGTTCAGCCTTTGTTTAGGCCTGGATTTTTCAGAACCCTTGTTACAAATGGCGCCCGACGGGGGACCTGCCAAGGATGTGTAAACACCTGGAGATCACTCCACAATTGAATCTCTATACTCAATGGAAGTTGAAGGACGAATTCCAATCTGCATGTAACCCAGCTATGGTTGAGTTAGTACCGCGCTTGTACTATCTCCCATAGAGCTAGCTTTTATGGCGATGTGGTAGAACGTCAGACTGCCATGCGAGGGGTCCCTGTTTCCGCCCTTGGTTCAGGCGTGGATTTTTCAGAATCCTTGTTACATGTGGATTACCTTCATTTTGCACTGGTTAATTTGTATGTTAAGGCAAGTTCATGAATGAAAGACCACAGCTAAATTGTACAACCAGTATATGCACTGTTGTATCACAAATGTTTTGTACAGTTGGAACATCATGACATGTATCTTTACAGGGATCTCTAGGTCGAGCATTTGGAAAAAAAGTAAAAGAAGAAATGATGAACTCCAAGTTATCTTTGGAGGCAGAGCTTGACTCACCGAAACAGAAACGGACATCGGCTCCTATTGTTGTCGACACAGATGATATCCCCGAACAAATTAAAGAACTTGATAAAGCTATTGAGCTGGCTTCACAACTAAATTCTAGTTAAAGATGTACTACCTGGATAGAAAAATGGAATTTGTGATATGATGAAAATAAGAGCTTCTTGGTCAAATTAGTAGTACAGTAAAACCCTCATAATGACCACCTGGAAGTTAATACCATCTCAATAATAAAACCACTATTTCAATGTCCTGTTTAACAGTTGAGCAATTTTTTCTACCCCAGAATTAAGACCGTCCCACTATAAGACCACTTTTTCAAGTTCCAGAGGTGATCTTAAATGAGGGGTTTAACTGTATTAAGATGTTGTTGTACGGATTACTTAAAAGTGACATCTTCAGGAGGATGAACCATGATACTTTGTGGCATGAAAAAATCAAGAAGACAACATTTTGACATTATGCAAGATGTACAGCTTACTTAGAACTGTTAATTGAAAAAATTGGTAAATAGATATGCAGGTTTAGGTCTGGCGTTGATGTGTTAAACAGAGACCAGTTTCAAATCTCAGCAACCTAATTGGTTGTAGTTAAGAATAGTCTCATTACTGTATAATTTCAAGTCAGAGCACTGAGACTGGTCTCCAGGTCTCAGTTTTATCATGATGGGTCCTGTATTAGTCAGAGAGGAAAATCAAAGCAAAGAAGGAAAGCTTAAAGTTTGTCCTGAGAACTTGTATGACTGTTCACAAACCAATGTCTTGATGCAAAACAAGTTTGCCTTATATATACAAATGTGTTATCTACCTTTTAAAAAACAGCTTGTAGAGCAAAATTTCAGCCTATCAGATGCTTGAGATTTGAGACTGGTCTCAAGATTTAGTTTTATGATCTTGGGCATAGGAGATCTGTTCAAAGTTGAGCCCTAATTGAGATAATATATCAGGGCATGGGTATTACAAGTTGTATCTTCATTATATTGAGTTGCAATATGTGAAAGTAAAGGACAGAAGATGGAATAGGAAGGTTCTGTAGAGAGAATGTGTTCTACACGAGTGCTAAAATCTTGTCCTAGTATTGCTCAATGTGGTACTATCTGTTTAATTGTTGTAATTAATGGTATTGTTAAACAGAATTCTGACAAATTCTTTAGTGTACTTGAGACTCTGAGATCTTTTTTGAACATGTTTTGTTCAATGTATCAGAGTCGAGAGGTTACTCTGTGTAATTTCAAAGGAATCTTGTAAACTAGAACTTGGAACTTATAGTTCTTTGCCCGAGATCATAAAACTAAATCTGGAGATCAGTCTCAAATCTCAAGCATCTGATTGGCTGAAATGGCGACAAGTCGCCATTTCAGCCAATCAGATCCTTGAGATTTGAGACTGATCTCAAAACTTAGTTTTATGATCTTGGGCCCTTGAACCCTTTTCTCCATAGATAAGCCTTTATTGAAATGTATATTACACATTTATGTTGTCTGATCACGATCTACATTGTTTGCTTTTAGATTATAAAGGTTATTTCTGACCAATATGCCACCAGTGCAGATCCAGATCAGATGGCATTAAAATGTGTATATATGGAGTATAGGGTTAAGAAATGTTTACATATGACTTCCAATACTGATAAACAGTATTTGAAATAAAACTCGGAGACTAATTTCCAAAACCCCTTACTTCCTGAATACAGCTAATATCCTGTACAGCTAATATCCTGTACAGCTAATATCCTGTGTTCAACCAATGTAGATCCAGATCAGCTTTCACGCTGTGCAGTCTGTTAAATTTCTACAATGGCTGCTCATGGGATATAAGGCCTATCCCATGGACTGCAGGGCTACAATTACAAACAAATATTCATATTGTGGAGAACTTGCACACTGCTGCTTTTTTCAGCCTTCATTGTACTGTTCTATTTATTTGAATGCAGATATTGATAGTAAGAATTCTTTGAAAGATCTTGTGTAGACAAAGTAAGGTCTAATGAGCGAATGATTATAAAACTGAAATTAGGGACCAGTCTAAAATCTCAAGCATCTGCTTGGCTGAAATGGAGACAAGTCTACATTCAAAGTTTTAGAATCTTCGGCCCATATAGTTTCAGAATCTCAAATGAAATTGTGTTGCGAATGATTTTTTTCTGCATGTCCTTGCAGAACAGGTCCCAAGGTTATAAAGCTGTGCCCAAGATCATAAAACTAAATCTGGAGATCAGTCTCAAATCTCAAGCATCTGATTGACTGAAATGGCGACCCGTCGCCATTTCAGCCAATCAGATCCTTGAGATTTGAGACTGATCTCAAAACTTAGTTTTATGATCTTGGGCCCTGAGATTGGAAACCAGTCTCAAATCTCAAGCATCTGATTGGCTGAAATGGCGACTGGTCGCCATTTCAGCCAATCAGATGCTTGAGATTTGAGACTGGTTTCCATGCTCAGTTTTATAACCTAGGGCACAGTTCTTTTTTCCTGATATCTTGTGTTTGTCAGCCTTTTCAAATAAAATTTTCTGTTGTAAAGAGCATTTGAACATTTATGTTGAAAGAATTACCCTCTACTCACTTATACAACATGATTATAAATAAGGTCAAATTATTGCTTTCAACAAATTGTCAACATTTTCACATGAAAGGGCCTTGTGAATAACAACGCTAAACTGTATGTTTTAGAAAAGATGCACTGTGATGATTTCCTAAAAATTAGCTCCCAAAAGATTTTGCTCGTGTGAAAACTATGAATTGTTTGATAGGAAATCTACACAGTAGTATCCTTTAAATAGTCACTAACTTGGTTGTCAAGTGGATAGGATTCAGAACATTTAATACACTAGCAGTCTTATAAGAAAATAAAATGTCTTTCAAAATTTGTTTCAAGTAGGCAACATTTTTACTGAGATTATTGAATATGATGAAGCATAATTCTAGAAGTATTGCAAATACTATGGTAGTCCTCTAGGGTAGCTTTTTATATCAATAATTAGGCTAAACTATACTGGTGTACACATTTATTATCTACTTAATTTAGCTGTGATCTAGTTGTAAAATAATATAACTTAAGTGTGTAGTTGTTTATTGTAGAGATTTTGTCTTGTGTAATCTGTTTGACTATTACATCTATTTATATTGAGATCACATGACTTATCAGGTATACAGGGTGTTTATTTCACCTTTTCCATATATACACCTTTATGGTGTGGACAGACAATGTAGATCCACATCAGCTAGCACATGTGTGTCATCTTTTCAGGATCCTCACTGTTTGAGTTTTGATGTGATGACTGATCTGGATCTACACTGGTTGAACATGCAAAAAAATGCAATTATATGGAACAAAAAGGATAACATAATCTTTATTCTCCTAAAACAGGAAATACTATGCCATTTAAATACTTTTTAAGTAAATGTTAATGAAAGGTAAAAAGTGCATTTTTCAGTACCATTAGAACTAAATTAAACTAGCTGTTTTAAGCTCTAATCATGTCCTAAATCACTTAGCTGGTTGTCTGATCCCCATAGCTATGCAATAAAATTCTGTAAACAAGTGCAATGTTATGAACAAACAATAAACTGGTCAATGAAAGGCCAGTCTGTTACAAATAAGCTGGCTAAGTATGTAACCCTTTACTTCATGGAAATGGCTTATATCTCATAGGAGACACATGTAGATCCAACCAGCCTGGCCTGAAGGTTATAAAACTGAGCTTGGAAACCAGTCTCAAATCTCAAGCATCTGATTGGCTGAAATGGCGACCAGTCGCCATTTCAGCCAATCAGATGCTTGAGATTTGAGACTGGTTTCTTAACTCAGTTTTATAACCTTGGGACCTGCACAGACATGGAAGTTCACTTCTTGGTAAAAAACAACATAATAAATCTACAAGTGTTAAATCCCAAATCTAAATTGGTATATGGGTTTTATTGCATTCACAAGCAGTGTAGACTCAGATCACCCAGCACATTTGTGCTGTCTGATCAGGATCTACACTGGCTGCTTCTTAATCAGTAACTCTAAAAGCAAACAGTGTAGATCCTGGTACATATCTGCTGACTGATCTTGATCTACATGGTTCACCCATGTGATAAAAGTTGTATGTTTGAAGTAAAAGGTTAAATATAAATGTTATTTATTTTATGTCTTCTAGAATTTTTCTGATATTTGTCCCTTGTTGAGATTTTTTGTGAAAACAAAATGTTCAAACAACCAGTTCATTACATGTATAGATTTTAATTGTATGTTGTCATGTAATGATAGCTAATGTTGTGATTTGTATCTATTTGCTGAGGACACAGTAATGGTTGTGGGGAAAGTAACTTTCTCCAAGTTTTTTAAGCTAATTGATGGCAAAATTTAAATCAGCTATGAAATGTATTGAATATGGATATAAAGAATAACAAAATAATCTTTGATGTTAAGTGCTAAGTGGTGCCTTCGCTGTAGATGATAAAGTTCTGTTAATCAGAATAGAAACACGCAACTTTCTAACAAGTGATATATGATAGCGTATATGTCATATTGAACAATTTGTGTTAATTTATTTTTGTGTTTGGAGGAAGGCTGCTGGGGTCGGGGTGAAAAGAATGTGAGATCATCATTCTTAAATGGAGAAATTATTATTTTTTAATTTAAAAACATAGCATAGCATTTCATTCCACAAAAAAAATTATTACAGTACAAACTCCTTGGTGTACATATTTCTATCTTTTAATTTATGTTACTGTCAGTGAAGCTTTTGTTACATTTTGCTATATTTTTTATAGTGATGTCCTTTGCCAAAAGAAGTAAGTTGTTACATGCATTCACTGAACTTGCAGTTTCCTTTCATACGTGTTTTGAAGGGGTTTGCTGTACCTAAATTTCAAGTCCACTTAAAGGGTTTGAATGGGGAGCAAACTCAACCTCTGCACATGTCAAATACTGAGCTGTGACTGACAGCATGCAAGTCTATCTTGCAATAATCTCATAACCCTCATCACGTTGGTGACAGGTCATCCTTGTATACTAATCAGGATCTAAACTGTTCATGTCTTAGATAGAAATAATATATAAATCAAAAATCAACTAGTATAGGTTTGATCCGGAAGTGAGACTGCACAGATGTACAAGCTGATCTGGATCTTCACTGTGCCCAAGGTTATAAAACTGAGCATGGAAACCAGTCTCAAATCTCAAGCATCTGATTGGCTGAAAAGGCAACCAGTTGCCATTTCAGCCAATCAGATCTTTGAGATTTGAGACTGGTTTACAATCTAAGTTTTATAACCTTGGACACTGGTCACTTATGGGATATAAGCCTTATTCATGGAGTTAAGGGTTAAAGTGCTAGTCAACTCGGATCACACTTGTCACCTGTGCAGACCCTTGTGCAAACTCCTTTAATCAGTGAACAACCTGGCTCAGAAGCATCCACATATACAGGTTCTGTAGGTTATAGTGGACCGTCATTGTCTGTAATTGTGTCAGTAAAATATGATTGAAAACATCCAAATCTTTAGTGAATGCATGGTACAATGTTGCAACTGGCAAGATATATACATGTATAACCCTTTCCTCCATAGATTCACCTGAATTGCATGGGCAGACAGTTTAGATCCGTGCCGTCTGATCAGGATCTAAACTGTTCGCTTGTTGATTCATTAGGTTATTTCTGACCAAAATGTGACTAGTGCAGATCCTGATGAGACAGCACGGATATGCCGGCTGATCTGGATCTACACTGGTCACACATGCGTAAAAATGCATATATATGGAGGAAAGGGTTAAGTAGATCAATATTTGTAAGGAAACCAAATATTAGAGCTTTGACAATCAGATTTACTAATCAAACTACTGTAGATTTTATAGTGAATTAATGTTTCTGATATACTTAAGCAATTACATGTATTATTTATTTTTATGCCATAAGACAGTATTATGCAGCCTAAACTTCACTAATTTGTCAGTTAAATATAGTTTGTTGTACTTGTTATTCTAAATTAATGTATAAAATCATATAAATGAATATGACAGATAATGTGTGTTATTTTGTTACTGGATCCTATATAACGGGTCCTAGCAGCTTTTATGAACTCAGTGTTTGGCTAGGTTATATGACTCCAAAGGGAGTTTTATACTAGTACCAACAGAAGTAACAGCCCTTGACTGGTTTACATACCTCCTGAGCTTAATACCAGTATGAACAGTTCATGGTTAGTTACCAATTCTTTCAGCACTTCACTTGTCCACATGATAACCTATTGAGGCAAGTATGAGGTTGGTGCTCCCTAGAACCTGGTTTAAATCCCCAGTGGCATATATACTTGGCCAAAAAAGTTCTGCACACCTGGACATTTTATAAAATATCTTTTTAATTTCACCAAACACAACAAAATGTTACACATCAAATAAAACAGCAATTCAAAGTTAACAATATAAAGAAGTCAGAAATCAAATCTGATCACTACTTCATAAGCAATTCATTGTTAAAGTACCCGGGGGTCAATACACAAAAGTTGCAAAAATCATTAAACTAAGAGTGAGTAAATCCACCACAATGAATCCGGCATTCTTCTAAGCGTCGTCTCATGGAATTTACCAGCCAACGAATTTTCAATTGTGGAATTGAGTTCCATTTGTGAACAATAATACCAGGTAGATTAACTAGCAGGCCAATTGCAGGTGCTTTGTATTCTATAGAAAGACATCTAAGTGGCCTGTGTGGTCAGACATTTGTCATGACAGTCAAATTAACAATGAAAACCTTCCTTGGTGACAGTAAGAAATAAATTAATTTGATTTACAAACAATGAAGTTGTGTTTTGCTCAAATAAGATCGGTTGTTGCTGATTAAATTTATTGGTTGCTTTTATAAAGAGGATGCTAAGACCCAATAATACAGAATTGAAACTGTTTGAAGCATCACTTAACTGTTAGATAAGCCTTTACCCATTAGGTCAATGAGTGAGACAATGTGATAATTTAATTAATAAAAACTAAAGTTTGAACTGTTATTCTGGCAAATGGTGTGGTATCTACTATTGACTACTTTCCATTGCCATCATCACAATGCATGCTTATTTTTGCTATAAAACAGACAACAATGATTGCATAGATTTCACACCTCTACCTTGATACAGCAAATTTTGCAACTTTTGACTGTTGACCCCTATCATACTCACTCTGATATTTCTTGGTTATTTAACAACTGATTTTTATTCTGTTTTCGTCTTAAACACTGCAAACAAATACTCTTGAAATAAATATAAGTATTCATACCAATTGTTTGCTAGATTATAAAATTCACGCAAAAGAACACTTGTGTGCAGAACTTTTTTTGTTGGGTATAGTTTTGCAACTCAGTTCCAAGGTGGTAACCCCTCAGGTTCTCATTTTGATTAATTGTTAGAGGTTTCATTTTGATGCTCTCTCTTCCTTTCTACTTTTTGGCTGTGGGGTGGGGGGGGGGGGGGGTGCTGTGTATATTTCACTTTATAAAAATTACTGGCTGTTGAGATGAGTGGTGAATGACTTATGATAACATTGTGGCATTCAATGGTTAGAATGGTGTTGGAGATGGATAGTTAATTAACAATTTTATTGTAAAAACATATCTATTTGACCTAATCTAATGATCCAAAAGCAAAGTTAACAGTATAGATCCTGTAATGTTGTGCTGGCTTATTTTGATCTACACTGTTTGCCCATGCAATAAAGATGTATATACTAAATGGATTAATTTAAAATGCTGTTTTCTGAAGATTAATTGGCTAGAGAATAGGTATATTGAGGCTGTAAATTTCTTCAGGTGAGTGCTTGAGGGCCATTGTGGTCCTCTTGTTGAATGGAGGTAAACAAACTCTGAGCAACCAAGCCAACTCATTACCAGGATTACCCCTAGGGAACTGAATATGTTCTGAATAAAGAGAGTCCATTAAGTTATCATGGTGTGCTAAAATTAATATTAATTGATAACTCGGGAATGAAATGAAAACAAGAAAAATAAGAGTTTTTTGTTTTAATTCAAGCTCAGGGGACAAGAGATATCCCGATAAGACATAATAGCACAAATCTCGTCACAATATGTACAGACAGGCCATAAAATCTAAATACTATACAAAACAAGTTGGAGAGGATTAACACTTGTAATCGGTGGTCACAATATTGTTAAAACACTGAAAAAATACACCACACAAACAGGGTAAAAAATCAATCATGTAAAGTACATTTTAAAGGTCATATTATAATTTTAAACATAATGACTACCAAAAATGATTAACAAAGCTTCTGTATTTCAAACAAATAAATGCAAATCAAATTATGTCAAATAATGGAAGTTCACAACTTGCTAAAAACAAATATGTAAGGTGAACATCATATCTATAATGTTTAAATTATTTGATGAGAAGTGATGTATGGGTGAGCAGGAATGTATAAAATAGAGAATTATTTAAAAATGATTTGAACACATTTTTACACGCCGGTGACCATGTTCACATATACACATGTTTACAATTTTGATATCAAGTGTTGGAAAAGTGGAAGAAAATAATGGCCCAAGATCATAAAACTGAGATTTGAGACCAGTCTTAAATCTTAAGCATCTGATTGGTTGCCATTTCAGACAATCAGATGCTTGAGATTAGAGACTGGTCTCCTGATTTAGTTATTATTATCTTGGGAAAATGTCTCATTGAAACAACAAAAGGATATGTGAACCAAATGAAGTTTATGAAAAGAATGAGTAATTGCTAAGCATAAATATGCATGTACTAAGAACAAAGCTTTCCTTCTTATGAAAAGTTTCAACAACAGTTATCAATTTCCATCTGTTTTAACAAGTACATAAAGCATTACACAAATCAGATATTAAGAGAATACTTATTTCCCTATGAAATCTATACTCTAGCACTGGTCAAATGATTTCCAAAGAAAAGGAAAACAATTTAAAATTGATCAAATGATTTTCAAAAACTGGTATGACGATTTTCAAAATTGGTCAAATGATTTACAAAATTGATCAACACTTTCCAAATCAATAAAACAATTTCCAAAATTGATGAAATTATTTCCCAAATTGATCAAACAATTTCCAAGACTTGTCAAACTATTTCCAAAACTAAAAAAAAAAAAAAAATTTGAAAAATCGGTAAAATATTTCCAGAATTTCTGACTAAGAAAATTACTGAACTTAAGTTTTCTTCACTTTAAAAAAAGTAGCGCATTATAAGTATGCCTATTTGACATAAAATATGAACTGGTACACAAACATAGTCCACTCGAAATGTCGAAAATTGTGGACTTACGAAAAGTTTTACCAGTTCAGATGCATGTACTAACAGAAACTTGGCCAACATCACAGTGCAGTACAAATATTAATCTTTTACTTAATATGTAAGTATTTGATCACATGTGTGGCCAGTGTAGATCAACATCTGTGCCGTCTGATCAGGATCTGCAAAAATGACCTAATAAATCAAAAAGCAAACAGTGCAGATCCTGATCAGATGGCACGGTAGTATATGATGATGATACCATTTTCAAAGTGCTGCAATAAAATTTAAAGTTCAGGTAAAATAATTCTTTTAGTTTAAATAGCCATAAATGAAGACAATAACTGCTTTGGATGTTTTTCTCCAAACAAGAGTGATATTTCTGCATTTTAATTAAGAGGGGACTGACCAGATTAGTTGCACATTTTTGTTGGGAAACTGGCTCAAATTAGGAAGCTAGGCATATCTGTACCTACTTTGCTGTGAAACTTTTTATTTAAGCTGCAATGTGACATAATATTCTAATTGCGAGGGGCAAAAGTTTGGTGAGGATTTTGAGACATGCATTAAGAATTCTGGGTAAATTATGGCTGAAAGTTTTCCCATGCTATCTGACATAGATCTAAATGGCTTATCAGTGCACTGGTCACAGCAGCTTCTGTTATAGCATTTTCTCTTTGAACGACCATACCACTAAG
The DNA here is from genome assembly GCA_038501625.1 of Corbicula japonica. Lineage (NCBI taxonomy): Eukaryota > Metazoa > Mollusca > Bivalvia > Venerida > Cyrenidae > Corbicula > Corbicula japonica. The sequence continues at coordinate 1,720,292 of JAZAYU010000094.1, read as the reverse complement.
ATGTAACCTTACAGAATAAGACATTCTTGATAGTTTAAAAATCGGAGGCAGGATACCGGTTATTAAGAATTCAGTATTTCAGAAAATTGTTCATTATTCATTTATAATTCACTCCTTGCCTATACTAAGCCATTGTTGATCTCTAGGTCTAGTTTTCAGATAGGCAAAATCAATACAAGGTAAATGACTTGCAGAAATACATCAAAGGAAAAAATGGGAGTCTTCTATAGAAAATCCCATTCCAGGGTTTGAATACTGATTGTAAAGACCACAATATGGCCTTCTTTTGTTGTTCTGTGATAAATGAACTATTGGCAGCACAAAATCTAATCATTTGCTCATGAAAGGACTGCATTGTATGTACATTATTAACTTCTCCTATAATACCAACAGTATCATTTTGATTGAAAATTACCATATAAAAATTAATGTAAACAAAATTCAATCAATTTTGATCCAGTTAAAATCAACATGTTTTTTTCCTCATAATAAGTAAATAAGAAACTTGTTTACTTCCAGGGAGTTGCATAAAAATTGATTCAAAAATGTCCATATGAAATTATAGCAATCTAGCATTCAGTATTTAAATTTTCAAAACAGTACAGAATTTTAAGTCAATAAAATGACATAGTTTAAACAAATATTTAGATAATTTAATTGCCTCATCTATTTCAAGGGCTATCTATTTCAAATAGTACACATTGAGTTTTGAAAATTACTTTAATACCTGCGTGAAGCAGACCACCACTTCAGGTACCATGTGTGAATATCAAATCATTCAAACATAAAAAATATGTATAAAAACAGCATGAAAATAAGATAATATAGCACTAAAAAGATGGACGGATGCTAAATGATTCATGTAAAAACGCAAAAATCACTCAGTAACAAAATTGTTGAAAAGCTAATGATATAGCCTTAACACATTACTCTATAGATTTGCCTATCAAATCAGCAACCAGTGCACACATCCATGCTATCTGATCTGGCTTTACACTGTTCTCATCTTGGTCAGAAATATCCTAGCGAGTCTAACTACCAGCCTGTGATCTGTGCCACTTGTAACATTGAGATTGTCATTCTCATCATCATCATCATCATCATCATCATCATCATCATCATCATCATCATCATCATCATCATCATCATCATCATCATCATCATCATCATCATCATGGCTGTCTTTATTTCATCATATTTTTAAAGCAAAAATGTCAGCATATTAAAATACACACATCTAATGCCTTTCAAGTAACAACAAATTATGAAAATATCAATAAGAAGGGTTACACAGTGTAACAGGAAGGTTCATATTAGAAACAAACAATAAATAGAATAAATGTACTCAATTTAAACAATATCTTTAATAGATCAATAAAATAAAATAATACTAGGAGTATAAATGTTTCTGTAACTGTTGCGTACACCATTAGTAATGTGATGCACCGTGACAAAATGGGACTTATGCCAATGAAGACATAGCGATCAGTGTAGATCTAGATCAGCCTGCCGTGCAGTCAGGTTCTACACTGTTGCCATTCATTGAAAGAAGTATTCATAATGCATCAAGCAATAGTTTATATCTACATGTATTTTAAGGCTGTATTAGTTCTCAATTTGATCAGGATCTACACTTATTGTACAGCTAATATGCCTTGTTTGCCATGTTACATCACATTTGATCAACAGGTGAGGTCTAAAAACTACACTGTAGCCAGATAACCATTACAACCATATACCTCATTATTTGTTCATCTTTAAAACATCTATACATCCAAAAAATCACAGACTCTAGTGACTAAAACATTAAAAATATTACTGGAAACAGATTTCCATCATCATCTCAAACTGCCCCTTAAAATGTCTCCCAGCAACCAGTTAAAGCTGAGCTTCAAAAGGCCTTGGGTACTTAACCAACATTTTTATTATCAGCATCAATTTTGCCAAAAGAGACAAAACCATTTATACAGAGTAAGGATAGTTCATAACTGAAAAATCTTAATTTTCCATTAAAGCCTTAACAATTCAAAAGCTCTTCTGGTTTCTAGAAAACAGTAATAAATAATCCTAATTAAGGAAATCAATACCAACTGGAGCAAACTAAACAGACTGATACAGAAAGGAATAATCTAGAAGATGAACAATTCCAATCAACATAACCAGTCTTCTTAATTAAGCAATACATTGGATATTGCAAAATATTACATTGTTTCTTCATTTAATCCCAAAACTAAATACATTATCCCTATTAAAATAACCGCATTATACATGTTTGTACCAGACATTTATTTGAAGCTTTCTAAATCCTAATGCCATGGAAAATATATGACTTAATATTAATATAAAGTGGATTCTCTTCAACTGAAGTGCAGCAAGTGAAACTTTCAACTATGGTACCTCAGGGACAAAGTAACAACACCTGAATCATTGATGATGATATAAATTAGTGCCAGAAGCCATGATAACAGTGTCAGTGACCATAATACCAGTGGCAGTAACCATGACACCAGTGTCAGTGACCATAATACCCGTGGCAGTAACCATGACACCAGTGTCAGTGACCATAATACCAGTGGTAGTAACCATGACACCAGTGTCAGTGACCATAATACCAGTGGCAGTAAGCATGACACCAGTGTCAGTGACCATAATACCAGTGGCAGTAACCATGACACCAGTGTCAGTGACCATAATACCAGTGGCAGTAACCATGACACCAGTGTCAGTGACCATAATACCAGTGGCAGTAAGCATGACACCAGTGTCAGTGACCATAATACCAGTGGCAGTAACCTTCTTTATCAGTGTGGGTGGTCAGTGTTCACCCCGTGTCAGTAGCGATGATACCAGTGTCGGTGTCAAACCACCAGTGGCCATGATTATGCATTGATATCTAGATCAGAGAGTCGTCAACCCTGAGAGTCATTCTTCATTAAAAAAATATTTTAAAAGATTTACAACTGCAACAATAATGTATCACAGAGCTGCTCATTCAATCAAGTTAAGTGGAAACCCTATCAGCGAAGTAAGGAGCTCCTTAAGATTACTTCCTGTCACAATGATGCTTTCCATGCACTTAAACAATCATAAAATCTACTAAAATAAATTAACTAATATCACAGATCATGCTTTCAATAACTAAGAATTACTTTCTAGCGCCCATTCCCACTTGGTGATCTTCTGCACAATGTATCAATTTAATTAATTGATAAATTATTAAAGTTGCTGTCAAAACTGAAATCCCAGAACAATGACAATACACGTTTCCTGTCCTGCAAGTACGCCACCCTTCTATCCAGAAAAATGTTATGATGATGCCAGACTGCAAACAATGACCGTTTGATTTACTTCATGATTTTTCACAAACATTTGCCAGAAACACTGTACAGCCATGCCCATCCACGCTCATACAGACCAAGAGAACACACATTATTTGTTCACCATCGGCTGTCTCCATGATTCCCACGGGCTACATCCATTTTTCCCATAAATGCTTTAAGCCTTGCACTCCTGATCGGAACCACCGTGAACAAAACAGTCAAAACAGTTGGTGAACTGATACTCAAATGTTCATCACTAACTCGGACAACATCTGTGAATAGTTTTGTTCAATACTTAGTGACGGCAGTGTCACTGACTTGTCTCCCTCACGTAATGTTATCAGCTGTAAGGAAGAACATCCACCATGCCCCTGACGCGTGCTTGTCTCCAATGACAACTGGGGAAACAGTTTCTGAGTCAGGGAGCAGTCCAGTAAATAAGGATCTTCTCCGGACAGCAATCCCTTAGCGTGCGGCTTATTGGGTAACGTCATCATCTTCTTGGGTGGTCTGAAAACGCGACAAACACAAGTAAATTTAATGACTGTATAAAAGGGAGTGGAATTTCTTTAAAATATTTAGCGTAGTTGTTTCATTTTATTCCTTTTAATGTTTTAGATAGTTTTGGTTGCGCATCTGTTAGAACGGCGACACCGTCAACCAGACAGCCGATTTCCGGAAATCTCGCCGGGAGAAGGGTAAGAACGCAAAATGCTTGCACCTTCAATAGTATTTACATGCTAGAAAAAAGGGCAATATTTTCATCCAGACTGCAAAGCCCTATTTGAACATGAAAAATTAAAATAAATGTACAGCTGTATGAATGTGGGAGGAGCTATTTTAATGAGACATTTATGCTAATTCGAGCCAATCGTGTAGAAAGTCCGCGACACCGAATCTTACTGAGCCAGAGATTTCTCGTTATGCTACCAGTAAGTCTATTTAAAACAAGACAACATCGTAATGCGACGAAACCAAGTTTTCTTTTTTAAATTTTAAGTGAAAACGGGGCATAACTATACAAAATACAGTCAAGAGTTATGAAACTTGTCCTGATAATCGATATTGTGATGTCAGACAACGACGCCCGTCCGCCCCCCTCGACGACATACCCCAATCTAATAACCTAGGTTTTGTTGATTATTGTGGACTAACCTTCCCCGTCGGAGATGGGCAGCGTTGCTATTATTCGCGGACTTTTTCTCATCCATGACGTCAGCAAACAGGTGCTTGAGAAGCAGGTCTGTATCCCCGGTAACTATCACCTTCCGCTCTGGAACCTTCGTGTGCTTCTTGTTCTTATCACGATCCTCGGGTGGAGTTATCGGCCTTACATCTGAAAATGACCATTAACTATCTTACATAACAATACACATAGACTAACCCGCGAAAGACCAAATCTCCGTCCCTTATAAAAAGGAAGTTATTGTTCACACATTTTCACGATTTATTGAATTAAGAGAGTAAGTGCTGCAAATGAACCCATGTTTGGCGTGTTGTGGTTTATCTTGAGTCATGCCAAAATGTTTATCTATAAATCTGTGCCCAAGGCTATAAAACTGAGCATGGAAACCAGTCTCAAATCTCAAGCATCTGATTGGCTGAAATGGCGACCAGTCGCCAATTCAGCCAATCAGATGCTTGAGATTTGAGACTGGTTTCCAATCTCAATTTTATAACCTGTAGGCATGAAGTTCAACACCGAATATGAAGTGCCATCCAAGATGGCATCCCTTAGAATGGCGGCAAAATTTAAGTAGTTTTGTTTTAGATAAACATAGTTATGTCAGACATATTTACAGCAAGTATCTCTAATCGGATTTGGTCATGAAGATGTTTGAGAGGATATGAAAGTTGGAGTTAAGTCGGTCGCATATATATAATATACTGAAAATGGAGGTTTGTATAAGAGCATAAATTAGCGAAACAAACGGTCTAACTTCGTGGATGTTTTCAAGTCATATTAAAGTAAAATCAATCATTTTTTTGCAAAATTGTAATCTGTTTGAACTTCACTTAGCCAGTATATATAAAGTTGTTCGGATTGAACACAATGAACTAAACAAATACTATTACTTTAATATTTCCTTTCTTATATTAACACAAGCGATATGCAACAATTTCTTGACAGTGTTTTAATAAAGCCAGAGCAAGGTTCAAAATCTAGCGGAAATTCGATTTTAGAATGAATATTTGCATTCCTTATTGAATTCTTATTCAAATATTTTTATAATCTCTTTAACTCTAATGCGATCAATAAATATATCGATAGCGATCTAGATTTGTTTGTTATCTTGTTACCACAACTATTTTAGCTATTTTAAGTATATGCAAGGTCAATGCACTAGTTTCTTAATGCGAAAGTAATGTATTCTCAGCAGCAAAAAACAGGGTCGGATGCAAGATTTCCGAAATGGAGGATAGTTTGCGGCGGTTTTATGTACATGATAATTTCCACCTCTCTGGCCAAAATCCCCACGAAAGCTAAATACTGCATCGCGGACCGGGGGGTTCGAGCAACCCTACTTAACCACCTCTAGATCCACCTCTGAAAACGAAACCTGACACTTTATCACTTTGAATAACTATGAGATACATGGCAAAATCTATATTTTTCCACCCTCACGTTAAAACTAACTGCTAATACAGTCTTGTTTTGTGAACCAGAAATGTCAAAACGTACAGACAAGTTCAAAACCTGTTCAACAGTCATTCCCAGCCACAATTCACAGTTTTCATTCTGATTCCGAGAAAACAGATAAAATATACAGTTTCAGATGGGCCCGTGTCAGGTTTCGTGTTTGGTTTGCATATATCACAACTATTGACTCTTTTGTTCAAGATTTCCATCGGATTCCGTTATCAACAGTGTCACCACCAACAGTATTAGCAAGACTGCATAGTAGGTTTAAAGTATTCGCCATGTTGAGGTGGACAGCGCTTGCGCTCCTATATTTGTCTCAAAGATTCCACGCTGAGCATGCCGCACTTAGACCATAGTCAGAGTAGCTTCCCGGTCACTGAAATACGCGTCACTTTTGTCTGGCTCGAGCCTCTGTTGAAATTCATTGAATTTGGAATACGAGGCACTGCTTTAATATGTGTTCTTTTGCAGACAAGACGCCATTTCTTTGTAACTATAAATGCGTTAAAAAGTATTTTCTTGGATTATTTGTAATTTTAAGATTGTTTTACAATGAAAGGCTTCGACCTTCTTTTATTTTATATAACAAGAAAGTAATTGTCTTTGAATGTGTTTGTAAAAGTAATTTTCTTCGGTCGTTTAAAACTGAACACCAGTTTTATGATCATTCGCATATTGTCTGTGAAATATTGCTTAAAACGTTCTTCCTCTCACTTACCAAATTAAATTGACACATGAATAATTGTGTCCGGTCTGACAGATCAAAACTTTAACAAGACAAAACATAGTACAATGAATTGCATAATAAATGCACATCAACTATTAAATTTGTCTTCTTATTGAATTAAATTCAAAGTGTGAATTTGAAAAGCAATAGATTCTAAACTTTTAAAGTTTAAATGGAAAAATACAATACAGTTTACATTATTTATTCAGTGTTGTACAATGTCTTTTGAAGTCGATGAACAATTTGATCATTTGTATACCCCAATATCGATGATCGAATGAGTGAATATATAATTTATATAATATTCCACCAGTTACACCGTGTACACATTCTGCCATTGACGTAGCCGCCTAAAGCAAACAGGTGGATTTTAAACGTATAATGCGAAATAGCTTAAAATGACAAAGCAAAGCTCAGAACTGCCTTAAAATTTAATATTTAAATATATGAACGAATTCAACATTTAACTCTCATGTCAAATCCAAAAATCAATTTCTTTTGATTTTAACCCTTTTTTCGCGGGAACGTTATGTTTGTCGGATGGGGTGGTGGGTCTGCAGATCTTCAGCGGCAAGCCGAGTATCCGGTTTATTGCACTTTGTGAGCCATGATAAGAATGGAGACCAGTCTTGAATCTAAAGCATCTGACTGGCTGAAACTGAGACTTGTCTCCAATCTCAGTTGTATTATCTTATGTCCTGATCGGTTTTGACCTTATAATTACCTGTGACATCATCATCTTTGGTGTAGCTGAGCGGTGGTAGTGAGGAGAACATGTTGCCAGGCGACAAAGACGCTGGGTTGTTCGGCTGCTTCCAGAACGACTGTGGTAATGCTCGTAACCGCATCGGCAAAGGCTCTGAAGTAATTATAATTTATAAATTAACAATTTCTGGAAGAAAATTTCCGTGACGTCATTTAAAGATAAGACTACGGGAAAAAGGTCCTTTGATTTCAAACGCAACTTTTAAAATATTCTAGCGATAAAATCGGATCTAAATTATGTATGGTTGCTTTAATCTTATTTGCAAAGGTATACACTATTTCTATGTTTTGATGGCAGTGTCCATAAGAAAGTATCATTGTTTCAGGTCTAGTTGGAAAAAGCCAATATTTACCAATGGCCACTTCGTTTATAATTTTTCAATGTTTAGATACCATTCAAAGTAAATATTGTCTAAGTCAATTGACATAGCCCTTATACATAGTATAAGCAAAAACCGCAGTATTTGACCGCGAGCTTAATTGTGTATTGAAAACATAGAGGATTTTTGGCTGTATTTCTACTAAATTTTCTAGAAGACATTATCTCTCTGCATGACCAAGACATGAGACCAGTCTCACAACTTTAAACTGTGACTGGTCTCAAATTAAGCCAATCAGCTGACCAGCCGTCATATCATACGCCTGTAGGGAGCATGTATTTACTAGAAATGTAAGAATATAGATGGTGTATGATGAATATGTAGATGGTGGTAAGTATAATTTCTCGTAGAACGACAAGCGACTTGTTGTGATTGTACTTATAGCCCTAACTGACCGGGATCATTCTTCCTTTTCAGTTAAATCCATTTAACGAACAGTATTTAAACTTAAAACACGCCGTGATTGGATATTAATAATCGCCCAAGATTATGAAACTGAGAATGAAGACCAGTCTCCAATCTCAAGCATCTAATGGCTAAAATGTAGACCTCAATTCAATTCAATCTCAATTTTATATTCTTCAGCAAATATAGCAGAATGATACACGAATATGGTGCAGTTTTGTTTCATCTCCTTCATTATGCATTCAGCCAACGAATTTGTGATTATGCTTAAAGAACGTATTTAAAATCATGTCTGAGTATTCGAACATGATAAAAACTTTGTCAACAAGATTTTTTCCCTAGATCACTTGATCTATATTGACGTTGATTGAGGAAGTATCAGATCGATGCATCAATCAATTTCTCCAGGTATATATTTATCTCTGTTTCTATGCCGTATTTGATGCCAATAACCAACAGGTCTCCAATCGTCTGTTATCTAGGATCAGTTCAGAGTTTTACATCGGAAATTCCCTTATTTATTTTATCAGGAATAAATGCACTTCAGCTAGCCTTTATCACACACAAACATTAATGTAATGTATGCTCGTTTCAATATGCGAACGTAACAAATCTGGCGACAAATATGGCAACAGAATGCGGTCACAACAACTGATCTGCTGCGTGTTAAACACTTATGTTTGTGTGTCCTTTGTTTGTTGGCACGGTTGTTCTAATTGACTGGTGAACATACATAAATTATTTAACATTGCAGACTCGGTCTGTGAGGGGTGTTTAATTTCTGGGTTCGGTACGCACTGACTTAATGGAGGTTGCTACGAGGTAGGTCAAACACCTGTGCTGATCGCTTCGGAAGGGGAAGTATAAGAATGCTCTATTCTGGTAGTTTAATTACAGAATTGCTATCAAATATGAATTTCTTATGGCGAATCAATTTGGATTCGATACAGGTAATGTTCGCATTGCACATATAACTACTGATTAAATTATCATGAATGTGTCTTGGCAATACTGAAGGTTGTTGAACAAAAAGATCTTATTTAAGCGATCTTTACCAAGTAACTCGAGGACGTGAAAAGTAATGTGCGTAATTGTTACCCGACATTGGAATATAATGACGGGATCACCATATATGTAATTCTATACACAATGACAAGTCTCCTAATTTGGCAACGTTCTACATTCCTGGGCACAAAAAATGGTTGTCTGTGAGTATGATAATTAAGTGAACTGCCTATTTGACAACAGAGAATTTTCATAAAGTGGTCACAGTCAGGGGTAAAAGTTCTTTTTCCACTTAAGTTGTCTATTGTAAGCACTTTATGTTTAAACCCGTAATGTTTTAACTATCCATAATCATGCAGTCACATGAAACAAACAGCAAGGACTTAAAATTATCAGAGATATAAATATGTAAAAGTAAAGATTTTGTGGTATATGTGACAGAGGCCTAAAGAGTACGTCTCGAAGTCCCGAACTTACCTCTTCTTGGTTTTACTTTAGGTGGCGTTGGTGCCCGACTTTTAAGGCCTTCTCTACGATCGAGAAGATTTGTAGACTTTTTCTTCTTTCTCCGTATCTCCTGAGCGTGGTGCTGAAAGCCCGGGGGTCGCACATAGACAGGCCCACTGGCTGTACTACTCCCGCTAGGGGACGCTACATTCTCATAGTCATGGTCATGTTCATAACCCTCACAAGCCTGCCTGTGGGCACTGAACCCGGGTTCTGGTGAAGGTGACGACACTCTTGCTGTAAAAGTTTGAACCCTGTTTTCAGAACGTTCGTGTCTATTGTTATTATTATTATCCGAACCCCTCTCATATCTCTCGGGAAACGTCCGTGATAAATCTAATTTTAAACTAGGGTAAGTGTCCGTGACACTTGTTACATTAGTCCGAGGGCTTATCCTTGATGTGAGTTGGCCCCTAGGACTGGGCGGAAACACTTCCCCATCCGAGGAGTCCTCGTCGCTGGTCGTCACGATCAAAGGGCCCGGCGCGACCCTCTTTCCGCCTGTTAATTTCACACATGGAGGGAGAGAGCTGTTGCTGGCCATAGATAACTATATTCAAAACTGTTTAATCCATTTAATCCGTTGTTTCAGAAATTAGACAAAAACAACACAATCACATGAACAAGTGCATATTATATAATTATAAATATAACACACCATCTGAAAAATAATCCATTAACTTTAGATTTATTTTATTTAAGCCCTACATTTAATAAAACTTCGACTTTTCAAAAGTGCTTTCATTTTTACACTTTGTGTATTGAACTAAACACAATCTTGGTTCATACATGTAAGCGACTTAAGTTTAAGCAGATTTCATGTAATGGCATGAATTCAGATAGATCTATAATGCGGGCACCTTGCCTAAAACAGTTTGTTAATTTTATTTAAATCATTGGAATTCTAATATAATAACTCGGGTAATCGATATCGCGATCATTAATCTGGCGCGTGTCCATAAATTAGAAAGATTTTCCCATACATATTGTATTTTAAATGGCCTTTTTTGCAAAAGGTCGCCATATTATTGCATTGTTGATATATACATAGCAACCGTAACTAGCCGAGTTTATCACAAGAAACTTGTAACCGGTAATTTCATTGGCCGATAAATTCGTCTGACGCATGTTAACTTCAAATAGAAATCACGTTCTCTATTCGAAAAATTATGGAAGACCTGGATGGACAATTAAAACAAATTAAGTCTTAAAAAGCATAATTTCGTAGATATACGTTAATATATGATGTTAGTAATCCAGATAATAACATATTTTAATTAAAAATATGTAAAAAGCAACAAGGCTCACATATCTGTGATAGAACGTGCTCTGGACGTTGAATGTGACATAGAGCTAGATTTGCACAGTGCACTTATAAATACGCGTGTTATTGTCACCGGCGGTTCTTCGTTTCATCAGATTTTTTAGGCACCGTGACCTCATTTTACGTCGCAAAGTTTCTTTCAGTCTGCTGGCAAGCTGTGAGATTGTACCTGTGCGTAGCAAAACATGTGGATGTCCGTCCATACTTCCGTCGCCGTTTGCAAACCGTAAGGCTGAAGACATAATTTATATCGAGTTCAGGAATACTTTATCATTGACTGCTAGATTTAAGTGCATTGCGAAGTCTGTAAAGATATAACAGTACCCTTAAGTACAAAGTACACCCAAAAAAGGAAAACTTGTGGTTCAGAACTCTCAAATTAATATAAATGTATCGAAACAACAATATCGTAAGCCGGTAAATGTTAATCTACACTATCTTATCGTGAAAGGGAATGCCGAGTTTTTAAGAAATTCGAGAAAGTTTTCATTCATGAATTTCTTCTTTCTGTTTCACTGGCAAACAAATTTGCTTTATTTATCCTTACATTGATACCAAATGCCACGAACTCTTAATGGGAGAAACTTACTTTCCTGGGCTAAAGGTTATAAAGCCGAGATTATGAAAGCAGTCTCAAATCTCAGGTATCTGATTGGCTGAAATGGCGACTGGTCGCCATTTCAGCCAATCAGATGCTTGAGATTCGAGACTGGTTTCCATGCCATATTTCATAACCTTGGGCACTGAGGCTGCTTGCACAGCTTAATGCTATATTTAAATAGCCCAGGCATAATACAGAACTAAGTTGACATGATATTGCGGCTGTCAAAAAAGTCAGATTTGAAAAAAACCTGTTTTTGGAGCATCACATCCCATCGAACCCGTAGATTGAATCAGCACTGACTACATGAATACATGAAATTCCTTTGGACTGCAGTCCTGAAAAAAATGAGTTAGCTGTGGTGAAGGTATCTGAAATGCTACTTGATGGTAACGTCTGGTTTGCCTGGATAAATAAACCCTGGTTAAAGTCACGAATTTGGGATTCATACTAGCCAAACAGTTTACAGTACCTGTCAGCAGTATAAAACTTGTTTCGTTCTGAAAGACAAGTTGTCTACCTTTTATTTCTCTTTCATAATATTAATATTGTTTTCCCTTTTGTAGAAAAAATATTTCATTATATCTTAGGCGGAACCACAAACTTTTTCAAAGACTTTCATGACAATATTTACGAACAGAAAGGAATAATATAAAACATTTTGATTCCAAAACATTTCTGTTTTAATCTGTTCATCTTATCAATTAAATATTGTTGCTTAACCAGTAAAATGCATTATACACACATACTATTTTCAATTAAAAATTGATAATTCGTCCCTATTTCAAACGCGGAAGAAACATCTTTACATAAACAACATCTAGAAATTATCTAACTAAAGTTAAAATGACATTTTCTTCTTATGTTCCACAAAAAACCCAGTAAAAACCCCAATAAACCCATAAAAGCATTATAAAATTTCTTTTTAAATTCAATTTATACAGTATACAAAATACCCTTTTCTTACTCGCTTCATTGCGTTATTTTTTCATCCATTTCGGTCCATTTGCGTATTTTAGGATCATGATCATTAGAGGTATGTAAAAACCAAGCGCTTCCAAGTTCATTGTTTTGATTGGCTTTACAGGTTTATTTGCGGGAAAAACAAACGGGAAATGACAACCGAAGACAATTATGAACAACTTACACATTCTCAGGTGTGTAGAAAGAGTGTTTATTTCACAGATCACACAATTTCTTCACAGTGCTACACTGTCATTGACTCATAAAACAGATGCTGCCCCCGCTTAGCCCTTCTGCCCACAGCGGCTTTGAAGACGGACCCTGGTCCCCGTTTTCTCCTAAGTTTGTATAAGCTGGCCGGGTATCTGGTCAACTCGTACCTGAGTTATCTCGTAACTTAGTCAACTTGTACCCTATTTTGGTCAACTCGTACCTGATCTTTGTTCAACTCGTACCAACGCAAGTCAACTCGTACCCTAGTTGGTCAACGCCTACATATTCACGTTATTTATTTGTTAAAAATTATAATTATGAACATAACTAATGATAATCGAGTATGTACTACATATTTATGACGATTTATAAGAATTTTGCAAAAGTATTCTTGGTGTTTGATATACCGGGACTTGACGTATATTGGAGTCAAATAAATTGTAGATATATATTTTTGTATTTGACAGTTTGTTACACTTGTTACAATTTAACGTTTCTAGTTATTATGCGAACAAATAATGTTAATAATTCGTAATAATTGTCATTAACCAGTACTTTCTTTATTTCTTAAGATGTCTGCAAAATTAATTATCCTTGTTAAAAGACACCCTTTAGCTTTATTTAAATAAGTTTATATCGAAAATTTTATATCGAAATAAGTTTATTATATATTCATTCTCAGATATGACCATTGTTGGATCAAATTGTAATGTCTGAAATATAATAAATAGTCATATCCATTCAGGTTTTATTTCTTACAAGACACCCTCCGAGCGATATTAAAATAATCAGATGGATAAAAGTCTTTATTTAATGTTCTGGCTTCTTTAGATAATATAGTGTCGAAGCAGCTTACACGGCCCCCATTTATTTCTTTATTTTATGTGATATCTTTAAAATTACATCTGCACGTAACAGAAAAGTTGGTCCGGTATAAGATAAAGTTAGGTCGAAATAGAAAACACAGTCCTACTCATTAACTCCTACATATTTTCGGATGTCCTTAAAATCAGTTTGTCTTGTATTATACCCTCATATTGATATTAAATCTCTTAAATCATGTGGAGGTTGAAAATTTTACATACATATAACAACGAAAACAAAAATATGTTCGGATGCCGTTAACATATTCAATAATGGTTAATTGCATCACAGGTATAATTGGATTATAACACCCCAGGCTCAAGACACGATAAACTGATTAGATTATCTATTCATTTTAATTTGATGCTCAATGAATTTGACGTATTAATTAGCCGATATGTTTTATTACTTTTTAATATGGACGAAAATATGTTAAATACTTTTTATGAACTGTTGCATTTCAATGTTCTTTATCAGCAAATTATTGATTGAATATAACTATACTCAACAAAAAAAGAAACCTGACACTGTAACTTTGAATAAGTATGAGGTGCATATTCAAAATCTATATATTTTTGCACCATCCAAAAGAAACTAACCACTGAATCACTTGTTTCATGCACCAAAAAATATCAAAATGCATAATTAAGTTCAAAACATGCACAATTTTTATTGCATACCACAATTCAATTAGCTTTAAATCTGATTCCAGGAAAATACACCAAATATAAAGTGTCAGGTTTCTTTTTTTGTTGAGTATATTATAAACAAAAGCAGTCGTATCTCTTAATATTTGATACAAAAATTCAACGAGCATCCCCACTAACACCGTTTCTAATGTGTGATAATTCAATCAATTATCGGTAACGTTTTTTGAATAGGTCCTAATATAATCAAATGTGCTGTCATAGTCAATAAGCTCATTGGATTAAATAAACGGCTATAATTAAACTTGGTTATCGTTTATCACTGGATTTTTATTGTTATTTTGATCAAGTTTGTGTCGAGCTTAATTAATCTTAACAGGCAGATCTGTAAAAGGGACAGGGCCGAGTATTTCATTTCTGACATAATTTTGACATGGAAACTGTCACATTACAAACAAAATTTAATAAATCCCGGATTTAAATAATTTCAACACAAAATAAGTTTATTCTAGCTCCATAACCGAACAAGAATTATTAAAATATCTGAACATATAAAATGGGTTAGGTGTTAAAGGTTCATGTCTTATATTTCTGACTTAACTTTGAACCGAAAACAGTGAGAGTGAATCTAAAAAACTTATTATTTAAACGATGTAAGTAATACTTTAAATTTATTTCAATATATAAGGTAGTGTGACTTATAACATGGAAATGTAGATATCTTAATAAATCTAGATTTACCGGGGCGTTGGGTCGTGTTTTCAGTTTCTGACCGAATGTTGATCAAAAAACGGTTATATTTGAGACGTACCATAATAAAATTGTAATTAAAATAATTTTGATATAAAATTATTTAAAAATAGCTAGTAGGTTGTTCTCTAAGATGCAAATCTCTAAAGCTATCTTAAGAAATAAAGAGGTTATAAGACAGGACCGTGTTTTCGATTTCCAGAGTAATTTTGATTTAACAACGGTTCCACTTTTAGACAAATTTAGACATTAAAATTATAAACAAATTACCGTTGCTCTTTATTATCGCCGCTGTGAACTGTAATTCTGAACAGGGGTACGAGTTGACTAAGGCACGAGTTGACTAAGGTACGAGTTGGCCAAAAAGGGGTACGAGTTGACTCAGGTACGAGTTAACTAAGGTACGAGTTGACCAGAAACTGCTGGCCGCCCCCCCCCCCCCCCCCCCCCCCCACACACACACAAAAAAGATGGAGGTTCAACATTGGGTCTGGATAAACAGAGTTTTGTTTTGTTTTGACAGATCGGGACCATTATCAGTCTATCCACACCAAATTTACAATCAAACTTTCAAATACCAAGTTTTCTAAAAATTTGAGTCCTGTCTGGAGTGACAAGCTTAAAATATCGAAATATTGGGACCGTGGCCACCGCCCATGCCGCCCCATTTACTGCGCCTATGTACACTACTCTTTATTACACTACATTACAGCAGGGTTGGCAAAATGCCGGCAAATATGAGTATTTTCCATGCCGGCGGTATTTACCGGCAAATACTGGCAATTACTGGCAAATACTGGTCGGTTGGATTGACCAGTCTTGAATTTATACAAATATACCTATTATCAGAATCATATATATAATTTTAAGTTTACACATCAACTGCCATTATATTTATAATTAAGTTTAACACTTTTATCAGTTATCCATAATAAATAAATATTAAAGTACTGAAAAAGTGGTCATTTAAATTGACCACCCATGGAATTTATGCAATACAATGTATTCCTTATAGCCAGCATTTGGACAACTTCAAAATTCAATTATTAACAATAATGGATTCAGAATTTAAGAGGGTTAATTTTAATTATAAACAAGTAATGTACACAACTTAAATACATATACATGAATACAATAACAAATAAGGTTAGATCCAAAGAAGCCTCTGTCTACCAGTCAATCTCTTCTTTCCCCCTAAGATATCTGTAACAGAACACCAGTTTGGCAGCTTTCTGCAGTTATACCAATACACAACCATTTACTTGCACCTAGAAGAATCCTATTCATGACACTCTACTGTTGCCTTTGTTGCCCCTGGCTATTACATCTCCATGTATGAAACATGTTGTTTTAATAGTCTAGACCTTATGGCCTTGCTTGTTAAGTGTCACAGCCATGTGAACAGGTGGATCAGCATTAATTTCTCACCTGCTGTATTTTTATGTTCTAAGTCAAAAAAGACAGTTCTTTAAGATTTATTTTTACTGTAAGTGCTTAAAGTCATCACCTGATATGAAATTTAAATGAAAATATCTGAGCAATTTAATTATTATTATGATTATACATTAATAACAGTCAACTAAGTTAAGATTTCTGCAGTATTTTAAGGCAAGAAAACTCATCTGAATAGTATTTGCCACTTTGGGGAGTATTTTCCAGGACGGTAAATACCAGGGGTGGTATTTACCGCCCAACCCTGCATTACAGAGATTGAAGGCAGCAGTACACTTCACTAGACACTACTCTTTATTTCACTACATTACAGAGATTGAAGGCAGCAGTACATTACACTACTCTATATTACACTACAGTACAGAGATTGAAGGCAGCACTCAGCAGTACATTATACTATATATTACACAGGGTTTCCCCCAGGATTTCAGGAAGGGTCGCTGCAGCTTAGACTGATTTTATCCATTTTGTTGCGCGCTGCAAAGCGCTGTTTAATTTTCAGTCTTGTGTATATATCAGTTTTGCTTCTCATTGAAATAAATAAATGAAAAAAAAAAGTTTTTTACTGATTGGTTAACTCGCAAAGCTGATGACGCTGTCAATTATCGGCGCGATCAGCTCTCTCTTGTTTATTAAGAATAGAGTTTTCGTACTGATAATGCAATCAACAGGTACACAAGTCGCAGCGGGAGATAAGGCATGTCTGACAAATTATGGCATGTCGCAAATTAGGTCCTGAAATTATGGCTTGTCACATGCGACTAGTGAAAAAGGCCTGGGGGAAACCCTGTTACACTACATTACAGAGACTGAAGGCAGCAGTACATCACACTACTCTATGTTACACTACATTACAGAGATTAAAGGCAGCAGTACATTGCACTACTCTATATTACACTACATTACAGAGATTAAAGGCAGCAGTACATCACACTACTCTATGTTACACTACATTACAGAGATTAAAGGCAGCAGTACATTGCACTACTCTATATTACACTACATTACAGAGATTAAAGGCAGCAGAACATTGCACTACTCTATTTACACTACATTACAGAGATTGAAGGCAGCAGTACATTACACTTCTCTATATTACACTACATTACAGAGATTGAAGGCAGCAGTACATTACACTTCTCTATATTACACTACATTACAGAGATTGAAGGCAGCAGTACATTGCACTACTCTATATTACACTGCATTACAGAGATTGTTGGCAGCAGTACATTACACTACATTATCAAGATTGAAGGCAGCAGTAAATTTCAATATATATTACACTTAATAACAGAGTTTAAAGGCAGCAGTACATTACACTACTCTATATTACACTACATTACAGAGATTAAAGGCAGCAGTACATTACACTACTCTATATTACACTACATTACAGAGATTAAAGGCAGCAGTACATTTCACTACTCTATATTACACTACATTACAGAGATTGAAGGCAGCAGTACATTGCACTACTCTATATTACACTACAGTACAGAGATCGAAGGCAGCAGTACATTGCACTACTCTATATTACACTACAGTACAGAGATTGAAGGCAGCAGTACATTACACTACTCTATATTACACTACATTACAGAGATTGAAGGCAGCAGCAGTACATTACACTACTCTATATTACACTACATTACAGAGATCAAAGGCAGCAGCAGTACATTACACTACTCTGTATTACACTACATTACAGAGATTGAAGGCAGCAGTACATTGCAGAACTCTATATTACACTACAGTACAGAGATCAAAGGCAGCAGTACATACATTGTAGCACTACTCTATATTACACTACAGTACAGAGATTGAAGGCAGCAGTACATTAGTAACATTACACTACTCTATATGACACTACATTACAGAGATTGAAGGCAGCAGCAGTACATTACACTACTCTATATTACACTACATTACAGAGATTAAAGGCAGCAGTACATTGCACTACTCTATATTACACTACATTACAGAGATTGAAGGCAGCAGTACATTGCACTACTCTATATTACACTACATTACAGAGATTGAAGGCAGCAGTACATTGCACTACTCTATATTACACTACATTACAGAGATTGAAGGCAGCAGTACATTGCACTACTCTATATTACACTACATTACAGAGATTGAAGGCAGCAGTACATTGCACTACTCTATATTACACTTCATTACAGAGATTGAAGGCAGCAGTACATTGCACTACTCTATATTACACTTCATTACAGAGATTGAAGGCAGCAGTACATTGCAGAACTCTATATTACACTACAGTACAGAGATCGAAGGCAGCAGTACATAGCACTACTCTATATTACACTACAGTACAGAGATTGAAGGCAGCAGTACATTAGTAACATTACACTACTCTATATTACACTTCATTACAGAGATTGAAGGCAGCAGTACATTACACCACTCTGAGAATATGTAAGGAGTGCACAGAAGATAAGGAAGTTGAATTGAACAGAATGGTAGTAGCAGCCATTTCAGAGACAGCATGGAAACAGTTTGAAACGTGGGCAACAGAGCTGGAAATGTTTGCAAAGTAAGCTTAATGACAATTCTGCTTTGTGTATAATATACTTTTATTTATTTTGGGCACATCACAGGATAGGTGTCTGTGGTAATATTTTTTTATGTATCAAGTGTTATTTTATTTCAAAAAGAACTTTTCATTATTACTTGTTTATGTTTTTGTGTCGCCTGCAGGTAGACACATAGGGATCCTAATTCTGTGCGTGTCGTCGATGCAAATAGCCATAGGTGAAAACAAGAATGATAACTCAGATTTCACCATTTTTAGTGAAGCCCCTTTCGAATGCAATTGAGGTGATATGTGTGTTCCGAGGAACACCAAATTCTAGTTTAATGATATTTTTACCTCAAAATACTTTATGCTCTGATCTTTATGATGTCATTTCATGGATTGAAGTCAATTTTTAGGGCTGATGATTTGGTGGTCTTAGAATACCAGTAACCATAAACATATTTTTTGCTGTTGTTCCAAGACTTCTGTGTAGACTACATTTATAGAGTATTATTATGGATTGGGCTTAGTCACACAGAATGGTTTTTACTGGGTGACTAACCAGTATTTGCAGTGTTTTATGAGGAAAACATGATAAAATATCACCCAAGGTAGAAATGGAACCAGATCAGGAATCTCTAGACCCCTTTCCTCCATAATCATTAAATTGATAGTAGTTTAACATTGGTTTTACTGTATATAAATAAACTCATATTATGTTACAGACATGCCAAGAGAACAACAATCAATGCTGATGATGTGAAGATGCTCATCAGGAAAAGTCCCAAGCTGGTAAGTACAATTATTATTTTACTTCTAGTTCTGTGCATTAACTCTCAGAAAAGTTCTAAACTGGTAAGTACAATTTTTAACTTACTTCTAGTTCTGTACATCAACTGTTAGAAAAGTCCCAAGCTGGTAATTACAATTGCTAACTTGCTGTTATCCTTATGTGAACAAAGTAGATCCAGAGCAGGTACATCTGTGTCATATGATAAGTGATCTACACTGTTCACTTTTGGGTTCTTTGGGTTATTTCTGGCAAGTAGCGATCTAGATCCATGGATGTGCCAGATGATCTAGATCAACACTGGTCCCACATATGCTAAAACTTTTATATATGAAGTAAAGGGTTAAGGGCATTCCATCTTCTGCCAGCTCAGTCTGTATTCAAGAAAATAATTGAGCCAGCTTTAAAGTTTTCGGTAAAGATTTTCTTCACTTCCACTGCCTCGAATTTGTCCAAACTTCACACGAATGATGCTTAGAACTGACTGCATAAACTCAAGTATGTCAAAAAACTATTCCTTATGTATCTCCTACAGTTATGTCCCTTGTTGCACTAGAAAAACTTGAACCATATTTAAAGTTTTAAAATCTTAATAAATTCTTAGTATGATATCTAAATGTTGTTGTTCACATGAGAAGTGGGAGTCAAAATTTTGAGTGCAGACCAAAATCATCAAATGTGTAATGGGATTGTAATGAATCTTGCCACAAATGATCACCCAAGCATGATGATGTGTCATGCACAAATGGTATGCCTGTGTGTTGATGGTCAAGAACATAGATTTTTTGGTTTCCAGGCAACAGTTGTAATATGCATATTGAGATTGTAATGAAACTTGCTAAAATGACCAACACAGAATTGTTGATGGTTCTTGAGCAGCAGCCATTTTCTCTTTTTTGAAGGTGTAAGTCACTGTAAAATACTTAAAAATAACACTTAAAAATAGATTTTTGCACTTAAATATTTGTAAATTGGCCATAAATATGACATGTATTAATGGACAGTAATAAATTTGACACACATGATCACCATTATAGCATGACATTGTATCATGCACAGCAGCCTTGCCTGTTTTTTGAAGGTCATGGTCACTTATAATAGATATGTGTCTCAGAAAACCTGGTGAATGTAGCATTGCCCTATTTTTTGTTTCTCATTACAGCTGCAGCATATAACAGGTATACAGGAGCAGCTGAACGCCTCCAAGGGAGAAACCAGGAAGAAGGGCAAGAAAACAAAAACTAAAGACTCGAACACAGCGTCCACAAGTAGTGTGGCTGATATGGATGTGGATGAAGACAGCAGAGCCTGATAGGATTAAATGGCCACTTTAACCCTTTCCCCCGTATATACGCCTTTTTATGCATGTGCAACATCCATGCCGTCTGATCAGGATCTGCACTGGTCACATTTTGGTCAGAAATAACCTAATGAATAAAAAAGCGAACGGTGTAGATCCTGATCAGATGGCACTGATGTGCCGGCTGATGTGGATCTAAACTGTTAACTTACCCAATAAAGGTGTGTCTATGGAGGAAAGGATGAAGAGAACTTGATGCCTGTGATAATGAATAAATGACCATATTGGTCACTCTATGCAGGATAGTCTAATGTCTAGACATAGAAGACAAAAGTAACAGATTGTTGAATGTCTTGACAGTGTAGGCCAAAGCCATGCCTGATTGTCTCAAGTTTATATGTTTGTGTGCTTTTGCTTGCAACGTTATTGAGCTGATGGGTGGGTTGCAGTTATTTCATCAAGACAACTTGTACTTGTTTGTTCATATGAGAACCTGTTGGGGCAAGTGTAAGGTTGGTGCACTCTAAAACCTGGTTTAAACCCCAAGTGGCAAATTGTTTTGCCACTGACCATTCCAAGGCAGTTACCTAAAGGATTCTCTTTTTTGTTTTTATTTGAAATTGATATTCTTATTTCTTATAAACACAGGCTGTCTGTTCCTCTCTACTTTTTTGATGAATGGGGAGGCTGTGTTTTATGTGGTGATTCCTGATATGCATATTTCACTTTTTACTGAATTGTTAAGAAATTGTAAAGAAATCTTGGGGAAATATTTAGGACTTACTACACCCCTTACTGGCATGTTTTACAAAGTACATGTAGTTGAAAATGTTAGTTCTAGTGTCTTTGTGTATTTGATTGTTATTGTGAAATTCACAGAGCCAGCAGAGCTTTCTTAACCCTTTCCTCCATAGACACACCTTTATTGCATGGGCGAACAGTGTAGATCCAGATCAGCCGGCACATCTGTGCCATCTCATCAGGATCTGCACTGTTGGCTTTTTGATTTCTATGGTTTTTTCTTACCAAAATGCAATCAGTGCAGATCCTGATCAGACAGCACGGATGTGCCCGCTGATCTGGATCTACACTGGTAGCACATGTGTAAAAATGGGAATTTAGGGGGGGAAAGGGTTAAAGATATCTCAAATTTGATCCAACACTGATCAGAAGCTCTTTATCATTAAAATTAAATGTCTTTGGACAGTTTTTAGAGTTCAACCAATTTAGAATCTCTTTTAATTGCTAAAAACAGTTCATGTTTTAGTTTTTGTACTTGGGGTGTCACTGGGGACAAGGTTTAGTCACTATGACTGACAAGAGGAAATACTTTATCAAGATAATCAGTGACAGTGGTTTTATTAATCCCCGCATAACTCTTTTAGAAATTCCTTGTTTGGACAGTGATTAGAGCTAACATCACTTAACTTAGTTTATAGGTAGCGGGTGATGATACTTTGCTTGGGATTTTATTTGGGGTCACTGGGTTTCAGGTCAAGGTCACTGTTACTTATTAGAAATTCCTTGTCAGTATAGTAAGTTGACATTAGTTTTACCATCGTTCCCTAGCTTGGTATTTAGGTAACCTTAGTTGAAATGAAAACTTGTTTGGGATTAACTTATATTTAGGGTACACTGTGGTTTGTTTCATAGTCAGAGAGGTCATCTGTGTCCTTGGGACACACTGCTAGAAGTTTCAGTGTGGTTATATTGTATTTATTTTCTTTTTCAAATATTTTATTGTTTAAAGAAGTATGCCTGATCTGATTAATGTTACATTGAATATTGATGTGTAAGGGTAAAATGGTAATAAAGTGTACTGTTAAATAAAGTCTGTTAAATTCAAATTTTCAGTTTCTTGTTAGGGGCCGACTTAGTCGTCATCTCACTGTCATCAGTAAAAAAATAAAAATACCAAAATCTCTGTAATAGCAAACTGGAATTCAATATAAGTTATCGTTATTGTATATTTATTTTATATACGTTTAGAAAAGTTAGAACAATACTGAAAAAAAGCTAGACCTAAAAATTTCTTCATCCTATTTACATCAATTCCCCAAAACTTAACAACACAATACATAATTTTTAATGCCCACACAACTTTAATAATCCTGACAATGGGCCTTATTTATTATATAAATTATGTCCTGGGATGTCCTGTATCCTGGGAATTAGTGAGATCTATTATCAGTGATTAGTTGCCTGAGGTGGAAGTATTAATTCACTCAAAAAGGTGAGCCATAATAAGTACCCAGTGGTAATGTTCATCTGTGTTCCTACGTATCTATATGGATCCTAGTATGTATTCAACCCACCTCTAAATTTCTTCAGAGATGTGGATCACATGACTATTTCATGTAAAGTTATTCTAGTTTTAAAAATTGCAGTTTAATCTGTTTTCAACGATCCAAAATACCTATTTTTACGTATTTGAGTCCCCAAAAACTACATTTTTCCAAATTCTTATTTATTATTTAATGTTTTCTTGCCTAATGACTGTCAAGATTATCACTTATGTACCATATTAAGCACATTTTGTGATTATTCATGTAAAGACAAATACACTTTTCCAAAAGAAAGTGTGCCTTTAGTGATTTTGGTGATTTTTCATTAGCTGCTTTTCTTAATATTTGGTGTCAAAATTGAGATGAGATCATTTAAATTCTATAGTAAAAATATCTATGATATAATCTCAGTTTTGATACCAAATATTAGGGCATTTAGAAAAGCAGTTAATAAAAAATCACTAACTAGAACTCTGCTTGTTGGATGTGTCGCCTGCCGAAATTTTTGTTAATATAAAAAATGTTAATTAGTTTTTAGCTCACCTGTCACCTGCTTCCAATATTTTTCAAATTATGCCCCTTTTTCACTTAAATTTTGCAATTAAGCAAAATATACACTTGGCCCTTAACTTTAAAACTACTTGAGCTATCACCTTGAAACCTGGAAAATATATTCACCATCAAAATCTAGGTCATTATCAACAACACCCATAATTCTGCTACCAATATTTTTCAAGTTATGCCCCTTTTTCACTTATGCAATTGTCCCATAATTTTGAAACAACAGGAGATATTACTTTGAAACTTGGAATATATGTTTGCCATCAGTTTCTAAATCATTATCAACAAGATCCATACCTCTATTGGAAATATTTCTGTAAGTTATGCCACTTTTGCATTTAGTTTTTACCTTGACTATTCGATATTTCATTGAAACTTTGAATATTTTTTCACCATCAAAATCTACATCATTACCAACAAGACCCACAACTGTAATACAATTACTCTACAAGTTATGCCCCTTTTTCCACTGTTCCTTTTTTCACTTATATTTTCACTTAAGTGCACTTCATCGATAACTTTGCAAATACTTAAGGTATCTACTTCAAACTTCCATTATATTTTCATTTCAGTTCTTTTTCTGTAACATTGCTGAAGTGATTGATATTGAACTAAAAGTAAATGTCTCTAATAAAAAATTACTAACAAGTTTTCCAACAAATCCAGAAATATTTCATAGTTATTCCCCTATTCAGTTTAATATTTATGGTACATTAAGGAATTATTTCTGTTATTTGAAATGAATTTCTTCCTTACCATTCACTTGTTAATATTTTTCCTGATTGCACATGAATGTATGGCCATAGTTGTTATTGTTTTAATCTTCAAATTGCAATTGGTTTCAAATGATTCGAATAGGCGAGCGCGCTGTCTCCTCTGACAGCTCTTGTTATCCGATCTTCTTCAAACCTGGTCAGAATGTTTATCAAAATAATATCTAGGTCAAGTTCGTAAATGGGTCATGTGCCCAGAAGGTCAAATTATAGAAAAAAACTTGTCCACACTCTAATACTTAATTTTGGTGCAATCTTCTTTAAACTTGGTCAGAATGTTTATCTCAATGATATCTAGGTCAGTTTCGTAACTGGGTCATTTGACCCTTAAAACTAGGTCACTATGTCAAATAAACGAAAAAGCTTGTCCGCACTCTAGCAGTCTTAATTTTGGTGTGATTTTCTTCAAACTTAGTCAGAATGTTTACCTCAATGATATCTAAGCCAAGTTCAAAACTTCTAAACAAGGCCACAAGGTCATATTGTAGAAAAAGTTTGTCCATACTCTAGCAGTCTTAATTTTGGTGTGATCTTCTTTAAACTTGGTCAGAATGTTTATCTCAATGATATCTAGGTCAGTTTCGAAACTGGGTCATGTGACCTTGAAATCTAGGTCAATAGGTCAAATTATATAAAAAGCTTGTCCACACTCTAGCAGCCTAAATTTTGGTCCGATCTTCTTCAAACTTGGTCAAAATGTTTATCTCAGTGATATCTAGGTCAAGTTTGAAAGTGGGTCATCTGACATTTAAATCTAGGTCACTACGTCAAATTATATAAAAAGCTTGTCCGCACTCTAGCAGCCTTAATTTTGGTCCGATCTTCTTCAAACTTGGTCAAAATGTTTATTATGCCCCCCTTCGAAGAAGCGGGGGTATATTGCTTTGCACATGTCGGTCGGTCGGTCGGTCGGTATGTCGGTCGGTATGTCGGTCCATAGACCACATCTTGTCCGATCAATAACTAGACAACGCTTTGTGATACAGTCCTTATATTTGGTGTGGAGGTTGGTCATGACCAGTAGAAGACCCCTATTGATTTTGGGGTCAGTAGGTCAAAGGTCAAGGTCACAGTGGCCTTGACCACAAAAACCTTGTTCGATCAATAACTAGACAACGCTTTGTGATACAGTCCTCATATTTGGTGTGGAGGTTGGTCATGACCAGTAGAAGACCCCTATTGATTTTGGGGTCAGTAGGTCAAAGGTCAAGGTCACAGTGGCCTTGACCACAAAAACCTTGTCCGATCAATAACTAGACAACGCTTTGTGATACAGTCCTCATATTTGGTGTGGAGGTTGGTCATGACCAGTAGAAGACCCCTATTGATTTTGGGGTCAGTAGGTCAAAGGTCAAGGTCACAGTGGCCTTGACCACAAAAACCTTGTCCGATCAATAACTAGACAACGCTTTGTGATACAGTCCTCATATTTGGTGTGGAGGTTGGTCATGACCAGTAGAAGACCCCTATTGATTTTGGGGTCAGTAGGTCAAAGGTCAAGGTCACAGTGGCCTTGACCACAAAAACCTTGTCCGATCAATAACTAGACAACGCTTTGTGATACAGTCCTCATATTTGGTGTGGAGGTTGGTCATGACCAGTAGAAGACCCCTATTGATTTTGGGGTCAGTAGGTCAAAGGTCAAGGTCACAGTGGCCTTGACCACAAAAACCTTGTCCGATCAATAACTAGACAACGCTTTGTGATACAGTCCTCATATTTGGTGTGGAGGTTGGTCATGACCAGTAGAAGACCCCTATTGATTTTGGGGTCAGTAGGTCAGAGGTCAAGGTCACAGTGGCCTTGACCACAAAAACCTTGTCCGATCAATAACTAGACAACGCTTTGTGATACAGTCCTCATATTTGGTGTGGAGGTTGGTCATGACCAGTAGAAGAACCCTATTGATTTTAGGATCAGTAGGTCAAAGGTCAAGGTCACAGTGGCCTTTGCATACAAAAACGTTGTCCGATCAATAACTAGACAACGCTTTGTGATACAGACCTCATATTTGGTGTGGAAGTTGGTCGTGACCAGTAGAAGACCCCTATTGGTTTTGGGGTCAGTAGGTCAAAGGTCAAGGTCACGGTGGCCTTGACAACAAAAAACCTTGTTCGATCAATAACTAGACAACGTTTTTATGTTTATTTGTATAATAAAATAAAATACTTCTCAGTGTAAAGTTGTGATTATTTTTCCCCATGACAATTTCAAGTAAAGATATATATTAATGATCCATAACATTAATTTTAAACTATTTCAATATATGCCGTGTCATAAATAGGCACTGATTATCACTCACTTGTGTTTATTAAATGCTTTGGTTTCGTATGGATGGTCACTAAAGCCTGCACATTACCGGAATTGA
The DNA here is from genome assembly GCA_038501625.1 of Corbicula japonica. Taxonomy (NCBI): domain Eukaryota; kingdom Metazoa; phylum Mollusca; class Bivalvia; order Venerida; family Cyrenidae; genus Corbicula; species Corbicula japonica. The sequence goes on along the minus strand of JAZAYU010000094.1, from coordinate 1,693,106 downwards.
CATAACACTAGAGCTACTATATCTCCGCCAATAGCGAATATTTGATTTAAATTACAATAAAATCCTTTGTGTTAGACTAGGTTAATCTACACGCGCTTATGTTTGTCGAGGTAAATGTAATCCTCTCATTGGATGACCTGGTTATTGATATATAGGAGTTCCAGCGTCTTGTAAATTGCTTTCATGACTGGTACCCTTCATTGCTAAAGCTTACAAAAGTCTCTAAATTTCCAAAAATTTAAATTCAATGCTAATAGATATCACTTGCACGTCAGGGGGGGCATTTGTGTTTGACAAACACCTCTTGTTTCAATGATATCCTGGTCAAGATCGAAAGTGGTTCCTGCGACCTTGAAAACTAGGTCACAATGTCAAATTATAGAAAAAGCTTGTCAGCACTCTACCAGTCTTAATTTTAGTCCGAAACTGGGTTATGTGACCTTGAAAATTAGGTCACTAGGTCAAGTTATAATAAAAGCTTGTCTGCACACTAGGGGTCTTAATTTTGGTCTGATCTTCACTTTCATTACCATAAGATCTTGTTTTCTTTCTTGAAATTGCCATAATGCATTATGGGTTCCAGAGTTATGGCCCCTGAAAGTGCAAAAATTAACTTTTGAGACCTTGTCTGCACAGTAGCAGCTTCATTTTTGATTTGAATTTAATAAGACTTGTACAATACTTGAGTTACTATAAGATCTCCTTTCTTGAATCAGCTAGACTCCATTATGGGTTTCAGAGTTATGGCCCTTGAAAGAGCCAAAGTAAGCTATTTTGACTTTTTCTCCACAATAGCAGCTTTATTTCTTTACTTGATTTTACCAAACTTGCACACAACTCTTGCAACCATTGAGCAGTTGTTGACAGGTGAGCGAAGAAGGTAGAGTAACGGTTCTTGTGCTCTACACTTCTAGTCATTGCCATAAACATGCATACAAAGTTTGCAGTCATATGAACCTATGGTGACAAAGTTACGCTCCTGACAAGAAATGCCTTATTAAAATCAAAGGGGAATAATTCAAAAACGGAACAAGGTAGAGTTACGGTTTGTGTTACACTCTGGACAAGAAATGCTCTATAAAATCAATCAAAGGGGAATAATTCAAAAACGGAAAACGTTAGAGTTACAGTTCTTGTGCTCTGCACTTCGAGTCATTGCCAGAAACATGCATACCAAGTTTGGAGTAATTTGAACCTATGGTGACAAAGTTACACTCCAGACAAGAAATGCTCTATAAAAATCAATCAAAGGGGTATGATTCAAAACTGGAACAAGTTAGAGTTATGGTTCTTGTGCACTGCACTTCAAGTCATCGCCAGAAACATGCATACCAAGTTTGAAGTCATTTGGACCTTAGATGACAAACTTAGGCTGCGGACAAGGAAATTCGGACGCCGCTGCCGAAAGTAATCCCTATATGTCGCTTGTCAGGCAACACACCATGTGCACACTTTTTTTTAATAGAGTATAAAATAAGAGCTGTCACTGAAAAATGACATATGCCCCTGAAATGTAGCTTTGAAATCAAATTGGTATACATATCTAAATATGCCTGTGTAAAAGACATGAAGCTTACCACATATAATGCGAAAGATTTGTTGAAAGTCTATACTAAATCCCTCAAGTAATTAACAAGTTACAGTAAAATATTGCAATAATTAAGGAAAGTTCTTAGTTTAAAAGGGAGATTATCCTAGAAACATGATTGTTAAGAGTTATGGACCTTACCACATATGATGTATGTGATTATGAGGAATGATGTGGGTTATGATAAGGAATATAATATTTGAAGTAAATCCCTTGAGACATATAGAAGTTATAGTAAAAACTGACTAAGGGCCATAACTCTGGCAAAAATAAGCCAAGCAGCAACTCCTGAAAAAATGCAAAACTAGGCTAGGTGACAAACATTTCTGTGAAGTTTCAATGAAATCCCCAAGGGAATTTGTAGATGAAGCATGGACAAGATTTTAATATAAAAGTTATAGTAAAAATGACTAAGGGCCCATAACTGGGCCAAAACTAAATTGAGTTCAAATTCCTGATGACATGCACAACTAGCCTTAGTGACAAACATTCCTGTTAAGTTTCAATGAAATCCTCCAAGCAGTTTTGGAAATGAAGCAAGGACAAGATTTTACCTGACTGACAGATGGACTGACAGGTGAATGGACCGTGCAATTACTAAATGCCTTCCTTTGGGGTCATAAATAAAAAGATAAATACATACAATAAACAGAAATGTATATAAAAAATCACAGAGACTGTAAACTTGATATGCCTGTTAAGGTGGTGCGTAGGTGTGGAAACAAAAAATCATATACTGTAAAATCATTTTTATTTCGCACGGGTTTAATTTTCGCATATTACATGCTATGGCAAGAGCGCGAAATTCAACCCCAGCAAAATTAAACCATTTAACATTGTTTCTTTACAGGAAAATACAGTTGCACGAATTTATGCCCCTTTGAATTTGTTATTTACGGGTTTTGCGCGAAACTTTCATCTTCACGAAATTAAATGATACTACAGTATTGTATTGTTTTGTTTACATTTCTCAACATTGTTCTTTAACACCCGAAGCAGATAAGTTTCCAAGAATTTTATTGTAGCAAAGTAAAAAAAGAAATTAAGAGACAGGTTTATGAAATGTCGGTGATGTTGCATTAAATCAATGACTTTATTCTGTCTGGAAGTGTGTTTTAAAAGATAACTTAATAGACATGTATTTAAATACAGCAAAACAATGTCCTTAATTTAAAGAGCACGTTATATTAATTTCTTACACAAAGATTTTATTCTTTTTGTTTTTTAAATGAAAGTGCAACTGAATTTGATGTCATTTAAACGCAGCAAGGTGTTTCCTATTATTATAAAAATTTGAAACAAAAAACCACACCAAAACAATTAGTAGCAACTAACAGTTAATTTCCCTGTCACATTGTTTCATCAAGATTGTCCTCTGTTTCTTTGTTATGTATGGTCCTTGGATCTATTGTTAAGCACCGGCACAAAAGTTTATTACAGTGTCTTAGGTTTTCGCTATCAACTGTTCCCTATACAGTGTGGAGTAAAATAAAATTATTGTTTAGTTGTATCATGTCCGTATGTTATGACACCAAAAAAGAACAATTTCCATTCAGAAAAATCATGACTTACTGTTTCTTATTTTGATATAATTTTAAAAAGACATTTTAAACAATATTTTAAAGTGCTCTTTGTTGTTGTTGTCATTTACTAGGCCTTTCACAGACTCGTAGCCACGCTGATACACACCAAGCCACTTGCCTTGGAATTGCCGCTGTTTCCTAACTTTGGGTTCTGACAAAATGGACAAGATCATTTTAGCTTCTTAGAAAAAATACTATTAACAATATTTATACATATACTTGTTTTTACACAGAATAAGAATTCTTAAACGAGGAATAAATTACATTTGTTAATTGTAATACGTGCTGTATATTTTTATACTACTCCAAATTTGATAGGGATAGCTTTCTGTTTTATCCTGAACTATTGCCTCAACCAAGGTTCAACCGCTGTTCAGCTTCAACAGTTTGTAGGCTCATTTCTTCTTGACACAAAGCTGATGTCAAATGAACAAATTGTCGGAATCACAGAAAATATTTAGCATTGTAAGGAATAAACACAATCTTTTCAGTGATCCTTATCAAATTTTAAGTACTACATATTCTTATTAAAACTTTCTTCATAACTGAAATAAACTGGTTTCTTTCATTGTAAAATTCCAAAATATTATAATATAACTTATTCTAGTATTACATACCCCATCTAATGTATGTCTACAAAATGCTACCAAACGCAATATATACATGTATTTCATTTAATGATTGAATTATGTGAATTGTCATTTCCCATTTGACTTAGCGAATATGTCAGACACACAGAGCAACCGTGTTACTGGCTCATGATCTACGAAGTATCTTTATCAGCGTTGTTTATCTTTACCCAAGATTTTTTTTTATCTTTTACTTAAGAGTTAAACCAGATTCGATTGCTTACATGTACAAGTTGCCATGGTGACAACTACAACACTCATCTACTCTAACTTGCCATGGTTGTATGCTAGACTTTAAGGAACAAGTGCCAAAAAATTATCGACTAAGCTACTTGTAAAAGTTAAGAAGGTTGCTGTGACCTTGACCTTGAAGGTAGGAACAGGGATTTTGTGTGTGACATATGGTGGTCATTTCTATTAAATTATTTCAACCCTGTCCGCCATAACTACGCATTTTTAAGCATTTGCGACCAGTGTAGATCCAGATCATCTGACACATTCGTGTCGTCTGATCAGGATCTGCACTGGTCGCTGTTTGTTCAGAAATAATCTAATGAATCGAAAAGCGAACAGTTTAGATCCTGATCAGATGGCATGGATGTGCTGGCTGATCTGGATCTAAACTGTTTGCCCACACATTAAAGGTTTGTCTATGGAGGAAAGGGTTAAAATCCAACAATGGATGACAAAGATTTGGACTGGTCAAGGACAAAAACTATTACATATTACAATTATGTTCAGAGGGTTGCTTGTGACATTGACTTTGAAGGTATAAAAATGGGCTTTGTGCTGGACACACCAAAGTATGGGGGGTCACTTCTGCTTAATTACAAATTTTAAAAATTCATCCAGCAAACAATTCAGCAAAGATACCGACCGGACACAAAATCCAGATCTCTCTGGACAGACAAACTTACAGACAACGTCCGTGATTCCTATGTAGCCCCAATATAAATTTGTTTGTTTGCAGGGGTAAAATATCTTTGTTTGCAGGGGTAAAATAAATATCGCAGGCGACACAATAACCTGATGAATCTAAAAGCAAACAGTGTAGATCCTGATCAGATGGCACAGATGTGCCAGCTGATCTGGATCTACACTGTTCGTCCAGGCAATAAGTGTAATCAATGGAGTGAAGGGTATAATTGTGATCTTGATCTAAGAAATAAGTTGAAATCAGCTACTGAAGGTACATTGTATATGGTTGCTTGATAGGGTACTTTGAGGATATACTGGTGTCACATAACCTCAGCCACAAGCCAGGGGAAATATCACACTCTGGCTGGCAATGTGCTGGCTGATCTGGATCTAAACTGTTCGCCCACGCAATAAAGGTGTATCTATGGAGGAAAGGGTAAAGAAACCATTTAATTGTTTAATTTGCATACAATATAATTTAAATTTAAGTTTTCTCATTTATTTCAATTAATTTATCTCTAATGTTCATTAAATTTTCCTATTTGCATCGAATTTAAATAAAATGTATGATGTTATGAATGTAATTAACTTGATGATGCCCATTACCATTGAGATTCTATGAGCTGTCAATTCAGTTTATCTCTTTGTAACTTAACCCTTTCCTCCATAGATACACCTTTATCCCTTACCTCCATACAGAAACTATGAAATACAGTTGAAACTTGTTACCTTGAATTTTTCGGGAATCAAATAAGCAAAGTAAAAATAAGCAAAGTTTGTAACAAGTGAACTCAACATTTAGTATGTAGCTCTATATATCTAAACCTACATCTATATTTCTTTATTCAGTAAGATATACATGATACACTGATTTCATGCAAATGAAATAAACAATTTGTACTTCAGTGAAAACATACAGTAATCAATGGGGATTTTGAAGTATTGGCTTTATTTTTCTTGCATACATCTAAATATAATCCTTTACTCCTATTATACAGCTTTTATCGCATGTAGGAAATACATAAAGATCCACAACCACTGTAGATCCAGATCAGTCAGCACATCTGTGCCATCTGATCTGGATCTTCACGGTTCATCTCCAAGTTCTAGGTCAGAAATAACTTAATGGATCTAAAAGCAAACAGATCAGATCCTAATCAGACATCATGAAAGTGCTGGCAGATCTGTATTTACACCTTTTGCCTATGGTATAACAGCCATATCCCATAGAGTTAAGTGTTGAGTGTAAATCAATTATTACAATCTTCAGTGAAAATATTTGCCATTTTAGCAACCTGTTAATACAAACAAGCCTTTGATTTCATAGACACATTGCCCAGCAATGACATCATCATTATATATAACACATAATCATACTTAAAATTAGATGTTAAAGTAAATTTTATAAATGCAAAGTCACTGGTATATCCACTTTACTGCAATATGAAGGAAAAAACATGTAACGAATTTCAACTGTTTGATTTTAAAAGAATGAAATGTGAAATCTACATTTAACGATACAAAATGTGAAAATATGCTTTTGAAGTTACAAACCCTGAAATATGTTTTTAAAGCTACAACTTTAGTTTACACTGAGATTCCTCGTCTGTATTGGACCATAGCCCACCTGACATGTGAACTGGAATGTTGTAACATTTGCCCTTGCATATTGCATCTTAAATCAGTAAATTTTACAAGTTCTATCATATAGCAAGAATCCATTTTCTGCATAGGCTAGGTTGAGACTGTTGGTGTTTTATAACCTCACAACAGTGAGCTTATCTAAAGCTCTTCCATACATAGAGGATACAACATGAGTGATCATTTTATACTGAAATTATTAAACGAGTCATCTAAATCGATATAAAACGAGGCTTTTGCCGAGTTTTATATCGATTTAGATGACGAGTTTAATAATTTCAGTATAAAATGAACACGAATGATGTATTCTATTTATCACATACCCTGAAAAAACAAGCAAAATCCATGAACTGCCCCTTTCTATCGCCTAGTAGAGCGAAATCAAAACGTGTGTAATTCGGTCGTATCGGGTGATACATAAGCTAGTCCCCAAAGAATTTATCCTACCGTTTACCCATTTGCCAAAATAAGTAAATATAAAAAAATAAAATTAACTGCGCTAGAGTCTAGATATTAAAAGAATCTTCCAGTTATAGGCTTCTGAAGTTGTGTTTTATTAAATAAATCGATCTACTGTATGACGTCATTTGTGTAAACTTTTAAAGCGGCATATGACAACATTGAAATTTGCTGGATATAAACTCATAATTTGGATTAAAAATGTGGTTCTGGTGTTTTTATTTTGTTTCGGGGATGTTGTAAGATCACACCGACGATGTTCTGAAAACGATGTCAGCATCTGGGTCATTTTGTTTTCGATTTAAACGAAATGAAAATGGCTTTGTTGCTGTTGTTGAATCTCATCATGGACTTTCCTATTGCTATCTTACGGAGTAAACAAGTGTCAGAAAGTTATATTTTCCGTGGATATTATCAATATGAGGGATGCTTAAGTTTCTTATAGAAGTTGATTGCTTGCCTGAAGTGGTCAGATTTCAAAAGTAAGTCATTTTCATAAATTTGTTTTGATCGCTGATAACGCGGATGAATAGTGATTCGGCTGCGATATATAACTAGTTATATATCGAAAATATATAACGGGTGTTATTACACTCCCACACCGGAAGGTATGTGATAAACTAGTTTATCGACAGATTTTGCACATCAACCAATATTCAGTGCACAAGAATTAAATTATATGTTTTCACATCATTCCTTTTCAAAAGCCTGTCATGTTTGAGCAAATTTCTGTCGCTTGCTTGTATCTTCTCCTTCCACATACGGACTGTATTCCCGAGCCTTGTGGTACAGTTTAAGGAGCTGCAGAGCTTCAGACGTCTGCTGCCGCTCATCCAGGTGGCGCTGGCATGCCTCCTGCACAGACTTGGCATAAGTCTCTGTCTCACCCAGTAACTGAGCCAGGCTGCTGGTGCTCATATCTGCCATCTCCTGCAATAGTCAGAATCAATGTTATTAGATTCCAGGGAAATGGTAAATCATTTAGTTAGTGGGTATAAAAGTAAAACTTTATACTGTGTGTATACATATTATGCCTAAAACAAGGATTTTACATGTTCATATATTTCAGAAATCTTCTCAGTGAAATGGGACATAACTTGAAAAGTATTTGTAGCCGAGTTACAGGTCTTGTAGGCAATGATGTATTTTTTGTTGTTGAATATTTATTCCGAGTTTAAAACCTTTACTCCATATATGTGCATTTTATCGCATACACAACCAGTGTACCTGCTGTCTGATCTGGATATGCAATGTTCGGTTTTTGGTCAGAAATAATGCCAGCTGATCTGGATCTACACTGTTCACCGATACCATAAAGGTATATGGAGGAAATATGTGCCAGCAGGCAGCCAGATGATCCTTATCTGCACAGTTTGGGAATGCAGTAAAGGTGTTTATATGAAAGAAAGGGTTAAGTTGACATGTCAAGTAGTTTTAGGTTTACAGTCCCAAGTGTATATTTTATTTAATAGATGCCAACACAGTATGAAAATGATAGCTCTCCTATCTATCTTCAAATATAAAGAAAGGGTTGACATGTCAAGTAGTTTTTAGGTTTACAGTCCCAAGTGTATATTTTATTTAACAGATGCCATCACAGTATGAAAATGATAGCTCTCCTATCTATCTTCAAATAGTCGAGCTAAAATTGAGACCAGAGACCAGTCTAGAATCTCAGGAAGTGGATTGGTTGAAATTGTGTAATTTTTTCCAAAGTGATCAATCCCTTGCTAGTTTTGAATCTTATAGCCAATCTCAGTTTTCATGACCTTGAGCCCTGCTTCTGATCCTGCCTCAGTAAAAAATACTGAACAACATTTGAGAAGTTAAGATATATGAACATGTTCTACTGATTTTACCATTCATCGATTACAAAAAAACAACTGACTATTGCAATAAATGAAGATCTTCCCATCATATTTCATTATCACTGTACCCTTCTTATTCAAGTTCCATTTATCAACCACATCATCAGTGAACAAGACGCTACCTGTAAGTCTTCGTTGGAGAATGTGATTAGTCTGGTTATCTCCCTTTTCAGACCAGACGCAAGCTGCTTGACCCTGTCTGAGACGACATGTCCGTCTGACATCATATAATCAGGCTCATCCCGACCCTCAGCTGAAACAAGGAAGAAATCAGCAGGTTTTTAGGCATATAAGGCAGAATAAGATAATCCTGTCTTCTCCCTAGAGAAACGATCATTAATACATGGGTGAAAGTTAGGAATTCTGAAAGTCCTGAAATCCTGAAAATTTGTCAATTAAGGATTGAACTGATATTTGATGGTGTTCATTTGGGTATAAAATCCTTAAATTTAAACACATAAATACTTTCTCTCTACTACTTTAAAAACTCTTCCTATTTGTGGAAATCTGCATGAATTGTTATTTCCAGCTAGAGATCCATGTGCAAGTCTTGGGGGTCCTAAATAATTTGTCAAAATTTCACAACAGCTTGGTAAAAGTTCAATAGGATGATAAACACATTATTTGGCCTAGTGACTCTTTTTCCACGGCCCTGGTCCAGTTTACAAAGGGATGAAAACAACACTGATATGAATGGCATAGTTAGAACATTGAGTTAAGTGTAACTAACAAAATTCAAATTTAAACTTTAGCTTGGAGTGTATTTCCATTGTGTGATTCCTTGCCTTGATTACAACATCAGAAGGTTCAATGATGCTCTATTAATTAGAAATTTAACTTCTATATATTTAAAGAGGCTAATAAATTTAAAATAAAGAAAAAAGCTTGAGATTGAATTTTATCATTAAAGTTGCATTCTTTTGTGTTGTGTACATCATGTACATAATGATATAAAAATAGACCATAAGTCATAAACCAGCAAATGATTCTATGTCCAAAATGGAAATACCCTGAAAAAATAATGAGTCACCTGTATTAAACTTCCTCCTGTAATTTTCCAAAAATGTTAGTACTCATGAGGGCCGTTCAATGATTAGTCTTACTAAAACTTTATGATGATTAATATGAATAATCTTTAAGAACTGACACTCAACATTTACCAGGATTAGTCAAAACATTTACCATGTTTACTTAACCCATTCCTGTACAGACACACCTTTATTGCTAGGGCGAACAGTTTAGATCCAGATCAGCCGGCACATCCGGGATGTGCCGGCTGATCTGGATCTACACTAGTCGCACATGCGTAAAAATGCATATCTATACAGGAAAGGATTAAATGTTGTCAAAAACATCAGAACATATAATGACATATGAGATCATAAGAATCTCAAGCAAAAGGCTCAAGATCAATTAATAAAAAAATAAGTTAACATCTATTATTACATGGGGGACCAGTGTAGATCCCTAGTCAGCTGGCACATCCATGCTGTTTAATCTGGATCTACACTGGTCTTTTCTTGGACAGAAATAATTAAACATGTCAAATGAATCTCAAAGCGAACAGTGCAGATCCTGATCAGATGGCACTGAATCTGGATCTATGATGTTTGCCCATGCTATAAAAGTTGTACATGTATATATGGAGTAATGGGTAAGGTAAGATAATGACCTCTGAACAATCAAAGGGTGATATATGTCCTTGTTTGGCAAAGAAGCTTTTACACACTATCCCCGGTCATGTATAACCCTTTACATCACAGATACACCTTTATTGCATGGGTAAATGGTGAAGATCTCGATCAGCTGGCACATCCATGCTGTCTGATCAGGATTTATAATGTTCACTTTTTGACTTTATAGGTTATTTCTAACCAAAAAGTGAACAGTAGAGACCCTGGTCAGGTGCTGATAGATCTGGATCTACACTGGTCACACAAGATTTTAAATATGTATATATGGAATAAAAGGTTAAATTACAGTCACAGCTAACTTCTCATTGTAAAACTATACTCGACAGGTAGAGGACAAGAGTTCTTGCAGCATGCTCCTATATTCAAATCATATCATTGGAAATTAATGCTTGATAAACCTTTAAACCAGTTACATCTTTTGATAATATTTATTTTAAGATAATCAATCCCTTAAGTTACCATTTATTGAGTCTACAAAATATATTTGGAAAAGTAAGAAAACTTGTTAGTTATTGTTGATTGTAAATATTCTAAGCTATAAAAACATGAGTGAATAATAATTTGTGAAAGTCCCTTTCAGATTATATTATTTCAAACTCAAGTTTACAAAAAATATTATTCTATGAATTACTCTATTTTCTGTTTCATGTTAACATACCTGAAAGCTTTATAAATCAGTAGCTAAACCAGGTATCAGGGTCTTTGCAAACCAGAAAATGCCAGTAAAGGTTTACATATGGAGTAAAGCAAAGAGTAATGAGGTAATAGGTCATGCTTCTATGTCACTCAGTGATGGAACCCACATAAGCTGGTGGCCAAAGGAAACAGTCGGAGGAAAGGACGGAGGCAAACTGAAAAACTTTACTTCACCGGCAAGACAAGGTCAAACACTGAAAGATGACATTAACCTCGAAGAGTCAAACCCGACTGAATACATTATTCAGATGACACCTGACCAAGAAAAACTAATAAAGGCTTGGTGGGAAGATTTCAAGGCAACAACAAAAGACTACCATCTCCTGAAAATGAATTGCTCAACTGTCGTTTACAATGCTCTCAAGGTCGCATACCCATTTCTGAATTTCTTTGTTTTCATGCCAGTCTGGACTCCTTATTCGATAGAATGGATAGCTAAGCAATTACAAACTGGAACAACACAGATAAATCCAGCACAAGAACAAGAATTCAGAGCCACAGTTTTGGCTGATGCACAGTCGTATATGGGAACAATGCAGCAATATCTCACTTTGTGATTAATAAAAAGAGGAATAAACATCAGAATGCAGATACAAGACAACCAACAGTGACATTAAAGAATGTGACTAAAGATATAACTGAAAAGAGTTTCAAGATAATGTCATGTTTTAATATCACAGTGTTTATATATCAAGACAATTATTAAGGAATTACCACAAAAACCATTAATAAAATAGCGATATAGCTAGAAATAAGGTTATACATAGTGGTTATCTCACAATTTATGGACTTGACTGCCGGACATTGACTAATAAGGAATATTAAATAAAAGTTGGTGTGTTTTTTAATGACAAGAAAAAAAAAGAGTTCCAACTGTAAGGTTGCTATAAAAATTTTGTAATATTTTCTAATTCTTTCAAAAATTAACAACTACAGTATAACTACTAATTATAAACTTGGACTAAAGGATTATTCACTATTTACTTTTCTGTTATTAATAAGTGTTAATATGTGAACTAATACAGAATACAAGTTGGACTAAAGGATTATTAACTATTTACTTTTCTGTGACTTAGTGTTAATACATTGTATGTGAACTAATACAGAATATAACGGTGTATTTTTTATCTATTGTTTATTTGTTAATTTGAGTAATATATTAAAACTACAAATTTCTTGTTTTTTGAAATTTCACATAGATATCTGGCTAATTACTAGACAATGTAATTTCCAAGGGAGGTAGCAGGAAATTAAAGGATAATTAGTTTCACATTTGACATCAACAATCATTTAGTTAAAGAATGTTAAGTTATGGACCAACTGAACAAAAACTTTAGCAAAAAATCTTAGTGTTAAAATTAAAGGGGGCATAACCTTACAAATATTTGTGAATAGTTATAGGTATTAATGAAATGATGTAGAGTATGTTAGTGAAAAAATATTTAAACTTTGAAATTTATATTTTTAGTAGTTTCAAAGTTCTGGGCCAAGTGCAATAAAACTTAATACAAAATCTAAGAGAAAAGGGGCATTACTTGAAATATATTTGTGGTGCCACCTTCAAATTTAACATAAATAGCGCAAATGATACTACTTTGTACAGCTATGAAAACACTTAAAGGCAACTGTTAGGTTCCAGTAACAGATCAGAACATGCGATGAGCTCTGAACAAAACAGACAGTGAAGTTTTTTCAAAAGAGTATCAGTTTCCAAGAAATGATAAGATTGGCACTATTTATTACTGTTATTTGTCAGTTGCAAGCAATAGAGTTCTTTTAATATGTTGTGTGCATGCGTCATATGCTATGTTTATGTACAGAAACATTGGTTTTATCCTAAACCGATGCTTATCGGGGCATTTAACTATCATTGCTAACAGAATGGACGGACACAATCACAGTATCGTCTTAAAGCATACACAATAAAGCATAACAAATTTGGGTTTTACGAATTCCGAATATTGCAGGTTTAAAATAGTCTGGTTGACAAGATTTCACATTGAAAAGCGCAAAAATAATCAAAGACATGTTTTTGCCACTTTGAACCAGGAAGTCTGATATGAAATAAAAACAAAGGATTACAATTCCTACTGAAAATTTGCCACAGACACATATCTGAGCTTCTTGAGTTTTTCTGCCAAAATGCGTTTACTTTTCTGTGATGTAGTTTATATTACATATCTCTAAATTGGAGGAAAAGGATGAATTCAGCGATGAATCGCTGTTGTATTATGTGCTGGTTAAGTGGTCTAATTTTGTTCACTTTTTTATTTCTTCCAAATATATGTTTAAAACTAACATTTACTGTAATAATTCGTATATTTCTTTCCCAAGTCCTGGATTTTAATTATTTTAATGTTTAACTACTACATGTAGGAATCATGCTTTGAATACGACCATGTTACTGTTTATTGTCCGTATCATCAATTTGAAAGTAACTATTATTGTCAGTTCTAGCTATTACTTTTCGGGCACCTAAAAATTGTCGTGAGTTTATTCCCATAGTTCTTTAACTGAGTTTTGTAGCAGTGAAATGGTCAATCATGTAGTAATGGGTAATATACGTCATATTCATTTTATTATAAAGATCTTTTTTTTTTATCAAATCGTTTACCATAATCAATAAGAAACTGGTTGTTAACTCCCAAATGTCACCGAACAGGTGTAGAAAGAAGACTGAATGTCCAAAGACCTGCCAAATCTCAGGATTTTATCTGAAACCTCTGGATTATAAGGCATCTTTCCGGATATCTGGATTTATAATGAAAAATCTCCAGATTAAAATAACTGAATAAGATAATTAAATGAAACCTAAATTTAACTGAATTAAGATAATCACACATGCACAAACTACAACAGACTCCCAAATTTCCTGTTTATTAAGGGATTACAAGAACCTTGTCAGGCCCACATATACACAGTAGCCAAATGTCATAAAACCTGACTCGGACCTGGATATCGCACTCCCATTCAAAGAATATTCAACATTTATTATAAAGTTCCAGATTTGAAAGAAGTCTGGTTCCATTATTTCTCACTGCAGATTCTGGTATTAATGACACAAAATTTACATTAAATTGTTGAAGAATTATTATTAAGGAAACACATTTTATTTAAAAGATATGAAAATATTTGATCAAATTCTTTTTCCAATCATCATCTTTAGCGGTAAGAACAACAAACTTAACAAACATCCAAATAGTGTATTATAAAAAAAACTCTGAATTTTAATCGAATAGTTTTGGCTGGCCTGCTGTCCGGCAATGTTTGTGTGGTTCAATGTATCTAACGATTTCTCAGGTTGTAGAGGGAATTATCCTATTATCCCTTTCTTCCATAGACAAAATCGATTGCATGGGTGAACAGTGTAGATCCAGTGCAGCTGGCACATCAGTGCCGTCTGATCAGGATCTGCACTGTTCGCTTTTTGATTTATTAGGTTGTTTCTGACCAAAATGCAACCAGTGCAGATCCTGATCAGACAGCACGGATGTGCCAACTGATCTGGATCTATACTGGTCGCAAATGCGTATTAATGGAGGAAAGGGTTATACATGTCATTTTCATTCTCAAAAACAAAACAAGCAAAACACTTATCGAGTCGTCAACAATCAACATAAGAAATCTTTGTCATATATTCCACAAATTCAGCATTACATGTACCAAAAATTCTGTATAAGTGTAAAATATCCGGAAATGTTCATCTAAATTTGATACTCGCATCCTGAAAATATCGCGATGAATGGTGTTAAAATGGACATATAACCTTTCTCAAGTTACTGGATGTGCTTGCATATGATCACAACGTTGTTTTAAATTCTTCGTTGTTTGACTAAACTCACTTATTTACAATATTATAAATTTGAAATGATTAATCATCATGTTCTCAATTTTATAATCTCTCAGTCAATTAACAGAAGTTAACAATGCCCCCTCACGCACAGTTATCGACCTTATATGCTCTTCAATTTAAGGGGAGGTAACAATTTGAAAGTACTCTATGAAAACCTGTTTATTTACAAATAACAGTCAATTACTTGAAAACAAGAGGGCCATGATGGCCCTATATCGCTCACCTGAGTACAAAAGTACTCTCAGCTTGTGGTTTCAGACAAGAAGATTTTTAAAGTTTTTCCTATACAAGTCTATATAAAATGAAGTGACCCCTGGGGCAGGGCCAATTTTGACCCCTGGGAAATAATTTGAACAATCTTTGTAGAGTTCTACTAGAGGATGCTAAATGCCAAATATCTAAGCTCTAGGCCTTGTGGTTTCAGACAAGAAGATTTTTAAAGTTTTTCCTATATAAGTCTATGTAAAAAGAAGTGACCCCTGGGGCGGGGCAAATTTTGACCCCAGGGAAATAATTTGAACAAACTTTGTAGAGTTCCACTAGAGGATGCTAAATGCCAAATATCTCAGCTCTAGGCCTTGTGGTTTCAGACAAGAAGATTTTTAAAGTTTTTCCTATATAAGTCTATGTCAAATGAAGTGACCCCTGGGGCAGGGCCAATTTTGACCCCAGGGAAATAATTTGAACAATCTTTGTAGAGTTCCACTAGAGGGTGCTAAATGCCAAATATCTAAGCTCTAGGCCTTGTGGTTTCAGAGAAGAAGATTTTTAAAGTTTTTCTTATATAAGTCTATGCAAAATGAAGTGACCCCTGGGGCAGGGCCAATTTTGACCCCAGGGAAATAATTTGAACAAACTTTGTAGAGTACCACTAGAGGATGCTAAATGCCAAATATCTCAGCTCTAGGCCTTGTGGTTTCAGAGAAGAAGATTTTTAAAGTTTTTCCTATATAAGTCTATGCAAAATGAAGTGACCCCTGGGGCGGGGCCAATTTTGACCCCAGGGAAATAATTTGAACAATCTTTGTAGAGTTCCACTAGAGGGTGCTAAATGCCAAATATCTAAGCTCTAGGCCTTGTGGTTTCAGACAAGAAGACTTTTAAAGTTTTTCTTAATATAGAAGTCTATGCAAAATGAAGTGACCCCTGGGGCGGGGCAAATTTTGACCCCAGGGAAATAATTTGAACAAACTTTGTAGAGTTCCACTAGAGGATGCTAAATGCCAAATATCTCAGCTCTAGGCCTTGTGGTTTCAGACAAGAAGATTTTTAAAGTTTTTCCTATATAAGTCTATGTCAAATGAAGTGACCCCTGGGGCAGGGCCAATTTTGACCCCAGGGAAATAATTTGAACAATCTTTGTAGAGTTCCACTAGAGGGTGCTAAATGCCAAATATCTAAACTCTAGGCCTTGTGGTTTCAGACAAGAAGATTTTTAAAGTTTTTCTTATATAAGTCTATGCAAAATGAAGTGACCCCTGGGGCGGGGCCAATTTTGACCCCAGGGAAATAATTTGAACAAACTTTGTAGAGTTCCACTAGAGGATGCTAAATGCCAAATATCTAAGCTCTAGGCCTTGTGGTTTCAGACAAGAAGACTTTTAAAGTTTTTCTTAATATAGAAGTCTATGCAAAATGAAGTGACCCCTGGGGCGGGGCCAATTTTGACCCCATGGAAATAATTTGAACAAACTTTGTAGAGATCCACTAGAGGATGCTAAATGCCAAATATCTAAGCTCTAGGCCTTGTGGTTTCAGAGAAGAAGATTTTTAAAGTTTTTCCTATATAAGTCTATGTAAAATGAAGTGACCCCTGGGGCGGGGCCAATTTTGACCCCAGGGCTATAATTTGAACAATCTTGGTAGAGGACCACTAGGTGATGCTACACAACAAATATCAAAGTTCTAGGCCTTGCGGTTTCAGAGAAGAAGATTTTTAAAAATTTTATGTTCAAAATCTATTTTTATCCTCTGTGACCTAGATAGGCAATGGACCGGAACCATTTGAACAATTTTGGTAAAGCTTCATGCAAGTAACATTCCTGCCAAGTTTCAGCAAGATTGGCCCAGGAGTTCAGGAGAAGAAGTCGTTTGAAGAAAAAGTTGACGACGCACGGACGCACGCACGCACGGACGACGGACGACGGACATCAGGCGATCACAAAAGCTCACCATGAGCACTTCGTGCTCAGGTGAGCTAAAAATGTGAAAAATTACATTAAATTATAATAACATTTTTCAAATGTCAAGTAATTACAAGTACGAGGGGTGATTATTTAGTTCATGGAAAAACCTAATAAAACAAATATACTCAAACTAAAAGTGCTTATAATATTTTCAAAAGTTATGTAAACATATGGTAGACTATCTAGAAAGTTATTGTTTTGAACACTTTATTTTTATGTGCACACAATAGTCTCCATAGAAACCATTGAAAGGTCAACCACTGCAGCTCAATATTATCGTTGTTTACACAACAATCTCCGGAATAGTTCACTACATGATTTTGTGCTTACTGACATAATCTGGACATCACCGTCACAGTTTCTCGTTGCTTTGGTTGAAAGTAGCAAACAATCAGACATTGTGCTATTGAATCACAAAGATATCGGGCGGGCAAGGGTTGTCCAGCGTTTTACAGCATCAGATGTAAGCCTTCAGTAGAGGGCTGTAATAAAGTTCTGTGATTGCCTTAGATTGACACAGAAAATGACAAAAGAGAAGATTTGTTTGTTTGTTTGTTTGTTTGTTTGGGGTTTAACGCCTGGTTTCAACACTTTTCTGGGTTATATCCCGGCGGTCAGTCCACCTAACTGGTGTTCCTGGGTCTCTAACCAGTACTAACCAATTTCTCCGCAAGCGACTGACTGCTTCCTCACTTGAATCAGAGGTGAGGGACAAATGACTCTCAGACGCAATGTCCGAGTTCAATTGTCACGGAGAAATTATTCCCGCCTCGGCTGGGGATCGAACTCACGACCCCTGGATTGACAGTCCGATGCTCTATCCACTGAGCTAGCCGGGCGGGCCTACAAAAGAGAAGATAGAAGAGGCTCAGGAAAGAAAATTGTTTGACAATATCGGATTTACAAGATGCATGAGTGGTTTCAGGACAGACGGGAAGACATAGATGATGATAGGAGATGTGGTTGTCCGCAAAACGCAACTTCAACAACGTTCGTCTTGTGAAGGAAATCATAATGTTGACAGAAGAACTACAATAAGGCAGATAAATAAAATGAAAGATTCTGTGTTTGAAAAGTGATTTTATGCACAAACATTCCAACAGTGCTTATGTAGGCATCTACATTGCGTGCAATTTAGTGGGCAGTACTTTGAACATTATAACATTGACGTCATGAGAGCTGCGGAGGTTGTGTGTATATGGACAATACAGGTTATTTGTAAACTACTGTATATTTTTATGTAAGTTTTCTCTATAACATGTATTAAACATACAGTAGTATACATTTCCACTCAGGATTTTATTTCACAACTTAATATCTAAATTACAGGATTGCCAACTAACAACCAGAATATAGTTAACTAGAGCCCAACATTATAAATAGAGACCAGTCTCAAATCTCAAGTATCTGATTGAAGACTTGTCACCATTTCAACCAATTAAATGCTCGACTGAGACTGGTCTCCAATTTCAGATATATAATCTTGGGCCCAGTCTGTCTTGCTGGTAGGAAATGTCTTTCGTTGTTATAACCATTGTAGAAAACAGACCAGTAACTTGACTTACTTTCACTTTGCTCTTTCCACATTTCTCCCTGACGCAGTAACATCAAGGTTGTGTTGAAAGGCAGGAACTGGAAATAGTTGTCCTCGTCTACTTCAGTTCCATCAGCCTCAAATACAACCACCACCCTCTCTGACGCACCAAATCCTAACTTTTCCTTAGCTGAAAAATACATTAACCTTTTACTTAATACATATGTTTTAATGCATGTGCAACCAGTGTAGATCCAAATCAGCTGAAACATCTTTACCATCTGATCAGGATCTACACTGTTGTGTCTTTGATGCATGAGGTAATTTCTGATCAATAAGCGAACAGTGCAGACATGGATGTGCTGGCAGATCTGGACGCCCAAGCCCTAAGGTGTATATATGGAGGAAAGGATCAATTATTATTGTAATTTTGATTCTGTGCTACTCCAACTAAAATTTTAACAGTCTTTCTGATGAGACTTAAAACTGAGGTCTGACATTGTAATGCTATACTCTGGGCACTTCAAGGGACAAACTGGAAATTATAGTCCTTCTTTTTTAATCTTGCACAATCCTTAAAAACATAAAATGATAGAGGCATCACTCCCAAGGTCTTCCCACAGCAAACATAATATGAATCTAAATACAAACATTATTATAAAGATACATCAGCTGTAGCAATAAATAAAACATTTCCATTAGGATCAAAAAGTGTTTTCTCATCCAAAAGAGTTTAGGTCTTAACATTCTCTTAAATGTATATTTTTATCTCTTTACTCCCTAATCCAGATATTACAATTGCATGTGCAACCAGTGTAGGTCAGAAATAACCTAATGTTTCTGCATTCTCAAAGATAACAGTGCAGATCAGAAGGCACAGATTAAAATGTCAGCCAGCTTTGCTTATAATCATGAGTTGATGAACATTATATGTCAATTGCATAAATTTAAAAGTGATTTTTTAACATTTCCAATCAGTATGTTTAATTTCTGTTCTGACTTAATTATTGGAGATGAATACTAAAGCTAGTGACATATTATCATTAAAACTTGTTATAAAATTAAAGGTAAAAAAAAACACAAAAACAAAATTCTGTTAAAATTGTCCATGGTAGCAGTTGTTATTGTATCAGTAAGGGGAAATAACTGCAATTGCAATTTTGCTTATGTTAAGCTCGCAAATAACCAGCATTATTTGGAGCATGGCATGGGAAAATGTGTCTATGAACAACAGACATCAATCCTTAAAGGATGACATAATTTTGAGTAGACAATAATTACAACTAATTATTCATTTCATACATCCATTTCTTTTTATTTATTTATCAATTTTTTTTTATTCATTTCATAGTACTATTAACACTTTATACATTTAAGGAATGATTCTTATTTTGGTGCGGTTCATGCAGATTGGACGTGCATGCGACAGCTGGCAAATCCATAAAGCGCGCTAGCGCTTTACGGTAAATTTGCCAGCTCTCGCGTGCACGTCCAATCTGCATGACCGCACCAAAATAAGAATCATTACTTATATTTACATTTTATTCATATTTTTCTTTAAACAAACTTAAGTCGAACGCTTTCAAAAATTAGTATTAAGTGAAAAGGGGGAGTAATACGTGGGAGTTTTCAATAGTAACAGCCATGACGTCACTAACGTCATTACGGGTCATGCGGTTCATGCAAAATGAACCGAATTTTTTTAAACGAAGAAATCAATAGGAATGTAAATATAAAAGTCATAATGTGGAATTCCCACTGAAGAAAAGCAAATGGTGAAGATAGTGATCAAATGGAACAGATGTACCAGCTGACCTAGATCACTGATTTCCCATGCAATAGATGTCATATTTATAGAGATAAAGATCAAATCACTGCTGATTCACTGAACAGTACTTCTGCCAATAGATAAGTATTTGTTCCAGTATGTTGAACTACCTTTTTTTAAAATGAAACTTTTGTTTGATAAATAAAACACACTATACATGTACTTTACAATTTCAGATACTTTACAATTTCAAATACAATTTCAGAAATTAACAACCAAATTACACCTAAATGCAGTTGTTGGCAAGCAATACATAAAATGCTGTAACTTTTCTTTTTGAACTTTTCAGCCTTTATCAAGATAAATCTTTCTTTTTTTGTTTTGAGACCAATTTGTTGTAACTTACCTTTATTTACAAATTCCTCTAATGATGCTGCCGTGATTGACTTCTTGTTTTTCCTGTCAGAGCTCCAAACTTTGTAGGGTCTCGCTGTTGCCATTTCATTTAAGTTTAGAAGCTATAGTCTGTAGAGAAAAAACAAGGTAGTTAATGACTTATGTAATTATGTACTTGCTGGTAGGGGTTTTATTTTAATATTAATATTTCTGTTTCAGTAGATCAAGCAATAAACTATCATAAACATAAATTCAATAATTCTAGGTCAATCAGCTCACAGACTCCTATTTAGAGGTCCATTCCTGGCCCTATTATGTCAGTAGAACTATATAGGCTTAACAAGTACCAAGTTTGGTCTATTAAAGTTTAGTCTATTTCAGCTAATAAATACAATACTAGTGTCATCAGAAGGATAAAACTTTATCTATCAATGCTAAGCAGTGTTTGTTCAGTATGTAACGTTATGATTTTGTCTTTGAAAATGATGTACAATTGGAATCATGTCTTTTTTCAGGATCTGTTTACTCTTCACTAACTCTTTCCTCTGTGCCGTCTGATCAGGATCTGCACTGGTCGCAGTTTGGTCAGAAATAACCTAACGAATCATAAAGCAAACAGTTTAGATCTTGATCAGACGGCACAGATGTGCCGACTGATCTCCGACTGATCTGGATCTAAACTGTTCGCCCATACAATAAAGGTTTATCTATGGAGGAAAGGGTTAAGTTAGTATTCTGGACTTACGCACTTAAGCTTTCAAACAAGAGGAACTTATAAAATTAAATGTTCATTTTGAATTCTACATTAGTATCATGAACATATATCCATCCTTATTTTATTTAAAGTGCAATGTTGAAAAAAAATCCTGGTGTTAATGCCCTTCACACTCTTAATATTTTGATGTAGGGTGAAAAAAAAACAATGACAATAACTGTTAAATAGAGGTTAACAATGTATGGACACAGTATAACATGTAAGGGATTTACATTGGGACAAGTTTTACTACAACATAATGCTCTCACGTCTTTAATCAAAATGTGTAAAATAGAACAAATTATGTATTATTTCAACAAGATCAAAAAGTAAAGATAAATAATTTTATTTTTGCTACAAAATAACACAATGATATTTACTGGCTTTAATTTCCATAACTTACACATTTTAATTCATTACATGGTCATTTCATTTTTTAACTATTAAATTTTCAGCATAATCACATTATTGGGAAATCCCATATTTAGAAAACAAGGTCAAAACAAACAAGGCATCAAAATATAAGGTGCATCAAAATATATGGCATGACCTAGTTGTATAGAGAAATGTTGTTGTTTTTTTTAAAGGAAGTGTCTCCTCGACCAGGCCCGGTCGAGGAGACCCAGAGTCTCCCCAACCATCTGCCGGTCAAGGAGACTATACGGGTAGGACTGTCTCCTCGACCGGCTCCAGAATTGATACTATGTTTGCCCGTCCAAGTCATAAATTGTGTTTAAACTTGAACATCAGACGCAATCGGGAATTGAATTAATTTTTTGTTCAATGTTTGTTTGCTTATTTATGTAAATGTGCTTTCACATGTAAAATAATAATAGCACCAACTGCTTGTCCTCTGATGTTTCGACTATTCAAACTTGTTAAAACTATCAATTCTATTTAATCTACTCAGTTTGTTGTTGCGAAATATTAAGTATGTTGCAGCAGCTTTGTTAAATGCCGCCATTCACAGGGTTGGTAATTAGCCTATTGCTTGTTGTTACTCAATAAATTACAAAAGATATGTCTCTATTTTTTGGTCCTTTTTAGAACTAAAGGACAATTTCATAATGGCAAAATTATGTGTCAATGGTTCAATGTTGATTCTACATTGGAATCGTATTTTTAAGTAGAATAATAAACATGGATGTCGGAATAGTATACTTGTGCTAAAGTGTCCCCCCAGAATTTGCATTACCTAGTTTTCAAATTGGAGAAACGTTTCAAGATTCTGACAGTTTGAAAGTCAAAATTTTGAAATACCAAAAGCAAGAAAATGTGCAGTTTTACAGAGACTCTAGATCAGTTGCTGCAGCCAAAGCGTGCGCACCAAAGAAAACTTAAACAAGGATATTAACTTTAGCGAGTTAACCTACAGTTCAATTTATGGGGGCAGGAAATTTAAATGGTATGGCGATGGATAAAAAACGAATGAGGTATGTACCTTGTAAAATTCTGTCATATGCGTCACGCCTGTCTTTTAAAATGCTCATTTGCAGGCTGAAATTTTAATACTTTTTTGTACTATATAATACAATTTATTTCTGTTATCAAAACACAGTTCTATTTATCACTTACATGAGGTGTTACTTACATGAATATCAAAGGATCCTGAATATAAAATGATTTTCTTTTACAATTTGTTACGGACTGAGTGCATGGTAATCAGTCATTTTCGGTATCAAAAGTGTTGTTAAGACTCTAAATTCAAAAAAGTTAATATCAAACAGCGATGTTGATTATAAGGAACCTAATTATAATTCTATCCGGAGCCGGTCGAGGAGAAAATAGTACCCGTATAATCTCCTTGACCGGAGCCGGTCGAGGCAACAGTCCTACATGTATAGTCTCCTCGACCGGCAGCTTGTCAAGGAGACTCTGGGTCTCCTCAACCAGGCCCCATTGAGGAGACACTTCCTTTTTAAAAATGGGGTTATTTTGTGTTTTAAGATATTTAGTTGTAAATCGTGATACTGTTTATCAGCTGAAATAGACCACACTTGGTTCTCGAACTCTTTTTAGCCTATATAGTTCTACTGACATAAGGGGACAGGAACTGACACAGAAACAGGTGTGCAGAACACCTGTGGGTGCACACCTGAACACCTGTGGGTCTTTCAAGCATCGCGAAAACATACAACAATTTGGATCAAATCGTTATGAAAGGTGATTTTGTTGACTAAACCTAAGAATAGGTATGATAACAGAATCTTTTGTTGTTTTTCTTTAATTCCTTGTAATGTCTGATGGTACCGCAAAAGGTATTAACAGGGTATAGATATAAACATCAATTAGATAAACAATGTCGCAACATACTTCAAGTGTTAAGGGTTTCGATTCGGTACCTCGATGACTGAAAGACCAATGAAATATCTGTTTACAAAATAAATAACATCAAAACTTATGCTTGTTAGGATTGGTTAAAATTTGTATGCCCAGACCAATCCAATATCGTATAACATAGATAACTTGACCTATAACCAAAGATGGCGGACGAAAATGCAAAGGTGAAAATTGAGAATGTTTTGCGTGATTTTCATTTTATATGCAGTGTGTCAGTCTGTTTTGAAGAGTCTGAATTTGAGAAGCTTATGATTACTTGGAACATACCTAGTTTAGCGGACCTTAACACTAAAATTCATTGCTTGTGAGAAAATTCATTGCTATTCTAGTCGTTTGTGAAATATTCTGAGATTAAACAGCTGTTAAATGGGGCTACCGCCACCACACTCCCACTTTTGGGTCCGCCTCAAACGCTGCTGGGCTTTTTTGTTTCGAATATCCGAATTCTGCTAAACTGGATTCTACCTGATAACTTTTCATAGCAACATGACTTCATTTAGGAAGAATATAACATGCATATAGGGCAACGGGGGAGAATTCGACCAGTTAATAATTGAAAGTCGCGGTACATATTTCTTACGTAGTTCCACATAAATAACATTTATTTATCGGTAAAGTAACTTTTTCCGTATCGCCGGATGTAAACAAGTACCTGTTACGCAGACGCTTGATTAAGATTAGAAGTTCGTGAGGTGCACAGGGGTAATATCTGGAATTAGACCAGCTGCATTAGTATTCGACCACCTCACAGAATTTTAAAAAAAATCTCAGAAAACCTCAACAAAAGCAAGTTAGGACAGCATATTATTAAAACCTTTGGTCTCGCGCGATATTGTTTACATACCCAACTCGAAAAATATAAACCTACAGAATGCATACTGTTATAATATCCCATATATCGTAGGTAGGTCGTAGACTATTAGTAGTACTTTGAATAAAATTTTGGGAAATTCCTCTCTGTTTGTTTAAAATAATGCATTTGGGATAATATCAAACAACTTTTCTTATATTTAAATTTTATTAATTAATTTATTACTCACAATAATCAATTTATATATATAATAACATTTAACGCATAAAGTAAAACCCCTGTACACCCCAACGAAAGCTTCTGTTTCACCTGGTCGAATACTACGTCATCTGTCAAAGTGCTGCATTATTATTCGACCAACATAAGTCACGTGATCAATGACCTTGATCGCGCGATTGTCATTTGCACATGGTGTAGTGACGTGTGACGAACCGGAACTATCAAGTTTTTATT
This sequence comes from Corbicula japonica, assembly GCA_038501625.1. Classification (NCBI taxonomy): domain Eukaryota; kingdom Metazoa; phylum Mollusca; class Bivalvia; order Venerida; family Cyrenidae; genus Corbicula; species Corbicula japonica. The sequence goes on along the minus strand of JAZAYU010000094.1, from coordinate 1,667,935 downwards.
CCGTTACCAGGGTTGGCTCATTGACCGGTCAATTGAGTATTGACCGGGCCAGTGGTCAATACTGGTCAATAGTGGTCATTATTGGTCAATAGTGGTCATTACTGGTCAATACTGGTCATTACTGGTCAATAAAATTTTATTCACAACCAAACTGTCCAAAATGTTCTTAGAATCATTTAAAATCCTTTAGCCTCTGTAAGGGCCTAAATGGTACTTCATTTATGGTTTAATATTGGATAATCCTTAAATGAACACAACTCATTAATTGGTATGTTCCTATGTTCAATAAGTAATAGAAATATATTTTCCACCGGTTAAGCAAAGCAAATTAGGTGGAAAATAATATGCTTTGAATGTACCCATCAAAAGTTGTTTTGTTCATTGGTTTAATGCACAAGTTCTCATGTGTTTTGTGCTAAAATATATGGTCATTCAGCTTTGGGCATTCAACACTTACAGACACATTTTCTTAAGGACATGAAAACTATAGTGTATATATAAACAGCATGACAAATCGGCATTTATGATAAGTAACAGATTGAAATCAATAAATGTAGTATGTTAAAAGTTTCAAGTTATATAATGTTTGTTATGTTTTATGTAATTGATGTATTGGATTTGGTGTAGAACATTCTGTAAGCTTTGCCCAAGTGCTCAGTACAATATATACATTATATGAAAATGTATGACTTGGTTGTTTACTCAAGTTGCAAAGATCTCAAGAGGTCAAAAGGAAGTGCAATCACCCCTCAGTCTCCTGACCATCCATTGTCAAACACAAATGTTAATTGTCAAGTGTAAAAGACCTACTTTATGGTTATTGGATAATCCTAAATAAACACATTGGCATCTTGCTTGACATGTTCCCAAGTTCAATAAACAATAGAAGTGTGACACAACAACCCTTCATCTCCTAACCATCCATTGTCATACACAAGTGTTAGTTGGCAAGAGTGTAACACCTACTGGTGGTGTAAAATTGCCTTTGCTCAAAATAAAGATTTTTCAAGTTACTGAATCATACTCTGTTGATTGTTTATAAAACACTGAAATTAAAAGAATTCTTTTTTGTCTAAAAACCTACCAGAATTAAGCCAAAAAACTCATGTTTGGGGATTTTATGATCTCATTACTGAGGGAAATAAGACCATTTTTAAGTGCAAAGCATGTTCAAGTGAAGTTAGTTCTGAAGTAACTTGTGTAGAAATTAAATAAGAGTTTAATGGTTTGTTTTCTTAATTTCTTTTATAAAAATCTTGAAAAAAAATTCAATTGACCAGTATTGACCACTTGGGGAGTATTGACCGGGACGGTTTTAACCGGTTAAAACCGCCGGTTTAAACCAGGGGCGGTCGATTGGTGCCAACCCTGTCCGTTACGCTAATGTACGATGGGGAAAATGTTGGACAGGATTTATGTTGGTTACAGGAAGTGATAAAAATGGCGGATTTTACTTTCTTTCGCTTGATAAACTTTAAATTCTCACCGATCCAGACATTTTTATTGCACTGGCAGTATGACTTATGGCTAGAGGGCGTCCTGTTTTGAATACATAACACAAGATTTGATAGGTTCTCACTGTTTGAGGTACCAAGTGGGAAAATATTCAACTGGTCGAATACTAACGCAGGTCGAATTCTCCCCCGGTTGCCCTACGACATAATAACCAATAACTTGAAATAATTTTTATGACATTTTAATCTTTTGGTTGAATAACACCAAATCACTCAGTATTCATCCATGGTTGAATGAAGTGATACCTGCCATATCCCCTGCTGGGGGGGGGGTGGGGATTGCCCCGGAATTTAGAGCTATCCCCAGGTCCCCCAGCGGGAGACAAAAATCAGAAGTTAAGATAAACGTATTAAAAATTCATGATTGTCCTTTTCATCAGACATTTGTCTTAATGCCGAATACACAGTAACATATCTCGGACAATCCTAACGGCTGTGTCAAACGTTCCAAATTTGTCAAATTGGTGTCACTGAGAGGAATATCGATAATTTAGTGAGAATTGACACTCTACTGGATTGTTTATTGCATAATTGATTGTTTGTATAGGTAATTGTTATTGAAATCACAAGTATACCATCTGTTTTATCTACAATTTAATAGCGGACTTGTTTAAGGATTGAAGGTATTTTATGATGTCCAAAATATGTGTGTACCCAGATAATTGGACACTTTCGGATCAAAATTATTCGTCTTTTGACCTACAGTTCACGTTTTGGCACGTTTGCAAATTATTTTTTTATACGATGAAGGAAGAAATGACCAGTCATGCTGGTTCTTGCAACCTTGGAATAAAAATATAATAGCCAAGCTTCAAAATTTGACATATTCAGCGACGGATCCAGATGGGTTCAGTAGTGTTGCTCAAACTCATTTTTTGGACAGCAATATTTAACTAGTGTTTGTTTTATACAGTTTTATTATGTGCGGACACCCTGTTTCAAAATTAAATAATAAAAGTATTGTTTAAATAAATGAGGATACTGTACATATATTTAATCAGAGGTGTAGACATATTTTTTTGAGCCACTGGCCCTGCAGGTCAGATGAATGAGTAAGTGCACTCACCCTTACAGAAAGTACACTGGCCCTTACATTTTAAATAAAATCTCCAAGTGTCTACTACAAAGGTTTACACACGCGTTTCGAAAAACGTTATCTTCATTTGTTTCGACATTTTGACATATAGCGGAAAAATACATGCACTTTCAACCTGGTTCTGATTTGGGAAACCCAGTGAGGATAAAAATAAATCACTGCTGTTACCTTTACATCAGAAAGTTCCGAATTCACCGGAAATCAACCGAAATACCGGAAATCTAATTGTAAACAAAGTGAAAATATTTCATTTTCCAAAGAAAACACATGTGCATTGCTGAAAAAATTTACTCGCCCAGTCGGTCGAGTGTTTCAGCCGCTTCACTAGACCCAACGAATCATTTACTCGCCATGGCGAGCGGTCAAGTGGAATTCTACACCTCTGTTAATATTGCATCTTAATTTAGTTTCTAGTAAACTCCGCTTAATAAGCCATGTTAAAAAATTTTTGAACGAAATCCCCTTGAATGCTTTCCAGAAATATGGCAGGTATGAATGAAGTCTGTTTTAATACATGATAATTTTTTCTCTTCATCTGGGGGCCTCTTAAGTCTGAGTCAAGAAATCCTCACATAAAAAATGATTCAAAGCCACCTACCGATGAAGTTAACTTTTCAGATGTTCAGTTTTGTCAACTCCCACCCTTGCTTTCAACATTGGAAGCCAATGGTTGATTTTTTTACATTGCATAAGATTGAAATTCTCCCACTTTTCAATCTTAAAATTTCTTTGTCAATTTTGTTTATTTTCAAAATCTCCTAGTTAGGTTTCATCTATGCAGAAAATACAGATATGAAATTATACTGGCCCAGAAAGTGTTAATGTTGAAAATTTTGGTGATGTCGTTCTCTGTTCTTTTTTTTTAGACCGAGCTTTCTAAAGAAGTTTTGGCACCAGTAGATGGTATTAGAGAAGATCTGGTGAGTTTTAAAGCACACTTTTCATTCCAGAGAAAGCTTTGTTATTCTGTTTGCCTTCTAAGTATCTTTAAACTGAATTGTGATATCAGTTTCAAAACCCTAGCTGCTAAGATGCTGCTATCAAATTATTTGGAAAGTGTGCTGTGAAAGTTTTATTTTAATTTGTTTCCAGTCCAGTTGTTGTAGCAATAAATGGATACATTAGCTTCTAATAGTAATACCAAAAGTTTGTCATTGAGACAACAAAAATGTCAGTATCACAAGTTAAAATTATAATCATATTAGCATCCAATATACTTTTGATGCAAAGTTGTGTTAATCTCAAGTGTCTGCCTTATTCTCCTAGTCTTAGGTGTGTGTGTATTTGTTTGGAGGAAAGAAAATATATATATGATCTAGTATGCATAGCATAAAATGGAAATTTTGGCAACTGTTAATGTGTTTCTAGGTGGTAATTTTCTGCCTATAATCATTTCCTTCAGGCCTGAGTGGCCTATTAGAATTTTGGACACATAAAAATACTTAGTTTCTAGCACACATATGTTATTTCATCATTGTTGAATTAAAAAGTTTAGACAGCACAGCATGTTTGCAGGTAGCTACAGCTGTCAAGTTCCTACAGAACCCTAAAGTACAGCAGAGTGCCCTCAGCCAGAAGAAGGCCTTCTTGCAAAGAAAAGGTATTACTTCAATATTGCCTCTCTGTCAGGAACTACATCTACATTGTATCATAGTTCGCATACATCGCTCTAAGTTGGGTTGCAACTAGCAAATGATATCCAGGGGTTTCACTTGGCTCTGAAAGCCAAGAGTCAATGACCCTTGGGCCAAAATTTTCAAGGGTCATTTTCAAATTTTCAGGGGTCATCATCAAATTTTCAGGGGTCATGCATGTGTTAAACAATGCTGTGCGAAACCGACTGCTGCAAAGCTTTCCCTATTCATATGTGCTTAAATCTCATACTCAAAAACAATACTGTTAAAATCAATTTTACACAATCTTATATTCATAGAATGTTTACCAGCTTCACATATATTGTTGAACAATATGACAAATAACAAAATGAACAATGGACAATAATAAATAACATCACACATTACTGACTGACAACTGACAAGAATCACATCACTCTGGTACAACAAGCAAAAAAATGTACGGGGTATGCTTTAGCATGCCTGTCAAGAGCACTGTGTTGAAAGTTTGTGTTGCTGCTAGTTGCAAACGCATTTTTCTTTTTACCATTTCTACACAAAGTACAGAATATTGCCATGATTCCATCACTGTTTGGTTCATGCGCAAGTCTGTCAAATTATGTTAGCCAATTTGAGTTAAACTTTCTCACAACTTTTTTAGAAGCACTCATGAAGAATTCAGTTGAATCATCTGTTTTATTTCTTTTTACGGGAGTACTGGGCAAACTCTCGAAATCCAAAATTCAAATCCTCTACAGGTCGCTTTTGACCACCAGAAATGAATTGAAATAAGCTGGTCTGACCCTTTTTCGCGATGCATTAATCGAGATTACTGAGGAATATTAAGATACTTCGAATTCAGTTGCAACGTGACTCAGCTTCTATAAATTTGTACAATTACGATCTCAAAGACAAAAGATCCATTTACCGTTCACGCCATTATCTGAAAACGTTTGATGATTTAACTCACCGATAATCCTGTCATTACTCGACAAATTTGATTAAACCAATTAACCTCTCATGTTTTTTTTAATTGTCCCATCATCAGTGATCATTATATACAGGCGCGCGTGAATTATCGATAATTTGTTAACACATCAATTACCTTTCTAACCACAGGTGTGTTGAAACGTTTCAGTAAGCGAGACTGATTACTGGTAAATCGGCATTTACGATTGGCCAGTAGTGATTGCAATAGACGGGATTTTGATGTTATTTTTTGATTTGATTAATGCACAGGTCGAATTCGCCTCGGGTCATGATGACGCATGCTCCAGATTTACAACGAGTCAATTTTGCTTATTTTAAAATCTCCCGGGTCAAAACCCGAGCCGGGTCAAATGGAAGCCCTGATATCATTAACATTACATATACAGCGTTATTCCTCCAACTGATTTATGAGGTCCGAGTATTATGTTACCTGGTTATATGAAGGATGCACAGAATTGTATGTGCGTGTAATAACTGTTTATCATTTTTGTGTGACCTGCACATAGTTTCATATTGTCCTCCAGCTGATGCTGCATCATCCAGTAAAGATGCAACTTTGACCTCAATGTTCCATAAAACTTTGAAAGTATTATTCCTTTTGGCACCATACTAAGAATATATCATCCACACAAAATAGTAGCTTTTTTTGAAAACAAGAATGATGACATCTGATTGACATTTTTATGCGCCTTTGACTTTATTATATTTGTACGCCTTTAAAATGACTTTTACATAAATGTTAATGTTGCTTATAAATTTGAATGTACATTTTCTTCTGTCAAAATTCTCGGAATATATCAGCTGCATTAACAAAGCAATTTCTTACAAGATAGCTCCTGATATTTCTTGAGTTATTCCCATTTGAAATGACTTAAATGCTGAAACTTAATATTGCTTGTATCTTCAAATGTGCTTGACTTATTTGCACCATACTATTTCAGACAGCTAGAAGATACTTCTTAATTGACTTATTTTCAGTTATGCCCCGTCCACATGACTTTAACATGAAACTTGTTGTTTCTTATATCTTTTGCATTACCTCCACCAAAATGATAAGAAATTTCAGACCAGATTTGTCAATACATGTATACAATATTTTAAATACATTGTACTTCAAATTATAATAATTGTGAAAAATCATTAATAGGGATGAATAAAAAATTGCAGGATTAACAACAGAAGAGATAGAAACAGCAGTAAAGAGGGCTGGTGCCCAGAGCAATGTGACAACAGAAGTACAGGGTACCAGCAGTAACAAAGGCAGTGCTCTTACCCAGCAACAAGCACTTGTTCCTTATGCTCCAGTTCCAGGTAATTTCTATAGTACAGTATTAAGTGGTCTTTGACAGTGGTGAAAATTCACTTGATTTGTTTTGGTGTTGCCCTTTTGAATAAAAGGAGATACATTTTGATTACTTTGTTCATTGGTCTGCCACAAAAACTTAACATTGGCTATAACTTTGCCATTTCTTAATATTTCTTTATCAAACTTCTAAATTATATTGCTTATGACCACTCGGCAATGATGATGCCAAATTCTTTAGGTCAAGGTCACATTTGATAGAGCTATGCCCCTTTTTGTACTTGAATTTTGATATAAAAACTTAAAATTGGCTATTACTTTACCGTTATTTAATTTTTCTTCATCTAACTTTCAGATTACATTGATTATGATAGCACTGTTGTGATGATCCCAAATTCTTTAGGTCAAGGTCACATTTGATGGATTATGCCCCTTTTTGCACTTGGATTTGTATTCTAACCAAGTACCAGAGGACAACACAAGTGTTCAACCCATCTAGTTCTGCTTTTTCCTAACTGCTGGTTTGCTGTTTGTAATGGACAACAGTGATAATGGACAACTGGGAAATGGATCTCAGGGGTTTTAAAGTAGTCCATTATTCAATTTCCAACCTTACAAAAACAACAATTTCAGTTTACATGCAAATTAGTATGTTGTTCTTAAACTATCTCAAAGAGAAGAAAGTTTATTAATGTACCAGTACAGTTAAGCTTTAATTCTGCTTATTGAAACTGGTGTCTCGGTGAATGTTTCTTTGATTTCATCCGCTGTTTGTTAATTGAAATAGTGGTACTGTAAATAGCTTTCAGTCTCTCCCACATGGTGACAGACATCAATATTTCTGAAAATTTTCTTACCCCATTTAAGTAGTAAAGTAGTTAATGCATAGTTTGAAACGTAAATGAAAAAAAAAACAGCTTAACTTGCTGTCAGGCTACTTGTTTTATACTGGAATCAATCAATCATAAGTATGTAAATATTTTATGGACTGAATGACTGAGTGCTTAACCCTTTCCTCATAGATACACCTTTATTGCATGGGCAAACAGTTTAGATCCAGATCAGCCAGCTCATCAGTGCTGTCTGGTCAGGATCTAAACTGTTCGCTTTTTGATTTATTAGGTTTTTTCTGACCAAAATGCGACCAGTGCAGATCCTGATCAGACCGCACGGATGTGCCGGCTGATCTCGATCTACACTGGTTGCACATGCATAAAAATGCTTTAATATGTAGGAAAGGGTTAATGCTTTGGTTCTAGGAACAGTTACATCTCATAATGTATACCAGAATTGGTGACATAGTAACACTATACCTGTGTTCAGGGAGCTACCTGATAAGCTTCTCTCTGTGTATGTGCATGCATGTCACGCCCCTTTGTTAAGACTATATTGGGCTTTTCTAGATTTAGAAGTTTTGAGATTAGTTTTTGAGTGCAGCATAAGGCATGGTTTTTAAATACTTCTGTGCCTTTCTAAAATGATATACTTCCTTTTGTTTATTTCAATTCCAAGCTTTGAAGTTTATATATGATTGTCTTGAAATACTGGTCAAATGATATTTATTAATATGTTGTTCAACTTCTAAGCTTATTATAATAAGCATGACAGGTTATACAGACAAGATTTCATTCCACCAATTCCAGTTGAAGTCAGTCAATGGATAAAAGCAAGAGACATTCTGGCAGTGGTAACCATGGTGACAGGGATTTCCTACGCTGCATATAGATTATACAAGGTAAGCCTGGGAGAGCCATCACATTCATTAGTGTAAACCACTTACAAATCATCCTTGGTTAAATTGGTTATGCACTTCATTTTGACCTTTCTTTACACTTACACACCTTTATTGTATGGGCGACCAGTGCAGATCCTGATCAGACGGCACTGTACATAGGGCCCAAGGTCATAAAACTAATTTAAGTTAATTGTTTAAGATTTAAAAATAGCAGTCATGAATTTATTAATCTAAAATGAACTGGGACAGAAGATTTTATTGTATAGATAATATTACAAATATAATTTTTCAGGAATTCTTGTACCCATGGTTGTTTGGTGTAGAGACCTCTGACAAACGCTTAGATAAACTAGAGAAAATTGTGGCCGAGTCTTTCACAACGTTACGGTCTATCGAGGAGACTCTGGGAAAACAGCAGGAGAAACTTCAGATGTTGTCACATGATGTCAACAGTAAAATGGTATATCTTACTTCTTCCACATACAATATGACCTTGTCAGCATGACCCTAACATGTCGTCAACTTAGTGCAAAAACTCAATAACTACAATACATTTTCATTGCACTAATTGACTTTCTGCTCTAAGTGGACGATGTTTATCCATGTGACCTTATGCCTGTAAATCAGTTTAATATTGACCTTTGTTAAGAAGAAAGAAAAGTCCAGAAATTTGTCACAAGGAAACTTTCACGTTGTTTTTGCTGCATATTGATCAGATCTTAATCTTTCCAACAATTGAGTCAGGTCAGCAGAGACTTACGGTTCAGCCATTTTAGGAACAGGGCTATATTGTTATAAAATTGTAGGACAAGATTTCCAAGTATTGATTTTCTCTGAAATCAAAGAGCGAGCTTTGCAAAAACTCTTTTTGTAACCCTACCCAATTAATATAAGCTAAAAAAAGGTCTGTATGCTATCCTGCCAGGCAAGGTATACCTGTCCATGCCAAAAGTAAAGTCACCAACACTTATGTCACTATTGAAATTGTCTGCTAAAACAAAGATTTTCATGTGAAAAGTAAGGCTGGTTTTTTTTGTTTTCAGGGCGGAGATGGAAGTGGTTCACAAAACAAAGCCAGTATAAGTGAGCTCAAGACAGAACTGTCCTCAATAAAGGGACTACTTCTTAACAGGTATATTTTCAGCTTGTGCTTCAGAAAGGCATATATTAATCATGTCATCTAAGATCAGGACTGAAGGTTATAAAACTGAGCATGGAGACCAGTCTCAAATCTCAAGCATCTGATTGGCTGAAATGGTGATTGGTCTCCATGCTGAGATTTGAGACTGGTTTCCATGCTCAGTTTTATAACCTTGGGCACAGATTTGCTACAATAACACATCCTGCCAAAGTGTAAACTTTCAACTCATTGTTAGCTGCCAGCAAGTAGTGTAGTATTGCAGTTGATTTTAACCAATGCTTTTTTGTGTTGATGTACAAGAGTTTGAGTCTCAGTTCATACTGGTATAGTCTTTTCAACCAGTTCTGCTTTGATGGGTACAGTTGTAGAAATTTGAATGTGCATTTAAAAATAGGGCTGTATTAGTCTCAGCTGTCATGTTCGTTTACGCGATTAATTAAAAGTCTATTGTGGCATATGCAATCATGGTTTATTTGTTTACAGCATTATCTTATATCTTAACCCTTTCCTCCATAAATATGTATGTGTGACAAGTGTAGATCCAGATCAGACGGCACATCTGTGCCATCTGATCAGGATCTGAACTGGTTGCATTTTGGTCAGAAATAACCTAACAAATCAAAAAGCAAACAGTTTAGATCCTGACCTGGCTGATCTGGATCTAAACTGTTTGCCCATGCAATAAAGGTGTATCTATGGTGGAAAGGTTAACAACCTTTAAAGTAAGCGCATTTGTTGACCTTATTGAGATGATGTGCAGAACCCAACACCCAGTCATGTAGCTGCAAGGTTTATGTCACAGTTAAAGGTTAAAGGTCAAATATTTCGACTCCATACTGTTTAGGAATTTGAAATTGCTTGGCAAAAATATTTTACTATAACATAAAATACACAGAATCCAACACTCTGTTATACACATTCTAAAATATCTAAATACCATTTGATCAACACACTTAACTTAAAAATATATACTGATACTAAATTATGTTTGCACTAATTCCTTTCTAATTTTTGCAGACGACAGTTTCCTGCCATGCCATCAACAACCCCTGTTCTGCCATCCTGGCAACTTGCCAGCAATTCTGGTGATGCTGATTCCAATAACAAAGGGACCAGTGACTCAACATCCACTGTGCCAAAAATAACCTTCAGTTCTAGTCCTGCCCCCGAGGGTTCTGCATCAGTGACCCCCGAAGACAGTAACACCAATGGTGATTTAACTGTAAATGACAAAGATAATACAGAAATATCTTTGTTAGAAAATGATTCTGATGTCAGTGCTAAAAATAGAAATATAAATGAAAATGAGACTGACAAAGATGAAAATGAGGCTGATATAGAAGAGGATGGATTGAGATCAGAACCATTGGTTACCAAGGAAAAGGAAGATAGTGAGGGGAATGAAAGTCTTGATTAACCCTTTCCTCCATATATACGCATTTTTATGCAGGTGCTACCAGTGTAGATCAATTTCAGTCAGCACATCTTTGCTTTCTGATCAGGATCTGCACTGGTCAAATTTTGGTCAGAAATAACCTAACGAATCAAAAAGCAAACAGTGCAGATCCTGATCAGATGGCACGGATATGCAGGCTGATCTGGATCTACACTGTTCGCCCATGCAGTAAAGGTGTGTCTGGAGAAAAGTGTTAACTGTAAACTAATTATGTGATAAAAGAACTTAAGAACAGGAAACACGAATAAAGCCCTTATAATTCCTAGTCAGATATAGGTGATATATATATTTTCAATTTTAACCATTATTTTGGATAGATGTGTGATATTACAAATGTTTCTTTTTTTTTTTAATTTTGGCAACCAGAGCTGTAGCAAAAAAATTGCCATGTGAAATGATAAAACATTTAAATAAATTTTATACATGTAAGCTACATTCAGTTATTCTTTTATTCCATCAGATTTGTTCTGAATAATTTCAGAAAATCCCTTGTCCTTCATTGTTTTGAATAAATTTACATTTCAATAGATTTTGAAAAAAGGTGTTTCTTCATATGTGAGGAAAATGGGGCTTAAAGCCTATGTGACGAGTTCCTGTGAAACTGTTTAGTCTGATTAGGGTCTACACTGTGTACTAATCATTCAGGGAAGCATTCTTAACCCTTTCCTCCATAGACACACCTTAATTGTGAGGGCAAACAGTTTAGATCCAGATCAGACGACATATCCGTGCCGTCTGAACAGGATCTAAACTGTTCGCATTTTGATTGGTTAGGTTATTTCTGACCAAAATGTGACCAGTAGCAGATCCTGATCAGACGACAGGGATGTGCTGGCTGATCTGGATCTACACTGCTCGCACATGCATAAAAATGTGTATATATGGGGGAAAGTGTTAAGGCATCTAATAAAGGGACTGTGAATGAAAGCATATTGATCAGGGTGTACATTTATGGCAGAGTCAATAAACCCCACCATATTACTGTGTGTCACATATTTCAGTAATGTAGAATGTCTGACATTGTTGTGCATAAAATAGTAGATTTTTAAATGGGAAATACCATATTCATGCCATCTGGCGCTCGTGCACACCACGTGATTTCAACATGCAAATGAACAATAAATTACAAATTTTCTGGATTTCAGGTTTTTCAGAATTCCAAACTTTCACCAACAAAACAAAAAACATGTTTACACCTTTATTTGTTTTTTCAGTTTGGTACGGCATGTGCTAATTTTATTATTTGCAAAAAGTTATTTAGCTTTTAATTAAAAAACAGTACGATGTTTTTCTTGTCTCTTGATTATTCCGTTATCTATGTAAGTTCCCTTTTAAGGGCCCCCTTTTCTTGATTTTTCTAAGCACCCTGAGTGGTAGATGGGGTGATAATGGTACTATGATTTCATCAGTTTTGTTTCAGAAAATGAGTCAACGTAATGAAGGTTATGTTTATGCTGGTTCCATTCTTGCCATAGTTTACATCCTTGACATAAAATAACTTGGTTGAAGATCATAAAACTGAGGTTGGTAACCAGTCTCAAATCTCAAGCATTGATTGGCTGAAATTGCAAACAGTTGCCATTTCAGCCAATAAGATGTTTGAGATTAGAGACTGGTTTCCATTATCAGTTTTATAACCTTGGGACAATTTTTTTAAACATGAGAAACATATTTTCTGCCAACATTGAGGATTTATCATCAATATACTGGTAAATGGGAATAAACAAGCCGACATCTATCTTTGTAGGGACTGGATTGTATACATCTCAAGCTTGAAAATCCTAGAAAATTAACCATTTAGTCCATGTATAGCTTAAATCCCATGTGTGACCAGTCTAGGTCCAGATTAGCCTGAACATTTGTTCAGTCTTATTAGGATCTTCCCGGTTTGCTGTTAGTTTCAATAGATTATATCTATCCAAGACAAGCAAGACGTTTTGATCCAGATTAGACTTCATGGAGTTCAAAATTGGTCCTTGGTCCCAAAAATACCAGAGAAACAGTCAATTTCTTTAATGGATATTCCTTGTTTTTGCTTTGATGATGCATTTTGCGGCACAATTTAAGTGCATAACTTTTTGTCAGAATCATTAATGTCAGATGTGCTTATGTTATGAAGTAAAAACATTTTTCATGTGTTATTTAAATTATTATTATTTGTCTTGAAATGATAAACTGCACTGGATTAAAATTCAGAGAACTGTCACAGTGGAGTTTTCTTGTGATGTTAACTACATACTTGCTCCAAGATTATAAAACTGAGATTGGAAACCAGTTTCAAATATCAAGCATATGATTGGCTGACATGGCGTCTAGTAGCCATTCCTACCAAGCAGTGCCCAAGTTTATAAAACTGAGCATGGAAACCAGTCTCAAATCTCAAGCATCTGATTGGCTGAAATGGCGACTGGTCACGTTTTACCTAACAGCATCGTTGTCATCTCACTCAGTTTATTTTGACACGTAAAAACTTTTTTAAAAATAATAAACCCTTTTTAAGTAATTGTTTTACGATTTATTGACACTTGTGAACATAAAAAGGGGTACGCAATTTAACAATCCAATTATGTTATGAATGGTCCAGATAGATGGGAAGTGGTAGTTGACAGGGGCCAACTGACACATGGTTAGCTCGCGTGTTCAAATAAACAAAGGGTAACAATAACAGATCGGTCAAATATAGATTATATTAAATGATTTTGGTTGTTTTGTTTTTTTGAAAATTAGTTTTGCGCGAATTTACGTCCGCGCGAAACAGTCTTTTTCGGCAAAATTGCGTGCCAGCGAAATTAAGTACCACAGTAATATAATGTAATACTTTGTAAAACACACACAAACTATTAAGAAAGAGTTGTTCAGTTTTTTGGGGTAAATAAAACAAATGAGCCTTATTATAAAAATATTTATGTTTTATTATGTCATGATTATATCTTTAGCATAATCCATCATTGTAAAAGTCGCTGGATTCTCCTGATGTGCCGCGTCTGTAAAGTTCTCAACAGTATTATTAACCCTTTCCTCAAAAAACACAGTCACCTTTATTGCATGGGCAAACAGTGTAGATCCAGATCAGCCGGCACATCCGTGCCATCTGATCAGGATCTGCACTGTTCGCTTTATGATTCCTTAGGTTGTTTATGACCAAAATGCGACCAGTGCAGATCCTAATCAGACGGCACAGATGTGCCGGCTGATCTGGATCTACACTGGTTGCACATGCGCAAAATGTGTATATATGGAGGAAAGGGTTAATATATTCTACACAAGGTTTACTAAGCACCAAGACAGTTTTTGTACAGATGTATTGTTGAATGCCAATTATTAGTTTTATTTCTTTTTATGCACTGGATTAGTGATTAATATAACAAAACAGACAAATGTTTTAACAATCGTAACATGTCTTCAAGGTTTGTTTAGAATTTGAATGGGATGATAATTTAGAATTGTTATCTCAAATGAAATATCTCAGGGTAAAGTAAACACTATGAAAATACAGGGTCACCTCATTTTCATTCAAGGTTAGGTGTACATTATTGACCTTCTCCATAAATCATTAAACATTTTCAATGTAAGCACATATAAGACTTGACAATGATGTGTTGTTAAATAGGTTTTAACCCTTTCCTCCATATATACGCATTTTTACGCATATGTGACCAGTGTAGATCTAGATCAGCCGGCACATCCGTGCCGTCTGATCAGAATCTGCACCGGTCGCATTTTGCTCAGAATTAACCTTACGAATCAAAAAGCGAACAGTTTATATCCTAATCAGACGGCACAGATGTGCCAGCTGATCTGGATCTAAACTGTTCGTACACGCAATAAAGGTGTATCTATGGAGGAAAAGGTTAACTTGGTGCTTTGCAAACTTTGAGTAGTATATACATGTATGATGTCTGCGAGGATGCTGTATTTGACATGTCTTGGTTGCCAATCATCTGAGCCCATAATGCCATCTGGTCTGAAATCAGAAATGCAGACAAATGCTCGATTACTGTATTTTACAGTGGTATCATTTAATTTCGTAAGTTTTTTCATGCAAAAGCTGCAAATGATATATTCGTGGGGACATAATTTCACGGAATTGTATTTTACTATTAAGACTATTATTACATGATGATATTTCGCCAGGTTTTATATTCACTTATTTACCTATATGTAAGCACGAAATTAGTGATATTTAAACCCTCGCGAAATTTAATCATACCACAGTATAGTGTTCATGTTGGAATATTTCAGCGTTGAGTATAGAACAACACTTCATTTTTATATTTGTTTTTTTCTTCATTTTAAACAGATTAGAACACTCTCTCTTGTTATTTTGAGTCAAATATGCACAGGTTCTCATGAAATCTGAGAATATGTTACCAATCATTATAGTTTGCAATAATGTGACCCACCATGATAAAAGGGACCTGAGAGACTGTGCCATCACTGTACACCCTGATTCTGCATCTCCGGGCAGTCTGTTTAGAGTTTACACTGTTTGCTTTTCAGGGAACCCTTTCCTTCATAGATACACCTTTATTGCATGGGCGAACAGTTTAGATCCAGATCATTCAGCACACCCGTGCCGTCTGATCAGGATCTGCACTGGTCGCACATGCGTAAAAATGCGTATATATATAGAGGAAAGGATTAAAAAAAAATAATGGATCTAGAAAATAGTTTAAATCATTTTCGGAACGTGTTAGTCCACAATTAAATCATAATCTACATTTATCGCAGTCAATAAGTCTTGTTTTCCCACGGAGCATCACAATAAAACAAAACATTCATAGGTTTAAAAATAAAATTAAGAAAATAAGTTACATAAGTTCCGTAGACCGTTTGTATGGTCCATGCTGTTACTGGAACTGGTTGTTGTATATCCACTCGGATCTGAACCTGACGTATCATATGACTGGGGCTGTAGGTTGCTTAGCAACCGATTCAGCAGCAGTAGTTTGTCTGAAATATTCAATTTGAGAATGCATGTTGATGTGGGCCACACAAATTTCACCTTAAAATTTTCAACGTTTAAAGGTCATCCAGATAGAAACATCTAAACCTCAAAAGTTGTAAGGAAAATACTTTACAAGTAAAAAATTGCTGCTAATGCAGCAAAAGGAGTACACGGCCTAAGAAGCGAGCTGTTTGTGTCAAACCATTCCATTTTAACTATTTGTAAACCTGTTTGAAATGTGTATTATGCCTATTTGATTATTTGGTTGTTTTAGCCATCGTTATCTAACTTGGTTAGGGGAAATGAGAAAATCAGGGAAACTACTCAGCGCATATATCGTGGGTGGGTTGAACGCAACACGGTTGCAAGTCACTTTTTAAAAAACTATACATTCAAAACATTCTGGTTTTAAGCCATTCATAGTTCATGGTAACTGGTAAGGGGACTTCTGTTAATGAAACCCCAGTAATGACAATTTGAATTCATGCTTATATTTTATCAATTATGTACATATAACCTGAGTTACATCTCTATTCCACTTACAACTCATCCCAGCTAAGTCAATGCCTTTTTGTGCAACATGGTTTTAATTTGAGTTACAACCGTATTGCACACAAAATTTATTCAATATGAGATTTAGCCTTAGGACTTATTTGCAATATTTAGCGTGTTTTTTTTCAAAAACATTTTTCTTTAATCATATTATGTACAATGTATTAATATAAAATGAGCCATATTATGCAAAAAAGTCATTTTTCAAAAAAATTGGAGTTACAACCCTATTGCGCTCAACCCACGATTATTATTAATTCTAATAAGGGTCGAACTATGATTTTACTTTTTGGGCTACTTTTGCCTTAATCGTAAAATCATTCTAAAGAGACATCACACGCGCGATCAAGAGCGATTTCAACTCTGGGACCGCGGAGGAGATGATTTTGGCTGCATAACAGTGGCATGTCGGTATAAAAAAGTTACTTATTTATAATACAATTATATGTAATCATTTGGTAAATAAAACGGTTAAATCATTAGTAGACTGAAATACTGCAAGCAATAATAGGATCCCAGTTCATAAATTTGACATCGATTCTCTCTACAATATATAAACCTAATAATAATTTTACATAAATATGAAAACAAAAGATGGATCAGTAATACTGTTTCATCCATACTTATTGAATGTTTTTAGGGGCGGATCAAGAGTCGTTGTTTTGTTTGTTCTAGTTGTTGTTGTTTTTTTTTGTTTTTTTTTGGTTTTTTCTGGGGGGGGGGGGGAGGGTCGGGGATGTGATCGAACCCCGTTTGATGCAGAATTATTTAAATTTCACGGAGATGTTGCTAATTTTGGAAATTATTATGTAATTATCATAAGACTACCCCAACGAACCCCTTTCTGATAATCTAGCCTCCGACCCTGTTCTTTGAATACGACATTGTTTACCATATTCTGTGCAGCGCTACTTATTCCATACATTTAACTGGTATTAACTCCTTACTCAACCGTGGCTTTAATACCCTGAGGAAATCTCGCAACATATCGCCATTTCCTGGATGTTGACACTAGACTTTTATGTATTATGTATTAGGCAAACCGACAACGATTTTCATGCAAAAACGAAGACCTGATGGTAGGAGTATATTGTTAATCGCATCGCATAGGCGCCCAAGAACCTTTATGTTTGAGCCGTGGCCTCCGGGGTTAGCGGTCTCTGCTCCTGCGGTCACAGCTCCTATGCGCCTACATCATCTACCTTCTTATTCTTGAAATTGCTAAAGCAGTGTAGCGGTGATCTACCCATGTTCATTCATTTCGGCTGATAACAACAGCAATCTACATCATGCTTTACCTCTTTTGTCTGTACCCTTCCCTTCTAAGGCATAGGCCTTTCTGTCATCAAGTTGACAGATGTTGGGTAGTTTAGGCCTATGCCTGTGTTGTACAGTTTGGACACAAATAGCGTAGGTTTGAATCTAAAGGGGAATATAATCAGCAAGATGCGAAGTAGCATAACTTTGAAATGCTGCGCTATTTTAAAGAAATCTGATGAGGAGAAGCTGCTCCTAAATGCCATTTACTAAAGAAGGAAATCAGTTCTCTGATGCGGTGCCTGTTTACATAAAATTTGCCCTTGTTCACATTAGCAAAACGAAACCACGATACCAAATTTCAACAGATTTCGACACAATGCTTGATGCATCATTTGCATTTAATTTACATGTAGATACAAATTTAGGCCTATGACTATTAGTAAGTACAATGATTTGTGCATTTAATGATTGGTGCTTCATTTGAAATTAATTTAGTTGCAAATTTAAGCCCATACCTGTTAGTCATCACAATGATTTGTTCAAATTCGCATATTGGAAAGTAAACTAAAATTACTATTATTGCGAAAGTAAAATACTTATTTAATATGAGTAATGTATCGAACCGATTAACAGTCACTAATATTGATTATCCGACAGATGTCGAAACTGGTACAAAAAGCTATAAATAGATTGGCCAAAAACATGATCTACAGCTTTAGAGAGCCATCGTCTGGATCCACTTTTATTCGAATGTGATAACCATTAATGGTTACAGACCACTTATTAATGTTGATCCGGCATGTAAACACTTTTACAGAAAGTCAGAATTGATTGAGAACAATGGAAATTGAAAGTTAAAAAAGAAAATGATATTGGGAAAATATATGATTAGAGTATAGTAAGCCGAAAAAAATCGTAAAATTGTATACTTTCACATTCCGTGATTAAATTATTAGCACGTATTTTGACAGATTGTAGACAAAAGTTTATGCTATGATAAGAGTCGGATTATAATCTGTCTTTAAGTTGGTTCTAAATATAAGGTTTTAAAGGCTTGACCAAATAGCAAATTCAAAATTTGATGAACTGCTAAAGTGGGAGTCTATAGGATTTGATTTAGTGGTTTATAGCCTAAACAGTCATGTGCTCCTCCATGTTACATCTCAATTCGTTATATCAATATACACGGCCTTGAGATGCCGTGTATGACCAGTTACTGCTTGTGGTAGATAGGACAACTTTAAGATTTATGTGATTTCTGGAGGCACAGGTTCAGTCTAGTTTTGAAAAACGACACAACCAGGGTGGGTACTTACAGAAGTTCTGTAACCTTGACAACCATGTATTACCAGTGCTGGCATTGGTGGAAATGTTCAGGCTGTCACTTTGCGGTCTGTAACTTCTGCTGTTTGTCGCCGGAGATACCCTGGAGCTGACCGCTCGTGGCAATGTTATAAAACTTAATAGAGGAGAGGTCTGCGCATGCGGCTGTATCTGGCTTACAGCTCTGTTGCCAAGTAACCGACTCCATATTGGTAACCTGTCTGAAATAATTTATTAGAAACCTACTGCATAAGTTGGTCAATAAAACAATATGAACGACATTAACTATGGATGTAACTTCTGCTATCTAACAATTCTGTATTTTTCTTGATAAAGGACAAGTGTCTGCAAATTTGAAATAAAGAGTAGTAATTTTAATCGGGTTATAACTGACCTCCCTTTGAGAAGAAATTATGAATTTGTAATACAAATCTTTTTAATAAACTTGTAAACGGTTCACTAGAAACAATAACTTTAAGTCTCGCGTGAGAATGCCTCAAAACAACCATAGAAATTCAAAATATTTGAGATTATCTCTGACCAATCTATATATGATACGACTATTTTCAATTTTTAAAAGTGCATCGGAACTGCTAGTTCTGTTCTAATTGAATTTGCACAAGCGACTATATTGTTTCTACCAGTTTTATACGGGGCTCTGGTCTAATTTTATTTTTTCACTAGCGACTAAACTGTTTTAACAGTTTTATGTTAGTCGATGGTCTTATTTAATTTCGCACTACATGTGTATTAACGACTAAAATGTTTTTACCAGTTTTATGTGGGTCGTCCATAAGCCACTCCTGGTCGACTGTGCCAAACGGCGTGAACTGAGCCAGACCCAGTGTAAACCATGTACACATTACAACCAGGACAGACATCCTGGCAAAGACAGTCATTGTGAGTTGCTCCTTGCGCAAACTGCAAAAAGTCACATAAGTAATATTACATGCAGTACCAAAAGAAACCTGTCGACACATCGAATAAACGTCAAAATGTTAGAAGATCTGCCATTTTTCGTGATGGTCCAGACGAAGCAACCATTTAGGGGATTGTACAACTATGGCGGCCCGATCCTACGACCTCGTGGCCACTTGCTGGGTATCCCCGGCGCCAGTATGGTTCTGGGAAAATCTTGTTAAAAAACATGTTCATCTTATAACTTAACGCTTATTACAAAACATTTACTATTAATCTTCATTAATTGATTAAAATGGCTATGGGTTAAGTAAGCACTACTGTCGAGAGTGTAATTTTTGGTGTTTGTTTTTTTAAACAATATATGTCGTTTACAAATTACAAATGTATGTAAAACAGCATAACGATTTGCTGATGATCTGCTCACTGCTTTTTCCCAACTTGAGAGAAAAGAGGCAATTATTCAAAATATTCTTTAGACGCGAAAAACGTGAAACCCAGTGTCGTTGACATGTAACGAAATAAGATCCGTGCTATCGACGAAACAACATAAATAAAGATGAAGTTGTCCGAGTATTTACATAGGACATGTCAACGCAATAATTTCTGAAATTGCTTTAGCAAAAATTAACTAACCACTGCCAAGAAAACGAATTTTTAAGAGTAAATTTTGCAAGTATTGACGCTGCATTTAAACTAATTAAAACATAGTAAACTAGGTTTCTGTTTAACCTGTTTTATATAATGCCATCATAAGCGACTATGGGTGTTTGTTTTCCATTTCTGGGACGGAAATGTGGCCATGTAGATATACCACGGCGTATACATGTAAATTTATACTTCAATGAGAGTGTTCTGATGTACATTTAGAACGTAATTTGTCGGCCACTGCGACCGCGTGGAAATTGACCTGCATTTTTTTCAAAGGCCGCCATTACGTATCATAGTACACTGTTGCCCAAGGTTATAAAACTGAGCATGGAAACCAGTCTCAAATCTCAAGCATCTGATTGGCTGAAATGGCGACTTGTTTTCAATCTCTGCTTTATAACCTTCAGCCTGTATGTCGATGACAAATTTGATATTCAATTTAATTTTCATCGTTGGATATTAAATTTATTCGATTTTAGATGTATGGTATTATCGCAAGGATCAGATGTGAATGGTCCAATATTATGCGAGAATCATGCGACTTTTGCTTCAAATAATTGGTCTACAAGTACACAGTTATAACTTGTTTGTTTCATGCGCATATTTTTACAGACTCTTTCTCAATTATAATGTTTATTAAAACAGCTACTGTTGTTTTTTTCCATTCAGTTGTTTACTAACGTTGTAGACAGTGCTTTCAATTACGTGCGTTCCTATGTGCAAATGTGCATTTCTAGCTTGTTTGAAAAAAAGATGAACACAGTGAATGTTCTCTTTCCAATGCTAGTATTATATCTAATGTATTTTAAGAACCATTTCATTTAATAAATGTAAAATTTACTCAGCATTACAACATAATTAAGATATATATTTTTTGTGTTGATCTGATCTTAAAGCAAAACTAATGTGTCGACAATTAATGTTGCCGTTTTTATTTTCTGATTTGATACAGTTTGCTTGTTTATTTAAAAGATTTTGATATTGTTTTTTAACAGTTGCCTTAGCAAAAGCATTAAATTTATTGATTCTGGAATTTATTTTTAATTTATTGTAGTCATTTATCATTCTATTTTATTTATACATAAAGCTTAAAACATTTCAAAATAACTTAAAATTACTTATCTTTAAATTACCATTTATAACAACAGATGGTATATAACCCTGGCAACTCAAGGTTCAATCTTCTGTATTCACATGAAGCAAAATTCCACGACCCCTTTCACTAAGGGGCATCGTTGATATAACTAAATATTATCAGATCGAAATAACTTCTCCACAGTTTATGTGCTTCCGAACGCTAGGCATTTTAATGAAAGAAATAAATTATTTTTCACTAGGATAAATTACAAATTTGTTTACCTTATTTAAAAATTAATGTAGTCTGATACGAACTCAAAACAATCTTAAAACAATAAAAGCAATAAAATTGTATTATATAATAACATTATTTACCTTTGACTTTTACGGTAATCGTGACTCGTCCCAATTAGAATAAATCATGTAATGCTTCATCTTTTATGGACTACGTAAACAAATATAATTTTAACCAACGACAATCAACACGTTTAGAACAATAATGTTTTTGTGTAAATTGATTTTTTTTGCATCTAATTTATTTTTGCATCTTAATTATTTGTCTCGACGCAATGATTTTTCCGTTTTGTTTTTTTTTCGTTGAAGCAGGCTTCCGCCAAGGTGTCATTGGACAGATTTTAACTCGCCATTAAAAGCGATAATAAAACAAGAAAACATTTCTACACGATTTAATTGTCATGATTCTTTGTGGCTGGTGATGTTAATGGTTTACTAGACAGATAAAAATTGTCAAACTGCTATTAAAAATCAAAACGACGTTGTTTTTAATTGTTTATGACACAGTTTCCGCACAAGATTGTTACTTAATAAACAGGATGAATGTTGCGAATGCTTTGTCATTAGTATTCGCAAAATTTTATTTTTTGTGAAAGGTTGATGCCGTCTTTATAACCCTTTTAAAAAAAGTGTTATCTCTGGTGTCAAAATTAAATATTTTTTGTGTTTTCTGTCGTTATGTTTGGTAAAAAGAACGTGCGAAGCATTCAAGAAAACAGTTCAAGTCAAGATTAGGTACAAAGTCAGTTTTAAAGTAACGATAGTGATACGGCCTAACAAAAACATGCCTCCTTTACCATGAATTCGGAAGCTTTAAAAAGGAAGAAAAGTTTGGCGAGATGACGCGTTAACGCCATTGCTAATGAATCTTAACGAGTTTTCACTGGCTTTGGTGCAAGAGCTGGAAAACGTTTCACCGCAGATTTTCTTCAACGAGGTGGCGAATCGTAGCTTGTATTGCAAATCCGATACGCGAGGTACCAAATTGTCAAAAAGTGATTAGGGGTGCAACTGTTTGTAAAACAAACTGGGTTTCATATGGATGTTATTTCTTATCAATGTCATTAACAATTGAGTGAATTGACACAATACACCTTTGTTTATTTTCAATGATACTGACTGTTGCGTTGTAAAATGTTCTTTGTGTTGTATTACAGGGTTCCTTGATGGCCGAGACGTGTCCCTAGCCATAAAGATTAAAGATTAGAGTTGGGTTTGATGAAAAACTGATCAATTCCATTTAAGCTTTGTCGAGAGATTGCCGCCATGAGCATCACTTTATCACAGAAAACAAATGAACCTCTTTACAGGGTTTTATTGATTTTTTTTTATTTTTATGTTTTGATACAGTAGTATTAAACAGATTTTGGGGAAATATTTTTCTCAAATAGTCAGTGGTAAGTTAATTTCATTTTTGCAAGAAGTTCAAGTTCAAGTTTATTATAAGGAGAGTAATATATTTCAAAAATAACATTTCTTTTATTTATGTTGTAATAACGTATCATATCATTTTGTTTTGAACAATGTAATTTGGTAACATATTTTTGAATGGATCATGAGGCCGAATTCGTCTGACAGTAGCCCTGTTAGATAACCCGGTGTGAAGGTTATAAAACTGAGATTGGAAACCAGTCTCTAATCTCAAGCATCTGATTTGCTGAAAAGGTGAACAGTCGCCCTTTCAGCCAATCAGATGCTTGAGATTTGAGACTGGTATCCATGCTCAGTTTTATAACCTTGGGCACCGGTAACATTCCTCGGGGGAAATGAAACTCTGTCTGTTCTACACTCCCGGTGATTTCGATATCAAAAATGCATTAGTCTCACGCTTCGTAAATTTTATCAGCTTTGTAGTGATGTTTTTAAGTTTGTTCTTGGCCGAGGAGAATTTGTTCTGGTTTCTTTAGTTAAACTGGTTAACCCCATATTTCTACATGCATACAGAGAAAAATAACACCCAAATCGACATCTATTTAACGAAGGGTTCCACACACCTGAGATCCATATATGCTTCTTTAACAGACCAAGACACATCAACTATAATGTAAAAGGCAATATCAAGTTTATTTTATTTATTTTTCTATTCTGAGAAAGTTTTACAATATGTATGAACCAAGCGAGAACTTCATGTCATAACGCAACTCACTAGGACAGACTGGAGACCAGTCTCGAATCTCGAGCATCTAAATGGATGAAATCAAGACCAGTCTCCATTTTAGCCAATCATATGCTTGAGATTTTAGATTGGTCACCAGTTTTAGTTTTATGATATTGGGCACAAATATGGACATACAACTACTAGAAACATTAGAAGTCAAAACTGTTCATCAAAAACGCCATCAAATGATTCACGTTCGTGGCACTGCCGAAGTTAGCATCCCGGTGCTGCGTCCTGGTGCTTGTCTGTTTACCACGTGATCTGATGGAAGACCCGCTCTGCGACCGCGACACTCGCTGGTTACTAAATATTTGATTCCAGACCGGAAGTCTATCTGAAAAACGAAAATAATGCATAATATTCTTTGTCTTTCGATATGAGTGCGATATGAGTGATTGGTCAAACTTTCCGCCGATTATGACACAGAACGGTACGAATAATTAGGAAGTCATACAGTAGCAATACCATACTCGTAGAACATACACAATACTTTGTGAAGTCAACTATCGTATTTTCCATTGCAATATACAGCGTGAATTATTTAAATATTTTAATTATACATTTTGTTTTGCTTATTTGAAATTGTAAAGTTTTCCCCATATCACGTGACAGTCTACTTGGCGATGACCGTACTGTAATTGTTATCTGACAAAAATATAAAAAAAACGACCGAAGATTCATGTTGTCTTTCAAGTTAAATGGAGTTTGATCAGTAAATCAGCGTACACACATGTACAAATGTTCATAGATTTATAAGAGTAATCACGGAGCGTTCAATACACATACTGACATAGTCACGCTTACAATAAGACTTGCAGGACATTAAAAATGATTCTTGGAAAATGCTTGTCTGCCACCGTTTTATGACATTAATAATAAAATTGCCAATGACTGTATAAACATGGGCTCCAGACTATTCGTCATCTCCAAAATGAGGAAAAAGACGCGATGACACTTGAGAGGGTAAGTCCGTTTTCTGCCATCATCGGGTGAAAGGTTCGGGTGGTTACTTCTTAGTTTTATTTAATTTCAGGCAATATTTGAAATAATTGGAATGTAGTCCCGCGCAGGAGTGACTGCACTTAATTTTCGATGAAGTTTTGTTGAAAATGCCCTAACTTCGGAAGTGTCCACAGCGTCTGTTCTTATCATGTCATCTTCCTTATCTCATTTTAGATGTACATGTAGATGTTGAAGGACGTGTCTAGTACCAGCTTATAAGCAAGCATTTCTATTTTGTTTTATGATTATTTTCGTAGACATTCATATACTTAAGCTTTAAAAGATTTTTGACTGAAGACTGTAACGGAAAAGTTAACAGTACTGACCCGACTTTTGAGGGTCATCGAGCAGCCATTCTGATCCTGCCGTGAGTCCCACGAGATCGAAGCCTTCAGCCAGTTGATACTGAGCCGTGGTTAAACCAAGCGCGCAGGCTACAACCAAGGCAACTAAGTAACAGCACATCATGCCGACCGACTCCTTCTGAAGTGGCAAAAAGAATAATAACGAACGTGCGAATAACAACAGCAGCAGCAACAACAACAACAACAACAACATAATAATAATAATAATAATAATGATGATGATAGTAAATACTACTACTACTACTACTATTTGATTATTTAGTTTTATGAAAATTGAACTCAACAACAAAACAATGGATTATCGATTAACGTCTAAAATAGATCATTGTAATGCAATTCCTTAAAATTATGCTACAGAAATGTATTATTTATACCTTAAAATCGAAAACTGTTCCTTTCGATAGGTGCCACCACTTTTTACACTACTACTGTCACTAGTTCATCCCGCAAGAATGGCCAGCGAGAGAATCTCTACGACATGTACATGTATATCCGGGAAAACAAAAACACAGCATGAATGACAACACAATTTTTTGGCGTTTGTATGAATTACCGTTTACTAAATATGAGTTTGACGCGCTTCGTGCTTGACAGCTACTCATGTATTCCGTAGATTTTCTTGTCAACGGCCTATTTGTTTCAATTTAAATGTCGATCAACCACATCCAACAACATCATTAGGTCGTAGAAACATATATATATCGATGTCGTTAATATCACATGCAGTTAAGGTGTTGTGGCTGTTGTCATTGCACGGTCATCGATAAAAAAATAAAATAACCGAAATCTCTCTTACGCCAAAAATGCAAGTCAAAAAAATTGTTGACATGTGTTTTCCTATATGCAATGGACACCTTGATCCAAACGACAGGCGATAGAAATACACTGATTTAAGAACCCAGAACCATGGATAGTTACTTAGTACCCAGAACCATGGATAGTTTTAGTTACTTAGTACCCAGAACCATGGATAGTGTTAGTTACTTAGTACCCAGAACCTTGGATAGTGTTAGTTACTTAGTACACAAAACCATGGATAGTGTTAGTTACTTAGTACCCAGAACCATGGATAGTGTTAGTTACTTAGTACCCAGAACCATGGATAGTTTTAGTTACTTAGTACCCAGAACCATGGATAGTGTTAGTTACTTAGTACCCAGAACCTTGGATAGTGTTAGTTACTTAGTACACAAAACCATGGATAGTGTTAGTTATTTAGTACCCAGAACCATGGATAGTGTTAGTTACTTAGTACACAGAACCATGGATAGTGTTAGTTACTTAGTACACAGAACCATGGATAGTGTTTGTTACTTAGTACCCAGAACCATGGATAGTGTTAGTTACTTAGTACACAGAACCATGGATAGTGTAAGTCACATAGTACCCAGAACCATGGATAATGTTAGTTACTAAGTACACAGAACCATGGATAATGTTAGTTTATTACATAGAACCATGGATAGTGTTAGTTACTTAGTACCCATAACCATGAATAGTTTTAGTTACTTAGTACACAGAACCATGGATTGTGTTAGTTTCTTAGTACACAGAACGATGGATAACGTTAGTTAATTAGTACACAGAACCATGGATAGTGTTAGTTTCTTAGTACACAGAACCATGGTTGTCAATATATATTTCCCCATTTCCCTTCATTGCTTGACTTTGTCTTGTTTTTGTCAGAATTTATTGCGATTACCGTCCGAAATAATAACAAAAATAAAAGACACATTTCATCAGTATAATTCCGGAAAGTATTTGATGAGCAGAAAGACTTTGTAGCTCATGAACCAGGATTGAAGGTTCCGAAAAAAAACTCGTTTTTGTCCAACAAAATATGCAACGGAAAGTGAGATAATAGGAAGTTCCATCTTGTTGGTCTTGCCCTCTTTTGCTCTCTACTACTTGGCTCTGCCGGCATGCTGAGTTTTCTGAATATGGCTGTTCCCGATATGCCTAGTTCTTGTCCGCTCTTTTTTAATATACTCTTTTGTCGAGGTTGCACGTGATTTGTTTTTAAATCTAGCATGTATATTTCAGATGTTTTTCAAAACTATTCACTGGACGAGTTGCATATTTAGATAAATGTTCAGATAGTTACAACTGTGTTTTTCTTAGGTTTAAATCTAAAAATATTTAAAACGCTACTTCTTTTTCTCGCTGTACATAACTAAAGGAGACGTTGCTTCAAGTTTTACGGCACAACAAGAAACCAGCATATCTACTTCTTAAGTTAAAATACTAATTATTTTGTTCAAAATTAAAAGAAAAAACTTTGAGCTATTTATTGTCATGAAATTCCAGACTTGATTTCGCTAACGTTATCTATTTCTGCTGCTTGGTTTGATGCGGCTGTTTGGGTGACTTTAAGAGTTCCCCGTATCAGTCGTAACTGTTCGGCTTAGTCAAATGTTGACGATCGTCTTTTCTCCAGTAAATGGTTTGGAATTTGCCACCTTATTTTCTTACAAAAACTGTTCGATCTGCCTCTTTGGTGTTCCACTGGTTGTCGCCGACCAAACTGATTATTATACCAGTCACGATCAATGGTTCGCGGGGAAAGGAACCGATTTTCGAGTACGGTCGACGGTGTCTCGTCTTCGGGTATTTCGAAACAATGCATGGCCCCGCCATCAGAGCTCGTTACACTCTTAGTACTAAAAGGTGATGCAGTCGAATAGTCGATATCCTCTCCAAAATTATCTGACATCTTTCTAATGAACACTAATTTGTTTGATTCGCATGTACATTCAAAGTCTGTTACATTTCTAAACCCAGAAAGAAGATTAGTTTGTCGCCGTTCATAAAGATAATGTCTTAAAGTATGTATTATTTCCACTGACTGAGCTGATTGTTTGAATTCTTCTGCAAGTTCTTTCCACATTGGTTTTACGCTAACGACGATTCCGTCGTAAAGCTCTTCTGATATTAAATCACGACTCCACATTCGATCTGCGATTTGTTTAATATCCGTTGAGCTCTTTAGTCTGCAAAATGTACATTTAAATACTTGAGGTAAGTTCTCATCCATGCTCTTCTCATAGTCGTTCCAGATTTTCATCGCGATTGTAGGGTGCAAGTCTTTCAAACAATCAAGAAACGCAGTCATGTCTTTAAACGATCTCTGCTTGATGATTCGAACCAAATTTCGGATTTGATTTTTCTTTCCTCCTGATTGTCGTACATCGTCACATTCTGTTTCAGTGAGACATTCTTTTGAAATCAATCTATCCTGTATTTCAGCTTCAGAAAATGGTAAGTGTTCAACCAAGAGTTCTATATTTCTTTGCAGTGATTTTCGCAAACAGAGTCGTCTGTACTCTTCCGTTTTCTGCCGAATTGCAACTTTCTTTCGCTGGCCATTTTCTGTGAAAAGGAATGCATTTGCAAAACTTTTGCTAGGAATAAATGTATCAATATACTCGTATGATTGTATCCTTCTATCTTCAAATCGATAAGTAAATAGAGAGCGGATACAAATAACAAACAAGTACCATAAATGTTTGGGTTATTTTTAATCCAGCTTCAAAGAATAAATAAAACTAGCTCTTCTAAAATGTCTATTACTGTCTCCACCTCCATGGTCAAAATTCAAATAAAATAATTGTTTGATGTTACTAAGAAAACGACAAAAAGAAACTGACAATAGAAACCAGTCTCAAATCTCAAGCATCTGATTGGCTAAAATGGCGACCAGTCGCCATTTCAGCCAATCAGATGCTTGAGATTTGAGACTGGTTTCCATGCTCAGTTTTATAACATTCAACCCTAGTTTGGCAATTCCTGATATGAATAGGCCCTATTTCACTTTTTTGGTAAATCATTAGGGGAGCAATGAGCAATATCAAATTTGAACAGTTTACATCAAGCTGACGAAATGATTTAATTACCTTTTATTTCTAGGTTGTTGGAGTTATATGCTTGCTTTCGAACAGTTTCAGAGTTTCTTTCTATTTCTGTTCCGGAATCTTCAACTTTTGCTGTATTTAGGTCCGACAAATGTTCAGTCTGAGTTCCTTTCGTTGATTTGCATACGGTATTCTTTTCAATTTGTAACTCTATGTGCTGCACAAGGGAATTCATTCGTTGCAACATTAACTTCAATTCTTGCAAATCCACGATGTCCTTTGCTATCTGGTAAAATATATAACTGTGCAATCATGCAACTTGTTTTATGTTTTTCTGTCGTGTTTTGTTTGTTGTAAAATTTCCCTCTAGGAAATACATAATAAATACAATAGAATATAAATTATGATTTCGCGTCTGTTATTTTTAAAATCTCAAATAAAACGTCAAAGTTATTTTCGGGCTATTAACACACACAAGATGCTAACTAAATATTGTAACTTACGTTTTCGCTGTTCATTTTAGGTGCATCGGAGTTACTGTATTTTAGTTTTATCGTAAAGTATTACTCAAAATTGTGTTGTAACATACCGGTACTTTCGACGAAATTTATCTAACACGCACTTCTTCAGTATCAAGTTGACAGATTTATCTTTGATAACTTAATCAAGCGCATGGGAATGAGATAACATTACCGCCGATTATTGTATAAGGTATTCTAAATTATATAAAATTGATGTTTTATGGAGATTTAAATTACGAATTGAAAATATTAAAATCAGTATTTTGTAGTGTTTCACAAACTACTGGTACATTCTAAAATGAAAGGTTGATATCGGAGTATTCTACAATCTGTATGTTTGGGGTTTAAGGCGTTGCTCCCTTCGACATTGCTATGTCTAACCGAAAAAGAAAATTATCAAAATCTCTCAAACAGCACAATGCAGTTCCATAAAACTTTGCACAAATCAATGTTATAAGTAAATGATTATATTATATTTGTTAAGAAAAGTTAGAAAAGAGAAATAGTTAGACCTAAAAATCCCTAAAATTCTATTTGCAATCAGACAACAAAAACGAAACAACAAAACATGCCAACATGAGTGCGATGGTACTGACCTCAATACCTAAGGTTCTTAAAAAGAACTTTCAATTATGAAATGAGAAATCAACATTTTTTTATCTTTTGTCATCCATTTGCGCGACTAGTAAATTAAAGGTCAAACACACTTTTACAAATATCTCACATTGTTTACATTTGTTAGACCAAATGATATTGTTTGCAGTAACTCATAACTCATGAAGACATTTAAATAATTGTTTAGTGTTGCTTTTTTATTGCAAATAGAATTTTAGGGATTTTTAGGGTATTACTTTTTTACTGTTCTAACTTTTCTTAGCGTATGGCAAAATAAATAATATACATTAATAACATTGATTTGTGCAAAGTTTTATTAAACTGCATTTTGTCTTTTGATAGATTTTGGTAATTTTCTTTTTATCAATGACAGTGCAATGACAACTGCCATAGCGCCTTAAGTCCCTCTTAAATTGATCGTGTATCTCACATGTTTGATTGCAAGACGGTTGCGGGGATTTAAGATTAAGCAAAGAATTGATACAGTTTAGCAGGACAGTATATTTCATGAGCTTGTGTAATAGAAATTTGCATTTATTTGGACATAACCTTGTTGTGTGTTGTAAGGGTGGGTTGGAGTTCATTCATCAGATTACCCTGTAATTGCTCATTACATATTTGTATACTGCACATGGCGCATAGCCCAATGTTAAGCGCAACTAAATTCTTTTCAAAATATAAATATCATGCTCAACGGCATTCAAAGGGCGTAATTTATTACAGCACTGATTGAATGTACGGGGCGACGTTTTATGACCGCCACCGGACATAAACAACGCTACTGTGTTACTTTAATAAACCAAAATTTAAGTTTGAAAGCCATCAGCACACAACGTGTAATATGAAAACCTTGTATCAGCAAGTTATGTGCTGGATGGGTCCTGATACAACGGACTGAAGACCAAAACTCAATTCAGGTCGTCTTTTCAGTCATAGACAGGCGAAGTCAAATCAAATTTGCAATAGTTTGATTTTTGTCGTGTTCGCTGGCTTTCAAAGTTCTTTTTATCTATTAAAAAATATATATTAATATCATATAGCGTGGTTTGTCCCGTAAAGCGGTCGTGAAACTTCGCCCCGTACATTTAATCATTACAGTTATTGATAACGGCTATTGAGTTCCTTTTTTTCATCTATTTCCACTGATAAAGTTACCCCTGCAATCTTAATTGGACGACTGCAGCTATTGATGGTATCACTGCCTCACAGGACCTCACTGACCTAGATCAGTCAAAGCGCTATTCCTACTTTCGGAAGATCAAATATTCGCAGGCCTGCCAAATGTCAGATTTAATCTGAAATCTCCGGATTGTAAGATTTTTCTCCAGATTTCTGGATTTCCAGGCAAAATCTGCGGGTTTAAAAAACTATTGAACAAGATAATTTTAATGAAACCTAAATTTAACTGAATTTAGAATGGGTTTTACAATTACATTAATTAATATTAAGAAACTTGTTATACCACAGGCTCCCAAATTTCCTGAATTTATTGAGAGATTACGAGAAATTTTTCAGGGACACGATGCCTCGGGCACATAAGCACACAACAGCTTAGTGTCATAAAACTAAACTCGGACCTGGATATCGCACGCCCGTTCTATAAAGAGCAGAACTTGACTTGTAGTCATGACCAAACTTTTTATACAGTCTTTTGAAAATATAGAAAGGCTATTTATCCTCTTCCAGTGAAAATAGCGGCATAACAGATCGATGTTTTTCTAAATATAGTCCAACCTGGCTGAAACATATGTTTTGATATGTCTGAGAAATGTCATAAATATGTATAAAAAGCATGTTTGGAATCTATTTCTGATACGTAGGTTGGCTCTCTGCAGTAGTTGTACTATGTAAATTGTGATTTTTGTGAGGAGACATTGATGTCCTTGTGAAAATACTGCATGGAGTGTAACATTTCTTTATTACTGAGTCAAATAATTTTATGCAGTATGTTTGACGAAACTTATAATAGAAATCATCAGAACAATTGTCATGTTGCCCTAATGAGTTTCAGCTATTGCCCTTCCTCAAGATTATCGTATAATAGACATCTACAGAACAATTGTCATGTTGCCCTAATGAGTTTCAGCTATTGCCCTTCCTTAAGATTATCGTATAATAGAAATCATCAGAACAATTGTCATGTTGCCCTAATGAGTTTCAGCTATTGCCCTTCCTTAAGATTATAGTATAATAGAAACCATCAGAACAATTGTCATGTTGCCCTAATGAGTTTCAGCTATTGCCCTTCCTCAAGATTATTGCACATGAAACCATTTTACAATTTTGTGGAGATTCTCAAACCCGCGAACAATTGTCATGTTGCCCTAATGAGTTTCAGCTATTGCCCTTAAGATTATTGCACATGAAACCATTTTACAATTTTGTGGAGATTCTCAAACCCGCGAACAATTGTCATGTTGCCCTAATGAGTTTCAGCTATTGCCCTTCCTTAACATTATTGCCCATGAAACCATTTTACAATTTTGTGGAGATTCTCAAACCCGCGAACAATTGTCATGTTGCCCTAATGAGTTTCAGCTATTGCCCTTCCTTAAGATTATTGCACATGAAACCCTTTTACAATTTTGTGGAGATTCTCAAACCCGCGGTGAACTGAAGCCGTTTGAATTATTGTCCCTGACCAAATAGCTGAAAATGGAACTTTGAAAGCCATTGAACACAACAACTATGGGAATATTGCAGGCTCGGTTTGATTGAGCCTGTTCACGGACAGTAATGGAGATGCATATTACTGCCCACGCAAGGTCATCAACACCAATCAAAAACATACACGAACCATTCTATGAAGAGAAACCCATAACTCTGAGCCCCAGCTTCCAAGTGATGATATGTCAGTACAGATCGTTTTAAGATATCATCCTTGGGAAACAGCCTGAACGATAATCACATGTCATGAGGTGCTCTCATAAAACAGTCTGAGGTTTTCGCTGGTGTTGTTTGATGGCAATAAGTACTAAGTATAACAATCGGGGAGAAGAAAAGATTTTTTCCATTAGTGGCAAAGTGCTCAGTGGCAATAATAATACTTGATACATGGCATCAATAAAATGTTATGAATTAGTCGGCTAAATATTAAGCGCGTTGTTGCATCAATAAAATGTTATGAATTAGTCGGCTTAATATTAAGGGCGTTGTTACAGATTATAAAAAAGTGACACGTGCATGTCTGGAAGAGCCTCACACAGCTTCCCTACATAGCTGAGAGGAAACAAGAGCATTGGTATGGAAAATCATATCAATTTCAAATGAGACAAAGCAAACAATTAACGTAAAAGAGAACCTGAGAGGTTATCACTTTAGAACGGTCGGTGGCTCAACGATTTACCACTAGTGGTTTAATCAGGCTGTAGAGTGCACCAACTTAACACTTGTTTGATTAAATCTGGGAACCGGCGATAACGATTGCAAAAAATATTTCATAATTTGTGGCTCCCAATTTAAAGTCACGTGAATAGTAATGTTTATACATCTTTCTGGTTAGGTTTGCGTTAGGAAAAGTCGAGGTTTGAGGACACAACCGATTAATTTTCAGCACTAGCACATTCTTGCAAATTGAATAACTTATTGGTTTATCTGGCTTTTTCTGTTGCCAAAATTTGAAAACTCAATTTATGATAGAGGCAAAGTTACTACTTAAATAAACAATTTGGAATTGCACTCATAACATCTAATCACTATGCTTTTATGTTTATAATAAGCATTATCGGCAATAGACGATAATGCCATTTATAGAAGGAATAAATTAATATTGACGCTTTAAGAAAGGGACGTAAATCATGATGAATGATTTAGTAATACATTTGGAGTTATCTTTTGATGACGTATTCTTTGACGTCATCAGCACATGTAAGCTAGGAACGAAAATGGCATTTCGTTCCTAGCTTACATGTGCTGATGACGTCAAAAAGCAATATATGCATATCAGGAATCGCCACACTAAAAAAACACAGCCTCCCCACGCAGCGAAAAAGAAGAGAGGAAGAGAGAGAGCGCATGTTTTATATATGTATGTCAATTCAAATAGGACGCCACAAACAATTAACAAAGAAGAGAACCTTTGGGGATACCGCCTTGGAACGGTCAGTGGCAAAACAAATTGCCACTGGGGGTTTAAACCAGGTTCTAGGGTGCACCAACCTCACACTTGCCCCAACAGGTTCTCGTATCACAAAACAAGTACAAATTGTCTTGGTGAAATAACTCCAACCCACCCATCAGCTCAACAATGTTGCATGCAAAAGCATACAAACATATAAACATAACAATTTAATAGCATTGCAAAGCCAAAGGGCGGGTACTCGATGATCTTTCCGAGACCAGAGCACCTGGAGTAAAATCAGCAAGAACACGATGACAGGGATAAAAGAAACAAATCGAGCTTCTAGGTTCTTTTAAGAAAAGATTTCCCCATAAACCTTCATAAACTCTTACACCCCTGCCACCGTCGTGCAACCAAAGAGGTAAGCATAATGATAAACTGTAGATGGGTTAATCACCAGGCCTGCAGAGCGCTGTAAAATATCATGTTGGTAACCTTTCTTTTTAAATTTACAGATGGTTTTTACGAATAACCGGGATAAATTAACATCGCCTTTTATCTTCTTAAGTTTATAAATTAAATCTCCATAAAAAACTGGCTGTGAAATTCCTTGTTGCAATAGTGATTTTAAACTGCAGCTGTATTTATGAATTAGATGTGGATATCGGCGATAAAACTTGCAAAAAGGTTTTCCTTAATTTGTGATACCGATAACCTTGTTTAAAAGTTTTTTCTGTCATGCAAAGATTACGTTCATCGAAATCATTCACATCGTTGCAAGCTCTTGAAAAGCGAACAAGTTAAAACAGACCACTAGAATGCAAATTTGTAGTTTGAAAGCCGAGTGTTTTGGCCTTATACCCAAACCCAAATCATTTATCCATCAGATGTCAATCACAACAGTTATCAGTCAATCAATCACCTAAAAAATCAATCCATCAATATTGACTTGTAATTTACAAGTCCAAAGCCGCAAGTACCAACTGTACATACCACAGAATTTAACATAAATCAATTAATCATCAATCAATCAATCAGTCAATCAATATTGACTCGTAATCAGCAAGTCAAACTTTGTAAGTAGCAATTTTTTCAAACGACAAAGATTTAAACTTAAATAAATCAATCACCAAACAATCAATGAAATATCAAATCAAATCAATCAATATTGACTTGCAACCAAGTCTAAGATCGTAAGTACCAATTGTACAAACGACAAAATAAAATAAATTAAAATCAATCAATTATCAATCAATCAATTCAACTCAATCAACTCAACTCAATATTGACTTGTAATCCACAAGTCCAAGGCCGTAAGTACCAATTGTACAAACGACAAAAACTGAAACTGTTGGTGATTCCAAACATTATTTATCAAATCAAATCAAATCATATCAAATTAAATAAAGTCTAAGATCGTAAGTACCAATTGTACAAACGACAAAATAAAATAAACTAAAATCAATCAATTATCAATCAATTCAATCAATTCAACTCGATCAACTCAACTCAATATTGACTTGTAATCCACAAGTCCAAGGCCGTAAGTACCAATTTGTACAAACGACAAAAAATGAAACTGTTGGTGATTCCAAACAGTAATAAATAAATCAAATCATATCAAATTAAATTAAATTAAACCAAATATAAAATCAATCAATAATGACTTGTAATCAACAAGTCCGTCGTAAGTACCAAATTGTACAGACGACAAAAATAAATAAATCAATAAACTAAATTCAATCAATTATCAATCAATCAACTCAACTCAATATTGACTTGTAATCCACAAGTCCAAGGCCGTAAGTACCAATTTGTACAAACGACAAAAAATGAAACTGTTGGTGATTCCAAACAGTAATAAATAAATCAAATCAAATCATATCAAATTAAGGTTTTAGGACTCTAATATGCACTTTTGCAGATTGAGATTTTGTTGTTTTCATTTCCAAGTACATCCATTTAGACATCTAAACCTGAGTTTTAAAAAACATTTACCATGCATAACTCGAGTAATTTAGTATTTTAGAAGGGGACCCTCTGTTTCGGAAAATGGGCTGTAAAATCAAACATACTAGAAGCTAAATTCATCTCTATTTCTTTGAAACCTTGTAAAATTATGTAAAGTAAAGGCTAATTGTTTAAGGACATCATATCTGAACAGGAAAAAACAAGCATTATGTTTAGAATTTATTTCTAACACTTTATAAATTGACTTCTTTAAAGTGTACCCCATTTCCGGAAATGCACATTTTTCCTATCTGCAAAAATGAAGCAAGTTTTTATCTGTGATTTTTGTGCATGTTCAATGCAGTAAAATAATTGTTTTATACATTAAAATTATCTGCAATGTGTATGGAATCAAATAATTAAAAAAAGAGCACCTCACCATCTTCGTTTTCATTTTATTGGCCTACAAAATAGGTACCTATGCCCCAGACCAAACGGTTAAAAACCACAAAAACCAAAGGGCTTGGTTTACGAATGGTGATTTTTTTATACCCCCTCAATTTTTTTTGAAAAACAAGAAATACGCAAGCAATTAGCTATGCTGGTTAAAATTTAACCTCAAAAAAGTAATTTTGGCAACTGTAACCATAGCAACCACAGCATTCTTTTCAAGGAAAAAAATCATCGTGCAAACACATAAAATTAGTTTTATAAGACAAGTATCACAAAATTACTGTTCAATTATAGAAACAATAAAATAGCAACATTTTCCTAAATGAAAGTACAGATTCCATAATTATTTTAGTTTCATGTCGTGTTTTTGTTGCTGTATTATAAAAGAGTCAGTATTTTGTAATAATATCATTACAATATTTCAGTTTTCGTGGCTACTAAATGAAGATGAAGAATAATAACAATTGTTTCCGAATTGTAAACCTATTGATTATACTATTTTCTCAAAAAATTTTCTCACAATAATTTAAAAAAAGAAGAAAAAGGGGGGAAAAAAGGTTCCTCTCCCGAGGATTGAACCGGGTCCGTCAAAATAAAAGTCTTGTGCGTTACCATTGCACCACGGAAGCTTAATCATACGTTACGCACTTTCATATAACCTCTATTCATTACTAAGTGTTGTTCTTCTATAGACTTATTTTGAGTATTAGTTATGAAAATATTTGTTTACTTTACATCAATTTTATATCCGCACTTTGTATTATTTGATTTAGTTATTAATGACGTCATAATCGCGGAAAACACCTAAAGAGTAGACTCCTTTTACGAAAAATAGTATCAACCGGAAACGTACGAATCGGCGTTCGGAAAAAACGAATTAGTGACGACATAAGTCGATGTTTGGCGGAAATATTACAGTTCTAAAACCTTAAATTAAATTAAACCAAATATAAAATCAATCAATAATGACTTGTAATCAACAAGTCCGTCGTAAGTACCAAATTTTACAGACGACAAAAATAAATAAATAAATAAATAAACTAAATTCAATCAATAATCAATCAATCAATTCAATCAATATTGACTTGTTATCCACAAGTCCAAGGCCGTAAGTACCAATTGTACAAACGACAAAAAAAATGAAACTGTTGGTGATTCCAAACAGTAATAAATAAATCAAATCAAATCATATCAAATTAAATTAAATTAAACCATATATAAAATTAAATCAAATCAATCAATACCGACTTGTAATCGACAAGTCCAGGGTCGCAAGTACCAATTGTACAAACGACAAAAATAAATAAATGAATAAAATTAAATCAATCAATCATCAATAAGTCAATCAATCAATCAATCAAATCAATACTGACTTGTAATCAACAAGTCCAAGGCCGTAAGTACGAATTGTACAAACGACAAAATAAACTTCTTGTTAAAAAGGGTGCTTTTTAACGGGTTATTTACTTCGTCTTCAAATATATCCAAAATGCCTGCGGAACTAGCCGTGCATCCGCATCTAGGGTCAATTGACGAAAAGTTTCTTACTGCATCAAATTATTATTAACACCTGGAACATGTACAGCCTTAATATGAAAACTAAACTGCAATGACAAATACTGATGGACGAAAGGGTTATAAGGATTATAACTCGCTCCGGATTTCAAGATAATTATACAGATAATTATACAGGTTCTATGTCGAGTGGCGATTTTACGAATCGCGATTTTACGAAATAACGGTATACTACGAATAAGGCGGTCGGTCCCGTCCGTATTCCTTCTTTATTCAATGCAAAAAAGATGCGATCGAACGAAACGCGATTTAACGAAAACTGCGATTTAGCGAATAAGTTTGACGGTCCCTTAAGCTTATTTACAATGTAGTAATAAAGATGCAATTTTACGAATTTCGGTCAGGCAGGTGATTTTCACACCTTTTCGAGCGATAACCGTTTTTTGTATTGTTGAGCAATTATCGACCCAAGCAGTTGTGACACAAAATGCTCTGTATACAACTATCGGGCGTGTGTGGTTGTAACAAACAGTTTGAGTGATTAAATGTCAAATGTTTAAAATTGTATAAAATCTGAAACACGCGAAGTGCTTGTCATTCTTCTTCTGCCATTTAAATCTGCATAATCTTATTACTACGTCGAGTATTAATTCAGTAAATTGAAATCGGCATTTCTGAGAAATTTCGCGAAGGGCCCGGTTTTTTTCAGGGGAGGATAGTGAATTTTAATTGATTAATGATAACATGTAATTTAACAATAAAATAACTAATGCGAATATTTTCTTTGTCACTTTATTTATTGACCTTGACACATCACAACAATAACACATTATGTCATATAACGACCATGACGATTTGCGGTGGTAAACAACCAAAACTATCAAAAATGCGATACTACGAAAAATGCGATACTACGAAAAATGCGATACTACGAATAATCGGCTTGGTCCTATGCCTATTCGTAAAATCGCGACTGGACTGTATGTGCAAAGCCCATGATTTCTCTATTACAAACATATTTTAGTTGGGAAAACCTTTCCTTCTACTCATAACATGCCAATGCAATTGGTACCTTTATGTTATATTTGACAGAATCTCGCTGTGCACCATATCTGCAGCCACTGCAGGTAGGACCAAGGTCCCTCAAAGTATACACAGCCAAAGTAGAAGTAACCTGCACTCTCATTAAAAACTGTAGGTCGCTGTTAGTCAACCATTCGTATTCTAACATAACAAAACATCTTTATATCGATGAGAAACAGCCTACTCATTTCAATGTTGATATGTTTTGTTGTTGTTGTTGTTTTTATCTACCCTAAAGTACACATAATTAATTCGAGGTTGATGTGTTTTTTGTTGTTGTTGTTTTTAATCTACCTTAAAGTACAAGTAATTTATTTTATCCTATGAAATTCCAATCTCCCTTAACTTAGATTTATTCCAGACACAATTAAGGCTCAGCAGGGAACTCATCTAAAAGGCAAAAACATTCATCTTGAACTATTGTCGTATAAATGCCCTGTGAAATGAAATCATCCAAAAATTGACCAGTCTTTTAGTTACAGTTATGATTGCAATAGCCAACTCAAGAAATTAGGAAACGTTTTGAAAATTAAGCAACTTGAACTGAGATGCACTTATCAATGAAATATAGGCCACGTAGCTGAATGCCTAATTATGTACCGCATAATCAAAATCTGAGTATTGAACCTTTGTCGATTCTGAGTAAATTAAAACATTTACACTAGTCAAACCTAGGCTTACGACCACCTGTAAATAAAGACGACCTGTTGATAAAGACCACATATTAGTTGTCCAATCAATAATAAATTTACCTGCAAACAAAGAACACACGCCCTCAACAAATTAAATGTATTGCGTGTGTGTAATTAATATGAAAACGCCTGTGCCTTTTGGCGCTAGACCAACAGATGAGATTTTTTTGTGTGTGATTTTTTTATATATATTTTTTTTACAAACAGTCCTAACATATTTTCCTCTTCAACCTCCAGAGTTTTAACTAACAATAGATTCATGACCTTTAACAGTTTTCAAATCTTACATTTAATCGGTGCACTTGACCTAGAGTATCCTGAAGGAAACCCGTTTTCAAAACCATTTTTTTAATTATTATTATTTTTCAGAATTTTGTTTATTTAGGGTACTGATCAAAGTACCTTCTTAATGCATCGCCTTAACTTGGCGTTTAACCTGTTACAAAACCATGATATAATTGCCACCGGTTGCCGAAACATTTAATATGCTAATATTTAAGGGAGAGAACCGCTTACAAAAATTTGGTGCGTGATTGAGGAAAAATTACGTCCCCTAATCCAGAGACGACTTGACCGGGAGTGCCGCTTTGCAAAAAAAATGGATGGATGAATGCATGAGCGTACATACACAAGGGTTTCAAAAACAGAGTCATCTTTATAATTAAAATTATAACAATAAGATGGACATTCAGATTTTACAAGGCTTGCAGTAACAATAGACTACAATTTATCTATAAATGGCCGTTATTTGACCACGACATTGAAGGCTCATTAGCCATGCGCAGACGGAATTAAATATCACTGGTAACAACTCCCTAAATGATTCGATTTAGAAGCCCCTCTCATAATTACATGTACATATAGCATAATTTGAGATTTTCGAGGCCCTACCCTGTGGTTTTTGTATGTAAATCAGCACATAATTTATAAATGCATATGTCCATGTAGGCCTGCCTTTATTTTTGATTTTCTTGAATTTTGAAAATTAACGTGTCGTTAGTAAGTTGAAAATGACTATCTGCGTCTTTAAGTTTTGAACTTTACATTTAAAAACGAGTGTTTGATCTAAATTTACATAAATTTCTCCTGGGTCAGGATGGATTCGAATCCCGGAAACCTGATTTTGAAGGAAAGAGCCGCAACCAGAACACTATTGTCTCAAAGAATTTAATAATAATAATAATAATAATAATAATAATAATAATAATAATAATATTAAAGGACCTTTCTCACCTAATATAAAGGGACCCATTGGAACTTCATGTAGATTCTGAGTGGCCACTGTCTGCAAGGGAGACCAGCACTTGCAGGACACCGAAGGCTAGCGACTGCAACTTCATGTGTCGATGTAAAAATAACAGCTGTGCCCCAAGCACGGTCAACTAAAAATGGCTGGCTGCGCCGAAATTCCAAAGCTTGGCGAGGATTGCATCAACGTTCCCCCCCCCCCCCCCCCCCCCCCCTTCCCTCCCAATTGTATCTTGGCGATGAACATGTATACACTAGTCAAAAGTTCTAAGTGCACACTTGATAAATGTTGATTTTTCAAATTATTTGATTCAATCTTTCAAAATAGTGTAAATTACAATGAAGAAGAATCAATATTCTGTTAAAGCACACCAACAAATTTATGTCTGCTTAACCAGATTAAAAAATTAATAACATTTTAGCTCACTAATACTCAGAAAGCAATTCTCAAGTTAATTATCACTGCATCGGCCATCATTTTTGATCGTTTTCTCATCTCTGTATAATTTAAATTTCATGCAAATTTAAAGGAAATATTGTAGTTTGCCATTTCATTGCACTAAAATAGCTTCCTGTAGCTTTGTAATGGTCTGCTGGGCACGATGAGCCAACGCACTCTTCTCTATTTTATCCATAACGTTTTTACAGGATTTCAAGGAGGAAATTCCATTATTTTAAACAATGATTTGTGTCAAAAGTTTTTAAATTGTCTAGCAGTTTGGGATGATGCAGTTCTCTATGATATATGTGTAACAGCCTTTCCAATTGAAAAAATGTATTCATTTTGATAAAACTGACCAGTTTTCGGACACGCTTTTTGACCAAATGAACGTCATTTTCGAATCATTCGATTTTAAAGTTTATTGAATTTCTATAAATTTTAGTTTTAAATTTTTATTTATTGGACACTTATCCAACAAATGCTACACTAATATTTTTGA
This sequence comes from Corbicula japonica, assembly GCA_038501625.1. Classification (NCBI taxonomy): domain Eukaryota; kingdom Metazoa; phylum Mollusca; class Bivalvia; order Venerida; family Cyrenidae; genus Corbicula; species Corbicula japonica. The sequence continues at coordinate 1,625,610 of JAZAYU010000094.1, read as the reverse complement.
GTTTACGTTGTTTTACATAAATATTGAATGACGTAATTGAGTAGCGTCAGCGTTCAACGTAAGCAACATTATCAATCTAGAAAATAATATCGTTTGATTTTCTTCTTAAATTAATTAAATATGCTAAATGGTATTTCTTTTGCATTTACAAAAGCCGTCAAAATTTTTTAGAACAAATTTGAAGTTGTGCCAGTGAAAAGAATTTTGATGGCAATGTCGTTGTCTGCTGACGTCAATCGTTTCATGGTTACAATTTGTTGGTGTGTTTTTCGTGTTTGTCTGAAGTCGGTGAACATGTGAAAAACAAAAACGATTGTAAAACTAGACTGTGTCCTCAGGACACTGATGCCCCCACTGCTGCAAGTACATTTGTAACAAAATTGTGTACTAGGTATTAACAATATGTGGTGAATGAGGAGTAAGAGCCACAAAATTTAATGACTAACATAAACAAAGGGCCATAACTTTGGTGAAAATGGTTGCAAGGCAATGTCCTTTACAGCAATTAAGACATCATGTCTAATCATCTGTGTAAGTTTGGAAGAAATCAGCCAAATAAAAATTGTGGAGTTGATGCCATAAAATTTTGTAAGTGAAATTAACAAAGGGCCATAACTCTGGTAAATATGGCCGCAGGAAAAAATCCTTTCTTTATGATCATCTGCACATCCACCTTGATCATGTGAGCAAGTTTGAAAGAAATCCATCCAATAGTAAACGAGGAGTTGATGCCACAAGATTAAATCACTGAAATTAACAAAGCGCCATAACTCTGGTAAAATGGCCGTAAGAAAAACCCTTTCTTTACAATCATCTACACAACCTGCTTGATCATCTGTGCAAATTTGAAAGAAATCCCTTAGATAGTTATTGAGGAGTTGATGCTACAAGATTTCATTACTGAAATTAACAAAGGGTCATAACTCTGGTAAAAATAGTCGCAGGAAAAAATCCTTTCTTTACGATCATCTACACATTCTGCTTAATCATCTGTGCAAGTTTGAGAGAAATCCGCTTTATAGTTTAGGAGGAGTTGACGCCACAAGATTTAATAACTGAAATTAATAAAGGGCCATAACTCTAGTAAAAATGGTCGCAGGAAAAAATCCTTTCTTTACGATCATTTACACATCCTGCTTGATCATCTGTGCAAGTTTGAAAGAAATCCGCCTTATAGTTTAGGAGGAGTTGACGCCACAAGATTTAATAACTGAAATAAACAAAGGGCCATAACTCTGGTAAAAATGGTCGCAGGAAAAAATCCTTTCTTTACGATCATCTACACATCCTGCTTGATCATCTGTGCAAGTTTGAAAGAAATCCGCCTTATAGTTTAGGAGGAGTTGACGCCACAAGATTTAATAACTTAAATTAACAAAGGGCCATAACTCTGGTAAAAATGGTCGCAGGAAAAAATCCTTTCTTAACGATCATCTACACATCCTGCTTGATCATCTGTGCAAGTTTGAAAGAAATCCGCCTTATAGTTTAGGAGGAGTTGACGCCACAAGATTTAATAACTGAAATTAACAAAGGGCCATAACTCTGGTAAAAATGGTCGCAGGAAAAAATCCTTTCTTTACGATCATCTACACATCCTGCTTGATCATCTGTGCAAGTTTGAAAGAAATCCGCCTTATAGTTTAGGAGGAGTTGATGCCACAAGATTTGGGGACGTACGGACGTACGGACGGACGGACGAGTGCAACTCTATATGCCTCCCACTTTGTGGGGGCATAAATTTTTTTTTTTTGCCGCAAGGGGATAACGCATAAATAGCGTATGCCGACGTAGATGGCGTGATACGTAAGCATGTGCACGGTTTTCAAACAAATATTATTGTTTGATCATAATTAACATTGTGTCAAACTTTCATTCAAATAGAATAAGCTTACTTTGAGATATTCAAAATTGAAAAGTGTGCACTTAGAACTTTTGACCAGTGTATGTTTGCCAATAAATATTTTGTCTTGACTTTTAAAAATAAAAAAATTAAAAATTCCATTACAGCTAATGGGAAAACGTGTTAAAGGCTTTCTTACTCTTTCGTTGCGTAACAGAAAGATTCATTTACTAAGTACCAATAATAGTTGGTCAACGTTTGAAAATGAAAATGTTTACTAGAAGGCTGTCGAAAAGTTTGCAGAGATTGGAAATACATTCTATGCTTAATGGTGGCAACACAAGTGTGTTCCTCACCTTGGTAACAGTGATTGTTAAAAAACAACCATCCATGAAGCCATTCAGTTTCAAAAATTAATTACAGCTGGTAGTAACTACCAAAGTGGTAATTGACAGGGAATCTCGTATTTATGTAAATATTTGATTCCTCGTTAACTTTATACAGAGTGGGCAAAAGTTCTGATATGAATTCCACCTTCGTTTCATCCTCTACATTGCTATGTTTCTCTAACTAATGTGTCGTGACACAAGTTTATCAGCTTTGCTCCAGCTCTACACTGTTTTCTTACGCTAAAGAGGCACTTTTCTGAACTGTATGGACCGAGGCCTTATACCCTTTTCTTTTACTACAGGCCGTTGATGTATACAATAATATGACAACGAAAAAAGAAATTACTTATTGTAACGCAGGTGAAAACATGACACGCCAATCTGTCACAACATGTTCTCGTATTTCTATACATCTGACGTATTTGGTTGCCGTCGTCGTCCGATGTATTCGAATAGACGAAGTGTCAAGTATTCGAATAACCGAAGTTTCATTAGTTCAAGCAGTTTTATTAATAAACACACATTACTGTCCTAAAATTAATTACAGACTGAGAAAATAAAGAAAATTCATGAGCCAGAAAAAAACCTTATTTTTAAAACATTAAACGAAACAATGGGCATTGACATTTCATAACAATGAGACATAACCAAAAACCTTATGCTTAAAGAAGCTTAGGTACAACGTAGAAATATAATTCTTTTCTAAAGATCCGTTTATTTCTTGGGTTTAAACGAATTGTCAGACTAATTGTGTCATTATTTATTTATTACAGCAGTTCAATATAACGTTCATATGAAAAAACGTTCGTATAAGCTTAATAGTGTAGGATCACAGTTCTTGTTAGGTTTTTATTAGCGCGTCACACTCATTCATCCATGGAGATCTATTGAGCTGAAAAAATAATAAAAGCCAATGTTTAATCTTTTTATTTATAACAAGAGTGAAAGAATAACATATATATTTACATAAAGTCTACTATAAATATTTCATAGTTTTGTGATATCCGTGTATATATACACACGGGTCTTCTTGAGATTTTAGACTAATTTCCACTCACAGTTTTATAATGATCAGTCCTGTGCTAAAGGTTATAAAACACAGTCTCATATCTTAAGCATCTGATTGGCTGAAATGGCGACCAGTCGCCATTTCAACCGATCAGATCCTTGAGATTTGAGACTGGTTTCCGATCTTGGAAAATGTAAAATGAAATGTTGTTTACCAGGAGGCATGCAGTATGCTGTCTCGTCCCAGTTATCGTCACAGTCCTGTGTACCGTCACAGATCTGCATCGTGTCAATACACTTACTGCCATCCGGACACCTCATCCGACCCTCAGGACAGATTTCTACAACATATATCACGTTAAGTATCCGTATCAGTATGAAATCGAAGTTTTCCAAGTTTTCCGTATCAGTATGAAATCGAAGTTTTCCGTATTAGTATGAAAGTACTAGTATTATCGCTATGCTCTATATGCTGTAACAGGCTTATCTCTATGTTTACCCATTTCGTGCTCAATATCTTAAATTAATAAAAAACATTTGAATATTATGTTTATAAGGTCATAAGGAAAATGTTAAAAAAGCAGTAAATAAATTCCGAGTGTAATTACACCGAGAATTATTAAACCAAAACGCTATGTTTATTAAATTTATTCAGTGTAAGTTATTGCAAAGGTTTTTAGCTTCATACCTCACAAAATCACAATGGCATCACCTTTAAACCGAAAATCATAAAGGCAAACCACATTACACTGTAAATATGGGGTAAATATGGAGTAAACACATAAACTGTAGTTATCTATGTTTACCATGTCCACAGTCCGCTTCATCCTCGGCACCGGCGCAGTCAGGGGCAGAGTCGCAGACAGTCGAGTTACTGATACACATGCCATCATTGCATTTGAATTCTTCTGATACACATCCTGTAAATAAAACCAAACCAACATGTATTTATAATTCATATCTGGGTTATAATCTGTAATAATTTAACCCAGTTCATATACACCAAACATTGTAAAAAAATCACAAATTTTAAAATTCCCTAAAATTATTTAAACTGATGCAAGATCCCATCATATTGCATCATTGTTATTAAAAGGTATAGGGATCGCGGCTCTAAATCACCTTTAAATAGAAATTCTTGAACCCTTAATTCTTGAACCCTTTTTGGTTTCAGACTTAGTGCATTTGAACCATAAAATATCTCACTAAAATGTCTCTATCTAGAGAAACTGTTACATTTAAGCACTGTATAATGCCATGATGTTTTATTGCTAATAGAAATTGACGAAAAATGAAACGGCGTCATAGATAGTGGATATGGATATGGAAAATGTATAGAAGGAGGGAACAATGACATACTCCACTCGTACGAGAGGTGGAATTGTCAAGAGGGGTTCCTTACTTACTTTAAATTAAATAGAATGACAATTAACTTGTTTGCTACCTCTGAGCGGACACGGATGCGGACGCTTTCACGGACTCGAATCACGTGTCAGCGACGTGGAAAGGACACGTAGGTATGGATTATACCCAACGATATCTTTGGTGAGTGAAAAATCGCGGACACGGACACGGATCACGGAACTATGGAATACCGGCCTTAGATAAGGGATAGTCTACATTTTGTGTTCGGCTACAGGCTTATAACATCTTGTGGTACTCTTCAATCTTGTGGGCCTGTCAAAGCGGTTTACTTACCGCACTCATCCTCCCCTCCACTGCAGTCCTTCACTTTATTACATCTCCACTGTAGCGGTATGCACGTGCCATCATTACATGAGAATTCGTCTGCCATACACGCTACAAACAATGAGTTTCAGTTCATGTTACCTCATATAAAATAAATAGACTCAAATATCATCATAATTATCATCATCATCATCAACAACAACAACCATTTATTGCATTTCACCATTGACATGGTTTTTGCAATGAACAGTAAAAACCAAATAGATTATAGTGCTTTCATGCTTTGTTTTCAACAACTAATAGAAAAAACAACAACAAAAGACAAGCATGTATAACCTGCTGATCCCGGTGTAATACATGGTACTTCCGGTATACGGCATATAACTTCCGGTGAAGGAGTAAAATAAAAAGCCTTATATATTTGTGAAAAATACAAGTACAAAAGGGGCATAACTCTGTCACAGATGTCAACATGTCCCGCTTTTGCATTCTTCTTAAGTCCTTAAATTAATCACGCAAACAAAAAATTGATATTAAAGAGTGATAAAGTAATTTCTATTTTGTTTGCAATGGTCACATGGCATTTTATCATCATCACGTGGTTCATTACGTCACACGAGATGGATGTTGGTACTCACTAGGACAATCCTTTTCATCTTCACCGGAAGCACAGTCCTCAGTTCCGTCGCACTTTCTCGTCTGGTTTATACAGCTGAAATCCTCGCACTGGAACTCGGAGTCCTGACAACCTGCAACCAATAACACGAGCCCTAGGCGATCACTTTGTGACTGGATCTTAAGCAGCTGATTGGTTGAAATAACGCTCAGTCACCAGTTGGACAAATCAATAGGCAGACTTTTGAGACTGGGGTTGTTCTAATTAAGTAGGTCAGACTATTGGTACTGTCTTGCGAATTTTTTAACGAAATTTGTGAAATGAGACAGTACATGACTTAGGATTTACTCCGAAAATAGTGTTTTCTGAGTTGCATTATCAAGGCTTTTTAAGATTTTAAATAAATATTGATTTTGATTGAAAATTCGAACCAGTGTATGACGGATATTCAGTTACACCCTTGGGCATTGATTGTCATGAAATATTTTTTCTTTTGTCTGTTTGAGTAGGAGGATCGGCGAAACACAAGAACATACAAAATGTATGAATAGATAGGAGAGGATTAAGGAACTAACGGATACTATATTTATACAACATGTCTTCTGATACTTCTATACACATTGTGGGAGACATTGACATAGAGTAAAACTATTCTCACCACAATCCCGCTCGTCTGACCCGTCCGAACACTGCGGAGTTGAATCACATAGCCCTGTGTCCGGGATACACTCCCCTGAGTCACACTGGAACTCGTCGTCGGCACAGTCTGAAAAGGAAAATATGCTAATGCTCACTTGTGGTACCCCCGCTTTACCAATATATAAAATATAAATACATAAATCAATAAAAAATGTAAGTATTCAGTAAACGGGTTACGGGTAGCAGATGAGCAAGGAGCATAAAATCGCTACACACCATGTGACACTATAAAATAAAGCAATATGCAAAATATCAGGCTGTTTCATGATATAGTTGCTTAGAAAACGGTGACAGAAATTGTGTATGTATGTCAACTATGTGTAAACTAGAAATGTGTCCATAGGACACGGATGCCCCCGCTATGAATTGTTTTCAGACACTTAAGTGCAATGATGGGAATAATAGCATTTCAAAGACAGTGATGTTCAAGTAATACTAAGAATATGCATAAACTTGAAGATCAAGTAAATTATTTGTATTTGTGGCACTGTTGTCTTCTCATTACGGAAATGTCTGTGAAGAAGTTGATGGTAATGCAATGCAATGTCATACTGAACATTTGTGCCAAGATATTTTGAAATCCCTTCATTCATAAAGAAGTTATAGACCGAACAAGTAAATTCAAGTTTTAGTAACTGTGACCTTGACCTTGGACTTACAGGCATGGGATTGGGTAATGTACACAACACACCACCTTGTCATGGTGAATATTTGTGCCAAGTTATTTTGAAAACCCTCCATAAAAACAAAGTTATAGCCCGGACAAGAAAATTCTATTTTTAGTAACAAAGACCTTGACCTTGTCCTTGAACCTACATGCTTTGACATGGTACATGACTCACCATCTTGTCATGGTGAACATTTCTGCCAAGTTATTTTGAAATTACTCTATTTCTAACGTAGTTACAACCCTGACAAGAAAATTCTATTTTTAGTAACAGTGACCTTGACCTTGGACCTTCAGGCTTGGGTATTATGCGGACACACTGCCTTGTCATAGTGAACATTTTGAAATCCCTCCATTCATAACAAAGTAACAGCCCGGACAAGAGAATTCTATTTTGAGTAACAGTGACCTTGACCTTTGACCTTCAGGCATGGGCATGGTACGCGACACACGGCCCTGTCATGATGAACATTTGTGTCAAGTTATTTTGAAATCCCTCCATTCATAACGAAGTTACAGCCTGGACAAAGAAAATTCTATTTTTAATAACAGTGACCTTGACCTTGGATCTACATGCATAGGTATTGTGCGGACACACCGCCTTGTCATGGTGAACATTTGTGCCATGTTATTTTGAAATCCCTCCATTCATAACAGAGTAACAGCCCGGACAAGAAAATTCTATTTTTAGTAACAGTGACCTTGATCTTCGACCTACAGGCTTGGGCATGTACGTGACACACCGTCTTGATATGGTGAACAATTATACCAAGTTATTTAAAAATCCAATAAGAAATAACACAGTTTCAGAGCGGACACGATTTTGCAAGAAAATTCTATTTTTAGTTACAGTGACCTTGACCTTGGACCTACAGGCATGGGTATTGTACGCGACACACCGCCTTGTCATGGTAACCATTTGTGCCAAGTTATTTTTAAATCCCTCCATTATTAACAAAGTTAAGGGCCAAGTGTATATTTTGCTTAACACAAAATGTAAGTGAAAAAGGGGCATAATTTGAAAAATATTGGAAGCAGGGTTATGGGTTTTGTTGGTTATGATGTAGATTTTGATGGTGAAAATATATTTCAATTTTCAAGGCAATATCTCAAGTAGTTTTAAAGTTATGGGCAAAATGCACATTTTGCTTAACACAAAGTATAAGGAACAAGATATATTCCTATATATCTTCTGAACGGAACATGTAAGAGCGAAACCCCACCTTTATGCACAACAACATATCTGGCCAAGCATTGTGGTAAAGTTTCATTAAATTAGTTTCATTAGTGTAGGAGGAGTTGCGTTCACGAGAATATCGGACGGACGGACGGACGGACGGACGAACGGACGGACAGGAGCAACTCTTTATGCCCGTCGCCATTTCATGGCGGGGGCATAAAAACTAAGTACATTGTATTCGGTAAACAGGAAGTAGATGAGCAAGGAGCAAAAAATCGCTTTACACTATATGGGACTAAAGGATAAAGCAATATGCAAAATATCAGGCTTTTTCATGATATAGTTGCTTAGAAAACTGTGACAGAAATTGTGCATGTTTGTCAACTATGTGTAAAAATCTAAGTATTCGGTAAACAGGAAGTAGTTGAGCAAAGAGCATAAAATCGCTGTATAGGATAGAGCAAAATGCAAAATATCAGGCTGCTGCATGTTAAAGTTGCTTAGAAAATAGAGCTTTCATATTGTTACTTCCCCTTAGCGCTCTCTATACGGAAATTTTGTTACGCACGGCATCACGGACGGACGGACGGACAAGGGTAAAACAGTACACCTCCCCTCTTCTTTGAAGCGCGGGGTATAATTACTAAACTTACTCTCCCTTTCAGATATCCTCCATTTCAAACATTTCATATTCAATGAAACAAAGAGTAAATGTAAGGTGCTCAGATCTCTTCGTGTTTGCATGAGTACTGACTGATTCTGCTATTCACATTGAGGAAGACAATCGACAAAAGTGTGAAGATATATTCTCACCACAATCCCGCTCGTCTGACCCGTCCGAACACTGCGGAGTTAAATCACATCGCTGTGTGTCGGGGATACACTCCCCGGAGTCACACTGGAACTCGTCTTCGGCACAGGCTGATCAAGAGAAAATATGTGTAGACGTTATCATAGCAAACTACTGAACTTACTCTCCCTTGAAGAGATTCTCCGCTTCAAACATTTCATATTCAATGAAACAAAGAGTAAATATAAACTGCTAAAAGAGGAAACGTACAGTACACTAACACTAGTTATATTTTATCAGTTGTGTTCATCAAACGAGCGCTCTAATTATGATATAAGAGTTTTCATATGAAAACCTTCGCAATCGCCTGAAACAAAATAAAAAAGTACTCATACTGGCATATGCTACTTAATAGATTAACGACATCTAGATTTGTTATAGTATGTAATCGGCTTACTGCAATTAGTTTCGTCCTCCCCGAGATCACAGTCTTTAATTCCATCACAGACAGAACCGTCGTCGATACATTCACCATCCCAGCATAAGAAACCATCGGAACAACCTAAACAAACTATAAAAGCATAAGAAACCATCGGCACAACCTTAAAATATAAATTTTCGTTAACATCATTGTCTGCTGCAACAAAAAGACGACAAAAGTGTCAGTATTTTCATAAGTATCATTATGATCATTCTGTTAACTACAACTTTAAGCACAGCGTAATAAACGTGTACAAGATCATTTGGAACTACTTTGTATTTATAAAAGCCAAAGGCAATAAAGATGAGATAAGAAAATGATCATAAATTGTTACTAATGAAGAAGAGATGATAAAGATGGGCAAGTGCTTTCTGAAAACAAGCTATACAAAGCAACACTTTTTCTCATTGGTCACTAATATTGCTTTTCCCTGTAAGATAAACGTTGGCCATTTTGTATCTCCGTTACTGGCCTCGCATAGTAAGGCATCCTCGGTTGGTAGTACAGATAATGTGCCCTAAATGACAAAACCCTCAATTTTTTAAGGTCGCAAATGTAACATATTGCGTTTTCTTCATAACAATATTTTTATTTTGTGTATGACTAAGACAAATTAAAATGATTTTGCAACAATTTGTCAGTTTGAAACACTGAATATAACACAATCTAAATGGCAAGTCAAACCTACAGCCGGCCTCGTCAGCGCCGCTAGTGCATTGGTTCGAACCGTCACACTTCTGCTCCTCGGGGATACATTGTCCATCGCCACAGTCAAACTCTCCCGACTGGCAGTCTGCGTCTGAGAATACAGAAATAAACAGATAGAATACCACAGGTACTTTGATTTCTAAAAGTAAGTCATTATTTAACATTTGAAGAAGTCAAAACCATGCTGACGACTATAAGAAACAAGGAAGTAAACAATCTCCGAGATCAAAGACCACTCTGAGTTCCTCGAAAACGGAGACCAGTCTGAGAACCTTCAGACCAGAGACCAAGATAATCTAATTTAGATAAGAGAAAAGTCTGAAATCTCAAACACCTAATTCTCTAAAATCGTGACAAATATCCATTTCAGCCAATCAGATGCTCAAGATTGAAGACTGGTCTCCAACCTCAGTTTTAGTCTTTAAGCCTGGCTGAAAACCTTCAGACAAGAGGCCAGACCGAGAGTCTCAAAACCAGAGACCAGTCAGAACAGGTTGAGAGCCTCGAGAACGGACATGTGTCTGGGAACTTTGATCCAAGGGACCGAAGACCATTCTTTCAGCCCCGTGACCTGAGACCAGTCTGATAGCTTCGAGAGACCAGTCTGAGAACATCGAGGCCAGAGACCAGTCTGAGAACCTTGGCCGGAGACCAGTCAGAGAGCCTACATACTGGAGACTAGTATAATAGCCAGGCAATTGGAGACCAGTCTGAGTCTCGAAGATTTATACTCGTCGGCGAGCGATTGTGTGGAACCAGCCATCAATAACCCTTTTATTTGTCTAGTTTCCTTCAAGAAACTCAAACACATATACCGTGTTACCGTACTTCTGTGACCTTCAAGTGTTAGGGCCCAAGATAAAAAAATTAAACTGGAGACCAGTCTCAAATTTCAAGCATTTGATTTCTTGCCCGTGTAGAGACTGAACCCTTGAATATAATGATACTCTCAGCTATAGCGGTTAGGACCAATGACTGGGAATCAACAACACCGATCATTTAGACCACAGAGGATCAGTCGCCGCTGTTCTTATATACTACTTTAGCAATTGAGGCCCTAGTGCTTTGCCCAAGATCATAAAACTAAATCTGGAGATCAGTCTCAAATCTCAAGCATCTGATTGGCTGAAATGGCGACCTGTCTCCTTGAGATTTGAGACTGATCTCAAAATTTAGTTTTATGATCTTGGGCACTGTTCTCCCCATTCACTCAGGCAATGTAGTGTCGTTCTGTTTTAACCATCAGGCCGCATTGAGGCCCTATTGCTGTTCTTACCCCACCTGTTCTACGCTTTCACTTCGGCAATGCAGACACTAGTGACGTTCTCTTTAACTACTCAGATCCCTAGAGGCCCTACTGCTATTTTTACTATGAATTTAATTATACTGGACCCATCGGCTCTTACCGCAGTTTTCCTCATCTTCACCCAGCCCACAGTCGAAAAACCCGTCACACAGGTACGTTACCGGGATGCATGTGCCGTTCAAGCAGCCAAAGCTATTGGGGCAACCTGAAAACGGTAGTAAAAATTAACTTTTCACAAATCCTGGCATCTAATAAGTATTTTGTTTCAAACCGTAAACAATTTCAAGGCTATGATTTTTCGAGACTTCACGTATAGATGTAACATATTAGACATGTTTTAAATTGGTGATTAGTTAGACATTTATATGACAGTCTGTAAACAATAAAAAAAATCGTAGTGTTTGTTCTTAACAAATCCATGAATGTAGAAAACTGACTTAAACATCAACATTCCAAGCAAATGACATGTTTTGTTGAAAACAATAAACGTCCGGAACGACCAGTTGTTCGACAAAACTATTCAAATCAACGGTGACTTATAGAGCGTGAAAATTCTTCCGCGTTGTGAAACCTTTAATTGATTTCTTTCGCACAGTATCCTGAGAAATTATTTTAAGTTACTTAGGAGTCTGTCACACCTTGCCGGAAAACTTATAGAGACGTCACGCGGATAGAAAACGTGCGGAAGTGACTATGTGATGAAAGTCGTCCTCGCTTCTACTCGAGTCCGGTGTTTGAATTGAAGAAACGCATGTACAGGACAATTAACGGCCAAATAATCGATATAACTGTACGTGTATATTCGGGAAAAACTGAAATGCAACGCACGATACATCCGCGCTATATAATATTATAATACTAAACTTACTTTCAGTTACAATAAGTTCGCCTGTAGCAGATTCTGTAGTTTTTCCGTCTGTTACTTCACACTCATAAGTCCCGGCATCAGAAATCGTTGTTTGGGGCATAGTAAGCACAGATCTACCACCCGCGCCACTAATCTCGCCCGTCGCTGGAAGTTCTCCGAAGTGTCTCGACCAGGTAAACTCATAGTTTCGCTAAAATGTTAAAATATAAAACTTCATCTTAACGTTATATTCATAAACAGTATGACCCTATAAAGTTTTGCTTTTTCTTCAAAGGAATATTTTGGTATAAAATGAAGTATTATAACAGAATGCAGTCTGAAGGTTCGTATCCATTATAGTTGCGCACACGAGACAAAATGTCGGGCATGATCTGGTTACCGCAACGAGAAATGATACGAACCTACAAACTGTCGCTACTGTCATAATGTTCCTTTTACTTTATACCTTTTTTGCTCAAAAAAAAATTAACACATGTACACAAACAATGCTAAACAACAAAATTTCAGTCGACAACGTGGTTTACATAATAGTAGTAGTAACAATAGTAACGCAATAGTAAATTTATGAATTGCGTATAAATATCGCGATTGTTGTTGGTAATGGACGGTAACTTTCTATTTCGGAATTCCGTATTTGCCGAACAGTACCGGAAAATTACGATCAGAATACACAACGAAGTATGACGTTGTTATAATGTCGCATAGAACACGGGCCACTGCAAAAAAATGAAAAACACACTGTGTGATACGGATTTATTAATTTGACTCGTTGTTATCAATATAATTGCGTATACACGTTTAACTGTGATAAAATCATTCATGGGTATAATATTAAAGGTATACGCTGTGTTTACTTTGGTCAAATACAAACCTGTTCCAAGAAAGGAGAGACATAACATTCAAATGCCGCGAGCATCCCCTCTGTCACCTCTAATCGCGAGCCGGTCATCACGACTTTAAAGGGACCTGAAATAATGACCAAGTATGAATATATTTACAGAAACAAATCCCAAATAAAGTTGATCAACATCTATCTTTTAATTTTAATTTGCATTTTTAAATAAGTATTTCCGTATTCAAATGGATCAGATTTTTTAATTTTTCAAATTTTAAAATGTTACAGGAAATGTGAAAAGTATGGAAAATATTAATTTCCTATTCATTTAAAGCATATCGAAAATACCTTTCTATTGTTGCAGGCAGGATTTCACGTGTTCTTTACTTAATTAAAAGAGTTGATTTCCAAGAAAACCCGGATATTAATGTAATTTCATAGTACATGTGTAATATAAGTTGACTACAACAGGTTTTCCAATTGTGCATGCATTGCTAAAGGCATCTAAAACTAAACGAGTAAATGTCAGTTAATCTGCTTCAGCTTCATATGGAATGAATGGAACAAGTTATTTTCAGTCTAGCCGATGGCAAGTGCATTCCTTTGAATCAAATCAAGAAAGATACAGCTGAAAACAATGCCACTAACCATCGGACACCAGTTTGGAATCTGCCGCAGCCAAGAACCGAGGAATTTAGAACCACCGGCGCAGTAGTCAAACCTTTTAACCTAATTCGTCCCCAAAAATTTCGTAACATGGTAAATAAGACTTCTGTGTGTTGACTTACATTCATTCTCGTCCATTCCATTAGAACAATCTTTGACATCATTACACACAGACGTCTGGGGGACACATTTTGCACCTCCACAGTGAAACTCTTCCTCGTTACAATACGCTGAAACAAAGATTGACGACTAAGATTCAACCTTTGCAATATACATGAACTCTGATCAGTGGAACACAGATCGGCTCGATTTAACATTATTCGCAATGCTATTTTATGAAAACATAGTGAATGTACTTAAAGGATAAATCTTATTTGAAAGAGTCTAAAACTTTTATAAGAAAACTCGCTACATTCTTGGTTCCACGTTTGCCAAAAACATCTTTAATGTAATAAATGTAGAGTTTCTTTCATTAAGTGCTGATTCAAATGTGTAACGTACTGCAGTTGCTTTCATCTTCACCATACGGCCAGCAGTCCTCCATACCGTCACATACTTGATCTTGTGCCACACAGCTGCCACTGCGTGAACAAGTAAAGTCCGGTTCGCAACCTACAAATACATCTCTACATATCATTGAAATAATGTGAGGTATGATGCAATATACATGTACAACAATGTAAAACATGATATCCATATGCCAGATTAGCATTATTAATTAGATTACTGATAATAAATAATTGATTTAGAATTAATTTCTTAATATTTTAACATGTCATCTATGATACATGTATATAAATGGTATATCAAATGATATTTTTGGTGTAAAAAATCGATTTGCTAATAATATTATTTAAAAATATTTTTAGGAAAAACTCTATAACTAGAATGACGATCTTCTCGTGTCTTTATGCCGACGATTTAAAAAATAGTAATTATATAAAACTGAGTGACCTAGTGGGAAACACTGAAATATTTATTTTAAGATTTGCTCTTGTTTCCAACCTGAGATTAAAATATTATTTTATTTTAACCCAGTTCCAACTAATGACCTCCTGTTTAAGAAGCTAAGAGTTTAAGATAAGCTTGTCACTGACTGCTGCTTTCATCTCTTTCAGAGGACGTATGCTACACTGCGTTGAGAATTGACAGCGATTTATAAAATAGCTAGACAACATAACTCCGTAACTCGTCGCAGCCGGGTAACTGCCCCACACAGCAACAGTGACTGTAAAGGGAAGTAACCACTGTGAGGAGTTTGGCCACATGGTTTGCTATCGTCTGCTGAACTAGCTCCTACCGCACATATATTCGTCTGAGGAATCCACGCAGTCATAGAAACCATCACAGCGGACGCTCCCATCCTTACATCCGCCATCACATGCAAATTGTCCGGGGAAACAACTCTCTGTAAAGGAAGTGTCTTTCAACAAATTCTAACCTTAAAAACAAGTTACTTTTAAAGAGAACAGGAATATGCTGAGATTCAAAATAAATTGGTCAGAAAATAATTTTCTAGATGTTGATAATAATTCAGAATCTTTAAATACCAGATACATTAGGCATACTTTATGTCCGTGGCAAAAGGGATAGCTGTAGATAGAAGATATAATATTGGCATTTAAATGGTTTCAAGAATGTGTAATTATTAACCATTTTAAGATGAAGACGCACGCGAAGATGAAATCATTGTTTAAACATTAATACTGTTAATCTTTTTTTAAGTTTGACTCTACTATCTAATGGGTGCATGTTTCTTGCGAATGCATCAATGCGAGACAATCTCCTTAGTCTACAGTCACACACCAATTACTACGCGAGAGGAAATAGTGCGCAGAAGAAATTTCTTACGAATAAATTTGGATTTCACATTTGTTTACATACATACCAGTAACATACAGTTACGAATCTTTCTACAGATTTTGAATACACACCAGTAAAACACAGCAACGAAGCTTTCTACAGATTTTGATTACATATACATACCAGTAACATCCTGTAACGAAGCTTTCTACAGATTTTGATAACATAATTATACATACCAGTAACACATTGTAACGAAGCTTTTTACACATTTCTAATACATATACATATACACACCATTAACACACAGTAACGAAGCTTTCTACAGATTTTGATTACATATACATACCGGTAACACATTGTAACGAAGCTTTTTACACATTTCTATTACATATACATATTCACATCAGTAACACACAGTAACGAAGCTTTCTACAGATTTTGATTACATATGCATACCAGAAACACACCGTAACGAAGCTTACCACATTCTTTTTCGTCTGTTTCGTCATGACAGTCTGCCTTGCCATCGCAGACAAGCTTATTACTCATGCACCGTGACGTGTCACACATATGATAAAGTTGTGGACATCCTGAGAAAAAAAACGTTATAATAATCAATAATAAAATGTTACAACTCACTCATGCTATAACGACAGAAATTCAGATGATTAACGAAGGTGACTAAGTGTCTAAGGTGTCTATTAAAACTTACACTCTATTATTTAACATGACGATCGACATGAACTGTAAAATTCATTTGCCACCTTTTTACCATCATCGTAATACGTCACATGTACATTTTCCCAAAAATACCAAGATTTTAAATTTTAATGAACGACCCGAACAATATGTGCAAATTTCGAACATTGACGTGGCACAATTAACAAGACAGTTACTGTTTATTATAACAGTTTCAATTATTTTATTATCTGGTTGGTTTTATGCCTTTTTTTTGGAGGGGGTGATGGGGGCGGCTTCTGTTAGAAAAAAGATGAGGTTCATTTCTTCTGTCCAACATTGTCGCGTCTTCCTGTTTGTGATTCCAGGCAGCGAAACGCAAAATTAAAGTAAGGCTGCTGTGCTACAATATCAAACATAACATGCCGGAAGGCAAAAGGACAAATTTAGAGGGTCGCGATGTGTAAAAGAAGTTGGTGTCGGGACAAAATAGCGAAGTATTTAGTACAATGATCGACGTATATATACCAGATCGTCGGAATTTTTTGTAACTACAAATGTAGTTAAAATATGATGGAACCGATGTAAAATCTGACATTATATTGTCACAATATGAAATACTCAAAATCATCTATTTGTTATGAGAAATCATCATCATCATCATCATCATCATCATCATCATCATCATCGTCACCGTCACCGTCATCATCATCATCATCATCATCATCATCATCATCATCATCATCATCATCACCATTAACAACAACAAATAATAATAATAATAGTATGTTAGTACAAAATACTGTAATAACATTTCTTTGAAGACACCCATGGCGTGCCCCATTTTATAAATGTCTAAGACACATTAATTGTGAGTTTCGTTAATGGTTTGAAATCGGCAACTTTTATCAAGTTAAAAAGTATTACCGTATTGAATGTTTAATGATTTTGACACCCATCCGCTATGCCTGAGCCAACCCCGGCAAGTGTAGGTTCCCTGGTCTATATACAGCATATTCCGTATCGTCAGGATGTTCGTGCGATCAAAAGTGGTTTCTACTTGATATATCCTGCAAGAAATCATTGATGAATACATACAATGATATGTGACGCATTATTTAAGTTCCACAAGGATTACATCTCATCTTTGGGTCAAAATTATCTTCATTATTATTTAGAGAGATCTGAGAAAAAATTTTCCACCTTAGGCAATAGAAAAACAAATATTTTAGATTCTCATCCCCGCCCGCCCCTGTCCAAAACCACCCGCCCCCCCCCCCCCCCCCCCCCAAAAAAAAAAATATTGGTAAAAAAATCAAAACATCAAAAAAGTGTCCACCCGCCCCTTTTTTCCCAGATTCCGGATGAGAATCTAATAATTTATTTTCTCTGGCCTAAAATACCACCCTTCAAGTAGGTTAACATCTTACCGGTTTCTAAACATTGGTATTCTTGTGTCGTCTTGTTTGGTCCATCTGAGAGCCGGAGTGGGTCCGGGGCCGCTACATAGAGCCTTACAATAGACCTGGTTCAAGTCTCCAGACAGTCCGACGACAGTCTCCCCGTCCTCGACGATATTACCATCCTTCTGTAGCGTGAGCTCACATGGAGCCGGTTCCTCGGGAACTATCCCTCCTTCTGCAACACAGATAAAAACTCTGGTTACACATGCTGTAGCGATAGTGATGACGATTAAGATGATGTCGATTACGATAACGACGATGTCGATTACGATGATGACGGTTACGACGATGAGGATTACGATGATGACAGTAACGATGATGGCGATTACGACGATGACGATGGTGACGACTACGGTGATGACGACGATGACGATTACGATAATGACCATTACGATAGTAACGATTACGATGATGAAGACTGTAATCGTATTGATCATCATAATCGTCATTGTCAGCATTCCAACCACACCACCGCCACTAGCATCATCATTATAATAATTGAAATCTCTACTGTTACGGCTATCAACATGAAGGCGAATACTGGGGTATCTTTAAATTTCGCGACGATCAAATAAGTCATAGATGACGGTTATTTATTCGGCCACTTGTATTTTTCACATAAGATTAGATATTTAATGGTTTTAATGGTTTGATTTCGCGCACTTTTCTTAGTGCGTAATACGCGAAAATTAAACAGCCGCGAAATATAATAATACTACAGTAAGTTCTAGGTTTCATAGGGGGTCAGTACATGTACACTTCCAACAACAGCAGCAGCAATAAACTTCGTGTGACATGTACAAAATCATAAGTAATTATACATTATAAATAAAGTATGTTAACAAAGTTTCGATTAGAGCCAGTAATGCTAAATAATAAGAACTTACCGGCTTTATAAAGTCCGACAAGGAAAATAGCAAACAGATAAGTCTTCATTGTTTCGTCTTTGAGAATAAAATAAACATGTGAGCTTATAGAAAACAATCTCAAGGTTAAGTGTCTAGTGAAGTGCTTGTAAAAAACAGGATGCAGGCTTCGAGTGGAATGTTATATTTCAGGATGTATTTTCTCAAGAGTTCCGAGAATATACGTGTACATTGTAAGATCACCAGCGGATTTAGACTGGTGCGCACAGGGCGCTCGTCCCCTTAAAAATTGTATTAATTAATTCTTATGCAATATCGGAGAAGAAATGCGAATACAATACACTAGAATGCAGTATTTATGAAAATAACTAGTTGCTCCTTGGGGAACTTAAAAGATAAACAGTTAGGTTTGTTTTGAGGGAACGTTCATTTTAAGTTACACCTGCTAAGTGCGGCCCCTCAAACATGACAACTAATGTGATATTAATATCCTAATCTTAAAATATTAACATCGTGTAACTGCTTTAAGCTGAACCAGTTTCGAATCACAACCAATCAGGTGCTTGAAATTTAAACTGGTCAAGTTTTCTTGGAATAAACAAGTCAAACAAAAATCTTACCTTCCAGGGAATTAAACTATTACAACTTCATACCAGGATTTCGTCGTTCTCATTATGAGGGTATTTACTTCTTCAATTGGTTTGAGATTGGACCGTGCTGAAGATTATAAAACTGAGATTTGAAGCTAGTCTCAAATCTCAAGCATCTGATTATCTGAAATTAAGACAAATTTGAGACTGGTTTCCATTCTTAGTTTTATAATCTTGGGGCTTGTTTGATATTATCTGGCATTTATTTAGGTTTCAAGCAAGTTAAGGTTCGATCCTATGTCCTGTGGACAGCAAAAGGGACCGTGGCCACTGAACCGCCGGATATTATAAAGGTTGGTCTACTGTTCAGTGCTGGACTAACCAGGTGCGAATAAGAACACGAATAGTATAATAAGCATGATGTACTGCCCGAACACGTGAAGATAAATTAACAAACTTAAGATAATGTAAATTCAAATAGAATAAACACTTCTTAAAAGCTGTAACTACACACTTCATTATTTGCACGAACAATTCAGGGGCGGATCCGGAGGAGGTTTTCCAGATAACATGATGTGGTTGGCCCAACCGCTGAAACCCGTTGACGAAATTTCTATGTTGGGCCAACGGTGGCCCGGCTCTGTGAACCAAGCCCTTTGTAACCTGCGTTGGCCAAATGTTGGACCAACCATTAAATTTTTGTACATTTATCTCCGGCGGTGGCCCAACGAAGATTATCCGTTGTAATTATGCATGGGACTAATTGTAGGATGGCCCAACGTTGGGCCGCTATCTCTTTGAAATTTTAAAATATGCAGATTATTTTTTAAATAGCTCATTTTTAATTGTGTTACCGTGACAGAGAGAGTGGGGTTGCTCGAACCACTTATTGGAACAACAGTATTTAATTTTTATGGGGATTTCGGCCAGAAAGTTGGAAATTATTATGTAATTACCCTAAGACTGCTGAAAACGAGCCCATTACTGGATATCTTGCATCCCTGACTCCGTGTATCTGTGAATGGCGCGTTTGAAAAGTAATTACATGGTTATCTAATACTTACACTAAAAGCAATTCACAAGTTAACCATTGTGTCAGTTTTAATCATGTTCTCATTGTAATAGCAAATTAGATGCACTTCAAGTATCATTTCAACTGTAAATATATATAGTTTCACATAATTTTACATGATGCATATTCGAAATCGAGATTTTCATATAGTGTATATGATTGATTGTGTCTGTCTTTAAGTATTGATGTTTTATATGTTGTGACATATGTTTTTCGTTTATCCATTTTAGAAGGCCTCACTGAAAATAATCAATTTCTTCATTTAACTAACTTTTTATACTTGCAAATATTGTATTTGTTTGTATTTGTTGTCATAGATTTTGTCTTAATGAGTTACCTTCTTAAAATAAAGAGATTATTATTATTATTATTATTATTATTATTATTATTATTATTATAGTACATCAAAATGAATTGCCCCTAAAACCGAACGTAGACCCGGATGTACGTTTTTTTTTTGAATTTCTTGAAAACCCTAACATTATTTTGACGAATTGGCAGAAATTTGGCACTGATAATGGTAGACAAGCATATACTTATTTCATGTATGAGCTATTTAGTATATTGTCCATGATTTTCAAAGTTCTTATGGAAATGGTTGCAAATATTGGTACATCCTTAGATAAATACATTTTTTTTTCACTAAAATCTAGGTGGCAATTAGTATTTTCCCTTAAATTCATTTCGAAATTTTAGCCAGTTTTCGCCATTTGCAACGTTATGATACCTTAATGTTTTGACCAAGCAAACGTCATTGTTTAGTAATCAGTGTATATATAAGATGTTGATGTAGATTACTGGGAATTAGACTCTATTCAAATTAAGATGGTATTTGACCTTATCATATTTGCGTGTTGTTGTTTTTTCGAAATTCAATAGTGTATGAAAGTTAAGTCAGCGATTAAAGTAGCAACGTGGCCGTAAGCATTACATATGAAAACGAAGTGAGTTTTTTTTTTGCATTTTCAGACAACTTCAGGTTTATTTATATAACGTTCGCCAGTCGTGAAACGTTCCATACCAAAGTAATAATGTGTTGGTGGCAGAAAGGCAGATATAACAATATCAACTCTATGAAAAATCTTTGTACCAGAACATGTTAATGTAGCGGGTTCCCATAAAGTGTCACTGTATACAAGCTAATCGCTGCTCAGTCAAAATATCATGAAAACAAACAGTAAATTTTGAATTTAAAGGCCATTAGCTCTGTGAAAAATTATTGAATCCGGATGAGCTTACAATATGCATATTTCTTGTTAGTGAATCTCGGAGTTTCCTTTCACAGTTTTACCCTTTACATCATATCTTATAAACTCGTTTTATCCCATTTGCAACCAGTGTAGATCCAGATCAGCTGGCAGATCTGTGCGGTCTGATCAGGATCTCCACTGTTCGCTTTTTGTACATAAATAACCTAAGTTATCAAAAAGCGATCAGTGAAAATTCTGATCAGACGGCACGGATGAATTTGGTAACATTTACTTTTGTACCTAGTCCTTCCGCGGACGTTGTAAAGATTTCTTTTGCCGTTAGCTGTCTAAGCTCTCTTTTGACCTTGAAAATCAACAAGATAATTTCGATTAGTTGTTAGTTGGGGTTGTTGACAATTAAGTAACGATTTTCATACTGTGCGTAAGTATTTACCTGGCACTTACATGTTCGGGCATTTTCGTTTTTCAAAGCGATAATTGTATCGAAGGAAAATATAATTACAGTATTAATAACCAGATAAGTCATTTGATTAATTAAATATGATTTTATATGGAATATTCATTGGTGTCAGATAAACACTTGCGTACAATACACAGTGCAAACCGATAGAGAAGTGCAGATATTTCTAGTTCTTACTGGTTCCTTTCTAGTTCCTTTGATACTGATTATTATTTTCAAGTCCAGAAACACAAATTGTTGGTGTACTATATTTCTTGTTTATTATTCTGATGAAAATGTATACTAACACACTAGTCTCAATAATTCGACTGCAAGCACAGACCTATTATCTTCTGACTTTCTACAGATGTCTTTCCTTTACGTCTCAAGCAGTTAGAATCAAAACTGTGGTGGAAATAGCACTGCTTTAAATTCCCTTTTGTTCACTGCCATATGGACATTTCAGCACTGATCGATATCTTCATTTGTTGTTATAAAACATAAATAGTCTCTAAAGTATCAAAAAAATAAAAATATTCCACAAATAACACTTTTAAACTTACTATTGTTTATGCCGTTTACATGTTGATTTTAATGTGATAACCAGTGAAAGCGTCCCTTTTATAAATCAATAATCTACAGTAAGGTAGACTTTTAGCGGTGTAACATAAAAACTGTTGACATGTGTGGAGGTTTATGAGTTTTTTTTTCATAATGAACGAACAGGTTTCTTAAAAAGTATCACATATATTGATTCTAAGTGGAATAAGCTTTTCATGTATGTATTTTTTATATTAGGTTTAAAAAATATTTGAAGCCGTCAAAAGTTGCGACGAGATTCTTGTCGCTGGCATATATATAGACATATAGAAGGAAAATTGTCCGCATTGATTTGAATAGTAACTGGGTTGTGCGCGAAGGGCGGACATCGTATATATAGAAAAGCCATTGTTGTGCACAATTAGTTGGCCTAACTAACTCACGTGGTATTGGTCCCATAGGACCCCCTGGTTTGAGTCACCCAGAGGGAGTAGGTCCGTGTCGTCCTATAATATGGTCTGTATTCGGCTGGTCCGTACTACATGGTTCGTACTGTCTTTAAACAAATATGACAACACTTCCGGTTCTGGATCAAAACGAAAGTAAAAACTGACAGGCTTTGAAGGAATCAGCCAACGAATGATTGTTTTGGTGTCAAATCGATGTCCAATACTGAAGCTGCATTATAAAATCAGATCCAAAGATTTGATTCAGTTCGTCAATCAGGTACAGTTCGGTCATATATCCTGGATACAGTGATGAGGGCCAAGTCACAGGGGCTTGGTTCAAACACTGAATAATATTGTTTGATAAACATGATAAAGGCAGACCGGAACAGCGGATGTATATTTTTGGCGACATATTTTAATACTGCCTTTAATATATGTTCTGTTTAGTTAGAGATCAGCAACTCAACAAATATTAAACTAATTTTACCAATCAGTTATCAATTGACACTTTAGCATCAGTTGAATTCCAGCGATCATTAGCCAGGAAATTGAGAAATAAGATTATATGTTTTCCAATGTCATACTTAAAATATGTCTGAGGTAAAGAGATCGGTTACATAGAAGTATATATGCGTGAATTCTGATTGGACAAGCATTCAAATAGTATGTTGCTATTTTCAGACTCTGCACCTGAAATTAGCTACTTAATTACATTATTGCTAGTCCAATATATTGGACAGTACACAATGTTTTGATGTCATGTGATGTTGACTAGCAATCATGTTTTTCTATGAGTTTTTAGTGAAAAAGCATGCCATCATTATGCCCCCACAACTAAAGAGTTGCACTCGGACATTCATCCCACCGTCCATTCAGATGTCCCCCAAATCTTGTGGCATGAACTCCTCGTTAGCTATCAGGCTGATTTCTTGCCCAGATGATCAAGCAGGATGTGGAGATAATCGTAATGAAAAGATTTTTTCCTGCAACCATTTTTACCAGAGTTATGGCCTTTTGCTACTTTCATAAATGTTGTTACAGCAGTGGGGCCATCAGTGTCCGAGGACACGGTCTCTAGTTCACTTGGTCATGCTTAACATACTTTAAACAAGCCAACTGTTTTTTTATACCCAAATGAAAACCATCAAATTTTGATTCAGTCTTTAAATATTTCTTTCTTGACTTTATTAGTAAAAATGCACTAAGCTAATATATATATATTGTTTACCAGTGTTGACAACATAGTGTATGGCAGGATGGATGAAATCCACAAGAAGATTTTGCGAGAGAATCGTTCAAAGCTGGTAAACGAAATAGATGATGTGGGTGGAATCTGTGATTACCTTGAAGAGAAGGAGATTCTGACCAATCACATGGTGCAAGACATTCTGGTTTGTATCACATTTGAGCTTACTTCACCCTTTACTATAATTATATATACCCATTTATTATACCCTTTCCTCCATATATACACATTTTTACACATGTGCAACCAGTGTTGATCCTGATCAGCCGGCACATCCGTGCAATCTGATCAGGATCTGCACTGGTCGCATTTCAAAAAAGGTTTGTCTATGGAGGAAAGGGTTAAGCATGTTTGCATGCAATGTAGATCCAAATCAGCTGGCACAGGTTGAGCATATGGATCCACATCCGTGCCATCTTATCAGGACATACACTGTCTAAGATTCATTAGGTTATTACTGACCAAGTGTAGATCCTGATCAGATGGCACAGATAGATCAAGATGTGGATCTGGATCTACACTGTTCCTCCACACAATAAAAAATATCTTTGAAGTAAAAGGTTAATCTGAAGGCTCATAGTAAACAGTTGTGATCAAGTTTTTTTGGTGTTGCCCATTGCCCGTTGTTCTTTCATTGTCAACTTTTGTTCATTTGTGCTGTAGAGGCCTCATTTTTGGTTTTATTGTAATCAAACTTACTTACACTTGTTTTGATAATTCTATGAAGTTCAAACTCGATCATCTGGGGTCAGAAATTAGGATATCAGGTCATATTAAAGAAAATCTTTATAAAACAATTGACGCTCCATTATCAAACTTGCTTAGAATGTTAATATGGATGGTATCTTGGATATTTGAAAACTGGGTCATGTTTGGTAAAAAATTAGGTTACTTTGGCCCAAGATCATAAAACTAAGAGTGAAGACCCGTCTCAAAATCTTAAGCATCTAATTGGCTGAAATGGCGACCTGTCAAAATTTCAGCAAATCAGATGTTTGAGATTCCAGACTGGTCTTCAGATTTAACTTTTAATGCTGCAATTAGTTCATTTACCAAGGTTCGGCCTAAGTACCGTCACAATAGTTGTCCTGAATGATGATATTTTTCATTTTTTACTTTAGAATGTGTAAAATTCTTTTCTTTTCAAATGGAAATGATAAAAGTGAACAAAATTTGCAATAAGTTGTCAGTGATTTTCCGGAAATAAAATGCTAAAGGTTGTGTGTTTGTGAAATTCTCATGTGAGATTAAAACATGACATCATTAAATTTTACTTAATTTTGTGATGTGATGGAATGATTCTTTCCCTAGGGAAAGAGTACACAAATTGTTGTCCTCTCCTGTGACAAGATTTCTTAGTAAAATATATGCTAAAACAGAGCTTTAAGCTTGCTTCTAGTGAAACACATAGAGAGCTAAACAACTTGGTTTTTATAACATTGATCATGTTGATGTTAACGTTTTTTATGGTTTTTTTTTAAATTTCAGGCAGAAACAACACAAATTAAACAAGCTAGGAAGTTATTGGACACAATACCTCGCCGTGGCCCACATGCCTTTGACACATTCTGTAATGTTCTCATCAAAACAAAACAGAGACATTTAGCAGAAATGCTCAACCCAAATTTGAAAAATGCCGGTGTAACAGCCTTACCACCGGAACCTGGCACAGCAAGTGAAAGTAAAGTTTCTAAAACAAAATATGAAAACAGTATCCCAGAAAAGAAGAATGAGAAAAGGCTTGAATACCCTGTGCCCGTTCAGCTCCCTATTAAAGACATTAAACCTGCCAGTTCTATATTCCCAGCCGGTGGAAAACCCGCCGGGTTACCCCAGTCTGAACTACCTCAGCCGGCGCCAATGTCTCCCAGTGAAAAGAATGCTTACGGTTCCCAGCCAACCACACCCAATGATGAAAAGTATGTTCCAGCTATATTTAGACAGGGTTCAAGAGAAGTTACTCGTCCAGTATCATTGATTGAGGATAATGAAAGGTTAAAGTTCTTTCCCCAACCTGTCCAAGGTAGGCGATTTATAATTATTTTGATGAGATATGTTGTTATGGTCACAATTTCTTTTGATAACTTCTCTCAAGTCTGCATACAAACATGAATGTCAAGTGTGTATGGTGTTAACTCTTGACTCCAGTGTCCAAGGTTATCAAACGGAGCATGGAAACCAGTCTCAAATCTTAAGCATCTGATTGGCTGAAATGGCGACCAGTCGTCATTTCAGCCAATCAGAGGCTTGAGATTTTAGACTGGTTTCCAATCTCAGCTTTATAACCTTCAGCCCTGGGATATGGCTTGTATCCCAAGCACAACTTCTGTACATCCAGATCAACCTGTTTAAATTCATTAGGTTATTTCTATACAAAAAGCTAGCAGTGTACATCTTGATCAGATTGCACAGAATATTTTTCAGTCTTATCTGGATCTGCATTTGTGGCACATGGGTATAGGTTTTAACTTGTAACCATGGACTGAAAAAAGGTTAAATATCTGACACAAATACTTATGAAATAGTCATTCAATGCTTTCACCTTACGTAAGCATGGAAGCCGTTATTTATATGTTACCAAACTGTATTTGTCCTGTATCTTTTTAGCCAGTCATGTATCTTGTAATATTGCCATAATATTGTAATTTATTGTAAGATTATTTTGATTTCTGTATATTTGCCAAAAGTGTGCCAACTTTCAGTCTTTCCCCTTGATTTGTAGGGAAAGACCCAACTTTCCTTCCACATTTTATAAAAATCAATAATTTTTTTTTTACATTAAGAATTAATTCTTGTATTCATTGAGAATCTGTTACATGATGGACAGTCAATGTTTTCCTTTCTACTTGCATTATATTGTATGTAAAGATATCTTTCTGTCTGATAAGTCTGGCAAGCAGGCGTTGATTTGGATAAATTAGGGTAAATTTGAAAAGGTTTTGGTAAATTTGGATAGATATGGGTTAATTCGGATAGATTTTGATAAATTTGGAACGATTTAGGTAGATTTGGGTAAAGTTATGTTGACGATCAGGGAAAATTACTAGGTATTATCCATAATTTTTTATTAAAGAAATGTCAACAGTTTAACTGTTTGTTCCATCCCTGGGCAACCAGCATAGGTCCAAATCAGCTCGTAGACCATGCAGTCATATGCTGTTTATTTCTTGGTCAGAAATAAATTTATGAATCTAAAAAAAAACTAGTGACCATCCTGATAGAAAGCACACCTTTGTACCTAAATCTGGATCTATACTGGTCACACATGGGATATATGCTGTTTTCATTGAGTAAAAGATTAATGTTGAGTATGGTGAATTCATAAGTATTCCTGGTATACTCATTTTAATGGATTTCATGAATATACAGTTTACCAGGTGATGTGCTGTACACCATATCTTCTTCATGTTACTGATTGGCCATACCAGGTGATGTGCTGTACACCATATCTTCTTCATGTTACTGATTGGCCATACCAGGTGATGTGCTGTACACCATATCTTCTTCATGTTACTGATTGGCCATACCAGATGATGTGGTGTACACCCTATTTATGCTTTATGTTATGGATTAGTCATAACAGGTGATGTGCTGTACACCATATCTATGTTTTATGTTACACATTGGCCATACCTGGTGATGAGCTGTACACCATATCTGTTTTTTATGTTACAGATTGGCCTTACAAACTTGATATGTCTATGAACAGTGGCAGCTTTCAGGTGAAGTTTTGTGAACCGGCAGAAGTGAGACAACAATTGTCTGATCCACAGGCAAGTTCTTCATCTGCTTGTTATAAACTGCTAATGCTGTGCCGTCTGATCAGGATCTAAACTGTTCGCCTTTTCATTCGTTAGGTTATGTCTGACCAAAATGTGACCAGTGCAGATCCTGATCAGATGGCACGGATGTGCCGGCTGATCTGGATCTACACTGGTCACACATGTGTAAAAGTGCGTATATATATGGAGGAAAGGGTTAACCCCTGTAGCCCAAAAAAATGCATTTGTCACATTTGCTACCAGTGTAGACCCAGATCAGCCTGAACATCAGCACAGTTTGATAAGGGTCTACACTGTTTGCAGTTCAGTTATTAAATTCAATTAATAAATTTCATTGACTCCTATCAACAACAAATTGAATGTGGCCTTAGTAGATAGGCAGGAAGGCCATTACCTAGGTGCAGTGATTAAAGAGTTAGCAATGTGAAGACATGACAGTCTTAAAAAGAAAATATGTATATTCAACAAGCTTTCAATTTTATATATCTGGCTTTCTTTGCTTCAGTGATTTGTTCTACTGGTATGTTATTGATGAAACAGTTAAAACCGTTTAGTATAAAAAACACATCATTTGTCACATTTGTGACCTATTTAAATCCCAGGTCAGCCTTTGCTTCCATGCAGTTTTCTTCACTGCTATTCAATTAACCAATCATCAGGATTCACACTGTTCATTTTTAGATTCATAAGATTATTTCTGACCAAGAAGCAAACAGTGTACTGTGTAGATACAGACCTAAGACGTATCAGACATTATTACTGACATACTGTTTAATCTAAATAAACAGTGGTTGCCCATGAGGTAAAAGGTGAAAGTAAAAACAGTTTTATAAATAAGAACTGTAAAACACTCTTGGAACAATGAATGAACCATTACATTAAATAAGCCATTCACTCTTTCCATTAATATTAATTACATGTATAATGGTTATATTTAATTTAGCTCTTTAATCACATGGGCGACATACGTAGATCCGGATCAGCCTGCACATCTGTAAAGCTTGATCTGAAACTGACCTGTCCTCTACTATATCAGAAATAATCTAATGATTGTTGATCCAGGTCAGACAGAACAGATGTGCATTGATCCAGGTCAGACTGAACAGATGTGCATGCAGATCTTGAGCTAATTCTAATCTTTCGTGAGAAAAAGCAAATGAACGACAAGTCACTGTATGAAAAAAGGGATTATATTGCAGTAAGCTTGTCATTTTGCAAAGCAAGATATAGGCAATCTGTTTCTACTCGATGTGGTTCATTTAAGATTGCAATTTCTTATAATGCCATTGAACCATGGATTCCGTACCCTTTCATGAATCCTTTCCTCCATGTAATCCTTTCCTCCATATATATATGCCTTTTTACGCATATGAGACCAGTGTAGATCAAGATCAGCCCGCACATCCGTGCAATCTGATCAGGATCTGCACTGGTCACATTTTGGTCAGAAATAACCTAATTAATCAAAAAGCGAACAGTTTAGATCCTGATCAGACGGTACAGATGTGCCGGCTGATCTGGATCTAAACTGTTCGCCTTCGCAATAAAGGTGTATTTGTGGGAAAGGGGTTAAAGATGACCCCATAAATGGGGAACATTGGGAGATAAAAAACAAAAATAACATGTACATGTATACTGCACACATTTACTGTCAGTCACAGATTTTTAACACCTTTTGCAGTAACAGATATCTGGCTTTGGGCAAACACGCAAAAGTTTGTAAATATTCTGTTAATGTTATCTACTTTGTTTGCCCACTCCATAAAGGCATATATATATGGAGGAAGGGGTTGATTTTATTAGTTGCTAAGTTATGCCCCAGCAAAAAGATTTTTGGCATATTTTACTTTTAAACATTACAATAATCCACAATTGTTCATTGTCTAGGTGTATCCAATTGGAAAAGACAAGATCAAGAGAGCGCTTCATCATTAATAATCTCCACTTTGACGATGAAAAGTATGCTGAGAGAAAGTTGGCAGATGTTGATTTTAACAGAATTTACCAGACACTAAAGGGCCAGGATTTCAACATAAGAATACAGACAAATTTAAATCAGACGGTATAAACATTACATTCATTGAATATCTTTTAGTATGAGTGCAGTCAGGGTTGTCTTATGTAAAATTGAAATTAAATGTAGGTCAGGAGTTGGGTGTCAGGTGTGTGACTAGTTTAGATCCAGATCAGCAGGCATATCCATGCCATCTGATCTGGATCTATGGTGGTTACTTCTTGGTCAGAAATAAACCTGATCCTGATCAGATGGCACAGATTAGCTGGCTGATCTGGCATTGTTCGCCGTAAAAGTCATATCTATGTAGTAATGTGTTAACCCTTTCCTCCAGAAATACGCATTTTTACGCATGTACGACCAGTGCAGATCCTGATCAGACCGCACGGATTCAATTTTACTTACACCATTTTTGCACTAAAATGACGATTTATGCTTAGTTATTATTGTTTTTGTCTACATACTCTTCATTAAAAATTAACAGGTTTCCTAACTGGTTACAACCTTTATTTTTTTTTATTGAAAATGATAATCAAAGATCAAATGATTTATATGGTATAGTAAAACCCTGAAAATGTTAAATTTTGACCTGTATTGGCAGTAGGTAAAAATGTCACATCACTGCTTAGTCATGTCTTTCAATCAGAAGTGATTTAAGTGCAACTCACTGTAATTACAGCACCTGATGAAAGTACTAGAAAAGGAAAGAGCTCAAGAAGGGGGTAAAGAACTGTGTTTATTTGTGTTGATCATCATGTCATACGGAGGTAGGGGGACGGTCATGTGCACAGATGGGCAGGAGGTGCCCATTGAAGATATTCTGAGTCTGTTCTCGGTCAAGAACTGTCCTCTAATGGCTGGGGTACCAAAGATCTTTCTGTTGCAGGCCTGTGGAACAATCCTCAGAGGTAGATACAACTTTCTCTTCCACAATCTAAATGGCTCTTCATTCTAGAGAGCTCCTTTAGCCCTATTCTTTACAATTTGTTAAAATGTATGTTTTTATATATTAAGCATCTTGCATATGTTTGGTTAACAATACATCATACCAGAAATCTTTGAAAGGCATAACTGTTACTTGTACAGGTACATACACATTTTAACAATGTAAACAGATCACAGGACAAAACATGATGCCAAGTGTATGTCAATTTCAGAGCCAAAATTTTAACTTACTAAACAAATATGTATTGGCATTGAAAGATGTATTTTTTTATCTTTCTGATGGCACTAGTTTCTAAACATAAATCCATCTGTTTGTCAAGAAACAATTTAAATTTGATGTCATCATGATTTTTCCATAATCTGTTAACATTGTTATCTTTAATAATTTAGGTTAAAGAAATTGGGTTTTATTTAAAAAATCGGGATATTTTGTGTTCTGAATGATTTTTGTTGCATCTTGTGATACAGATTATCTGTTTATTAGCTGAAACTGACCAAAATTGGTACTAGACCTCTGTTAAGCGTATATAGCTCTACTTTCATATACTGATTTGACCAGGAAAGGACCTCTATTCAGGTGTCTATGCTTCTGACTGTATAAAAAGTTTTACATATATATTGGGAAGACAGAAAGAGTGAGAGAACAGATGAGAGAGAGAGGAGAGAGAGAGAGAGAGAGAAAGATAAGAGAGAGAAACATAATTTAGTATCATGTGAATATGAAAGAAGAGTATCTCTAGTGCTTGTCATGGGCCTCTTGATGCTAATTTATACTCAGCTTTCATGTCATTTTCCACTTCTGCGCAATAAGGTAACACTACAGTAATTCAGGTGGCTCGAGAACCAGTCAATTTTGTCAAGGGTTTGTGCAGACCATTAGATTAAGTAACTCTGTGGTTGGTTGAAAATGCAAAAGCAGAATAAAACATATTAAATAGCTCTATGTGAAAATGCACAGTGTATAGAAGTGGTTGAAACAAAACATTTGCATTTTTATTTCGAGTGTATGAAAATTTTTATCTTTAAAATGGGTAATAGGTTGGACAAAGTGAAACTGAAAGTGGCGCATTACTGAGGGTTGTGATATTCCAGTGCATGTCGCGAAAAAGTTTACTGGTTACGCTATATTTTTTTTGTGTTTTTATGATGTCTCTAGTTTAGTTATGTCTCCCCCCTCTGGGGGAGACATTGTTTTTACCCTGTTCGTCTGTCTGTCAGTCTGTCTGTCACACTTTGTTTCCGCTCAATAACTGGAGTACTGTTTGACCCACAGCATTCAAACTTCACAGAGTGATGGCCCTTATTGAGTAGAAGAAACCTATTGATTTTGGGGTCAGTAGGTCAAAGGTCACGGTCACAGGGGCCCGAAGAGTGAAAACCGTTTCCGCTCAATAACTTGAGTACCGTTTGACCCAGAGCATTCAAACTTCATAGGGTGATAGCCCTTGAGTAGAAGAACCCTATTAATTTTGGGGTTAGTAGGTCAAAGGTCAAGGTCACAGGGGCCCGAAGAGTGAAAACCGTTTCCGCTCAATAACTGGAGTGAGTACCCTTTGACCCAGAGCATTCAAACTTCATAGGGTGATAGTCCTTATTGAGTAGAAGAACCCTATTGATTTGGGGGTCAGTAGGTCAAAGGTCAAGGTCACAGGGGCCTGAAGAGTAAAAACTGTTTCCGCTCAATAACAGGAGTTCTATTTCACCCAGGTCCTTCAAACTTCATACGATGGATGTCCTTATTGAGTAGAGGACTCCTATTGATTTTCGGGTCAGTAGGTCAAAGGTCAAGGACATTAGGGCCCGAAGAGTGAAAACCGTTTCCGCTCAATAACTGGAGTACCCTTTGACCCAGAGCATTCAAACTTTATACGGTGATAGTCATTATTGAGTTGAAGAACCCTATTGATTTGGGGGTCAGTAGGTCAAAGGTCAAGGTCACAGGGGCCTGAAGAGTGAAAACCGTTTCAGCGCAGGGGGGGAGACATGCGTTTTTTACAAAAAACATCTAGTTTTATTTGCAAAAGTAAGATTTTAAGGTCTTGACCTAATAGCTAATTCTGAATAAGAGATGAAGCTATACTGGGAGTCTACAGGAAATGAATTATTGTAGTCTAACCAATAGTGTGTACACACTTAGTAAAAGGATAGTAAAGTATCATATTACTAAAAAGTTTGATGCATGTAATTCCAGATTACAGTGATAGTACTGATCCAACGTTGGCGAGAGTCGACGCCACCAAAAATATCCTGTCAAGCATGGAAAGCCTTCACCTTGGAAAATCAGGAGCAAGTACTCCAGACAATGGTCCTGAAGAAAATAAAAATGTCACTGATACCAAGGCAAGCTTACACACCAGTGAATCTGCTAATTCTTTGTCTGACCCACTTCTTCTAGAAGATACCTCTGATATGCTAGTTGCCATGGCAACTACTGCAGGTAAATGTTACAACATGTTACCTCTCTACAGACCTTGTTGAATGAACAAGCCAGGGGCAGATCCAGACAGGGTTCATTGGAGTTGCTCGTACCCCTTTTTGGGGCAGAAAAAATTAATTTCATGGGGATTATTATTAAAAGGTTGGAAGTTATCATATAACTACCCTGAAACTGCCCCAAATGAACCCCCTTTCTAGAAATCGTGCATCCAATCCTTTCAGCCTTATTTGGCTTTGCATTGTTATATTTGCATCGTTGTATATTTGGGAATAAAAAATATTTTAAGAAAAAGGACACTACCACTTTTCCTAAGTTTGTTGCCAACACATGTAGATTTGTACTGCCAGGTCTAAAGAATGGTCATGTCTTACCTAAATACACTTCTTAAACAAAGTTCTCTGTCTTTGAATTGAATCAAAGTCATGTTTCATTCCTTATCCTGTGAAGATGCACAACATTGGCTACTATGGTCAACCTAAAACCTGTTATTGAGTTATTTGTACATAATGTAAAATTTACTTAATTGGGGAGGTGGATATACTGGTAAACTCCTTGAATTTTCTTGTTTTACAAGTTCAGCTTTCATGTACCATCTATGCCCAAGGTTATAAAACTGAGCATGGAAACCAGTCTCAAATCTCAAGCATCTGATTTGCTGAATTGGCGACTGGTTGCCATTTCAGCTTATCAGATGCTTGAGATTTGAGACTGGTTTCCATTCTCAGTTTTACAACCTTCAGTCCTGAATACATATAGTATCTTTTGTTGCTACATATATCTGTTAGTTTGTTAGTATATGTACAACAGTCACAATCTGGGACCAACAGTTATTTATGGAATGATTCTTGTTTTGGATTTGCGGTTCATGCAGATTGGACGTTGCACGCGTTAGTTTGTTAGTATATGTACAACAGTCACGACTGGGACCAACAGTTATTTATGGAATGATTCTTGTTTTGGTGCGGTTCATAGCGATTATGGTAAATTTGCCTAGCGCTCTCGCGTGCACGTCCAATCTGCATGAACCGCACCAAAATAAGAATCATTACTTATATTTACATTTTATTCATTTTTTTCTTTAAATAAACTTAAGTCGAATGCTTTCAAAAATTAGTATTAAGTAAAAAGGGGGAGTAATACGTGGGAGTTTTCAATAGTAACAGCCATGACGTTACTGACGTCATTACGGGTCATGCGGTTCATGCAAAATGAACCGACTTTTTTTTAAACGAAGAAATCAATAGGAATGTAAATATTTGATGTTAAACTGTAATTTTGTTATATCACATGATTGTCTTTTTTTGTTTCAGATCAGAATCATGCAAACTACAGTTCTTTGTTCCTCCTGGGGCTTTCCTATCTGATATGTAACTATGCCAAGTCAGATCACTTCCTCACATTGATCAAAGGGGTAGGTCCTCCCTTCTTAGAAGGGAAAAAATTCCCTCCACAGATGTTCTTTGTTTAGTCAGATGTAAGAATTACCTTTAAGTTGCACCATCCAAAATGTGTTTTCAGGAAGATATTATTTTCAATGATGATGTCGCTTATTATGCATTGTTTGGAAATCAATAAATTGTGTTCTCAAATACTTTTAGGAAATTGATTTACCGTATATTCCCTATTAAACGCCCCCGGGGGCGTTACATTTTGCAAAGGGGGGGCGTTTAATAGAGACCAACTATTGACAAAATGTAGTTTTCAATAATTGTGTTATTTTTTAATAAATAACCGTAGGAAACAATTTTGTTATTTTCCTATAACTTATTTTTAAAAAACTTAACCTGAAATGAAATTTTTCACACTGAAATGATGAAATGTATTCATTTGGATTAATGCTGAGAGATTAAAGATTGTCATGTCATTGTAAGTCACTCGTTTACTTTTGAAAAAAGACTGGGGGGGGCGTTTATTAGGGGAGGGGCGTTTAATAGGGAATATACAGTATATTTATGAAAAATATGATAGCCGGCATCTGGTCCTGTCCAAAAATTGCAACAACAAAAAACATAAAAAATATTACACATTGAAGACACATGTGCCCAAGGTTATGAAACTGAGCATGGAAACCTGTCTCAAATCTCAAGCATCTGATTTGCTGAAATGGCGACCAGTCGCCAGTTCAGCCAATCAGATCCTTGAGATTTGAGACTGGTTTCCAAACTCAGTTTTATAACCTTCAGCCTAGTTCTCAGAACAAATTCTAGTTGGTTTTACAACTTTACATGTTATTCTGGCATATATTCAGAAGAACAAGTTCTGGTTGGTTGTCCAACTTTACACGTTATGCAGGCATATACTGAGCAGAAGGATCATGTGTAATTTTTCACAAGCTTGGTGACTACTCCAAGACTGCCCATAAAGAATCCCCTTTCTAATAATCTTGCATCCGACTGTGTTACAGAGGATCAATCCAATACATCAATGCAACAAAGGAAACCAGATTAGTATTGGAAAGAGATTAGCCTTTCCTCCATATATTCACATTTTTAGGCATGTGCAACCAGTGTAGATCCAGATCAGCCGGCACATACATGCCATCTGTTCAGGATCTGCACTGGTCACATTTTGGTCAGAAATAACCTAATGATCGAAAAGGGAACAGTGCAGATCCTGATCAGATGGCACGGATGTACTGGCTGATCTGGATCTACACTGTTCGCCCATGCAATAATATTGTCTATGGAGGAAAGAGATTATACAATGTTACAAGTTATTGTAATTTTCTTCAGAATCCTGTTTGTGAATGTTAACCCTTTCCTCCATAGACATAAATTTATTGCGTGGGCAAACACTTTAGATCGAGATCAGCCAGCACATCGGTGCCGTCTGATCAGGATATAAACTGTTCGCTTTTTTATTCATTAGGTTATTTCTGACCAACATGCGACCAGTGCAGATCCAGATTAGATGGCATGGATGTGCTGGGTGATCTGGATCTACACTGGTCACACATGCTTAAAAATGTGAATATATGGAGGAAAGGGTTAATGATGTATTTTATAATATTATTGTTGAAGAAATATTATTTAAACCAATGCAACAAAATAATATTATCTTGTTGTTTTGTTTATTGAGCACAGGTGAATCAGCTGAAGGCATCGGATGATGGTTCCGACCAGCCAATGAAGCTCTGTGAATTCAAGCATTCATTCACCAAGAAGCTCTTCTTGTTGCCAGGCTACAAAGAGAAACCAAATTCTCTCAGTGGTGGCCGAGGTGATTCCAACATTAAACCCAGTCTAGGAAGCCTGAAAACAAAATCATGACATACTTTTACAAGTGTCTGCCAGATGTTTAATTAAAGTGTAAATATGAGAAGAGAGAATTATGTGCATTAAATTAGTCCTACCACGGACATTGTAAAGATTTTTTTAAATTTTCTAAAATCTATCTATACTATACTATTGGTCCCATAAAACCCCCTTGTTTGAGTCAGGCAGTGGGACTAGCATTAAATTAAATTATAAATTACATATATTTATGCCTATAGACTTGTCCAAACTTCAAAGCAGTGCTATTTTTATATCCTGAATTCTAGAGGGCTGAATTCTTGTCTGTCCATCTGCCAGTCCTTATTTTTATCCGGATGCTTGTCCGTCTGTCACAGATCTGGTTTCTGGAGCATATAGTAGCAAAAGCTTAAGGAATAATAATCAAACAAACAGAATTTTACTATTCCTCAGTTTTACTCTTTTTTTTTTTCGGAGGTAAAATGATATACCTGTGCTGATTCCTTCTCCATGCTATCTGTGTTCCACAATGAGATGCTGTTCACCTAGGTATAACTATGACCTTGACCTAATGTATATGTGTTTTGGATTAATATTTGTTATTGTCTTCTACAAAATCTAAACAATCGTTTTCTTCTAAACAATGATGTATTGCTAACATATTCTGTGGGAAATGCTTAAACCCTTTCCTCCATATATACGCATTTTTACGCATGTGCGACCAGTGTAGATCCAGATCAGCCGGCACATCTGTGCTGTCTGATCAGGATCTGCACTGGTTGCATTTTGGTAAGAAATAACCTAATGAATTAGAAAGCAAACAGTTTAGATCCTGATCAGACGGCACAGATGTGCCAGCTGATTTGGATCTAAACTGTTCGCCCATGCAATAAAGGTGTATCTATGGAGGAAAGGGTTGTTTAGCCAAGGCTTTCCATCTGTTGATTTACTGTTCTGTTCTGGAGTCATTCTAATCATTCTGACAGCAGTTCCTGCAAATGATATTAAAATAAATGATCAATCTTTTCTTTGTAGTATTGGTGCCTATTTAATGTGTTTATCCTTTACTCCATATGTACACATTTTCTCATATTTGTGGACAGTGTAGATCCAGATCATCTGGCATATCTGTGCGAGCTGTTCAGGATCTGCACTGTTTGCTGTTTGGTCAGAAATAACCTATTAAATCTAAAAGCAAACAGTGTAGATCCTGATCAGTCAGCACAAATGTGTTGGCTGATCTGGATCTACACTGTTGGCCTCTGCCATATAGGTGTATACATGTATAAGGAGTAAAGGGTTAAGAGATTATTCTTTTATTTGTTATATTGATACCTGTGTAATGTGTTTATGTTACCTAACTATTTAATGCATTTTATTTGCATTCTGTTTATCAAATTTGTTATTTTTCAATTATGCAATAAATTAAGAATAAATTAAGTGAAGTATTACTATGTTTGGTTGATCATTGTTACGCATACCATCAGCTATTAGGGCTAACTGGATACAGGATTATGACAGTTGTCATCCTTAGCACTGACTGTATACAGGATTATGACAGTTGTCATCACCAGCGCTGAGTGTATACAGGATTATGACAGTTGTCATCACCAGCACTGACTGTATACAGGATTATGACAGTTGTCATCCTCAGCGCTGAGTGTATACAGAATTATGACAGTTGTCATCCCCAGCACTGACTGTATACAGGATCATAACAGATGTCATCACCAGCACTGACTGTATACAGGATTATGACAGTTGTCATCCTCAGCGCTGAGTGTATACAGGATTATGACAGTTATCATCACCAGCGCTGACTGTATACAGGATTATGACAGTTGTCATCCTCAGCGCTGAGTGTATACAGAATTATGACAGTTGTCATCACCAGCACTGACTGTATACAGGATCATAACAGACGTCATCACTAGCACTGACTGTATACAGGATTATGACAGATGACATCACCAGCGCTGATTGTATACAGGATTGCATCGCTTACTGTATACAGGATTATGACAGTTGTCATCCTCAGCGCTGAGTGTATACAGAATTATGACAGTTGTCATCACCAGCACTGACTGTATACAGGATAATGACAGTTGTCATCACCAGCGTTGACTGTATACAGGGTTATGACAGACATCATCACCAGCGCTGACTGTATAAAGGATCATGACAGTTGCCATCACCAGCGCTGACTGTATACAGGATTATGACAGTTGTCATCACCAGCGCTGACTGTATACAGGATCATGACAGTTGCCATCACCAGCACTGACTGTATACAGGATTATGACAGTTGTCATCACCAGCGCTGACTGTATACAGGATAGTGACAGTTGTCATCACCAGCACTGACTGTATACATGATTGTGACAGATGTCATCACCAGTACTGACTGTATATAGGATTATGACAGGTGGTAATCACCAGCAATGACCGTTGATAGGATACAGAAGGTGGTAATCATCAGTACTGACCGTTGTCGTCCCCATCACTGACTGTATACAGGATCATGACAGTTGTCATCCCCAGCACTGACTTTATACAGGATTGCAGCGCTGACTGTATACAGGATTATTACAGTTGTCATCACCAGCGCTGACTCTGTACAGGATTATGACAGTTGTCATCACCAGCCAGCACTGACTGTATACAGGATTATGACAGTTGTCATCCCCAGCACTGACAGTATACAGGATTATGACAGTTGTCATCACCAGCACTGACTGTATCCGGGATTATGACAGTTGTCATCACCAGCAATGACTGTATACAGGATTTTGACAGATGTCATCACCAGCACTGACTATATGCAGGGTTATGACAGTTGTTATCACCAGCACTGACTGTATACAGGATCAACTATCTGTATACAGGATTATGATAGTTGTTATCACAAGCACTGACTGTATACAGGAATATGACAGATGTCATCACCAGCACTGACTATATAAAGGGTTATGACAGTTGTCATCACCAGCAATGACTGTATACAGGATTATGACAGATGTCATCACCAGCACTGACTGTATACAGGATTATGACAATTGTCATCACCAGCACTGACTGTATACAGGATTATGACAGTTGTCATCACCAGCACTGACTGTTAACAGGATTATGATAGTTGTCATCACCAGCGCTGCCTGTATACAGGATTATGGCAGTTGTCATCAGCAGCACTGAATGTATACAGGATTATGACAAATGTGATCCCCAGCACTGACAATAATCATGATCATGACAAATGTCATCCCCAGCACTGACTGTATACAGGATTATGACAGTTGTCTTCACCAGCGCTGACTGTATTCCTGATTGTGACAGTTGTCATCACCAGCATTTACTGTATACAGGATTATGAAAGATGTCATCACCAGCCTTGACTGTATACAGGATTATGGCAGGTGGTAATCACCAGCAATGACTGTATACAGGATTATGACAGTTATAATCACCAGCACTGACTGTATACAGGAT
Organism: Corbicula japonica; assembly: GCA_038501625.1. NCBI lineage: Eukaryota > Metazoa > Mollusca > Bivalvia > Venerida > Cyrenidae > Corbicula > Corbicula japonica. The sequence continues at coordinate 1,585,605 of JAZAYU010000094.1, read as the reverse complement.
TATGACAGGTGGTAATCACCAGCAATGACCGTTGATAGGATACAGAAGGTGGTAATCATCAGTACTGACCGTTGGTAGGATACAGAAGGTGGTAATCATCAGTACTGACCGTTGGTAGGATACAGAAGGTGGTAATCACCAGCACTGACCGTTGATAGGGTACTGAAGGTGGTAATCACCAGCACTGACCGTTGATATGATTCTGAAGTTGGTTATCACCAACAATGGCCGTTGATGGGATACAGAAGGTGGTAATCACCAACATTGACCGTTGATGGAATACAGAAGGTGCTAATTACCAGCACTGACCGTTGATATGATACTGGAGGTGGTAATCACCAGCACTGACCGTTGATAGGATACTGAAGGTGGTAATCACCAGCACTGACCGTTGATAGGGTACTGAAGGTGGTAATCACCAGCACTGATCGACCGTTGATATGATACAGAAGGTGGTATCACCTGCAACGACCGTTGATGGGATACTGAAGGTGGTAATCACCAGCAATGACCGTTGATATGATACAGAAGTTGGTAATCACCTGAACTGACCGTTGATGGGATACAGAAGGTGGTAATCACCGGCAACGACCGTTGATGGGATACATAAGGTGGTAATCACCAGCAATGACCGTTAATATGATACAGAAGTTGGTAATCACCAGAACTGACCGTTGATAGGATACTGAAGGATGTAATCACCAGCAATGACCGTTGATATGATACAGAAGTTGGTAATCACCAGAACTGACTGTTTCTAGGATAAAGAGGGTTGTAATCATCAGTACTGAGCTGGTCAAGTGCCAGTGGGAATTTCACCTGTTGATAATGACTGTTGATATACTTCATTAATACTGTATTGATTCTCATAGTCTTTTCAATTAATCCGTTTTTTATATTGAACTATTAAGTCACGTGTTGATATGTAGAAAGTCCTTTGTTTGGTGTGCGCTGGTGAAAAGAGATAACTTAGGTTTTCATTCTGCGAGATTTAAATAGGTTGGGATGTGGGTTATTGTACTTTGGTACTTTTTTGTTAAAATCATGGTATATGTGAACCCACTACAAACGTTAGTTGAATTTCTCACTACGAATGCCCCTACTTTTAGAAGTTGATTGACATCGGCTGAGTGAGAATCAACAAAGTAGAATAGGTCCGCAATCTGTGTCGCTATGTCGCCAATTGGACCACGTCACGCGCTCGCAAACTCACACGAGAACGGAATATTGTTGTAGCAACAACTCGATAGAATGTAACTTGTTTTTTACAATTTTATTTATTTGTTATTTTATTACAATATAATCTGACAATCAATTATGCTGAAATATTTCAATCATATTGTAGCAAAATTTGCAAATATCTTTATTTAATCTTATTGCCGAACGCTTTGGTTAATTTCGGATATTAAACTATCCGAAAACAAATTATGTTTTGGCTAATTTATGGTCGTGTAAAAAGTTATATATATTTGGATGTTTGTAACATAAGAATAATATAACAATAGGTGCTACCTAGCTACCTATAACGGGGAAAGCTAGTTTTTAATACCTAAAATACAAAATAAATATAACTAAGATGTGTTGCACTTTACGAAATTTTGCTGCACTGTAATCTGGAATTTCATGCATCAATATTATTGACTGTACCCCCTGATTATAATCTCAAATTGGCTAGCTGGTTTTTCCACGATCTATGAAAAGAACAGTTACACATGCTCTGAAAATAAACTTGAGCTTGCATCAAAATATCGGTATAATATAATATTATAGTTTCTAGTTATGGTAGCAGATAGTACACATATATTTTACATGTGCTGAGGAAATCATTTTATTTGAAAGTTAAAAAACTACATTTTCAGTTAAGAACATACGAACTATCTTACATATATGTCACCTTTTGACCAATTTTAACGAATACACTTGTTTAAGTCATGCGTGTGCAGTAACATTTTCCTTAAAAACTAATGCTATTTGCTGAATGTGGTTATTTTCTAGCGACCATATAATGAGAATATTTAACTACATATATTTAATGGCCAAGCACATTGGTCGACTTAACATACTTTGTCTTCTGTTTCCGGGGTATACGTACCTTTCGGTCTGCTATTGCGGGAGATTTCTCAGAGATGGTTCTCTAGAATATTAACAAATTCACTTGGAATTGAGCACCATTTTATCAGTAACTCACTATCAGCTGCTACAGTTTACAGTACTGAGAACCAGATGTGTCACACTTCAGGTTTTTAACTAAGTTTCCTCCCAAGCCCAACAGTCTTTCAACGCTTTCAGCGCTTTGATTTACAGTAAATCCCCTGCAGCTGATTTCTACAAGAATGTTCTAAACTTATTCGGAATCTGTTTTTGTTATTTACTTTCAGTGAGAATGTCTGACATACATTCTACAGCATTCAGATATGAGGCAGTTTGTAAAGAGCTAGGGATAGATCCTAATCCTTACTTTGTCAAAATGTTTGAGAAAGAAAAAGAGGACACTGTATTGTAAGTCTTATGTTTCCTCTACGTATTAACTGTTATGTATATTAGTTAATTCACAGCTAGCATTAAATTGGTAAAACTAACTTGATTTACATTTCACTGCATGCTTGTTCACTTGTACATACATGTAGGCATAATGATTTACATCATAGTTTGGATCATAATGCATTTGCAGAAATAACACAAGGTCAGAAATAAAATATTGTTTCCCAATCACATACCTACCAAGATTCCTACATTCCATATCCCAATACCCAACTGTTTTTTAATTAATTAAATGAATTGATTTGATGTGATTTGAGCGTGTCACAGAGAAAAGCTGTCTTCGGAAAGTTGACGTCAAACATTTATATGATGCATTAAGTTGAGCAGACAATATTGCTTATAATGCATTTCACTATAAAATTAATATTATTTTGTCAAAATTTGTACAAAGATTTCATGTTAAATATGAGAAATAATAGATAATTATAAGTACTTTCTAAATACAATAACAACTAAATGCCAAAATAATTCTCTGTGGGCACATTTTCCTGTGACATAAAAATTTATGAGAATAGGAGTATGTTAAGAACTGTCAGTAGAAACATGTAGCATTTTATCAGAATATAGATTGTCTTGTGGTGAAAGAAATTTGATTTCACTGTTACAGTAAGTGGAATCTCGTTACTCCATACATATAAAAATTATATACTTAAAGAAATTAGAAACACAGTTTCTTTAAACACGAAGTATATTTGGTGTTTACAGAAGTTGCATTTCTAATTTCTTTAAGTATATATGTTTATCACATGTGAGACCAGTGTAAATCCAGGTCAGCCAGCACATCCGTGCCATCTGATCAGCATCCACACTGGTCGCATCATGAATAGAAATAACTTACACAGTCTAAAAGCAAACATTGTAGATCCTGATCAGATGGCACAGAATTGCTCACTAATCTGGATCTATACTGGCTTAAAGGGATAAATATTTCTATAAGGTAGAAAACAAGGTTTCTTAGTAGATAAAAATGTTTACCATAGTTTATGGATGTATGGAATAAATTTGGAAAAACAAGTATTTTCATTTCTGGCCTTATAAAATGTTAGAAAAAAATAGCCTAAGATGCTAGCCAGATATTATTGACATCACAAAAGTTATTTTCAAATCAAATAAAAATATATGTGGTTTTTGTTGAAAAGGCTTATTTTTTATTTTTTTATTACAAAGATAAATTGATAATGTCAGATCAACTAGTATTGGGAATGTGCTTAAATTTCCGGAATCAGTTATACTTAGAGTATGTTCAAATGAGTGGGACACCATTACACCAGTATGTGACATGGGTTTTGTGTGTGCAAAAAAGGGATATCACCTTCATATGATTAATAATTTGATATTACTCTATAGAGTTATGCATCTGGTCTTTGGAAAGTCGCTAGTTAATAATGTAAACAAATACAACCATCCTTTTTTGTATTAGATGATAAGGTGTATCTAGATAGAAAAATATGACAGGATTATATTTTCTTTTTTTATTTATTCCATATAAACAATTTTATTGCATCAAGATAAGCCAGCACATCTGTATTGTCTGATCCAGTCTACATTTTTCACTAATTTGTCAGAAACAACCTAATTAATCAAACAGTGAACAGTGTAGATCCTGATCAGATGGCACGGTTTGTAGTTGTGATAAAAATCCATATATGTGGAGTAAAGAACACCAAATGTTATTGGACTAGAATATCAGTTGAATTATAACTGGATGGAATTTGCACAAAAATTAACCAAAAAGGATAATTATTTCATTGCCCTATACCTCTTTAATTTTTCTTTAATTTAATCTTTTACTGCATATATACATGTTATCGTGCATGTGCAACCAGTATAGAACCAGATTAGCCGACACATCGGTGTTGTCTGATCTGGATTTGCACTTGTTGCATCTTGACCAGAAATAACCTAGTGAATTTATAAGCAAACAGTGTAGATCCTGATCAGATGACATAAATATGTTGGCTGATCTTGATCTACACTGTTCACTCATGCAATAAAGGTGTATTTATCGAGTAAAGATTAAAAACTGAAAAAAGCCAAGTAAATGATATGAAGAGTACTTGTATGCCAGCCAGTGCCTAAGTGACATTTAGAGTACTTGTATGCCAGCCAGTGCCTAAGTGACATTTAGAGTACTTGTATGCCAGCCAGTGCCTAAGTGACATTTAGAGTACTTGTATGCCAGCCAGTGCCTAAGTGACATTTAGAGTACTTGTATGCCAGCCAGTGCCTAAGTGACATTTAGAGTACTTGTATGCCAGCCAGTGCCTAAGTGACATTTAGAGTACTTGTATGCCAACCAGTGCCTAAGTGACATTTAGAGTACTTGTATGCCAACCAGTGCCTAAGTGACATTTAGAGTACTTGTATGCCAGCCAGTGCCTAAGTGACATTTAGAGTACTTGTATGCCAACCAGTGCCTAAGTGACATTTAGAGTACTTGTATGCCAACCAGTGCCTAAGTGACATTTAGAGTACTTGTATGCCAACCAGTGCCTAAGTAACATGTGTTTACCCTTACCGTCCTGTACCAAGGTTCTTGGTCTGGCAAATATTGTTCAAAACTAGTTGCTAGTGAGTTTGATCTTTTACTTCATGGGATAAAGTGGCTTTTATACACAGGTGGCTGTTAAAGACAGGTGAAAATTAGAACAAATTGTCAGTTTACGACATATTCAAACTGGCTGTTTAAGACAGGTGGTTGCTATTCCTAGGTGGCTGCTAAGGCAGGTTTAACTGTATATCAATGTGATATGGCATAAACAATATTACATTATTTGCCAACAGTTTAGATCCAGATCAGCATACATGTCAGTGCAGTCTGACCTAAGCTGATTACTTCTTTATCAGAAATAATCTGATATTTTCTTTTAGTGAGTAGTTTAGATCCTGATCAGACTGCACAGCATATTATGTGCATGCTGATCTGGATTTACACTTGTCACATATGGGATGAATGACATTCTATGGAGTAAATGAGTTGGTGACAGTTTTGAAGATGGCCAGGTTAGATGTATATTTCACCAGTAAGACTGTGTATAACATTCACTCTCCTCACTTATAACCTGCTAATGTTGACGACAAGATTATAAAACTGAGATTTGAAACCTGTCTCAAATCTCATGCATCTGATTGGCTGAAATGGTGTCCAGTCGCCATTTCAGCCAATCAGATGCTGGAGATTTGAGACTGGCTTCCATTCTCAGTGTTATCATCTTGAGACCAGGTGTCACATTCAAACAGTCTCTGTCCTATTTCAATAAAATTAATCAAAACAGTTAGGGTCAGCTGAAAACTGTTTTATAAAAGTAACATATAATTTATATACTGGTTGTGCTATTATTGACAGAAGGCTGGACTTCTGTGATCTAAGAATTGGATGTTCATTGTTATCAGCAGCAACTCCATATTGCATTACTCATACTCCTTACAACTTTTATTGAATTGTGAAGATCCAGATCAACCTACACATCCATGGTGTCTGACCAGGCTCTATACTGTTCACTTTTTGATTCATTAGGTTAGTAAGGTTATTTCTTACCTTGGGAACAGTGTAGATCCAGATCTGACAGCACAGATGTTCTTGGATCTGGATCAACACTGGTAGCTCATGTGATGAAAGGATTTTCCATGGAATAAACTTTTCTTTCAATTATTGGTATTATCAAACAAACAAGAAATAAAACACTGGTAGCCACTAAAACTACAACATAATAGTCTCGCCCAGAAAAAAGTTCAGCTAATAATGTTATGAAAAAAGAAAAAAATGGAAAAAAAGAATAGAACAAATTTAATCAGGCACATGTGAATTAAATGACAATTTTTTGCCAGCTTTCAGTTGACAGATTCCTTTAGCCCTTTCCTCCATAGACACACCTTTACTCCATTTAATACACATTTGTATGTGCGTGCGACCAGTGTAGATCAAGATCAGCTGGCACATCATTGACTTCTGATCTGGATTTGCGCTGGTCTCATCTTGATCAGAAATAACCTAATGAATCTTAAAAGTTAACAGTAGATCCTGATCAGACAGCACAGATGTACCAACTGATCAGGATCTAAAAGGTTTGCCCACGCCATATACAGTCAAACCTGTCTTTAGCAGCCACCCAAGGGAGTGACAAAAAGTGGCTGCTCTATATAGGTGGCTGTTAAAGACAGGTTAAAATGAGAACAAAATGTCAGTTTAGCACATATTCAAACTGGCTGTTTAAGACAGGTGGTTGCTATTCGCAGGTGGCTGCTAAGGCAGGTTTTACTGTACGTGTATCTATGGGGTTAAGGGTTAAATAACCTTGACTAGTCAGTTGAACCATTTCAGCAGGTTAGATGTTGAGTGATATAATAATTTATCAGTAGTTTTGCTAATATTCACTGCACTAGTTGTTCACAATGTTTGTATATATTTTACATCCCCGCCTGCTTGCTGTTGTTGATGTGCATGCTAACTGTTGTCACAGGCGACAGGAAACAGGGTAAGTGCTAGTATACTGTTGTTTATTATAAACTGTAATCTGTCTACTGTGGTATCACTTATATTCGCTAGGATGAATATTTTGCGCAGAAGCTGCAAATCTCATTTTTGCATGGGCATAAATTTGCACATTTTTATTACATGTATTCTTACTGGATAAATTATTACACAGTTAACATTAACTAGGGTTTGATATCGTGCTCTTATCCTAGTGCGAAATATGATAAATTTAAATCCACATGAAATTTAATGAAACCACAGTAAACAAATATTATAACTTGATGCAAGTGATGGGAAAAAGAAGTAATTTTATAACAGAATTATTTCAAACAATTGTACAAGACCATATTTGGCAGCAGCAATCCATGGTTCGTTAGTAAATTGTTGCAATCAATGATTAATGGCCCTTGAACGATTTTACTTCATAAACTATTACTCTTGTAATCTTTATTATAAGGTTTTAAAATGTTTGTATCACAAATAAGACAACGTATGCCATTTAGGTAACTGGAGTGAAAAATTAAGAAAAATTTATGCATTTAGGGATCAAGCATGAAGTTATTACCCCAAAAGCGGTCCCTTAACCTTTTCAGTTTACATTTTTTTTTAACATGTTTTTATTTTCCTCTTAACATATTTTCTACTTAGTGCCAGTTTTAGACTTGTACGCTAGGTAGACAGTGGTCCCATCAGGGGTTCTGAAAAGCATCATTATTTGATAAAAGACTCTATCTGTGATCATCATCTCAATAAAGACACCCAGCCTAAAATAATAAAATCATAAACAGAGACTGGACGCAAGTCTTAACAATCCGGCATATGATTGGGGTGTTTGAAGACTGAGCTTAATTTCAGCCATTATCATTGATTAGAGACTGGTCATCATTCGCATTTTTATGTTGTGAAACCGATTGCCTAAGACATCAAAGCATTGGAGATCATACTTGATTCTGTAGCACTTGTTTGGTTCATACTTATCTCGTCTTTAAAACTGACAACAAGTGTTCCAAACCAGGACTCAAGATCATACAACTTAAATGAGACCAGTCTCAAAGCTGTGGCATGAGCATTGTTGAAGAAATACTTTTGAAATTACTAAGTGTAAAACACAACTCTTTAACCCTTTCCTTCATAAATATGCCTTTTTATGTGTGTGTGACCAGTGTAGATCCAGATCAGCCGGCACATTTGTGCCGTCTGATCAGGATCTGCACTGGTCACATTTCGGTCGGAAATAACCTAATAAATCAAATAGCCAACAGTTTTGATCCTAAATAGACGGCATGGATGTGCCGGCAGATCTGGATCTACACTGGTCGCACATGCATAAAATGCAAAAAAGGTTTATCTATGGAGGAAAGGGTTAATATAGCTCATGTTTATAGTATTTTATGTTTGTTTTCAATGAATCAGTGATATAAGGGACAACATGTTGTTGTATTTGGCGGGAAACAACAAGTTACTCACAGACAAGCGTCTGGTTGATAAGGATTGTGAGGCCCTCTACAAGCTTCTACAGAACAATGTGTTTGTGACCAGTCTAGATCTACGCTATAACAACATCACAGATGCAGGGGTCAAGTTTCTTGCGAAATTACTCGAGGTAGGAATAAAGTTAATGAAATTATGGCATCAGCTTTCTTTGAATTGCAGATAATAGAGTTTTCATATGTTGTTGATCATACTTTTTTTTTTTGTTTAATTCATGGGAAAATAAATTGTTTTAATTTATTTAATTTTCTAAAATAATCCTTTACTCCAAAGATACAGCTTTGGTCATCTTTGCAGTCTGATCTGGGTATGCAGTGTTCACTTCATGTTCATAAATAACCTACAGAATCTAAAAGAAAAAGGTTGAATCCTGATAAGACTGAATGGGGCGTGTCATGAGAAAAGGTACTTTCTGACATTTGACACAGTTCTTGAAATGATGTCAAAGTTGAGCAGAAAACTTATTATGCATTACACATCTGTGCCGTCTGATCAGGATCTTAACTGTTCATTTTTGATTTGTTAGGTCATTTCTGACCAAAATTCAATCAGTGCAGATCCTGATCAGACAGAACAGATGTGTCTGCTGATCTGAATCTACACTGGTTGCACATGTGTAAAAATGCTTATTTATGGAGGAAAGATTCTGGAATTGATGATTCAGAATGGTATATAAAATCTGCTTGGTACAATAACCAGATTATTCCATATAAAGAAAGTTGCCTTTTAAAAAAGAAAGATAAATATGCTAATTTATTGAGTTGTTTTTTAATCTTAGTTTGTTTCTCATATTGACTTGCAGGAGAATTCTGTACTTGAAGATGTCAACATTATGTGCAATGATTTCGGCAAGGACGGAGCAGAAGCTCTTGCTAGAGCATTACAAGTAGGACTGATAACTAAATAACTTGCACGCCAGACTGTGCATCCCATTTTCCCATAAAAATAAAAAATGTAGTCAAAAAGTTGGCTTTTAAGACTTTTTTTTCATAAAATGGTCATTTTCACATATTATTTGAAAGGGAAGTTATCATGTAAACAGAAATAAAGACAATGACGGTTGATATGTAACAAACCAAGAATCATACTTAATTGTGTGATTAAAAGAATGAAACTGCAAAATGTGTTTCCAGCGAGACCCCTCGTCAAGACCACCGCGATAATAAGACCACTATTCCAATGTCCCATTTTATAGTTTCACCCCCCCAAAAAAACATCCCGCTATTATAACCACTTTTTCTAATCTCAAAGGTGGTCCTGTTAGCAGGGTTTCACTACATAATTAATTTTTGTTTCTTTATGATGTGATTATAAGTTACATGTACTGTGTTTATTAATCAGTAAAATGCCATTTTATTCTTACACAAACACTGAGTCACCTAATCAGGTCTGTTAGTCATTGTTTGCCCCTGTTGCAGATGTGAAAAATTTGACATATGTAATTGATTGGCTGTTGTATTGCAGTAAACATGGTAAAACTAAAATAATAAGATACTATAATACTTGTATAATATGAAACACTGGCTCACAGTTCCATTTTTTGTTGTTAGAAAACACTCCACATTCCCACCTTATATTGTAAGAGTAACTATGCATTAATGCATGTATCCAAAGTAATGTTATTTCTTGCAGAAAGTCTAAAATTTTCAAACTTTGTCATTTCAGAAAAACTCAGGTCTAAGAAGTCTCAGACTAAATGGTAACAAGATTGGTAACAAAGGAGGAATGTATTTTGCTCAGATGTTACAGATCAATCAAACTCTTCGGGAATTGGACCTTGGTGACACAGATTTAGTGAGTACACTACTGCGCTTTTCCAGAAATATAGTGAAAATTATCTCAGCAAATCAATTTTCCCTTCCTGCTGTAATGCTGTACCTTGTTTTTTTTTCATTTATTTGATTTATTTGATGTGTTTGAAACAGGTCACTTTTATGATCATATTGTTTGTTTGTTGCAAGCTTGAATATATTAGATGTTAATTATTTTGTGTGTGTAAAGAAATCAATATATTTTTGTATAGGTTAGCTATGTAGAAGATTTTCGATTGTGACTATAAACACAATGTCTGCGTAGCCTCAAATACTGATGTACTTGAGAGTTATTAAACTCTTGACTTCATATAGCTTTTATCGTAGTGAAAACCATGTAGATCCAGATCAGCCAGCACATCTGTCCCATCTAATCAGGATCTACACTCTTCACTAGTTGGTCAGAAATAATCTAAGGAATCAAAAAGCAAACAGTGTATTTCCTGATCAGATGGCACGGAGATTCCAGCTGATCTGAGTCTCCACTGTTTGCAATGGGATAACATCCATATCCCATGGAGCAAAGGGTTAATCATGCTCATAGCTGAAGGTTATAAAACTGAGATTAGAAACCAGTCTAAAATCTCAAGCATCTGATTGGCTGAAATGACGACTGGTTGCCATTTCAGCCAATCAGATGCTTGAGATTTGAGGCTGGTTTCCATGCTCAATTTTATAACCTTGGGCACAGGTCTCACACCACAGTTGAGCCTAACTCAGCCTAACTCAACATGATTAGAGTCAATGGTTTTTAGTGAGTCAAAATAAATCAAAGAACATAACTAGATATCATCATTTTGCTATGTTTTAGACAACCGAAAGTGTGATAGCACTTGCTACAGTGCTGGTCAACAACAGAGGTCTGAGATCCCTGAACGTAAACCGACCAATCCTGTTCACAGAGCAAGAAGAGTGTACTGTCCACTTTGCCAAGATGCTTAAGGTATATAACACAAGTCAAACAATCAGTTTTACTCCTACTGAATAACTAAACCTATAAATGCAATAATTTTTTCCATGTACCCTTACATAAACAAGAACTTGGTAATTATGGTGGTGTATTTTTTTTCGGGGGGGGGATGGGGGAGGTAAATTATTTTCATATTTTGTAATACATGCTCAAGTCCTTGCAACCTTTCCTTTCCTTTAATGAGATAATATGTAAAAAATCCAAATAAATAAGATGTTTGCATATTTAATATGTCTGAAAACAATGAGACATAGTATTTCTAGAAGGATGTTATGAAATGATATAACATAAAAAACAAACTTAAAATTTCAGGTCAACAACAGTTTAGAAGAGCTACACTTGCAGAAGTATCAGATTCGAGACTTCGGTGCAACCAGACTGGCAGAAAATCTCATGGAAAACTTCACACTACAGTACTTGGATCTAAGCTGGTAGGCATGCTTACTTCTGCTGCACACAGTATATAAGTTGGTCACAGGGATCATGAATCATGGGTTTTTTTTGGCAAAGAAGGTGCCCAGATTGACCCAACATTGCTTTATTTGCATAGAAATGCGAAGTTCACGTTTCCCTTGATTTCCTGTTGACGTTGCCTTAGAGAGTAATCAAACATCAGCCAATTATCCCCTTAGTTGTCCTATTCAATTATAAATTATTGACAAACATGTTATCAACAAAATTGATTACTAATTAATCGTCACACACCAAGTGTTCTTTAAGGTAGATTTTCATTTTCTGTTGTATAAAGAATGAAATTGGACGATAGAGTCTGCAGTAGAAAGGGTCATAAATAAGGACATAAAACTATTGCAGCAGTACATTGATTTCTATGATTTTTGCTGATAAAGTATGTCTTTAAAAAGTTGGTTAACATGTTTTGCCTAAAAACCCTCATTCTTACATATAGCAGGTAAGTCAGTTGTATTATACTAGACTATTAAAGTTTACTTATTTAAACCATAGATACAACTTCAGTCCAATGAGCGAACAGTGTAGATCCAGATCAGCCTGTGCATTCATGCCATCTGAACAGGATTGACATTGTTTGCTTTTAGATTCATTTGGTTATGATCATGATCAAGTAGTGAACAGTGTACATCCAGACCAAACATGGATTTCTAGTTGATCTGGATCAAAACTGGTTGACTGCAATATACAAACAGTATATATGGTGTAAAGGATTTATGTTCCCTCCAACAGTTGCAGTTGGTTATTTGGCTAAAAAGTTTTGACCAGTTTAAAACACATTTTTTATTTATAGAAGTGAAGTGTTGTAACATTAACAAGTGAATAAGGCCAATGGCTGAAATGTATTAATAAAGAGTGTGTTTTAAACTGGTTATATACTTACTATCCCTGCCAGGATAATTTAAAGGATAAAAAGTTTTAAAAATGTTTTGTTTTTAAAAGCAATAGAATAACCCGTGATGGAGTGAAGGAGTTAGCTAAGGTGTTGAAGAAGAATACGGGTATCAAGAAGTTGGACCTCAGCTTTAATCGACTGGAAGACGACGGAGCCATGCACCTTGCTGAGGCCCTTGCAACATACAACACCAATCTTGAAATGTACAGTAGTTTGCCAGTTTTGTTTGATTACTTGTGTCTTAGTGTCAAATCACTGATCACTTATTATTTATAAGAATGAGACATTTGTTGGTTCTTGCCACAAATAGTTACAGTACTGAAAATCATGAAATGGACAATATTTCTGGTTCTGTATTGTCTCTCCCAATCTGCTTTACACCTGCTACAAGTTGATTCCAATCGAACTCTGCTTTGATTGTGCACTAGGTCTGTTGCCCCGAATGATGTTCATTTAATAATCTAAACACTCGGCTCTGCTTCTTCTGTTTCAATTGTTTCCCACACCTATATGTCAATATTTTGAAGAAAATATAATTATTACAATGCAAAAAGTATTTATCAACCCTGGATACAGAATCTTGGATTTTAGGAATTGAATCTGCTTTTCTTTGCACATGACCAGTTACACAATTTATTGACTGAATGGCATACATGCAGACCATGATTATACTGCGTGGATAAACAAACTGATCTAGGCTGGTCACAATCAATACACAGTTGTGATTATATTAAAGGGTTAAGAGAGTATTTAATTGGTTGAAACTTGTCAAGATTTAACTTTGTGGTTTTGATCAATTTTATTAACACTTAATCCATATTTACACATTTTATTGCATGTGCAAACAGTGTAGATCCTGATATTTTGTCAGAAAAAAAATTAAATCAAAAAGTGAACAGTGTAGATTCTGATCAGATGTGCTGGCTGGCTGATCTGAACCTACACTGTTTGCCTATGCTAAAATGGCTTATTTATATGGAAAGTGTTAAAATAGACACTTAGAATTCATTGTATTGATTTCTGAACTGATGTGTTTGTTTTAGGTTAGATGTGCGGACCAATAATATAGGTGGCAAAGGCCTATGTGCGCTATCGGATGCCATGAAAATGAATGGAACACTCTCACAGATTTACATATGGGGAAACAAACTAGAAGAAAGTGCAGCCATCGTAAGTAATTGCATTGTTATTAACCCTTTGCTCCATATATACACCTTTATGGCATGGGCAAACAGTCTAGATCCGTATCAGTTGGCAAATCCATGCCGTCTGATCAGGATCTGAACTGTTCACTTCTTTATTAATTAGGTTATTTCTGAATGAAAAATGAACAGTGCACATTCTGATCAGTTGGCACAGATGCTAAGGCTGATCTGGATCTACACTAGTAAGTCAGACCGGCGATAAAATGCTAATATATGGAGTAAAGGGTTAAATAATTTACAAGAGAAAGACACAAAATTCTTGAAAATATTAAATTTTTAAAATCTATTTTAATCTTTATTTCACATGTTTGTCACGACGTCAAATATACAAATTTTAGCCTGTTTTCTAAACGTTCTCTTTTTGGTTTGTTATATGTGTTTGGGTACCAACGTGAAAAAATCAGTGAAAATAAAAATGATATTCTACTGTTTGAAAACAGTGAAATACCACAGTGACTTTTATTTCACCGAAAAAATTCTATAATTCACTGCAAAGCATAAAATAAAAACACAGTGTGAAAATCCAGTGAAAATTTGATGGTTGCAAGTATAATGAATTAAAGTAAGTACTAATTACTTGCTTTGATCAAACTTGCACCCATGTAATATAATATTACAGAGTTTTTTCAGGCTGTTTACTTACCTATTTCAGGCTTTTGCTAACCTTATCGAAACTGGGCGAATTACAAAACGCAATACAGATGTACAGCCATATGTGGTAGATGGTAAAACGATTCTTAGTGAACTCAACCACTATACACAAAGACATTACTACTATTCTCCAAGTTATGGTGATGATGTTCCAACATGGCAGCCAAAGGGAAAGAACCCTAGAGGTTCTGATGTTAGAGCTTATAGTTCAACTGGAAGACAAATCATGGCGTGAAATAAAACTGAAAAAAAAATGTTTGTTTACACTTTAACTATGGATCTGTGATGTTTGTCGAGACTGTGATAAAAATAACCATTCCAGGAATACATTTAAGTGGAAAAACATTTTTATTTGAACATTGGTGTTTTAAACTTGTTTCTTGCTGTCAGAGTTGCTTTTTGAAAACAAAGTAACAACAGTTGCATAAGTATACTCAATCAGTGCTGTCAGATCTGGATCTGCACTGGTCACACATTGGTAATAACCTAATGAATCTAAAAGCGAACAGTGCAGATCCTGACCAGACAGCACGGGTGTGCCAGCTGAACTTGATCTACACTTTTCACACCTGCATTATAGTTGTATCCATGCAGTGGTGGTTTAAACAATTACTTTGTTGTTGCAAGATTCATTAAGCTACCATTTTTGATTCTGGAATTCGTACTTCTGTCCGTTATATTTTCATCCATATGTAACTTGTACTATTAAATATGCATGCATTTAAGTTAATTATCTTTTCTAGCATACTACTATTATGAGGTTAAATGGCAAAGAGGCCTATATGAATGTTTTTGACTAAGTATGCAGAATTTTGCACTCCAAGTGGATTTATCAGTCTTTCTGTTCTAGATAGATGGTAAAAATTTTGATGTTGTATTGTATATAACTTATGTTCTGTTGATTATAGCTGTCATTCCATGTTGTAATGTTAAAAACTATTGATTTTACTGAAAATAAGATAATTTACAAATTTTTATTTCTTGTATTTTGTTATCATCTTTTAGCATATTGTTTTTAATGAGGGTTTTATGTACGTCATTTCTTTTCCTTGGACAAAAATATTTGGCTGCTATAGCAACAAAATTAGTCACCACATTTCAACCTCAAATTTGCACAAGAGAAAATGTATGACAGCTATGTTTAGGAAACATAGTGTGAGGATAGAGGGTAACAAGGAAATAATGCACATTATTATAATTTAATGTAGTTGCCATGTCCATTGTGTCTGTCTGCCTTGAAAAATGACCAGAGGGGACTGTTTGCTTACCTTCCTCTGTTTGTTGCTCACTTTACTCCATGACTCCATTGGTGGTGTAATGATCTTCCTTTTCTTAATTTTGCCATAGTGATTGTAATATTAGTTGAATAGTTTGCTTGATGCAGATCTATGAATTTAAAATGACAACATATTGACAGACTTTTTCTACAGCTGTTAAATGAATCTTAGATTGATTAAAGGAACAGAAGTGAGCTATTGTGCATGTCCTATCAGTGATTATTGAAATGAATATTTAAAAGCAAAAACAAAGTAATGTTGTCCAAACACATTTCATTTCTACTAATTACACAGTAGTCAATCCCTCATCAGCCTTGCATTTCTGTTCGATTATTATACCTCAGAAATTGAAGTTTACTTGCACAGAGCTTTTAATGGACCTGTTTACAAAGCATTGACAGCAGACAGTTACTAGTATTACCTCAGTGTTCAATTCTCTCTCTGTCACACTTTGTTTCCACTTTCACTTTGTTAAAACTTTCTAGAGCTCACCGTTTGTTTTCTTGATTTTCTTTCAAATTGGCCCTATTGTTTATGGGCACAATGAGTTCAAAATTGGATTACTCAATAATAATGCTTCTTCATCGGATCAAATTTTGTTATTCAATAATCTAACTTGAGCATCAATTTTACAATCAACTTTAAACTTGTCATATGTTAATGGGCCTGATATCTTATAATCTATTGCAATGTATATGGTCACAGTATCTGATTAATATTCAGCACATCCCTTAAATTGGTTAAAATTCATGAAAATTAATTTATGTAAGCACTGTCTTAAATGACCTTCAAATTTAGTCACAGTTTTACCTATTTAAGTTCAATGATGTGCTATGCTAGACAGGTATGCCCCTTGTAAGGAATAATATTGTTAATTAACAAATAAAACATGGCATTGAGGGCAATATGCAAGTTTTCGGACTGGTTGGTCAGACTGAGGAAGGTATATGGCCCGAAGCGCAACTGAGGGCCATATACCTTCCGAGGTCTGACCAACCAGTCCGTAAACTTGCATATTGCCCTCAATGCCATGTTTTATTTGTTATATTATACCGAATCTAAATTCTTTCATATCTTTTGTTGCTGTCATTTTTACTATAATTTGCTTTTAAATAATAATTTGATTTGTTCAGTGTGTAAAAAATCCCATACAGATTTGTTATTATTTACAAGCCATCAGGATGCCAGATTGATTGATCCAACCAGCTATTCTTTCGTGTATGCCAGTAGAGCTATAATAAAGCTCAAAGGCTTGGTCCAAATCTAAACTATACCACTCAAAGTTTGCTAAGCACCTACAAAATGTAGTTAACCACACATTATTGAATTTCCGGTGAGTATTTTGTTGTTTTTATGGAGATCATCCCTCACTATTTTGTTTTCTCTGGAAATATTTATAAGTAAAAGTAAAAACAACGATTTTTTCACAAAAAACAACAAATTACTCGCCGGAAACTCCTGAATCAGACGCGACTTTGCCGTTATTGCAAGGAAACGATTGGGCACGGAGGTGGTCAGCTACTCAATCTTTACTTTCAATAAGACTGAATATTTATGACTGAATTAATGACAAATGCGAAAGTCATAAGACATTTATTTGATCGGAAGATAGCGACAGTTGTTTTTTTGGCATTGATTTTTTTTAAATTCCCAGATATCCCCCATTCCAATTCAAAATTAACCGCATTAAACACATTACAATTGTTAAAAGTTATATTGTACAATCAGTCATTAATTAGGTAAAAAAGAAATAAAAAAATAAAACTAATAACTGGCATACACCATACGATATGTACAAAAATATTCTTGGTGCTTAGTAAACTTGTATAACTCGGCTAATGATCTGATTCACAAGACGCCACTACAGTGTAACGTACGCGGCCCTGTCGTTGTATGAGTCCCGAAGTCGTCAGTTTTAGCCTTCGTCATTCTTTTTTATCACGTGACTCGTGTTTCAGCAGCGGCAATTTAAAGACAAGGTAAACATTTTTCTAAATAATTATGTAATGATTTTTTTACTGTTTTTTCAGTGTCTCTACCTCTGCTATATAAGTCTTAATGGTGAACTCTATATTTGCTTAGTTCCGGATCGGCAGGGCGACGCATCATGTTATTTTTCACTTTATTCTGGTTCCATAAAGCGCACTGTAACATACATGAACAGACCACGTGTTGCCATGTAAAAATCGTCAAACTTTCACAATGTCAAGGTCAAACTTGGGCTTCCAGAGTCACAGGCCCCACAATAGTGTACGCTCCGTAACTCTTGAACCCCTTGAACAATTTTAAAATGACCTCACTAGAAATGTTCGGCATAAGGACAAGGTACTCTGTAGATATATAATGAAAGGCACTACTTTACACTTCTAACAGTCTTCATGACTGTTGTCCTACTTCAACATTGTTTCCGTGAAACATGTTAGTTCTGGGACATTTGTTAAGTCTTGTTTTGCCGACGAGTTACCGCAGACATTTTCTGGGGAAAAGATCAGTATCCAAATGTATTGATATATGAAACATGGGGGCATTTGACACATCCTATGACACTTTTTGTATGCCGACGAGTTACCGCGGACATTTTCTGGGGGAAGAGATCTGTATCCAAATGTATGATATATGAAACGTGGGGGCATTTGACACATCCTATGACACTTCTTGTTTGCCGTAAGTTACCGCGGACATTTTCTGGGGAAGAGATCACTATCCAAATGTATGATATATGAAACATGGGGGCATTTGACACATCCAGTGACACTTCTTGTTTGCCGACTTGTTACCGCAGACATTTTCTGGGGAAGAGATCAGAATCCAAAATGTATGACATATGAAACACGGGGCATTTGACACATCCTATGAAACTTCTTGTTTGCCGACGAGTTACCGCGGACATTTTCTGGGGAACAGATCTGTATCCAAATGTATGATATTTGAAACGTGGGGGCATTTGACACATCCTCGACACTTCTTGTTTGCCGACGTGTTACCGAGACATTTTCTGGGGAAGATATCAGAATCCAAATGTATTGTATATGAAACATGGGGCATTTGACACATCCTATGACACTTCTTGTTTGCCGACAAGTTACCGCAGACATTTTCTGGGGAAAAGATCAGTATCCAAATGAATGATATATGAAACATGGGGGCATTTGACACATCCTATGACACTTCTTTATGCCGACGAGTTACCGCGGGCATTTTCTGGGGAAGAGATCACTATCCAAATGTATGAAAAAGGGGGCATTTGACACATCCTATGACACTTCTTGTTTGCCGACGAGTTATCGCGGACCTTTTCTGGGGAACCGATCTGTATCCAAATATATGATATATGAAACGTGGGGGCATTTGACACATCCTTTGACACTTCTTGTTTGCCGACGTGTTATCGAGACATTTTCTGGGGAAGATATCAGAATCCAAATGTATTGTTTATGAAACATGGGGCATTTGACACATCCTTTGATGACACTTCTTGTTTGCCGACGAGTTACCGCAGACATTTTCTGGGGAAAAGATCAGTATCCAAATAAATGATATATGAAACATGGTGGCATTTGACACATTCTATGACATTTCTTTATGCCGACGAGTTACCGCGGACATTTTCTGGGGAACAGATCAGTATCCAAATGTATGAAAAATGGGGCATTTGACACATCCTATGACACTTCTTGTTTGCCGACGAGTTACCGCGGACATTTTCTGGGGAAGAGATCACTATCCAAATGTATGAAAAATGGGGCATTTGACATATCCTATGACACTTCTTGTTTGCGGACTAGTTACCGCGGACATTTTCTGGGGAAAAGATCAGTATCCAAATGTATGAAAAATGGGGCATTTGACACATCCTATGACACTTGTTGTTTGCCGACGAGTTACCGCGGACATTTTCTGGGAAAGAGATCACTATCCAAATGTATGAAAAATGGGGCATTTGACACATCCTATGACACTTCTTGTTTGCCGACGAGTTACCGCGCACATTTTCTGGGGAAGAGATCACTATCCAAATGTATGAAAAATGGGGCATTTGACATATCCTATGACACTTCTTGTTTGCGGACGAGTTACCGCGGACATTTTCTGGGGAAAAGATCAGTATCCAAATGTATGAAAAATGGGGCATTTGACACATCCTATGACACTTGTTGTTTGCCGACGAGTTACCGCGGACATTTTCTGGGAAAGAGATCACTATCCAAATGTATGAAAAATGGGGCATTTGACACATCCTATGACACTTCTTGTTTGCCGACGAGTTACCGCGGACATTTTCTTGGGAAGAGATCAGTATCCTAATGTATGATATATGAAACGTGGGGGGCATTTGACACATCCTTTGACACTTCTTGTTTGCCGACGTGTTACCGCGGACATTTTCTGGGGAAGATATCAGAATCCAAATGTATTGTATATGAAACGTGGGGCATTTGACACATCCTATGACACTTGTTGTTTGCCAACGAGTTACCGCAGACATTTTCTGGGGAAAGATCAGTATCCAAATGAATGATATATGAAACATGGGGGCATTTGACACATCCTATGACACTTCTTTATGCCGACGAGTTACCGCGGGCATTTTCTGGGGAAGAGATCACTATCCAAATGTATGAAAAAGGGGGCATTTGACACATCCTATGACACTTCTTGTTTGCCGACGAGTTATCGCGGACCTTTTCTGGGGAACAGATCTGTATCCAAATGTATGATATATGAAACGTGGGGGCATTTTACACATCCTTTGACACTTCTTGTTTGCCGACGTGTTATCGAGACATTTTCTGGGGAAGATATCAGAATCCAAATGTATTGTTTATGAAACATGGGGCATTTGACACATCCTTTGATGACACTTCTTGTTTGCCGACGAGTTACCGCAGACATTTTCTGGGGAAAAGATCAGTATCCAAATGAATGATATATGAAACATGGGGGCATTTGACACATCCTATGACACTTCTTTATGCCGACGAGTTACCGCGGACATTTTCTGGGGAAAAGATCAGTATCCAAATGTATGAAAAATGGGGCATTTGACACATCCTATGACACTTCTTGTTTGCCGACGAGTTACAGCGGACATTTTTGGGGGAAGAGATCAGTATCCAAATGTATGAATAATGGGGCATTTGACACATCCTATGACACTTCTTGTTTGCCGACGAGTTACCGCGGAAATTTTCTGGGGAAGAGATCACTATCCAAATGTATGAAAAATGGGGCATTTGACATATCCTATGACACTTCTTGTTTGCGGACGAGTTACCGCGGACATTTTCTGGGGAAGAGATCAGTATCCAAATGTATGAAAAATCGGGGATTTGACATATCCTATGACACTTGTTGTTTGCCGACGAGTTACCGCGGACATATTCTGGGGAAGAGATCACTATCCAAATGTATGAAAAATGGGGCATTTGACACATCCTATGACACTTCTTGTTTGCCGACGAGTGCCGCGGACATTTTCTCGGGAAGAGATCAGTATCCAAATGTATGATATATGAAACGTGGGTGGCATTTGACACATCCTTTGACACTTCTTGTTTGCCGACGTGTTACCGCGGACATTTTCTGGGGAAGATATCAGAATCCAAATGTATTGTATATGAAACATGGGGCATTTGACACATCCTATGACACTTAGGGTTTGCCGACGAGTTACCGCAGACATTTTCTGGGGAACAGATCTGTACCCAAATGTATGAAAAATGGGGCATTTGACACATCCTATGACACTTCTTGTTTGCCGACGAGTTACCGCGGACATTTTCTATGGAAGAGATCAGTATCCAAATGTATGAAAAATGGGGCATTTGACACATCCTATGACACTTCTTGTTTGCCGACGAGTTACCGCGGACATTTATCAAATGAATGATATATGAAACATGGGGGCATTTGACATTTTCTGGGGAAGATATCAGAATCCAAATGAATGATATATGAAACATGCGGGCATTTGACACATCCTATGACACTTCTTTATGCCGACGAGTTACCGCGGATATTTTCTGGGGAACAGATCTGTACCCAAATGTATGAAAAATGGGGCATTTGACACATCCTATGACACTTCTTGTTTGTCGACGAGTTACCGCGGACATTTTCTGGGGAAGAGATCAGTATCCAAATGTATGAAAAACGGGGCATTTGACACATCCTATGACACTTCTTGTTTGCCGACGAGTTACCGCGGTCATTTTCTGGGGAAGAGATCAGTATCCAAATGTATGATATATGAAACATGGGGGCATTTGACACATCCAGTGACACTTCTTGTTTGCCGACGTGTTACCGCGGAGAGATCAGTATCCAAATGTATGACATACATGTGAAACATGGGGGCATTTGTTTCTTCCTGTGCCATTTGTTGTTTTGCCGACGATTTACCACACACGCCCTATAATTGTCTGATGAAAAAGTCAGTATCCAAATAATTTTATATATATTTCGCCTTCTACGAATGATTATTTTTGCCTTCATTTTTTTTCTTTGCATTTTACGGGGTGTGGTGGCAATGTGTATGTTTTCTCTGACTTTTATTTGATGAAACAAGGATTGTAATAGAAATGAAAGAGTAATAACAGACCATGTTTTTTCTGACATTACAAATAAAAACGACAACGATCACTTTTTTAAAACAAATGGGTGATCAATATGCCCTTCCATACATGTAGTAATTTCTAATTTTAGAATTTAATTGGGTTAACCGTGGTTCCCGGCAAGTAATCAATGCGTTGTTTATTTATACATTATGGAATTTCCTCTTAAAGGTAATGTGACATTTTTTGTGATTTATTGTTATAGAATTTTGAAAAAGAATCGTTATTATAATAAATAATGTAGGAGTAAAGATAGTAAGCGTGGTTTAAATGTAATTACACAATTTCCAATGGCGTAACGAGACGAGATGTTGTGCTTTCAGAAAATAGGCCTACATAATCTCGTGGTTCAATGACTTGTTTAGACAAATGTCAATGAAAAACGTACACATTTCTCCAGTGTAATGTGGCAGGTAATGTTTATTTTTTTACGTAAATAAATTGTTTTTATTTAATCTTATCAGGAAATCGCCAATGAATTATCAATTGTGTTGAATTAATTTGACTTGTTTGGCTACGACATTGATTATTAAAACCTAAGTGCAAGTAGTACTGCTTGTTTGCGCTTAATGGTCTGTTTGTTAGGTTTATTGTGTTAGCTTAAGGACAAAATGTTCATTGTTTGTTATAGTACTTGTTACGCAGCCAATTTGATAATGTGTGTGTGTGATTTATGTGTAAATCAGTTGACGTTTGTTCAGCCTCGTTAATTTTGATTAATCAGAGAGCGTTAAATCGTAGCCCGACAATACGGTAAACATGGTGAAAATAAAGTTCTCTTCTATTCTGTTTTGGGGCCGGTATTACTTATATTCAGAGATATTACTCATACTCAGAGATGCACGTGTATGCGTGCATTAAAAATATACACGTACTTAGTAAAACTATAATAATATGTTCTTAAAACATGAATGATAGAAACTATACTAGTTTCTTAACAAGATCACATGCACAAAATACCAAGTGCCAGCATTAATGCACTTTATTTTGGTATACTATCATCAACATTCTTCGAGATTTCTGTTCGCATTCTGGTACCAGTTAATGTTCAGGCGAATAGTTTTGTTATCTTGGATATTACATGTATGTGAATGCTGGCAAGACAAATAAGCGTCTACATCAACACTTCCTTTACACTTGACTTTTCAACGGTATTGTTTGGAGAGATATATATCATCTATCCAGAGTATCTTAACCCTTTCCTCCTCACACACACCTTTATTGCGTGGGCAACAGTGTAGATCCACATCTGAGCCATCTGATCAGGATCTGCACTGTTCGATTTTTGATTCGTTAGGTTATTTCTGACCAAAATGCGACCAGTGCAGATCCTGGTCAGATGACACGGATGTGCCAGCTGATCTGGATCTACACTAGTCGCAGATGCGTAAAAATGCGTATATATGGAGCAAAGGATTAAATAAGGTCACCAAGCACAATTGTGAATGCATATTAATTAACATTGACAGCTACGATAAATACGATGTTGAGGTAGGGTAATGACACTCCAAGGCAACTATGGATGATATTACTAAAGTAAATTGTGTGTGTTTGAGTTTATTTTATATCCTCGCTCGTGCGGCGAGATAATGGCTGGAGGTTATAAAACTGAGATTGGAAACCAGTCTCAAATCTCAAGCATCTGATTGGCTGAAATGGCGAGCAGTCACCATTTCAGCCAATCAGATGCTTGAGATTTGAGACTGGTTTCTATGCTCAGTTATATAACCTTGGGCAAATATCACGTGTCTATGAAGAGCTCGGTCAGTCATGAGAGCCACTTAATTTAATGTGGTAATTTATATTGCGGATAGTCACGCTTTTGTTTTCAAGCTACGGTAGGAAGAAAACCTCCCGCGCTTCATACTTTAACTCTAGCTGAATTTAAACAAGGATTTATATTATATTTTCAGTGCGCACGCACGCACGCACACACGTTTATGCTAGATTGAAAGTATCCTTTATACAAAGAAACTATGCATTGATTCGTTACGTTTCATTTCTTTAAACTTTTACCTCTACTATATATATAGGATACATCAATTAAGGTGTATTTTTGGCGTTCACAAGTGAAATAAAACCAGTATTTGAATGGAAAAAAACAACAACAACAGAAATCCTCTCTGGAGTCTCTGTTTAATAAATTCACATTTAAATTCTCTTCATTTTAGGGACAGCGAAGACCTAGCCTTGAGTTCCTGGGGACCAATAAAGAAGTGTATGGCGTAGTACCGTAGTTATGACAACCTCAAATGCTGGACATCACGATCAGTGTGATGGGGCTATGTTTTCAAGACTTATAAGTGATATGAGTAGAATAGAAAAGGAAAGACGATCAAGTGGAGATACAAGTTCTGGAGATGTTAGATCAGTAGTTCCCGGACAGGAGAGAGAACTAGATGAGGTCGATGGCGCACTGTTTTCAAGGATATCAAATGAGAAGAAGTTTTTGCGCGACAAAAATGAGCTAGATGACTGTGATGGTGCACAGTTTTCAAGAATAAACAGCGTAAAGAGTGATGGTGGTAAAACAAAAGGTTTTGGAAAAGGGCCGATAACTCAGTCAGATACAGACGCATGTACAGCAACGCCGGAAGATATGGATACAACCTCTGAACCGGAGCAAAAAGTGTCGGAAGTCTCTAAACCCACAAGCAGTAAAAAGAAGAACAAAAAGAAAACTATGAAACATTGTAACGGTTGCTATGATGTAGAAGATGCGCCCCAGGGTTCTCGTAGCTTGCCCAGTTTTCAACAAGCAAAGGGAGAGCAATGTGTGCGGACTCACTCATCAACATTTTATTGTAGTGAAGCTGATTTAAACGATAAGTCAGAAGCCGAAGAGTCGGATTCTTCAGTTTTTAATGAGAATAAACCGGTTTCAGAGAAGAATAAACCGGAGTTTACCTTAGGAGAGCAGAACGATCAAAGTGCAGTTGGCGAGGGATGTCAAGATGCCCAAATACAGTCTTTCAGTTCACCTGAAAGCCAAACAATAAGTGAACAGATCCCACTAGTCACAGCTGCAGCAAACCATATTGTAAAAACTAAACCTCCCAATAACCAGGGATCTTTTAGATGGCAAGTAGTGAAAGGTTTGACGTTTCCTTTGGTGGGATTGTTAATTTACATCTGGGACATAGGATCCGACATCAAACTGGCTGCGGAATATCGCAGCGCAGGTATTTATTTTTTGTGTCTTTTACTTTGTTTTTATTATTCATGGCTAGTGTTTTTAATACTGTTTTATACAATTTGTTATGTCCAATTTAGAAACTGCTGGGTTTATTTTTTTGGACATGAGCAATTTTCAAGTTGTGAGGATTATTTTATTAAAGTTACTTTGATACACGTAGTTATGAAGAAGCTTACACTTAACTTTAACTATATGTACTTATAATGGAGTCATGTGGATTTGACTTGACTTCTTTTTGATTTTCGTATGTAAACAATATGAGATTTTTGTAAAAGTATGTTCGACATTGATTCCTCGTCGTTTCCTGGTCACGTAAATGGGTGACAAACGTTGATTTCTCTTTATACATGTATTTGAAAGTTCTTTAAAAGGCACAACCTTATTGTTGTCAGAATAATTATACGCATGTGGGCATTTAAAATAATGTTTTTTATTGTTCAGTTTTTGTGAATTAATGTAAATATAATTTTAGGGAATGTTTAGGTCTATCTATTTTTCTTTACTGTTCTATCTTTTCTTATCGTATGTAAAATGTAGATTCATTTAATTTAATAACGACTATTTGTGCAAAGTTTTATTGAACTACATTTTGCGGTAACACAGATTTTGATATTTTTTTTACCGATGACAGTCTTATGACGACTGACGATGGCCCTTAAACAACCCTAACGTGTTCAATACCCAAATGATCACCATCAAATATCGATTCAAACCTTAATCTTCAATAAATATTAAGTGCCACAAAAGGGTGCAGGGGTCGAGCAACTGAAGACTCTGGGTAATTGAGTATTACCAAAAGCTAAATACGAATATGGACACCAACAAAGCTTTTAAATGCCGCAATATGTAGACACATTGATTTTACTATTTCAAACAAACCGACTGATATGTCTTAATAATAAATGACACTGATTCATCATCTACGTGACATCTTCGGATACCCAGTTGTGAGCATAACCTTTGGAAAAATCGACTTCTATTTCTTTGATGCCATGCCTATTATAATCTGTAGCTTGTTTCACAGTATATATTGTCCAATGAAATTTAAATTGAATGGAAGCAGCGTAGCGTGACTACAATTATGATTGGCTGATAACCCGTAAACTTTGCACAGTGATTAGGTCAAAACGAGGAAAACAACGCGTGATTAATGAAATGTAAACGTGATCAGCGCCGTTGGTTCCGACGACGGTACGGGAAGACTTTCTAAAACGAATGTCAGTTCGGAAGCTTCCTATAATAGACCAATTAACCATAATATACAGAAATGCCATCTACGTGCCGTCAACATTATTTTTAACGATCTACAAAATCATGAGATAGGTTAGTCGATCAATGCTGTTTGAACGTTATGATATGCTTTGTTTTTATCTTTCAGGAAAGCTCGACCTGTTTGGGATAACTATAGCTTGCATCATAATTCCTCATATTTTAATGGCAGTAGTCGATGTTTCCTGGGTATGGATGGACAAAGGGTGTAAGGAACCACGGAGAATTATTCTCGGAGTTCTTACATTAGGAAGAATTGTGAGGTAATACAAGCATATTATTTCTGATGCTTTCTGTGCCATCTGTTAATGAGAGACATATACTTCCTTTGGCTTTATAAAGGATTATTGGATGATCTCAGTTTTAATGATTATCTGTCAATAAGTCTACGTTATGTGAAACAAAAAAATTATTTTTTTTGTAAAATGTACTCGTTGGTTAAATATAAAGAGTTCATGTGTATTCATGTGCATGGTATACACATATATATCCTTAAAATCACAGATTATTAGAACAAACTTTTAAAATGTCATTTTCATTTAAACTACGCTATTTGGAGAAGAATTATCTCTCTCTGGTTGTAATTACATGAGCTAAATTGTCATAATTCCAAATCGATTGACTATTATTTGAAAAACTTTAATAATTCAAGTTCGGCGATTATTTGTTGAGCCAAATTTTCATAATTCCAGATTGAGTAGTTATTACTTGAGCCCAATTTTCATAATTCCAGACTGAATTATTATCAGTTGAGCCATTTTTTTTAATTCATGATCGATTAATTATTATACGAACCGGATTATCAAAATTTCAGATCGATTGAGTATATGAGGAATACTTATTATGCGAAGAGGCTGCCGAAAGATCCTGACCCCGCCGATACTACTCAGAACGAGGCAGACGCAACAAACATCAATACATCGAGCACAAGTAAATCTGTTCCATCACACGAAATGAGGAAATGGTTCAAAGACCGGGCTAGGAGTGAAAAGAGAGACTGTTTCATGCTGGATTTTATTAACGCGTTCCTTGAGTCAGCCCCTCAACTGTTCGTACAGCTATATATTTACTACAGTTATGACTTGGAGCTTTCCCTAACTCGAGGTATATCAAGTGTTCATATTCTATTGTGTACTGTTATCTATTTTTGTCAAACCAATTTTTACAATATGAGATATTTGTAAAAATGTACTTGACATTGAATTTTCTGGTCGCGTAAATTAATGACAAATTACTAAAAATAAAAGTAATAAAAATGTTGATTTCTGTCTTCATAATAAGTATGAAAATTAAATTGTTGTTAGAAAATTCTTTGAAATGACCTCGCATATTGTTGTTAGTATTATATAACTGAAAAATTGCTTTGTGCAAAGTTTTATTGAACTGCATTTTGCTGTTAGAGAGATTTTTAGAATACGATGATAGTGTAATGACGACAGTAGAGGACCCTTAATTTATTGTTACATTTAATTTCAGTTTTGAACCTCCTGTCTTCCTGGGCCAGCATAGCGTGGACATACGCCGCTTATTACCGCTGTAACAGGGAAGCATTAAGGGGAAAAGAGGACGTAACTCTTGTCGGCTTCGCTTTCTTCTTCGCCGCCTTCCTTGCCGCGTTAGCTGTCCGAGTTATTTGCATTGTGCTGTTTTTTGTTTATCCAGGACTGAAGTATGGAGCAATACCAGTTGGTGTTCATTTCATTGCTATGTTTATATGGATCGCCTTTAAAGAAAGACCGACACTGGATGGAACTACAACACACGCATTTGGGCGATGTCTTTATTATGTGTTCTTTGCCTATGTTTGTATCTTAGGATTCATGAACTTGCAAGACACAAAAGCACGTGTTAGAATAACTTTGTTTTACCTCCTAATGTATTTAGAAAATGTTGCATTAGCTGCTGCACCTTTGTATAGAATGTATTACAGTGATAACTTCAAATTGTCCATTCATTTAGCTATTTTACTAGTGGGACTTATACTGCACGTTGTTTTGTTGACAAACTATTACCTTCTGCTTCATCCTACAACGGGGCATTGCTATAACTGTGGAAGTCAGAAAGTAAACACCACTAATTACTCTGAAATTAGCAATGGAAAAGTTGCTACAAGAGAAAACCAAATATGAGATTTCCTGGACTTTGTTCCTTTTAGTAACACAGGGTTGTTTATGAAAATTGTTTAATTTTAAAGATTTGTTCCTGATGTTTTATACTGAACATAAGACTGTCCTCAAACAGCCATTCGAATTGTACATCTTAAATTAAAGTTTTTGTGTGTGTTTTGTTGACTTTCAATATAGATGTGCTGTCTGTTTTAAATGCATGGTGTTTAATTCATTTCCTTTATTCACTGTTGAACTGTGACTACTAGCAGACTTATATACTCTTAACCAATGTTCTTACTACACCGATCATATTTTTTAAAATTCTCATCAAGGATTCGGGATATACAATGCAATCTTGACATATAATAAGATACATCATTTTCACTTATTTGTATGAAAATATCATTAAATTCTCTTCACGACTATAGAAACCACTGACATTTAATCAAGGTAGGGGTAAAACCAAAAGTCACAAAATTGTCAGTAGTAGGTATATTCTCCGTAAACGAAAATTCATGTTTCATTTTTTAAATATGGATTTTAAGTAATTTTGAACAATTCTATGCAATTCTGCAATAATGCGATTGTTAAGCTGTGAATTTTCAGCAGTTTTTGTCGGTTTCAGTATATCCTCGATACAAAAACTAGGGTCAATTTTGTGACTTTTGGTTTTGCCCTCACCTCGATTGAATGTCCTTTGTTTAAGAACGCACTGGGGGATTTCAATGAAAAATTCAGAAAAAGAAGTAAAAATGGTGCATCTTATTATGTTTTAAATATGCAAAATTTACTCCAATTCTTTGCGGAGAAATTACAAACTTTTGATCAATTCATTTGGCTTTTAAAATCATGGGAGAGAGGACTGTGTGCAGGGACTGGCTTATTTCCTACTCACCTATCCTCTCTTCACAAATAACTAAAATGTTTATATTAATAAAAAAAGTGAAATGTGCAAATCAGGAATCGCCACACTCACAAAACACATCCTCCCCACGCAGCGAAAAAGAAGAGAGGAAGAGAGAGAGAGAGCATGTTTGTTATAAGTATGTTAATTCAAATAAGACGCCACAAACAATTAACGAAAAAGAAAACCTTTGGAGATACCGCCTTGGAACGGTCAGTTGCAAAACAAATTGCCACTGGGTGTTAAAACCAGACTTGGGCAGTAAAAGAAAACAGTGGGTGGAGGAGCAGGTGGGCTCCACCACCACTCCCACACGAAACGTGGTAATAACAATGTTTTTGATCAGTAGATGACCCCTTTGCAATTTAAGGGTCGAAAGGCCGAATTGTAAAGGTAAAGGTGATCAACTGAAAACTATTTTCTAGTCCATTGAAAATTGTCACTGAAATTCCGTTGGACCTACCGTCAAAAGATTGTTCATGGAAAATTTATTTCATATATTGATTGTGAAATTAAACAGACAAAGACGCACTACGCTTAATCACTTTATTGTCTGATCAATTTCAGATTTACCGACATCAAGCACAGGTATAGATATTTTTCAGTACAGTTGGCCAAGATTGAGATTTTGTAACAGCGTGAATTGAAACTAGATGGGTATTCAGTTTAATACTTAGGACACCGTCGTGCTCTTTGTCAGAATAAAAAATCAAGTTAAAAGGTGACATAACTCATTCAAATGTGATCTTGACCTAATGATTTTGGCATCATTATGACTGTTTTCATAAACATTGCAATATAATTTGAAAGTTTGGTGAGGAAATGTTAAGAAATGACAAAATTACATCTTAACATTAAGTTTTCATGACAAAATCCAAAAAAACGGGCTTAATGTGATATTGTCTAAGAAAATTGGCATCATCACGACTATTAAGCAATACAAATTAAAAGTTTGATGTAGAAATGGCAAGTTAAAGCCATTGTTAAATTTTCGTAACGAAACGCGAGTACAAAAAGGGACATACTTCTGTATAAATGTGCTATATCCTATAGTTTTATGAAAAAAAAAGTTAAAAGTGTCAATATTGCAGCCAAAATTTACTTTCGTGACAAAGTCCAAGTACAAAAACAGGCATAACAGCTGTCATTTATGACCTGTTGTCATGAGTAGGTTGATAAAGTTTTTTTTAATAACTATCCTACGTTCAGTTTTCGTTACGGACCGACGGACGGATAAAGCGGTAAACTATGTATTTTCTAATACTTATTAACATAAAATGCCATAATTTCTATCTTACATGTATTGAGGACGTGAGCAGGAACTCTATAGTCTAAAAAATATATATTTGCAAGGATATTTCAATAAATTGGGGAAGAAATCTGCACTAACACGAAATATGTTGTTAATATTTTTATTCCGACGTTTCGATTTATAATCTTCATCAGGGAATAACAACATCAATTGCGTGAAGTCGTCAAAACGGCGCGTAAACGCCACTTTGACGCTGCCACAAAATAGCGGAAAAAAACGTATATTAAATTATGCAAATTTATACACAAAGCAAACCCAAAATATGATAAAATAAAACATTGGATCTAAACGATACTAGCAGTTTCTACATAGAAGAAGAGAAAATGGAAAAAAGAAACTAAACATATTTTACTATCATAATAGTGATTTTGCTTACACAAAATTACATAAAACATTATTTCAGATCGTAGACGATTTTCGTGTTCATTCCTATCGGATGTAAAGTACCAAGTTTATGGATCCAGTATGTTTCTTTGCATAGTCTGTCCATCTCTCCGTGTACCACATCAATAGGAATGAACGAAAAATCGTCCAACGAATGCTGATTCGTGTTAAAATGTGTAGCAACATTGGTCGAATAATACGGATTTATGCTAAAATTATTAATATCAAAACGATGACTGTTCATGCGTTTCGATACTTGCTGATTGGTTTGACCAACATATTGCATATTACATTTTTTACAGTTAATAAGATAAATTACATCGTTAGATGTATAGTCTGTAGAGGACCTCAGTTTAAAAGTCTGAGAAGTATTAAAACTGTAAAATGGTCATTTTCAATAATGTGTTTACAATGTGAGCAACGGCGTCTGTTACATTTTGTTGAAAAATGATTTTTATCATGGTGTTCTGATTTAAATTGTGCATGAATTAAAAAATCTTTTAAATTTCTCTGTCGTTTGTATGCAACAACTGGTTTACAAGAGTGGATGTATTTCATACTATCTTTTTTAGAATGTTTTAACAAATGCCAATATTTATTGATAACTGAACCAATGTTCGGCAGTGAAGGATTATATTCAACAACAAAATGTATAAGTACATCGTCACAGGATATCTTCGCACTTTGAAGCGCACTTTTTTTTTCTTTTTTTTCTTGTTTTTTTCAAGGATATTTCAAACACTTTAGTTATATTCGAGTTTATTCGCAAAAAATACGAACAATAAGAACAGGTTTACAGTACAATACATGCACACACATACATGCTCATTAGATATCCAGTAAAAGTTAATTGCCTGAATCAATATGCATGTATTCATTTCTTGATGGTATTTTTCACAAACTTATTAAAGAGATCGTCGCAGTTGCCCAAACCATTACAGATGCACGTTGATCAATATACTGTACACGAAATAGTGTTCATTGAAGTCTTCTTAACCATTATCAGGCGCACGAAGAAGAAGTGCCCATTGTTGTTTTCTAAACTATTACTCGAGTAACGTTGACTGAAGCGGAAATATAAGTAGAAGTGTCCATTGAAGTTAAAGAGGAAGGTAAAGATATAAATGTCCATTGTAGACGGTTAAACCATTTTTTCGAGGCCTATTGCTAATTGAAGTCGGCTAAACAATCGGCAGACACACGTTGGTGGAGGCTAAATTTTAAAAAGTACTATTGGAGTCTGTTTAACCATGACGAGGCACACGCTGGGGTGGATCGTAAGCGGTATCTACGAGTGATGACACCTCCCGAATACAAGTTTCCAGGCTTGTTTTCTCACGGCTGAGCTCAATAGCATGTAAACAAATGGTTTGTAGGCATAACTGATGATAATTGTCAACGTCGTAAAACGGGAAAATGGGAGTGCAGCCGGCGAGGTGTAAACACATAATATTGCCGAAATCGAACGGATTATCCAGAAAACCGTGAATAACAAGATGACTACGGACATCATGAGTGATACATTGTTCACCTTTCGGGTTCTCTGTTGTAAATTTCGCAATATAATATCATTGTCCTGACTAAATACGCTCTCTCGTATCGAACATGTTGTTGGCGTGTGAGAAACACTGGCAGATTCTGAAACCTTACCTCCGTCCATCTTCTGCAGCGCTGATACTCGCTGCTCGTCAAAGGAAAATATGCTGTGAGGCATTACCAAGTTCATTTCACTGAAAAATCGAACCAACCCAGGACTTCGTTTCTCGTTTGGTGATTTGTCCAGCGATCTACTGGAAAGTGGTGTTTCGGACTTTGGCTCCGCCTCTTGTGAGCAATCGACAGATAATTTATGTTTTATTTTTTGTACCTCTGTTGAGCAGTCTATGGGAGACAAATGTTTCAATTCTTGGACCAGTGCTCGACCATCCTTAAGTTTATCAGGAATCAGCTCGTCTCCATTTAGTTGTTCTGGTTTTGAACCATTCTGACATACAGTACTTGAAACCACTGTATCACGGGGTGGCTTTTTGAACATAGTCGATGATGGATCGTTGCTCCTTGTGTCTGTTCTCGACTCTTTTTGAGAATTTTTGGAAACTAGCTGTTGTTGGGTGTGAAGGCCGCTGTCAGAATTACATTTCGGGACTGCAATTTCTTCAATAACACTCAAACGCCTTTGATGTTCAGGTTGATCTGTGTTTTCACAAAGTTCTTCCTCAAATGGCAAATGAAAATCTGTTTCCATTTCATCTATTACCTTTATAGTCGTCGGTTCTGTTCTCCTGACTTCTGGTGTTATCTTTTTTCGACGCTTCAAACCTCTTAATTTGTTCAGCAAGTTTTTCCTTCTTTCCATTTTCTGATGAAGTCTTTGGCGAAGCCTTACTGTGATTTTATAGTAGCAAACTGACGTTATCAGAATCATCGCCACAATAGCAGTGCCTACTATAATTTCATATATATACGTTGTCAGTGATGTCAAAGGGCTGATGTCACATGACGACTTCTTTTCATCGTACAATGAAAGCAAATACAGTAACACTGCTAATATGAGACACGCTGTCCCACAGGCGATACACAAGCGTTTCGCCTTAAAGCGGGTATACCAGAGCTCTGTTGGTCTGCAGGTCTTCATATATCTGTCCACCGCTATCGCAGAAAGAAGAAATACTGTTCCAAAACTTCCCGTAAACAGGATTGACGTCTTCAGTCCGTCTGCTACGGAATGTGTTAAGGCTGGCCATGCCGTCTCAGTAACAAGTAAGGGGCCGACAACAGCACAACAACCCAAGTCCAGTACAGCCTGGGTAAGAACAAAGAAATCAGTGCTAGATTTATTCTTCAGTCTGGACTGTATCGCAGCTAATATTCCATTACCTAAAATCCCAACCAAAGCTATTAGGACGATTAGTCCTAAAATAATGTACTGCAATATTGTCGAAGAATCGGTATGTAATTTGAAAGAAGTTTCAGTCACGTTCTTCATGGTGTATATTTTTCAATGAATTTGGCACATAACGACCATGAAACAATATATAGCTGGTTCAGATATACCACATTTATAGTATTGTCAGAAGATACAGCTGTGATTAACACTTGAACAACATAATAAACTCATTAACTTATTCGCAGCTAAAAAGTTATTACATTTAGAAGTGTCCAGCTACTGCTGTGTACAGAAAATTACATGTTATATTTGTATATACGTTAATCAACTCGCAAAGTTTTTTTTTTACATGGCCGACGGATCATAGCCGGGGAGGGTGGGGGTAAAGAAAAAGAATTGGATCTTTTCGCGCGCTCGATGGATTGGTAGGTGGGTGTGTGCTTGTGGATGGGTTTGTGTTAAGAAAAGCTGGTTTGTTACTTGATTATTCTTGGAGGGAATTTGAAATATGTTTTTACAAGTGATGAACATGCGCATTTGTTGGTTTTGTTTTATTTCATTATCGAAAAAATGAAAATGTAACTTATGTGATACATGTACATATAAAAAGTGTATGACAGTTCTTTCTTATTTATCAAGGCTGTTATATTCTATGCATTTTAAATTGTAGCACAGACTTGATCTAAAAAAGTAAACAAGTTTTTAATCACGGGACAAATCTCTAAGGTAACAAAACTCAGAACGAAAACAAGGGTTGAATGTTATAAAACTGAGATTGGAAACCAGTCTCAAATCTCAAGCATATGAGTGGCTGAAAGACAGGTTTCCATGCTCAGTTACTAATAACCTTGGGCAAAGTCCTAGAACTCAAGCTTCCCATCGGTGAGTACTGAATCAATGCAAATTTCAACCAATCCGATTAATGTTTAAGAATGGTCATTATTATTGAGACCTGGCCCCGTGATTATAATATTTTTTCATGCTCGACTTAATTATGTCATCAACCATAATATGACTAGAACATAAAGAACAATCATAAAAAACCTATTTGTTCTACAATTATTAAAGATAGGAACTACAATGTACGTTGTATTTTCATTTTAAAATGTTTCATTTTAGATAATAACAGAAAATCAAGCAATCTAATTTTCATTCACAAATTTAGTTGAGGATGAAAAAAGTGTTCTAATCACGGAGCCAGATTGCTAACCTACATGGTCATCCTGAGAATCCAACAATGTGTCAATAAATACAAAACTCAGAACGAAAACAAGGATTGAAGGTTATAAAACTTAGCATGGAAACCAGTCTCAAATCTCAAGCATCTGATTGGCTGAAATGGCGACCAGTTGCCATTTCAGCCAATCAGATGCTTGAGATTTGAGACTGGTTTCCATGCTCAGTTTTATAACCTTGGGCACTGGTCCCGTGATTATAATACTTTTTTCATGCTCAACTCAATTATGTCCTCAAACATAATAGACTTGTGTGATCTAAATCGGAGTATGAATGTGGACAGTGGACAACGAAGTACTATTGGGGGTTTTCTCAAAGTTTAAATGTGTTTATTACTGTTTATCTACCTTGCAATTACTTAAAATTGATTTTTGAAATGGCATAAAAATTGATGAATGTTATAATAATTAGATTAATAAAAATGAACGAAATTTTCCGTAACAGTATTTGATCAAGAGACCGAATTATAGATGGGTTTCACCCAAAACATAACAGTACGTTAATTTCGGAAATTTAACGAAACTATGGAAGACCATTTTACGTCAAATTGCGGTTTTACCGTTATTAAATAGGATGGCTAATCATGATTAAAGTTCTTAACTAACTTCGCATACTACCGAATAAATATGTGTATGCTACATTTAAACTTAGGCTTTTCAACTGTCATTTTCTGAATTTTACGAAAATTTAGGTTCTGGGTCTAACAAGCATATGAATTTTTACGCAACGGGATTTCGACATTTAACCAATGCCGGCTTTGGGGAGCCTTATTTATTCACGTTGTAAAACGTTGTGGTTGTCTAGAGAACAGTGTCATTACCCAAAAGGACATTACATGGACGAGCTTGCTTTAAATTTATCTTTACGCGTTCACCTTTTCCGTGTGATATTAAATTTCAATTTTTATTTATATTTTTTTTTAGTAAAAACAGGTTAATTGAATGAATATTTCTTTATTACTGTTTTTTTTTGCCTGTTCCAAATTGTAGAAAGATATTGTTTTCATTATTGTTTGATTCATTAGTTTGTTCGATGATATTTATTGATAGTTATTTATACATTTGGCTTCTTCTTAAAAATCATTAAGTGTACGTTTTATAAAATCAACACCTGTACATTTTCTTCTGCATACACGTTTTGCAACAAATCTCACAATCTGTAATAGGCGATGCCTTGGATGTCTCCTTACAGTACTGATACATTAATATGTTTTCATTTCCGCAACTGAGTGCTAAAATTGAATAAGGATAAATTTTATCAAACGGAAAATCACAGTTGCCGGGGAAAGGCAACTGGTTTCCGATTTGCTGCATTAGCATAAATTACTGGGCATCATTCTGGCGACTAAGAAATCCACTTTCAGCATGTCAAATCTGTCCACTGTTGTCTATGGCAATCTCTGTGAATGCAATAGTTGCTTCTATTCGCAGAAAAAAAACAGCCCTTGGTCGTCTTTGGGCCTGTAAATTTCGTGACTTGATCCATCTATCTACCTCGACAAACTTTTCAGCTTTAGAATCTAGACTATATCAAACCTACTGAAATTTTATTTTATCCAAATTACCACTCGTCAACAGTGAGTCATACTTTTGTGTTGCCTCAGTTTAAATAATTTCCATAAATATGCTGTGAACACTTTGAGAAAACCCCTGACTTTACTCCGCTTTCCGATGTCCATCTTCACATCCGATCTCCGACCACACATGTCTAATATCAGGGGCGTAGACAAGTTTTAGATATTGGGGCGGAGATTTTTTTTAAAGATTTAAATAGTGAAAGTTTAAATGATAAAGCTAGAGGTGCACGAATTGTTATTCGGTTGTATATGACTCAACAATCGTATGACAATCAAATTAAAAATAAATTGTTTTGTTCTTGCATTTCTAATCTCAATGAATAATTAAAAAGTAACAAAATAATTATTTCATGGTATGAACATAATTATCTTAGCTGACATGATCTGTAGTGAAACGTAGCCAACATACACAAGACTTGCTGAAAATAAAAAAAAAACGGGTCATCTGCGTCAGTGTCTGATTTCAGAATCTTTCGATTATTCATTATTTAAAGCACAGCTTGCAGAATGATCCTCGATTTTAGAAATGCAACATTCTTTGGTTGATCAGGAGACCCTGGGTTGATTAGGACCGCCCATATCTGATCACATGTAATTATTGATTAAGAAAAATGTTTCTAATATTTATGATACATGAAGTACTTGTTAAGACTGATCACACAATAAAGATAACGTTGTGTATTTCCATTTATTATCGTTCCTACTGGAAGCCCATATGAGCGACTCCTAGTGTTAGTTATTTTAGGTTTTGAAGGATAGTGCAAGATACTGGTTCTTTTATGTGCCTGGTGTAAAGCACCACTACACCGGACCTCGGTTTGAAGTCCCGTCCGAACGACTATTAGTTATTTTAGTTGGAGTAGCAGGGGATCAAACCAGCGATCCCTGGACTCAAACCAGACGCGCTACCACTGCGCTAATGATCCGCTCTTAAAGATAACATGTAACCAATCATCCTTTTAATTGACATTAGATAAATAGAATAAACAAAATCGAATTCGTATTTCCTAGACACCGTCCTTGTGCTATCAAAACACAATAACAACCAGTGCAATTAACACCCTGCGGTCATTTGCAGTCGTTAATCCCCTGTCACGCGCAGCTAATTCATGCCTGTCATCAGCGAGGCCTAAACTAGAGGCGACACAAAATGTTTTGAAGCGACGAGACTAAAATTTAACGGAGACTAGTCGAAATATTGGGGCGGCGCCCGCCGCCCCTGCCGCCCCATTGACTACGCCTATGAATATGACTAAAACATAAAGAACAATCATCAAAAAAATTATATGTTCAACAATTTTTAAAGATACGAACTACAACGTACGTTTTACTTTCATTTTAAAATGTTTTATTTTAGATAATAACAGAAAATCAAGCAATCTAATTTTCATGCACAAATTGAGTTGAGCATGAAAAAAGTTTTCTAATCACGGAGCCAGATTGCTAACCTACAGTCATCCTGAGAATCGAACAATGTGTCAATGAATACATAACAAGACAAAGCATGCCACGTTCACCATAGAGATTCTATTCGGACGTCTCCCAGTTATTAATTAGAAGAAAACAATCCCTAGAAACCTGTCTGTGAAAATCCATGCTGATTTTGAGTTAACAACACTTAATTACATAGCAAGATTAAAAATTAAATTCCTTAATATAGTTGTATGTAATTAAAAAATAATATGATGGTGTGGCATGAATGTCACACATCCAACAGCCTACCACAATTCAACTTCACACCTGCCGAGGTTTAATGTATATTTAATTAGCAAGCGCCGTTGCAATCCTTTTAACAACCGACTGAACTTTGAAGTTCCAACAAGCCAATAATATCGATTAAATACGATGGAATGACTTACAAAATGGTTTTCATGATTTCGTAACATTTGTTGGTGTATGCGTTAAATTCTTTTTATATGTATATTATATGGGTGCATACCTCTTCTGATCCCTTTATGACCCCTGAGTTATCTGTTCAAGGAGTCAAATTTTCATGTGAAGTTTAAAGTCTCTGGCATATAGGGTTTTATGAATTATTGATTGGAAATGAATTTTTTCTTTCAGGCCATTATGAAAATGAACTAGTGACCCCAAAATATTAGTTAAACTTATCTTCTTAATAACTTAGATCATTTTACTATGAAGATTGAAAACTCTTGGTTGAATGGAACTTAGGTGAAGGTGTGGCATAGAGGTCGATTATGTTTCTTCTCCAAGACATGTTACTATTTTTTAAACAGGCTTATAAATAGAATATTAGGTCAACAATTTGTACTTTTTTCAAAACAGAAACACTTCTTTCCTATTATCTCTTGTTGAAACAAACAAATAAGATAAACTTGTGCAGATTTTAACTATTTTAATTTTGGCTTTGGCAGTTATCTATTGTTTATATGACAAAAGAAGACAGTTATCATGGTTATTGGTATTACAGTGAATACAAATATCATTACCCTTTCCTCCATATATACGCAATTTTACGCATGTGCGACCAGTGTAGATCCAGATCAGCCGGCACGTCCGTGCTGTCTGATCAGGATCTGAACTGGTCGCATTTCGGTCAGAAATAACCTAATGAATCAAAAAGCGAACAGTTTAGATCCTGATCAGATGGCATGGATGTGCCGGCTGATCTGGATCTAAACTGTTCGCCCATACTATAAAGGTTTGTCTATGGAGGAAAGGGTTAAACATAAAGCTACATGTCCATACTGGCAGTTTTAGACACCGTTTAGTTTTCTCATCCTGATCAGTCTAGGGTTGATTCCAAGCTTCATTGATCTCATGGCCATCGCTCTGTTAAAATGTCTCTGAGGTTTCCCATCACTGCTTTCCTCATAATTAGCTTCCATTGAAGTGATTACCCCAAACACTACCCCCATTATTAGGAACAGAATAATAAACAATGTATACTGGGTCATCGAGGGGTTCGGAGCCCCTTCCATATCTCTAAGATGTGCCTCAGCCCGCTGAAAGCCAGGGTTCAGTCGTAACGCTTGCTGAAAATGAAGACTTGCTTCCTGGTAATGCCCGTAAGCTTTTAAAATTTCTCCCAGCGTAAAATGTTGATGCCAAGAATTGTCCTCGTTAGATTGCATCGCGAGAGATCTGCGTGTAAGAAATATAGCATCATCAAGATACTGCAGGTTAAATAATATCCGAGCAAGGTACAATAGAATGTCTGGACTGTTAGGAGATATAGCCAACGCTTTCCGAAAACACTCTATAGACAGCTGAGTATTACCCTTAATTCTCCAGTAATTACCAATCTGGCTGTATGTATAGGAAGACTTTGGTGTCTGAAAACATACAATTGAAGCACTATTAATTTTCAATATGATGATTCTGTATTAACAAGTTTAACTACTGTTCATTAAACATACCAACCTGTTGTATTTGTAAGTCAGTTCTTGTTTATTTAAACTTTTTCAATCTGTCCTGATCATGTTTTTTTTTTCCAATGTCAAGAACAAAATTTATTTTTTAAAGTCAACTACTGTGTTTGCATGTGATAAGATATACACACATGTATGATATGTATGATGTAACCCTGAACAAGTCATATAACCGTGAATTACAGGGTCCAGGGATAACAATCCTGTTAAGTATGAAGATCACAAGAAAGATCAAGGTCTGCAGAAAGCAGACAAAGTTTTTATAACCTTTCTGTAATCTATGATTTTGAAATAAAAATTTTTACATCAAACAAGGCAATGCTGAAAATCAATGTTTTAAGGGCTTACCACACTCTGCCCAATCATGATCATCGATAAAAAGAAAAACGTGAGTGCAATGATACTGACAAGAAAATGTTGTGTACTTTGTTAAATACTTTCAACTACTAAAAAAGAAATCAGTGATTGTCATCCGTTTACGCGACCAGGAAATCGAAGGTCAAACACACTTTTACTTATAATTATATCTCGTAAAGTTATCTCGTAAGTCATGAGAACACAATAAATTGTTGTCAGTATTATATTACTCATGTACAATGTAGCATTTAAAATGATGTTTTGTGTTGTTTAGTTTTTGTGAATTTATGTAAATATAGTTGAGGGAATTTTTAGATCTCGTTATTTTTCTTTTCTGTTCTAATGTGTCTTACCATCTGCAAAAAAAAGATATATTAATAACTTACTGTATTTAAAATTATCACTCTTTATTTCGAATTTTCGAACACTTGTTCTTTATCAAGAAAATACAGATCACACTGATCCAGGTTTAAACGTACATGTCCATACTGCTCCCAACTTACTATTATTTAGCCATGAGTGATCATTGTGTTAATTCTGTATTTTCTTGATAAAGAACAAGTGTTCGAAAATTCGAAATAAAGAGTGATAATTTTAAATACAGTTCTTACTGACTTCCCTTTTGGAAGATTATTGTGAATTAATAACTTACATTTTTGCAAACTTTATTTTAACGGCATTTTGCCGTTATTTTGATTTTGATAATTTTCTTTTTATCGATGAACGTGCTTGGGAGGAGTGTGTTAACAGACATAATTCAATTGTGACCTTCATCCTCAAAATTGTTGCATGCAGTTCTTGCCAATTTGGGGAACATGACCCAGATTTCCAAGTAGGATAATTTTGTCTGTTTTTTGGTTTTATGTTGAAGAAATATGCCAAGCAAATTAAATAACAATAACATAGGCTAAATTGGGAGCAGTATGATTAAATATGGCTAAATTGGGAACACAATGATCACTCATGGCTAAATAATAGTAAGTTGGGAGCAGTATGGACATGAACATTTAAACCTGGATCAGTGTGATCTTCACCAACAAGAGAAATGCAGACAGTAACCCCAAAAAGGGACAGATAGGCACTATCATCATCAGCTGTTAACCATGAATCTGATCTCTCAGATTTAATGCTCACAAGCTGTGGTATAACAGAGCTAAGCAGTCCCTAAGTCTTCAAGTATGCTCATCAGGTCCCTTAACCCTTTACTCCATATATACGGATTTTATCACATGAGCAATCAGTGTTGATCCAGATGAGCCAGCACACCCGTGCTGTCTGATCAGGATCTGCACTGTTCGTGTTTTGGTCAGAAATAACCTTCTATATAAAAAAGCAAACAATGAAGATCCTGATCAGACTGTACAAGCATTTATATAGAGGAAATGGTAAAAAAACAGTAAATTTGTGCTTCATGTTATCTACATACCTGTTTTTTGAGTTTTCTTAATCTTGTATCCAACTCTGTCATGTCCACCTCAGAATTTTTGGCACCTTTTTTCCGAAACATGATAGCAACTTCTGGTTCTGGTATATGAGGATGCTCACTTCGGTTGGTAATTCCCCTAAGGTGGTCATATTGGGTGTAATTGGCTGGTTTGCCACAACTTAAAATCTTCTTACTAGATGACTTGTTTTGTTTTTGTTCATCCTTCTTTGATTCTGTCATGTCAGACTGCACCGTGTATTGCTTGCTGAAAAGGTCAAGA
The DNA here is from genome assembly GCA_038501625.1 of Corbicula japonica. Classification (NCBI taxonomy): domain Eukaryota; kingdom Metazoa; phylum Mollusca; class Bivalvia; order Venerida; family Cyrenidae; genus Corbicula; species Corbicula japonica. The sequence continues at coordinate 1,542,878 of JAZAYU010000094.1, read as the reverse complement.
ACACTACTTTATATTTTTGCATGTAAATAATAGTTATGAACTCATGTCAGGGGTTTAAGTCAAACTCAGTATACATTCTGTGCCCAAGGTTATAAAGCTGAGATTGGAAACCAGTCTCAAATCTCAAGCATCCGACTGGTCGCCATTTCAGCCAATCAGATGCTTGAGATTTGAGACTGGTTTCCATGCTCAGTTTTATAACCTTGGGTACTGGTGTCAATGACAAGGCTTATGAGTTTACAAAAAATGAAGATATCTTATCCTTTAATAAGATGACATCCAGTCCCGCCCAACATCATAAAACTGAAAAGGAAAACCAGTCTCAAATCTCAAGTATCTGTACCGTTGAAATGGAGACTGGTCTACAATCTCAGTTTTATGAGCTTTGGCACTGGAATAATTCTGGTCCCTAGACAAATCAACCTTAAACTAGAAACTGACTAAAATTGACATCAATCAGCAAAATTGAACTGTCATTATAGTTTTGTGAGTGAATTATCTAAATGAATGCAGTTATATAATGTACCGATCTTGACATATATGTACACATTAAGATGTAAAAATTAACATAATTATCAAGTTTAACTTTTAATATTATCAAGTCATAATAAAGGGGATTTAACTGACAGAGTTGATTATTTATCAGCAGACTTTCCGAAAGCTGAAAAAAGTGTCAGACATTTGGTCAGACACATGTGAAAATCTGTTTGACTGAAACAAATTCTGTCGGACCAAAACATTAAAGAGGTATAAGTAAGTATATAGATTAGAGTTCAACTTCAATTTTTTATCTGACATTAGGTCCGATAACATAAGAAATCACACCAGATCGGCCTAAATTTTACCAGACAGGTCCTTTGGTCTGGCAATTTTCAAGACGTCTGTATCAGACTCAGCGTTGTCCAAATGACTTTTGGAAGTTGGAACATACAGTTTATTTACACCACTCTATCTGTACAACTTTGTTGATAATGAAGTATTATTTTTGTATGTAAAAACATTTCTAATAATCAATCTCGGCATATATTTGGCTATTTGGTAATTGATCTGGGTTTATTAGTGATTGTCACTAATGAAAAATGTTCCAATTTCTGGGAAGAACACTGCAGCTAATGAAATAGTTTACTTCGTTGTTTTTTTAGGATAAACTTTTTATTATCGAGTTTCTAAAATATGACTCAAAAATTTAGTTAATAATTCATATCACAATATTTTTACAATAGCATTCTGATTGTGGTCTTGAATTTGGTATCTGTAAAGTAAGGTTTGCGTCTTTTTGAAGAGTGACACTAAGCGTATCACTAACCTTGAACCAGGTTTATTTGTTGCGGGGACTTGTTCGATCTCCCGACAGTCTGTACAGTATTGTTCATTATCAACAAGCCATTGACCATCTTCTACTCGTTTATTTGTTAGAATTTTAAACAAAGGATCGTCTTCAGGTTTCCCTGCTAACAGGTCATCGTCAGCTTTCAAAACTTTGCCTTCCTCTAAACTAAGTTTCCAATGATTTGCTCCAACTGAGCTCCGAGAATTGCTATTAACAATGTGAACAGACACGATATACATTGCCATGTACGACATACATGGCAAATCGTAAGTCATTTTGGCTTCAATCGCCTCAAAGGCGACGATTAGCACCAGTAAACAGCTTAATATTTTTGACAGATGGCTCGAATGGCCGAAATGCAATTTCCTGTATAATTTACAATTCGTGCGATCTACATTTTTGTCGAGGTGCCATACCGCTAAATATAATCGATTTCCGAACAGTTCTTGTTATAATTGGTGTTGATCCTATAGATCATTTAACATTTTCACAAAAAGTGCTGGATCTAAAAATAAAATGATGTGGCCCGACGACATATTACGTAACAGACATGAAATTTAAAAGATTATTTTGTGGGAATATCAACTATTGATGATTCAAATATACCGTTACCATTGATAACAGCAAAAACAAATACTAAAATGACTGACATTAAAATAACCGAACTAGAAATTTCAGACGTATTGTCCTCATTGATGATTAATAAATCTACTGGGCCTGATGAGATAAGCCACAAAATGTTAAGGTGCACATCAAAGACAATTTGTAAACCCTTATGTATTTTGTTTAACAGATCTTTTAATGAGACTGTATACCCTTATCTTTGGAAATCGGCAAATGTTATACCTCTATTTAAAAAAGGTGAAAAACATGTCCCATGGCCAATATCACTCATAAGCTGTGTCGGAAAAGCGTTTGAAAGAGTTGTATACAAACATATCTTTAATTATTTATTTATGAATAACTTGATATACAGTAATCAGTCGGGCTTCTTGCCGGGGCGATCAGCAGTTTTTCAGCTAATTGATATGTATAACCAGATAAGTCTCGGTATCGATAATAAGACTCCTACTTGCATGATTTTTTTGTGATATTTCTAAAGCGTTCGATCGTGTTTGGCATCCGGGACTGATTACAAAACGTAAACAGTATGGCTTTGATGGAAAAGTTTTAAATTGGTTATCTAACTATCTGTCAGAACGTAACCAAAGAGTCCTTGTTGGTTCCTCATCTTCTACAATAAAATCAATAAATGCAGGTGTCCCCCAAGGCTCCGTACTCGGTCCGCTTTTATTTTTAATTTACGTCAACGATATAGCCGAAAATATTACAAGTATAGCACGTCTATTTGCAGATGATAGCTCACTTGCGTTTACATCAAGAGATATTGATTTAATGGAGTTAACTCTCAATAATGATCTTATTAAAATTGAAGAATGGTCAAAAAAGTGGTTAGTACAATTTAATCCAAATAAAACTGAAGTTATGTTTTTTTCACTAACATCAATTCGAAGACCTGAACTTTACTTTAACAACGTCAGACTCGACTTTGTTACCAGTCATAAACACTTAGGCATTACTTTGAGTGAAAATGCAAAATGGCACGAACATATAAATAATATCATTATTTCAGCATCGAAAGTCTTAAACTCTATGCGTGCGTTGAAATTTAAAATAAAACGTAAGTCCTTGAATCAAATTTATATAGCATACATGAGACCTCTACTTGAATATGCGTCTGTTGTCTGGGATGGTTGTTCTTTATATGAAAAAAATTCTTTAGAAAGACTGCAGTATGAGGCAGCAAGAATTGTAACAGGTCTAACTCGTTCTGTTTCGATACAAAAATTAATTACCGAAGTTGGTTGGGTATCACTCGCTGATCGTCGAATAATGCAAAAGTTAATAATTGTATATAAAGCATACAACGGTCTTCTACCAAACAACATGGAAGTATTATTTCCCGACCTTGTGCATGATTCAACCCCATACAATCTCCGTAATAACAGTAACTATGTATCTTTACAAAGACGTACCGAGCTATATTCAAACTCTTTCTTACCGTCGTCTGTTAAAGAATGGAACCAACTAGACACAGAAATACGAAACGCGTCCTCCTTAAGTATATTCAAATCTAAACTAAAAGAAAAATTTCAAGCACCAAAAGTACCGATATTTTTTTATCAGGTAAAAGATTATACTCAGTTTACCATGCTCGTTTAAGAAACAATTGTAGTAATCTAAATTTTGATTTGTATAGAAACCACTTACGAGACGATCCATCATGTCATTGCGGTGACGTATGTGAAAATGCTGAACATTTTTTCTTTAAATGTTCTCTATATCATGAACAACGTGTAACATTATTTAGAACTACACAATTATTTCACCCTTTAAATACAAATACTTTGCTATTTGGAAAAAATAACTTACTACCAGAAGAAAGTGAAATGATACTTGCTGCAGTACAGTATTACATCAAACACACAAACAGATTTGTCAATTAATCGATTTTAAGATTAAAATTTATGGTAACCCTGAAAATTATAAGCCAACATATGAATGAAGCATACCGGACTCTACCCCCCCTATCTCTCTCTCTCTCTCTCTCACACTCGCTCAGTCGCTCGCTCTCTCTCTCTCTCTCTCAAAACAAAATTAATTTATCTCCGATTCTTTTTATTATGTTAATATTAAGATATACTGCTTTAACCTATGAAATAATATATCATTATTTGCTTGTCAGCCATGCAATGCAACTTATTTTACTATGTTAACAAGGGAAGGGCACACGATAATGTTGAAAGAACTTCATGCCCAACCCTTTTTGCTTTTCTAATTATTGCTCATATGTATGTATCTATACCTATAAAACAGAATAGCAAATAAAATATGTTTAAACTAAACTAAAAAAACTTGAAATCGGAATGTCATATTTGCATTTGAAGTCTTGGCAAACAAAAGGCATTAAAATAAATATAATTTTGATTTATGTAGGTATTGGTAGTAAAGACTTATGTACCAATGAGACAGACGGCGATACACGCAGGTACTTACAGTCACCGACGAATGTTACCTGGATGCCGCAAGAGTAGTTGCATTGGATTGGATCATGGATTGTGGTATATATTAGAGGGGTGCTTTAGAACAATTTCTCAAACTGGACACTCAAATTTTCAAACCTTTCGTTAGCTTTTATATTCTCATTATCAGTATTTGGTAGGTAATTCTTATCATTTGACGCTCTTACGGGTTTCCGGTAGCGAAGATAAACCTAACCAACGGCATGCAGTCACTCAAGCAGGCACACGCAAGCAATTCTCTAAACAACACCATATAATTTGGTTTATGATAACAGGTGAAGCTGCACAATCAATCGCATTCTGCTTGGAATGTTCGGTGGATTTCAAGTTCCAATTTGTATATTTAAATGGAATTGGTTTTTTTTTTAAATTTACCCGAAATCCGGGCTGGGAGGTTACTTCTAGTAGTACTTTTCATATTAAACAAATCTCAATATGGGCATGCGAAATCGCGCTGAATTCCTGAGTAGTTTCAATCAGCTATTGCCTGTGGCTAAAACATAAAACATGGTTTTGTTGTTGTTGTTGTTGTTGTTGATGATGATGATGATGATGTTGTTGTTGTTGTTGTTGTTGATCTTGTTGGTTTAAAGATAACTATTGAAAAAAGTACTGAACATTTCATTGTACATGAACTTAAAACCACTAAAACTGTACAGGTAACCATGGAATTACAAAAGAACACTAACATGATTAAATATTTGGAAATGGTTTATTTTGAATACATAAAAAAGATTATCTTTATATGATAAAAGTATTTAATTATCTCTCGTCATGGTTTGAAAATAATATGGATTAGTTTTAGTTTGACTCGTTACTCGTTAATGCTCACAATCGTCAGTCAATACAAGCATGCTTTTATACCATCTTCAGTTTTATCAATTCCGATCAGTTACTGTGTTCGTTTGGAGCCACAGTTATTTCGACCTGTCGACCTCTTTGGCATGACCTCGAATACGCATTTATAAATTTGCCAAAGAATTACTTCCCTCGATAGACTTTTTCTAGATGGAAGGCCTGGTTATACTGTATAAAACGCCCTTTAGTACCGATATCACAACGATTTGCACCTACCAAACACAACTTTGACGGTCTTAAAAATAACCGCTCAGTAAGTGCATTTTCTAGTAATTCTAGAAAACTGTATTGGTGACGGGGTGTATTGAGATCAGTGATATGCCAAAGTGCAAATATAAGTAGTTACGACAACGCTCATTCTTTTAGTTTTCTGCCATAAAAACCAATTTTACGTGTAAGAAATTCGTCTAAGGTCCGATAGTTGCGTCTTATGCGCGAAAGCTATGCCCACCCAATGTGATCATAAACCTGGTCATTTATTTAGAAAATATATAATATGATGAGAAGTTAGAGCTTCGTTTAATAGAGTTGTCCGCAGTCACATATTAATAAAACACTATTCATTTATGCGGAATGCATTACTTCTCTCCTCTTACTTTAGCAAGTGCTGTGTAAAACTTCGTTTCATCACGTGATTTATTTCTCCTCAGACCTGTTTGAGGACGCTTTCCCCTCCCGTCCGCAGGTACTAGCAAAATACTATCATCAGTCGCTCCAACAGTATTCAGGGGCACAACTTTATTGGATGAAATGACTTTCATTTCACGTTTTTCACTTGACCGTTCAGTCTGTATGTCCGGCTGAACGGGTTTTACTACATTTAGTGGTATTTCCGGAATTTCTTGGAGGTCTTGGTCTACCCGCACAAATTGTTGTTTCTGGGATTTGGCCGAAGCAACTCGGAGAAGCGGCTCGTCGTCTGTTTCTGGAGAATTACGGATGCTTTCCGAAGGGTGAGAATTCGACTCCATAGCCACGTTAGATGCACTCACAACCGACTCTGCTACTTCCGACGGCTTAGCTGACAAAGGCTCGTACGTCGTTGTTGTTTTCATCGGGTTTTGATTGAAATCGTCAGCAATTTCGGTCTTTTCCGTAAGAATTCCGAGCGGAGTGTTTCTTTGCTGCAAGTCGCTTACCAACAGATAGTTGCAAATGTTAATTTCCCTTCTTTGCTCCATAGGAACGTTTCCTCGGACATTTCTGGCGTACATTTTCAGAGTGTATTCTCCGAATGGCGGAGCCTCGATGTAGAATGTCATTATATTTAGGTCCACATCAAACTTGTCACTTATTGCGTTAACGCTGAAGTCATTGTCGTACGTCGACGCCATCTTGAAAAAGAACTTCATATTTTGCACAAAGTTTGTGTCCAATATTTTGAAACGCAATTTCGTCAGAGTGTTCTTTGCCACAATAACTCCACTTGTGTAGTTGAAGGGAGCAAGTCCAAGTTTGTTCATTTCCTTTCCTGGTCCCCAACCTATTGGATCCATTTTGGGAAATCCCCTGTCCGCCGGTTCTTCAACAAGCACTTTATAAATTGCTACCCAGTCATAATTCTTAAACTTGCTGCCTTTTGTCAGCTGTTTTCCAACAATTTCCATGCGGTATATGCCTTGCTCAGGAAATCTCACTTTTATAGATACCGAGCTATCAGTAAGGTTGTGAATAAAAATAGGTACGCTGGTGTTCGAGCCGTTCGTAAGGTAACGTTTTGTTTCTGGCCTGTCGAAGTGAGAGATGTAGCAATTGAACTTCTGATCCTGACCCTGTTTAGTTTGTATACCAAATAACACCTCCACTTCACCATCTTGGGTCAGTATCTCACACAAGGAATGGGATAGTACCTGCATTCCAAGATCAAAGAATCTGGCCTTTAAGCATACAGCTTCTTCAAATGCATCAATATGACGCGGTGATTCAAGCAACTGCCAGCGAGGACTTTCCGCAAAGTGGGTAAACAACAAGTCCTGGGGGTCGGTCAGGAAGTACCTTTCATCGCAGGCAAAGCGCCCTCTGCCGTCACCAGGGTCTTTCGTGTCACAAGCCCCCCACAGAACGTCAATTAATCGCCACTCGCCATCCACGCAAACAGCATTCCATTCTCCGTAATGTTTCTGCATGTCAATACGCTCGCCGACCTGATAGTGCACGCCTTTCACAGCACCATGGATTATTACGCAATAGATACCAGCATGTCTAAAATAGATTAATGTACGATTATATCATGTGATTGCAATAGATAACGCTTGCGATATTTGTTCGCATGATGATGGTGAGTAAGAGTCTAAGCAAAGCCTTACAAGCCAAAAAAACAACAACATCAACAAAACAAACAAAAAACACAATAAAACTGACATTAAAGAGACGCGAAGAATGCATTTAGTTATCAATACGTCTGTCGGTTTATATATTTCTTTTATTCTCTTTTATCGCAAATGCTTTCTTTGTGCAAATACATGTACTTGTGTTGTAATAAAGTCCCACTCATTAAATCGGCAAAAACGTCAAAAATCACTTTACTGAAAGTGACCAAACATGTTTAAATAATTCTCTGTTCCTTTCCTTTTTTCGCTGTAACCATTCCAGTAAAGATATGAATTATACAATTTACACAGTGTAGAGCCATGCAGCCTATAAATTCAACCGACTGTAAAGGTATTTTGGAACCGACACAAAACACATCACTATCATGTAAAGTTACAACTCGCACCAACTGGCACAAGCGTATGCCGATAGAGGGAGAGTCTGGACAAAGCGTATGAGACAAAGACAAAGAAATTGTAAGGAGCATTCACACACTTCGATTTGTGCCGAGAATATGAAAGACTAACGAACGACAACCGTTCTTGCAGAATGTTTTCCTGCCTTACTTGGTGACCTGGAAAGCTTCGTCGGCTAGAGGTGGACCACAGCTGTATATAGTCTAATATCAACATACTCAATAGGCTGAATATTTTATAAATATAATTTATATAGCGTGCTATATGGTTTAGTCCGATACAACCTGCGAGTACCTACTTGCACAGCTGGCTGAATGGTTTAGGCCGATACAACCTGCGAGTACCTACCTGCATAGGGTGCTGAAGGTTTTGGTATATCTTTGCTTCTGTGTTCTTAGCTTCCATAGATGATGTAAGGCGGAACTTTTGTTGTTGGGCTCCTTTTCGAGCACCTGCATGCGGGTGATCGGCTGATTAGTTAGCCATCGGAATAAAACTCGAACCTTTTAAAAGAGATAGTTAAAACGAATGATATGGTTAAGTCTTTTCCATACTTATGTTTCCTTTAAAACGTTTACAGTTTAAAAAAAATCCGGTTACAGAAATTATAAAACAGGTATAATTGCTCGCCATAAAACAATTAATTCAGGTTCTTCGACTTATCACGTAAAATATTACAAATAAATATAAAAAAGCATGTTTATGCATATCATAGCTGCATATGTATTGAAAATGTAACGGCAATTTTTATGTGGTACAAATATATATAGATAACAAAACTTAAGAATTACTTTTGAGAATATTATTAGGCAGGTCGATTTATTGTATTTTCGTTTACTTGACCGGTACAGTATGTGCTTAACATATTACCTTAGACAAGTCATCGTCATAGCCTGCTATAAGATATTCTACTAGGCCCTCTATCGGCTTACTCAAAACTGATATTGGTACCTGAAAACACCAACCGGAAACATGTTTATTGACGCTGTACAAGACGACTGTGCTCAAGGTTATAAAACTGAGCATGGAAACAAGTCTCAAATCTCAAGCATCTGATTGGCTGAAATGGCGACCAGTCGCCATTTCAGCCAATCAGATGCTTGAGATTTGAGATTGGTTTCAAATCTCGGCTTTATAACCTTCAGCCCAGATGTTGAGAGTGGAATTATGTCAGACAGCAGTTTTCTGCTGACAAGTGGTATTAATTAAATGTTAAAACAAAGATTAAAGATGAATTTAAAAAAAAATCGTAAGAGTGAATTAACACAGAATACAATAACACCCACTTCTTCAGTTGGAAAAAACCCAGCCGGATTTGGATGGATAGACTACTGCACTGTAAGTGCTGCGGACCGTTCAGTGCAGAAACCGTGAGTTCCTTTTCCTGAAATAACTTAATACTTTCTTATCATTGTTCACTTTCTTTACACACCAAGTGAACCATGTCAATCTAGTGACTTGCCTGGCCTTCATCTTATAGCCGAAATTGTCATTTTCCCCACGAAGCCGAATGATTTAACTATGCTGTCAGTCAACCTGTTTCAATTTACTTCACTCCATCCCACAAACTTCCCTTAAAACTCACCCAGTAAGGTTTTTATTCACTACTGCTTCTACATGTAGCAAAATCACTACTAAAGAACATAAGTATGTGTCCGCGAGGTTTAGATGGGAAACCCCGGTTCGAGGGATTTGTTTTTGAGGGGTAACGAGACTCTACACGCGTGAAACGCGTGAATGATACTTATATCATATGCATCAATAGAAACGCAATATTTTGATTTTCTGCTAATTAAACCTGTTGATTGTTTTTACCCGTATTGCCTTGTCGTCCACCAACATATACTCGGCAATATCGATAGTTTCCGCCTTTTTTCTGTTAGGTGGGCGTGGCGGCGGAAGACTGTCCGGAACTTCCCGAAGATCTTTGACGTAAAAGTCGTGCTTCTCCGACAGTTTGAATGCTTTTGATGGAGGTTTTGTGTACAGTGCTGGTATCGTCGGCCCCTTTATTATTTTCTAAATATAAATAAAATTGGTTAATTTATGGCAACCCTACTGATATTTAAATGTCAGTAATAGTATGAATAGGAAATTACCTCAGCAGGGCTCGTTTTTATAAGAACCTATATGAATAATATATATTCAGAAGAGGCCTCCGTGGCCGAGCGGTTAAGGTCGTTGTTATCTCACCGCTGTGGGTTCGAGTCCTCCCGGAATTGAAGTATTTCATGTGAGGAAGCTGTTCGGCTAGCTAATAGAAGGTCGGTGGTCTGTACCTAAGACAGTGCTCCGATGGGCAACTGGTGTCTTCCTCAACTTGAAAAGGCTAGACGTCGACACCCAGATATGCAGTTGTTGGAGGTGGGGCATCACTTAAAGCCGTCAAATGTATACATCACTTCAGAACATGATTCGGGAAACAAAGATCGAGGTTTTTTTCTAAGTCGACTATGAAAGAACACGGCGTAAATGTAGCAGCGATCATTTTTTATCCGTATCACTATGAAGTGACTGGAATAGTACGTTAAAATAACTAGACCGGGATAGACTATCATTAATGTTGTCAGAACTTGTTGTCTGACCTGTTTGCTATTTGTTTTGTTTCGAAATTATATTATCTTTGTGTTTTAAACAGATTGTATTTGATACGCAAAAATATGTTTAATTTAAAAACCAGACCTTCATGTTACAGACAAGAACCTTTTAAATATGGCCAGTGAGTAAAATATTTTTTTAATTATATCGTTAAGTATTCTTTATAAAAACGTTTGGAGATCAGTCTCAAATCTCAAGCATCTGAATGGCTGAAATGGCGACCAGTCGCCATTTCAGCCAATCAGATGCTTGAGATTTGAAACTAATCTCCTCATTTAGTCTTATGATCTTTGGACCAGGGCCCAAGATCGTAAATCTAAGATTGGAAACCATTTCAGCCAATCAGAGGCTTGAGAAGTGAAACTGTCTCCTGATTTGATATTATGATATTAGGCGCAGATCATAACGTGACAGTCTACTTATCCGTTATCAATTATAGTTATACAATACATTCTCCTATTTCTTGCATTTTTATATAAATAAATAAAATGTTAATGAATTAAAATGATAATCAGAAGCCTTGTTGTTACCTCTTTCACCGTTTTCACACAACCACATTGAAGAATAGACTTCACTTTATCCATTTTTTCTAGTTTTTTCGTTTATCCAAAATCTAAAAATTTCACATATGCGGCCATTTTTTAAATGGCGTTAATTATAAAAGATTTATATCATGTACACAATATTTTCGCTTTGTTTTAGCGACAAAGTTGGTCAATAGGAATGTAGAAATGTAATTGTTTCGTACGTAGAAAATGAAATAATTGGTATCAAATTACAACAACTTATTGTTCTTAAATGTAATCAAACCCCTCCATTGTTCAAAGGAAATCAAGAAGACAGATATCTGCTCTTGATTTTAATTGTAACGGTAAGCATTGAAAATTAAGGGTATATTTTAAAGTGACATAGTCACATAATTACTAGTTTAACCCTTTCCTCCATCGACACACCTTTATTGCATGGGCGAACTGTAGATCCAGATCAGCCGGCACATATGTGCCTTCTGATATGGATCTGCACTGTTCGGTTTTTGATTCATAAGGTAATTTCTGACCAAAATGCGACCAGTGCAGATCCCGATCAGACGGCACGGATGTGACGAGATATTGGGGGACTCGGGTAACAAATACTAAGTTTTTCATTAATTAACAATGTATAACTTTGTTGTTTTGATTAAAAGCAGATTGGCCACATGCAATTTAATCATATAGTAAAAACCGAAGCAAGCATTTGATTACTCTGTACCAAGAGTTGAATATTGCGTTAGTCGAATTATCACTCTTGTTGTGTATTAGTATTCAAAACAGGTTGTCGAAATGAATGAAACAATTCCACATCGAGTGGTGTATGACCTTACCTTAAGCACCACTACCTTTTTACAAATTGTAAAAAGTCTTCAGAGATTGTTTATATACGTACATATATAATTGTTGCATTAGCTGAATTACACTCATAATTTGTATGCGTGGTTATATTTTTACCACAATACACCCATGATGAAGTGGTAAATTTCAATCATACCAAGCTTAAGTTTTAAACAATTTGTTCTTTGAGATATAAATTTCATTTATTACCCCACCCCACCTCCAAAAGACCTAAATATACAACTAAGGTGACGTTAACCTAAGATTTGATTTATAAAAAGCTGTTACATAAAATCTCTCTTGCGTTTGTCGATATGTAGACTAGCTCGCTGCTTCTGTAAAATTTATGCCTCTTAAACCTCATCAGAAACGAAAGTAGGAAAACCAGTGGCGTTTGGATATAAAAGGTCAGAAAATGTAAACACTTTGGTTTATTTACACATTTCATATATTTCCAAAAGGATGAAATTAAAAATAATCATTATCTTATAAGAATGATCACGTTAATAATATTTAAAATACGACTTATAAATTGAATAATATCTTCTTACAATTGTTAAAACCGAAAGTAGGAAAAAGAATTTCGAAAGTAAAATACTATAACTTCTTCCCATTCATCCAATCGCAATCCGATCTTTATAGGAATTGTGATTAAAATCATTTTTAAAGAAGACAATATTTTAATATTTCCAGCAGTTTACTCATTACTGCAATAGAAGAGTCAACTCGGTCATATCCACTGACAAATCACTAAAATAATCAATTTTTGCTAATTTGGAGTTTATTTCTCTTTGTTCAAGCGCTAACGCTTTGATATAATTGCAACTTGTTAAAAAATAACAAACTTGCTGTAGTAATAATTAACGCATCTAGGTACCAATAACATTCTTGTTTGCTGCTTTCTTCACGTCGTCTTTTGAAAACGCTATTCTAAGGATTTTTTAAGGAGTTTAAATGAATTTTTTTTAACAAACGACAAAAAGTGAGATTAACAACCATATTTTACTGAATCTTTAGCTGTATAGTAAATATTGTCTCTGATTTTAGATCGTGAAACATCATGCTGCGATCACAACCTTTTTAAAGCCTTTGTATGAATTCTACTCGGTGGTACTGGACTTAAAGCAGGGCGTTTTGTTCTTATGCAATAGAGCCTGTATAAGGCCACTTCCCAATTAAAAAAATATAGCATTTATTTCCAACTGTGGCAGAGTCTCTTCCCTAAATGCTAGGTAAGATTCCCAAATGCTAGGTAAGCTGTCAAAAAAGATAAAAATCCTCTGAGAGGAGTTTAAAAATTGATGTCTGAAAAACAAAGTGCTTAAAAAAATAAATTTATGTTGAAAATACATATTACTATTCAAACTTATAAACAAGTACCCATCTGTCAATGATTTTTGTTTTCCCAAAGTAAACAATTATCGCGCATAAATTTCCCAACCTGAAAGGCCAGGGCCTCTTCCCAATTTTCTGATGAAAACCGCTGTCAATGGTTCAGTGAGAAGAACACTTGATTTTATCAGTGTCAAGCCAGATGCATCACTTACAGGAGATTATATTTATAAATCATTACAATGGCCAAATAGATTGTGTGTTTGGAGCTTTTACTGTGCATAACAAATACAAGTTTCTTAAGATAAAATAAAAAGATAAAATCTAGCACTTGCAAGTGGCTAATGACTCCATCGGATAATGGGGAAACAAATTTACACCACATAGTACTTAGTTTTATGACAGGCCATTATTATTGCCTCTTTACAAAGCAATACAGTGTTATATCTAGAAAGTTAATCATAAGTCATATTAGCAAGTCGTATACACATGCAGATAGTGTAAGCATGGGCAATGTTTGATAGATAACTCTTTGGTGAATATAACATAGTCACGAAATATCCCCATGTGGCTCGGTACCGGTTGCACTAATTCAACGAAACTCACCAAGGTAAAGTTCAACAATAATTCTAGTGCTACGGGACCACTGGGTTATACCTCCGCCAGACTAATAATCCATGCCGGAAATATGTACTCTGGAGACTGCTGGTTCATACAACAACAACAACAACCCCCACCACCACCATCAACAACAACCAACCAACCAACAATTACAATGACTGAACTTCACCTTAGAGCGATGTTAATTAATTTTATAATTATAAGATCCACGAACATAAATCGTCAAAATGACTAGTAGCCTATTTTGGTTTTTTTCTTTAGCGCACGATTCTTTTTCAGGATAATGCGACCAGGCATCCGAGTAATTCGAGGTCCGGACTGGCGTCTTGGTGACCAAGATGGAGGGGCTGGTTACCTAGGAACCGTTATCAACATCTTCCCTAACAACAGTGTGCTCGTGCGCTGGGATATTGGCACGGAGACCACGTGTAGGGCGGGGCTGGACGGAGCCTTCGATCTACGACTTTATGATAACGCACAGATAGGTGATTTGAATTATTTTATCCTCTTTCAAAATTTGATTGTTCATCACCATAGAGAACAAGGAGCAATCTTTCATCATTCTTTCCCAAAGTGGACTGAATTGATAGGTAGAATTGTTTAATTGGGATGAGTATAAGCGGTATAGTGTTAAATACAGACAAAATCTGTAACTTCAAAGTGTTAACTTTTCATTTTTTAAGTTCGGTGGCTTTCAAAGTTCTTTTCAATATTTTAAACATCATTAAATATTATTAATTTATATTGAAAAGTTATTTTCCGTAGTTCAAATATCAAAAATGTGAAATATGCATATCAGGAATTGCCGCATGAAAAAAAAACCCCCACAGCCTCCATACTCAGCCAAAAAGTAGAGAGGAAATGAGAGCATGGAAAAAATCAACTTCCAATAAGACACCACAATTAACGAAAAAGAGAATCTAAGGGTTTACCTCTTTGAAATGGTCTGTGGAAAACAATTTTGCCAATGTGGGTTTTAGCCAGGTGCTTTGGTGCACCAGCCTCACACTTGCCCAACAGGTTTTCATATAAACAAACAAGTACAAATTGTCTTGTTGAAATAACTCCAACCCACCCATCAGTCTGACAATGCTCCATGCAAAATCGCACGAAAATATAAAATATAAGAAGCGAATAGCATATTCAAGCAAACATGTGAGTAATCAATGACCTTACCGAGACCAGAGCCACTGTAGTCTAATCAGCAATAAAACGATGTCAGGGATAAAAGAAACAAATCGAGCCTCTAGTTTCTTTTACAAGATTTCCCTGTAAAGTAGCGTTGTTTGTGCCATGAAGCGGCAGTAAAAAGTCACCCCGTACATATGATCAGTACTGTTATCATTTACCATCTTTGAGGGCCGTTGAGCACGATGCATATAGTTGTAAAAATGCTGGGTAGCGCTCAATCCGTGGCTAGGCGGCGTGGACGGTAAAATGGTTCCGTTACTGTCCATGAGCAGGCTCAATCAAACCAAGCCACCAATATTTTGATAATTGTCGTGTTCGGTGGCTTTCAAAGTTCTTTTCCGTCTTTGAAAAAAAAGCTACCAATATGACATTCTACAGCTCTCTGTATACCTGGTGATTATCCCGTCTCTAGTTAATCGCTTTGCCTACCTCGCTGGTAGAGTTTTAAGATCTGTATGAAGGTTCCTAGAGAAATCCTTAAAACGGTCTGACTGTTTCTTTTATTCCCGCTGTTGTATTCTTGTTGTTTTCATCCCACTTACTCTGGTCTCAGTAAGATCATTGAGTACCAACCTTTTTTTGTTTGAACATGACATAAGCTTTTTTTATATAATTGTGTGCTTTTGCATGAAATATTTGGGAGTAATTTGGAGACACTTCACCAAGACAAGATGTTATTGTTTATACGAGAACCTGTTGGTGCAAGTGTGAGGTTGTTGCGCACTAGAACCTAGTTTAAACCCTCAGTGGCATACTGTTTTGCCACCGTTCCAATGCGGTTACCCGTAAGGTTCTTATTTTTATTATATTTTATTTTATCTTATTTTAGATTGATCATGTTATAAACGCATGTTCTCTTTTTGCTCTCTTCGCTGTGAGAGGAGGCTGTGATTTCTGAATGTGGTTTTTCCTGATATGCATATTTCACGTATTTAAAGATGAAATGGGTATCTTTTCATTGTTTTAAACAACATCACATCCAGTCCATCGTTCAAAATATTTTCAACTGATGGTTAAAGAATCATACTGCCTACATTTACATACTGGCGTGATACTCTCATACACATCGGCCATGGTTTCCAACTCTTTGATCGTACATCTACATTTTATTGCATATACAATTTAAAATGTTTTCACTATTATCCGCCGAAATGGCTATATGTGATATATGGTTTCCGTAGCTGTGATTTACAGATATTGAATCGTCATAATCGGACTACTTGTGTTTTGGAAAAATTGGAACCGGACCACGATAAGTATCTGAACATGTGGCATTATATTGGACATACACAACTGGTGGAAATATAATGCGAATTAGTATTATGTACCCCGTTATTACTATTAGCCTATAAATCTTACGTGCTTGTACAAAGACGCTATATAAAAGTTCCGAACGCCGATCGAAAAAAGCAGCAGCATCGGAGTTGAAATAAGTGTTTGCAAAAATTATGTGGAAATGCAAAAATTCATCTACTATCAAAGTTACGGACATAGGATAACGATATTGTCACATTTGCTATGTTATACTATACGCGACAGATACCCATCATAGCGAACTGCGATCCAATGACGTCATCGTTAAACCAAGTTGCTCCCCCTAGATTTTTTGTACCGTGAAATGTGCACCCGAATTTTACTGAATTTATTCAACCAGTTCTCGTATAAACTGTATCATTTGATCATAAAACGAATTTCTTATATTCAGAATAACATATTTAGTTAATTTAGTCCAAATTTACTAAAGTTAGTATTCATTTGTCAGTTTATCTTTAAGTATTTTGTAGTCTAATTATTTTTTTTTAATATTCATAGGCATGGGAATAATTGCTTATGGTGGGGATAATTCACAATCTTTGAATGAGTTTTTCTTAAATACTTGAGTTATTTTCAAAATAAAAATTAGTCCGTCATTTCAAATACTACAAATACTATAAAGTGTGAATAGCACACTGCTCTATATATTAATACAAGTGAATTTTATAGGTAAAGCATTTGCATCTATTCACATTTACTAGCAACATATGAGTTAATTTTAGCTAGTTGTCGCCATTTTCAGTGTTTGTCCCCCAGCCTATAAAGATTATATTCATTTTATTACGAAAATTTAAGAAATGTCGTTTGTGTGAATAATGGATTTGCAACGTTCGTTTGTAATTTTTCATATTGCTCGCTTGATAGTTTCGTTTGAGAGAGTACCGTGAAATTTTCATTGTATTACATGAAACGTGTTACTTATGATATATTTTCTGTATAGGTACGCAATTTAGATGCTTTTGTGACGCAGAATATACGCACGAGTCATCTCGTGTTGATGTCACGGGTCTTCGTTGGAAATGTCTACATTGCAAAGACACTGATTTCTGCACTCAGTGTTACATGACTGATAAGAATGGAATTTCTGGGCATCAATGCAGTATACTGCACTCGTTTGTCAGATATATTACTGATCGGAACACCGTGTAAGCTGTAAATGATAGTGATGGTTATAATTATAATAATAATTGCGGTTGCGCTAGTGGTGACGATACAGAAAAAATACATTTCGAACATTATTTGGAATGTTTGTTGCATGAACAATCATTAAAATACCTGATTGAAAAAAACACTCGGAGATTAACAAGATTTGATAGGAAGCTCGAGTCGGTTTGACGAGGGGAAAGGGTTTTGCTGTTTTAAAAATCGTCCCGTACCGAATGAAATGACCAAAAACTAAACGATAAATGAATGTTGTTTTTGACGCAGTATTACGGCGGACCGGTTGTTACACTTAATAGTGGTTGACAGTTGGAAGAAAACAAGCAAACTGTTGTCTAAGCCAGGTTGATTATAGTGTTGGGACACTCTGAATGTACACCTGTTTACTTCCAAGTGATCTGTGACGGGTCATGTCTTGACAATAACATTCGTTGTATTTTATATGTAGACATAGTTTGTTATTTTCTTTGTATTTTATATGTATACATAGTTTATTATTTTCGTTGCGTTTTCTGTTTTCTGTGTAGGCCAAAGTTGGTTATTTTCGTTGTATTTTGTGGAGGCATAGTTTTTTATATTCTTGTATTTTATATGTAGGACATATTTCGTTGCATTAACATATAGAAAATATTTTCTGTGTAGGCACACAATTCTCTGGGTGGTTGTGTGACGCAGAATGTACGCCTTATTCTGATGTTAATATTAAGGGATTCCGCTGGAAATGTCTCGTATGTACGGCTACTGACTTCTGCACACAGTGTTACATGGCTGATAAGAGTGGCATAAATGCGAATCCGTGTAGTGTAAACCACGCATTTGTCAGATATATAACTGATCGTAACACCGTGTAAGTTGTGAATTTAAATTATTATTATCATTATTACTTTTGTTGTTGTTGTTGTTGTTATTTACTAGTGGTGACGATGATTATAATATATTGCAAATACGATAGGAAGCGGTTTTTTTCTTGAGGGGAAAGGGCTCCATGTTTGAAAACGTTTCCCTTTTTGAATGAAATAACTAAAACGACGATTTTGACTCGGAGAAGAACGGACCGGTTGTCACACTTCATGCTGGCTAACTCTGGATGTAAACGAGCGAATATTTTGATTGGACACGGTTGAATATAGTGTGAATGCTCACTGGATCTGTATACTTCCAGGGGTTGGGCAGCTATCATGGATCTGTGACGGGTCCTGTCTTGACACTAACGACAATACGATCTACGGATTCCGCTGGAAATGTTTACAATGCTCGGATCGCGACAATTGTACATCGTGTTATATGATGACTATAGACGAAGTCTGCATGAATCACGCTTTTGTACGATACGTGA
This sequence comes from Corbicula japonica, assembly GCA_038501625.1. Classification (NCBI taxonomy): domain Eukaryota; kingdom Metazoa; phylum Mollusca; class Bivalvia; order Venerida; family Cyrenidae; genus Corbicula; species Corbicula japonica. Next base: position 1,523,961 of record JAZAYU010000094.1, on the reverse strand, counting down.
CACCATTTGCAACAGTGTAAGTGTGTGTGTGACATATGTGTAGTTGTTTCTATAACGTTATTTTGCTTCTTAAACTGTATTCTTGGAAACGATGACATATTTGCTGACAGAACTGTGCAGATTCATCGTTGCTGTTTAAGACAAATCTGATAGAGGACAACACCACTTAATCAAATACACCGAATAAAACAGTTTCATTTGCAGCTATGGAATCGGACGGATCGTTAATACTTACATTTGACACTATCCTCACACTAGTTTGTTTTCTGAAGGACTTGTATCAAAATTGACATACGTTTTACATGTATCACTGCATCGTATATTTCGTAGTCGCACTCTGTCCCACGCTGACTAATACTCGTACATTTTTTTGTATTTCTTTGTTGATTTAGTCACCACTATCGTAATAACGTCATTATTTTTATATTTATATATTTAAATCGATCAATTACATTTTTATTTATAAATTCTGATATATTAGTGCTTGAAATTTTATTCTTTTCCAATGGAAATTCAGTATTTTACAATTGTTGAAAAATGTTTTTCCATAAAACATTTCCTTATGATTTGCCGGTAAGTGAATAAGTTAACATGTACTAAATAAAATTTCAACTACTAAGTTGCACTAGACCGATTTAGTTTTGAAAATGCTCATTATAGTATACTAAAAACAATTAGAAACGCAACTTCTTTAAATACGAAATATATTTCGAGTTTAGAGAAGTTGCGTTTCTAATTCCTTGAGTGTAGGTTAGTGTTTGCTGATGAGCATTTACGCAATTAAAACTGTCAAGCGAATTCGATCTTCATTATTAATCACTATTGTTCTTAATAGTTGCCATTTTAATTAGAAAATCGGTTTTACATGCTTTGAAATTATTCGATAATATGTAAGTACCGATTTATGGAAGTAAATTTCCTAACAGTTTGAAAAAGCTGCAATTCCATTTGACAAAATTTAGTTTCCCCATTGAGTTAATCAGTTCACTTACCTCGAGTAAATCATTCAGTCATGCATATATACTGATGTGTTGATATTAACTTTCCAATCTGTAAATTACTGCAATAGAATTGGAACCAATTAAAATATAGTTTAAAAAAGTAAACATCATATCCATTGGGCTCTCATTTTCGTTAATTGTTTCAGATGTCTTTTTGATATATTAATCATTACATCAACCCATGCTCTCTTTTCTTATCTGCTTTTTGGCTGTATGGAGGAGGCTGTTTCTTTTGAATGTGGCCATTCCTGATCAGCAAACCTTACTTTTTACTCTTTTTTACAATCTCCATTGAAGCTGCATTTTCAAACATTACACTTAACGTTTTCAGTGTTCGAGTTCCACCAAGAAAGAAAAGCAAACGGATCCCACTCTACGGTATTTTCCCCGGGGCGGAAGTAACTAAAATAGCTTCCGGTGGATCTCAACAGGATGGTTTGTACTTTTGTTTTACTATTATACTACAATTATTTGAAGAAAACATTAAATCTGTGAAATTGGTTGACCCAAGTAACAACGATTGGTCATTTCCTTGCCATTACGTGAAATTGGCTGACCCAAGTAACATTGGTTGGTCATTTCCTTGCACTTACTTGAAACTGTTTGACCCGTGTAACATTGGTCGGTCATTTCCTTGCGCTTACGTGAAATTGATTGACCCAAGTAACATTGGTTGGTCATTTCTTTGCGCTTACGTGAAATTGGTTGACCCAAGTAACAACGATTGGTCATTTCCTTGCGTTAACGTGAAATTGGTTGACCCAAGTAACATTGGTTGGTCATTCCCTTGTGCCTACGTAAAATGGATTGACCCAAGTAACATTGGTTGGTCATTTCCTTGCGCATACGTGAAATTGATTGACTCAAGTAACATTGGTTGGTCATTTTCTTGCGCATACGTGAAATTGGTTGACCCAAGTAACATTGGTCGGTCATTTCCTTGCGCTTACGTGAAATTGATTGACCGAAGTAACATTGGTCGGGCATTTCCTTGCGCCTACGTGGAATTGGTTGACCCAAGTACATAGATCTGTCATTTTCTCGCGCCTACGTGAAATTGATTGACCGAAGTAACATTGGTTGGTCATTTCCTTGTGCCTTCGTGAAATGGATTGACCCAAGTAACATTGGTTGGTCATTTCCTTGCGCATACGTGAAATTGATTGACTCAAGTAACATTGGTTGGTCATTTATATGCGCCAACGTGAAATTGGTTGACCCAAGTAACATTGGTCGGGCATTTCCTTGCGCTTAAGCGAAATTGATTGACCAAAGTAACATTGGTTGGTCATTTCCTTGGGCTTATGTGAAATTGGTTGACCCAAGTAAAATTGGTTGGTCATTTCCTTGCACTTACGTGAAATTGGTTGACCCAAATAACAATAGTTGGTCATTTATATGCGCCAACGTGAAATTGATTGACCTAAGTAACATTGGTTGGTCATTTCCTTGCACTTACGTGAAATTGATTGAACCAAGTAACATTGGTTGGTCATTTCCTTACGCTTACGTGAAATTGGTTGACCCAAGTAACATTGGTTGGTCATTTCCTTGCGCTTCCGTGAAATTGGTTGACCCAAGTAACATTAGTCGGTCATTTCCTTGCGCTTACGTTAAATTGATCGACCCAAGTAACAATGGTCGGTCGTTTCCTTGCGCCTACGTGAAATTGGTTGACCCAAGTATTAATGGTTGGCCATTTCCTTGCGCTTAGGTGAAATTGGTTGACCTACGTAACACTGGTTGGTCATTTCCTTGCGCTTACGTGAAATTGACTGACCCAAGTAACATTGGTTGGTCATTTCCTTGCGCTAACGTGAAGTTTCTTGATCCAGGTAACGAAGGTTGGTCATTTCCATGCGCTTTCGTGAAATTGGTTGACCTAAGTAACAATGGTTGGTCATTTCCTTGCGCCTACGTGAAATTGGTTGACCCAAGTAACACTGGTTGGTCATTTCCTTGCGCTTTCGCAAAAAACGAAATACAAGTATGCAAAACTAAAAGTGGTCATATTTTATTTCGCGGCGGGTCAAAGACGCGAATTTAAATGCCAGCAATATTGAACCATTATGTGTCTCAATGAAATAATATTATTTATGATCCCGCGAACATGTCATTTGCGGATTACGCGCGAACATTCGTTCAAGCGAAATTTATTGATACTACAGAAAGCTTGTTATGTTCTAATATAATCATAGCAAACGTTCGATGTTATCGTTTCAGAGAAGATTGGGCTTGTTAAAGAACTGATAACGCTGCAACCTGATGCTTACAGGAGCGCTGTAAAAGGTAAGATATTGATCATTATATTCTGATGTTTGTGCGCTAGAGGCGGATCCAGAGGGGGTTCAGTAGGGTTGCCTGAACTCAGTTTTGGGCTTTGGGGCAGGACTTTTTATAATTTCATGTGGGTTTTACCAAGAAAGTTAAGAATTACCATATAACTACCCCAAGACCCCCACTGAACAAACCCTGGATCCGACTCTGGCTTTGAGTACATACATGTAAGAAGCTATGTAGGCCTTGATATGTCACCTCAATATGTTGTTATCTTCTGTTAATAGTGTTACCAAGGGAAACATATATGGCCAAACACTTATATCGAAAATACTGTTTATGTCTCTCTGGGTTCTTGATGGATAGGTTCGTTAACTTGGATTACTTGGGTTACAAAGGGACAAATACATTACCAATTAATATGCAACTACTATTCTAAAGTGGATTTTACTGTTTGTTCCGTTCTTGTTACTTCAGCTGTATAGGACTGTTTTACTTGTGTGATTAAAGAACACATATATGACATATTCTGAAGGGTGTGGTACTATTTTTTCTGTTTCTACAGATATAAGACCGTTACATTTTGTGTTAATTAGTGTTACTTAAACATCTGTTTTGATCAAATGAATAAAAAATGATCGATTAAAATATTGTTTAACTTATTCAAGTTGAGGATTTCTGTTACCTGGGGTAATTATATTACATTAAGTTACTGGTAATAACTATACTATATTTTCCATTTTTGTCAGGCATATTTACGTACCTGGATGGGAGTAACATTGTTTTTCGGCGAAATTTAGGTAAAGAAAAAATACTGAAATATTTTATCGGATAGATAACGCACACCCTCGGTGATGGTACAATGTGCGCGTTATACACAACGGAATAGGTCTCTAATAAACTAAGAGTCAAATCATTACAACTGATGTATATTCTGTGTGTTTTGGGTAGTTCCATACATGTGCACACTCCACACCTCCTTTTATTTTTGAATTCTAGTTGAATGGCTTGGTTCACCTCCGAAAAAGACTGAAGAAGGAGAGCCGGACTATCCGATATACAGAGTTGGGGCGGACGGGAAAGTGGAGCTTAAACTTGTAACTGCTGCCTCTCCAGGAACTGTGTATATTGACCATCTACCAGTTCTAGGTAAGTCTGATTGAAACTGCCCTGCAACAATTGTGTCACATTTTGTCACTTTCGCTTGTTTTGATTCATTACCAAAAATACATTGACATTTTTTGTAATCATTTCTACCAAACTGCTTATTGTGGGTAAAGTTCGATATCCAGTTAGATCTCATCCATGAACTTGTTTCATCATCAAGTTTATTTCACAATTTCTCATTAAGTACGTCTAACTTAAACAAGAGGCAATCCTTGTACATTCACACACATACATTTCAACTTGTATTTGAGACGATTTGATCTATATAAATTTATTTGAAAACCATTGCTCTACCAGGCTCTCTTCCAAAGAAGAACTTTTTATATATTTGTGCAGAGCTGGTGTATCATTTGAATATCATATTAAAGTTGTTACTGTTTATACACTTAAGAAGGGTGAGTACAGTATACTTGATCTAAAGCGTCGGATGACAGAGTACCAACAAACAAGAGATGAGTGTAAAAGTTGGTATTCATTGTCTTGCGTTACTGAGGAACCCTTACCATACTTTTTAACTGACCCCATATAACACTTTTAACATTTGAAATGACATAGCTACATGTATTTGAGGTAGGGGTTGAATATGAATGATTGTGGAGAACTGTCTCAAAGATGTTTTAGTTTTTCGGTTAAAAGTAAGTAGGTGTTCCAACTGGCAAACAGATTTATTTATCAGATTTGCGGACATTTTTAAATTAGTTATACATGGAGCTCACTGTTATTGCTTCTGGTTGGTCAGCTTGGAAACCTCATTGTATTTCATGACCTAACCTCTGTTAAACACACCATAGTTGTCTCGTTCAGAACAAACAAAAACACTATTATCTAAATCCTTTAATTTTCTCTTTCAGATCTGACAATGCCTGTGGACGTGGAGTTTAACGAAGGCGACAGGGTGAGAGTGGATGTGAATCTCGACACTTACATGCCTTTACTGAAGGAATACGGCGGATGGATACCTGATTTAGAAAAGGTAAATCCTGCATCATCTGTGATTAGTTATTAAATAGCTGCCTATGATATTAATCATGCAACACAGATATAAGATGCATATGATAATGTTCATAACAGTTTAAATACTAAGGGTGCCATTTGTAATGTAAAGAATACTGTAATGTAGTGTTACAACTGCAATTTTCATACAGATGCAATTTGAATTAAAAAAAAAGACTTTTCGCGGAGCTTTTAAAGACCCCTAGTAAGCGTCGGTATAACTGAATATGTTTTCAATAGAAATCTGCTTGTTTATTAAGCCTTTTTCACAAGTGAGAATTTTTGTTTAAGTTTTCAGTTAGTACACTTTGCATTTGTTGATTGTCAAACTGACAGTGGCGTCCCATTGTCGGTTTAATTCTATGAAAAATTATTTTTATATGCCTGGAAGAGAAGTGTTTTCCAAGCCTAGGGTATTTAGCAAAAGTTTTTGGGTTTCAGGTTCTAGGAGAAGAGGGGATTGTCCAGGGGATCGTAGATCCAAACAGAAGGCTTCTCGCTGTAAAATATGACAGCGTGGGCATAAATGTGAAGGCCATGTACATGAACGTACTTACAAAGGTACGTTAAGAGCCTTCTCCGGCCGCCATTGCACTGTCATCGATAAAAAAAAGAAAAATATCAAAATCGCTAACAGCAAAATGCGGTTCAGTAAAAAGTTTCCAAATCCAGTATTATTAATTTATCGTTCTTTTAGATACGTAAGGAAAGTCTGAACAGTTAAGAAAAATAGTTAGACCTTAATATCACACAAAATGTAAGCAACAAAAAAAAACAATTTAATGATACTGACAACATATGTAAGGTCTTTAAAAGAACGTTCAAATAGGAAGATAATTCAACAAATTTTATTCTTACGTCATCTATTTACGTCACTGAAATTCAAGGTCAAACGCTCGTTTTACAAATTTCTCATATTGTATTCATTTGTTAGACAAATGATATCACACATTGTTGTCAGTAACAAATTTCTCATTTGGGCATTTAAGGTAAAGTGCAATGACAACTGTGCCCGAGATCATAAAACTAAATCTGGAGATCAGTCTCAAATCTCAAGCATCTGATTGGCTGAAATGGCGACAAGTCGCCATTTCAGCCAATCAGATCCTTGTGATTCCATTTCAGCCAATCAGATCCTTGTGATTTGAGACTGATCTCAAAACTTAGTTTTATGATCTTGGGCCCTTGAGTTAAGCCCTGAAGTGATTATCCTGAACGCTTAAAGTAAAACACCTCAAAAAGACCACCCTAAAATTAAGACCTTAATTAAGACCAATAATTAGACCGATATTTTAACGTCCCTTTTTACAGTTGGGAACTATGATCCACCCACAAATTAAGACCACACCACTATAAAGACCATTTTATTCCAGTGCCAGAGTCTTAATAGTGATAGTAATAGCGAGTTTTCACTGTATATATTATACAACATTATCATGTATTAAAGGACACTGAAAGAAAATAAGATAATATAATTATTCCTCAGACAGCCAACTATATACATTTGTTCCTTATATCTTAGAAAGCTTGCACATTAAAAACTAGAATATTTGTTTAATAGATATCCACCATATCAGCTGGCGACATTGTGAAGATAATACAAGATCAAAACAAGGTGAAAAAGTTACAGATCGGACATGGCGGCTGGCGAGAGGGTTTCTTGTCTGTAAGTTGTCTTCTTTACTGCTACTGGACGACAAAAAAATTACATACATATCAGTAAAATTACCCGTTACCGATGTCATGCAGTGATGGATACGTATATCAGGGCTAACCGATCAACCTTTTTTGAGGTTGTCCCGGCTAGCTCAGTTGGTTACGTCGCCGGAATTGCAGGACTAGGCGCTGTCGCCGTAACGGTGCGGGTTCGCTCCCAGCTAGAGGCACTATCATTTGTAACATTTTAAATTTGTTATATATGAAATGTCACTGAGGTTGGCAAGGAGGCTTCTTATCTTGATTATAGAGGCCGCGAAATCTTCTTTTGTTTAGTGTTGTCTAAATTGTAAACGATCGGCGAAGGAAGTTTGATGTTGAAGAGGAGTTTATATATACTCAAGTCATATTAAATATCACATTTATAAGGAATTTATTATTTTGGAAAAAATATGTGTAAAACCATTGTTATCAGTATGTTTTCGAATGATTCACCACTGAGTTATGTTGTGAATAAAACTATATGGGTATATTTTTATGAATGATGAGTTGCGCCCAATGGCATGGTCAGTAATATGCATGAACTGGTTTAGTCAAGGTTAAACCGGGTCTGAGATATTTTTTATTTTATGCGGTTTTCATCTTTTATTAACAATTGTATATCCAGTACGTTGTGATGATTTACCCCAATCATTTACTGTACGCTTCCTAATAGTTTTGCGAATGACTTTGGTGGTTATTCTTTTAGTGTGTTATATCTTTCATTACCGTGTAACTAAGTTAAACCATTTACAAGTACGTAGTGATCATTACTGAGTCGATTTATTCCACATTATTTGACGAACGTCGGCTGCATGTTTTTACAAACCTTTTTCCTTAGTGGAAAATGAAATAAAGTTTGAATTAATTTCCATATTTATATATAGAGAACTATTTTAGATCCTTGGAGCTACCGGTCGTGTTGTTCGCATCGATGATTCCAAAGACGCGATAGTCGATGTAAAAGGCGAGACATTCGTCCTTAACCAGTCTTGCCTGGTCCTACAACAGAGAAACCCGCTCACTGAACAGGAGGCCATGAAACGTAGGTTGAAAGGTATTTATATCGAAACCCTCACAGCGGGTGCTGTTAGTGTAAAGGGAAGTACATTGTAACAGCTGTTAGCTGCAAAACTAACGTTATCTTCGCTATAGGTTGAATTACACCAAATCACGCTGTATCCCTCCGTGGTCCATTCGAATGAAGTCCGTTTTAATAATATGCTATTTTTTCTCATCATCTGGGGGCCTCTTAACTGTTAGAAATCGGCCTGTTTGTGGCTTGTTTGCAGATATATCAGGAAAATAAATGAAAGCAATTTCATGCCTATATCTCGTTTGGTAGAGGCAAACTAGTTCCGGATCAGCGGAAGTATATTTTTGGCACCGTATTTGCGATACCGCGTTTAAAATAGGGTCTGTCCGGTTAGAGATCAGTAATTTTCTTACAAGTAAGTTAACCCTCTATTTCCTGTGTGTTTTTGAATAGATGAAATGTAGATCTTCACGGCCATATATGGTTGTCTATTAATTAAGATGACAGAAATCATGTTAAATGTACATCGAATATTGAGAATTTAACTTTGGGGTCTATGGGAAATGGATTTAGCTTGGTTCAACCTATAAGATTCAAAACCTCGAAAATGTCGAAGTCGACAAAACTTGATTTCGGTGCTTGAAATCGTCTAAGTTTGATTAGGTTTTACGTTTTAAAAAACTATTTGACAAAAATCTTGTGTTTGAATAGAAAAAATCTTAATTTTGGGCACCAGATCCTATTCGTTATTCATTTTTACACAATTGAGTTGCCTTTGGGATCCCATCTTTATACAACAGATAGCATTAGTAGGTGTTTGTGATGAAAATCTGACTCAACAAGGTTTTTCTAGTATAAATAGTTGATTTTAATTTAAAAATTGAAAACCATGTCTAAAAACAAGCCATTTTACAGATATATATCGGAAAATTTGAGGTTTTTTTAATATATGGGCGGGCCTCTTTGAACCTTTATAAATCGAGTTTTAGTGCAGATATCAAGTTGAAACTACAACAGTTTATTACAAATACATAACACAGTGAAATAATATCATAATCATTAAATTTTGAAATTCAAGTTTTTCTATACAGTAACAAGCTCATTCGACAAACTGGACTATATATTTTTCGACAAGCTAGACTTTTATATTTAAAACCAGAATTTAATTAATTCTGAATCGACGTCATTTCCACAATACATGACTCATTTTGTTTTCAACTACTAGGTTTTCTTTATAAAACCCTGTTTTTTATTTGGGTATGCCGTTGGGCGGGCGGGCGTCAACTTTTAGCCTAATTGAGATTGTTTGTTTGAGTTCACTCACTTTTTCTCAGTAACCATTCAAGGTATGCATAGTTGTCTGACATCACCCTTGACTGTATTAGTTACGCCCATCTTTCACTTAAATTTAAGAAGAACACAGTTATTGTTTCATCGGATTGCGGCGTATTCTTGTTCTTCTACTATTTTCTGTACATCACAAATTTTGCACTAAAAAGGAAAAGCGTAAAATAAAAAAAAATTGTTTTTACCAGTGAAAGATAGAAATATATTTCACTCGTTAACTCTGGAATCATGTATTTCCACTTGGTGAAATATATTTCTATCTTACACTGGTAAAAACAAATATGTTTTCGTATAAACTTACTTACATTAAATAGGATTTCTAAAGATGTTATAGTATAAACTTACTTACATTAAATATGTTTCCTAAAGATGTTTTAATATAAACTTACTTACATTAAATATGTTTTTAAAGTTGTTTTAGTATAAACTTACTTATATTGAATATGTTTCCTAACGATCTTTTAGTATAAACTTACTGACTTTAAATCGGCATTACTTCAATTTAACCCGCCCTTTTATGAAATATTACATGTATTTGGAACTATAGGCACAAATTTGCAGCATTAGTTCTCGCATATAAAATTTTAATTTGGTCCGCGCGACTAAAAGCGAAAATAGGATTTCCGAAACGTCACAGAAATCGAGATCGCGCATGAAGTGGTCTCTTCGTCGGTGCTAAATATAGCTCCATTATAAATATAGCTCCATTATATTTAGCTTCTTAAATGTTAGTTAACGATAAATTAACAATATCATTGAAAATCGCGTGTATAAGAAAAAATTCGATCGGACCTTTTGTGTTCTGTAAGAGAGTTTATATATTGGAGTCTATATGGAAAAAATATGATTTTTCAATAGTATATTCTTACTTTAGTTTAGGGCTGGGGCTTTAAATGTTTCCTAAAAATGTCTTAGTATAAACTTTCTTAAATTAAATATGATACTTTTCAAACGGAAATTAAAAAAGAATTTAATGAAACACTATGTGTATTTCTTTTACATTAACGGATGCTAAGAACACTAATTGTAGTTCAAATATAGACGCCCTTGACCAGTAAAACAATGTAATCAAACATTTTAGACAGTTAAAACAAACAACGCATAGACAGTTGTATTTTCTCTGTGTGTCTTTGTGGTATGCGTATTTTACAGAGTTAGTAAGGTAAGTGATTGACTGCAACCTAATTGATTCTACAGTAATGTCTACATCCCCGTTACGAAGTTAGCAACCACAGAAATACATGTTCCCGTTATGAGATACGATTGGGAAGAAGATATTTGTGGTCACTTAATGTTATGTGTTTCGTTGGAAGTCCCCAATAACAAATATTGATGTTGACCAGAAAAACCACCAGTGATACAATGTTAAGTTTCCAGGCAAAACGCTGGATTTTCGAGTACTTTTCGGAAGAGAATAAGAATAAACAGTTAAGATCTTGTGAAGAATGTAAAATTGCGGAAATTAAGTAAGTGTGCAAGAATGTTAGTGTAGATGAGTAGCGTTAGGAAAACATTAATAACTCCCCCCCGCAAACGAACTTCGGAGGTGGTGTATAAGATGGTTGCGATACATAGGTCGTCCGTCTGCCCGTCTGTCCGCAAGGCCTTCACGAAGTCTTGACGTTGGTGATAGTTCAGTTATTTGTTGGTTGAGGACAGGGTTCTTAAAAAACCGCCTTGGAGCAAAATTGAACTAGAGTTTTCTAAACGTAGCTCAGCCTATTACGAGGGTTGTTCAATATGTAATGTGTATTGTACGATATCTGACAAGCATAGCATTCGACTGAAATAGTGAAATGAACATTACATTCCTTCAAAATATTCTTCTCGGGTTGAAATACATAATTTCGAACCCCGAAACCATTTCTGAAATGCGTCACGGTACGATGATTTAGGTAGATCTCTGAGGCACTGACTGAGCCAATGGTCTGTCGGGACTTGTATCGACGACCATATGCATGTAAGAACTTTTAAGCTTTGGGAAAAGGAGAAAGTCGAATGGGACTTTTGTTTATATTGAATATGCATTAATATTTATTTATTATGTTACTTAAATATGTTTCACTGTATGTTTCTGAAGACAGAGAGTTTTACTTATTTTCAGGAAGTTTTCGCCGGCAGGCTACGCTAACAGTTCCGGCGGCAGCCAGGCGGAATGTTAAACCAGGTTTGTTGTTTACTGAAATACATGTATTCTCATTGTGGAAAATAGCAAGTAACACAGCATCAGTACAAATAGACTATATAAGGCATGTTCGGATTGTAAGCAGAAATGGAATGGATATTTTATACTGTGGGAGAATAGGAGAAGGGAGAGAGCGAGTAAAGGTGAAATCTGCATATCAGTAAAAGTCCAATGCCATCAAAAAGTCCATCCCATAGCCATGATGGAAACAAACGGGTATATAAAAGCAGTAATTCTAATATGAAATGAAATACCAATGAAGTATATTGATTTCCAAGGGAGAACAAGGTCAATTCACTAAAAGTTACATTTATTTTGTACCTTAAATTTTTCCCGTTGATTTTTTAATCATACTTTTTAGCCTTTAAGTTAAAGAGGATCACCTGAGAAATTTTTAACGATGTCTCAGCTTGAATGTCGATGGTGCGCATAGGACACTAATAAAAAAAGATTATTATTAAACTACATAAGCCTCATTTTATATTTAGTTCATGTAAAATAGGCAGGCTACAAATAGATGAAACTGGAACTTTAAAGGCCCGAACACGACACATATGGAAATATTCCACGCTTAGTTTGATTTCTGAACTTGAAACCTTCGTTGCGGTATTTTCAGAATAGCATCATTACCTGGTCGGATAAGGTAATGCGTGTGCCCTAAATGAGAAACTAAACAAAATAGAATTTGAGAACGTTAATGGCAAAAGGCAGGAGTGAATGGAAAAGTCCGAAGCTCCAGCTATTATGTGACAGAATTATTGTCAATTAAAACTACAAAACACTCCACCGATTATTTTTCAATATCGGTACTCGTATGTCATCCGGCTGGAAAACCGTACGGAACAGGGTTGTAGTTACAATGTAGTAGTTTCACAGGATGTTACGATCTTTGGGTGCGACTCTTTTCCATAGCAATCTTGTCGGTTGGGAGAATGAGTGCTGATAGTAGTTGACATTTTATGTATTGGCTGAAGTGTCGTTAACAAATTAAACAGTGGACCAAATATGGTAGTAATCCGACACCATACTAAAAGTTCAGTTCAAAACCGAAAGTGGAAATCCCCGTGATATTTCCGCGACTTAACAAAGATAACTTATATTAAAGAGAAACACTACTATGGCTGGAGCAACGGGTATTTGCAAATTATTATCTCGATTTGTTTATTTTGTTATTTTATTTAAACATACATTTTACGTTTAAATAAATAATTGTCGTATGGAATTGTGTATTTTGTTTTTAAACTTATTTAAATTGTATTTTATTTAGTGGTACTTAAAGATGTACTTTCGTTTTAAATGTTTAACAAAATGAGATTATTTTTTCAAATAAGCGTATTAATTACACTCAAAACAAATACTAGTGTGAGTTTTTAAATAAAATTCAAGAGTAAAAAAATCTACGAATTCAAAGGTCACATTCCTATTTTTGTGCACGCCGCCAGACAATGTCAGGCATTATGTGACCGACACTTTTTCTTTAAGTTCTTATATAAAATATCTTACTCCAGAAAGCATATTAGTGTACAAGAAGTGATAATAGCAGATTAAAATCGAAATTAAATACATGTATGTATATTTTGTGATATACGTGTGCATCAATAATACATGTATTTGTGTTTATCCAGCTTATACTGACTGCTGTGGACATGAAGGAATTTACAGTTAAATGAAAATGTAGACGTGGAATAATAATAGAAAAACACACACTCAGCTACTAGTTTTCAATAATAATTGAACATAGGGAGGTTTAAAACGAAACCAAAAATAGGAGTTAAAAAACCCATGACCTTTAAAGGGCGTCTGATGGTTAAACTACAGATATTCATTTCCCATAGACTCCCAGTATAGCTTCATCTCCTATTCTAAATAAGCTATTGGGTCAAGGCCTTAAAATCTTACTTTTGCTAATAAAACTAACCTAGGGACGATTGTTTACAATGTTATCTAGCATACGACTGTTTAAAGCGAAACCGAAAGTAGGATAATTTAAAATCGTAGTTAGGAAAATCACATGTCCTTGGAATAGCATCTGGCTGGGATTCTGGCCGTCTGTGCCAATTATGTCAGATGTATATACACCTTCTTTCATGAAATCGGTTTACACAGAGCAAGATACATGTCCCCGTCCTAGCGCAAAAATCAATAAATTCAATATACTGTTGCACTTAACTCGAACTATGTAGACGGATCACACCATTCTTGTCTAAATCGAGAAAATATTAAGGACATTATCATTCATTTGCCATTAACGTTTGTAAATCTGAGCTGCGATGAAACCGGGCGATGCGGCACTGGCATTTATTTGTCGAAATACTTTTATGTTCTTATTTCTTTAAAAAGTTATTGCATACATTTTAATCATAACAATATTTCAGATGTATCGATTGATGTAGGGGCCCGTGTGGTTAGGGGTCCTAACTGGAGTCCGGACTTCGAAGATCAAGATGGCGGAGAGGGCTGTCTCGGTAGCATTGTCGAGTTGTGCGGGCTTAAGGTAAACAATGAATTGTAAACTATCAGTACCTTAGTTCATCAAGTCAAGGTATTGTACTCAAGATGCCGCTTACGTTGTAAATTATCCAGTACGTTGCACATGGTACATGGCATTTGTCTGTGTGCTAACTTTGAATAATTAAAATTTGGTGACTAGGCAGCCAATGCACGGCATGCTCTTAACAAACGCCAAATGTTGATCCGACTTGTAGCCGATATATATGAAGCATACCGGCATTGTTTGTTTTTCAGGACAGTGACATGTATCCCAAGCAGTGTGTGGTGGTGCAGTGGGATAATGGCGAGAAGAACGTGTACAGGGCCGGTTATGAGGCGGCTTACGATCTAAGAGTTTACGATAATGCTGGAATAGGCAAGTCGCAATAACGTAATACTAGATTCCTAAGTGTATTTTACGAATTCTATGGTCTTAGTCAAACTTGAGACAAGCATGGAGACTACCTCAGACCATTAGAAAGACCACTCAGCTGCTTGCGTTTTATCATATGAAAATTAAACAACAACACCAATAATAATGATAACTACAATATATACAAACATAATAGTTATAATCATAATGATAATACAAATTCTAGGTTGAAAAAGATTACATGAGTCACGCTGTAATATTTATACGTTTGATTACCATATCGTTAGATTTTGTAGTATAACGCCAGTCCATTAGTTGCTTTTATGTTTGGCGAGGTCATAACGACTATTTTTAAAATTATTGAATTGGCTTGTATTTATTATAGGGTGCTAGAGTCAAAGTAAGGCTTTTGTGTAAAAATCTGATCATTAGTTTGTTACTAAAGTTCTCTATAAATTTATAAGCATTTTATACGTTGTTTTTTAAGGTGTAAAACATGCGATCCCTTGCACGGAATGCAAGATAAATCCAATTTTCGGCATGTTGTGGACCTGCGACAAATGTCCTGATGTCAACCTGTGCTCGGAATGTTACAATGCGGACGCGCACGACATTCAACACCCATTTGTTAGATATGACACCGTCGATAGAGCCAACGGGTACTGTTCTCTTTTTGAATTATATATATTTATTATTTTATACAAATATATAGTTGAATGTAGTAGATGAAAAGGTAACTTTGAAAGCCACCGAAGACGACAAATATATGAAAATATTTGGAAACGTTCACCAACGATCCCCTCAGCATGACGATGTATCGCGCACAATAACCATAATGTTTCATGAATGCCAATTTCACGATTCCTAAACATTGCTAAAGAGAGATAATGAGGGATTTTTTTTTTCTCATTTTTGAAACATAGAAGCGATAAACTGAGTCATCCGATTTCGGCGTTGGCGTCCATTAAAGTTGTTATGCACTTGGTCAACTTATCAACTTGGAAATTAATTGGAATATTAACTTTAAACTCGGAACATATATTCACTTTAATAATTTTATCATTATAAACATGACCCAGAAATCCAATACAAATATTTAGTAATCTATGCATCGTTTTTACTTGCATATTGCATTAACGATTTTATGCAATTTGTCCATTTACTTTGAACATACTAAAACCAGCTTGAAATATGATATATTTTTTTCATCTTTATCACCCGTCTTTGTATAACTTTATTACATGTTAAACTGTAACTGATTTTTTGTCAAGAAAAGTTCTTGCTGACACAGTCCGGTTAGAATTTTTTACGCTAACCATTAAATAATAATGATGATGATGATGATGATGATGATGATGATGATAATAATAATGATACTACTACTACTACTACTACTACTACTACTACTACTACTACTACTACTATTCATTCATCATGATCATTGACTTATTTAGGGTGAAGGTGCCGAAGAGAATGATAAGCAAGGCGATTCCTGCTCTGGGAATATTTGAACGCTGCAAGGTGCGCAGAGGACCAGACTGGAGGTGGCATAACCAGGACGGTACGTACTAACCAACACGTTAGATCAATGCAGAAGTTTTTATCAGGTCAGTCGTGACTATTTAGACTACAATTTCATCATCTTATATGAAATTTATTCATCTTATGAATCGTAATTACTGATGACATGTAGTGTGACATATTGCTTTAAGGGCTTACCACACTCCTCCCAATCCTGTTCATCGAGAAAAAGAAAATTATCAAAATCTCAATAACGACAAATTGCCGTTAAATGAAACTTTGCCCAAATGTATGTTATAAATGTATCTTTATTTTGCAGATGGTAAGACACGTAAGAACAGTAAAGAAAAGTAGCAAGATTAAAAAATTCCCTCAACTTCTATTTACATAAATTCGCAAAAACTAAACAACACAAAACATCATTTTAAATGCCCACATGTGAAATATGATACTGTCAACAATTTATTGTGTCCTCGTGACTTA
The DNA here is from genome assembly GCA_038501625.1 of Corbicula japonica. Taxonomy (NCBI): domain Eukaryota; kingdom Metazoa; phylum Mollusca; class Bivalvia; order Venerida; family Cyrenidae; genus Corbicula; species Corbicula japonica. The sequence goes on along the minus strand of JAZAYU010000094.1, from coordinate 1,507,393 downwards.
CATATGTAAACTTTACGAGATATTAGTAAAAGTGTGTTTGACCTTGAATTTCCTGGTCGCTTCCTGGTCGCGTAAACGGATGACAATAATTGATTTCTCTTTGAGTAGTTGAAAGTTTTTTACAACATTTTCTTGTCAGTAACATTGCACTCATGTGGGAATTTAAAATTATGTTTTGTATCGCTTAGTTTTTGTGAATTTATGTAAATAGAATTTTAAGGAATTTTAAGGCCTAGCTTGTTTTCTTTACTATTCTAATGTGTCTTACTGTATGCGAAAAAGATACATTAGTAACATTCTTTTGTGCAAAGTTTCATTGAACGGCATTTTGCCATTATTGAGATTTTGATAATTTTCTTTTTATCGATAAACAAGATTGGGAGGAGTGTGGCAAGCCCTTAAGAAGCGTGGCTACAGTAAAAACCCCATACAATTAATTGGACTGTGCACATTTTTTTGTGAGCACGAACGTTTTGCCGTGAGCTGCTGCGCAAAACAAGTGTGCCGTCCCTCGTATTACCGTCAATGTGGCTTATCCAGCAGCTTTTCAAAAAGCCATAATAACACGAATTCTTCTCAAAATTTCGGTAAAATGTGAGTATTTAAATGTGTAAATATAAGAATTGAATCGATATTGATTTTGTTCATATGGGTATGAAAATAAAACTTGGATTATTTTAAGAAAGCTCGAAACCATTCGGGCTTCACACTTTAAAATGAACAAACCAAAAAAGTTTAAAATACCCAAAAGATCAAAATATCGATTCATTCTTTACTATATTTATATAAGAAAGCAGACATTAATATAATTATACAATGATATGAAACATTTAGTGAAGAACCAATAAACCAAACTATTTTCATGTTTGAAATAGGTGGTGAGGATAAATATGGTGACGTCATTGCGATTGTAAACTTCAGTCCAGACACCGATCGTGACGCAGCGGAAGTGACTTGGGAGAACGGTTACACGAATGTATATCGCCTGGGATACAAGGGTAGACTGGATGTTGCCTGTGTGAAACCAGTCCAGTGTGGCAAATACTACAGGGACCATCTACCAATCTTGAGTATGTTGCTCCAACCATAGCCATAAGCTATCATGTCTTCGGTTTAAAACCCCAAAATACAGGTTATTTCTGCTCAAAGCCATTAGCAATTTATGTTGGATTACAAGTAATTGTTTTTCCTATCAGACGTCCGCATAATTGCTAGCAGTGTGACCCTGATTGTTATACAGCACCAAATTATAAATAAAATATAAGGTTATTTAACTAAAAATGGAAAGCAGTCTCAAATCTTAAGCATTCTGACTTTCTGAAATGGCGACTGGTCGCCATTTCAGCCAATCAGATGCTTTCGATTTGAGATTGATTTCCATTCTCAGTTTTATAACATTGAGGTCAGACGTACACTATATTTATTGTGTAAATAGATTAACATTTATATTTGAGCTGGAGAAATAGTGATTTCTCAGTTAAACAAATTATTAAATCGTTATAAATCAGAGCTCGAACTGGAAGCAGCAGCATCAAAGCGTGAGCCAGAAATGAAGAAAGTGCCGGAAGAGGCACCGAAGTCTGAGGATGTTGATAAAGAAGCTGCGAGGTTCCAACAAGGGGATAAAGTCAGGATCGAAATTGATGTGGATGTCCTGAAGATGATTGAGGAAAACAGAAAGGCCTGGAATGATCACATGACTGAGGTAGATGGTAATTTATTTAATGGAAAATTATCGTATGGAAAATTATCGTATTGTTGTGGTATAAAGTAGTTCATAAATTGACTTTACAATTTGCGGTTGTCGAAGACAGAAATGGTCAAAGGACAGATTAAACAATGGTATAAACTTTATAGACAATTGAACCAGGTTTGAGAGAAGTTTCTTTCTTTTAATTATTCTTTAAATATCATATAGGGAGCAACACTTAGCAGATCTAGTTAACAGTGCTATATCTGTCATGCCGATTTATTGCAACGCTGTTGAGTATTAACATATGACTATAGTAAATAATTAACAATAAAAGAACCAGGCATTTTGTTGTGGTAAAAGAAATTGGATCATGACGCAAAGAGCGATGTACACAATAGGTCTTTTCATTTTTATTGACAAAATCACATCACAAACGCATCGAATATATAAAATTTTAATTTGATATTAAGAAATAATGTATAAATTAAGTAACTTAATGTTATAACAGATCAGCAAGCCATCATAAAATGTTTACAATGGTATAAATGAACGTTTGTTGTGTTTCAGTGTATTGGTAGAACAGGAACTGTTCTGGTATCTCGGGGCAACGATATCACTGTAGATTTTGAGACTGCTGGAAAGTGGACATTCCATGAATCAGTGCTGAATAAGGTAATCGATTGTAAGACAGGTATTTGTTGACTTAATGTACACAATTTTCAATTTTTTTACAAGACGTTTTTAATACTTTTGTGGTTAGAAAAAAAGTTTAAAAATATTTAATTAAAATTGTTTTTAAAGTTTATGTTAATATTTTAAAATTGTATCTCTATGATTACAACAAAATGATACTTGTTAGAAAGCGTTTCATTTGTATGTTGAGTCTTAGCTAGGCAGGATGGTTGGTTATCTTCATTTTGTTACCGCCAGGGAAAAAGTTTTGTCAAAACGAGCACCAAAATTATTTCGATAATGTTTACTTCCACTGAAGTCAATAATTGTGTTCGTCTGTTAGATATGTGCGACTTACTAACAAATCAAGAGAAAGCAACACAATGAAAATATGACCGGCTTGTTTTGAATGAATCTGCTAATGACCAATAATCCTTAATCGAAGATCTGTATAAACATATAATGCATTAGACGTCGTACCAGATTCAAGAAAAGCGATACATATTAATTTGCTGACGAATAAAAATATGTACCAAATCAATCGAGTATAAAAACGCTCGTGAAGAGAGTTATTTATAGCTTCAAGTGGTAGAGGATAGTTTCGTAGTTTGCGCGCTCTGCCGATTTTATAGTTGGGCATGCTTTCGTATCTGCTAGGCTGGTTCTTCTATTACTGTGAACATTTTCCAGCAGTGCCCACTTTGTGTTAATGGCTTTAATCAACACAGGTACGTGAGTTTGTCACTGGAGAGGTAGTGCAGGTTGAAGACAGTGCTGATCACGTGAAAATGCTCCAGACTGAAAGAGGGGGATGGAATGAGCTCATGGTCAAGGTGGGTAGTCGAAACTTTTGGTGATTGACATGATAAAATATGTATATGAAATAATATATGATGTTTCTTGTGCTGGCTAATATTATTTTAATAAAGGTACAAGTTTCTGTCACAGATCAGTCCACAAACATTTAATATTAATTTGAATTTTGTGATTTAAAAGTTTGCAAACTATTTTGGGACAAATGATCTTCTGCATTCTACAAGGGATTACAGACTTTTGTTTTAACCAAGAAAATTTTATCGGATAGAAAATGTCTGTTTTAATAAATGAACTACAACATTTATATACCGTATACCGGGGTATAGGCTTCATTTAAACGAAGATAATTGCTCTCATGGACTTTAAAAACCAATATAGTAAGGCGGTTTTATACATTTAGCATGTCAAAATATGTTAAAAACTTAAAAAAATAACACAAAAATTTACTAAAGAGAAATAAAAATGTTGTTGAATTGACGAGGCAGCATTTCAAATTTATACAGTAGAATCCGTTTATTCAATTATGAATAAACTTTTTACCAGGTTATTGGCAAGAAGGGTAGGGTTGAGGAAATCGATGAAGACGGTGACGTACAAGTCTCATTTGGGGATTACACGTGGACGTTCAATCCGGAGTGCCTAACCCCGGTACCGGGCCCGGCAGACTATGTCAAGTACTCGGATGAAGCCCCTAAACCCCCAGTTGGTAGGTTGATCTATAACCGACTGTTTGCAGTCGCTATAAATATGTTACGGTGTTGTTTTCTGAACTATTCCTGTGTTTTGCAAATAATACCTTTAAAGCAATTAAGCTAAAGTTGCTTAAACTCAGCTAGATACAACTGAGTCTAAAACCTATCAGGTATTTGGTAGGAACACTTGGATACTTGATTTGCCAATGACCGTATCAAAGCGGTATCTCTTTGGGTTCTCTTTTTCGTTAACTGTTTGTGGTGTGTTATTGAAATGGTCAGTTTATACACCCATGCTCTCTTTTCGTCTCTACGTTTTGAGAGGTAGTGATTTCCGGGTGTGGCGATTCCGGATATGCATTTTCACTTTGTTTTCGACGTCACATAGACAAAAAGAGAATTGGTTCACAATAGGATCATTCTCCAAAATGTCATCATGACAAGTAACAAAAATGAGATCCTGAAGGCTTACCGGTTTTGGAACATCAGAGGCAAAGCATTTTGCCACTTGGCACTAGGGCGCGGGGATGGGTGGATGGGGTAAGGTAAACCAGGTGATATGGTGAACACACTTCACACTTGTCTTTACTCTTCTTTGATATGAACAAACGTAGAGTTTGCCTTGATGAATTTACTCGCACCCACACGTCGACATGACAGTGTTGCATGCAAAAGTACATATACGAAGCTAATGGTAATGTTAAATTCATTACGATCTTCTTGAGACCTGAACAGCTAGAGTTAAATCAGCAATAACACGATGGCAACAATAAAAGAAACTGATCTACATTACTGTTCGAGACTTCCCTCGAAACCTTCAATATGAATGAAGATTTATTTCCATCGATGGTAACTTTGTCTCTCTGACATTTTATTTATGATTATTTATTATTTATAATACAAGTTTATTTTTTGTCTTGTGTTGTCATTTGAACATGGTGTTGCTGTGGTAGAAAGGTGTACGTATCTTTTAGGTAAATAAGAGTCTTTTTCCCTAAGTATAGTGTCTTATCGGTTTATTTTAAACTTGGTTAATTATATTGAACGTTTTGACCAAAATTAGGAGCAAATGTCGGCAACAATACAAACCAATTAAAACCGTCAAGTTTTTTTTAAATGTCAAAACTACATGTATGACTACAACAGAGTATACCAAAGTGTGGTTTCATTTTTATAAGTTATATTAGATAAATTGAGGAAAATGTTAGTTTTCAACACTATATAAATAAAACTGAATATTTTAAAAACGTCGGTGCTTATTCTTGCATACAGGATAAGTATTTCCGCGTGATTTACCGGGGAAAGAAAATCTTATCTTTTCCCTAGGGAAAAGATAACGTTTGCGTGCTACACAAGTGACGTCACGTCTTCAAGTATATGACGTAATGTATTCAAGTTAGTGACGTCATTTACAAAATAAGGTTTGCGTTAACGTCAATATTTCAGCGTAAGGAAACAAAATTTATTATAAATGAACACAAATGTTAAGAACAGTAAGAGGTATGCAAGAACAAGTATCTTGCATGAGACATTCGGTAAAGATAGAAAAATCTGTCACCTCGGGTGAACTGTTTTGGCGGGAACTCGGCAGAGCCTCGTTCCTGCAAAAACAGTTCACCCTCGGTGACAGATTTTCCATCTTCACCTCACACTCATGCAAGATACTTATAGTCAGAACCAGTATTCATAAATGGATCCCATATTCAAATGTACATACATGTATGATATTGACAGGTATACAGTTCAAACATGACATTCTATAATTTTGCCCATTTAAACATATATAGAGGATACAACATGAGTGATCATTTTATACTGAAATTATTAAACGAGTCATCAAAATCGATATAAAACGAGGCTTTTGCCGAGTTTTATATCGATTTAGATGACGAGTTTAATAATTTCAGTATAAAATGAACACGAATGATGTATTCTATTTATCAAATACCCTGATAAAAAACATTTTTATTAATATTTAAATGAATTATACGTATCAATAAAATATTAAAATAACCAATCCAAACCAGTTGTTACATCCGTCAAACAAATCCACGTGGTGAATGTTTTAAAGGTACTTGATATCCATGGTTTGACATTAAGAAAGGGAAAAGGCCTGGCGTAAGGTATAACTTGAAGTTACATTGCCATTTGAGACTTTTTGAATTTGTGATTGTATGCATAAAATATTTACTACTGAAATAGAACAACATGTGCCGTTTTAGTTCGAATGTTCAACGAATATGTCAAGCTGTTTGATACACTTTATCGGCGGAAGTGGCGTCGCTGTTCTGCATTTGGTCAAGATTTGCTGGCAACGTCATAATATTTTACAAAACTCACAATCATATCCAGAGACTTTTATGCAAAATACTGTAACTCGAACTTTTCATTTTGATCAGATTACGGCCGTTTTTGATGTCCTCGACACAAGATGTCACCGATCATTTGGTGATTATTTTGTCCGTCGGTCCAGGTGTCCTGCCGCCCGTCCTGATGTCCGGAGCACATCATAGTTTTCAAACGAGGGATATCAACGAAACTTTTATTAAGTGATCACCTAAATGCAGCCGAGTCCCAATAACATTGGCCCTACCTCAAAGATTAATGTCACACTTAAGGTTTAAAAATATAAATATTACAAAAATACCCACCCAGCTTTGCTAATGAGTGAACGTTTTTACCTCATAAGATTAAGTGTCGCATCTAAGAGCCATGCCCCTATATAAAGTCACTTATAGGGTTTAAACGTCAAAACGTTTGCTTAAGTTTTGTTTGTATAGTATACATGTAACTGCAACTGATGTAGGGAACTCATCCAAACTTCACTAAAGTGTTAACCTAAATAATCATAACAGAGTGTCAGTGTTAGAAGCAGGACCAAAACAACGCCCATCCCTCGTCAAAAAGAAGTTAAAAGAAAACAAGTGTTATAATTTTCAGACATTACCTTAATGTTCAGTTCAGATTTGAAAATTTTATTTAAAAGGGTCGGTGTAGCAGCAGGTAGGAGCTTACCCTATCCACTTATTTAAAAAGATAAAAGGCCTTCATTCATATAAATGGCGTCTGTATAAATGCAGCTGATCTACAAACTCTACTTAACAATTTACTACAAAGCCTCAGAACGAAAGAAAATATGTAGAAAAAAATCTCAGTGGTTGTCCTGTAACCGTTATCACCAATCTTAGTTTGAAAATAAAAAAGCGAACCACATTTTAGTGACTGGAACATGAAGTGGAAAGGCATGAGGTATGATTGGCCCCTATATTACTATGCGATTCTTTCTTAACACAACATATTTGTTTTAAATTAAACACCTGCTGATAAGGCTTCAAATAATTTAATTATAGTGTGACGTATACACTATATTAATGTTCAAACTGATGAGCTTATTAGCACTAATGCTTATACACTAACTTCTTCATCTGAGAGTGATATTGTTACTGCACACACTCTACAAATAACAAAATTTCGAATCAGTGTTAAGCCGAAACAAGACAACGTACATACAATGTATTGCTTGTCTAAAATGTACAAAACACATTACAAAGCAAGATTTATTGCAAACTCTAGTTGAGAGAGAACTACTCAGTTATCCGTGCTCTTCTGCTATAAAAGATCATGTAATTAGGTATTGCGAAAAAGTTTTTGAAACCACTGGCAAAGTTTATTTTGGTCTATAAAAATCCAATTGACTCGTTAAACAAAATGTTAAAGAAGCTTAAATCAGATAATTTTCAGGCGTTCTGTAAGCCTTCTTATGATTTGTCAACTCTGTATACTTCTCTCCCTCATAATTTAATAAAAGACAAGCTAACCGGTCTAATTGAAAAAACGTTTCCTAGAGAAAATAAAACCTGTATAGCTTGTAATAATTATAGGGCATTTTTACAGATGGTTCTTACGATAATTATACTTTATGGACCTGTCTAGACCTTATAGAGGCGCTCACATTTTTATTGGAGACTATATTTGTGAGATTTGGTACCTCTATTAATAAACAAGAAATAGGCATTCCAAACCCTTGTTGGTGATCTGTTTTTATACTGTTATGAAAGATTTTATGTTATCTCTTTCTACCGAGCATCAAGATGACATTATTACAGCCTTTCACAACACCTCGAGGTACCTTGATGATTTGTTGAATATAGATAATAACCGTTTTCATCTCTGGTTAATAAAATTTACCCTCATGAACTACAACTTAATAAAGCAAACACTTCGGACAAGCAAGCAAACTTTCTTGATCTTAATTTTTCTATTGAAAATGGATACGTTACTACTAAAATATATGTTAAAAGAGGCGATTTTAATTTTAATATTGTAAATTTTCCGTTTCTGAAGGGCGATGTTCCTCGTGCAACATCTTACGGGGTTTATATCTCGCAGCTTGTTCGCTTTTCTAGAGCTTGCAATGATGTTAATGATTTCAATGAACTTAATATTTGCATAACAGAAAAACTTTTAAAACAAGGTTATCGGTATCATAAACTAAGGAAAACCTTTTGCAAGTTTTATCGCCGATACCCAGATTTAATTAAAAAATACAGGTGCAGTTTAAAATCACTACTGCAAGAAGGTATTTCACAGCCAGTTTTTTTAAATGGGGATTTAATTTATAAACTTAGGAAAACTAAAGGCAATATTAATTTTTCCCGTTTATTCGTAAAAACCATCTGTAAATTGAAAAAAAAAGGTTACCAACATGACATTCTACAGCGCTCTGCAGGCCTTGTGATTAACCCATCTACAGTTGATCACTATATTAACCTCTTCGGTGGCAGGGGTTTTAGAGTTTATGAAGGCTTATGGGGAAATCTTTTCTTTAAAGAACCAGAAGCTCGATTTGTTTCTCTTATCATCATCTGCTAATTTGACTCCAGGGGCCCTGGTCTCGGTATGATCATCGAGTAATCGCCCATCTGGCTTTGCAATGCTATAAGCTTCTTATGTTTTATATGTTTGTGTGCTTTTGCAAGCAACATTGTTAAGCTGATATGCATATTTCACTTTTAAAATTTGTATTTATTGAAAACTGACTCAAAACATAAACACAAAACTTGGAAGAAACAATCTGTTCTTATGCCAGGATAATAAAATGACAGGCGTACATGACCCATGATCATAAAACTTTATCAAACTGTTTCATGACAAAGTTGTGGATTTGAAAAGTAAGATGATAATAGTTTTGTACATATAATAGCAACGTTTTCTTGATCTGTTCTTATTATTTACTTATTTTCAGTTTGTATCACGACAAACTATGCTACCGGGCATATGCTTTATGTACATTTAGCACTTTAAATAAGTTTTAAAGACCTGTTGATTCAATAACATGAGAGATTTTAATAAGATACAATGTCATATAATTCTGTTAAACTGTCGTATTCTGTCTAAATATTGACTACAGTCAAAATCTTATTTCACCTCAATTACAAATTTATTTTTTCTCAAACGATATTTAATAGAACAAAAACCAAAACTGACTACATGTAATCTTGAAACGATGCAGGATTTTTTAAGCCTACCTTAAATATTAAAACCTTTAAGACAATATCAGCTGACATTCCAGTAACAATTAAGTCGTCGTTCTATTAATTATCTTATAATGATACACAACCCGGACGTTAAAACCAATAAAATAGTTCGCTTAGCCTTTGGATAAACCCAGAGAACATTCTGTTTGCGTGAATAACGTCGGATTTTCCGCTGGTAAACTGGAAACTTCGTTCAATTGTTCAATTTAATTCTGATTTAAACAACAAGTTTATTGTCTTTGAAAATCATAGCCTATATTTTTCTCAGAACAATAACTAAATATGCTATATTTATGTTTTTTTTAAATATTTGTGTGGCATTTCCCCATGTCTCTCAGTGGTTTCTGAACCGCTGTTTTGTAGCTGATATTATTGTTTGCCCCTCTGCTGGTCCAAGTAAAGAGGTCTGTAATTGTGTATGTGGCTATTTCTAACCATTTTCAATCAGGCAATTGATCGTCTGTCTCAAATTTATTTTACTGGAATAAAAGTTCAAAAAGCCCTCATACGGGACTAGCGACAAGTAAATATTCGTTCATGCTCTTTTGTCGGAAGTACTCATTGTTAAAACGGCCTTCGAAGAAATTCCGAGTAATCTGCAGTTTTCGTTGAAATTGGTGTGCATCGAATTGAAAATGAATTACCAACGGAAATTCCAAAAGTTGCGGACATAAAACCGAAAACAAAGTTCAAATGCGCCACATATACACTCGCACTTGTTCGAGTTACGCGTTAATATTATATTTTTCCATTTTAAACAGGTACCACTTTCTTTTAAATTTTTATACAGAAAAATGCAAAAATACTAAGCTAATTAAAATATTTCGATCAATTAAAACAAACCGAAGTAAATAATTAAACAAATTACTGAAATCCGTTTCTTCTTTGCATGGAATGATACTGATATATTAATGGATTTAAATTTGACGACATGCAGAGACAGTGAAAAAAGCGTGTGTGGATATACTACTCTATATATTATGTTTTATTCTGAAAAATATAACAACACAACATTTCGTAATTGTTTATAAACGGTGTCCTGCACTCAACTTGAACGTTAGATGTATTAGAAGGCACACATAGAAGCTGCAAATAATTCTGGATATTAATTACATGGATCCGTTTTCTTAACAATCTTTTTTCTCGAGTTGCCTGTAAAACTTTAAAAGAAAAAAATATTTTACTATGTGACAATTTCGAAGTAAGACAAGATATGTTTCAGTAGATATTTGTGGGTTCGTTTCTTACATATGCGCGCAATGTTTGGGCGTTTCAATTCGGAAAGAAGTATCGATAATATACCCCAAGTTCAAATTTTAAGAAGTTATCTGCAGTAATATCTGTTGTTTGCGAAGAGCTGGGCCAGTTTTCTCATAATTTTGATACATATTGTTGAAATTTTCTAATACAGGGTTCTGTAGGAACTGTATGATTTTTTTAAAATCTTTGTATGTGTTTTCAAACCGATTAGGTTTTAATAGATAAGGAACAACGATATTTAATTTTGTTTGGATTTTTGCATGGTAAAGACAAAAATGTTTTTAAAAGTGCTTGCCTAAACCATTTTACAAAGTTCTATACGTAAGTTTCCTACAGAATTTTGAGCAAATGCCCAAAATGGATTTGCCCACTTTGTAATGACAGAGATATAAATGACGAATATCATTTTATTACCAAATGTAATAAATTTACTTAAATTATCATACGGCGCTATTATTATGTTCGGCTGATTTCGAACAATTTATAATATGTATTTGCCGTAATGTATATCTCTAAAAAACGAAACTTTTTTTCAAAATTTCTTTTTTCGTTCATTTCTAATAACCGATGAAATTATTTGCACCATCTGTACTAACCTTTTTATTTTGTAACTGTCTTGAGTTTATATGTCTTACATTAATGAATCAAACGGCTTAAAGGAAACCTACAAAAATATACTTTTGTATAAATTGGGTTTTCTTTATAAATTCATAAAATAAAGTTCCATTATCATCTATTCCAAATTATTGTAAAAATACTATTAAATATACGTTTGTATGGATATAGAATGCTTTCTACCATATATATTTTGTTAATGTTTCGATTGTTGTCATCATGCGAATCTGTTGTGACATTTGTTTTTTATTAATTCTATCCGGACAACCGAAGTTTATCTTACGAGATACATAAAAGTTACTACACAAATATAATACAACCAAAACTTCTTTGTTAAAATTTTTCAATCGGTAATTAAAAATAACATATAAAACCATTTAAATTTATTTCATAGCGGTTAAATACCGTCCTAACTAACAAACAATGTCTTGCAAAAAAGCAACGACTGCTAAAGGCTGTATACGGTATATAATAAAATTAAAGTATTTGTTATGTCATATATTTTAAAGAAAAACAAAAACGCGGACTATTGATATTTTACGATCAGACCACGTTTTAAACTTTTCCACAAACAAACATTGATGTTTACAGTGACGGAAAGAAGACCAGAACCGAAGACAGAAGAAGAGAAGATGGAAGAACTGTTTGAGATGATTATTACTGGGGACACCGAGAGGGTGAACAGAATTATACAGAGAGAACCACAAATGGTAATAATTCCATTATGTCGACTTGAGAAAATGTTTTCTTGTTGAAAAAATACTTTGCCAGTGGTATACGATTGAATATTACCAGAATAAAGTGTGTTAGTCCTTGCGAAAAGAAGCGTTAGACAAAAAATTCATTATAGCTGGTTTCTAATGCACGTTTCACGTATCCACTGTTTCAAATGATTGTGCGTCAAGCTGGTAGCGAACCCGCAACAACGGCGACAGCGCCTAGCCCTGCAATTTCTGCGACGCAACCAACTGAGCTAGCCGGGACAACACCCCCCCCCCCAAAAAAAAAAAGTTGATAGGATAGCCCTGATATACGTAACCATCACTGCATGACATCGGTAACGGGTTATTTTACTGATAAAAATTCTGACTATATGTAAGGGGAGACTTTTTACGGCCGCCACACTGCACAAATGTCATAAAGACACATTCAAACCTTTCATTAGATGGATCTTTCTGACATTCCTCGAAATCATTGAATTGATTACATTTTCTTTGGTTGTTTTCTACAGATGTTGATGGACCTTCAAGGAAAGTATGCTGTTCATCTCGCCTGCAAACACGGACAAATGGATATAATGAAGGCGATGATCAAATGTGCCAGCAAGGAGGCACTGCTAGAAATAAAAGACTCCGAGAATATAACGCCGCTGTTAGCAGCTGTCGGAGGGTATGTTAATTTTGTGTGAACATAATATCTCATAAATGAGATAAATTAATTTTGACAAAATGTAGAAGAAATTGAGTGCATCGTCCGAAATTTTGTTAATATATATTTTATTATAAACAATATAATGATAATTCGTTTTTGTAATGTGTTTGTGCATGTTTTAAAATCTTAAAGGTACCTTTGCTTGTTAATTACAAAGTTACAGTAATTGAGTTTATAGGGTACTAAAGTTTAAGACAATAAATATATAACTTTAAAAGAGAAACTGGTCATATTGTTGAATTTGTAGAGGTCAGACAGATATGGTTCGTTTCTTGGTGGCTGAGGGAGCAGACACAAGTGTGGTTAACTTAGATAATGAGGGCGCCGTTCATATTGCCGTGAACAAGCAGAATCTGCCACTGCTTAAAGTACTCAGAGAATTAAACTTCGACGTAAATCAAAAGGTAAAATAAACACGATAACACATTTTTGCATCCTTGAACACTTTTATCAAACAATTACGTTTATGTCTCTATGAAATTACGTATAATTTTAGAATTTTCGCATTTCCAAACATTCTTGAATGAGAGTGTTATTTTAGAATGACTTACTAACTTAATATATCAATAAAGAAAAGTGTTTCAACAGCAACCCATATAAAACAGAAATAAATGTATGTCAATTTTTGATTTTATTCCAAGAGACTGCTTACAAAATACTTGTTCTAGTTCTATGTTTGTGCAGGGCAATGAGTCTTGTGCAGTTTGAGTCCTTTACTGCAGCTCATAAACAAGCCCAGTCACACTATTATATGTTTTGATGTCACTTATTCATCTATGGAACATAATGTGGTTCATATATTTCCATTTCAGAGTTAATGCATAAAATATTATTTTATTTGTTTCGTGTTTTAGGATAAGGTGAAGCAGTCGCCGATATTTGATGCCATCGCAAAAGGAGGAGAAGAGATAGCGGATGTAATACTAAATTGGCCAGGCCTTGACATTCAGTATCAAGACAGCATAGGGTTCTCTCCCTTCTTCTCAGCTTGCAGAAAGGGACATTTGAAGTATGGATGTTTTTACACAAATTCGTCTTTCAGTATCTTTTTTCTTTATTTTGTTATAAATAAAAATGAAATATAAGTTAACCTGTTTATATTCACGTTGACTTACAGCAGAACAATACAGCATACTTATGGTTCCAATAAACATCCAATAGACGCAGGTTGCAAACCTGACACTTGACAGAATTAAATACGAAAGAGTGCATTCTTCAATATACAATATGACGACTTGGGTGACATTTGAAATCTGTTCATATGATTTAATCATTTTAAGGTCAGTCCAGAAAATATTACAGTTGCGACCTATGGAGATAAAAACCGTGAAAGAATCAGATGGCTTCACTGGTCTTCATTTCGCTGCCTACAACGGTAACAAGGAGGTTGTTCAGTATCTGGTCAATCAGGTAGGTCCTTACGTCCTTTCAGTGATAAAAAGTTATAAGTAGCGTTTATTTATTGAAGTTTTAACAATTGGAACCCTTAAAGAATTGACCGCGATTTCTTGTTACATTTTCACTTAATAAACACTTAAACACTTAATAATTGCCACAACTTCACAACATCATATGTCGTCATTGTATTTTGTTAAGAATTGTTTTTATATATTAACAGACACTCAAAGATTTAGTGAGTGATTGAGTTTTAGATTTAACAAGAAATAGATGCATACCATTTGAAATCTTAGCCAAGTGACTGAAAAAATTTGTTAAACACTGATATATGTATACATATTGAATGGCTATGAAGTAAGACATTTGATGTTCAATGTTAGTTTACTTTTGACTTTTGATAATTTGATAACCAAAATTAATATAACCGTATTTTATTAGGATAATTAGTTTTTGCATTGCATTAAATTTGAAATATACAGACTGAGTTTTTTTTAAATAAATGTATGTAAGTGGAATTTAAAAAAGAGTGCCATATATCTGAACTTATTTTACTGTAATTGCTGTTAGCTTATATTTTTACTGATGAATTTATGGTAAAACCATTTTTTTTGCTATATGTATATGTTAAAAAGAACACATAGCTGCGGACTGTTAAATGATTCGTATAATTTTACGTTCGTACAAATGTATGCATTTTAAATTAATTGTGTTAAATAGTGTAATAGGACATACTTTTTGCGGAAATTATTATAATGAGACCATTACCTTCCACTAAACATTTTTTTATCTTCGAAGGTCGTTTAGCACTGTACATATATTTGTGTTTAACATTGAGTAACGATCAACATGTGGATAGGCGGCGTGAACAGTAATATAATTTTCCATTACTGCACATTAACATGCCCAGTCAAACCTAGCCTTCAGTATTTTAATACTTGTCCTGTAAGGTGACGTGGATAGTACAATTTTTAAGAATATTTCCGTAATCTTCATTCAGCCTCTGGTAGAAATAGACGTCAGAAATCAGGATCAACATACCCCGCTTCATCTTGCCTGTGCCGATGGATTTCTCGATGTAGCCAAGATCCTTGTTAATAAAGGTACTCCAATGTCACACCTACTATGAGATGTGGTTTTAGAATAAAATTTTTCGCTGAAAATTGACAGAACGTGTTGTTTTGGCTAAGGAATGCCTTAAAGATAATATTTGGAATAAATTTTATTTAAACAGCGCTTTTAACGTAATATTTATTGATATAACTATGGGTTGTTTGCTTTGTTTCGACGACTAGACACACATGACACACAATTTAAATTAATACATGTATAAATCAAATCATGAAAACTTTTATGTCAAGCTATTTTGATTGCAGTTAGTTTAATTAATATATCCTTTTAAAGATACTTATTTGGTGCATTTCTTTCTAGTGAATAAATGGTTTGACAATATTTTAATTTTATTCCATAAACTCTGCAGGTGCATCAGATATTTAAATGTGATTTGAATCTTAAATCTTTCCTTAAATAATATAAAACCATTGTTTTATTCATCCATCGTTTGGGATGGATCAAAATTGTACTGTTATATTGGTTTAAATATTGAGTTGCGCTCAACCTCGGGCTAGGCAGCGTGAAAAGTAATAATTATTCATTTCCACTACTGTCCATGAACAGGCTCAATCAAACCGAACCTGCAATATTTTCATATTCGTCGTGTTCGTTGGCTTTCAAAGTTCCCTTTTCGTCTAGTTGTATAAATTGGACTGGTTAATTTATTTTAGGGGCAGATGTATCTCTTTGTGATGGCTCCAAAAAGAATTGTTTACATTTGTACCTGACTGGAAAAAGTGTGATAGTAAGTTAATCGAGTGTTTATTGTATGACTTACTCCCACCTAATGAAACTTTGGTTTGTTGGTAACATTTAAATCCATCTGACGAATGCACATTGTCGTTGTCAGTACTGTTATCAGTTAAATAACCCGTCACCGATGTCGTGCAATGATGATAACATATATCAGGGCTATACGATCAATCGTTTGGGGTCGTCCCGGTTAGCTCAGTTGGTTGCGTCGTCGGAATTGTAGGGATAAGCGCTGTCGCCGTGACGGTGCGGGTTCGCTCCCAGGTAGAGAAAATATCTTTAAAACAAATAGACAAAACCACACCAAAAATACACACCCTTTCCAAGAGATATTTTAGGGTAATTTAAAAACACCAACATTAACAAAAAAGAGCTGGATGCATCAACACAAACTATAATTAATCTGGTTTTAATCTTAGCATCAAGTGTTTTACAGATAAACGAAACGAAAAAACAATTATTTTTCTGATCCGATACTGGCAACAAAATTATGCTTATAAAGGTTATAACGAACTAATTCTACTTTCTTCTCCGCTTAATTATGATATTTAACACGCACATAGTAAAAACGTTTTTATAATGCAGAAAGCTGGTGTAGATGCGTTCAGAGAGATGGTGGATTATCTCGTTGGTGTTGGGGTCAGTGTTACAGACTTTGATTCGGACCGGAAGAGACCAGGAGATTATGTTGCTGAAAACATGTCGACAGAATACAAAACAATAGTTGAAAACAGGTTGCATTTAATTAAATTTTTTAAGATGACTTGAACTGTTTGAAGCATGTATACACTTTTCAACGAATACTTTAATCTTCATGTAATCATCTACCCCTCACCCTCTTTGAAAGCTGTTGGGCAAGGTGTTTGTTTTTGTGAAAATATTGAGTTGCGATTAACCCTGGGCTAGGTGATGTTGACAGTAATATGCATTTCCATTACTGCTCATGAACAGGCTAAATCAAACTGAACATGGACTTTTTTTTATTTTTGTCGTTTTCGCCGCCTTTCGAAGTTCCTTTTTCATCTATTCAACAACTCTACACCTATCCAAAGTAAAACAGTAATTATAGTACATCTATCTACTACAGTAACTGTCTAATAATTTGTTTTGAGACGCTAGTGAATGATAATCAGACTATTAGTTTCATACTTTTTAGCATAAAAGATAACTAAACTGCGTCAAGTTTATAGAGAGAACTGTTTTAGGAATATACATCATCTAGGTAGTGTATAGTGGTCCTCTTTCAAAATAAGGAAAACATATCTTAAAAGTAAATACCTTCAATTGCACACGAGAAACATTCAGTTTAAATCCTGACCAATAAAAATGTACGTATTCACACTGTTTTTACTAAATGGAAAGTAACACTTCCGTTTAAACATTAGGTTGGGGAAGGACGCTTTGTCTCCTCAGCGAAAAGTACCGGAAGATGACGGACAAAAACCTCGAGCGTCCAGCTTCACCGAGTCACGGGGCGATAAACAAGCGCCAGTGAGAATGGCGCAAAGTACTATTAGTAGGAGCAAAAACGCTCAGCCAGGTATATATAACGTTTGAAAAAGAACCCAAATTTCGACTAAACCTTATCCCAGTCTATAGAAGACACAGAACACAAGATATTTTTGAACATAGCAGAATGGGTTCAATAATCCGTTGATAATCCACCACTCCCACTTGGCTTCAGATAGAACGAGGACCATATAACTGTTATCATTTGAAATGTACTCATAGTTGAAAAAGCCCAAAACTGAAAGATATGTATAAATGTTATTCTTTATCTCAAATACGAAATCTTAATTGTCTCCTGCATGTAACAAAGTTGTTTAACAATAACCAGATGAAAGCGGAAAATGCACATTTCGGGAGAAAAAAGCTTTGGAAATTGTAAAGTTTAAATGGTGCATCAACAATTAAAACATTTCAATCGCCTTAAAAGCAAAACATATATCCATACTGATGCATATACTGCCTTGTTCGCACTGAGATAATTTCACGTATAGTGTTATTGTAAATAATATGTCTTAAAGGCTAAAAAAGAAAGAAAAAATCAGAGGTTGTTTTATCCTATAAATACAAGAAAACTATTTTAATAATTTTTACACCAGAGTGAAAGTTCCTTTCAAAGTAACGTATTTGATAGTGTGATAAAACACGTGCCAATCGCGTGTCTAAAGAAAGTGAACGAAAAAGCAAATTAAAGATCATGTAAAAGAAGCAAATTAAGACAAATTGCCAGCCAGCCAGGTTAAATTCTATTTATAGAGAAGAGAAAATTAATGTTTATAAACCTTCCAAATCTTAGAGATTTTAACTTTTTATTTATCTAGCTGAACCACGAAAAATCGAAGACATCAGAGATCTAGCATCAGGACAAGGTGAAGACCTAATTCAAGCCCAGTCGAAACGCAGAGACAAGGGTGATGAGGTTGAAGAGGAAACCCGTGCAGACCCTGAACTCTGTGAATCCTGTGAGGAAGAACCTTTAAGGTAGTACATAAACCTTGGCCCAATATCATAAAACTTAATCTGGAGACCAATCTCAAATCTGAAGCATCTGATAGGCTGAAATGGCAACTAGTCGCTATTTTAGCCAATCAGATGCTTTAGATTTGAGACTGGTCTTCAATCTTTGTTTAATGATCTTGGGCCCTGTGTTTTTTTGAACTCTTACCTCAGAATTGACAGCTTAAAATAAGTAGAATCGTTGGACTGTTGATTTTAATTGTTATTCATATGGAAAACAACTATTTGTTTGCATACTTAGATTAAATGTTTGTTTATATAGAAGTTATATCTTTGGAAAAAACAAACAGTAATTTGTTTTAAACACTTAAATATCGTGTTCTATAGGGAAATAATTTATAATACATTTTTTTCAAAATGCATTAATGAAGAATAATACTTATGTGTTTGTATTATTCAGGTTCAAGATAGAGCCGTGCGGCCATCTTCTTTGTGGTGATTGCATACCGAAACGAAAAATGAAGAAGAAAATATGTGCAGTGTGTGGTAAACCTGCTGAGGAGGTTGTCGAACACGGACATTAGACACTGTCAAAGTCATTGAATCTTAATGGATGAATAATTTGCGATGGGTTTTAGTCTATTTGTTTGTATTGTCTACGTGGGCTTGTAAGCCTCTTGGAAAAGAATAAATCTTGTCTTGTCTTGTCTAAGCAACCCCTTTCTTCGCCGAAAAGTTAATGCAAATTGTTATACCAGTCTGTAAATACAGTTAATAATATATTATAAAATAAATGTATTTTTAATTATGAAGTGCTCAGATCTTAAACCAAAGGTCTGGGTATATATAGGTCGATTTCGGACTGTTTTGTAAATAGAAAACGGATAGAAATGCTACTGTCAATTTTGTGTATTGTACTTGCTAAAGTAAGTTTGAAGTTCGAGTGATTGAAACTTCGCATTTGAAACATCATGTTTATGTTTATGATGACGCCTAATCATGCAAACTAGAGGACAATGCGATAAGAGAGTTTAAAACACATCTTTCGTATATATTCCAAGTTGAAACTTAAAAGAAATTTATACCGTCAAATGTAGTTTCTATCTTGGTTTTTACTAAACCTTTTTAATTTTGGGTAAAACAATACAAAAGTATGAATTTTACATAAAACATACCAAAATGGTCCGGTAGGTGTGATTGTGCTTTGTGAATGTTAAGAATAAGAAACACAATACAGTCAAAATGTTTTTTTGGAATTTCTGATTGAGTTACCTACCTTTACCATTTTAGTGAACTCCTTTTGATTATATGCATAAGGGCTATTTCAAAAATAATGGCTGGTTTGGGTTTTCCTGTTATAAAAATGTGCAACAAACAGTTACTTCCATTTTCCTACTTTGCAGAGGTGTCTCATCATGCCCTTTAAAGATTTGTGAAGTTTCATCAAAAAAGCACCATCCGTTAAAAAAATATTTTAAAATAATGGGCAAAAAATGTCAGGAGTGTGACAAAAAAGTGACACTTTTCAAAATCACATTTGTTCAGACCATTATTTTACAAAAAGCTTAAGTAAACACAAGTTTTAGTGTTGTTTTAGTAAAAGGTGCATTTATTAGGCATCAAATAATGATAAAATTAAGCATATTATACTTAAAGTTATCAAAATTTATGCTATTAAGTCAAGCGTGGTAGATTATAAAATACCTCAAGAAAATCAATACATCTTTGCTTTATAAATTTATAGGACTTAAAGAATAATAGTACATAAGAAATGTTTTGTTTATCATTAAGTTTCATGTTTCTAGATGCAATAATTATACTATTATCACCTCTATTGAAATTATATTTGTCTGCAGCTCCCTTCAGAAAATGTCGGCTAAATTTGTCAGGAGTGTGACATTATGCACATATTGCAATATTCTGTCAGCATATCCTTTACATGAAAACAAGAGCACGTTTTTTTTCTAGAAGTCTATGTCATGTTTTGTTAAATTGTGACAAACAGGAATGGCCTTGGTGAAACATTTTTGAGTACACTGCACTTATGTGGGTGTCAGGAGTGTGACACAGTTTCTTAACAATATGAATTTTTTATCTTTATGCGATACCACAAGTTCTAAAGCACTTATATTTGATGCTTCAACATGTATTTTAACAGAAATACACATTTAAATAATAAGAAACAGTAATACTTGTATTTTAAGCACATAAATTAAAATTCTTTGATTTATTTAATATTGGTCAATAAAGCTCCATAAAATTTTTATTCTGCCACATACGAGTATAACTTGATTGATTTTGATCACTGTAAAGACTGCACAAACATATGGACCAACCAGTTTGTTTGGACTTTTTATGAACTTTAATTCTTTACATTTTTTCTAGGGATGGGGCCGAATATTCGGTTTGACAACGAATATTCGAATGAGATTTTAGGATTCGAATATTCGAGATTTTTTAATATAAGTATGCTCTCTTCCAAGAAGAATGTTAGATTAAAAATACTGGAGTTGTCCGTAATTAATTAAATGCGACAATACAGGCCCATAGAAAACTTACTGGTAGGTAAATACAGCCCTTTCATAAAATTACACGAACAATAATTGGTCTCTTGTTCTCAAGTTTGAGCAGGGGGTAAATATCTTTTTGTCTGCCTTATTGTCGCATCAACCAAAATTGCAGGTGTACTTAATTGTTATAAAAACAAAGTGTCACAGCAGGTGGTGTTGTATAGGCCCTAATGATGGGACTGATTGCTTACTAGGGCAATGGATTAAGGCCTGTTTATTGTCACCCGCGTTGCTAATTGGCAAGTTGACAGTGTGTTATTCTTGCGATCACGATCTAGATTGTCAATTTTATTGGGAAAAAATAGCAAATAAAATGCGACAATTATAAATCACGAGTGTTGAAAGATCCAATCAAGTGTTTCAATGTCTGTTTAATTTGGTTTTTTTCACTTCACTTGCCATTTTTCAAATGACAATATCTTAGCAACCAGTTGACCGATTTCAAAAATCTTTTCAGTTCTGTACACAGTTTCAATAAGCAAAAAATACGGAATAACAAGTTTGGAAATTTTATGAACTTTAATTTTTCACTATTTTTTCACTATTTTTTCACTTTTCCAGCCATTTTTTTAAACAGCCCATATACAAGAGAAATAGTTGACTTCGTTGTTTTGTCATAGAACATATATATTATAAGTTACCTACTGATATGATTGGTTAGATAGGAAACGACAAAACACTGTATAGTTTTATTCGTGTTGTTTTAAAAATTACCAAAAAGTAAAATTCGTATAATTATGTACATGCTTTTTCTAGGTAAATATGTAAATACATAGTTTTCTTTGACTGCTTAAGCTATGTTTGCTTTATCATATTATTTATTACCTCCAATGTTGATAGAAACGCTAGCATTTATGTAAGTGTTATTATATCATGTGATTTGGTTGAATCTGCAATCTGAAATTTCACGCTTTTTAGAGCAGAAGCACTTAATTAAAATCTCTAGGGAAGAGGCAGTGTTTTCTGAGTTTGGCTATTTCTGATATGCTTATTTCACTTTCTTTTTATACAGTCGAAATTGGTAAGTGAATTGTCGTAATTTACAAATAGCGCATATTTTAGAAACTTGAAAATCACGAATTTAATTAAGTGGCATTGCTTCGAAATTAGCAGAAAGATGAACGTTTTAATTAAGATGAAAAAATGTAAAGAAAATCTTTACAAATGCTAAATCCATTGCGAGCCTAATTCAGATGTGATGTCTTACCGTTTTGAAAAAAAAAACAATGTGTCTGCCATGTTTGGTGTGACTCAGTTACTGTGGGAAATAAAATAAATATTTTCTTATAAATTGTCTGTAATACAATGTACTTATAAATTGTCTGTTTAACAAGGAAATCAGAGACCAGTTGTTCTTCCAATTTAATTGAATATACTTTTACTTTGCCCGAGACATCGATGACATATACTCGCCGCACAACTTGCTGGGTGATAATAGAAATGATTGTATTGAATTTCTGATGATCTACATGTATTTATTCACGTGCCACTAACATAAATAAAGTTTACTAAGTATATATTCAAAGACTTGTTTTTTGATTGGTTTAAATATTATAAATAAATATTGTGCTGAAAGATGGTTGAACAGTGCCCATAAAAACGTTATTTTAATGATGCTGGAAATAAATTTATTTGCAGCCGAAAATCGTAGTAGCAAGTAAGTTCTAGAACGAATGAATTTCGGAATAATTGTTAAATATGTATTCACAAATAATTTCTAGGACATACACAAAACATGAACAGGCTAAGAAATAACCCATACACAACTACCAGTACAAAATACACAAATTAACAACTGACTGGCAATCATTCCTTGACGACACTGACAAAACAGATAAAGCTAAGGTAGGCATAACCTTGGAGCGGTCAATGCTAATACATAGTAAAAGAAAGATAACCTATGCATGTTTATTTATAGATTATTTACAGATATGGGTGATAAATCATTCGTCAAGATTACAGAATGATTCTTGATTCAAACCACTCTTTGAATAAATTTCGTATGAAGCTTTGGAAATTTGTATATTCTTACTTTTCATAGGTCCCTCTTAGTTATATATATGTGGAAATAAAGAAAATATATTTAAATGTATCATATTGCTTGCGAGAAGAAAAATTCCAAACATGCATATTAGAAATAAAATAATCACTTTCAAATACATGTATGAAACCACAAATAACAAATGAGAACCGGAGAGGTTACTGCTTTGGAACGGCCAGTGACAAAACAGTTATCCACCACGGGCTTTAAACAAGGTTCTAGGGTGCACCAACCTCACTCTTATTATAACGGGTTCTCGTATAAACAAATGACTGTGTTCATGTTGTCAAGGTGAATTAACTCCAATCTACACATCAACTCTGGTGGTAGTTATAAGGGAAACAGATCGAACGTCTTTTCCGTTCTTTTACAAGTTGTCTCTAAAAACCTTTATGAATATTTTCACCCCAGCCATCGTCTTGCAAGCAAAGATGTAAGCAAATCGATCCCTTGTAGATGGTTTAATCACCGGGAAAGGAAAGCTGTAAAATGTTGGTAATCTTCTTGAATGTACCATCAATAGGTATCTTGTCTGTTATGCAATGTAGACCTCGGTTAATTGGCCTGGTGATTAACCCATCTACAGTTGATCATTATGCTTACCTCTTTGGTTTCACTACGGTGGCAGGGGTTAAGAGTTTATGAAGGTTTATGGGGAAATCTTTTCTTAAAAGAACCTAGAAGCTCGATTTGTTTCTTTTATCCCTGTCACCGTGTTCTTGCTGTTTTTACATCAGGAGCTCTGGTCTCGGTAATGCTATATGCTTCTTATTTTTTATATGTTTGTGCGCTTTTGCATGCAACATTGTTGATCCGATGGGTGGGTTGGAGTTATTTCACCAAGACAACTTGTACTTTCTTTTGATACGAGAACCTGTTGGGACAAGTGTGAGGTTGGTGCACCCTAGAACCTGGTTTAAACCCCAAGTGGCAATTTGTTTTGCCACTGACGGTTCTAAGGCGGTATCCCCAAAGGTTCTCTTTTTCGTTAATTGTTTTTGGAATCCTATTTGAATTGACATACTTATAACAAACATGCTCTCTCTCTTCCTCTCTTCTTTTTCGCTGCGTGGGGAGGCTGTGTTTTGTGAGTGTTGCGATTCCTGATATGCATATTATTACTTTATTACAAAATAAGGAAAGCTCCACAAAGCAGTCATTAGAATAATAATTAACGCATTGAGAAGTTTCAAATAGTCTGAAAACAATTTCAATAGTTAGCAACGGCTTCACTGCTGCTTTATATTAACTTTCTGAATAAGATATTGACCAGATTTTGTTGCCATCAATAAATAATGTTTTCTTTACTCAACTAAGATGTCGGTAACACATAAACAAGGTATAATGACCTGACTTTTTATTCCAAAAGTGGATAAAAATGAAGCCCAATTTCCTCATGGAGTGTTCCAGTATAAATTACATCTGTTCGTAATCCAATCTCACAATAATATCTAGGTACAACAATTTAATGATCACATATATACGTGAAAACATTAGATCAGTTTATAATGAAATATCGTATACAGAGCATACAATAATTTTTAAAGATTATGGAATTATCTTAACAATAGAAAACAACAACAAATACATGTTCAGTAGAAAAAAAATCATTTTTCATATATCACTCTTACTGACTGGAAATGAAAAAAGTATTGCATTTTTCCTTTCTTGCTGGAACTCGAGTCACATTTGATTACTAAATTAAATATGCAAAATTAAACAACTAGGCCAAACCACCAGATAAAGTTGTTTAATTTAAATACCCTCGTTTGCCACTATAAGTATATGATGGTGTTTTGGTTTGATTTAAAGTTCAACGGACAACGCCCAACCGATCACATCCGACGGAAACAAAAACCAACTTTGATTTATTTGAGTTTTATGTTGTTTACAAAGCACTAACTCAGTGCAACCTTTAATCGCCTCTGCGATATTCCATTATCGTATCATCAGACATGCATACACTTGGAATTAGATATTTTACTATATTGACTTTCTTCGCATTATGTCAATGGATGCCAAGATTCCCACTGTTTGAATGCATCGTCAACAGCTTTAAAACACTTGAGCTAAGGTCAAACTGTTTGGTTTAAAATAATTTCGTTAAGTATAATGATTAATTTCATGTAGACATGAAAAATATGAAAATATTGCACGCTCGCGTGTATAAACTAGTAATTGAAATGCTTATTACTGCCCACGCCGGAAATACAGATAATATGCCTTAGGGAAATATAGAAAAGGAAAGTTAGGGACTCCACAAATGTCTTGTATTCCTTTTCGCCATGTCCTTGCGGTTACAATTCGACCCTCTGGATATTATCAATGACGTCGTCTATCGACTCGCTCTCTCAACAGCAGCGGGAGAACAGAGTACTGAATGGTATGTCGTACTAGTCGGACCTAAAACTCGATTTTTTCATGGGCCCAAGATCATAAAACTTAATCTGGAGACCTGTCTCAAATCCGGTCGCCATTTTAGCCAATCAGATGCTTAAGATTTGAGACTGGTGTCCAATCTTATTTTTATGATTTTAGGCCCAGGTCTCGGCGGAGTCATCGACAACATTTTCATTTTGCCGTTTTCTTATTTATTTTTAGTTTTATGAAACTGTTAACGAAAATTATGTTTGAAATATCAAAATTAAATTCATCATTTAAAGTGTAGAAGATCTGTAAACAAAGTAAATGTTTTGTTATATTGTAACACAGACAATGAACGAGTGAATATTTTAAAATGATAGTTCCTCTAGCTGGGAGCGAACCCGCACAGTCATATCGACAGCGCCTAGCGCCGGGACAACCACGAAGAAGGTTGTTCGGATAGCCCTGATATACGTGATGGTTCACTGCTTGACATCGGTAACTGGTTTTTTCAGTACTGACTATATGTACGGGGAAACTTTTTACGGCCGCCACACTGCACAAATTGCGCTACTGTGAATTTCAAATGATAGTGCCTCTAGCTGGGAGCGAACCCAAAGCCGAAATTATTTTAATGTTACGTATGCAGTAGAATTCACTAACAACAGGTTCTAAAATGTACCGATTAGTTCAAATTTTCAGCGAAATTCGCTCCTATTCATTCATTTATAGGCATTACGTATTATCAGTAAAATCAAATACCACATCAGAGGCATTGAAGCATTGCATCCTAAACTGAATCAGCCAAGTCAAGTCAAATCAAAGAATTTATTAGCATATTCAAAAAGAACATTGCTAAATAACATACATAACATAATGTGTGGCATATCATGGAAACAAATACGTGAGAAGAAAGAAAGAAAAATACACAATATGGGAAAAACAAACAAAAATATAAGATGTATTTTGTCATTGTAACATTATAATATTATCGGAGAAAAGTCTGTATTATATTAAGTGGGAAAAATCTTTAGGTTTCAGCAAAATTCAAAGGTTTCTTTTATTGGTTGCTAATGATAAGTACATAGCAAGATTATACAATATCTTTATCTATTAGTACATGACAAGGATTTGAAAATTTATTCATATTTGGCCAATGTTTATAGTATTTTAGTAAATATTTTATCCGTAGATCTCTATATAGAGGGCATACTAACAAAAAATGGTACTCATTTTCTATTACTTTCATGTTACATTTGGTACATAGCCCAATTTTTATTTAATATTCCTATATCTACCTTCTTCAATATTAAGTGAATAAGCAGCTTCAACAGGATTGCATGATTTAAATGAAACATTGTCATGTGGACGGCTGGGTTCAAGGTAGTTAATGAGCCTAGCTAAACGTGTAAATGTCTGCTCAGATGAGAACAAAACAGGTTAAGTTTGAGACTTCTGCATCCTAGAATCTAATTTCAAATTTCAATGGCAAACATTCCCAGCAAAAATGTTCTGCACTCAAGTGTTTCTTTTGTGTAAATTTTATATAATATACCCAACAAAAAAGTTCTGCACACAAGTGTTCTTCTGCGTACATTTTATAATATAATAAATAAAGGGTTTATAGTCTTACATTTATATCAAGATTAATTATTGCAGAGTTAAAGACAAAAACGAAATAAAACTAGGTTGGTAAATAACAAAGAAATATCAATTTGAGTATGATAGGAGTCAACAGACAAAATTGCATCAAGGTATCAAGGTAGAGGTATGAAATTAATGAAATCAGAGGATTTGGTCACCAAGGAAGGTTTTCTTTCTCAATTTGACCGTTATGACAAACATCAGACCACATCGGCCTCCTAGACGTATTTCTAAAGAAGACAGAGCACGTGCAGTCTGTCTGCTGAAAGGAGGGATTTAGCCCCAAAAAATGTTGCTGTGCAGTTCGGTGTTCACCGAAGCAGCGTTATAAGGTTACGTCAAAGCTTGGAAGGATGCCGGATTCATCGTGATTTTTGAAACTTGAGAATTTAGATTTTAACTCAATATTATATTTTCATATGGGATTTTTAAAACCTTTATGTTTTAACCCCTTGGTGACTTTAACAATGAATTGCTTATTAAGAAGTGATCGGAATTTTTTTCTGATTGTTTTAATTGTTAATGCTGTTTTGTTTGATAGGCATCATTTTGGTGTGTTTGATGAATTTCAAAATATATTTTATAAAATTTCCAAGTGTGCAGAACCTTTTTGGCTGACTGTTTTGCCACTGACAGTTACACTGAAAATTCCAAAGTTCTCTTTTTGTTTTTGTTTTGTGGTTTCGAGTTTTGATAAATATGTTATATCATAAAATTTTGCTATTTCTTTTTTGTCCTTCGTTCTGATGTTTTGCTGCCTCAAATCAATAGGATATAAGGAAGTTATAGGTATGGATGGCTTGTGCTATGCTTTCAACTCATTTGGATAAATGGCTGATAGAACACACAATATTTTATAAAGTGCAATTTCTGACTTAGTTACGAGAATGTTCTGAACGTAATTTGTAGTGATCTTTTTTTATCGACCATGGAACAGTGTCCTAAGATTCTTTATCGTTCATCGAGTATATCCCACAGTGCGACACCGATAACATAACGGAAGATATCAAATTAATTGACAGTCAAAATAGGAGAGCTGCCGTGACAAATGAGGAAAACATTGCAGTGAAAATATTCAGAGTCAATGATAGATTGCAAAGCAATATTATTATTTGATTGTAAAATATTTGCAATGCACATTTGTTATTATTATTTCCACATAAAGTTAGATACTCACATTCGTCGAAAAACAATCCAGGACCTACAGTATAAAATGTTAATCGTTGCTTATGCATTTCTTTTATTCTATAATATGAATGAGATTCATTCAAGCCGTGTTCTGATCAGATTTTAACGAGGGCGTTTAACCGGCATGTAGTTCAATCCAATGCGATTTCAATCAGTTTCTCGCCTTTTTAAAAGTAAATATTTAAAGTCAAAATAAAACCAAAATGTCCAAAAATGTTAACGTTTTTCAGACATGAATCACACATCAAGCACACATTTACTAAAATGATAAGATCGTTAATGCATTTTAAGAGTGACTGTGCGTGTTTCCATCCCGTAAGTTATAACTTAAACAAGTGCAGCTTAAGTGAAGATATTTCCCGGCACGTTTCTCTTCTCGTTGCACTTTATCAAATATAGCCATTTCTGATATCCATGTTTCACTTTTTTCTTTAAAAAATAATTTATTTTTTTTAAGAAAATAGTGAAACATGGATATCAGTAATGGCCACATTTGGTCAACCCAATCACAGCCAAACAGCGAATAGAAATAGAGAACATACTAGGTTTATAACATGATCAATTTTTAAAATTTTGTATTATTTACTTGTGTTAACAGTGAATTACTCTCAACCTTGGGCTAGGCGGCGTGAATAATAAAATTCATTACCAATTCTGTTCATGAAGAGGCTCGATCCAACTTGAAAATTTTATTTCTGTCGGATTCAGTTGCTTATAAAGTTACCTTTTCGTGTTGGATCATTCGAAACGGTACGGTTTTTTATGTAAACACCTCTAAAACTTTCATTAAAGAGATACAATAACGGATTAATAGGATATTTCGAAATCTATTGGGCACAGACACGGCTTGAACATGTTGAATGAAACACCCTGTTAATAAAATGTTTCTTGAGAAGCAAAATAAATATTAAATGTTTGAATTATGCAAAACTAGACAGAAAATCCATATGATCTGTGACCTCTGCAATCAATAAACATTAATTTTTCTTCAAGTATGGCAACACTTGATTCGGTATGCGTAATAGAAATAGTTCATTCTTTCCTGTCCAAAATAGGATATCGTTTACATTACTTGTTGACGTTCTCATTTTCGGTTTGCAATTTGCTGGTTGCATATCAAAGTTGCAAGTATTTCAATAGTAATTCAATCTATTGGTTCATCCCTTTAACTTTTTAAATTTCTAATTTTGATGTTGATTATATCAGCTACTTTATCTATAGTTATTGTTCAGTCACCAGTATGGTATACATCTTACTTTGTTTTGGCTTTCCCTTATGTTGTGATACGGATGACTTATTTACCAGGTATCCCGCGTATCCAATTCGCTGTTATTAGTCGACGGCAATGAGCCGCCGACTATATTTGTGCTTACTTTGGGAATTTAATGTGGGAGGATCATCGCTTTGTAGGATTTCTTTGATTTTTAAAAAAAATTAAATAACAAGTTCTCCTGAGCACGTGACTATTTTTCAGGGGATAATAGCATAATTTTAGAAATGTTTGTATTTTTGTTCTGATATATATTAATGAGAGTTGTTTTGCAAGAAAACTTATTAACAAATGTTTAACGAATTGTACCATGGGAACCGGTAGACATCGCTTTTTAAGAGTTATTTTATTTTTTTTAATTTTTTAAATAATAAGTTCTCCTAAGCACGTGACTTTTTTTAAAACAACGGTAGCCGTTCCTTCCGTATAATCGGTCAGAGAAGTTGTTGCACTGTTTGTAGTTGTGGTCCAAAATAATTCTTGAGAGTTTTTTTTGGAAAGAAACGTATAAATAAATGTAAAATTATGATGCTGTTCATACATTGTTTTACACCGTACATTGCAAGCGTACTTTTCGTACAATCGGTCAGGGATGTAGACTGTTGCACTGCCTTTGTAGCTATATTTGTGGCTGTGGAACGTAATTGGCGAAAATATTTATTCTGGACAAAACGTAAATACATTTTGTAATATAGAATTCAATAAAAGTAACAAAGGCACACTAATATTAGCGATATAATGATTAAATAAAACCGCGTATGTGTAAGAAAATCGCAATGACGTCAAATGGGACATGTATATTCTGACCGCAGACACGGTGCAAGAATTTTGAAGTTTTGGGAGTTATTTTTGCTTTATTTAAAATATATACCGTGTCGATTGTTTTACGGGTTTGTTACGTAACACAGACGGGGTTTAGCCCAAACTACACACAACTCCAGTGATCTCCCCTTGATTGTGTTTCCCTAAAATATAGAACACTTTCGTTTGAACAAATTTCTAATGTTTTGTGCGAATTTAAATTGTGAAAGTCATTAATATGATGCAAAATGAGTTTTTCGGAAGTGGAATTAACATGACAGATAGTACCTGAAATCCTGAAAGGATTACAAATAAACACAGACATGGACAAAAAATTACAGTGTAATTTCGAAAGGTCAGGACATAAGGGTTTTAAAACTGTATCCAACGTATTGCATGTGTGCAGTCATTGTATGCTTAAATGTGCAATCAACTTTACTAAAACAGTTTGGCATATTTTGCATATAATGATTTGTATAAAACCAGCTGCATGAATACACATCTAATTATTGTTTACATTTTATGGTGATGATGTAGTCTTACTAAAGATAGATACTTCAAGCTCTTTGGAAAACAAAGTTCTGTATCACACTGGCAGCAATACACCGTCCAGGTTTACAAGTCTTAACAAGGTAAATAGTTTTATTTTTTTACTAGAATAGCTTAAACAAGCTTGCTAAGTCTCAATGATATGTAACAGGGTAATCATACAGGCAAAATGCTTTTATTGCATAATAATACTTTTATTAATATTTTGAATAATTATTTAATATAGAATTTTCAGTCAAAGAAATTGCATCATTTACTTTAAGATTTAGTTTACAGATAAATAATTTTACAGCTTCAAGCCATATTGATAAGATTCCCTTAATTCTCAGTTTGACACTTTTATCTTTATTATAGTTGTCAAAGTTACTTAGATTAGGTAATTAAACTGCCAAGCCATGTCTAGCACCTTTGATCATAATCTTAAGAAATTGGCTTGGTCACTTTTTATAGTCTTTTAAGTCAGTTTTAGTTAAGAAACAGAACTAGCAACATCTAACAACTTTTAACATTTTACAATTCTGGTGTTTGTCAATTTATGTCAGTTAATTTGGAATTGTGCATTTACTTTAATATTTGGAACTTTCCATCACTACAATAATAAACAGAAGAAACCTACAACTGGACTTTGTTTATCTAGTAAAATGGACTTAAGCTGAAATGAACCAGCTACTTTACATGTGAACTTGTGACCGTACACCACCGGGCTGGCGCTGGCACATCAGCTAATCCCCCAACAACCCAACATCCGTGCTAGGCCGCCTGCCTATCGGTCACAGATATACAGACAATATGGCCAGGAGATTCTGCCCAGATTAAGGAACTGAACAGCCCAGTACATGCAGAATTTTTCAGCCCGTAGTCAGAGACAATATGGCCAAGCTTTAAGATTTTTTTATTTTTAGCAATGAAATCAAATAATGCAGCATCTTTTGGAAAAGCTATAATTTTTGTTGCTCAAAAATTGTTAAAATATACTTAAAGGAATTAGAAATGCAACTTCTTAAAACACGAAATACATTTCATGTTTTAAAAAGTTGCATTTCTAATTTCTTCAAATACATATTTTATAGTAAATGAAATTAAAAACGCAACTTCTTTAATCACGAAACATATTTTGTGTTTAAAGAAGTTGCATTTTTAATTTCTTTAAGTACATACATTGTATTTGTTTTATCAATATGACCACTTCAAACATAGATTAAAGAAACTGGTATTTTTAATTTTTAAATTATCTAGTTTTCGCCTGGTAATTATCGCAATTACAGGAAAAATTTATGACGATCAGTTTGGATTAAACTTGAAAATTAACCATGTCAGACTTAATTTTCCTGTCTCAGAGATTTCAATAAATGCAGATTCTTGCATTTTGATGCAAGCAAATTAGTTTTTTTTCTACATTTGACAGTTCCTGATTTTGAGCCTGGGTTCTTTTGATGAAGGAAACATGGTTGAATTTTGCAAGAATAAAGATAAATATTGTGTCTATTGCATTTTAATTATGAAAAAAATACTTATTAGACCACTGAATATATATTAAAATGAAGTTAAAGCACTTTTATAAGTAGTTAAGTTCAATGAACACAAGATATGACTTGCAACTATTTGATTATGACCCCTTAAATTCTCTCAACAGGGACAAATGACTCCAGGTTTTCAAAAGCTATTGAAATCCCTGCACCTCTGAAAAGACTCTTTTCACGAGCAAATAACAGTACCCAGCTTATTAGATGTGATAAATTTGTGAAGAAAAAAACATATTTAAAAGAACATTTTAAACTTAATGTAACCAGGGATCCAAAAGTGAAAAAAATCAAATATGCTTGCATCAAAATGCAAGAACCTGCACCTATTGAAATTCCTGAATGATATCGTCTAATAAAATCATTTGTGATAGATGAAAAGGGAACTTTGAAAGCCATCGAACACAACAAATACGAAAATAGTGCAGGCTCGGTTTGATTGAGCCTGTTCACGGACATTAATGGAAATTTTTTATGCAAATTACTGCCCACGCCCCGGGTTGAGCGCAACTCAATATTTACATTAATAAACAGTACAATTATGTCAATTATGAGTTAAATGGCATTGAAAGAACAAAGATGTATTAATATTTCTGACGACAAACTAGGAATAATTATATTATATGCAATGACTTAGTTATAGTAAATGAAATAGCTTTATGATGTAGAGTAATTTCTGAAATTTAAGTTGAAGATGATAATATTCATTAAGAAAGAATGTTCATGTCATTCTAAGGGGCATAACTAATCAAAGCGCTGAAAGCGTTGAAAGACTGGCGCGCTGGTTGAATCGAACATGCCCTGCACAGATATCATTACTGTAAACATGAAACTATGTGTGATTTTTTCGTTAAACTTTGTGACAGTTACTATCATCAACATTAGCAAAAAAATCAGTATATTTAGGGATTTCAATAGATGCAGGTACTTGTATTTTAATGCAAGGAAATTAGGTTTTCCACTTTTTTTCACCTGAATCTTAGGTGGGGGTCTTTTTGATGCAGAAGCGTATGATTAGTGGTTAAATTTTGCTAGAATAACGATGATCAGGCTCCGCAACAACTGAGTAGTGTCAACAATGAAATGCACAAGGCTCACGTACCTTAAGAGACTGAAACAGTTACAATCTTAATTTTTACGTCGATCGCAACAATGCATTAACAAAAATATTCGCCAACTTACTAACGGTCTCCCCAGGATTGTTGAAGGGTTGTCGCAGGACTGTTCGTGGATTTAAGCTCGCGAAACTTTATTTTTTAACTATCATTTTATACAGTTTTATATTTGTACCAAAGTTTAATGCAAAAACTGTATATAGTACCTGGGTTATAATATTCTAACCCAGATAGTACATAGATGTTTTTTTTTTTATCTCTTTAGAGCCAAGAAAGGTACAAAGTTAAAAAAACATAAATAATGTGAAACAATGTGTAAACAGTATGTCAACATGTGTTTTAATAACATAAACTGATCTGATCTCATCAAGTTACAATGTCAACTATATACTCTGCATAGTTAGTTTTTCACCTTCATTGTCCAAGATATCTCACACATATCAAACTCAGTGTTTAATTACAACTGACAGAATTAGGATTAAACTTTCAGAAGCCTCTTATTTCTTGGGCCCAAGTGCTGACTGCCTTATTATAATCAAACTTCAGTACATCAGGACCTTCCATGGATATCATTAACAATGAATTTAATGTTGAATTGTTAAGCCTGCTTCTAAGCTTTGTCTTCACTCTTGATAAGGTGGAAAAAAACCACTCACAAATTGAAATTAAATTAATTTACGATACCAGTAAACATATAGACAGCTTCACATATATAAAAAAATATCATAATAGGTATTCAGTTAACACAAACAGGTATAATAAATTATGTAGTGCACCCCTAGAACCTGGTTTAAACCTCTAGTAGCAAATTATTTTGCCACTGACTGTTCCAAGGCGCTAACCCATACGGCTCCCCTTTTTTGTTAAACAACCAAAAAACAAATCATTTATTTTCCTCTCCTTTTTGCTGCAGGGGAGGCTGTTTTTTATGAGTGTGGCGATTCCTGATATGCATATTTCCCTTTTTATATATAGTAGCATGAAATTGAGTTATTTTATTTATTTAATGCAAGTCACAAGGCTAAGTAAATATATATAAAAAAACCCATTGCCAACTTCTTGCAACCAGGAGTAGACTTTCTTCCACTTAGGATCGACACCTGACTGGATCGGACTGGCTGTTCGAGGTAGCCGGCGTTGATTCAGTGTCTCGGCATGTTGGGGTACCGCGTCCGGCGTCGGAGTAATTTCACGACGTGAAGGGGTACTTGGCGTCGTCAGAGTCGCTCTAGAAGGGCTACCCGGAATGATCTCGATCTCATTTCTAGAATTTTGAAGTTCAGAATGCCCGATGGAGTTGGCATCAGCCTCACAAGGCCGGTTTCTCTTGAAATAAGATAGAATTGACGAGTCGTCGTTCTTTCGCGCATGCATACTTGAAAATGTGTCCGATGAAAATGAACTGATCGTTACGATGATAGCGCAGTAAAATGCCACAGAATGTATTTCTTTTGCAATTTAAGTTCTAACTGCAACTTGCCAATAGATTTGTTTAAAACAAATCCATTATCGCACAATTATTTTCATACATGTATACAGTACAATTTTCGAAGTGTTTGTCTTCTAATCACAGAACTAAGAATAACCAAATTATTACTCATGATCGCATCTCATTAAAATCATTGAACATTATGTCAAACACACCGGGTTCCGCTATTAATTAAGAATATCAACAGTCGGCAGAGCCAAAATACGATCAAACGACACCGACAGACTTGCGAATTCACCACGTGGAGAGGCGGAGTTATCGAGCTGATAGTAAAGAAATCGATTGTGATTGGTCAAATCGCCGATTGCTTAACCTTGAATGAGGTGTGTATTGAAAAGCGACCTGTGTTTACAATGCAAGAAACAGAAAATTATGACATGTCGATTTTGAATAAACGGATGATTTAACACTTGTTGGAAATAGATCAAAGCTTGTTAACGGTTGTCTGGGGAGAACACTGGGACCCGGCTCGGTCCTTGATAGCCGAGCAAAATCTCGATCCACAACTGCTCCAATCTAACCAAAATGGCAACCCACGCTATCTCCCGCTTGTCACGTGACTGATTTGTTTTTATTCGTTCTTTTAATATCTGTTCATAGTTGTTCAAACAACAACATTAAATTGTTTTCTTGTTTTTATTTGTAGCATTATCTTTCAAAGTTCGCATTCCTTCTCGAAATATTCGTATTTTCTTAAAATGCACTTATTTTTATGCCACAAAACTACGAAATCTTTCAGGCGTAACTAAACTACTCATGCATATCCAGTTGCTTGTTCACTGCCGTAGCTGGTCATGATTTCACTCTACATTTGTTCGATGGAATTTTTGGCATGGATGCTCAATAATTACACGGAAACTTACTATAAATCGCTCAGAATTCGTGGAATGGTGTGCTGCATTGTGCTTCACACTTGTGCAGAACATTTCGGCCTGCTCTCGCGATGACCACTTACTTGATACGCTCTCGTGGTCGCAATGATACACCCGAAGTTAAGGACTGCGAATCGCAGAGTTCACAGCATCGTTAGTTAAGACTATATATTTTCTTAAAATGCACTTATTTTTATGCCACAAAACTACGAAATCTTTCAGGCGTAACTAAACTACTCATGCATATCCAGTTGCTTGTTCACTGCCGTAGCTGGTCATGATTTCACTCTACATTTGTTCGATGGAATTTTTGGCATGGATGCTCAATAATTACACGGAAACTTACTATAAATCGCTCAGAATTCGTGGAATGGTGTGCTGCATTGTGCTTCACACTTGTGCAGAACATTTCGGCCTGCTCTCGCGATGACCACTTACTTGATACGCTCTCGTGGTCGCAATGATACACCCGAAGTTAAGGACTGCGAATCGCAGAGTTCACAGCATCGTTAGTTAAGACTGGCGCATGCGCGCCAGTCTAAAAATGATTGATCAAGAGCACCTTTCTGCTATATAAATGTGCATTTCATCACATGTGCTTCTAGTGTAGATCCAGATCAGACTGAAAATTTGTGCCATCTGATCAGATCTACATTGGTCACGTCTTGTTCGGAAATAACTTTATGAATCTAAAAGTGAATAGTGCAGATCCTGACCAAACAGCAAAGAGATGCAGGGTGATCTAGATCTACACTGTTTGCCCATGCCATTAAGGTGTATTTATGCCGTTAAGGGTTGAAGTTAGAAATGGATTTTCTGTGCAAAACTCAAGTATTCCATGTGTTATGTCTACTCTTTCAATACAGTTTGTATTCAATGTGTGACAATGTTAGACCATATCAACTTGCATATCAGTTTGGCTAATCAGAGTCTGTTAATGTTTAGATCTTTCAGGTACATGTACTTCCTGATCAATATTCAAAGAGTGTAGATATAGATCAGATAGATGCGGTGCATGCATAAAAAGGGTCTAAATAGAGTTGACAGATAACAGTGGGGAAAGGGTGTCTGTTAAAGGCTCTAGCTAATGAAATGAATATAAAGAGCCCCTTTATCTTATTTATAAGGTTGGACACTTCCTTAAAATATGGTTACATTAACATAATGCTGGCTCCCTCGGACACATTGTTATACATGAAACCAAGATCAAACAGCCTTTCATGGGGTCCCTGTGTATTTACTTTGAAAGTGGAAATAATCAAGAGAAATACAAGGTAAAGAAATAAGATATAATAATATACCGGTAAGAAATAAATATAATTTTGCTAATCCAACAATTTCCATACTATATGACTAACACAAAAAAATTGTTGTGCCTCTTTCATTTACTAAATGACATTTATAAGGCCATTGACATTGCTTTAAGTTGTGATGTATTGCTATAAAGCATGAATATAAAATTATCATCATCAAGTTCAACTGCTGTTAAGCAACCTGACCTGCACTCCATTGTTTGGAATGAATCAAAATTGGTACTTGTGTAAATATTGAGTTGCATACACCCAGGGCTAGGCAATGTACATTTGTATTTTGATCCTGGTATTGCTTGATCAAACTTACATGTATCCTGTAATGTTTTTGTATTTGTCCTGTTCAATTGCTTTTAATGTTCCCTTTCTCATTTATTTAAATAGTTCTCCAAAAATGACTTTTGTGTTAATATTTTGACCAGTTTTATTTGGGGTGGTCTGAATATTCCCATTTCTAGCAACTATTGAGTTGGATAGTTTTCAATGATTGTTCTATCTGAGTTATTGTTGTTTTTATGCCCCCCCCGGCATCTAGTGATTGAACCATCTGTCTGTCCATCCGCCCATAGGTCCGTGCGGTTAACCTTTTCAGCAAGATGGATATTTCTCAATTTCTACAAAGAGCATTGGCATGAAAGTTTATACACTTACTTAACAGTTCACAGGTCATGACCCTGACAAGTTCCATAACTCTGGCTATTTTTCTGGGATTATCTCGCCTTTTTGTACTTAGATAAATATTTAAACTGTTTTTGGCAAGTTGGATATTTATCATTTTTCCTCACATAGAATTGGCATAAAAAGTAAACACACTTCCTTAAGAATGCATAGATCTTGACCCTTACAAATAACATTACTCTGGCTATCTTATTTCTGGTTTTCTCTCCCTTTTTAGTATTTGGAGATAAATGGTTAACCTGTTTTGGCAAGTTAGATATTACTTAGTTTCTACAAAGAGCATTTGCATGAAAGTTTACACACTTACTTTGCTGTGCACAGATCATGACCCTTACAAGAAACATAACTCTATGTACCTTTTTTCTTGGAATATCTCCCCTTTTTGTACTTGGAGATAAATGGTTAACCCGTTTCGGCAAGTTGGATATTTCTCAATTTCTACAAAGGACATTGGGCATTGGCATGAAAGTTCTTACACTCACTTAACAGTGAATAGGTTATGACACTTACAAGTCACATAACTCTGGCTATCTTATTCCCAGGGTTATCTCCCCATTTTATACTAAGAGATAAATGGTTAACCTGTTTCTGCAAGTTGGATACTTCTCATTTTCTGCAAAGAACAGTAAAATGAATTTAACACTCTTACTTAACAGTGCACAGGTCATGACCCTGATTAGTTACATAACTCCAGCTACCTTATTTCTGGGGTTATCTCTCCATTTTGTACTTAGAAAAATGGTTTATCTGTTTCTTCAAGTTTGATATCTCAATTTCAATCATGTGCCTCTAATAAATGCCCACCCTCCCAATACTTGGATCATCAGTGTTTGTACTAAATGCCTAGGCATTTATTACATTAAATTCTGTCACTTTTCCAATTTTGTCATGAATAATCTGTACTTTATAATACTTTCCCAATTTTGTCATGAATAATCTGTATTTTATAATCTTAGATTATAATATGTTAGATTAATTGATTTTTATGTAAAATTCTTTTTAAGTACAGGTTCTGGCACCAGAAAGATTTTTTTCATTATTTAGAACTAACTTGTGATTTTTTGCTGTTTTAACATTGTGCTATCATTTTAATTTTGTATCATGACAAACTTCGCTACCGCATATGTGTTGTCCAAACTCAGCTTCATGTTTTTTGTTGTTGTTTTTTTTATTTACAGTGAAAATTTTAATGCAATTTAACTAATATTTCATATCTATATGTTATTCAACATATGCAACCCACATTTTTGCAAGCATATAACATGTCTTCCATTGGAGTTTCTTCATTCTGTTTAGTTTTAATAAATCTTTATAACTTAAATAAAACTTGAATTCCTCTTACATTGAACATTATGTGTTTGTTTTATTTTGATTATGTTTACGCTCCGCTGGCTTGCAGCACTTTTAGTGCTTTGATTTTTTTTTCATGTGACGATTTTAAAACAACTGAAGCCCGTACTATCGGTCAGGGATGTTGACTGTTTCACTGCGTACATATATATGTTCCGATTTTTGTAGTTGTAGAACGTAATAGTTTCATCGTTCAGATTTCGTCAGAGCAGTGTGATTACGAGTGTTGTAATTACATAGAAATCCTTCTCCCGCCGACTTGATGCCTTGCATCAAAATTTTTCTTGTAATGTTATTATATTCTGCTTCAATCTGATTAAATCATCTCATGAAAACCGCTACGCTATCAGGATCTGACGACGAGTAACTAAAACGTGCTTTTATCACTAACCATTTGAGCCAATCAGATTGTCGCCTACAAAATCGCAAAAGTGAAAGTAAAAATAGTATTTTAAACCATGGAAAGTGTTGACAGCCTACATAAGACATATTTTACTGGAGATGTATGTGTTTTTGTAGCATTGCATTCATTTCTAAAGAATTGACATCTTTAGATCATTTTGCGAGCGTTATAAATCATGCTTCCTGTGTTGACAATTTTTAAAAATATTAATCGGGGAAAAAAGCTATTACTTATGTACGGTGTCTGCGGGCCGTCATCAGATCTAATATTTTGTTAGATCTGACTTTAGTGAGATTGATTCTGCTTAGAATCGTCTATTGTTTCTCGTATACAGAAAACCGATTTTTGTGTTCTTTTGCCAGAGGACTATACTCCGCTCTTCATGAAATGAAAAAAAAAACGAATTGAAGGTTCCACAATCATTGTCATATGTAACTTTCAGATGGGACGGATAAAAACTGTGCTGTTTACTTGAATAAGTAAACATTTAATTGCTCTCAACCCGGGGTTAAGCCGCATGAATAATAAGATTCATTACCATTACTGTTCATAAACAGGCTCAAGCAAATTTGGATTAAGTTGTTTTTCAAGTCACCTTTTCAAAACTTAAATGTGTATATCCATTACAGCTCGTGAACAGGCTCTATCAAATCGAGGTAATTTGTCATGTTCACTGGCTTTCACCTATTTCCAAATTTTCTTGTTGAACCTTTCTAAATTCTGCAAATGTATACATTTTTAAACTCTGTAATGCATCGAATTGTTTTTACTGCTTTTGCTGTCATGCCACTCTTATACATTTTCACCAATCACACAGACTCCTATGGATGGTCCATAGTTAACATTTGGTTACAAAAATGAAAACAGTTCGTTTTCTTCCATAAAAAATCTACTTCGATCACACGATATTAAGGTTTGCATTTATTTTTATCTATACTGAAATAATGATGATTGAAATGGATTTTGTGAGATGATAAATCCAGATTAAATAATTTCATCCCCAATCAAAGAAGGAAATCATCTATCATTACGTAAGTATACGTAAATAGAAAAAAGCCCTCCAGTAATCGGGAACAGTAGACAAGCTATTTACTGTAATTATTGTTTCTATTTTGATTACACATTCACTGCATCTGGTCCTAATTCTCGAAAATGATTATGGGAGTTCTAAAAAACATTGAAGAACATAAGTGAAATAAATCATTGAGTATTGCTATTCATTATGAATAAAACCTTGGGAAAATATCTACTTTTTGTGAAAATATGCAGTTAAATTAAACTGTAGGTTGGAAAAGAACGGTAAGCAAATTATAGTGCCTCTAGCTGGGAGCGAACCCGCCCCGTCACGGCGACAGCGCCTAGCTCTGCAATTCCTGCGACGCAACCGATTGAGCTAACCGGGACAACCCACAAAAAGGTTGATCGGATAGGCCTGATATACGTAATCGTCATTGCATGACATCGGTAACGGGTTATTTTACTGATAACAGTACTGACTAAATGTACGGGGTGACTTTTTACAGCCGCTACACTGCACAAATAGCGCTACTGTGAATTTCAAATTATATTGCCCCTAGTTGGGAGCGAACACGCACCGTCACGGCGACAGCGTGACAAAAATCGTGACATTATAATAAAAACCCACATTTAAAACCTTGACGATTTCATGATGGAAAAATATTATGATGGATTATGAAGAATTAGATACTTAAATAGATGAAAAGGGAATCTGATGATCATTGGAATACGGAAAATAGTACCTTTAATGAGTAATACCAGTCCTTGATCTGAGGCGGATGGTTCTCGGTTTGTCGATCAGAGGCGGGTGGTCCTCGGTTTGCCCTAAGGTGGAACTGGAGAGAGAGCGAGAGAGAGAGAGGGTGGGGGAGAGAGAGAGAGAGGGAGAGAGAGAGAGAGAGAGAGAGAGAGAGAGAGAGAGAGAGAGAGAGAGAGAGATGAAAAGGGAACTTTGAAGGCCATCGAACACGACAAATATGAAAACATTGCAGGCTCCGTTTGATTGGTTGTGGAAAATTTAGCTTTGTATTTTGATCTTTATCTAATTAAAATGGAGGTAATTTGCATATTTACATATAATTTAAACATCATTGGATAATTGTTCAATATGATAACATGTATAAGAAGAAGAAGATAAAAATTTGTGCCGTCATTTATTTTGTTTTTGCTGTTCCAACAGCCATTAAGAGACGTTCTATCACTTATTATTTTATTATTTCGGAAAATTTACTGAAACTATTTATTTCTGTTAATATAAGAAATAAATCGATATTTGATTGTTTTCATTTGGTTATGAAAAACGTTCATTGTTTAAGGTTACCGTGAAGCCTTTCAGGCTACAAACACTTTAAACAACTCGAGGGTTTTCCCTACCCAAATAACCAACATGAAATATCGGCATTAGCTCCTTAAGTACATCTTAAGACATAACACCGATAGGCGAACGAAACATGTGATATTGAATGACAATCAAAATTGGAGAACTGTCCTGGAACATGATGAAAAAATTACAGTGGAGATATTTATGTTTTCCCTTAAACAAGGTATGATTACAAAAGCAATTATTGATTGTCAAGCTACACAGTATCAAATAATCTTTCGATAGCGGCAATTTTCTGTTATTCATGTTCCAGATCAAACGCTCAAAAGCCGCGGCTTCGTGAACATTTTGCGTTCGCTAGAAACAATTAGGACTTTCAAATTTTTCTAACTTGTAAATCTTGTTGTAAATTCAGGTTTTTATCCAAAATGCCTCCATTTATTCCTTCATGCTTAATGTATTTCTTTTACCAAAAAGTATTGTCATTATTATTTCAACTTCTTCTAATGTTATCATAACACAATGACCACCATTACAGCAACTACTGCAGCTAAACCTGGTAGTGTGTTTTCTTTGTTACTTTTGACGATAAAATCTTACAGTACAATTTTAAATGTACATAAAAAGTGATATTTGATTGAGAAAGGAACAACTTAATATTGCATGAAAATCCAAATCTTTAATGCCTCCCCCCTCTTCTACAGGAAAAAAATTAAACCACCGGGAAAATTTACAACATCCGAGATGATTGCCTCATTTGTCACTTTTCTTATCTTGGCGATGAGATGACCAGTCGCAAGAGTTTGAAAAAGCAGTGTAGCTGCATGTATACCTATAGTGAATGTGCAAGTATAATTGTCAGTGATATGGGTAGGCTGGTAAAACATTTATTCACCAAAGCAATTTATAAATGTTTGTCAGGTCATCAAGTACTGCCTAGTTTCCTTGATTGTTTGCATTTAGCTGTGTTTTCATGCTTTTCAGTGCAAAAAGTAAAGCATGAAAACCAGTAATACTCACACTCAGAGCACACAGACTCTACACACAGAAAAAACAGAGAGAAAAAGACAGCATGTGTTGTTTTTTTAAAAGACACCACTAACAAATAACGAAAAAGAGAACTGGCCCCGTGATTATAAAACTTTTTTCATGCTCAACTCAATTTGAGCATGAAAATTTGATGCCTTTGTTTATGTTCATTATATAAAATAAATTTTTTAAAATTTAAAATATGGCAAAATTGCTCTCAACAACAACTGTTAAACAGATAGTTATTCCTTATTTATAAAGACTGTTAATGTTCTAGACATTTTAAGTTTGAGCACAGAATTGAGTTGAGCATGAAAAAAGTTTTATAATCACGGGGCCTGGTGGTTACCGCTTTCGATCCTTCAGTGGCAAACCAATTGACCGCTGGGGAATAACAGCAGTTCTAGGGTGAACAAACCTCACACTTGCTCAACCAGTTACATATGATGACAAGTACAAGTTGTACTGACATTTACAGGTATGTTGTATAGATTAACACTGCTGCGCATACGCGACGCTCGAGCACCCATAACATGACTTGATCACCAGTGTCGAATAGTCTCTTTTCAACGACTTTGTTAAAGTGATCTTAATTATAATATATGTCGTCATATTTGGGTTAAAACTTATATGAAGTATAATATATGGCGTCATATATGGCTTTTGGCCATCGCACGTTTAACGATCCCGGTGATAACATGATTGTTTTGCATATCCTCGTAATATTGCATATTGTTATATTTTTCAGCATATAGAGGATATCGCTTGTAGGGTAGTGTATTGTTTTGATATTGGTTCTAGATTCCTCAAGAACTGAACAGTTTAAATGCATCAATCTTAATTTTCTTTCACATTAATTTACGGAATTTTGATAATTGCACTGTTATACCAGCAATTTTTCAATTTAAATAATGAATTTGGCACAAAATTAGGTAACGGCTAATATTTATTCTATATAAGGAATTTCGTAATGTATTATGTCATAAAAGATACATTTTTACTGAAGAAATACTTGTTAGAAAATGCATTAATCATTTTTGATCTGTGATCTCTTTAATCAATAAACATTAATGGTTACTTTATTTTCAAAAGTGCTCCTGAATAAGTTTGTATCAAACATTCTTGGTCCACTTATTCATAGCGTTATCATGTTTTGTAATTATAGCGGCTGCTATCGAATTTGTGCTTCTGTCAAGCTTCTTACTATATACTGATACATTGGTATTATTGCAATTACCAGTAAACGCAATCTTATTTTGATTTCTTTCTAGGAAAAAAATGTTTTTGATTCAACATGATTGGTGTGAAAGGTAGATGTCTCAGGAAAACAAACTTATACTTTCTCATATAAAGTTATACTGGAGAATCTACGCCTCATACTCTTCCAATAAAACTGTGGCAACTGTCTGCAGATGCTTTAAACATCAGGCTTACATCCTGAGAAGGTTAAGTGTTAGGCTTGTTTTAGTTGTC
Source organism: Corbicula japonica (assembly GCA_038501625.1). Taxonomy (NCBI): domain Eukaryota; kingdom Metazoa; phylum Mollusca; class Bivalvia; order Venerida; family Cyrenidae; genus Corbicula; species Corbicula japonica. The sequence goes on along the minus strand of JAZAYU010000094.1, from coordinate 1,462,949 downwards.
AATTAATTAACTCATATCAGTTAGAGTGATATTCCTAATACGAGAAATAATACGTGTCGCGTTCGATGCTTTCTGATAACATAATGCATGTATGTAAGACCGATAATAGAAGCGTACAGAAATATTTTCATATGACATTGAGATTAACGCATAACGTTCGTTTTGATTTTTCTGACGACTGATTCTACAAAAATCACGCAGGTGAACAGTCACAATCATACGCAAAATAAACAGTTTTGAATATACCCTATTTTGTGATTTTAACGTACTGAAACAGATTTTTGACAGAACGAAAGATGCAATTAAATACGCTTTTCAGCTAAGCACAGTTAAATTGTTTGCACATCTGTGATATTTGCCCTGCAGTGTTTGATTTTTGTTTCCAGCTGCATGTATGCTGTATATATTTACAAGCGTTTGCATACTGTATATATTTACAAGCGTTTGCGTACTGTTACAGTATATATTTACAAGCGTTTGTATACTGTATTAATTTTACAAGCGTTTGCATACTGTATATATTTACCAGCGTTTGCATACTGTATATAAATACAAGCGTTTGCATAGTGTATATATTTACAAGCGCTTGCATACTGTATATATTTACAAGCCTTTGCATACAGTATATATTTACAAGCGTTTGCATACTGTATATATTTACACGCGTTTGCATACTGTATATATTTACAAGCGTTTGCATACAACTGTCGGATCTGAGAGTAGGATAGAATTACTTCACTAAGGCAACTGGTATTGATTTGTTTATGGAAAGTGATGCAAAACGTAATATATCGGTGGCTTTTATCTCGTTAGGTTCTCGATGTTTCAATGTTATTCTGTATATTTCACTTATGATCTACAATGCAAAACATTTCTAGTATTCTGCTAAAGGAATCATGTTAAACTCGCAGGAGTATAATGTTTAGATTATTGACGAAAAATTATCTTCTTGAGAAGTTAAATTATACCATATTTATGTATAAAATGGAGTAAAACAATACCCAACACGATTAAAATTCACTTATATGTATTTCACCAACGTTTCGGCCTTAACAAGCCTTCTTCAGGGAAATACAAACAATTATAAACGGACGTTACGTCAACGTGAAAGGCGCGTATATGTTTTTTACCATATTTATGTGAAATTCAACACTGTTTTGATGTGAAATTTTGAACGAACGTGGATTTCGTTTTAAATATTACCAAAATCGATATTTTACAAAAGCAAATAATTCATAATATTGACCTTGCCAGAGATATGAAGTCTTTTTACCTCAAGTCAATTCTGCGATTTACGGGCAATGTTCGCATTTATTATACTGAGTAGTTATTTGAATCTTCTAATGTGTATTTCCCGGTTTTACTGTATTGTCAATAGATAATAAGAAACTTTGAAAGTCACCGAACGCGACAAATATGAAGATATTACAGGCTTGGTTTGAAAACATTCTTTGGAGCGTTTATGATTGTAAACACGTTACAGTGTGCTGATTTAACTTTGACAAGTTATGTTTCTAGTGTATCATTACAGTTTCCGGTGTCTAGATCTTAAGAAAACATTAATACATTAATTAGAAAGGCATAAGATTTACGCGTCGCCGACAGGTTTAAAAAGATATATGTACCTATCGGAAAAAACTAGAGACAAAGTACTGTCAATTTTAAAAATAAAACAATAGAAACAATTACTAGAAAAAAGAAAATTGAGGAGTTACCGCATCGGAACGATCACTGGCAGAACATATTTGCTTTTGAGATCTTAAACCGAAAACGTCTCTCCTCTGTTTAATGTAAATGATGACAATATGGTTATTCAAGAATGAAGGCACTTTTTGCTCTTGACTTCAGCTGCTTATTTGAACGGATGCACTACGGGTTGTTTCTACTGATGTCTTCTCAATGTTTCATTTCAAGATAAATTCAAGTACGCATTGATAACATTCAAACTTTAATAATACATGTATTAATATAATAAACAAAACAAAATAAAGTGACTTGAACACTTGTACATTCAAACACCCTTGTGAAATACAAACATTCAAACACCCCTGTGAAATACAAACATTCAAACACCCCTGTGAAATGCAAACATTCAAACACCCTTGTGAAATACAAACATACAAACACCCCTGTGAACTACAAACATTCAAACACTCCCGTGAAATACAAACATTCAAACACCGAAGTTTGAAGACGTCAGTTTGCAATATACTTAACGATGCTTAACAGTTCTCTTATGGAGATTTAATATGTTTACCTCGCATGTAGTCTTCGAAATAATTGCATTAGTTGAATTATTTTATTTGGATTTCAGTCAGATGATTTGGAATCGCTACTTTGTCTATATGCGATTTTGCAAAGCCATAAAGTTTCTATCAGTTACTGAAGTTAATCAACTACTTATCGTGTTTCGAATTGTTCGAGGTGATCAGACCAAAACGAAGAGCCGATTTTTTATCTTCTGTTTTCCGATATGTTGAGCTAAAGATCCTAAAAATCACAGTAATGCACATCTTCTGAACGATGATAACATTTCTCAAACAGTGAAGCGCATTTTCTCTGGGATGCCACAATTGTAAACAAAACTATTGCATCCACACGGGGGCCAAAGAACGTAACTTTCTAAAGTGCACTAAATATATCTTCATGTCAAAATACTAGAAAGCAATTTCCGTTCTTGGAAATTGTTGGCCACATATTTTATAGTTGTACGGTTCTTGGGAAATATTGCTTTGTTTCATACGATCCAATCCAGCCACGGATGAAATACAAGTAATATGATATTAAAAGTAACAAGTATATATCTTACAGGGTTTACATTTCGCAACATGTTCGCTGTTCTAGAAAATGTAACATTGTTAAAGATTCAAATGAACAGAATCGTAAACGTTTGGAATAGTGACCTGTCACACAAACTAAGAAAACGTTTTGCAAGTTTAACCCAGATTTGATCCAAAATAAAATTATTGAAGTTTAAAAATATTGATTCAACATTTATTTTCTCAACCCGTCTTTTATAGCGACATGATTTACAAAATGAATAAAAAAACCTGTAATATCTGTGTCTTTACGTTTTTAAAACGTATAGAAAATTATCAGTAAATTCATAACGAAAGCCTAGTATTGGATATTCTACAATGCTCTGCATCCTTGTGATGCTCACATACAGTGGATCGCTTTCATTACCTCTTAAGTTGCACAACAGTGGCACGAGTTTATATAGACAAAAAGAGATAATTAAAGTCACCAAACACGATAAATATAAAAATATTGCAGATTCTTTTGTTTTGAACCTGTTCATATCTAGTAATAAAAGCGCATTAGGACTGTCTATAATATTTTGTTGTTGAAAGTTTTTAAGAAAATCTTTAAAAAATAATGCTTAATTTACCAGTTTATTCTATGCATCTTGCTCTTGCTGAATAACCTCTAGTTGCTCTGGTCGCAGTAAGACCATCAAGAACCTACCTTTTTGATTTATCTTTGTTTTATATGTTTGTGTGCTTTTGCCTACACCATTCGGTTAGTGGCTATTTTTTTCCAATTCATTTATTCCAAAGTTTTCTTTTTCGTTTATTTTTGTGATGGTTTTTTTTTTTAAATTGATCTTTTTAATTAATCTTTTAACCTTTACTATATCTTTTGCTTTATGTATTGCTGTATGAGTGTTTTTTCCTGATGCCCATATTTATCTTTTCTTGAACTTCACCATTGCCTTTCTTATCCTCGTATTGGTACAACAGACGCCATTAAATAATAAAATAATAATAAATAAACATGATAAACAAGGAAACAATAATACTTTCATTGAATACAGGTACATCAAAAACACCAGTAATCTTTATCTAATGAAATATATCAGGTTCTGCTAAACCGAAAACAGCTAAAGCAACAATATATGTCTGTGAATCATTTACGGCCTTTTCAGACCTTGTGTCATTAATATCAAAGGACACATTTATTGTAAAATGGTTTTGATGGTATAAATAAAGGAAGAATATTGTGAACCGATTGTTTCCGTGATGGAATGTCTTATAAAATGTTATTTCAGGTCTCCTGTAATCAGTGCAAATCATCGTCTTTAAAAAAAACATTTTATCTTTTATATTGTTCCCGAAACAGTTTCATATTGTTCCCGAAACAGTTTCATATTGTTTCCGAAACAGTTTCATATTGTTCCCGAAACAGTTTCATATTGTTCCCGAAACAGTTTCATATTGTTCCCGAAACAGTTTCATATTGTTCCCGAAACAGTTTCATATTGTTCCCGATACAGTTTTACTTCACAGTAATTGTTGATTCTAGTCGCTGTAAGGTACAGAACACTTAACTAGTACACCATGTAGATTTCAAACAAGCATGAAAAATAACACATTTTGAATTATCTGAATATTCTCTGATAAGTTGAATATTTTGTAATATATGCAAAGAAAATTTTGAAAGCCACCAAAAAAGAGAAATATGAAAAAAGACTCAGACTTGGTTTGAGCAAAGGGAATGTACAGTAGTGACCATGGCGCCTTGCAATAACTGCTATAACGTTCAGCTCTTATGCTGTCCTCGTTGTTTTACAGTTTTGATGTAGTCAAAATTTCATTTATTACGGAAAAAAAAAGTTTTGCTCCCATTTTATTTACAATAATAACACAATTTGGCTGCTTGAATTAATTATTCTCTGCTTTGGTAAAAAGTATTTTTTCTCATTATCATTACATGTATTAAAATTTTCAATAATGTTACACCGTTACAGAGTTTCGGCACAACCGCCGACAACGTAATGGATACGTTGTTAAAATATTTCTATGTTCTTTCTTACATATACCTAAATGTTAACAATAAAAGCTAGGAACAGCTATATTTATCACAGACAGAAATTTGATTCGATCCGTCAATATCGAGAAATAATGATCAGTTCAATCTAGATTAAGTTGTAAGAGGACTAAGTGCATAACTCGTTATAGACCAAGGAAAAGAAATTGTCAAATGAAGCGAAATATTTATAAAGAAATGAATGTGGTTACATCTATAACTGATATGCAGGAATAATGGTGTTTAATTATTGTATTTGCTTAAATATATCGTATAAAAGTTAATTATGATGCAACATGTATATTTTGCAAACAAATGCTACATTAATTTTGCACTTTAACTGTGATAATCATGAAGAAAAGTATTTACTCGAAAGTTCATATTATTTTTTTTTTCGTTTTAAAACCTTGGCTTTAAGCTTTAATTGACCGTTCCGAGGCGTTTTATTCAAATGTTTCGTTTTTTCGTTTATGTTTGTGATGTTTCATGTTTGAAATTGATCTTTTAACTACATTTCTCTTTACTCTATCTATGGCTGTATTTTCTGATGCCAATATCTATCTTTTCTAGAGCTTCAATATTGCCTTTTTATCCTCGTATTAGTACAGCAGACGTCATTAAATAATAAGACACTGATAAACAAACAAGGTACAGTAAAACATCAGTAACATAACTTTAACTTGTATAACAATTCCAGGTATAGCTTCACCAAAAATAGTTAATTAAAAGCGTCAACAAAATGTCTATAAATCTTAAACGGCCTTATAAGGCTATGTGTCATTGATTTCAAAGACACGTGTATCGTAAAATGTTGGTTTTGATGGTATAAATAAATGTAAAATGTTGTCAACCGGTTGTTTCCGTAATAAATGTCAAATAAAATGTTATTTCTGGTCTTCTGTAATCAATGAAAGTTATCTTCTTCAGCAAATTTTAATGTCTTTTATATTATTTGCGCATTAGTTTTATTTCACCTGAAACGTTGTTGATTTTAGTCATTCGCTGTACGGTCAACACTTTATCAAGTTTGCAATGTAGACTTCAAACAAGCGTGAAAAATAAAACAAATGTTGAATTCCCGGTGTGTGTAATGACTATTCTTTGTGATGGATAGCCATTGATATTACATTGAAAAAGAAATTTTGAAACTCATCGAACCTGGGAAATATGGAATAATTGAAGGCTTGGTTTGAGCTAATGGAAATGCATATAAGTGTCTATGCCGCCTAGCATATTAATATTGTCCTCTTTTGTGATGTTGTTATACATGTACGAAATAGTTTAGAATTCATCTCTTAATTTGGATTCCAATTTATTTACAATAAAAACACAACATTTAAATGTTTGAACGGTTTCCCTATTTGCTGTGGTGAAATAGTGTTTCTTTTCGTTATAATTATTGAACCTTTCAGTAACGCTAAACGATTAAGAGTTTCGACACAACTGCCGACATCATAATGGAAACGTCTTAAAAATATTTGTTTGTTCATTCATAAACATACCAAAATGGTAACTATAAAAGCTTGGACCAGCTACATTTATCACAGTCAGAAATTTGAATCGATCCGTCAACGTCGAGAAATAATGATCAGTTCAATATAGATTAAGATGTAAGAGGACTAAGTACACATCTCTTGCCAGACCAAGAAAATTGAAGAAAATGTCGAATGGAGCGGAATATTTTTAGAGAAAAAAACAGCATGATAGGATCTGTTTAGAAACCAATCCTTACTAAGACCAATCGTTATAATATCGTTTACATGCATGGAATTATAGGTATAATTAGAATTTGTAAATATAACGTTTGATTTGAAAACTTAAAGCATAATTACTCATATATGGAACACTATAAATGTATGCACTAAGTTTATATTTTCGAGTTGGTTATGTAAACAGTATCACGCGAGACCGACTTAAAGCTCTTAACAATCTCGTTTTTGAATACAATATTTCAAAATTAATATTTTCAATAAATTGTTGGCTGAATAAATAGAATGTTTATATAAACAGCACGCATTTCATATGATAGAAAGAAAACAAATTTAATTTTTTGAATTTCTAGCGAAGAGAATACTTGATGAAACAGTCTTTTTTCCCATTAATTATCAATTATTTCAGTTGCATTATTTCCACAGTTCAATTCATCTTATGCTGCGTCTTGTACTTTAGCCATACTGTACAGTTTTATGGATGTTATGAATACATTTTAAGCCAGCATTATTGTGTTGTTTTTGATGAAGAGACACAGCCAAATCTGCACCTCTTTCCTCCCGAGCACTTATTCTCTGTTAAAACAGTTATACTATAACATGTAGCAACATCACTACGCTGGAAAAAATGTTATTTACTCTTGTTTGAAACAACGTATAAAGAACTTATGAGCAAAACAAATGAGAAAAAAAAACTGAATTTAAAGTATAGGGTATTGTAAAATAAATAAATTAAAATCTATATCGTCATGTTTTTCATAGGCGCTGTTTTTTTTGTTCAACACGATTTATCTGCAACTCTATAATGTTTGAGAAAATATGTAGCCTATTACAATTCCAGTTCCAAATATTACACATGCCATTGCACTGAAAATTTAAAACCCCCGAGATGAGGAAAGAGACACATGTCGCCGAGAGATAAATATTTTTTGAGCACGAAGCTCCATATACCATATTTTTTTAAAAAAATTATTTCCTTTTGTCTAAGTGTTTAAATAAAAAACAACAACAACAACAACAACAACAACAACATATTTTCATATAATCACGTCACTAACTTGGGTAGGTGATGACGAGAAATCACTCATGTTAGCAAGCGAATGTTATCTTTATCCTACGGGAAAGACATGCGCACACATGTATCGGGTTTGCAAGAAAACACCATCCAGCGCAAGGAGTCTGCCAGTTATTTGACATTAAAGATAATCTTACTTAAAATATAAATCTACAAATTTTGCTTCTCTTCTTCTCTGTTTTCAATAAATGCTCATTAAAATGATAAATGTCTGCATCCACATGAAAAAACAAATCCGGAGAATCATTTATCGTCTCATTATACGCTAAAATCTATTAAAAGAAATGTTAACGGCTAATTTTCTATAAAATGTTCCAATAAAATGTTGTTTTTATACTTTGAAGTTGAAATGATATCAAGATAATAGACATAACAACGTAACAACAGATAAGTATCACAGATTGTAGACTTACCTAGGATTCAAATGAATAACAACATCAAAATCATGCCAAACGATTTTTGCTTACGATATGGATTCTTTTCTTGCAATTCCCAGAGTTCTTTCACATTCTTTCTTAGCCACGTCAGTAGTCATTGTTCTATTTATACTTGCATAGATACTTTTTTCTGTAACCTGTGAACCCTAATAATGATTTCTTTCCTTATGCTTAAAATCTGAACCCGGATTACTCACTTCCTTTGCATTGTTGAAGCAATTTTGAGCGAATGGTCGTCAAGGTAAAAGTCTACAATAATACTCTTGGAAAATGCTTAAAATAACTGTTCACGTTGCGTTAAGATTACCAAACATGCTTATGTCTTGATTCTTATATGCTGAAGAGAATGTACACTTGGTCATATCTAGGTGCAAAATAAATATAGAGTAAAAGGAACTATGAAAACCACCGAACATGACAAAAATGAAAACATTGCAGGCTATGTTTGATTGATCCTATTCATGGGCAGGAGTAATATTACTGCCAACGCCGCCGAAACCAAGTTAAGAACAATTCAATATAAACCTGTAAACAGTACAATGTCATTCTATCATTAACGACGGTGTTCATATGGCGGTGAACCTGTTACCTTTAATGCGGTATTTTCAGAAAAATACCGTTCTAAGTTTAGCGGCGTATGGTCCATATATAAAAGAATGGGTTCGGTCTATACGAGCAAACAATGTGCGATTTTTACATGAATTTCCATCTTGGTCTTGAAAATGAATTCAAAAGTCATTAGTATGTCATCTCGCTATTGACTTAACGATTTTTATCTTTAATCTTGAAGAGCTTGTTCTCTTATTGACTGTTAATAGATTAAGCTTTTATGTAATTATTAGAAATCAGTACATAAATCAGTCAACAATATATGAATGTATTTTTCACGGGAATACTTTTTGGGAACTGCAGTTTCCACATAAAACGGTTTTAGTGTGGAATCTAGCCGAAATGTTAACTCGATTGACAATATTTCATTTTAATATTCGTGCAACAAAGAACATCAGTAACATTAAAATAACTAGTATGAATATAAGCGGTGCAGCAACACCGAACACAGATAAAGCAACGTTATATGTCCCCCCATCATCCACAGCCTCGTTGTAGTCTGTTTGATTCATATCCTGGACATATGTAACGTAAAATATCGTCCCTAATTATTACATCGATCATCTAGATCATCCGGACGTTCTGAAACATTCATATTACAGACGTTTAGCAGCTTGCTCTGATACCCACAGTAGTTGTTTTAATAGTAATTTTCACTTCCAACACCTTTTATTAACGTACACTGTAAGTTTTTAGTCAATACTTTGTTTGAATCTGTAACATAAATAAAATAAAACTTGAATTACTATTTAAACACTGAAAAGTTTAATGTTATCTCGTGATTTACCACTAATGTGTTGATTACAGTGCCCTGGTACAGCGCCTCGAGAATATGATCTCAATTTCATCTATTAATGAAATAATGTTTAATATTTCCAACAATTTATATTTAATTTACTATCTCTAGATCTTTAGTAGACATATTCTTTGGTTATGAATTTGTGTTTATGTTTTTTTCATTCATGTAAAAGTGTGACATAATACAAACTAACACTGTTACGCCTTTTATTTTCCAAACATTTATACCGCTATGTTTTCTGTTCTTTTATTTTTTCTGTTTTTAAAGCAGCCAATTAATGTTTGCTATAAAATTGCAGAACATATTTATACTTCATTCGGAATTTTTTTAAATTGGTCAGATTAAATCCATATTCACTGACAGCCCATTATCAGTAGCATGACGCACCAGAGACGTGTGATTCAATCCGTCAATGCCGACAAATAATGATCAGTTCAATATAGATTTAGTTTTAAGAAATAAAGAGAACATATTCGCATAAATCCCAATAATCGAAGTGTTGAATCTTTATAGAAAAGAATAATTCCTTAAAATCCTCAATTAAAATCACTTTTGCAACAAGGTATTTCACAGCCAGTTTTTTATGGAGATTTAATTTATAACTCAAACAGATAAAAGGGAATGTTAATTTCTCCCGGTTATTCGTAAAAACCATCTGTAAATTTAAAAACAAATGTTACCAACATGATATTTTACAGCGCTCTTCAGGCCTGGTGATTAACCCTTCTACAGTCGATCATTATGCTTACCTCTTTGGTTGCACGACGGTGGCAGGGGTTTAAGAATTTATGAAGGTTTATGGGGAAATCTTTTCTTAAAAGAACCTAGAAGCTCGATTTGTTTCTTTTATCCCTGTCATCGTGTTCTTGCTGATTTTACTCCAGGAGCTCTGGTCTCGGTAAGGTCATTGAGTACCCGCCCTTTGGCTTTGCAATGCTATAAGCTTCTTATGTTTTATATGTTTGTGTGCTTTTGCATGCAGCATTGTTGAGCCGATAAGTGGGTTGGAGTTGTTTCACCAAGACAACTTGTACTTGTTTTGTGTTATGAGAACCTGTTGGGGCAAGTGTGAGGTTGGTGCACCCTAGAACCTGGTTTAAACCCCCAGTGGCAATTTGATTTGCCACTGAGCGTTCCAAGGCGGTAACCCCTCGGGTTCTCATTTTTGTTTATTGTTAGTGGTGTCTTTTTTTAAAACTGATCATTTTATTAACCATGCTCTCTCCCTCTCTCTTCTTCTTGACTGTGTGGGGAGGCTGTTTTTTCTGAATGTGGCGATCCCTGATATGCATATTTCACCTTTCTATAAATCAAGACCAACTCGACAATGTAAAAATTATGAATGACTGGAATATTATTTGTTTGTAAAAATCAGATGGTGACCAAGCAAGGTGGTATCCCCAAAGGTTCACTTTTTCGTTAATTGTTTGTGGCGTACTATTTAAATTGACATACTTATCACAAACATGCGCTCTCTCTTCTTCTCTTCTTTTTCGCTGCGTGGGGAGGCTGTGTTTTGTGAGTGTGGCGATTCCTGATATGCATATATTACTTTTTTATTTAATACATTTAATGCTACTTGATTTCAGTATTTTAAAGAATTTACTGATTAATAATTGACATTACATTATTTATTGCATCAAAAACCTGAGTGCGCTTGAGCGGAACTTCGATGTTCACAGAGCTCACAATGAGTATACACTTCAAATACTTGAGGAACAATTTTTATGGAATGTCAAAGCTGATATTCTTCTAAACAACAAATGATAGTGTCTCTAGCTGAGAGAACCCGCACCGTCACGACGACAGCGCCTAGCCCTGCAATTCCGGCGACGCAACCAACTGAGCTAACCGGGACAACCCCCAAAAAGGTTGATCGGATAGCCCTGACATACGTAATTATCACTGCATGACTTCGATAACGGGTTATTTTACTGATAACAATACTGACCATATGTACGGGGAGACGTTTTACGGCCACCACACTGCACAAATAGCGCTACTGTAACAAGTAAGAATACGGAAATCCGTCCATGACAAAATTTGAAATCAACAGAAAAATCTTAGTACTAGGTGTCATTAGGAGGATTTTTAGGGTGTTGGCTTTAACTTTAATATACTGGTTAGTTTCAACATTTTTTGTACGAAGACGCTTATAGCCGATCACCGAAATGACATAGTCAAGTTGCTTAAATAATTAATCAGCATGACACTTGATACATGTTTGTCTGAAGATGCTGCTGCACAAATCATGCACAACAGTATTTCGTTTAACGTTTGTGGGATTTTGTATGCAACATTGTCAAGTTGGACGGTGGGTTGAAGCTAATTCACCAAGACAACTTATAGGTGTTTGTTCCTATGAGAACCTCTTGGGGCACCATAGAACCATAGAACCTGGGTAAAACTTCCAGTGGGCCGGCTGCCGTGCAAAAAAGAGGTAAGCATAACGATCAACTGTAGACGGATTACTCACCAGCATGCAGAGCGCTGTGGAATATCATGTTGTAAATTTTCGTTTACAACTCTATTACAGATGGCTTACGAGAAATCAACATTGCTTTTTATTTTCTTTAGTTAAAATATCAAATTTTCATAAAATCTTGGCTAAGAAAAAACCTTGTTGCAGTAGTGATTTTGAACTCCACCTGTACTGTTATTAAATCTAAGGTTTTTGCGATGAAACTGGATAAAGGTTGTCCTTGATTTGTGGTACAGTTGATCCTCTTTTAGTGTTTCCTGGTATGCAAAGATTAAGCTCATAAAACCTTTAACACTGCTACAAGCTTAAGAAAAGCGAACAAGTTATTAAATATGAACTCCGTAAGATGTTGCACGTGGGACATCACCATCTAAATGGAAAATGTAACCAATATAATCAAAACCATCTCTGTCGCCGTACGGTCCGGGTTCGCTCCTCGATAGAGGCAATATCATTGGAAATCCACAGTTACTGTAGTGTTTTTTTGTGCAGTATGGCGGCCGTTAAAAGTCTCCCCGTACATATGGCCAGTATTGTTATTAGTATATAGTTACCGATGTCATGCGGTGGTGATTGCGTTTATAGGGATTATCCGATCAAACTTTTCTGGGGTTCACCCGGCTAATTCAGTGGGTAGCGTGATCGGAATTGCATGGCTAGGCGCAGTCGCCATACGGTACGGGTTCACTGGGCTAATATCTATTTTTATAAAATATTTTAGTAATTACGAAACCATTACCAATAGAAAGATTTAAAACACAAAAATGTGCTCGCTTTTCTGAATTATCTTTTTCTTGTTTATCTTGTTTATAAATATAGGTACCAAATCTTACATAAGTTTAACTTTAAGATCAGCTGCGCGATGTGCGCACGCAGACGATGAGCACTTTTTAATCGGACAAAATTCTTGATGTGTAATTGTTGAAACTTGTTTTACCTGTTTCGAACAGTCCATATATCAGGCTTTAAAAGCATAGAAGAGTTAATCGATTATCTTTAATGTCAGCTTTAGGAAATCATATCGTTGGAGGAATAATCATTACGCCCCATACCTCTTTAGAATCTAGTGTTGTAATTTATAGAAGTTAGCACTTTACCATCCCAGACAGTTGTCTGTAATAAATAGCTTAGAATTAAGAAGGAATATTTATAAACGCCCAAGGTTATTTGCACATATCTGGGAACGTCACACGCAGAAAACAAAGATTTCCAGTCAAACACAAAGAATATTGTAAAAGAGAAAGCGTAAGCTTATAATAGAAACTATGTCAAAAATAAGAAAATAAGACTAAAAACTATAAAAAAAACCACTGACTGATAGAATAGGATTTGTCACTGTTTGTACGGTGGACCAACCTCCAACTTGATTCGCAAGGGATGTACAAATTCGCAAGTGCTCGTTCCCCGGCGTATGTCCACCAACTAAAAGCTCTTATTGATATTAGAATATTCTAAATTTATTTTCCCACAGACAAATGTGCTTATAAAGTTTGTACTGGTTACTTGTTTACCAAACGGCGTCGCTCAAAACCATTACGAATAACCTTTAAGTTACTTAATGAATCGGAAACACTTTGATTTTAAATATGTTTGAGATCCTTCATATCGGGAATCAATGGTTAGTTGCCTCAACACAATTCCATCAATAAATATTACGCCTACTCAAACAGTTTTAAATGGTTTATGTCATTTTGTTGCCTTACAATTATCTCAGTTTTACCGACTTTACTACATCGGTTTCGCGTGACAGAAGGTAAATCTAAAATTTGCCTTACCACCAGGTGCTGTTAAGTATTTTTAACATTTTGAAGCAATCTTAGAACATTTTACTCCAACATTCTTCGTCCGATAGAATATGATAGTCAGTTTGTTAACAAAGCTTCATTTTAATTAATAGATTGGCCTGTCCGAATGGTACATTTTACAGAGTAAACTGCTCGTAATAGGTCAGTGATTGGCTTGTTACCAAGCAAAGAGAAGAAAAGATAAAAGCATTTAAACAAAAACAGAAAACAAATCCAAACGTCCCAAAAGGACACAGTCAAAAGTTTGAAACAATCCACTCCTTTTTACATGATCACCCAAAATGTAAACTTGTAACATGGACGGATAAGACAAACTCAACAGCATGACATTAACCTGTTTTGAATGTTCGAAAGCCATTTACTTTAAATTTATAGGCGTTCGTTGTCTAAGCTTGCATTTTAAATACTTGTTCCGCTAATGAAATGTTGTATATAATAAGCGCTTTAAATTATTATGCAAAGAATAAGCAAATTAACTATTCCGATTGTTACCTTTTTGTTGACGATATTATCAAAACGATGATTTAAACATTTCTATAAAACGAGTCGTTCTGAGTAATGTGCAAGATTTATATTCTCAGATGCCCTGACGAAATTCTTTATTATTAAATTCCGCACATTGTTTTCAAATAGCTAAAATAATAAGCCAGAAACACATTTAATTTATATTTTAACAGATGCTCTTATAAAACTGTTAAAATCGTTCAGCAGATTTACGCATTTGAACGATTAAAAAATATTTAACTCTACACTTGAAAAATCGCAATCATATTAAATTTTTCCTGCAACAATCTCCAACACATTTCAACAAGTCTTATTTCTTATAACGCTATTTGTGCGGTGTGGCGGCCGTAAAAAGTCTCCCCGTACATTAAGTCAGTCCTGTTATCAGTATAATAACCTGTTACTGATGTCATGCAGTGATTTTTACGTATATCAGGGTTATCCGATCAACCTTTTTGGAGGTTGTCCCGGTTAGCTCAGTTGGTTTCGTCGAAGGAATTGAAGGGCTAGGCGCTGTCGCCGTGACGGTGCGGTTCGCTTCCAGGTAGAGACACTTTCATTTATAAAAATACTTACTTGTCTTGGTACCATGCATGTATCGTTCACATTTACTATACAAAAGAAAATGACTAGACGATAAATAAACTATTATTAATATGATAAAATACACTTGCATATCACGGAATCACCCTTACATTTGTACATTGTACCTTTTATGGTTTCTTAAATAAAACCTATCAAGATAAACAACATGTAGAAAACCAAGCTTTCCAAAAAATGTCAACAAGATGAAACAAGGACAAGAAAGCATAAATTTAATTCTAATTTAAATTCTAGAACCAGGTTCTGTGATGCACCATATTACACTTAAGACTTAATCAGATATCTACTTTTTTAATCTCCTTTCATGCTAAAACATTTTATTTATAAATTAATAACGTTATAATTTAAACATAAATCAGCACTTGCCAGTTTTAGGTTTATCAGATTTACATGTAATATTTTACGCATAAAAAAATAGACCTCTTCTAATTTAAAAAAAATCGAGAAGATTAATGAGTCTTGCTCTACGGGAAGATTCTAATATTAGCTCATTATTTTGATATGTTTTATCGGTTCTGTTTGAAATTTTCTGTTTGGCAAATACAAGATATTTTGATTTTTATACGATAAGGAAGAAGCTATAGATACGAACAGTAACGCGGGAAATCATATTTTAGATCAAGTTAGATCAAAATAACCTTAACCTTAGAACGTAAATACAAGTTTCTTTCTCTCTTGCCATCGTGCTTTTTGAAAATGAGCTTGAAGTATTAATTTTTTGTGAGAGACTCTGTGTTTTCTTGATGCAACATATCCGAGTAGTGTGCGTTTTGTAGAATAAAACATCGAATGATGGAGCTACATGTATTTAATCGGCAATGAAGTAATTTTTCATCTAAAATATGGGTGTCTTTTAGAACAAAATGTCGAATATTTATTATACATTTTATTCCTTTGAAATTTGCAAACATCATGCATTTCTAAAAAATATAATTTGTATTTTTGATGCTGCTATAAAAGCATTAACCGTCATACGAGTTGTCAATACTTTTCTAGTTTTATCTTCGACGATTTTCTATGTTATAGTTATGACCATTAATGATATCTTTAAAGATTTATTCTAATAAAATTAACTGAATAAAGCAATGAAGCAAATTCAAAACTTAACTTAAAAAACAAGCATCTTTATTTCGTGACCTAAACGTTATTTAAACATGGAAACATATACTAAAATGATGTATGTAACAGATGAGTCATGCAAGAGTCTTCGAAATTACTTGAAATTGGAATAATCTCTTCTACTGTACATGAATGTGTATGAATGCTGTTAAATGAAAATTGTTTAGTTTGTAGATGGGTTGAAATTTATTTGAATATGTACGTTCTTGAGAAGAATTTTCTTCAATAAATTATGCTATTTTAATAAAGACTCTTTTGATAACATTTGTAACATAAGACTTTTATCAAGCTACTATGATGGGTAATATGCAAACTGAACAAAAATGACTTCATTCTTCAAATGTAATAATTGAAATAAAAATATAGATAGCGAATTGATTGGCGAAATAATAAATGAGCGAAGTTTGTGTGCAAGTCAATTTTCAATGTTTTCGTCGTTTTCACTTCGCAAACTTGCAAAGAATTATTTTAATTTAGTCAAACTTTGTTTATTTGCGTTGAAAGGAGCTTGATGATTACACTGTGTGGTGTTTACGCTACCCATTTTACTGGACCGTGCATTTTATTACCTTTTTTGTTTGTGCTCGTTCCTGTTAACGCATCATGTTTGATAAGAGAAAAAGTTGTGGTGAATTCACCATGAATATGCAATATGCATACCACCGTTTGGGATGGATCGAAATTGTATTGTTTATTGAATCAGATGTAAATATTTAGTTGAACTCAATCCTGGGCTAGGTGGCGTGGGTATTAAAATGTATTTCCATTACAGTAACTGCGCCTGCAATATGTTCATATTTGTCGTGTTCGGTGCCTTTCAAATTTCCCTTATCATCGTTTGAAACGTTTTTTTTGTGTAAGGATGAGTAATAAAGGATAGTAACGAACCCAGGTGTTGGGACTGTATTAAATTCCCAAAATATTATATATTTGAAAACAACCAGCTTACTTTTATATGAAGAATTGCTTCGCGAACAAGTGTGAATTTTAATTAGTTTATATTCTCCGTTGATGTAAGAGCTACGCATTTCGTCCAATTTAAGAAGCTTATATATTATTACATCTGGTTAGGTTATCGTTCAGTGACATTGTTCTCACATTGTTACAAACCCAAAGTAGGCATAAGCTAAGTGCATAGACATTGACTGAGCCTATGGTTCTTAAAAGCCACTATTTCTTTAAATCTGCAATCAATAGAGATTAACTTGATTTTAACGGGAAAATAACAAAATATCAAATAGTAAGAGCACTGATTGTAACAGTTAAATAGACTTTTAAAAAATGCTCCTTAACACAATTTTATGAAAAGTTTTGGACCCAAGATAATTAAACTAAGACCAGTCTCAAATCTTAAGCAAATGATGACAGGTCTTATCAGATGCTTGAGATTTGAGACTGGTCTCCAGATTTAGTTTTATGATCTTGGTCAACTGTTCCATAATGTGCACACCATGAAGGCATATGATTTTATACAAAAGCCTATGCCAATTGTAATAGTACACTGTCAGTAACACCTGTCAGGGCATGGTGTAAGTCTACTCGAATAACATTTCAGACCAGGTTAGGTCTCATATAAATAGTCACGGTCATTTACAAAATTATTCAATTCATATTTTATGCAATAAGAGTTTTGCTTTTTTTAAAACTATTGCACTTAAAGCTTGTTGTTCATGATTAAACCACAGAGATAAGAGAATACAACATTATCAGCAACATTTTCTTCCAGCAATATTTGAAAAAAACACACAAACCAACAACAACATGAGAAACAGTTTGAAACAGGTTGCACATTCAATCTTAGTAACAAATGCACACGCAATTTTAGTTAAAATGTGTTAAAGCAGTCAGAAAAAAGTGAAGTTAATTGAAATTGTAGGGTTTCTTGAGATTTATTTCAGGTGTCTGTTCCTAATCTGTATACAAAAGAAAATCTGGTAAAACAGGAACTGATACATATAACAGTTGCACATAGCTTTCACTTTCTGCAGAAACATGTCTCATTAGAAAATTAAACCTGCCGAACGCAAACAGTAACTTTCTGAAAAATGCAGATATTTATCGTTAAGCATAAACTAACGAAAATCACATAGCTCCATTGGTAATAATACATGATGCTTAATTTAGTTAAGTCTACCATTTTTATATCAAATAATAAACATAATGTGACTTAAGGAAAGATGCAATTCTAGATGTGCTATTTATCAAATTAAATTCTCATAAAACTTTTACCGAATCTATTGGTAGAGAATGTTGTATCTAAAAAACATAAACTACGAGTAGAAACATGATAAAGCAGATTTATAATCTAGCAGATCTGGTGATGCAGTAATAAAGAATTTCCTGACAGAACATTTTGTAACAAAATTAAGTGCACTTTCTAAGAATCTCTGGGCTTTAGCGGTTTACACGTGCTATAGCACGCCACTTTGGATACAGAGTAAAACAAAATTTTGTGAAGCTCGATGACAAAATGGGGGCTACTGAATTTTAAGAAAAACTGCAGACTTAGATTCTTAACTGATTTCTAGATGCATTAATAAAGTTTCTCTTCCTCAATGGAGAACAGTGTAGACCTTGTGGAACCGTAAGCTGATCTGGATCTAAACTGGTCGCATAAACCGTAAGCCACATTTGTAATGTTGCATCACCGAACTTTTGATATTGAAGACTTAGATTTTAACTGGTTTTTAGATGCATAAAGAAAGTGAAAGTTTCTCTCCCTCAATAACGAAAAGTGTAGACCTTGTAAAACCGTAGGCTGATCTGGATCTAAACTGATCACATAGACCGTAAGCCACATTTGTCATGTTGCATCACCGAACTCTTGATATTGCAGACTTAGATTTTAACTGGTTTTAGATGCATTAAGAAAGTTTCTCTCCAGTGTAGACCTTGTGAAACCGTTGGCTGATCTGGATCTACACTGGTCGCATAGACCGTAAGCCACATTTGTCATGTTGCATCACCAATGGCCTTTACATTGAACCAGTTCATACTTGTTCCGATTTCATTGCATTCAATGATTCCAATGTTTGTGTAATCAAACCTATGCAACGATTAAAGCACTGTCATTAAAGTTGAGAAAATGTCCGACTTGATTATTTTAAATGACTGCTGAAAACAGATGGAGTGTTTCATGCAAGGCAGAAGAAAACGAAAACTGAAAAACACTTAGTGTTAAAAAGAGAAAAACATACTATTTTCTTGCGAAGTAGTGTATATGTTTTAACCGCGACCCGGAATTGACGACCTTAGGTCCCGGTCAGTTTTGCATAATACCCCCATTTGACCCTGTGTAGAACTGCGTGATGGATCGGACGACAAAAATGAAAAAAAAAGTGTTAACGTTCGATAGCGGAATTCAGAAAGACTATTTAAAAGGTGTAGTTAATGAAACATTGGATTGTAGTTTCTCTGATATTCTTCACTAACGAAAACCCCGTGTCAGCTGTAAAGGTCTTGTAACGGTTAGTGGGTGGGGTACGATTACGTTGCCTGCCTGGGGTGTTTATACAGTCATCCAGGGTGAACATCATATATGAGGTATCTTGGTGTTTTATGATGGAAATTCAGGTTTATGTGAATTTCCGACGGCTATATTTTTATCGTGTTTACAGATTTTGTAACCGTGCCAAGTAACTTAAAACATAGAACATGAATCACATTATGACAACTCATTTATAATAAAAAAATCACTTTAAATTGCTTCTTCACGGGAATTTTCACAGAATTTGCTTCTCAGATTGAATCAATTAAGATAATCGATATGTCGAATCTATTCGCATAGTAACTTTAAAATGAATAGTAACCAGCACGATATTCTGAAACCTTAGCGATCAATCACTATCAAGATAATTCGCATTTTGGTGATTTGATGACCACGGGAGTTAAAGAGACTGTTAATTCGACACGGGAAATCTTGAAAACGAATCAAACTGCTAAATAACTTTCTTCCCTTTCTACTGTAGTAAATTTCGTACCAGCAGCCTCGGTAGCTCAAAGCGTAGAGCGTCGGGACGGTAAGTCGGATATCCGAGTTTTGAATCCTGGTCGAGGCTACTCTTTCCAACCCAACAGTGCCACATTGGCACTGCTGTCGACATTTGGAGCTCCATTGGGCGCAGCAAATGGCTGTGTATTCGACCTGGACCTCGGCAGACACTTTTGGACATTTTCAAATTCAATTAGAAATGCCTCGTGTAAGTGGGGGAAAAATTAGTAGATTTCTGTTGAAAAATGGTACTAAATTTATTATCTCGAATTTTGTTTAGAACGTTTAAACTTTAAAAATACTATTAAATATATAAAAAAATACCTTAAAATTGTGTAAGGCAACATGTTCCTGGCAAATGCTTTTGTGTTAAGTTCATATTCAAAGAGATTACTTAATGATAAAGGTTTTTTGATGTCAAATCCATTATAACGCAAGATGCACAATTCGTTCCATTAGTAATATTAGCAAATGTTAGATATTCTCGGTCTTCAGAGCCGAACTGTTTATCGTAGAATTGCTTAGGCCATTGTGTCATCAGTCGCTTACTCTATAAAATCTAAATTCTTTAAAATTGTTTATATATATATATATGGGTGAGATAAGTAACCAACGAACAAACCTTCAGACATAAAGGAACAGATCTAAGCACCAGACACGGCGACATCGCCTAGCCAAGAGTGCTGTACATGGTTATAGACGTGCCATCCAAGTTCTCAATAGAGAATTTTTCCGGCAACGCATATAAACCATAACTATCCACAAATGACCCTCTGACCGCCTAGACATTTACATACACTTATTTTTATACATATACAAACATGTAGGACAATTACAAATACACATCTATTAGCATCGTGCTTCCTCCTTTTTATTTTTGGAGTTTTTATGCACACTAGTGCTATAGACAGAGACATACACAATGTAAGTCATCTGGATCTTTCGATACACTGAATTGAAGATATATATTATGTTAAGGGGAGATAATTCAATTCAAACAGCTAACTTTCGAATTAAGGGATCCCCGAAAGGGAATATATATATTTCGAATATATATATTTCTTGCTGCAAACTTCGACAACGGTTCCTGTTCCCATTTGTTTGTAATATGTTAAACTAAAATTTATAAAGTAATTCAAATTGTTGGAAGAGAAGCAAGGAGCAAAATTTATAAATCACTGCGCTGTGGAATTGAGCTTTTCCTGATAGAGTGTTTCATCTTGAAGCAAATGCAATTTAATCATATATCACTTTCGCTACTAAAATCATCCCGTGTTTATCAACAATCAGAAAACATTTTCTGGCAGAAAATTGAAAGCTCTACACATTTTGTTTTCAATTACGATTTCTTTTTTTTCTGATGTCTTTCTAGTGTCTGTCCCAATTTTCATTTTTCACTTTAGATATAAGCGGTGAATTACATTAATTATAACATAAGAGCGAACAGTTTTTGAGAAATTAAAAAAAAAAGAACCCTCAAAATGGTAAAATTTATCTTGAAAAGAGATGAAACGGAAACTTTGAAAGCAATCAAACATGACACACATCAACATATAGCTGCATTTATAGCAACTAGACCCTTAGTATTCGCTCTTTTTTAAAATTTAAATAATGCTCTCCAGTTTAACTACAGAAATTGGCAGGTATTTTAGAGAATAACAATTACAACGAACTCTTATGATATTCCGTGCATGTATTCAAGATAGCTAGCCCGAAAAAACAAGCAATTCAACCCACCCTTACTACACTAT
Source organism: Corbicula japonica (assembly GCA_038501625.1). Taxonomy (NCBI): domain Eukaryota; kingdom Metazoa; phylum Mollusca; class Bivalvia; order Venerida; family Cyrenidae; genus Corbicula; species Corbicula japonica. The sequence continues at coordinate 1,441,256 of JAZAYU010000094.1, read as the reverse complement.
CAAGGCATGGTAATAAGTTAATAACACACAACATCGTGTTTTTGAGTTATGTAATCTTGGAATCAATTTTCCCAAACATATCTTTATAGCAGCAATTATACAGGAAACATGTGGTTTACTGAAATATTTTTGTACATTATCGATACAATTACCTTTAATTATACAACTGTTATGTTTCTAAAATCATTGCGTGATTTTCAGCATCAGAAACCAAATGGCATTTAATTTTGTATCTGGTTTTGCACTTAAATGATTTCTATATATTGTCAGATCAATTATCAATTTACTGAGAAAAGCCCGGCGAAGCGGCAAATGGTAAAGATACAAGTAAATGCCACATATTACAGAAACACAACTCTGCAGATTCGATCATGAGATGATGCGATATAATAAGAAGTGTAAGAGTAAACTGCGATATGTTGAAGGTCGCTTGTCTTTGGTTTGCCAAAAATATACTTACGAAACTAAGAATGTAGTTTTCAGTTTTCTATAAGAAATGTTAGGCTTTATTAAGTAGTCAATAGTTTATTATTTTAAATTCAGGAATTTAAAATGTCGGTGTCATAGAAAAAAGTCACACATTTCAGAGCAAATTATAATTGAAAATGGCATTTCTGTAAAACGGAAGTGTAACTGGGATAATGTAGTTAAAATTGATTCAACTTTTTATATTTTTCTTAATTGATACACTTTCAGACAAAGAGATATTTTAACAGGTTCACATTTTCTTTTATTGTTTTGTGTCATTTTAAATGATTTCCTAGATTAACATATATGTAAACCTTTTGGCTCTCGGTTTCTTTATAATTTGGCTACAAGATTATGAGGTTTTTCTGATATGTGAGAAATCAGAGGAGCTTTAGAGATGAACCCTGATTTCTCTTACGTTATAAATACCTCGAGGTACCTTGATGATTTATTGAATACAGATAATAACCATTTTCCATATCTGGTTAATAGAATTTATCCTAATGAACTACAACTTAAGAAAGCAAACACTTCAGATAAGCAATCAAAATCTCTTAATCTTTCTATAGAGAATGGATAAGTAACTACTAAAATATATGATAAGAGATTATTTTAATTTTAAAATAGTAAATTTTCCTTTTTTAGACGGCGATATTTCTCGTGCAACATCTTACGGGGTTATATCTCAGAGCTAATTCGCTTTGGTAGAGCTTGCTATGTTGTTAATGATTTCAATAAACGAAACCCGTGGCAAATAAACGAAACCAGTGGCAAATTCTCAGTTTCGTTAATTGTTTGAGGCGTCTATTTCAAAACAGATTGTTCTCTTCTCTTCTATTCCTTTTGGTTGTGAGGGGAGGCCGTGACCGCTAGATGTGGCCATTCCTTAAATGCATATTTACTTTTTTTCTCTATATTTATAACCTCTATATTGTCCAACAATATTGACCTGGCACCTCATTCAATTTCGTAAAGGTCATAGGAAAAACACTGGTACATACATGTAACCAGAGAACAAATTGATATTATTGTTCACTCCGAAAGTCAGTGAGTTGTGGTGTATTGTTATACATGCCGGACTACGGCTCTGATGGTCTCTGTTTCGAATCCTTGCATCATTATTTTATAAAAATACACATTTTTTCTTTTACTTGTAAAAAAATCATTTGAAATCGTTTTACTACTCGTACATCTGGTTTTAGAATACCCTTTAAATAGTGTTTTTCTACAATTTTATTTGTGAAATTATGCAACCGTATAGGCTATAAATGCATTTTACTTTAGCCCATACACGCAAAAAATTCAGCTATAAAATACTTCACACTACACCGGTAGTTTACACAGAAAAATAACAGTCTATACGAGTTTTAAAAGAATGGAAATTTGAAAATTAAAATAAAACAAACAAAAGTGGCTAAAACGTTAATTCGAACCAACGAGTTTACGTCTTTATTCTCGAATTTAAAAATTTAGACCGTAAAGTTTACGAAATATACCGACCACAGGGTCAAATTCAAGAGTGCCAGGTCAATGTTGTTGGACAATAATTTATAACAAAAATCGATATTTTAAGGTCCATTACAGACACCCTTTATTTTTTGTTTTTCGGTCTATCTTGTTTTTAAATTGTGTTGTCTATTATGTAACATGAAAATTTGTAATTTTCTCTTTCGTTCTTTATGTTTTTAAATGGAAAGTCTGATAGATTAAGTGCAGTTCGCTTTTCTTATGATTGCAGACTATTCATTGAAGTAGACTTGATGACTTTTGACCTAAATTCCTACACTGTAATCGATAAAGATGACATCTCGGTGTAAGACAGATACTGACAGTCTATAATTATATTTGATATTGCCAATTCCGGATAACATTCATGCAGAGTCGTATGAATAGGGTGCGACTCTTTTCCATAGGTCACAGAGTCACTGAGGCCATAGCTTTAAATGTTTAGTGTCGAATAAATAAAACAATGCGATGTAGTATGTTAAGCATTTTTGGTAAAGATAAATATCACATTTATTTAGGCATATGAAAGAGCTAGAAGCAAGAAATACGGAATGAATCTAAAGTTCATAACGTCTGGGGCTTTCATCCACAATCGAAATTTAGTGGTACAAAGACTAGACTATGGCCTACAAAAATATGGGAAAGAGTGCTTCCCGTATGAACATTCTACTCCGTTCAAGTTTTATTATTAATTTTTTTAGGTATTACATTTGTATTTATTATACAACTGGTTATATTAATCTTTAATATTAATCTTAAATTGATCATTTTGTTACCCATGTTTTCCTCTCAATGTTTTGACTGTGTGAGGCTGTGTCTTCAGGATGTCGCCATTCCTGAATGCATATTTCACTATTTGAAGTATTTCGCATTTCCAATATTGCAATGAAATGTCACAATCAGGCCTGGAATATTTTCATATTTGACATGTTCAATGGCCTTCATTTGCCCTTTTCCTCTATTCTAATATCACATCAGCATTGTTCCTGTCGTGTAGAAGAGAACAAGTCTCCCCGTAATGTTAAATACTCTTTGTTATCAATATTGACTGTCATGTTATGAATAGTTCTATTGTGACATTTATTGTACATTTTGACAGGTTGTCGACTTGATTGCTCCATTTCCCAGCAAGAAAAGATGTTGGTATTGTTCGGTCAACCCCAAAATAAACTTTCTTTTTTTTTCATTGCATTTCCTCGCTTTGATTCACAGTATTTGTATTCTAAGATCCCATGTCATGCCTTACTTCTATTCTGTTTAGTTACACACACGGTTTACAAGACCAAGCATTCTTTCATATGAAAATGCCAAACTGAGATTCCGTGAACGCAATCGCTCAGGATAAATGAAACATTGAACTGTTCCATATTGTTAATATTAGGTCAATATTCTTTTGTTATTTTATAAACCGGACGTGATTTTTTTCACCCAACTATTATCGCAATATCTCCATCGACTTCAAGTCAAGTCAGACAGAATTAGTTTAAATAAATACAACTTGGAGGAGTGGCTTTGTTTATCAAACATATGAATCTTTCTGGTTAAAAATGTGAATGCTATTTTTTCTCAACAAATAATGATGATTGTTCAATTGAAGCAGTCGTTCAGGCAATTAATGACATATCCTTAATTTTCTTTAACGCTAAAGCAGCCATATAGACTAACTCAAAACTCAAGCTTTTGATTGGTATTTTTGATAACTGGAATCAGTTTCAAGCGGTTAGATGTTTGAGACTTTATATCGTTCTCTAGTCTCATTTACATGATCTTGGGTCCCGAGTTTTACCAAATCATTACTGTTTGTAAGAAACTTTTTTTTCAAACAAAAGTAATGGCCCCAAAGAATAGATATTATTTATATTTCCTTAATATAATTTCCTTAACATTTTATTAACATTGACTGACACATGCTATAATTTGTTAATTGAGTCGATATGTCGGTTGAAATAGATGAAAAGAGAACTTTGAAAGCCAATTAACAAAAAATAGGAAAATATTGCAGGCTCGGTTTGATTGAGCATGTCCATGGGCAGTAGTGGAATTGCATATTACTACCCACGCCGCCTAGCCCATGTTGAGCGCAACTCGATATTTACACAAAAACAGATGGTACGCATATGGCGGTGAACATGGTACCTTCAATGCGGTATTTTCAGATTAATACCATACCATGTTCAGCGGCCTATTGCTCTAAAACTTTCGATTAAAATGCAATAAATACTAACTGATTTATAAGAAAAATTGGTCGAATTTAACAGGCATATTGGAAAACTAAAAGATAGGCGACTACATTTTATGCATTCAAACTGAATTGCCCCAAAAGTGGGTTGGACTATAAACTATAAACTGTTATAAAACATTAAGATTAGAATGAAATGAATTAGATTTAACAGAAATAGAAGAATAGCATATTTCTAGGTTCCAAATGTTCATTTATATGTACGCGGTGTAAATCGTTTATTAAGTTGAACATCCGCTTTATTAACTGATTTTGTGAATTTTTATTCTCGGGGTGTCAGTATTCTTAATGATTTTGAGCAGTCAGTTGTCTGTCATTTTGAATGAAGTTTTACTAATAAATCAGTTAGTATCCATTGCATGGTTTATTAAAAATTTTATGGCAATAGCCCAGAAATCAAGCCTGTAATGCCCCAGTACGAAGGTGTATACTTAGAAGAGTTGTTAAGAGTAGAATGTTGACAGTGGATCTGAAAATATAAATCTTGCATATCACAGACAACGCAAAATGCAAAATTTAAAAGCAGGAAGTGTAGTTGAAGTTAATAACACTAGCACTAGGAGTTATAAAGATTTTATCAATTAACTGTTTTTTTACTATTTGACCAGCTGGAGCAACTGAAGACCCTTCAACCCCATGGGTGTAATTGTGTCTGATTTTTACACAGCATTACTAAAATTTATCATACACAATCAAGTGAATAGTCTTATACCGTCATTATTAATGAATATCAATGGTCGCAGCTTTGACAGTTTTTTAATCAGTTCAAGTTGTCATCAAAACGGTTTTTGTGATGCTTAATGGCAAGAAATTAAAATTGTTGCGAAGTCAGGAGTCTATCTGTCATTTCGTTTCGTTTTTTAACCTTTCATTTCATGAATCCAAAATATCGGGTGAGCGATAAGGCTGTTTGGCTATTTCGTAGAGATTCCAACTTATTGGTAAATCATTAAGACAGAAGTCAAAATACACTCATATTTTTAATTAAAAAAGCATGTGCGAGTTTCCTTCGTAACGAATTGAAGTGTCGATCAAAGGTTATCTCAATATACGAGCAACAAAAAACATCAGTAGCATAATGATGACGAGTATAAATATGATGGGTGCTGCCACACTGAATGCCGCTAGAACCACATTGTAAGTGTTGGAAGATCCAGCCGCTGGGACTGGATCTGTAACATTCATTATCCAGCAAAGTATGCCCTTATTCGGTATGGCTGTGATTTTCATCTAACGACAGTTCTTGCACTAAAACGTAGAATATCCACTGCTTCTCATTTTTAACTTCCTTTACTTATAATGTTCGTAGTTTGGCATTTGCAAAGCAAGAAAATATCCGTGAGTACTGTGAGTGTTACAAATGTAGTCATGTATGTGTTAGATCCTTATTCCAAACAGCACGTCACTCTTTATTACAACTCTCTGGGAAAACCCTTTTTATTTCCATTGTAATTGCATTTATTTCCATGATTGTAATTTTTTTCTGATGTTTCTGTGATTTTTTTTCCAAAACTATAATTGTTTATCAATAGAAAAATAATGAACATGTTGACATGTTTTTTTTTATTTATTTAATAACCTCCTCTTTCTTATGATACAGTTTCCTAAGTGCTAGCTACGGTTTGTTGTTAGAAAAATATTTCCATGATGATATATCTCTTTCAAGCGTTCTTATAGTTCAGATCCGAATGTTAACATTCTGAATCAACGACGTATTTATCGAACATAATTGATTAAACCTTTTTATTAAAATCATTAGATAACACGTCAAAGAACATTATTCTGCACATTCAACTATTCCAATTCAAGTTTTGCCTCTAGCGATGGAATATAAAATGCATATAACTGCACGTGCAAACTGCACTGTATACGATTTCCAACTTAGAATTACAATTGGTCACAATTAATGCACGTGCGCATAATTTCCGAATTTTATAGCTGCCAGTATGTCACTTGTGATTGTTTTAAGGCAAATCATCCCTTTTTTAAACTGCTTTATATACTTTAATTATATTTAATGGCATTTTATTAAGTGTTTTATGTTTAAGGCATAACTAACGATTTAGAAAGCCTTTCTGTATTTTAAAACTCGCCATAAACGCAGGCTTTCATCAATACAAGTAGCACAGAAGTGAGCAGCTCTGTAAGTCTCTTTCTGTTTCTTGCCATCGGGAATCAATGAATCTTCTTTGATTACCAGTCTAAGAAAAACACAGGTAATCAACTTATAAATAACGCGCATTCTGCTGAGTGTTTAATAAAAAAAAAGTTTGTTACATTGAAATTACCTTATTTTAAAAAGTACAATATAAGGATACATATCAGGAATAGAAACAGCCTCCATACACAACCAAAATGTAGAGAGGAAAAGAGAACATGTGTGATAAAATAACATTAAAATAAACGAAAACGAGAACCCAATGGGGTTATCGCGATTGTTAGTCGTATGAAATTTAAGTGAGTGTTACGGTACTTCTATCAAGCATATGCAATTTTATTTGACAAAATAGTATGTGTTCTAGCATCCATTGATCTTAATGACTTAAGGAAAAAAGGCAATTTGTTTATATCTAACTGGTCTAGAGGAAACAGAAATATAAGTTTCATGAATCATCTAATGAAAACTGTGAAGCAGTCCTTTGTAAAGTTAGGACTACATTTTGCACTATAAAGTTTTGTAGAATTGGATTCATACCACGGACAGATTACAATATTTAGGAGGATTTCTATCTTCCACCTTAGGATTCGATGTTGTTGTTATGGCGCAACGTTTGCATCTTACCCATTGTTTTATTCCCACTGAACAGTCGTTCCAGTGTTTTTCTATGTGATGTATTTAATATTGATAACGTATATTAATGTAACTGACATTAGATTAAAAACAGTTTAGCATTCATCCAAAGATAATTGCAGTTAGATGTTTTCAACATTTTAAACATTAATTAAATTTTTCTTTAATCCCAAAGGTAACAGGTTTAGGACGGAAAACGCGGCCGTAAAATGTTAAAAAATCAGAAAAAAATAATATTCAAGTTTGCGGTCAGTACATGTATATCAAAACCAAAGCAACTAGCTGTTTACGATTTCATCTCTTTTGGTAATGGCAGTTGCCGAGTATCTAAACGTGGGATACAATCGGTGTAATAAACATTTTGTATTTGAGTTTTGCAATTCAGAACCCATCAATGCTATCCCAATTTTAAGGAAATTCACTTTGATATCAACAGATCAAATAAGACTTCCGATCTCCGCCCGTTATCCGTCCGCCCGTGGGCAGTTTTAAGCTTTATTAACAGGCTCAATCAATCCGATTCTGCATTACTTTCAGATTTGTTGTGTTTGATTGGCACAGTTCCCTTTTCACCTACTTGAAAGACGTTAAATTCTTTGCGTCATTTTTTCTGTTGTGTTACAGAAATATCTCTTTGCTTTGCCTAGAAGCTGATTGTTCGTAGTCTTTCTCTATCTGTCTGCTTTTTGCAAGATTTGCGAGACAACATGACAAAATTTATTAGATAATCTAAACAAGTCAAAATTGATGCACTGCAGTTAAGTATAAGGGTTTAGTCTGAACAATCGTTCAAAAAGACATGTAATTCGCGTAACGATAAAAATTTTTGGTTTTAATCCATAGTAAAATGTCAGTATTAATAATTATGATGAGGTTTCTTTTATGATCAAAGCAAAACGTTTGCCTTTGACACTTCACTACAAATAAATATATTTATGCAAGATACATTACTTATTCTAATGCCTGAAATTATGGTAACCATCTTTTAAATGAATGTACTCATCATAGCCTTAAAACATTCATATTTTTAAAACGGTTATTTTTGATTGATATTTTGAAAACAATATCACGAGAAAACTCTTCTGCAACACGAACATTTTCTTACAATCCGCAGTTGTTTGATGCAAGTTTTCTGACGTTGAAATCGAATTCTTTAGTTTTCCTCTAATGTTTATGCCAGTGTTCTTACTTGCCAAACAGTCATGACTTGTACTTAATCAAATTTTTTTAAATCTTTAAAACCGGCAGATTTTACAATTTTTAATTTAAGATAAACATTGTGACTTTTGTACTTTGGTACCGTTTTCTTGTCACGGTACATATAACAAACGAAAATTTTATCGTAAGCCTCAAAGTTTAGACAATCTATTGGCATGCTAATATGTGATCATCAATAAGCATAAAGCTAATTGACTGAATATGTTTTATCGATATGTCTTGATATTTCCAGTAAATTTGGCAATCAATACGATACTAGTATCAATAGCAAGGAAACTTAATAATGAACACTATCTTTTTATACCAGACAAACTTTTGATATTTTGAAACAGGGGTTTCGGTAGCACAATAAAACAACTTTTAAAAGTGTTTTCGCTCTTACCTAGAATTTGTTCATTAATACAATTGCAGTTGGAAATCATTACTACATTAACCTGCGTTTTAAAGTGATTTGTTTTACAAATTAAAGAAGATAAAAGGCAATTTATTTCTCTACTTCATTCGAAAAAACCATATGTAAATGCAAAACAAGGCTACCAACATGATATTCTACAGCGCTCTGCATGCTCGATCAACCAATCTAAAATTAATCGTTGCGTTACCTCTTCGTTTGCACGACGCTGGCAGGGATTCAAGAGTTTATCTAGGATTGTCCGGAATTTTTGAAAAAGAATGTAAAAGCTCGATCAGCTTCTTTCATTCCTGATTTTGCTGATTTTACTCCCTGGTCTCTGTATGACCATTAGAGACTTGACTTGTTCGCCTTAAAATTCCGTTGGCTTATGTTTTATATGTTTTGTGCTCAAGCATGCAACTATATCTAGTTTATAGGTGGGTAAGAGTTTTTTCACAAAGACAACTGCTTTTTGTTCTTATGAGAATCTGTAGGGGCAATAGTATATAAATATTACATGTCTTACAGGGTGACAGTAAAATTGTCAACTTGAGGAAATACTGTCAACCGAGGCGAAGCCGAGGTTGACAGTATTTTCGAAAGTTGACAATTTTATTGTCACCCTGTCAGACATGTTATATTTATTTTATTATACCGAAAATCTATTCAAACCATGAAAAACTTTATTCAATAATCATGGTATTTAATTGATGCAATAATGGTAAAAAAACGTTTGTTGCTTGACATTAATGTCGTCTGTTTACAACGGAAATGTAAATATAGATATTGCGCATGCGCGAATGGTACAGTATAATTTTCGAAACATTCCGTACCTATGGTAGCGGGTGACAGTATTTTTCCGACAGTAATTTTTTTGACAGTTTTTTTATGTCACGGTGGCCTATGGAAGATTAACATTGTAAATGAAATTGAGGTATAATAATAAGATTTGTGCACCCTATAACTGGTTAACTCCCCAGTGGCAAAACGTTTGCCGCCGACCTTTCCAAGACAGTAACACTTTGGATTCTCATTTGAGTTAATTGATTAAGGCCTTTTTTTGAAACTCATCATATTTCAAAACCTTAAAACTGATCATATTTCAAAACCATGCTCTCTTTGTCCTTTAATTCTAATAGCCGAGTGAAGCCAATACAGAAGTTGTTCCAATATCAATTCACCATAAAACAACAATGATCCATTTGGCAAAGATTCCAAACTAAATTTTAAAGAAAATTTAGAAAATATTAAACAGTCGAATAAAAAATATGCAATTTTTGAAATTGATTAGTAAGTACTCCTTTTCCTTCCCTGGCAATTGACTAAAGAATTGTAACTCTTATTTAAGGGTCGCCTTGGAGCAACTCTGTGTTTTTTATCGATAGCTTTGCGTGAGCCACTTCATCTTTCCCTAAAATTAACGGTATACAATTTGTCTCTCTATTTGTTAGAGATCTCGGAACGATTGCAGAATTGGCAGCGTTGTATTCTGTTCATTTCGCTCATTAAAAAAATGTGAAAACAAAAATTATTGCCTTACGTTTTCTGCTGTGAATAAGCCGTAGCATTGGAACCTAACCTTAATAAACCAAAATCGAAAAATAGTTTTCCTCTTACTGTCCAAATACTGTAAATCCCTTTGTTAGTTGTTAGTAGTGTTTGTATTTTTGACATTCGTCATCTCGTCTCATTTTCAGTTGTATATATAGTTCGGAATTTAAGCTTTTACTGATTCAAGACCAAAGGGCAAATTTTTAAGATAAATAAAGTTACATTTAATTTCTGTTACAGTAATGATTCAGATTAAACAACTGATTGATATAAAATTAACAAGTAACGTTTTATTAAAAGTTGTGTTTTGCGGTATATTTTATTGTGTTGTTATATGTTTGGCCAGTGTGATTCGCATTCTCTTACATTTCTCATCGCACGACATGATCTTGCAAAAGACTGTTATGCTCACTGTAGCAAATACCGCAGTTAAATATATACAGATAAATGTAGTCGTTCAAAGCGACTTCAATAGTTCTAGATTTCTTGATTTTGCAGCTTCTAAGCGTGATCAATTAAAGAACTACCTACTTACAGTGTAGTACAGTTGTTTTTAAAACTGTTTAAAAAAACAACGTCTTGATTCTCGTGCGCAATAAACCTACTTCTATTAGAGATTTTGGGGATGCAATTATTTCCTACTCGTGAAAAACAGTCTAAGAACTTTCTATATCTGGAAGAGATCGGCATGTCTACTGAAACTGTGAAGATGACATTTCCGTGCACGACGAAATCATAGCGTGTCCAGACACCTTACTCAAACTGACATACACAATTATAACCAATCTTACAAAAGCTTTTTAAATTACTAAACGAATGTCAGATTTGGCCGTATGAACATAAACAATTGTGTTGTTCATGCAATTTCATAGTAACAGTGTTTTTGTAAAATAGCTAGTAATCACAATAATCAATGTTATTTTCTTTAAGAGACAAAGTCTACAGTCAATTATGGTTTTACGCCAAATATGTAGTTAAAACAATTCAACTCATAAGAGCACATTGTGTTTGGTAAAGTTTCTTGGTTTTAGTATTTGTGAGCATTTGTTAATAGTAAGATCCGTTCGTTTTTAAAAACGACACTACAAACAATTTACACAAAAGAGAATCATTATGGTTACCGCCTTGGAACGGTCAGTGGTAAAACAATTTGCCACTGGCGGTTTTAATCTGGTTCAAGGGGGGACCAATCTTACACTTGCAACAACAAATTATCATATGAACAAACAAGTACAAGTAGTCTTGGTGAAAGTTTATAATTTTGTCTACTAATCAACAAATAAGGTATAGGTATTTTGATTTTTGTCTATGACAAAGCGAATGATGAACGGAGCAATACCTTAATGAAACATCACGTCTTCTCACAATTATTTCCCCCTTTGCCTAGGAATTTTTCTGAGGGAATGTGCAGGACAAAATTTGAAATAATATTGATGCACTGTAGGTTACCTACCATAAGGGTTAAATCTGAACTTTCAATCAAGTATATAATTCGTGTAACAATAAAGTGTATCTGGCTCAGTTGTCAGTATTAATAGAATACAGTAAGAATCTAGTTTAACTTGTCTTGAAGTTCAGACAATTTATTGGTCTGATAATTCAAGACCTCAAAAGCATTGACATTGTTTATCGATATGTTGTAAAAGGCCGTAAATAAGATATTTGATAGAAACAAACACCTGCCAAATGAACAATGATATCGCTTAAAGAAGACATTTCGTGCACAAATATTTTTTGAACCGAAATAATCATTACTGTCTCGTTAAAACGAAATCTAGTCAGTTGCAGAAATGTGCCAAATTCGCTATTGCTGCACGGCGCGAATTTGTTAGCGGCTTAAACAGGCGTACCATAAATAATTGTTGGCGTTATTTACGAAATACATTCAGTAATTCAAAGTGAATATCACACCAGTATTATTAACTTCAACATGATGTTACTTATTAAAGTAACATGTTAAAATATTTGTCACGATATATGTAGAAATTCTCGGCGTTTCTTAATATGTTTTAATTATTCATAAATGTTTGCAATGATATGACCGTAACGTTTAAATTATTTTAATGTTGATTGATTCTTTGTCACAAAACATTAAAAATTAACGTCACCTACTAGAAGGAGACCATTCCTAAGCTTGTGAGATTTGGTATCTCTATTTACAAACAAGTAATATGCATTCTAATGGGTACAAACTGTGCATCCGTTGCTGCTGATCTGTTTAATAGTGTTATGAAAGAGACTTTATGTTATATCTTATTTCCGAACATCAGGATGACATTATTATAGCCTTTAACAACACCTTGAGGTACCTTGATGATTTGTTGAATATAGATAATAACCATTTTCCATATATCTGGTTATTAAATTTATCCTAATGAACTAAAACTTAATAAAGCAAACACCTCAGATAAGCAAGCAAACTTTCCTGATCTTATTCTTTCTATTGAAAATGGATACGTCACTAATAAAATATATAGTAAAAGAAATTATTTTTATTTTAGTATAGACTGACTCTAAAACAGATTCGTTTGCATTCATGTCCGTTTTTAGACTGCTATGATCCTCGTGCAACATCTTACGGGGTTTATATCTCACAGCTTGTTCGCTTTGTGGTAAGATGTATTACTAATTTTGCGGAAGTCTAGGGGATGATCTTTTAAAGTTGCATACACAAAATTTATCAAAACATTTGGAAGATTAAACTGAATAGACAATCGTCAATATATTCGGACACATAATCTAAAACATTTCCTCTGTAGTACTTTGCATCGTTTATTAGATGAAACAGCAACCAATATAAATACACTATCAATAATCAAACCGAAGAACTTTATATTACTAATGCTTATGCGCTTACTTCTTTATCAACGTGTGATATTGTTACTGCAATCACAAATTACAAAATTAAGAATCAGTGTTGAGCTGAATCAAGATGAAAAAGCAACTATGAGTTGGTTGCCTAAAATGCACAAAACACTATGTAAGGCATGAATTATCGCCAACTCCAGATTTTACACAACTGCTATTTTATCCTTGCTCTTACATCATGTCTGACAGCCATTAAAGAAAATAAAGTTAGGTTAGCGAAAAGGTTATTGAAACCACTGGTGAAAGTCTATTTTAGTCTTATATAAGCTCATGTGACGTTTTAAAGAAGCTTCATTCAGATCATTTTCTGACGTCCTCTTTATCAACTTGACAAAATATTTTTTTCCACATTTTGCACATCATACCTCATAATTTAACAAGAGATGTTTGGAAGAAAACACATATGCCCCCAAAAGCCAATTGGATAGTAATCTGCTATTATGTTATTGAAGGTCACTGTCACCTTGACATTTGAATTACTGACCACAAAAGGGGTCATCTACTTGTGATGACTAACCTCCCTACCAAATCTGAGAACTGTACGTCAAAATGTTGTCAAGATTTTGATCGGACAAGGTTTGTTACAGACGGACGGACGGACCCACCGACATGTGCAAAGCAATATACATGTATCCCCGCTTCTTCGAGAGAGTGGGGTGCATAATAAAAGAAAAGGTCAACAATCTTCAAAACAAAATAAAACCTTTATCGCATGATATGAACAAAGTACTTTTTTTGATTCTTATGATAATTATTTTTATGCGCTTGCCAAGACCTAATCAAGTCCCTCTCTTTCTTACTGATAATATTTATGTTATTTTATTACCTCTATTTATAAACAAGTATTCGGTATACTAATTTTGCACCCCTTGTTGTTCTTCTACTGTAATGCTATGAAAAATACATAACGTTATCTCTGTCTACTGAACATTAATATCACATTATTACAGCCTTTAAAACACATTGAGGTATCTTGATGATCTTTTAAAAAAGCAAATATTCTTGATCTAATTTCTCTTCAGTTAAAATGATTACGTTTTGCTAAAATATATTATAAAAGAGATTATTTGGATTTTAATGTTGTAAGGGTTTCCTTTTTATGTGGTTATATCCCACGTGCAACATCTGATGGGTATATATTTCACCGTTATCCGTACTACAAATTCAGAAAAAAAAACTTACTGTTAGTTTTATCACCAATACCTTAGATAGTTTTAAATTCAACAATAAAGCTGCAGTTTCAAACTGCTACTGCAACAAGATATTTCTCAATCAATCTTTACTGAGATTTGATTTATAAATTGAAGAAAATAAAGAGGCAATATTAACTTCTCCACCCTTTTCGTACAACCTCTGTAAACTTTAAATTAAAAGACTACCTACATATTCTGCAGCGCATAAACAGACCAACTGCTTAGCGTTCCTTTTTGTTTGCACGGTGGTGGTAGGGGTTTAGGAGTTTTAATGGTATCTAGGGAAAGCTTGTAAAACACGTAAAAGCCTTTTTCTTTTATTCCTGCTATCGAGTTCTAGCTGACTTCAGGTGCTCTGATCTCAGTAAATGAATGTTAAGATACTTTAAGGATCCACTACAATCCTCCTTGCACGTCTATCGATAAATATTTTTTAATCAAAATCTAAATAACGCAAAATGCTGTTCAATGAAACTTTTTGCACAAATAAATGTTACTAATGTATCTTTATTTTTCATATGGTAAGACATGTAAGAACAGTAAAGAAAAATAGCGAGATGTAAAAATTTCCTACACTTCTATTTGCATAAATTCACAAAAACTAAACACAAAACACCATTTTAAACATACTTATGCCCACTTAATTAATATGATACTGAAAACAATATCTTTTGTCCTTGTGACTTACATATTCAAACAATATGAGATACAAGTAAAATTGTGTTTGACCTTCAATTTCCTGGTCGCTTCCTTGTCGCATTAACTTGTGACAAATCTTGATTTCTCTTTTCGTAGTTGAAAGTTCTTTACAAAATATAAAACATTTTCTTGTCAGTATCATTACACTCATGTGGGAATTTAAAATGATGTTTTGTATCGCTTAGATTTTGTGAATTTATGTAAAAAGAATTTCAGGGAATTTTAAGATCTAGCATACTTTCTTTATTGTTTTAACTGTTCTTTGTGTATATAAAATAAAAATTCACTAACAACGATTATTTGGACAAAGTTTCATTGAACGGCATTTTACCGTTTTATAAGATTTTGATAATCTTCTTGTAATTTTCATGCTCTCTGCTCTCTACTTTTGGATTGTGTGAGGAGGCTGTGTCTGCTGGATGTGGACATTCCTGATATGCATACTTCCCTTTTTTGTTTATCAATGAACGTGCAAGAGGGAGTGTAGTGGACCCTGACATTTAATTTGATGCAGAACTTATGTTGCCATGCGAACATAAATACTTTGCGCAAGAAACTTGGAAAACACAGTGCATTATTTTAGCTGTTATTTTAAATATTATTTAGGTATATATGGTACATGACCAACATAGAATTGTCTTTGAATACAACATATTCAGGCATTTTAGCACAACTGGCTTAAACAGTTCATTTTATACATTTTATTTAAAATCAACAAATTCAATCTCAAAATACACACTTTTATTCGACTTTCAATTTTTTAGAACTATCAGTCGGTCAATCGGATATTTGGAATGAATTTTCCTTTTCCTTTTTAACTATCATTATTAGATTGTACAGTGAAAAGTTATACACATGCAGTCCAGATTTACGAGTTATACTAAAATTAGATAGAAATACTCATGATTTTCCGTTTTATCGCGATTTTTGACGGCAAAAGAGAATGCCTCTTCAAATCAAGGAACTAAATCGACTGCACACATCTTCAGCATGTACTAGTAGATTTAATAAATATACTACATTGTCTTGCACAATTCTATGTCCGACAGATGCATTCATCCGTAATCATTTGTCAGATTATCCATGCCTGCAATAATGTTCAACAAGAAATCCACATTAATCAATACGCGTAACGTACATCCTGATGCAAGTTGTGAAAAGTCTTTATCTTAATATACAAGCAACAAATAACATAAGCAGCATTATGATAACGATAACAAATATGACTGGTGCTGCCACGCTGAAGGCCGCCAGAACTACATTGTATGTATCCGACGATCCTGAGACTGACACTAAAACAGATTCGTTCGCATTCATGTCCGGCAAGTAAGTCGGCACTGGCACTCTACATTAACTACATTGTAACTGTGTTGACAAACTTAAACTAGCTTCATTGTCAATAAATTGTCAGAAAAGCTGCAGTAATGGTTTGTATCCAAAGAGCATTAGACGATGTCATACACAATGTGATTCCTCTTCGCTGGTTTTTTTTTCAACAGTTAAAGTAACGTTCATTCCACTGCCTTGTAACAGATGTTTCAAAGCAGCTAAATGAATAAAATATTGGATTTTAATCCTGCAAGTGTACACACAGCCTTTTACAGAAACATTGTTTTTATTCCATGTCTATAACCTTTTAAACATATTTGATTTCAACACTATATTTATAAATACAGTTCGTTAAGAGTCGCTAATAACTTAAATACACTGGTTTTATATTCCTATTTACTTTAGTCATAATAACTAAACGTTTTTATTTAGAAATCACTTTTCTTTGTCCTTTTTCTTGTTCATTTTCATGTTTTGTCTAAACTTAAATGTTAAAATCCTGCATTTAACGATGATGCCATTTGCAAGTTGAAATCGAAACAAAAATATCTCATCTATTCGTGTTATCAGTATTCCTATTTGCAAAACCATTACGAATGGTACATTTTTTTCTGGAATTCCACAAAATGTGCTATCTTGAGTTAATAAAATGTCGAAATAGAAATAAGTCATGTTGTCAAGAATTAACATTATCCTAAGTACTTATCAGTACTTTCTTTCACATATCTGCACGTGCTGATGCTTTCAGCATGTTATCAAGATAAGTATAATATATTAAATAGATACCCTATCTTTAAGGAAACTCGGACGTTATTAAACAATAAAACGGAAAAGAAGTTCTCTTATTTTGAGCTTTTTTGTTACTATCTTAAACACTAGCCAACTATTTTGATAAATAGTCGAGTTAAAGACATTTTTTAAAAAAAAATTGCCTGCCGTGCCTCGGCACTATCGCCAAGAAATTTTGTTCAATTTGTTTGTGAAACAAAGTTAGAAATGACACAACTATTAGTTATGCTCGTGATAAATTCAATTAAAATACGTTTTCGTTATATAAATGCATTATGTAACTTGTGTTTTGACCTTTTTTCATAACTTGAATTTATACATTAATTTTGTTATTAATGGATTGTTCCTAAATTCCAGCCAGTTGAGCGTATGGTTTTAAGTTTACAACTGCTTTTAATTGTTGTTTTGGCGTATGTTGTGTTAATCAAGTTAATTTTGCAAGTACGTTAATAGTGCAAATAAGTTAATAGTGAATGTTTCACAAATATATAGGTGCTGTTGATTATTTACTCATGCATGAACGCCAATTAGCTAGTCTTAATCATTGAATACATATTATAGCAAAGGCGCCCACCTAACAGTATGTGTGAATCTCGTCGATTTTGTTGAACACGGTATGTATCCCAGTCTCGGATGATAATAGCGGCTCGAGTTGAGGATGACAGTGAGAAAAGCGTAGCTGTGTTACCATGTTGTGTTTGTTTATTAACAGAGAGACCTTAAATGTTCAAATAGTTATGGTTTTTCCCTCACTACCTAAATAGAGATTAAAACTGTTTTAATTCTGAGCGATGGGTAAAATGCTCCACCTTCTTCGGTGGTTTTTACCACGATGTAGGGACTCTCTGCAATAACCATTGCAGTATGTAGCTTATGTTGGCCTAGAACAATTACAATCACTAACGTGATTTAAATCGGCATTAGTAAAATATAAAAGTAAAAATACCTACGCTTTTCTCACTGTCATCCACAACTCGAGCCGCTACTATCATCTGAGACTGGCGTTAACATTCAAGCCCTGATTTTTGGAATACATACCGTGTTTAATGTATACTTGGCAACTGTTCTAACTAGATTCCTACATGTTTGCAACGAATCACTTTAAAATACAATTTCTTAAAATTTTGCTCTTGCACGTTGATTAAAGATAGTCTAGAAACACATAAGCATTGAATGTTTATGACATACGCCATTGTGGTTAGCGTTATTGCAGCTATGATTTTGCAAAATGGAAATAGAAGGATTGTGTTACACAGTGTTCACGGTATTTATCCCAATAATCAGCGTTCGGATGACAACGTCAGTCTCGGATGATAAGAGCGGCTCGCGTTGCGGATGAGAGTGAAAAAAGCGTAAGTATTTTTACTTTCGTCATTTACTAATGCCGATTAAAATCACGTTAGTGATTGCAATGTTTTAGGCAAAAAATATAAGCTTTATAAAACTGCAATTGTCTTTGCAGACAGTCCCTACATTGTGGTGAAATTCACCGAAGAAGGTGGAAAATTCGACCCATCGCTCAAAATTAAACAAGTTTCCATCTGTATTTAGGTAGTCGAGTGAAGAAAACATAACTATTTGATCGTTTACTGTCCGTCTGGTAATAAACAATCACAACATGGCAACACAGTTAGGTAAAAACGAATCTAAATCTTACTTTTTCTGAAGATGTCAAAGCGAGATGGGTAATCGCTGGCTTCAGTGAAGATAATAGCTGGCTACATTTAAAATTGTATGGGTATTGGTCAAACTGACCTTTTCATCATAATGTTTATTATCCCCAGGCGCATAGCGGCTGGGGGATATAGGAATGGTCTTCGTCCGTCCGTCCGTCCATCCGTCCTTCCGTGCGTGCGTGCACATTTCGTGTCCGATCCATAACTTTTCAACCCCTAGAAGGAATTCCATGAAACTTTACTCAAATAATCTCCCCATCAAGACGATGTGCAGAACCCATATTCCAACCTGGCTGGCTCAAGGTCAAGGTCACCAGTGGTGTTTGAAGATTTGAACCATGTATTTCGTGTCCGGTTCATATCTTCTGAACCCCTAGAAGGAATTTCATGAAACTTTAGTCAAATGCTCAGCCTATAAAGGCGATGTGCAGAACCCACGTTCTAACAAGTCCGGCTCAAGGTCAAGGTCGTCAGTGGTGTTTGAAGATTTGAACCAAGTACTTCATTTCCGGTTCATATCTTCTGAACACCTTGAGGGAATTTCATGAAACTTTAGTCAAATGCTCAGTTCATGAACCTGATGTGCAGAACCCATGTTCCAACTTGGCTGGCTCAAGGTCAAGGCCACCTGTGGTGTTGAGCCCCGTCATGGGGATTTAAAAAAAATTCTTTTAAATTCTGTTTTAAATCTTTGATTTTTCTGCAGTTATCAACCAGATTTTGACACAAACTTTATACCATCGTAAAATTGAATCTTTCCTGAACAATTCATTTACTGGTTGTTCAGTGATAAAATTTGAAACAATGACCTAATGAATTTTGCTGCTTAGATCTGTGATATGCAATATTAAGAACTTTGCTCTGGAAGATTTTATAGGGTAAATTTTGTCATTTTCTATGGATCGAATTTCATGAAACTTTAGTCAAATGTTCTCCCTATCAAAACGATGTGCAGAACTAATGTTCCAGCATGGCCGGCTCAATGTCAAGGTCACCAGTGGTGTTTGAAGATTTGAACCATTCATTTCATGTCCAGTTCATATCTTCTGAACTTCTAAAATGAATATCATGAAACTTAAGTAAAATGTTTAGTTCATCAACCTGATGTGCAGCACCCATGGCCGCCTATGGTATTTGAGCAGTCCAATACTCTGAAACTTTTCTGAACACGACATACCCTTGCATTTGAATTACCTTCGACCTGCCTGCCCGTTGCCCAGAGCTATTGTTTAATTTGCTCTTAACCATCCATAACCTTTCCCACATTCACATCTGCGGCGAGGGATATTGCTGTCGTTCCGACTGCCTTGTTAGCTTTAAAGTAATGCTTATTAGTTTAAAAAAAAGGTGAAATATGCATATCAGGAATCGCCACATTCAGAAAAAACAGCCTCCCCACACAATCAAGAAGAGGAGAGAGGGAGAGAGCATGGTTAATAAAATGATCAGTTTCAAAAAAGACACCACTAACAATAAACAAAAATGAGAACCCGAGGGGTTACCGCCTTGGAACGTCCATTTTTTATCTTCCAGGACCAGAAGTCATTGTCCAACACATTATCTATTTTTGGTAAGTAAAAAAGTCATACAATTTAAATTGACACTGTAGTAATCTTAAGTGATTTAGATGTACAATATATCAATTCATATCATATCATATCATATCATATCATATCATATCAGGTTTTACGCCCTTTTGAGATAACCTGACTTTGCTAGTTTTCAGCATGTATTTGTTAACGTTCAAAATCTTTCATTGGTTCTATACACACACCCAGTTCTAGACACCGGTGACGCTCCTGGATGTGACCAGTACTGAACACCATACTGTGATACAAAATTTCCAATGTTTGTCCATAGAAATATGGTCTGTATTAATATGAAACTTACATATATACCATTCTTTCTTTGAACCGATTCACACTCTATTCAAATTAAGCGCCACAAAGTTCTGTTCTCGTTGTTATAAATTGCAATTTTAATTACATTGCAGAAATTAAGAGCACTGGTTTCAAATGCTACTGGTGTGGCACAGAGTGGGGATCTTTGACAGAGGTTGTTTCCCTCTTGACGCTATAACTTGGGCATTCGTGCATCAAATATCAGGAATTTCTACTAGATGAGTCAACTGGTAAAAAGGATACCGTACTTGAGTCCTACCAAATAGCATACCAAACGCAGTGACATCCCAACAAAAATGCATCACAGTAACAGACGGAATTATATTCATCATTCATAAAAAAGATGACACACAAGAGATAGTGGCTACAACACCTTTAAAAACAAAAGAATGTCCCGTAAAAACCAAAAATTTTCTAAATTAACTTTTTTCTGACAAAGGACAATTGAAAAGTCGCTAGTGACTTATTTTATTTATTTTAATTTTTATCAATCTAGCAGAAAGATACCGACGGCTCTTCTTTATATTTTTCCAATAAAATTTTTATTTCATTTCTTGTTTCATTTTGAATCTGTTATTTCTATTGGTTGCAAAAGAAACCACAATTTCTCAAGGAAAGAACTTTTACAAGTGTGAATCCCTTCATCAAAAAACTCATTTTGTTAAAATTTGGCCAGTAGATGAGGTGTCGTTTGAAGACATTGTTGATACACACACACGCACGGACAAAGGGCGAACATAAAACGTCATTTCACAGTTGAGAAATGATAAAAAAATAAAGTATTGATACATTTTTCTGAAGATAAAACAATAAGCCTGGCCATTATTCAGTTTGAGCCACCTATTATCTTAAACAAATTCTACTGAAGCCAACGATTACCCATCTCGCTTTGACATCTTCAGAAAAAGTAAGATTTAGATTTATTTTTACCGAACTGTGTTACCATGTTGATTGTTTATTAACCGAGGGACAGTGAAGGATCAAATAGTTATGTTTTCTTCACTTAACAACCTAAATACAGATGGAAACTTGTTTAATTTTGAGCGATGGGTTGAATTTTCCACCTTCTTCGGTGAATTTCACCACAATGTAGGGACTGTCTGCAAAACACATTGCAGTTTTATATAGCTCATGTTTGCCTAGAACATACTCCTTAACTTTCCCTCTGTTAATAAACAATCACAACATGGTAACATTGTTCTGTAAAAATGAATCTAAATTAAACTTTTTCTGAAGATTTCAAAGCGAGATGGATAATTGCTGCTTCAGTAAAATTTAATAAAGATAATAGGTGGCTCAAAATAATGATCAAATCTAAATCTAATGATAAATTGGAAACTTGCTAGCGTTATATTTCGACGATATATCCAGTTGAAGCCCGAAAAATCGATTAACATTTAGTTATTCTCATTATTTGGCAAAACCATACTATTAACTCTTGAAAACCTTTATTACCGACATTTATTAGGTCATAATATAGACCATTTGTTCAAAATTTCCTAATTGTTTGGCACCAAATGAGATATGTGATATTTCGTTTCATCAAATACATCTGCAGAAAAAAGCATAACAGTTGGTACAGAAGTTTCAAATTATATAAAAATGTCGTAAATTAACAAGTACAGACTTAAGTATTTATGTTTATCTGGCAATAATGTTAGAAAAGTCTGGGTTGTTTCGCTACTGGTATATTCTTCAATAGCTGGGCAAACGGGTCACCTCACGGCGGACTGTCTCCCGGTTATACCTTTACAAAACCCTGCTCTAGTTTTAATGCTATTCGATACTTTTTCTATGCTAGTGTCCCAAACTTGACGACGCTATCAGAGTTTCACAAGTCTTCTAAGTACCATTCTGGAACCTTACATTGGCAGCCGCCTATATTTCTCTTCACAAAACCGCTCAGTGAATATAGAAGGGAGGTCAGGGGCTTGAAATCTTACCATACTTAAAACGTGTGTGTCATTTGGGGGGGGGGGGGGGGGGGGAGCAAACGTTGCAGATGGCGAATACTGCTTACTGGCTAAAATCTATTTTAGGGATATATAAAATTCCAGCTAGATTTTATTGAATCTATATATTATTTTGAATTCAATTGAAAGATTTGCAAAATGATTTCAGTCGAATTCATGCTATTCTTACTTAGTATGAAAATCCTATACATGTACCCGCTACATATGTTGAGGCGATTCCCCAAAATAAAGACCCAGTGTGTAAGTAATTTAAGAAAGATAATCGTTAAGTTTCAAAGGCAAAACATTTTGATATAGTCACAAATTATTTAAAAATCTGACATTATTTTGACAGATGACGTTAACATACTGAAGATAAGTTTTTACTCGCCATGTGTATCTGTTTTATCAGCGTTTCTAGACTTTTCAAACAGCTATTCAAGGGTTCTGATCATACGGTATTTTTTTGCGTTACTTTGATGTTAAAATTAAGCATTCTTTTATATAACTAGAGCTTCAGAACGTAAGCACAGTCCCAGGACTTTTATTGGGCTGGTAATGAGCATCAATATCGGGTTTTGAAAAGATACTTCACAATGGTTCCCTTGAAACTGAAAGTAGACAGGGGATTCTTTCTCGAATTTCTTAAAGTTGCCTTTTTCTATTAGCATTATCTTAACAATTGTAGCTGGATAATTTTATTTTTCAGCTTTTGCATATTATGTTACTTTTGCTTAATATATGACATTCAGAAAATATTAATGAATGCAAATGATTTTACCTGTAAAATTCACTTGTGTTTATCTTTGGAGCTGCGAGCTATTCACAATACATTCAAAATAGTGTTTGTAATGAAAGATCTAATTTTTATTTTAGAAATGACTCAATTTTTCAAAATCAAACTTATTAAAGTGTGTGCATTATCACCAAGAAGCATACTCACGTCCTTTTAATATTGTAATGGATGAAAAGGGAACTTTGATATCCATCGAACACGACAAATATGAAAATATTGCAGGCCCTGTTCGATTAAGCCTGTTGGCAGTAATGAAAATGCATGTTACTGCCAATGCCGCCTTGTCCCGGGTTGAGAGCAACTCACAATTTGAGTAATCAAACTCGATCCGTTACATTTTACCACTATCATCAAAATTTTATTACAGTGTTCGTTGTATTACAGTATTTGGTATTATGTTAAGTTTGGTATTACTAAAACAGTTTGGCTTTGAATAACTTGATTACCTGCTTCAAAATTTTGGTTAATATTTTTTTCTGAAAAACAACGCAAGATACAGTTACTGTATCATTACATACTGATTGTCAACGTAGCCGGCCAAGATAACGACCAAATGTGCGTCTCATTTAACGCAGTTTTGATTTCTAATTTTCTAATTTACACATTTTTTCATGTGACCTTAATAACTATAAGTCTAACAGTATGTCTTTGAGGATTCTTTTGTAGCCATATCCTACCAACTCTTGTTACTAATATCACACAAGTCTAAGTGTATATCATATAATATCACACAAGTCTAAGTGTATATCATAGAACTAATATATTTAAAGGGGGTCATTAGTTCAACTATGTTTGCAAGCAGGCCAGAAAGACATCATGCTCAAGATCTATGGCTCCTACACGCCTACTTTAAGACTACATGTAAAGAGCTAATTAAGAAGGAAAACAGTGGTTAATGTTATTTGCATAATTATGCATAGTTTTGATCCACAAAAATCCAAGACAATAGCAAAAGTTTTAGTTATACCTCGATCGACTTAGTTACAAATATTGTTTGCTAATTAATTCACGCGTGATACATCTCTGGTGAAAGTAATAATCAATCGAAACACGACATGTGTTTGTTTATCCGGCTTCAAAATTTATAATCAGCTTTTATAACAAAAAATTTGTCATTACAGTTACTTATACTTTAAATTACTAGCTTGTTTTAAAATACTGAGTAAAACGTTAATTTGTTCAAAAGAAGTATTAGTTAAATCTTATAAAATTCCACCAAGCAAAGTTGGTGGGTAGAAAAAAAGTTGGTACCCTGTAACTAATGAGACGAATACTCAACATCCGAAAGATAAACTAATTAATGATTTGCTTTAATTTAATGTTAGAATTGGAGAATAAATATTTAAGATTTCAGAGAACGCAATCTTTGTCCAGATAACTTGTAAAACAAGGGAATCGGTACCATACACTAAGAATAACGTTTTGTATGTTGTATTGCCGATTCAAAGGTAAAATTGGTGTCAATGGGAGCTGTTTTAAATCCCTAAGTACTGCAACAAGGCATTTCTACAACGGTATAGAAAGGAGATTTGATTTATTGATAAGTGTTTTGTCACTGACCGTTCCAAGACGGTACATGTAACCCCTCGGATTCTTATTTCGTTGAATATTTGTCATGTTTTAAGCCAATTACATTTTCACCTCATGCAACATTTCCCTATCAACTTTTAGCTGTATTTGAGAGGCAGTATTTCCAGAATGTTGCTACCTGTATTCCTGATATGCCTTTTTCACTTTTATAAAAGTCAACTGAGTCCACAGAGGTTTGAGAATGAGCCACAAATGTATACTATTACAAACCAGTGTTTTACATACGCATTTTGAAACGGTGATAAAAATCCTCTCTTTCTTTAAAATTGTTAGAAAGGGTTTGGAGCTGGGCTCGATTTGTGTGATGAGCAAGATACCAAGTGTACTGTTGGCTTCTTTTTATGTTTTCTTTAGGTTCTCCCATTTGTCTATAACAGTTCGTGTGCGGATTGAAGTAATTTGATTCGTTTTCTAGAAAAAAAATACACAAAATACACAACAATATTTAAAGACATTGCTTTGCAACACTTGTCTCGATTTCTTTTAACTTTTGTTAAAAATAAAGCTATAAATGAGTTTCAGTAAATAAAAATGACCTGAACAGTTTTTGATAAATAAAACGGATTATGCTACATTCTGAAGGTCAACGTATCATATTGTCTTGAGAACAGAGGCACACTTTAAAATACAATGTCTACATAAAAATAAATCAACATATTTTAGCAAGAGGAATGTTCATGTTTACATGTACATGTATGTAAATAACAGTGCAAATAACAAAACACAACAAGCAATTAATGACAAAAAAATTCAATAACCTTTGATATGTATGTAATTTGATAAAATTCAATTTTTGCATATTTCTTTATTCAAACGGGTAAAAAAGTAACTGTATCAAAAGCATTTTGATATTAAATTTTCATATCTTGTTGAATTAGATCAAAAAAGTAATGATTTCTCATTTTATTACCTAAGTTAACATTTATCTTCACACTTGATTTTTATTTTTGAATTTATGGCCACACGCGTCGAGATAAAACTGCTGAGTTTATTTTTGTGATTTATGATGATATTGATAATATCATATAATAGCAATAATACTGTAATATTTTTCTTTACAAGTAGTACGTTCGCAATAAGTTGTTTTAGATAGTTTTATTTTCTGCACGAATTATGGGTCATGCATCATTATATTTTCAATAAACTATTACTCGATGATTATCAATAAACACATCCTTATCGGCCCAAATGAGATTAGAGGGTTCCTTGGAAAGTAACTAAAATATGGTTTTTGTTTTAAATAAACCTTTTGTTTAGTAATTTGGAGGATTTTGTTTTCGTAGTTGAAATACATCATTTGGGAAATTCGTTGTGATTAAAAATGTTTGAATTATCTGCAGAAAGCGGAAATCAATTATTGGTCTCCGTTCTTAGCACCAGACATCCATTTATAGATTAATTATCTTTAAATTTCATATACTTGTAATAGATTGTTTATTTCACTTCGAACTAGGTAAATTACAGATATCGAAGGGAAGAAATGTTACTTATTTGTTTTTTTTGTTTATATTTTATAGGTTGATGTTTTTCTTACAATATGAAAATTCTAATTATACATATCTTAAGCTTGAAATGCAGTTAGGTAACTTCTCGCAGTGTTTTTCCCTTATGTTTACTCACAGTTTTTAACATTGGAGTAAACGCTTAACACAAACAGCAGAGCTATCGCAATAGATGGAAAAACATTTTTAAGAACATAAGTGTTCTATGCTCAATAGCTCGATAGCGCAATCAGTTTAAACTTAGCTATATTGAAATATGTTAAAGATTAATCCAATTCAAAGTTTGTTATATTTGTCGTGTTTTGAGCGCCTGCAATCTTTAAAAGTTTATCAGCAAGTACCAGGAGACACAGAATGCTCGCATTTTCAAACATTTAAGATGATAGTGCCTCAAGCTGGGAGCGAACCCACACCGTCACGGCGACAGCGCCTGGCCCTGCTATTCCGACGCCGCCACCATCTGAGCTAGGACAACCCCTAAAAAGGTTGATCGGATAGCCCTGACATATGTAACCATCACTGCATGACATCGGTAACGGGTTATTTGATAGATAGCAGTACTGACTACATGTATGGGGATGCTTTTTACGACCGCAAAAATGCACAAAAAGCGCTACTGTGAATTTCAAATAATAGTGCCTCTAGCTGGGAGCGAACCCGCACCGTCACGGCGACAGCGCTAAGCCCTGCAATTCCGATGACGCCACCAACTGAGCTAGCCGGGACAACCCCTAAAAATGTTGATCGGATAGCCCTGAAATACGTAACCATCACTGCATGACATCGGTGAGAGGGCAAGAAGAGTGCGAGAAAATGTTTTTAATAATGAATAATTTAACAACTTGGAAATCGCAAAAAAACGAATGCTGAAAATGGAGATATAACAGTCTCCGGTTTATCTTTGCGAATCCGGTTTATTCGCAAACTCAGCTACCCGAAATAGTGGACATATCGGGTTTATTTTATCATTTGAACATAGTTTAGGGTCAAACTAATAGAAATTGGTTGATTTTCATCAAGTATCATTGAAACTTTGGAAAATGTGGTGGGTTAAACACCATAATCGCCGCGGCGATTTTGAAAACGCAGCGGCGTTTTTGTGTCGCCGTAAAATCCCCGCGGCGAAATTTCCTCGGATTTTATAAATGGCGTTATTTCTCCGCGGCAATTTCTCGTTAAATTTTAAAATCGGTTCATACCCAATTCAGTATGATGGGACGTTTGGAATAAATACTGCTGCAAAAAATTATCTCTATTGGAGCATTTTTTAAAATCGCCGCGATTTTTCGCAGCTTTAAAAGCGGCGTTTTTTTTCACAGCATTAATATGGCATTTCTTTGCAGTTTTAATAGCTGCAAAAATACGCCGTAGTGAAACATCATTAAATTATTATATGGCTTTTATATCCGCTCGAAAACAGTAAAAAAAATGACGGAATAAATGTAAAAAAGTGCAGTTCATGTTTTAAGTTATGTTCCATTGATTCGGTAAAAGCAATTATTATCAAATTCTAAATCGTAATAATTGAGCGATATAGCAATCCCCATAAACGTCGACATTATCATTATCATCAACAGCAGGTACAACAACGACAACTATTACAACAACAACAACATAATAATATGATAATAATTAAAATAATCACATCTTCATTATCTTTCCATTATCTTTCCATTATAAACATCATCATAATCAAAGCATCATCATCATCAAGATATTTATCATCACTATCATCATCAACATCATCATCAGTAGCAACAACAACAACAACAACAACAACAACAACAATAACTCCTTAAATAAGGCATAGCAATTATCATCAATATCAACATCGACGTCGTCATCGTCATGATCGTTATGATCGTAATAATCGTTTCTTCATTATCATGATGGTAATTATTATCACCGTCATAGTAACAATAATTATAATTAACTATAAATAAATTACAAGTTGTAGCTTTCCAAAAACTAGTCGGTCATTAGCATAACCTTTTAACAAAAGTTTTACCTTCAATCCACTTTTAAAATCAAGCGTTTAATTTTATATGCCATAAACAATATAAATTTACTTATATGCGTTTTTCTTTCGAATGAGCTATATTTAAGTTGGTGATAAATCTAACCATGTTGCTAAAAAATTAATAATTTACTTGGAAGTTAACAAAAATTGAAAAATTTGAACACTTGATTGAGTCAGAAAGTTTTAGAAAGTAACAATAATCAAGCTGTTAATAATTTCCAAAAGCTACAGTATAATTATAATAAATATCAGGCCCTCTTTGTCATGTTTGCGTGTGTTCATTGATTACTTTACTAAAATATGCCAATTATTGGAATATGTTGTAATTAGTTTTCCGATAAATATTTTTAATATTTGTTACATGTGAAACATATTTTAATCCATTTTATGTGTTAGACTAAAACTATTACCCGTCATGTTGTTTTTGTTTTAGCCTCTCGATTTCAGTTATTGCACATTAAAATAAGATTTTCTCATTTCAATTTCACACGTGTTTGTCAAACTTAATAAAGATTCCGATACTTTTAAACCGAATGTTGAATATACAAACGAACGCCACAAACTTATCTATTTTAAATGCTGCATTTAATACTAGTTATGTCTTATGCTAAATCAAAACTTGAAGAACAAGGAAAAATAAATAATGCACAATTTTGCTTGATTAAAGTTCAAGAATTTATATTTCTTTAATTATATGAAAATTGCTGTGTCAAAATGCTTGGACATTCATTTTCCTTCATGATGTTAAGCCGACTAATTTGGAAGTCAACACGATTTTAGCGTGCACATTGCAACAACTTATCTTTTGAGTGGTGAATCTCCCTCCAGTCGAGTAATTGGCTATCGAAATAATATCATAAAGTTAAAATTTAAACATTCAATAAAAATATATAAATAGGCTGAATACAAAAGCAACCACCCAGACTACCCCTTAGGCGGTATACTGGAACGACCGTGATAAAATGCCTGATGTACCACCGTTATCCGTCTGTATTCCTGCATTAAGTTATTGAAGTCATAAACTACTATACGCTCTGTCTTAGCGAAGTAGAGCCTTTCATTCCGATTACGTTTAATGATGTGTTAGAACTGAAATAATAAATAGTCGTTTAGATGGAAAGACATATAATTTCTATCTATCTAGCTATCTTCAACCCCACCCCTGTGATATATTCTCACGCATCGCATCTGAAGTACGTCTGACACGTTATAAATTGCGTTATGTAGCTCATATATGACAGGCGATTATTTCTTACTTTCTAAATCACATCTACATGTAGTTGTTATACATGTAGCACCCTTGAAGGTACTCATTTCATCAGTCGGTAGGCCTTTTACACGAAAGCAATCCTGTTTTCATTATTAAAGGTTTGTTTTTATAAATAATAGTGCGTAACCTTTGATATAATTGTCTCGTATTTACATCTTCTGTAAATTACATTCTCGGTAGAAGTTTGGCACAGTATCATACTCAAGTCAATAAACTTACTGATCGGTGTCGACAGGATCATAACAAGTTAATGAACTTATCGATCAGCTCCAGTTTTCATGTAAATATTAGAATCCTTAAGATCTATTAGTCTAATTTGTATAATTATAGAAATGCTGAAGTCGTTTCCAGCTACATTTTCAATGACAATCGTTAAGGGTGTTCAAACGTTGCAAATTGCGAAAACTAGCTAAAATTTTAAAACTAAACTTTATAAAAACTATTCATCAGCTAGATTTTAGTAAAGAAATGTATTTATTATATACCAATGAATGACTTTAGCATAGTACATCGTGTATCCGCAAGATTGATACAATGAGTCAAATAAATAATACCTATCCATCACTGTGGTTTTCGATTCCGTGTTTTTCAGTTGCCTGTTTTCTATGCGGAGTCATAACTACGTCATATTGCGTATTCTGATCGTAATTTTCCGGTACTCGTACGCACATACCAAAAAAGGACATTTTCGTCGCTAATCTACAATCATTACGAAATTTTACGCAATTCATATAATTACTACACTTAACCAATGTTCTAACTACACCGGTCATAAAAAATAATTTCTCTGCATGGAACTGGAGTACACAGTTCAAATTAAAAACGTAATATAATGCATCATTTTTACTTCTTTTTATAAAGTTGCCATTAAAATCCTCTTATTCGTTAATAAACAAATGACGTTTTAGCGAGGTGAGTGTAAAACCAAAAGTCTCAAAATCGACCTCAGCGTTTTTAAGGAGGATATGCTGAAACCGACTCAAACTGATGAAACATCTTCTGTTTAACATCTAAGCAATCGCATTATTGCAGAATGAATCGTTTTTTTTTAATTACTCAAGATTCCATATTTAAATAAGGAAACATAAAATTCCGTTAACAGAGACCATATCCGCTATTGAAAATTTTGTGACTTTTGTTTTTACCCCCACCTTTATTAGATGTCTGTGGTTTCGAAACGGATGGAGGAAATTTTATAATTATTACATAAAAAGAAGTGAAAATGAAGTATCAGTTTATGTTCCAAGTTTGAAGTGTGTAGTACTCCGAATCCAGCTGAGAATTTATAGAAAAATGATCTTTGTAGTTAGAACATTGGTTTAGTGTAACTACTATTATGTAAACAAAGTTGTTCACAGAAACACTGTCATTAAGAAGCGTATTAAATTTTGTTTACTGTATACTGTTTTAATATTCCACTCTTATCTCAATAGTCTAATACATGTAACTGAGTTCAGTCAAATAAGGGTTTCATTATTACAGGTGTGTGAAGTTGGCAGTGAGTAATGAGTAGGGAAATTGATATTCAATATCCAGCTGAATCCACAGCCAGCTGTGAGTTGGGTATTCGTTCTACACTGACAGCGAATACCCTAATGCGATCGAATCCACTGCAAGCAATGAGTTGGGTATTCGCTTTACACACACAGCGAATACCCTAATGAGATCGAATCCACTGCCAACGTTGAGTTGGGTATTCGCTTTACACAAACAGCGAATACCCTAATGAGATCAAATACACTGCCAGCTGTGAGTTGGGTATTCGCTTTACACATTCAGCGAATACCCTAATGAGATCGAATCCACAGCCAGCTGTGAGTTGGGTATTCGTTCTACAGTGACAGCAAATACCCTAATGAGATCGAATCCACTGCCAGCTGTGAGTTGGGTATTCGCTTTACACATTCAGCGAATACCCTAATGAGATCGAATCCACAGCCAGCTGTGAGTTGGGTATTCGTTTTACACTGACAGCGAATTCCCTAATGAGATCGATTCCACAGCCAGCAGTGAGTTGGGTATTCGATTTAAACACACAGCGAATACCCTAATGAGATCGAATCCACTGCCAGCGGTGAGTTGGGTATTCGCTTTACACAAACAGCGAATACCCTAATGAGATCGAATCCACTGCCAGCAGTGAGTTGGGTATTCGCTTTACACATCCAGCGAATACCTTAATGAGATCTAATCCACAGCCAGCTGTGAGTTGGGTATTCGTTCTTCACTGACAGCGAATCGCCTAATGAGATCGATTCCACAGCCAGCTGTGAGTTGGGTATTCGTTCTACACCGACAGCGAATACCCTAATGAGATCGAATCCACTGCCAGGAGTGAGTGGGGTATTCGCTTTACACATTCAGCGAATACCCTAATGAGATCGAACCCGCTGCCAGCAGTGAGTTGGGTATTTGCTTTACATATTCAGCGAATACCCTAATGAGATCGAATCCAGAGCCAGCTGTGAGTTGGGTATTCGCTTTACACAAACAGCGAATACCCTAATGAGATCAAATACACTGCCAGCAGTGAGTTGGGTATTCGCTTTACACATTCAGCGAATACCCTAATGAGATCGAATCCAAAGCCAGCTATGAGTTGGGTATTCGTTCTACACTGACAGCGAATACCCTAATGAGATCGAATCCACAGCCAGCAGTGAGTTGGGTATTCGCTTTACACTAACAGCGAATACCCTAATAAGATCGAATCCACAGCCAGCTGTGAGTTGGGTATTCGTTCTACACCGATAGCGAATACCCTAATGAGATCGAATCCACAGCCAGCTGTGAGTTGGGTATTCGTTCTACACTGACAGCGAAAACACTGCCAGCGGTGAGTTGGGTATTCGCTTTACATAAACAGCGAAATTTTAATACCCTAATGAGATCGATTCCACTACCAGCAGTGAGTTGGGTATTCGCTTTACACATTCAGCGAATACACTAATGAGATCGAATCCACAGCCAGCTGTGAGTTGGGTATTCGTTCTACACTGACAGCGAATACCCTAATGAGATCGAATACACAGCCAGCTGTGAGTTGGGTATTCGTTCTACACTGACAGTGAATACCCTAATGAGATCGAATCCACTGCCAGCAGTGAGTTGTGTATTCGTGTTACACAAAAACCGAATACCCTAATGAGGTCGAATCCACTGCCAGCTGTGAGGTGGGTATTTGGCCTACACAAGCAGCGAATACCCTAATGAGATCGAATCCACTGCCAGCAGTGAGTTGGGTATTCAGCCTGCACAAACAGCCAATACCCTAATGAGATCGAATCCACAGCCAGCAGTGAGTTGGGTATTTGGTCTACACAAACAGTGAATACCCTGATGAGATCAAATCTTTCTCTGCATTCGAACATTGAAAGCTCTGAAATAGACGTTGTGCATTCAATATGTAGTTCGACGTTCGATATTCAAAACCAATTCGACATTCGACAATCAAAGCAAGTTCAAGTGGTCCGGAATAAACTATGATGGGGTGATCCGAAACTACCATTTTTATGTAGTTATGAATTTGACGTCATTTCTTTATTTTCTTACTCTTATTTTTTTACTAACTGGTTTGTTCCTTTACTCCGAATGCAAGTGACTGTTTTTCTTTACCATTTAGAAGGAATATTTTGCAGTTGCTGAAGAAGGGCGAATTTTAATTTGAAAATTCTTTGTTAACTTTAAGTGACCGGAAATTATCCGGACTGATTTTTTTAACTCTGGAAATTATGTCCAGGCGATAACCGGAAGTGATCCGAATAGACCATGTTGGTGTGATCCGGAACTGCCCATTTTAGTATATTTATTGAAATAAACGCAATGAGCAGCAGTGAAGTAAGTTTGGTATTCAATCAATACTTACAGCGAATACCGTTATGAGACCTAATCTACTGCCAGCAGTGAGTTGGGTATTCACTCTACGCAAACAGCGAATACGCTTATGAGATCGCATCCACTGCCAGCAGTCAGTTGGGTAATCACATTACACAAAAGGGGAATACCAAAATGAGATTGAATCTACTGCCAGCATTGAGTTGGGTACTCGTTCTACACTGACAGCGAATACCCTAATGAAATCGAATCCACTGCCAGCAGTGAGTTAGGTATTCCCTTTTAACAAACAGCGAATACCCTAATGAGATCGAATCTATTGCCAGCAGTGAGTTGGGTATTCGGTCTACGCATA
This sequence comes from Corbicula japonica, assembly GCA_038501625.1. Classification (NCBI taxonomy): domain Eukaryota; kingdom Metazoa; phylum Mollusca; class Bivalvia; order Venerida; family Cyrenidae; genus Corbicula; species Corbicula japonica. Next base: position 1,407,315 of record JAZAYU010000094.1, on the reverse strand, counting down.
CAGCGAATACCGTAATGAAATCGTATCCACTGCCAGCAGTGAGTTGGGTATTCAGTCTACACAGACAGCGAATACCTTAACGAGATTGAATCTATTGCCAGCACAGAGTTGGGTATTCGCTCTACACAAACTGCGAATACCCAAATGAGATCGAATTTATTGCCAGCAGTGAGTTGGGTATTCGGTCTACGCATACAGCGAATACAGTAATGAAATGGTATCCACTGCCAGCAGTGAGTTGGGTATTCAGTCTACACAGACAGCGAATGCCTTAACGTCATTGAATCTATTGCCAGCACTGAGTTGGGTATTCGCACTACACAAACAGCGAATATCCAAATGAGATCGAGTCCACTGCCAGCAGCGAGTTGGGTATTCGCTTTACACAAACAGCGAATACCCTAATGTGATCGAATCCACTGCAAGCAGTGAGTTTGGTATTCACTTTACACAAACAGCGAATACCCTAATGAGATCGAATCCACAGCCAGCAGTGAGTTGGTTATTCGCTTTACACAATCAGCGGACACCCAAACTATATCGAATCCACTGCCAGCTATGGGTCAACATTACGTCGTATTTTATTTCCGCCAATTAATGATCAGTTATCATGTTAACCGTTCAACTCGCAATAGCGAGATCTTAATATTGTTCTGCAGGCCTGAGGAAATTTAACTTAAGCGATGTAAATAAATAAAACATGAGGGGCTCGAAACCGAGTCTTATATTTGCGAGGGTTTAGATTCTGGTTTCAACCATGTATGGATTGTTTGGCCAGCTTAGAAGACTGTACAGATCCGAGCCTCCGTAATAGCGATTATATGCAGAATATGGATTTGTTCAATTGTTAAACGTTACGTCGTCCTAAATCTCCGCCATTTTATGAACAGTTTTTATGTTTTATATACCATTTTGATCGCAAGAATGAGATCTGAAAATTATTCTACATCCCTGAAGAGACCGCACCAAAGCAATCCAGGTTAAAGCTTAAGAAATCAGACTCCAATCCGAGGCTTATCTCGGTTTCTGATATTTATTTCATAAAAGAGGGAGATATCTTAAATGTAAACAAATATGTTTGCGAGGGTTTAAATTCTAATTCCAACCATGTATAGATTGTTTGGCCAGCTTAGAAGAGCGTAAAGATCCGAGCCTCCGTAATTGCGATTATATGCAGAATACGGATTTGTTCTATAATCGTAAACCATTCGTCGTGACTAAATTAAATTTCTTTTTTAAGCTAGAATACCTGCTTACTGTGCCAACTTCGTGACTTAGTGTTTTTTACTTTGTGATTATTTTATAACTGTTTGTGAACTCGCTATATATTCACATGCTTATCAGGAATTGCCACACCCACAAAGCACAGCCTCCCCGGGCAGCGAAAAAGTAGAGAGGAGAAGAGAGTATGGGTTTATCAAATAATCAATTGTACATGTGACACCACATTTAAGAAAAAAAAAAGGTTATCGCATTGAAACTGTCAGTGGCAAAAACAATATTTTCACTGGGGGTTTAAACTAGGTTTTAGAGTGCACTAACCTTACACATGCCCCGGCAGGTTCTCATGTACAAACTAGTGCAAGTTGTCTTGGTGAATTAGCTCCAACCCACCCATCGACCATTTAAAAGCCCACAAACATATAAAACTGAAGTAGCTAATGACATTGTGAAGCAGAAAGGTAGGTATTCGGTGACCTTACTAGGCCAGAGCTCTTGGAGTGAAATCAGAAAAATCCAATGTCCAGCAGTGCATTTTGAATGTCCCGCAGTGCATTCGACATTGCGAAATTTTAGGATGACGCAAAGTTAAACAATAGAACAAATCCATATCCTGCATATAATCGCAAATGCGGAGGCTCAGATCCGTACAGTCTTCTAAGCTGGCCAAACAATCTATGTATGGTTGGAACCAGAATTTAAACCCTCACAAAAATGTATGTTTACCGTTACGATATGTCCCTCTTTCCATAAAATAAATATCAGAAACCGAGACCAGCCTCGAATTCGAGCTCTACTTCTTTCGCTTTAACCTGGTTTGAATAAGTGCCTTCTCTTCAGTCCTGTAGAATAATTTTCAGATTTCTTTCATGACAACTGTTCATGAAATGGCGGAGATTTAGGACAACATAATGTTTACCCATAGAAAAAAATGCCATATTCTGCATATAACCGCAATTACGGAGGCTCGGATCTGTACAGTCTTCAAAGCTGGCCAAACAATCCATACATGGTGGGAACCTGAATTTAAACCTTCGAAAATATGTTTGTTTACCTTTACGATATGTCCCTATTTTTAAGAAAAAAGATATCAGAAACCGAGACCAACCTCGGATCAAAGCCCTCCTTCTTTCGCTTTAACCTGGATTGCTTTGGTGTGATCTCTTCAGGAATGCAGAATAACTTTCAGATCTCGTTATTGCGATTAAAATGGTATATAAAACATAAAAACTGTTCATAAAATGGCGGAGATTTTGGACGACGTAACGTTTAACAATGAACAAATCCATATTCTGCATATAATCGCAATTACGGAGGCTCGGATCTGTACAGTCTTCTAAGCTGGCCAAACAATCCATACATGGTTGAAACCAGAATCTAATCCCTCGCAAATATAAGACTCGGTTTCGAGCCCCACATTTTTTATTTATTTACATCGCTTAAGTTAAATTTCCTCAGGCCTGCAGAACAATATTAAGATATCGCTATTGCGAATTGAACGGTTAAACATGATAACTGATCATTAATTGGCGGAAATAAAATACGACGTAATGTTGACCCATAGCTGGCACAGGATTCGATATAGTTTGGGTATTCGCTGAATGTGTTAAGCTAATACGCAACTCATTGCTGGCAGTGGATTCGATCTCATCAGGGTATTCGCTGTTTGTGTAAAGCGAATACCAAACTCACCGCTGGCAGTGGATTCGATCTCATTAGTGTATTCGCTGTCAGTGTAGAACGAATACCCAACTCACAGCTGGCTGTGGATTCGATCTCATTAGGGTATTCGCTGTCAGTATAGAACGAATACCCAACTCACAGATGGCTGCGGATTCGATCTCATTAGGGTATTCGCTGAATGTGTAAAGCGAATAGCCAACTCACTGCTGGCAGTGGATTCGATCTCATTAGGGTATTCGCTGTTTGTGTAAAGCGAATACCCAACTCACCGCTGGCAATGGATTCAATCTCATTGGGGTATTCGCTGTCAGTGTAAAACGAATACCCAACTCATAGCTGGCTGTGGATTCGATCCCATTAGGGTATTCGCTGAATGTGTAAAGCGAATTCCAAGCTCGCTGCTGGCAGTGGATTCGATCTTATTAGGGTATTCGCTGTTTGTGTAAAGCGAATACCCAACTAACCGCTGGCAGTGAATTCGATCTCATTAGGGTATTCGCTGTGTGTGTAAAGCGAATACCCAACTCACTGCTGGCAGTCGATTCGATCTCATTAGGGTATTCGCTGTCAGTGTAGAACGAATACCCAACTCACAGCTGGCTGTGGATTCGATCTCATTAGGGTATTCGCTGAATGTGTAAAGCGAATACCCAACTCACTGCTGGAAGTGGATTCGATCTCATTAGGGTATTCCCTATCTGTGTAGAACGAATACCCAACTCAAAGCTGGCTGTGGATTAGATCTCATTAGGGTATTCGCTGAATGTGCAAAGCGAATACCCAACTCACTGCTGGCTGTGGATTCGAGCTCATTAGGGTATTCGCTGTTTGTGTAAAGCGAATACCCAACTCACCGCTGGCAGGAGATTCGATCTCATTAGGGTATACAATGTGTGTGTAAAGTTTATACTCAACTCACTGCTGGCAGTGGATTCGATCTCATTAGGGTATTCGCTGTCAGTGTAGAACGAATAAACAACTCACAGCTGGCTGTGGATTCGATCTCATTAGGCGATTCGCTGTCAGTGTAGAACGAATACCCAACTCACAGCTGGCTGTGGATTAGATCTCATTAGGGTATTCGCTGAATGTGTAAAGCGAATACCCAACTCACTGCTGGCTGTGGATTCGATCTCATTAGGGTATTCGCTGTTTGTGTAAAGCGAATACCCAACTCACCGCTGGCAGTGGATTCGATCTCATTAGGGTATTCGCTGTCAGTGTACAACAAATCCCAACTCACAGCTGGCTGTGGATTCGATCTCATTAGGGTTTTCGCTGTTAGTGTAAAGCGAATATCCAACTCACTGCTGGCAGTGGATTCGATCTCATTAGGGTATTCGCTGTCAGTGTAGAACGAATACCCAAGTAAAAGCTGGCTGTGGATTCGATCTCATTAGGGTTTTCGCTGAATGTGTAAAGCAAGTACCAAACTCACTGCTGGCAGTGGCTTCGATCTCATAAGGGTATTCGCTGTGTGTGAAAAAGCGAATACCCAACTCACCGCTGGCAGTGGATTCGATCTCATTAGTGTATTCGCTGTCAGTGTAGAACGAATACCCAACTCACTGCTGGCTGTGGATTCGATCTCATTAGGGTATTTGATGTCAGTGTAGAACGAATACCCAACTCACAGCTGGCTGTGGATTCGATTTTATTAGGGTATTCGCTGTCAGTGTAAAACAAATACCCAACTCACAGCTGGCTGTGGTTTCCATCTCATTAGGGTATTCGCTGAATGTGTGAAGCGAATATCCAACTCACTGGTGGCAGTGGATTCGATCTCATTAGGGTATTCGCTGTTTGTGTAAAGCGAATACCCCACTTACCGCTGGCAGTGGATTCCATCTCATTAGGGTATTCGCTGTGTGTGTAAAGCGAATACCCAACTCACTGATGGCAGTGGATTCGATTTCATTAGGGTATTCGCTGTCAGTGTAGAACGAATACCCAACTCACAGCTGGCAGTGGATTCGATCTCATTAGGGTATTCGCTGAATGTGTAAAGAGAATACCCAACTCACTGCTGGCAGTGGATTCGATCTCATTAGGTTATTCAATGTCAGCGTAGAACGAATACCTAAGTCACAGCTGGCTGTGGATTCGATCTCATTAGGGTATTCGCTGAATGTGTAAAGCGAATACCCAACTCACCGCTGGCAGTGGATTCGATCTCATTAGGGTATTCGCTGTTTGTGTAAAGCGAATACCCAACTCACCGCTGGCAGTGGATTCGACCTCATTAGGGTATTCGCTGTGTGTGTAAAGCGAATACCCAACTCACTGCAGGCAGTGGATTCGATCTCATTAGGGTATTCGCTGTCAGTGAAGAACGAATACCCAACTCACAGCTGGCTGTGGATTCGATCTCATTAGGGTATTCGCTGTCAGTGTAAAACGAATACCCAACTCACAGCTGGCTGTGGGTTCGATCTAATTAGTGTACTCACTGAATGTGAAAGCGAATACCCAACTCTCTGCTGGCAGTGGATTCGATCTCATTAGGGTATTCGCTGTTTGTGTAAAGCGAATACCCAACTAACCGCTGGAAGTGGATTCGATCTCATTAGGGTATTCGCTGTGTGTGTTAAGCGAATACCCAACTCACTGCTGGCAGTGGATTCGATCTCATTAGGGTGTTCGCTGTCGGTGTAGAACGAATACCCAACTCACAGCTGGCTGTGGATTCGATCTCATTAGGGTATGCGCTGAATGTGTAAAACGAATACCCAACTCACTGCTGGCAGTGGATTCGATCTCATTAGGGTATTCGCTGATTGTGTAAAGCGAATACCCAACTCACCGCTGGCAGTGGATTCGATCTCATTAGGGTATTCGCTGTGTGTTAAGCGAATACCCAACTCACTTCTTGCAGTGGATTCGATCTAATTAGGGTATTCGCTGTCAGTGTAGAACGAATACCCAACTCACAGCTGGCTGAGGATTCGATCTCATTAGGGTATTCGCTGAATGTGTAAAGCGAATACCCAACTCACTGCTTGCAGTGGATTCGATCTCATTAGGGTATTCACTGTCAGCGTAGAACGAATACCCAACTCACAGCTGGCTGTGGATTCGATCTCATTAGGCTATTCGCTGAATGTGTAAAGCGAATACCCAACTCACCGCTGGCTGTGGATTCGATCTCATTAGGCGATTCGCTGTCAGTGTAGAACGAATACCCAACTCACAGCTGGCTGTGGATTCGATCTCATTAGGGTATTCGCTGAATGTGTAAAGCGAATACCCAACTCACTGCTGGCTGTGAATTCGATCTCATTAGGGTATTCGCTGAATGTGTAAAGCGAATTCCCAACTCACCGCTGGCAGTGAATTCGATCTCATTAGGGTATTCGCTGTCAGTGTACAACAAATCCCAACTCACAGCTGGCTGTGGATTCGATCTCATTAGGGCTTTCGCTGTTAGTGTAAAGCGGATATCCAACTCACTGCTGGCAGTGGATTCGATCTTATTAGGGTATTTGCTGTCAGTGTAGAACGAATACCCAACTCATAGCTGGCTGTGGATTCGATCTCATTAGGGTTTTCGCTGAATGTGTAAAGCGAATACCAAACTCACTGCTGGCAGTGGATTCGATCTCATAAGGGTATTCGCTGTGTGTGTAAAGCGAATACCCAACTCACCGTTGGCAGTGGATTCGATCTCATTAGTGTATTCGCTCTCAGTGTAGAACGAATACCCAACTCACAGCTGGCTGTGAATTCGGTTTTATTAGGGTATTCGCTCTCAGTGTAGAACGAATACCCAACTCACAGCTGGCAGTGGATTCGATCTCATTAGGGTATTCGCTGTCAGTGTAGAACGAATACCCAACTCAGAGCTGGCTGTGAATTCGGTTTTATTAGGGTATTCGCTGTCAGTGTAAAACGAATACCCAACTCACAGCTGGCTGTGGTTTCGATCTCATTAGGGTATTCGCTGAATGTGTGAAGCGAATATCCAACTCACTGCTGGCAGTGGATTCGATCTCATCAGGGTATTCGCTGTTTGTGTAAAGCGAATACCCCACTTACCGCTGGCAGTGGATTCGATCTCATTAGGGTATTCGCTGTGTGTGTAAAGCGAATACCCAACTCACTGCTGGCAGTGGATTCGATCTCATTAGGGTATTCGCTGTCAGTGTAGAACGAATACCCAACTCACAGCTGGCTGTGTTTTCGATCTCATTAGGGTATTCGCTGAATGTGTAAAGCGAACACCCAACTCACTGCTGGCAGTGGATTCAATCTCATTAGGTTATTCACTGTCAGCGTAGAACGAATACCCAACTCACAGCTGGCTGTGGATTCGATCTCATTAGGGTATTCGCTGTTTGAGTAAAGCGAATACCCAACTCACCGCTGGCAGTGGATTCGATCTCATTAGGGTATTCGCTGTTTGAGTAAAGCGAATACCCAACTCACCGCTGGCAGTGGATTCAATCTCATTAGGGTATTCGCTGTCAGTGTAGAACGAATACCCAACTCACAGCTGGCTGTGGATTCGATCTCATTAGGGTATTCGCTGTCAGTGTAAAACGAATACCCAACTCACAGCTGGCTGTGGGTTCGATCTCATTAGGGTACTCACTGAATGTAAAAGCGAATACCCAACTCTCTGCTGGCAGTGGATTCGATCTCATTAGGGTATTCGCTGTTTGTGTAAAGCGAATACCCAACTCACTGCTGGAAGTGGATTCGATCTCATTAGGGTATTCGCTGAATGTGTTAAGCGAATACCCAACTCACTGCTGGCAATGGATTCGATCTCATTAGGGTATTCGCTGATTGTGTAAAGCGAATACCCAACTCACCGCTGGCAGTGGATTCGATCTCATTAGGGTATTCGCTGTGTGTTAAGCGAATACCCAACTCACTGCTTGCAGTGGATTCGATCTAATTAGGGTATTCGCTGTCAGTGTAGAACGAATACCCAACTCACAGCTGGCTGTGGATTCGATCTCATTAGGGTATTCGCTGAATGTGTAAAGCGAATACCCAACTCACTGCTGGCAGTAGATTCGATCTCATTAGGGTATTCACTGTCAGCGTAGAACGAATACCCAACTCACAGCTGGCTGTGGATTCGATCTCATTAGGCTATTCGCTGAATGTGTAAAGCGAATACCCAACTCACTGCTGGCAGTGGATTCGATCTCATTAGGGTATTCGCTGTGTGTGTAAAGCGAATACCGACTCACTGCTGGCAGTGGATTCGATCTCATTAGGGTATTCGCCGTCAGTGTAGAACGAATACCCAACTCACAGCTGGCTGTGGATTCGATCTCATTAGGGTATTCGCTGAATGTGTAAAGCGAATTCCCAACTCACTGCTGGCAGTGCATTCGTTCTCATAAGGGTATTCGCTGTCAGTATAGAACGAATACCCAACTCACAGCTGGCTGTGGATTCGATCTCATTAGGGTATTCGCTGTCAGTGTAGAACGAATACCCAACTCACAGCTGGCGGTGGATTCGATCTCATTAGGGTATTCGCTGTTAGTGTAAAGCGAATACCCAGCTCACTGCTGGCTGTGGATTCGATTTCATTAGGGTATTCGCTGTCAGTGTAGAACGAATACCCAACTCAAAGCTGGCTGTGGATTCGATCTCATTAGGGTATTCGCTGTTAATGTAAAGCGAATACCCAACTCACTGCTGGCAGTGAATTCAATTTCAGCTGGATATTGTATATCCAATTCCCTACTCATTACTCACTGCAAACTTCACACACCTTTTCCTTTCAGAGGACATACTCAAACAAAAGAAATATCGTTTTTTTATAATTATATGCTGCTCTACAATATGTTATGGATATTCGTCAAAAACAACACCCGTTGTCTTTTAGGAAATTCGAAAATTTTCTTGTTTACTTTTGTTTTCAAGGTAAAAACACGTTACTGTATGATTTAATTTAAATAAAATGTGTTTTGGCAGATGACAATAACATATTGCAGATAGGTGTATATGTGATTTGTGTATTGATTTTCTAGACGTTTAAAACCACAATACCAGAGTTCCGGTGCACATTCTCTTTTTGTGTGTTCCTTTGCTTTGTTAAAAAAACATTCTTTTATATCAGTTGAGCTTTAAAAACTTAAATACAGTCTACTGACATATTTCTTCACATTTATTGGGCTAGCAGTGAGTGTTTATGTCGGTTTTAAAAAGAGACTGCAAAACGGTTTGCCATTGAAACCAAAAGTAGAAATGATGGGAGTATTTCTCTAATTTTCGCGAATTTTCTGAAAGTATATCTTTTGTTTGAGTATCATTTTTATAAACTTATCAGCTTTTTTCCACATGTTATTTTTGCTGCATGAAATATGTTCTTCAGTATCGTGAATTGATGCAAATGCTTTTGCCAGAAAAACTCACTTTTGTTTATCTTTTGTGTTGCATACCCATCACATGCGACATATTATGCAGACAAGAGTTTATAATGACTTTGCCTAAAAACTCGACTTTCAACGACAAACTCCTCCAAAGAGTGTGCATAAACCGCCCAAGAAGCGTGTTTGCAACCCTTTAAAACCAAATCACTTTTTGTTTTAGTTCTGCCTCTTGAGAGCCATCTTTATAAAGTTATTAGTTTAGCATTCTTATGAACGCATAAAGACCTTCAAATGTATGCAAGTGTATAACCAGGTTTTAGTGAAACATAGAAGAGAATGTGTTGACTTTTTGGTATGTTTCCTTGTGTTCCTGTTTCAAGGGAAATAATTAGGTTAACGAAGAAGAAATATCAATATGTAAGTGATCTATCTTACCACGGAAATTCAGCTATGGAGTATAATTATCTGAAAGCTAAACCATTACAAATGTTGACATAAATGTCGGTGTGTGGTTTCAATTTTCAAAAGAAAACACAAACTACAGACATGGATCAATCCAAGTGTTTAACTAACGTGTTTATTACTGGGGACTACCTTTAAGAAAGCGATGAAATGTGACTCAACAAAATGACAAAAATTGACATTGTATACAACAGTTTTCCGACATTATTTTCCATGCAAAATTAATCAGCTGTGGATGCAGATTGAACATATGGAATAATTAATGTAATCATTTGCTGTATACCAAAGTATATCACCTAAGACGGAAAGGTAACCTTGAAAGTCACCGAACACGACACGAAAAATATTGAACGCTCGGTTTGATTGAGCCTGTTCATCGGGCAGTAATGAAATGCATATTAGGCTAATGCCCACGCCACCTAGCCCCGGGTTGAGCGTAACTCAATATCTACTGTAACACCAGTAAACAGTATACTTTATAAAGCATCAGTGAAGTAAACACCCATTCTCGATTAAATGTTCACTCTTAAAGGGAAAGGTACAGCCTACTCAATACAGTATAAATATACATGGTTTTCATGTGCAACTACTAATACATTTGTAACTGTACTTCTAGCTGTCAAACCAACGGATGTTATTATGAGGCCCTTCTGATAATTCAGTATCATGCGTGTTTAAACCTAGTGAAATTACATTTTCACATTTTCACAAATAATGTTACAAATTATCAACTAACCATAACGCGCATTATTGTTGCTGTTAAAATTTCCATGCACATGCTTAAAAAGGTCGCCATGTCTGGTTGTTTAATAAGTTATTGTATGTCCTGTTCATTATACTATTACGGATTTAGCAGTCGGGCCTCAATTTTAACACTTCACTAAATACAATAACAGCTGTTTTAAAAGTTACTCGTCTTGCTTTATTCATGCATAATCTCTATCAAAACATTGACCGTCAACTAAAATTACCGATGTCTTTGAAAATCCTCGCGTAAAGATGTTCGTGAAGTTGGCCGCCTAGCACCACTATAAGGTATCATAAATCCTGATGTAATAGAACAAATTTTAATTTTAACAAGTAAATTCCAAAAATGCGTATTTTTATAACGTGGTGTTTGTAAATGATATTGCCTCTAGCTGGGAGCGAACCCGCACCGTCACGGCGACAGCGCCTAGCCCTGCAATTCCGGCGACGCAACCAACTGAGCTAGCCGACGGGAGGCGATGGGGTGGAAGGGGGATCGTGGGGGTGGGCGGGGTTGCATATATCCAGGTATGTTTCAGTTGTTGGCGCAATAGAGGTTTCAGAGAACCGGTGACCTGTGATAATAGCAGCCTTTCTGTCGAAATGCTTTCGCTACAGGCAGCTGTTGAGGTTATGATGAGCGCTGATCGTGGATATCGTTCCGTCTGGAGACAAAGTGATTGGACTCAAGGGACGCCGTTCACCATACACCAGTGGAACAGTAGCTAGGCTTTTCGTGCAATGGAGCGATAAAAGTTGCGAGTCTGTCTGTCCGGCTAATGAATTTATTCTGTATTTGTCTTGATAAATGTCACGAGTTCGAAAGTTTGAATTAAAGAGTATAAATTAGACCTAAAAGTGATTTTTAACACCGGAAGCATATTCACGAGAAGCATGTTCACTTCCGGGCTGGAGGCATCGATATAGATTGACGAGACACCGATCAGTGCAGTGCATTTTTTATTCAATAAAACCTGACTTGCTTTCAAACAACGGGTAATCTCATTACAATTCTACTTAATATGCTTTTAATGTGTTCACAATCATCCTTGTTCAGGGATGAGCTAAAGAAGTTATTTATGTTGGACAATACGCATAGTTCTTAGTTTCTCTGCATTGTAAAATTTCTAGGCAAACCAATATATAATGTCTGATGGACAAATGGTATCGAACATGAGGGACTTTCAAATCTACACAGAATGACAGAGGCTTTTAAGTTTTGATAGCAAGTGAGTTTTTTTAATAAATTGAATAAAAGCATTGTATTCACATTTTCTTGATGGCGCCAGCAGAAAATGAAACACGATTACGTCTCTAATTAAAATCATACTTATTTTGATAAAAAAGGCAGTGTTTACTGGGCGTACATGAAAGCATTACTGATAACATAAAGATGAGTTTATTGAAAAAGTCTACAATTTGTTAGATTAAAATTAAATTGTGTTTTTATTTTCTTCATGCTGCAGTGTCGTCTTGAAAATGTCCGTGTCGAATCCCCTTCTGTACTGTTTATGGATAAGTAGACAGTCACGTGAAACTCCGTGTGTATAACAGTCACGTGATACTCAGTGTGTATAACAGTCACGTGTTACTCCGTGTGTATAACAGTCACGTGATACACCGTGTGTATAACAGTCACGTGTTACACCGTGTGTATAACAGTCACGTGATACTCCGTGTGTATAACCAAGAATAATCATGACAGATTTGGCGAATAATATATTTTTCAAGTAATTCATAGTCATCAGGAAACATGACGATATCAAACTTGTAAAACTGTTTGCTGATATAGTTTGCTCCCCTCCCCTCCCCACTACAATATAACTCTGAATTAGACAGGAACCAAAATGTATAATATGATAGTGTTTTTGTTATATTCCCTTGCATATCTATATACCTGGGAAAACAAATGGTATAATTATGTTCTGTTCTGTTCTGATAAAGCATATTTAAATATACTTGTTCGCACGTGACTGTCAAGTTATCCATGACGTACTATAGCTTCAAAATGATTTACGCAGATGCTGATAAACATAAGAAATTGTTGCCACGCAACACACAAGGATATGTACCTTGTGCAGAGCCGATTTTTACGGTTAGATATTGACCATTTGGGATTATACCGACAGCAGTGCAGTGTCCCTCAGTAAAGTGGCCGCCGCTGATGTTGTACCCAGAAACCAAGCAATTGACTGGGCTTGTTGAATCTCCGAATATAAACTGGAAGTAGCAGTGATACGGATTGTAAACCAAAACTTGCAGATGGGCCGTAACAACAATATCAACAGATATATCTTCGTTCTGTATTCCTTTTGCAATCTCGGTCGTGTTCTTACACAAACTTCCCGACGGTTTTTTTTCAACGAGAACATTCCAATTATCAAAGACGTCGTTGGCTTTCTTGGTAAGGTCCGATGGTGTCGAAATGCACAACTGGCATTCGCGATTTGCACCTGAAACAATGAAAGATTAAAATAAAAATGTAATTTATTCGAGCATGGAGAAACGCATAACTAAAACAGTGATTTTCATTCTTTGATTGTTTGTTTGTAGTGTTTTTTAACAACGGCTCCAGTAGATGTATAGTACGAACATATTTTTGTGGACATGAACAAAAACAACCAATAAACAAACAACATGCTCACGATTAAGTTCGAACACAGGCGTTTGAAGTTTTGAATTTAATTTATGTTTACTTTCACTTGCAATATACTTGTTCATGTATATGAAATATCTTGTTCGGTATTTCATATGGCACTATAATCATAGGATACAAATTAACAAATTACATTTTAACGCTACCTTTGTCACTGTCCCAAACACTTGGATTATTATTATTATTATTATTCAAATTATTACATGTATTACTATTACTAAAATGTTTGTATATTGTATGTATGCATGTTGTTCGTGCTGCTATTTTGTGATAGTTTATGTGATTGCTGTATTTTGTATGACTGTTTCATGAGCCAAAGGCATAACTTTGCCGAGAGTTGAATAAAAACTTGAAAACTTACTATTCAAATTATTGTTGTTGTTATTATTATCATCATCATCATCATCATCATCATCATCATCATCATTATTATTATTTTTATTATTATTATGCAATATTTGCGCACTTTTAATATTAAATCACCAACTTCATATCTGGGCAGTACAATATCGCGTCGGGATTGTTTTATCGTGGGAAAAAGGTTGCAGAATTATTCCACAAATTTTTCTTATGGATTGAATTGATACTTCCGCGTTTATCAGGATTTGGAAAATATTTCGGTTGTTTGAAGCGCATTAAACCCGAAAGGCTTCACGCTGACGTTAAACTATCTCAGAGCCCCACGAACGCAAAGCATTTTCGATTCAATTCTTAGTTATTTACAGAATTAAGTATTTTAAATTCTTACAAACATATCGGGAAGTTAGTGTAAATACAAGGTCGTTGGAAATATATGTTGGAACAACCACGGTGGCAACAAAGAGGTTGGGAGCAACACGTGGCTAAACGTGCGCGCCAGCGACGTTGCAGTTGATTTTTTTAATTTTACCTTTAGCGTAGTCAGTGATATTAAGTATTATCAGATCCCCCGTCAAAATTCAATTTTGTTAAGTTTCATCCATTGTTTTCTCGTTAAAGGCAAACCTATTCTTTTATCTGGGGACCATACGCCGCTAAACATGGAATGGTATTAATCTGAAAATACCGCATTGAAGGTTCCATGTTGACCGTCATATGCATACAATCGTTTGGGTTGGATCAAAATTGTACTGTCCATTGGTGTAAATACTGAATTGAGTTGCGGTCAACCCGGGGCTAGGCAGCGTGGGCAGTAATATGCATTTCCGCACTGCCCATGAATAGGCTCAATCAAATAGCCTGGAATATTTTCATATTTGTCGTGTTCAGTGGCTGTTCAGAAGTTCCCTTTTCATCTATTTCATAAATTGCACTCAGTCCAATGGTTTGTGAGTTTCAAGGGTTTACTTCTTTCGTCATTTCACTGCTATCGGTAAAAAAGAAAATTACCCAAATATTTCGGACGGCAACATGCAAATTAATAAAAAATTGCCAAAATAGATGTTATTAATGTAACTTCATTTTACATTATATAAATAATAAGTAAAAAAGTAGAACCGTTCACGATGGCATTCTACCCCTACGACTGACTTAATCATTTAATAATTAAAATATAATAAACAAAAATATTCCTACCGACATGAACTCGTTGACAGCAAGCAAACAGTATTGCGAAAGCCAAAATCTTAAGAAGCGCCATTTCCTTCGAATCAAATCTCTTCTACGATTTTCAACAAAGTTTCTAGCAGAAGTTAAATTCAGCAGAAGTTGGTGACGATCCAAGGGACTCTAAATTTATAGTGCATGTGTATAATCCTGTCGTATTTACCAAACCATGGCCATCTTAATGGAAATCTTCGAAGTTTACCATTTGAACAAAACTACGGAAGACCGTAAGCGTCATTTCAAACTTGGAAATATTACTACAATTTTCCTATGCATGTGTACAAGATGTATTCTCATCTGTATGAGAAACAACCGATATCATCTGAGAAATAAACAAGTTAGAAGGATAAAGGTTTCTTAGGTCAGTAGTTTCCCTAGTCCTATAAATATGACGTCGTAAATGCTTATTTATCATTTTTTTATTTTATGGCAATTACGACGTCATATCGCCGAACGCAGTTTTCCTGTCGCATGTTCCGACCGATTTTCAGTCGGGACAAAAAACAACAGATATCTGAACAATTTTAGGTCAGGTTAACAAAGAAAATATAACTTATCATCATGCAATAGATAATACATTAAAATCTTACCTTTATTTTGTAATTTAATCCTTTTAATCCATACCACTATTATCACTCACATACATGTACACCTCTGTTTATGTCCTACTTTATCGACTTCGTTTCCTATTGGTTGTTCGTTGTGATGCGTCAATACACGTTATAAAGAATGTTTTTGGACGAAATTTTGCACTATGCATGAACGATGCCCATTCCACACAAGTTGGAGATAGATGGATAATGCATTATGACACATCTTTGGAGTCCGCAGTAATAATACTGAACTTGCCGTCTGGCATGTTAAGAGCTGTCAAAAGGCAACGGCTGTCAGTTTGTTGTGATTAGTCATTTAGCTGAGTGGTTTGCGCCAGGGATCGCTGGTTCGATCGCCCGCTAGCCTACTAGCTATTGATAAAACTTAGTAACCGTCTTAAGATGCAAAACCGGGCAATTAAAAGAACCAATTTCTGGATTCTGGAATAGGAGAGTCCTTTCCTTTGCATTTAAACTCTCTTAAAAAGAACAGCACAAACATGATTAACACTCTTCGGTAGGCATCACTCAAATGCTGTTCTAGTAGAGACGAGAAATAAATCTACACACACAAAATTTTACGAATATGCGAGCGAGAAAATTCTCATTCGCAACGTTATCATACAGAGTTCCCAATATTTTGATGGTTCAACTTGCATTTAGACACTTCTTTCAGGCCCGCTTCCTGGAAATGTCTGGCATGTTAGAGCTTTTAAGGCAAGGCAACAGCGGGTACTTTGTAGAAATCAAACACTGAGAGCAGATTATATGCTCAGTGAAAAGTGGGTCTACCGCTGAGTACAAGGATCGCTGGTTCGATCCCCAACTAATGAAAGTAAACTTTATTAACAGTCGTTCGGATGAGACTTGAAATCGCGTTCTACTGTAACGATTGTATATACTTAGCACTTAAAATAATCGGTGGCGATCTGGAATAGCAGAATCGTCTGTATCTTGCACTACCCCCCCCCCCCCCCAAAAAAAAAAACAAAAAAAAAAACAAACAAAAAAAACTAAAATGATTAACACACTTCTGAAAGCGTCGCTTATGGTCTTCCGGTAGCGACGATAAATACATTAAATAAACACCGAATAATATTATTATGCGAGCAAGACAATTCTCATTCGCAACGTTACTATATAGAGTTCCCGATATTTTGATAATTCAACTTGCAGATTGCAGCTCAGTGGTTAGCTGGTCTACCCTCTGAGTACAAGGATCGCTGGTTCGATCCCCAACAAATGCAACTAAACTTTACTAACAGTCTTTCGGATAACACTTTTTATCGAGGTTCACTGTATCGGTTTCATAAACTAGGCACTTAAAGACCTATGCAGTCGTCATTGCACTGTCATTAGCAACAATATAATATATCAAAATCTCTGTAAAGGCAAATGCAGTTGAATGAAACTTTGCACAAATAATCGATATTATTGTAACTTCATTTTACATACGTTAAGAAAAGTCAGAATACTAAAGAAATATAGATCTAGCTCGACCTAAAATTCCCTAATACTTAATTTACAAAAATTCACAAAAATAAACAAAAACACAACATCATTTTAAATGCCCATATGAGAATAATGATCTGACAACATTTTTTTGTACTTTTTAAAGAACTTTCAATAATGGATTGAGAGAAATCGCCGTTTGTCACCCATTTACGCCAATTATAACACACACGGAGGATAGCTGATTGACACTAACCTTTGTTTAATATGCAGAAATCATTTTTTTCAGATTTGAACATAACAAATTCATAATATATAACATAAAAACAATTGCATACAGTATTGGACTATTTTTATATTTACATTTATTGTTAACGCGTGCCAGTGTTTAACGTAATTTATATTAAGTTAGTTCGGAATTATAGTGAATAAAATAAAAACGATTTGGTATTTTATTATGAATTTTCACGGTATGGCTATTATATTACTGTTGTAAGCAAATAGCTAAATAAGAACAACGAACGCATTCGGTTCATCAAATTAACCTGCGAAAAGTACTTGTATTTCCTGGTTTATAAAGACTGTTTGCGAGTCCTCAGTTATCCGCCGTGAGTGCTTACTTAAACAAAACCAAAATGGATGACTTAACGATTCGTTCGATTTTTGAAAGTAAAAAAGCTCAACATAATATTGAATTTGAATTAAAGAATGAACAAATTGCTATTGCTTCATCGATTTATAAAAAAAGAAACTGCCTTGGATTTTTACCAACGGGATTTGGAAAGACAATGTGTTTTGTTCTAAACTCATTCCTCTGTGACAAAGGTATAACATTGATGGTGTCGCCGCTAATATCACTGATCGACAATCAGATCGATAAACTTAAAAAGTGGAACTTTCGAGCTGCGAAGATATCTGGTGAAGTTTCCCAGAAAGACATACATGGTAAGTATCATCTTTTCTTCTATGTAGTTCTATGGTACAAGATACTTAAAAAAGGCTTATAAATCGCCGCCTTGTACTTACATACTTAATATCAATCCCATGCGAGTATAACCAAACATATTTAGCCATAATTTTTGTTATTAGTATCTTTATAATCAGTTCACCAACAATTAAATTATATTATTTTCGCTAATAACTTGATCTGGACATTAAACCAGTAACTTATATAAGATGTTGTCCGATCTATAATTTACATTGCAAAATCATCTCACTGAGCACAGAACTGAACAGATTTGTTTTAATTATGCTACCGGTTGCTAAATCAGTTCAATTTTAACTTGCGCTCATTTCTAGAACCAGTGACATCATCAATTTAAATGCAGCTTTTCTGAGTGTGGCATTTCATGATATGCATATTTTACTTTTTTATATATATTATTACAAAAGAAAACTTTTATGTTGAGATGAAATTAAGTGACTATTTATATATGTACAGCAGAACTGATGATGTTTGTGGTCACCATTTATAATGGCTGCTTCCATAACCATGAAATTAGGAAGTTTAGATACATATGTGCGTAGGAATACATAATGTATGATTGGACTTTTTAAATTCAGTAAACGATGTGGAAAAATGTATACATCTTTGCATAGATGTGTGACCGGCATTGTCCGAAATTCGTTTTAATTATAGACCGTCTTCCGAACATGGTTTATTCGTTACATATATCCTCATTTCAGGAATTTGCAATGGTGACTATTCGATCGTGTTTTCGTCTCCAGAAGCAATACTAAAGCCTATTTGGAGAAAAACATTTTTGAAAGAAGTGTGGCAAAAGAACTTGGTTTGCATACTATTTGACGAGGCGCATTGTCTTTCGGAGTGGGGCAAGGACTTCAGACCCGACTACAGGGAGATGTCCCAATTAAGAAGTTTTTTCAAAGTTCCTATTTTAGCATTGGCAGCAACAAGTACAACTCGGGTAAAAGATGATTTATTTTCATCTCTTCATCTCGATGTTGATAATACCGACATCGTTTCGATTTCATCTAATCGTCCAAACATATTTATTTGTTGTCAGAAAAAGCAAACCACTGAGTATGAGAAGGAGTTTGATTGGCTTCTTGAACATATAAAATCAAAAGGAAAATTGGAAAAGAAAACAATAATCTACTGTAGATCGATTGACGTCGTTTCAGAAATATTTATTTCTATGAAAGACTATTTGGGCGAACATGCATATGCAGAACGAGTGGTTAGTTCTTCTAATTTATTGGTTGAAATGTTCCATAAATGTACACATGAAGATTCAAAATCTCGGATACTCTCGTCGTTTTCCAAGCCTGAAAGCATTATAAGATGTGTCGTAGCTACTATTGCCCTAGGAATGGGTATTGACATTCCTGATATTGACATGATCGTGCACATTGGTTGTCCGAAATCCGTTAATTATTTCGTACTGGCAGAAGGCTGGCAGATGTGCAAGGGATGGCCGACAAGGGTTCAGTCTCATTCTATATGATTATTTTACCGCAGCTCTAAAAACCACTGAAAAGAACAAGTCAGAGATCGTCAAAAACAACAGCAAATGCATTCGTCATCAGATTTTACAACATTTCATTCAGGTCGACGAAAATGTAAGCAGCACAGCGTGTGATGGATGCATCGAGTCATCGTGTTTATGCAGCGCATGCAAATGTTGTAATATCTGTGCTTCAAAATGCCCATGTTCTGCAAAAAGCGTGATAAGCCCCAAAAAATTCATATCTGTTTAGCTCATCTCTCCACAAACAAATATCAAAGCATTCAGTGAATGAGGATTGCCTCGCTCACTGTATTCAATGCTTATATTTCTAAGTAAACAATTAATAATTTTTACGTAAAATTATTCCAATGGCTAGCAGACTGGGTAATACAAAAAAGAAAACGACATCTGATAGACAGAACATTGTTTTACACAGTAATTAACAACGCTACTCTTATGTGTCACCTTATCGAAAAAATTTCGTCTAAAAAAGTTCGGGTTATATATTTGCATATAAACCGGTGAGATAATGGCGAAAGCAAACGTCAACAAAAATGTGTCAAGAAAATAATCGTGTGATGAAGGAGGAATATGAAGATGTCAAGCTTATTTCAAGATGCAGTTAGGGTAATTATAATGTGATGGATCATTTTAAACCTTTTTTTTTCAATTTTCACGGACGTTAATCAAAAAGTCTTATGCGACACGTTTTTGATGCATGGCGTTTGGAGGTAACGCTTGCCAAAAAATGAAAAATATAAAATGTCAAAATATTAAATGTTAAAGGTTAAAGTAGCATGCGTTCCTCCAAATAGTTGGAGTATAGTTTCCCCAGTTTGAGTTTGCGTAACATGGGCGCATTATCTCTCTGACTTGTGATTTATGACGACATTATTTGGGGCGCGTCAAGGGAAAGGTAGAGTAGACGTCAATCCTTGAAATGACGTCATCAAGTTAAGCAGACGAATTTCATTATTATGCATTTCACGGTAAAATACCATTTTTATTAATAAAATGTGAAACAAAACTACTTTTTAATTATGAGAAATAATATATTATTGTAAGTTCTTTCTTAATATAGTAACATCTAAAATCTCACAAAAAATGACCGAAGGTACCTTTTCCCGTGGCGTGCCCCATACATAGAAATGTGACTGTGTCCCTTGAAGCTTAACTTTAATTTAGGACATCTACTTACCATAGGCACTTGAGACTGTAGGTCCTACCATTTTTAATTATTTGTTAAAACAATGTTTGAGAAATATCATTGTAAGCTTTTATCTTTTGGCCCTCAAACAACTGGGTTTATCTACTCCCAAAACATTCCCCCTAACAAGCTTGATGACTGTAGGTCTAACCGTTCTAAAGAAATTTTAATTAGTGGTCAGAGTGACTTAACCTTTGACCTTTTGATCACAAACTCTAAAGCCATCATCTTATTAACCAAGAACAATACCCTGCCAAGTTCGCTGACTGTAGGTCGAACTGTAATTTAACCCGTTCTTCCATATATATGCCTTTTTTACGCATGGGCGACAAGTGTAGATCCTGATCAGACGGCACGGATTTACCTGCACTGGTCGCATTTTGGTCCGAGATAACCTAACAAATCAAAAAGAGAACAGTTTAGATCCTGATCAGACGGCACTAAATTGTTCGCCCTCGCAAAAAAGGTGTGTCTATGGAGGAAAGGGTTAAGGGACATCGACACGTTCACGAACATGACATAATGCTCCTGTTTTCTAAACGGCTGTATTTATTGATGACATTTTGGAAGAAACTTTGTATCATTGAAACATCAATTTTAAAGGTAAACCTCTAGGTTGTCTTTCCAAAAGACACTGATCTGGTTCTATTTCATTTAAGTTTGCGGTATTATTGTGCTCTATACCTTATAATTGATGTCAAATTTGAAATTACGCAATTCACATGTTGGTTTTGTACAAACGGCTTTTAAATTGTTTAAGTTAATGGTTGTTTAATTCAAAATGCAATATATCAGATGCAGTTTGATGAGTTTTGTAAAGTGTTTGTGATTAGACTACTTTTCCGTATCCTGGTGAACAATCATAGTACGAGGACAAAAACAAAACTTCAGTCAGATTATAATCAGCCCCGGATAATTGCACGCCAGAAATAAAGACACTTACTTGTGCATATCAATCTAGGACAACTGAGGGCCCAAAGACATAGCTTTAACTGTTCGAGAGCAAACAATTGATGAAGATGTGGGTATACACTTTTATATTTACACTTCAACTTCGTCCTCTACGATGAAGTCTTATTCATGTGACGAATCATAATTTCTGTTAGTAAACAGTGTGACGCATTACTTTTGAAGGCGTGGCTACAGTAGAACCGTTCACTATTCATTGGACGTTGCACAATGTTTTGACGTGTGACAAGCACGCACGTTTTGCCACGAGTTGCTGCAAAAAAAGCTTGCCGTTATTCACATTGTTGTCAACGTGGCCGTTCAAACATCCATTATAAAAAGCCGTCATATCGCGAATTATTCTAATAATTTCTGTATTAGTAAGAGTATATATGCGTTAATATAGGGATTGAATCATTTTATAGTCTTCATTTGTGTATGATAAACAGTTGGATTGTTTAAAGCACGCATAAAGCCCTTCGGGCTTCACACCTTTTAAACAACCCAACTGTTTTCCATACCCAAATGAAAACCGTCAAATATCTATTCAATCCTTAAACAGATTGTGGAAACGAACGTCTTAAACACGCCGTCAGCGCAGTGTGAGCACCGTTAAAGCGTAGTTCACGCACTGGATGCGCCGTGAGAGCGTAGAAAATCACCAACAAGAAATCCGTACGAACGCGACAGAACGCCATGGGAGCTCCGTAGCAACGCTTTAACTGCTATGAGGACGCCGTGATATCTTCATCTTCACAAAAATGGGAACACTTTCTTGCGATCTCATCGCGCGGAGCTCTTGAAATTCAATTAACGCCGTGGAAACACGGCTTAGTGTGAAAGGGGCTTTATCATATAGAATTTAGTTCCCAGCAAATAATACATATTGGGTACATGCATCTCACTATGTTTATTATCAAAAACTGCAGTTTGTTTCCGTAAACAGCTTGAAGTCTTTAAACCCCTGTCACACTAGGGTGGCATTGCGAACTGTTGTAATCGGTGGCGCTTGCACGGATATTGTACGGTGTTGTCTTAGATGTCACTGCGACTCTATCGCGCTTAATTGCGCGTCTAAGGCGCTTACATGGAGTGTTAATTGTTTTACTGCGCTCTTTCAACGACTGAACGGAGCTGTCACGGCGATCATTGCGCTCCCAATGCGCTTCTACCGCGTTCTCACGGCGATTACTGCGCTCCTAATGCGCTTTCATTGGCGTTTGCATGACGAACACAACAACAGGAGCAAAATGGTTATAATGTACAAGATATGCAAACAAATATTTATTTCACCATCACTTATGTACGACAGCAAGTCGGGCTACTGCTGACCTATATGCAGGTCAGGCAGATAAACCAAGATGCAGAAATTATGCATATCATTCTTATACGACGAATGAGGGTTCAAGGGCGTAGGAGGGTTTGGGTTCGACCATGGCTTGACGAAGGCAGAAGGTTGCAGCATGGCCACTATCATCCGCTCATGCCTGAGCTGCGGTATAAGGACCCTGTTAGATACTTCAACTATAGCCGAGTGCCGTCCGCCATGTTTGGCGAGCTCCTAGAGAGGCTGCGTCCTCGAATCACCAAAAAGACACACGGTATAGGAAAGCGCAAGGATTAAAACTAGCTATGACAATGTATCATCTTGCCTCTGATGCCAGCATGAAATAGTTTACACATTTACTGTTTTCCTAACATTGTGGTAAATATATTACTTAGGACCCCTTAGAATATAAATTTAGTCATCACATTAATAGCGCACATTTCGTGAACCTTTTGATCATGATGATATTAAAACTATCAAATAAAACACTTCCTACATGTGTACAACATTTAAGAATATATAACAACCGGATTCCTTCACTCAACTAGTGTTGCTACGGCACTTTTAAAGGAGGTACATATATCGGGCATGCCGATAGTGTTGCTAATAAATTTTGATGAAACTAATGCTGATAAGACAACAGACTGGGTAACGGCACTACTAGGGGGTCTGGTAAATATGGAGGTTGAAGAAGGTCCACGGACCACCGTCGATATCGGTTGCAGTTCAGTCATCTGCCCCTGTACCCAGGTTGAATTCTGCGAACCCCACACAGACATGTTCTGTTAGAAAGGCCACTGCTGAGGTGAAAGCGCAGTGCACGCTTTGGAAGCTCAGTAATAGCGCAGGATATTGCTAATAAGAACTCCGTAGGAACGCGATAGAACGCCATGTGAGCTCCGTAGCAACGACTTGATTGCAGTGAGGACGCCGTGACATCTCCATCTTCACGAAATAATATCATATTTTTCTTGCGCTCTTTCGGCTTTCTGGAAAATTAAACAGCGCCGAAAGTGCGCAAGAAAAACGGTGTGGAAACGCGTGACAGGGCCTTTAACTGTACCGTTAGTTCCGATAAGTCTCTATTATACCAGCAAGAGCTGAAGATGAGAGCAATTTTTTTAATAAGCAGTTTACATTACGTCAGAGCTCATACGACCTCAGAAATTTGGCAACATATTTTTATACATTATAATGCAGTTTATGACTTTTTTAACATATTTTATTTTGTTTTATTATATATTTATTTTGCTTTATCCCAACTCATAAATGGTAAAGATGTATTCCCTGAAAATCGACGTGTGTGCAAATATTTTTAAACATTAACTCTTGCACAACAAACGATTACAAAAAAAGTGAAATATGCATATCAGGAATAGCAACATTTAGCAGACACAGTCTCCCAACACACCCATAAAGTAGAGAGAAGGGAGAATGATATTATTATATTACAATAAACAGTTTCAAAATAGACGCCACAAACAAATAACGAAAGTGAGAACCCGATTGGTTACCGCCTTGGAACTATCAGTGGCAAAACAATTTGTCACCAGGGATTAAAACCAGGTTCTTGGGTGCACCAACCTCACACTTACCCCAACCGGTTCTCATATGAACACACAAGTACAAGTTTTCTTGGTGAAACAACTCCAACCCACCCCATCAGCTCAACAATGTTGCATGCAAAAGTACACAAACATATATAACATAAGAACTAATAGCATTGCAAAGCCAAATGGGCGGGCACTCAATGATCTTACCGACTACCTGAGATAAATGAGCAAGAACACGATGGTTTATATAAAAGAAACAAATCGAGCTTCTAGGTTCTTATAAAATAAAATTCCAAAATATTTTATGCCTGAACAAATTATAAAGACCACGAAAACCACTTATGAGTAAAACCCAGTTTATGATTCGTAAGTCAAGGTATAGAAATCTAACAGTTTAGAATCACAGGTGTACGTATCATTGTTAAAAAATGAAATTCCAATAAAGAAAAAAAATGTTTTTGTTTTTTGATATGGAAACCTTTATTTTATCTATCAAAAAACAAAAACATTTTTTTCTTTATTGGAATTTTATTTCTTAAGAATGATACGGACACCTGTGTTAAGAATATGAAAAGCATGTATAATTATACAGTATAAATTGAGAAGGCTGTACCTTCCCCTTTAACTATTTGAAAATTCGTAACTGCCATAGGGGATCCAAGAACTTACAACCATGTGGTTTGGGCTGCCCCATTTGAAATACAAGTATCGGCAAATGAGAGCCTAAATGGCCATAAAACCCGCAATTTGCATAAAAGCATCCTAAAGGCGCAGGATGCAATCTCGACGTTTTGCTTTTAACAAACAGCAAACGTTTACAATAATTTTACATGCCTTTCATGTGGAACTGTACTTATAACACTATTTCTAGACTAAGTGTTAAACCAAGAGATTTTATAAAGAGACCCATCTGATTATTCAACCGCATGCAAGTATAAACGTAAAAAAATATATTTTCACCATCAATTTTTACAAATTATCAACTAACCATAACGGGCATTTCTTTTGCTGTTTAAATTCCCATACGCATGCTTAAAAAGGTCGCCGTTTCTGGTTATATAATAAGTTATTAATTGTCATGTTCATTATACTATTACGGATTTAGCAATCGGGCCTTAATTTTAACACTTCATAAATACAATAACAGCTGTTTTACAGTTACTGTCTTGCTTTACTCATGCATAATCTCTATCAAAAACATTGATCGTCAACTAAAATTACCGATGTCTGTAACTAATATCTTAAGAGCTGAAAGGCCTTTGTTCTTGCTGCATATTTTGAACAACAAAGGTTTTATAATTTATCATTTAATCTCCTCGTGATAAAACATGAACAACAAAACATACGTTTGCAAATACTGCAAACACATTTGCATATTTTAAATATACAAATGATTAATCGTGAGAACAATTACAAAATACATTAAATGATCGGGAATTTATTTTTCTGATGGATCCTAGATGTCTACATTTTTTCACAGTTACTGTGCATGAAAAGTTTGTTTAACCGGTTTAAAGGGCTGAGTTATAAGTATAGGATATCAACCGAGTACGAGGTGTTTCTGTGTAGGAAATAGCTGGTCGCGAGCTTCTTGTGACACCGAGAGCGCGAAGCGCTCGAGGTGTTTCATGAAGCTCGTGCCCAGGTATTTTCTACACAGAAACACCGATGTACGAGGTTGATATCCGACTTACACACCTTAGACACATGCAAGTACTACGATTTGGATGAAAGTTTGTCCCAAGCATCGGATTTGTTTGAAGAGTTGAGCAGCCGAATTGTTTTGGCACAAAATACATACAGATTAGCGTCATTATTTACGTATCATAATTTGTGTTGGGTTTAACACCCGCTTTCAACAGTATTTCAGTCATATTGATGCGGAAAGTGAACAATTCACGCACTCCTTCATTCAATCACTATTTCATTCAGTTAAAATGTGCGGCGGTAAACAATTTTAAACTGTATACTTCAAAACTACCCAAGAATATGCACGAAAATGCTTTTTTCAAGCCTTTGACAAGGCCTACAACTTATAATGATAACTAATTGGTATTCCATTTGTCTATTGAAAAAAATGCACACTTCTGTAAAATCATATGCTCAGTTGCACAGCATTCCTCAAGGGCCGTCTGTTTTAAGGGAAGGTCTTCATTAGATGCAATAACATTGATTTTTGCACATCCCAGATATCCATTTCAAATTCAAAATAAACCCCGTAAACACATTACAACAAACATTTGTCAAATCAGTCATTAATTAGGTGAATTAAAATAAATAAAACAATAAAACTTATAACTGGCATACACCAGATGACAGGAACATTGGCGCTTAGCAAACATTTAGTAGTATATAAAGAAACAAGCCAAGCGTCAGAGTTCAAGTTTTCTCCTCTGTCAAGCGACGAAAATAAAGCGAACACACAAGTGCTAAAAATTGAACAAGACAAAATGTGTTTTACAACTTCGAATTCGCTTCAATATATACATGACATTTGAATAAGACTAAACGATATTTGAAAAGGAGCTTAAAATCTCGGCTTTTTTCCATAAATTGGAATATTGTCATAAATGTATAAAAATTATACATAGGTTGTTCCTTGCACGCGGACGGGTAATTCTTTTCGGAGAATACCCGCCCACGTGCATGGAACAACCTAGTCTCGTGAATTCTTTTGTTATCACAGGTTAATCTCAAAGTTATCAACCTACAGCAAACAAAAGAGCCGGTGTGTAATAATGGGAAAATCCGATTTGTGACATAATTCTTGTGTGGTTTCTTGAATTTCGGATTAATGGAGTCATAAATATAGTAAAAAGAATATGTGTATGAAGTTGGCTCTACGTTCGGCGTTCGATGTTCGACATTAAAATTGCAGTTC
Source organism: Corbicula japonica (assembly GCA_038501625.1). NCBI lineage: Eukaryota > Metazoa > Mollusca > Bivalvia > Venerida > Cyrenidae > Corbicula > Corbicula japonica. The sequence goes on along the minus strand of JAZAYU010000094.1, from coordinate 1,380,195 downwards.
GACGTTCGACATTCAAAACCAGTTCGACGTTCGACATTCAAAACCAGTTCGACGTTCGACATTCAAAATGCAGTTCGACGTTCGACATTCAAAATGCTGTTCGACGTTCGACATTCAAATTGCAGTTCGACGTTCGACATTCAAAACCAGGTCGACGTTCGACAGTCAAATTGCAGCTCGACGTACAACATCCAAAACCAGTTCGACGTTCGACATTCAAATACAGTTCGACGTTCGACATTCAAAACCAGTTCGACGTTCGACATACAAATTGCAGTTCGACGTTCGCCATTCAAAACCAGTTCGACTTTCAAATTGCAGTTCGACGTTCGGCATTCAAAACAAGTTCGACGTTCGACATTCAAAATGCAGTTCGACGTTGAACATTCAAAACCAGCTCGACGTTCGACATTCAAAATGCAGTTCGACGTTCGACATTCAAAACCAGTTCGTCGTTCGACATTCAAAAATGCAGATCGACGAACTGGTTTTGAATGTCGAACGTCGAACTTGTTTTGAATGTCGAACTTCGATCTGCATTTTGTAGTTTCAAAACATGTTTCACATTTGTGCCACAACAAACTGTGAATAAACAAGGATCACTTATCATATGAATCCCAAGCTATTAATAATTCAAGAAAGGAATGTTTCCTATCTAAAAAATGCAAAGGTCATGATGGCTACAAATTTTGCAGATTTTAAGGTATATCTGTTAATTTCACTTGATTTAACTGTTGCATTTCAGAGCACTTATTGTTTCTCTAAATTCTTGGGTATTTTTCTTGTAGAATGGTAGTGAGTGTTTTTATTTTTTTTTTCAATTCAACAAACGTCTGGCTGTTTCTTTGTACTTTTATGTTAGCTGCTTTAGCCAGAAGAATTGTGGCTTTACCTCTGCCATACAATCGGGCATGTGTTGCAGAGTGACACAGACCAGAGAAATTTCTACTCCAGTGGGTGAATTTTGGTGCGTAGTTGAAGACAAGGGCTTTCACACATATTTGTATTTAAGAGATTTTTGATATTTTTCAGGGCCTGAATTCAAAAACCGATTGTAGTTCTTTTTTCATGGTTTGTCGGTCTATTAATCCTAGCTCAAGATGAACTCCAAATGCAAGAAACTTGGTAGTATACAGTAGCTGCAAGTGGCTTTTGCAAACAGTTGACGTGTACCTGCAGTGTTGGTGGCAGCCACTGAAACATGCTACAATGTTTTCAATTGCAGATACAGCTCTACCAATGAAATTATTTTCATCTAGTTTCATTGCTTTCAGGTTCTGGAATTCCATCATACATCTTATTCTTACACACTGAGCCAGTTTTGATGTATGAACATCTTTATAAAATTTTTAGAAATAGATTTTCATTTTAAGGATCTCATGTGTTTTTCAAGTGTCCTGTTTTGCTACATTTTTCGTGTGAGCACTTCTTTTGGCGGCATATTTTGTTTGCAGTAGCTATACTTAAAATCTTCTTTTTAGCTCGACTATTCGAAGAATAGGGGAGCTATCCTACTCGCCCCGGTGTCGGCGTCGGCGTCGGCGTCTCCGTCCGTTAAACAAAAAATGCACTTTGGTCCATAACTTGAAAACTACTTATGTTATCAACTTGAAACTTGGAATATATATTCACCCTCAAATTCTACATCATTACCAATAAGACCCATAACTCTGCTGTCAATATATTTCAAGTTATGCCCTTTTTTTCTTATATTTGTGTTAAGCAAAATATGCATTTTGCCCATAACTTTAAAACTACTTGAGATATTGCCTTGAAACTTGAAATATATATTCACCATCAAAATCTACATCATAACCAACAAGACCCATAACCATGCTTCCAATATTTTTCAAGTTATGCCCCTTTTTCACTTAAATTTTTTGTTAAGCAAAATATACACTTGGCCTATAACTTTGAAACTACTTGAGATGTCACCTTGAAACTTAGAATTTATATTAACCATTAAAATCTATGTCATTATTAAAAAGACCCATAACTCTGCTACCAATATTTCTCAAGTTATGCTCCTTTTTTTATCACTTAGGCAATTCTCTCATAATTTTTTAACAACTAGAGATATTACTTTGAAACTTGAAATATATGTATGACATCAGTTTCTCAATCATTATCAACAAGACCCATAACTCTACCGGAAATACTTCTGTAAGTTATGCCCCTTTTGAACTTAGTTTTTGCATTAGCCGAAATATGCGCTTATTCCATAACTTTGAAACAACATGAGATGTTAACTTCAGACTTAGAATATACATGTATAGTCACTATGATAATCTTTACCATAACCACCAAGACCCAAAACTCTGCTACAATTTTATAAAATTTATGTCCTGTTTTAAATAGATTTTGTTTTCAAGTTTTTATGCACTTGACCCATAACTTTGAAACTAATACAACTTGAAAAACATTTTCACCATCATAATCTAGATCACTTTCACTTGACCTACTGTATGATTTTTCAAGTAATGCTTTTTTTTTCATTTCAGTTCTTTTTCTCTAACATTACTTAAGTAATTAATATCGAACTTAAAGTAAATTTCTCCAATTATAAATTGCTTACATGTTTTTTTAACTCTTCCACAAATATTTCATAGTTATTCCCCTTTTTAGTTCAATATTTATGGAACATTTTGGAATTATTTCTGTTATTTACAATTACTTTCTCCCATTCAATTTTTTTCCTGATTGCACATGAATGTTTGGCCATAGTTGTAATTGTTTTAATCTTCAAATTGCATTTGCTTCGAATGATTCGAATAGTCGAGCGCGCTGTCTCCTTGGACAGCTCATGTTTGGTAATGTGTTCAATTGTTGCATTAAAACTTTGCTGCGCTTTTTCTTTGCCGGCTTGAGGTCTGGTTGAATAGGAAGGATCAATTTGAACATCAACAACATTGTCAGCTCCAGCAAGTCTGCTGAGTCTGGCTACTTCAACTTGGCACATTTCTTGTTCATTTAAGGTTGTGACTTTGCTACTAAGCTCATTCACTTTACTTTGTAGAAGAACTTAACTGGGAGCTTTGATTTTCAAGCATGATAACACTAGTTGGATGTCAGCAACGCCAAGTTTGGAGGAATCGAGCGCACCCATCCAAGATGTAAACACAATTTTCGCGGGGGTGGAAAAAGTTGAAAATCTATTGAACTTGCCATCTAAATGGTTTGATAATCGATGTGGATAGTCTTAAAAAGATAAAGTGATATATACCTATGAAAAAATGCGACATTTTTTACTAAGATAAGAAAAGAAACTTTGATAACATCTGTATGAATACCCCTCCCACTTCGACTAAATCAAAGTAAAAAGTATTGTGTCACCTCATAGCTCACAGCATGATAATTTAGACCATTGGTAAAAGATGAATAAACGTGGTTTAAACAGCTCTTCCTGGCGTGAGTCAATTAATGAACACATTTCTAAACTAGAAGAAAAAACTAAAAAAAAAAACACAAAAAGAGAAACCCCAGAGAAACAGTGATGAACATGAAAAACATGATGAACATGAAACAAGTGCCGGAAAGCAAACCCAACCTGTGCCTACTGATTTTGAAATATTAACCCGTGACATCAAAGCTCTTTTTAATGAATTTGACCAGAAAATAGACCAAGAGTTAGAAAAATTTGATCAAAAGTTCACAGCAATGTTTGATGATTTGAAAAAGGATCTAAATGTCATGAAAGTAGAGGTGAGTCAGTCAAAAGTAGAACTGAATGAATTAAAAACAAAAGTTAACGATATAGAAAAAAGTGTAGAACTGTATTCACAACATACAGATGACAGGGCAGATGAAATCAGTGACCTGTATCAAAAAAGTAAACAACAACTTGAGGATATGGAAACTAAATTCCTGTTTAAGTGTTACAAGAGAAACATGACCGTCAATACAACCTGCTATTCTACAGACATGGGGCGAATTAAATTTTAATGCTAATGCATTAATAATGCATTACTTTTTGTCAGTAATGAAAGGTAATGATTAATGCAACAGATTTAGCATTATTTTAATGCTAATTTAATGCATAACCTTTAACCAAAATGCTGTAATGCTTAGCATTATTGAGCATTAATTGGATTTTGTTTACTATTGGATTTTGTTGATTCATATACATATATATATATTGATAGTAACTTTTTAATGCAAAGATGCTCTAATTATTAAATATGTTATTAGTCTATTACATATCTTATTTATAGCAAGAGAAAAACATCATTATAACAGTTAAGTAATGTGATAATGTTTTCACTATTACAAAATGTAGTTAAACAAGGTACAGACTATAAGAGTCAACATTCATCAGAATGTTGTAAAGTTTGAACATTTTTTATGATTAAGCCACAAGTTCTTAAGCTGAGTTTGTCTTAGAAAATGCCAAATTTAAAACAAATGAATAGCCAGAAATCTATAAAGTTCTGTCAACAAATACAGCACATTTCAATCATTTCACTGTACGCATTCATTTGGACAAGACATTTCCCACCAATTGTCTAACACTTAAATATTCCTGAAAATGTTACTGGTAGACATTTGAAGTTCAGTGCAAAATACCACAACATGCTGTTCTGAAATAAGATAGCATCGAAATCAACTAAAACTTTCAACATTTTAACCATTTATTTATAATTTTACTTACCGATTCAGTGTCATTGTAAAGTTATTTGAGGCTTTGTCAGATTTCAGGAAATTGGCATGTAATGCAGATGCAGGTGACTTAATAGTTTAATAAGTTGACAGTGTAGTACTTTGTCGATACTCCACACTAAAAGTGTGAAAAACAGCAATAAATCAAAGATAACTAAAGTGTGTTAAAAAGCTAAAGCTGTAGTAATCTATATGTACTGAGAATAGTTTTGTTGTAAGTTCTTGAGGTGTCACTTTAGGTCTTCACACTTTCAGATTGATACTTTGTATATTAAACTTTGGGTTGTTGTTTTTGGAAGATGATCCCTTTTGTACATAATATTATACTGATTTTTGACTTTTTATTATTTGTCAGTTCACTTGTGAATAAAATAATGTTTAATTTAATGCATTACTTTTTGATAAATGCTAATTTAATGCATTACTTTCTCAAAATATAGTAATGCTAATTTAATTTAATGCACAAATTTAACAAATAATGCTAATTTAATGCATTACTTTTAAAAATAATTCGCCCCATGTCTGCTATTCTATGGGTTCCCGGAAAAAGAAAATGAAAATTTGAAGGAAACCATGTACACATTTTTAGAGACAATCTTGAATTGCCAAATGGAACGAGTTGCAGAAATGGCTTTTGCCAATAACCACAGAATGCCGTCTGAATCGAAAGGGCCAAATCCTATTATTGTCAAATGCTTGTCAATGCAGGACAGAGATTTGGTGTATTCGAAAGCCTTCCACCCTTCATTGCGAGACGAAAAGAAGAGGATCCTATCTGACCTTCCTGTAAAAATGAAGAGGGAGAGAGGAAGACTTGCCTCCATTGCATATCAACTGCGACAATCTGAAAAACTGAAAACTAGAATTGTGGAAAGGGGATTGTCAGTTTACCTTGAGACCAGAAAGTCTGCAACAGATTCGTGCGAAAAAAAAAGTGTGTGAACATTGATTCTTGCAATGAAATTAGACTGTAATAAAACATATATTTGTGTCAATTGGATAACATATTTACAATGTTTACTTAGGCTTCCTAGAGGAAATATTGAAGATATAATCTTACCTTACATTTATTTATAAACATATTTATACAAAAGTAAATGACTTATAGTCTGATGATTAAACTGCAAACCTTTTTTTAATTAGTTGTACTTTTGCTATTGTTTTGCTTTAATACTTAAAGAAATCCAATAAAAATACTGTTATGACACTTTACCGAGTGTATGCAGGTTTGTTCATGGTTGGATCAAGTGTGGATCCAGATCAGACGATACATGTACGGTTTGATCAGGATCTACAATGTTCAAATGTTTGTTTAGAAAAGAAGCAACAGACAAAGCTATGGGTCACATTGTGGATCCTGATTGACGACACAGATGTGCCATCCGACCCGGATCTTGAATGTTTTTCCCATGTCATGGAAGTTGTATTAACAGTGAAAATGGATAATTTTGCTTAGTAAGCACATGTTCATTGTATTTTTATCTTTAATTTTGTAAACATATATAAAAATGTAAACGAGGTAACATCCAGTTAAATAAGTTATATTTAGATGTTTTGTTTTTCATTGAAAACATGTTCTGGGCCTTTTTTTCGTAACAATAAGAAAACTAAACTGCAAAGTTTTTGATTGCTGTCTCTCCTTTTTTTTTCTCTTTTTTGGTATTGTTACAGTTTGTTTTGGTTAAAAATCCAACTAAAATACTGAATCAGAGCATCATATATTACATAACACTTCATGTAGTGTATTTTGTTTTTTGTAGTTGAATCAACTGTAGATCCTGATCAGACGGCACATTTGCCATTAGATCAGGATCTTGAATGTTCAAACATTTGTTAAGGAAAAACAAGCAATACATGAATCGATGAGCCACATTGTGGATCCTGATCAGTTGCACAGACGTGCCATCTAATCCGGACCTGCAATGGTTTTTTTGTTGTTCTTTTTGTTTGTTGTTATTTCTTTTTGCAAGCCATGGAAGTTGTGTTTAGTGTAAATGACATATGCCAAATTCCATGAACATTATTTTACACGTACTATTAAACATAAATAAGAAAAAACAATTTACCTCGAAAAGCATTCTTCCATCAATTCTTGAATAGTAGTCAAAACCCTTAAGTTAATGTGCTTCAGTTTATACTGAAGAGTTTCATGCTGCTTTTAAAATATTTACATATTGCTAATGCCTATTATTCGACCATTCACTATATGCAAATTCTATTTTTAGCCAGCGGTTTACCGTTGGCTATAGAAATAAAGATCCGAAATCTCAGACCTTTCAGCAGGTGCGCCCAAATGAAAAAGTCGAAGTACAGCTTCCGGTAGACGTCAGAAAAGAGTTCCCAAAGCAATCATAGAAAATCAGTTGTTAACGATCATTTAAATTGATTGCTTTTAAAGAATAATCAATAAAACGCTTACTCAATGAAAGCAACAAAGGCGTACTGATATTATCGATATATATGATCAAATAAACTGCGTATGTGTACGACAATCACAATGACGTCAAATGGCGGGTGAACAGAATCACCGAAAACGACCAAAAACACCGACTAAGACCGAAAACAACCGAAAACACCGAAAAAGACCAAACCACTTTTAAGATAAATGCCAATGTATAATTTAATTTTTAATCACATTCGGTCCCTTTTTCGGTCTTATTCGGTCTTTTTCGGTTATTCGTTTGTTTTCGGGGATTCTATGCACCGTCAAATGGCAATATTCTCATATTCTGAACGCGTTCAACGCATATTCTGAACGCAGACACGGTGCAAAAAATGTAAAGTATTTCTGTATTTTGAGGGGTGTATTTTTGCTTTATTCAAAGTATTACGTGTCGATAGTTTTACGTTTTGTTACGTAACACGTACGGGGTTTAGCCCAAACTACACACACCTCCATAGATCTCCCCTCGATTGTGCTTACCAAAAACATTGGACATTTTCGAAGATTTTGTTTCAACAAATAGAGCGCCCTATAGGCTGTCTAGCTAATGTTTTGTGCGAATTTTAATTGTCAAAATCATGAAAATGATGCCAAATGTGTTTTTACGAATTAGCATGGGAGATAGTGCGCGAAATCCTGGAAGGATTGCAAATAAACACAGACATGGACAAAATTACGAAAGGTCAGGAAGAGTTTTGAAACTGCTTCAACTGTATCACAAAAATTGCATGTGTGCAAGTCATTGTATGCATAAATGTGCAATCAACTTAACTTTAAAAGTTTGACATATTTTGCATTTGATGATTTTTATAAATCAGCTGCATGAACGGATGAACACACATCTGATTATTGTTTACATTTTCTGGTGAGGATGTAAAGATAGACACTTCGACTTCAAGCACTTTGGAAAACAAAGTTCTGTATCGCACCGGCAGTTACACCACCCAGGTTTACAGGTCTTTACAAGGTAAACAGTTGTATTTGTTTGCAAGAAAAGCTGAAATTAGCTTCCTAAGTTTCAATGATATACAGACGATATGGCCTGGTGATTTGGCCCAGATTAATGAACTAAACAGACAGGACATGCAGACTATAAGGCCTGCAGTCAGAGACAACCGGCCATACTTAAGACCGCCCAGATATATTTATATTTAGCAGGTCCTAGATATGAAATCAAATAATGCAGCATCTTTAATTTTGGAAAAGCTTTTGTTGCTCAAAAATTGTTAAAATTTATTTGATTTATCAAAGACCACATAGGGTAACCGGTATTTTTAATTTCTAAATTACCTAGTTTTCGCTAGGTAACAATCTCAGTTACAAGACAAATTTATGACAATCAGTGTAGAATAAACTTGCAAACTAACCACTGACTTGATTTCCCACCTCAGGGGTTTCAATTATTATCAATAGATCTGTATGCAGATTCTTGCATTTTGATGTAAGCAAATAAGTTTTTTTTCCAAATTTGACCCCACCTTATTCTGAGCTTGGGATCATTTTGATTCATGAGAATCTTGGAAACATGGTCAAATTTTGCAAGAATAAAGATAAATACAATGTATTGTGTCTACTGCATTTTAATTATAAAGTTTATACTTATTTGACCACTGAACATAATTATATTTAAATGAAGTAAAAGCACTTTTATAAGTAGTTTAAGTTCAATCAACACATGATATGACTAGAAACTATTTGATTATGACCCCTTAAAAATCTCAACAGGGGTCAAACAACCCCTGGTTTTCAAAAGCTATTGAAGTCCCTGCTTAAAAGACTCTTTTAACAAGCAAGGAACAGTCGCCGGCTCATTGGTTGTGATAAATTTGTGAAGAAAAAAACATATTTAAAAGAAAATATAATTCTTAACCAGTGTTCCTCTATGTGCTAAATCTGAAAAGTCATTTTCATCTCATTTTAGTGGATTCACAATCAGCCAAAAGTAAAGGGTTACAATGCAATGAACATGTGCACAATATTAATCACTATTATTGCAAAAATTGACCACTTTTCTAAATTCTCCAACATCAATGACCACAAACTCAAAATGGTGGGGGGGGGGGTAAATTTGAAAAAAAAAAAAATAAATAGGCTTGCATCAAAATGCAAGAAATCTGCATCTAGTGTCCCTGAATTAAATCTTCTAATAAAATAATTTTTGAGTTAAATGGCATATAAAGTGTTAATATTTCTGACTAGGAATATATTATCTGCATTAACTTAGTTAGTAACTGAAACAGCTTTATGAAGTAGAGTAATTTCTGAAATAGATTTTAGTTGAAGATGATAACATTCATTAAGAAAGATTGTTCATGTCATTCTAAGAGCATAACTAAAAATGATTGATATAGAGCCCCTTTCTGCCATATATAAGCCTTTTATCGCATGTGCATCTAGTGTAGATCCGGATCAGACTACATATTTGTGGCATCTGATCAGGACTTACATTGGTCACATCTTGTTTAAAAATAACCTTATGAATCTAAAATTGAACAGTGCAGATCCTGACCAAACAGCAGAGATGCAGGGTGATCTAATTCTACACTGCCCATGCCATAAACTTGAGGTGCATATTATATGGAGTTAAGGGTTAAAGTTAGAAATGGATTTTCTGTGCAAAACACAAGTATTACATGTTTTATGTCTACTTTTTCCATGTAAGTAGACATAAATTATTATGCATAAGTCAGTATTAAGGGGCCTACATGGATACAGCTGTTTTTCCATGTGTGACAAGGTTAGACCATATCAACTTGCATATCAGTGGAGGATGGTCAGAGTCTGTTCATGTTTAGATCTTTTAGATACATGTACTTTCTGATCAAGCAGGGATTTCAGTTGCTTTGAAAACCAGGGGTCATTTGACCCCTGTTGAGAATTTTCAATGGGTCAAAACCTGATCTTCACAAGTCATATCTTGTATTAAGTGATACTTACACATGTATTACTTATAATTAATTTGCAAGAGTTAAGTAAGTGTTAACTTCATATTAAAAATGCAATTTCCTCAATACTAATCCTCATTCTTGCAAAAGTAAACCACTTTTTAAAAATTTTTGTGCATCAAAATGACCCCAAGCTCAAAATTAGGTAGAGTCAAAAGTGGAAAAAATCACATTTGTTTGCATTAAGATGCATAATCTGTATCAATTGAAATCACTGGATCAAGATCAGATGGATGCCTTACATGCATTAAAAAAGTCTAAATAGAGTTGACAGTTAACAGTGGGGGAAAGAGTGTCTGTTAAGGGCTGTACTAATGAAATGAATATAAAGAGCCCCTTATCTGATTTATTAGGTTGGACACTTCATTAAAATATGATTACATTAACATAATGCTGACTCCCTGTTACACATTGTAATACATAAAACCAAGATCAAATAGCCTTTCACAGGGTCCCTGTGTAATTACTTTGAAAGTGGAATTAATAAAGAGAAATACAAAGAAAAGAAATTAGTTATAATAATATAAGAAATAAATATAATTTTGCTAACCCAACAATTTTCATACTTTAATTGACACAAAACATTTGTTGTGCCTCTTTCATTTACTAAATGAAATTTATAAGGCATTGGCATTGCCCTAAGTTGTGATGTATTGCTATTAAGAATGGATATAAAATTATATTACCATCATCAAGTTCAACTACTGTTAAGCATCCTGACATGCACTCCACTGTTTGGAATGAATCAAAATTGGTACTTGTGTAAATATTGAGTTGCATTACAACCATGGCTAGGCATTCTAGACAGTGATGCATTTTGATCCTGATATTGCTTGATCAAACTTGGCCTGTAATATTTTTGTATTTGTCCTGTTCGATTGCTTTTAATGTTCCTTTTTTTTTCATTTATTTCAGTAGTTCTCCTAAAATTACTTTTTAGCTCATCTGTCAAATAGTGACAGGGTGTACTTTTGTAATCACCATTTGTCCTGCGTCCATTCACAATAATCGTCAGCACTCTAGCTGCTTAATTTTTATCCGATCTTCTTCAATCAGAATGTTTATCTCAATGATATCTAGGTCGGATTAAAAATTGGGTCATGTGACCTTGAAAACTAGGTCACTAGGTCAAATTATAGAAAAACCTTGTTCGCAGTCGAGAGGTCTTAATTTTGGTCTGATCTTCTTCAAGCTTGGTCAGAATGTTTATCTCAATGATATCTAGATCAGTTTCGAAACTGGGTCATGTGACCTTGAAAACTAGGTCACTAGGTCAAGTTATAATAAAAGCTTGTCTGCACTCTAGTGGTCTTAATTTTGATCTGATATTCACTTCCATTACCATAAGATCTTAGTTCCTTTCTTGAAATTGCCTTATTGTATTATGGGTTCCGGAGTTAAGTGCCAAAATAAACTATTTAGACCCTGTCTGCACAAAAGCAGCTTAATTTTTATTTGAATTTAATCAGACTTGTACAATAATTGAGTTACTATAAGATCTTGGTTCCTTTCTTGAACCGGCTAGATTCCATAATGAATTCCAGAGATATGGCCATTGAAAGAGCCAAAGAAAGTTATTATGGCAATTGCATTTGCATCCACTGACTCTTGAGCAGTTGTTGACAGGGCTAGGGTCCTATGGACCATCTTGTTAAATATTTTGACCAGTTTTATTATGAGTGGTTTTTGGATTTTTGCAAGCATATGGCATGTCTTCCATAGGACTTTCTTCATTCTGTTCAGATATTATATATCTACAATGGCTGGAATAAAACTTGAAGTCCTGTTACATTGCACATTATTGGGTTGTTTTAATTTGATTATGTTTACGCTCCGCTGGCTTTCAGCACTTTCAGTGCTTTGATTAATTCCTGGTATGATTTTGCCTGATTTTAGATAATGTCACAATCCAAATTTCATCCTCTTCAACTCCAACTCCACTTTTATACGACAAAATCCAAAAACTGTCCATTGAATCATTAAAATTGAAAACGAAAGTAGGTCACTTTAATTTTTAATAATTTTGAACCGAAACAACGCTAAGTATCATACTATACACATTATTCCATATTAGCATTTTCAATTTAATTATCCTTTATGTCGATCGCAGTTGATGATAAAAAGATATGTTTAATAGTTCGAGTTTTATTTGTACAAATTTTGTAAACACGAGGAGGTCTGTTGTAGTTTTTTTAATTGAAACGGTGTATACATACATTTGTGACACAGGTATTAAACCACTATTAAGTTTCCATGTAATGTGCAGTATGTATAGGATATCAACCGAGTACGAAGTGTTTCTGTGTAGGAAATACCTGGTCACGTGCTTCTTGTGACACCGAGAGCGCGAAGCGCTCGAGGTGTTTCATGAAGCTCGTGGCCAGGTATTTTCTACACAGAAACACCGATGTACGTGGTTGATATCCGACTTACACACCTTATTTGGTCAATAGTTTTGCTTCATTTTTATAAAATATATATAACAAAAGAACAGATCTCTTAGAAAAATCTTGTTAACAACTGATAGGGGAGGATTACTTTTATACATGTATAAATAGGATTGTTTGACTACCTGTAATGCTTAATCTGTAGTATGTTAGACAATGGGTTGATAATAAATAAATTTTTCTTGGTTAGTTATGCATATCCTGTGTTAATTGTGTTTAAACCAATTAGAATCAAGCTTTTGTTATGTTAATATCCTTAGTTTGATGCTATTGCTCATGTTCATATTTATATTGTGATTAATATGTCATGTATATGACCCTTGATTGGAAATAAATCTATTCTATTCTTTTCTATTCTATTCACCTTAGACACATGCAAGTACTACGATTTGAATGAAAGTTTGTCCCAAGCATGAGATTTGTTTGAAGAGTTGAGCAGCCGAAATTTATACAGGTTAGCGTCATTATTTACGTATCATACTTTTTGTTGGGTTTAACACCCGCTTTCAACAGTATTTCAGTCATATTGATGCTGAAATTGAACAATTCACGCATTCATTCATTCGATCACTATTTCATTCAGTTAAAATGTGCGGCGTTAAAAATTTTAAACTGTATACTTCAAAACTACCCAAGAATATGCACGAACATGCTTTTTTCAAGCCTTTGACAAGGATTACAACTTATAATAATAACTACTTGGTATTCCATTTGTCTATTGAAAAAAGCACACTTTTGTAAAATCATGTGCTCAGTTGCACAGCATTCCTGAAGGGCCGTCTGTTGTAAGGGAAGGTCTTCATTATATGCAATAACATTGATTTGTGCACATCCCCGATATCCATTTCAAATTCAAAATAAACCCCGTAAACACATTACAACAAACATATGTCAAATCAGTCATTAATTAGGTGAATTAAAATAAAAACAAAAAAAACTTAAAACTGGCATACACCAGATGACTTGTACAAAAATATTATTGGCGCTTAGCAAACTTTTAGTAGTATATAAAGAAAAAAAGCCAAATGTCAGAATTCAAGTTTCCTCCTCTGTCAAGCGATGAAAATAAAGCGAATACACAAGTGCTTAAAATTTAAAAAGACAAATTGTGTTTTACAACATCGAATTCACTTCAATATATACATGCTATTTGAATAAGACTAAACGATATTTGAAAAGGAGCTTAAAATCTCGGCTTTTGTTTTTCATAAATTGAAATATTGTCATAAATGTGTATACATGTACATTATTCTACGATTTATACTTGCTGAAACCTGACTATACATAATGACAATAAGGTACTAAAAGAAATGCATGTTAAACGAACTTTTTTCATCAATATATATGGTACTGTAAGTGTTATCTAAATTGGGTTATAAAAAGAACATAACATAAAATGATGTGGTGTTTAAATTTTACTTCATTTGTTTAAGTGCGTAAAATGTAAAAAATGTTGTGTGTCGTTTTTGTATTGTTTTAATAGTTTTAAATATACGCACGAGACTAGGTTGTTCCTTGCACGTGGACGGGTAATTCTTTTCGGAGAACAACCCGTCCACGTGCATGGAACAACCTGGTCTCGTGAATTCTTTTGTTATCGCAAGTTATTCTCAAAATTATCAACCTACGGCAAACAAAAGAGCCGGTGTGTAATGGATTTATAATGAGCATTTTGCGTAGTTCATTTATTATGCTCCCCCCCGAAATTCGGGGGAGCATATAGTTGTCGCTTTGTCCGTCCGTCCGTCCCGTTCGTCCGTCCGTTCGTTCGTCCGAGCGCACCGCAAGGCATCTGTTGGGTACCATAATACCCAACAAATGCCCTTCTGTGAGAACTTTCCATTCATTCCGTTAGTCTCTTATTGGGTAGTTTTTCGCTTGTTGGGTAGTTTTAAACAAAAGAAATACCCAACAAATGCCCATCTGTGGGAATGTCCGTTCGTTCGTCCGTCCGTCCGTCATAATATTGTCCGGACAATTACACAAAAACTATGAGAGGTATCAAGACTAAACTTCATAGGTAGTTAGATCTCGTTGAGGAGCAGTGCAGTGCACAAGAACTATAACTCTTGCTTTATTCATTTTTGAGTTATTGCCCTTTGAAATTTCTCATACTTACTTTTTGTCCGGGGCATATCTCCCAAAGTCTAAGAGTTATGAAGTTGAAACTTCATAAGTAGATAGATCTCAATGAGGAGCAGTGCAGTGCACAAGAACCATAACTCTTGCTTTATTCATTTTTGAGTTATTGCCCTTTGAAATTTCTCATACTTACTTTTTGTCCGGGGCATATCTCACAAAGTATAAGAGTTATGAAGTTGAAACTTCATAAGTAGATAGATCTCAATGATGAGCAGTGCAGTGCACAAGAACCATAACTCTTGCTTTATTCACTTTTGAGTTATTGCCATTTGAAATTTCTCATACTTACTTTTTGTCCGGGGCATATTTCACAAAGTATTAGAGTTATGAAGTTGAAACTTCATAAGTAGATAGATCTCAATGAGGAGCAGTGCAGTGCATAAGAACCATAACTCTTGCTTTATTCATTTTTTGAGTTATTGCCCTTTCAAATTTCTCATACTTACTTTTTGTCTGGGGCATATCTCACAAAGTATAAGAGTTATGAAGTTGAACCTTCATAACTAGATAGATCTCAGGGAGGAGCAGTGCAGTGCACAAGAACCATAACTCTTGCTTTATTCATTTTTGAGTTATTGCCCTTTGAAATTTTTCATACTTACTTTTTGTCCGGGGCATATCTCACAAAGTATAAGAGTTATGAAGTTGAAACTTCATAAGTAGATAGATCTCAATGATGAGCAGTGCAGTGCATAAGAACCATAACTCTTGCTTTTATTGATTTTTGATTTATTGCCCTTTGAAATTTCTCTTACTTATTTTTTGTCCAGGGCATATCACACAAAGTATAAGAGTTATGAACTTGAAACTTCATAAGTAGAATGAATTCGTTGAGGAGCAGTGCAGCACACAAGAACCATAACTCTTGCTTTATTCATTATAGAGTTAATGCCCTTTGAAATTTACCATACTTACTTTTTGTCCGGGGCATATCTCACAAAGTATAAGAGTTAGGAAATTGAAACTTCATAAGTAGATAGATCTCAATGAGGCGCAGTGCAGTGCACAAGAACCATAAATCTTGCTTTATTGATTTTTTATTTATTTCCCTTTGAAATTTCTCTTACTTAGTTTTATCTGGTGCATATCTCACAAAGTATAAAAGTTTCTGAACTTGAAACTTCATAAGTAGAATGATCTCAATGCAGAGCAGTGCAATGCACAAGAACCATAACTCTTGCTTTATTCATTTTTGAGTTAGTGCCCTTTGAAATTTCTCATTTTTTTGTCTTATTTTTGTACAATATTGTAAAATGCTTTCTGTTTGAATCGTAAAGGAAACTTTCAAATACAATATCTTTCTTACAAATTCTTCCTGTTCTAACAAAAAAGTATTTGTGACAAAGCGGCGTTGGGGAGCATAACCCGTCTCTGACGGCTCTTGTTTAACAGGTTCAAGTAGTATTTAACTTTTTTCCCCACTAGATCCTATACATCTTGGTAATAGAAATGCGAGTCGCTATGATCTGCAACTTTGAATCATTTCATTTTTCTGTTTTAAACTTTACTTCTTGTGGTGATTACGTTTTAGAGTTATTTTTACTACCAGCCAGGTGATTTGATTAATATATACTCTCAGAATTGTCAGGGGTTAGGAAATACACAGAAAAGAAGAGATTTATTTCAATATGTAAGACAACAAAAGTACAACATAATCTGTTTGCAAGATATACACATTGAGTCAAAATTATGTGCATATGTAAAAGCTGAATGGGGAAGCGATATCTATATTTCGCCATATTCTAGTAATAGCAGAGGAGTTATGATACTTTTTCAAAACAATTTTGATAAACATATTGAAAATACGTACATAGATGACCAAGGTAATTATCTTATACTTGATATGACTATTTCAAATAAAAAAGTTACACTTGTAAACGTATATGGTCCAAACAACGACAAACCAGTGTTTTTTTATGAAAATCTTATACAGAAAATAAATGATATTGACAATGATTACGTTATTTGCTGCGGAGATTGAAACTTTGTCATGGATCCCAATATGGATACAGAA
The DNA here is from genome assembly GCA_038501625.1 of Corbicula japonica. Taxonomy (NCBI): domain Eukaryota; kingdom Metazoa; phylum Mollusca; class Bivalvia; order Venerida; family Cyrenidae; genus Corbicula; species Corbicula japonica. Next base: position 1,363,548 of record JAZAYU010000094.1, on the reverse strand, counting down.
AACTATGTTAATGTAAATAATCCTAGAGCAAGAGATACATTATTAAATTTTCTACAAAATAATCATTATGTTGACATATGGCGCTTAATGCACAAAAATAGCCGAGAATATACATGGAAAAAGATTAACCCTGTACGAAAACAATCACGACTAGATTTGTTCCTGATAAGTCAAGATGTTGTTCAATTTGTTACCGAAACTAAAATTATTCCAGGTTACAGAAGTGATCATTCCGGTATTTTGTTAGGAGTACGTTTTAACGAAATACAGCGCGGTAAGGGCTATTGGCAATTCAACAACTCTTTATTAAAAGATGAAAACTATATATTACTGGTTAAAAGAATTTTACGCGATTTAGTCGATCAACATAGTACTGAAGTCATAAACAACCAAGATACTTTCAATATTGAAAATTTAAGTCTAAACATTAATCCTCAACTTTTTCTTGAAACTTTTCTCGTAGTTCTAAGGGGGGAAACGATAAAATTTAGTTCATTGAAAGCAAAAAATAACGTAAAGCGCGAAATTGACTTACAAAAAGATATTGAATTTCTAGAAAAAACTGTAACAAATAATTTTCAAAATGTAGATATTACTGTAAATTAATGAACTTTCGATTAAAATGTTAGAATTAGAAAACATTCGTAAAACGAAAATCGAAGGAACTATGATAAGATCCAAATGCAGATACGAGGAATTAGGGGAAAAACCAACTCAGTATTTCTTTAATTTAGAACGAAGAAATTTTGTAAATAAAACTATGTTTAAACTTTTGGACGAAAATGACATAGAGTATTCTAATAGCGAAGCTATTCTTAATTACCAAAAGCGTTACTATGAAAATTTATATGCAACGAAAATTGACATTAATGAAATTAATATAGACGTTTTATTAGGAAACAATACAAATAAACTTTCAGAAATTGAAAGTCAACTTTTGGAAGGAGATATTACTTTGGATGAATTAACTTTTGCTGTGAAAAATATTAAAAATAATAAAAGTCCCGGTTTAGATGGATATACAAATGAATTTTTCAAATTCTTTTGGAAAGATTTATCATATTTTATACTAAAGTCACTAAATTATGGTTATAGTATTGGAAATTTATCAATTACCCAAAAACAAGGTGTTATTACTTGCCTGCCTAAACCAAATAAAGACAAAGTTAACTTGAAAAATTGGAGACCAATATCTTTGCTTAACGTTATTTATAAATTAGCATCAACCGTCATTGCTAATAGAATGAAAAAGTTTCTTAATAAAATTATACATCCAGACCAGAAGGGGTTTTTAGCAGGAAGATTTATTGGGGAAAATTTAAGACTAGTTTACGACATATTGTTTGAAACAAAATTACAAGATATACCTGGACTACTGCTGTCGGTCGACTTTCAACAGGCATTTGATTCCATTTCTTGGGGCTTTATTAATAAAGTCTTAGACTATTACAATTTTGGACCATCATTTAAAAACTGGATCAAACTTTTTCAAAATGGTTCAGAACATGTGTTTTGCAAAATGGTTATTTGTCTGATTTTTTCAAATTACATAGAGGCTGTAGACAAGGGGACCCGATTTCACCTTACATTTTTATTCTGTGCGCAGAAATTTTGGGAAAAATGATAAGGAACAATCATGATATAGTTGGAATCACCATAAACAATAAACAATACAAATTAAGTCAGTATGCTGACGACACTCAAATATTTTTAAATGGTAACGAGGATTCACTCAGAAATTGTTTGGTAACACTAGACAACTTTTATAAAATGTCAGGTTTAAAGATTAATATAGAAAAAACAAAAGCGTATTGGATTGGGGCCTCACGCCATTCACAGGACAAACTTTGTCAAGAGATCGCATTGATTGGTCATCAGAGCCTTTAAAAATTCTTGGTGTTTATTTTTCAAATAATGTCGGCGATATTTGGAATCTCAATAGTCAAGAAGTTTTTAAAAAATGCGAAAAATCTATCAGTATATGGTCAAAGAGAAATCTTACTATATGCGGCAAGATAACTGTTTTAAAATCGTTAGTTTTGTCAAAATTGGTGCATTTATTTATATCCCTCCCAAACCCACCAAATCAACTTATGAAACAGATAGAAACCTTGTCATTTAAATTCATCTGGAATAATGGACCCGACAGAATTAAACGTAGTTTAAGTTCCAAATCGATTGAATCTGGTGGATTAGGTTTTCTTAATATTAAACATTTTATATGTAGTTTAAAAATAAGCTGGTTAAGAAGACTAACTTTGTCTACTAATAGTACTTGGGAAACACTTTTTAATGACACAATTACTGACATAATTACACTTGGACCGATGTACACTCTTAGATCTACAGCTATTCAGAACCCTTTCTGGAAAAATGTGCTTGAAAGCTGGCACATCTTTTGTGAAAACATGCCAATAGAAAGCCTTGAAGATGTACTTTTCTCACCATTATGGTATAATATTAATTTTGTAAACAAACAACTATTTTATAGAAACTGGTATTCGAAAAATGTTACTTATATTATCGACTTAATAGATGAAAACGGTGAATTTTACGATTTCATGCAATTTAAAAATATATATCAAATCCAAGGTACGTTCTTGGACTACCAGAGACTTATTGAAAATATACCAATTGAATGGAAATCTTTAATTAGAAACAATGCTATTAATATTCAGAATATTAAATACAACATAAATGTTAATCCATATTTAAAGGTGTTGTTAAAAACAAATAACGGATGTACATTGTACTACAAAATCATAAACAAAGAAAGTACTATAGTTGTGCCTGAAAAATTGAACCGTATGTTTGCATATCAAATTAATGAAGCTGACTATAAACCATGCTGTTCTGCAACCAAAACAATTCAAGAAATAAAGTTGAGAGATTTTCAGATAAAGATAAATAACTCTTTTCTTGTGACAAAAACTTTCTTACATAAAATAAACAGAGCTGACAACGACCGTTGTTCGTATTGTAACCATGAACCCGAAACTATAAATCATTTGTTTTTACAATGTCGAAATATTCAACGCTTTACACTTGACGTACAGAACTGGTTACGAAACGATTGTGATTATTATAATTTTTCTTTTTTAGAAAAAGATTTTATATTTTCATACGAAAAAGGTAAATTTAAAGTCGATAATATAGTATGTTTAACAATCGCTGGGTTCAAAGTGTATTTAAAACAGAAACTTATTTCAAAAAAGTACATTGCAAAGTAAATTCTCAACTTGAGCAATTTGAAGAATTTGACAAGTTATTACAAAAACTTTAAGGCTTGGCCTATTAATACCTGTTTCCCCGACGCAATTCTGAGACTCTTCATGTATGAAAAAAAATCTTGTCGTATAAACTTATTTTAAATAAAACTTTTTTTCCAAAATCACCACAAGTAACTTTGAAACAAAACCAAACGAAGTTTCAGCAGCCAAAATATAAAGCAGATCGTATGGCGCATTTGGTGCCCATACATTTTTGTTTAATAACTTTTAATTGCGTTTTCTCTTTTTGTTACATAAAAAACTTGTTTCAGGCCAGAATCTTAGGGGTATTTACCATATTTATGATAATGAAATCATTTATCTGGTTGCCACCATAACGCTAAAATTTATGTCTTGTACATATCTGTAATCCACATTATAAGATGTTGTTATATGTCGAATCGCTTTATCAATAAATGGGGTTACCCGTAACTGGGGCCCGAAACGAAAAAAAAAAAAAGTTTGGATTTTATTACAGGCAAAACAACCATTTCGTTCAGAGCTCCAGCAAGTGCTCCTCTAGCCTTCTTCATTGACTGGGTCATTATTACAGGTGGAGATTTAAAGTGGCAACAGGAGCAAAATGTAGACAGTGTAAGGCAAAGCCCATTTCGGTGGTCGATCTGCACTTTGGTGTTAGGTCTACTGCATGCCTGTCGGTGAATGCTTCCGGCAAACTCGGCCATTTTGTCATGTTCACAATTGTTTTCATCTAGAATTTATTTTAGCATATTCTTCATCTTCTTTTGCAGGTTTTGTTCTTAAAGTGAATGGGAGTGTGTGTTGTGGACCTCTCTGTTAATTGCACTTCTTCTGCCTCTTCTGTGGTGAGGCGTTCAACTTGAGCACTATCATCACTTGGTGGAATACTGTTTTCTGGTATGTTTTCATTTTTCACTTTTAAGAATTTATGTCCGGGCTTAAACTGAGTCCTCTTTCTAGCATTATTGTTACGAATACTCCTTCGTTTATATTTCCTTGCCATAATCACTTTAAAATCACACTTAAAACTATTCCAAAAAATATAAAAAGCAGAAAAACTTTGGTAAATCAGAATCAATGTTGAATATGTTCCTATCAAATGCTAGATGGAGTTCTGTTTTTCTTCAAGATGTTGAATTTATCTACAGGTTTGTACATCTTATCTCTTGTGATTCACACTAATTAGGGGTTGGATGCTGTGGTCATTCTCTGACAGATAATCTGTGTAGACAAACTAACACATTACCAGACAAGTTACCTCCCTTGTGCTGTTGGGCATTTTGCCTCTGAGCTCTTTTCTGCCTTGTGAATTGAAAAATACCCGTGAACAATTGTAAGTATGATTTAAATTCAGTGCCAGTAGGTGCAGATATTATCCTGTGGGTTGATGAACAACTCCAGCAGTAAAATCAGGGTCCCTGCAGGCCTTCATCTCCCTGTTTTGGCTGTCTGCAGAGGTAAATAGGATAAAAGCCACATTTTAGTGGCATTTTTTTCTTGTAATTTGGATAATTGCAAGTTTTTCAGGGTATTGGATCAATGATGGATCAAAAATATCAACACTGACCATTATCAGATCAGTTTCATTTGTAAAATTAGGCATGGAAAAACTTGATAGTGGACAGTATGAAAGGGACATTTTTACACCAATTTTCAGGTAAGAATGAGTTATCTTTATTTACATATATATATATATATATGCAGACAAAATAACTGACAAGAGGGCAAGTAAGTTTATGCTTTTTATTGCAAATACATATAAGTTTAAGAAAAAACAAGTTCAGTCATAACATCATACTGTTCTGTGGGTCCTTAAGGTAGCAGTAAAGAGTTTGAAGCTGAATATTCGCATTGGCCCCGGTCAAAATATTAGATAAGAGGTAAGTTGCAGATTTAAGTAGCTTGTCCGACTAACTAGTTATTGTTTCATCAGAATTCGATTTCTTGCTGCCAAATATGAAGTTTGAGAAATAAGAAAATGTGCAATATTTTGAACTTGCTAGCTTTACATCATTTTGAGGAAGTGAAAACGAAAGTGATGCAAACGTCTGATCGGAAGGCATTTTACAGTAAGTTTTTCAGGGGCATACAGATTTGCTGGAATACTGCAAAATCTTGGTGGTTATGAACATATTTGTTTTACCTGCAGGTTATCACTAGGTAATGAGAAAAAGCATTTAACAGATTTAAAGCATCAGTCTTTGGCGGATGAAAACGCAGTCTGCCTGGCTGAATTTGAGAATAATTTGGGGGTGAGGTATTTCAATGTCAAATGCTGAAAAATCTGGACTGGTGGGAGACACTTTTTAGCTGCTTAGGGAATAAGGGACTCATAAAACATTAGCATGAAAGGGCTTTTATTTGAAGTTATTGCAGGAAATACTTTGCAGGTTATCAATTGTGTAAAATTTCGTCCGAACTTGCATTGGATAATCATGACTTGGGGTGACTTTAAATGCCTGTTTAAATCATGAATGATTGGTTCTGAAAGAACAGTTGGTTGTGGTTTGCATAAAGCGAGACACCTGCAACACAGAAAGAATAACAACAAAATTTTAGCTTTGCAAAGTTTTTTATGTTCAGTCAGTGTGACTGTATACTGAATAAGACACGTTAGAAAATTAAAGAAAAAAAGCTAGACCTAAACATTCCTTAAAATTATATTTACATAAATTCACAAAACCTAAGCAAAACAAAACATAATTTTAAATTCCCACGGGAGTTTAATGATACTGACAAGAAAATGTTGTATACTTTCTAAAGAACTTTCAACTACATAAATAGAAATTATTGATTGTCATCCGTTTACGCGACCAAGAAGCTACCAGGAAATTGAAGGTCAAAGTTTAACACACTTTTACTAATATCTCATAAAATAACATAATTATGTAAGTCACGAGGACACAATATATTGTTGTCAGTATCATATTACTCATGTGGGCATTTAAACTGGTGTTTTGTGTTTTTTTTAGTTTTTGTGAATTTATGTAATTAGAAGTTAAGGGAATTTTTAGATCTCGCTTTTTTTCTTAACTGTTCCAACGTGTCTTACTATATGCAAAATAAACTAAGATACATTTGTAACATTCATTTGTAGAAAGTATCATTGAACGACATTGTGACGTTCTTGAGATTTTTATAATTTTCTTTTTACCGATGAACATGCGGAGGAGGAGTGTAGTGGGCCCTTAAATATGTTCGCAAAGTTTCATACAAGACCTTCTAACTGTAAAGAAAACACATTTGAAACCGAAATATAACTAATTCTGAGCTACATTTTAGGTAGTTCAAATAACGCAGTATACCTACTTAGTCCATCGTAAAGAAGTCCTTTTTAAACTATGAATATTTTTCTCTTCATCTGGCATGATGTAACTCTGCATATGAGTTTTGACGCCATCGACAACCAGCGATAGACGGACTATAATGTGGGAATTTCCTTTTATGGATGATCCAAAGTTAGATTTTACAATTTAAAAAGCAACAGTTCTGTCTGGTTTTGAAGCTTACTTCATGTGATAAGGAATATAAGAGAATTTCTATTCTCATGTGTAGTGTAGTTAAATAAGGTACATGTAAGAGGTAACAGAACGGATACAAGTAGGACAGGAAATGAGGTTCATACTTTGACGTAAAGTTGGACGCGTTGGTGTCAAAATTGAGAACGTTTTGACTACCCTACAGCTTTTATTTTAATTTATGTTCTAAAGTTTGAAAACACGGCGTGCTTCAAGTGTATATATATTGGTTGCTATAGTTACCACTAAATGCGCGATACAATATATAACAAACATTCAGACTATATACATTAATCTAAATATATCTCAGAGAGTATGTGCGGGAATTTCGGTGTCATTATCTTTAAATATGAGCGTTTTAGAGTAAAAATTCGCGGATTTATGGAACAGCACTCGTACTCCTAAAATAACAGGTTTGTATTTGAATATAAATATTTGAGTCAAATATATGGACGCAACTTTATTGCATTTTGATTAAGTAAATTATTTAATAGAAATTTATTACAACCATTTTGCAAGTTGGACTGCAGTTATCATTACGAATATAGAAACAGAAAATCATTTAAAACTTTCAGTTGTGATTTTCTTTTATGCCAAAGTAGATCAAGCGAACTGTTATATTTTTTCATAAAAAGTCTCTAAAAGCATTTCCAAAAAATCAACAAAGCCATATATATATATCTTCAGAGAATTGTAGTTTTTGTCAAGTAATTTAATTTTATGTTCGTTACAAATGTCTGTCTTTTAAAAGAAAATAGTGCCCAAGATCATAAACTAAGATTGGAGACCAGTCTCAAATCTCATGCATCTGATAGGCTGAAATGTCGACCAAAAAGTCGCCATTTCAGTCATTCAGATGCTTGAGATTTAAGACTGGTCTCGAGATTTAGTCTTATGATCTAGGGCACAGGGTTTCTCATGATGATATTAAGTTTGCTTCTCGCGTGTGGTCCGTCCATTATACGACTCCAATCCTTACATGACTTACTGCCTTTTCATGTTCTCTTAATATCAGTTTACATGATATAATATTTCGCGTCATTAATTTTCATAATTTTCGTCCACTCATACATCCAATCTTGTTAGAAGCCATAAAATTTTATTAAATAATTTGAATCATGTTTGCAAACAGTTCATCTAGGATCAAATAGAAACACGTGAATAATTTGAAACAGGAGGAACACAAGCGGCACTACAATATAAAATATCATCATTGTATAAGCCATCTGGTATATCCCGTGTTCTGGGGATACTGTAGAGGCGTTTTCCATGTCAATCGATTTCGAACTTTCGAAAGTAAAGTAGTAGTCGTAGTAGCAGTAGCAGCTGCAGTAGTAGCAGTAGTAGTAGTAGTAATGGTAGTAGTAGTAGTATAAGTAGTAGTAGTAGCAGTAGTAGTAGCAGTAGTAGTTGTAGTAGTAGCAGTAGTAATAGTAGTAGTTGAAGTAATTGTTGTTGCTGTTGTCGTCGTTGTAATTGCTGTTTCCGTTGTTGTTGTTGTTGTTGATGTTGTTGTTTGCACTCAGAAACACGTTTATAATATATTCAGTACTCACTAAATATTACATGCACTTGCACGTTTTAAAACACTTTCTTTCAGTTGGATTCGATGAAACACTGAGTCGTTGTTTTCTACTATTTGAATGGATTATCTAATTAAATTGTATGTTTAACAAATCTCCATAGTTTTTGATGTGCATCTACCCGGCAAGCCAGACAATTCGGAGACAGTTCTCATCCATGTAGAGTCAGAAATTGTTATTTGGTATAAGTTGCTGAGCTAAAACACAATATTCTTCTGATTTTATTTTCCAAGTAAAGTTATCATGGATCAACTCACACTTCCTCGCGATGCGTGCACAAAATGTCATTTGAATATTTGACAAATTCGAAATCGACTAATCCAGCATAGGAAAGCATAGCCTTGGAAACTACGTATTTCTCAAACACGCAAACTGTCTGTGGCATCAAGCAGCCTGATTGCGCCTAACCGCTGTGAACACAATATTTCATTTTACAATACACTTGGTCTACGATTTTGTTTAGAAACACGCTAACGAGAAATTTCGGGAGACTGTTAATGGGATGCTTTAATTATTGATAGAAAACAGGTCGTTAAGATATTGTAATTAAGAAGCGACGAATTTTATGTGATGAAAATATGAGCAAGTTTTGATAAAGATCAGAGATCGTGAATTATTAAGAAAACATATTATTACAAGCAAAAAACCGTCCATGTATAGAATCTAATAACTAAGATCTTATTAAACTCAGCCGACAGATCATCGTAAGCGTGTCCGGGTTCGAGTCCTTGTCTGGCTGCACGACTTTCTCACCCTGTCACGGGTTAAATGTTTTCACCGTTGGCGGGGTAGCGGACGAAGATGTGTAAGCAGCCATGGGCCCGGACGCTCAGTAGGGAAATCACTTGCCCTATTAGCAACGATGCAAGGATCGAGTCCCATCCTGCAGCGCATTTTTTCACCCTTGACATTTTGCGCCAAAAATGAGGCATTGTCAGCGTTGTTTTTATGTCTTACGTCACTTGCAACTGTGAATATTAAACACCATCTTTAATTTTAATTGTGGGGGCGGGTATGTTTAATTGTGGGGGCGGGTATGTAACGATTCGAATCTAGTCCCCTTGTTGTGGAAATGTGTAAACGAATCGAAAAGCTTAGTCAGTAGAGCACTGGATCTTTAAGTGAGGGGTCCCGGGTTCACCTCTTGATGCAACAGCACTAATTTCCTACCCTGTGGCATTGACATCCAAAGTGAGGCCTTGCCAGAAGTGATTGTGGGTCATACGACGATAGCAATTGTTTATATAAAACACCCTCTGGAATTCAATGGGAGAATATGCCTATATCGAACTTACCATACAATAACTTTCTGTGACTAAAATTGTTTTAGCTCGGGTGAAAATGGCTAGGAGCTGTCCCCGTGCGGTTTAGGTTCGAGTACTAGTAAAGGAAGAATCGCTACAAAAATCACTCGATGACCGAATCATTTGTTTTCTTTTCGAGCATAAATAGAGATGAAAATAGAGGTGTTGTCTGGCAACATCACTAAGAGACTGCTTTTATCGGATAAGAACAATTCATTCGCTGTGTGACATTGGCCATTTTTCACCTCAGCCATTACGAGGAACTCTTTACATTTGTCTTATATTCTCTGAAATTCAACTATCATGCCAATCCAGAAATGCATCTTGATTTGACCTAATTTTCAAAAGAAGCGTATTTAAAGGTTTCCCGCTTTCAAAATGTCTTTTTATACTCGCCCTCATTCGAAATAAAGGTTTCTCTGTTTATTAAAAGTAGAGTATTTACATTTCATTTTGAAACCGAAATATTAAAAATGCCCTTTTGTAGTTATCACTTCTTGGACCGAAGATCATAAGAATGAAATTTATTACAATATTCATAACGTTATCGATGTGCATCGTGATTATGTCTCCTTACATTCTAGCGCTTATCAATAAATCCAGTCTTTTTGAAAAAAGTTTAACTCACTGATTTCGTTAGTTAATCTAATTCATCAATTGTTGACCAGTTCCTGAAAAATGGTTAATATTAGTATTTAATGCATAAAAAACTTGGGGACATTCCTTAAATGCACGTTTGTAATCATGTAAGTCTGCAGTTACATGTATCACGGTTAGCAAATCGTCAAAGATGACTTATTTTTGTTTCAGTTGAAAACATTAGTATTTCGTTAATCTCCATGTGAAACTAAGTTTCCACATTTAATAAAGATTGTCCTTCTCCAACTTGTATTTGGAAGATATTTGTAAGTCATCATGTATGACCGGGCATTTTATCTATGGAGGTAAAAAGTTGAACACCGGTTAAATGCGGAAACGGAAGTGCTACTTTAGACAATGCCACCTGTTCTGAACCTGAGAAACAGCTACTCCTGTCACATCTTAACATATTATAGACGACAAAATTTACCTAAGGATGAGCGTAAGAATTACCATAGTAATTCCCAAAGTCGCAGTGCGCTTCGGCATAGAAGCGGTGCTTCTTTAGCTTTTTGATTTATCATGAGACAATGAACTGAAGAAAACGAAGACGAGGTTCATGGTCGGGCTACAGATCAGCTAGAAGTTGACGGACTTAATGAATCACAATTAAACTAAATTTTCTTGAGATGATGAATTAAATTTCTTCACTAAAGCTTTCTACCGATTTAAACACAAGTTAAAAGATTAAACATACAAATTGTGTCTTAAACTGAATAATTTCCCATATTGTTATCCGATTAAAATTGTGTAATACATACAGTCATGTACCTCTTAGGTAATACAGACAGAGATGTCATAGTTTTACACACTTTAAGCAAATTATAAAATATATCAACTCATAACTTATACATGTTATATATTAGTTCTCACGGTACACTTAGGCGTATTTTCGTTGTGCTTCAGTGGAGCCGTAATATCGTACATAGATACCACATAAAATCCGTACATGAACATACATAATTTTACTAAACCTCATCGCCATTCATCATATTAAGTAATTGTCTACCACAAGTTCACATGTGGTTTTACATCTAAACTTATAAATTAAAAACTTGAACAAATTAGTAATGCATCAGAAGATATTTAAACTTGCACATTTGGGACGGTAAATAATTTTGTGAAATGTCAATACGTGTTTTAACTTGCTACTGCTATATAGAGAGTTAATAGAGCATGGATTTAAACGACAGGAATTTTAATCAGCATGACCATTGTAAATTTTATTAAATTGGTCAAGTTTATCTTAACCGTTTATGGTACTGTCATCTGATGTGCAATAAATACACGTGAAGATACAACCAGTGTAAACATTTAGGCTACGATTGTTTTACCTTTACACTATACACGAGCGGTTATATCGGGATATGATTTTAGTTAATCTCTCTAACTGTACATGTTTTGAACAGCATCATCGTGCGTCGTGATTGTGGTTGAATAATAGGTTTAAATAAGTTTGGATGCCAATAAGTTGTTTCGGAAAAAACTGATACGATAGCATATGAAATACACATCGATGATATATGGAATAAATAAGGAGAAAGGAAGGATCAAACAGACTGGTGTTCGAATTAGCGTTGGCCTTGGATTATTTCACAATCATTGAAAAGGTGAGCATTTCATTTTAATTAACTAATGTTACCTTTCCATGTGCTTATTATGTTCAATACATATTACTAGTAACAGTGCTGAAACGCGAAGAAACAAAGGTCCTTACACTTTTATGTTCTTTTTGTAATAATTATAAGCAACACGTCCACGAAAAATTGTACTTTTTGCGATCGTTAATAAAAACCAATAACGCTATAAGAAAGACTTAGATCTATAGATTTGCTATCTTAGTCCTAACAGTTTCTTAATAATTTTGATTTGTATACTAGGTTTCTTACTGTCATAAAATGTTGTGTTTATGTTTGGTTGGTTGGGTTGGTTGGTTGTTCGGTTTGTTGGTTGGTTGTTGATTGCAGACAATATGTGATTCGTACTTTTCTAACATCTTGTACTATCCAAAATCTATCACCATTATTATTTGAAGGTCGAAAAATTGTTTACGCCGAATAAAATTTGGAATTTTCTAATTAAGATCAATGTGAAACTACAAAGCGTTTATGTTAGTACCGAAATTCGTGCTTCTTTACGTGAAATCGTAATTTTCTAAAGTAATCTGGTAATGTTATGATTTGATTTACTGTGCTTTGTTCCGATATAAAAGGTCACTTGTCTATTTACTTAATGCATGAATGAAATAATATTGCGATCAAGTTGGTTTATGAGCCAATCCTTGAAACTCTAAAATGGTTTAAAAAGAAAATATTTCATTAAATAAATGGTTTTCAATTCTTGTCTTTTTGTAATTCGAACTCTATCTTATCTAAAAGCATGCATTTAACTTCGTACAATTTATTAATTATGTGATGTACTTAGTATATTTCATAATCAATTGAAAATTGATATTTATGAAATCAATTCCAGTTTTACAAATTAAAATTTGGCTGTTTATAGAATCAAACTATATAAAAAGTTTTAAGGAACACGGTGTACGCAAAATTGACAACTTTAAACACGTTTTGTCTTTAGAATGTATGTTAATTAAGAAAACAACTTAAAACATTTAAACTAACATTCTCTTAAAATCGACGTGGCTACATATTTTTACCACAATGTTGTTTTATTGCTTCGAGAAACACGTGTGCTATTTTTAAAATATATAAAATTTATTAGGGATGCTAAAACTATCCGTAATGATTAAAACATTATGTGTGTATTGAATGAGATCGTCTGATCAGGATATACACTGGTAGCTTTGTGATCGATTGATTTATTCCTGACAAAGAAGCTACCAGTAGATCGAGATCAAAAGCATGTATATGCCAGATGATCTCAAATTTCACTGTTCGTCTCTTTGAAAAAAAAATGCTTATGATTTGAAAACAAGCAATATTATCACATAGCCCGGGTTTATGACGTTTGCTTGAAACGCCTTCAAAGAACCTCCCTCTTATCTGGCATGTAAAGATACCGCCCACATGCGCACAAGGAACAGCGATCGACGAACACAATGAAACGGATACCAAATCAGGTTTACTTGCAGAAAAAATATGCTCATATTATGCTCTAAAAACAAATGACTGTCTCCACCGTCAGGAAAGATTAACGTGTTACTAAGCGACAGAAAAGTTGACAAAGTTGGCCCACAAATAAGTGATATATATTCTTTCGTTCATGTTTTGTTATTGTTCTAGTAATGTTTATTAAACTAAATTCTAAGACGTTGTTAACCTTGATATAGACAACCTTCCTGTGACTGTAGTTTAATAATATAGTGGATCATTTGGAAGTTTGGACTCCCGGCAATAAGGCTACAGTCAGTGAGAGAAATTGTTTCATATTTCTATTGTTTACAATTCCGTGTTGACCTGTATCATTTATATGCCCTATAAATGATATCTGAAGTAACAAGAAGATTTATATGCCCTATTAATGATATCTGAAGTAACAAGAAGATTTATAATTGTTAAATAACATGGACTTTTATGAAAATAGGACACCACACTCCCCCAGCTTTAACTATGTTGTGGCAAATGATACCACTTTAAAATGTTACTTTGTCATGTTTTATTGTCCAACAACATTGACCTGGCACTCGTGAATTTGACAGTGTAGTCGGTATATTTCGTAAACTTTACGATCTAAATTTAAATCGATATGTACGAGTATGTATAACCAATTTTAATAAGCTACAAAATGTAAGAAGCCCGCAGTCAGTAAAAGTGTTTAAGGTAATTCATACCCCCAGGTAGTACACATGCACTAATGATGAGCTGTGAAAATTAAATTATCATTTTTTCAACAATTTCCGGACAAAAGGTTATTATATTGTTACAAACAGATGAATATTACACAGAAAAAGGAAAAAAATGAACTTTGTTAGAAAAGTAATAAAATGTGGTACCTGCTATGTTGTCTAATCCGGGTGTCAAAATAAAGCATTTCCCCTCAAATATATCCAAAACAATTAATTACTATATCCAGTTCAATGTTCTCTCTAGGGCCAACCAGTGTTATTTTTTCAAAATAACTTTTTAAACATTGACTATTATGAATTTCAAAACACTGCATAAATACCATCACACAAGATTTAGATTGTTATACATGTAGAGATTAAACTGTCCTACAGGTAAATACTAGTGGGCATGATTTGCATGCTTTTTGCATGGGTGAGTGACCTCATGGGACAAAGGATGATGTGTTTGGATTTTGATTTATAAGAGCAATATTTTCAACTTATTTTGAAAAAGTAACACTAGTTGACCCCAGATGGAACATTAAACTGGATATTGTAATTAATAATTTTTGATCTATTTGAGCGGAAAGTGCTTTATTTTGACACCCGGATTAGACAACATAGCAGGTACCACATTTTATTACTTTTTTAACAAAATTCATTTTTTTTCACAATTGTCTCCTGTTATTATCAATAATCATCTGTTTGTAACAATATAATAACGGTTTGTCCGGAAATTGTTGAAAAAAATGATAATTTAATTTTCACAGCTCATCATTAGTGCATGTGTACTTTCTGGGGTATAAATTACCTTAAATTCGAGGATAAAGACGTAAACTCGTGGGTTCAAATTAATGTTGTAGCCACTTTTTTATTTTAATTTAAAAATTTCCATTCTTTTAAAACTCGAATAGACTGTTATTTTTCTGTGTAAACTTCCGGTGTAGTGTGAAGTATTTTATAACTGAATATTTTGCGTGTATGGGCTAAAGTAAAATGCATTTATAGCCAATACGGTTGCATTATGTCACAAATAAAATTGTAGAAAATTACTATTAAAAGAGTATTCTAAAACCAGATGTACGAGTTTTTATAAGTAAAAGAAGAAAATGTTTATTTTTTTAAAATAGTGTGTGTAAGGATTCGAACAAGAGACCATCAGATTCGTAGTCCGGCATGTATACCAATACACCACAACTCACTGACGTTCGGAGTGAACAATTATATCAATTTGTGCTCTGGTTACATGTATGTACCAGTGCTTTTCCTATGATCTTTACGAAATTTAATGAGGTGCCAAGTCAATATTGTTGGACAATACCTGTTTAATACAAAAGATATTTTGTTGTTGTTATATGTAATAATGCATTAAAATACATTTGAACACTCGCGGAGAAAAATATTTTGAGACATAACAGTATACGTATAGTGCAATGGACCAAAATATTTGGACCTTGAACACTTAAATTTAGTATTTGATTACAAACGACGCGTTTACCTATCTTTTGTTCATTAAAGTGAGATACCTAATTGTGTGTGATTTTTATGCTGGGTGTTTCCGAGTGTTTTGATGCGGATGTGTCGTGTTATGCTTTGGAACTCATAATCTACGGACTCGATAGCAAAGTCGGATTCGGCGGGTATTGTTTTTACATTTAACGTATTTGTTTATATCAATATATTTAGAAATAAAATACTATTCGTACATGTATTTATTGACATATGTAACCGGTTATAATAACTTATTTATCCTAACTGTCAATCTGCATTGGAAAAAAATCTATTCACACTATAAATATAGGATAAATGATTTGTATGATATTACATGTACAATGCAAACAAGAATGGCAGAAGAGCAGTAACTAGAATTTATATCGTTCTAAAACAAATAAAATTGTTCTGTATAATACATGTTCATAAATTTGTGTTTAATCTTAATGACAATATTACAGCCCTGTAGTATATGTACACTTTGGCTAACCTGGTATACGCTTCGCGAACGGCACTAAGCCTCGATCACGGCATATGCAACGCTTTAAACCGGCATACTAGTAACCGGTGTCAATGTTGGAGGTTTTGCTGGGTAAGGTATGAAAATCGCAGTTTTGGCTAGATTTTTAAATAATGCCCAAACCAATAGGCCTATACGGCTGTCAAGTCATGTCCAGAATATAGTTCATGTAGTTTGCTCAATAATTCCTGAAAAGGGACCTGTCTGTGCTGCATATTTTGTAAATTTACTGTTTAACGTATTTTTCTTCACTTAAACTGTCTTTTACATGTATTTAAAAAAAAAGCAACATATGCATATCAGGAATCGCCACACTCAAAAAACACCCCACGCAGCGAAAAAGAAGAGAGGAAGATAGAGAGAGCGCATGCTTTATATATGTATGTCAATTCAAATAGGACGCCACAAACAATTAATAAACAAGAGAACCTTTGGGGATACCGCCTTGGAACGGTCAGTGGCAAAACAAATTAATCTAGCCAAAACTCTGCAATTTTCTTACTTTTACCCACAAAACCTCATACATTGACACCGGTTATGTCGGTTTGAATCGTAAATCTACACTCAACATTTAAATAACTTAGGTTTTTAACTCTACTTTATGGGAATTGGCTGTTATACATGGACGAACTTTGTAGATCAAGATCAGCCGGCACATCCGTGCCATCTAATCAGGATCTACACTGTTTGCTTTAGATTCATTTACATTTTATCCAACCAAGAAGTTTTGTTTAAAGGTCCAAACATATTTATATCGATTAGCTCTAATCCCGGATCTAAACTAAACGACTTTTTTCTATTCTTTTAAATTTGTTCTTAAAGGATTTATTAAATGACTGCTTTTCTTTATGTTGATATATTTACGTAAATAGTTCAGATAGAGAAATTGTTCCGAATTACAGTCTATTCCGATTTGACATCAATTTTCTTTGCGCCAATAAAATATCAAGAACGGATGAAACATAGTTTCAGAATGGATGACTGGGTAGAGAAATGCACATTTAATCATTTATCCACCCGGCAATGCCGAAGTGAGACATGTTGATTTGCAATAGACCAAGATTCTGAACTGTATAGTTAGCGTAGTGAAAAAATGCGAATAGGTTGGTCCACGTCCAGTATCTGTCCGAAGTTTTATATGATGACCTGTCTGGTGGCCTCATATCTCCGGGACGAGCAAGGTATTTATTCCCTCAGCTTTGTTCAAAAGTTAATTTATTTGAGGATTTCTTAATGTTAAGATAAAAAGTTCAATATTTGTCTGTATGTAAACTTTTGTTAATTCCATTTGTTGCTACTTGTACATGTATACAAAAACAAAATGCAACATGCGTAATATTAGGTAGTAGTCTCTTCGCTCGTTTTTCTAAAATGCACAATAAATTGTGTTTGTTCAAATATTAAATGCACGTCAGAGTGGTGAACAATCAGTTATCAGCATATTTTTAATTTCTTGTTTGATATTTACATTTATTTATGAGCTAAAGACAGAACATTTTTTTATTTTCTGTCAAATAAAAAAAAATACGTAGATCAATTTGACGAAAGACCCAGATAGTTAGTTCTATACAGAGCAGATTTCTGAAGGTCTACATACTATAGTTCTCTACTATTTTTCACACCACATTTTTGTAAACGCGCAAACTTTTACTTCCTATATTGTTATGTGATTCACTGAATCAAAACATTAGAGTTCAAATGTAGATCTACGGAAAATGGAAAATACTGTCTTCGCCAAGTTATAATCATTGACCGATATCTGAAGTTAACAAATGCACATACACGAAAACGGGTGCTAGAAACATAGAATATTCGAAGAACTAGGCCGACAATCTGTTGACATGGCTCTTTCATTAAAATTCGTTCTAAGTGAATAAAAATAAAAAAAACAATCGAAAAAAGATATGGTCGATTTGTACCGCCGATAGATATTCTTAATTTAAATTCAAATACGAATTGTAATTGCACAGTTTCAAAAATACTGGATTTTCTTAACTCAGTTACGTCAAGTTGATAAGACGTCAGGCAAGGAATACTATGGGACGTCGTTGCTGCCTTGTGATAATAGTCTGGACAGAACGAAATCATGAATTTAAAAACAACGCCATAATGCTTGCAGTTAACGTAATAATGTATCCAAAAGACTCATAACGGACATAACTCAATCTTAGGACAACCTTAAAAATACGTCTCCACCTATGACTTACCATTCATGTGAAATTTAAAGTTGTATCTTTGTGTTATATATATTTTATCTAATATGCCGCGCTGTTTTATATAATACAATTTTTATCACAATTATGTTTAAATAGATATGTAAAACAGTTTATATGTTCAGGTTCACTGTCCTTATGATGCAGAATATCGCCTGCATTCAGCATAATTATGAATACTTAAGCCCCTTAAAATGTTTGTACCATTTATATGAACTTTCGAAAGGTAATGACGTTTTTATAATTAAACCGTATAGAAAATCACACTTACTTACAAATAAAGTTTTATTTCATTTTCAAACAAGATATGCATATAGATACTACACATGTACAAGTAGATACATTATAACGAATTTATGCCTCTTTGCAATGATTAGAATTTATGATTAGATAATAATGATAGAAAAGAAGATTATATCAAGTTTACACAGTTTCACAGGCCAGATACAACCAGGCCAGACGCCAGGCCACGACTCTGATCCCATTTAATGACATATTTAAATATCATATTGCAATAGGAACGACATGTTGATAGGTATTACATCTCAGTCAGTGTTAAGAGCTTGCTCCTACTTTCATTTAAAGAAAATTCAAAATCCCACTAAAGAAAAATGCAGTTCAATAAACTTCGCACTAATCTGCGATATTGACGCATTTTAAATATATATATACATTCCTATTGATTTTTTTCGTTTAAAAAAAATTCGGTTCATTTTGCATGAACCGCATGACCCGTAATGACGTTAGGGGGAATAATGGCTGTTAGTATTGAAAAAATCCCACGTATTACTCACCCTTTTCACTTAATACTAATTTTTGAAAGCGTTCGACCTAAGTTTATTTAAAGAAAAAAAAATGAATAAAATGTAAATATAAGTAATGATTCTTATTTTGGTGCGGTTTATGCAGATTGGACGTGCACGCGAGAGCTGGCAAATTTACCATAAAGCGCTTAATGGATTTGCCAGCTCTCGCGTGCACGTCCAATCTGCATGAACCGCACCAAAATAAGAATCATTCCTTACTAATACATAAAAAGATAGAACAGTAAAGAAAAAATAGAATCATGTATGTTTGATTTTTTAAATTTTTTTATCGTTGCCAGTGCAATTACAATAGAAGCATGGCGTACATTGTAAAAATTGAAATGAGAAAACGGTATACTGATACCGTCGAAAATAATGGATTTAAATATTGATATAAATGGAATGTCGGGTCAGCATTACCTTGACAAAAAGTAGAGCATTTTATACGTTTAGGACTTACGTAAACTTTATCCATCCACTTGATACAGATTTCAATTCAAACAATGTTATCAATGAAAGAAAACGAAGATACGCTCTAAGCTGTTTTCTTGTCCTACATGTATTAGTTAAAGAGCAATTCTATTTATTTATGATACTTATTGAATCGTAAATTTTTTTAGTAGACAGAACTGTGTGACCTATAAATTGCTCGTGGTCTCACCTAAGTAAACAAAAGTAAACATGGCATTTCGATTGGCTGGCAGTCAAAGCTGGTACTATTTGCTAAGGAATTTAAAAGATGCTTAAAAAGCTAATCGTTTGTACTGTCAATTTTCAGAAGGTAAGGCGTAGATCCTAAATCAGTCAGCAGAGATCTGATACAATGAAACAGGTGTGAACTCAAAAACTGTTTTACATATGTCTCCTTATCACCAGGGCCTAGTTTTATATACCAAACGTTCTTTTCATGCCATACTAGTCATCTAATGCCCCCCCCCCCCCCCAATGGACTATTTAGTGTCAGCCATTGTCTGAATTGCCCGAGTAGGAACATTCGGCAAAATATTAATGAGTAAAGGGAAGGGGCTTCTAGGCAAAAAAGTTCACGGACCAATGTCATATTTTTTAGGTAGACACACACTTTTGTAGGTATACATGTAGTATTTGCTACGAGTAGGTAATGTCTAAATTGATCGCTTAATACAATTGTTAAATTTTGAGCTTATTTTGGTCATAAAAAATTCCGTCTCCCTTTAAACTTGTTTGGTCTTAATGTTTCAAATATGTTTCAAATTTAGATTACTTTTTGCATTATATTTTTGTTATTTATTCAAATTACTCAAGCCAGTTTTTATCAGCAACTAAAATCAAATGAACCAGGAATAGCCACCCTGGAATTGCCAACCTGTAATACCATAATTTGACTCTTTAAGTACTAATGTAAACCTAAGTCGAAAAAGAATGTATTAATTAGCCCAGATGATCTTAATATAATGTAAACTCCGACCGTTTTGTGCTTTAAGAAACGCTGAAGCATTAGATTATTTGGGGCACGTCACGGAAAAGGCACCGTCGGTCATTTTAGTGATACATGTATTTTAGTTCATACTAAATTTAGAAAGAACTTACAACTTTTAATAAATTTCTTATTACAAAAATGTGATTTTGTTACACTTGTTTGACAATAAAATGGTATTTTTACCGCGAAATGCACATTCAATAAATAATGTCTTCTGCTCAAATTTATGACGCCATTTCAAAGATTTACTTCACTGTCCGAAGGTACCTTTTCCCGTGACGCACCCCATTTAATGGTATGCCACGGTTTTTATTGACATTGTTCTGTTTTAGGTGACATTGCTTGAACAATGGGACCACCAAAGGGTCCAACGGATCTCATTAACCAAGGACAAGATGACCAGATGGTATGTACTGGGATGAAGGTTATCAAACTGAGATTGTAAACCAGTCTCAAATCTCAAGCATCTCATTGGCTGAAATGGCTACTGGTCTCCATTTCAGCCAATCAGATGATTGAGATTCGAGACTGGTTTCAATGCTCAGTTTTATAACCTTTGGTATTGTTCTGTTGTCATTACATAGACTAGCATCGAGTCAGGACTAGCATTGGGTTGGTCTTTCAACCACAACGCATCACCCTTAAATCACATTTTTCTGCGCCAGTTACTATTTATTTGATGTTAGAAACAACTAAAACAGTAACTTATTTTGAACATTAAGCCATATTTCATAAACCAGAATATAGTGTGCAACTGTTAGACCGTATATGTAACAAAACGTATAGGTCACACGTGTGATATATTCGGTCGAAAACGTCACACGTTGTGATATATTCGGTCGAATACGTCACGCCTTTCAGCCAAATATGGGACATATAATGTGACATATTCGGTTGGAATTAGTTTTTAAACGCTAATCAAAACGTAGTTTTCATTAATCAAAAATGAAGACAGGTGTGATCAATTCGGCCGAATATGTCACACACGTGTGACATATACGTTTTGTGATATATACGGTTTAACATGCACAACAGCACACAAACACAATAAGCCAGATTCTTTTGTGATAAAAAAAACATACAACGAATCAATATGAACACGCTGCCTTGGTGAACTAAATCCTTTCCCATCTACATTCGCCACAATTTTAAATGTAAAGCATGCTCATATACAAAACAGTGTCCAAATGACCAGTCGCCATTTCAGCCAATCAGATGCTTGAGATTTGAGACTGGTTTTCAATCTCAGCTTTATAACCTTCAGTCCAGATGTTGGTTCATAATGACAGTCCCTCAAACTAGAAAGGTAATCGTTGACCTCAATGAGACGAATGAAGGAAATTGAGAGAATGTCAGTCGGTTATAGTTACAAAGAACAAACAAATACCAAAAGGTTGCAGCATAATATTTCACTAACATTATAGGTTCATTATTGTTTGTGTAATATACTGACAAGAAACATCGACAACTTTAGTATTTTCTTCTTATGAACCTTTCATAAAAATATGTTCACTTTGTTGGACAATCAGCGGTTACTAAAGTGTCGCCTAATATTTAAATGTGTTTAAGTTATTTTTTAAAACATAGATTTTTATCAACCTTAGAATAAGGTCATTCATGTAATTTGACGCGGCTCTGTATAATATGAAATTAACTTTATTCATTTGATGCTTGTACGTTTTAGCCCTCGCACTCGTTTTTTTCCTGGAATCAGTTAGGTAAAAGCGGACTTTTCCGCGGTATTCCATTATCAATGTTTTAAATGTTATTGTGTTTGTTTTCAGTCAATTACAGGGTATAAACGGAACACGGCGAAAACGGTGATTGTATGGTTCTTCATTGTGATTACAGCAGGTCTGCTCCGACTGTTCTTTTACTGGTTGCCCCACCTGATGGTCAAAGCTACGCACAGTGTCTGTCGTTTGGCCGATGCTTCCGTAGTTATCCTGAAGGTACGATTTTATATTATTGTACCAGGGCATATAACCATTAAACTCAGATTTGAGAACAGTCTCAACTTAAGGTATGATTTTATTTTATTTTACCAGGGCCCATAAAACTAAAACTATGATTGCAAGAAACAATCACCTGTGCCCAAAATCATAAAACTAAATCTTGAGACCAATCTCAAATCTCAAGCATCTGATTGACTGAAATGGCGACTGGCCAGATGCTTGAGATTTGAGACTGGTCTCAAGATTTAGTTTTATGATTTTGGGCACAGGTGATTGTTTCTTGCAAAATAAAACATTCAAAACGAAAGCGTTAAGAGTCAAATTGAGGTTATTGACGCATTTTGAATAGTATTTATTTGATATTACCGCATGTAAAAACACCGAAGAAAGATCGTAACGTAATACTGAACACAGATTGCATACAAAACAAGTGACAGGCAAAACGGGCTAAATGTTTAACAAATTTTATTGCAAGAGATTTGCCAAGCGGACCAGCATTAATCTCGCTCATACACGAAGTAATCAATTACCACTCGGTCTGATCAATAATGTTCAAATCTGCGACCGATTCTTTATTCATTGGAAAGTGCACCCCCAAATATATTATGACTAGTCTTGTAGAATAACAGTTTAAGAATTCGCTTACAAAAATAAATTTGATTTGTGGGATTGAACTAAATTTACATTATTGTGCATACATTTTCTTAACATCGCGGAAACCTACAAACGGATAGTCGGTCGCGCGTAAAAAAATTTTTACTATCGCATAATTGGGGTGTTTTACTAATTTCGCTTGGACTTTTTTTTATCTATAACCACTCATAGCTTTTATGCCC
The DNA here is from genome assembly GCA_038501625.1 of Corbicula japonica. NCBI lineage: Eukaryota > Metazoa > Mollusca > Bivalvia > Venerida > Cyrenidae > Corbicula > Corbicula japonica. Next base: position 1,340,189 of record JAZAYU010000094.1, on the reverse strand, counting down.
ACTTCCTATCTGATATTCGTCCGTGTATATTTCAGATCACCATATCTTAACTGCTTTGTGTGTTCGGTTTAAGTTCGATAATGAGTTAGTTTGGAACTGTAATGCAACAATAGAGTTATCTAGGTGATCTAGAGATTTAAATAAAAGGACTGGAGGTACTGATGAGTCGGCCATCAAAACACAATTGAAAAGCAATGGATTTTTGGGTTTGATTAAGTTGAACCAGAAATAAACTTTCGCCTCAAGAACGGGGAACAATTTACTTTATGTCCTCCGAGACATAGATCTTCGACCCCAAAAACAATTAATGTCCAATTAACAAGTCAAGACAAATACTGTTATCAAGTTTGCAGACGTGGTGACACGGAAAGCGAACCTGGTGGTAGGACAATATGTCTAAAGGCATAATTTGAATATGATTGGACTTGTAGACAATAAAATGAAATTGACCAATCACAATTAAGTGAAGGATATCATACTTCATAGGTCATATGGTCAACAGTGAAACAACGCTGGTCAGTTCTCAAACACAACGCTTTATTTAAAGGTATTACTCCTTTCGTCCTTGCATTTTGCATTTAGAGAGACTTTTTAATTTTTCATTTTATCAATGAGAGTGCAATGACGAATGGAATATTACCTTAATGGCGTGAATACTTTTGTAAGTGTGGAAGAATCCTGTGAGCAGTTGTTTGCAAGCGCAGTATCATTAGACAGCACCTAAAATTCTGAGTTGAGATACGGTGACACCAATGACAGAAAAAAGTAGCTAAGCTAGTCATAATCTTTGAATATTCAAACTGTTCAAACACACAATTACACTGATGCTTTTTTGTCAACTGATGTTTTTTCAATGAGGTGCACATTAAAACGTTTTGGTTATATTTTATATAACTTGTCTCCATTTCACATCCACTATTTGTATCGACATTTGTGATTTTTTAATTCTTGTCCATTACAAAAGCAGCATGCTCCATTGCAGGAATTAGTGGCAATCTAAAGGCTGTATGCTCCCTCATACAGTCATAGACAGAATTGTCAAACTGGTCTCCTCACAGCATTCCATGTAGAGCTGTTATCCTGAAATATTAATTTCAACAAATAACCTATTTATATTGAAGTTGTAATGATTTTAGCTGAAGTGTCTTTGTTTTCTTTAAATTAAGGGTAATTTTGGTTATTAATTGCCAGAATCCACCAAAAAGTTACATTAGATGGGTGTTCACTTGTGTCGCCCTGGGAACTAGATCAAGTTAAAAATGCAAGAACAAAAAAGGGAATAACCCCATCTTGACATAAAGAACTTGGAGTCATGGTGAGTGTGTTGTCATGAGCAATATAATTTGAAAGTTTGATGTAGAAATATTAAGAAAAGTCAAAGTTAAAGTCAACATTAAGTTTTTCTGTTAAAAAAAAGTACAAAAAGGGAATAACTCCATCAAATGTGACTTTGAGTCGGAGTTTGACCTGAAAATTAATATCAGCTCAAGCATGTTGTCACAAACAATATAATTTGAAAATTTCATGGAGAAATAATAAGAAATGGCAAAGTTATAACCAACATTAAGTTTTTGGGACAGATGGACGGACAGACAAAGCGATCTCTATGTATTGCCTTTTCTTTGAAAGGGCGACACAAAAAAATGACCCTTTAGATTAAGCAGCTAGTGGACACCTGGAAAACAATACATCAGTACATGTATCAACAAGAACAACTTTGATGTCTGATCTGGATCTGATTGGAATCTACACTGTTTGCATATTTGTAAGAAATAGCCTCATGAAGCTTATTATGAACCGTGTAGATCCTGTTAAGACTGCACAGATATGCTTGCTGATCTGGATATACACTGGTCACTCATGTCATGTATTCATGGAAGAAAGGGGCAAAAACAACACAGTAATTTTTATATGGGATGATTAATTTTCTTGTGAACTGAGGTCTCACAAGTCAACACATACATATAAACACAATTTTATGTTTTCTTGTTACAAGATACAAAAATACAAATACCAACATATACAGATAGATTTAGTGTGTCTCAATCATACATTCATGCAGCTTTAATAAATGAAAATAAAAAATGCAAACCTTGTCTTCATTTTCTACAGTAACATTCATATTCTGCTCCCTTATGTTCTACCAATTCTGCAGACATTTCAAGTCCACAGCTTTCACAAGACTGATGATACACATGGCTGAAAATAAATGTTGTATTTTAATCATAACAAATAACCAAAACCAATTGCACTGTACTTTTTGTTGCTTATGAAGTTGTACATAATTTGATGTTGCAGGTTACTTAACAGATTACAATGTTGTCATAATTCATCTATTTTTATAAATATCACAAAAAGAGGTATTTCTGGTGTAAGCTTCAAGCCATCTTCAGTTCCTATAGGCTCATACACAATTTATCCCATTTAACCTTTACCTCCATATGCCTTTATGGCATGGGAAATCAGTGTAGATCCAGATCAGCCGACACATCCATACTGCCTGATTAGGATCTAAACCGTTACGGCGTTAGCTTTTTTATTCAAATTTCAATAGGTTATTTCAGACCACAATGTGACCTGTGCAGATCCAGATCAGATCATGAAAAGGCATGAAAATGTGTATAATATTATAGTAAAGGGTTAATTACTACAAAAAAACACCTGCATTTTGATACTTCATTTTATTCGTTGGATACACCTTTTAACACATGAGCAACTATTGTAAATCTAGGTGCAGACACATCTCCTTCCTGTTAATTAGAGCTTTAAATGTATCTAATGAACAGAGTAGATACAGAATGATGAGACCTCAAAATGTCTGATGTGCAAGCTGGTCTGGAGCTACATTTGTGCTATCTCTATCTGATGTGGATTTACACTGGTTACCCATGTGGTAAAATGGAGTAAAGGGTCAAGTTATTAACCATGAAAGTTGAAACAGCATTGGATTTTTGAGACACATTTATATGAGATTACCCAACTTAAAAAACAAATAAGCAACCCATCGAGTTAGTTCAAGGTGGCCCACAGATGAATATTGTTATATATAATGTTAATAATCAAGTGAATTCAAGTTGACCTTGTTATTGGGTCAAAGGTAGTCATATATGCCTGAGGCAGAAGGCCGAGGGTAAATTTGACAGCCCGAGGCCCAATAACATGTTCAAATTCATATGAAGACTAAACTGGGCCAATACAGGTGTTCTGGACCAATATGAGAATTGCTGGGCCATTATAAAATACTTAAGTATTGATGTGGTGTACCATGTAGTGTCTGCCAGGAAAATGGCATGTTCAAGTCAGGTGATGACATGCCTCGAGATTTTGCCACACTGCAGTCATGTAAAAGAAAAGGGCAAAGTATGCAATGCCTTTACTGTATATTAATACAGGGCTCTCACTAGAGAGAGACTTGAAGGAATTAGTCTCATCAAAAGTGACCAGACTTCTCTCTTTGTTGAGCTTTGTTAGAAGTCATTTTGTATTTACGATATAGGGAAAGAAAGCTGTTGACTGCAAACTTCTCCATAATGCAGTAAATTATGACAAAACTCTCCCTGATTTGCAAGTCTGGTGAGAGCCCTATTAATAGTCAATTAATAAAATTTAATATACCATTATCCTTCTTCCACTCCTCTTCCAATTTCATGCTTTTTGAACCAGAGATGGCACATTTCTTTCATTTGATTTTATCACTGAAATTAACAAACACAAAATTGCAAGGGTGCAAGTTAGGATTTCTAAAAAACCTGAAATCCTGAAAATTTATTTAGGGTAAATGAAGAAAATCAATCATTTTTAGACACACAAAAACCTGATTTTCAGGCAAACGCACCCATGAAATAATAACAATTATTTTGATCTTTGCTCAAATTACAAATATTCTTTATAATAACTTATTTTTTTTTAAGTGAGTGATCATAACAATTAGTTTACTCTCATATTGTACTTTGCTAGAATGGTCTTTCTTCAGATTGTTTCTATTCTGCATTGAAATCCATTCAGTCTCAGGTGTGAGGTGTATCTACAAAAAGTCACCCACAATCTTTTGGACTGTGAAAAATGTTTTTCCTTTAGTTGCTGTGAAAAAGAGTGCTGTCATTTGTTTTGTAGTTAAAATGTCTGTTCCAACAGCCGTTCAAGAAAATTTCATAAAGTTATATTGATTAACTGTTGATTAACTGAATTAAGTATCCATATTGTTTCATCACTGCCAGAGTTATTATGTGTTTCCTTCTTTTGAAAAAATAAAATATGGATCCAGGCATGCCACTTTAAAATTAACCAGAAAGTATCAGACTGCAAAAAGTCAAAAATGTGTTGACTGCTCTTATAAACTGGTCAAATTGGGTTATCACTAAAATTCACAGTGGGTTCCTTTTCAAATAACTACCGGTAATTTATTTTACATTGCTGATCAGAATTCAAGTCTGGGTAAAAATCATAGAATGAAATAGACATAAAATTAATTAATGTCTTAAGTAGTTTTGGTTTATTTTACCTAAAAACAATTTGTAATGGAAGGCTAATAAATGAATACTTGTTACATCAAAATTATTGAACTGAAACACTGTGTAAACCTAGGTTCACTTCAATACTTAATACTGGTGTAACATCAAAAGGGAGACAATATATTCATTTTTATAATTTGGCACATGTTTGTAGTGAACAAAATGTATATCTTTGGTTTTCATTTAATAATTTATTGTCACTTTGTTAGGCAATTCTACTATTAACAAGACTTAATTTAACACTATGAAACTAATTTGAGTTATTTATCAAATTACAGGAACCTGAATTTCCATCAGAAAATATTCAGATTGGAAAAAATATTACATTTTCCCAATGCAACGGATTTGTACCCCACCCATTAACATGTTAAAATAATTTACCAGTTGCAATGTTGACAGCGTTATCACAGCTCAAGCATTACAAAGAAACTAAAATATACTGTTTAAAATAATTACATCTCCTAAACAGTCATTCTGGATTTAACTCAAACATTATTTTCTACCTTCACTTTTGTTGTCCACTTCATTGCATGACGTCAAACAGTTCTATACCGCTTCAAATGGTTCAAATGGTTGATACATGTCTGACCAGAACCAAAAATCATCTAAACCTGTTTATGAATAATTAAATCAATTAATAAATACTTCATTCTTTCTTCCGGGATGCAAAATTTACCTGAAATGCATTTAAGAGATACTATTAAATAAATATTGTGAAGTTCCCATTTCTGTATAAACTTGGTGAATCCCTGAGGTGCTACTCTTTTTCTTCTTATGGTTTTCCCTGGGTTATTAATTTTGAGAATATCTGTTCTGATTAAATGACCTGTGAGACATATGGAATGGAGTGCAAGACAAAACTGAAAGTAGGAAAAACTTCTGATAGCGGATTTCATAAGGTCTACATATAACACACAATTATTGAAAACATTAGATTTTCATTTCTTTGAAATTTTATACTTCAGAAAATCTTGTGTCAACTATGTAGCTGGTTACGGTTTGGAAATGGGTTAGATCTGGATATTTTCTGATGGAAATTCAGGCTCTTATGATCAAATGCATAAAATGCATTTATTCATATATCTGTTAAATCAATTCATGTATGAATTTTAAATTACTTTAAACATAATTTTCAATAGATCAAAATGTTATAAAAAATCATTGTGAATCATATGCTTTATGTTTTACTTTAAAGCATTCAAATGGGAATATAATTCTTACACGAGTGACGATATTTTACCAAGTAATTCGTTAATCGTTCAAAATCCAACTTTTTTCAATGCAATACATTGAAATAATTTGATTACTTACATCTCTACAAGGTTCCACAATTAATATCCACAATGATTAGGGCCCTAAATTAAAAAAGTTTCGCTTAGCCCTACGGTCGATTTTGAGACTCCTACTTTCATTTTGGAGAGTGCAATTATTAATTAAATGAAGTAACCGTTCAATAAAACCCAAAGAGCCAAAATCACGTTTACTGCGGTGTAGTCTTTCGAATCTAAAATTTCAAGTTTTACAATGATTTTGTAACGTAGGCTACCATTCGAAAACCACCAAATCCACCTCCATTTCCATATGAATAATTCTATTTATAAAGAGAACTTCTATTGTCAATATACATTCAAATATAACCTGGGTGTTATAAAAACATTGCATCACGAAAATAACTCGATAAATACTCACTGTTCATTTGATTACGATGGATTTTTCGTCTTCACCGAACGTTGTCGAATCCAATATGGCGTTCCGCCATCAGGTATTCATGCGCGTTCATGACTCAAAATCTTGTCGAACGTTCCACGAGTTAAATTTCTTCAAATATTGATTGATTCCATATTTTTTAATATAAATTTTATCGTTTTGCACAGAATTAAAAAATGGACCGCTTTGTAGCATTGACTTACTTTTTGAAACTAAGAACTATATTCTAGGGTAGCAAGCATACATTCTATGGTAGCATGCAAGTACTGTCGTTACTACATTGAAATAAAGAAGGAGTTAGGACAGTATTGCATGCAACCCTCAAATTGTTAGGTTCATAGTAAAGCAAAAACGATTGTCGAAAATTGGTTTTCACTGAGTCTGCCGACTCAAAAAGATAAATGGTGCTCTTAAAGGGAGATCTGCAGGGTCGAGCAGGTGTACTCGGTAAAATCGTAAACAGATCGATCTTTGTAACACTTACGTGTACTTTTCACTAAACTCTGAATTTCAAACCCTCCAGGAGGAAGTTTTCGGTTAATTTTACCATTTAACCGGACCTGAAAACAATCCGCTGAAGAAATCCCTATACAAAAATACATTCTATATTTAACGATCATTCTATATTTAGCTCATCGCTGAGCTTTCTATTCGTGGTGGCCAAGGCATTTTGAAACAAATGGCGACGTCGATAGACGGCAATGTACACCGAATGAGTATTTTGGTTGAAGTGATCACGCGACAGTGCCAAATACCACCACGGCTTTACGCGGGAAATACAAAAATAGCTAACCTATGCGCGTCGCATAGGATAGGAAACACCATTTATATATCTTTTTTTATGCCCCCGAAGGGAGGATTATAGTAATCGCACTGTCCGTCCGTCCGTCCGTCCGTCCGTCTTTCCGTCCGTCCGAAATAATCTTGTCCTCGCTTCTCCTCAGAAACCGCTTGAGGGATTTCTTTGAAACTTCACAGGAATGTTTGTCACCAAGCCTAGTTGTGCATATCGTCAGGAGTTATGGCTCTTTTAAGCAAAATCTTGTCCTTGCTTCTTCTCCCAAACCGCTTGAGGGATTTCATTGAAACTTCACAGGAATGTTTGTCACCAAGTGTAGATGTGCATATCCGAAGGAATTTCTGATCGGAATTTTTTTGGCAGAGTTATGGACCTTTTTACCTAACCCTAACCCTAACCCTAACGTAAAGTGAAACCGCTTGAGAGATTTCATTGAAACTTCACAGGAGTGTTTGTCACCAAGACTTATTGTGCATATCCAAAGGAATTTCTGATCGGATTATTTTTGGCTGAGTTATGGGCCTTTTTACCTAACCCTAACCCTAACCCTAAGGTAAATTTTGTTAACGCAATAGAGGTTACATTTTTTGTCCGATTGTCATGAAATTTGGTCAGGAGGTTTGTACCAATGATTTCTCGGACGAGTTCCAATATGGGTCGTCAGGGTCCAAAAACTAGGTCACTGTTACTAAAAATAGAATTTTCTTGTTAACACTCTAGCGGTCACATTTTTGTTCTGATTGTCATGAAACTTGGTCAGGATGTTTGTCCCAACGAATTCTCGGACGAGTTTGAATAAGGGTCATCTGGGTCCAAAAACTAGGTCACTGTTACTATAAATAGAATTTTCTTGTTAACACTCAAGCAGTCACATTTTTGCTCCAATTATCATGAAACTTGGTCAGGATATTTGTCCCAATTATTTCTAGGCTGAGTTTGAATATGGGTCATCTGGGTCCAAAAATTAGGTCACTGTTACTATAAATAGAATTTTCTTGTTAACACTCTAGCAGTCACATTTTTGCTCCAGTTATCATGAAACTTGGTCAGGATATTTGTCCCAATTATTTCTAGGCTGAGTTTGAATATGTATCATCTGGGTCCAATAACTAGGTCACTGTAACTAAAAATAGAATTTTCTTGTTAACACTCTAGCGGTCACATTTTTGTTCTGATTGTCATGACACTTGGTCAGGATGTTTGTCCCTATGATTTCTGGGACAATTTTGAATATGGGTCATCTGGGTCTAAAAACTAGGTCACTGTTACTAAAAATACAATTTTCTTGTTAACACTCTAGAGGTCACATTTTTGCTCTGATTGTCATGAAACTTGGTCAGGATGTTTGTCCCAATGATTTCTCAGACAAGGTCGAATATGGGTCATCTGGGTCCAGAAACTAGGTCACTGTTACTAAAAATAGAATTTTCTTGTTTACACTATAGTGGTCACACTTTACTCTGATTATCAGATTGTAAAGAAACTTGGTCAGGACATATGTCCCAGTTATTAATTGGACGAGTTTCAATATGGGTCACCTGGGGTCGAAAACTAGGTCACTGTTACTATAAATAGAAAAATCTTGTCCAGGCTGTAAATTTGTTATTTCTCATTGGATTTTAAAATAACTTGGCCCAAATGTTAACCATGACAAGGTGTACTTTCGCGTACAGTACCCATGCCTGTTGGTCCAAGGTCAAGGTCACCTTTACAAAAAATTACCTTTACATTTTCTTGTCTGGGCTGTTAATTCCTAATGAATGAAGTGATTTCAAAATAACTTTACATAAATGTTCACCATGACAAAGGGATGTGTTGCTTACAATACCCATGCCGGTAGGTCAAAGGTCAAGGTCACTGTTACGAAAAATAGCATTTTCTTTTCCAAGCTGTAGTTTTGTTGTTTCTTATTGGATTTTAAAATAACTTGGTGTAAATGTTCACCATATGGAGATGTTGGGTCTTGTACAACACAACTTTGTTGTACTCAGGTGAGTGATAAAGGGCCATCATGGCCCTCTGGTTCATATTACCCACATCACATGTAGTAAGGTTCATAACTCTAATAATCATTTTCCAGGATAATTTCCCCAATAATCTTCGAATTTTCTATAAAAAAAATGTAATATTTAACTTTATTTAACTATATATTTACTACAGACTTGAAACATATGATCCTTTCATCTTTCACATTATATGCATGCAGTATGCTTTGTCTTCCACAAGCATATTTTTCATTACATATGTTTATTTATTACATATACCTATTCCGATTTCAAAGCTGCATTTCGGGGGCATATGTCAATTTCAAGTGACAGCTCTTGTTTTAAATAAAATAATGGTTTGAAATATTTCGGGTGTAAATCAATATTTGAGCTTCAAATAATGATATTCAACTGATTAATAACCCTTTTCGCAAATCTGTTCCATTCACCAATCCTGCACATCTCCCTTTAATGGAGCATTAAATATTTTAGACGAATGACAGCAGAGTTATGTCCCTTTATCGGTCATTGTAGGATCAGGGACTTCAAACTTTTATTGTATTGTTTGAGATCACCTCTGTATAAACTTTAATATGATCGAGGATCCTTTTTTCCAGAAGCCTACTTAAAATACACAAAAGTACAAAATTTTCAGAAACGAGGGTGTCTGAAAGCTTTGGACTAATGAAGGATTGGTATTTTCTTATTTAATGTTTTTGTTTCTATATTTCTAAATTTAATAGAAGGAAATGAATTTCGACGAAAGTAATTTAAAATTAAATACTATTGAGTCATTCATGTAATGCAAATGAGAAGGGAATTTTGACAATGTTGTTTTCGTCTACCGTATAAAATTACAAAACACTTGTACAATAATAAGATTAAATTATTATTCGTTCAGTGTATACTTATGGACAAAAGTCTTGTCCGGTATGGTTTTCCGTAATATCTTTTAAATGCGTGAAATAAAAAAAAAAATGCCAGTACTCTACCTGCATCAATGGAAAGAGGACTCTTATATGCATTCAATGAAAAAAGAGTTTTGAAATATGTGCCAGTACTGACAGTAGAGTAATGTGGTGAAAAGTGGCATGCGAAATGTTTCAATCGTCCTACCGGACAAGACTTTTGTCCATTAGCATATGTGTTATTCCACTGTATCACGATACCTATGACTTATTGACTTTTCGCTAGGTGTAGACCCACCTACACGGTCCCAAACAGTTCTTAACTATTATCTCAGTGTATTTAAGAATGCATGTGTGATTGAATGGCGTAGAGTAGACTCTTCACTGGTCGCAGTGGCAAAAAGCCCAAATTTGTCATGACGCGTCACATAATTATGATTTCATTGTTAGTGTTATAAAATATCTTCCCAATTCTTCTTATGAATATTATATCAACATTTACAAAGGCAAGCATGCATTTTGTTTTCAGGACGAATATGATCAGTGGTTTGTGTCAGATGTCATGGTGGCAACCAAGGACGGACAAGTGTAAGCCAACAATGTTATGCTACCTTGTGTTTTAGGCCTTATTAAGGAAAATGTGCCCCTGATTAAGTTTTTCAACATTTTCAATTAGTCGTATTTTTTAAATGAGAAAACTTTTAAATTACAGTGTATTTTCCAAGCACCATTATATATATTTTTGTAATGACAGCGAAATGCATAATAAGCAATGCAATGTTTGAATAAATTCACATCGTTATTTCAAAGAATGATGTCATCTTTATAATGTTTGAATAAATTCACATCGTTATTTCAAAGAATGATGTCATCTTTGTAATGTTTGAATAAATTCACATCGTTATTTCAAAGAATGATGTCATCTTTGTAATGTTTGAATAAATTCACATCGTTATTTCAAAGAATGATGTCATCTTTGTAATGTTTGAATAAATTCACATCGTTATTTCAAAGAATGATGTCATCTTTGTAATGTTTGAATAAATTCACATCGTTATTTCAAAGAATGATGTCATCTTTGTAATGTTTGAATAAATTCACATCGTTATTTCAAAGAATGATGTCATCTTTGTAATGTTTGAATAAATTCACATCGTTATTTCAAAGAATGATGTCATCTTTATAATGTTTGAATAAATTCACATCGTTATTTCAAAGAATGATGTCATCTTTGTAATGTTTGAATAAATTCACATCGTTATTTCAAAGAATGATGTCATCTTTGTAATGTTTGAATAAATTCACATCGTTATTTCAAAGAATGATGTCATCTTTATAATGTTTGAATAAATTCACATCGTTATTTCAAAGAATGATGTCATCTTTATAATGTTTGAATAAATTCACATCGTTATTTCAAAGAATGATGTCATCTTTATAATGCAATGTTTGAATAAATTCACATCGTTATTTCAAAGAATGATGTCATCTTTATAATGCAATGTTTGAATAAATTCACATCGTTATTTCAAAGAATGATGTCATCTTTATAATGTTTGAATAAATTCACATCGTTATTTCAAAGAATGATGTCATCTTTATAATGCAATGTTTGAATAAATTCACATCGTTATTTCAAAGAATGATGTCATCTTTATAATGTTTGAATAAATTCACATCGTTATTTCAAAGAATGATGTCATCTTTATAATGTTTGAATAAATTCACATCGTTATTTCAAAGAATGATGTCATCTTTATAATGCAATGTTTGAATAAATTCACATCGTTATTTCAAAGAATGATGTCATCTTTATAATGTTTGAATAAATTAACATCGTTATTTCAAAGAATGATGTCATCTTTATAATGTTTGAATAAATTAACATCGTTATTTCAAAGAATGATGTCATCTTTATAATAAATTAACATCGTTATTTCAAAGAATGATGTCATCATTATAATGAAACATTTTGAAACTCAGATAAATTCACATCGTTATTTCAAAGAATGATGTCATCTTTATAATTAAACATTTTGAAACTCAGAAACGTCAATATTTGGTCGTATATTACATATTTCTTTTTATAGTAACTGCAGTTATATAAACTACTATTATAATAATTCTAGTGTTCTAATAATGAAATCGGCTGTCCGTTATTGACAACTTAGAAATACTGGAACGTTCACAATTTCATGCATTATTAAAACGGCAACAACAACAGTTCCGAGATGTTTATAAATAAACAGAGTGAATATTTTAAAAGACGTGTAAAATACGAGAATGCGATAAAGTCAAGTTTAACACGTAGCTACAAAAATTAACGTTACATAGCAGACATACCTCTGGGTGTCGCAAACAATTGCTATTTAAATAGCGCACTTTTCATAATATTTAATCTCATATTATATGGGCTACAAAAAGTGCATATTATACAATGATTTCTCCGTGGTAACAAACTTCTATAAAGCGAAACCCCGCTATTAAGACCATCATTGGGACATGGAAAGAAGGTCTTAATAGTGGGGTGGTCTTTATATGGGGGTAGAATACACTAAAAACTGTTAAATGGGACATCGAAAATGTGGTCTTATTGAGGGTTTTACTGTATATAAATGAACAGATGAAAGCAATAAAAAAAAGAAGTACTTGATAGTTTTTGTCTGGATTTGGAGCATTCTATAAATAGCGGTCACGTCATCAGGCTAACATAGACCTCTATCATAAGAACGCATAACAATCCTAACCAGGATTTTTGTCTTCATACGCGGAGTTAACAGTCCGCAATGTAGTTACGTCAATTAACCGTAGACAAATGAATAAATATGGTATTTTTTGTCGATTTAGTTTAGAAACGTATCAGATAGACCGTAATATTGAGTTGTATATCGCTGATTTTAAGTCTAATGTGACTTTTGAACACTGTCTTATATCTGTATGTTAGAGCGGATCTAGTGGCATTCTATAAATAGCGGTCACGTCATCGAGCTAACTAGTCCCAATCCCAGTGTACTTTGAGCGAAAGTACACAGGTCAATGTGATGATCACGTGACCGGTGTGTACACAATGGGATTTGGAGTGAGAATTTTGCATGATTAGATTTAAAATCGGACAGCTTCGACAGTTGACTGTATATTTTAACAGTTTATTTGTCCGTGAATAAAGTTCGTGATGCTATACTTACATTATCAGTTTAAGATAATCATTTTACTAATACTAGTAAGAATGACAGTTACCAAGGACAATTTTTCACGTTCAAGTCCATTTTTAGCTCGACTATTCGAAGAATAGGGGAGCTATCCTACTCGCCCCGGTGTCGGCGTCGGCGGCTCCGTCCGTTAAACAAAATATGCACTTTGGTCCATAACTTAAAAACTACCTATGATATCAACTTCAAACTTGGAATATATATTCACCATCAAATTCTACATCAGAACCAACAAGACCCATAACTCTGCTACAAATATTTTTCAAGTTATGCCCCTTTTTCACTTAAATTTTGTGTTAAGGAAAAAATTCACTTTGGTCCATAACTTATAAACTACTTGAGATATCAACTTGAAACTTGGAATATATATTCACCATCAAATTCTACATCATTACCATCAAGACCCATAACTCTGCTGTCAAAATATTTCAAGTTATGCCCCTTTTTTCTTATATTTTGTGTTAAGAAAATATGCAATTTGCCCATAACTTAAAAACTACTTGAGATATTGCCTTGAAACTTGAAATATATTTTCACCGTCAAAATCAACATCATAACCAACAAGACCCATAACCCTGCTTCCAATATTTTTCAAGTTATGCCCCTTTTTCACTTACATTTTGTGTTAAGCAAAATATACACTTGGCCCTTAACTTCATTATGAATGGAGGGATTTCAAAATAACTTGGCACAAATGTTCACCATGAAAAGGCGGTGTGTCGCGTACAATACCCAAGCCTGTAGGTCGAAGGTCAAGGTCACTGTTACTTAAAATAGAATTTTCTTGTCCGGGCTGTTACTTTGTTATGAATGGAGGGATTTCAATATAACTTGGCACAAATGTTTACAATGACAAGGCGGTGTGTCTGCACAATACCCATGCCTGTAGATCCAAGGTCAAGGTGACTGTTACTAAAAATAGAATTTTCTTGTCCAGGCTGTAACATCGTTTTGAATGGAGGGATTTCAAAATAACTTGACACAAATGTTCACCATGACAGGGCGGTATGTCGCGTACCATACCCAAGCCTGTAGGTCAAAGGTCAAGGTCAATCTTACAAAAAATATAATTCTCTTGTCCGGGCTGTTACTTTGTTATGAATGGAGGGATTTCAAAATAACTTTGCACAAATGTTTACTATGACAAGGCAGTGTGTCCACACAATACCCAAGTCTAAAGGTCCAGGTCACTGTTACTAAAAATAGAATTTTCTTGTCCGGGCTGTAAATTCATTATAAATGGACGGATTTCAAAATAACTTGACACAAATGTTCACAATGACTGGGTGGTGTATCGCGTACCATGCCCATGCCTGTAGGTCAAGGTCACTGTTACTAAAAATAGAATTCTCTTGTCCGGGCTGTAACTTCGTTAGGAATAGAGTGATTTTAAAATAACTTGACACAAATGTTCATCATGACAAGGTGGTGTGTCCCGTACCATGCCCATGCCTGTAGGTCCAAGGTCACTGTTACTAAAATAGAATTTTCTTGTCAGGGTTTTAACTACGTTAGGAATAGACTAACTTGCCAGAAATGTTCACCATGTGGTGAGTCGTGTACCATGTCCATGCCTGTAGATCAGTTCTTTTTCTGTAACATTACTGAAGTGATTGATATTGTCTAAAAGTAAATGTCTCTAATAAAAAATTACTAACAAGTTTTCTAACAACTTCAGAAATATTTCATAGGTATTCCCCTTTTCAGTTTAATATTTATGGTACATTAAGAAATTATTTCTGTTATTTGAAATGAAGTTTGCCCTTACCATTCACTTGTTAATATTTTTCCTGATTGCACATGAATGTATGGCCATAGTTGTTATTGTTTTAATCTTCAAATTGCATTTGTTTCAAATGATTCGAATAGTCAAGCATGCTGTCTCCTCTGACAGCTCTTGTATTATAGCTTTGTAACTTGAGAAGGCTTTGTGCAAAATTATCTCTTTGGCAAGTTATCATTTTCAACTAGTATATAGTGTATGTAACCCGGTTTGATTTGGACATAAAATCTAAATTTAGTTTCACATATTTGTCCTTTTCTATGACTATTGCATTAAATTTTGTTTTGTAAAAAAAGATAACAACTGCGATGAATATCGGTCACAAAAAGAGATCATTTTATTTCTTAATTTTGTCTACATTCAACATGTTCAATGCCTTGCATCTAAAGTTTGATCTTTAGGTAATGTTGTGGCCAGTGTTTTAAAATCGAGAATCAAAATCGTATTTCAAAAGTAATATAAAAAATATTTTTTATGCCCCCGCCATATAATGGCGGAAGGGCATATAGTGTTCACCCTGGCTGTGGGTGGGTGGGTGGGTGTGTGTGTCAGTGTGTGTGTATGTTCGAAAATCGTGTCCGCTCTGTAACTTTGTTATTTCTTATTGGATTTTAAAATAACTTGGTATGAATGTTCACCATATCAAGACGGTGTGTCGCGTACAATACCCATGCCCGTAGGTCCAAGGTCAAGGTCACTGTTACTAAAAATAGCCTTTTCTTGTCCGGGCTGTAACTTCCTTATGATTAGAAGGATTTGAAAATAACTTGGCACAAATGTTCACCATGACAAGGCGGTGTGTCGCGTACAACACCCATGCCTGTAGGTCCAAGGTCAAGGTCACTGTTACTAAAAATAGAATTCTGTTGGAAAAATCTTGTCCGCTCTGTAACTTTGTTATTTCTTAATGGATTTTAAAATAACTTGGTATAAATATCCACCATATCAAGACGGTGTGTCGCGTACAATACCCATGCCTGTAGGTCCAAGGTCAAGGTCACTGTTACTAAAAATAGAATTTTCTTGTCCAGGCTGTAACTTCCTTATGAATGGAGGGATTTCAAAATCTCTTGGCACAAATGTTCACCATGACAAGGCGGTGTGTCGCGTACAACACCCATGCCTGTAGGTCCAAGGTCAAGGTCACTGTTACTAAAAATAGAATTTTGTTGGAAAAATCGTGTCCGCTCTGTAACTTTGTTATTTCTTAATGGATTTTAAAATAACTTGGTATAAATATCCACCATATCAAGACGGTGTGTCGCGTACAATACCCATGCCTGTAGGTCCAAGGTCAAGGTCACTGTTACTAAAAATAGAATTTTCTTGTCCAGGCTGTAACTTCCTTATGAATGGAGGGATTTCAAAATCACATGGCACAAATGTTCACCATGACAAGGCGGTGTGTCGCGTACAACACCCATGCCTGCAGGTCCAAGGTCAAGGTCACTGTTACTAAAAATAGAATTTTGTTGGAAAAATCGTGTCCGCTCTGTAACTTTGTTATTTCTTATTGGATTTTAAAATAACTTGGTATGAATGTTCACCATATCAAGATGGTGTGTCGCGTACAATACCCATGCCTGTAGGTCCAAGGTCAAGGTCACTGTTACTAAAAATATAATTTTCTTGACCGGGCTGTAACTTCCTTATGAATGGAGGGATTTCAAAATAACTTGGCACAAATGTTCACCATGACAAGGCGGTGTGTCGCGTACAACACCCATGCCTGTAGGTCCGAGGTCAAGGTCACTGTTACTAAAAATAGAATTTTGTTGGAAAAATCGTGTCCGCTCTGTAACTTTGTTATTTCTTATTGGATTTTAAAATAACTTGGTATGAATGTTCACCATATCAAGACGGTGTGTCGCGTACTATACCCATGCCTGTAGGTCCAAGGTCAAGGTCACTGTTACTAAAAATAGAATTTTCTTGTCCGGGCTGTAACTTCCTTATGAATGGATGGATTTCAAAATAACTTGGCACAAATGTTCACCATGACAAGGCGGTGTGTCGCGTACAACACCCATGCCTGTAGGTCCAAGGTCAAGGTCACTGTTACTAAAAAAAATTTTTGTTATAAAAATCTTGTCTGCTCTGTAACTTTGTTATTTCTTATAGGATTTTAAAATAACTTGGTATAAATGTTTATTATATCAAGACGATGTGTTGTGTACAATACCCATGCCTGTAGGTCCAAGGTCAAGGTCACTGTTACAAAAATAGACATTTCTTGTACTAGCTATAACTTCATTATTAACAGAGTGATTTCAAAATAATTTGGCAGAAATGTTCACTATGACAAGGCGTTGTGTTGTGTACAATTCCCATGCCTGTAGGTCCAAGGTCAAGGTCACTATTACTAAAACCAGAATTTTCTTGTCTGGGCTGTGAGTTTGTTATTACTTATTAGATTTTCAATTAACTTGCTATAAATGTTCACCATGACAAACATGCATAGCGGGGGCATCCGTGTCCTATGGACACATTTCTAGTTTCAAAAATTGAGTTGGATGAGTTAGAACTATATTAACAACTTGATTTTGAAATAGTGGAGTTCGCCTTATATTAGGATAGGTGAGACATTGGGAATATGATGTAATTAATCTTTGTGGCCGTTTCTTACATGTACATATATGAGATAGCAAACATACATACCTACGCACAAGATATGTGTGTATTAACTGACCCGCAAAAAAGCTCACTTTGCCCTTCATATAGAAATAGGACACAAATGAACGAAGAAATCATTTTACACACAAACACCAGGTATCAATGAACGATAGAATCGTTAAGCGTAAATCAAGGCTGAAGGTTATAAAGCTGAGCAAGGAAACCAGTCTCAAATCTCAAGGATCTGATTGGCTGAAATGGCGAATGGCCGCCATTTCAGCCAATCAAATGCTTGAGATTTGAGACTGGTTTCCATGCTCAGCTTTATAACCTTGGACACAGTGCATCATAAGCTATATATAAGATATGTCTAGCATTAACTAATGCAAGTGATCTCTTAGTCAATAACGTGAGCTCTGCACATGTGGCTTAAAGCAATTGCAAATATGTAATGTTATCACATTACATATGAAATTACAATAAAATATGTTGAAATCAATATAACGTGCAGTTCACATTTTACTAATATTTGTTTTGCTTTAGTATGTAGCAATCTCGAATCTGGGTCTTTGGTGACGTTTCATAGTGCACAAAAATGTGAACGTTCCAATTTTAATTTAACAGCCTTTCTTCAGCTAAATAATAATTGTATTATTCTTGTTAAGACATTTTTGAACAATCGCATATCATAACTTGCTATACATTTTGTAGAATAGGGTTTTTTTTTTCAGTGCGACTTGCGACTTATTTTGACATACAGTATCTTCACAAAATATAAATAATTGCAATTTTAATTAAGAAAACATTTTTATCTTTCAGTATCGGGTCTATGAAATATGTTTGAATATAAAGACAGGCTTAATGTAATGTTATGTTATTCAGGTTACGTGACAGCGCAAGGACATCTTCCGTTGAGTCAAATGGGAGTAGGACACCCTTCGCCGGGGAACCAGCCGTCCGGGTATGTGCAGTAACATGAACAAAAAGTCAATTAAAAGCAACTGCTTATTGATTTGATTGTAAACATTACTTAGGTTTCTGATTACTTTGTAATTAGGTTAAAAAACAGGACCATAAAACTAAATAAGGAGACAAGTCTCAAACTGGTCATCATTTCATCCAATCAGATGATTGAGATTTGAGACTGGTCTTCAAACTTGGTTTTATTATCTTGCATCCGGGTCTTAAAGGAAATTATCTATTGGACGCAAAATTCTAACGCAAGATTGCGTTGCTTGTATTTTCTTTGAATCCATAGCGAAAATGAGAACAGGATTTGCAGTTCACTTGTACATGAAATACTTTTCCGTTTACTGCAATGTAGTGAAGGTGTTTTCTTAGAATTGCTAGATGATCTTTTTTACCATCACAATACAATACAGTGCAATACAATACAATACAATACAATACAATACAATACAATACAATACAATACAATACAATACAATACAATATATACATTACAATGCAATACACATTTTATTTACTGTCAGTATAAAAATTTGACAACATATTATGACATGAGCTATAAAGCTTTTGACACCAGTATTCTTAAATGGGTTTATATGAATGTGTTTATAAATCTTTTTTCTGAATCAGAGGAATACACTGAAATGATATTATAGAGGATATTTGTTTTTACCAGTGTAAGACAGAAATATATTTCACCGAGTGAGCTCAGGAATTCACGAGTGAAAATACATAGTAATTTTTTCCGGAGTTCACGAGTGAAATATATTTCTATCTTTCACTGGTAAAAATAAATGTTCTTGTTATTTTATGCTTTAAGTGCAAAATATGCGTGAATTTCACAGAAAAGTTGCAAGAAATGGCACCAAAACCCCTATTTTATGACATGACGTCATGACGTCAAATATTAAAATTTGGGCCCGTTTTCAAAACGTTCTCATTTGGTATGTTATTTGCGTTTGGGTACCAACGTGAAAAATCAGTTTGAAAACACTGAAATACCACTAACTTCACCGGGAAAATTCTATAATTCACTGAAAAGCATAAAATAAAAGATATTTCCTCAAAGCAAGAAAGATGGGTGCTACACAGTAGTTTGATCAACCGTCTACGTAACTACTGTACACAAAATATGGTCCATTTTCGGTCCAATGATCCTGACGAATACATTTTGTAAGAACCTCTTACGACCACATACTACGTTATATGTGTAACAAATCTCAGTCGGACAACAATTCGATGCCAAACAAATGGCAGTTAGTCAATTCATAATAATATAATTTAGTTTTGCCGTATTTGTACCGAAAATGCGCCATATATGCAATACAACCACATGCATGGATCCGTTTTTGTAAGTGTCTGGTGTTCATTCATATATGACCTGTAATGGTGATCCATTTTTAGTCCACGTCTTCAAGTATCTGACGTAATATATTCAAGTTAGTGACGTCATTGTAAAAAACGGTTTACGTAAATGTCAATATTTGAACATAAGGAAAATAAATTAGTTTGTCTACATACACAGAAATGTTATAAATAAAACAGGTATGCAAGAAAAAGTATCTTGCACGAGACATTCGGTAAAGATAGAAAAATCTGTCACCTCGGGTGAACTGTTTTGGCGGGAACTCGGCAGAGCCTCGTTCCCGCAAAACAGTTAACCCTCGGTGACAGATTTTCCCATCTTCACCTCACACTCATGCATGATACTTATAAGTATTTCAACCTGATTTACCCGGTAAAGAAAATCTTTTCTTGCATAACAGATCAGGTCATCCGGTGTTATTACCCGTGTAGGAAATTTCGATCATACACCCCCATGTAGAATGAGTCACGTGGGTGACGTCACTTCTTCAAGTATTTGACGTAATAGATCTATATTCAAGTTAATGACGTCATTTATAGAAAAAAGGTTTGCGTTAATGTCTATATTTCAGCATAAGGAAAATCAATTAGTTTGTATACATACACAGAAATGTTACAAATAATTAAAGGTATGCAAGAAAAAGTATCTTTTATGAGACATTCGGTAAAGATAGAAAACTACGTTGTTCCGTTGAGGCCATCGTTGTTTCGCCCTGTCGACTTCAAGAGCGAGAACACGAAAACGCGAAAACACGATGCGAGATCGCGAAACAACGATGCGAGGTCGCGAAACAACGATGCGAGATCGCGAAAACACGATGCGAGGTCGCGAAAGTACGATGCGAGAACGCGATATTAATATCGCTCCCTCGCATCGTACTTTCGCGACCTCGCATCGTTGTTTCGCGTTCTCGCATCGTGATTTCGCGTTTTCGTTGTCTCGCCCTAAGGACAGCGAGACCACGAAAACGCGAAACAACGATGCGAAAACACGATGCGAGGTCGCGAAAGTACGATGCGAGAACGCGATATTAATATCGCGCCCTCGCAATATCGCGTTATCGTACTTTCGCGATCTCGCATCGTGTTTTCGCGTTTTCGTGTTCTCGCCCAAGAGGTCCAAAGTGCGAAACAACGATGGCCCCAACGGAATTCCGTAGAAAACTGTCACCTCGGGTGAACTGTTTTGGCGGGAACTCGGCAGAGCCTCATTCCCGCAAAACAGTTAACCCTCGGTGACAGATTTTTCCATCTTCACCTCACATTCATGCATGATACAGTACTTATAATATTTTCCCTAGGGAAGAGATGTTTTTCGCGTGCTACATGAATGATGTCACGTCTTCAAGTATCTGACGTAATATATTCAAGTTATATTATAAAACCAGTTTTGCGTAAACGTCAGTATTATCAGCGTAAAAAAACTTAAGTTGTATAAATAAACACAAATGCTATGAACAGTAAAACGCATGCAAGAAAAAGTATCTTGCATGAGACATTGTGTAAAGATAGAAAAATCTGTTACCTCGGGTGAACTGTTTTGGCGGGAACTCGGCAGTTCCCGCAAAACAGTTCCCCCTCTCTGACAGATTTTTTTCCATCTTCACCTCGCGTTTATGCAAGATACTTATAACGATTGATAATGATCAGTTTGTTTTAGCTTGTTTTATACGTTTTCCTGCTATTTTAGTTCAGCGACGGGCCAATGATAGAATTCCTCGTATGTAAATATAGACTTCTAGTTGAGACTTACCTGCACACATCTTATCTTACTGTATAAACTACTAACAGACTTTCAGTTACAGTGACTATACTAAACAGATTTTAAACGTGTACGCTTTATGTTTGAGAGTTTTGTCAATCATAAGAATTTGTATTACTAATACACGTTTTCTTCTAACATGGTTCACGTAAAAACGGTGTTGGAATATACTGGCATACATAAGTAACCAGGAAATACAAATTACTATGAGAAATACTACAAAGATAACAACAACAACAACATACTTTAATTGCAACTCATCATTGACATGACTTTGGCAACGAACAAAAGAAAAAGATGTTACCCTTATTTCTATAATTATGATAACGGGTATCCGTTCGTGCAGAAGTTTCCATTCATTACAAAAATGCAATGACATTTTTATTCGAGGAAGATGTCTTGAAATACATTTTTGTATTTCTTTATCGGGTTCTTTATACAAACAACTATATTTCCTGGGTACCTTTGTGTTCTTTGGTTTTTGTGTTACTGCAAACATTTTAGGTTTGCCTCATTTAATGTCTGGGTGATTATTTAGAGTGTGTTGATTAATACTTTTGATATTTCTGGTGTTGCCAACATAGACAGACTCACTCTTTAACCGATTAAATCTACTACATGTAACACAACACTTTCTATATCTTGTTATTTTCCAAAGTTGTCTATCATAGATTTGAAAGGACATCTGTTTTAGTTTTGTTTTCAATACCTTTTTAAAGAAAACTGACTCACGCCTTATACTGAATATATTTTATGCTTTTTGGTAATGAATATTCATTGAGTGGTTAGAAAATACAAAACAGAGCATAATGGCCCAGTAGTTCATCACAATTTGCCAAACTGGTTATCTTATGCAGCTATTTATATAGCAAGCGGTTTTCACAATTAATTTTTGAACTATTCTTACCGGCCTGTAAAAGTAGTAATCGGGCCTAAAACATTATTGAGGAGAACTAGGGTTAACGGCCGATGACCTAGATATCGGGGAAAACTATAGTTTTCAGCAGTATTCGAGATTTTATGGATATCGCCGAAAACTACAGCTCCCGGTTGCACATATTTTTGCACTGCGCAAATGTTTATGTATGTATGATATTAAGAAATGCGATCAACGGAAACGCTGAACAATGTTCACTCATTTCAGATACACTAATTTCAGGACCGAAGTGACTCCATACGTTATTTCGTTACCAAGAAAGTGAAATATGTGTGGAATCGGGAGAGCCAGGCGTTTTTAAAACTGAAGTAAGTTTTTCTCTTTCACATTTTCTCCAGTGCCCAAGATCATAAAACAAAATCTGGAGATCAGTCTCAAATCTCAAGCATCTTATTGCCTGAAATGACGACCAGTCGCCAATCAGCCAATCAGATCCTTGAGATTTGAGACTGATCTCAAAATTTAGTTTTATGATCTTTAGCTCTGGGCTGAAGGTTTTAAAGCCGAGATTGGAAACCAGTCTTAAATCTCAATCATCTGATTGGCTAAAATGGCGACTGGTCGCCATTTCAGCCAATCAGATGCTTGAGATTTGAGACTGGTTTTCATGCTCAGTTTTATAACCTTGGGCACTGATCTCTGGTCTCGGTAAGATCATTGAGTACCCATTCTTTTGCTTGACATTGCTATTTACCTTTTATGTTTTGTATCTTTGTGTTCTTTTGCATACAACACGGTCAAATTGATTGGTGGGTTGGATTTTTTTTATAACCAAGACAAACTTATACTTGTTTGTTCATATGAGAACCTATTTGAGGCAAATGTAAGGTTGGTGCACTCTAGAACCTGGTTTATATTCCCATTGGCAGATCGTATTGCCACTGAGCGTTCCATGGCGGTAACCCCTCGGGTTGTTAATTGTTTGTGGTGTCTGTTTTGACACTGATCATTTTATTATCCATGCTCTATCGATCTCTTCTTCATGGCTGTGTGTGATGGCTGTGCCATCTTAATGTGGCATTCCTTGATAGGCATATTTGGGGCGCGTCACGGGAAAAGGTACATTCGGACAGTTGACGCCAGTCTTTGAAATGACGTCATACATTTGAGGACACGACATTATTTATTATGCACTTAGCGGTAAAAATACAATTTTATCGTCAAAATTTGTAACAAAATCAAATTTTAGTGATAAGAAATTGATTAATAGTTGTAAGTTCTTTCTAAATGTAGTAAAAACTGAAACATCACTAAAAATGACCGAAGGTACATTTTCCCGTGGCGTGCCCTATTTCACTCTATTATTATTATTATTATTAGCTTTCTTTATTTAGAAACATTCGTAAACGTTACTTTTACGCTACAAATTTTTTTTCCGAAATAAATATAAAATGTGTCGATTTATCGATCCAATTAAATTTTATTTAAATGTGAGAATTTCATGGTATGTTTACAAGTCGGTTTCTGATTTAGTTTAAGTATCTTTATTAACGGTAAACCTAAATATGTTACAGGGGGATAGAGGATGGTGTTTCATGCGCCTACTTTCACCAAGCGCCTTGCTTGTCCTTCTCGGACGTCTTCTCCCGCAGAATTACGTACGGGTTCAACTCCATAGACATTCACGTAACGCCAATCATCAAGTTACTGTTCAAAGAGGTAAGGGCTCAAGATCATAAAACTAAGATTTGAGATCAGTCTCAAATCTCACGGATCTGTTTGGCTGAAATGGCTTCTGGTCGTCAGATTTAGTTTTATGATCTTGGGCACAGAACCAACTGCTTAACCCACACGTCCAACTGTATGGATGTCTAATAAAAAGCTTCTTAAATGCAAAAGGTCGATATAAGAAAATAACAGCAAATCACCAGAGTGTAATTAAAATCTTAAATTGTGATACGTCAATGGAAATCGTGACGTCATTCCTCTAACCAGCTGTTAAATATGGTAAAATAACCAAGTACCAATAAAAATCAACTAGAACATAAAAAAAAGATATATTTCCAAGTAACGTGCCCCTAACATAGGTCTGTATTTTATTTCGAACAAAACAATTAAAAACTCGAAATGATTTTAAATCATCGAAAACTTGTTAACATTTTGGATGTCTCTTTAAGGTATTGTTCTTTAGGATCCGGAAGAATTTTTCTTAAAACTATGTTCGTATTAGTTTATATTTAATAATAGTTTTTAGAGATTGCCTGCTGACTTGTATTTTGTTTTTCTATTTGCTCCTTATCAACATGTTTATGTTGTTTTTGAAATTTATTCAGTTTCATTTGATTTTTTGAGTGTTTCTTCTACCAACGTTTTGTTCTTTCACTGAAAGTATTGTTTAGTATTGAGCTACATTTAGATAGTTTGACAGTCAGGTCCTTGCTGAAGGATTTATTTGAATGGTTACATGTATATAACATGTAATAGTTATAATAAAATGAAAATTCATTAAAGGCTTACAGGCACGAAAATTCCTTCTGTCACTATTAACATGTATCATAAGCACTTATCGTGATGGTTGTGACATTCAGTTTAAATAAACTTAATAGGCCTTTATTAGTTTTACGCCATGTCAAGTGTAGCATAGTAAAATACACACGCATAAAAACATAGATCTACTTGTAATGGGGATTCACTAACACGTAATCTCTAATTATCAAATTGTTATAGATGTTTTAAGTCATAAAATGAACGAACTTTAAAAAAAAATTCTTTATATAATGCATGTTTTGGTTTATAATCAAGTATTCTTTTAAACAATTCTGGTTTATTATTGCAGGTGTTGTCCCCTTTCTACATTTTCCAACTTTTCAGCGTGTGTCTGTGGTTTTCCGACGAGTATTATTACTATGCAGGGTGTATCTGCCTCATATCCATCGTGTCCATCACCGCTACAATATACCAGACAAGAAAGGTGCGGACTCGTGTATCATAAAAATTCCTATTAAACTTTTCTTCATGCAGCGAATAATTATCGTTTTTAACATAATCATGTGCATGTCGTCAGCAAGCTATGCTTGAACCGGCGGTGAAGATAAGTTGAGAGAGCATCGCTCTTGCGATTGTCAAATATCGTGCAGGGATTGCAATAGCTTTTAAGAAACCAGGGGTCATTTGACCCTTGTTTGGAATTTTCATGGGGTTGTAATAAGATGATCACGAGTCATATCTTCTTTTCATTTAAATTTACTACTATAAAATTGCTTGAACATAATTTAAACTTATTTTCATGGTTCAAATAAACATTTACTTCATGAATGTAAAATGCAAAAGACAAAATATCTATCTTTATTCTTGAAAATTTTGACCACTTTTCCTGAATTCTCCTGCATCAAAATGACCCCAAGCTGAGAAATAGGGTGGGTCAAAAGTGGAAAAATTCAAATTTGATTGCATCAAAATGCAAGAATCTGCATCAATTGAAATCACTGGCCGTGTGTTTGATGTGTTTGTGGAGCCACAACTGTATTTTAAGGGTTAACAATGTCTCCCTTATATATTTGTAAATAGAAGTATTGATCATATTATGACGAAGTTTGCATTTAAAGAGCATTTATTGTCAAACTTGTCCTTACAAGTCGCATTTACTATAAACAGATGCAGAGAGCATTACGGAACACGATTCAGTCATCAACGATCGTCACTGTTTGTAGAGGAGCTGAAGGTAAATCTCGTAGTTGGGATTGTGGCGAATTGTAGACCGAGATTAAGGCTCAAGATCATAAAACCGAATCTGTAAACCAATCTCAGATATCAAGCATCTGATTGGATGTAATGGCGACTGGTACCTGAGATTTGAAACCGGTCTCCAATCTTAGTTTTATTATCTTGGACCCTGCCAGCGCAACCTTGTAGTCTGGTCACGGTACAGCCATTCAGTGAGAGAAGAATTCTCATTCCTCAGTACGTCTTTAAGATCCTATTTGGGCTGTGTAAGTGTGCAATATGATCACTTTAGACTTATAAGTCGGTATGTCGCGCGCTGAGACATGTGTTCTCATTTTTATGACTTCTCAATTATTGAGAAATTAAAAATTAATATTCGACATACATGTATGCTGACAAACTAACTTAACCTTAGTAAAATATATGACAAATAGATAGGCCGCAGAGGCATAGTGGCCACAAAATCTATAAGCAGATATCGCTGGTTATTTATGTCAAACAATTAACAGTTTTTTATATTTATTTAAATATAGTTTTCTAATGATAGTGCCTCTAGCTGGGAGCAAACCCGAACCGTCACGACGAAAGCGCCTAGCCAACTGAGCTAGCCGGGACAACCCCCAAAAAGGTTGATTGGATAGCCCTGATATACGTAACCATCACTGCATGACATCGGTAACGGGTTATTTTACTGATAACAGTACTGACTATATGTACGGGGAGACTTTTACGGGAACATTGCTGATTGTATAATACATGTAAGAAGCTGCAACATTTTTGAATCAGTGACTATTGCTGAATCCGAACATTTCCACGCAGCTGAATATGTTTCAGAGTATCAGCAAGTGTCGTCTGAAGACCTTGTACCCGGTGACATCATAGAAATACCCAGGAATGGATGTATGATGCAGTGTGACGCCGTACTGATCACCGGAAATTGTATTGTCAACGAAAGCATGCTCACAGGTAGTAAACATCTGGCCCCAAGGTTATAAAACTAAATCTGGAGATCAGTCTCAAATCTCAAGCATCTGATTTACTGAGATCCTTGAAATTTGAGACTGATCTCAAATCTTAGTTTTATGATCTTGCCCCCCCCCCCCCCCCCCCGTATCACGAACAAGGCTCAAACTCAATTTTCTACCTAACTGGTTTATTCAAATTCTGAGTAAATATTGGTTTATTTATTGGTATTCATGACAAAAATCAAATAAAATCTGCATACAATCCTGGAAATCCTTCAAATAACATTTCATTTTAGTGATATATTCTAAAATTTATGTGTAAGTTTGTAGGTTTAAACAGTTTTAAACTACGCTTTCAGGATCTGACGACGAGTAACTAAAACGTGATTTTATCACTAACCCTTTCACCCAACCAGATTGTCGCCTAAAAAATCGCAAAAGTGAAAGTAAACGTAGTATTTTAAACTATGGAAAGTCTTACCTGGGTCAGACATTTTTACTGAATATATAGGTTTTTATGTAGTATTGCATTCATTTCTAATGTAATTGCATCTTCAGATCATTTGCGAGCGAAATAAATTATGCTTCCAGCGTTGACAATTTCTAAAAATAGTAATTTGGGGAAAACCGCTAATATGAACTAAGGCACTGCCTCTCTCGGAATCGACGAATCAAAAGTGAAGTATATCGTATGTTTAACATTAAAACAAAGAAACAAGTCATCATTTGTTGTATTACTTTTTAACCAAAACTGGTCAAGGTTGTAAGATGCAACACTACATCTTAATGAGGTTAATGATTCAGTGAAGTTTGGAAGACTCCTGTGATATGTTGGATACACCAGTTTGCCTGTAAACTCTTGGTAAAACAGCACCAAAATGAGATCAAAATGCAAGGCTGACTGATGGTTTTAGAAATATAGACTCATAAAAATCTGGTTAACAAGGTAAATTGTAAAACATCATTCCACAACACCTAAAATTCTAAATTGGAATGTGGTGACACCAATGACAGAGCTAGTAGCAAAGCTTGTCATATTTTTGAATATTCAAGCTTGAAATCAATAAACATACTTTTGGGTCTGAAGATGTCAGGTAATACTATGAGTGACAGTAGAGCAATTTATTATCCGAAAAGAATGAAACATTCAAATTAGTCCATGAACAGAAAAGCAAATGCTGAAGGAGTCTATTCCTATTTTGTATGGTTCCATTTAACAGCAAATTATATTCATAACATAATTATACTGATGGTGTTGTTCATTTACTGTTCTTCAACCGATCTCCCCACAGCATTCCATGTGAAGCTGTTTTCCTGAAATATTAAATTCAACAGCCAATTAATTTATCTTCAAAAAAATAATTTTATATCTTATTGCTTTTATAAATTTATTTGTCGACAGTCAAAACTGATTTAAAATATTCAGACACAAAAATAAAATTTCTCAAATACATTGATTTTGTTTGCTCTGATAATTACTTCAGGTATCCTGACTCTTGACTTACTCTATGGAGACTTTATATCACGTGGAAAAAAATTATGGTTCCGCGTCAGCCGAACATTTTTGGTCACTAATGTGATAAAGGGTGTATAATTCATGAAGTAAAATGTAAAAAAAAACTAACATAGTAACTTATATTCATGCACCAGTAGATTCAGTGTAATGTCTATTATTCATTCATTCAGCTATAATACATGAAAATAAAGAAAATGTATGCAAACCTTGTATCTGTTTACTACGGTAATTTTCATATTCTGTGCCATAGCTGTCTACCAATATAAGCATAAGTATCCACTCTATAGCCTCCTTAAGCTTGGTGATACAAATCTCTGAAAATAAATGTTTTATTTTAAATCTTCTCTGATAACTAGTAAGTCAGTTACACAGTACCTTTTGTGGCTTATGAAGATGTACATAAATTGATGTTGCAGTTAACAGTAAAGAATTCATGCTGTTGCCATAATTTATTTATTACATGTAGGGTCTTTTTTTTTATAAAAATCACATAAAAGGAAGATGGTAATGATGAAAAATTCCATGCCTTCTTTAACTCCTTTACAAAATTAGCATAAAACCAGAGTGTAAACACATTTTAAAGACCACAAAAAGATGTGCTTGCTGATTTGAATCTACATCTCTGCCATCTGATCTGGATTTGCATGGGCTGACCATGAAGTAGGTTAAGTTATTAACTGTGAAAACTGAAACAGCATTGTTTGGTTTCTTAATAAAGGGATCAAGATTATGAGATTTACCCACTAAATAAAGGATTTAATAAGTGACCACAGGGACCTATCATGTATGTACAATTGGTCCACAGAGAAACTTTGTGGTGTTTGATTCTTTGTCTTCCAAAAATTGGCATGTTCAGGTGATGTTGTGTGAACATACCAGAGATTATGGTACACCATAGCAGGGCTGGACAAATTTTGTTTTTTTTGTTACTAGTCCAGAACTAGCTGGGTAAACATTTCAGCAAGTCCCACGTTTGCGCAACTAAGCGAATTCTGATTGGTCAGTATTTACAGTAAAGAAAGAAACAAGAAATTCAAGAGGAAGCGTTACATGGGGGGCTTGATTCCAGATATTGTAAACAGATCTCAAAACATGTTATTTTGAAATAAACTTATTGCTGTTATAATATGATATGCACATGCATAGTCATGTAAAAGAAGGGCAAATTCTGCGCTGTTTGAGTGTTTGTACTGTTTATTAACTTTAAAGGGTAAATTTAAAAAATAAGCTCTCCAGAAGTCTAATTTTCTTCTATTCCAGTTTCATGCTCTTTGAACCAAATTTGTCACGCATCTTTCATACACTGTATGTTTACTTCAAACTGAAATGCAAATTACAAAAAAAACAAATTTTATAAACAATTTTATTTGCCCCATGCATGCATATACTTTCCGATGACTTTATTTAGTTTCTTAGTGTCAATGAGCGATCATAAGATTGTTTTTACGCTCAAATATCTGGAACAAGGAATGTAAACAAAAGCCCAACACAAACTATTGGACTATGGAAAAAATTCAAATACCAATGAATTAATGGTCAAAACTGCTTCACCATGCAACACATTTGAACTTGTAACAGTTACTTGTTTGACAGAGCAATTATTCCTAAAATCTGAAATATTTATTGGTAAACACGGCTTCGCCGTGCTTCCTATTTAAATCATTCTACACTATGCCTCATTTTTATGAAATGTAGCTCTAATAATTTTTATTTGTTGTAAATGAAGCATTATTCAGATAGCATTTGATAAACACCGCTTTACCATGCCTCAAATTTCAACTTATATTAGCAGAGTAGCTGTATGCTATATCTGAGAACCTTGGATTCGAGTCCTGATCAAGAATACACATCTTCAATGTCATTAGCTGGTCAGATTTCATTTGACCAGTTCTGTCCAACTTCTGTCCAGCCTACAGTATCCGGAGTTAATTAAAAGCAATATATAATCGCTTTCCTGCACCAAATTAAAACGAAAGCAATCGATATTACTGTCTAAACTGCAATGTTAAACTTACTGTTCTTGTTGATAATTATAAAAATATTTAAAAATTCCGTATATTTCCAATGTGAAGAAACCGGACCGGTGTAAATGTCACTTTGTCACTTAGTGTTTTAATTAATTAACCCAAACCTAACAACTATAGTAATACGCATCTACTGTTAGACCCTAACTCTGTGCCAATATTAGGATTTAATCAATGTAGAAACTTATTTACAGAATATTCTGGCGAGTTAAATCTTAATTGTTATCTAACGTATGGAAAAAGAACTTCTGAAAATGTGAATCGATAAACAAAATGGCGGCATTTCAGTTTTAAAATCCGGAAGCAAGCGATCTGGAATATCTCACCCGGATGAAAGTCATACTGTCCAATCAGTAGGGTCGATTCCGTATTACTTATGTACGGTGTCTGCTGGCCGTCATCAGGTCTAACATTTTGTTAAATCAGACTTAAGTGAGATTTCATTGGATTTTTCTCTCCTGTGCCCAACCAGTCGCCATTTCAGCCAATCAGATGCTCGGGATTTGAGACTGGTTTCCAATCTCACTTTTTTAACCTTCAGCCCTTAACAGCGAAAAAGAAAGAAGCTTTAATGACCAAAAGTACATAATAAGATATAAATGTACATGCATAGCGAACTTCTGTTAACATTCCAGATATTGTAATCGAATGCTCATAATTAGTAGAAATACTCTTGATTAAGTTTTAAACATTGTAAAATATTATAAACTTTAATATATGTATTTATATTTTATTTTGTAAGGCCTTTTTTGAGCGGCAATACGTGTATTTCGGTAAAGGTTATTTCAATCGATGTTTTTATTAGTTTTTATCATCATTTATCGTTTTCATTTTTTCTGGTGCTTAAAATGTTAACAATTACTGTAAAAGGGCTGTTTCAAAAAAATGGCTGGAAAAGTGAAAAAATAGTGAAAAAATAAAGTTCATTCGAATTCCAAACTTGTTATTATGCATTTTTTGCTTATTGAAACTGAGTACAAAACTGAAAAGATTTTTGAAATTGGTCAACTGGTTGCTGAGATATTGTCATTTAAAAAATGGCAAGTGAAGTGAAAAAAATGTAAAGAATTTAAGTTCATAAAAAGTCCAAACTGGTTGGTCCATATGTTTGTACAGTCTTTTCAGTGATCAAAATCAATCAAGTTATACCCATATGTGGCAGAATAAAAATTTTATGGATCTTTTTTGAACTATATTAAATAAATCAAAGAATTTTAATTTATGTGCTTAAAATACAAGTATTGCTGTTTCTTATTATTAAAATGTGTATTTCTGTTAAAATACATGTTGAAGAATCAAATATAAGTGCTTTAGAACTTGTGGTATCGCATAAAGATAAAAAATTCATTTTGTTAAAAAAGTGTGTCACACTTCTGACAACCACATAAGTGCAGTGTACTCAAAAATGTTTCACTAAGGCCATTCCTGTTTGTAATAATTTAACAAAACATGACATAGACTTCCAGGAAAATACATGCTCTTGCTTTCATGTAAAGGATATGTTGACAGAATTTTGCAATATTTGCAAAATGTCACACTCCTGACAAATTTAGCTGACATTCCCTGAAGGGAGCTGCAGACAAATATAATTTCAATATAGGTGATAATATTATAATTATTGCATCTAGAAACATGCAACTTAATGATACACAAAACATTTCGTATGTACTATTAATCTTAAAAGTCCTATAAATTTATAAAGCAAAGAGGTATTGATTTTCTTGAGGTATTTTCTAATCTACCACACTTGACTTAATAGCATATATTTTGATTACTGTAAGTATAATATGCTTAATTTTATCATTATTTGATGCCTAATAAATGCACCTTTAACTAAAACAACACTAAAACTTGTCTTTACTCAAGCTTTTTGTAAAATAATGGTCTGAACAAATGTGATTTTGAAAAGTGTCACACTTTTTTGTCACACTCCTGACATTTTTTGCCCTTTATTTTAGAATATTTTTTTAACGGATTGTGCTATTTTGATGAAACTTCACAAATCTTTAAAGGGCATGATGAGACACCTGTGCAAAGTAGGAAAATGGAAGTAACTGTTTGTTGTACATTTTAATAACAGGAAAACCAAAACCAGCCTTTTTCTTTGAAACAGCCCAAAATAGTCACTAAAGATAATAAGTCGGAAAATCTACTTCACGGATTTACGGAGTACAAATATTTTAACCCTTTCATCCATAGATACACCTTTATTGTACATGTACGGGCGAACAATAAAGGTGTATCTATGCCGTCTGATCAGGATCTAAACTGTTCGGGGTTTTTTTTTTTGGATAAATTAGGTTATTTCTGACCGAAATGCGACCAGTGCAGATCCTAATCAGACGGCATGTTCGCCCATGAATTAAAGGTGTGTCTATGGCAGAAAGGGTTAAAGTCGCTTGTTTTGCAAACTTCAGGAGAAAGTGTGCCCGTGACAAAGACGCCATTGCCGAACCCAAAGATGACCCATGATGATAGCGTGGTCAACTTTAACATCAAAGATCATTCTCGGCACATCTTGTTCTGTGGGACTCATGTTATTCAGACACGTTATTACGGCGGACAGAAAGTTAAAGCTGTCGTTTTCAGAACAGGTGCGACATTATTCCAATTTAAACACTTTTTATTTAGTTTCTACTGCTACTACTACTACTTCTACTACGACTAATACAATAACTACTACGACGATGACTATTACATGTACTACTTCTTCTTCTTCTTCTTCTTCTTATAATAATAATAATAATAATAATAATAATACCACCACCAACAACACCACCACCACCGCCAACAACAAAAACAACGACACCGACAACAACAACATTATTATTATTATATTATATTATTTTCATTATTATTATTTATTATTTATTATTATTATATTACTATTTTATTATTATTATTATTATTAAATAATAATAATGATATCATGTTATTCTATTCTAAAGGACTGCTTTATAAATTCGTATGTATTGAAGTTCTGGATGGCGGTTGTCAAACATGTTGTGTACTGCTATAGTCTGTCTGTTTTTTCGCCTTTTTTCAATAGTTCTCCATAATTCAGTATTTGTCCAAAACTATTTAACATGATTATTTGCCCACTAAACAAAACTATGATTTTTCCCTGAAGGTTTCTCTACTGCTAAAGGAGAGTTAGTGAGAAGCATTCTGCATCCAAAACCAGTCGACTTCCGCTTTAATAAGGACACATACAAGTTTGTTGGTATATTAGCGGGTATTGCTTGTATGGGCTTGATATTTACAGTTGTTCTGATGGTAAGTCGAGTTGAGACAAATAGTACATTTTATACTACTCAAAATTTGATAGGGATCATTTTCCGTTTTATTCCGAATCAGTGTCCCTCTCAAGTTTCAACCGCTGCTTCGCTTCAACAGTTTGTCGGCTCGTTCGTTTTTTTGGGCACAAAACTGATGTCAAATAAACACAATCTCAGAATCTCAACAAATATTTTATCGTTTCAACTTTATGTAAGAAATAAACACAATCTTTTAAATGATTCTTATCAATTTTTGAGTAGTATATTATTAATAAAACTGTCTCATATTGGCCCAGCAATTCACGAATTGGCCCAGTTTGGTCTTCTTATGAGTTTGATGGTTTTAGTCTGTTAATTAACAAAATTGTCATTCATCAAGTGAATTCACATTGGCCATGTTATTGGGCCTCGGGCAGTCACAGCAGCCCTCGGCTTTCGGCCTCGGGCTAATATGACTACGTTCGGCATAAATAACAAGGCCAACATGAATTCACTTGATTAATAACATTATATTATTGCATTGTTACAACTTCATTGCATGTTAATGCCCACATGAGAATTAATATTAAAACTGTTTAGAAAATGAGAATTTCAAAGACTTACTTAGCCAGATGCATTAACCAACATATAGTTTTCTGCAATTTTAACTGAAAACTTGACATTAGGTATAGATTTCTCCTGCTACTACATTGTAGTAATGAGGTTTGAAAGCCGAAAGCCCGACGTTGTCTTAATGCAGTATGATTTCTAGTGAAGCCTCGACACTGTAGCTTAAACAAAAACAAGATTTCCACTGCCATTATAGAGAAAATTAGTTCAACTTTTTATATACTGAAGATTTGATATAATATTGTAACAAAAACTGATACAATGTATTATATCATCATCTATTAATTCAGCCAATTTGAATATAGCAATTTTACAATATATTTTACTGAAATATTATAATTGCAACATACGCTTTAATCAAAGAAGGCAGCAATCTAAAGAAACCCAGCTTTCTATTAAGCAAGAGTATTTAATAAATTATTTTGAACCCTTTCATTTGTTAAGTTGTAGTTGTATAGGCTAACATTCTTCAAGCTGCGTTTTCCCGTATTTTACATGTTATGTCTCTGTGAAATCATAGAATATAGTTTAAATTGAAATATTGTAGTCTAAGCGAGGCGAACTTGTCGGAGATATCATTACACGTGCCCTGGATCTGATAACTATAGCCGTACCACCGGCCCTACCCGCCGCCCTCACCGTCGGAATTGTGTTTGCGCAGACTCGATTGAGGCGTGCCAAAATATACTGCATCAGTCCACGAAGTATTAACGTGTGTGGCAGTATTAACGTCGTCTGTTTTGACAAGGTATACAACCATATGCTTACATGTAGCTGCTGCGTGGAAACTTTGACATGTTCTTAAAATACATGTTATTCGAAATTCATACTATTTATACTTTTGGTCAAATTTGTTCGTACAATTCGTTTGTCAATAATGTATATTAAAGGTTATGGCAACACATTGAGTATTCTGCAATTTATAATACCGGTAAATGCTTAACCATTTCCTCGATATACACACCTTTATTGCATGAGCGAACAGTTTAGATCCAGATCAGCCTGCACATCCGTGACGTCTGATTAGGATCTAAACTGTTCGCTTTTTTATTCATTTGGTTATTTCTGACCAAAATGCGACCAGTGCAGATCCTGATCAGACGGCACGGATCTGGATCTTCACTGGTCGCACATGCGTAAAAATGCGTATATATGGAGGAAAGGCTTTACGTGTCGACATTGAACGTAAAATCTTAATGTTACATTCTGCGACGAAAGCCCAGACCGCTGGTTTCCAGGACATACATGAACCAAGTAAACATTAGGGAAACATCCGCAAATATATATGTTAGGCTATGTTCTGTAAATTATCCCTATTACATGTTCACGATTTCAAAACATGCTTGTTGTTGGTTTTTAGACAGGTACACTCACTGAAGATGGCCTAGATATGCACAGTGTGATTCCTGCCCAAGACGGAAAGTATGTTACTTTTCCAGTACATGTAACATTATATTTTGTTTGTTTTTAAGGGCTTACCACACTCCTCTCAACTCCTCATTGACAAAAAGACAATTGTAAAAAAATTCGGCAAAATGCCGTTCAATGAAACTTTGCACAAATGTATGTTATTAATGTATCATTATTTTGCATATCGTTAGACACGTTAAAACAGTAAAGAAATATAGCGAGATCTAAAATTCCTTTAATTTCTATTTACATAAATTCACAAAAACTAAACAACACAAAACATCATTTTAAATGCCCACATGAGTAAATGATACTGACAACAATTTATTGTGTCCTCGTGACTTACATATTGTAAACTTTACGACATATTAGTTAAAGTATGTTTTACCTTCAATTTTCTGGTCGCTTACTGGTCGTGTAAAAGGATAACAATCACTGATTTCTCTTTTAGTAGTTGAAAGGTTTTTTTACAAAGTACACAGCATTTTCTTGTCCGTATCATTGCACGCCCGTTGGAATTTAACATTATGTTTTGTATCGCTTAGTTTTTGTGAATTTATGTAAATAGAATTTTAATGAATTTTTGAGGTCTAGCTTTGTTTCTTTGCTTTTCTAACGTGTCATACTGTATGCAAAATAAAGATACATAAGTAGCATTCATTTGTACAAAGTTTCATTTTGCCATTATTGAGATTTTGATAATTTTCTTTTTATCGATGAACGTAGTTGGGAGGTTGTGGTAAGCCCTTAATATAGTCAACGGTTTCAGAGTACGCTAGAAGACGATATAGTAACAAATGATCATAGAAAGTCAATAAATCTGGTGGGTTAAGAACATATAACAAAACAATTTACTGCATTAGGTACAAACCATTTGCTTACTGCTTAATCTATCAAACACGAATTTGATATAAATTGTCTATATAATAGTTCATCTATATTAATATAAATTCATACTCGTATTTTCACGCGTTTGTTTATACAGTTAATCATAAATAGAAACGAACGGTCCATAGAAATATTTTGTACAAAAAAACCTCGCTTTTACCAATAAGGTCTATATGAGTTTCGGCAACAGAAACATATCTTGTGTTAATAACGCTCACAAAATATGACTTCGTTTTATAAAATTAAAACCGGTCTATAATGATATATGTAGTTATAGACACTTTTGACGAGGTCGTGTACGCGTAGTGTTTGATTGCAAACAATCAAATAAAAGAAAAATATAGGCTTGATATCTACTTTGTTTACCAGTAGCGGAAAAAAAAACTACAGGCCTCGCGTTTGTAATGTTGTTCAATATGCTCAATAATTCGACTGCAAGCACAGACCCATTATCATACGGACGTTTTCGTTGTCTGTCCTTTACGTCTCAAGCAATTACGATCAAAACTGTGGTGGAAATCGACCCGATTTAAATTCTTTTTATTTCAACACTGGTATGTCAAATATCGTTATAAAACATAAATAATGATAAAAGTAACAATAAAATGAACGAATAAAATCCACAAAATAACTTGTTAAACCTACCACAGCATATGCCGTTTACACGGTGAAAATTATCGATAAACGCGAGTCAGATAAACTTTATGCGGTGTAAGCGACATGGGTGGAGGTTTATAACAGTTTTGCATAAAAAACGAAAACGTTTCTTATAAAGGATTACATATATTGATTCTACTTGAATGTGGCTTCTCAGGTATGTATTTTTTTTTTATAAATAATTATGGTTTAAGATGCTTTATGAAGCCGGCAAAAGTTGCGATTTGAATAGTAACTGGGTTGTGCGCGAAGAGCAACCTTCTATATATAGAAAAGCTCTTGTTGCGCACAAATAGTTGGGCTATTCAATATGCATGCCGTGTGGTACAAGTTAAAACATTTCGTGTAAATAACGTCCATTCTGTAGACTTCTCAGAAAAGTTGAACCTTCTTTCAGGTTCGGTCATGAGATACAAAACGTAAAGCTCGTGCCGCCCGGAAACTTTATGGTTGGCATGGCAACTTGTCACAGTTTGACTATTATTGATGGGGTACTTAGTGGAGATCCTTTGGAGCTGATCATGTTTGACGCGACGGGATGGGTAAAAATTCTCTTTTGTGAAATATATTTCTTTACTATTTCGTTGTGTTAATATGTAATGTAGAGCTTTTTTCAAGTGTGTAATATATACTGAAAGAAGTAAGTGTAGCAAGTAAAGTAACATAATAAAAATACCATATAAGATATTCAAAATGGAAGACAATTTTAGTTGGCAATCAAAAAATACCTGATTGCTTTCACATGGAGTACATGACAAATCACTAACAATAAAACATATCGTAACTTTAATGTAACAAGACACCATCTGTTATTGGAGGAAGGTGTTTAACACTAAACATGCTAAACTTTTTATTCTTTCAGTAAAGTATCTAAGACAAAATACATATTTAATCCAGAATAGTAAATATCTCATCAAGATTATTATTATATGTAAAAAAAGTCACTGTTTCAGGACCTGACAGAGCCTGGAGAGGAGAGTTCACGATTCGACATGATATGTCCAACGATAGTCACTCCAAAATCATCAAAACTTGCATCATCAATCGACCCGTCAACTAAGCATAAGGTATTGCTTTCAGCAGTATCTCCCTGGTGTACATTGTTATTTTAAAAGCATAGTTTGTCTGTCTCCCGTCCAAGAATGTACTAGGTCACTAGTTTTTAGATGACAGAACCATATACGTACCAACGTCTAAGGCCGCTATTCCATTGTTCCGTGATGCGTTATCCGTGTCCGTGTCCGCGTCCACGTCCGTGTCCGCGATTTTTCACTCACCAAAGATATCGTTGGGTATATTCCATACCTCCGTGTCCGTTCCGCGTCCGCGTCCGCGATTTTTCACTCACCAAAGATAACGTTTGGTTTATTCCATTCCTCGGTGTCCGTTCTACGTCGCGGACACGAACACGGACGCGGAAGGGACACGTACACGGAGGTATGGAATAGCGGACTAAGGCCGGTATTCCATAATTCCGTGATGCGTTATCCGCGTCCGTGTCCGGGATGTTCACTCACCAAAGATATCGATGGGTATATTCCATTCCTCCGT
The DNA here is from genome assembly GCA_038501625.1 of Corbicula japonica. NCBI lineage: Eukaryota > Metazoa > Mollusca > Bivalvia > Venerida > Cyrenidae > Corbicula > Corbicula japonica. The sequence goes on along the minus strand of JAZAYU010000094.1, from coordinate 1,301,080 downwards.
GTTCGTTTTCGTGTTCGCGACGTGGAACGAACACGGAGGAATGGAATATACCCAATGATATCTTTGGTGAGTGAAAACCCGATGACACGGAGGTGGACACGGACACGGATTACGGATAACGCATCACGGAAGTATGGAATACCGGCCTAATGATTTTATTTTTATTTTCAAACGTGGCTTATGACAAAAATTAATTTTTTCGCTACACTTTTTTCGGCGGTGTGGGGGGGGGGGGGGTACATTTGTATTCTCAGTCATAAGCTTTGAATGGACAGTTCGTGTTATTTCATGAATGTTAACTTTCACATCCTTTATTATTTCTAATCGGCGAAACTTCCTCTTTGAAATGAAGCCTCAGTTTTAAAAAGAAATGAGAAAAATGGTAACAATATGTTGACTCGCTCTCATTAGTTACCACAGTTAGAAAAAACAATATGTTGACTCGCTCTCATTAGTTACTACAGTTAGAAAACAATATATTGAATCGCTCTCATTAGTTACTACAGTTAGAAAACAATAAGTTGAATCGCTCTCATTAGTTACTACAGTTAGAATACAATATGTTGAATCGCTCTCATTAGTTACTACAGTTAGAAAACAATATGTTGAATCTCTCTCATTAGTTTCTACAGTTAGAAAACAATATGTTGAATCGCTCTCATTAGTTACTACAGTTAGAAAACAATATGTTGAATCGCTCTCATTAGTTACTACAGTTAGAAAACAATATGTTGAATCGCTCTCATTAGTTACTACAGTTAGATACTTTCTTAATTCTTCAGATAACTTGGGATGAAGTTGGAATTGTTCGCCAGTTCACATTTTCATCCAGCCTTCAGAGAATGTCAGTGATCATCAGGAAGTTGGGAGCCGACCACTTTGAGATATTTACTAAAGGAGCTCCAGAAATGGTCGCCTCGTTATGTGTCACGGATACAGGTTTGTTTGATCTTACAATAGGTTTAAACCCCCAAGTGGCAAGTCAGGGATACAGGTTTGTTTGATCTTACTATAGGTTTAAACCCCCCAGTGGCAAGTCGCTGATACAGGTTTGTTTTTATCTTACTATAGGTTTAAACCCCCCAGTGGCAAATCACTGATACAGGTTTGTTTGATCTTACTATAGGTTTAAACCCCCAGTGGCAATTTGATTTGCCACTGACCGTTCCAATGTGGTAACCCCTCGGGTTCTCATTTTTAAATTGTTTGTGGTGTTTTTTTTTGAAACTCCTATTTTGATAACCATGTTCTTCCTCTTCTTCTTGACTGTGTGGGGAGGCTGTTTTTTCTAAAAGTGGCAATTCCTGATATGCATATTTCACCTTTTTACCGCTGTTAAAAAAACATATTCGTCTCTAGGGTTTAAAACCAGCACATACAGTGATGCATGAAGCTCAAATTCGCTCTGCCAAATTCTTAAGACAAAATATGTGTACAATGTAATTTACACGCGTGCATACGCTCCATTTAACCCCAGTGTTGCATTTAAAATAATGTAATCATTTAAAACAAAAGTAAGTGATGTCTCTGTCGAACAAAGTCGATACAATATAAGAAATCGTTTACATTATCTATAGGGGGTCACCTTCAGTTACAGTTTGTATCGATCGGTATTTCAGCAAGATCTCGATATAAAAAGTGAAATATGAACAGAGGAAACTCATTACCAAGATATCCTCACCTCAACAGAAGTCATGTTCATTTTTAAGTATCTACTCCCGTTTTCAAACCCCTGTTAAAGAAAATGAGGATTGTTGTGACGATGACTACCTTTGTATGTTCTCTTAAACTGCATGTAACAGGTAAAAACCGTGCTATAAATTACGTAAGCTTTAATTTTCTAAATTGTTTTTAAATACAGTAAATTCCACTCTTTTAATAATCTGAGTTCACATATTGGTTTTATTTCTAGAATGGTTACATGTACATTGTATGTTATCAAAATGTAGGAAGTTGTGCGCTTCGAAAAATTTGATAAAGGCCGCAAGGCCGAAACGTCAGAATATTAAAAGAGTGGAATTAACTGTGTTTAATTTTTATATGCCTTCGGAAATTTAAATGATGTATTTGTGTTTTAGTTCCCGATAACTTCCACGAGGTGCTGAACGGATACACCAAGCACGGTTACAGGGTGCTGGCATTAGCTTATAAGCCGCTGCCCGACAAGCTGAAATATCCGAAGCTTCAAAGGATACAAAGGTATCATAGGATTTGTATTGAGTCTATTGACCTTTAGAGTAACAATGGCTAAATCTTTTTATGTTTATTTGTAAAGCAAAAGTTCGCGTATCCGTATTACTACCTGAAAAGAGGATGATGGAAACAACAAAAATGTGTGCTTAGTCTAACGTAAGAAAAAATACTTTTACTCCAAACTTGTTTTCGTGGAGATATTTATGTGACGCACCATTAGTAAAAATTAAGCTTTGTGATTTATCGTAAGTTTAAACACTGATCAAATTACGGATGTACAAAGTCTGAAAAAACCTCTAAACTAATTTATGCATGTTCAAGTTGAATAATGATTCACAATACTACAAAACGTGTGCGCTTAGTCTGAAACAACGTAATCAATGTTTGATGTCAAAATTATGTCTTTTTACCGCATTGCATTATGCATTCGCAGAGTTAGTAATATTGTCATTTGACATTGGTTGTCTGTGTCTCTTTAAATAGCACAGTTTTCTCATTTATTTCGTTCAGAGAGCAGGTGGAGAGAGGATTAACTTTTCTAGGACTGATCGTGATGGAGAACCGACTTAAGCCGGAGACAACACCGGTGATCAAGCAACTGAAGGCAGCTAAAATAAGACCTGTCATGGTAACAGGTACACGATTTCTTTCTTTTATACACTGAAATTCACAGTAGCGCTATTTGTGCAGTGTGGCGGCCGTAAAAAGTCTCCCCGTACATTATCAGTAAAATAACCCGTTAGCGATGTCATGCAGTGATGGTTACGTTTATCATGGCTATCCGATCAACCTTTTTGGGGGTTGTCCCGGCTAGCTCAGTTGGTTGCGTCGCAGGAATTGCAGGGCTATGCGCTGTCGCTGTGACGGTGCGGGTTCGCTCCAGCTAACGGCACTATCATTTCAAGAGATTCTAAATAAGCCGGACTGCAGTATTTTTATTGAATGCGAATGAAAAGTAAAATCTGTAAACAAGACTGTTGTTTATCGCGTGATGATATTAGAGTATATTAGAATATACAGACTGGGAATAAAACGATCAATACATTAACATGTTTGCATCTTACTCCAGGTGACAACATGTTAACGGCCCTCAGCGTTGCTAGGGAATGCCAATTTGTTGAGGCCTCAGAACCAATCATCCTAGTTCAAGCTTTCCCTGAACAACTGGATCCGTCTGGTAACATAATCGAGCCTGCCTTTGTTGAATACATATTTACCGAGTCTCCGCAAGAGAGGGATATTCTGATAAAGGAAACACAGTTTCAAGTACGAATAATGTAGTATACTTATGGACAAAAGTCTTGTCCGGTATGGTTTTCCTTTTAAATGCATAAAATCCGAAAAAGGCCAATACTCTACCGGCATAAATTTGGTATTGGTGGAAATAGAATATTTATATGCTTTTAATGAAAAAATAAAGAAGTTTAAAATTTGAGTTAGTACTGCCGGAAGAGTAATGTGTTGAATAATGGCATGCAAAAAGTTCCACTGTTCCTACCAGGCAAGACTTTTGTCCATAACCATACATTTTACATTACTTGCGTATAGTTTGTTTTACTATATTACACAAATATTATGATATAATGTTTATATTAATATTTCAAAAGAAAAATAAGCAGGACGCGCACCTTGTCTTGTGTAATGTAGGTACACAAGAATTAGGCTTGGAGGTCCATTATATGTGTATGTTCTAAAGAACCTAAAGATTTAAAGAAACAATAATTATTTGTTTGATATATTTCTAAGTTTACAGAATTTTTGATCTTCGACACGCATTCTAAGTGAAGTAAACTATTTTTGTTTTGTTGTAGAATGATAAACCCGTTGATATAGAAAAAGCGTTTGCGTCACGCTATCATTTTGCAGTGACTGGTAAATCCTGGTCCGTGTTGCGACAACATTTCGATGCACTCCTTGAAAAGGTAATGCACATTTGCATCTTATAATTTGTAATATAATTACATTAAATAAATACAGAAAAGTTATTTATTATACATCCGCTTCGAAGAAGAGGAGGGAATACTGTTTAACCCTTGTCCGTTCGTTCATCCGTCCGTACGTAACAAAATTTCAGTCGCAGTTTTCTAAGCAACTATAACACGCAGCAGCCTGTTATTTTGCATATTGCTTTATCATATAGTCCCCAGGCTTACGGTGTTAAGCAATTTATCCTCCTTGCTCTTCTGTTTTCCGAATATTTTGACTCGGAGGTTTTATTTGACGATATATGTGCATTATATAAACCAAAGGATAGCTTTGTTTTCAGTCGCAGTTTTCTAAGCAACTATAACATGAAGCAGCCTGATATTTTGCATATTGCTTCATCTTAAAGACCCATATGGTGTAAAGAGAATTTAAGCTCCTTGCTCATCTACTTCTTGTTTACCGAATACTAAGATTGCAGACAGTTGACATACATGTACAATTTCCTTCGCAGTTTTCTAAGCAACAATAACACGCAATACATTTATATATTTATATTTTATATTAAGGTAAATACTTTAGTTAGAAAAAATTAGACACCCTTAATACATATGAAAAAATGCAAAATATATTTTTAAAGTCGTATTTCTCAAAGCGAGGGTATTACTAGTGAGCATTTGCTCGCAGATTTACTTTTTTATTGTGTCAGCCATGGAACTTGTTTATACAGATATGTATGAAACCATTGCTTGTTTTAAAGTAAATAATTCGCTAAAATACAACTGAACGCGTAATATTGTATGTTTAACTTAATGTATGGAAAATCGGTAGTTCAGATTTTAATGAATTAACATCAAGATGTAAGTTCTTGTACAAAATGTATGATATAATTTCCTGAAAGGCCTCCCTGTATGATAACTTGAGGCAGCTGCTATAACTCAGGCAGCCCGTCGTCTTTACTCCGATGGCATCACCAAATTATTCTATAATTGATAAAAGTCAGGCGCACGGTTTAGAAATTAAGTGTGAATTTTTCTCCTATCCCAGATTTTGTAAATGCTGGATCTTTTAAATATTTGCAAATAGTGCCTAAGGTTATAAAACTGAGCATGGAAACCATTCCCAAATCTCAAGCATCTGATTGGCTGAAATGGCGAACAGTCGCCATTTCAGCCAATCAGATGCTTGAGATTTGAGACTGGTTTCCAATCTCAGCTTTATAACCTTCAACCCAGATCGTGGTGAGGGGAACAATATTTGCCCGCATGTCTCCGGATCAGAAAGGACAGTTGGTGGAGACCCTTCAAGACCTTGGGTAAACATATATACTATACTATATACGCTATATTATATACATATACATATTACAGCTTGTATTTTTCGAGATCTCGTCGGTAAAATCTGGATGTTCGCATCCGGCCTCGCTGACTGTGATCCTGATTGTTTTATGTAAAAAGTGAAATATGCGTATCAGGGATAGCCACATCCAGCACTCACAGCCTCCCCACACAGCCAAACAGTAAAGAGAAAAAGAGAGCATATTGACAATAATCAATTTCAATATGGCAACAGTTACTGGTAGATTCTTTTATCTAGACTCTAGCGCAGTTAATTTTATTGATTTATTTTTTACTTATTTTGGCAAATGGGAAAATGGTAGGATAAATTCATTTGGGACTAGCTTATGTTTCACCCGATACGACCGAATTACACACGTTTTGAGTTCGCTCTACTAGGCGATAGAAAGGGACAATTCATGGATTTTGCTTGTTTTTTTAGGGTATGTGATAAATAGAATAGATCATTCGTGATCATTTTATACTGAAATTATTAAACTCGTCATCTAAATCGATATAAAACCCGGCAAAAGCCTCGTTTTATATCGATTTAGACGACTCGTTTAATAATTTCAGTATAAAATGATCACTCATGTTGTATCCTCTCTCTCTATATAAGCACTGTTTATTTACTAAAAAAATTTGTTCATTTGTCTTTATTGATTGAGTTTTCGTTTGTCGTTATTGATTGAGTAGTTAATGCATGGAAGATTTAGCGATGGAAGCAACGCCGTTAGTACATGTATACTATTTTAAGGTGGAACGCGACACTTTGTGAATTTTCGAATTTCTATATGAAATTTGGTAAGGTATTTATTGACGATGACTCCAGCATGAATCCTTAAACCATTTTGTGATAAATCAAATACTTGTTAATATATTTACCTTCAAGTTTAGCTATCAACGCCAGTTTTCTGCAGTGACGTCAACGACGCTCGCTTGACACTTTTTCGGGACCGGCTGAAAATTGGGTTTTTCAATTTAATTTATTCTTTCAAAGACGAATTGGCGCCGAAAATACATTTCCAATGATATAAGATTCAACATATTTTGACCTGTTTTGACAACGTTGTTTACCGTTAAACGCTGTTTTCACGTTAAAATGACGTATTGTTTTGCCTTTTTTCTGTCGACTTTTCCTGTAGCGATGTGACACACGCCTTTGGTGTAACAGTTAATATTTTATCATCATGTGTTCCAGTTTCTATGTTGGCATGTGCGGGGATGGTGCTAACGACTGTGGAGCTCTGAAAACAGCCCATGCCGGAATCTCTCTCTCCGAGGCCGAGGCGTCTGTGGCATCACCTTTCACTTCAAAGAACGCCAATATATCCTGTGTTCCCACAGTTATCAGGTGCGTCTTCTTTTTTGTGTTTGTAGGGGGACTAGTCTCCAAAATGTCCAGAACTTTTCTCTCTGCTCAGTTTAGGGAGAAGTTTTATGCCGACATGAAGGGAGGGGTGGGCATTGGGGGCATAAATGTATGAAAATGTACAAGATTCATTATTCCTGTTGTTTTCTATATTTTCATAGTTTAATTATAAATTTGTTCTAGAGAAGGGCGCGCGGCACTGGTTACAAGCTTTGGAATATTCAAGTATATGGCGACTTACAGTTTGACACAGTTCACTTCTGTCATCATTCTCTATTGGGTAATTATTTCAAAATAAGTTATAACCATTTTAAATGCACAAAATTCTTTTGACAAGTGTTGATATATTGATATTCCAGTAGGTAAATTGAATTTATCACTATCCCTCACTGTATACATGCATTATTAAACACGAATTGTTGCCGTTTTTGATTGCTTTCTTTGGTATGTTGAATTTGGATGCAAACAGTCGATACAAATAATTAACCAGTATGTGATTAAAATTAGACTTCTCCCTATCTGCTCTTGCTCACCTCATGGATGTGCCTCCAAGATAAGTCTCCATTTCAGCCTATCAGGTCCCTAGATTATAAAACTGAGAACAGCCATTTTCAAATATCATCTGATTGGCTGAAATGAGATGTTTGAGACTGGTATCCAATATAAGATTTATAAACTTGGGCCCAGATACATGAGATTTGAGACCGGTCTCCAGTTTCAGTTTTTTATCTTGGGCCAGTAAATCTTTTTTTTAAATTATTTTCTAGGTAGGAGTTAATGTAACAGACTTCCAGTTCCTGTATATAGACCTGTTTCTTCTTACATCACTCAGTATATCGTGTAAGTTAAAGAAATCATTTATTTATTGGTAACGTGTTGTTTGCCTTACATTGAGATGAACAAAACGTATACAAAATGTACATCTCTACAAAAATAAATCTTCTTTTAATAAAAAATACACTTTGTTGAAATAGTATACAAATTAAACTTCTTTAAAAGAAGTTCTTTACGTAATAACGTTGATCAAAAGAACATAAGAAGCATTTCAAATTGATTGAATTTTAAATGGAAAGAGGAAGAAGTTGGAGATTGTTTGAATATAACGCAGACATGCTTTATTTGTACAACTAATCCTGAAAAACTATCACCACGTAGAAGACTCACTTTTCTTCCTTAACCGTGTTCATTATTTCAGTTGGCTATACAGAGGCGTACGGAAAACTGCACTGGCGTCCACCACTGGTCAGCTTGCTCAGTTTGTCACCTGTTTGCTCTCTCATCTTCCATATGATCATCATGGTTGCCTTTCAAATCTTCTTCTATTTGTATATACAGAAAGCATCCTGGTTAGTATATATCTATGTTTCAATATGACATTTAAAACGATAATTATCAACTTTTATTTGGGGACCATAAACCACTGAAATCTTAAAATACCGCACTGAAGGTTCTATGTTCACCGCCTTTTTGCATTCCATCGTTTTAGAAGGATCTAAATTGTGCTGTTTATTGGTATAAATATTGATTTGCGCTGAACCGGGATACAGGCGGCGTGGGTAGTAATATAATAAGTCTACATGCGCGTTTTGCAATTTTGACCAGTAGGTGTATAAAAATTATTTTATGGAAGAATACAAGTATGGTCTAATATGCATACTCCTGTGTTTTAGTGATACGTTTGCTTTTAATTGGCCTTTTCTTGTGATATGTGTTGTTAATTCCTTCGGCTAGAGTTTCTACTATGAATTGAATTACCGACTTGTTTGTGATATCTTTTGAAAATATTCATAAATACAAGCCATATTTAATGTAAGGAACCACATACATAAATTGCTAGGAATCAATGAGCTAGAATTAAATATAATATTTTGCACCTCTCAGAAGGTATTTGTAAGAACTACTATTATTATATTACTTATGGGTTCATACAAGTGTCTAACAGTTGTTGGATAAAATTCTGACAATCACAAGTTCACAAAGTCCGTTTCCTAAGATTTCTATATCGCTCAAATCTCAACTTTTAATTCTGTGTAGTTATAAGTTTCAATAACCTCCCTTGGTGGTATTATTCTAATTTTAATGTCAGTCAGTGTGTGTGGCAGTATAAGGTCAGATTTATACTATTCTTTTGGGGGAATGCGGATGATACGTACTGTGTATGTCTCATGCACGGTTGGCTAGGCGCTGCCGCTGCTTTTGTTTAGATAGATAGATTTATTTCGGTATGGTATACATATACATGGTCATCTAAAACAACATGTACGGTAGAAATATATATCATACATATGAATAAATAAGCCATGACATGCCCACCAACACCGAGGATAACACAAAAAGAGAGACTCTTATTTCCATTATGGTCCTCTGTGTTGGTGGCATGACATATAGAGCCTTTAAACAATTCAATACATACTTTCAATTAAAAATATCACAGTAAGAATTGAATTATTTTATCACAGATTAGAATTTACAGTATTGTTACCCATTATTCAGATAACAACGGAATACATATACTAACAAGCAAATGATAAAATTCATAAGCATTAGATATTCTACCATTAGTTAAATTTCAATATAGACAAATAATCTTATATTACGTATATAAAACATGCGCTCTCTCTCTCTTCCTCTCTTCTTTTTCGCTGCGTGGGGAGGCTGTGTTTTTTGAGTGTGGCGATTCCTGATATGCATATATTGCTTTTTTATACTACAATCACAAAGTTAAACCTATTACATGTACTACATGTAAAACTATTGCCAAGATTTGTTTTGCTTTGATGTCATCCATACATTTAAAAAGTAGCCAGTAAGATACAGGTCCCTATTGTAGGTTCGTGCCTTGGGTGGATGACCCTGAGGAGGATTATGATTACACCTGTTACGAGAACACGGCAGTGTTTTATTCTTCGATGTACCAGTATATTATTCAGGCGTTTGTTTTTGCAAAGGGGAAACCGTATAGAAAGCCTGTCTACACGAATTGTACGTATTCTTTAGAGCGGCTATGAAAATATTTAAAATTTATTCTCTTGTTAGAAATTTTGACTACATTTTATACTTGTACGAGCATAATGCATAATGAACAATGTCATCTGCTAACGTTTATGACGTCATTTTGAAGAATGACTTCCTCTTTTCAAAGACACAAATGTTTGGCGCGGCTCAGTTGTAATAATATTGTTGTATATTTCAGATTACTTCTTAATAAACCTCTTCATCTGTTTTGCCGTTTCCCTCTGGCTAAATATTTATCCAACAACACCTGTTGCTGAATTCTTTGAGGTTAGTGTATTTCTTAACCTAAACATTTTGACATAATGTTCCATTTCTGGAAATGTTTTACAACGAATTTATTTAATTTAAACTATGAACCAACATATTGCATACCATATTATGTTAAAGTTCATATTTCCTCAAAGTTATTTTATTTTCGAACTCGAGTTTAGTATGGATGTTTTTTTGGCCAGTCACGCGGACCTAAAACTTACCTACGCGTTATAAAGGATTAAGGGGAATGAATAAAGAAGTAATGGAAAAAGTCATAACTAAAAGAAGAACAGAAAGGTATTTAACGGTTCAAAGTTCTAGGCGAGGTAGGGAGACCAAGTTTGAATTTGGCATACAATCAAAGTGGAGATAAGTTTCGGTAGGATTTTGTCATGTAAAATTGAAATACATGTTCTAGGATTGTCCTAGGAAACCTATTTTGTGCATTTCAGATAATGGAGATTCCAAGCATTCCGTACAAATTTATCTTCGTGCTGGCAGCGTTTATCAACCTTTTCATTTGTCTGCTTTTAGAGGTATATATGTTAAAACTTACTTGGCCATATTTGACTGTTATATTTCACGTGTTCACCTGTTTGATGTTTGCCAATTTGCCAACATTAGGTTTTTGTTGAAGCGAAATATTGCATAAGGCGGCCACTACCAGCTTTTACTTTTATTCATTTGAAGTTGTAATGATTTTTTCTTAGTTTCGAATGAGACCATCCTAAGAGCTTTTGTCATTAAAATGCTCTTTTATCCCTATGCACAAATATTCAACCGGCATGCATTTATTTCCAGATTTCGATTTGTTTAGGTTGACAACGCGAACGATTACGTGTATTAAAACTATCTCGGATATCAACATACCATTCTTAGTTGGTCTCATCTGCAGATTTGCTGTTTCTTTTGTTTCAGACATTCATATTGGACAGTCATTTCTTTAGTGTGACGCTACAGAATAAGCTCAGTAACCTTCTTCCAGGGGCTAAACCCGGGTAAGTGTTCAGTAACCTTCTTCCAGGGGCTAAACCCGGGTAAGTGTTCTGTAACCTTCTTCCAGGGGCTAAACCCTGGTAAGTGTTCTGTAACCTTCTTCCAGGGGCTAAACCCGGGTAAGTGTTCTGTAACCCTTCCAGGGGCTAAACCCGGGTAAGTGTTCTGTAACCTTCTTCCAGGGGCTAAGCCCGGGTAAGTGTTCTGTAACCTTCTTCCAGGGGCTAAGCCCGGGTAAGTGTTCTGTAACCTTCTTCCAGGGGCTAAGCCCGGGTAAGTGTTCTGTAACCTTCTTCCAGGGGCTAAGCCCGGGTAAGTGTTCTGTAACCTTCTTCCAGGGGCTAAGCCCGGGTAAGTGTTCTGTAACCTTCTTCCAGGGGCTAAGCCCGGGTAAGTGTTCTGTAACCTTCTTCCAGGGGCTAAACCCGGGTAAGTGTTCTGTAACCTTCTTCCAGGGGCTAAACCCGGGTAAGTGTTCTGTAACCTTCTTCCAGGGGCTAAGCCCGGGTAAGTGTTCTGTAACCTTCTTCCAGGGGCTAAGCCCGGGTAAGTGTTCTGTAACCTTCTTCCAGGGGCTAAGCCCGGGTAAGTGTTCTGTAACCTTCTTCTAGGGGCTAAGCCCGGTAAAGTGTTCTGTAACCTTCTTCCAGGGGCTAACCCCGGGTAAGTGTTCTGTAACCATCTTCCAGGGGCTAAACCCGGGTAAGTGTTCTGTAACCTTCTTCCAAGGGCTAAACTCGGTCAAGTGTTCTGTAACCTTCTTCCAGGGGCTAAACCCGGGTAAGTGTTCTGTAACCTTCTTCCAAGGGCTAAACCCGGGTAAGTGTTCTGTAACCTTCTTCCAGGGGCTAAACTCGGGTAAGTGTTCTGTAACCTTCTTCCAGGGGCTAAACCCGGGTAAGTGTTCTGTAACCTTCTTCCAAGGGCTAAACCCGGGTAAGTGTTCTGGTTCACTTATGTACTAGGAATGCATCATGGTAGGTTTAAGGACAAATTCTTCCAGAGGCACAAACTTTATAAGTGTAAGGACTTACTTCTGTTTCGCAGGATCACAACATGGGAAAGTGTCTGGGTTTACTGCCTGGAATGGAGAGACCTTATTGAGTGTTAATTCTCAGTTCTGCTTACTAGGTCGGAAACTGGATAATATTTCATGATCCCATTCAAAATGTGCAAACTACTTTGCTTCGAGTCACTGTACCAATTAAATTGGTATGACTCACATCTTCCCGGGGCTTTACTGGGAATCCTTTTCTTTATGTGGTTTTACCTGCTTGCATCGTCTTCCTGGAGCTGAACCTAAATTAGTGTTAACCTTCTCGGGCTTACATTTGTACGTGTGTTTCCATAGTACATACAGGGAAAATGTTGGGGCTTTCCTTTTATTCAATGGAATCAACCTGGGTTAGTTTTACACATCTGCATAGAACTAGTTTAACAGAAAACAAAATTGTACTAACAATGTTAAATAAATTTAATCCACTCTTTGTATTTAAAACAACGCCCTAATTTCGTTTATGATGTATTTTTTTAACTGTAACAACGGATTTGTGTGCAACTCGTGAACAGACGGCGTTTGAAGTACTTTTCGTTACATTGTCCGATTAACGAGCATTGTCGATGGTTGTTATACTGGTGTCTGCAAAGCTTTCAACGGTTATGCATACTTTCAGGTATGAAGCACTGGAACATGATATGCTCACAGACACTAACTGGCCTCCCGTCAAGAACGAGGATCTCGCGGAAACATTCCAACGATTAGACAGTAGGATGCAGAATTCCAACATGACACTAAACACAACAATGGATAATCTCTCCTTGTCCGGCAGTGAAACGGAAAGTCTCGCATCTTACGGTAACGGACATCTTGTACTTTATTTCCCGCATCTTACGGTAACTCGCATCTTGTACGTTATTTCTCGCATCTTACGGTAACTCGCATCTTGTACTTTATTTCTCGCATCTTACGGTAACTCACATCTTGTACGTTATTTCTCGCATCTTACGGTAACTCACATCTTGTACTTTATTTTAAAGCGGACTTTTAAAATCCTTCAATGTCCACAAAACCTCTTCGGCTTCTGAAAAACCTTCGTTATCACTTGATCTTTAGCATAGCGTCACAGTTTGCAACCTCACTATTTAGGAATCAATTGAAGAAAAGCGGGTTTTAGCATCACTGAGGCTGTCTTTTTAGCAATTGTATATTTATTCATGATAGGCTGAATATTCGGTTATCTTGTGTTATATGTGTAAGTAAATCAATTCTTATTTGATTTAAAAGCCTGTATAAGATGTGATTATATATACCCCATAGAAAAACTTATTTAAAAAAGACGCTATGGGTAGAATATTTTCACTAAGATCTAGCGTCATGAGAGGACCTATTTCAGTGTTTGGTAATTTTTCAGCAACCAATGACATCACATATGTAATCCCCATGCTACGGTTATTCATGGAATCACACGAATTTTAATCAATTGTTTATCTGGTTTATGAATTAATTGACCACGAATACACCAGTAATTGAATAATATTTGAAAAGTGTTTGTTTCTCTGAATTTCATGAATGATCACCAGAAACATATTTTCACGTGTGGCGCGTACATGTAGCTTCTCGTAAAAAATACCAGTTTCTGCGTGCCATTCTTGAAAAATTACAGTCTCAGGTGTTCACTCGTCAAACAAAATCGATACTTCACTTAAACAACATAACTTCTTATTTTATGTTTTCTTGTGAAAAATATCCGAAAAAAGGAAAGGGATATGCAATGTTTTTAAAACAAGTTCGGCAAAAAACTGTAACAAAAAATGATATTCCACAGTATCAAAGCATGAAAATACAAATTTTATTTCACTCAAAAGGTGAAATATGCATATCAGGAATTGCCATTTTCAGAAAAAACAGCCTTCCCACACAGTCAATAAGAAGAGAGAGGGAGAGAGCATGGTTAATAAAATGATCAGTTTAAAAAAAGACACCACAAACAATTAACAATAATGAGAACCCGAGGGAAGAAAACTCTAAAATTCATTGGAAAACATAAAATTAAACTGCTTATATATTTCAGGAGGAAATGGCAAAGCAACCCTTATAGGAGAGGTCGGCATTAAATTAGACAAATCTGGCCACGTTAACAAAGCTTTCGATAGCGAAGAAAGAAATGGAACTGTTATCGGTGTTCATCAGTATGACAACATGAACAATGGGGACATGAGCACGAGACTATAACAGGACGCTTCGAACATTATAGATATGAACGAGTGCTGAAATACAACGAATTAAAATGTTCTGTACCTATAACGAGACAGTTTTTAAATGTTGGAATAGGTTAAACTCTAATCCAAGGCTGAAGGTTATAAAACTGAGATTGTAAACCAGTCTCAAATCTCAAGGATCTGACTGGCTGAAAAGGCGACTGGTCGCCATGTCAGCCAATAAGATGCTTGAGATTTGAGACTGGTTTCCAAACCTTGGACACAACACGCAGAATTTCAGTGGAACTCAAAAACTCGGAATTTGAGAAATGTTAGAAATGTTATTTATTGTTTCCTTTTTCATCCGCATCCAAATTTTCTTTGACACATATTATAGCGGAATGGGAGTAAATTAACATCACTTGTACTATCCAGCGATTTGCGTTAACCTTTCTAACGGACGTACTGTCTTTGGGTACATGAACTTGGTGACCGTCATACTTTTTAAATGTTCATTAATACATGTTGAATAAACACGTGTGATAGCTATCCACATCTTTGCTCAAATTGCTTAGAATTTACTTTTACACCTAATACAAAAATGATATTTTTATATATATTTTTATTATTTTTTCAACAGTACATGAAATTTTGTTAATTGTTTATAGAAATGTTTATTATTTTTATGATACATGTATAATGCATCATTTATTAATTTGTATAAAATTATACTTACTTGGTTTACGCCAGTAAGTTTTTTATTGTTATGTAAATAGTGTAGCAGAGGCTTTTAGGCATGTATGACTTACTGGTTCGGCTCTTTTGAGTAAAAAACCCTTAACAAGATATAGTTATAAATATTATTATTGCCTTGGCAACGCGTGAACGTTTAAAGTGAAAACTAGATGACGCTAAAGGAAACACGAAAACCAAGTGTTGGACAATATTTTATCACAGACGCTAACACTGAAAACACAACACAACACAACGGCTAATATTTTTGTTGTTATCTGGTTTTGCAATATTGTAAGTTTTTAGACGACCGCCACCAAGTATTTGGTTGTATGTTTGTGTATCAATATATCTGTATTTGTACATGTACATATAATTTTACGTGCTCTTCGTTCCATATTTGTTGTGAATTACAAGTGAAACGGTTTTATTTATTTGTGCACTATGTACATAATATTTGGACAAATTAAAATTCAAATATAACTGTTTAAAGATTACTTATTTCTCACGTTTTTGTCGGAGTAACAATTCATGTAAAAGTAAGTCATTCCATTATAAAAACTACTGCAGCAACTGTTTTTACAATTATTTTCAATCAAAAGTATAACCATATATGAGACTTTTTCCTTTCTTTCTCTCTATTGTTTGTGAGTGAGGAGCTTGGGTTGTATACCGTGTGTCTTTTCCTTATTTGCTTATTTCTCGTTTTTATTAATTACACTTATACCATCTCAAGCAGCTCACTCATCAGTCACATTTTATGGGCCGTTTTCTTTACAGACTTCACGAAAGTTAAAATAAGTGTCAGGCATTTGGTCAGACAAGATGTGAAAATCTGTCTGACCGAACAGATTCTGTCTGACCGAAACGTGCAAAAGCACAATTATAGTAGTTCAAATTTTTGTCTGACGTTCGGTCTGATAACATATAAAACAAGTCAGACCAGCACAAATTTGACTTTCGAGAAGTCTGTTTCAATCGACAATGAATCATCATCGATATAAAAGAAATTATTATTATATCTAACGGCAAAACGTAGTGCAATAAAACCTGACACAAATTTAAAAAGTTATACCAGTAACGAAAGGCTTTTAAATTCCCTAAAATTCTATTTACATCTAAACACAAAATCTTAACAACATAAAACATAATGTTAAATACCCACATGAGTATTATAATACTGACAATAAATAAATATGTTTGGCCTTTTAAAGAACTTTCCATTATGAGAGAGGCATCACAAGTTAATGCATTTGCAAAATATTTACCAGATAAAAAAGGTGGAACACAATTATACAAATATCTTATATTGTATGCATTTGTAAATATTTCTTTAGGTATTTATAATAAAGTACTACTATATAAATAAGATTTATTTGTGCGATGTTTTATTAAAGTGTATTTTGCCATTAGATTTTGATATCTTTTCTATCGATGAAAGTGCAATAAAGGCCTATAATCTATGTCTTGATTAACCCAAAGCCGTACACCAATATAAAACAAGTTTCTTTAGAATCTTGCATTGCATACAAATTGGACACGTGTGGATGACTTTGAAACAAAGCGGTTAAAGTCTAAAACAGTTGATTTAATTCAATTGTCAATATATTCCATTATAGTACATACATTTCTTATCAACTGACTTGAGAAAACATAACGTTTTACATCATTGTATCATCCATCTTTATTGATGAAAGGATTATCCTTTTAAGTTAATGAATACTACTATAATACCTAAATTACATCATGGTCACCAAACAAATAGTACTTTAAAGTTCTTCCCAACGAATATAAGACAGGTTGGCAGCCCACACGAATCCACCTGTAATAGTGTGTCAATTGGGGCGCGTCACGGGGAAAACGTGTCTTCCGTCATATTTTATTTTATTTTTAATTGTTACAATTTTGTGGTGTAATTTACTATTACCCTTTATTTTCAAATTACTAACTAGAGATTTCGTTACACATTTTAACAACATAATGGCATTTTTGCCGCAAATTACATACGAAGTAATGTCTTCTACTCAACTTTATGACGTCATTTCAAATATCGACGTGAATTGTCCGAAGGTACCTTTTCCCGTGACGCGCCCCGATTGTAGTTATTCATAAACTTTTGGTTTATGGCTCATGTTTAGGCTCGCTAGGTTCCTTTGTGAGATCATAATAGAACTGCAGGGCGTCTGTATACCCTATACCTTTTAGCTTACCGGCGTTAGGAACCCTACCTATCTCGGTAAAACCAAACTTTCTCCACAGCTTAATTGAGGCTTCGTTGGAAACAAATACTAAATTGAAGAAGCTCGCTCGGTAACCAAGGTCTTTAGCTAGTTGAAGGTAATTTTCAACCATAAAAGAACCAATCCCACGTCCTCTTGCATACACTTTAACTATGAATCCAGCATTACATATATGAGAGCATCTGCCAGGAAAGTTAGGCTTGATGTAAAATGCTCCTAGTACTTCTCCGGACTGTTTGTCGAGGCAAACAAACACATCGTGTGTCAGATAATACGCCCGAAAATCTTCTACAGTTGTCATATCTTCCTGCGGGTAACTGTCCCCTAAAATATTCAATTTGAAGTTATCTATCATTTTTCTTTAACCAGCATTGAAAACCTTAATACCATAGAAATCTTATTCTTCCGCAAACTCTAAAAAACATTTAAAAAAAAGTTTATATAAATGTCAAATGTAAAGCATTACGTCAAATTTTTGAATTGTTTGCGATAAATTTTCTAAAAAGAAACCTTCATAAACGTATTTACCCTCTTCATTTACAATGTAGCGCAGTATTTCATGGACCTCTTGTTCATGTTTATCCTCATACATGGCAAGGATTACATCCGTTCCATCTTTCAGCTTCCCTGCTTTGGGGAGGTACGGCAAGGCCACTGTAGATTTCTTTGACTTAATATGGTAAGCCATGGCTGAGCTTGTACTTTAAAAGTAAAATTAAAACACATCAATTCAATAGAAAGTGGGATACACTTGAAGTTTTAAGCGGTTTACATCGAGGTAAATCCGTAGCACATTTACACCGGAACAAGTTTTCATGAGGATAATTCGTCCTATTTCTCGGTTAAGGTACAATGTACATGTAGCCGGGCCGTTTTAACTTCTTTTTACACATCTGAATTAAACATTTCCAAACATTGCACTTGTTAAGACGCAATAAGTTGTCAAATTCACCAACAAATAAAACGATTGAAAACAATGAAAGATGTATAAAAATCCTATATTGTTTTTGCTGCATAAAGACAAGAACTATGTGATAACATTAGAGAATCAAAGTACTGAAAGTACAGAAAACCAGCGAAGCGATTTTGCTTATTGAGAATAACCAGTGCCATGATTCTCATACATGTATCCATTTACGAAAAAGCAAAGGAACTTGGTTCACTCGCAAAGACCTTCATCTTGTCTTTATGATAGTTGAAATAAGGGTTTCAATGTATAATCTAGATGAAGGCTTCTGTTAACCCTTTACTGCATAGATATACCTTCATAGCTAGGGCGAACAGTTTAGATCAATATCAGCTGGCACATCTGTGCGAACTGATTAGGATTTAAACTGTTCGCTTTTAGAATCATTAATTTTTTCTGACCAGTAATCACAAATTTTAGATCCAGATCAGATGCCAGCTGATCGGGACCTGAACTGTCACCTATGTGATGAAAGGCGTATATATTGAGTAATGGGTTTTAAGCAAGAACTTATAATAGTGAAATCTGTGTACTGACATCCCAAAGACAGAATGAACACGAAAAATGATATAAAAAGTGAGACCCCATCGATGGGAAAGATTATGCATTTATTTGAAATAAGAAATATATAACTGTTTCCTTCATTGTGAATAACATGTAAAGGAAATCATAGAATTGAGAATCCTACATATTAAGATAAATCAACCGAGAGTCATAACATTGCCGAAAGCATTGGAATTTAATGCTAGATAACACACATGTAAAATTGAAGACAATTTCAGAGGAAAATGAATTACTATAGCTTATACCATACATTTCCACCGTATTAAGTTGTATATATTAACGGAATCGATCGTTTTTTTTCATGTAGCATATTATTCGAAAAAGGTGCCAGATTTAAGACATTGGTAAACATATCATTGAGTTTTGGTTGTTAAGGAGCTGGGATAAATGTCCATTAGCTTACAATCCGTTCATATAACATCAGTTTCAGCAGACAGATGTGTCGTTTTTAATTTTAGGCTTCATCATGGTTTGCCCTCTATATTCACACGTACTTTTACTGTTATTTGGCTTTCTTCAAAACGCGGGAAATTGTGACGTCACTGACATTTGCATATTCAATGTGTTACTGCGCCTATGATTTCATGTACTCCGAACAAAAATAGTAGTCATCTCTAGCTTAATCGAAAACGTAAACCTAGTAAACATCTTCACCTTTCGAAAAAAATTAAATTATGCATTATTCCTGAAACAAATCATAGTCCGTTCCTTTGACCAATGATGGCCTTATTGTCGACGTGTCTCCTGCCACGTACGTGATAGCCGGACACGTACCGCGCTTGCTCGTAGCATGTTTCGAATACATAAATCTGTAAATCTTACATGTCCTTATTTCTGTACGAGTAATATCCGGTATACTTGTTTTAATAAGTAAAATTTTACACATCTCAATAGTTTACTGTTTACTGTTCACGCTTATATGTGGAAATCCAATATATAAAAATATTCAGCAATGATGATTGCTTCATGTTCAGTGATTTACAACGCTCATGAACGCCTATCATCAAAAAATAAACAAATGTTCGCACTATGTCTTGAAAATTTCAAGAGAAAGCATTTGCGCATTGATTTCATAAAGTGGACAATTGAAGAAAAATATGCTAAGATGGACATTTATCATTATCGTTATTGTTAATGATAAAAACAGTGAAACAAACAGTGTAGCCGCGGTACAAACGTCCAATATTGAAATGGCTTTTAAATGACAAAATAAAGAAAATATTTTCGCTGTTATTTTGAGCTTCGAATTAGCAGAAAAAATATATTAAATATGTCAGAATTAGTATTTGGCTATTGTAATATCCTAACATCGGGAATATCGTTTATATCTCTACCTAACGGTAACATATCTGTGGCTCGCTAGAGAATTCCTGGCGGCTACAACCCCCAGATAAAATTGGTTTACTGTTGTCGATTGTGTTCTGAATTAGGGACAGCGCAGTGAAGCAGTCAAGTATTCTCTTAGCAATACTAACGTGGCAAGAGCCAACTTTAACACGTAACAGGAAACTTGGACTACTTTGCTTGCTTTGATTACTCTGAAATGCGTTAATAGCCGGTTGCCAGTGCCTCGTTTTGGTTTGATACCGGTTTCAGAATTGTGATTAGTAAAACCAGCTTCGCTGGTTAAAAATGTGTAGGGCGTAATGTTAAATATAGATCCGTAGTTTGTTTTGCTTTACAGCATAATTGACACGACTAAACTCCCAACTATGGTGGCCTATTTCTGTCATTTCGTGGGTTCCTGTCGACAAGAAGAAACGTCTAAAATACAAAAGGTCGAAAATCCATATTTATGTCGGCGGGTCGAAATGTCGAAGACAGGAAAACTGCTTACACGGACTTCCTTTGTCGTGTCTTAGCTTTGAAAGTCTTAAGACGAACACACGACAAATTATTAGTTTTAGACCGTTGTTTCTTCTATCCGCCAAAATAAGCACAAACCATATCATATGTTCAATTTGTCCTTTCATGCGTTCGTCTCTAAAATTTTGTTTCTTCGCCTACTATGTTTCATAAGTTCGAGTATTCGTCAGGAAAATCGAAAGGCGAACACACGATAAATAGACATTATTTCACACTTGCTAGATTTTCTTACTCCTACAATTTGCCTCGCCGATACGAACACGGGAAATGGCATTAATCAGCCACCATACTTAACAAAGTGTTTCCACGTGTAACATTGGAATCGTGGTATAAAGCTGCAGAAATCACTGAATGAACATATATGCACAGCAGAGAAAATGTGATGTTAAAACTTGAAATTTAATAGAAAGGTAAACAATTTTAATATCGTAAAACGACTTACAAATTCCTGACCCCTCCGTCAAACTAGTTTAAACCGCACTATCAAACAAAAGATAAAAAGGGAATTAATGCACACAAGATTAAATACAATGATGAGCGTAATAACTTCCCTTTCAAAGTACAGTTAACGGTGTAAGACGGAAACAAATACTAGCGAATGACGCGGCGTTGTGGAAAATGATACATTTTTTTTAATTTATGGGAAAATATGTAAATATCTCGCTTTTAACACAAAAGTAGTAATTATCTGATATAACCCATTTCGCAAAAACAACAACAACAACAGTGAATATGGATTAATGTCTTTCGCTGCTATGTGAAAGTCCTTGTGAAAACTTTCAATTAAAATGTGCTTAATTAGATTAACTTCAACAAAATCGAACAAAATTACCCGTTAATTGTATATTATTAATGGCCGATTTGCTGACCCTTGACTTTAGGTTGAACAGCACACAAATATAAACTCCATGACGTTATACTAAACCTAACATTAACAAATTTAAAGAGCTCATGTATTCCCAAAAGCTAAAAGGTGGCTGAGTCGTGGCTGAGAATAAATCCTCCAAGTTTGAGAGATACCTGAGCATCTTTGGCCGTAAAGATTTCCGTTACCCAATATTTAAGCTTGTTTTCGCCTATAGCCTGTTTAGCGTGTATATGGACAATGGGGATACCATGGTTGCCGACACCTTTGACCCATGAAATTGCCACGCGATTTGGACTAATGGCTGAGCATAAATTCGCCAAGGTTTGAGAGATACCTGAACTTTGGCCATAACGATTTCCTTTACCCAATATTAAAGCTTGTTTTCGCCTATTGTCCGTTTAGCGTGTATATGGACGTTAGGGGATCACATGGTTGCCGACACCTTTGACCCATGAAATTTGGCACGTTAGTTGGACTATGGCTGAGCATTAATCCTCCAAGTTTGATAGATTCCTGAGCTTTGACCATAAAGATCTCCGTTACCCAATATTTAAGCTGGTTTTTGGCTATAGTCCGTTTAGAGTATATATGGAACATGGGGATCACATGGTTGCCGACGTCCTAAACCCATTAAATTTGGCACGCGAGTTGGACTCGTAGGTGAGCATAAATCCTAAAAGTTTGAGAGATACTTGACTTTTGGCCATAAACATCTCCGTTTCACAATATTTAAGCTTGTTTTCGCATAAAGCCCGCTTAATGTGTATCTAGTGTGTATCTATGGGATCACATGGTTGCCGACAAATTTGACCAATGGAATTTGGCACGCGAGTTGGACTGTGGCTGAGCATAAATCCTCTTAAGTTTGAGAGATACCTGAGCTTTGGCCATACAGGTCGCTGTTTCCTGGGATAAAATGACGATGAAGCGAAACTGTAGTCGGCAAATAACCGAGGTCCCAATATTTAAGCTTGTTGTTGCCTATAGCTCGTTTAGCGTGTATATGGAACATGGGGATCACATGGTTGCCGACAAATTTGACCCATGAATTTTGGCACGCGAGTTGGACTCGTGGCTGAACATAAATCCTGCAGGTTTGAGAGATACCGGAACTTTGGCCATAAAGATCTTCGTTGCCCAATATTTAAGCTTGTTTTCGCCAAAGCCCGTTTAGCGTGTATAATTATGGACCATGGATAAAACATGGTTGTCGACACCAAGCATTAATCCACCAAGTTTGAGAAATACCTGAGCTTTTGCCATAAAGATCTCCGTTACCCAACATTTAAGTTTGTTTTCGCCTATAGCCCGTTTTGCGTATATATGGAACGTGGGATAACATGGTTGCCGAAACCTTTGACACATGGAATTTGGCACGCGAGTTGGACTCGTGGTTGAGCATAAACCCACCAAATTTGAAAGATACCTGAGCTTTAGCCGTAAAGATCTCTTTTGCCCACTTTTAAGCTTGTTTTCGCCTATAGCCCGTTAAGCGTGTATATGGAACGTGGGGATAACATAGTTGCCGAAACCTTTGACACATGGAATTTGGCACGCGAGTAGGACTCGCGGCTGAGCATAAATCCTCCACATTTGAAACATACCTGAGCTTTGGCCATAAAGATCTTCGTTGCCCAATGTTTAAGCTTGTTTTCGCCTATAGTCCGTTTAGCGTGTATATGGAAGTATTGGGATCAGATGGTTGCCAACACCTTTGACCCATGAAATTAGGCACGCGATTTGGACTCGTGGCTGACTAGAACTCCTCCAAGTTTGAGATATACCTGAGCATTGGCCAGAAAAATATCCGTTACCCAATATTTAGGTTTGTTTCGCCTATAGTCCGTTTAGCGTGTATATGGTCCATGGGGATCACATGGTTGCCGACACCTTTGACCCATGATATGTGGCACGCGAGTTGGACTCGGGGCTAAGCAAATATCCTCCAAGTTTGAGAGATACATGAGTTTTGGCCATGAAGATCTCCGTTACCCAATATTTAAGCTTGTTTTCGCATAAAGTCCGTTTAATGTGTATCTAGTGTGTATCTATGGGATCACATGGTTGTCGACATTTAACTCATGGAATTTGGCACGCGAGTTGGACTGTGGCTGAGCATAAATCCTGAGCTTTGGCCTTAAAAGGTCGCCGTTTCCTGGGGATAAAATGACGATGAAGCGAAACTGTAGACGGCAAATTACCGAGGTCTATTTTAATCATAGAAAGGGCCAAACAAAACTATTTTCGAGTATTTAATAATGGCTGAAATTATCAGAGTATTTAGAGGAAATATTGATGCATCTATGTATAACTTTAAACAATTAAACTTGTATTTTCTGCAATATAAATAAATTTGCATTACATTTTTAACGCCTCTCGTACAAACAATGTCCCAAGATTTTTTTTCAAAACCCGCTGAAGGCAATTACGTATTGATTCAGAGGTGGTGATGAAAGTCTGTAGGAAAAGTAACAACAACAACAATCACAACATTTTATTAGCAAAATCGGCAATCAAATGCCTTTGGCTGACAACAAACAGCAAATTAAAAAACGTATTATACTCATTCAGACTGACAATAATCAATATTGGCCGAAGATCATAACACTAAATCTGGTTTTCAGTTTTAGTTTCAGGATCTTGGGGTGGGCTATTATCATATCTTTGAAGTCAAAAGTCAAAGCGTTAGATTCTTACCACAACCCGGAAGAAGTCTTTGTTTTCATCGCCAAATAAAAACAGTGTTTAGAAACAAATATCGCATTTACTGCAAATTAACGTATTTTGTATTGGTGTTACATATCTCCGAATTCTTGAAATACATTTTAACGTCAAAGATAATATGAATACGACTTCACGTTTTACTTTTTAGATTACATATAAGAACATTCTAGTGGATTATTACGGCTTCAGTTTACACTTCTTATAGAAATCAAGTGTTTTAACTAATAAAACATCCATAACTTAAAATAATAGGTAGATTTGAATAACTATGGAGTTTTGCGAGATAAAAGAAAGCGCGAAATTAAACGCCATCGACATTTCATTAGGACAAACCTTTTTTTCCAAGAATAATCAAACTGCGCGAATTTATTTCCGCGCGTTATTATCGTTTATAGCGATTGCGCGAAAATTCGAGCCCGCGAAATTAAGTGAAAGAACAGAAATTTTCAGATTTCTACAAAAACACAACATTTCAAACACAAATTTACATTATTTTGGTCCATTAGCCGCATTGTCAAATTATTCAATTCCTTATATTTGAAGATTCCAGCTCTTTTGTTGGTCCCAATATTTTAACGGAATTTTGTATGTTGGCTTTTTATGTCCACTTTATTTCCTACATACATGTCAATTGAATAATTAATTCAGAATTGTTTAAACACAATTAATGATTATATACTGAACAAAAATAAAAAAGTATCAATTTTTTATGCTAATATTCTCAATAACATATTTTTATTTAATCAGGAAAGCTTTGGATGGTGTTTTCTTATTAGTCTGAGTTGGTTTTTTTAAAGTTTAATTGTTCATGAACATAATCTTCCACACCAAGATTTGAGCAACTGCCCATCGAATAACAAATTAAAAATTAAAGAACACTACATGTACAAACTAGTATTCAATGGAAATGGAAGTAATTAAACTGGTTGGGATTTCTAGCGTTGTTAATCGAGGACTAGTTGTTTTATTATTGAAAGTGTTGTTCTTTTATTGGCATCAAGAACTGGAGAATGAATTTTATTCCAATAAAAGTGAATATCGTTTAGAATCACTTACTTCATTCTAAAACCATAATAATAGCAAAGAGAAGGATACCGAGTTGTGACTGCTGATTTTCAAGAACATATTATTTCTTTGTAATGATTACAGAAATGCAGATTTGTTCAAAGAATGAAATTTTTTTTTCTAATTTTACAAAATTACAGTTAGGAAAGTGGATACTTTTTTATTTTTGCTGAGTATAAAATGAATACATTCCAAAGAAAGTGTGCACTTTTTCCGCGATTTTCATTAACTGCTTTTCAATGCCTAAATATTTGATTAAATCATTTAAATTCTATAGTATTTAAAACTATCTCAACCACATATTTAGGTATAAAGAAAAGCTGTATATGAAAAAATGACCGAAAAAAAATTGGACACTTTCTTTTGGAATAAAGTATATGAAAGTTACATGTTAGACAGGCTAATATTAAATACACAAGGTGTGAACACATTTTGCATATTTTGTATATTAACTGTTGACTTGCTACAACATTTCCCTGTTCTGAAGTACATCGTCCATGCTATCAAGTGTTTGTGTACTGATACTATGACCGTTCTGCTGTTCACATTTGCCTCGACTCTGATTATCGGGTTGTAGGTTTAATGCCCCTGTAAGAAAATGATAAAAAAGAGAATTAAATGCACGATAGGACATGTTTTGGAACTTGTAAATTCATCGTTTACCATGAAAATTACATTTAAGGTTTTAGAACTGTAATATGCACTTTTGCAGATTGGGATTTTGTTGTTTTCATTTCCAAGTAGATCCATTTAGACATCTAAACACGAGTTTTAAAAAACATTTACCGTGCGTAACTCGAAAAATTTAATATTTTAGAAGGGGACCCTCTGTTTCGGAAAATGGGCTGTAAAATCAAACATACTAGAAGCTAAATTCATCTCTATTTCTTTGAAACCTTGTAAAATTTTGTAAAATAAAGGCTAACTGTTTAAGGACATCATATCTGAACAGGAAAAAACAAGCATTATGTTTAGAATTTATTTCTAACACTTTATAAATTGACTTTTTTAAAGTGTACCCCATCTTCGGCAATGCACATTTTTCCGATCTGCAAAAATTAGGCAAGTTTTTATCTGTGTTTTTTGTGCATGTTTAATGCAGTAAAATAATTGTGTTATACATTTAAATTATCTGCAATGTGTATAGAATCAAATAATTAAAAAAAGAGCACCTCACCGTCTTCGTTTTCATTTTATTGGCCTACAAAATAGGTACCTATGGCCCAGACCAAACGGTTAAAAACCACAAAAACCGAAGGGCTTGGTTTACGAATGGTGATTTTTTATACCCCCTCAATTTTTTTGAAAAACAAGAAATACGCAAGCAATCAGCTATGCTAGTTAAAATTTAACCTCAAAAAAGTAATTTTGGCAACCGTAACCATAGCAACCAAAGCATTCTTTTAAAAGAAAAATCATCGTGCAAACACATAAAATTAGTTTTATAAGACAAGTATCACATAATTACTGTTCAATTATAGAAACAATAAAATAGCAACATTTTCCTAAATGAAAGTACAGATTCCATAATCATTTTAGTTTCATATCGTGATTCTGTTGCTGTATTATAAAAGAGTCAGTATTTTGTAATAATATCATTTCAATATTTCAGTTTTCATGGCTATGAAATGAAGATTAAGAATAATAACAATTATTTCCGAATTTTAAACCTATTGATTATACTATTTTCAATTGCAATTTTATATAACCTCTATTCACTACTGAGTGTTGTTCGTCTATAGACTTATTTTGAGTATTTGTTATGAAAATATTTGTTAACTTTACATCAATTTTATATCCGCACTTTGTTATTATTTGATTTAGTTATTAATGACGTCATAATCGCGGAAAACACCTAAAGAGTAGACTCCTTTTACGAAAAATAGTATCAACCGGAAACGTACGAATCGGCGTTCGGAAAAAACGAATTAGTGACGGCATAAGTCGATGTTTGGCGGAAATATTACAGTTCTAATACCTTAACGAATAAAACCATTAAATTAAATTTAATGAATACGTATGTCATGGCCAGTTCACTTAAAAATTAAAACGACATTGACAAATAGAATGGAACAAATTAATTTCAATGCTTGGTTTTGTCAATAAGATTGTTAGAAATTCGAGGTTCGTGACGTACGCAGCCTAGCAGGCTTTAGTTACCAGCCTAGCTGTCTGAAGTTGGTACATGCAGCCTGAAGTTACCGATTTATGTAAAAAAATCAGAATCGGCAAAAAACAACATTACAGTGAAACCTGCCTTAGCAGCCACCTGCAAATCGCAACCACCTGTCTTAAACAGCCAGTTTGAATATGACCTAAACTGACATTATGTTCTAATTTATTACTGTCTTTAACAGCCACATGTCTTCATCAGCCACTTTTTGTCACTCCCTTAGGTGGCTGCTAAAGAAAGGTTTGACTGTATATTAATCACTTTCTAGTTTTCTATTGCAACCAGCGGCTTAGTTGATAAATTAGCTTTAGCATTTATCTTGATTTCTTAGCCAGTGGAATGTGAAGAAATTCTGAAACCGCCTAAACTTCATTATAACCACTTTTTCTAAACAATACAATGTGATATGATTTTAAAAGAACTTAACAATCTTAACTAGAAATGTGTCCATAGGACACGGATGCCCCCGCTATGCATCGTTTTCAGATACTAAAGTGCAATGATGGGAATAATAGCATTTCAAAGACAGTGATGTTCGAGTAATTATAAGAATATGCATAAACTTGTTGATCAAGTAAATTATTTGTATTTGTGGCACTGTTGTCTTCTCATTACGGAAATGTCTGTGAAGAAGTTGGTGGTAATGCAATGCAATGTCATAGTGAACATTTTTGCCAAGTTATTTTGAAATCCCCTCATTCATAAAGAAGTTATAGCCCGAACAAGTTAATTCAAGTTTTAGAAACTGTGACCTTGACCTTGGACTTACAGGCATGGGTAATGTACGCAACACACCGCCTTGTCATGGTGAACATTTGTGCCAAGTTATTTTGAAAACCCTCCATTCAAAACAAAGTTATAGCCCGGACAAGAAAATTCTATTTTTAGTAACAGTTACCTTGACCTTGGACCTACAGGCATGGACATGGTACACGACTCACCACCTTGTCATGGTGAACATTTCTGCCAAGTTATTTTGAAATTACTCTATTCCTAACGTAGTTACAACCCTGACAAGAAAATTCTATTTTAGTAACAGTGACCTTGACCTTGGACCTACAGGCATGGGCATGGTACGGGACACACCATCTTGTCATGATGCACATTTGTGTCAAGTTATTTTGAAATCAATCTATTCCTAACAAAGTTACAGCCCGGACAAGAGAATTCTATTGTTAGTAACAGTGACCTTGACCTACAGGCATGGGCATGGTACGCGATACACCGCCCTGTCATGGTGAACATTTGTGTCAAGTTATTTTGAAATCCCTCCATTTATAATGAAGTTACAGCCCGGACAAGAAAATTCTATTTTTAGTAACAGTGACCTTGACCTTGGACCTTCAGGCTTGGTTATTGTGCCAACACACTGCCTTGTCATAGTGAACATTTGTGCAAAGTTATTTTGAAATCCCTCCATTCATAACAAAGTAAAAGCCCGGACAAGAGAGTTCTATTTTTAGTAACAGTGACCTTGACCTTTGACCTACAGGCATGGGCATGGTACGCGACACATCGCCCTGTCATGGTGAACATTTGTGCCAAGTTATTTTGAAATCCCTCCATTCATAACAAAGTAACAGCCCGGAAAAGAAAATTCTATTTTTAGTTACAGTGACCTTGACCTTCGACCTAAAGGCTTGGGCATGTACGTGACATACCGTCTTGATATGGTGAACAATTATACCAAGTTATTTAAAAATCCAATAAGAAATAACAAAGTTACAGTGACCTTGAC
Organism: Corbicula japonica; assembly: GCA_038501625.1. Classification (NCBI taxonomy): domain Eukaryota; kingdom Metazoa; phylum Mollusca; class Bivalvia; order Venerida; family Cyrenidae; genus Corbicula; species Corbicula japonica. The sequence continues at coordinate 1,271,857 of JAZAYU010000094.1, read as the reverse complement.
CTTGGACCTACAGGCATGGGTATTGTCACGACACACCGCCTTGTTATGGTGAACATTTGTGCCAAGTTATTTTGAAATCCCTCCATTCCAAACGAAGTTAAGGGCAAAGTGTATATTTTTCTTAACACAAAATGTAAGTGAAAAAGGGGCATAATTTGAAAAATATTGGAAGCAGGGTTATGGGTCTTGTTGGTTATGATGTAGATTTTGATGGTGAAAATATATTTCAAGTTTCAAGGCAGTATCTCAAGTAGTTTTAAAGTTATGGGCAAAATGCATATTTTGCTTAACACAAAATATAAGAAACAAGATATATTCCTATTAAAACTAATGTAAATGGAAGTATCAAAGGGCCATAACTTCTGAACGGAACATGTAAGAGCAAAACCCCACCTTTATGCACAACAACATATCAGGCCAAGCATTGTGGTAAAGTTTCATCAAATTCCCAGCAGAGGTGTAGGAGAAGTTGCGTTCACAAGATATATTCCTATTAAAACTAATGTAAATGGAATTATCAAAGGGCCATAACTTCTGAACGGAACATGTAAGAGCAAAACCCCACCTTTATGCACAACAACATATCAGGCCAAGCATTGTGGTAAAGTTTCATTAAATTCCCACCAGTAGTGTAGGAGGAGTTGCGTTCACGAGATATACTCCTATTAAAACTAATGTAAATGGAAGTATCAAAGGGCCATAACTTCTGAACGGAACACAGAAGAGCGAAACCCCACCTTTATGCACAACAACATATCAGGCCAAGCATTGTGGTCAAGTTTCATTAAATTCCCACCAGTAGTGTAGGAGGAGTTGCGTTCACGAGATATACTCCTATTAAAACTAATGTAAATGGAAGTATCAAAGGGCCATAACTTCTGAAAGGAACATGTAAGAGCGAAACCCCACTTTTATGCACAACAACATATCAGACCAAGCATTGTGGTCAAGTTTCATTTAATTCCCACCAGTAGTGTAGGAGTAGTTGCGTTCACGAGAATATCGGACGGACGGACGGACGGACGGACGGACGAACGGACGGACAGAAGCAACTCTTAATGCCCGTCGCCATTTAATGGCGAGGGCATAAAAAATCCCTTTTTGTCTAGGCTGCTGAAATGTAAACTGATTTAACTGATTATATAATCGGTGTTATCATTTTTTTCTACAAAGAGAATAACGTGATGTTTATAAAAATGTTGTACGTCTGTGATTTATTGAGAGAATACTAGTTTTGGCACCGAGAAATAAGATAACACCTTTCTTATTTTATCGTCACATAATTTAAATTTGTTTTGAGTTAACTTAAATCTCAAGTGAGTGTTAAACTTAATTTTAAATAATATACTTTTGACCTGGAACAAAACGTACAAAGGTGAAATGGACATTTGAGTAATTGTCGTTTGCAAAATTAAATCAAATAAAATTAATGGAAACAAATCAAGATGAGAAAAACAATCAAATTAGAAATTTGTATCACTAACTGCAAAAATGACCTCGCACAAGACAATAAACATAATTTAGTTGATATGGGTAACACAGCACAACACCGTTACAAATTACGTACTGCTCGGCAAATGGTTAGCGTAGGTGGACGCTGGTATGGTCGAGTACTGACAGTTGGCAAAGTTAGTCTGTGTTGTCGGCTGGGCACATGTACTTGTGTATGACCGCGTTACATGTGTTGCCATGCTTTTACGAACATTCTCTTCCGGATGAGTCAAAATAATATACATCTTTGGAGTAAACATACAAACTAACGCCACTGTTGCACTAAGGCTAATTGAATAACACATGGTAGCAATTCGCAGTTTGATATCGTAAGTTGTGGAAAAATAGATTGGTACAAATGCTAACCAAATTATACACGTCGTATACATTGTAAATCCAATATATTTAGATTCATTAAACGCCTCTGGTATATTTCGAGTGAGAATGGCGTAAATCGTACATATTATCACAAGAATTATTGGGAACGAGAATCCAATCATGTAATAGCCTCCAACCGCGTCCTTACAAACCAACTGGTGATCTTCTCTGCTGGAGAAAAAGGAAACTGCTTCCGGTGGTCTCAACACTATCCACATAACGCCAACTACATTTTGAAATGCAACTATTGCACCGGTTATTAAGAGTTGCGAACGAGGACTTATAAATTTTGGGCGTTGAGCTGTTCTTTTACCGGCTCGGAATATACGGGAAATTCGGTTAGTTTTAATAAGTATTGCAGAGTAACATATTGAAAAGCAAAGACCAATTCCATATTTCTGTGCTCCACAAGAAACTGTCGACGGTTTCAGGAGCAAAAGAAATGTCATTGAATAACACAAGAATATTCCAATCAACAGAACAAAACTTAACTCTCTTCCCGATGCTTTTACAACAGGAGTTTTCCTGAATTTTATGAAAATTGCTGTAACATATCCAGTAATTACAATGCCGCATGCTGAAAAGGCGATCGCTCCTATCGCTAGACCATCAACGTACCGCAGATAAATCGTAGGAATAGCAACGCATTTGGTTTTTGACTCATTTGGTAACCATCCATTGGGGCAATCTACGCATTCGTGCGGCGTGGGCAGGTATTGATACTTGTGGCATTTGGCACACGTCCAGCAACACTGACTTCCTTCTAAAAATAGAATGGACTCTCCAGGATGACATGGTAACGAACAGACGGAGGCTGGATGTTCCCGATCATCTAGACGAAACTGTAGATCTGACGTCTTTATATGAAAAACAATAATTAAATTTACATAAAACACAAAGAATAATTTATACTAACTCATGCCGTTGAAGGAAATATTTTATATTTCGTAATTTGAAGTTTTATTTAAATTTTACCATAGTGCTTAATGTTATCTATGAAGGAAACTCGATAAGGGGTTTGGTTGGTTTTGCGAACAGAATAGCAATATAACTCTTTACATTTAAGATTTCCTTTGCAAGTGTCTTAATCTTGCCATTCATTTTTGTTCAGAAATAAATTAAAAAACCTTGGCAGTTGAGTAACAACTGCTCAAGTATTTGAAGTATTTAGAGAAAAGAAAGTTATGAGCCCTTGACGTGATAGTACACAAACTGTAGCTATATTCGGACTTAAACGGTATTTTTTGTACATTTACTTAATATTCCAATATTTTACGGATTGGATTTAGGTCACTGTTCAATGACTGTTTTCAAGATTTCCAAATCGAAATTAAATGAGGAGCCTACATGAGGGATAATTGTGGAGAGTTTAGTGATATTTATTCGGATACTTACATATGGATACTTTTCCAAGTATTTTATCTACTGTATTTTTGAGGAACTGTATAATAGACGTTTTATTCTAATTTAGCATAGTTTTTATACTTTCCATGTAACACAATCATGACCTAAGAGTATTACACATTTTCTTACCCCGTATAAAACCTTGAAAATCTAGGTAGAGTTCCAACGAAAAACAAACACCGTCGCAAATAGCCACGTGTAAATTTATGCTTAAAACTGAATCGCAAGTTTATTTAAATTCATTAAGTTTGTATGAGTACAGTTCATATCAGATCACGAAGACAACTTGAAAAAAGGATAAATACTCTTATGAACTGGCTGTTGTCGAAGTACCCCACAGTTTCCCATTTGTACACCCCACGGGGATTCTGACGGAAGTTCAAGATCCTGTAACGAGCGGGTCCATCACCATTTGGGAGAAACTGAAAGTTTTGCCCCGACAAACCTAAAATCAATTATTTAATTAATTAAGGTATAATAATGTATTTGATTAACTTGCACATTAAGCATAACAATTGTGAAATAGTAGCAAACTGATTTACTCGGATAACTGAACCTTCGTGGATGTGTTATTTCTTTCTTTCAAACTATCCTTTTTTTCAAAAATCACCGACAAAATAAATAAATTCGTCGTGTGCATTTACGAAAAAAAGTAAGTGAAAACAGACTATCATCATCAAGGATTAAGTTATGCTGGTGCTGCCTTTGTAAAAATATTATGCAAGTTTAAACACTTCTTTATTATTATTGCCCTGTAAATCCGTTCAAAACAGAGGAAATCAAAGATGAAAACATTCTTGAGATTTCGACGTTCGATAACTCTAATCGTGCACCAGAATTGTATTGCTTTGTAAATATACTAATCTTTGTAAAACAGTTAATGAATTACCGGTGAAGTTGACCTTAAGTAAATACTCCTTTAGTTGTTCTCCGTCAATCGGATCCATCTCTGGACAAATGCCAACATAAGAGGTTCCACATATATCAGCATGCATGTTCTACAAATGAACGCAACATATTTAAAACGATGCATACATCTTGTTTGTTAAACCTCTATTAACTTCAACAAGAACCAGGACAGTATTATTACATTATATGGTCGCAATGTTCTTTGGCTTTTATGCACTCGATTAAAAAGCTATTTTTTATCGGTCCGTCACAGGATCATTCAAATGAGTAATTGGTAACAGCAATGATTGTGTGTAAGGGGAGATTTTTTACAGCCGCCATACGGCACAAACAACGGCACTTGACTGATGGAAAAGAAACTTTGAAAGCCACTGAGCACTACAAATAAAAAATATTGAAGGCTCTATTTAATTAAGCCTATTCATGGGCAGTAAAGTAATTGCAAACAAATTTCCATGCCGCCCAGCGCCGGGTTGAGCGCAAGTCAATAAATAACGGCCTATAGAGGCGAAATAGAGCTATAAATAAAAGCCGTTTTCACTTGATATTTCAATGTCTCCCAAATGACATGAAGGCCAAAAAATTTAAAAAATAATCTTATAAAAATTATATCATGTGACTGTCAAAATATCAATAATAAACTAATAATGTTTTCAATATCATGTGACTGTCAAAATATCAATAATAAACTATAAATGTTTTAACAGATATTTACGTGTAGAGCGAACGCAAAGGCCATGATAGCATCGCTGACAAACTGGAGTTGTGCCTCCATAATAAATGTGTTCGGATCAATCTGCTCTGTACCCGTGCATGTCGTGTTGTAATCTTCATTATAGGGTGTCCACGATGATCCAGGGAACTTACACTGGCAATTCAATATAAACAGATTTATATTTTGTAAAGTAAATAAAGAATCGTAAAATTAACTGCTTTTTGAGGACTACTTCGCTTTTTCTTTTCAATTAAACTAAGTAGAGCGATAGATAGTTTATTCATACAAAGACCTTTTGTCAATGAGTACAATCAATATAATAATATAATCGTTAATTAACACTTACTCGTCATACTTTGATAACAAAACAACATAATAACATGGAACTGGAGTTTTCAGAAAGTTTAATCTAATTCAATTATGACGAAGTCCGGGTCCCAAGGTTATAAAACTGAGAATGGAAACCAGTCTCAAATCTCAAGCATCTGATTGGCTGAAATGGCGACTTGTCGCCATTTCAGCCAATCAGATGCTTGAGATTTGAGACTGGTTTCCAAACTCAGGTTTATAACCTTTAACCCGGGTTTCGGAAGAAACAAATTATCAGTCTGCCTCTAATGACTTTCTTTATAACAACTTAAATTATAGGTTTTAGTTAAGAATGCCTATAAACTAGGAACAAATTGAATTTTAAACTGTATTTAAACAATTTAAATCAAATCATTTCAATTGATTGAAAATTACATTTAATTTGAGTTTCTGTAAAGCATACAACTTGGAACTCTGTTTTCAAAAGATAATTCTCATTTAATAATCTAGAATAAATTACCTGCCCGCATCAAATATATAAAACAATTGTCTGAAACTTCTAAATTGTATTTATAATGTCATTTGTAAACATGTCAAAAAATCTAAATCGGCTACACGAAACAATAATTTAAGTAAACGAAAATAGTCGCTATAATACGTTGATAACTGCTCGCAACCTTTCTTGTGATTGTTCATTTCCAAATGTCAGACAAATAAAATTATATAACAAAATGATTACTGTTTCAAAGAAACAATCATCCCTCACGACAGAGTGTCTGAAGATTTATAAATGATAGAAATCAGTGAATTAATCCACCGAAATTGCTGCTTGACGTTTTTACCCGCTATTCAAGCAATTTATGATAACAAAATTGCTAAGAGCCTTCTACTGACATTCTGTGCTAGCTCTCTTTCAGAGCAGTGATAAAGGTCACACATGTTAACTGGTTTGTTATCGTGGGATGATCATGCTGGTTGCAAGTATTCCAGCGGTCAAGCTGGGCTAAAGGTTATAAAACTGAGATAGGAAACCAGTCTCAAATCTCAAGCATCTGATTGGCTGAAATGGCGACCAGTCATTGACTGGTTTCAATGCTCAGTTATATAACCTTGGGCACTGGTTAAACCTTAATTGTCCTGCTTTCACTATACTGTATAATTTACATGGTCGATCATGAAACGTTCAACTTCAAATTACGTCACCATTGCCATGGTGAATCATATATTTGTAACAGTAACGATACAGTTTTAAATAGTTATGATACAATTTCAATAGTTATGATACAGGTTAAAGTACGGTTTTAAATAGCTATGATACAGTTAAAAGTAGTTAAGATACAGTTTTACATGTAAGTTGTTACGATACAATTACATGTTTATTTACAAATATATCTGGTATATCCAAATTTAGAAAATCTGCCAATACAGCAATGAAAGACAATGGGATAGTAAATTAAATATTTTTAGTGTTAAAACAAATATAAAGTTACAACCTTTGAATTGGAAAATGTTTTGCCTATCGGTGATTAACCTGTTGTTTGTGTTTCTGGGTAAACACTTTTAAAAAAACTATCATGAATGGAAGAGGAGATGCATTCAAGGCTATGCTATAAATGAAAAATGTATCTTGTTATCTTGACACGCCATCTTGATAGATTTTTGTAAAAGGACAGGGCTGTTTTCTGATGATTTTCATTATTGAATGAATATCGTGAATGTTGAATTCGTCAGTGATTGTAATCAAATAATCTCCAAAATCCTCAAAAATCCTGGTAAATATTTTGTTCCTGCACGTTTTATTACAAAACATATTCAGAAAACATTCATCGTCTTAAATGAACTGAACTGTTATTTGTTTACAAAACGGTTATCTTTTGCATCATTACAGTATTATATAGTGAAAAAATACGAACATTCATCGTCTTCAATGCAATGCCACTGAACTGTTATTTGTTTACAAAACGGTTATCTTTTGCATCATTAACATAGTATTATATAGTGAAACAATACGAACATTCATCGTCTTCAATGCAATGCCACTGAACTGTTATTTGCTTACAAAACGGTTAACTTTTGCGTCAGTAACACCGTATTTTATAGTGAAAAAATACGAAATTTAAATTTAACATAATATATGTTCAAATGTCTTCAAGACTCGTACATCAGTGACAACCATTAAATATCGCTAATGCTAAACAAGTTCATAAATCCCTTATATCGAAAATCGCCAAAAATAAATTACGAGAACCGTAGCTAGAAGTTCATGTTGTCTCTCTGTCTCTCTCTGTCTCTCTCTCTCTGTCTCTCTCTCTGTCTGTCTCTCTCTCTCTCTCTCTCTCTCTCTCTCTCTCTCAATCTCTCCATCCGTGTTTGTTGGTTGACATTTTCTGAGAATTACATACCTGTCATAAACTGAAAAATCTAATAGAGTTGTCATTTCGGCAACTTTTTATACTTACCAGAAAATAATGTTCCCAAAACTCGACAAACCATGGATTTCTGGGATTATTGAACGGATTCAGTCCCAGAAAATAGTCGCTGAATCCTTTCACCTCATATGCCAACGGCTGAACTGTAATTGCCCCTTCTACCTGCAGTGAATGTATCTAGGTGTTTGTTTGATAATGCGTTTAACAACAGAACATCATGGCACTATGCTACTTTAGTAATTTCAAATTCACGATTTCTGTTTGACAGTTTAATCTAACCATTTCTCATACGAATGCACCAAACAAATTTAATGCTGGATGTACTTACATGTAATGACGTGTTTTATACTTCTTTTAGGTAAAAGCGTATAAGTATAACCTATTGAAACATTTAAATATTGCGACCTGGAAAATCATGAAGTGCAGTCTCCGGGGAAGTGTACAGTTGTGAACAATGAAATAAAGTCCAATTGGAATAAGAATTAACAAATTGATATATGTTTTTTTTTCTTTTGTTTTACTTTTTTTCAAATTATTGTAACTCATAGAGGGTTTACAGGGTAATTAATCGTTAAAATCATTAAAAAGCAAAGAAATATTTGATTAAAAAATAAAAACATGACAATTAGCTCTATTTCAGTATAATTCAACATACTTCCTGTTCTTTGCCCAGATAGGCCAGACCACGTCCACCCCAGCCGTCACTTCCTATCCAGGAGAACCAGCCGGTTGCCCCTCGACGTCGGACAGCTTTCATTAGTTCTCCAACTTCTTGGTCTGACCCAAATATGATCACGCCTGATTCGAAACAAAATATAAAGATAATATTGTTTTACACTATTCCTTACCCCACCCACAGCTTCCACACATTCGAGTTGTTCATCAAAACAGCAGGCGTCTGAGAAAAATGTGTGAATTTGGATAACAGAAACTTACATGGTTACGTTAATAAGCCTAACCAGCTGACGGGAATAAAACAATAAAAACATCTATGAGAAGAACATCTATTTAAAAGCCAGAAACTACGTTTTTATGGCTGCCACAATCCAACAAATGACTGTCCTTGTGAAAATGAGAAATTAGAAGATTTTATGGTTAATATATCACTTAATAATAAACACGACGTAAAATTATCCGAGTTGATTCTGTAAATAAGGGTTCTACGATGTTGCGAAAAAATCCCTTATCAGCTATTTTAGCAAAGTTATAGAACACTTTTTAACAGGTTTTAAAGGCTATAACATTTGATATAGGGTGCGTCACCGGAAAAGGTACCTTTAAATAGTTGACGTCAATCATTTGAAATGACGTCATAAAGTTGAGCAGACGACATACATGTACATTATTATGCATTTCACAGTAAAAATACCAATTTATTGTCAAAATGGGTAATAAAATCACTTTTTAGTTATGAGAAAACAATAGATAACTGTTAAGTTCTTTCTAAAAATAGTAACAACTTAAATTTCAAAAAAATATTACCGAAGATACTTTTTCCCGTGGCGTGCCCCGTTTATAAAAATGTATTTAGATAATTATCTCCCAAATAATACCTCTAGCGTTGGAGGTTCTCTGAAGACGTGCTACAATGTCGTCATAGAAGTCTTCACTGGGAACTCCAGAATCTTTCAAAAGCTTGTCTGTCGTTGCGATGCAGATATTATGCTGCTTGAGCAACTTTTCTACCTCGTTAAATCCCTGCAAATCATCGACAGACGTTAGATGACATTTCCATTACAAAGCACGCGATATGCAGCGGTCTTTGAATTAGTTGCTTGTTTATAACCAGGAACTTTCTTCAAAACTTGAATATAATGTTAGTCTTCATACAGTTGTGTTGTTTGAAACTATCACCTCTAAGAGGAGCTACTTATGTCTAAACAAGGGTTGCAACGAAATTTCTAATCAAATTGAAAATCAGTTATAATACTGAAAATTGCACGTATACTGTAATTTAAGATACTGAAAGAAAAAAATTTAATCAACTTGAAGTAAATTCACAATGAAATACCATACTTGCGATTCAAACGTTCTAGTTATCAAGCAAAATCTAACAATTTAAATTCGACTAATTTACGTTACAATACAAAAAAATATAATGGAAATTTTTCATTCGTTTAATCTTTTGGATCTAATACGCAGAATAAAGTTTTGTTTTAATGAAAAGATGGGTAAATTTCAGCTACCAATTTTACAAAAAGTAATAATAGTAATTATTGACAGAAACCGGTAGATTGCTAAGATGAAGTTTTATGCAGGCAACACAAATCAGGTTTTCTTATAAAGGCAGAAAAAGAGATACCATGTTGACAAATACAAGAATAATGTTCAAGGCTGAAATCAGCAGGCTAATGATGTAGATAACGTAGTTTCCTCTATATTTATTCCAAATTGCTAACACATTTGTCATTCAGCATATATCAAAATCCAATACGTGACACTCAAAAGAACTTTATTACGGATGAAGAATTGTTTTTTGTTTATTTTTAGCGTTATATGTATGTATGATACGCAAACTATATGTATACTGCACAACTTTCATTACTGGCAAACATTTTACTGCCGGTGGTACCTCTTTTTTAATTCGAACCGTCTTTTTTGTCGAAGTGCTTTCGACTATGTCTTTTGTCTTTATGTATTAAGCATTTAATAGATATATTTTGAAAACTATACGAATTTAAATAACATTTTCAATGAGGAAATAATTGGTACAAAATTATCAGAATAAATGACATAAATTATATTTAGAAATTAAAGTGTCTTCTAGTAACAAGACTATTTTTAAAATGTTTAAATAAAGGACTGATATGCACCGGAAGTTTCATGAAAGACATTTGTCCCCACATTGGACATCCTGAAGGAAAATATGCTACACTATTCATCCTTTGAAACATTACCATTTTAGATATCACGCAAAATGTTATGCTGTTCATTTATTTATCTAAAACAAGAACGGCCACTTTAAGATAATGAGACCCCACTGTGAAATAATTTTTACTCACTGAACTTTATTTAGTGAATACCATTAATCAAACGACAGACTAAAATACATTACATCCTCTGGGAAAAAAGATTGAGATTTTTACATAATTGCATTTAAAGAGCCCGGTGCGTTAAATAGCTATTTTGGATAACGTCAGATATTTTTTTGGAAGATCGGTTTCTTGTTTGAAGTCATTGGTACGATTGCTCTTCTTCCAATATATTTTTTTATTTTAATGATTTTAATATTTAAAAATTGTATAATGGTCTAGTTTGCTTTCAATTAAACTCAGTTCATTAATACTGTATATGTGATTCGCATGCAGTTGTAAATCCTGAGCAGGAGGTGTTGATGCGCAGCCTGTGCCCAAGATCATAAAACTAAACCTGGAGATCAGTCTCAAACCTAAAGCATCTGATTGGCTGAAATGGCCAGGCAAACATTGATAAGTCAGGATGAGCAGCCTATGTGCTATTCTTCATAGTAGTTAGAAATTTTACTATCATTGACGGCCTGAGCTCCTAAAACATACTTTTAAAGCACATGTGATTGTTAAACCAATGACATACTTGATGTCCGTGACTGTGCTCGTCACCAGTGTCCTCAAATATAAGCAGTGTGAATACAGGTTAAAATTTGTGTAACAAATCATTTATGATTTGTCAACATATTAAATCCAGTTATGTTTACATACCTGGATTCGTCATACATGTTTTGTAATATTTATAGATATAACTGGTTTCCTTTGCCTGTCTCATCAAAGACATTATGCTGCTATACTTGTAAAAAGAAATCACCGGATTCAATCATCCAAGATGTTTGCTGTATAAAGATATACATGGATTCTGTGATTGAAATTCTCTTAAATGTGTTAATATTCCGAGCCTTTTCTCCTCGTAGACGTTTCGCTCTATAAAGACATATCTATAGTTTTACTGCTTAAAAGACCAATTAGGGGATTTCCAAAAGGGTCTTTAAAGGAAGATGGTCAGTCAATGGGACTGTAACACTTACATGTGGTCTTTGTTATAAGGCAGTCTTTTTTAATGTGGTATTTAGCACAGTTTGGACTATAAGCTATACGACATATATCTCCAAGAACCTTACTCATTAACGTTAGAAGAAATAAGAACATACCTGGATTCCGTAACTGGATTCCTCATAGATGACTGAGACATAGGTCCAGTTAAACATCAAGACAAGTTCAACCATGGCCTGTGCTTGATTCACGTCGGATGGGATGGTTCTTAGGAAATACGGGTATCTATCTCTGTTGCTCAGCACTGTACTTGTCGAAAAGAAACTGATCTGTAATAAAAATGTCTATGTTTAAAAACGGCGAAATTAAAAAATCGACTCCTCCTCGTACTAACTGTTCGCAGTGGTTAATATTCCTAAGGTTACAGTAACCAAAGACATAAAAAGTCGATATATTTCCAGTAGATATAAGTCAGGATTTTAATTTTATAGGATTCTATACTTTCACAGTGTACCGATCACGAAACAAAACACACGAAAGTTACAGTGGAAAAAGGACATCATCAAGTTTATGTGGTAAAATAGATAGAAGCAATTGCATATGACTGTTTTCAGATTCAAATCGCAAGGATCTGATCGGCTGAAATGGAGATTTGTCCCCATTTTTGCCAATCAGATGCTTAGACTTGAGACTGGTCTCTTAAACCCAGTTATATAATCTTTGGCACAGTCGCAAAAACAAATTGTCAATTTAACTTGTGTAAACCGTAACAACACAGCAGTCCTCAGTTAAAACAAATTGTGTTTAGTTTGCAAAACATTGTATTACAAAGGGTTTATTTTAATATAAAGCACATGCAGTTTTTGGAGATATCTATATTTATCTGTTTGTTCCCATCTTTCGGTTTCAGCTTTATTTTCACAGGTGAGCACTTATTTTCAAATAATTTCTTTAATTACATTTCCCATTCGGATCAACGATGTTAACGCTTGACTCGGTTTTTTATTTGAGCTTTCTAGCTGTCCTAACAAAAAAATTATTGAAACAAAAAACCTTGCAAGGTTTGTTGTGTTTTTTTGTTCCTTGCGAAAATCTGTTGTCAAGCGTTAACATCGTAGATCCGAATGGGATATGTAATTAATGGAAATATTTGAATATAATAAGCTTACCGTGTGAAAATATCCTCACAAGTATTAAACTTTCAAGATTTTAACCGCCATTTTGGAAAGCAGTCACAAAATTCCTCGCTTAAAGCACGGTAGAAACCATTTAGGCCCTATCCCCTGATATAAGTCGTTTGATTTATTTCTGGTACCAAGGTTATAAAACTGAAATGAAAACCAGTCTCAAATCTCCAGCATCTGGTCAGTCGCCATTTCTAAAAGCCAATTAGATGCTTGAGATTTGAAACTGATTTCCATTCTCAGTTTTATAGTCTTAGGTCCAGGTCACACTTTTCAATCAAATGTGAGTAAGATTCAAAAAATATCATTCTATAGAACATACATCGGATAACTATGAAATTTCATGAGCATTATACTCTACAGTATGTTTATGACAATTTATTCAGGAGTTGGAAAAAAGGTATGCGCAGTGGAATTGAACATGTTGATGGTCATCAGGTGAACGAAGTATAACACTGACATTTCCTATCGTTAGAACATATATTAGTCAGGCTAAGGAGTGTTTCACTTTGCCTGCATAATATACTGAAATGCTATTATACCGTTAAACATGTACCGTATACAGTTTATATATATTAAAAGAAAACTACGCTTAACTGCAATTGCTTGTCAATAAATTTTCCATGATGCTTGTATTCAAAATTAACCGCTTTATAATTCTGAATCCATATCGTATTAGTTCAGTGGATCGTCTTCTTAATTCGACCTCTTCAACTGTTCAAAGCCACATTATTGGCAGTGACAGATTGATTAAGAAACTGAGCGTTGAATAAAAAATAGTTGATGCCATACTTTTTGCAACACTTTGATTCCCAAGCGGCATTGATTTTCCCACCATTGAAGACCGTTGGATAATTATTTTGTATATAGTGGAAATAGGCTAAGCTTATTTCGAAAATTAATTTAAGAGTCAAAATCTTATTTGAATATAATATTGGTACAACTCGGGTATAATATAAAATATTATACATATGTCTATACTGTTTTCTTGCAATTCTTTTGCACAAGTGAACATAACTAGAATATTAAATGGAACATATCATTAAATAACTGGCATGCATATGCAACTAATTTCGTTATGAAACAGTGAAAGTAAACTTATTAGCATGCCGGGCAGTTCAGAAATGCAAACTTCTTGCTTATAGGCGCCAAATAAGGTTCCCTCTTCGAATTCCTTCAAAAGGCATCAGATAAGACTGAAGATTTTTCGACGTTTTCTGTCAATATAAATCTGTGTTCCGTGTAATGGATCTGTTCCATCCAGACATGGCAGCATACAACATATTCGTTTAGGCAAAACATTCAATCTAAAATAATTGATTGATGTCATTATCAATGGCAGTATTGAATAATGCTTGTCGTTCAGGGAATATATATACTGCTAGACCAGCGACAGCATTTGAAGTGGTGAATAACGCGAAAATAGTGCTCCGGCTACAGATTAACGATTTTGCACACGTAACTATTCAAAGTTTTGTGAAACGTTACTGAACTAAAACGTAAAGCATGCTGCGCATTAATCATAACATTAGTATTTTTAAGCGAAATGGGTGTTCCTTTTTTGCGTTTGGTAGATGTTCCGAGCAAAGATGTTTAAAAGTAACTTATCAATTTTTGCGAAACTTTTCTTTGTCTTAAACGTGACGATTTTTGTCTTGATTCATTTCCGTCCACACTCAGAAACCACAGCCTCCCCACACAAACAAAAAGCAGAAAGGGAAAGAGATCATGGGTTTATAAAATGATCAATTTTAAATAAGACAACACAAAATTAACAAAAAAACCTGAGGGTAACCGCCTTGGAAGTAAGTGGCTAACAATTTGATACTTGGGGGTTTAAACCATGTTTTAATAAAACACAGGTTACAGGTGAGCACGTGGCGTCAAATCAGCAAGAGAATAATGACAGCATAGAAACTAAAAAGGACTCCGGCGCCGTGTCATGTAGTGTAGCAGCTGCTGGCCTTGTACTTCAAATAGCCGAGCTTTAGAAAGGGTCGTGTTAATTTTAGATTAATACATTTTAAATAGGAGCTCTTTAATAAATTGTAACCACATTATTATTGTATCTATAGCAATGTATCAGTTAGCAAGAAGTTTTCATTTTCGTTATAATAGCATTATATCACCAACGATGTAATTGAATATTTTGCGCCAGCATTTCATTTTGCCAATCAGTGAAGTTTGATGAAATAAATGTAACGCAAACATTTGTTTTTTATCGAATGTTTGGATAACCATAAGATTTATAGTTTTAAATAACATCGCAAGTTGTGAAAAAAGACATTTGTGTGAAGTACTTCACAATTGATCTTGTGAGATAAACTTCATACCGTGGAATCTGTATAATCATTCCACCTAAATCATGATGAGGCCATTGTCTGGAAACAAATAAATATTGTAGCATCACAATGCTATACAGTATCTTGTCATCAATACACGTTTTATATTTTATTAATAGTTTTCTATGTAAATGGAATCTCGAATAAACTAATAAATAAACCTGCTTAATAAAAGAAATGTATGTATATATACATAACCCTATTCCATCACAGAGTCTACTATACAAGTTTGAAATGAATGTGTTCATGTTAACGTATGATTGATCAGGGAAGTCGTTAACTGATAATGTACGTACATAGAATCTTTTAAAATTGATGATTCTCCTTAAAACATTATCACTTTAACTTCACCATAATAATTACTGATAGGTAAACTAACTCATAGAAAACAGTACGTGTTGTACGTAACTGAGACAGCACGTGTAAAACCGGACAGTAATAATTACTAATATATCAACGAATTCAGAGAAAACAGTACGTGTTGTACGGGACTGAGACAGTACGTGTAAAGCCGGACAGTGAGTATTACTGAGAAGAATACTCCATACAAAAAGAAGAACATTTATGTTGGAGATTGTATCTATTTCCTTCTTTCTCCGAGACCAATCACTGTAATAGAATACACCGCTGTTTTCTCACTCATTTTAGAAGATATTCATACTAATCTAATTTGCCCTGAGAGAAAATGTCAAGATTGTAAATCCAGAAACATTTATGATAGATGTGTTATTTTTTCTGTAAAGGTCATTCGAGCACAACATCCCGAAATTACAGCTTTTGTATGCTTAGAATGCCAAACATCAAAACCATGTGAGTGTCGATGTCCTACCGAAGATATTTTTGACGTAATCCATGAACATCCAAACATATGTTATGACGTCAAAATAATATTAAATTTAAAATAAAGCATTCAACAAAATGCTAGCTTGTTGATACTAACTTTTTATCTCAAAACCAAAAGCATAAAATGCTTAACTTTCAGCCTGTCACTGGCAGTACGCCAATCCTGACCTATCAAATGTCGAAATATAGTAATAATCTAACTCTAAAACATAATGTTAAATAAGTACCTACTACTACCAGGTAAGTCATGCGTGAATTTCTTATATCGTAGAACGTTTATTTTAAAATGTTAATTATGTATGTCAGGAAAGGTCAAACACGGAATACAAAGTCTCCCTAGGCCAAAGATCATAACACTGAGATTGGAGACCAGTCTCAAATCTCAAGCATCTGATTGGCTGAAACGATTACCAGTAGCCATTTCCACTAATCAGATGCTTAAGATGTGTGACTGGTCTCCTGATATAGTTTAATGATCATTGGGCCCAGGATGCATGCATTAGATATTCCTCATGCACAAACACAGAAAACAGAGCGTCCCGACACAGCCAAAAGCAAGGAGAACAATAGAGCATGTTTTTTTTTGCCACTGGGAGTTAAAACTTGGTTCTAACATTGTTTTAACTGCACCGACACTTTTCCAACTGGTTCTCATGTAATCAGACTCGGTGAATTAGCTCTAAAGTTTTAAAGAAAATATACTTTTAGAAAACTGTCGTTTGATGGGTGTTTATTACCTATTTCTCCATATTCAATATACACATTTTTAAAGAGGCAACGTTCTTCAATATCTTTTTCGAGTTTTCTATTTCTATTAAGAACAATTTCAACAAGTTAGAAATGCCATTTAACATTTTTGCCAAATAAAAATTATAGTGTCGTGCATGGATGAAAATGATGATCCTATTTTCAAAGGTATATCCCAAAACGTTAATGATGGGGCCTGTTTATCCCAAACTTAATACGATACAATTTAATGCAATCCCCAACCTCTGCTAATTTCAAGGTATTATAGACCTACATATCAGCAATTACCAACAAATCCCTTTATCTCTCCAATCAATTAATGATACGGAAACGCTTGTGAAACAGACAGTTCACAATAACAAGAAAACACCAGTTCAGGTTTTATGACACCTCATTGGATATTTTATTGAATCATCTGATAAGGTGGTTTTATGTGGTTGGGAGAGGTTGACTAGGAATAAAGACAGAGTATTTATCTTTAAATGATATCACCCATATTGGGAATCTGACGGCGACATCGCCTAGACAGTGTAACTCCGATCTCACTACACGGCGACAGCGCCTAGGCTGTGTAACTCCGATCGCACTACACGGCAACAGCACCTAGGCCGTGTAACTCCGATCTCACTAGACGGCGACAGCGCCTAGGCTGTTTAACTCAGATCTTACCTCACGGTGACAGAGCCTAGGCTGCGTAACTCCGATCTCACTACACGGCGACAGCGCCTAGGCTGTGTAACTCCGATCTCACTACACGGCGACAGCGGCTAGGCTGTGTAACTACGATCTCACTACCGACTGACGACGACAGCGCCTAGACTGTGTAACTCCAATCTCACTACACGGCGACAGCGCCTAGGCTGTTACTACGATCTCACTACCGACTAAGCGAGCCGGAACAACCCCAAAAAATGGTTGCGCAGCTAACCCCAACAAACGTGATGATAATTACGTGACATCAGTAACCGATAATGTACTGATAACAGTAGTGTATATATTAAAGGGCAACTTTTTACGGCCTCCACAATTCACCAATAGTGAATTTCAAATGATATTAACTATACTGGTACTAAAATGCATACCGTAAAGTGCCTTTCCATGCAAATAAATGCACCAGGAAATGCCAATGCAAATGTACGTATGTCTAGATAAAAGATAAATGAGCCACAAGTATGTATCTATCCCACCTGTTATTTGTGTTAACAGAGTAATTCGTAAAATCTGCAGTCTTACCTGGGGAATTTTAAAAAGTTTAAGGAGGTTGGCGACTTGGATTGATGTTACACTTGACGGAGCTCCTATTACGCCTGGTATAACCTTAGGATTAAGGTCCGGTGTCGAGCCGTCCTGGCATGTATAGTCCGACCCACCAATGCTTGCTATGGATCCTAAAACAGGAAACAATTATATACGTTATAACGTTTTGAATACAATTGTTACACGTTTATAAAATACGCATAATTATCTGGTATTACTGATTGAACAACTTTCATGGTGTGTTTTGTTAAGCTGAACATTCATTAAAAAATACTGCATATCAGGAAAAGTCACACGCGGCATACAAAGGCTCCCAACAGAGAGAAGGAGAAACGGAATAGATTAATAACGCTTGACTTACAAATTCAGTACGAAAATATGAACTAATAACAAAAAGGGGACCTGCGGGGTTACCATTGGCAAAGTTACTTTTGCTTGATTAACTTCTACGGTTAACAGTTGAATAACATTCTGTTCAAATAGAAAGTGGCATACCGTGAAGATATGAGGCATCATAATGGAATACAAAGAACGACAAGACATGTTCTATTTGTTGTAAGCATAACAGCTTTTTCTACACATCCGTATCGCTTCAGTGGTTATTTGTGTTTGAAATATACTTGCAAATTGTCATATCAGGAAAGCTGTAAATCAAACCCAAAAAATAAAATTTAGAACTAAACACACCATCATACTGAACAACGAGGTAAATTGAAAGTATTCCTTTTAAAAGAAAGTTAAAATAATTAAGACTTACTCTAGGTCAAAATTACTATAGGTCAAAATTAAAGTATTTCTATTTGTGGGGTGAGTATAGGCTCTGTATATAATAGAATAGTCTCAATCTCATTTGAAGTGAATTGTTCATTAAAAGAAAGTGCTAAAGATATCTGATACTCGAATTCCGAAGGAATATTTATAGCCTGTAATAAAGAGGACAAACATATTAAACAACATAACACATTTATTTGTAGTTTAGAAATCACTCGATTAATATAAGCATTCTTTTAATTAATGCGCGTTTTATTTTAATTAGACATGTTGAAGAAACAACTAGAATGGATATAATTAGCATAAGATGCTTTTAGCCATTAAGGAACCCAAGATAGTCTTAAGTGCTTCCTCTTAAAAGTTAACTCGAAACTATATTTAATACTGCGAAGTTAAGCTTCATTATTTTATTGAAAAGCCGTTTAGAAAACATTTACAGGATTCTGGCATCAATAAATATACTCAAGCACATTTAAAATATACTCAAGCACATTATAAAGGCTTTACAAATTAAGGGGAATACAAATAATTTTGAGTTTATTGACATATTAACATAGAGAATGTCGTAAAAAATTGATTTCATTTTAATATGTTTGAAAGTGAATGTCGATAAGGATAAATTAAATGTTAAAAATTTACATATATGTGTTAATTTAAGTGACAAACACAGTTTATACTACAATTTATACATTATAACTATGTCACACACAAGGTATGCATTACACGTTTATATCATTTTCTCATTTAATTAGTTTAGCTCCAAGGTACTGCTACCGATGTTGCTTGACATAATACGGAGCGAATGGTAGTCATTGATCTTTGGTAACTTACATTTCTGTAATCGATTTGTTGTTGCAAGCAAGAACTCATTTCTAAATTAATAATTTGTTGCATAGCTGTTCCCTGAACATCATGAGTATTTTATTAAAGACCTCCACTTGTCTAAATCGGACTAGGTCGACTGCAGATCAATCTTTAATTAAAGTATGCTCTCACTGTGCTGAATTTTCTGAAACTGACACCTATTAGGGTTGCCAAATACACGAGTGTTTACCTTCTCCAGGAGGAATACTTGTTAACAATAATTGTAAGCTATTAAAATTCAGTCTTAACCGGTAATGACATCTAATGTAAAAAAACCTCTATGTACGGCAACAAACCATAATAGTAAACTGCAATCATGCGATTTTATTATTGTACTTAAGAAAACATTAAATCTTGATTAGATTCCATTTTTTAAACAATAACAAACACTAGACGTCTACACGTTATCGCCTTCCGAATCTGCCACACATAAAATACAATCAATTTCAAAAACAAGCCACACCAACATCCTTAAAAGGCTAGAGCGAACCTGAGAAGTTGGGTAGGCAAGGACAACTACGAGTTAAAAAGACGAAAAGGTAGCATTTTGTCACCTTATCCTTCCAGTGATATCGAAAGCATCGCCGTCAAGCATATTGAAACCGCTCAATACAAACAGGTCGAAATATTCAAACAAAAAAGATATAATTTTATAGAATTATTTACGTGCAAGTACGACATTTAAATGACTGAACGGCCGTCTCACGGCACTAAAAACGCTGCTAAAAAGGTCTAAACGCCGACTGATTCCACAGTGTACCCTTTCAGTTTCTGAAGTAAGTTTTTGATATTACAGCCGACCTGCTTTTCATTTATTTCTTCAGTAAATTTTGATATTTCAGCCGACTTGATTTTCATTCATTTCTTTAGTAAATTTTGATATTACAGCCGACCTGCTTTTCATTTATTTCTTCAGTAAATTTCATATATTTCAGCCGACTTGATTTTCATTTATTATTCTGTAAGTCTTTATATACTTACTTTTCTGTGTTAATGATTTTTTTATAAATGCCACGATGGTATAAATTTAAAAGACATAATACAAAAATAAAATGTGTTTCTGTTTATAAATATAAGTATATCACATTTATTTATAGATTAATCAAGATTTAAGCCGTGACGATCTAAACCTGAGCTGATTTATCAAATGATTAATCAGTATGCATTGTTTATCACTAGGATCATGTGTTTTGCATTGCATCTGAATGTGATAAGAAATTGAATTTCTTAATTCTAAAAAAGCGAAAAGTTGTTCAAAATTATGATAGGAAATTGATATGTACGGTAACATACAGGAGCTATTGGGAAATCCTCTCGAAGATTACAGCTTGTCTACATGCTGCATCTGTTGTATGTTATACCTTATGTTATATGTATCTGGGTGGAAATAAAGAAGTCCCTTTCAGTTCTGTACAGGGTCAAATGGTTGTTTTGTTTTAGATCAGCCTGTGAAGCGTTAATCTTAAACATTATTTGATCAAAATAAGCGTAGAAAATATTATGTTTGAGTATACCCTGTTAGAAAATGGGCTGAACCTACCATGTTTAGACCTTTATTAGGAAAGCCACAAGAACGTCGGTTATCTACAAACTATTCACAACACATTTCACTGGAAGTGGTGTTCTTTTATGATTTAAAAGTTAACAAAAGCAGAAAGAGCATCAACCGTTTAGTTTCAAGTGGATTCTTTCATAAATATATTAAAAACACAGACATCACATCACAGAATTGTTCAGACATAAAACAATAATGTTAACAAATTACAAAAACATCGTTTTCCCCATTTGTGAAGTTAATGTGTTTGTATTTGTTTACCGGATCAATCTTGCCCGACAGAGGAAAGACCTTTACAAACTGTGAAACATAATGGATATTCTCTATATATTAATAGCATGTGCACATTTCTCTGGTTGATATCAAGTTAATCCAGGCGGAAATTGAGCTTTTTGGCAAATTGGCAACATCAATTGTATTTTCAGGAGGAAAATACAAGTAAAATGGTCGTAAGTGTTTATGTTCCGGCGTACACATTATGACGCAAAACTTTCTTTCTTCAGATAAAATGAATCTTTGTTGATGGTGTCAATCTTAAATATCTGTCAGGGGCATTGATAATGCGACAATATGATTGGAGAGATCAACACACTTATTTATCATAGCATGAATGCGACAAAACAAGACAAAATAAAATGAAATGTCTATAGAATTTTCAATAATACTATATAAAGTGCCATTCTGTTACTATGACTTGATCAAAACGTCTGCGCACAGGACGTTCACAATTTCATAGATCTTTAGGCATCGAGACATGCAATTGCAAGATGGTTAAGTATACATATAACATAGAAACACACCAACAACACACCCTCAATGCAAAGACAGTTAAAAATAGAAAGAATCAGTTAAATTATCATTATGAGATGTTCAAAAATAAGCCATTACGAACAATGAACGATGGATTACCGCTTTGGAACTTCCAGGGGAAAGATAAATATGCCAAAGTGAAATTAAAGGTTCCATGGTAATACAAACTCACATCAGCGCCGCGAGTTGTTCACTTAATCATTGTTGTCCATTTTCAACCGAACCTTGTTTCATGTCGTTCTCAATTATTATAATATCACAGAAGGCCGGTGAGCAAGACACACATATCAGTGTAAACGTCGTATGTTCCTCTGATAAACATACTTGAGTTGCGCTTAACACGGAGCTGGGCGTCCTGGAATTTCCATTACTGCCCTTGGCGGCTGTAAAAAAGTATACTCGTACTCAATGCTGTTTTTAATTACGCCGTTGGAAACGAAACATGCATGTATATGTGTGGAAAAATAATTTGCGCACAACCCGTGAATAGGCGGCGTTTACAGTAATATGTATTTCCATTACTTCTCATGAACAGGCTCCTTCCTCGCGCTTTCAATATTTGATTATTTGTCGAGTACGATGGCCTCCGTTGTTTGTGCCGTGTGGCGGCTTTAAAAAGAATCCCCGAACATTCAATCAGTGCTGTTACATGTATCAGTTTCGTCATTTGAAGGTCGTTAAATACGATACTTATGTACTATGTTAAGAGTACTTCTGAAATAATTTTTGTTTTATATTTCAGCCAGTTTAAAGTTGGGTGGTTTCAATACCCCAGTGATTATAGTTTTGGATTATGTTCAATCACCCTAGGATTTATATCCTGCTTTTTAACTTTTTCCTTTGGCGTTGTCTTTGATATTCATGATTTATATTCTCTGATCTGTCAAAATTGTATTCGGTTTATCTCCGTCCATTGTTTTCTCGTTAAGGGCAAATCTTTTTTCTGGTTAGCATACGTCGCTGAACATGGAATGGTATTACTTTTAACATACCGCATTGAAGGGTCCATGTTCACCGCCATATGCATATCATCGTTTGGGATGGATCGAAATTGTACAGTTAATTGATGCTAATATTGAGTTGCGCTCAACCCGGTACCAATTCTAACATAAATGATATCCAATAAGAAAGAACGCGAATCAGTTAGGTTTTGAAAAGTTCATAAAGTAAAATCGTCATAACAAAAATCTTTAAAAATGCTTGTGTTCATGAGATATTTTCAATTTAATATTGATCCCATTGTTAAGAGTCTATTTTGACATCGTCAATTTAGATCATAGTAATTGATATTTCTTATTGCGGATTTGATTAATAATTGATTAAACACTTATATCCCAATGTATTCTGAAATTTAAAGATTACGCCAATAACAAGTTTACGTATGGTGATATTTTAGATTACTTCTGTACACAAATTGGTGATGTCACAGACTCTCTCCATAATTATTATACTAGCAACTTGGCAGCTATAGATCAGTCATTTATGGTCTTATTTTTAATCTTATTTACCTGCTCTACATCATATTAGCAGACTTTTAAAATCATTTAAAATATTATTGAATTGGACGGAAAGTCATTGATCAACAAATTATAATACATGTATCTAAAAAAGCAATATGCATATAAAAAAAGCTTCATTTAGGCAACACATCCTCCCCACATAGACAAAAATAAGTGAGGGAAAGAGAACTCAAGCATTCATTTTCAAAAAACACAAATAATAAAAACAAAAGGGAAACGGGGGAGTGTAACGTTAAGTCGTGTCAATGGCTTGTTAAAAATCAAAGTTTTCAGTTCAAGTTCTTGTGCAAAATAAGATGTATAAACGTTGCAATGAACCCTTCTATTTCTAATCCAGTGTAAATAAGAATTGCTATAAAATGTGTGTCAATAAATGTACTAACAAGGTCATAAAAGGACGCATAATGTAATACGTTTTTGTCTGAATACGTCTAGTATTCAAGATTTGTTCGCCGGAACATAAACACTTAGGGCAATTTGACTTCCACGTCCCTCGTGAAAATACAATTTCTGCTTTCAATTTGCCAACAACTCTTATTTCCGCCTAGAGCTGATTGCAATCAGTAACGGAAATGTGCAAATACTATTGAATTTAAGCACTTGTCTTATTCACTGTTCAGTACATGGGTGTTAAAAACTTGATACAATTAGTGATTCGCGAAGAAGTTCGTTAAATCAGACTGGAGAGATTGATTAAGGCCTCTTATTTGCAGTTTAACGTTCTAATATTTCACTTAAGAACACCCTTTGGAACAGCCCAGACATTGTCTGCAAGTATTTTGAAGTATGTAACTGCGAGAAATAATTACACCAATTTTGACTCATTCTCTGGAGTACTATGTTATTGATTTCCAGTTTTAAATGCAGAGAATATGGTTATTATATCGAACAATAAAAAACAAATATATTTTTCTTTATCTTTCCTTTTACGGAAATATTTTTGGTTTTGTCGGCGACAAGGATTATACAATTCTATCTCTTGTTAAAAATTATTTTAATTATTGTTAACTGTTTGCCTTTAAAGGCCAAGTTTGACGCAAAAATACACTTTAACTATTAACTACATGTGTATTTGTGTTTTGATAAATTCCAAATAGAATTTTAGGGATTTGTTAGGTCTAACTATTTTATTTTTCTCAAATGTTCTAACTTTTCGTAATGTATGGAAAATAATCATACACTTATAGCATTTATTTGTGCGAAGTTTGATGGAAGTGTATTGTGCCGTTTGAGAGATTTTTTATATTTTTCTTTTTTGTCTATGGCAAAGCAATCGCGAGGTGCGCAATACCTTAAAACTAAGCCGACATTTTAAACAAACACAACCCCGACATTCACACAACTTAGGATTGTCTACGTTGTTTATATAATATGTCTGGACTGGAGTCAACACCTGTAGACAATGTGTTCTTTGTTTATATGAGAACCCGACAGGACAAGATAAGTATACGTAAAAAGAGAACCTTGCTTAGTCTCCATTCGACGAACAAGTTGTGCCACTGACCGTTCCAAGGATGTAACCCCTCGGTTCTTATTTTTGTGGTACCGATATTTTTAATTTGATAGCACCATTGACTTAACATGGTCTCTCGTTCTTTCTATACTTTTGGCTGTATGAGGAGGATGTACAGTAAACCCCGCCTGTGGCAACTCCTGCTTGGCATATTTTATCTTTCTGATAACTCAATATATAACCTTACCAATCTTATTATAAAACGACTGCAATAGAAAATAATGATAGGCTCGTGATGATTACATAAAGTTTTATTGAAACATTTGATTTAATGAGATTATGGACTTACAAGGAAATAATTGAGTCACTATAAGTCTCAATGAAACATATGTTATCTTGGTAAATCTAATTTCAACACATAAAAGGCATCCATGTGGGTAGTAATTGTGTACCCATTGTTGTGGATCTGTTTTACTGCAACAAAAAAGATTTTATGTTTTCTGTTTTAAGATGATATTATAACATCTTTAAAGTCATTTTATTATATTAAAAATAAATTAGTAAAACAAAAATAGGAAACAGGGCTCAGGTCGTACATTGAACCGCTCTGACGAAACTGAAAAACAACATACTAGCAGGCGACTAATTCTGCATTTATCCTTAAATTGTTGCCCAAACCATTTATTGGACACGCGTATTTCCATTTGATCACGTTCATGCTTCATCATAGCATCACATCATAAGTGGGCATCGCGATGAAATGTCAATAAACACACAGGAAACACTTAAGTTAATTTGTCTAAAGTTCAAAAAGTAAAGAGTTCTGCTGGTACAGAGTTTATGAGAACCTCGATGTATAGGATCGATGACGATTTCAACTGTTTTGGGTAATAATGATTCTCGCTAAAGGCCACTTGGACAGTTATTTTCGTTGCCGTTTCAGTAACTGCTTTTTCGAAGACGCAATAAAAGATCGTCGTGTTCGGGAAAATTCACATTTCGATTTTTATTCATGTACCCATCTCGCTAGTTAAGAATATGAAAGAGTATACACAACACGCTTCTTGTTAGGCAGTTTTAATCTCACAATATTTTTCAGCGGCACTATTTTTATATGACTACTCTGTTCTTGTGATTTTACCGCGTCGATGTTGTTATAATGTGTCATTTAGTGAACGTTTATCAGCGTTATCCACGCAAACGTTTTGATTCAACGGACTTGTTTATGTGGTTGTGTTTTATGGAGTTTTGATTGATAAGAAAATGTTTTCATGCATGTATATTGCAAATATTAAGTATTTTAAAAAGTAAAAAATAATAGCAAAATATTCTACAGCGGTCTGCATAATTTACGATTAAACTCACCAAATATATTCGCCTATTTACCATCTTAAGCAATTTGTAAATTGGATTGCCTTTCTCTACTTCAAAAAGTCATTTTTTTCAGACAGTGTTTTAAGGAGATAACGAATAAATAAGAAACTATTTATCTCGGCACTTTAATCGTAAAAGCCATCTGTAAATTTAAAAAGAAAAAAAATACAGACAAGATATTCTACAGCGCTGGGTATGCTTGTTGATAAACACACCTACATCATATTTCATGATCGCTTTGTTTATTTTTTAAGACGGTGGCACGGCTTTAAGACTTAACTTAATTTTCTGGCGAATACTTGAAACCTATCATTGTGTTCTTGGTGAACTGAACTTGGTGTTCTGGTCACGGTAAGGTAATGGAGTATTCACCTTTTTTGCTTGACACCGACATAAGCTTGTTTTGTTTTATATATTTTAATGTTTTTGCATTCAAGATTACCTGTGTGAGTCATACTACATCAAAACAGTATGTCCTGGACCTCTTCGGGATACATACATATACTCGTAGTTTTTGTGACAGTTAAGGTACTTGCCTACACTGATAAAATATTCATATACAACGTAAATGAAATTTATCCAGACCAAAACTGGAGGACATTCGTATAAGTATAAATATTTGACAAGACTGATGTAAAATTGAAAACCAATTACACGGACGCTCTGTTTTTCATATCGTCTCAGAAAAGTTCCTTCAGGCTTCTGGATTTTCTGATTGGTTTGGGAATTGATTCCTGAAATTGAAATTCTTATTTTTGTCAGATGTATATTTATTTTTAAATTAATTTTATTTTTTTATCTTTTAAATTTTCTTAAACCATATTCATGCGAATCGAATCTCAACATTATCTGAAAGAATAATTTAAGGCGGATGGACATATTTTTTATTTTATAATATTATATTAATATTTAAAAATCGTCAAACTTATGGACTTTCAGCATTATTTTCACACACTACTATAATGTCGTTATTCGCTGCAATAAAGCTGCCGAAGGATAGCGTATTGTTACAACATTCTTACAATGTGGTCGTTCATCTAGTGTCATGTCCAGCCCAACATTTTTAATTCATAAAACGATTTTTTTTATCTAACTGGCAACATACGGAGCCCCTAAGGTGACATTTAGCATACTTTTGTTTTCGTTTTCCATACTTTTTTAAGGATATTATTTCGTTTAAACAAATGTATGGAAATAATATTTCGTTTAAACGAATTAACATTATTACGAAATAATAATTTGTTTAAACGAAATAATATCCTAAAAAAATGGAAAAAGAAAAAAGTATGCTAAATGTCACCTTAAGGGCTCCGTAGCAACAAGACAATGGGTCGTGAACATTATGCAGTTTTACAGCCTGCATACAGGATATCTGGTCAAGTGAAGGCATCGCTGAAGAAATAGTGAAAACACAAATTTCTTGTCATTTAAATGAAATAACATGATATTAGGATATAAATAAATGCAACAAAATGCGAAAACCTTCTGTTAGAAATAACATAATTCGTCATTAAAATGTTGCGTTGTTGTTGTTGTTATTGAGATGTTACGCAGTTAAAAATAGTGGTGCCAATCACAAAACAAATGGAAATTGATAATATTTTCAGGAGGAATAATAAATATGTGAATGTGAGCTTGTATATATTTCAATCATCAGATTTCCAACAAATTGCGATAGATGTCAGGTCATAGGTTTCTGCTAACGAAAAATACAATTAACCGACGCCTTCTCACCACCTGAAAACAATAAACATTTCAGCTTTGACACAAAGGTCGTCAATGGACATTGTATATAGCCGGACAACGTACAGTAAAAGATCAATGGCAAACGATTAGGCGATGAGAGGAGATGTAGGATTTGAACCTATTTTCAATAGAAATGTAATAATTAGATTCGTTAGACATTGGAAACGCCCCTCTTTCTCTTATATATTTCTTTATATGATTGTTTTGTAAATATTGAGTTGTGCCCAAATCAGAACTAGGCGGCGTGAACAGTAATATGCACTTTCATAACTTCTCATAACAAGCTCAATGAAACCAAATCTATATTTTGATATTTGTCGTGTTTGGTGGCTTTCAAAATTCCTCTATCATCGTTTTTGATAAAGTTAAAAATCATCAAAGAGAAGAGTTTGATTGGTATAGTTCTTTTCTTTTACAAAAATTGTCTATAACATTCCAGTGATTGGAAGTTATAGATTCATTCAAATACAATGTATCTATACACCAATATACAATTCGTATAAAATGACGCGAAAACGTTTAACAAACCATTTCAGTTATTCATTGCATAATATATTCGTGTTTTAGAATTTGTTTTAGTTAAAATTTACAAACGACAAATGCATATTATTTGAGAGTCTAGCTGGTTCTTTCTCTAATTTAGTGCTGAGGATTGAATGGTAAAATATTGGATCTAAAAATAAATTTGAATGAAAACACCTTCGTTATAAAGATTTTTAGAATGATAAAACAAGAAGTTGAATATCACGTTAATCAATTGGGACTCATTTACAAACATCCTGAATGAGATTTTATTTGAATACCAAACCATTAATATTATATAGTTATTTGGTTTTTTGACAGGGAATGTGAGGATATATTGCCGGTCTGGGTGTCATATTACCCGAGCCGCAGGCGAGGGATAATATGACACCCAGACCGGCAATGTATCCTCACATACCCTTTGAAGGAACCAAATAATTGTTTTATTATACTGCAAAGACTTTTTCAGACAAAATTAATAAGAAAACATCGATTTTTCGATTAGTTCGCTTATTTAATGCCGAACGGCTTAATTCCCCTCTGAGAACCTCAATAATTACATGTCTGACGTCATTGATTTACCTACATAACGTCACTTCTATAGAAATTGAATGGACTATCCATTTGATTTTTATTCACCAAATTTGAGAATAATCTGATCGTTTTCAACGTTAAGAACATAACATAAATATTTTCTGAAAAAATTTTAGTAATTCCTAAGCATACCGCTTTATAATTTACAAGATCGGCTTCAAATTATGCATTTTTACGGAAATTCAAAACAAAATGGCGGACGACAACAAAAGGTGGGAGGCCAGACGGGGAAATTAAGGCACGTGCAGTTCATATCTACGGCCGATCCGTAAATACGGATATACATCAGCGGTAAATTATCCAATCAAATTCAAGGAAATTTCTTTGCAGTATAATAAAACAATTTTCCAATTATGTCATTCAAAGAATTTAGATACAAATACCCTTGGTGCTTAAACAGGAATGATCGAATAGGCTTTCATCATATCGTGTTTACAAACAAACACGAATTCATTGTGGAAAAGATATGGTGAACAAATACAGAACATCTCTGATAAAGTTTAGATTATTTTCAAATTATTTAGCTATCGAAAAAGGAGAACTTACAAACTACACCACGAAAAGATAGAATAATTCTGCAATTTAAATTAAAATACTCTTGAAACTAAAATCCATTTTAGCTTGATCTGTCCAAAGAAACACGGACGCCTGGCCCCGGGATGAGGGCACAGCACAATATTTACACGATTTAACAGACTGAGTACAATTTTGATCCATCCCAAAAGACAGTGTGCATATGGCGGTGAAAATTTCGCAGTTATCAACGTATGAATTGCATCATCTGAGAGGTATAAAATCATTATACTTCTTGTTGCTTGTTGCGCTCAGTCTTAGCTTTTGTGAGCGATTTTTATTACTGCCATAAACAAGCTCAATAAATCCGTGTCTGTAATTATTATTTTTATTTGTCGTTTTAAGTGACTTCCATAGATCCCTTGTCATCTATAGAATGCTTTAATAAAAAATCATGTCTGATAAAAAAGGTCATAAGCAGAAAGCTAAGTATCGAATTCTAGACGATTAGTCGTTTAACTTGAATGTTTAGTTAGTGTGTACTCCAGAGATCCAGAGTGACTATTTGATGTAAAACGATCAGGGAAGAACATCCGGAGCAACTGTGAGATTTCGTTTTTGTGAAACGAAGTTTTCTTGCCTATCCATAATTTTAGAGACTGTATAATTCTAATAAGATTCAAGTAAAATACATATAATATAGTATCTTGAAATATCAACTGAAATTTAAGTTATTTCTAACTAAAGGTGCCATAGCATTCTCGGAACATTCCTGCTGAAGACGTCCTTCATATCGCTGCCAAACAATGTTCGCGTTAACTGCAAAAAAGCACAGGTAGAACTTTATTATTATTGTCCGCTTTTGATTTCTATCGTTATTCAGTATGGCCGTTAGTGATGACATTTAATTAAAACGATTTAAAATCTTGCTGCATGAACAAATGGAAAGTCTTCCGCATTATACTAACATTCACTTCTATGAAAGTGTCTAACAAATGGAAAGTCTTCTGCATTATACCAACATTCACTTCTATGAAAGTGTCTAACAAATGGAAAGTCTTCCGCATTATACCAACATTCACTTCTATGAAAGTGTCTATCAAATGGAAAGTCTTCCGCATTATAACAACATTTACTTCTATGAAAGTGTCTAACAAATGGAAAGTCTTCCGCATTATACCAACATTCACTTCTATGAAAGTGTCTAACAAATAGAAAGTCTTCCGCATTATACCAACATTCACTTCTATGAAAGTGTCTAACAAAAAATGTTATTGTGAAGACATTCTTAAAACAAATAATTTATTTTCTATTCAAGGTGACAAAATATTTTTTCAACGTAATATTGATTGTCCATGTGTTGTTCGTTATCCAGGAAATAGCACATGACAATATTGCGACCTCAAACGCTGTAAATTGCTGTTTACATGATACTTGAAAGACTGTATCATTCGGAATTGCTTTCACCGAAAATAAGGTTACAGCTAACAATGTATAAATGACCTTCGAGAAGTGTCGGAATCACAGCTGTACAATGAGGGTGTATTGTTGTAAGTTTTCTTGTTAAAAAGTATATTTAAGGAAGCACACTGAATACAGGCAAGTTTTCTGCCTTATAATTATCACATAACAACGAATCCAGCAGAGTGCACTGTTACAAATATGCTGATTCCTAATAATTTCATTTATCAGACATTGACCTGAGTATTGTTTGTTTGCTTGCGATATCGAGATATTTCTTAATGAAGTAAAATACTCAGCAAGTATCAATGTGTCGTTTATAGGACTTGCTAATTTCAACAGTGTCTAATTAGACACTACACCCTTACTTTTTTGAAGAATTTAAACGTCACATGTAACAACAGAAAAAAAAATCATACTTTTTCATTTCGCAGAACCCTTTCCCTTTATAAGCCCTCAGTTTTTGTAATACTTGCATGCTTGCCATGATTAAAAGTGTGTGTTTTAGGTTTACGGTTTGAATCTGAGGAATAATTACGTAGACGGTAATTATTCTCGTAACAAAACACTCGAAAATCTTAAGAAATGTCTACTTGCTTGGCATGTTTCATATATTTTGTCAATTTCAAAATCAATTTCCTGGACGGGGCATTACATGAATTTTTTCACATGCCAGAAAAAATCCACGATTTGTGAATATAATAATTATTAATTCTGATTTGTAAAGAAGAATGTATTGTAGATATTCTTAAACATTTTATATATTTGTAAGTTTCTGAACCACCAATATCTAAAGCATGTTATTAACATTGTTATGTTGTTGTTGTTGTTTTTTCAAATTTACCCCAATGTGTACAGGTTGTCAACCAGTTCCGATTATATCTGGTAAACTTTTTTATTTTTCTTTCCCATTATAGAAATATTTCAGAAGAACGGATGAAGATGCTCGTTAAGTAGAAATCAAGAGCATTTCAATGAACATAAACGAAGTTATACCTTTGATAATTGTTTACTTCCGGATAAGCGACTCATCGACATAGACTGTTGCAGACGCTCATGTTCAAAACAAGGAAAGGCGGATAAGTTAGGGTGCGACTCTTTTCCATAGGTCACAGAGTCACTGTGGCCATAGCTTTAAAATTTTTACTGTCGAATTAATAAAACAGAGTGTTCCCCGGTAAGTTAAGCGCGACATTCTTCTTAAAAACTAAACTTTAATGGCTCTAACGCGGAAGAAGTCAATTTGCAATATTGAGTTCTATGATTGCTATACCGTAACCAGCAAAATCGTGGGGAAAATATTCACTTTCTATTTTTGTAACGGTTTTTGTAAGACATGCGTTTGAACCAATTGTGGATCAATAATTGTGAATTAGTTACGAAGGTGGATTTTAGAGTCGAGTTGTCATTCTTTTCAAATTATAAACTAATGATAAATGACGAAAGAGACAATTAAAGCTGTAAGATGTGACAGGATTGCATATTGGTCATGTCCCAAGGTCGTTAACATCCTACTCAGAAGTAGACATATCATACATGTACACATTCTCAGTGCAATACCCAAAGGCTAAGTAGTGGAACTTGGGATGTCAAGAGTGCTTAACTGCTTTTGATAATACTGAAATGAAAATGAATAACTTACACTGTATTGCATAATTTTGTTATATTATTCTTACAAATTATTTTCATATTTATTTTGCACCATTAAGCAGAAAACGTATGAAAATGTATAATGTCAAAACAAGTATCAAATAGCATCGGTTAAATAACCTAGTTTGTAGCATGAAAGATACAACTGGCCTAAGGCGTAGGACTGTTCTGCAAAGCACGAAGGGTTTGTTGACCAATAAATAAAATAACAATGAAGGGATTTGTCCCGGAGAAGCCGTACTTAACTTGTCATTTTGTTATTTTAAGGGATAGATATTATTAACATTAAAACACGCCTTTTCACCTTAGTTGCATATTTAGCTGTATTTGTGAATGAACAGCAGAATCATCATTAACACTTGCAGAAAGCGTTGTATTTATGTCTGGTGCCAATAAAAATTATCCGTACATTCAATGAGTTTTGTTATTCAGTTACAACATAAGAAGATTAAATAATAACATTGATTATAGTACAGCCTCGTTTTGCCGTTATGCCATTAGATGCAGTTTTAAAGTATGGGATTTCTTATCAATAAAACGACATTAAAATGTTTCTCGTAGTATATTTCAATATCAATATTATATTAAAATAGAAAAAAATCAATCTTTCTTCTCCACGCAACAACTGATATTCAGTGAGCCAATCAGACAATGAAATTAAATTGTTTTCATAAGGTTGGCAACATTTTACATGGATGGTTTATATTGCATGGGGAATTGTTAAATCTATATGATACGGGCTTAGTTCTTTAAATCTTTCACATTCCTTATGATATAAATTCTGTAACACAAAATTTTGTTTCATTTGTATGGGTGGTGCTGTTGGTTTGTGTAAATATTGAGTTACTCTCAACCCGGAGCTAAGCGGCGTGGGCGGTAAAGTGCATTTCCATTACTGCCCATGAACCAACAAACCGAGTCTGCATTATTATGGTATATGTTTACCTGCTTTTTAAATGTTTGCTTTGGCGCTGTTTGTTATATTCAAGATTTATATTGTCCTAAAACGATAAAACAATGGACGGAACTCAACAGAACGAATTTCAACAGGGATCTGCGAACATAAATTATGTGTATCATGCCATAGGCAAAACTGTAAAAAAGCATCTTGGGATGATTAAACAATATTCAAACCTATACTGGCTGCGGAAGTTAAACCACTCGTATAAATCTGGCTGATATACTGAAAAAAGGAAATTGATTGTGAACAAACATAAGTACCAAAACGGACGTAACTGATAACAACACAATTGTTACAGCCGCCAAACGAAAAAATCTGACCTGTTCATTTTGTAAAGAGGTTATTAAGCTCAGATGTTGCTATTGTCTTCGATAAAATGTAATCGGATGGTCGAAGATGAAAGAGAGTTGTTCAAGAGATATAATGGTCGGTAAATCATCGCTACTGACGAGTCCAAAATTTACCTAAGGCTATTATATCTCATACCAGCAAATCACGTTTCATATGGAGATTTTACCATTTAGAAAATAAACGTACATGTATTCTTTACGACGCACGTACGAAGCTTCCAGAAGGGACCGACTATAATTGTATAGGAAGCACAATAAATTAAACGCAGGAACCTTACTTATATAATGTATATGATTACAAAATCCATTTACTTGCACGCACTACTTTGATGTCTGTGTCTTAGCACGCATATCCTATTTATTATATCTGACAAAGGTAAGTAATGGAAGAACCGCTTCAAGCTTTGAAGAGCTGCTAATCCTAGAATTGCAATTAATTCACCTCGAAACGCATTAAAGTTATAATTGATACGTTCTATTGACAGGAAGCTCTTCTATAAAAATGTTCCTTTCGCTAAAATGATTTTCGCCTATAACGTTTTTACGGATTAAAGTCCAATTTTGTTTTTGAAAGTTCAGTTACAATCATAGAATGTTGTTTATCTGAAAATATCACATTGAAGGTTCAATGTTCATATGCACATCATCGTTTGTGATGGATCAAAATTTTACTGTTTACTGGTGTAAATATTTTGCGCTCAACATGGGGCTACGAGTCGTGGGTAGTAACATGCATTTCAATTACATGTATTACTGCCCATGATCAGGCTTAATCAAACCGATTCTGCAATATTTTCAAAGTTGTCTTGTTCGGTGACTTTCAAAGTTCCCTTTCATCTATTGAACGTGATAGTTTATCTTTTAATTAATTTGGTAAAGTAACACTCAGAACGATGTATCTTAATTCTCCGGGCAACAGCTTTAATTCACTGGAACAATTAGAGAATTACATATAATTTAAATAATTACATTAACACAATACGTTATGCTTATTTGTGTGTATTCACAAAAATGCTATATTCGCAATATGAATAAATAATTAGGTAGATTTCATTAGCAGTGCTTCACTTTCAGACACATAAACAAAACGGGACTTAAAACAATTACAAATGTTGTGTGTTTTTTTGTTTTGCCACAGGTCAGACATTTCGTTCGTCACAGGACCGAAATCAATTAGCAACATCATCTTTAAAACATTAGAAAAGTAATGAAACTACAATATTGGATGTCGACATTAAGAAACAGGGATTTGATCTTCTTCATTACATTTTTTAGACCAGCCTTAAGATTTCGTCTGGTAGAAAGTGAAAACTAATGACTGCACTACGTGAAGTATGATATTTAAAATGGAAAATTGACAAAGCTGAAATTAAATGACAGAAACATCTAAGTAACGGAACCCCATCAAAAGGAGAAATGATTGCAGGCTCGGTTATTAAGTCTTTAATGCGCAGTAGATGACTCCACACAGCCTTACTGGTGGATAATTTTAATTATCGTACATGATTAAACACGTATTAATTTGTTACGCAAACGGTGGAACGGATTTTATATTTCACTTAATTTGTAGAGACGCAGTTAAAAGATTAATCAATAAAATGTGTATTTACTACAATTGAAATTATGAAAAATCAATAATTAAGGTGTTAGGTGCTATGGCAGTTGTCATTCCAATGTCATTGATAAAAAAAGAAAATTATCGAAATCTCTAGGTCAATAAAACTTTGCACAAATCAATGTTATTAACGTATCTTTATTTTACATACGTTAAGAAAAGTTACAGTACAGGAAAATAGTAAGACCTAAAAATCCCTAAAATTCTATTTGCATCCAAAACTTAAAAAAGCAACACTTAACATCAATAATTTAATGAGTAATGAGTGACTGACATCAATATCTAAGGTCATTTTGTCTTACAAATGTATACAACGTGAAGTATTTGTAAAATTGAGCTTGACCTTACAATTTCTGATCGCGAGAATGGATGACAAACATGTTTTTTACCTCTTCATGATTCAAAGTTCTTTTAATAGACGATTAATATTTATTAATATTATTGTCAGTATCAAATTTCCCATGTTGGCATTTGATTTTTTGTGTGTTTTTGTGTTTGATTGCAAAAAGAATAGTAGGGAATTTTTGGTCTAAATATTTTTCTTTCCTGTTCTAACTTTCTAAATGTATGTAAAATAAACATACACTAAAATCATTAATTTCTGCAAAGTTTGATGGATATGCATTTTGCCAATAGAGAGATCTTGATAGTTTTCTTTTTATCTACAACATAGCAATGACGAAAGGAGCAACGCCTTCAATCAGTGCTGTTATCAGTTACGTCCTTTAAAGGTCGATACTTATGTACTATGTTTTTCTCGTTTAGGGCAAACCCATTCTTTTATCTGGGACCATACGCCGCTGAATATAGAATGGTATTAATCTGAAAATACCATTGAAGGTTCCGTATTCGCCGCCATATGCGGTTGGGATTGATCGAAATTGTACTGTTTATTACTGTAAATATTGAGTTGCGCTCAACCCGGGGCTAGGCGGCGTGGGCAGTAATATGCATTTCCATTACTGCCCATGAACAGGCTTAATATCAAACCGAGCCTGTAATATTTTCATATTTGTCGTGTTCGTCGACTTTCAAAGTTCCATTTTCGTCTATTAAATTTTTTGTTGTTTTTTACATTACTAAGCAATAAAGACCCTGACAAGAATGGGCAAGGTATCATGCTTATCCTTAGAAAAGTGATGTTGAATGTCCTGGAAATGTGTCTTAAAAACAAACTTATACTCGCTTATAAGTATGTTTAAGCATTAATTTGAGAAACAGTTATTAATACCGATCGACAGGGTAATGATATAATTGTGATACGAAGTCTAAAACAACTTACTTATTTCTTATAATCTAGTTATTTCACCAAGACAACTTGTACTTGTTTTGTGATACGAGAACCTTTTGGGGCAAGCGTGAGGTTGGTGCACCCTTGAACCTGGTTTAAACCCCCAGTGGCAATTTGTTTTGCCACTGACCGTTCTAAGGCGGTATCCCCAAACTTTCTCTTTTCGTTTATTGTTTGTGACGTCCTGTTTGAATTGACATACTTATAACAAACATGCTCTCTCGCTTCCTCTCTTCTTTTTCGCTGCGTGGGGAGGCTGTGCTTTGTGAGTGTGGTGATACCTGATATTCATATATTACTTTTTTACTAGATTGGCATGATTGGTATGGCGTAACAGTATCAAGTGAGTCGCAGCACAACGAAATGATGCTCATGGCTTATATGACTTACATAGACCCAGATCAGCCGGTACCTCCGAGCAGTTTGATCAGGGTCTAAACAGCTAGCCATTCTTTCAGACAAGAATTTGATTGCATCTAGTATACACTTTAGATCCCTATCGGACCATGTAAATATGCACTTTGTGCATAATCAACACTTATTCCAAAGTTCTTAAGCTTGTTTTTCTCATGATGTTTATCAAATTTAATATAGTAAACGTATATAAAACGAATAGGTAGTGAAACGTTTATTATAATAAGCTTGTTGAACATAACAAAATGAGGAGGCAGACATGAACAATGTCGCAATGCTAGTGAAAGCTTTCGTGAAAGAGCCTGCCAAAAGTGCAAACTTATTCTACGGTTTATTACGAGCTTATACTTAATACGAGGTATCTCGACAAGTGAAATTATAACAAACTACTACGAGATTATAATTTTTTTCCTAAAATGAAAACCTGTTAATATATTCTAAACGTCCGCGTGAACCATGAACCAATGTATATACAATAAGGGTTTAATTAACAGGAGACGAATCACAAGTAGTGTGATACATCCCTAGGCGAGAGTCAACGTCATTTTCATTTTTCCTATGTGGGCGTTGATAGCTAATATCGGCAAGCAGCCACACTTTAAAAATGTTAAATCAGACGTCAAGTATCGTCGCATAGCGGTAAGCGTGCATAAACATCTCGCCTCAGTCAAAGAAGGCATCAGGTTACATGTCATTTATCTCAATGAATTATTTACAATGACAGTCGCAGAGTTCATCCGATTATAATCTGAACTGATTGATTACCTCGCATTGTTTAAGAATATTGAAAACAACACATTTATTTTAAATTGACAAATAATGTTTTTGCAAGATTTGTGTTTATTAGAGATACTGGTATCGAAGGAAAACTATCGAAAAGTAATAACCATATCAAGATTATCCACATTCAGCTATTAGCTTCTTATGTTTTATATGTTTGTGTGCTTTTGAATGCAACATTGTTAAGCTGATGGGTGAGTTGGAGTTATTTCACCAAGACATCTTGCACTTGTTGATATGAGAACCTGCTGGGGGCAAGTGTGAGGTTGGTGCACCCTAGAACCTGGTTTAAACCCCTAGTGGCAAATTGTTTTGCCACTAACCGTTCTAAGGATTAGAAAAGTGTGTTGTAGTTAATTGACCATGGGGCTTTGACTTAAGAGTAGCAATTCTTGATATGCATATTTTACTTTATTACCTTTTATTGGTTGTTTTAGAACATAATTTGATATTGTAATATTTGAATTTGGAACATCCCCCCTCCCCCACCTTTCCATTCATTTTTAATTCAGTTGTACTTAAAAAATAGAAGTGGCCTTCTGTTTTCCTTTGTTCAATGACCGCCGAACTTTTCACTGATTCGTAAAATAGATGCATGTATCTTTGCTAATAATCAGAACATCAATCTGTCGAACAATCAAATAAATTTTACTCATCACTGTGTCATTATTTTACTTAAAATAAACAGAGATAACGTTGTACGTGTGCCATAAAGCGTACTATAAATATATGTGTATCTTTTCTATTTCGCTTAAGAAGATATGATTTTTTTATGCTGAAAATTACGTCTTTTGCAACGTTCTTTACCTCGGAGGAAGAAAATAAAAGCACTGACATAAATCAAGAAATGTTCTTTGTTCGTTTGTTGTGTTGCTTCTTATTGTTGATTGTTGAATCAGAGAAAACATTGCAATGTAAAGCTTGAGAAATTGTGTGTGATTGTACTCATGTTGTCGTTTTACATGTAAAAGTCAACGAAAATACCAAATACAACCTCGAATAAAGTTGCCATCTTTTTCTGCAAGTGTTGTTTCTATTTTGACGCTCGCTTTACTTTCATCACATTTTTGGCTGTAAAGGGAGGTTATGTTTTCTGGATGTGGTTATTCCTGATATGAGTATTTCTACCTTTTGTAATCAAGAATCAAACACAGTTTGTTTCTGTGTAACGCCTTGTTCTTCAAATATTCATTTTTGTATTAAATTTTCATTTATCAAACTATTTGCCATTGATAGTGAATGTTCATTGAATATGTTGTTTTTTTTCAACTGACACCAAAGCATATAAATTAAGTTTAAATTACCACGCACTCTTACGTTTCAGATAATAGTAGGTAGTATATATTGAAAATCAGGTGCTAAGATATTATAAGTTATTTCCCTAATATTGAAGTGATTTAACGGCGGAAAGCTGTTGATCGAAGCGAAGAAGACAATAATCGTGGAGAATGACACTATTCTTTATAACTGTCGTGACTGAACATTTGAGGTGTTCAAACAAAAGAAGCGATAATAATACGTATCGTCACCTTTTAACTATAATACTCGTATATTGTTAAAAGTAGAATATAACTTTCTAAATATCTAATACATTTGCATCTATTCTATCACATTCACTTTCGTTAACGATATTACATAGTCATAGCTCCTAAGGGTCAACCGCAGACACATAAAACACAAACTAGGAGATGAAGGCTGTATGGCGTCGTTATCGAGACAATTGCCCATAGATTTAATGTTGAGTTCATGCAAACATTTCGTCGTCGCCATAGTAATTCCTCGCAAAATGGAATTAACAATAACAATTAAATTTAAGAATGATTGTAATTGACATTCTATTTCGGTTTCACATATAACGAAATGTCATCAGCATACAATTCAAAGATTTCATAACACGTGTGTTGGACAAGTGAATCCAGGAAAATAGCAAAACTGAAATCGTCATTTTTTACGTAATACTATGGGTTTTTTTAATTCAGAATTGTAACAATCAAGGTTTCGATCAGTAAATGATGTGAATAATCTATAAGGAACTGTATTCGCATGCTTTAAGGTGTATGCGATGCTTAAAAGCTCTAAAAGTGATGTACTAAGGGGTCGGCATATATACTAAATTACTCTCACTTCACCAACAGTACTACATGTGCACGTTACTTGAACTCAATATAAAAAATCACTCGCATAGCAGCAAGCAAGTTTGCTAATTTACTAACAGAACCAGGTAGCTTAAAAGATCATAAACGAAAGTAAATGTGGTTTGGTTTAGAAAGATTTAAGTTTCTGAAAACAAATATATCTGGATCTGCTAAACTAAAAAGAAGTAAAATTAATAATAGCGTAGAAAGATACAAAATAAAGGTTAACAGGACAAACATACGACGAATCAACAACAGTTAACTGCTCTGTCGCAACATTACAAAAAACGTATGTGTTTTGTCAGCATGCCTTTATGTTCACTGCCGTAAAACAATGTTGTTTTATGTCTTAAAATTTAAATCAGCAACATCAATATATCTTATTATATTCTAAACACCTTGTGCTGCAAATAAATTGTAGCTCGTATTTGTTGTAATAATTTCAAACATTAACGTAAAATTGAAAATATAGTGTCAAGCCAAACTAAATAACGGGTATAATAGAAAACGCAACCAACGAAACATTTATCACTGGGCATTCAATGAATGCTTCTTATAGTCCCAAAAGCTTTTCTTAAAAACTTGCGATATGACTGAAGGTCGCTAATCATATAATGGTATTTTTCAAACAAAATTATCATGGCGTTTACATACTTATATAAAACATGCGCTCTCTCTCTTCCTCCCTTCTTTTTCGCTGCGTGGGGAGGCTGTGTTTTGTGAGTGTGGCGATTCCTGATATGCATATATTGCTTTTTTCTAAACAGATATTCACTTAGGGTTTCAATCAATATTGCTTATGGAAGAGAGCGATGACAAGCAAATGTATGTACACCTAACGGAAGTTATCACCTTCTAAGGATAAACAAGACAAAACTTTTTAATAAATAATAAAAGTTAAGCTTAATCGGGCTATATCTTATTAAATCAATTCTGTCAGTGTCGACCGATCTATTTATTTAATGAGTTTATGGTTATGTTGGTTCATGTTCTAAATGTCCAGTGAAAGATAAAGAAGGTCTAGGTAAAACATGAAAGTAAAGCTAGTCATATTTAACGTCGCCTAAGCAATAAATATCTTCGAAAGTATTTACTTTAAAGTTAGGGAATGCCAATATTAAATGGAATATTTATTTAAATAGTACATAGGTAAAAGTTGTATCCCAATTTAACATAATCACGAAACTTATAAATAAGGAACAGCCTTCACAGTGTATAAACAATTCATTTTAGTTATTTGTAATTTGGCGTTAAATTCTATTACCGTTATCTTTAAATATCTTCAAGAGGGATACAATTTAAACAAATTCCTTAAAAAATAACTGCGCACCAATATTGGCGGAAAATGCATGATCTTTTATTTTCAATTGGCTCAGCTTCTTGCTGTTTTAATATTAAATTTTGACATACGCTGTGTCAAAAAAAATCACAAAAATATTAGGTTAGGTTTGCGGTAGTTACAAAAGTATGGTATTAAAAAGATAAAAAGGGTTCTACAATTATGTAGTAAATGGACACTCGTTTTGATCTAACTTTTAACATTAATTTTTAAATTAAGTTTTATATCTCATTGGTGTGTATCCCATGGAAGGTTTCATGTTTAACGTCGTTTAGGATAGCTCGAACTTGTACTGTTAACTGGTGGAAGTATTGAGTTGCGCTCAACTCGGGGCGCGGCCAGAAATAAGCATTTACTGGCCATAACCAGAATCAATTAAGCTCAGCTTGTAATACTTTCATATATTTCGTGTTTGATTGCTTTCAAAGTTCGCATTTCATTTACTATGAAACAGAAAAAACATTGTCTTACCTCTTATAAAATCAACGGCTTGTTCAAGCCCATAAATATCTCGGTCGCAATCATCTTTAGCCAGCACTCCAAGTCGAACAGTTGGTAGTATGTCAGTTCGAGAGTTTATATGATCCAAAGTATACAGCATAGTTTCCAAAGCTTGTATTCCACCTTGATTCATGATTGCTCCACATGTATGTTCTTCACTTCTCTCATGCACCATATGAAGGGCTCCAAGCACGACATCACCGGTCATGTCCACTGCCAGCTCACGCTTCGGCCATGTGTAGTTTCCATATCTTCCAACATAGTGCATGGGTTTTTCGCGGGAAAGTGAGCACATATAGTTGAAGAACAATGTTAACGATATAAAAGCTAAAATATTAACATTGTAAAAGTACGCCATAATGCTTATATTGAATAATATATATAAATTAATATCCTAGAAAGACACCTAAATAAACTTTAAGGTTTTAAGCACGTTCACAATTTCATTGTCGATTTCAACATAAATAATGAACAATCGCTCTCTGCTAGATGTCTGAAGTGACCCTTGTTATTTACCGGCGTGAAATAATCACCTTATTTCCCCACCGTATTTAATTGAATGGTGTGTCAACTATCCTATATTCTTTATTTGTAATTATCTGTTGACCATTCTACCTCACACACTGAAAATTGCACGATAGGATCAATCCGTTCGTAATGAAGTTTTATCGCGGAAATCTCTTCCCAAAGTGAGTATTTTGTGAGCCTCCAGTTACCGATGATTCATTTCAACGATGATACTGGTGAAAATTTTTACGATAATTCTTTATCTGTGTCATTTTCACTCCATAATTATCTTAAAAATTAACAAAAAATGTTTTTTGATAAAAATTATGCGACTTTATTATAAATGAATCTGTACAAATGTCAGTTGTTAAATCTTAGCAATTTTTTATGAATCAGTGCAACTAAGATGTTGTTTTTTACTTAATTTCAATTCACTGTTGGATGCAAATGTTCTCGCTTTATGAAATGAACAAGACAGTCGCCGATCCTGATGTCTCAAGAGAATAATCCTACAGTGTTATGCATTGGTTAGTCAAGTTTTGCCGATAAAGCCGCCACCATATCATTTCCAATGCGGATGATTACAAACTTCTTCCATCACCGATCATGTAATGGTTTCAATATTGAAATAAATTTAATGTTTTGTTGTTGTTGTTTTTTAAATGCACGTTTTAACTCATTAACTTTTATTTCATTACCAATTTCACTTAATTTATCTAACAAAGTATTGGGTTTCATAACGGAAGAAAACGCATAAATCTAAATGTATCATTGTGGTGTATGTGCAAGTTTTAGATGATTTGTGATCTAAACATAATGTGTTGTAGCTAACTGTAACCTGGTATTAGACTAGAATCTTCTTTGGTCAATTTGAAGAAGTTTGGGATACGAACATTTTTTCACGCGTCACTTTT
Organism: Corbicula japonica; assembly: GCA_038501625.1. Lineage (NCBI taxonomy): Eukaryota > Metazoa > Mollusca > Bivalvia > Venerida > Cyrenidae > Corbicula > Corbicula japonica. The sequence goes on along the minus strand of JAZAYU010000094.1, from coordinate 1,228,247 downwards.
ATCTATTTAATGTACAATTTTCGTCATAATTTAATTGGATATAAGCAAACAGTCAAATAAAGTAATTTTTTCAAAGGTAGTAAAACGTCGCGACGTACATACAATAAGTGTTGTTATCAAATTCGCCCTTTGACGCTGTTTAGCACAATATTTACCTTTGTGAAAACATTATATGGGGCGCGTCACAGAAAAAGGTACCTTCGAACAGTGGCGTCAATCCTTGAAATTACGTCATTAAGGTGGAATAGATGGCATTCATACATAAATTATGTATTTAGAGGTAAAATACTATTTTATTGTCAAAATGTGGAACAAAATCACGTTTTTGTTTGAAAAATTAGTAGATAATTGTAAGTTCCTTCTGAATATAGCAACAACTAAATTATCACAAAATATGACCGAAGGTACCTTTTTCCAAGTTTATTTCACAGTTTTCTCAGTACGTACATCGTACTTAAACAAGAGACATTCTTTATAAATGCACACACATATACAAATGAGCGCAAATTAATATTTACACAAGCAAATAGCACAATTTTGACTGGTCACTCATAAATTAATACATTTATGCAAAACATGTTTAAAGCAAAATCAAACACAATGCCTATAGAACAGGTGAATGGCCTAGGATGGTGGACATAATTTCGTTCCACATATATGAAATGCACACCGATACCATTATAATACAAATGAAAAAGTGAAATTAGGGATGGCCACACCCAGCAGCATCCCCACTAGCCAAAAGTAGAGAGCATGGTTTTACAATGATAAATTTCAAAATATCCGTCACAAACAATTAACGATAAAGAGAACCAGAGTGTTTTGCCACTGACCGTTCCAGGGCGACAACCATTGGGGTACTCACTATCGTTAATTGTTTGTGGCGTCTATTTTAAAACTGATTATTGTATAACCATAATCACTTCTTCTCTCTACATTTTGGCTGTGTGGGGAGGCTGTGTCTGCTGGATGTGGCCATTCCTGTCATTTCACTTTTTCGAAAATTTTTACACATGACAAAATCACCAAAAAGGTTTTTTTTTTATTAATAATAGCTTTTTAAAACTTTAAAAGTTTTCACAAACCTATTTTTGACGAGGCTCTTTAAATAATAAATCATGAAAATTTTCATGTTACAATAATAGGGGGTGCCGAAGTTTGTTTACGCTTGCGTTTACATGGTTTCCAGTTGTTTCTTAAGATAAAATAATCGAGGCCAATGATAAATATGTTGTTCAATGACAAGAAGAAATAAATGCTCGCATCAACCCATAATTACCGAATAAAACATATAATCAACCAGAAAATGACATGTTGATGATGATTTTCAATAATTATATATTTGCTCCTCGGGAATAATTTATTGACGTACGTCAATTGAGTATTCCATCACAACAAAAAAGTATTATCATTTGTTTATTCGTTGTCGTGGTATTGTTTTTGTTGTTTTTACACAGATATTGGCAATAAATTAAATAGGAAGCAAAAATATATTTCATATACATGTACTTACAAGCTACTATTTTCTATAAGGAGGGTTTTCACGAATAGATACCGAAATCAATCACAGTAGTCAAGGGTCAAAATACCGGTACACAAAATGATAAGACTCGATCAAACCGAGACGTGCGTATACAATAACGCAGAATATCAAAAGTCCAGGAAACAAACAGTCCCGTTAGTGTAAAAGAAAATAATAATGGTGTCAATGTTGCATATTGTCAACTTTACAGATTTACACCCGAAGAAGGCCGTTTGCTTTCGGTGATAATGCTTTTTAAAATAATGCTATTTTAAATGCACTTGAACCACTGTTATCAAATGTAAGTTTTCCTATGGGTTGAATTGTTACATCTGTGGCCTGATTGTTTGAAATGTTTATGTAAAATGTATTGAATTTACTATTGTTTCTAATTTTAGAACATTGCTGACCAAAACGTGCTTTTAAAGGGCGTCCTGTTTGTCCAACATATTGAATCCCACATTTAAAATTATTTCATGTCAAAACATAAATAACATTATCAGTTAGTCAGCCTTAATCTGAATTAATATTATTGGAAAATGTTCTTCCGTTTACAGTTGACATTATATTAGAATAACATTTCAAAAAGCTACAACACTTGCACCTCTTAGAGTTGCACTTGTAATTAAAAGGACAGGATCTGCATCTCCCGTCATTTAATTTAATAGGAGTAGAAATGTTAATAAATATATATATTTTTTTAAAAATATGCGATTTAATAGGTGAAAGTTTAAATTGTTCTTAACTAAGTTTTGTATTGATCTATCTGCAGACCAGTCACATTAACTGAAAATGCCGAAGATAAATTAATTGGTCTCAAACAAAATGAGGGTTGCAGATTAGTTTCATTTATACTCCCAGACATTTTCACATTTATGGATAACAGCGTCTGTGTGTCCATCCACCTTTCCATTTTGTCTGTATTTAACCTTACATTTATTTACGTTTATCAAAATGAGCCAACCAACCATGTTTGAGTATAGCTATCTCAATAGCGTTCTCGAAGTTGCATGGATTTGTCTTTCGGTCTGTTCGATTTTTAATATGGGCCCAAGATCATAAAACTAAATCAGGAGATAAGTCTTAAATCTCAAGAATCTGATTGGCTGTCGCCAGTCGCCATTTCAGCCAATCAGATGCTTGAGATTTGAGACTGATCTCCAAAGTTAGTTTTATAATCATGGGCCATGGACAATATAATGATTCATTTTTTATTGTAATTTATTAAAATATATTCGAAACTTTGTACAGTTGTTTAATGAATAAAATCCATAATTTAAGTTAATCCTAGAATAATTTTGCTAAGCCTTTTTACAAATATGTCTGAACAAATGATATTGCCTCTACCTAGAAGCGAACCCGCACCGTCACGGCGACAGAGCCTAGTCCTGCTATTCCGACGACGCAACCAATTGAGCTAACCGGGACAACCTCAAAAAGGTTGTTCGGATAGACCTGATATACGTTATTATCACTGCATGACATCCGTAATGTTTTTTTTACCTGATAACAGTACTGACTATATGCACGGGGAAGAAGCAAATTAAAGGCAAAACAACAACCTGAAACAAATGAGATAACACTCTACCAAATGGATAACATATACTCCGTCCTGAAAAAAACCCCAACAAATTGTAATGGTAATATTATATGAACTAATGGATAGGGAAATTGCTTTTTTTTAATTGAATAAGATAATACATAGTTTATACCAACTATAATGCGTAGTGTTGGAAATAATAAATCGTATATTCAACCCTGTATTTGATATGATCGAGGCAATATGATTGCGCAGAAATAAATAACGTTTAATGAATATAAAACAATCCTTTTTCTTGCTTTATATCTTAGAAAGCTCGAATTGTTTCAGGTAAAATTCATTAAGCCTTACAAGAAGATCGTTATAGTATAATTAACGGCGATGGAATATCGGATTGCAATCGAATATAGCTTTGTTGGTGGTATATTATCATTTAAATAGCTAAGCTCTTTACTGTCAAACAATATATGAACGATGTAAAGAAGCATAAATAAATTTGAGACATGATATTTTTCTTCGATAAACCGACAAACATAAATAATTCCATGTTTTTAACAGAACACCAAGGTCTACAAACCCTTTATAACGGCGAATGTGCGTTTAACGCTTGATAAGCACAGCTAGTTATGTCGTCTTTTTAGTCAAGTAATGCAGAATACAAGACAATAATGTTAACTGACCGATTATAATTGCATTAACAAGAAAATCTGTGAGCTAATGCTCACTAGTGATACCCCCGCTGTGAGAAATATGACTTTCAAAACGTAATTTGCATTTTTCAATAAAGATTTCCTTTGGTTTATGTAATGCATCTAGTCAGATAAAGATACACTTTGGATTGTGTAGCGCACATGTACAGTAACAAAACCTAAAATAGTCGGTAAACAGGAAGTAGATGAGCAAGGAGCATAAAATCGCTTAACACCATATGGGACTGTAGAAAAAAAACGATATGCAAAACATCAGGCTGCTGCATGTTATGGTTGCTTAGAAAACTGCGACGGAAATTGTGCATGTTTGACATTTATTTGTAAAAATCTAATTATTCAGAAAATAGGAAGTAAAAGAGGTAGGAGCATAAAATCGATTTACACAATATGGCACTATAGGATAAAGTAATATGCAAAACATCAGGCTGCTGCATGTTGTAGTTGCTTAGAAAACTGCGGAAATTGTGCATGTTTGTCCTCTATGTGTAAAAATTTAAGTATTCAGTAAACCGGAAGTAGATGAGCAAGGAGCATAAAATCGCTTTGCACCATTTGGGACTATAGGATAAAGCAATATGCAAAACATCAGGCTGCTGCATGTTGTAGTTGCTTAGAAAACTGCGACGGAAATTGTGCATGTTTGTCATCTATGTGCAAAAATCTTAGTATTCGGTAAACAGGAAATAGATGGGCTAGGAGCATAAAATCGCTTTACACCATAAGGGACTACAGGATAAAGCATTATGCAAAAAATCAGGCTGCTACATGTTGTAGTTGCTTAGAAATCTGCGACGGAAATTGAGCAAGTATGTCAATTATGTGTGAAAATTTAAGTATTCGGTTAACAGGAAGTAGATGAGCAAGAAGCTTAAAATTGCTTTACACCATATGCGACTATTTGCAATTTATCACAAAAAAAGGAAGCAACATCAAACGTCAATTAAAATGTCTTCATGAGTAATGATTTACTGTCAACAATATCTTAGGTCCTTTGGTCAAACAAATATACAAATATTGTTATTTGTAAAAGCATGTTTGACCTTCAATTTCCTGGTCGCGAAAACGGATAACCAAAAAATGTGCATTTCTCCCTTCATAATTAAACGTTTTCAAGGACCTTAGATAATGTTGTCAGTATCATTTCACTTATGTAGGCATTTGAATTATTGTTTTGTGTTGCTTCATTTTTGTGATAAATTGCAAATAGATCTTTAATTAATTTTAGGTATAATTATATTTCTTTACTGTTCTAAAATTTCTAGGTAAAATAATCATACACTTCTAGCATTGATTTGTGCAAAGTTTGATGAAACTGCATTGTGCCCTTTGTGAGATTTTGATAAGTTTCTTTTTTATCTCTGACAAATAAATGACGAAGGAGCCATGCCTTAAAGGCAAAAGTTGTAAAATAATTCTTTCATATGACAGAAATATTTTACCGATTTTCCAATAACAAATGTCACAACTATAAAATTATCGCATTCCCACGGGTACAGAGAAGTACAGAAAGCAACAGTAAATGATTTGATGAACAATATTTTTATTAAAAACTAGTCCACTGTCGTTATCATTTAGGTTAATCGCGCTATCTCTGATATATACAACATAATTCATTACATGAAATGAAAGAACCAAGATATGTTAGTATTCTCGATTGCGGTGTTAAATTGCTTTTGATAAATCTCCTCTTAACCACTCACATAAAGTATGTTCTCCTAACAAGTGTTATTGTTTATGTTTTTCATGTTAAGGAAAATGACGCTCATAGCGCCTAATGTATTTGGCTGACGCTAACTGTAACTGAAACCACAGGTAGAAGGATAATACCTTGGTACCCACCATCCCCCGCTGACACCCACCCCACCCCAGTAAAAAATCCAATCAAACAGACAGCAGATTGCATTGAACTTTATCTTTTTCTTTAAAAAAAGAACTTTGAAATGGTTTTAGAAGAAACAGTATTTTCAAACGACATCTCTTGCCGACCTTGTCTATGATAAGTAACTATATACTAAAAATGTTAGAGCATTTTTTAAAAAGTTTTTTTTATGAAAAAGATAAAATTCAATGCAAACTGCAGTCTGGTGGACTGGATTTTTTTAATTGAGCGGGGTACCAAGGTATGATCCTTCCACCTGTGGCTAAAACAACGCCCATTGTATCTTCAATTACTGCTCATGGACAGGCTGAATCAAACCGAATCTGCAACGTTTTCATATTTGTCGTGTTTTGTGGCTTTTCTTATATTATTGTCACAGACAATACATCTTGATCTTATGATGACGTCCAAGTTTTAACAAATACAGTAAAATACCGCTTTATTCTGAAAGTACAAATAAAACAAGTAAAAACAAACAATATAGCGGAAAAGCCTGTGTGAATGGCGTTTGAAATAAATCAGTTTTAGGGTAGTTTAAAAAAAAAATGAAGGTTTTTCAAATTTTACCTCTAGGAACAAAATAAAATAAAATTTGTAAAAAATTTTACTTCTAAAATTTGTATTTCCATATCATTCAATTTATTTTAAAATATTTTGAATTTTGAACAAACGGTTTGCAAATTGTATAAAAAAAACAGGAGTGTAACACTTTTTTGTGACATTTTTTTAAAAGTCTATTTTCAAAAGTGTTTTATTACAAAACTACTAAATAAAATGTGTTAAATCTTTTACCAGAACAAAATGTGACATCTTGGGTAAACAATAAACATATTTTTTTATCTTGGAATGTTTTAGTTGTTACGATCCAGTCGTTTGTTCCACATGACCCATCGACGAATTTTTCTTGAAAATAAAGTATGCATTGGGTTTACCTGTAGAATTTAGCATGAAATACTAACATTATCTAAAGATATATGATAGAAACTAGTTAACTAACATGTTTTGCTGTTGTAACTAATGTCTTTATTCATGTGCATTCCATATAATTCATTTTGCTATTTCATATTTATCACAACCCATGTTAAACAGGAGTGTAACACTTTTTACTCAAAGCAATTTCTCAAACATATTTAACAAGAATATTGATTATCTCTTTCTATTTTTGAGGAGAGTATACCTCAACACTGTCATCAGTGACAAAAGTCTTTGTGCCTGGAATCACATGCTAGTTACATGTGATCATAAGTGAAAACAGGAGTGTAACACTATAATTCAATTTTATGACATCACTTCCTTTTTGGCATAGAAAACTTTGTTTTGTTATATATCTTTATTGAAGTTTCAACATTTGAAGATAGAAAAGGTATTTATATGAATTAAGATAATATTTTATGTGCTGATCTTTATAAAATGCATAATTTCATGTGTGTTTTTGTAAACAATGTGTTAATTTCATATATATTCATTAATTTAAAAGTAAAAACACAAAATATTTAATGTCTTTATAAAAATATATTTGATTTAACTCTATTACATCACTGTAGAATTAATACTGAAAGAAATAAACATGTTTATATTAATAATCAGGCCATTTAATAAAGAAATAGGGAAAGTGTTACACTCCTGTAAAATATATGTAATGCAAAAAATTAAAGGTTTTATCTTTCACTTACAGATTATAATGTATGAACTATTGAAATAACCATAGTAATGGAAAAGTTGAATGTAAAACTACCTGCCATTCAGAGGGCATTAAGATCTAGATGCTTCTTACCAAAATTAACAAATGACAATAAACCAAAGAAATCTTCGAAAGAAAGAGTGAGAAAATACCGTGAGAAACTTAAGAGTGATCCATATTATCATGCAAAATTACAACAACTAAAAGAGAAAAAGAAGGCAGACAATAAGGCTTACAAAGATAAAATAAAAGCATTAAGAAAAAGCAATTCTGAACTAGATAAGAAATTCCAAACAGATGCAGAAATAGACAACACTGTTGGTGAAATTGAAAGTGAACAGGAGTGTAACACTTTGTGTTATGTATTTTTTATGTTAATTTTGTTAATCCTGTTGCAGTTACATAATGTTCCTGATGAAAATTACTTGTTTAATCGCATTAAGAGATTACTAAGGTTGAGTCTTGTACTGTTGTTTCTAAATGTTTGACTTTGTTCAATAAAATGTACTTGAAATCAGTTTAACTTAAGCATAGTTTAACTCTTTTGCAGTTTTCTTTAAATTTAAAACTGATGTTCATTTGAATGGAAGTAAGTAGTTGTTTAATTTATTAAAAGACTGAGTTAGCATTATTCATTTAAAAAAAAAGATCTAAATAAGCTGTTAGTTTTCATTGACATTTTCGAACAGGAGTGTAACATTTTTCTTATATAGTTCATTATGCATATGTTGAATGTTATTTTGTTCGAAAGATGTGTTTGTCATGTGATATGACATGACATCAGAAGTATTCCAAATTATAACTGGTTCAATTTCGATCAGATTTGTTTTGTTGTAATAGAAAACAACTACTTTGAAATAGCAAATGGGTGTAAATTTAAACAAAAAGTATATATTTTTTTAAATATTTTTATAACTAAGCAAAGAATCTTAAAAGCCATAAAATTATAATTTTGATAGAACTAAATTCTAACAGGAGTGTAACATTTTTCTTTGAATTTTAAGCAAAATTTTGATGCTCTGTATATTTGTTACTAATAATGTTATTAATGCAGAGTTTGTTTCTTCATACTTGGATAACATTTGGTTATCAGAAAATTAAATGTTATGCAATTGCAATGATTAGAGACTGTATAATCAGAACTTTTTTAACCAGATCTGGATTTTTCTTTTTAAATATCTAACACAATATGGATTTTTCTCAAATTAAAGGTATACGAAGGATTTTTAGTGTTTCATAACTTAGTATAATGACTATAGTCACGATATCAATTAATATATAAGATATTATTTGACATTACATACATTGAAATATTGTTACTATATGTTCAGTTATTTTGTTTGTTTTTTTTTAATTTACAATAAAAGTTGAAAAAAAACTTGTAATAATTATCCTTACAACCTACAGAAATCTTGGATTTCAAAGTATTTTCCATAAATTGTCTCAAAAAATATTTAAATCAAAGCACTTTTATTTTTGACCCTATATGTCACACTTTTGCTTCTTTTTTTTGAAACTACCCTTAACGTCTGAATGCTACTCAAGAAGAAAGTAATCGACGACGGCTAGAATCCACATAAAAAATTGACGTATTAAATTCTTACTATTGTTTTGAATTTCAAATTTTGATTGTCAGCCTGTATTTAACGATTGTTGGGAAATCAAAAGATCGTTGTCTCTTTTCTCGCCGAAGAACAAGAAATTTGATACACAAATGTTAACATCCTTTCTTTATCGTTTTTACTTTTATCAACCAATGGACCAAAAGAATCTTAATGCATAATATGAACATGCATCATATCAAACCGAAGGCACTATGATTAGTAGTATTCGTTTAAAAAGAATATATTATAATATATATTTTTAGTGCATGTAAGCAACTTTTTAATAAAATACTATAACATCTATTATAGTTATATTGGTGAAAGTGATAAATTATAAAATAACTTCGCCGGCCAAAGTATCGAGCGACTGAAACGTAAATCTGTCAGGCAGCCCTAACAATGTAAAGCGATTCAATAGAATTTTCTCATGAATACAATAACCACTGGTAAGTTATTTCCTTAGCTATCAAAATGGTATTGATGGAAATTCAGTGAGATATAAGCATCACGTCAATGTCGTTATAAAACACAATAAAATCGGTTAATCACACGTCAAATGATAAGATCTAAAGACGGGAAGAACAGCCATGTTTTGCGTTAGCAACTTCGGAAACGCCTATGACAGAATTTATCACCTCTCCAGTACTTAAACATACTGAACAAGAAGACAGAATATACCTTATTTAAGTATGAATTAGAATCGATTGGTTAAAAACGTATCATGCATAAACAATGTAAAAACTGTTTTACCTCAATTGATGAGGCAACTTAAAATATTATTTCATTCTTTCCTGAGTCTTACATTACCGACCCAGATTTTTTTTGAAACACGAAGCACCGAAATGCGACGAAACCTGGCCCCGATTTCTTGAAAATACTTAAGTGTGTTAACTTAGTAACTTGCTCAGTAAGAATAACGCGCTCATTTGAGCAAGTTACTAAGTTCCATTTCTTGAACGTTCTTAACGTTTTACTCAGCGGAGAAAAAATAACGTGCTCATCTTTTCGGTAATTTTGGTTCAAAAGAAGTTCTTCAGTGTGAAAGGTAAGATAATTGAAAAATACGGGAAATTTAGTTCGTCTGCAGCAATGGCCGGCATTAAAGGCTCAAGAGCCCCGAACTGGGGCGAAAAAAAGAAAAGGCCCTAGCCCTTGATCTAATTGCTCAAGAGGCTGATAGGGGACTCTTTTCCTCTTTTCGTGGGGCCACTAAAGGTGCCCATGAAAAGAGGGAAGCCTGGGAGAGAGTCTGTGACTCTCTGAATGCGTAAGGATCAAATCATATTTTTTTAAAATTAAGATTCTAGATCAATGGGGATACATATTTTAATGCAATATCATAATAATTACAGTACCTTGTCGCCAATCTGTTACAAGTCAATTCCAAAGGCTCATTTTTGGTTCAAAGTCCGTCGAATAGTTCTGCCGTATGATGGTGCCGAAAGGCAATCATAAAATCATGACAAGCCCAGAAAAAAGACCATGTCAGTCATTATAAAAATACCTCAAGCACTAAAGTTTCTAACCGTTCTGCAAGCCTACATCCATCCGTTTGTAATCTGTTCATTTCCATGAAATTAAATGTCACAAAATAATGAAATCTCTGCTTTCTTGTCATTATTTACTTGCAATACAATATGCTAGAAATGCGAACAACATCGTTGACAGTCCAAGGTCGACTGAACTGGATAACTTGATGACGTTGTTTAATATTGGTGACGCAAAATTGAGTTCACTTAGGTACCCGATCGATACTAGTTTTCACGGGCACTTGCTTGTACTACATATTTAACATTTTGCTACACATGTTTGTTATTCTCGTAACGTTATAGACCTCCAGTAGTTACATTATGATTAAAACTTTTATATCGCATGCATTTTTTGTATTTGTAAAAAATAACAATGATGTCGTTAATTGAATACAAATTGATACAAATAATACTTATTATCAAGATCACAGGGAAAAGAAGAGTTTTTAAACATATAAGTCTATAATATGGAGAAGGGATATAAGTTTAATATGATCATTTCATATAATAGTGCCCTTACAAAAATGTTGCTATCCTAGTTATTTCATGGGTTAAATGCATCAGATGTTGTCTATCAATCGCTTAGCATTTTTCTTCATATACAAATAAAGCTTTTTTCAATAGAAGAAGAATATAATAACAATTTTTAAGTGTAAAATACTTAAACTTACGAAATTCATTTAGTCCAACACGGGTTCGTACACTCGACATCCACGAGTAAAACGGTTCTTCTTCGCAGTAACTCGGCGAAATTTTTGTTCCGTTTAACAATGTCACTAAATATCTCCCACTAACACACAAAGTTCCGTCATAATACAGCGAAACAATCCTGTAATAGTCCAATTTCACGATTCTGCTTTCAAATTGTCTGGACGCAGCCATCTTACTAGATATGTGATCAGTGAAGTAACGAGTCGTTTCATTGGTTCTTCAAAATGTTAATTTTATTACTTCCCCTGGACGGTTGGTTCTCAGCGTATTCTCAGCTTTCGATAAGCGTCAGAACATCTGAAACGAAAACGAGCCATTATTCGTAAACAAAACAGCGTGCGTTTCATCAAAACAATGAATTCTAAACAACAGCAAGCTTTTGAAATCGCTATTGCAGGTCATAATCTTGTGATCATATGCCCAGCTGGTACAGGCAAATCGTTTTTGTTAAGGAAAATCAAAGAAAGCCTGTCAAGTTCGAGGAAATCAGTAAAATTATGCTGCTCCACAGGAATAGCATGCAGCATATTTTAGGAGGTCAGCACTATTCATAGTTTTCTTGAATTGTGTGATGGACGATTCGACCCAGACAAAATTAACTCCATCCGCAATGAGAACCAATATATAATTTCGTTGACAAGCATTTAAACAGTACAGATTGCCTCATAATAGATGAATGCTCCATGATAAGTAAAAGGACGTTTCAAAGTATTGTAAATGTATGTTCAAGGAGAAAATACCCCATACAAATTATCGTGTGTGGTGACTTTTTGCAACTTCCACCTGTTCCGAACCATTTGCACATGGACCAAGGTCAATACTGATTCGAGGCAGAAGCATTTTTAGGGATCTTTCCCCACAAAATTGTGCTTACTGAAATATTAAGGACCACGGAACCCTATTAATTCAGACAATTAGTGACGTGTTTATGGGAAATTTGTCGGCACAGTCTGAAAATTTTATTCTTAGTCTGAGTCGGCCACTGTCACCAAACTCGGAAGACATAAAATTGTTTTCAAACAATGTGTTGGTTGATGACTACAACAGATCATGTCTATTGAAATTCCCCGGTGATATACATGAATTTGTTTCTACAGACAGTGGGGAGAAATCAGTGCTGGACAAAATGGTTGTACCTCGTACATTATGGTTGAAAGTGGACTGTCCAGTAATTCTTCTTCAAAATTTGCATGATAAAAAACTTGTGAATGGACTTAGAGGTCGGATCCAGTGTATCACGAAAGATAATTTGGTTGTGAATTTTGATACCGTTAAAATCAGCACAACAATACCATTGGTGAAATTTCAAGTAATAATTTTTTCAGCATAAGAAACATTAAACAGTAAATGTTCTCATTACATGTATTATTTTCATGAACTTGAGACATTTTTAGATTTTTTTTAAAAGGGATGTCCATCATGGTGGGGTCTATTTTTCTGCCCCGCCCCCCCCCCATTTATGTGAGAATAATACCAACTAATACAATACATTGTTTGCAAATGATAATTTTTTATTTACATTATCCATTTTAGATCTGTGTGAATAATAGAAATAACATTTGATATTATTTAGCAAGTTTGCTTATTTCAGTGTTTGATCCATCCAAGAACACGGACATTGCTGTCAGAGAACAATATCCACTCAAGCTGGCATTTGGAATTACCATTCATAAAGCACAGGGCATGACACTAGACAGGTAATACTGTGTGTATGACAGAAAAATTTAAATATCAAAAATCAATGTATCATGTGTTCAAATCTTATTAAAAAGAACTTATAAAACAAACATACGGAATATTTTTACATAGTTCGCAATGATTAAAAAACAATTGGATTATTGATAAAAACAGACTGCCATGAAGCATGAAATATTAACTTTTAACACTATAGCGCAGCTAAGCATCTGCTTAAGGTGAACCTGCTGTCTACCAACTGTCTGTCTGTCCTTACGTCTACCACTTCCTTCCAATGATATTTCCTAAATTACTAGAAAGAAGTTAATGAAATATTGCCTAGATGTTCCTGGGATGGTCTTCTACAAAAGTTATTCCAAGGTTTCAGTTCCATAAACAACATTGTCTAATGGTCCTCTTGTTAAAAAAATCATGTGAATTTCAGGGTCCAGATTGACTGCCGTGGCATTTTCAAGCCCGGTCAATTGGGTGTGGCCTTATCTCGGGCTAAAACATCAACTGGGATAAGGGTAATCAACTTCCATAAAAGATATGTCATTAAACCCCCAAGACATGTGGTTGACTTCATTGAATCACCATCCACTGATGTTGAAATTGATGGAAGTTGTTGCAGGTAATAAGGTCATATTAAACTGTTATGATTTAATTTAGAACTATCACTAAATGTGATACATGACACCATCACACACTTCTTTTGCAACAGACAGATGGACAGACAATTTGAGTGGGAGTATAAAATGATTTCAGATTGGTTAGCTCTTTTAATTTATTGCTCATGTATGTTCTCAGAATAGGAAAAAAAACATTTGGAAATAGTTGATTTCTGATGGAAAATAAAGCAGAGATTTCCTGAAAGTACATGTAATAGAATACTTGTCTGACTGTTAAAAACATATAAATATGCCTCAGTGTACTTCAGTACTATGCTTGCTTTTTTAACATTCATACTTAATAATTTCAGGTCTATGAAAAGTGGTGGTGAAACTTTCAACAAAGACTCAGCTGAGCAGTGCTGTGAACAGGAAGACAGGTGAGAACCATAACGTTTACTGGTCAAAGTCTTCAGTTGACATTCTGAACAGGATCTACACTGTTTGCTTTTTTATTTGTTCGGTTATTTCTGATGAAATGTGGACAGGGCAAGCTGATCTGGATCTACACTGGTTGCACATGCGAACAAATGTGTATATATGGAGGAAAGGGTTAATTACAAATTGCAAAATTACCAAGGAAGCTTTAGGTTCAAAATAAGTGTCCCTGTGATCCATCTTTACAATCATGTTGTTATATTCTTGGGCAGTTTTTGTTTTACATCTACACTGTACTTGTTACATTTTGTCTTTGTGAATTATGCTCGTAGTTGTGACCTTCTGGGATTAAAGTTGTGTATTATGGTTCTTGATCAATTTAAGTAATTGAAATTGCCTAGGAATTTACATTCGCAAAACCTTGATGTTGCAGCTAACCTCCCCGGAACGGTCCAGTTTCTTTTTTCTTATAACTGGTCGATTTACAGCAACAGTAAATGGTCTGGCAGATGAAGATCTGTCTGCATTTGCTTTTTTTGAAATGCTGTTTTGACTTATAATTATACTATTAATAGTCTTCATGTACTGAAGAGCACTGGGATTGTTGTTAGCTCCATTGAACGTTGAGCGTTGTTGGTTGAAAATATTCTCTATCACATCAGAGTTAACTAGAGCTGGAATAATATACACTGGTGTTTTCATCTGAAGAACTTCTTCACATAAGTTTATAAACCCTCTTATACAACAGTGGAGATCTTCATGACATTGAGTTGACATTAATTTGGTTTTTCGTTCCGTTTGCAGAGTACTGTTTTCCCAGTCTGTGAACCATTTATCTACAGCTTTTAGTTGATTCAAGCGGTTATCGTTAAAAGCTGTCACAGGTCTTCTGTCTTGAAATATATGTACCAACTGAGAAGTTTGTTCAAGAAATTCAATTAAACCATCCAAGACCTCACCTTTTCCTCCAAGTGAATTTTTGTATGTAATTATAGAGCTCAGCATTGTTACATCAAGAACGTCGAATGCCAAATAATTCCTCATCTTTAGCTGATTATCCGGGAAAATATGTTCTTTGGTTAACTTTCCATGAATTTGAAGAGCATTTTGCTGGTCCCAGTTGAAAAAATCTACAAACATTTGCCAGTGAATCTCAAGAGAATTAGAAAGCGTTAACAGTATTGTACACTTTTCATATAGTCCACTTTTCATAATGTTGTTTCTAAGTTTTTTATGACATGGGAAAAGTCCATAATAAATATCATTGGATGAGAATAGAATGGACTTGGCGTTTTATATATTTCTGGTTTCTCACCAAGACACACATGAAGGAAGTTCCGGTTGCTTTGTGCACCATCCATGCATGTGTAAAGGACCTTAAATCCATAACCGTACAACAAGTAAACTGCTTTCCAAAACAATCCATAAATTTGTGATGACTGTATACTGTTAGTGATGAAATGAGCAAAGGGAAATCTTAACCCATTCAGTCCAAGGAACAATAACTGTTAAATGTGTGATCCCATAGTTCTTTCCTTGCTGCCCTTTTTCAGGAATTGACACAAATCTCCCTCAGTCCCTAACTCAGTAAAACCACAAAGTTCTAATACCCCTCCATTTTTTTTGCAGTTCAATGTCCTCTTGAATACTCATTTCGTCGAAAACAATTCCTCCAATTCTTGCATTTTCATCCATTCCAAGGCGGTTTGCCTCTTCATGCATCCACAGAAATATGGAGTCATCAAACCCAGGTTCCTGTTTCAATGAGTTCTTAAAAAGGATTAACACAGATTTTGATGGAAGAATTAAAAGTTCACTTGATTGTAAAAGTTCATATGATTTTGGACTACGGTTGTATAATTGCAGGCATGTAACTAAAAATTCTTTTGACCAGCGTCTACCTTTAGGACGTCGACATACATTTTTTGCTTGTGTTGGTAAGAAATTGATGATTTGTGATGGTGCACTTGGAAAAATCCTTTTAATAGTTTCTTCTGTAGTTTCTTTGCTCATCATGTTGTCATCAGTACGTTGGTCACAGGTGTTTTCCTTGTTGTCATGTATGATCTGTTGCTGACAAACTCTGCATGTGAAACATGTACTGTTAGCAGGCACGGCCTTTAGACATGTTATGGATCGCACAGACCTATAGGTTTCACCATTGCATGTCCAGATGTCCAGATTGTGGAACCTGCTGACAGTTACAGAGCTGTTGAGCCTTTGACCATTACACAGTTTAATAGACTGGCAAATATTAAACACAGTAGAAACACTCTTTTTATTCAACTTGAATGTGTCATCAATACTCAGTTTGAACAAATTAAGCTCTTTTCCAGACACAGTTATTGCAGTGTCCATCACTATGAAAAGTTAAAACATTATAAACAATATTGCCATTAGAAAGGCAACCACTTTTCTGCTGAAATTGTATTTTGAGTTCACTTTTTGATATCAGCTGCATAGATGTAATTGCCATGCCATGTTCAATGTCGCTAAATGAAATATTCTGATTTGAGTCTTCACTTTACTCGGATAGGGATATGCCCTGGTACACAGTCTGATGTGATGTACCAGATCTTTTTCGTTGACGTTTCATTTCAGGAAATAAACTCTTTAGAAAGTCAATAAACTGGTTTTTGCTCACAACGTTATTTTTTGTCCTTCTACACATTTAAACTTGTACGAATCATACAGGTGATTTATTTCACATTCACCCTTTGCATCCACCACTATTCTGGACAGAATCCTGAAGACAAAGTATAAAGAAAACATTAAGTTACTTACTTCTACTTAGAATCACAATTTTAATATGTATCAGATTTACACTTGGCTGAAGGCTTTTACTAAATTTTACAATTTTGATGGCAAAATTTAGAACATTGTAGACCAAGATCAGCCGGCATATTCATGTCATCTGATCAGGACTTTGAGTGTTCACCGTTTGGTCGAAAAAAAGGTACCGTTATCGTTCGAATATAAGCCGCACTCGTGTACAAGCTGCACCCCTTCCCACAAAACCTGATGGAACAGATGAAAATGGATTAACACAATGTATAAGCAGCCAAACCTATGTATTAGCCTCACCGCCAACTTTTTTTGCCGAATTCTGGAAAAAGGTGCGGCTTATATTCAAACAATGACGGTAATAAATAAAAAAGCGAACAGTATTAATCCTGATCAGACGACACAGTTGTGCTGGCTAATCTTGAACTACTCTGTTTGCCCTCACATCAAAGGCAATATACGGGGGAACATAAAATGCACATAAAAACAGAGTATTCACTGTACTTACAAGTTCTGTTTATTTTAGTAAATGGCTATGATTTTATTTCAAAATATGTTCAAACAGTAACATAAGATCAACATTTTTCAGTGCACCAGCGGTTGATATTTCCTCCAGCATTGATATTGCTACTCAGCCTACAGAAACTGATGAGCCTTTTGATGAAGATGATGATTTTGATGAAGTTATCAAAGCTATAGCTACTTCAGAGGAACATTTGGATGAGATACAAGTTCCCGATGAGTTAATGGTTGAAATTAAGGAAAGTGTTGTAACAAAAAATGAAGTAACTGCATCACATAGGAAAATGAATGAAATAGTGGCCAGAATGAATCATTCGCATTTATTAATGTTTGCTAAAAAGATCATGCTGAAAATTAAAGACTTTGTAAAACTGGTGGCTGACAGTGATGGACCAATAACTAAAGGAATTCCTGAGAAAAATATGAATGACTTTCAAAGACACGTCCACATGTACAGCATCAGTCCTAAATTCAGGTGAAGTTGCATGCTATTATTTGATCAGGAGGAAAGTTTATCTGATGAACACTTCATCACCTGCTACAAAGTACTAGTATCCATAAAACTGTTTGCTTTAAAACAAAAGGTAGAGTTGATTCAAGCAACTGTTTCCAAAGTTCCACAGCGCTTTGTAACTGACACATCAAAAGCAAGGATACGCTATGTGGCGGGTTATTGTGTGGCCAAATTGAGAAAAAAATACCAAACCCATCAAAAGTCTAACATGTTTTCAAAAACTAAGGAAGGACAAGCTTCTTACCTAGATTCTAAAAGCATGTGCTGCCTGCTAAACTTACTTAAAGAAGATGAACAGTTTTTGAAAGAGAGCTCTTCGCAGCCAGATTCATTAGTTGAAACTGAACAAAAACAGGGCTTGAAACATGGGTTGACCAATGTCACTGATAGTTTTTACATGTTTTTCTTAGCTCTGACAAATGAGTTTTTAGGTTTGCTTGGCAATGAAAATTTTCTAAAATATGGAAAGGATCTGTTTGCTCACTGTTCACAGAAAATCAATAACAATACAAAGTTAACTGAAATGTTTTTAACTCTTGTTAAAAACGGAATTTCTGAAGAAAAACTTCAACAGTTTGATGAAACTGATTCCAAAGAAACAGTGTTATGCATGTCAAATGTGAACACCATATACAGGGAACTAACAGAAAAATATTTAAGTGTTTTGCTGGCCCAACTCCGCAGAGATATTAAATCTTCCATGAAAATTGAGAAAAAATGGCCCAAAGAAAACAAATAAAGGTGTTATCTTAAAAAAAAACAAAGTCAAGTGGTTTCTTCCAAGCGCAAGGTAACCGATTCCACTCAAAAATATTCCAAAACTTTCAAAACGTCTTCCGATCTAGAAGTCCGTCCATCTACTTCATCTGAAGATTCAACAACTACATGTCATTTAGGTTTTGAGTCTCAATCACCTGCTGTATGTGATAATATTGATGATGCAGGTTCTGTGTCTCAACCACTTTCCTAACCTGACAATGTAGACATTGATGACACAGAGAAGTGTAAAAAATGTTTAAGCGACACAAATGACCAATGGATTCAATGTGATTCCTGTGACTCCTGGTTTCATCGCAAATGTGCAGGTCTAAAAAAAACACTAAACTGTGGAAAAATGCAGCAAACCAAATGCTCAGTGGTTCTGTTCACAGTGTAAATAATGGTTCTGTTCACAGTATATAAATCAAAAAGATGAAATGGGAACTTTGAAAGCCACTGAACACAACAAATATGAAAATATTGCTGGTTTAATTGAGCCTGTTCATGGGCAGTAATGGTGATGATAATGGAAAACTCTACATGAAAATGGAATTTTGAAAGCCACCGAACACGACAAATACACAAATATTGCAGGTTTCTTTGAGCCTGTTCATGGGCAGTTATGGAAAACTTTGTGTTAATGATTCATGAACACTGCATGGTAACATGTTGTTTTACCCTGAAACAGACCTTTGTTAAAAACATTCAGGTGATGCATTACATACTTACCAATTAACGATCATTTTTTGCTGAAAAGTCAAGACTAAAACTTGATGAATAAAGTTTTAAACTTTCGCGGGTGTGTTTACGAAATACTTCCGACCGGCGTCAGTAATATATTAATGAAAAAACATATGAAATCCGAGAACCACATACCTTCCAATGAAACAGCTCCTTTCAAAGACGATTAGGCTACTGATCACGTGACTTGTAGGATGGCTGCGTCCAGACAATTTTAAAGCAGAATCGTGAAATTGGACTATTGCAGGATTGTTTCGCTGTATTATGACGGAACTTTGTGTGTTAGTGGGAGATATTTAGTGACATTGTTAAACGGAACAAAAATTTCGCCGAGTTACTGCGAAGAAGAACCGTTTTACTCGTGGATGTCGAGTGTACGAACCCGTGTCGGACTAAATGAATTTCGTAAGTTTAAGTATTTTACACTTAAAAATTGTTATTATATTCTTCTTCTATTGAAAAAAGCTTTATTTGTATATGAAGAAAAAAATGCTAAGCGATTGATAGACAGCATCTGATGCATTTAACACATGAAATAACTAGGATAGCAATATTTTTGTAAGGGCACTATATGAAATGGTCATCTTGAACTTATATCCCTTCTCCATATTATAGACTTATATGTTTAAAAACTCTTCTTTTCCCTGTGATCAAGATTAGCACGAATCAGTTGGCGCTGTTCCTGTTATTTTCAATTTTCTGGCAACAAATGGGAATTAAAAACAAACAAAATGTATGGAGACGCAAGTTATGGACATAAAAGTACGCTGAAAATCAAAAATAGTCGTACTTTAAGTCGTAGCATTGAAATGTTTACTTATGCGGATTGTGATTTCCTTTACATTTCCATGTATATTCAGTTCAGACATCCAAACAAGAATTTTAAAAAACATTTTACATGCGTAACTCTAGTAATTCAGTGATTTAGAGGGGGCCCTTTTTTTCGAGCAATGGACTGCGAAATCAAACATACTAAAAGCTAAAATCATCTCTATTTATGTCAAAGCTTGTAAAATTGTTGACATATTGACTAATTTTGCAATACTAATCAATAACTAGAGGCTTGTCAGATTACTGATAGATGGAATAACATTTGAATAAAAAATACATGTGTTAATTTTGAAAATTCGACCTACGCAAACAATTTACATACACGGTGCCTTAGACCCCTGGCCATACTGACATTTGCGAATTGAGTTTACAAAGTTTATATAAATTCATATGAAATAACGACAGTCAGAAAACATGAAAAGTGACGTTAAATTCGATGTTTGGCGAAAAAATTACAATGTTCAGTTGACGCCATCATTGTTTCATCCTGTCGACCGTTCAGCCGAGAACACGAAAACGCGAAAACAAAGTTCGAGATCGCGAAACAATTATGCGAGATCGCGAAAACTCGATGCGAGCTTGCAAAAGTTCGATATTAATATCGCGCACTTGCATCGTACGATCTTTACCTCGCATCGTCATTTCGCGTTTTCGTAGTCCTCAGGACAGAGAGAACACAACAACGCGAACACACGCGAGATTGTTAAAGTACGATTCGATGGTGCGATATTAATACTTTCGAGACCCCGCATCGTTGTTTCGCTATCTCGCATCGCATCGTTGTTTCCTTTTCTCGCATCGTATTTTCGCGTTTTCGTGGTGTCGCTCAAAACAGCATTATTATTCTGCAAAATGGACGGCTGAACCCCACGAGGGATGTTACCACTTAATCTCTACAAAGGGAGGACCCAAGTCCCACCTCCAACAGTTTTGGGAAATATTCCTGATACTTTAAAAAAAGCCTACATCTCCCACACAAGTACAACGTAGACGTTAAATGGTTGTAATGCCATATAAGAATGAGCTAAAATGTAATGCAGTTTGATTTTTGATTTTGCATATAATCATTACCGCGTTAGATGAAGGTTTTGGCCAGATGCAAAGGATTGCATTATTTACTTCTATACTGTTGTTTAAACTGGATCTTGAATGTCAAATAATAAGTACTCGGGGGAACTGTTGTGGATAAAAAGATTAAATAAAGAGGTTCACCTATGCTTTTAACTTTCGCATAAGAACTCGATGTAACAGTTATCTCTTTAACAGAAGTATAACAATAACAGCTCAAATTCTTGTTTTTTTAGATCCGGTCTTATTACTCACAAAAGGACCATTGATGAAGTCAAGACAATGTGTCGTAATGCCAAAGGCAGAGGTTAGTTGCATGACTTGTATTGTTTATATTTTGTTATATATATTTACAACGATCTTCAAATGATCCAAACATAAATGGCCGGACCTGAAGCTTTGGACATAAAATTGTATAGTGAAAAATGGCATTATCCTCTTTCTACATAATAATAATAATGTCACTGTACGCCATTGGTTCATGTCATGTTGATTATGTGATTGGCACTCGCGTTTCTTAAGTATTTATAGGAATTTTCTTAAGTGAAAATGTTATTAGCAACCAATTAATATATTGCCTATGTATAGAAAAATTTTTAGTTAAGGAAAAGGTCGACAGAAGTCACAAGACGGGGACAGGTGCAGCTGAGCAGCTGACTTCCGCCGAGGAATTTTTGCAGCGCAATTTGCAGGCAAGGAATTCTCACCAACTTGAGGGAATCCCTGAGGGCAAAGAGTCTGGTAAATGTCACTGTTATAATATGTTCTACCTTACATCAGAAACACGTGATTTCCAATATGACAGATACTGGACGATCTGTAAATAAATGTAAATCGAATCGAAAAAAAGTAACAGCTTATATTTTAAATCAAGAAAGAAGTATTTGTCAAGGGAGACACTCATATGGTTATTGTAAAATTGTTAATTGAAGATGTAAAATAATTTACATTGTCCTGATAAATGAAATGTTTATTATCCCTTCTACCACTTTACAAATCAACTGATATGTGCAGAATTCATTTGGCTTTTAAAATCAGCCGATATATTTCTTTCCAAGAGTTAATCTAAACTAGCGAAAATGATAATTACTTACACGGCTGTCAAGTATGAAAAAACTCACCGTGTCTGCGCCTGGATGTGTCGTCCGCTCCTGGCTCTGCCGGTTGACGGATGTAGTAAAGGAAACAAACAGATAAACGCATTTATCATTTGCCCTATAAACTTATGTGAGTTTCCAACGAGATCTTATTCGTACATTGAACGGTTTTCACGTATTCTGTTACCGACAGGTTAAAGATATAAACTATTCGATTTTTTTCTACCTTGATTCTTTTATCTCTGTTTGAAATGAATACCCATATATCAATCAACCTTGCGTTATTTATAATTAGTTTTCATAATAGTGATAT
This sequence comes from Corbicula japonica, assembly GCA_038501625.1. Lineage (NCBI taxonomy): Eukaryota > Metazoa > Mollusca > Bivalvia > Venerida > Cyrenidae > Corbicula > Corbicula japonica. The sequence goes on along the minus strand of JAZAYU010000094.1, from coordinate 1,205,719 downwards.
TTTTGTTTTCTTTTGACGGGCAACTGAATTTTTTATGAATGTACAGATAGCTTATTTTCAATAACACACACCAATTCATCAGTTCAAACAGAGATAGACTACATCGGCTACTTTCGCCTAGAATCCATTCACGGAAATTAGTACCCTTTCTGAGCTTTCGGGCTTCATAACCGATGTTCTCAACATGGGTTTGGTTAAAACAACCTTCTATAGAACATTATTGGAGAACAAACAGGGACAGTCAAGATACTCGCTGGTTTTGGAAAATGTTTTCAAGAAATCGATTTCAAAATATTTCAATATTGTTATACGTTATTGACAGCAACAAGGCGCCCGGCCGATCAAAAATAACTATAACCATGCAACAAATTCCGTGCCGGTACTGGGTCATATTAATTTAAGATCTAGCGACCTATACACTCCAAAGCAGCAACTTTGTGTTGATGAATCTTTAGTTGGGACAAAAGCTCGGTCTGTTATGAGGCAATATATTCCGCAAAATATCAAAAACTAGTGATATCATTAGAATCCTATGTTATAGCGATGTTGTCTTCCGACTTTTATCGGAAATAAAATATACGTAATAAATGTTTTCATGAATATTGCGATGTTTATGCATCATAACGGATCGAACTCTTTCAAAGCCAACTTACCTCACCGGCACTCTATGGCAAAACCGACATATGCCTAAAGCAATAAAGACAGCTAGTCTTAAAATCAACGGCTAAAGTTTATGAAAAAGGTGAAACATTATGTATTTCATATAAAGATCACGATAAGAAGCCTGTAAAAATGGTTTCTTCATTTCATTCTGCGAACATATCAATCTCGAAAACCAGTTGCAGTATAAAGATACAACTAATGCATGTGAAGTATATGCTTGAACAATAAGCTCACCACAATTAACTCTTATAAAAAAACTGTCTTAATGTGGAATAGGGTCGTTTTTTATTTATTACACTAGTCACGAGGCATTTGGAAAAGTTCATTGTTCAACGATAACGACTGTTGCGAGGGATGCATCGAGACTGCTCCGTTTTCTTAAAGCAGGCTGCCGGTGACCAGAGGCGCTCGTCATTTTACTACACCGCATGCAGGAAGGCAGTTCATCCGATATGCTTGTATCATCACATGTGAATATAAATGTTAATTGTTTACGACCTCGGTGCGCGTTGCTTATCCGCATATTATTCCGTAATCTATTTCGTTTATATTTTCTTTTTGTAGGTTTTGGGTGGTGACATGTCAGTCACTAATCCGATGTTTCCTTTCTCATGCCGTAATTCTCGCTTTTCATTTACTGAGTTCAGAGCAAACTAGGTACTAAATAATACCATATCAACTTTCATTTTGTAATTAATAATTAAAAAAAGGGAACTGAGCCATCCTCTGGTCCCGAATGAGAAAGCAGGAGGGTCTATTACATGTATATTATTATTATTTTTATTATTAAAAAGAACACCTGTAGCGGTCATAGTTTGAACTAATTTTCTAATTTTGAGTATCACATGACTTTCATTTATTGGTAATAACTTGTTTCGATATAATAATAATAATAATAATAATAATAATAATAAATATATAAATAAATAATAATAATAGTAGTAATAATAATAATGAATACGGGAATCAATATTTTTAGCATTTGATAATTTCATAGTTGGTTTGTTAACGTAAAAACCTTCAAAAAACATGAATCTAATTCTTTTCTTTCAATACCTTAGATGAAACATGTCATTTCTATATGATTTGACACTTTTGTGCAGTGTTTTGTCTTATTATGTTTCAATACGACATTGCTCTTTGCTACGCTGTTTTTCTTTTTAGGTTTACAAACGCATTTAAATAAAACTTTCCTGTAAAAGATATAAAACGATTGTTGTTATAGCCGTTTTCTTTTTCGAAATGATATTTAACAAGAAAACGCTGTAGACCTCATATTATCAGTTTATTTCTGTTTATCAGCTTTAAAAGCATACATGATTCAAAATACCAGCCAGATGATTGATTTTGGAAAGGTATCGCGCAGGGCACTAGACAACTTTTGGGGACAGGTACCCATACCCTTATGAAGGGGAATTTTGCATCGTTTTAAGTCAAAAAGACAAAAAAGGGGAATTTTAAGTCATACTCAAAACACGGTTTTTTAACACTGATTATAATAGTTAGATATTTTGTGACTAGACTTGCAAATAAAACAATGTATCAATTAAATGCTTTTTTGGGAGTCACTTTCAATTCTTTTAGACTTTGCATGGGAATTTTTTTCTGAGATAGGGGAAAAACATACTATTTTTAGGGGAATGGGGCCCATATTCGGTCCCAAAAATGGCCAAACAAGTGCCCTGTCGCGATACCAATAACAAAAAGAATGGCTATTCCTAGTTAGACGGGATTGCATTTCTTGTTTAAACAAATTTATATTGTACGATATTTTGTTTTTGGAAATAAAACCTGGTTGGACACAGACATTACAATACTTTAATGTTTCAACTGAATTTCTTTGACATTTATACAAAATGTTACAATAACCGATACTACCTTGTATGAATATTTATGTATATACTACATATATTCTAATATATATACTAAAAGGCAGTATCGGTTATTGTGACATTTTGCACAAATGTTGCAGAAATTCTTCAAAATATTAACCAGAAACGCGAAATTTCTAGTCTAGTACATGTAAATACTTTAACATCTATTACAGGTCTATTGGCACAATGGATCACTTAGGAAATTACTTCACTAGCCCAAGTATTGAAAAATTGAAACGTAGATCAGTCAGACAGCACCAACAATGCACAACGTTTCTTTGGAATCATGAACACAATAAACACTGGTAAGTGGTTTCTTAGCTATCAAAATGGTATTGATGGAAGTTCAACAAGATTTCAGCATCATTGACAAAGTCATACAACACAATAGTTGTTTATCAAACGTAATATGCTAAAACATGGAACCATAGTTTACGTTAGCAACTTCGGAAACGCCTTTGATAGGATTTACTACCAGTACAGTAATTAAAACATACTGGAGGAAGTCAGAAAATACCTTAATATCGAGCTCTAGCGACCCGAGCATTAAGTTTGTCGTAAGATAGCGTGAATGCCCATTCACAAAGAGAAAAAAACGATGTTCGGTAAATTTGCGATGGTCACCGGTTGTGTAAAGAATAAGGCCATGTAAAGACGGGAAAAACCAGACCGGTAAAAACTTACGGCAAAGTGAGTATTGTCTCTATATTGCTACCAAAACTTTTTTTCCATATTTTTTGTTCATAAGATCTTGAAAATCAGTGCGACCATTTTAAGCGAACCAAAATTAGCTATGAAGTGCAATAAAATAATTTTCTTTCAAATATCTTAGAGATTAATAAATTTCCTTGGCATTAGCTGTTACGTCATATGTACGTCACAAGTGCGAACGCCCATTAACGCTGCTACATTCAGCAGCGGTAAATTTTAACAAGATCACTTGGTAAGGGAACATTTAAGTCAATTTTCGCCACTGTTTTGATAATCCTGAGTAATTATAATAGTAAATACTAGCGATGTAATAATAATTGTTTTTTCACAATTGTAAACACTTTATTTATTGCTTTTGAAATGCAAAAGTGAAAGAGGATATGGATCGATCTGTCAATAGTGTCACACACATAGATGGAACACTTTATTCCGTTACTCATGTTCCAGGTGATGGGAACTGTTTCTTTCACAGCATAAGTTATGCTTTGTTCAATAGTTTTGAGAAGACACATTATCTTCAGGAACCTTGTGTGTCTTAACATTTTTAAAGAATGGGATTTGTGGGCACAAAAGGTACAGATGTTGCAAGGGCAGTACATGTCCAAGGATTTGTATAAAATAGCTATGCTGGATGGAAATTGGTGGGCCTCAGCTTGTGACATTGAAGCTGCAGCTAATTGTAGTCAGTGTTTAATCTTGGTGTTTGTAAAGGGCAGAAATTCTAGTGGCCAAACCATTTATACACCTGTTTCATACACACCCGATGGAATTTCAACACAAAGAACAGGTATTATCTGCTTTTAGACAACCGTCATTTTCAGGTACTAACACGAGTTGACAAACATTCATTTACACAACATGCCACACAACACCCATTTGCTGAAAAGGCTATTTTGAAACCACATGTTGACCATTCTTATGCTAAACCTACATCTAAAAAAGAAAAGCACCCTTTCAAAATGATAAATGTGATATTAAATCAAAACGTAGTAAGGTTACTTCCAATCATTCCTCCAACGATGAAGATGAAACACGTTTTTGATCTGTAGAAAACTTGGTATTTGGTTTGATAAAGGAAAAGACAATGAAACAAAAGATCAAACTTCATTGAGGAGAAAAAAATTAAAAGAAGTAAGAAAAAACTGGATAAATTGCCCTTTTAAGGATCACAAATTCCCAATCCTCCACTAATGGCTATTAGTGATCATTTCAGCAAAGCTATGGATTTTATAAGATCATTTGAATTAGAACAAATGTCACATCAGATAAATCAATGTAAAGTATGTCATGAGCGCCGAATCGAAATGAACCTTAACAAAAATGATATTTGTAAAAGATGCCTTTCCGACAAAAACAATATTAAAATGTTTTCGGATGAAAATTTTACGAGCCCTCAAGAACAGCCAGGTCAGCTAAGAAATCGTACAAAATTTGAACAACAACTTATATGCAGGGTTTCAGCATGCATTTACGTGCACAAGTCAAAGCATGGTGGAATAGCATCAAGTAGTCATTGTGTTACATTCCCCCAAGAAGTAACCGAGCCAGCTCATTTTTTTCCACGATTGCCAAAGAAATTAATATTATTTAAGTTAGAAAAATTAATGTGGTAGTACCCATACAAGCAAGGAATTTAAGGTACGCCGCAAGACAGTTAAAATGCTCTTGTTTGGCTCAAAAGCAATTATCCAGCTTATTCTGACATTATTATAAGCATGGAAAGATTGTTATCCTTGCCTGAAGATGGGGAAATAAATCAAAAGACATTCACACAGCTGAGTATACAGATGCTGCTTCTCATTCAAATGACCAGGGTCTTGCATCAGACCAGACTGACACTGGTGAAATTGATGGAGAACAGACCAGACTGACCCTGGTGAAATTGATGGAGAATCAGCATATGCAGTACATTTGCAAGACCCTCCAAGAACAAGTTTCAAATATTGTTTAAGATGTGATTGGTGAAAATCAGTTACAGTAAATCAGAGAAGAACAGTCACAATTCCAAGGCCAACCAGCGGAAATAACCCACTTTCTGAATTCACAACAAATTATTTTTTTACTCTTGCCTTTCTTTGTCTTACTTTGTCATTATTGATATTATATGGGTTTTTTCTATATCTTTCAGTAATGGGGAGAGAAATTTTTATCTTTGCAACTGATTCAATGGGTCGCGTAATAGAAAATTACATATCATCTTTTTTTTCAACTTTTTGGTAAAATATTTTGTTATTCCTGGAACAGATTAAAACTTTATTTAATAATATCGTCAAGTCTTAAAAAGTTTGTTCTCTTTACATCAAAACCAATTCAAAAATCAAAATTCTTTTTTATGGTATTTGCAATTTTACTGAAAATATTTATCATTTAAGGGGATGTGAAATTGCATATAGCAGACATGAGAATTTTTTTTATATTTTTTTCTTTTTATTTCCAAATTTGAAACATAAGTTAAGTGAACAATTTCAATGCCACGTAGAAGTTATTTTTACCACCATTGCACTAGCTTCATTATAGAAATTTACAGATCATCAAATTCAAAAGAATAAACTGTATTCTTCATATTTTTCTGATGATTAAATGATTAAAATGCAAAAAGAATTGGAACATTATTTTGAAAATACAAACAAAACTATATGCTTGTTAAATAAAAGTAACAATGTTCCAACACCAAGACATGGCAGAGATTTACAAGGCTTTTTCAATTGCCGGGCTAGGCGCTGTCGCCGTGACGGTGCGAGTTCGCTCACAGATATAGGCATTATCATTTAAAAGTTTCCTAAATGGCCATATACAGGGTGTTTCATAATATGTGATACACTTTCAAATAATTGTTGTTTCACTGATAATATAGCTATAACTACAATGTTTGTACTATAATAAACTAGACATTTCACCATTTTGTATGCAACGTAAATTATGGGAAAACGTTGACGTCATATATGACGTCATAATTAACTGTTATTTTCAAGATGGCGTTGTCCATGGAAAAATGTAAGGATATCATAAAATTGTACTTTGAACACCGTTCTATCATAGCTGTAACCAGAAGGATGAGGAAACTTTACCCTGGCGATAGGAGGGTGACCAGGCTACAAGTAAGCAGGGTAGTTAAAAGGTTTGAGCAGCATGGAAGTGTACTGGACCAGAGATACAATAACCAGGGTCGCCCTAGGACCAGCAGGAGTGATGAGAATGTTGCAGAGGTGAAGCAGGTGATTAGTGAAACACCACAGAGGTCGGTAAGAAGGGTTCTTTCTGATATTGCAAATCCCTCCAGTTTGACAAGTGTGTACAGGGTTCTTAGGTTTGATCTAAATCTAACACCCTATACAATACCAGTGCTCCAACATCTGAAAGACAGTGATGTCAATCAACGTCTTGATTTTTCCATTTGGATGACAGAGAATGCTGAGATTCTTGAAAACGTATGGTTCAGTGATGAGTCTCACTTCTTCTTGGAACAACAGTTAAACAAACAGAACCATCGCCACTGGTCAGATGTCAGGCCTAGCATTTTTGTAGAGAAACCATGTCATGCGGAGAAAGTAACTGTATGGGCAGCCATTAGCTCTACAGGAATGATTGGGACATTCTTTTTCCAAGATCAAGCCGGAAATACTGGGACCATCAATAGTGAACGCTATTTGTCTCTTCTCAAATACAAGTTCCTGCCTGCTCTCCGCCGGAAAGGGGTCGATATGACACAAATATGGTTCCAACAAGACGGTGCCGCTCCTCACACCACTCAGAAAGTTCTTGAATGGCTTAGACAAACATTTGCCACACGATTCATCTCTCTAAAGACGGAACGCCCTTGGCCACCACACTCTCCGGATCTCAGCCCTTTGGATTTCTTTCTTTGGGGTCATCTCAAGGATATAGTTTATAGCGTGCAGCCGAAATCTACAGAGGAGCTCAAATTGTCCATCAGACGTGAAACCAGAAAGATAACCAGTGACATGTGCAACAACGTGATGATAAATTTCATGAAACGTGTGGAGATGGTGCGACGTCAGACTGGACGTCATTTTGAGTACATGATGTAAACGGACCCTGTTTTCAAACGTTGCTTAAATATTTTATAGGTAACTGTAATTGGTAAAACTACACTCAATAAAATTGGACAGCATTTTTCTTTTAAATGGTACATGTTTCAATGTTGCGGACATTCTAACATAAAAAAGACATTCGGTTAAAAGTGTATCACATATTATGAAACACCCTGTATATTCAGTAGAACTTAATTCAAAGTTTGTTTGAAAACCGAATAAATACACAAAATAAAGTTTGTTTTTTTTCAATTGTCACAGAATAACAATTCTATCAAACAATCTGCAAAATCACGGTATAAAATTTAGTAATCCTCATCGAAGTTTGGTTTATTTATAGACACAGACACAAACATCGCTAGATGACTGGGCAATGCAAGAAAGTACGGAACCTGTTTAAGTTTAAACCTTGTATTATGTAAGAAATAGAACGGACGTTAATCCAACAACTGAGTACTCAGATATGTGTTTCCATCCCTGTATTAAACTGAAGGAAACAGCCAGATCAAAATTGATTGTAAAATTGGAAAGTCTGTAAATTGCTATCCAATTAATATAACAAACTACGAATCCACCTGCCGAGATATGTTTACCAAAACATGACAAGTGTACTTATGTCACCTTCTACTTTGATAATTATTAGTTTCAGTTTATTCGAGTTTTTCATGAGTAACGTCAGTAAACAAATATCCTGCTTCTGCTTGGTGAATTGTATCATGTCCAAAAAACCTATTCAATAATTTAATAGAATCGTTATGAAAACTACTATCATGCCGTGGAGTGGTGATGAATGTAGAGGCGATAGAAAAATTGTTTGACAAACCTAAAGAATGCATTTCTGTGCAGTAAAATGGACTGTACAAGTCTCATTTTTCATGTGCAACAGACTTGAGCCTACGAAATTTCAGCAGCTGGCTTAATAACGAAAACGGGTGGCTTTGTGTCAATGAAGGGGAAGGAATGTTCCGCCTTGCTTGTAAAAACCACGATATGAAACACCCGCAGAATCTGAGGAGGTGTTCGCAGCTACTCTAGATGTCCGTTTAAAACGAGATGCCATTACATTTCATGGCAGAACCATAGTTTATTCAGGAGCATTTGAAAGCGAAATGCTTAAAAAAGTGAATTATGCATATCAGGAATCGCTACACTCACAAGGCACATCCCCCCACGCAGCGAAAAGAACGAGAGGAAAAGAGAGCATGTGTTAATACGCATGTCAAATTCAAATAAGACACCACAATTAACGAAAATAAAAAACCTTGAGAAGCATCTTACTTCCTTCAAGAAATTTACAAACGGTCGGAAGCATAAAACACACTTCTGGAACAGACATTCAGTGCTGAATATTTTATGACGGATTCTTTCATAGCAAACAGTTTTTACCTTTTTTGAATCATATACAACAAGTGTATAATGTTGAGTTAAAATATTTTGGGCATAGATCTAGGGGAGCCCAACTTGAAATCTTCGATACTCTAGGTTAGACAATGAAGAATGAAGTGCTGAAAAAGGTGCGAGCAGCATCAGTATTAGGTTTACTTACAGATGAAGTATCGGATATATCAGTACGATATATCGTAGCTGAAAATATCACTGGCGCTTGACCAGCCGCCCCAACCCCTGCCAACCCTTACTAATACGCCCTTGCTTCTTGTAAAAATTGTGTCAAAGCACTAATATTATTCCATTCTATCAAAATATGCGAAAATACACCGTCAAAATCGTAGTTTAAAAAATGTATATTCTATGTATTTAACTGAATAAAAGTCAGGAACAGCTCCAGACCTTACCCCCGTTCGAGAGGCGTTTTCCTACAATACAGAGGGTTCCAACCTGGCAGATGTTTGGTTCAAAGCAAAAGGGTCTGATCTGTCAAAAAGTCTCACCAAAAGCTCGAAATACGCATAAAATTCAACAGAAAACGGCCTCCGAAATGCAGGTTATTTTTTTCAGATTCTTCTCCTCAATGCGACTTCCGGAAATCCCCGACGCTTGTTAGGAGCGTTCTGATTAGTCAAACGATTGACTTAGTCCGGGAAATATTATGCACACAAATCGTTCGACCAATTAGAAGCATGTATAGCATGTCTCAATGCGAAAGAAAAAAAAACGTTACAGATTGTGAAAAATTTCTGATCGTTATGGTTTGATGTCAAATATATTTAACTGTGCATGAAATGTAAGATGTGTTGCGTTTAGCAATCAATAATCTGAAGTGAATATTAGTTCTCGATGACGAGGCACAAATTTGATTTTGTCATTGGGTTAGTGTTACATAATCCAGTGATTTTGAAGCATAAATTACCAGCTTAATTAATAAACTGATTCAAGCATTTATCACTGTCACATTAGTGCTTGATGACAGGAAGCCTTTTTCTTAACATGTTAAATAAATGCAAGTAATCTGTTTTATTTTGATGCACTAGTAAAGTTTGAAAATAAACTGAATACAAACCATCTTTAGGGATTGATTAGATTTTTACTGTTTACTGTGTAAATATTAAGTTCTGCTCAACCCGTGGTTAGGCGGAGTGGGCAGTAATATGTATTTCGGTTACCAGTTTCTGTCCGGCTCCATCAAACCGAGTCTGCTGTATTTTCATATTTTTCGTGTTCGGTGGCTTTGAAATTTCCCTTTTTATCTATCTCTAACATCTAACAGGTTTAAAATAAGGCAGTCGGAACGACAGCAATATCCCCCGTCGTAGTTGTGAATGTGGGAAGAGTTATTGATGGTTAAGAGCAAATTAAACAATAGCTCTGGGCAATGGGCAGGCGGGTGGAAGCCAATTCAAGTGCAAGAGTATGTCGTGTTCAGATAAGTTTCAGAGTATTGGCCTGCTCAAACACCAGAGGCATCCTTGACCTTGAGCCAGCCAGGTTGGAACATGGGTTCCACATCAGGTTCATGAACTGAACATTTCACTTAAGTTTCATGATATTCATTCCACGGGTTCAAAAGATATGAACTGGACACGAAATGCATGGTTCAAATCTTCAAACACCACTGGTGTTGGAACATGGGTTCTACACGTCGTCTTCATGAAATTCGTTCTAGGGGTTAAAAAGTTATAGACCGGACACGAACACTTGTGTCGCCCTCGGGTACAATGTCGGAAGAAAAATGCAAATACAAAAAGGGGCATAACTCCATCTTGACCAAAACAACTTGTCATCATCTCGAGTGTGTTGTCTTGAGCAATATAATTAAAAAATTACATGAAGAAATATTGAGAAATCACAAAGTTATGGCAAACGTTATGTTATCATGTAAAAATCCAAGTACAAAAAGGGGCGTAACTCCATCAAATGCGACGTTGACCTAAAGAATTCAGCATCATCATGAGCGTGTTGTCATAAGCAATATAATTTGAAATTTTCATTAAGAGATATTGAGAAATGGCAAAATTATTCCCAACATTAAGTTTTTTGTGTTAAAATCCAAGTTCAAAAAGGGGCCTTACTCCATCAAATGTGACCTTGACCTAAAGAATCTGGCATCATCATGAGCGTGTTGTCATAAGCAATATAATTTGAAAGTTTCATGAAGAAATATTGAGAAATGGCAAAGTTATAGCCAACGTTAAGTTTTCGTGTCAAAATCTATGTATAAAAAGGGGCCTAACTCCATCAAATGTTACCTTGACCTAAAGAATTTGGCATCATCATGAGCGTGTTGTCATAAGCAATATAATTTGAAAGTTTCATAAAGAAATATTGAGAAATGGCAAAGTTATAGCCAACGTTAAGTTTTCGTATCAAAATCTAAGAACAAAAAGGAGCCTCACTCCATCAAATGTGACCTTGACCTAAAGAATTTGGCATCATCATGAGCGTGTTGTCATAAGCAATATAATTTGAAAGTTTCTTGAAGAAATATTGAGAAATGGCAAAGTTATAGCCAGCGTTAAGTTTTCGTGTCAAAATCTAAGTACAAAAAGGGGCCAAACTCCATCAAATGTGACCTTGACCTAAAGAATTTGGCATCATCACGAGCGTGTTGTCATAAGCAATATAATTTGAAAGTTTCATGAAGAAATATTAAGAAATGGCAGTTATAGCCAAGACGGACGGACGGACGGACGGAGAGACGGACAAAGCGATCCCTATGTATCGCCATTTCTTCGAAAGGGCGACACAAAAACACAAAAAACACCACTGGTGACCTTGAAATTGAGGTGGCCATGTTGGAACATGGGTTCTGCACTTCGTCTTCATGGGGAGAACGTTTGACTAAAGTTTTATGAAATTCCTTCTAAGGGTTGAAATGTTATGGACCGGACACGAAACATGCTCAAACACCACAGGCGGCCTTGACCTTGAGCCAGCCGTTTGGAACATGGGTTCAGCACATCATGTTCATGAACGGAATATTTCACTTAAGTTTCATGATATTCATTCCAGGGGTTCAGACCTCCAATTAACTTGCCAGTTTGTGTACATACACTGTATACAGCAGAGACCTCTCTTAAATTTAGTCTTAACATTTTGAGAATGTGCTACAAATTTGTTGTTGTTGTTTTACATACAAACGGTGAATAAAATATTGAGAAAAACCGGATATTCAAAGTGCTATAAAGTATGTTTGCTTGGTCAGTTTCCATAGAAAATGACAACATTTACCTTATAAAAACCTCCAGAGCAAAGCTCTTAATATTGCATAACACAGATCTTAGCAGGAAAGTTCAATAGGTCATTGGCCAGCAACTAGAGGAATGAATTAACTAGGTCATTGGCCAGCAACTAGAGGAATGAATTGACTCTGATATTGCCACCTTAAGATTGAATCTAAATATAGCTGAAGACAGGTAGAAATATTGGAATGTTGATACTTAAAATTTTCACTCTGCTACTAAAATGTTTGTTTCAAATTTTATCACTGAACAACCAGTGAATGAATTGTTCCGGAAATATTGAATTTTAAGATGGTATAAAGTTTGTAGATCTATCAAAATCTGGTTGATAACTGTAGAAAATCAAAGGTTAAAAACAGAATTTAAAAGAAAAAAAATAAAATCCCCAGGGCGGGGCTCCTGGGCAATTCAAGAACATGATTTTAATAATTTGAGTAGAGATCATCATTATCAATATTCATACCAAATTTGATGATAATCGGACAAAAAATGTGACCTCATTTGCGTTAACAAAATGTTTGCTTTAATCTGACCTAGTTGTTTATGTTGAGTGCTAACTGTAGGAAATGAAGCCAACCGTTATTGAAAGCATAGCGTGTCTGCCAGATGTTTTAAAATAACGTGAATGTCGAGAATGGAACAACGAACAAGCGATTTCCTTTTGTTGTTACTTGTACCATAACTCCTACTCTTTCTAAATCCATTTAAAGGAGTATATTACAATAGTTTATGCGCATATTTCTGCGCAAGCGCTAGTTTCACGAAATGTATTTTTCTCAGTGACCGGTGTTAGTTGAGTAACGTTAGTACTTCGACTGTTGCGTAAAATCAATCGATTAAATATTTCAAATTATTTCTCACAAAGTAGTCGTCCGTGAGAATGGCCTCACGCGAGAAAAACAAGAAAGGCAGGTTCGTTAGTGATGGAAATTACCAAGCTGTGAAGAAACGTAAATTAGTTCGATAATTTGCCCTGACAATGATTCAAGTGTTTCGGATAATTTGACGTCCGAAGTAGATAATGTTACTTTCATGTGAAAATGACTGATGTTAATTTTGATACTCTTGCATTTTTTACCAAACAGAAAATACTTTCATGTCAAATGGCAAAGAAAATTGCAGCATCCGGTTTGAATTTGAGTCATATAAAACTTGCTGTCTCTCGTGGTGGGTTAGATGGATTGTCTCAGCTGTTTGGTGAGAAACTTGACACAGGCAAACCTAGAGTAACATCTCTTAAATCTGTTGTTCAGAAATTGTATAATTACTTAATGGATCATAAGATTTAGGGATTTTCATTCATTATCAGTTTTAGGTGTTTTTCGATATGTATGGAAACTTTGGCAACACTCAGGGCTGCATTTGTGGGAATTTTATGAAAGAAATGTGGTAACTGTAACGTAATTCTTGATAAAGAAATAGTTATTTCTCTCAAAATATGAAATTAGTTTTGATGAGCATGTTATAAAACTATTTATACATGTTATGATGGATATATGTAGAATTGAATTAAAATTTGAGATATTTTTTACTTATATGACCAACTTTGAAGGAATATAGTAAAAAATTAAGCCTGGATGCCCCTGTTTTTTTTTGTTTTTGTTTGGTTTAGAAATATATACTGCGTCATTTTATGGAGTTTTAAAAAAATCTGTCCGTTACAAAAAAAGATATATAGATTTTTTTCCAGTCAGGGACTGAATTGTCTCCCTTTTTTGTTGGATATTTTGGTCATTTTCAAAGTTTTTTCTTCAAATATACAAAAAAATCTCACATAATTCCATCCAAAACCATACATACTCATAATTCCAAACAAAAAAATGCATAGATATAAGGTGTTGATTAGGAATTCCAGATGAAACAATCATTTAAAAGATATATGTGCGTTTTCTCAAAATCCCTTCAAAATGGCCGTATAGAGGGGTCTAATAATGAGCGATTACTCAAAAAACAAGCGTGGAAAGCTATATTTTTCTTTATATCATTTTGTTTGTGAAGGAATTCTCTTTAATTGTGCAAAGTTTTAAAAAATTCTGTCCGTTAGAACTTATTGTCATATACTCCTTTAAGCTCTGATAAATCCTGGTCCTGATGCTCTTGATAAACTGCTATCAAATGCAAGTTTTCAAAAATCTTGTAAGTGATGTGTTCAGGTTTCAAATCAAGTGACGTCACTACTGATATGTTTTGCGCGCATATTGCAATTCTACACAAATAAATTTCTATAAATATTAATTTTGAAGTTATGGGAGTGTAACAACTATTCGAGTAGCTCTATACGCAAATGACAAATACTAAAAAAGTCCATTAGAGTTTACGCTAGTTTTTCAACCAATCACAATGCTTTATTTTTTTAAAAAAATCTCCTTTCTATTTCGTGTAGAAACAGTCTATAGAAATTATTGTTATAGAACAAACTTTCTACAGTGACGTCATGTGCATGGGATTGTGACTCCGGCCTACCTAATTAATATGCCTGACGGTACAAATGAATGTGTCGTCTGCAAAAGAAATAGCAAAACACAGTATATAAACTTTATTCTATAGATTGAAATGTTGGCAAAGAAAAGCAAAATGACACGTGTCCATTTAGATCCAAACAGAACAATAAACATAATTTTCACTGCTAGAGCAAATTGTACAGTAAAATGTTTAAATGTCCAACACTCTTGATCAAAATGACCTTTTTCACACACGTGGGCACATACACAACAAGGTCGTCGTTGTCAGCTGATTCCGCCGTAGAACTAGGTACAGTGGCTGTTTGTTGGCAATCTACGGAAGGTTTGGGTTCCGACTTAATGGAATGTCTAATAACGGGCTCTAACGCAGTGCTTATATTGTCTATAGTCTGTCCCACTGAGTTTGTGACCTTCGGTATTTTTACATTAAAAGCAAATAAACATGAAATTAATACGTAAATATAACCATTAAATAAATATCTCCAGACCGTTTTTTCACTTTTTTGATCATTGACATATTTCCTCTTACATTCGCATTTTTATAAGTTTTCCTATCCGCTCTAACGTTAAAATGTCGAGGCACGAAAAGGCGCGTGACGTCATGTATACAAATAAAGACCGGGGGACATGTCAAACATGACATTTTCATCGAGTTAACCAACTGCGCTAGTTAAAGTGGATTTTAAATTGAATTGCTTTATTTTTTTCAACATTTACAGTAAAACAACTGAAACTGAAATTATCCAGAACTATTATTTCATATCGGAGACATAACGTCACCAACTTTTATAGAATGTTACACTTATCGCTAAAGCCCCGGTCACACCCCGCCGTACTTGCAAGAGTGTGCTGTCTACGTGCAAAAACGTGGGCCATATTCAGGGATCCGTACGTGGTGAGTATCGCCTCCGTACGGATTTGGGAGCACGCTGAGACGCCGTTGCATTTTTGCTGCATGAAAACCTTTCTCTATGTCCACGAGCGCCCAAGGCCGGTATTCCATAGATCCGTGATGCGTGTCCGCGTCCGTGTCGGCGATTTTTCACTCACCTAAGATATCGTTGGGTATATTCCATAACTCCGTGTCCGTCCGACGCGTAAACCGCTATTCCATACCTCCGTGACCGTGTCCGTTCCGTGGCCGTGTTCGTGTCCGCGACGTGGAACGGACACGGAGGTATGGAATGAACCCAACGTTATCTTCGGTGATAGAAAAATCGCGGACACGGACGCGGAACGGACACGGAGGTATGGAATATAACCAACGAATAGCGGCCTTAGAACACCGTACGTGAGCAGCGCATGTAAGTACTGCCTCCGTACGTTAACATGGAAATCGCTCGGAGATCTTGCGTTGTAAGCATGTTGTCAGCACGTACAACTCACCACATACGCAACGTACGATGCATGCAACCGCTTACCCCTTGATGTGGCGTGCGGGCCACGAGCTCACAACTTGCGCAGCCGTGAGTGTGACGTGCTTCCTCTCTGCCCTAACATCGCCGCGAACGTGACCTCCGCAGAACACGTACGGACAAAAAAAGACGCGCGGCGGGTTGTGTTCGGGGCTTTAGGTACGCCCTAATCTGTCTGTATTTTTTACTTTGAAACATGTAATTGACAAACAATGTAATTGATTTTTTTCTCTTCTAATTAAAATTTAAAATGCTTAGGCGGAGACTTAAAATGTATTTTAATTTAGCAACTTAGGCATCAACTTCCGTCACACTAACTTAGAAACTCAAACAACAAGCGCAGTGAAAACAACAACTACATTTATCTACTAGTCAGAGATCATCGCCGGTGAAATCTCGTGTAAAACATCGTACATTATATTTATTTATTGATAACTGATTTTCTTTTAAATGCAGTTCTAAATTAAAAATGTTTATTTTCAAAACAGGATGTACAATTGATGTGATATTGGTTAAACAATCGAATGTTTATAACCACACTTTCTATCTGTGACGGAGAAATTCATAGATCTGCTCGCAAGTAGCGCGTCATTCATGCGAATCTTTCTAAGACCAATAAAGACAGAAATATTTTACCACCCACGATGTAAACTGCTGCGCGCAAAAGCGTGCATTTCGTGCAAATATCGTACAAAATTTTCATGACACACGTCTGACATACGTCATAATATTATGTTTATAATGTAAGAGGCAAACCTACAACGTGCATTTCGAGCAAACCATCACGACCTCTTGAATATCGCGTAAGCGATACGGATATTTCTTTGAATTATTAAAGATAAAAATCATAGATTGTGCGAAAATGATGTTTGTGAATGAAATGTCTATTGAAAATTCGCAGATTTTGTTTTTATTTGTGATAAGGATTTCAGTGTAACAGAAGTGTGCTTGCTTATGTCTTTTCACGAGGTGATAAACTTTATTGCAATGCAGATATGGAGAGAACGTAACACTCTTCGGTCAGTTCACTTGCGCAATATTTTCACTTTGGCACTCGTAAACAAATGAACTAATAAAAATTAACATGTGTACAAAACATAATCAGACGTAAAGTTTACCACAAATTTCTAGGCAGCAGGAAATAATTATACGGTGGCGAAGGGTCTTTGACATTTTCCAATTTTATTGTGGGCGAAAAAAATGTGTTGGTGGTACCCCCATCCCCCATTTTCAATTTTCGGAACAGCCTTATTTTAACAGTTTATCATTTTACTTGTTTTGGGCGGGAAATCGGGACATTTAATTATTTTAATAGGGCTTAGGGCCTACCCACAAAGTAAATATTTTCCTTAAGGCATTTTTATTCCATTATTCAAAAACGAAATATTCATCGTCGTAGTGAACGTCAAACTTCCGGCCGTATGCAGCAGTCCTTGCTCGCTAACGAAAATGTATAATTATTAAAAACATACCGCTTATGATAATTATATGAAGCACCACGATCTCGCATGTGATTCCTCGTGATTGTACATCCGCTGTACAACACAAAAATATGTCTGTAATTATCTTCCGATATAACTGATTGTATTGCGTTTTGCAAGAGTGATTGAGAAATTAAATCAAAACATCGAAAATCAGATTGGAATTTAAAATAAATTAGGTATTTTGTCTTGTTCGTCAGTCCGGATGATATGAACATTTTGACAGTCAAAATAACGTTTGAGAACTTCCCCGCTCTGTTTCAATCGCGATGACGTCACGCGTTACCTCACAAAATGGAGATCAATACTGTAAACAATGGCAACATGCCATAGGAAATTTAAATTTTGCGATTGTAAGCTTGATATAAGTTTTAAAGAAAAATCCAGGATTTTGCAACATAGGAGTTTTTTGTATTTCACAAAACAGGTATTACTTTTTAGATTTGTTGCGTTATAAGAACGAAATCGCCTATTTTCGAGGGTCACAAATGAGCTGGGACAAACTATAATAACTATAAATTTTCTCGCTGGTTTGTTTGCACAGCCGAACTTCTGTGCTTACTGCGACTTGTAACCGATTTGTCCGAAAATCGCTCATTATATAACGTTGTGCACAAACTTACACGCGCAGAATGGCTGGAGATGTTGCGGCCTACAGTACTTAGCCCAGCTTCGTCAAAGAACCGCTTCATCATTTGTTTTAAGGCCGCCTGCGGGATCGAACCACATCAATAACGTACATTATTGTTTTCATCAAGTCCACCTAAAGGCTTTCTGTAAAATAATCATTTCCGTGGAATTAAATCTAGATAAGTCTTGTATATTTCAAAGATACTCGGAGACATGTCATATTGATCATAATGTATAATAGGTTCATTGTTTACACGTTTATGCTTTAAGCCACCTTGTGAGTTCTTTCTTATTCGCGGCGTAAATCGAACAAACCGTCTATTGTTCTCATGATCGTATGCTAGGTCAAAATGCTCAGCTTGACACTCGAGATATTCAGAGAACCCACGAAAACCAAAAACCTTTCCTTTGTAAAAGAATACTGCGTTCGATAAGCCCGTGGAAGAGTTTAAACTAAACACTCCCGTATC
This sequence comes from Corbicula japonica, assembly GCA_038501625.1. NCBI lineage: Eukaryota > Metazoa > Mollusca > Bivalvia > Venerida > Cyrenidae > Corbicula > Corbicula japonica. The sequence goes on along the minus strand of JAZAYU010000094.1, from coordinate 1,187,324 downwards.
CCATAACGTTTGCTCGTCTTGTGTAGTAATAGGGTCCGCTTTCTTTACACTAACACCTACACCCTGTGCTGTTAACTCCTTGATCCTGGCATCTAGCGCTTTCCTGAATCCGAGAAACGTGTTCTCGTCCTCCTTAAAAAAAATTCACCTGTGCATTGTTTTCAGTTCGTAGATGCCTTTGAATTCCACTTGTTATGGCCAGAAGTGTACTAGGTGGATATGGGTTACCGTCCTTGCGACGAATTTCAACAATGAACCGTTGCAACCAGTAATCGAGCATACTATTGTCCTTGATATTCTCCACGTTGGCTGGTATAGGGAAACCTGGCTCGAATGCAGTTTCTAGAAGCTGGTTCCTATTTTCAGCCCATTTCTTCCACAACGTCGTGACCCAGGCGTTGTTGGGTTTTCTTTGGAATAGCATTGTTGAATTGCTGTTTAAGATCGTCGGAAGAGACAGGGTCGGCAACTCGACGGTTGAACTCTGAAAATAGACAATATACCCATGTACAATGCTATATCTATTTATTAAGGGGTCGTAAACATTGCAAATGGCGAAAACAGGCTAAAATTTCAAAAATGAATTTTGGAGGAAATACTTATTGCCACCTAGATTTTAGTAAAGAAATGCATTTAGCTAAGGATGAAGTTAATGCTTGCAAGCTCAATTTAGTCTAATTCATGTTCTCATGATTATCTAAAAACATTGAACAAGTACCTAAGGTCAACGTTTAGATTTAATTGAAAAGAATTGTAAAATAAAAAAGATAGATTTCGTAATGTATATCGTTTATAAAAAGAACCTTCTTGCTTGATAATCAGCTGTTGAGTGGGTATTTGCAACAGTTGAGTAGACGAGGAACATCGTCTTCATTATCGAAGTTTTTAAACAAGAAATCCAAGAGAGCGAAACTAATTTCTTCTTCCATGTTTCCTGTGTGAATGCCTCGTGGTAAATGAGTTAGAACTACACACATGTCGTGTAACAGAATTTTTTAAAATGTACATGTATACCCAATGTCTGGGTGCAGTGACAAGGATAGCGCGTGGTTTGTTGATCACGTGAAGTGTAGATGCAGCAAACAAAATCTGTTTACTTTTGGTGCTGATGCAATATTGGAACACAATGGGCGTAGTTGGTATGATAATTAGGGGAAAACTAGCGTAAACACTAAGTCAGTTAGATTCCAAATAGAGAAACCTACATGAAATAGACACGCCCAGTCGGTCGCTACCGCTCCCTCCTTTGCCTTGTCTATTTCATGTAGATTTCTCTATTTGGACTCTAACTAATACTTAATACGTTCCTCTATAACTTCTGTGAACATACAGTCTTCAATGGAGGTATAGGGAAGATCGCTCTGTTTTTCAAAACATGCAATTAAATAATAAAATTCAAAATGTAATTCTCTACAAATTATGATAAATTATTAAAATAGATGAAAAGGGAACTTTGAAAGCCTGCGAACACGACAAATATGAAAATATTGCAGGCTTGGTTTGATTGAGCCTGTTCATGGGCAGTAATTGAAATGCATATTATTACCTACGCCACCTAGCCCCGGGTTGAGCGCAACTCAATTTTTACACCAAAAAAAACAGTACAATTTTGATCCATCCCAAACGATGGTATGCATATTGCGTTGAACATGGAACCTTCAATGCGGTATTTTCATATTAACACCATTCCATGTTCAGCGGCGTTTGGTCCCCAGATTAAAAGAATCGGTTTGCCCTAAACGAGAAAACAATGTGCGGAACTAAACAGAATAAAATTTTGGCAGGGGATCTGAGAATATAAATCCTGCGTATCACAGACAACGCCAAAGGCAAAATTTAAAAAGGAGGATTTATATTGTTGGGGTGATTGAACAAAATCCGAATCTGAATAGGCTGGGATATTGAAACTACCCAGAAACTGGCCGAAATGTTTAAACAAAGGCAATTTTTCAAGTACTATTGAAATAGTGCTTAAGAAATTATTATGCCTTTACAGCCCCTGAACTTTAAATGAGGTTTCTCTTTAAAAGAAATGATAATTGCTTTTCGAAGTAATAAGGTCACACTAGCCAAACTTGTCCCGATATCGACGCATGCATGAATTTAAATAAATATTCTAATTGCAGAAAAAGATCCCAAACTATCAGTTCGACATTATTTCCAAACAAACGTTTGACAATGGAATTCCATTCACACTCTTATTTGACATTCCATAGGGCATAGGAATTCCATTTTAATTCGTTCATCTTCATCGGATGCTAAAACTCTGGCCGGTTTTCTCACATGAAATGCCATTTGCATGCGTAATCTATGTATTCGGTTCATCTGGAAGGGTGTGAACACGACAAATGTAAATATTGCAGGCTCGGGTAAGTTGATCATGTCCATGGTCGGCGACGTATAGTTCCCACATAAAAAACGGGGTTTGTTTTTAACGAGAAAAAAGCGGAACTAAACAGAAAATCATTCTGATAGGAGATCTGAGGATAAAATTCTGCGGACAACGCTAATGGAAAAGAAAAAAAGCAGTAATAATATCCTAGTGATGATTAAATAATATCCAATTCTGAATTGGATGGGATACTGAAACCACCCATCTTGAACCTGGCCAAATATTTGAAACAAAAGTAATTTAAGAAGTAATATTAACATACGAGTGCATAAATGCTCAACCACCTTTAAAGGACGTAACTGAAAACTGCACAGAAACAGGTTTTCTTCCTATAGATAGCAATTAACGCTTCCAGCACTCTGGCCAGTTTTTTTAACAGGTTGGTTCTTGGAATACCACAAGCTGTAGCTGCCGCTTTCTTGCCTAATGATCTTTAGCACGAGACATTTGCTTTGGCTCGCATTAAACCCACCTTTTATTGCATGTAGCTGTGAAGATATCTTGCGTATTTGCAAATGAAATATTAATTCTAGTGACTAATTTATTTAACTATTCTTCTACCATTCATTCATTGGTTTATTTCCGTAATAGTATACAAAAAATAGCATCTAATTACTGTGTCTGTCCGTTCATAAGAACTTAACAACTGCGGTGTCGGTAAAAAGGAACAGTGTAGAATTGTTTTTGCAATATTGAAACCCCTCACTTGACTGAAAATGCGAGAACTTTTATTTTTAGACATAGATTTATAAATTCTATATAAGTACTCGTCTAAAATGTAATAAAAAGTGTAAAAAGATGGATAATTTGGATATTTAAAGCCCCAGCCCTAAACTTAAGTAAGAATATACTATTGAAAAATCATATTTGTCCATATAGACTCCAATAAACAAGAGCCATGTTACACATGGTTAATTCTCCCGCCGGAACAAAGTTACCTGAAGGTTGTACAGTAAAACTGCTCTACGGACACCTAAGGGACTGAGGGAAAGTGTCCTTAATAGCGGGATGTCCTTAATAGTGGGTTTGAATCACCGGCCACTGTCTGTTACATCTTCGGTTCAACATTATTAACAATCATTGATTTGACAGCCTAATTGGTGTTAATCAACTTTTTGATCTAGTATAATGTAATAAATAAGACAAAATATGTAAATTAACTTATTTCTTTGGCTTTTGCCTTATTTCTCAGACTCTATTTAATTCTATTATCCTTTGTAGAGTCAATTCAACCCTCTGTCTTTTTACTGTTCTCCATGATGGAGACAGAAGTTATTTTTTGAAACATTTTCATTAAACTATTCGCTGATTTACATACAAAAAGAAAAACATCCAATCAAATCGATCAGAAGCGCATCTTTACCGAAACCTGCCAATTATAGCCCAATTAACTAAAAGGTACAATAATCTTAAACTGCTAATTGACATTATAACTTTCCGCGATTAAGTACCCCTGTCAATTGTGTAAATCACAGTTTGACAGGTCTGTTTTGTTTTTTTAGTAAATTAAAATTTTATTAGCCCGAACTAATGCTGCAAATTTGTGTCTATAGTTCCAAATACATGTAATATTTCATACAAGAGCGGGTTAAATTGAAGTAATGCCGCTTTATTAAATTTCTCCAAAAGGAAAATTGCAAATACCTTATGTGAAGTTTTAAAATCGAACAATTATGTATTTTGCATCCAAAAGGACGCAGAAAAATGTTCGAAATGAAAGAAACTGAAGTCACATTAACATTACATTATTTATGTCATGTGAAATGGCAGAGAAAATATTAAATTAATTTAAACTGGTTAATATCGCAGGTGTCACAAATAAGGTGGTGATTACATTAGGCAAAGTTACTCAAATAGATCATACATGTAATGTACTGATCAGCTAAAACATATTTAAAACATGCAGTTTGCTGAAATCATTGATATAGTTAAAATAAGAAAGGAATTGTTTTAGCCAAAACTAGTTTTATCTTAGCTGCAATAGTAACTTGTAAGTGTAGAGTTAATCAAGATGATAAAGAAAAAACTACGCGGAAGCAAAGGGCTTGTTCGGCTAGTAGCCGAAAGTGCCTCTGCCCTTTTGGTCGAACTAGCCCTTTGCTGACTTTATATAAACAAAGCTTGGTATCTGTGTGTATAGTTTAGAGGATTAAAAGGACAAGCTCTTATATAAATTAGGGATGTTTTAACATGTTGCATATGTAAAATTAATATTCTAATTATAAAACATCTCTTGGCAAACAAGAATGCAAATAGTTGAGAAAAATTAATAAACAGTCGAAAATAACAAGGTTCCTTCACAAAATCGAAAATTATTGTTATAATATTATACAGTCACCCAAAGTTCTAATTGGTCACTTTTCGACCGTAATTATTTACTAGAAAAACATTGACTTAACTCTTTATTGGTGATCAGCTGCCAACAACAGTCTTCAGTTTAAGCTTCAATCTTGTAATAATTGACTTTGGAACAGTTTTCGAGAGTTATCCTAAATTTTACATAAAATGCGTTTCATGCGATAAAAAGTGAGACAATCAGAAAATTGCTCTTAATTGCTCGTTTTTTTTAACAGTTGAAAAAACAACACTTTTTTTTTAATCAGCAGCATTTTTGTTTTTAAAAAGTCCCTTTCAAAGTACCCAATTTTATTATCACCTCTCTTTCAGTTAAAGACTGTTCTAATTTTGACCCTGCATTGTAAGTAAATTGTATTGAATTCATGAAGAAAACAATCAATAACGATTTAATACATTTGATAATCGATTACACGACAAAACAGTTCTTTTTAAAACCTCTGTTGAAATAGGGAAGAAACGAAACTAGCATGCCTTTTAAACAGATACAATTGATGACCAATTAGAACTTTGGGTGAGTGTAGTCGCCATTTTACATACAAAATAAGTTTCGTCGCAAGTGATGGTTCAATATCGACGCGCGCTCTGTCTTGATTTACGCATTTAGAATGATAAGCCGAACATACCCCGAGGCCGGACTAATCCCCAGTCTCCCCTATGGGTGGGTGTGTGGTACGTTGGGAGGGGGACAAAAAGTGAATTTTAAAAACATGCGCTAGTGAGAAAAGTCTTTTTTAATTGACAAACATATACTTGTTTCCGACAAAAATAAACGATATTCTGAACTTTTCAAAATATTTATTGATAATTGGGTTGTATTATATCATTTTAAAGTTGTTTTTTTGTTTTATTTGGGATAAGGTTGTATACTTCTTGATATCTTAATCACTGAAAAAAGTTACGATTTTTATATATTCATAAACTTAAACTTTTTTGTGACATTTGACAACATATTGCAACAAGAGTGTCTCGGACAGCTCTTGTTAAACTACATAATATTAATCAAACTTTTTCTTCATCTATTTTACAAATTTGATCGGCTGACCATGTAACAAGTGTACTTATAATAAAGAAGCATTGAATTTCACGCGCTAAACAGTGTTGACTGAATCTGAAAAAACGATCTAATTGAACCAAGTATAAGTAGTTTGTAAATAAGTAATTGTTTAACTAGTAAATATTATTTTTAAATATTATAATTATAGTAAGATTGGCAAGAAAGAAGAGATGTATTATCAATGAAAAACTTAAGTGCACCCGAGAAATGAATTTCTCAGTAAACCACTTCCTCTTTATTTTCCTGTACTTCAATTCGATGTTTAGTTCGTTTTCCGACCAGCAATTGCTTTTCGTCGTCATCTTTAAAAAAATCTTCAAAATCTGCTCTTGGGACATGAATTAAGAATTTCAATCAATTCATCTGCCGTTAGATATTTTTTACTTTTTCTCCTGGTACACTTCTTGGCGAGATTAAATTCAGCTTGTTGTCAGGAATTTGCGACAAAACGTTTTTTCGAAATTTAAATTGTGCCTTCTGAGCTTCTATTTTACTACAGTTAGTTCTCGTGTGACAAAAGCTTTAGGTCGACGTCTTATTGTGACTTCCACCATCCATGAAATATAATCTCTTGGGTACATGTTTGCTGTTTCCTTATCTTACCCCTCTCAGCATTCTTTCTGTATAGAAAAAGAAGTGAACTCATAGTTATAGGAAATGGACGTCAGCAAAACACAAGTCGCTTGGAAAGTTTACTTCCTTGAACTTCAAAGTATTATGAGGTATTACAATTCAAAAACATACCTCTCTTTTTAAACCAGTATCTCTAGATTTTCTGTCTCCAGTGCCCAAAATCGTAAAACTAAATCAGGAGACCAGTCTCAAATCTCGAGAATCGGATTGGGTGAAATGGCGACTTAGATTTGAGACTGGTCTCCAAACTCAGATTTTGGGTCCTGGTCTGTCTAGACAGTATTTCCTTAAATACATTTAGGGTGTCTTCTGAATCAAATCAAACAATCAAACCGAGCTTGTATTATTTTCATATTTGTTTTTTTCGGTGGATTTCAAAGTTCGCCTGTTCATCTATTTGAATGTCACAGTAGCGTTGTTTGTGCCGTGTGTCGGCTGTAAAAAGCCTACCCGTACATTTAATGCTGTTATCAGTTACATTCTTTGGAGGTCGTTGAGCATTATACTTATATATGTGTATAGAACTTCAAAAAATTACTTTTGTTTTTAATACTTCAGTTTCAAGATTGGTGGTTTCAATGTCACAGCCAATATAGATTTGGATATGGTTTGTCACCCCAAGGATATACTTCTTGTTTGTTAACGTTTGCCTTTGGCGTTCTCTGATATGCAGGAATTATATTCTCAGGTATATGCAGGATTTATATTCTCAGGTTCCCAGTCAACATTCTAAGTTTTTCAGTTCCGCCCATTGTTTTCTCGTTTAGGGCAAACTCACCCTTTTATCGACAGACCATACGCTGCTGAACATACGTAGAATGTTGTTAATCGGAAAATACTGCATTGAAGGTTCAATGTCCAACGCAATACGCAAACCATTTTGGATGGATCAAAACTGTACTGTTGACCTGAGTAATTACTGAGTTTCGTTTAACCCGGGGCTATGCGGCGCGGGATGTAATATGCCTTTCTATTGCAGCCCATTAACAGCCTCAATCAAACCGATCCTGCAATATTTTCATAATTGTCGTTTAGGTGGCTTTCAAAGTTCGCTTTTTCATCTAGTTTGTTAAGGCAATAAACTTGATCTCTCATTTAAAAATGATAAGTTTGTAGAAACAATTTGCCACTGGGGGTTAATACCGTGGTTCTAGGATGCACCAACATCACTCTTGCCCCAACAGTTTCACATATCACAAATCAAGTACAAGTTGCCTTGATGAAACACCTCCAACCCACCCATCAGCTCAACAATGTTGTATGAAAAAGCACACAAACATATAAAACATAAGAAGCTAATAGAGATTTCCCCATAAACCTTCATAAACTCTTAAACCCCTGCCATCGTTGTTCAACAAGAGGTAAGCATAATGATCAACTGTAGACGGGTTAATCACCAGTGCTGTAGAATACGATGTTGGTACCTTTCGTTTTTAATTTACAGATGGTTTTTACAAATAACCGGGAGATATTAACATTGCCTTTTATTTTCATAAGTTTATAAATTACCGAGTTTCTTAAGTTAAAAAACTCGTTTCTGTTGTTTTTTAATTTTCTTAAATTAAAGCATGCAACAGTGTGCAGATTTTAAGTATTTCCTACTATTTCGTGTTTTTTTTTTGTTTCACTTTATCAAATTCTACGTTTGTTCTCATTCCTACCGTGCATGTCAATGTTCTTTGAATTTATTCTCATTAATCATGCTTGCAATGAATAAAAACAAAATAAATCCAGTACTCAAATTGTTTGTGACAACTTCAAGATATTATTCATCGAAATCAAGGGACTTGTTTGCCTTCCGTATTAAATTCCTATAAGAGTAGGATCGAATGAGTGGATTGTTTGTTGATCTGAGAAGAACAATTCTTGTTCTTCGTCTTATGTCTTACGTTTTATCCATGAATCTAGGAACATTTGGTTGATTTATTGCTGAGGTCCCATAAGGTTCTTGACGGTTCTGGCATATGGCTGATTACTTTCTCACAGAAAATGTATTGTTTAGTTTTTTTTCCTTCAGAAAAGTTGTTTAATCATTTGCACATGGCTTAAATGTCAACATAAACGCCATTTTAAACTTCCGATTGCGAATAAATTGAAATTATTTTATTATGTATATGCCTCCAAGCGTTTTCACGTTTTGTTTTCTACCGGTAGTGCACAGAGGGCATAGGAAATACGTATTTCGAGTTAAGGGTCTTCTGCAGTCATCATTGCACGTTCATTAATAAACAGAAAATTTATCAAAATCTCTCTAACGGCAAAATGCCGTTCGATGAATCTTTGCAAAAATAAATGTAATTAATGCATCTTTTTTTATGTTAAAACTCGATAGTAAAATAAAGAAAAATAACTAGATAAAAATACCTAAAATGCTCAAATTAGTAAGTAACACTAAAAAACACCTTTATAATGCAGCAGAACTCTGAAATTAATGTACAATATATCTCTGTAACACAGGCCTCGACGGCTGAGTGCAATACCTTTCTGTTTGGTACCCCCCGATACATGTTTTACAGAAAAGGGCATAAAACAAGTATATGTAAAATTAACTTTATTAGCCAATGATAATGTTTTTCTTCAAATTCATTGTTAATTTTCGATTATTTTTCATCGTACTCTTTGAAATCCTTTAATAAGACAACGTTACATTATATTACAGGTCAGGTATTGTCTTTCTAAAGATTCTTGCATTAGTCTAATTTATTATTCTTTTACGAAAGGGCCAAAAATATTTGAACATGTGTCTCGAGGCATTATCAAACGCCGCCCAATACATTGGATACGCCTTTTATCACATAAGCGACGAGTGTTGATCTAGATCAGCTGTGTCATCTGATCTGGATCTACACTGCTTACATTTAATCAGTAATAATCTTCTTAGTCTAATTGAACAGTGTAGGTCATGATCACACAACACACATGTGCTGGCTGATGTGGAACTACACTTACCATACATTTGATTAAAGGCGTATCTATTGAGTGCTAAGAAAGATAGGCAAATCTCAGAACTCAAGCTCTATATTTCGATTTAATATTATATACAGAAACACAAATACCAAACTTAGTCAAGAAAATGAAATATGCATATCAGAAAAAGCCAGTCAGAAACATGTCCAAATCGGAAAAGAAAAGAGAGCACGTGTATATTACTTTGAAATTCTAAAAAATACCCCAAACAGCGAAAACATGAACCGATTTTCTCTTAAATTGAAAAATATGACATTTTTTGCAAAAGATATAAAGGTGGAATGTGGATAAAATCTTTAAATAATATTTAAGTGTAATTTATGAAAAGCCCAGTTCCTTGTCTTTTTTTGAGATGTTGCTTGATGTATAGCTAGCTCTACGACCCGCAGTTCCTGGACTCGTCTGGCAGATTACTAATTACTTCTCGTTAGTTCACTGATACAAGTTATGTATTGCTTTTGGCGATGTTTTAAAGTTTCATTAATGTAAAGCAATGCCAGACATTTATATCCATTTGTATAAGTGGGAATAAAAGTGCACAAACAAAAGGGAATAAAAGTGCAAACTGCCCGTCAAGATAATATATATATAATAAATAATAAATATATATATATTTATATATAATAAAAAACGTTTTCTCCTTATTTTAAACTATTTTCACATTTGTGAAGGAGGAAATTTTGTTAGTAGATAACGAAGGCGTTGTGTTGGTTCAAATCTCTATTTACTCATCACGTACATAAACAACATACAAAAACTTAATGTCAAAAGTGACGTTAACGGCGACGGCGCGCCATACGTCACGTTATAAACCGCAGACAACTTTGTTGATAAATCAATCAACTGTTTGATATTAGGTTCTGTGGAATAAACTCATACCGTACAAGTATTTTGTTTCGCAAATTCATACTTCCAAATCTTTCTTTATTCATTTACTAAGTCATTTAATTTAACATGCATCTGTGTTAAAGAAGCATTGAGAGCGTTGTCATGACATACTTACTGTAAATCACTTTTAGGCACTGCACACTTCTGAAGATACCTACCCTCACTGTTTGTTTTAAGACTGGAATATATACTCCCCGTCAAAAGAAATTAACCACTTTAGAAATAACAACCACCTGTGTGCGATTGGTAAAAAATATAAATGGCTGCATATGAATTAAAAGTTTTGCTTATGATGGAATTTGCAACAATTACTATGATCAAGAGCGGGAAGACACTAATGGCGTTTGCCAATAAAAAAGTGAAATATGCTTATCAGGAATCGCCACATTCAGAAAACACAGCATAACCACACAGCCAAAAAGGAGAGAGGAAAGGAGAGCATGGGTTTATCAGATATCAATTTAAAATATGACATCAAACAAAGTTAACGAAAAACTGATTTCCGGTTTTCTGCAAATTTCCCGACGGCCGTCTCCTAAAGCATTTTCCATCGTGGACCAACTAAAAAGTAGGGTGTGTCTTTAAAAAAAATAATAAAAAAGTACAATTTCTTAATAATTTAAAAACTATTTTTACGTGAGGCGACGAAAAATGAAGACAACCTTTTTCACGTTTCCTCATTGGCTGTTATGCAATTTTGTTGTTGATTTTAGTTTCCTATCTAAAATTGAGCTTTCAAGTTTTGGCAGCAGAAAAAGCCTGATAAGATAGTAAGTTACAGTTATAGTGCTATTTTGCTATACCGAATGGATTCAGTTTCATCAATGTTAAAGCTACGGTAAAAGTGGTTACTTTATTTTGTCGGACGGCAAGCACAGTAAGGCATTTGCCAATTAAAATTATATTTATCATACCATTTTAAATTACAATTTGTACTGCGAACGAGTCTATAAAGCTGCTAGAAAAAAGGTAGACAATGTTTTTAGAGGAGACAATATCCAGACGTCATACAATGATGCATTAAATACTTGTCACAGAAAACTGGAATTGGTCGAAATCCGCTGGGAAAAGTTAAATGCAAGGAACAGATTGGAAAGAGTAAGCGTTAAACAAACTTGACAAATGTTGTGAAAGTGTCGCTAACTTCCCAAGCTTGAAGACAATAGTCGTGTCGCATGTTAACCTGACGCAAATGAGTTAGCGAAAGTAAGAAATTAAAGTATGCAGATACTTAAACATTGCCCGATAAATCTGTATCCGGAAGTAAGGTCAGAAAACACAGACGTTAACATTTCCTCACTATACGTGTTGCAGATCAAGACCATCGAACACATACAAAACAGCAATGTTGTCAAGGGTACGATGCGTGTGCTTTCAGCAACGAAATGTATCACTCGCGAAAGCTTCGCTTAGCTCCGCTAGGTCTGGCTATATAAGTTTCACGTTCCAAATCATGAATAGCCTATACTTAAAATTTATACCAGTTTAATAATGCACCATCTGTGTTTGATTTTATGACAATCTTTGATAAATGATCCCCACGGAACTCATTTAAATTTAATGGAATGTCGAAAACAACTGAAATATACCAGGAAACGCCGCATGAAGAAAACACATCGGATCCTCCGTGTACAAGCAAAATTAATAGAAAAAAAGAGTTAATAATTCGGCCAATTATTTTCTACGCATCAAAACTAATAGTCTGTATTTTATGTATACTTAGTCCAGTTAAATGTTCATTTGGTGCTTTTAAGAAAATTAAACGTCCAGGCCCAGCATAGCTCAAATACACCTCGAAATGAATAATCACGTACATAATATCGGAATAATTTTTTGTTATTTACAAAATAGTCAACGCCTGAGTTAGAATATATACAAAATATATAAACTGACAGATTTAAAGATGTTTTGGTATTTTAAAAGCTTGTTTTAAACGTTTTATGAGGGAAATGATACAATTTGAAAGGAATTGTGTTAATTCTTTATCTAAAAAACACTATGGGAACGATGAGGCGCAAACTTTTATTTCAACAGAAAATGTTTAAGAAACATGCACTGTTTTAAACATACATGTACCAGAACCTCGAGGGAAAACCTATATAACGTTAAATGCTTGCGTGGAACACCAAGTTCATCAGCTTAAGTTCCGTTTGTTAGCTTTATTTCAAAGTTTATCATCACCAAACAAAACAAAGTTCAAATTAAGGTTTAAATAATTTCCTATACCTATGACTTTATATGCCATACATATAGTGTACCTTTAAAACGAATCGAATTGTACAAGTCCACTGTAAACATCGACTTAATATTTATATCTTACAGAAAGTCCACTGTAAACATCGACTCAACATTTATATCTTACAGCAAGTCCACTGTAAACATCGACTCAACATTTATATCTTACAGCAAATTGACGTTAAAAACCAAAATCAGACAACATTATGAGAATAACATATCGAAAAATCTAAAAAAATACTGCAAAAATACTGCAATCTCGTTTTTTTTCCCAAAATAACAGGAACCATTAATTTTATCATTGATAAAAATATAAATACAATTACGTTTAGAGTTATTTTCAAAGCACGTGCAATTAAATCATGTGTGTTTTGCTTGAATCCGGACACAAAACCCCGATATCAAATGCAATCTTATACTATTTCAAACCAAAATGCGATTTTTTTTCAATTAATCGTTTTAAATATGTAAATTATAAAAATTTCAAAATTTCCTTCGCACATTTTCCGAGGTTTCAACAATTATTACATGGGTTATTTTGCATAGAGATATATATTAAGAATAAAATCACTTTAACATGACATAATCTTATAAGAGTATGCGAACTACTATTGAGTAGTAATTTTTCAAATTTTGCAAATTGTTTTGCTACATACCGTTTCACGTTTTTCGTGCTGTCTTGTTTAATTTCATCGTTAAGTTTACCGTGCTCTTTTTTCCTCTACTTTTTAAGGGTGTGTGGGTGGCTGTGTCACCTGGGGGTGGCCATATCTTATATTTCACTTTTTAAAGAAACAGAATCAAACGTTGGCGTTTTGCTATGACATACTATCTTTTCTTATCTATGTTAAGTTACACTGCACTTTTTTTTCGGCGTTAGCTGTCTAAGCTCACTTTTGACCTAGTTTTTCGACCAATGAAATGTTGTAAATAATACTCGTATTCTCTTATTATGCAGAGGGAAATTGAAATTAACTATTTCGATTGGTAGCTATTTACACCAGAGAGGCATCTAGCAGGGTGGAGAGGTATCTAGTGGGATTTTTATTATTATGCAGCGGAAAAATCAAATAGATTAATTCGATTGGTTGTTAGTGGGTGTTGTATTGGAGGAAAAACATATTTACGATTTAAGTAACCAGTTAATTGATGGCTTAAATACAATATTATATGGAATATTCTTGGGTGTCAGGTAAACACTTGCATACAATACACAGTGTAAAACGAAAGAGAAGTGTAGATAATTCTAGTTCTTACTGGTTCCTTTCTAGTTCCTTTGATACTGATTGTTAATTTCAAGTACGAAATACAAGTTTATTGTAGTGTAGTGGCTAACACTCTCGCCTCTCAAACGGAGGCCCCGGGTTCAATACCCAGGACGGACACTTTTTTTAAAGTTAATATACGTAAAAGTTGGTAGATTTCGCTCTTGTAACAGGCTGTTATTATTTATATTTATTAAATTTCCAGGACATTTATTCATCTTGAATTCTCACTCTACACGAGGTATTTTATTGAAACTGAATATTTTGCTTCAGTATCTTTAATCGACTTGTTATCACTGTATGAAATTGTTGCAACAGCTTCAACATTTTTTTTTGAAAGACACTTTCAATATATTTATGAGTTGTCATGATTCGGTCGCTTAATCTCTAAGTCAAACTAAGAAGGCAGGGAGGGTTCGTCGACAGCTATAACAAATAAAATAAAATAACTAAACTGTGTCTGCTTTGCCTCTCTGTATTTCTTTCATTCTTATATACATGTATATATAAAACTTTTCCATCAACGCCGTTTATCTTTTTTAAAGATATTTCTTGTTTCTTTTCACTTACAATCGTTTGTTTTTATTTTTATAATTCTTTTAATAGTGATTTAGTTTGGATTTGATCTTTCCAAAGCGGTGACCCTTTAGGTTTTGTTTTTCGTTATATGTCGGTAGTGTTTTATGTTTGAAACTGATCGTATGATCAATCATTCTCTCTTTACTAAAATGTCTTAGCTTTGTGCATAAGTTGTGTTTTTGTGCGTGCTTTTTCCCGATATTATCTATTTGGCAGCAGTCTTAAAAAATTATACAAAATATATTTAAACTCCACACTACTTTTCATCGAACTATCAGAGGTGCAACACAGTTGATCTGCTCTATTGTTATTTATTCGGCCTTTCTCAAAATCTTCGGAGATGGCTAACAGAAAGCTTAGGAGATGTATTTACTTATGCAATTATGGCAATCCTTTAATTGTGAGAAGTAACAAAGGAAACGAAACTTTATAATGTGGTTAGATAGTTAAATATTGTTGAGACTCCTCAAAATATTTATCTAACAGCACCCAATAAGTGAAAGCAGCTTGGTTGTTAATCACTTAGGACACATTGGTTAGGAACATGTATACTCGTGTGAATTCATAATGATGATTCAAACTACCGGTAACTGAATCTTAAATGCATTTACACTTATTTTTTTCCAGTAAGAGCAGTATTATTTACAGCATCAGGTAAAAGGTTGCATGGATCACAATTCTTTCCGCCGGAAGCGTTTTATTGTAGACGATAATATCTCTAAAGACTTGTTAAAGTAAATAAAGGAAGTTGTCAAGACAATTGGCCCTATCCTATGGGAGTAAGTGGGAAAAACGTAATATTGTCTGTAATGAACAGACAATACGCAGTATCCATACTTTCTTCAACATATGGCAGACAATTGGTATAAGCGTGGGTATTAACAAAATAAAATAACAGCGACAATACATTGTACTTGTCGTTCCTTATCTGTCTGTTATTTTTAGTCAGAGCTATTTTATTTTTTGTTCTTTACACCTTATACATGTATATACTGACTGCCAATGAAAACGCAACACATTTTGGAATATACTTGACGTGTGTAAAAATATTTTTGACGTGTGCAAAACCTCATGTCGCTGGTGGTCTGAAAGCCTTGGCATTATCACATTTGTATCAAGTAAAACTTGAAAACTGAAGATGGGATTTGTGTAGCCGTAAGTAAAGGTTAACAAATGGACATGTTTTGAGGTTCTTCATGCATGTCTACATGCAAAACTTTCTTGCGTTTGTACGAAGTTACTGTAGGGAAGAAAGTTTAAAAATCGGCGGACAATAATTAATGTCTCGATTGGTTACTTATCGATTTTTAAACACATCTACCTTAAAGTTTACAAATTTATGAAACTGTTAAACTCATCAAAAATATTTAAAAAATAAGTGTTGCGTTTTCATTGGCAGTCAGTAAATATTAAAGAAATTAGATACGTAACTTCTTTAAAAACAAAAAATTTCGTGTTTTAAGAAGTTGCAGTTCGAATTTCTTTAAGTATATATAATATAAATTAAGATTTGTTCACACCAAGTTTGAAGCTGATTAACTTTACAAAATTTAGATATTTTTTCATAAGCAAGCTTTGGCCGTAACCTTTTAAGCTTCATTGTTTTGCTGTCAATCTAGTCTGAAGCATTAGGTTAGTCTTTAAAATGATAGTGCCTCTAGCTGGGAGCGAACCCGCACCGTCATGGTGACAGCGCATAGCTCTGCAATTCCGGCGACGCAACCAACTGAGCTAGGCGGGACAATACCAAAAAGGTTGATCGGACAGCCGTGATATACGTAACCATCACTGTATGACATCGGTAACGGGTTATTTTACTAATTACCGTACTGACTATATATACGGGGAGACTTTTTATGGCCGCCACACTGCACAAATAGCGCTACTTTCAAATGATAGTGCCTCAAGCTGTTGCTAGCTGATTCAAACGCTCTCACATTTCTTCACATATTTAAGTTTTATATTCCCTTCTTTAGACAGTTAAGCCTGGCTTGAAGGCTCGATGTGTGCAATTTTCGATTTTTAGACCATGTTTCCCAAAGCTTAACATTTGCCATGTTCTTGGAATTTCGCTGCAGAAATACTATATTTTCAGATTTTTCTTTACCACGTGTCTGTGAAGCGTCTAAAGCTTTTGACCAGGGCACTTGCAAAGACATAAGTATTCATAAAAGATATTGCGCTTCTTGTGTTGATGCAATTACTTGCGTTTCTCAAACAATCTTCGATTCAGTGATAAATTAGACTTTTTTGTAGAAATTTTATTTTTTAGAGGAAGACTTTTCCAATAACCACTGGCTGCATTCTTGAAGCCCGACTTCTTTAATCTTATTTATAATATCACATTGTTTTATCGAATACATTGCAAATAATTCTTTGTTAATAGCTTTTACTACTGTAGCTAGAGTGTATGTCACAAACCTTTTCTGATAAAACACAACCAGTGTTAATGTTTACCTCATTCATGTGTTCTTAATCATATTCAAGGATTATTTCAGTGCCAGACGATGAAAGAAGATTTTCACTTTAAATTCATGTGTTTAAATTAAGTGATCGACAAACACCGGTGTATCGTCAAACGTCAAAGTGGTTTCAGTAAAAACGAAGTAACTTTATCGAGCTCTTTTAACTTTATAAATCTACTGAAAAGTCTTAAATCTGGGTTAAGTATACAGGGCACTTCATTTGAGTTACTGTACTCGCCGACAATAAAGAAAAGCATGGCAAAAATAGCATTCACCAAGTGTTAAGTATGTTACACCAAAACAGCCAAATACGGATAATCAGGGTTTGACAAAATATAAACGTTGGTTAGACAAATGTTGATACATTTGTTTGCAAAAAAACAACAAAAATGTTTTAATTTGGAAAAATTTTAACTTTCGCAGAATAAATTCAAATTTTAAACCCTGAAGCCTGATATTTTCTAGGTTCATACACATGCTATCTGAAAATTTTTGTTGCTCTGCGTTCTCAACAGTGATCTTGTTAAAAATAAAAATAACCATTATGAGATTTTCTGGTCTCTTGACATTAATATCGAAGTTAAGGATAACTTAAAACTTTGTTCCCAAGTCAAAATGTCGGTTTGTTTTATAACGATGACTGCCACGAGAAAAGTTTTTATTAATCATTACATTTAGTATCTAATTCAGCATTCAAACACTCAAGCATTCAAGTCGGAACCTTATTTCAGGTAAATATCAGTGCTATCGTTATTTGTAAAACAATCTCAGTCTACAGTAGAACCCGCCTTAGCAGCCACCTGCACTCAGAAACCACCTGTCTTGAATATGTCCTAAACTGACATTTAGTTCTAATTTTTACATGTCTTGAACAGCCACTTGTGTTTAGCAGCTACTTTTTGACATTCCCTTGTGTGGCCCTTCACAAATGTTTGACTGTTTATATTACTAAGGTAAGTAGAGAATAATAAGAAAATATTGTCAAGTCTCAGGCGCACAAGTCTCAAGTCAAATAAGAACATGCAATCTAAAGTTACTTATAAGTTATTACTATTACATGCTTACAAATCTTTCGGCTATTCGTTTTAATATGTGAACAGTGTTACTTTTACTCTTGAATGTCAATGTTTTTATTTATATTAATTATGCTCGTAAAGAAGAAAAACGAGAAAATATCAATATCCAAGCTGTCTGTTTATGACATCCTAGAGATATTATGTAACGAAATTAATAGACGTATATTTTTCCTATCGTATTGAATGCCTATTACAGACAAAAATATAGGAATGGGCAGAAAGAGTTCATTGTCTTATTTTTTAATCCATAAATCAATGATTGTAAGCTAAATTTAATACTGTCGTTCTTATAAGATTTTGCATGTTCTTGCATATGGCTGAAACCGCGCATTTTTGTAACAAAATTATATTTCTTGTTTTTTTCCTTGGACATGAAAAAGTAAAATATGCGTATCAGAAATCGCCACACTCAGAAAACACAGCCTCTCCACGCAGCGAAAAAGTAGAGAGGAAAAGAGAACATGTGTTTATATAAAGTTAAGACACTACAAAAATTAACGAAAAAGAAAACTCTGGGGGTTACCGCCTTGGAACGGTCAGTGGCAAAAATTTGTCATTGGTGGTGTTAACCAGTTTCAATTGTGCACAAACCTCACACTTGCCATAACAGGTTCCCATATGAACATTTGTCTTGTTGAAGTAACTCCAACCCACCCAAAAGCTTTTCATATAACTTAATTGGTCTTTTATATAAAACTTTAATAAACCAATCATTCACATTAAACAAAAATTTAATTGCCATTTTAAACCTATTGCAAACTTCTTCTCTAATTGTTTGACAGGAATGGCTGGAAAAAAAACAATGTTAATAAGTTCTTGTATTACGAAAAGGAAAAAAATAGACAAATTTTGAACTCGTTTATAAAGTTGTGTAAGTGTATTACTATGGTTTATAAAATCTGACTTTAAATTTGTATCAATGTTCCATATTTAAAGTTTTATTTTCTAACTGTTCACACTAATGTTTAAAAAGAGTAAAAGTGGTAGCAGTAAAACGTCTCCAAGTGCATGCAATCAATGTTGTTGTCAATTAATTCGTGAGAATGCCTTAAACTGATCGTGTACCTCTTGTCTGTCAAAGTGTGGCTGTGTGGACAGGCTGATTGTCGCTATGACATGTCTAGTTCAATAAAGTTTGAAATATTAAAAACAAATTTTGAATCAATGCTGATGTACAAAATTGGTAAAAAAGTATAGGATATTTTTCCGGAGTTTATTTTAAACTATGAACAAATTTACAATGTCACAAAGACATCGTTAAAGCAGGAGTATTAAATCTATATCCTAACTAGGTGCCACATCATCCATAATTTTCCAAACACAAATTTATTAATTTAGATATGAAGTATTGGATTACTGATACAAAAATAAAAACATTTTTGTCGCCGTTAAAAGCGTTTGCTATTGTCATCATCATGTGACCGACAGGTCATTTAACGCCGAAAATATTCCGAGACAATGACAGAGGTGACATTAACGAGCAATAGTGCTAGAGAGTGGCTCAGCTCAGTGTCTTATAAATGGAGATATGTTGTTTGATGTATAGCTCTGTGGCTCTGAGTTCCGGGAATCGTCTGGCAGATGCCTGATTACTTCCTGTGACTTAATTGCCACAAATAATGTATAATGTATTGTCTTTGTTAGAAATTTTCAGACTTTTAATGAAAGAATTCGGGAAGCAACACCAGTGAAAACTGAAGCTCAAGTTGACAAATAAAAAATCGATATTGTAAATTGAAGAATACCATCATGTATCTTTTAACTGTTTTAAAAGCCACATTAGTCAGTAACAATACCATCATGTATCTTTTAACTGTTTTAAAAGCCACATTAGTCAGTAACAATACCATCATGTATCTTGTAACTGTTTTAAAAGCCACATTAGTCAGTAACAATGCCATCATGTATCTTTTAACTGTTTTAAAAGCCACATTAGTCAGTAACAATACCATCATGTATCTTTGAGACGTATCAGGTTACTGAACTGACAAACAATTTATCTTATGATGACAAGCCTATTATTTTTCCCTCTAACACTATGGTATTGCTAAACATTATGGAAATGTTATAAAACTGTCCCATAAGTGAATTAAAACAAGAAATCTTTGTAAAGAATATTGCAACAAAAACCACAAATAGCGTCTATGCTTTTCAGCAATCTTTATGAGTAAGTGAACAGGTAACAATAAGTTTAAGTTTATAATATTGTAATAATTTTATTTAAAAAGTGAAATATTCATATCAGGAACTGCCACACACAGAAAATACAGCTCTCACACAGCCAAAATGTACAGAAAAAACTTCTTTTTTAAGTAAACGCCGCTCACGCAAAGTTTTATAAACATATCATGTGACCACCTCGTGATATCGCGGATGTTTATACTTACTTTGACAGCAAGGCTGCACTCTAAGTTATTATTGGGGTGTTTGTTGAAACCTTGTGGCAACATATGCGAGTGCTCCTCACTAAAGATGCACACAATTTATCACGTTTAACAGTTTAATTAATGGATACGAGTATTTTCTTTCATTGTTTTCCCGATTCGTCTAGTTTTAATTTTCTGGTCTGCTCGGAAAGCCAGTATTTTGGTTGGCATATGTCTTTTTATGCCCCCGCCATGAAATGGCGACGGGCATTAAGAGTTGCTCCTGTCCGTCCGTCCGTCCGTCCGATATTCTTGTGAACGTAACTCCTCCTACACTACTGGTGGGAATTTAATGAAACTTGACCACAGTGCTTGGCCTGATATGTTGTTGTGCATGAAGGTGGGGTTTCGCTCTTACATGTTCCGTTCAGAAGTTATGGCCCTGTGATACTTCCATTTACATTAGTTTTAATAGGAGTATATCTCGTGGACGCAACTCCTCCTACACTACTGGTGGGAATTTAATGAAACTTGACCACAATGCTTGGCCAGATATGTTGTTGTGCATGAAGGTGGGATTTCGCTCTTACATGTTCCGTTCAGAAGTTATGGCCCTTTGATACTTCCATTTACATTAGTTTTAATAGGAGTATATCTCGTGAACGCAACTCCTCCTACACTACTGGTGGGAATTTAATGAAACTTGACCACAATGCTTGGCCTGATATGTTGTTGTGCATAAAGGTGGGGTTTTGCTCTTACATGTTCCGTTCAGAAGTTATGGCCCTTTGATACTTCCATTTACATTAGTTTTAATAGGAGTATATCTCGTGAACGCAACTCCTCCTAAACTACTGGTGGGAATTCAATGAAACTTGACCACAATGCTTGGCCTGATATGTTGTTGTGCATGAAGGTGGGGTTTCGCTCTTACATGCTCCGTTCAGAAGTTATGGCCCTTTGATACTTCCATTTACATTAGCTTTTAATAGGAATATATCTCGTGAACGCAACTCCTCCTACACCTCTGCTGGGAATTTGATGAAACTTTACCGCAATGCTTGGCCTGATATGTTGTTGTGCATAAAGGTGGGGTTTTGCTCTTACATGTTCCGTTCAGAAGTTATGGCCCTTTGATACTTCCATTTACATTAGTTTAAATAGGAATATATCTTGTTTCTTATATTTTGTGTTAAGCAAAATATGCATTTTGCCCATAACTTTAAAACTACTTGAGATACTGCCTTGAAACTTGAAATATATTTTCACCATCAAAATCTACATCATAACCAACAAGATCCATAACCCTGCTTCCAGTAGTTTTCAAATTATGCCCCTTTTTCACTTACATTTTGTGTTAAGAAAAATATACACTTTGCCCTTAACTTTGTTTGGAATGGAGGGATTTCAAAATAACTTGGCACAAATGTTTACCATAACAAGGCGGTGTGTCGTGACAATACCCATGCTTGTAGGTCCAAGGTCAAGGTCACTGTTACTTAAAATAGAATTTTCTTGCAAAATCTTGTCCGCTCTGTAACTTTGTTATTTCTTATTGGGTTTTTGAATAACTTGGTATAATTGTTTACCATATCAAGACGGTATGTCACGTACATGCCCAAGCCTTTAGGTGGAAGGTCAAGGTCACTGTTACTAAAAATAGAATTTTCTTGTCCGGGCTGTTACTTTGTTATGAATGGAGGGATTTCAAATAACTTGGCACAAATGTTAACCATGACAGGGCGATGTGTCGCGTACCATGCCCATGCCTGTCGGTCAAAGGTCACTGTTACTAAAAATAGAATTCTCTTGTCCGGGCTGTTACTTTGTTATGAATGGAGGGATTTCAAAATAACTTTGCACAAATGTTCACTATGACAAGGCAGTGTGTCCGCACAATACCCAAGCCTGAAGGTCCAAGGTCAAGGTCACTGTTACTAAAAATAGAGTTTTCTTGTCTGGTCTGTTACTTCATTATAAACGGAGGGATTTCAAAATAACGACACAAATGTTCACCATGGCAGGGCGGTGTATCGCGTACCATGCCCATGCCTGTAGGTCAAGGTCACTGTTACTAAAATAGAATTCTCTTGTCCGGGCTGTAACTTTGTTAGGAATAGATTGATTTCAAAATAACTTGACACAAATGTTCATCATGACAAGATGGTGTGTCCCGTACCATGCCCATGCCTGTAGGTCTAAGGTCACTGTTACTAAAATTGAATATTCTTGTCAGGGTTAGGAATAGAGTATTTTCCAAAATAACTTGGCAGAAATGTTCACCATGACAAGGTGGTGAGTCGTGTACCATGTCCATGCCTGTAGGCCCAAGGTCACTGTTACTAAAAATAGAATTTTCTTGTCCGGGCTATAACTGTTTTGAATGGAGGGTTTTCAAAATAACTTGGCACAAATGTTCACCACGACAAGGTGGTGTGTTGCGTACATTACCCATGTCTGTAAGTCCAAGGTCAAGGTCACAGTTACTAAAACTTGAATTTACTTGTTCGGGCTATAACTTCTTTATGAAGGAAGGGATTTCAAAATAACTTGGCACAAATGTTCACTATGACATTGCATTGCATTACCACCAACTTCTTCACAGACATTTCCGTAATGAGAAGACAACAGTGCCACAAATGCCAATAATTTACTTGACCATCAAGTTTATGCATATTCTTATAATTACTCGAACATCACTGTCTTTGAAATGCTATTATTCCCATCATTGCACTTTCGTATCTGAAAACGATGCATAGCGGGGGCATCCGTGTCCTATGGACACATTTCTAGTTTAGTACTCGTGTTTCGGATTACCATTTTAGAAAACCGATAATTACAACAGATAACCATATAGTTCCCTCCTTGCTAATTTAAGGAATGATTCTTATTTTGGTGCGGTTCATGCAGATTGGACGTGCACGCGAGAGCTGGCAAATCAATTTGCCAGCTCTCGCGTGCACGTCCAATCTGCATGAACCGCACAAAATTAAGAATCATTACTTATATTTTCATTTTATTCATTTTTTTCTTTAAATAAACTTAAGTCGAACGCTTTCAAAAATTAGTATTAAGTGAAAAGGGGGAGAAATACGTGGGAGTTTTCAATAGTAACAGCCATGACGTTACTGACGTCATTACGGGTCATGCGGTTTATGCAAAATGAACCGAATTTTTTTAAACGAAGAAATCAATAGGAATGTAAATATATTTAATTAAACCAAAAATATATCATTTACAGCCAAATTACAGCCTTCATATCTCGGCTGGAATCATTTTGTTATATATGATAGCACCATGTATTTTTCATTTAATCTTAATTATTTCCTCTGAAAACAGGAATGGGGTTAATAATGACAAATGATATCCGGTAAGAGAAGATGAACACGAAATATCAAATTTCTACAAGTGCATATTCAAATGAGGGAATATAAATGGCATAGTTGCATTTAAAGGTCAGTGTTATATTTTCAAATATAAGCAACTATTGAATAGAGACTTGGTATCATTTAACTTTTGATGCACTTTGATGTTTCTACACAACATATTGATCTTCTTGTTTTTTAGTTTTTGTGTTTTTTGATGTTATGGAATTTTTAGATCTAGCTATCTAACTTCTATTTCTTTTACGCGTGTAAAAAGATACATTTACAACTTGTATTTGTATCCAAGTTCTATTGAACTGCATTTTGCTGTTAGAGGAATTTTAATAAGTTTCTAATATCGATGAAAAGTGCAATGACGACAGTAGACGGCCCTGGAGCCAATGACAAATATTGTTCTTGATTGCAGTCGTAATGATAAAATAACCTGCTACTCTTACTGCCAAAAAACATTACTAGTCACACGAATTCTATCAATCGTTTTATACCACACTGCACGAGATTACTTAAATAGTAATTGTAATGTAAACTGTCAATTTTAACCACGAAATGTCAGTAAGATTAATGCGGCAAATACGCCCGTCTCTAGGAAATAGTATAAAATACGGACTACGGACCGGTAAAAAGTAAGACAATTCGGACTTTTTAGGCAGCGGGAATGCTAAATTACCTATTTTATATGCAGTTGGAGATTATACTTGTAAAGCACTACGCTACAAAATTATACATTATTTACTTTTTTACCCATTTGCGTTGTTTACATTTTAGTTTCCGCATTGTCTTCATCAAAAAAAATTATCAGAAAGTAATCAGAAGATTTATCATTATATATTTGAACGGGTTAAACATAAAAATCGAAGAAGTTCTTCTGTTAGCTTATCTGTAGCTTATCTGTAAGTTGCTCTGTGTGCAAAGAAACATTTTTAACAATAATTTTCCGGTTTTTTTTCAATGAGGATAATGATTGGTTATCCTCATTCGTTTATTTTTATTTCCATAATTTTGTGTCTGTTTCTACAGTTACCATCCAGCAGAAACATACTCTAAACCATCATTAAAATTTAGTTTTTATGAACATTTTACAAGCCATTCGTTGATTATATTTAAAACCAAAAACTTTTTGTAGTGGAGTCAATATTGTCACTCTCACATTTTTTATCAAGCCAAACAACGATAAAATTATTCAGTACTCTGCATGCTCAGCAAGTATCACCGCGCCGGTGGCATATGTGACTGCTTAAGTCGGTGGCAGAGGTAAGTGTTCATGGCGGTTTCTAGCAAAAGTTCTAAGGAAGTTCTGAAAAATCGTGATGTTGCAAATTTATTTCATGATGCTTTTATGTAATGAGATATTGATTACCTGTCCACTTTGCCCGACACTGTTTTTCCGTTTTCGTATATGGGGCGCGTCACGGGAAAATGTACATTCGGACAGTTGACGTCAATCATTGAAATGACGTCATTAAGTTGAGCAGACGACATTTATTATTATTATGCAATTCGCGGTAAAAGTACCATTTTATTTACAAAATGTGTAACAAAATCACTTTTTAGTAATGAGAAAATAATATATTATTGTAAGTTCTTTCTAAATATAATAACAAATTCACAAATTATGACCGAAGGTACATTTTCCCGTGGCGGTCCTCATATGCGCATGATAATCGAAGTTTGACGTTAATTCATAAAGGTGCTTATATAGTTTGAATCTGTTTGCTCCTTTGAGAACCATGCACATACCGAGGTATGTGTACTCAAGAACTTGAATTAAATACCTAGTAGCAACTGTAGATAAGCTCGCGGGTTCTTTTCTGTGACGTATCGTACTGTAAATGTCTATTTCGTTTGATCAAATTATTTACAGCTAGGAGACGTTGTAAAAGTCGGTGTCATCCTTCAATGCAAAAATTTTGCTATTGCGACTTTCAAATATCTCTAGTATTATTAAAATTCGAGAAACACAGCGGATTGCAAACACTGTGGGCTGTATAAACACAGTATATTTCCGTCCCGTTTCACAGCTTTGAGAGAACTCTTTTTTGATATCCCTCTGTAATTGCTGTAACCGACAAATAAACTCAAATGATATTACTTTTCGAAATACAACAATTATCGTATTCTATCGTCTTTTATGCAATTAACCCATTTTAGGATGTGTCAGGTTAATTTTTCGTTATCAAAGCAGAGAAAGGGTTTTAATCTCCATCCACGCTATATAAATGTAAGATTTCATCTTTATTGACAACTTAATAAACCGCTAATGAATACATAATCCCAGGAGGGGAAAAAACATCTATTTTTCGGAATAACTTGTTAATATTTGATTAGAAAATCAGTAGAATTAGTTCAAAAAGACACCGACCTATTATTAAATTGTACAATTAGTTATTGATTTAGAGCCTCTGTGGGAATAACTAGTATTTAGATTTATTTAAACGATACTAAATGCACTTCTAATAAATCTAAATTCAAGTTGTTTTGCTCCCTATTTAAAGTAGAATTTTAGATCATTAGACCGGTTTTAATCAAAATAAATATCGTTGAAATTAATATATGTTGGCAAAGGCGAATATTTTATTTTTCGACTTGGGACAGTTAAATATGCATATCGAGAAATGCACCGGCCAGGTGATGCAGGTAGGCTCTCTAAACAAACGCAAATAAGAGAAAAAAATGAGAGCGTCAAATTAAAATATTAATTTATAACACAACCTTTCTTTAAAAATTAGACAATACTCAACGAAAGAGACTTTGCAACAGTTGCAACTGGGTTTTAAAAACTGTATATTAAGTTAAATAATTTGTGCAGTTAAGAATGTCAATTGAATCACATAAACTTAAACTTGTATGTAATTTTGTTCTAAAATTTGTATGTTTTTATTTGGATTGTATCTATGATAATATTGTTTATGTCCTTATTGGTTTAAATAAAAAATAGATTAAAATAGTATCTCTTATTTAAACATTTAATTTAAATTATCAATAAAATATAATAGATATAAAATCATGGTAAAAATCAACAATATGTAAAAAATTCAAACTTCAAAAAAAAAAAAATGTCGGCTGCATCGACAATATACGTCCTTGACCTGAATTCAAGATGGCGGATGGCCGCTACATGTTCTATATTTAAATAGAACATTCTATACACGAAATCTCACTCAGTAGCGTTGTCTGTGCCGTGTGGCGACTGTAAAAAGTATCCTTGTACAATGATGTTATCGATTACGTGATTTGAAGGTCGTTCAGCATGATACTTAATATGTACTAAGTTAAAGTTACAATTGTTCAAATATTTCGACCAGTTTGAGGATGGGTGGTTTCAATATCCCAGCCAAAATAGATTCAGAAACTGTTTAATCATCCCAATTAAGGATATACTTCCCGCTTTTTAAATTTTGCCTTTAAAATTGGCGGTGTCTGTGATATGCAGGATTTATAATCTCAGATTCCCCGTGATAATTCTATTTGTTTTCTCGTAAAAATTATGCCGCTGAACATGGATTAGTTTTAATCCTAAAATACCTCCATGTTCACCGCCATATTCATACCACCGTTCGGACGGATCAAATTTTTACTGTTTATTTGTGTATATATTGAGTTGCGCTTAACCCGGGGCGAGGCGGCGTGTGAAGTAATATGCATTTCTATTACTGCCCATGAACAGGCTGACACATATGGTGGCTGATTTATGCCATTTCGTTTTTTCGTTATTTCGCCGCGAAATAACGCCAAGCGAAAAGACGAAATAACGAAAAAACGCCAGGCGAAGCTAGAAATAACGCTATTTTGTACATTTAAATTGGCGGTTTTTTTTTGCACGGCGACCTTTCGTTACTTCGCGCAAAAATAGCGTTTTTTTCGTTATTTCGCGTGGCGTTTTTTTTTTTCGTTATTTCCTCTTTTCGCGTGGCGTTATCTTTACTTCGTCTTTTCGCGTGGCGTTTTTTTTTTCCGTTATTTCCTCTTTTCGCGTGGCGTTATCATTACTTCGTCTTTTCGCGTGGCGTTTTTTTTTTTTCGTTATTTCCTCTTTTCGCGTGGCGTTATCTTTACTTCGTCTTTTCGCGTGGCGTTTTTTTCGTTATTTTCTCTTTTCGCGTGGCGTTATCTTTACTTCGTCTTTTTGCGTGGCGTTTTTTCTTTACTTCGTCTTTTCGCGTGGCGTTTTTTCGTTCTTTCGTCTTTCGTCCCACGTTCGTCTGGTACATGTAGCATGCCACGGTCTGACCATAAGCTAGCCCTCGTCTTTGTCTGGTAGCGTTGCACGGTCTGACCATAAGCTAGCCCACGGTCTGACAATAAGCTAGCCCACGTGTTTGTCTGGTAGCGTGGCACGGTCTGACCATAAGCTAGCCCACGTGTTTGTCTGGTAGCGTGGCACGGTCTGACCATAAGCTAGCCCACGTGTTTGTCTGGTAGCGTGCCACGGTCTGACAATAAGCTAGCCCACGTGTTTGTCTGGTAGCGTGCCACGGTCTGACCATAAGCTAGCCCACGTGTTTGTCTGGTAGCGTGCCACGGTCTGACCATAAGCTAGCCCGCGTGTTTGTCTGGTAGCATGCCACGGTCTGGCCATAAGCTAGCCCGAGTGTTTGTCTGGTAGCGTGCCACGGTCTGACCATAAGCTAGCCCACGTGTTTGTCTGGTAGCATGCCACGGTCTGACCATAAGCTAGCCCACGTGTTTGTCTGGTAGCGTGCCACGGTCTGACCATAAGCTAGCCCACGTGTTTGTCTGGTAGGTTGCCACGGTCTGACCATAAGCTAGCCCACGTGTTTGTCTGGTAGCGTGCCACGATCCGACCATTAGGTAGCCCACGAGTTTGTCTGGTAGCGTGCCCCGGTCTGACCATAAGCTAGCCCACGTGTTTTAACTGGTAGCGTTGCACGGTCTGACCATAAGCTAGCCCACGTGTTTGTCTGGTAGCGTGGCACGGTCTGACCATAAGCTAGCCCACGTGTTTGTCTGGTAGCGTGCCACGGTCTGACCATAAGCTAGCCCACGTGATTGTCTGGTAGCGTGGCACGGTCTGACCATAAGCTAGCCCACGTGTTTGTCTGGTAGCGTGCCACGGCCTGACCATAAGCTTGCCAACGTGTTTGTCTGGTAACGTGCCACGGTCTGACCATAAGCTAGCCCACGTGTTTGTCTGGTAGCGTGCCACGGTCTGACCATAAGCTAGCCCACGTGATTGTCTGGTAGCGTGCCACGGTCAGACCATAAGCTAGCCCACGTGTTTGTCTGGTAGCGTGGCACGGTCTAGGCCGAGAGCTATTACACATGTTCCTCTGTTAGCGTGACACGGTCTAGGCTTAGAGCTATTCAACGTGTTCGTCTGAAAGCATGTCACGGTCTAGGCCCAGAGCTATTCAACGTGTTCGTCTGAAAGCATGCCATGGTCTAGGCCCAGAACTATTCAACGTGTTCGTCGGATAGCATGCCACGGTCTAGGCCCAGAGCTATTCAACGTGTTCTGCTGTTAGCGTGACACGGTCTAGGCCCAGAGCTATTCAACGTGTTCGTCTGATAGCATGCCACGGTCTAGGCCCAGAGCTATTCAACGTGTTCGTCTGGTAGCGTGCCACGGTCTGGGCCCAGAGCTAGCCCACGGTCGTCTGGTAGCGTGCCACGGTCTGACCATAAACTAGCCCACGTGATTGTCTGGTAGCGTGGCACGGTATAGGCCAAGAGCTACATGTATTTCACATGTTCCTCTGTTAGCGTGCCACGGTCTAGGCCCAGAACTATTCAACTTGTTCGTCTGAAAGCATGCCATGGTCTAGGCCCAGAGCTATTCAACGTGTTCGTCGGATAGCATGCCACGGTCTAGGCCCAGAGCTATTCAACGTGTTCGTCTGAAAGCATGCCATGGTCTGGGCCCAGAGCTAGCCCACGTTTGTCTGGTAGCGTGCCACGGTCTGACCATAAGCTAGCCCACGTGATTGTCTGGTAGCGTGGCACGGTCTAGGCCAAGAGCTATTACACATGTTCCTCTGTTAGCGTGACACGGTCTAAGCCCAGAGCTATTCAACGTGTTCGTCTGATAGCATGCCACGGTCTAGGCCCAGAGCTATTCAACGTGTTCGTCTGATAGCATGCCACGGTCTAGGCCCAGAGCTATTCAACGTGTACCTCTGTTAGCGTGACACGGTCTAGGCCCAGAGCTATTTGACGTGTTCGTCTGGTAGCATGCCACGGTCTGACTATAAGCTAGCCCACGTGTTCGTCTAGTAGCGTGCCACGGTCTAGGCCCAGAGCTATTTGACGTGTTCGTCTAATAGCGTGCCACTGTCTAGCCCCAGAGCTATTCCACATGTTCCTCTGTTAGCGTGCCACAGTCTAGGCCCAAAGCTTTTCCCCTGTTCGACTGGTACTTGCCATCGTATAGGCACAGAGCTATTCCACGTGTTCGTCTGGTAGCGTGCCACGGTAAAGGCCCAAAGCTTTTCCCCTGTTCCACTGGTACTTGCCATCGTATAGGCACAGAGCTATTCCACGTGTTCGTCTGGTAGCGTGCCACGGTAAAGGTCCATAGCTTTTCTACGCGAAAAGACGAAATGACGCCACGCGAAAAGACGAAAAAACGAAAAGAAGCAAAGCGAAATAACGAAAAGACGCACCAGCCCGGTTAGAGCGTAGGTAGAGCGTCCGCTTCCGGACTGGGAGGTCGTGGGTTCGATCCCCGGCCGGGTCATACCAAAGACTTTAAAAATGGTAGTAATGGCTTCCCTCCTTGGCGCTCAGGGTGTAAGGGTTAGCATTACGACCGATTCGGCGGGTGTCGGTATAGGAGGACCCGCTAGGAGATCCGAAGTCGGAGGTGCTGAGCCTGCAATATGGCGGTCTCCTATCCAAAAGCGCAGCACCACGCTTACACGCCCAAAAGGTGAACGCCAAAAATAAAACAAAAAAAAACGAAAAGACGAAATAACGAAAAGACGCCACGCAAAAAGACGAAATAACGAAAAAACGCCAAGCAAAAAGACGAAAAAAAACCGGAAAGACGTAAAGCGAAATAACGAAAAGACGCCAGGCGAAAAGACAAAATTACGAAAAGACCCCACGCGAAAAGACGAAATAACAAAAAAACGCCAAGCAAAAAGACGAAATAACGAAAAAAAAAAACGCCAAGCGAAATAAGAAAAAGACGCCACGCGAAAAAACGAAAAAACGCCACGCGAAAAGACGAAATAACGAAAGAACGCCAAGCGAAATAACGAAAAGACGCCATGTGAAATAACGAAAAGACGCAGAGCGAAATAACGCCACACGAAATAACGACAAAACGCCAGGCGAAACAACGAAAAAACGCCAGGCGAAATAACGAAATTACGCCGAGCAAAAAAACGCCAAGCGAAAGAATTAAAAGACACCAAGCGAAAAGACGAAAAAAACGCCAGGCGAAGCTAGAAATAACGCTATTTTGTACGGTTAAAGTTTTTTTTCCACGGCGACCTTTCGTTATTGCGCGCAAAAATAGCGTTTTTTCGTTATTTCGCGTGGCGTTCTTTCGTTATTTCGTCTTTTCGCTTGGCGTTATTTCGCGGCAAAATAACGAAAAAACGAAATGGCATAAATCAGCCACCATAGACACAACCTAGCCTTTAACTAATCTTACAATTCTATGAATACTATAAATAGATAAAATACTATAAATAGATAAAACAGTGAAAGTCGCTTTATGGGCGGTGGTGGTAGCTAATGCATGATCAAAAGGAATAAATAGTGTAATCTCTGTATTGTTTTAAATTGTCGGAAAGTTTATTTCTATAAATCAGTATTTACGCATCTAATGATCATTTTAACTCTACGGTCCCCTGTGATGTTGAATTCTGGCCTAAATACCCCAAAAACCAACAGGGTTCTTCAAGTCTATAACAGCAACCATCGTATGAAGTTTGAAGGCTCTAGGTAAAATAAAACTCCAGTTAGTGAGAGGAAACCATTTTCACTCATCGGGCCCCTGTGACCTTGACCTTTGACCTACTGACCCCAAAATCAATAGGAGTCCTCTACTCAATAAGGACATCCATCGTATGAAGTTTGAAGGCTCTGGGTGAAATAGAACTCCTGTTATTGAGTGGAAACGGTTTTCACTCTTCGGGCCCCTGTGACCTTGACCTTTGACCCCAAAATCAGTAGGGTTCTTCTACTCAATAAGGGCTATAACCCTATGAAGTTTGAATTCTCTGGGTCAAATAGTACTCGAGTTATTGAGCGGAAACCGTTTTCACTCTTCGGGCCCCAGTGACCTTGACCTTTGACCTACTGACCCCAAAATCAATACGAGTCCTCTACTCAATAAGGACATCCACCGTATGAAGTTTGAAGGCTCTGGGTGAAATAGAACTCCTGTTATTGAGCGGAAACGGTTTTTACTCTTCAGGCCCCTGTGACCTTGACCTTTGACCGACTGACCCCAAAATCAATAGGGTTCTTTTTCTCAATAAGGGCTATCACCCTATGAAGTTTGAAGGCTCTGGGTCATAGGGTGCTTAAGTTATTGAGCGAAAATGGTTTTCACTCTTCGGGCCTCTGTGACCTTGACCTTTGACCTACTGACCCCAAAATCAATAGGGTTTTTCTACTCAATAAGGGCTATCACCCTATGAAGGTTGAAGGCTCTGGGTTAAAGGGTACTCGAGTTATTGAGCGGAAACGGTTTTCACACTTCGGGCCCCTGTGACCTTGACCTTAGATCTACTGACCCCAAAATCAATAGAGTTCTTCTACTCAATAAGGGCTATCACCCTATGAAGATTGAAGGCTCTGGGTCAAAGGGTACTCGAGTTATTGAGCGGAAACGGTTTTCACACTTCGGGCCCCTGTGACCTTGACCTTTGACCTACTGACTCCAAAATCAATAGGGTTTTCCAATCAATAAGGGCTATCACCCTATGAAGTTTGAATGCTCTGGGTCAAAGGGTACTCGAGTTATTGAGCGGAAACGGTTTTCACACTTCGGGCCCCTGTGACCTTGACCTACTGACCCCAAAATCAATAGGGTTCATCTACTCAATGAGGGCTATCACGCTATGAAGTTTGAATGCTCTGGGTCAAAGGGTACTCCAGTTATTGAGCAGAAACGGTTTTCACACTTCGGGCCCCTGTGACCTTGACCTCTGACCTACTGACCCCAATATCAATAGGGTTCTTCTATTCAATAAGGGCTATCACTCTATGAAGTTTTAATGCTCTGGGTCAAAGGGTACTCCAGTTATTGAGCGGAAACGAAGTGTGACAGACGGACAAGGCAAAAACAATATGTCTCCCACAGAAGTGGGGGGGGGGGGGGGGGAACATAACTACATTGTAGCTGGAAAACAGTGGAAGAGATGGTTGCTATGGTAACATGCATTATGATGAAGAATTGCCAGAACTATATGTATTGATATGTATTCATTTGAGGATACAAAATAATTTCTCACATTTTAAGGATTTACTACACTCCTCCTTGCACCTATATCGATAAAAAAGAAAAGTATCAACATTTCAAAAACGGCAAAATGCCTTTCAATGAAACTTTGCACAAATGAATGTTAATTTTGTTTAGTTTGATAATTTTCTTTTTAATCGATGGTCGAACAAGGAGGAGTGTAGTGGATCGTTAAGAGCGCTCAAAATTTCATAAATGTAACTGATTTTTCATTATTGTCATTGTAGATTGTCATAAGTAGATACTCTACTGAGAGCTATGTAAACCATTCCTCCTAGTAATATCGTTTCCCAATATCAACAGCAGCTGAAGATAATGTTAGACCTTGCACTTTATGGACAGTTACACTAACATTTAATTTTCATGAAGGAGTTACGTGGAAGTTAAAAATTATCATAGCACTAACCACATTACAATGAATTTGCTCTATAAAAACTCAACAGTACCTTTCAAAATTGTCCTACCACGTACATTTTCCACGGCAATTTCCTTGGTTCTTTCAAGATGAAAATCTATACTAACTTTCTATATTTAGACACAGCATCTTGATCCCGCAAACCAGGGGGCTGGGGGATGGGAGGGGGGTGGGGGTGAGTCACACTGCAATACCACCTCAAACCAAATTATTCTGAACAACAGAAAAAGACCTACAAAAATGGTTATACAATCATTATTTACTTTACAGACACGAAATCTTCTTCTTGTAAAAACAGAAGCCCACTAGAACCGTCAATTTCAACATCAGAAACATTTGTAAACAAAGAACCATCATATATTGGTCACATTCAAGCGCCAAAATCAAGTCACAGAATCGCAAATATTCGTAAACAAAACACAAACTTCAATATCTGCCAAGAATAACCATCTGAACAATGTCTCTTACTACATGTACACTCTTTCTATAACTGCTTACAACAATAAACTTTCAATTCGCATATATTTTAATTAAAAGAAAACACCAACTCATCGATCTATTTATATAATCTATAAATATCTATACTCAATATATAGATCTATTTAATATATACTCAATTATAGCTCGAGCTGGTACTTAACGTTCGCTAACGCTTAAAAGAAAACACAAAACTCATCGATCTTTTATAACCTGGCGCACATTCCCGATCAACAGTGATCTAGAAAACGAAACTATCTAGTAGATGTAGATAACAAAAACTTACCGCAAACAATCCTATATGACTATATCCACTCGCACTACCTAATCATGTATACATGCTTTGCGTGCTGAACGCCATCTTGAAAAACCAGAGGGGTCAGTTCAAAGTTATCACGAGAAATCACAACAATCAATTATCTGACTAACAGACCTACATGGAATTGCATCTTAGTCACGTAAATATTTTGTTTATAAATAAACATAAAACTTTTGCATACATAACCTACGACATAATTTAACAATAAAAGTCCACATAATCGAACATAAAAAATACGTTGACATCTTCCCTCTTACTAATCGGATTTCCTTGGGTAATACCGTACCGTTGTACATACAACATGGTTCTCGTTCAGTAGTCAACGATCTTTATATAAAGCCGGGCCACATGGTACTCAACATTCGCTATAAACCTCTATTTAAAGCCGGGCTAATTATTCCTTTGGGCCGGAATAGTTGTACGTTAATAAAGGTAATCAAGTAATAGTTATATAGTAATAATATATTATGACCAATAATTCGTCCAGAAAAAAATGCATGAACCCTAATTCGTCCAGAACATGTTTGCGTGTTCTCTCTAATGACTGATTGCAATTCAGTCTTAAATGCCCATTTGTTTCATGTGGACTGAGGTCATGAAAACAGTCAGCAGACAATAAAATAAACAATCCAATTTGATCCAGTAAAAGCAAAACAGTATTTACAGATAAAAAGTTGCATGAATCACAATCTTTTCCGCGGTGCTGGGAACGATTTTTATTGTATATGGTAGGATATCATGTTTTCGTTTTGCTGATAATAGGAAGTTGTCAGCTGCGACAAACGGCTTCATCTTTTCGGAGTTAATGGAAACAAACAACTCGGACATATAATTTCTAACATGATGATAAGACCAATGCACAGTATCGTCGATGTAAATAACGATGACTAACAGTTGTCAGAGACAAATACAACACTATCACTAAAAGGCATCTCTGGCCCTTCATCATCTCACACTCATTTGGAAAACGCCGAGATTAGGAAAAACAAGAAACAAAACGACAAAACAGCGCAATCACGCCGCTACCGACTGAAATAGATGAAAAGGGAACCCTGAAAGCCATCGAACACGACAAATATGAAAATATTGCAGGCTCGGTTTGATTGATCCTGTTCATGGACAATTATGGAAATGCGTATTACTGCCCACGCCGCCTAGCCCCGGGTTGAGCGCAACTCAATATTTACACCAATAAACAGTACAATTTTTACCATCCCAAACGATGGTAATGCATATGGCGGTGGACATGGAACCTTCAATGCGGTATTTTCCGATTAGTACCATTCTATGTTCAGCGGTGTATGGTCCACAGATAAAAGAATGGCTTTGCCCTAAACGAGAGAACAATGGGCGGAACTAAACAGAATAGAATTTTGACAGGGGATCTTAGAATATAAATCCTGCATATCACAGACAACGCCAAAGGCAAAATTTAAAAAGCAGGAACAAACCTCCCCTCCCGCCCCCCGCCCCCGCCCCCTAATGAAAAAGGTTGATCGTATAACCCTGTACACGTTATCATCACTGCATGACATCGGTAACGGATTATTTTACTGATAACAGTACTGACTTTAAAAATAAAACACGTGTTTATCTTAATACGTATTCACTGGTGGCTAACGCGTGTGATGACAAGTGCTGCGCAACAACAGTGCGTGTTAGTTGAACAACGAAAGATTGTTTACATTACGACGACATTTATCACGTGCTTGTTTCATTTTTGTGTATTTTGGATTAATATTTACTTCCAATGGAGATCCAATAATGATGGTAAATGTTATTTAATATAAACTGACACCTCTTGTTGTTTTTCATAGTGCTTTATTTTAGAAAATGTCACGAAACTAGTTTTTTCGGCGTTAGCTGTCTAAGCTCACTTTTGACCTAGTTTTTCGACCAATGAAATGTTGTAAATAATACTCGTATTCTCTTTTGATGCAGAGGGAAAGTGAAATAAACTATTTCGATTGGTAGCTATTTACACCAGAGAGGCATCTAGCAGGATGGAGAGGTATCTAGTGGGATTTTTATTATTATGCAGCGGAAAAATCAAATAGATTATTTCGATTGGTTGTTAGTGGGTGTTGTATTGGAGAAAAAAAAACAAATTTACGATTTAAATAACCAGTTAAGTCAATATTGATGGCTTAAATACAATTTTATATGGAATATTCTTGGGTGTCAGGTAAACACTTGCATACAAGTTTACACAGTGTGAAACGAAAGAGAAGTGTAGATATTTCTGGTTCTTACTGGTTCCTTTCTAGTTCCTTTGATACTGATTGTTAATTTCAAGTACAAAAAACAAGTTCATTGTAGTGTAGTGGATGACACTCTCGCCTCTCAAGCGGAGGCCCCGGGTTCAATACTCGGGACGGACACTTTTTTTAAAGTTAATTTACGTAAAAGTTGGTAGATTTCGCCCTTGTAACAGGCTGTTTGTATTTATTTTTATTAAATTTCAAGGACATTTATTCATCTTGAGTTCTAACTCTACAAGAGGTATTTTATTGAAACTGAATAAATGTAGATCAAGACTTAATGTAAGACTTGTTATCACTGTATGAAATTGTTGCAACAGCTTGAACATTTTTTTTGAAAGACACTTTCAATGAATTTATTCATGATTCGGTCGCTTAATCTCTAGGTCATACTTAGAAGGCAGGGAGGGTTCGTCAACAGCTATAACAAGTAAAATAAATAACTAAACTGTGTTTGCTTCGCCTCTCTGTATTTCTTTCTTTCTTATATACGTGTATATATAAATATTTTCCATCAACGCCGTTTATCTTTTTTAAAGATATTTCTTGTTTAGGTTTCCTGCACAAAGTCATCTACATATAAGCTTCACAAAGATAATACTTATGACATGTATAAAAATTGTTATTTAATGTGTAAATGATGTGATAATTATGATAATTATACGCTTATTGCTTCTGCGTCTCTGATTACAAACCACCAGTAAAGCTGTTTTTCAGCATTAGATGGTGTGTGCGTGTTGCACAGAGACTGTGTATGCTGTTCAACGAAGTAAAATTTTATGCGTGTGTTAATCAACGAAATCATTTTTTAGTTTTATGGGAATAGACCAAGCTGTAAGTCGATACTTCTGTGTTTCATTTGGCGGCGAACATGATGAGTGAAAGTGCAGTGGTCCACCCAGAGGAATATTTGTCGCACATCTATGAGACAGTCTCTTCGTCAAAAATAGGAAATAAAGAAAGAAAATTTGAAATACCTGGTCGTGATGTGGCGACAAAAATCAATGATCTATGATTTTGGTGAATTAACTGGGAACCTCAGCGTTTACATTAGTGGAAAGCAATGTCAGATATTGCAAATATAATGGGGCCGTCACACTATGACGTTCTGGCCAGCGTTCTACGACATTTGAGGAAACGTTTTTAGTCCTCCATGGTTGCTGGGAAAGCGCCAGAAGGGCGTAATGTGAACGCTAGTGAACGTCGGTGATCGCCGAGAATCGGCGGAGAACGCTGGCCCAGAAAAACATTTTTGAACATGCAAAAAATGTTTCACATAGACCAGCGTCCTTCAACGTTTCATTTTAAACGCTGAAGAACATTTAAGAACGTTCATCGAACGTTTTACTAACGTTCGCCGAGCGTTGCACCCGCACGGTTATCGTGAGTCAGTCTTTACTCAAGCGTTACTTGGTTGTTACAAATCGCTTGGTTTGCTGTGAACGACTCACTGGCGACCAGTCAGCGACCGCTGAACGGTCCCCTAGCGCACGCAGCGTGTGACTAAAGTGAAACGAACGTCCTTTTGGCGTCCATTGAGCGTCATTCGAGCGTTACCCGAACGTCCATGCCTCAGCACGCTCGTCTAACGTTGACAAATCGTTCTTCGCGCGCCAGTGGCCCTTGAGAACATGCTTATGGTTTCAAGGTTTTCTTAGTTGGTCGCTGTTACACGCTTCTAGTGCGTTAGACACACGCTAGTAGTGAGTTAGACAAAACGTTAATAACACGCCAGATGTGTCATCCTCATTCTAAAACGCTCAAAAACTGAACGATTGGAACGTTCAGAGAACGCTGACCAGAACGTCATAGTGTGACGGCCCCTTAAGATACATGTTAACCTAAAGATTACTCATGTGTAAATAAAAATCTTAAGATCCTGTAACACTATACAGCGTTTCCACTGTGTTGGCACGGCGTTGTTTAATTTTCAAGACTGCGGCCGTGAGATCGCAAGAAAATTGTTATATTTTTCTTGAAGATGGAGATATCAAGACGTCCACACAGCGACCTATGCGTTGTTACGGAGCTCCCATTGTGTTCTATCGCGTTCCTACGGATTTATTGTTGGCGATTGTCTGTGCTCTTGTGGCGCTTGCACTCCGTGCCCTGCACTTTCACGGCGCTCACACTCCGCTGACGGCATGCTGAAGATGTTCCTTTGCTATTCCTACAAAACGAAGTAAATAGACACATCTTCATCAATTATTTGTTTGTTCTAGAACAGTTGAATCTATACCTTTGGGCCCTCCGTCGTCGTCCCAGATTGATATGCACAACTTATCTGCTGGACTTATATATCGGCAAGCAGTAGGGCAGGCTTGGTGCCATAGTGAAATGAGTGTTTGTTTGCAAATCTTATAAAGGTATATATTTCATGCAAACGACGGTGAAAGCGGTAGAAGCGCACTGGGAGCATGTAGACGTTGTAAGATCGCAATAAAATAAATAACACTCTTTATTATATACCCATTAATGATTTTAGCATAGTGCAGCGTTAATACGCAAAATCGATACAACTCGTCAGATTAATAATTCCGTATCCTACATTGTCCAATTTTCCGATTCTGTATTTTTGCAGCTTCCGGTAGTTTCTACGTTTCAAAATGGCCGATTTCAACGGCGATATTTTTCACAAAATTTATATTTGTTGACTCATATGACACTCTTTCTTTAAAAATAATCAACGATTTCACGGCCTTTACAAATAAAAATATAATGAAATCGTCAAAAATGTGAAAGAAAGTTAAATTAATAGATAGTCATTGCGGATATAAATGGAACAAACAAAAGACTACTGTTTTAGGAGCAAGAAGTGTACATACCGTTCAACTATCACAATTTAAATATCCATTTGCATCAATCCTTCCTATTTTCTGTTTAAAGCCTGACCCTATGATTTGATGTAAACAAAGCTCGTTTCTGTGGTATAAGAATGAAACACTTTCAAATCCTAATATTTACACTTCAACTTCGTCCTCTACGATGAAGTTTATTCATCTAACGAATCATAATTTCAAATGGTAAACAGTGTGACGTAATAATTTGAAAGGCGTGGCTAAAGTAGAACCGTTCATAATTTAATATTTACACCTTTATTTCCACTGCTTCAATATCCTTTACCGGACGAGTGAAGGTCAATCTTCAATAACACCATTAGCCTTATCACCGCGCAATGGTAAGCCCGTTCCATTTTCGAGAATTATCATTGGTTGAAAAAATTTCACATTAGTACTTTCTAACATCCCGCCAAAAAAATGCAACGTCAGCGACGTTACACATTAATGACGTCACTGACGTCATACATTTTGGCGTCAAAATTAAACACATGTAATAAAATCTAGAATTATCATTGGTTGAAAAAATTTCACATTAGTACTTTCTAACATCCCGCCAAAATAATGGTTTTTACTTAGACTATCATTTTCTCGCATAGAAAGTACTTGCTGTGATACAAATTTGATGTTTGTTGTGAAATATTAGGTTTTTTTGTATATAAATGTTTGAAAAAACGGATGAATGTGTTCAATAAACATGGAACTATTTTTGGCCGTAGTATGATTTTTTTATTTGAGTAAATAGGCGGACCAGTCCAAATGCCAAACCCGGGGTAAGAAATGTTTTAAACAACATTTCGAAATTAGTAAAAAGTATATTTTATATTAAATTTAGAAACAAAATGATAAAATGAGGTGTAAATATAAGTAATAAATTTCGTGTTTGATAAGTTCACCGAGTCTTGAACGTCATAAGGGCTGGTTAAAGCACGCGTGGAGTCCTTCGGACTCCACACACTTTAACCAGCCCTAATGACGTTCAAGACTCGGTGAACTTATCAAACACGAAATTTATTCCTTAATTGGACGTTGCACAATGTTGTGACTTGTGACGTCGCCGAGCACGCACGTTTTGCCACGAGTTGCTGTGAAAAAGCGTGCCGTCATTCACTTTGTTGTCAATGTTGCTGTTCCAAAAGCCATTCGAAAAAGCCGTAATATCACAAATTCTTCTAGTAATTTCTGTATAAAAGACAGCATTAATGTGTGTAAATATAAGGATTGAATCGATATTTGATGGTTTTCATTTGGGTATGAAAAACAGTTGGATTTTTTGAAGTACGCATGAAGCCCTTCGGGCTTCACACACTTTAAACAACCCAACTGGTTTCCATACCCAAATGGCAACCATCAACTATCGATTCAATCCTTAAAGGAGTATATTACAATAGTTTACGCGCATATTTCTGCGCAAGCGCTAGTTTAACGAAATGTATTTTTCTCAGTGAAAGGTGTTAGTTGAGTAACGTTAGTACTTCGACTGTTGCGTAAAATCAATCGATTAAATATTTCAAATTATTTCTCACAAAGTAGTCGTCCGTGAGAATGGCCTCACGCGAGAAAAACAAGAAGGGCAGGTTCGTTAGTGATGGAAATCACCAAGCTGTAAAGAAACGTAAATTATTAGGTTCGATAATTTGCCCTGACAATGATTCAAGTGTTTCGGATAATTTGACGTCCGAAGTAGATAATGTTACTTTCATGTGAAAATGACTGATGTTAATTTTGATACTCTTGAATTTTTAACCAAACAGAAAATACTTTCATGTCAAATGGCAAAGAAAATTGCAGCATCCGGTTTGAATGTGAGTCATATAAAACTTGCTGTCTCTCGTGGTGGGTTAGATGGATTGTCTCAGCTGTTTGGTAAGAAACTTGACACAGGCAAACCTAGAGTAACATCTCTTAAATCTGTTGTTCAGAAATTGTATAATTACTTAATGGATCATAAGATTTAGGGATTGTTATATGATTTTCATTCATTATCAGTGTTTGTTGTTTTTCGATATGTATGGAAACTTTGGCAACACTCAGGGCTGCATTTGTGGGAATTTTATGAAAGAAATGTGGTAACTGTAATGTAATTCTTGATAAAGAAATAGTTATTTCTTTCAAAATATGAAATTAGTTTTGATGAGCATGTTATAAAACTATTTATACATGTTATGATGGATATTTGTAGAATTGAATTAAAATTAGAGATATTTTTTACTTATATGACCAACTTTGAAGGAATATAGTAAAAAATTAAGCCTGGATGCCCCTGTTTTTTTTTGTTTTTGTTTTGTTTAGAAATATATACTGTGTCATTTTATGGAGTTTAAAAAAAATCTGTCCGTTACAAAAAAAGATATATAGATTTTTTTCCAGTCAGGGACTGAATTGTCTCCCTTTTTTGTTGGATATTTTGGTCATTTTCAAAGTTTTTTCTTAAAATATATAAAAAAATATCACATAATTCCACCCAAAACCATACATACACATAATTCCAAACAAAACAATGCATAGATATAAGGTGTTGATTAGGAATTCCAGATGTAACAATCATTTAAAAGATATATGTGCGTTTTCTCAAAATCCCTTCAAAATGGCCGTATAGAGGGGTCTAAAAATGAGCGATTACTCAAAAACAAGCCTGGAAAGCTATATTTTTCTTTATATC
This sequence comes from Corbicula japonica, assembly GCA_038501625.1. NCBI lineage: Eukaryota > Metazoa > Mollusca > Bivalvia > Venerida > Cyrenidae > Corbicula > Corbicula japonica. The sequence goes on along the minus strand of JAZAYU010000094.1, from coordinate 1,145,253 downwards.
ATTTTGTTTGTGAAGGAATTCTCTTTAATTGTGCAAAGTTTTAAAAAATTCTGTCCGTTAGAACTTATTGTCATATACTCCTTTAAGTCGTTACATATCGAATACCACGGTAAACACTTCCAGCATCTTCGGGTCTTGTCCAAATGTTGCTGTTATTGTTTTTAGTCCTTCAAAGATTTGAAAGTTTAATCATTCTTTATCCGTCAGAATCGATCATGGCGTTTGAAAATGTAAACATTTGTTCGATGACGTAGAGATTCATGGTTTAATGTGACGTAATTGCTTACATCACATTCCACTATTCATTATTGATTTAGTGCTCATTTGATTGGTAGTGAAATGATGGTATATAATAAAAGGAACATTATACCAGTATGCAATCTGTAGGTTTGTATTATTTCTCGTTGCTTATGTAAACCACATCACGCTCGACCTTCGGTCTCGTGTAATATCGTTTACATACCCAACTCGACTAATACAAACACACAGAATGCATACTGGTATAATATTCCATACATATAAACGCCGTGGACGCGCCGTATAGACGCAGTGACGTCTCTGAGATTGCCATAAAATCTCTGTAGAGATTGCCATAAAATCTCTGTACAAGCGCCACTTACCACCACAGCGTTCGCATTGCGACATCTGTGCGCGCCCGTAGAGCTCCTGTGTCGTTAAAGTATATATTACTGCGTTGCTACGGCAACCTTACGGCGACCCCACTGCGCTCTTTTCAGAACACCTAGCGACGGCATTTGTTTTGTGCCTGCTCAAATGTCTGTCGGCGTTCTACTGGCGATACCACTGCGTTGCTGCGGCAGTGCTTCGTACTGCGAGGACCTCGGCGTTCTTGAACGCCATAGGATCGTCGTGAGAACGCTGCCATAGTGTGATGGGTTTATCTGTATACACTGCACTGTTATATTTTAAAAGGTTGTACGTTTAACATTTTGTACTACGCATCATCATTGCTAAATGCTTAAAATAAATAAAGTTTTTTATAAGCCATTCTTGTAGCGCGGGACAGTATTCAGAAAAAAAGAGAAGCGTTGACGCTTTAAAAAGAACTTCATTAACTTTTATCTCTTTGTATAAATAGATTTGATTGCAAAATATGATACATGTATAATTATAGTACAGTCGAAATGCGATAACTCGAAGTCCCAACGGACCGACGATTATCGCGAACTTCGAGTTATCGCGACTTTGACTTTTCCGTAATACCATTCGAGTTTAAGAAACTAAAGATGTGCAATTATTACGGTACCATATGGGACGTACATACGAAATGTTTATTTCAGGTTTGCTCGATAAAACTAGATTATAATTATTTTTTTAAATAATTTTATTACTCATTTTTAATTTCCATACTGCAGAAACTACCTCACCGGGTTTTCCGATACGCGAATTTTTCGCTCTATAGAACAAAGAAGGCACTAGTTGGTTTAATGAGCATAACTTTTTTTCTATTCATCTAAATTCTTAGGTGCAAACGGTTTCATAAAATTTAATCTTTGCTTGATAATTATATGTTTATTTTATAAATATTAAAGTATATTGCGATAGTCTGTTTTTAGGTTAAAGTTAACCATCTCAGCCTCCTATATATTCTATTGAAAATCGTGCAAAATCGCCGACCTGTCCGTTTTAAATTAATTAATTACACTAATTATATTGCAATAAAAGCTTAGGTGCAAACGGATTCAAAAAGAAGACTTATTAATCTTTCAAATGATATATTTTTTTAATTAGAAAAAATATGTTGCGATAGTCTGTTTTGAGGTTGAAGTTAGGCTATTTTTGAATTTTCTCAAAATGGAGCCGATACAATTATTGTGCTGTATCGATAAAAATCGTTTGACGTCATATTGGCCTGAGGCAGATATTTTATATTGCAGTTGGAAAAGACGGTAAAGCCGTTTATTAAATGAAACAATGTGCTATTTTAGCATGTATTGAATAAAACTGATTTTTACCTGCTGTAGAATAAATTTGTAATTTTCAGTTTTGATTAAATGCCGGTAATAGCAAAGGCGTATGGATATGAAAATTGCGAAAAGTGTTGTTGTTGTTCCTATTATTGATTTTGTTGTTCAATTTATTCAATTAATTATATAATTAATTATATTACATTTTAAGGCACGCTAGCTTCAAAAGACGCCAACGTGAATAGATTCAAACTCTTTATTAATTAAGGTAATCTGTTATTTATCTACCGGATGCGCGAATAATCACAACTTAAATTGCAAACTGCGAATATCTCTCAGGTGTTCGTGTCATTTTTAGATTCGAATCCACCTCCTTGACACAAGTCCACGGTTGCACACCTGTCATTTGGTAACTGACATAAACTCTGATGATGGCTTCTCTGAGAAATATTAAAATGTTTCATTTATTACAATAAGATAATACAACAATTTAAAAGAAATCTGAAAATTAATTTTTTTAAACACACATGTACCAATAACTTATTTGTATTACATATGATGTTGCTAATGCATTAAAGATATTTTGAATGTAATTTAAATGAACCTTTTCATTAATTTTCACACTATTCTGCTTTATCTGTGAAAATAACGAGCGTATTAACTGTAAGATATTATTTTTATTACAACAACTATTTCAAGTTCGTATTATTTTGATTGATTTTAAAACAAAACAAAATCCCCCATTTGGTGTAAACTATTGTGTGTTTTATTGCACAGGATTGCAGGTTAATTGGCAGTTTTATTGCACATAATTGCGGGTTAATTGTTAACATCCGGATTAAGTGCCCCGTTAATGCATGAATTTATTTCGTTTATACGCTGTTAAAAATAAAATCTGGTAAAACAAAAGAAAAACGACAGACTTGAAATTTAAAGTCAGGAAGTGGGTTAATAATTTCAATTTTTTTATGTTAAACCTTTGGAAATGAAAGCATAAAATTAACTTGAAGTGACACGTAGAACGAAGTTTACTTAGCAGTCCTTAGGCTAAACGGCTAACCTCAATATATACCCAATTAAGATTTCTTTAATAAAACATGTATAATAAATTTCCATCTTGATTTATACTTCAAAAAAATGTGAACCATTCTAATTGAATTCGCGTCTTTTACATTCTATTATTTCAAGGGTTTTTAATAAATAAATTGCTTAACAGACAATACTGTTTTATTAAGTAGCGAACAGTAAACAACGTATTTAGGCGTGAGTAAGCTGAGTCTACACATACGCAAAAATATTATTATTTTGTAACTAAATGAAGGTACTGTTGAATATGAAAAGTTTAAATACGGATTCATAAAGTTGAAAGGTGATAAGAAGACTTATATGAATCAAATTTATAATTATTTATCAATTTATATTTAGTAACACTTAGTTAAACTAATGATTTTATAGTATTTACATTTGTCAATTATTCATTTCTCTCTTTCAAAAATAATGGCCAAAGATCATTAAACAATGTTTGAAGACCAGTCTTAAATCTTAACCGTCTGGCTGGCTGAAAAATCAGAAATGGTGACTGTTCGCTTTATCAGCCAATCAGCTGATTGAGATTTGAGACTGGTCTTCAAACATAGTTTTATAATGATTAATTTGGCACGCTACAAAATAAATGAAATAGTCGGACATATTTATTTATTTATTAATATATAGCTTATATTTTATTTTGAATAAATGTACTGTTTCAAATTAGTTAGTTGGTGATTACTAATTGTTAAATTGGACTGGAGGAAAATAAAATAAGTATATGAATGAGTATGAGTGATTTTCTTTTAAATATTTAATATACTCCCTTATAATTCTTTTTGTATAATTAAAAAAAACAGTATCTTAAACCAAACAGTCCGCATTACTAAAATTTAATTTATTGATGCGATACTAAACCATAAGATTGCGCGCACTATTATTTTATCGATTTTTGCCCTAAGGCAGTTAAAGGTATATCGGGATAATAATCGATCGCTTTGTTATCTAGAGTTATTGGTTTTTCGGGGACGAATTGTCCAGTGAGGTAGTTTCTGCAGTATGGTGATTATATAAATAAGATCGATGAAGAAACAACATAAATTTTAACAAATATCATTGTACGAACATGAGACATTACTCGGAATAGAAAATGTTGTTTTCCTATCCTGGTATCAGCCTGGGTCCTTCACTAGATTACTCGAAAAATTTATATTAATAATTTTATTATTTTGCGTTATGCCATATGCGAACTATTGTTTGCTCATTGATACACTAATGAAAAGTCGTTTTATAGAAATGAATAAATAAACTCCAAATGTTTGTTTGACACTAATTTGAGGCAAATCATTCTTAGACTAATTGTTTGCTTCACAAACATATAACAATGACGTGCAACTAACAACTCTTTTTGACATGTTGGCGATAAAGAAAAGACTCCGAACATTCGCGCTGGAAGTGTGAAAAATCGTGTCAATACAATTACTTCGAGTTATCGCGATCAATGTGTGCTTATTCCTTATTCAGTATCAGTATCAGTTTATTCCAGCATAAAACATAATACAATGCTTATAGCCGTAATACAATAAACAGAAAAGGCATGGAAAAAAACATACACACATATGGTTAACAGAAGAGTAAATTACAATCTTCAAAATATTACAATTTCAGTGGAATGTATAATTTTAACAATGTATAATTTTAACAATGGCGAGGTGTAAAAAGTATTATTTTTATGTATTTCTTTTCTTATTGGCAAAGTATATGAATTTTGCAACATTAATAACAGTTTTGTTTGATTTCGACGACATAAGCATTTCAAATTTATTTATATTAGGCCAATGACAAAAATATGGTTTAAAATATTCAGTTCTAAGTTCTCTATAATTAGGACAAACAAGTAAGAAATGATATTCATTTTCAATCTGTCGCATATTGCAAAATGTACAAAATCTATTTTCTCGGGGCGTATTTTCATATCTACCAGTTTCTATGCGAAGGTTGTGAGCAGATATTCTAAATTTTGAAAGTGCAATTCTATATTTTCCTTCTAAATTAATAAGCAAGTATTTTTAAAGTTCAAAATCATGTTTAAATAATGCATAAGATACAAGCTTTCTAGAGTTGTTAATTTCCGCGTATCACTTTTGAAAATAAACGTCTCTTATTCGTAATTTAATAATTCCCAGGGGGATTTCAATATTTGACTGATTATACCAAATATACGATAATCCGAGATCGTCTAGTATTTTCTTAATCTGATAAACCCAATCTTTTCCATTATATGTTCTATTTCTATCAACATCATCTTTTAACATAAAATATACTTGTTTAACTATAGAGGATTGTTCTTGTTTTAATATTTTTATCCAATATTTTATCATTATCACTTTACGACAAATAACAAGTGGAAGTCTTCCGGTTTCTCCATTAAGTGCACTAAGATTTGACGATTTTTTAACACATAAAATAGTACGAATGAATTTTGTATGTACCATTTCTATGTCAGTAGCTTCGTGGCTTCCCCAAATTTCTGCTCCAAAATTCAGAATGGATGCAATCAAAGCGTCAAAAAGTTTAAATTTCTGCTTTATAGGTAGTTCTACATCTTTAAATAAATTAAACAATGTGGAGTGAGAACGATGCATGTTGCGCTATAGCTTTTTGGCTTCGCAACCAACTTCCATTTTTTATACAACGTAATTCCAAGATATTTAAAATATGTAACTGTTTCAATTTTAGTGTTGTAAATAAAAAAAAGTCGCAAGTTGTAGGTCTGCCACGTTCAATGATCATTACTTTTGTTTTAGATGTGTTGATTTTCAATCCCCAAATGTTACAGAAGTTTTCTAGATCAGGGATCATAGAATGAAGCGCTTGCGGTGATTTTGCGAATAGGGCTTGGTCATCTGCATATAGGATGAGAAACTGCATATAGGATGAGAAACAGCTTTATTTCGTCTACTGTAAAAATATCGTTGAAGTCTGAATTAATATTACCTGATATATCATCCACGAAGAGCATAAAAAGCAGAGGGGAACTAGGATCCCCCTGTTTTAAACCGATGTCAGAAATGAAGAAGTCTGAACACTTTGACTTGTATCGACTTCACGACTTAACCGCGTTATACATGGACTTAAGGGCTTTAACAAATTTGCTACTTATATTTTTAGCTAACAATTTTTGCCATAAAAAAGTTCTGTCAATCTTATCGAAGCATTGTTGGTAGTCTATAAAAATGCAATATAATTTCTGACCAGAGTGAATGACTTTCGAAATGACTGAATGCAAAATAAAAATACAGTCAACGATTGACTTCCCTTTTTGAAATCCGAACTGATTGTTATGAATTTGATCATATTGCTTCGACCAGGTTGTAAGTCTACATAATAACAGTTGTGAGTATATTTTAGCTAGGATATTTATTAACTTGATACCTCTATAATTTGTTGGATCGTCTATATTACCTTTTTTAAAGATAATTCCCTCACCCCATTTAACCGGGTATTCCCCTGTAGATAACATTCTGTTATATAAATTTAACAGAAATGGTGAAATAATATCAAAGCAGCTTTTGATAATTTCGCTGGTAATATTGTCAGTACCCGGGCACTTATTATTTTTCTAAGCAAACACTGCTTTTCGCAATTCGGTAATTGAAACAGGGCTATCCAATTCATTATAGGTATCACTCGGTACGGTGTCCTCGTGTGAATAATCCTGGTTGTCATTTTCATTGTTTTGGCCAAATAAATTTTTGAAATGTTCAAAAAGATCTTCAATCTTAAGATTGTCTGACTGTTTATTCTGTGATTAAGTTTTTCTTTTAACATTTTTCCAAAATTCGCGCGGATTTGTATGCGCTAAATCATTTACGCGCTTTCCTTCGCTTAATTTGTTTTTTCGTAAATCAGTTTTCTTTGCTTTGTTACGCATTTCTTGAATTTATAAAAAATTGTCTATTTATATCGTTTTTATTTCTATTGAAAATATTTCGAGTTTTTTTGAATTCCCTTTTCAGTTTGTAACAATTTTCATCAAACCATTTATTTTTGTTCTGTGAACGTTGGCTATTCGGGTTATAAGAAAAGGTGACCCCAAAAATGTCCAGCGCATTAGAATACAAAAGGTTTGAGAATTGGTCTACAATGCTATCTAGAGGACCGTTCTTAACTCCTAATATTAAATTTTGCAAAGTCTCACCGTCATTCAACATCCTGTTTTGAAAATCATTTATTTTCTCTTTATTCCAAATAATCCGATTTGTAACGTTTTCGTCATTATGTTGATGCAATGTAGTGGATTGTAATTTTCTATTAAAACTAAAAGTCATTGGAGCATGGTCCGAGAATTCATTAAATTCTAATACCTCAAAATTCTGCAGTGTTTTAAAAAAGGTAATTAACTGTACTGTGACCTCTAGCGGAACAATATGTAAATTCACCCAGATCGCGATCACGTGAAGCGCGCCCATTGGCTATTACGAGGCCTGTTGATATACATGTTTCAATCAGACGTATTGTCCAACAATATTGACCTGGCACTTCATTAATTTTCGTAAAGGTCATTGGATAAACACGGGTATCAGCGAATACACCGATATATTTATTCAATTTACACATCAGTGATGTGTGGTGTATTGAAATAGATGACGTATACCGATTCGAAGTAGATCGTAACATTTACGAAATTTAACGAATATGGGGTCAAATGCAAAAGTGCCAGGTCAATATTGTTGGACAATACATACATATGACATATATAAACATCTTCTTCAAAATCACAAATATCCTGATCAATTTTTATCCAAATGAGACCAAATTGATTTATATCGACAATTTTAACATGCTTACATAAATGATTTTTGCAATAAATCGTAATACCACCACTAGCTCTGCCGCGAGTAGTTCTCGTGGATTTATTACCTGGAATCTGTGTGCATGAAAAATTGTCAATATCATAAACAAAAGTGTCTCTTTTTGAAATCCAAGTTTCATTTAAAAATACCAAGTCAAATGTTGAAATAAAAGACAAAAAATCAATATCAGCTAATTTTCTCTTCAGTCCATGTACATTCCAACACAGTACTTTAAGAGATAACTCCTCCTGACCCCTCTATTTCTCCGGGATGTATTCCACGTTATTTATGAACAGTTTCTTCCCGACGAATTTCACAGACTTCGTATCCTTTATAGCCTGCTCCATTTTCGGGTAAAGTGGTCGTCTGGCGTCTCTGACGGATCGAGGTAACTGTGCCCCAACACCGCGCTCAGCTGCCTTGAGCTCATCTGCTAGCTCGAATGATGCCGATCGAACTCTCTCCCGTTCATCCAGTTTATAGAACTTCGCAAGGATTGGGCGTACCTTATCACCGGTGCGTTTGCCCAGCCTGTGCGCTTTTTCAAATAACAATGTGTCTGCGTCTTTAATTTTATGCGTGTCACTACACAATTTTTTCACAAGTTCCTGGCAGTTTTCATTTTTACCCTCCTCTGGAATGCCGTAAAACAAAAGATTATGTTGTAGGGATTGCTCTCCAAGGCTGTCAGCTGCTCATCCATTTGGGCCTTTTGTTCCTGCAATTCTCTTGATTTATTTTCAATCTCTATACACGATTTTTTAACATGTTTGAGTTGATTTAAGATCCCGTTTAGTGGCGTCACTTTCCCTTGAGAAAAAATCGCAGAACCTCTCAGCGTCGGACAGACGAGCATCCATGCTCTGTAACTTGGTTTCTAGGTCACTATTAACAGTCTTATCAATTTTGTCAATAGATTGAAGCTTCTGTTTAACAACTTTCATGTCTTCTAGGAGTTCACTAGCCCATGGTGGGGGTGATGCCGACACTGATTGCTGTGACGGGTAAGTATAGGAGGATGGTGGCGGACTTGGCAAAAATGGTGGCATGCCGAAGGTTGGCTGTGAGAACGCCATGTTTGGGGGAATATATCCCCAGTCATAAGGAAATCTACTTATTCAAGGGACTTATTCAAATGTTCGAGATATCGAAAATTTCGAGTTATTGCGTTTCGAGTTATCGCAACTTTTTTCAGTTAAATATATAAGGAAAATTGACGGGACCGGCGGCCGACTTCGAGTTAATCAGTCATTTCGAATTATCGCGTTTCGAGTTAAACAGTCATTTCGAATTATCGCGTTTCGAGTTAGCGCAATTCCACTGTAAATATATTAGAAAGATGTCTGGGTAGGTATTTAATCTCGAATGCAATGATTTTAAGATTCGCTTCAGATGTTACATGACCACGGCCCCAGGGAAGACAGAATTTGCACCAGTGTTAAACCTTAAAAAGAAATATGTAAATGAATATATCAACAACATTCAGCTAATAAACTAAAACACGTTCTCAAATGGTAATCCTCGCGATCGAGATGAGTATAATTATGCAGACTTTTCACTAATAATTCCTGTGTCTGGCTGCCACAAACGGCATTTTCCACACTCGGTCTAGGCTTTGCTGTCGCATTATCGTTATTGTTATAGTCCTGCAACAAATAATGTGCATTCATTTAAATAGGTGTTATGTGGACATGGTGGAGTATGGGTCATTTCTATATTTAATGCACTTAAAAAACTTTCTTCTCAAGCCTGCGCCGAAGGGTGTCAGAAGTGTAGCATTATGAATTAACATGGATGTACAATATGTATGCAACAGAAGTTTCGAACATTCCTTTCTATAATGTATAATTCCTTTCAATTGTTTTCCTGATGAACTTACATGCTTTTGAACTCTAATGCTATGTGTTTGTACTGTCTATTATCAGAAGGAAAAGTATAGGTCGTTTATTAATTAACAGTAATCTGACACCTTGAAACCGGTGCCCCGTTTTGATTCAAATATATGTTTACATATGTCATGTTATAAGCAGAGCCTATTTTCATATTTAGAGCCTTTCTTATATATAGACAAGTTAAACCTTGTGATTTACTTAACATGTCCCTTTCAGGTCATATTAGCCATCCCATGCCCCACAAAACAAAAAGTGGAGACTACTTTGTGTCAGCGATTGTCTGACTTTTTCGAATAAGAACATCCGGTGATGTATTTTTTAATTACCAGTACGCATATTAATATCAAATGTTCTCGTAATTACCGCATCTTCGCTTTCACGTTTCCAAACAAACCGAAAGCAGTCTTCAATGATTAACGCACACACTGTCGAATAGAAACGCACACACTTTTGATTTCGAATAGACACGTACACATTATTTTACTTTTACCGGGGCATAGAAACAATTTAATTATCAGTAATTAACAAATGATAAGTAATGTTTTGGTTCTTGAAACTAATGCTAATGGCCACTTAAATAAGAAATTCCACAAATAATGCAATTGAATAATATTTTATATGTAATATTAATACATTTATGTCATATTGGCAAAACAACGCAATATCAGATGAAATCAATCATTGACAAGCATTATATGTTTTGAAAAACGTAAAATAAACTATATATTACACACCTTGATTTCTGTTCGATGTTTGAGTAGGCGCGCATCCTTGTCATGTTTTTATGTTAATTTTATTCATACAGAACCAAGTCAGGTGTAGGTCTTACAAGCGTGACGTTTTATAAACAAATTTCTGTTGAGAAACACACTAGCTGTCGATGCGCAACCCTTTGCCGTTACACGCGTTAGCCCCCAGTGGTATTATATACCTCAAGATTTGTACAAACAAAACAAATTTTACAAAAGCAAAGTTTAAATTGCTTTCTTACTTACTATGATTTGTAATTGAAATCTCCCTTAAACTGTTGGTTTGGAAATCTTTTTTTACAGAAGTGTGTATAAATCGATAAAAAGCAAACTTGGAACACGATCAAATGAAAATATTGCAAGCTCGGGTTTAACTCGGCCTGTTCATTGCCAGTCGTATCGAGTATAACTAACCGATCAAGCCCCAAGTCGGGCGTAACTGAATATCTACAAGTAAATTCTTTTCAAACGAATGGTGTGATGCCTGTGCTTGAGGTTGGGTTTTTGTGTTGTTTTTTTTTTTATCTTTTTCGAGCCTAGAAATACAGCTTCATGTTTCTAGAAAGTTTAACAGTACTCTGAAGTTCTCAACAATACCACTCCTACACAACGTGATATCTCATTTCGCCTCCACCTGTCTACGTGCAGCATTTTGGAAAAGCTTGCTTGTTACGAATATGTTTTTTTGCACTGTGTCAGCTGATTTGTTTATTGTTGTCGCGACGATCCTTTAAAGCGAACATAGCACATGGTCCTCCAGTAATATAAAGTCTTGTTTACTTCTTTAAAAAATGCTAACATTATTTTTAAGAAACGACTTTAATACAGGAAAGATTTAGAAGATGTAACTCATTAATCATATCAGAAAAACGACTACATTATTTCTGAGAAAATTGTCACGTAATCTTTTTTGTAAAAAATACTCTGAAATACTCTTCTTTTTTTGCCAGTGCAGAAGAATTTGTTCGGGGATGCTAGTGTTGATGTTCAAACAAAATAGATATTTTGAGAGAAGAAGCAAGCTATTGTGCGGGCAATAAAGATATGTTGAACCTCATTTCTCACAAAACGTGTTTTTCAAGGTGTGAAAAATACGTGCGAGTTCGTCACAAATCGGCAATGTGAATAATACGTTTGACTTTTTTTGTCGATTTTTAGTCTGAACGTAATTTTCACATGAAGTTTCCAAATCAATGTACATCCTATGGTATAAGATAAACAAAACGTTTTTCACCCTGGTGGTATTTTATCTGAGAGAGTATGTCTTTATTGTTTTCTTTTTTAAATGAAATACGCTTCTATTATTTAGATGTTATTTAAATGTTTAAAAGTTTAAAGTTACCACCCCAACACCCTTTAAAACCTCTTAATTTTCTTTCCTATTTTCATAAACATGTACACTAACACGACATGATGTATATTTCGCAAAAGTGTTACAATTTCAGATTACAACATTACATATTGGCCATGCATAGAATGTGCACTCAAATTTTCGTTGATTATTCTCAAATTTTTTTAATGAAAAAAATTCAAAGTCCACTAACTACATACTATATTTTGCATTAAATTTCTTAAACTGTGTGAATATGTAACTATTTAATACAGTTTATTTGTAAGATCTGTTGGTGATGACTCTCCCACGGTAGGTACCGAGATAATGAGAATCACGGATAACGACAGATTGTGAGTATAATGATAGATCGCCAGCTCGGAGAAAACCGCATGGAGAGGTTAGTTTTTGTATGAATTTCGTGTTACTGTGATCTAATACTTATACTATACTTGCTCTTAATTTAAATGTTCATATACTTTTTTAAAAATAATTCTTGTATACAGTTCTTTTTTGCTATTCACTATAATCATTATAAAACATCTCTACGTTTTGGTCGTAGCTTTAATCAAATAAAAACGTAACCATGACAAAAAGTATTGTACGTTGTTCCGTTCAGGCCATCGTTGTTTAGCCCTGTCGACATCTTCGGCGAGAACACGAAACAACGATGCGAGATCGCGAAAATACGAAGCAAGGTCGCGAACGTACGATGCGAGAACGCGATATTAAAATCGGGTCTTAGCAGCTCACTTTCGCGACTTAGCATTGATGTTTCGCGTTCTCGCCTCCTGTTTTCACGTTTTCGATGCCAAGCCCTTAGGCCAGCAAGACCACGAAAACACGATATTATATTATTATCGCGCCCTCGCATCGTACTTTCGCGAACTCACATCGCCAAAGCGATCTAGCATTGTTGTTTCGCGATACTTTAATTAACAGCACTTTGATGTGTATTGTTATCTTAAACAATTTTCAAATATCCGGGTCTCATGTATACAGAATACTTACTTTTGCATGTTTTACATACATTTGTATATCGCAGAATTTGACTAAAAGATAATATGAAGGAGTCGTGTTACGTATCACAACGCAAACAAAGGTGTTAAAATATGAAAGAAATATAATATAAACTGTAGAAGACTTGTAAACACAATCAATGTATGAGTAAATTTACATTTAAATCCAAAGTTGTTAAGCGTTACTCACGCAATAAATTTCTCTCACACCAGATCATGACATGTACTTATTAGACTAAAATTTCTGCAAAATTCGATCTTTTTCTGCCAGTTATAAATTTTGCATATTGGCATAATTAATATAAACCACAACTATACCATGCTACTTAATTGATACAGTTTTTTAAACAGTAACTACTCAATTTGCAAAGGACACCACTCTCAAAATCGTTCTTATGTATAACGTTTGGCTCCAATTACGTAAATACGTATCTTAGACCATAATAGTTGTAGTAATTAATGTAAGTTCCTAACAGCATAACAGATATGAACAAACGGGTCGACAAATGACAAAAAGGTGTTACACTGTCGTGGATCCACGATTTCAGTTAGATGAAAACGGGGGCGAAAACTCAAAATTGTGAAAAAAATATGATCTAAAGCACGAAAATGGCCCAAAGTCAGTAATATTTAACGAAATTTTTAGTATTATTAACACAATTTTTTGTCATTTTACTAGATAGTGTTAAATGGACTTAAAATCGCTTCTTGGTAGAGGGGTAGGGGGCGTACTCCGCTTCCGCCCCAACTAAATCCCCCCTTGTTATACACAAGGAGAGAGGGCAAAAAAAAGAGTGCCGAATCTTGAGACACTGGTGAGAGACTAAACCTTTCGCAACTCAAAATGTGAAAGTGTGAAATACACGTTCGTACTAAAAAAACTTACATTTTAAAAAAACTTTTTCCACAAGATTTTAACTTGTGAAAAATGCGTTTCCATGTTCGTACGAAATTTGTATCCGAACGTAAATTTCACACGATTTGTGAAATATTCGCACGCATTTTTCACACCGTGTGAAAAACACATTTTGTGAAAAATGAGGTTCAACAAAGCTACTTATAAACAGACACGCGAATTGTACAATTAACAGAAAATACGCCTGCCTAAATTACGTTTGGCATTTAATTAAATAAATATGGGTTTTAAAATATAAACGTATTACATTTTCGTCTCCGATGTAAAGTAGTGCAACAATATGAGTCAAAACTATTTTCATAGATTTATACATGTAAATAATCACGTGTATACATGTACGTTTTATATGTTGTTTCGAAATGGTTTAATTTCAAACAAATATGTTTATTTTCAATACATTGTAGAGATGAAGCTCCATTTTATGCTAATGGAACTGACTGGTTAACAGAAACATCATCTGGAGAATAGGAGCATACTGCACATGTAACTTCCCTGCCTGACACATACGGTGGACATCTTAAAGATCCGCATGACGCCTGCACGAAGTAAAAATATTTCCCGCCTTTTCCTTCATACCCGGCGTCAACTGTTTCCGGTATTGCGTCCATACAGACGTAGTCAGTGTTGCTGGCGTGTGTATAGTGCTCCGTCATGAGATATCCGCTGTATTCCAGACGATAGTCGCTGTCACAGACGTTACGTCCTGGCAGCATTAAGACGTTACTGCGTGGTATACGACATACGGCACACGGAACGTCATGGCTTGCCAAATGCTTGTGCGTAGGATACTCCCCTATAAAATACAAGGACAGTACAGAGCAAGATTTTTCAATACAATTATTTTTGTTCCTATTCCGTATGTTATAAAATTAGTGGTACTCCCGACTATTTTCTATCGTACGATTTAGGAGTGCATTTGCTTATATAGTTTGTTATTTTGTTATCCCCTGTGATTTTTAGCTCACCTTTCACAAAGTGACACGGTGAGTTTTGTGATCGCCTTTTTTCCGTCCGTCCGTCGTCCGTTCACAATTGTTTTCCGGACTCTAGCGGTCTTAATTTTTATCCGATCTTCTTCAAACTTGATCAGAATGTTTATCTCGATGATATCTAGGTCAAGTTCGTAACTGGGTCATGTGACCTTCAAACACTGAGCAGTAGTTGACAGGTGAGCGACCCAGGATCCTGTGGACTCTCTTGTTAATAAATCGTGCTATTCTTTGATAAAGAAAACTGCATCACTTCAATTATTTAATGTTCCTATACTACAACATCGAGGGGGGGGGGGGGGGGGGAGGAAGGGGGGGGGGGGCAAAATGACACGAGCGTGGAAGACGCAGCTGGAATAGAGCAGCTGGAATAGGTGAAAGACCACTAAATAGTTTCCCATAGACTTACATTATAAGATTTGGTCCTCCTGTGATTTAGTTTACACGACTTTTTCCAAAACTACAACAGATTTGCAAGGTGGCACTCTTGGGCAAATCAAAAATGGCCAGAAATCAGGGTCTTAACCAACTCATTCTCTTAGCATTTTAACCCGAAAGAAATCACCCCCAGAATGTATACAAATCTTCAACCCAAAATTAAGAAAGTACCAACTTCGTTAAAGTGCCACAAATCACCTTTCAATCAGTGTTTAAAAAAACTTTTTTTTATTTTAAAGTATTTAATAAAAGTCATTTTACATTTTGAAAACAAAAATGTATTTCTATTCTCTATAGTTTTGACAATGAATCTTTGAAAATAAAAGTGAGCCCGAATCGTCCCTAGACAGGCTTTTCTTATTTATAGTCCTCTGACCTGGAAGGTATGGGTGGCGGCTGTTTTAGCCAACACGCCAGAATAACAATTAAGCGCACCGAAACATATTGTTCTTGCGTGGCGCCAGCACGACAAATAAAGAGATTTTTAGTTCGGCGTGTAAGCCTCTTGCCGATAAGCCAACACCCCGATCTCACAATTTGTTGTTTCGTCGCTCTGTCAGAAAAACGAATCCCCTATTTGTCTTTTTTTTTATTCTAAGAGGGTGCGTATGAACCTTTTTCATGTCTAATTTGTTAAAAAATAAGGTTAAATATCGTTTATTTACTTCGCATTACACGTGATCTCACTGAAGTCAGATCCAACATAATGTTAGCGTAGCGGTTTTCAGGAGATGATTTTAATGAGATCGCATTACACGTAAATCCTGCAAAATACTCTCAAGTGAGCGCACCATCACCGACCGTATGAACCGTTACCGTGCAGTTGTTTACGAATGTGACCTTTTTCACTGTGAATTCTTGCCAATCAGAGTCAGTTCTCCGGCCAAATCACATCGAATTGTTATCCAACTGCACGGATCTTACCGATAAAATCTCGACTTCTATAAGCTGTATTTCAGTATATGGAAAACGACCACAACCTACCTGTTTGATACTCGGCACCGTATAAATAGTCCCCGGTTTGAAAACCATCTATGTACTCATTCCATAGAGGTTCAGGGTGTAAGCAAAGGGTGTTTGCTGCGGAACCACTGTGTGTGTAGTGAGCACCTCCAACGTAACCATGGTAAACAAGCGTCGCACCCTCAGGACATGTTGTACGTCCCCAACGCACGTAGGTCGTTCCGTCTGATGTCTTCACAAACGTCGTTAGTGCTTGATGTAACTCAGAAATTTTATTCTCAGCATCTAAAATCAAGGACAGCACTCTGTTTAAGAAAAATGTCTACTGCTATAGTTAACTTAACGAAATAATTCATGCGTATCGTCTTTAGTATTTGCTTATATTTTGACATAATTCAGTGATGTTGGGTATCGTTGGAACGAGTGCGATGAGAAAATGTCAGATTTAAACCGGAAGTGAAATCAGTCATGCGTATCGTCTTTAGTATTTGCTCATATTTTGACATAATATACCCGTGTTGGGTATCATTGGAACGAGTTCGATGAGTAGATGTCAGATTTATGGTCGAACCGGAAGTGAAATCAGTCATGCGTATCATCTTTAGTATTTGCTTATATTTTGACTAAATATAGTGATGTTGGGTATCGTTGGAACGAGTTCGATGAGTAGAAGTCAGATTTTTGGTCGAACCGGAAGTGAAATCAGTCATGCGTATCATCATGAGTATTTGCTAATATTTTGACATAATTCAGTGATGTTGGGTATCGTTGAAACGAGTTCGATGTGTAGAAGTCAGATTTATGGTCGAACCGGAAGTGAAATCATTCATGCGTATCATCATGAGTATTTGCTTATATTTTGACATAATATAGTGATGTTGGGTATCGTTGGAACGAGTTCGATGTGAAGAAGTCAGATTTATGGTCGAACCGGAAGTGAAATCAGTCATGCGTATCGTCTTAAGTATTTGCTTATATTGTGACATAATATAGTGATGTTGGGTATCGTTGGAACGAGTTCGATGAGTAGATGTCAAAGCTTTGGTCGAACCGGAAGTGAAATCATTCACACGGAACCAACGGCTTTTCTCGGTTATTTCAAGTCGAAACCATGTCGTGTAAGGTATCGAACAAAACGTCTCAACATGTTCTATGCAATGCTAAAGACATTTTTTCTCCGTCTAGAGCCGAGTCCCTGACCCTCAATGGACGCGAACCAAGCTCTAGATCGGGTATACGAGTCAGCTCCGTATACTTCCGGGAGATCATGTCATTCTAAAAATAACCCCGTGATGTCATTCTAAATTTAGAACCGCACTACCTCCAATATGACGTCATGAGCATGAGTCATATCCAATATGGCCGCCGCG
Organism: Corbicula japonica; assembly: GCA_038501625.1. Classification (NCBI taxonomy): domain Eukaryota; kingdom Metazoa; phylum Mollusca; class Bivalvia; order Venerida; family Cyrenidae; genus Corbicula; species Corbicula japonica. The sequence continues at coordinate 1,127,777 of JAZAYU010000094.1, read as the reverse complement.
CATGCGCAGTCATGCCCCTAAACCGGCGGGATTACTACTGTTGTTGTTGTTTTCGACCGGGGTTTCCTTTCGCACTTTTAGTGCACAAACTTAATTAATCCGAATTTAATTGTGTCCATTTTTTCAGCATTGTGTGGGGATATGTTGACAAAACTAAAGATGGAACGTTACAAAACATGTCGACAATCATCACTGAGAGAGCAGATGTCAAACACGTTTCAGCAGGAAAAAAAACAGTTGTGTACCTGTAAGCTGTTTATGAATGGAAGCAACATATTCCTCCTGCTTCTTGGACCTTTCCTCCAGCTGCACAAGCTTCTGGATCACGTCAAACTCGTACTCGAATCTGTTATAGCAGCTTGGTTCTTGTTGCTGACTTGTTGTTATTCCCAAACAAATTTCCAGTAGAACTGGTAATAACCAATACATCTTCTCGTTCACAAGATGTTTATGTGTAACTGAGAGGTTGTTTTCACTGATTTTTTTGCGGGTCAAAACTAAGTTATGGGGAAAACAAACTGTCGGATCTTGTTACCGATTATAAATGAGATTTTAATGAAACAGGAACGCTCGTTCTTACTGTAATAGATCTTTATTATTATCAGATGAGATTTTAATGAAAACTATTTGCATGTAAAGTATGCACGCTTAAAGAGGCATGTCCGTACTTTTCTGACGTTCATGTATGAGACAAGAGCTAGTCGAAAATGACTGCATGCTCGACTATTCGAAGAGTCAGAAATAAAGAAAGCAGATATATATTAAAGAATATTTTAATGGAGCTTCATTTCAACAATGAAGCGAGTCATGATTTTGATTTGATCCTTCCCAACCCCTCCATCAAAAATGTTTCTATGGGTATGACTTTTAAAAGAAAAAGAAGGCGCCGCAATGCAACGATACAAGCTTTTCTTCGTTGATTTGAAATAAGGAGGGGCATAATTATGACAAAATACTGTCAAGAGTTATGAAACTTGTACTGATAATTGCTGTTGTGATGTCGGGCAACTAGTTTAAGTTTCAAACCTTGAACGGTAACTGAGAAAAAGTGGACTTAAACAAAAACTGAAATGTTGACACCCGAGCGCCTGCAACACAGCGACATACCTGAATCAAATAACAGTGTGGCCATGTCACGTGGTCTGTAACGTCCTTTTTTGGTAAAACGGCATGTAAAAAATGTAAACAGACACGTCGATTGCAATAGCTTTATATAAAATTCATAACCTCATTTTCAACGAAATTTTGCGCATGCTAAGGGGAAACAACGGTTGTAAACACATTTGTCGCCATGTGTAGGCAATTCGGGGCAAATACTGAAAATTAAATGCAAAATAGATGCTTAGACGACAAGCAAATTTAAAAACTTTAAGACATCAAGTGCTGCATGTCATGAGGTTGCTTATTACAATGCACGCAACTTATTGCTATTTGATCTTAGCCTTTTCAAACGTGACAAAACAACAGTGTAGCTTCGATAATTTGTCAGTAACGTATTAGGCTGTTGCAATGAAACTGATTGCTAATGTACCATATCAAACTGATATCATTTATACTAGAAGCAAGAATTTCTAAGGCAAACAAGTTTACAATATTTTATAAATTTAAATAAGCACTTTATAAAGTAAAAACTATCAGTTGCTATTTCTATTACAGCCATATGTGAATGAATGTTTCTTTCTTTATATATGATGCACACAAACTATTCTGTCAACATGTGTTCACTGCGCGTTAGTATAATATAGCCAAAAGCGGCATAGTATAAAGTGTGGAGTGGTGTCTTGGAGTGGAGTCTGGAGTCTGACCTTGGAGCTGAATTTGGAGCTAAATTTTTGGAGCGAAATTTTGGAGTGACCTTGAAATTGATTTTTAATAGAGTGACTGAATCTAGACTGGAAACGCACTGTTGTAATTGTTTCATTGGTCTATTACTTCTTGTGATTATAATGTTATGTCGTTAAATAATTTATTTTTAACATGCCAAGAAATTCCCACAGCAAACTTCAACATATCAGTTTCTACACAGCTGTCCTGAAATGCCCTTAATTTGACCACATGACCCTATTAACCGTCTCTAATTGCAGTAGTTCGAAGCAGGCGATTGTTTAGTCAACAAGGTTTATCAGTTGTCATGCAGTAGAGTTGCAGATGATACTTTATACATGTACATGTATACTGAGGTGGCATTTCTGTGAACATCTCTTAATGCATGTATCAATAAATTGACTGTTATATCAAAGAATATGATAAAAAGTTTCCGAAATAAATTGATAAAATAAAAAACAAGAGTGCCAAACTGACACAAAATACGCCCGTCAAAATGCTGATCATCAAAGTTGCGTAACGATCCGATGAAAATTTTTCGACTTGGAGAGCAGATACCGCTAATTCAGTTTTTGGACAATTCAACGGCCATAATGTAGGAGTGCCTGGGGGGATTTGGCTGGTTATAGAACTTGGTCGAGATATTATGCCCACCAACATATTCACCAAGTTTGATAAAGACCGAATGAAAACTCTTTGACTTAGAGAGCGTAAACCCTTATTTTGGAAAATTCAAGGGCCATAATTCAGGAGTGCATGGGGGATTTGGCTGGTTATAGAACTTGGTCCAGATATTATGCCCACCAACATATTCACCAAGTTTGATAAAGACCGGACAAAAACTCTTTGACTTAGAGAGCGGAAACCCAAATTTTGGACAATTCAAGGGCCATAATTCAGGAGTGCCTGGGGGGATTTGGCTGGTTATAGAACTTGGTCGAGATATTATTCCCACCAACATATTCACCAAATTTGATAAAGACCGGATGAAAACTCTTTGACTAAGAGAGCGGAAACAGAAATTTTGGACAATTCAAGGGCCATAATTCAGGAGTGCCTGGGGGGATTTGGCTGGTTATAGAACTTGGTCGAGCTATTATGCCCACCAACATATTCACCAAGTTTGATAAAGACCGGATGAAAACTCTTTGACTTAGAGAGCGGAAACAGTAATTTTGGACAATTCAAGGGCCATAATTCAGGAGTGCCTGGGGGGATTTGGCTGGTTATAGAACTTGGTCGAGATATTATGCTAATCAACATATTCACCAAGTTTGATAAAGATCGGATGAAAACTCTTTGACTTAGAGAGCAGAAACCCTGTGGACGCCGCCCGCCCGCCCGCCGCAGGTGTTCCCATACGTCCCGTTTTTCAAATGGGCGTATAAAAATGAGTGATTACAGTATATGTATATGCGATAAATAAATGGGCCTTATGTTATCGAATCCAATATTCACAGTAAATAAATAACCCTTTCCACCATATATACGATTAAATGGCATGGACGAACAGTGTAGATCCAGATCAGCCTGCACATCTCCGCAATCTGATCAGGATCTACCCTTTTTTTCGTTATTTCTGATCAAAAAGCGAACAGTGAAGATCCCGATCAGACATCACGGATGTGCCGATTGATCAGGATCTGCGGTATGGTAATTAACTTTATCTATTATAAAAGTGCAATTAAAAATATTGATCATAAATAGCTTAGAAGACATTCGTGTGTACTGAAGCGTGCTTATTAATACATAAAAAAATAAATATGTTTACTATGAGATTTGAACCCACGACGCTAAAGATAAAAAAGAATATCATTGTCATAATGAATAATAAAATATATCAAAACAAAGACCAAAACCAACTCCTAGGTCAGTCTCCAAATTCTCACTCCAAAAATTCAGCTCCAAGGTCAGACTCCACTCCAAGACTCCACTCCATACTTTATACTATGCCGCCAAAAGCTAATAGTTTGTAGTTGTTTATTATCAAAACCAGATATCTGATCACAGTAATCCAGAACCAGAAAACTACGTTCAGATTCCATCAACCTGCGAGCTAGTATGCTAGCCAAGAATGTCCACTGCTTCAACAAAACTGATTTGAAGAATTGGACTCTTCCATTGTTCAAACTTGCACTACTTTGAAGGACAAAGATTGCATACAAAACAAACCAACAGCCATCAAAATTAATATGTTTATTTCTTGAAGTTTCATTATGAAACAACATTTACACAGAAACATCAGTAACAGGTTACAAAAACTATATAAATCTTTGTGAAACTGAAATATGAGCACTATAATGTACATTAAACACAAAGTGGACTATAAGTTTATACAATATTCATCTGATGATAATTTTATCTCAAAATTAATAATTTAGGCGTTTCATAGATTATTTACTTCACTAGCTATCCCTGATTAAATTTTGTTGGTCATGACATGATTAAGACAATTTTTAACTGATTTTGTATATACAAGCAATATTATATATGACCGACATAAAAAACAGTAATTAACTCTACATCATAACTTCCTATGTCTACATATACACAAGACAGCCTATCTAATCACTTTCTAGCATAATACTTTCTCATAAAACAAGAGCAAGTCAACAAAGTGTGACCAATGTGCCTGATTTTTTGTCTAAGAAATCAAATATGGGAAATGTTGCTATACCATAATGCTTGTAATTATAATTTTCATTCAATGTTCATTGCAAAACAACTAAAAACAAGAGCTGTCAGAGGAGACAGCGTGCTCGACTATTCGAATCATTTGAAACAAATGCAATTTGAAGATTAAAACAATAACAACTTTGGCCATACATTCATGTGCAATCAGGAAAAATATTAAGAAGTGAATGGTAAGGGAGAAATTCATTTCAAATAACAGAAATAATTCCTTAATGTACCATAAATATTAAACTGAATAGGGGAATAACTATGAAATATTTCTGGATTTGTTAGAAAACTTGTTAGTAATTTTTTATTAGAGACATTTACTTTTAGTTCAATATCAATCACTTCAGTAATGTTCAGAAAAAAGAACTGAAATGAAAATATAATGAAAGTTTGAAGTTGATACCTTTTGTTTTGCAAAGTTATCGATGAAGTGCACTTAAATGAAAATATATTAAGTGGAAAAAGGAACAGTGGAAAAAGGGGCATAACTTGTAGAGTAATTGTATTACAGTTATGGGTCTTGTTGGTAATGATGTAGAGTTTGATGGTGAAAAAATATTGAAAATCTCAATGAAATATCGAATAGTCGAGGTAAAAACTAAATGCAAAAGGGGCATAACTTACAGAAATATTTCCAATAGAGTTATGGATCTTGTTGATAATGATTTAGAAACTGATGAAAAACATATATTCCAAGTTCCAAAGTAATATCTCCTGTTGTTTTAAAATTATGGGACAATTGCATAAGTGAAAAAGGGGCATAACTTGAAAAATATTGGTAGCAGAGTAATGGGTGTTGTTGATAATGACCTAGATTTTGATGGTGAATATATTTTCCAGGTTTCAAGGTGATAGCTCAAGTAGTTTTAAAGTTAAGGGCAAAGTGTAAATTTTACTTAACGCAAAATTTAAGTGAAAAAGGGGCATAATTTGAAAAATATTGGAAGCAGGGTTATGGGTCTTGTTGGTTATGATGTAGATTTTGATGGTGAAAATATATTTCAAGTTTCAAGGCAATATCTCATGTAGTTTTAAAATTATGGGCAAAATGCAAATTTTGCTTAACAAAAAATATAAGAAACAAGAGTGCCAAACTGACACAAAATACGCCCGTCAAAATGCTGATCATCAAAGTTGCGTAACGATCCGATGAAAATTATTCGACTTGGAGAGCAGATACCGCTAATTCAGTTTTTGGACAATTCAAAGACCATAATTCAGGAGTGCCTGGGGGGATTCGGCAGGTTATAGAACTTGGTCCAGATATTCTGCCCACCAACATATTCACCAAGTTTGATAAAGACCGGATGAAAACTCTTTGACTTAGAGAGCGGATACAGTAATTTAGGACAATTCAAGGGCCATAATTCAGGAGGGCCTGGGGGGATTTGGCTGGTTATAGAACTTGGTCGAGTTATTATCCCCACCAACATATTCACCAAGTTTGATAAAGACCGGATGAAAACTCTTTGACTTAGAGAGCGGAAACCCTTATTTTGGACAATTCAAGGGCCATAATTCAGAAGTGCGTGGGGGGATTTGGCTGGTTATAGAACTTGGTCCAGATATTATTCCCACCAACATATTCAACAAGTTTGATAAAGACCGGATGAAAACTCTTTGACTTAGAGAGCGGAAACAGTAATTTTGGACAATTCAAGGGCCATAATTCAGGAGTGCCTGGGGGGATTTGTCTGGTTATAGAACTTGGTCGAGATAATATGCCCACCAACATATTCACCAAGTTTGATAAAGACTGGATGAAAACTCTTTGACTTAGAGAGCGGAAACAGTAATTTTGGACAATTCAAGGGCCATAATTCAGGAGTGCCAAGGGGGATTTGGCTGGTTATAGAACTTGGTCGAGATATTATGCCCACCAACATATTCACCAAATTTGATAAAGACCGGATGAAAACTCTGACTTAGAGAGCAGAAACAGTAATTTTGGACAATTCAAGGGCCATAATTCAGGAGTGCCTGGGGGGATTTGGCTGGTTGTAGAACTTGGTCGAGATATTAAGCCCACCAACATATTCACCAAGTTTGATAAAGATCGGATGAAAACTTAGAGAGCGGAAACCATGTGGACGCCGCCTGCCCGCCAACCCGCCCGCTCGCCCGCCGCAGGTGTTCCCATAATACGTCCCGTTTTTCAAACAGGAGTATAACAAGAGCCAGTCGGAAACGACTGCAAGCTCGACTATTCGAAAAGTCAGAATTATTAAGCACATTGTAACTGGGCTTCATTTAAACTGGGGAATGATTCAGGAGTTTATGACACCTCCAACAAACACACATGAACAAATGTTTCTTAATCCAAGTTAGGAATTCAATAAATTACACTTAATTTATTCTTGTAGATTTTTTTAGGGTTTACACAACCCAGCCCATAAACCACTGATCCCACACCCATCAACTTACTATCCCTGCCCACCTATAGTGGTGAGGCGTGGTGTAGTACAGTATGGTATGCTGGTTGCTGGTGTTGTCATTGTTGGTGTTGTTGTTGGTGGTGGAAGTTGCTGGTGTAGTAATAGTAATAGTAATAGTATAGTACAGTACAGTACAGTACAGTACAGTACAGTATCGTATAGTACAGTACAGTAGAGTACAGTACAGTATAGTATCGTATAGTATAGTATAGTATAGTATAGTACAGTATAGTATAGTATAGTATCGTATAGTATAGTATAGTATAGTATAGTATAGTATCGTATAGTATGGTAATAGTATAGTATAGCATAGTATAGTAGTATAGTATAGTATAGTATAGTATAGTAATAGTATAGTAATAGTATAGTATAGTATAGTATAGTATAGTATAGTAATAGTATAGTAATAGTATAGTATAGTATAGTATAGTATAGTATAGTATAGTATAGTAATAGTATAGTAATAGTATAGTATAGTATAGTATGGTATAGTAATAGTATAGTAATAGTAATAGTATAGTAATAGTATAGTAATAGTATAGTAATAGTATAGTATAGTATAGTATAGTATAGTATAGTAATAATATAGTAATGGTATGGTATGGTATGGTATGGTATGGTATGGTATGGTATGGTATGGTATGGTATGGTATGGTATGGTATGGTATGGTATAGTATAGTATAGTATAGTATAGTATAGTATAGTATAGTATAGTATATGCCCCCACCCACCCCACAATTACTCAACACTTTCAACCAAAGTATGTTAAGTACATCTGTTGTAAACATTTTCTATAGCATTACATATGAAAAACACTAACATTGAACCTTTAACAATTATTTATAAGTCTTAATTCTAATTTCAAGTGAAAAGGGCAAAAATCAAATATAAAAAAGCAAGGATGAGTTATGGGCCTTTGAAAATAAACATGATGTAAGATAAAATAAAGGTATACAAAGTTTTAAACCTTAATTTTTAAGTCTAAAAAGGGCAGTAATTTGAAAAAAATCAAAGAGTTATGGTTCTTGGCATACATAGTCAGGGTCATGATGATGGATAAGTTTCAAAGCTATAGTACAAGAAGTATGAAAGTAACTAGCTTGCATGCAAACTTTAACCTGAAATTCTAAGTCAAAAAGGGGCATAATTTGATTAAAAATGAAAGAGTTATGGTTCTTGGCATACATAGTCAGGGTCATGATGGTAAACAAGTGTCTTAAGTTTCAAAGCTATAGTACGAGAAGTATGAAAGTAACTATCTTGCAGGCAAACTTCAACCTGAAATTCTAAGTACAAAAAGGGCCATAATTTGATAAAAAAATTAAAGAAAGAGTTATGGTTCTTGGCACACATAGTCAGGGTCATGATGGTAAACAACTGTGTTAAGTTTCAAAGCTATAGTACAAGAAGTATTTAAGTAACTACCTTGCACGCAAACTTTAACCTGAAATTCCAAGTCAAAAAAGGGCCATAATTTAAACAAAATGGAAATTAGAGTTATGGTTCTTGGCATACAAACTTGAATTATGATGATGAACAAGTGTTGAAAGTTTCAAAGCTGTAGTAAAAGTAGTATGGAAGTTATGGGTTTGTACAGTAGCTTGCACGCAAACTTTTAACTGAAATTCTAAGTCGAAAAAGGGCCATAATTTGATTATCATGAAAGAAAGAGTTATGGATCTTGGCATAAATAGTCAGGGTCATGATGGTAAACAAGTGTCTTAAGTTTCAAAGCTATAGTAAAAGAAGTATGAAAGTAACTAGCTTGCACGCAAACTTTAACCTGAAATTCTAAGTCGAAAAAGGGCCATAATTTGTACAAAATGAAAATTAGAGTTATGGTTCTTGGCAGACAAACTTGAATTATGATGATGAAGAAGTGTTGAAAGTTTCAAAGCTGTAGTATGAGTAGTATGGAAGTTATGGGTTTGTACAGTAGCTTGCACGCAAACTTTAACCTGAAATTCTAAGTCGAAAAAGGGGCATAATTTGATAAAAATGAAAGTTAGAGTTATGGTTCTTGGCATACACACTTGGGATATGATGATTAACAAGTGTTGAATGTTTCAAAGCTGTAGTATAAGTAGTATTGAAGTTATGAGTCTGTACAGTAGCTTGCACGCAAACTTTAACCTGAAATTCTAAGTCGAAAAAGGGCCATAATTTGATCAAAATGAAAGTTAGAGTTATGGTTCTTGGCATACATACACGGGACATGATGATGAACAAGTGTGCCAAGTTTTAAAGCTGTAGTATAGGTAGTATTGAAGTTATGAGTTTGTACAGTAGCTTGCACGCAAACTTTAACCTGAAATTTTAAGTCAAAAAAGGGCCATAATTTGATCAAAATGAAAGTTAGAGTTATGGTTCTTGGCAAACACACTCGAGACATGATGATGAACAAGTGTGCCAAGTTTAAAAGCTGTAGCTATATTAGTTTTTAAGATATAGGTAGGTTGCACGTAAACTTTAACCAAAGCGGGACGCCGACGGCGATGCCGACGGCGACGCCCAAAGTGAGTACAATAGCTCGACATATTCTTCGAATAGTTGAGCTAAAAAGGGGCATAACTTGAAATATATTGACAACAGAGTTATGGGTCTTGTTGGTGGTGATGTAGAATTTGATGGTGAATATATATTCCAAGTTTCAAGTTGATATCTCAAGTAGTTTATAAGTTATGGACCAAAGTGCATATTTTCCTTAACGCAAAATTAAAGTGAAAAAGGGGCATAACTTGAAAAATATTTGTAGCAGAGTTATGTGTGTTGTTGGTAATGATGTAGAATTTGATGGCGAATATATATTCCAAGTTTCCAAGTTGATATCATGAGTAGTTTTCAAGTTATGGACATAAGTGAATTTTTTCTTTAACGGACGCCAACGCCGACACCGGGGCGAGTAGGATAGATCCCCTATTCTTCGAATAGTCGAGCTAAAAATCAAAAGAAAAATTGGGGAGTTGGTCGAGTGGACAACTCACTGGCTGCTAGGCGATACCAATATTTAATCATTCATAGCTAACATTTGTATGTTTGCAAATATATATATTTGAACTCTTAAGTGAGACCTTTACTTTAAAGGTAGAGCCATGATTCTGAAAAGCAAGCCTCTGTCATTCAGGATTGGGAGAAACACTTAAGTTTGGTTGCGAGATTGCCAAGATATGCTCCAGAAAACAAGATTTATGAAGAATAGACAAACAATGTTATCACTATACAAAGCCCTCTAGATCAGGGAAATAAAAACATACAACACAAACACTTGTAGTTTCTACCATAAAATATGACCAAGTTTGGTTCAAAACAAGTCGGATGTGATGAACAGAATCAGAATTACACAGAGCTGCAAAATGTCTTGACAATTGCTGCTCTATATACCATAAAACACAAGGAGTGGTGACTGATTTCATCATACTTGCTCCTGATGAATTTTATGGCCAAATATATAGCGTATTTCTATCCCTATAGATTCTTATTTGTTTGCCAAATAATATCCTTCAGATATTTTAACTTACGTTGATTTTGTCATGGTGTTTCAACATCAGACTTTTCCGCTTCAAACCTACTGGCCTAAATATTCCCTACCTTTACTAACACCCACCTGAAACACTTGTTTCAGAGAAGGGTACCAATGATTTAGGAAACTTGTGCTGAAGTTAACCCTTTCCTCCAGAAAGACACCTTTATTGCATGGGCAAACAGTTTAGATCCAGATCAGCTGGCGTATCTGATCAGGTATGTGCAGTCTGATCAGGATCTAAACTGTTCGCTTTCTGATTTGTTAGGTTATTTCTGACCAAAATGCGTCCAGTGCAGATCCTGATCAGACAGCACGGATGTGCCACTGATCTGGATCTACACTGGTTGCACATGTGTAAAAATGCCTATATATGGAGGTAATGGTTAAGAGAAATAATGCTCAGCATGGGAATTAAAACAACGACCCACAGCTTGGAGTCTCTGTGCTTTACTACTTAACTAGCCAGACTTGAATTCAATAGCTAGAGCTGCAGCACTTTGAGGCATATTAAATCTAAGTATTGCTGTCCATTGCAACTTTAAACTCGGAGCCAATTTTAAGACTCAAATCACCAAATAAATGCATAGGATACTATGATTTCAAAAACTATCTACTGTCTGAAACATCTGAGATTGTTTTTTTCATTTTTTCTGGCTTAAATCCATGAGTAACTTTTGCCATATATAGCACAAATGGATAAAAATACTTTGTTTTTAAAAGGCTAGTGTTAGGCAGGTATAATCTCTGGTATAAACATGAAAACCCTTTACTCCATGTATGCATATTTTATCACAGGCAACCAGTGTACATCCAGATCAGTCAGCACATCTGTTCCCTCTGATCAGGATATACACTGATCACTTCTTGGTCAGAATTAGCCTAATGAATGTAAATTTGAACAGTAACTGTTAAAGCTTTTAATTAAACTTAACAAATATGCTAACTTAACTGGATCTATGTAGTTCATTCGTGAGTTACAAATCTTATTAACCCTTTCCTCCATATATACGCATTTTTACGCATTTGCGACCAATGTAGATCCAAATCAGCCGGCACATCCGTACCATCTGATCAGGATCTGCACTGTTAACTGTTTGATTTATTAGGTTATATCTGACCAATATGCGACCAGTGCAGATCCTGATCAGATGGCACGGATGCGTAAAAATGCCTATATATGGAGGAAAGGAATAATGAAATAAAAGGATAGAATTCTACAATACCAACTACGTAATTTATACGAAAATTTGCAAAAATGTTCTAGCACTATTTATGGTGGAAGAGTAGTTAACATTGATGCAGATCAACAGGTCAATGTATGGTTTCAACCAATGATACTGCAGCAAATGTGCATAGATAAAGTTATTAGTAAATGACTCTACTGCAAATGCCAGTCAACACTCATATACATCAACCCTTTACTCCATAGACACTCATTTAATCGCATCTGCAAACAGCGATGCTTCAGATCAGCTAGCACATTCATGGCATCTGATCTGGATCTACACTAGTTGCTTCTTAGTCAGATATCACTTAATGAATCAAAACCAAACAGTGCAGATCCTCATCAGATGGCACTATTGTGTCGACTGATCTGGATCTACAATGTTTGCCCATGGGATAACAGCAATATCCCAAAGAGTAAAGGGTTATACATGTTTTAACAAATAAATATATAAATATTAATATAAACATATATATAGATTACTTTTATCTGTTTCTTCTCAGACTTAAACACACATATCTTTACTCCAAGAACTCTTCATAATCTGGCAAAAAATATTGAATTTAGACATTCCAAATGCTTAACCCTTTCCTCCATAGACACACCTTTATTGCTTGGGCGAACATCCGTGCTTTCTGATCAGGATCTGAACTGTTCCCTATTTGATTTATTAGGCTATTTCTGACCAAAATGCGACCAGCACAGATCATGATCAGACGGCGGCACTGGACACACATGCATAAAAATGCGTATTTATCAAGGAAAGGGTTAAATACTGCTACATATATTCACTATATAGTGTGGAGGTATAATATAATGAAGCCCAACAGATGAAAAAATCCATTATTCCGAAGTAAGTAAAACAAAAAATTGTTTTTTAAAATAAATAAAAAATATTTCATGTAAGCATTCATTTGATTATAGGGGCATTTGTTTTTACTAGTGTAAGATAGACAAGTATTTGACAAATGGTGAAGCCTCAAGTTAAAATACATCGGAAGTTCACAAGTGAAATGTACTCCTATAATTCACAGATCCAAAATAAATATTCTGTTTATTTTGTGCTTTAAAATAACTTGTGTTAGGGTAATTTGACAGAAACATTGTATGAAACATTGCCTTATAGACATCATACCCCAAACATGAACTCATTCTGGTAATGTTTATATTTGATTTATAAATACATGTATCATTTTAAGCAAAAACTCTGAAATTCAGAGGAAATCATAAAATAAATGCTGAGAAGTGGCAAGTCTGTTTGGCATATCTCTCAGTTAATTGAATGTTTACATCAACACAGAACACCATGTCTGGCTAAAACATTTGAAGACATCAGCTTATTTTTTTGTTTGAATGTATAGAAACAGAAATTTAGCATAATTAAAGTCGCTGTTAATTCATCATTAAAAAATCTAATTATGCTCTAAAGTCATTTATAACTCATATAAATAGGTTGTCATAGTTACAACAAAATGCCCATGTGTTACCAGATGTTTCTCTGGGTTTGCAAAGTTGAACACTGCAAATTGCATGGCTGTTTACATACTCTCAATACAACATTCCCTTAATTGTCATCTGTTTAGGAATCACATCATTACCCACGATAATAAAACTTAACACTTTCCTCCATACATACGCATATTTATGAATATGCAACCAGTGTAGATCCAGATCAGCCGGCACATCCATGCCGTCTGATCAGAATATGCACTGGTTGCATATTGGTCAGAAATAACCTAATGAATCAAAAAGCGAATAGTTTAGATCCTGGTAAGACAGCACAGACTGATGTGCCGGCTGATCTGGATCTTAACTGTTCGGCCTCGCAATAAAGATGTATCTATGGAGGAAAGACTTAAAAGATCTTGTTGGTTGAAATGGAACCTAGACTTTTGCTGCTATAGCAACATGAATTCTGCAGGGAACAGTGTATGTGTTAAGTAACAGGAAGGCCAAATACTCCAAACATCACTTGATACTTCTTAGAGAATTAGATTAAAATGTAGTAACTTGTAACCAAAACTAAACACTTTAAACAGAAATTGTCACACCAGTACATTCAGTTTACACCAATCTATAAGCCAGATTTTTTCGTTAAAAAAATCCAGTTAATAATATAAATGAACTATCTAAAAACAGGAACAGTAACACAATAAAAAAAATCTGCAATTCTATTTATAGATGAAATGCAGTATTAACACAATGTATTTATGATTCAGTTGCTGCACACATGTATAAACAATGGTAACTTACACTTTCTGTGATTTTGGTCATCAAATGAATTGTAGAAATTCTATGGTATTTGTTAGCTTGACTAGTGGCTTTGCATAAAAATGCTTAGGTTTGAAACTAGATCTACACTCAGTGTATGTAAGGGAGGTAATTTTAACATTGTCAATACAGCGACCTTCAACTTCACAATATAATCATTTTCTTTGCTAAATGAACCTGACCTGTTATACCTGCATCATCATTCAGGGAAATCAGGGCTTTTTACCTTGTACAAGTGGGTATGATTTTAAACTACATCCTTTTTCGCAAAAAAAGAACATTTTTCACCAAAATTCTTTTTCAAAATAGCTATAACTAGACTGTGTCCACAGGACACTGATGCCCCCACTGCTGCAATAACATTTGTTACAAAATTTTGTACCAGGTATTAACAACATGTGGTGATCATGATTAGTAAATGAGGAGTAAGTGCCACAAAATTTAATAACTAACATAAACAAAAGGCCATAACTGTGGTGAAAATTGTTGCAAGACAATGTCCTTGACAACAATCTTCACATCATGTCTAATCATCTGTGCAAGTTTGAAAGAAATCAGCCAAATAGAAAATGTGAAGTTGATGACAAAATTTTGTAAGTGAAATAAACAAAGGGCCATAACTGTGGTAAAAATGGCAGCAGAAAAAAATCTTTTTTTTATGATCATCTACCCAGCCATCTTGATCATGTGTGCAAGTTAGAAAGAAATCTGTCCAAAAGTAAATGAGGATTTGATGCCACAATATATTATTACTGAAAAAAAACAAAGGGCCATAACTCTGGTAAAAATAGTTGCAGGAAAAAATCCTTTCTTCACGATCATCTACACATCCTGCTTCATCATCTGTGCATGTTTGCAAGGAATCTGCCCTGTAGTTTAGGAGGAGTTGATGCCACAAGATTTAATTACTGAAATTAACAAAGGGCCATAACTCTGGTAAAAATGGTCACAGGAAAAAATCCTTTCTTTACGATTATCTACACATCCTGCTTCATCATCTGTGCAAGTTCGCAAGAAATCAGCCTTATAGTTTTGGAGGAGTTGATGCCACAAGATTTAATTACTGAAATTAACAAAGGGCCATAACTCTGGTAAAAATGGTCGCAGGAAAAAACCCTTTCTTTACGATCATCTACACATCCTGCTTCATCATCTGTGCAAGTTCGCAAGAAATCCGCCTTATAGTTTTGGAGGAGTTGACGCACAAGATTTAATTAATGAATATAACAAAGGGCCATAACTCTGGTAAAAATGGTCGCAGGAAAAAATCCTTTCTTCACGATTATCTACACATCCTGCTTCATCATCTGTGCAAGTTTGCAAGAAATCTGCCTTGTAGTTTAGGAGGAGTTGACGCCACAAGATTTTATAACTGAAATTAACAAAGGGCCATAACTCTGGTAAAAATGGTCGCAGGAAAAAATCCTTTCTTTACGATCATCTACACATCCTGCTTGATCATCTGTGCAAGTTTGAAAGAAATCCGCCTTATAGTTTAGGAGGAGTTGATGCCACAAGATTTGGGGACGTACGGACGGACGGACAAGTGCAACTCTATATGCCTTCCACTTTGTGGGGGCATAAAAAAGGCATTTTCCCCAAATTTTGTCTCGAATCATATCTCTAAACCGTGCTACTTCCCAAAATATTTTCTCAAACCTCAAATAAATCATACAATCAGAACCAAAAGCTTTCTCAGATTTTTATTCTCTACTGAAGTATTGTTCTTTACGAGTATAACTAACTCATCTCATGATAATGACTGTTTAAAGCAGCTGTTTCATACTAAGATTTGTATTACAGGGAATCTGAATTATTTCATGCTCAATCTGGCCTTTTCCTTGTTTAAATTTCCCATTTTTGCTAGTTCTGTGTTTAAATTTTCAGTTTCAGTTGGCCTGGGCCTCTATCCAATTACAGTTGAAAAGGCTTTCTACATCACTGTAACCAGGTCACCATTTCGGCCCATCAGATGCTTGAGATTTGAGATTGGTCTCCAATCTAAGTTTTATGATCTTAGGCTAGTTTTTGATTTTTGTTGACACAGTTTCTTTAACAAAATAATGGTAAGTTTTATGCCTCAAAATCTAAGAAATAAAATAAGGGAGGATTAGAAGTCTACGACCAAGGCAATAAAAGTTACACTATGGAAAGTGACTTTATGGTTGAAAAGGAACATTTTGGTCATGTACGAGGGATGATCCAAAATAATGTAGACTTTTTTTATAATTTTTATATTTTACAAAATACCACAAATATAATATTTTAATCATAATATGTTCAGCATACTTTTACAAAATATCAGCAAAATACAATATCATGTAAAAAAAACTATGAACAATTTAAATTGTACACTAAGTGCTATCTCGGCGCACGTCAAATTAGAGCTCTCAACGTCAACGACTTTAATTCACAGGCACATCTTCGGCGATGCGGCATATGTTTAAAGTTTGTGAAATAGACCCTGTCAACGGAATGCGATGCCGGGGAATCCATTTATCGAATATATCACTGTTTTATTGCCGGTCAAAGTCTCATCATTGCTTATGAGGCGATCAAGAAAATGGTCCTCTTCTCGCTCGTACCACCGAAGAAACGCCCGGGAATGCAATACCCACAGAATCGCGGTTCTTTAGCAATGGGCGTGTACCCGAAAAACTAATCCATCACAAATTTGTAATTGTTTATAATATAACAAGTCTTTGCACTGTGGACAAAGATTTTGTAGCTGCTTACTTTATTGTAATTTAAATATCTAACTTATTTAATCTTATATGGTAATTTATGACTTTGTATTGATTCAAACACCAAACAAAACACATTATGAAATACAAATCTAATAATTAAATATTAACACACCTTTAAAATTTAATTTGTTCGGCAATATCCGATGCACGGTTACTCACCCAGTCTAGAATAGCTCGTAAAGCGCCACAACAGATAGACTTTGTCCGCTTTCATTGCCTCCCGGGTTGACGTCACCACCGTAATGCCGATTTGTTTTCTTTCTTCCTTACCCTAGGCCTATTTAATGTATCTCCAGACCATTACACAACCACTGATGCCACTTAAAAAATAGAGCTTGGCTTACGGAAGTTCATATTTGCCTCTGATTAATTATTTTTAGCTTTTCTAGAGGTGTTTTTTAAAGATCGTGACAGAATTTTATAATAGCGCGTATTTCCAGGCGGTCTGACGACGGCATTTTTGAAGTTTTCACGTTGGTGATATCTCTCTTAAATATTGACTGTTTATAAAACGCTAAGTCTGAATGACGTAAAACTTTAACCTCATTCATTTATTGCTCTTTGACATTGAGAAGTTTGGCTCTTTTTCCACTAGTAGTTTTGTTTATACTGACAGGTATTTGCTTTACAAAGTACAACGGCAATGACGCGGCCGCCTACGTGTTACCATGGTTATTCAAATAAGCGATGCGCTTTTCAAGTTTTAAACTTATTAACTAAATTATTAAATGTATTAATATTTTAGCTCAGTTTGTTACGTTTGTGTTTTGATTGACTTTAGTATATAATTTATTGCGAACGTGTTTCAAATTAAGATGCAATAACAAAAGTCTACGTTATTTTGAATCATCCCTCGTGCATGGCTTACAGCTTAGAACCGCACATGACTTCTGCTTCAAGACTTGTAAAAATATTGTGATAGTATTTAAGGTAAAATGGGTGTGATTGCTGACTTGTCAGTGATGCTTTTTTCCACTGATTTCTTTTTTTCTTTGCTTAACTATTAAAGAGGTAAATAAATGTAATAGAGATACCATTCTATAAACTTAGACAAGTCCATTTATTCTTCACAAGGGGTCTATAAAAACGAATAAACTTGAACAGCAAACAGTATAGAACTTGAGCAGACAGTGCAGATGCACATGCTAACCGAGGTCTAGACTGGCCACCAATGTAACAAACATAGCACTTAAACGGTTTGATTTCTTCATTGTGCATTGTGCAATGGCATTATTAAGATATCATCTATAGGTTTTGATAAAAAATCTACTTCTGTCTATTTGTAGACTTGACAACAACACCTATTTATCCCTTTCCTCCGTGAATACGCTTTATTATGCATGTGCGACCAGTGTTTATCCAGATCAGCCGGCACATCCGTGCCATCTGATCAGGATCTGCACTGGTCGCTTTTTGGTCAGAAATAGCCTAATTAATCGAATAGGGAACAGTGCAGAACCTGATCAGACGGCACGAATGTGCCGGCTGATCTGGATCTACACTGTTCGCCTATGCCATAAAGGTGTGTATATGGAGGAAACGGTTAAATATAAATATAACATGACCAAAGATCATGAATCTTAATCGGGAGACAAGTCTCAAATCTCACGCATCTGATTGGCTGAAATGGCGACTGGTTACCACTTCAGCCAATCAGATGCTTGAGATGTGGGACTCATCTTCTGATGTAGTTAGATCATCTTGGGCCCAGGAAAAGTTGTATCTAAGAAATATCATCAATAAGGTTAAAATAATATAAATATCTAAAAGACCTAATTGGTGAAAGAGCAAACAAATAAAACATCTCAGAATATAAACAGGTCATTGAATATCAGTATAAAGTGTAATTCTTAATTAGTGACATAATCTGACTAAATTTATCTTTCTCGCTGCGACCACCTGTTTCCAAGATCAGAGTCCAGTCTCAAATCTTAAGCATATGACTGGCTTTAATAGAGAACATTTCAGCTGGTCAGATGCTTGAGATTTGAGATTGGTCTACAAACTAAGTTTTATGATCTTGGGCCCACATCTCATGCACACCTCCATGTCTCCAGTACCATTACTGTTATGATAATGGTGAAAATAGCCTGTACCCCTTTCAACCTTTGAATGGCTAGTATCCCAACGGCGAACAGGGTAGATCCAGATCAGCTGGCACATCTGTGCTATCTGCTCCAGAACTACACAGTTAGCTTCTAGATTTATTAGGTATTTTCTGACCAAGAAGCAAATAATATAGATTCTGGTAAGATGCACATGTGCCAGCTGGGTACATTGGTCACACATGTGATAAAACCAACGTATAATGATGTAAAGGGTTATCTAGAAGCTCCATCTGGGAAATGTAAAGTCGGGCAGCAAGTTCTTTAACAATGATCCACAAGGATTACTCAGCTCTCTAAATGTCCTTTCTGTGACTTGAATAAGGCAGGTTATGACTATGTTGTTTTCATTTGTGAGGTAAAAATGTTCGAACATGTGTTCTTTATTTATAAGCTGAAAGCTTAAACTAATGAACTATCTCCTTTGACTCATGCTGCATTTTGTAAAGGTTCACTTGTCAGAAATCTTCTGTTCTGTATTGCCATCAGTGTCGCCATTTATTCGCAACCACAATTGAAATGTTCGTCACTATCCTTCAGTTTATTGTAGTTGGCCCCTACACACATTGTATGATACCAGCCATCACAATCATCACACTGAACCTGAAAACATACAAATCACCAACATGGAAACCAGTCTCAAATCTCAACCATCTGATTGGCTGAAATGGCAACCACACGATTGAGATTTGAGACTGGTTTCAAATCTCAATTTTTATAATCTCCTGCCAAAGCTCTACATAATCATTCTCTTCCTTTCAAGGTATTGCTTGCAGCTATATATATATGGAATATTATAACAGTATGCATTCTGTAGGTTCGTATTTTTCGAGTTGGTTATGAAAACAATATCGCGCGAGACCAAAGGTCGAGCGTGATGTGGTTACATACGCAACAAGAAATAATAAGAACCTGCAGAATGCATACTGTCATAATGTTTCTTTTATTATATACCCTTCTCGCTCAAAACAAATTTCTCGCTCAAAACAAATTTAAATAAACTAACCACCAAATTTTTAGTCAAAAACTTTGTTTACATAATAGCAGAAATAAAAATAGTAACGCAAGAGTAAATTTAAGAATGGCGTAGAAAATTTATGAATGGCGTAAAAATACTGTTACGTCCGTAATGTTTGTAAAACTGCGACGGAAATTTCCTATTTTGGAGTTCCTTAATTTATGTACCGGAAAATTACGACAACCTAGTGTGACTTAGTATTTGACGTCACATAGAAAACGAGAAGCTGGACATTGTTCAATAAGGAATTTCTAATCTGACAAGTTGTATCAATTTTGCGGATTAATATGCTACAGATCATTTAATTTATAACAGTTTGATAAAATACCACTGTTTAAGGCACAGCTTTTACACCATAGCAAACACTTCTTCTAATAATACTTACATTTGCTGGTACAGGATTAAAAGAAATATAGCAATATGAATTCACTGGAACAGTAAAAACGCGAAAATTAATTTCTGAGGGCGCAAATTGGCTAAAATTACAACCGCGAAAAATTTAAAATATAGCAAAATCGCGAAAATAACCCATTATATGGTATGTGATAAAATGCAAAATTATGGATTAAAGGGATAAAAATGACATATTTTTATAAGCCAGATTATCTTACCCATGGTGTCTTTTTCTTCTTTGGTCGTTTACAGTCTGGTGAGTCACAGGTGTCATCCTCGTACCATTCAACTCCTGGTTCAAGTTCACTACTTGTTGTAGCTGTCGAAGATGGTGCTGCACTACCTTTTCGCCTTCGCTTACGACTTCCAACAGCAGGTGCATCATTACCTACTGAGAAAAATTAGAAAAAAATAAGATCTACGATAGACATGGCCAATACGCTATGCTGAAGAAATCAATCCATGGAATGAAGTTTCATTTGATTCCCTTCCGTAGTTGTAGAGATAGACATGATAAAAACTTTATTTAACACATCATTTATGACATCACTAAAAAGTAAAAACTTCTGCAAATGTTATTATGTTTATCATATCTAATAATCACTTTTTACAAAAGAGCTAACATGGCCAATTTAGCAATAATAAGGAAATCTTAGTTTTCAACATGTCATTTCAATAATTTGTCATTTTGGTTTCTGATTTTTGTATTCAACTGTATTTCTGTATTTGTAACTTACTTTCATTAATATTCATGTGCTTGGGTTCTTTTTCACCAGTTTTGTGAATGAACCTATGTAGGTCAGGTTGCAAGAATCCAGCAGATTTCATACCATTTAATTTACTGGTAAAAGGGAGACAACCTAACTTATGACAAACCGTTAGGTCAGAAACAACATGTTATATAGTCTTCAGGGGTTTTTCAGCACTATCTGCACTCTGCACCTCCGAAAAACAGAGGTGTTCCAAAAGCAAACGGCCCAGTTCCCAATGATATCCAGTTATCATTTTTCCCAATTGAAAACAATTTTCTTTCCAAAATTTCGGCAAAAATCACATAAAATATATTGAAATACACAATAAACAATAGAGTGACTACCCTATCTAAAAATGGCAAGCTTATAGTGACCCTGATGTAAGCACGCATATTTTCCAGACATTCTTTCAAAATTATAGCAAATAATTATATCAATTAATTAAGAACTATTCTGCATAACTTTGCAGAAAGTACCTGGAACTGCAGAATATACATGATAATCTGACTCGTTAGACACTTAATTCTTTTTGTAATGTATTTTCACAACTATGATGGCTTTGCACAAAAATAAATACTACAGTAGAAACATATGTTTATCAATAAGCCACATTTACCATTAAATATACTAAATTGTCACTATTTTAATCAAGAATTTCTATTTATTATAATGAATTATTAAAATGACCAAATTATTTCTTAGAATGGTTGGCTAAATATGTTGAGTAAACAGTTTTGCATTGTTTGTTTGAGTAAAGACCTAAAAACTGGTTAAACTGTATTGGTAAAAATAGACTGATTTAAGCTTACTCTTTATATGTGCCTTTTTACACATGTGCGACCAGTGTAGATCCAGATCAGCCAGCACATCGGTGTGTGCTGGCTGATCTGGATCTACACTGTTTGCCCACGCAATAAAGGTGTATCTATGGAGGAAAGGGTGAAGTGCATACCAAAATTGACATTTTATTGATTTGAAAATTCCCAAAATAGGTGTTTTTGTCGATAAAAAATTCCCAAAATTACAAGACTCCTTTTCTCAAAATAGGCAGAAATACCTCTGATAGATGCTCTTATATTCACTGAATATCAAGTAGAAATTCAAAACTGAGCCAGTTAAAACATGGGTCTCAGGGCTGTTTTGCAGAAATTTTGACTAAACAGTGTACTTTTTGGATGCTGATAAAAGGGTTAGCTTAATACAGGATATTAATAAAAACAATGGTGGTATTCCCAAAGCAATGAAGTAAACTTTTTCATACCAATGAACAAATCAGTTTAAACAGAAAAAAGTGCACAGGCCAGTCACAATTTATCAATATAAAACACAGAAATGACACAATGTAACACTAGTATCAGAGGTCAACATTTAATGACTAGGGATGCAACATTTGTTCATATTCCAACAATAGAGTTCTTTCAAATAGTTGTTCGCACGCGTCGTTCTCCACGTTAAGGTACGAAAATATTGGTTATATCCTAAACCAATGCGTGAGGTGGGGCATTTAACTGTGTCATTGCTAACAGAATGAACGGACATGATCACGGTGTTATCTTCAAGCTTATGATAAATTATAATAATAATTATGATAAAGCATAATAAATTCCAGTTTTACGAATTTCCAAATATTACAGACTTTATAAAGTCTGGTCGGCAACATTTGACTGTGAAAAGCGTAAAACAATCAAAGACATGGTTGCAACTTTGAATCAGGAAGTCTAATATGAAAACAAAGAAAATGTGGATTACATGTATATATTTGCCACAGACACATATATAAACGTTTTTTCTGACAAAATGCGATTAGCTCTACTTCAAGAAATATATTTTATGTTACATGATCTCTCTAAATTGGAGGTTAACAGATGAATTCGCCCGTTAAGCATTTGTGTATTTCTTTCATCAGTCCTGGATTTAAATTATTTTTATGTTTAAGAACAAGAAATCATACTTTGAACACTACCGTGTTACTGTTTATTGTCTCTATATATTTGACACAGTATTCCTATTTCCCATTCTACCCGAAAAACGATGGCGACATGTTGAGGTGCAAAAACTTGTTTGGGATCTGACATTTGAGGAGACATAATTCTATTTTACTTTCAAATGAAATTAATTATCTCAAACCATCAAATTGAAAGTAACTGTTACTGTCACTTCTAGCTTTAACTTTTTGAATACCTAAAAATTGTCATGAGTTCAGTCCCGTATTTCTATAACTATTTTTTGTAGCGTTGAAATGGCCGATCGTGTAGTAGTATACGTCATATTCATGTTATTATAAACATCACTTTTTTTTATAAATCGTCAGCCATAGTCAATAAGACATTAGTTTAAGTCGCATTACATTAATAATTATGTGTTACTGAAATGATGTAGAAAGAAGATTAAATGTCCGCAGACCTGCCAAATCTCAGGATTTTATCTGCAATCTCCAGAGTGTAAGGTTCTTCTCTGGATCTCAGGATTTTCAGGCAAAATCTCCGTATTTAATAAATATTGAATAAGATAACTTAATGAAACCTAAATTTAACTGAATTTAGAATGGGTTTTACAATTACATTATTTAATATTAAAAAACTTGGCCTTGATCTAGGCTCCCAAATTTCCTGTTTATTGAGAGATTACGAGAACCTGTTCAGTGACACGATGCACACATGTACACAACAGCTAAGTGTCACAAATCTGAACTTGGACCTGGATATCCCACTCCTGTTCATTTGTTTTGGTCCATGGTCATTTTGATTTTTAAAAAGATATGAAAATAGTATATGACCCTATTTCGAAACATTCAGCGGCATCAACAAGGAACTTCAACATCAAAATAGTTTGTTTGTTTTTTTTTAAATTCTCTGGATTTTTTTTAGAATAGTTTTGGCCGACCTGCCGTCTGGCAATATTCGTTTGGTTCAATCAATTTAACGATTTCTCTGGATGTAGCGGTAATGATCCTATAACGTATATACGTAATATTTATTTTTTAGGGATGGGGCCGAATATTCGAATATTCAGTTTGACAACGAATATTCGAATGAGATTTTAGGATTCGAATATTCGAGATTTTTTAATTTAAGTATGCTCTCATCCAAAAAGAATGTTAGATTAAAAATAACGGAAGTTGTCCGTAATAAAATGCGTCAATACAGGCTCATAGACCACTTACAAGTAGGTAAATGCGCTTTCAAAAAATTACACGAACATTAATTGATCTTTTGTTCTCAAGTTTGAGCAGGGGGTAAACATCTTTTTCTCTGCCTAATTGTCCCATCAACCAAAATTGCAGGTGTACTTAATTGTTATACTAGAAATGTGTCCATAGGACACGGATGCCCCCGCTATTCATCATTTCAGATACTAAAGTGCAATGATGGGAATAATAGCATTTCAAAGACAGTGATGTTCGAGTAATTATAAGAATATGCATAAACTTGATGATCAAGTAAATTATTTGTATTTGTGGCACTGTTGTCTTCTCATTACGGAAATGTCTGAAGAAGTTGGTGGTAATGCAATGCAATGTCATAGTGAACATTTGTGCCAAGTTATTTTGAAATCCCTTCCTTCATAAAGAAGTTATAGCCCGAACAAGTAAATTCAAGTTTTAGTAACTGTGACCTTGACCTTGGACTTACAGGCATGGGTAATGTACGCAACACACCGCCTTGTCATGGTGAACATTTGTGCCAAGTTATTTTGAAAACCCTCCATTCAAAACAGTTATAGCCCGGACAAGGAAATTCTATTTTTAGTAACAGTGACCTTGACCTTGGACCTACAGGCATGGACATGGTACACGACTCACCACCTTGTCATGGTGAACATTTCTGCCAAGTTATTTTGAAATTACTCTATTCCTAACGTAGTTACAACCCTGACAAGAAAATTCTATTTTAGTAACAGTGACCTTGACCTTGGACCTACAGGCATGGGCATGGTACGGGACACACCATCTTGTCATGATGAACATTTGTGTCAAGTTATTTTGAAATCAATCTATTCCTAACAAAGTTACAGCCCGGACAAAGGAATTCTATTTTTAGTAACAGTGACCTTGACCTACAGGCATGGGCATGATACGCGATACACTGCCCTGTCAGGGTGAACATTTGTGTCAAGTTATTTTGAAATCCCTCCATTAATAATGAAGTTACAGCCTGGACAAGAAAATTATATTTTTAGTAACAGTGACCTTGACCTTGGACCTTCAGGCTTGGGTATTGTGCGGACACACTGCCTTGTCATAGTGAACATTTGTGCCAAGTTATTTTGAAATCCCTCCATTCATAACAAAGTAACAGCCCGGAAAAGAAAATTCTATTTTTAGTAACAGTGACCTTGACCTTCCGCCTAAAGGCTTGGGCATGTACGTGACATACCGTCTTGATATGGTGAACAATTATACCAAGTTATTCAAAAATCCAATAAGAAATAACAAAGTTACAGAGCAGACAAGATTTTGCAAGAAAATTCTATTTTTAGTAACAGTGACCTTGACCTTGGACCTACAGGCATGGGTATTGTCATGACACACCGCCTTGTTATGGTGAACATTTGTGCCAAGTTATTTTGAAATCCCTCCATTCCAAACAAAGTAAAGGGCAAAGTGTATATTTTTCTTAACACAAAATGTAAGTGTAAAAGGGGCATATTTTGAAAAATATTGGAAGCAGGGTTATGGGTCTTGTTGGTTATGATGTAGATTTTGATAGTGAAAATATATTTCAAGTTTCAAGGCAGTATCTCAAGTAGTTTCAAAGTTATGGGCAAAATGTATATTTTGCTTAACACAAAATATAAGAAACAAGATATATTCCTATTAAAACTAATGTAAATGGAAGTATCAAAGGGCCATAACTTCTGAACGGAACATGTAAGAGCAAAACCCCACCTTTATGCACAACAACATATCAGGCCAAGCATTGCGGTAAAGTTTCATCAAATTCCCAGCAGAGGTGTAGGAGGAGTTGCGTTCACAAGATATACTCCTATTAAAACTAATGTAAATGGAAGTATCAAAGGGCCATAACTTCTGAACGGAACATGTAAGAGCAAAACCCCACCATCATGCACAATAACATATCAGGCTAAGCATTGTGGTCAAGTTTCATTAAATTCCCACCAGTAGTGTAGGAGGAGTTGCGTTCACGAGATATACTCCTATTAAAACTAAAGTAAATGGAAGTACATTGTATCAAAGGGCCATAACTTCTGAACAGAACATGTAAGAGCGAAACCCCACCTTTATGCACAACAACATATCAGGCCAAGCATTGTGGTCAAGTTTCATTAAATTCCCACCAGTAGTGAAGGAGGAGTTGCGTTCACGAGATATCCCCTATCAAAACTAATGTAAATGGAAGTATCAAAGGGCCATAACTTCTGAACAGAACATGTAAGAGCGAAACCCCACCTTCATGCACAACAACATATCAGGCCAAGCATTGTGGTCAAGTTTCATTAAATTCCCACCAGTAGTGTAGGAGGAGTTGCGTTCACGAGAATATCGGACGGACGGAAGGACAGACGGATGGACAGGAGCAACTCTTAATGCCCGTCGCCATTTCATGGCGGGGGCATAAAAACAAAGTGTCACAACAGGTGGTGTTGTATAGGCCCTAATTATTGGACTGATTGCTTACTAGGGCAATGGATTAAAGCCTGTTTATTGTCACCCGCGGTGCTAATTGGCAGGTTGACAGTTTGTTTTCTTGCGATCACTGTATAGAATATCGATATTTTCATCTGTCTTTTATGGGAAAAATTAGTAAATGAAATGCGACAATTATAAATCACGTGTGTTGAAATATAGACAAATTTGTTTAAATGGCAGTTTAATTTGGTTTTCGATCTGATCTATGTCATTCCATAAAAATACAACACAGTCTTCTTAAGCGTTCGGGCTGATCTAAATTTAGAATGCATCTCGGACTGTTGACATCAGCAGCAGAGTCTATTCTTCAGTATAATATGCTATCCGTAAATAACAACAGACAATACTAGTTTTGATTTAAACTTCTTTACTCAAAACATACATATTAAGATATTTAGCAGGAATGAACAGCAAACACTGATACGATAACAATTATCAAATGTGACATATTTCGGATATTAAGAAAATTCAGACACGCTTAGTTTCTGGAAATTCTATCTAAACTCAGATAAAAGTCGAATAAAATTCGAATATTCGAATATATTCGAATATGTCCGAAGAATATTCGAATAAGGATTTTGGTATTCGATCCCATCCCTATTATTTTTAAAAACA
Source organism: Corbicula japonica (assembly GCA_038501625.1). NCBI lineage: Eukaryota > Metazoa > Mollusca > Bivalvia > Venerida > Cyrenidae > Corbicula > Corbicula japonica. Next base: position 1,100,536 of record JAZAYU010000094.1, on the reverse strand, counting down.
AAACACGCAAAACACGTATCAGATCGCCGACAAGCGACATAAGAAATATGGGTCTCATTCCACAAGTAATTATAGCGTTACCAAAAATGCCGTAAAACGGTAAAATGTCCGAAAATGTTCATCTGAATTGTCAATTATATACGTCAGATTCATTTTCAGTAAACAAAATTCGCGTGTTTATTTTCATAAAAAATCAAACAAATCCTTTGGATATTCGCATCCTGAAAATACCGGGATGAACAATGTTAAAATGCACATAGCCTTTCTTGTTGTGCTTGTAAATGATCATAACCTTTTCTTTTAATTTTTCGTTGAACTCATTTATTTATTTGAAATGATTAATCAACACGTTCTTAATTTTATAATCGTGATATTAACAAAAGTAAACAATGCCCCGTTGCATGTTGTTATTGACTAATTATGCTCTTAGATTTTAGAGAGTGCTAAGGGGAGGTAACAATTTGAAAGAACTCTATTAATGACTTATGATGTAAAAATATTTTAGAAAGCTTCAATCAATTACTTATAATACATTTCTTTTGACAAATCAGGTCTACCCTGCCACTATCAATTTTGGGTTCATTAACCCTTTACTCCATAGATACATTTTTATTGTGTGGGCAAACCGTGTAGATCCAGATCTGCTGGCACATCTGTGCCATCTAATCAGGATCTGCACTGTTTGCTTGTATATTTATTACATTCTTTCTGACAAAAAGCACACAGTGCAGATTCTGATCAGGCAGCACAGAGGAGCCGGCTGAATCTAAACTGGTACCACATGCGATAAAATGCATTTATGGAATAAAAGGTTAATATCTATATACAGCTAGCTGTGCCCAAGATCATAAAACTGATTGGAGACCATTCTCAAATCTCAAGCATCTGATTGGCTGAAATGTGGACTTGTTGCCATTTCAGCCAATCTTAGTTTTATCATCTTGGGTCCTAATCTGATGGCTTATCACCCTAGACTGTATGTAAAACCCAAACCTTTCTTCTTCTTTGGTTGTTTCAGTTTACTGGCTTGTGTATGAGACTTGGGTCGCTGATCTGCCTCAGGTTTGCTAGATTCATCTGTAAAACACAGTGTAAAAAACATTTCAACAGAACTATACACATGTATTAAATCTGAAACAACTAGAATTATCACTGAAAGTGATTAAATATGCCCACATGTGTGCTTGATTCTTGAACTGGGAATGCTTCGCATCAATGGCATAATGTGCCCCACCTTCAATCCAAAGTGTCGTCTTCACAGTAGCCACATATACAGCAAGTTTCATTACAATATCTCATTCCTTCTAAATTTATTGAGCATAGATGGTTTGAATATGTTAGTAACAGTGAGCTTTACTTAACTTTTATCAAACAACTGTGTGACAAAAAATTGTTTATATATGTGAAGCTTTTCATGAGAAATCATCCAGAAACCATTTTTCCTATTTTTAGTAACAGTGAACAGTGACCTTGACCCCATCAGGGCCCAATTTTAATACCAAGTTTCGTCTTAACAGACGATAAATTATGAAAATATATATATATTTTACTATATAGCAATTTTCATCACAATATCTCATTCCGAACTACAGTTATTGAGCATATATAGTTTTTTTTCTCTATTTTCAGTAACAGTGACCTTGACCCCACAGGCCTTACTTTGAATCCCAAGTCATCTTCACAAAAACCACCAATACACCAAATTTCATTTAAGAATCTCATTTCAAGCTATAGTTACTGAGTGGAAATGAAGTTTTGAAGTTTATATAACAGTGACCTTGAACCCACAGGCCCCAAAGTCAAACCTAACCTATATCTTGTTATGTTACATCCGTGTCCCAAAAAATAATTAAATCTATGAAGTATTTCATGAGTTATCGTCCAGAAAATGTTTTTTCTATTTTAAGTAACAGTGACCTTGACATTGACTCCACAGGCCCAAAAGTCGAACTCGACCTGTATCTTCTGATGTTACATCTATTTACCAAAAAAGGATTTAATCTGTTAAGTGTTTCATGAGTTATCATCCGGAAACTATTTTTCTATATTACGTAATACTGACCTTGACATTGACCCCACCAGCCCCAAATTCGAACTTGACCTGTATCTTGTGATGTTACACCTGTGTACCAAAAATTTTTAAAATAGTTGATACATTTTAGGAGTTATCGTCCGGAAAGCATTTTTCTATTTTTAGTAACAGTGACCTTGACACTGACCCCACCAGCCCCAAAATCGAACTTGACCTGTATCTTATGACGATATATCTGTGTACCAAAAATTATTAAATTCTGTCAAGCCTTTCACAAGTTATCATCCGGAAATGAATTATCCGACCAACCGACCGGCCGACAAACTCACTCCTGTATACCCCCTCAAACTTCATTTGTGGGGGTATAAATATAAGATGAAAGTTTCACTGTATCATTCTGCACCCATTCAATGGTCTAAAATGTCAGTAGTAAAAATTTTTTCTTCACGAGAATGAGATTAGTGATTGAATATCCACACTAAATGACAGTTAACACTTTTCTCAAGATATACGCCTTTTAATGCATATGCAATCAGTGTAGATCCAGACAAGGCGGTACATTTGTACAGTCTGATCAGAATCTGATTTTTTCAATTTTTGGTAAAAAATAACCTAATAAATCAAAAAGTGATCAGATTGGACAGCCTGCGCCATAAAGGAGGACAGGGTTAATGGATACTTACACCAGACAAGTGCCATGGATTTGATTCCAAGATTATAAAACCAAGAGTGAAGACCAGTATCAAATTTAACCGTTTCCCATATATACGCATTTTTATGCATGTGCGAGCAGTGTAGATCCAGATCAGCCGGCACATCTGTGCCGTCTGATCAGGATCTGCACTGGTCGCAGTTTGGTCAGAAATAACCCTATGAATCAAAAAGCGAACAGTTTAGATCCTGATCAGATGGCACGAATGTGCCGGCTGATCTTGATCTAAACTGTTGCCCATGCAACAAAGGTGTATCTATGGAGGAAAGGGTTAAAGCATCTTCTGGACAAGTCTCCATTTTGGCCAATCAGATACTTGAGATATAAAGACATCATATCATGTTGAGCCCTGAGATATAAAGACATATCATGTTGAGCCCTGAGATATAAAGACATCGTATCATGTTGAGCCCTGAGATATAAAGACATATCATGTTGAGCCCTGAGATATAAAGACATCATATCATGTTGAGCCCTGAGAAATAAAGACATATCATGTTGAGCCCTGAGATATAAAGACATATCATGTTGAGCCCTGAGATATAAAGACATCGTATCATGTTGAGCCCTGAGATATAAAGACATCATATCATGTTGAGCCCTGAGATATAAAGACATATCATGTTGAGCCCTGAGAAATAAAGACATCGTATCATGTTGAGCCCTGAGATATAAAGACATCATATCATGTTGAGCCCTGAGATATAAAGACATCGTATCATGTTGAGCCCTGAGATATAAAGACATATCATGTTGAGCCCTGAGATATAAAGACATCGTATCATGTTGAGCCCTGAGATATAAAGACATCATATCATGTTGAGCCCTGAGATATAAAGACATATCATGTTGAGCCCTGAGATATAAAGACATCGTATCATGTTGAGCCCTGAGATATAAAGACATCGTATCATGTTGAGCCCTGAGATATAAAGACATCATATCATGTTGAGCCCTGAGATATAAAGACATATCATGTTGAGCCCTGAGAAATAAAGACATCATGTTGAGCCCTGAGATATAAAGACATATCATGTTGAGCCCTGAGATATAAAGACATCATATCATGTTGAGCCCTGAGATATAAAGACATATCATGTTGAGCCCTGAGATATAAAGACATATCATGTTGAGCCCTGAGAAATAAAGACATCGTATCATGTTGAGCCCTAAGAAATAAAGACATATCATGTTGAGCCCTGAGATATAAAGACATCGTATCATGTTGAGCCCTGAGATATAAAGACATCATATCATGTTGAGCCCTGAGATATAAAGACATATCATGTTGAGCCCTGAGATATAAAGACATATCATGTTGAGCCCTGAGATATAAAGACATATCATGTTGAGCCCTGAGATATAAAGACATCATATCATGTTGAGCCCTGAGATATAAAGACATATCATGTTGAGCCCTGAGATATAAAGACATCGTATCATGTTGAGCCCTGAGATATAAAGACATCATATCATGTTGAGCCCTGAGATATAAAGACATCATATCATGTTGAGCCCTGAGATATAAAGACATATCATGTTGAGCCCTGAGATATAAAGACATATCATGTTGAGCCCTGAGATATAAAGACATCATATCATGTTGAGCCCTGAGATATAAAGACATCATATCATGTTGAGCCCTGAGATATAAAGACATATCATGTTGAGCCCTGAGATATAAAGACATATCATGTTGAGCCCTGAGATATAAAGACATCATATCATGTTGAGCCCTGAGATATAAAGACATATCATGTTGAGCCCTGAGATATAAAGACATCATATCATGTTGAGCCCTGAGATATAAAGACATATCATGTTGAGCCCTGAGATATAAAGACATCATATCATGTTGAGCCCTGAGATATAAAGACATCATATCATGTTGAGCCCTGAGATATAACGACATATCATGTTGAGCCCTGAGATATAAAGACATATCATGTTGAGCCCTGAGAAATAAAGACATATCATGTTGAGCCCTGAGATATAAAGACATCATATCATGTTGAGCCCTGAGATATAAAGACATATCATGTTGAGCCCTGAGATATAAAGACATCATATCATGTTGAGCCCTGAGATATAAAGACATATCATGTTGAGCCCTGAGATATAAAGACATATCATGTTGAGCCCTGAGATATAAAGACATCATATCATGTTGAGCCCTGAGATATAAAGACATCATATCATGTTGAGCCCTGAGATATAAAGACATCATATCATGTTGAGCCCTGAGAAATAAAGACATATCATGTTGAGCCCTGAGATATAAAGACATCATATCATGTTGAGCCCTGAGATATAAAGACATCATATCATGTTGAGCCCTGAGATATAAAGACATCATATCATGTTGAGCCCTGAGATATAAAGACATCATATCATGTTGAGCCCTGGAGCCCTCTACACAATTTGGTTCTTGTTCAGAAAATATAAAAAACAAGCAAATTCGTTGAATTTATATCCCCAGCCGAGTACTGGTTATTACTAACACAACAGCTGAAGTCATAGGGCTTTATTTAGATATTTATTATGGATGGCAAAAAGGTGAAAAAAAAACTTCAGATGGTGAAAAGGGTTGGGCAGCTCACCAGAAAATAAAAATGAGACAAAAAGTCTTCAAGTTGTTGAAATGAAGAATGCAGTAGTAAAAATATAGTGCTGTATTTAAAAGGAATCTATGCAGAAGTTGCATAGAAGTAGCATATAAACGAATACTACTCTATATGCATAGTGCATAACTTATCAAAGGGCCATAACTCTGTGTTAAACGGTCAGACCAGAACAGGACAACAATATGGGCATCTTGTCTTGGTATTGATGGTTTCCATAGATTCCTGCTGAGAAATAGCAAGGAAACAAATACTGCTCTACAAGCAAAATGCATAACTTATCAAAGGGCTATAACTCTGTGTTAAAGGATCTGACTGAATCAAGATGACAATATGTGCGTCTCCTCTTGGTATTGATGGTTCCCAGAAAGTTTCATTAAAATCCATCCAGTAGTTGCAGAGAAATAGCGTGGAAACAAATTCTGCTCTATTTGCATAAGGTATAAGTTATCAAAGGGCAATAACTCTGTGTTAAACAGTCTGACCGGAACAAGATGACAAAATGGGCATCTCGTCTCAGTATTGATGTTTCCCAGAAAGTTTCATTTCAATCCATCGAGAAGTTGAAAAGAAATAGAGCGGAAACAAATACTGCTCTATTATGCATAAGTCATCAAAGGGCAATAACTCTGTGTTAAAAAGTCTGACTGGAACAAGACAACAATATACACATCTCTTCTTGGTATTGATGGTTCTCAGAAAGATTAATTGAAATCCATCCAGTAGTTGCAGAGAAATAGAGGAAAAGAATACTGTTCTATAATATGCATAATGCATAAGTTATCAAAGGGCCATAACTGTGTTAAATAGTCTGACAGGAACAACAGGATAATATGCACATTTCCTCTTGGTATAGATGGTTTCAAGAAAGTTTCATTGAAATCCATCCAAAAGTTGCAGAGAAATAGCGCGGAAATAAAATACTGCTATATATGCATAATGCATAAGTTATCAAAGGGCAATAACTCTGTGTTAAACAGTCTGACTGGAACAAGACCATGAGATGCGCATCTCTTCTTGGTATTGATGTTTTCCAGAAAGTTTCATTGAAATCCATTCAGTAGTTGCAGAGCAATAGCATGGAAATGAATACTGCTATATATGCATAATGCATAAGTTATCAAAGGGCCATAACTCTGTGTTCAACAGTCTGACTGGAACAAAATGACAATATGCGCATCTCCTCTTGGTATTAATGGTTCTCAGAAAGATTCATTGAAACCCATCCGCTAGTTACAGAGAAATAGCGCGGAAACGAATACTGCTCTATATGCATAATGCATAAGTAATCAAAGGGCAATAACTCTGTGTTAAATGATCAGACCGAAACAAGACAATGATATGCGCATCTCCTCTTGGTATAGATGGTTTTCAGCAAGTTTCATTGAAACCCATCCGCTAGTTACAGAGAAATAGCGCGGAACAAAAAACTGCTCTATATGCATAATGCATAAGTTAATGAAGGGCAATAACTCTGTGTTAAATGGTCTGACCGAAACAAGACAAAGATATGCGCAACTCCTCTTTGTATAGATGGTTTTCAGCAAGTTTCATTGAAATCCATTCAGTAGTTGCAGAGAAATAGTGCGGAAACGAACACTGCTCTATATGCATAATGCATAAGTTATCAAACGGCAATAACTCTGTGTTAAAAGGTCTGACTGGAACAAGACAAAGATATGCGCATCTCCTCTTGGTATTGATGGTTCTCAGAAAGATTCGTTGAAATCCATCCAGTGGTTGCAGAGAAATAGCTCGGAAACGAATACTGCCCTATATACATAATGCATAAGTTATCAAAGGGCCATAACTCTGTGTTAAATGGTCTAACCGAAACAAGACAACGATATGCGCATCTCCTCTTGGTATAGATAGTTTGCAGCAAGTTTCATTGAAATCCATTCAGTAGTTGCAGAGAAATAACGTGGAAACGAATACTGCCCTATATACATAATGCATAGGTTATCAAAGGGCCATAACTCTGTGTTAAATGGTCTGACCGGAACAAGACGACGATATGCACATCTCCTCTTGGTACTGATACTTCCTACAGAGTTTCGTTGAAATCCATTCAGTAGTTGCAGAGAAATAGCGCAGAAACGAATACTGCCCTATATACATAATGCATAAGTTATCAAAGGGCCATAACTCTGTGTTAAATGGTCTGACCAGAACAAGACGATGATATGCGCATCTCCTCTCAGTACTGATACTTCCCACAGAGTTTCGTTGAAATCCATCCAGTGGTTGCAGAGAAATAGCCCGGAAACGAATACTGCCCTATATACATAATGCATAAGTTATCAAAGGGCCATAACTCTGTGTTAAATCCTCTGACAGGAACAAGACAACGATATGCGCATCTCCTCTTGGTACTGATACTTCCCACAGAGTTTCGTTGAAATCCATCCAGTGGTTGCAGAGAAATAGCCCGGAAACGAAATTCGGACGGACACCGTGACGGACGGACAACGCCAAAACAATATCCCCCTCCCGATTTCATTGGCGGGGGATAAAAAATCAGAGGTGAACAGTTCAGATCTAGATCAGATTGCAGGGATGGGCAGGCAGATCTATCTACACTGGTCGCACATAGAATATCATACAAGGTGTATGGAGTAATGGGTCAAGTCTTTAATTGAAGGACTGCAACATTTTATTACTCAAAGCAATATTGGCAATGCAGTCATTGTTCCCTAATGAGGCTGATGGCTTTCTTATTAGGAGGACAGTGTTGTGATTGCATCCAATTTAGTTAATTTTCATCCAATTTAGTTCAATTTTGTTTACGAGTCTAAAGGAATTTTTCATATTAACTAATAGAAATACTGGCAAACTCCTGAGAATGTAGATAAAGTTCTTTACTACATGGATACATCTACTAAAACATCTGTACTGTCTGATCAAGATCTACATGTTGTTCATCTTTTGATAAGTTTATGTGTGAACAAAGAACTTAAAGAAGAAAAAGTGTAGATACAGTGTAAAACAAGTGTAACAAGTGCTGTCAGAGGAGACAGCATGCTCGACTATTCGAATCATTTGAAACAAATGCAATTTGAAGATTAAAACAATAACAACTATGGCCATACATTCATGTGCAATCGGGAAAAATATTAACAAGTGAATGGTACGGGAGAAATTCTTTTCAAATAACAGAAATAATTCCTAAATGTACCATAAATATTAAACTGAATAGGGGAATAACTATGAAATATTTCTGAATTTGTTAGAAAACTTGTTAGTAATTTTTTATTAGAGACATTTACTTTTAGTCAAATATCAATCACTTCAGTAATGTTACAGAAAAAGAACTGAAATGAAAATATAATGGTAGTTTGAAGTTGATACCTTAAGTATTTGCAAAGTTATCGATGAAGTGCACTTAAGTGAAAATATAAGTGAAACTAGAAATGTGTCCATAGGACACGGATGCCCCGCTATGCATCATTTTCAGACACTCAAGTGCAATGATGGGAATAATACGCGATACACTGCCCTTTCATGGTGAACATTTGTGTCAAGTTTTTTTGAAATCCCTCCATTTATAATGAAGTTACAGCCTGGACAAGAAAATTCTATTTTTAGTAACAGTGACCTTGACCTTGGACCTTCAGGCTTGGGTATTGTGCGGACACACTGCCTTTTCATGAACATTTGTGCAAAGTTATTTTGAAATCCCTCCATTTATAACAAAGTAACAGCCAGGACAAGATAATTCTATTTTTAGTAACAGTGACCTTGACCTTTGACCTACAGGCATGGGCATGGTACGTGACACACCGCCCTGTCATGGTGAACATTTGTGTCAAGTTATTTTGAAATCCTTCCATTCATAACAAAGTTACAGCCCGGACAAGAAACTTCTATTTTTAGTAACAGTGACCTTGACCTTGGATCTACATGCATGGGTATTGTACGCGACACACCGCCTTGTCATGGTGAACATTTGTGCCAAGATATTTTGAAATCCCTCCATTCATAACAAAGTAACAGCGTAGACAAGAAAATTCTATTTTTAGTAACAGTGACCTTGACCATTGACCTACAGGCTTGGGCATGGTACGTGACACACCGTCTTGATATGGTGAACAATTATACCAAGTTATTTAAAAACCCAATAAGAAATAAAGTTACAGAGCAGACACAATTTTGCAAGAAAATTCTATTTATAGTAACAGTGACCTTGACCTTGGACCTACAGGCATGGGTATTGTACGCGACACACCGCCTTGTCATGGTGAACATTGTGCCAAGTTATTTTGAAATCCCTCCATTCATAACGAAGTTAAGGGCGGACTGTATATTTTGCTTAACACAAAATGTAAGCGAAAAAGGGGCATAATTTGAAAAATATTGGAAGAAGGGTTATGGGTCTTGTTGGTTATGATGTAGATTTTGATGGTGAAAATATATTTCAAGTTTCAAGGCAATATCTCAAGTAGTTTTAAAGTTAGGGGCAAAATGCATATTTTGCTTGACACAAAATATAAGAAAAAAGGGGCATAACTTGAAATATATTGACAGCAGAGTTATGGGTCTTGTTGGTAATGATGTAGAATTTGATGGTGAATATATATTCCAAGTTTCAAGTTGATATCTCAAGTAGTTTATAAGTTATGGACCAAAGTGCATATTTTCCTTAACGCAAAATTTAAGTGAAAAAGGGGCATAACTTGAAAAATATTTGTAGCAGAGTTATGGGTGTTGTTGGTAATGATGTAGAATTTGATGGTGAATACATATTCCAAGTTTCAAGTTGATATCATAAGTAGTTTGCAAGTAATGGACCAAAGTGCATTTTTTGTTTAACGGACGTCGACGCCGATGCCGACGCCGACACCGGGGCGAGTAGGATAGCTCCCCTATTCTTCGAATAGTCGAGCTAAAAAAGTTTTTAACAGAAAAATTACCTTCTTCTGAGCTTTCCTCTGACTCGGAAGGTGGGTCTGGCATCTTTCTTTTAACCACAGGTTTCTTGTGTATACTACAACAAACGTAAAAGCAGGCTTTAAAATAATGGCATACAGGCTTTAAAATGATGGCATACAGAAGAATGTACATGTAGTCATAATTTTATTCAACAAAGATAAGTTGACAATGATATATATCTAGTATATCTACCAGTCAACAGTAAATATCTTGAAAACTGTATAAGTAATTGAAAAATAATGGACTTAGCCAAACTAAAACTGTGTCATGTACATCTACACTTCAGGCCTAAGATATACTTAAAAGCTATATGAAAAAAAACAATATGTAACCCACATACAAAAGACATGTTTAAATTTTAAATTTTAAACCCTTTGCCCCACAAACAAATATTGGACTGATCAATGCCAAAAATACATCCCACTTATCTGCATTTCATGATGATTGTAAGTTTTAAGCATTTAGTCAATACTTTGAAAACTGTAGAAGTAGCTGCATCACCAAGATTATGAGTCCCCCCCCCCCAGCTATGGTGCTCACTTCTTCCATGAAGATAAGCACTGGACAAGTGATTATGATTGGACAGGCTGGATGAACTAAGGATGGGTGTGATTCCGATATAACTTCGTTTGGGGGAGGGGGGGGTTAGAAAATTATATTTCATAACTGCTTTTAATGAAATGGCTCAACCAATTCGACGGCTTAATGACACGAATGTCATAATGTGCCTGCTAATCAGGATCTATACTGTTTACACATGCCATAAAACCTGCATATATGGAGTAAAGGTAAAGTACCTCCGCACTTCTACAATTCTAAACATGCATGTAAACAAAAGGTCATGAACCAGAGCATGCCTTAATTCTAAGTGTGACCTTGGCCTTGAGGTAGGCTCATAGTTCCTGGAAGCCAGACTCCATCTTATTGAGATGAACATACATATAAAGTTTGGTTTAAATTCCTGGATATGCTCTGGATAAGATGTGTAAATCTCATATTGTGACTCATGGAGAAGGCAATCAGTATTTCAATACCTAAACCCTCTGGGTAGGGGGAGATAAAAATGCATGTAAAAAAATTTATGTTACTGACATTCTTTCCTGTACATTTTTAAATATTTATGGAATTAAATGATACAACAACTTCTCTAATCTATTCAAGCAGATGAGCTAAATAATTATAAAAAAAATTTCCTCAAGTCAAGAAGTTCATCAAGTCAAGGGCATTCCTACAATACATTGTATTTGGCCATGTAAGCAACACATATGGTTTACAGTGCTATTTATTTTGTGGTGGGAATTATGGATTACTCTCATTATTTATCAAGCGTTGTGAAATCATTTGTTCTCAAACAAAGTCAAAAGCATACATTCTTTCTGCTGTAAAACTCTGCAGGCATGCTACAACAGTATAATGTATGCATGCAATGAAAATTATTACTTCCAAAATAATGAAGATATAACCCTAAATTTCTGAAAAGCATTTTAACCCTTAACTTCAGTGTAGATCCAGATCAACCAGCACAACCCTGCCATCTGATCAGGGTAAACACTGTTTGCTTTTAAACTAATCAGGATATTTCTAAACAAGATGTGACCGGTTCAGATCCAGATCAGAAAGCATGGAGGTGCTGGCTGATCTGGATCTATACTGGTCACACACTTAAAAATGTGTATATGAAGAAAAGAGTTAAGATTTGTCTGAAATTTGTCCAGTGCATAGGTCTAATATAACCCTTTCCTCCATATACATTGATATATCTACACATTTTTACGCATGTGCAACCAGTGAAGATCCAGATCAGCCAGCACATCAGTGCTGTCTGATCAGGATCTGCACTGGTCGCATTTTAGACAGAAATAAACTAATGAATCAAAAAGCAAACAGTTTAGATCCTGATCAGATGGCATGGATGTGCCGGCTGATCTGGATCTACACTGTTTGCCCATGCAATTAAGGTGTATCTATGGAGGAAAGGGTTAAATAACAATTTTTATTAAATAACAATTTTACTTAATACATGTTTCTCAGAAAAAAAAGTTACAATAATGAAAGGCTTGCTATGAAATTTCAGCATTACTTATAGTCAGATGTCACGCAAACTCCTTGTTTTATCTCCTTGTGTAATTATCATGATTTTATCAAGATTGCTAATGTTTAAGTTATCTGAGAAATCTGATACACTGGTTAAACAATAAAGAGGAAGTCCCAACATACTGCAAAAATGACAATACTTTTAAGGAAAGCTAAATGAAATGTTATTGAACAAAATAATGCTTGATTCCAGCAATAAATCTGAGAAGCTGAGCATAGAACTGATTTTAATCAGAAAAAGTTGTAAATGTCATGGGTTCCACTAACTTCTGAAAGTCAATGGTCATTTTGATCACTTTTAATGGATTTTGCCAATTAATAAAAAAAGTTCCCCTAATTAAATGAAAAAGTACCCTTTGACAAAAATCATAGGGGTCAAAATGAGCTTTTTAGGAAATTTCTAGTGTCACAAGGGTCATCTGCAAGGTCAAAAAGTTTATGTAAACCCTGTGAATGCCTCAAAGATACATGTATGACTTGAAGTAGAGACTGGGTCCATGGTCATAAAAATCCTTAAACTCTAATCTCAACTTGAGTAAATGACACATACACATGTAACGTACATGTAGTAATTAGATCAAAATATTTAAGTTTTGAGTGACTTCTAGTACTATAACTGTGTAAGTCTGGGATTATAGTTCCTAGTTACCTGGCCTTCCCTTTCTTTGGACCTTTCTTCTTTTTCTTCTCCCTTTCATCTTCGGATATCTCTTCTTCTTCATCTTCAATCTCATCACTGAAATCCTCATCCTGCGCGGGCAATGTTTCCGAGAAGACACCTTTTCCTGAAGACAGTGTTTTCCTAGAACTTCCACTCTCTAAAACTGGAGATTTACTAGAACTGTCGTTAGAGTTACGTTTACTCTCTTTCACACTTGAGCTATTTTTAGAAGTGTCAATGTCATTGTCTGAACTAGAATTAGAATCCCTCCGACTACGTCCTTTTTGAGAAGTTCTAGATTTAGCACTTTTTTCTTGTGACTGTAAGTTAGATTTTAGATCACTTAAGAACTGTCTGTCTGATACAATGGTGGTGTCTTTTTTGAGATCGGGGATGATATCTGGACGCTCCTCGTTGACTGGAGTATGTGTGGGCTGCAGAACCTCGGAGAACATCTCTGTTGTTTTGGAATTCCTTGGAACTCTGTCAAACTGAAACACAACAGAAAACTTTATTCATAATTGACACTTAACCCTTTAATTTACCCTTTATTTACCCATTTATCGTCTGATCTGGGTCTACACTGACTGTTTGCCTTTGCCATAAATATGAATATTATATGAAGAAAAGTCTAGAGTTCATACAAAACATAAAATTGGATAAGAGTCCAGTCCTTTTACTATAAAATTAGGGGAAATACAATGTAACTTCAAATTAATATTCATTGTCAAATCAGGCAATAACCTTGAGTGGCTTGTTAAACAGGTTTCCAAGATGTGAAATGAATACTAGCCTTAAACAACTCACTGCCTATTGGAGCAGTGTGAAGTTTAACCCTTTCCTCCATATATACCCATTGTTACAGGTTCGCAAGCAGTGTAGATCCTGATCAGCCAGCACATTTGTGCCGTCTGCACTGGTCGCATTTTTGTCAGCAATATCCTAACAAATCATAAAGCGAACAGTGCAGATCCTGATCAGATGCATGGACGTGCCGGCTGATCTGGATCTAAATGGTGTGTCTATGGAGGAAAGGGTTAAGGACTGCTATCCCCTGAACAAGTTACATACTGTCAAGGGTCATCATCTTTCATAAATGTATGAAGATGATATTCAAGTGCACACTTGTCAATAAATTTCCTATAAAATATAATGTAAAGCAGCTATCAGATGGCATACATGGCTATCCAATAGGAAACAAATGCAACTATGACCTTTTACTCCAAATACACCCACAACCTTAGACCCTAAATGGGGCCATCTACTGACCATAAACTGTCTACTGTAAGCCAAGTTTGGACAGTAATCAAAATGTTCTTCAGTTATTGATCAGAAATTAATTTTCAAACTAAAGGTCACCAAGAAACCAAAACTAATTGTGGTCATCTACTCCCCAGAACAAATGGTGGTCATCTACTCCCCAAAACCAAGAGTGGTCATCTACTCCCCAAAACCAATAGTGGTCATCTACTCCTCAAAACCAATTGTGGTCATCTACTCCCGAAAACCAAGGGTGGTCATCTACTCCCCAAAACCAAAGAAAGTAATCTATTCCCAAAAACAATGGGTGACCATCTACTCCCTAAAACCAATAGTGGTCATCCACTCCACAAAACCAAGGGTGGTCATCTACTCCCCAAAACCAATAGTGGTCATCTACTACCCAAAACCATTAGTGGTCATCTACTCTCCACAACAAATTGTGGTCATCTACTCCCCAAAACCAATAGTGGTCATCTACTCTCCACAACCAATATTGGTCATCTACTCTCCAAAACTAATTGTGGTCTACTCCTCAAAACCATTAGTGGTCATCTACTCCCAAAAACCAATTGTGGTCATCTACTCCCTAAAACCAATAATGGTCATCTACTCCCTAAAACCAATAGTGGTAATCTATTCTCCAAAACCAATTGTGGTCATCTACTCTCCAAAACCAATAGTGGTCATCTACTCCCCTAATCCAATAGTGGTCATCTACTCCCCAAAACCAAGGTTGGTCATCTACTCTCCAAAAACAATTGTGGTCATCTACTTTCCAAAACCAAGTGTGGTCATCTACTCCCCAAAACCAATAGTGGTCATCTACTCCCCAAAACCAATAGTGGTCATCTTACTCCCCAAAACCAAGGTTGGTCATCTACTCTCCAAAACCAATAGTGGTCATCTACTCTCCAAAACCAATCGTGGTCATTTACTCTCCAAAACCAATAGTGGTCATCTACTCCCCAAAACCAATAGTGGTCATCTACTCCCCAAAACCAAGGTTGGTCATCTACTCTCCAAAACCAATTGTGGTCATCTACTCTCCAAAACCAAGTGTGGTCATCTACTCCCCAAAACCACTAGTGATCATCTACTTCCCAAAACCAAGGTTGGTCATCTAATCTCCGAAACCAATTGTGGTCATTTTCTCTCCGAAACCAATAGTGGTCATCTACTCCCCAAAACAAATAGTGGTCATCTTCTCCCAAAAACCAAGGATGGTCATCTACTCTCCAAAACCAATTGTGGTCATCTTCTCTCCAAAACCAATAGTGGTCATCTACTCCCTAAAAGCAATAGTGGTCATCTACTCCCTAAAACCAATAGTGGTTATCTAACTTCCAAAACCAATTGTGGTCATCTACTCTCCAAAACCAATTGTGGTCATCTACTCTCCAAAACCAATTGTGGTCATCTACTCTCCAAAACCAATAGTGGTCATCTACTCCCTAAAACCAATAGTGGTCATCTACTCTCCAAAACCAATAGTGGTCATCTACTTTCCAAAACCAATTGTGGTCATCTACTCCCCAAAACCAATAGTGGTAATCTACTCTCCAAAACCAATTGTGGTCATCTACTCCCCAAAACCAAGGTTGGTCATCTACTCTCCAAAACCAATTGTGGTCATCTACTCCCCAAAACCAAGAGTGGTCATCTGCTCCCAAAAACCAATAGTGGTCATCTACTCCCCAAAAGTAGATGACCCAAAAGGTTGGTCATCTACTCCCCAAAACCAACAGTGGTCATCTGCTCTCAAAAACCAACAGTGGTCATCTACTCCCTAAAACCAACAGTGGTCATCTACTCCCCAAAACCAATAGTGGTCATCTACTCCCCAAAACCAACAGTGGTCATCTACTCCCCAAAACCAATAGTGGTCATCTACTCTCCAAAACCAAGTGTGGTCATCTACTCCCCAAAACCATTGGTGAAAGTTAGTAATTCTTAAAAACCTGAAATCCTGAATAATTGTCAATTGATATAGGAACAAGAGCTGTCAGAGGAGACAGCGTGCTCGACTATTCGATTCATTTGAAATAAATGCAATTTATAGATTAAAAGAACAAAACAAATATAGCCAAACATGTATGTGCAAACAGGAATAATGTTAAGAAGTAAGTGGTAAGGGAGGAAATTGAAATAATTCCTTAATGTACCTTAAATAGTGAATTGAAAAGGGAAATAACTATGAAATATTTTTTGAAGAGTTGGAAAACTTGTAAGTAATATATGCTTAATGCAAAATGTAAGTGAAAAAAGGGGCAAAAGTTGAAAAATATTGGAAGCAGGGTTATGGGTGTCATTGGGTATGATGTAGATTTATTGGAAGCGGGGTAATGGGTGTCATAGGGTATGAGGTAGATTTTGATGGTGAATATATATTTCAAGTTTCAAGGCAATATCTCAAGTAGTTGTAAAGTTATGGGCAAAATGCATATTTTGCTTAACACAAAATATAAGAAAAAAGGGAAAAAGGGGCATAACTTGAAAAAGCTTAAGTAGTTTTAAGTTAAAAACCAAGTCTTTATTTTGCTTAATGCAAAATTCAAGTGAAAAAGGGGCATAATTTGAAAAATATTGGAAGCAGGGTTATGGGTCTTGTTGGTTATGATGTAGATTTTGATGGTGAAAATATATTTTAAGTTTCAAGGCAATATCTTAAGTAGTTTTAAAGTTATGGGCAAAATGCATATTTTGCTTAACACAAAATATAAGAAAAAAGGGGCATAACTTGAAATATATTGACAGCAGAGTTATGGGTCTTGTTGGTAGTGATGTATAATTTGATGGTGAATATATATTCCAAGTTTCAAGTTGATATCTCAAGTAGTTTATAAGTTATGGACCAAAGTGCATATTTTCCTTAACACAAAATTTAAGTGAAAAAGGGGCATAACTTAAAAAATATTTGTAGCAGAGTTATGGGTGTTGTTGGTAATGATGTAGAATTTGATGGTAAATATATATTCCAAGTTTCAAGTTGATATTATAAGTAGTTTTCAAGTTATGGACCAAATGGCATTTTTGTTTAACGGATGCCGATGGGGACGCCGACGCTGACACCGGGGTGAGTAGGATAGCTCCCCTATTCTTCGAATAGTCGAGCTAAAAAATAAGAAAATCAACCATTTGTAGACACACAGAAATCTTTGAGGTATAATCCTGAACACTCACACATGAATATGTTTGGTGACTGTAAGTCACATGGTTTTTCAGTTACTGAGTGGTGAAAAATAAAATTCACTTGAAATTTGTCCCTGCACTATATCTCTTAATACTTATTCTTGCAAGATGTGTTTGACCCTTTCTTCCATAGACACACATTTATTGCATGGGCACAGTTTAGATCCAGATCAGCTGGCACATCCGCGCCATCTGATCAGGATCTAAACTGTTTGCTTTTTGATTTGTTACGTTATATCTGACCAAAATGGGACCAGTGCAGATCCTAACGGACAACATGGATGTGCCGGCTGATCTGGATCTACACTGGTCGCACACACGTAAAAATGCATATATATGGAGGAAAGGGTTAATAATATATTTCAACAATTAACCTGGAACTGAAATTCGGACTGAGACTGTTCTGCATAGCTGCCTGGCTGTATCTTGTAGCCGTTGGTGTGCCCAAATGTAATCTTGTCTCCAACTTCCATCGTACATGTCTTATGTGTCTGTAAGTATATAAATATTAACAATCAATTCAGCACTGTATGTATTTATTAACCTACTCTATGGACATGGCAATTATTACACTGGCACCAGTGTAGGTACAGATCAGCCTGCACATCCAGCACAATTGGGCTAGTGTATGAAATTCAAAAGCAAAATATGTTTGCACTTGAAATGACTTGGGAAGACAGATGTAGAAAATGTAACAAGCAGGACTATGGGTAAAACCATGGATTTTTATGAATCAGTTTGCGAGTTCTCCTTTAGTTCTAGTGGCAGCTTCTTCATGGTCAGTTATTATGGACTAGTGCTGTGGCGAGTGTCAGAAAATTGGGTATGAATAATCGCAATATCAAAGATCGTTGAATTGCGAACTTTTTTTAAAACATTTGTTCAAGTAATTATTTATGAAATATAAAGCAAAAATGATCTGTAAAGTAATTTTTAACAACGTTTTTCAATGGCTTGAACTGGAGCATAAACAATATTTAATTTTTTTCTTCATTCTATAAATAGTGGTCACATCATTAAGCTGATACAGACAATGGTGGTGTGACTGGTATTGAGTTAGCTTCAGGTTCGATCTGGACAATAGTCATCAAACAATTTCTGTAGAAATGCTCACATTACTAAAATAAAATAAGTTTTCATATTTTTCAACAAAGAAGCCAAGTGTTATTGTAAATTAAACACACCATTTAAATAAACAGTCTAACACCAAAGAATCAACCCTATGAAGGGTGAAAATTATGATGCAATGCATAATCATTTCAACTAGGGATTCATGAATTGATCTGTGAATTGTCAGGCCTAAATTGTGGACACTTGCCCAATGATCCACAGCCCTACCATCGACCACATTTCTGTCAACCTATTCAACTTCTTAAATGGACTCCCTATCCCTATCAAAGGGAGTGTCCATATGAATTTGAAGGGAATATCACTACTCAACAGCAAACAATATGAGGACTATACTTTAGGCCTTATCTTCACTGGCATATATGTGACTGCAGTAATGAAAAGCTTCTTAATTTTAACCCTTTCCTCCATATATACGCATTTTTACGCATGTGGGACCAGTGTAGATCCAGATCAGCTGGTACATCTATGCCATCTGATCAGGATCTGCACTGGTTGCATTTTGGTCAGAAATAACCCAACAAAAAAAAAAGCGAACAGTGCAGATCCTGATCAGACAGCATGGCTGATCTTGATCTACACTGTTCGCCCATGCCATAAAGGTGTGTCTATGGAGGAAAGGGTTAACAATTTACCCTCAATGGGATATTGCTGTTACCCATGGGCAAACAGTATACATCCAGAACAGCCAAAACATCCCTGTTCTTAATGTTCTTAGATTCATTGAAATATTTCTAACCAGATTCATTGGGATATTTCTGACCAGATTCATTGGGATATTTCTGACCAAGAAACGAAGAGTGCAGATCCAGATCATATGTCACATTTCTGCCATCTGATCAGGACTGACAGGTCCAGATCAGATGTCATACAATTAAACCTAACATGTTGTAGAAGGTTCAAGGGAAAACAGATACCATAGTCAATGAACAGAAAGCACAGGTGTTCTTACCCTAATATCATTGATGAATGTTCCATTGAGCCCTTTATCTGTAAGAACAAATTCAATCTCTCCATTCTCGTTCTTCTTGCCATAGATTTCTACATGAGACCGCGATATGAAGTTCTTCAACACCGCTGAATCCAGTATGTAGTCATTATGTTGCCCTCGTCCAATTCTTGTCAAACCGAGGTTTAGCCTGGAATGTAAGAAATATTCAGTTAGGAAGTATTTGCTGGTATTTGCCACTTGTGTGCCCCGGGTCCCAGTCTTTATTGACTCTTAATGGAACACCTGTTTATAAATGTACATCATTTGTAATAAAAACAGCGGTTTTTTTCCTTGTTTAACTACCTCCGCAAAACGGTACCATTCCCAAAGCTGACCGGAGTCTTCCAATTCAAAGTACCAGACTTTCCCAATCCCCAAAGCTAATGTTTCCAACAACAAACAGTGCCGTTTCCCAATTGACAAAATATTTTTTTTGCAAGGAATGTCATTCAGCGTAAACAAACCGTACTGTTCAAAGGGGAGTAACTCTTATCAACGATCCGGTTAGACTCTTACTCAGTTGTTATCATTAAATAAAGTACAGACATGTGCAGTCTTTGATCCGGTATGCATTTTATACGCGTCCTTTTTTCGGACTGGTTTACGGTCAATAATTTTAAGTTGACTGATTCTTGCGGATAAAATTGAAACGCAAAGACCAGTCTCCAGAAACTGAAAGTAGTTTACAAACTTCACAACAACGTTTAGAAAGCGCGATTATTCAAAGGAAGCCGTTAAATATGTACAATGGCACTCTTTTGTTGCGAGATTTGGGGTATATATTGACCGATCCAATGCAATTGGCGACGAGTCCCGAGTCTGAGCAATTTAAAAAAATGAATGAAGGATGAAGGTACCGGTATCGAGCAACCTCCTGTACTTTCCCCGTAAATCGGACTGAAACTAAACTTGATTCCAGCCTTCCGACATATTTGGAAACCAAACTGAGTACCACTCAGAAGCTATCCTTGAGCCAGCTGTAGCACAATGACACATTGCCTCAACCTGACACTGAATCCAGCCCCCACTCCTTCCATTATAATTTCAAATGCAGATTCATCAGATTCATTTCACATTAATTGCAACCTCAAAGAAACTTTTCCTGCCAATGGAAATTATTTTTCCATAGACAGGCAGTCATTGGATTGGCAGTAACTTAGTTCTGGCATAACAGTTACATCACTTAAGGGTTTCCTGTTAAGGAACCAGAATAAAACCCCTAGTGTTTATTTACATGAATTAAGAAAAAAGTCCAATTTGGCAGATTTTGCAACTGATTTTTCCCAATTTCAAGTTTTTTCGACGCGAAAATTTCCCAATTGTAGGGGAAGGGGACCCTTTCCCCTTTGGGGAAAAAAAAACGCTGATTTTATTTTCACAGCTCATCATCAGTAAAACTATTATGAGCAAGTATGAATTACCTTAAGATTAATTGTGTGAAGCTTTTTTTTTCAAAAAAAGAATACTTTGAACCTTACTTTTGTAGGAGTCTTTATTGGAATTAGGGACATTACGGACCATGACAATTACAGACCAGATTTTAGGACATGACGGACCATGAAAAAAGACATAACGGATTTATAGACATTCTGGATCATCTATAAGACATAACGGACCATCTATAAGACATAACGGACCAGTTATATACATATTTCGAACCATCTATAGATGTTTATGGAATATAAATTATATAACTAAAAAACTTAACGGGCCATATTTAATAATTATGTACATTTAGGACCATCTATACATTGATATAGAATATAAATTATATATCTATATAAACTTAATTGCCAATTTAAGCCTGTTGGTAATTATTTCTTCGCTAATGTATTGGCAATAATTTAAAGGGTCATACATGTAATTACAACCAATAACGATGTCAAGAGTTGGCATGCCCGCCTCAATCTACATGCCAGGAAAGGTAATTTACAATTTTAACTTTTATTGGAACTATTGTTCAGAGAAGCAAAGGACATGCATTTATGTACTCTGTTTTTGTTTACTTCTTGTGTATTGTTTAATATTTTATTGTGTGGTATATATACTTACAAGTTAACAAGTTCATTTTCTACACCCAGTTCATGAATACATGTAAACATGAGGCAAAAACAAACATCATACATATATACGAGACTCATAGTTGTGAAAAATGTAATGGAGGTATCGTGGCATACAATGATATTAAGCTAACGGATCTGTTATGTCTAATAGATGGTCCGTTATGTCTTATAGCTGGTCCGTATTGTCCATAAATCTGGTCTGTTATATCTTTTTGATGGTCCGTCATGTCCTAAAATCTGGTCCGTTATGTCTGCTCCGTAATAGTCATGGTCTGTAATGTCCCGATACCCTTTATTGTTTTGATGTAGCAGCATGATTTTGCTACTAATTAAGTAATTTACAATTTCATAAATTACCAAATTGGTTCATATTTGACCGCAGGGCTTTTTCAGGGGGTTTTGGGAAAAGGGCCCCTGCCCAAATTGGGAATTTTTGATGCGGTAAATAGTCAAATTTGGGAAAAAGATATCAACAAATCAAACCAAATTGGGAAATTTCAACATTCATTTATCTGCACTATAGCTTGATTTGCCTTGCTTTAGTGTGCCTGAAAATGTTACAAATCTCTTCCAGGGTTTGTTCTGACAGCTTTACAGATGTATCACTTATACAGTAGAATGGCCATCATCTGATTCTTAGAAACTTGGCAAGTTTCAACTGACTGGGAAAGAACTTTTGAAACATTTGATGTTTTGTTCCACAGAGAGTTTAGTTTTGGAGTACCCTTGGCATCTTTTTTTCGCGGCCTTTTTGCACAGTTTTTACTATTATACGACATTTTTAAATTTTCGTCACTAGTTTTCGCGGGTCAGTATACAAGCCGGTACTGCACGTACCATTTTTGATTCATCCTTTCTGTTTTGTACGCAGTTGAACGATTATCGCGAAAAAACATTTGTTAACGAAATAAAAATATAATTTCTGTTAATATTCAAAACATAATTTGACACTAATATAAGTTATCTGGAATCATGGGCGCCATGCTCCATCTTCAACTTGCGTTACGGTAAATACCGGTTTTTACACCAGTACATACATTTTTCACGGAAAGAAGTTTTCACAGATCGGCGATAAACAAACGATTCGGGCTTGAAAAGTCTCGATATTATAGTTTCTTGTTTATCATTTTTTAAGATAAATGCGTTTCGGTTCAAAAGGGGAATAAATCTACGAGATTGGGAATTTTTTTCTTGAAATTGGGAAAAATGGTCGCTATTTTGGATTGGGAACGGGGCCGAATATCGGCCCCGTGAGATAGGCTGAAAAAGCCCTGTTGACCAATGATGTTTTTCCCAATTTTAGCAATCATTTTCATATTACATTTCAATACCTACCTCATTACATCTGGCATTTTTGCTAGAGTTGCTGGAGGACCAATCCTTCGCAACTGGTAGATCCATTCACCAGTGCTCATGTTCTGATCTTCATCTGACTGCACGTCTTCAGGATCCGACATCACCTGTGGCTAGCACGACACCGGGAAATTTACACACCTGGACGTGAATAGTTTTCGCTTTAAACTTATAGGGAGAAAATTATGCAGCAAGAACTATCTACAAAATGCTATAGACTTCTGGAACTAGGAAAAATAGTAAAATGCGATGGGAAAAGTGACATTTGTGCAGTTTGAGCGGTTCGTAGACTGGACTAAACGAAATTTACATCCTAATTAAGCTAAAGAATCCGAATTAAAGAAAATAATGCAAGTGCTCAGTTTTGCATTTTCATCTGCCAAAACATCCAATTAAAGGCACAAAGGCACGTGATAAAACTGGTAAAATAAAAACATAATATTATGATAATCTATTTTATACACCACAAAAAACGAAAATGAAAATCGGGGATATGTGTTAGTGGGGGGTTGTGGGTAAAAAAAAGTGGGGCGGACCGTTATATTACCGAAGAGATGGAGGTATCTGGTCATTTCGTAACCTTACCATTTCGTAACAATTCGTAACCATTGTCTTGGTCATAAACGTAACCGTTCAATAATCTATTGGTCAATTCAAAATTCTACCTCGTGATTTCTTATTATTCTTGTTTTATTATATAATGATAAAAATATTTTTCGAGCTAGTTTTGATCGATGACCGTTTAATTATATGTTCTATTTAAATTAATTTATTGTTTTCTTTTTTCAGATGACCGCTTCATAATCAAAAGGAAAAAAAAAACATTAGATTTGACCAAATATTTTTTTGTCTTCAAGTTTTAATTTCAACAATTTTGTATTATTTATGATATTATTAATTTAAATTTCCAATGTGTTTAACGTGATCGTTACCCGGTTGGGCTAGATATAATAATATTAATGAAGCTAACGAATACTTGGATATCATAACTTATCTTATTTGATGTTTTTAGGTATTACTCTATATACAAAATGTCAGTCGTTTTCTTCTCTAAAGTAACCATTTATGTATATAACAGTATATTTATCTGCTATAGTTTAGGGCAAAAAAAACAACATTAATGTACATGCCTTAATAAAAGATTTTAACTTGGACTTGAAGCAGTTTGTTATGTTATCGTTTAGTACTGGAGGTGTGACATACCTGAAATACTTGTCAATGACCTGAAAATTGAATGGCTCATTATCACTTCTCAAATGAGCGATCTCATTTTGAGACACATACTATATATAGTGTCATATTTTCAAACGATGCGCAGGAAACT
The DNA here is from genome assembly GCA_038501625.1 of Corbicula japonica. Taxonomy (NCBI): domain Eukaryota; kingdom Metazoa; phylum Mollusca; class Bivalvia; order Venerida; family Cyrenidae; genus Corbicula; species Corbicula japonica. Next base: position 1,076,173 of record JAZAYU010000094.1, on the reverse strand, counting down.
TATTCTTTTTTTATCAACCTGTATTTCAAATGCATGCCGCAAGCACACATATGAATTTAATTTTTACAATTTCAATTGAAATAAAAAAATCCTTTATATATCCACACTTCAAAATAATTATTAAGATTAAATTTATAAATTTATTTTTACCGACAATCACACACATGTTCATATTAATTTGTAATATACACTTTCGACGATGCTTGTCTGCTGACATTCCTCTTTCCAATTGTAGCCTCTTCATGAAGAAGCTTGGCCAGCACATAGAATAGGGACATTTTAAAGATTTAAAATCAGTGTGGCGCTAAAGTTGTAGGCGGGATATATCAGTGCAAGTGGTCACTTCAACCATTTAAAGTATTTCCCCTTTACTCGGATACACTTTTCATGTAGCCGAATCCACACGGAAAATGCATAGCGGAAGGAATCTTTGGGTAAAGTGTTTATGTACTAGCAAAGAGTGCTGCCGACGTGACTATATTTAAGCGGCTGCCTCTCAGTAGTTCTTTATTTATGGGCTGACAGTTCTTACTGTATGGGTCGAGCCAAAATTCACATGAACAAGACCAGGGCTGTATGGAAGATGTAATAGAGTTGTAATAATTTTGTTGTCACTAAGAGCGAACTACGGCTGATTAGTGGGCAGGTGTGTTATCATGGAGGAGCTTGATTTCAAACACGCCGGGTACGTGGACGGGCTGTGATACTCCTGTCCTCTAGTACAGGAACTCTAGCCACAATTCCCTGGCATAAAAATATTGCATACATGATGCCGCTTTTGCGGTACGAGCTGTACGCGCAATTTTGGGCCTTCCAGCATTTTCACCGATCTTTTGCTTTTTCTGCCCTCTGACTCATATAAATAAACCAACATTGTTTCCTCACAAGTCACGATTTCATTCATGCGTTTTTGGTCAGCATTCTTCGTGCATATCATGGCGATCAGCTGTGACGCGATTCTTGCGCGCTCCCTCTTTTTGTCAGCAGTAAGAAGTTCGGTATTTATCGGGTGCAAACCTTACGTAGCTTTAAAACATTTGTCATTGAAAGGGTTTGGCGACGCACCTCAATGAACCTTTTGTCATATTTGTCATATTCGATTGTAACTTCAAAGTTCTATTTTCGTCGGTTAAGATACCCGCCCGCTCCATTTAGTTTCAACCATATCTTACATAATGTTATGCATATATTACCGACTTAATAAAATATTTGTAGAAAGTCAAAACTTTCTTTTATTCACCAAGTCCATGTCCACCGGCTGCTTTGTACCGACCGAATGATGAATTTCCGCAGTACATATCAATTTCGAGCCGGTAAATTTATCGATAAACATCAGTTGGGTAATTTTAGCGGTGTAACGGAAATGCGTTGACATGAGTGGATATTTTAAAGTTTTTTTTTTGCATAAAAACGAACAAGTTACTTATAAAGTACTACATATAATGATTCAAATTGGAGTAAGCTTTTCAGGAATGTAATTTTTTTTAAAGATATATAGTGTTTTAAATGGTATTTGAAGCCGTCAAAGTTGGCGACACGGATTCTTGTCGCTGGCATATAGACATAGAAGGAATATTTTCCGCATTGTTTTGAACGGTAATTGGGTTGTGCGCGAAGGGCGACCATCATCAATATATAAAAGCCCTTGTTGCGCACAAATAGTTGGGCTAGAGCCACTGGAGATAAGTCAACAAGCACACGATTTCATGATCAAGGTGCTAAGTTCCCAATCCCATTATTTTGACAATGCTTCTAATGCCTATATGATAGTTGTTGTCTTGTTCATGCAACCTTGTCAAGTAGATAGAGAGGTTGTAGTAAGGTAACCAAACCATCTTGTTATTAATTTAACTAATTCATATTTTCGTTCACCCGAAAACCCGTATTTAGTTATTAAACCCTAGATTCTGGTTTAACCCCTTCCCTCGCTACAGTAGCAAAATGTTTCGGCACTAACCGTTCTAAGGCATTTTAAAGTTTCTCCGGTTCCCGCTTTTAAATTGTTTGTTTTATCTTTTTAATCGATCAAATTAAATACTCGTGGTATCTTTTCCACTTTACAATTGCTTTGTTAAGCCGGGCTTCATGGCGGTAAATTTTAGAAAATGATTTTCTGATATTTACCAACAAGATATCTAAAACATTCTGCATGTTTAATATTAAATCCATTGGTTGTCTCAATAATTCGACTGCAAGCACAGACCCATTATCATACGGACGTTTTCGTTGTCTGTCCTTTACGTCTCAAGCAGTTACGATCAAAACTGTGGTGGAAATCGACCCGATTTAAATTCTTTTTTTTCACTCCCACATGAAAATTTCAACATTGGTTTGTCAAATATTGTTATAAAATATAAATAATGATAAAAGTAACAATAAAATGAACGAATAATCCACAAAATAACTTGTTAAACCTACCACAGCATATGCCGTTTACACGGTGAAAATTATCGATAAACGCAAGTCAGATAAACTTTATGCGGTGTAATCGACATGGGTGGAGGTTTAAAACAGTTATGCATAAAAACGAAAACGTTACTTATAAAGCATTACATATATTGATTCTACTTGAATGTGGCTTCTCAGGTATGTAATTTTTTTTTAATAAATATGGTTTAAGATGCTTTATGAAGCCGGCAAAAGATTGAAAAGTTGCGATTCATTTTCAGATCGGCGGCATATAGAAATAGAAGGAAAATTTTCCGCATTGATTTGAATAGTAACTGGGTTGTGCGCGAAGAGCGACCATCGTATATATAGAAAAGCTCTTGTTGCGCACAAATAGTTGGGCTAATCCATTGGTAGCTGGTTTTAAGAGCTTATGAAGGTTTCTAGAGAAATTGTAGAAGATCGATTAATATTTCTCCAATGTAGGTAATGAACGTTTTTCGAATAACATTTACCTCTGACGTCTTGTAAACATGTTTATGTGCTTTTGCATGCAGTGGAGGGTTAAAGTTAGTTCAAGAATTAATTTGCAATGTATGTTCAATTAAAAACCTGAATTGGCAAATATTTGATATAGAGGCTGATGAAAATAGAACTCGCTGTGTGCTTTTGCACGTAGTCTCAATAATTCGACTGCAAGCGCAGACCCATTTCCATACGGACTTTTTACGTTGTCTGTCCTTTACGTCTCAAGCAGTTACGATCAAAACTGTGGTGGAAATCGACCCGATTTAAATTCCTATTTTTTCACTGCAACTTAAAAATGTCAGCACTGCTATGTTCATTTGTTGTTGTAAAAACATAAATATTCTCTAAAGTATCAATCAAATAAAAAAATATTCCACAAATAACACTTTTAAACTTACTATTGTTTATGCCGTTTACATGTAGATTTTAATATGCTAACCAATGAAAACGTCCCTTTTATAAATCGTTACACTACACAGTCAGATAAACTTATAGCGGAGCTGCTGACATAGGTGGAGGTTTAAAAGTGTTTTGCATAAAAAACGAAACCGTTATTTATAAAGGATTACATATATTGATTTTACTTGAATGTGGCTTTTCAGGTATGATATTTTTTAAAGATACATATGGTTTAAGATGCTTTATGGAGCCGCCAAAAGTTGCGACTCAAATTCCGATCGCTGGCATATAGGCATAGAAGAAAAATGTTCCGCATTGATTTGAATAGTAACTGGGTTGTGCGCGAAGGACGAACATCGCATATATAGAAAAGTCCTTGTCGCGCACAAACAGTTGTACTACTTTTGCATGCAACTTGGTCGAGTTGGTGGATGGGTTGGAGCTAATTCAGCAAGACAGCTTGTACTTGTTTGGTCATATGCCCATCGGTTTCTTTTTTGTCAATTGTTTGTGGTCTAATTTGAATTTGATGCTTTGTGTATGGAAGAAATGGGCGTGCAATAGTATGTTCTGTAAAATAGATACCAAATAATAACGGCGTTGATCTTCGCTAATCAAAAGTGAAGCAGTCAATGACAAGTTCTTTACGTCAATATTATTAATTGGGGTTGAATGAAAATGGAGAATTAAAAACAATATCGATTGAATCTTAATGTAACAGGTATATTGCGGGAGAATATGAGTGTTCGACACTGTTTGTTATTAATTTAACTTTACTTTATCTATTTAAGAAAGAGTGTAAAGCGAACAAGTAATTAATATTTCAGTCAATAGTCATTGTTAGGGGGTTCCGAATCATGGTCTGTTCCGAATCAACATTTCAATAAATTATACAGACACGAGTTTTAAGAACCTTTCTTGGCCACATTTCAGAAGAGTTTTAAGTTTTTGCAAATTTTATATAAGCTGGCCATGGTAGCTCGATTTGTAGAGCATTGTCAGCTTAAATGTAAGTCATTTCATTTTGATGTTTTTTGAGGACATGGAAATATCTCCCGAGACAGACGCAGAAAAACGACCAATCAAGATGCCTCTACCTTCCAATGAGGAATACAGAATTGACCACAGAAAACAAAGATATCCCAACTGTATTGTGTGGACACCTATCCCATGTCTAACGTAAGTTAGTATTTGTACATGATGAAGGAATGTGTCTAGGTTCCTACTAAAAATTTGTTAAAATTAAGTATTTAGAACTGTGGTTATCATGGCAACTGAAAGAAGTAATATATAGAGGGTATTTGTTTTTACCAGTGTCAGATAGAAAAACTTTTCACAGAGTGAACTCCGGAATTCATATTTTACACAAGAGGCGAAGCCAAGAGTGAAAATACAAAATTCCAGCATTGACGAGTAAAATATATATCTATCTTTCACTGGTAAAACAAATTTTCTTTTTATTTTATTTTATGCTTTTAGTTCACAATTTGTGTGAATTTGACAGAAAAATTGCATGAAATGGCGCCAAAAATGCTGGCTTATGACGTGACGTCATGATGTCATTATCCAAATTTGAGCCTGTTTTTTAAACGTTCTCATTTGGAATGTTATGTGCGTTTGGGTACCAATGTGAAAAAAAGCAGTGAAAATAAAAATTATATTCCACTGTTTGAAAACAGTCAAATACCACTTTTATTTCACCGGGAAAATTCTATAATTCACCGAAAAGCATAAAAAATAAAAAAAATCATCTCTGTAGTAGTACATGAGGGTCAACACTATCCACTATGCCCCTACAACATATCAAAAATGTGCATTCTAAAAAGTCAGTCTGTGGTACTCATTAGAGTTAAATGTTTCTGGGATTTTTATATTGCATCCTATTGGTTTGATACATGTAGTTTTTTCATATTTTTCAGATGGCTGTTCCCATTTATTGGTCACATGGGTATAGGGACTAGCTCAGGAGTTATCAGGGACTTCGCTGGACCTTACTTTGTCTCGGTAATTTATTTGGTACTATTTGTGCTGGAATAGAATATAATGTTGCTGTATCCTCATAATCCAGCCATTGTACTTTAAAGTAAGCCTTTACTCAATGATATATATATATATAGCTGTTATCCATATATGCAACAATTGTAGATCCAGATCAACCAGCACATCCATGCCATCTGACCAGGATCTACACTGTCCGCTTTTTGATTTGTATGGTTATTTCTGAACCATGAAGTGAACATTGTAAATCCAGACAAGAATGTGCTGGCTGATCTGGATCTAAACAGTTTGTACATGTGATAAGACTTGACAGTGTATGTATGGAATGAAGGGTTATAGTAATAGGGATGATCACAAGACAATATCAGTGACATTATTTTATTCCCAAGAAAGAAACATAGTTTTACATTCCTGACTAATGTGATTAAATATGAACAAAAACATAAAAAGGCATGATTCAAGACTCATGTCAGGGCTCTCATTAGACTTGCAGATCAGGGAAAAGTTTGTCATAATTTTTCCGATTTAGGGAGAAGTTTGCAGTCAGCAGCATTCTTTTCTTATATGGTCTATACAAATGGCTTCTCCCGCAGCTCAGAAAGGGAGAAGTCTGGTCATTTATGGGAGACCACTTCTCCCAAGTCTCCCTCTAGTGAGGGCCCTGCAAGTATAAGAAAACAAACATTGCACATGAAATAAAAGCATATGCAATGAAGACAAATCATTTTTCCTGTACTGGAATCATGTAAATCACAATAGAAATTAAAATCTTGTTTTGTTACATGGTTTGTTTTGTTGAGACAAGAGGAGTGTGTACAGTTAGGCCATGAATGCATCAACCTTTTAAAATTTTAATGGAAACAAGAATTAATATTTAACCCTTTCCTCCATATATACACCTTTTTACGCATGTGCGACCAGTGTAGATCCTGCACTGGTCGCATTTTGGTCAGAAATAACCTAATGAACCAAAAAGCGAACAGTTTAGATCCTGATCAGATTTGGCACAGATGTGCCGGCTGATCTGGATCTAAACTGTTTGCCCACGCAATAAAGGTGTATCTACGGAGGAAAGGGTTAAGAAAGCATTTTGCAACGTAAACCCTTCTTTTCATAGTAACAACTTTTATCAGATAGGCAGCCAGGGTAGACACACTAGTGCTGCTTTATCTAAATTACTTCTTTGCCAGAAATAACGCTTTTCTTCATATAAACATCTTTATGGCAAGGGCAGATCAGCCAGCACATCGGATCGTCCATGCCCTCTAATCAGGATCTGTACTGTCCACTTTTATTTATTACTGGTAGGTTATTTCTAACCTCAAAGCGAACAGTGCAGTTTCCAATCAGAGGGCACGGTAGTGCTGGTCTGGATCTACACTGGTCACAAAATTAATGTGTAAAAATGCATATATGTATGAAGTAAAGGCCTAATAAATGGAAAAGTGAGCATTTTAGATCCTGAATTGATGGCAGTAGATCCGGATCAGATAGTTACTCATGGAATAAAATGGTTAATTAAACAATTAAATTTCAGTTTTAAATCTCAAATGCAAACCTGAACTTTTTATCAGTATCTGTTTGTAAACATCATAAGGATACATAGGAGCTCTCAAATATATATTTTGGCACTTGACCATTTGCCAAGATTGTGCACAGGGGCAGAGTATCTACTTCCAAGATAGTGTGCCTGAGATGATGAATCTTGTTTGTTGGTTCTAACCAGTCCATACAGATAGATTGTGGTATTGTTGTATTTACAGGAAGATGACATGGCTTTTGGAAGACCAACAAAGTAAGTGCATCCATTTTATTAAACCTTAACTTCATACATACATCTTTATTGCATGGGCAAATAGTGTAGATCCAGATCAGCAAGCAGTTTTTTAGATTCAATAGGTTATTTCTGACCAAGGTACAAACAGTGCAGATCCAGATCAGATGGAAGATCCAGAACAGATGGCAAATATGCCTTTTGTAGTGAAAAGTGATTGGAATGGCCACATTTTAATCAGCAAATAGTGTGCATGAAGTTTTAATTTTTTTGAGTTGCACTCTTCTGTACTTCAGTCCCCCAAATCTTTTGGCATCAACTCCTCATTAACTATTGTGCGGATTTCTTTCAAATTTACACTGATGATCATAAAGAAAAGATTTTTTCCTGAAACTATTTTTACCAGAGTTAAGGCCCATTGTTACAAATGTTGTTGTAGCAGTGGGGGCATCAGTGTTCGAGGACACATTCTAGCTTACTAACTACATTTATTGTTTACCTGTATTTGATTGTTCTCCTGCTGTTACAGGTATTGGCAGTTAGATCCAAACAAGGTACGCAAGAAGGGCCAGAATCCCAAGGACACCTGGGATCTAGCTGTGTACGATGCTTCAGAGGAGTATAAACATAGAATGGTAATTACTGTACACATTATTTCTGTGGACTAAGTAGGATTTTATTGTTTTGTGGCATATTGCCCATACTCATTTTTACAATGGGCTCCTTATCTTTCAAAGTAGAAGGTGGGTTAATGAAAGTAGAAGGGGGATTCTGGTCTCAAAGCAAACAAAATAGCAGATGTTTCAGTAAAATAGATCATGTGTCGGGAATATGGCGCGACATCACTGGTGTCATATTTGGCATGATTTAATGTTTGTTCCTTTACGTAACTTCTGTTGTTGACATTAGTTTGAATAAAAGTACAGAACTTAAGTGTTCAGTTACGATAATCCACGCACATGTGATCCATATTGCCGGGGCAAATCAATGCCTCCTTCCTCGGAGTTACAGAGGTACAGCTCCTCAGGGCCAGATTTATCATTAGTTAATAAATTAAAGACTGTTTCAAATACATGAGGAAAGCCAGGTTCACAAGGGTTCTTTAGGTTCCTAACATTGTGCTTGAATTTTTATGTCCCTGGTCCCAGAGGGTAAGGTATAGTGATCACCTTGTCCGCTTTTTGCAAGCAGGGCAAACACAGGTTTCATGGAAGACCAAAATCTTATTTAATATAAAAATGTATGCGTTTTGAAATAAATATTTTAACCCTTTACTCCATATATACCAATTTTTAGGCATGTGCGACTAGTGTATTTGCAAATCAGCAGGCACATCCATGCCATCTGATAATGATATGCACTAGTCTCATGTTGGTATGAAATAACTAAGAAATAATTTAACCCTTTACACCATATACATGTATACCCATTTCAACTCTTGTGTGACCAGTGTAGATCAAGATCAGCCAGCACATCCGTGCCATCCCATCATGATCTCCACTGCTTACATGTTGGTTAGAAATATTCAAGTTTGACCAATTGTGCTTGAATGTTTATGTCCCTGGTCCCAGAGGGTACAGTATAGTGATCACCTTGTACGCTTTTTGCAAGCAGGCAAACACAGGTTTCATCGTAGACCAAAATCTAGTTTAATATAAAAATGTATGTGTTTTGAAATAGATATTTTAATCCTTTACTCCGTATATACCCATTTTTATGCGTGTGCAACCAGTGCAGTTCCAAAGCAGCAGGCACATCCATGCCATCTGATCATGATCTGCAGTGGTGGCATGTTGGTATGAAATAACTGATGAATAAAAAAAGCAAACTGTGTAGATCCTCATCAGACATCGAACTGTGTAGATCCTGATCAGACATCAATGCCGGCTAATCTGGCTTTACGCTGATCACCCATGTGATAAAGGCATATATATGGCGGAAAGGGATCAATAGTTTTGCGTGCTTTCTATTCTAACAGCCTTTCTTTATCTTACCCAATTCTAGCAACAATGATTTTCATAAAAATATTGGCAGCAAATTTATCCGGAACTGCCTTACTGTTAGAGTTAATATTACAGTATAACAGAAAATGGTTCTTTAAGGGATTTGCATTTTGTTTCACTTTTTTTATATATTGATGTATGATTTCAGCACAATTTATGTTGTGATAATTGCCACAGTCACTGTGCAATGGCTCTCAACATCATGGAATACAATGGCAGCAAGTCCTGGAACATGGTCAAACTTTGCTTCCTTATGATGATCTTTGGAAAATATGTCAGGTAAAGCTAACTCAAGTGTTCACAAAATTTAATCTGAACAGTTTATATACTTGTTACTGCTATAAACACTGAAATCTGTAAGTCTGTGCATCAAAGGGCCAAGATCATAAAATTAAAACTGGAGACCAGTCTCAAATCTCAAGGATCTAATTTGCTGAAATGGCGATCAGGGGCGTGATATTTAAGTCTGATCTCCAATCTTGGTTTTATGATCTTGGGCTCAGTGCACCATTATTATTGTGTTCCGATGGAATTGAAATCTTTCCCTAATTTTGAAATTTAAGTGTTTTCTGAACTGCCTGTGTAAAGAATTTAAAATAAATGCAACCTCAATCACTCCAATATTCATTTTATTGGATGCCAGAACTTTTACTTCTAAGCTGAACAGTGTAGATCCAGATCAGCCGGTACATTCCAGCCATCAAAACAGGATATCACTGTTCGCTTTTAGATTAGGTTTTTTCTGTCCTAGAAGCGATCAGTGTAGAGCCAGAACAGATGGAACAGATGTGCCAGTGGATCTGGACCTGCACCAGGGGCTCACACTATAAAACCCATATATATTGAATAAAGAGTTTTAACCCTTTCCTCCATAGATACACCTTTTTTGCATGGGGGAACAGTGTAGATCTAGATCAGCTGGCACATCCGTGTCATCTGATCAGGATCTGCACTGTTTGCTTTTTGATTTGTTAGGTTATTTCTGACCAAAATGCGACCAGTTCAGATCCTGATCAGACAGCACATCTGTGCCGTCTGATCTGGATCTACACTGGTCGCACATGTGTAAAAATGCCTATTTATGGAGGAAAGGGTTAAACATGTATTTATCTATATTTGCAGTGTATGTGGATTTATCAAGACGTGGCTACCATTCCTGCTGATGGCTTCAGTCATAATTATATTATCAGTGGTAGGAACTAGAAACCAGTGGTGAAATTGGTGATCTAAACAAGCTGCAAACAACTTGAAACATGTGCGCAATTATTTGTTTAAAGTCTGTGATAGTGTTTTGTAAATCCTTTCTATTAATCCATTATTAATCCGGGAATATTCTAATTGGTTTACAGTGTTCATCTTATCATTTTATATAGACAATAACTGTGGTATCATTGAATTTTAAATGGTAATGAATTATTGAACAGAAGACATAAACACAATCAAATTATATACATAATGCATAGTATGTGTGTTTAAAATGTCACTGAGGCTTTAACTTTTGTGTCGCCCTTTCGAAGAAATGGCGATACATAGGGATCGCTTTGTCCGTCTGTCCGTCCGTCTGTCCGCCGTCACGAAAACTTAACGTTGGCTATAACTTTGCCATTTCTTAATATTTCTTCATGAAACTTTCAAATTATATTGCTTATGACAACACGCTCGAGATGATGCCAAATTCTCAAGGTCATGGTCACATTTGATGGAGTTATGCCCCTTTTTGTACTTGGATTTTTACACGAAAACTTAACGTTGGCTATAATTTTGTCGTTTCTTAATATTTTTTCATGAAACTTTCAAATTATATTGCTTATGACAACACGCTCATGATGATGCCGAATTCTTTAGGTCAAGGTCACATTTGATGGAGTTATGTCCCTTTTTGTACTTGGATTTTGACATGAAAACTTAACATTGACTATAACTTTGCCATTTCTCAATATTTCTTCATGAAACTTTCAAATTATATTGCTGATGACAACAGGCTCATGATGATGCCAAAATCTTTAGGTCAAGATCATATTTTTTACAATTATGCCCCTTTTTGTACTTGGATTTTGACATGAAAACTTAACATTGGCTATAACTTTGCCATTTTTCTATACTTCTTCATGAAACTTTCAAATTATATTGCTTATGACAACATGCTCATGATGATGCCAAATTTTTAAGGTCAGGTCATAGTTGTTGGAGTTATGCCCCTTTTAAGCTCACCTGAGCACAAAGTGCTCATGGTGAGCTTTTGTGATCGCCTGATGTCCGTCGTCCGTCCGTGTGTCGTCAACTTTTCTTCAAACGACTTCTTCTCCTGAACTCCTGGGCAAATCTTGCTGAAACTTGGCAGGAATGTTCCTTGCATGAAGCTCTTCCAAAGTTGTTCAAAGAAATCAATTTCATGCAGAACTCTGGTTGCCATGGCAACCGAAAGGAAAAACTTTAAAAATCTTCTTGTCTGAAACCACAAGGCCTAGAGCTTAGATATTTGGCATTTAGCATCCTCTAGTGGAACTCTACAAAGTTTGTTCAAATTATTTCCCTGGGGTCAAAATTGGCCCCGCCCCAGGGGTCACTTCATTTTACAAAGACTTATATAGGAAAAACTTTAAAAATCTTCTTGTCTGAAACCACAAGGCCTAGAGCTTAGATATTTGGCATTTAGCATCCTCTAGTGGAACTCTACAAAGATTGTTCAAATGATTTCCCTGGGGTCAAAATTAGCCCCACCCCAGGGGTCACTTCATTTTGCATAGACTTATATAGGAAAAACTTTAAAAAATCTTCTTGTCTGAAACCACAAGGCCTAGAGCTTAGATATTTGGCACTTAGCACCCTCTAGTGGAACTCTACAAAGATTGTTCAAATGATTTCCCTGGGGTCAAAATTGGCCCCACCCCAGGGGTCACTTCATTTTACAAAGACTTATATAGGACAAACTTTAAAAATCTTCTTGTCTGAAACCACAAGGCCTAGAGCTTAGATATTTGGCATTTAGCATCCTCTAGTGGAACTCTACGAAGATTGTTCAAATGATTTCCCTGGGGTCTAAATTGGCCCCGCCCCAGGGGTCACTTCATTTTATATAGACTTGTATAGGAAAACTTTAAAAATCTTCTTGTCTGAAACCACAAGGCCTAGAGCTTAGATATTTGGCATTTAGCATCCTCTAGTGGAACTCTACAAAGATTGTTCAAATGATTTCCCTGGGGTCAAAATTGGCCCAGCCCCAGGGGTCACTTCATTTTATATGGACTTGTATAGGAAAACTTTAAAAATCTTCTTGTCTGAAACCACAAGGCCTAGAGCTTAGATATTTGGCATTTAGCATCCTCTAGTGGACCTCTACAAAGTTTGTTCAAATTATTTCCCTGGGGTCAAAATTGGCCCAGCCCCAAGGGTCACTTCATTTTACATAGACTTATATAGGAAAAACTTTAAAAATCTTCTTGTCTGAAACCACAAGGCGTAGAGCTTCGATATTTGGCATTTAGCATCCTCTAGTGGAACTCTACAAAGATTGTTCAAATGATTTCCCTGTTGTCAAAATTGGCCCTGCCCCAGGGGTCACTTCATTTTGCATAGACTTATATAGGAAAAACTTTAAAAATCTTCTTGTCAGAAACCACAAGGCCTAGAGCTTAGATATTTGGCACTTAGCACCCTCTAGTGGAACTCTACAAAGATTGATCAAATGATTTCCCTGGGGTCAAAATTGGCCCCGCCCCAGGGGTCACTTCATTTTACCTAGACCTATATACTAATATAGGAAAAACTTTAAAAAAATCTTCTTGTCTGAAACCACAAGGCCTAGAGCTTAGATATTTGGCATTTAGCATCCTCTAATGGAACTCTACAAAGATTGTTCAAATTATTTCCCAGGGGTGTAAATTGGCCCCGCCCCAGGGGTCACTTCAATTTATATAGACTTGTATAGGAAAAACTTTAAAAATCTTCTTGTCTGAAACCACAAGGCCTAGAGCTTAGATATTTGGCATTTAGCATCCTCTAGTGGAACTCTACAAAGATTGTTCAAATGATTTCCCTGGGGTCAAAATTGGCCCCGCCCCAGGGGTCACTTCATTTTGCATAGACTTATATAGGCAAAACTTTAAAAATCCTCTTGTCTGAAACCACAAGGCCTAGAGCTTAGATATTTGGCACTTAGCACCCTCTAGTGGAACTCTACAAAGATTGTTCAAATGATTTCCCTGGGGTCAAAATTGGCCCCGCCCCAGGGGTCACTTCATTTTACATAGACTTATATACTAATATAGGAAAAACTTTAAAAATCTTCTTGTCTGAAACCACAAGGCCTAGAGCTTAGATATTTGGCATTTAGCATCCTCCAATGGAACTCTACAAAGATTGTTCAAATTATTTCCCAGGGGTGTAAATTGGCCCCACCCCAGGGGTCACTTCATTTAATATGGACTTGTATAGGAAAAACTTTAAAAATCTTCTTGTCTGAAACCACAAGGCCTAGAGCTTAGATATTTGGCATTTAGCATCCTCTATTGGAACTCTACAAAGATTGTTCAAATTATTTCCCTGGGGTCAAAATTAGCCCCACCCCAGGGGTCACTTCATTTTGCATAGACTTATATAGGAAAAACTTTTAAAATCTTGTCTGAAACCACAAGGCCTAGAGCTTATATATTTGGCATTTAGCACCCTCTAGTGGAACTCTACAAAGATTGTTCAAATGATTTCCCTGGGGTCAAAATTGGCCCCGCCCAAGGGGTCACTTCATTTTATATAGACTTATATAGGAAAAACTTTAAAAATCTTCTTGTCTGAAACCACAAGGCCTAGAGCTTAGATATTTGGCATTTAGCATCCTCTAGTGGAACTCTACAAAGATTGTTCAAATGATTTCCCTAGGGTCAAAAATGGCCCAGCCCCAGGGGTCACTTCATTTTGCATAGACTTATAAAGGAAAAACTTTAAAAAATCTTCTTGTCTGAAACCACAAGGCCTAGAGCTTAGATATTTGGCATTTAGCATCCTCTATTGGAACTCTTCATAGATTGTTCAAATGATTTCCCTGGGGTCAAAATTGGCCCCGCCCCAGGGGTCACTTCATTTTACATAGACTTGTATAGGAAAAACTTTAAAAATCTTCTTGTCTGAAACCACAAGCTGAGAGTACTTTTGTAGTCAGGTGAGCGATATAGGGCCATCATGGCCCTCTTGTTTTCTACTTGCATTTTTACACGAAAACTTAATGTTGGCTATAACTTTGCCATTTCTCAATATTTTTTCATGAAACTTCAAAATTATATTGCTCAAGACAACACACTCATGATGATGAGATGTTGTTTCGGTCAAGATGGAGTTATGCCCCTTTTTGAACTTGCATTTTTTTCCGACATTGTACCAGAGGGCGACACAAGTGTTCAACAGAACACCCATCTAGTTGTACCTTAATGACTGCAGTCATACATAAAAATTAAACCTGTACCACTGGGACTCCACAGTTTTATTAAATGTTTTAATGACAGTTTGTATTATTTATTTGAGATATTTTAGTCTTCAACATTTTGTGTTGTATTGTCACAGTATGTTATGAGGAGGGTTCTTGCATTCTAATTTCATGTTTTCAAATGATGGGTGTGCTAGAAATCACCTTCATTTTCTGCTATTGATTATCCTGAAAATCTGTAGTATTTTAGCATGTTAATGTTAAATAATCAACCATTTAAGCGTATGCCTTTTCTGCATCTGTCATTAAATGCATAACTATTTATGTTATTTTAACAATCTGTAAAAATCTGCACTCGTTTCTTATTTCATATTTTAATTAGATACATCATTTTCGTTGTTGTTTTAATTTAATTTGTTGACATTTCAAATAAAGCATGCTGCATATGAGATTAGAATCAAAACAAAACCACCATGCAATTGCTGATGATTTACAAATCAGAGTATTGACTGGTTTCGGCTGGCATTGTAAATTCAAGAATACGTGTATTAACAAAGTTTTCAACAGATGAGAAAAAATGAAACATATATGTAGATGTCATTTCTAGGTTTTTATGAATTGTGGGAACTTTAAAGAGTACTTCCAGTTCACCAATGGGTTACAATTTTCTGTTAACCGGTTACAAATTCCACAACTTGTCATGTCCCTATTTATAAAAAAATGCAATTAAATGGCCTAGATCCTTGTCAAGAGTCTTCGTTTTTGAGACAGATTAGATTTGTTTAGTGTTGTCATGTACATATGTAGGCTTTAATCACTGGTCATACTATCTAGGTCTGAAGAGTTTCAAATACAATGTAACACTTAAACTAAGCTCTGCCAAATTGCTACATTTAATAGCGAATTATTTTCATATTTGTTTCTTAAAGAATCAGGATATAGTGTTTTAATCATTATCATTTAACTAATATAACAGTTGCACATGCTGCAACAGTAAAGGTGATGATCTTTGACTAATATTCTGTTGTGTTACGTATATATTTATTTTGTTTGGTTCTAGTGAACAAAGGATTCTGTTTACATCATGTTTATGGAGAATTTTGTATTCTTTAATGTCATGTATAGATTGTTTCAAAAATGTGTTGTATTTTCTTTAAATTTGTAGACTTTTGAATTTTTTTTAAGTTTTAGTGTAAAGATGTCAAACTTAATCTGTTATCCATATATCAAAGAGTTTTATTGGCTGTGCAAACAGCTTAGAGCTAGATCAGGTTGCAAAGATGTACCCACTGATCTGGATCTACACTGTTTGTCCTTGCCATAAAAGGTGTATCTATGGAGTAAGCTGTTAACTAAATAAATAAAATGTTATTTATAATGAAAATAAAATGGAAAACAAAGGAATAGTCTTGTTCGGTATTCTTTTATCATCAGCAAAATATTATTAACAGTATTCTTCAAACCTAAAGAAGATCCAGAGTTTCCTTTTTATCTATATTAATATCACACAGTATTAATTGTTAATTGTTGGTGCCATGTAGTGGCTGTAAAATGTCTCTCCATGCATTGAGTTAGTGCTGTTATCAGTTACATCCTTTAAAGGTCGTTTAGCAGTTAGTAGAACTTCTAAAGTAGCCTTTGTTGTAATGTTTTGGCCAATTTTAAGACAGTCGGTTTCATTATCCCAGCAATTTTAGATTTTGATATTGTCCAATCACCCCAAGAATGTACCGGTTCTTCCTGTTTCTTTGTTCGAGTGTTTATGGCCATAATATTCCAATAAAATTTGATAAACAGATAGATTGCTTCAGTCACTCTGGAATTATGGCCCTTTAAATACTAAATTTTGACAAAAGCTTTGCCCAGTAACTTGATTTTAAAAGCTCTTTTGAAATCTTCACCAAACAGCCAGAATGTTAATGGTCATAATACTTCGGCCAACATCACTTCCCCTAAAACACTCCCTCCCCCTCGTTTTGTTTACATTTTCATGTTTTTAGCTCACCTGTCACATAGTGACAGGGTGAGCTTTTGTGATCGCCCGTCGTCCGTCCGTCCGTTCACAACTGTCCGCACTCTAGCGGTCGTAATTTTGGTCCGATCTTCAATCTTGGTCAGAATGTTTATCTCAATGATATCTAGGTCAAGTTTGAAACTGGGTCATGTGACCTTGAAAACTAGGTCACTAGGTCAAGTTATACTAAAAGCTTGTCTGCACACTAGTGGTCTTAATTTTAGTCTTCACTTTCATTACCATAAGATATTGGTTCCTTTCTTGAAATTGCCATATTGCATTAAAGGTTCCAGAGTTATGGCCCATGAAAGTGCCGAAATTAACTATTTAGACCTTGTCTGCACAATAGCAGCTTCATTTTTTAATTGAATTTAATCAGACTTGTATAATACTTGAGTTACTATAAGATCTCAGTTCCTTTCTTGAACCAGCTAGATTCCATAATGGGTTCCAGAGTTATGGCCCTTGAAAGAGCCAAAGTAAGCTATTTTGACCTTTTCTCCACAATAGCAGCTTTATGTTTTGACTTGATTTTACCAAACTTGCACAAAACTCTTGCAAGCATTGAGCAGTTGTTGACAGGTGAGCGACCCAGGGTCCTATGGACCCTCTTGTTATTTCTTAAGATTTAAACTCATCCCCACCGTTTCCACTCCATGTTTTAAAAAACAAATCAGATTTGTTCATCTTTTGTATTTGATGAACTTAACAAAATAAAATCATTTTGGGAGGGCAGACACGGGCGGATAAAGGGTGTAAGGGGGATGATGGTTAGGTAGCAGATCTTCTCATGTACACAATGTGGCCGCCGCTACCAAACTATAGCCTCACAATATCACGCATCTTTAACTCTTATTATTTGAAGACTAAGGAGTCTCACAGTCACCCTTTGTGTCAGCAGTGCCATGTCATCTTGACTGAGATATTACATGCAAGCTACTGTCGTGCATTAATCTTATTACCGATTAAGGGAATAATCAGAAACTTCATTTATGTATAGGTGTTAGACAACAAAATTTTATATGTTTTGATTAAATTAGTTCCACATTAGCGCCCTTGAACATATCTCTGTGACCACTTATATTATAATTTATGTTCGTAATAATAGCTGGCGTGAACAAATATGGTCGTTGTCCGACTTTGAAAATGTTGGTAAAATGTTGCCATTAAGCTACTCTATAATGAATCTATCTCAGTAATCACTTGGATTGATGGGAAACTTCATTTATTTCTTCAGACATATCAATCAAGATATTTTACTTTTGAATAAAATAAATTCAAGTTCTACATAGAAATACTGCATTAAGGAGTTGCCTTTAAACTTCATGGAGTATGTAATGTCTCAAATATATCGACAAGAAACTGTGTCTATTCTGTGTCTTGATGCATTATATACGCCATGGACAATAACAGGTGTACCTTTAAGTAGTAGTATAGAACTGAATCGAAAAAAAAGGTCCCGTCATAATTTCTTAAACGAGGTGTGTTGTAACCACCACCAACAACAACAATAACAACAACAACAACAATAAATGAGTCCCGGGATAATCACACGCCAGTTATATATAAAGAACGTAATAATCAAAAGTTCAAATAGATTTCAGTTTTATTCCGTAATTCACTAATCTGTTTAATCTGAATTATGAGAATCTGGATTAGAATAGTGGTTGTACTTTTGTTAAGCTGGCCTTTAGGATTACCTTATATTTATCGATGTTCTTTTGAGGACAGCGGTGGCACATAAGTGAGTGTCATTTTCTTTTTTTAAACAAAATCTTTTGTAAATGAGTCAAATTAATACATCTCTAACTAAATTAAATCGTTTTGACCATTTAAAGATGGTAAAGTTGAAACTCTTACTGCCTGCTTTGATCTGTATAACTTTGTTCCATTTTAAGGCGTACATGTAATTAACGGCAACCAGTTTTCGCGTATGGAAAAACACATTATAACATACCTAGTATATGAAAAAAGATAGAATACAGGACAAAGATAGAGACACTTAAAAGTGATGTAACCACTGACACTTAAATATTTTTTTACAAATGAAAACTAAATAGCGATTTCCTAGATCTCCGGTTGAACAAAAAGGTAATAGGAAACAACGATATTTCAAAAAGATGCATTTAAAATTAACCTGTATCAAAGTGAACTTTCGCATTTAAACCGTAGGGGTGTATAGTTTTTAGCTTGTGTATCCAATAAGTTTCCGTGTTTGCATAATCTAATACATCATTTTTATAATATCACTTGGCATACATGTAAAATCTTCGTTAGAGTGGTTTCCAGTATTAAAATGTGTCACTTCATTGGTAGAAAATTTGGGATCACAACAAAATGTGGATGTCGAATCTGTGGCTCTTAATTCATCTAGATACGGTTTGATTTGTTTGTCCTACATGTTGTTGACTACAAAGTTTACAATAGTCAAAAATATAACATTTTTAGTTGTACAATAAGCATACCATTTGAGATCATATGAAACCCCGAGCGACCGACTTGAAAACGACGAGTTGACATTAATATTGGCGCAGTGTGTGCAGTTACTACGGTTACATTTTCTAGTTGAAAAATTATTATTTTTAATTTTTGAAAATCGAGAATATACTTAATAGTCCAGTCAATAATCGCATGTGATTTAAGAAAACAACATGTATTTAAAGGCTGTTAGCTTAAAGATGTCTCCGGCTGCCCACACTTGGGGTATCTGCTTTCTGTTGCTGGTGCTGCCGTCGGCATGGTGTGGGGGACCCACCGGATGTACGTTACTAGATGGTAAGACCGAGCAGTATCTATTAAAAGTAGTTTGTCAATTTAATCTGCAATTTAAAAACAAAAGTTTTTTTTTGTTTTTGTCTACCGTACATATAGCGAGTTAACTGACCGGAAGTCAACAAGGACTGCCAATCATAACAGTTGTAGGTAAAAGACTTGATGAATGTGTACCACGTACTAGATAGTAAAACAATATCTTAATAATTTAAGACAAATTTTTCTATGACCTATCGAGCACGTGGTACGGGGAGAACATTGATTTGAAAAGTAACAGGCAAAAATACTTGGTATTAGAAAACACTTATTTTAAAAGTGCTTTCAGCAAGTTACATATAAAATACCACGTGAGTATTCCTTTTTATTAAACATAGGTCTGTATGACTGTGACCACGGCTCTATCAGCCTTCCGTTGTCTGAGGCGTCCTTCACAAGTCCAGTGGCGCAGCGGATCCGAATCTCTGGCATTAGTAGTTTGACCAGCTCAAACTTGTTCCAGTCCGACTTCGGTTCGATCGATACAGCGCAATTCGATAACAACTGGGCACCTACGCTGGAGCTGAAATGTAGCAGAGGGAACAGCAATATCGCCATAACCAGCAGTCTGTTCCAGCACATGAGTCACATCAGAGATTTGAAGATCATAAACTGTTTGGGTGTTTCTCTTCAAGCAAATACGTTTTCGTGAGTGCCTTCTGTTCTATTTATATGATGATGCTTTTATCTCTCATTAAATGCTCCAATTTTTATATAAGTGCGTATATGTGTGTGGATTTTCTACTTTTCGGAATTATTTCAGGTTTCGGGAGGTTTCGAACTCACTAAATAAAAGTAACGAGTTCTATGTGGTTAGCAGTCAACCACTGTGACCATTTGGTCATAACCCGGCAGTCAGCGACCATTAGACACCTTAACCGCAGCAGTTTTTCTCTAAGTAAAATCAGAAATTTTCGATGCCTATTTGATCTTTTTATCATGAACAGCAGAGAAGGTTTATAAATAGTTTTAAGTGGAATCATTTATCAATTCAGTTTAAAAAAGATCATTTTAAGCAACTTTAAATGGGGCTTCAATGCACTCACTGGTAACAGCAACGTGGAAATGGATACAGTCAGCCCTGTGCAAACTACTCCATAAATATTGTCTCAAAGACCACATTAATTATGTCTAAACAGACCCTAAGGTTATAAAACCGAGAATGGAAACCAAGCATCTAATTGGCTAAAATGGCGACTGTTGAGATGCTTGAGATTTGTGACTAGTTTCCAAGCACAGTTTTATAATCATGGAGCCTGAAAGTTCTTTTTAGCACGAACAAATTTACAGTACTCGTATCCTTCAGGGTATTCAACATTCTGGACCGACTTGTTATCGAGAACGGGACGTTAAACACGATAGACAGCTCTGCTCTTGATAATGTCGACATTGTGAAACTGAACTATCCAACCCCTACCTTCCCAGTGCGGACCGGAGAGCTGGTGATCATGAATAGCAAGTTACAGGGCAACACCTTGCCAAGCCAGTTCCTGTCGCAACAGAACCATATGGTTCGGGCAGTACTGGAGGTAGTGTACATTACCGTATCTGTTAACAAATGTCTTAATTAATGTGTTTTTGTTTCTTTTAGATTTGTACTGCTAAATAAATTGATACAGCAATAGGGTCGAGAAGCGTTCCTGATTGATTTGAGATTCTAATAGCTTCTTTCTTTAGATACAGAATATCCCTTAATTTATGATGATTTTTTTTGGTTAGGTAAGTCCTCATTGATATCGCCGACAATTACAATTTGTACTTATTTCAGTTGCATTTTCTAAACATATTAAGTCTATCCCAGAATTTAATCCATCCCAGAGTTCTGTGTAGGCTTATCTGGGTCGACACTTGTCGCGCATAATGAAAGTAGTATCAATGGAGTAAATGGTTAAATCAATTGATTTTTAACAGGGCATGGATCTGAATGTACTGGACTCCTCCATGTTTTCCAACAGTACTCTCCTACGATTTATCTCTCTTGGCTATAACAGCTTCACCGAGCTCCCTGCTGGACTCTTCGACGGTCTCAACAAGTTAGCTGAGCTTCATCTGTACGATACCCAGTTGGACTGCACCTGTTCTAAACTCTGGTTCTTTGAGCATGCGCAGAACACAAAGATGAAGATCTATGGCGACATCACGTGTCTGTCACCCGACAACTGGATTTGTAAGTTCCGTTTCTTCGTCGAGGGAAATACTACACCTGATTGAGTGATTGATTGATTGAGTGATTGATTCATAGATCGTTTTATTGACGATAGATCGTTCAATTGTTGTATATTTATTTATTTATTTATTTATTTAAACTTCGATTATCTAATCAACAAATGAAAAAGTACTTAAAATGCTGATACCGAGTTTTATCAAGATTACATGTCAAATGTTGAATTTATGAGAATAATGTTGTCATTTGTCCTCAGTTTAACAAAAGGGCGTGACAATTTTATCAATTTTATTTTGTTAATTATAGTTTATAGTAGAATTATAATACAGTACAAATTATAACTGCAATAATACATATTCCGAATTGAAGCTTCAAGCCTTCAGATTTCATGTGGAATATTGGTTCTTGTGATGTAAAGAAGTTTCGGCCTAAAAAACAGGTGGATTTAGATAAGGCTTTGTGTCCAGAAACGGTGTGTCGAGCGTAGCATTTTCTTTACAAAATTTTGAGTTTTTTGTAAAGACAATAACAAGGAACCGTAAAGAAACCTTGTTCTTTATTAAGGTGGATAGTCATGTGTTTTCTTAGATATCTTCTAGATTTTTTTTAAGAATGTTTTAATTTGTCATCCTGTGCTGTTACACTCGGAACAATTGACATCGTACACCAATTTGACACATTAACTACAATCTCGAACACTTCCCATGATGACAGTTTACACATTGTTACTTGTAGACCACCGAGCCTCAAGCTTCTACAACTCAGAGTGTGTTGCCGCGGTTCCTTCCTGTTCTAAAGGTAAGAGCAAACAACGTGTCCATGTGGTAAGAGCAAACCACGTTTCCATGTGGCAAGAGCAAACATTGTACCCATGTGGTAAGAGCAAACATCGTATCCATGTGGTAAGAGTGTAACGTGCCTCGAGCGGAAGGCACTCAGACTATTTGTCTCAGCTTAAATATATAATAATTTTTCTCTCAAAAAATGATTTCAACATATATGGCTGAGCAATGTATTTTGGTTAAACAATATAATGAATTTTTCTACGCTACTTTGCTTCAAAATGATTACAATGATTTCTGAAATGATTGGGTGAAACACAATAATGAGGATAAGAATCAGCTAAACATATAACAACATTCCCAGGGCAATAAACCTCCTGGACAAAATAACTGATTTAAAACTAAGTTCCAACACAATCAGAGTCCGAAACAAAACAATCTAACCTAAACTTCGATCTCGCCCTCAGCAAACACGCTGAGCAATACAAACAAAGGACCACAATGATGTTCGGAACTCTTAAAACAAACCTGAGCAACTACGAGTTTCAAAATAATGCTCAACAAGGTTTGAACAATCTCGATTCAAACAAACCCCGAAGCAAACAACCTTCAACACTAAAATCTAGCCTAGCCTGTTCAACAATAGTGTCTCAAACGCATGTGTTTCCAGCAATTGTCTGAAGACACTATTCAAAACCTTATCTTCAACTCTTATGCCGAAGCTACCTTACAAGTGGCTCAGACGCATGTGTTTCCAGCAATTGTCTGAAGACACTATTTAAAACCATATCCTCAACTCTTAATCTGAAACTAACTTACAAGTGGCTCAGACGCATGTGTTTCCAGCAACTGTCTGAGGTCACTATCTAAACCCTATCCTCAACACTTATTCTGAAGCTACCTTACAAGTGGCTCAGACGCATGTGTTTCCAGCAATTGTCTGAGGACACTATCTTAAACAACCCTTACTTCAACCAATACTTTCACACCGAAACAACCCGGTCAATATGCCCTAGTACAGAGCTGTACTATATTGGACCTATAATGCAGACCAATGTTGAATCCAAATTCAAACATGTGAACACCTCGACTCTCAGAAACAGACTGCCTAGTGTCAATGAACGGCACTTGGTTTTATACCATTTGAAGGAATTCCTCGGACTTTACCGTTCAACAACACTAATTTAACACAAAGTATTAAAATAACCAAAAAGATTTAGCAGTTAGACTCGGCCCAAGCTAAATCGTCAAATAATTTTCCTCACAAGAGCAAACATCGTATCCATGTGGTAAGAGCAAACATCGTATCCGTGTGCTAAGAGCAAACATCGTATTCGTGTGCTAAGAGCAAACATCATAGCCATGTGGTAAGAGAAAACATCGTAAGCATGTGGTAAGAGCAAACATCGTATGCATGTGGTAAGAGAAACATTATATCCATGTGGTAAGAGCAAACATCGTATCCATGATGTAATAGCAAACATCATAGCCATGTGGTAAGAGAAAACATCGTATCCATGTGGTAAGAGCAAACATCGTATCCATGATGTAATAGCAAACATCATAGCCATGTGGTAAGAGAAAACATCGTATGCATGTGGTTAGAGCAAACATCGTATGCATGTGGTAAGAGCAAACATCGTATCCGTGTGCTAAGAGCAAACATCGTATCCATGTGGTAAGAGCAAACATCGCATCCATGGAGTAAGAGCAAACATCGTATCCATGTGGTAAGAGCAAACATCGTATCCATGGAGTAAGAGCAGACATCGTATCCATGTGGTAAGAGCAAACATCGTATCCATGTAGTATGAGCAAACATTGTATCCATGTGGTAAGAGCAAACATCGTATCCGTGTGGTAAGAGCAAACATCGTATCCATGTGGTAAGATCAAACATCGTATCCATGGAGTAAGAGCAAACATTGTATCCATGTGGTAAGAGCAAACATTGTATCCATGTGGTGAGAGCAAACATTGTATCCATGTGGTAAGAGCAAACATTGTATCCATGTGGTAAGAGCAAACATTGTATCCATGTGGTAAGAGCAAACATCGTATCCATGGAGTAAGGGCAAACATCGTATCCATGTGGTAAGAGCAAACATCGTATCCATGTAGTATGAGCAAACATTGTATCCATGTGGTAAGAGCAAACATCGTATCCGTGTGGTAAGAGCAAACATTATATCCATGTGGTAAGAGCAAACATCGTATCCATGGAGTAAGAGCAAACATTGTATCCATGTGGTAAGAGCAAACATTGTATCCATGTGGTGAGAGCAAACATTGTATCTATGTAGTGAGAGCAAACATTGTATCCATTTGTTGAGAGCAAACATTGTATCCATGTGGTAAGAGCAAACATTGAATCCATGTGGTAAGAGCAAACATTGTATCCATGTGGTAAGAGTAAACATTGTATCCATGTGCTAAGAGCAAACATCGTATCCATGTGGTGAGAGCAAACATCGTATCCATGTGGTAAGAGCAAACATCGTATCCATATGGTATGAGCAAAGATTGTATCCATGTGGTAAGAGCAAACATCGTATCCATGTGGTAAGAGAAAACATTGTATCCATGTGGTAAGAGCAAACATTGTATCCATGTGCTAAGAGCAAACATCGTATCCATGTGTTGAGAGCAAACATCGTATCCATGTGGTAAGAGCAAACATCGTATCCATATGGTATGAGCAAAGATTGTATCCATTTGGTTAGAGCAAACATTGTATCCATGTGGTGAGAGCAAACATTATATCCATGTGCTAAGAGCAAACATCGTATCCATGTGGTAAGAGCAAACATCGTATCCGTGTGGTAAGAGCAAACATTGTATCCATGTGGTAAGAGCAAACATTGTATCCATGTGGTAAGAGCAAACAATGTATCCATGTGGTGAGAGCAAACATCGTATCCATGTGGTAAGAGCAAACATTGTATCCATGTGGTGAGAGCAAACATCGTATCCATGTGGTGAGAGCAAACATCGTATCCATGTGGTAAGAGCAAACATTGTATCCATGTGGTAAGAGCAAACATTGTATCCATGTGGTAAGAGCAAACAATGTATCCGTGTGGTGAGAGCAAACATCGTATCCATGTGGTAAGAGCAAACATTGTATCCATGTGGTAAGAGCAAACATCGTATCCATGTGGTGAGAGCAAACATCGTATCCATGTGGTAAGAGCAAACATTGTATCCATGTGGTAAGAGCAAACATTGTATCCATGTGGTAAGAGCAAACATTGTATCCATGTGGTAAGAGCAAACATCGTATCCATGTGGTGAGAGCAAACATCGTATCCATGTGGTAAGAGCAAACATTGTATCCATGTGGTAAGAGCAAACATTGTATCCATGTGGTAAGAGCAAACAATGTATCCGTGTGGTAAGAGCAAACAATGTATCCGTGTGGTAAGAGCAAACATCGTATCCATGTGGTGAGAGCAAACATCGTATCCATGTGGTAAGAGCAAACATTGTATCCATGTGGTAAGAGCAAACATCGTATCCATGTGGTAAGAGCAAACATCGTATCCATGTGGTGAGAGCAAACATCGTATCCATGTGGTAAGAGCAAACATCGTATCCATGTGGTGAGAGCAAACATCGTATCCATGTGGTAAGAGCAAACATTGTATCCATGTGGTAAGAGCAAACAATGTATCCGTGTGGTGAGAGCAAACATTGTATCCATGTGCTAAGAGCAAACAATGTATCCATGTGGTGAGAGCAAACATTGTATCCATGTGGTAAGAGCAAACAATGTATCCATGTGGTGAGAGCAAACATTGTATCCATGTGGTAAGAACAAACAATTTATCCATGTGGTGAGAGCAAACATTGTATCCATGTGCTAAGAGCAAACATTGTATCCATGTGGTGAGAGCAAACATTGTATCCATGTGGTAAGAGCAAACAATGTATCCATGTGGTAAGAACAAACAATTTATCCATGTGCTAAGAGCAAACATCGTTACCAAGTGGTGAGAGCAAACATTGTATCCATGTGGTAAGAGCAAACATTGTATCCATGTGGTGAGAGCAAACATTGTATCCATGTGCTAAGAGCAAACATCGTTACCAAGTGGTGAGAGCAAACATCGTATCCATGTTTTGTTGGGTTATTTTTATATTTCGAACAATATTTAATTGGATTAGTGTTCATGATGGATGCTGGGTGGGTGGTAGGAAAAAATGGCTTGTTATTTTTACCAAACTTTCTGTACTTTAATTCCAAAAGAAATTTGTTTTCAATGATTTTTCATTAACTGCTTTTCTTAATACCTAATTGTTTGTTATTAAAATTGAGATTAGATAATAGATAGTTTTACTATTGAAGTTGTTAATGCAAAATCACCGAAAAAAAACTGCACACTTTCTTTTGGAATAGAGTATTCATTACTTCACGTGTCTGCTCAAAATTATATTTCTGAAAAGAAAGAATGGACAAACTAATTAAAGGATCGGTGCTGCATTGATTCTCAAGGGTTCGTGCAAATAGTTTTTTTCACTTCTTGCTACATATTGTCAACCTCTTTTAAAATGCAGAATTTCAAAAAAAAATAAATACGTTGATGAATTCTTAGATATCTTATTAAAGTCATTGCATGAACTCGATATGATATCTGAAATCTGAAGCAACCAGCTTTGTGACAACTTGTAACACAGTATTAGTAAGGTCAGGGGGGATTTTCGTCGTCGGGTTAGCGAAATGTTATCTTACCGTGTAACCATTGAATTATAAGAGTGTTCGGTTATAGAATATCTATTTTTCGTGTTTTGTAGCTCATCTCATATATTTGTTCGGCTCAATGAACAGCACTATGAAAATAGATATTAAAAGCAAAGGGAATGCATTACGTGCTGCATTTTTTGTTTATTACTAGTTCTGCATATCGTCAGGAGTTTCCGCTCGGATTATTTTTTCAGAGTTATCAACCCTTAGTCATTTTTACTATAACTTATCATCATGCACATCATATGCAGTAAGGGCCATACCTCTAAAAATAATTTTTCCAGGATAATCTCTAATAGAATGTAATAAAATATTGTTATATTTTACTGTTTATTAGCTCACCTGTCACGTAGTGACAAGGTGAGCTTTTGTGATCACAATTTGTCCGGCGTCCGTCGTCCGTCCGTCCGTAAACTTTTAATTTAAACGACATCTCCTCTTTAACCCCTGGGCCAAAATTGATGAAACTTGCCACGGATGTTCCTTGCATGAAGCTCTTCCAAAGTTGTTCGAAGAAATCAATTCCATGCAGAACTCTGGTTGCCATGGCAACCTAAAGGAAAAACTTTAAAAATCTTCTTGTCTGAAACCACAAGGCCTAGAGCTTAGATATTTGGCATTTAGCACCCTCTAGTGGAACTCTACAAAGATTGTTTAAATTATTTCCCTGGGGTCAAAATTGGACCCGCCCCAGGGGTCACTTCATTTTACATAGACTTATATAGGAAATCTTTAAAAATCTTCTTCTCACAAACCACAATGCGTACAGCTTAGATATTTGGTAAGTAGCATTGTCTAATGGATGTCTACTAAATTTGTTCAAATTATGTCCCCTGGGCCAAAATCGGCCACGCCCTAGGGTTCTCTTGGTTTACATATAGTTATATAGGAAAAACATGAAAATCTTCTTCTTTAAAACCACAAGGCCTAGAGCCATAATATTTGATATACAGCATCATCTAGTGGTCTTGTACCAAAATTGTTCAAACTATCCCCCTGCGGTCAAAAATGGCCCCGCCCCAGGGGTCACTTGTTTTACATAGACTTATATAGGGAAAACTTAAAAATATCTTCTTCTCTAAAACCACAAGGCCTAGAATCTTGGTATTTGGTATGTGTCATCATATAGTGGTCCTCTACAAAAGTTGTTCAAATTATTCTCCTGGGGTTAAAAATGGCTCCGCCCCGGGGGTCACTAGTTTTATTACATAGTGTTATATAGTAAATCTTTAAAAATCTTCTTCTCTGAAACCGTAAGGCCTAGAGCTTAGATATTTGGTATAGAGAATCATCTAGTTACATTTTCTCCACAATAGCAGCTTAATTTTTTTTAACTTTTTGACTTGATTTTACCAAACTTGCACACAACTCTTGCAACCATTGAGCAGTTGTTGACAGGTGAGCGTACCAGGGTCCTATGGACCCTCGTGTTATATATATTATATGAGGGATTTACCATAGACTTCTATGATCCTTATCTTTCAAGTGAGTGCACTTTTTACTCGAAATAAAAAAGTTACATGTTCTGAAAATCTAATGTAAACAGTAAACAGCACAATTGGCGTTACTTAAATTACATCCATTCATGTCTGTACACAAAAATACATATTTTTGTCTGGTTTGAACAATATTTGTACATGATATAAACAATATTTAATAAAATACATGATGGCATATGGGTTTCTTGATTCATTTGAAATGTGTTGTTATTTATACTGCACGCGGTAAATATGTCAAAGAGTTCAAAGAATTAGTATTTTATCTTATTAGTATTATCAAAAATAAAATTATATCAAACATTTTGGAGACTAGTTTTGTGTTCACTGGGGACATAAAAATTTGGAAATGTTAAGGTTAATAAGTATAAATTTTCGGGTAACCTTTTTCGGCATGTTACTGTATGTCTTGATGATGATATTTATGTTGCGGTGTTTCAGGTATCGAGCTGAGTGGTGCCTGCATCGTGTACTTTGAGCTGGCAATGTACATTGTCTGTGTGATTGCCTTCATCCTGTCCATTGTGGTGCTCGGCCTTGTCATCTGTATCAAACGTCAGCTAGGTGGCGCTTCTTCAACCAGGGGCAAACCCGGGGGGAAATCCAAGAGGACGACAAAGACGACAACAAAATCCACCGCAAGAACCACAAAGAAGGGTTGGGAGTAATCCCTGAGTTTTCAAACGTGTGAATTATTTTTACTGTATTGAACTCTATTGTCCTGTTGACCAAAACACTATAATAATGACCTGATCTTAAAAGCTACTTCTTTGTTGATAATAAAGTAAAACATGTTAGAACGAGGGCACCTAGCTTACAATGGTCTTTAAAATAGAATTTAAACATTTCTTTCTGAAGAATTTCGTTTCAACAGCAAACAATATACGTCAACTTATTATAAAAGCCCGATATAAAGATTTGAAAAATGATCCTATTACTTAAGATAAGAATGCATAAATGTATGATTTACAGACAAACCCTGCCATGACCTAAGAATGTGTATGTCTAGAACGGGGCAGCCGACATTAACCGAGTTGGTTGAAATCATATTAAATAAATCATCTTAGTTGTCGGATAACTCGTTTAATCGATGCCTAAATACTTAATACTGATTTAAATTAAATTGCCTAAAGATTGGACAAACAACATCTTTGGCAAAGTATAATTTTAACCACTAACATTGGGATGCTCGTAACAAGAATGATATTAATTATTCAAATAAAAATTTGTTTTGCTGTCAACAACATTTGTTATTGTTATGTTTTCTGACTATATGTACGTTAAATGCCTTTGAAAAATTGAGTATTCTACTGTCTGTTTGACAATTTCACGTCCGGTAAACTCTGGCACAGTGCTGGCGTGATTCGAGGCTCCTCGCACAGGCAGCTTCCGCTGGAGTCATATTCCTTATAATCACCAGTTGTATTGAGTTCTACCCATTCATTGTCATCTCCGGCCGGTACATCAACAGGTTGGTCTTGGACTCCGGGTTTGACGCCAAGAGAACCAATGGCAATATCTGCGCATGCGTAGAACTGTTCTTGCGGACCACACCCTGTGCAGAGAAAATAAGTGTATATTGGTACACTGTGTTTCGAGAATTGCATGGTAAATGCATAAATTCATAAAAAATACAGCAAATGCAGTTGTTTACTTTATGCCATAATACTTCATAAGGTTTACCTAAACAACCCAGGCCTGTTTCCGGATCTTTGCCCCAACTGTTTCCGGTATTGTACTTCCACTGCAACACGCAGTCTTTACATGTCACATCCAGGGGCAGCCGAACTCTGTGGGTCACGTAGACCATTCCTTTAGATAATGAATGGAAATAGTTTAAACACGCTACATGAGATTAAATCAGTCTTCTTTGTGGGCATTTAAAAAAATTCTAAGTGACTCAAGACAAGATCTTGTCCACAATATACCATTCATTTTTTATGTTTACCAAAAGAAAGGATCGCCCTTGGCAGCTGTATTTTTTAGACAGAGCAAGCATAATAAAAGACGATGAGCTTTGCAAACGATGCACGCGTATATCTCGTAACGCAGTGAAATCATAAACTACCGCAATTGTCTTTGATGCCTCATTATCTTATCGTTTCAGGATACATGTATGCAGCTTGACATAATATACATGTACATTGTATATCTATTGTGGTCGATAAAACACACATTACGTAGCTAGCTGCTGTTCTGACTTTCATACAAGTTATTTTATACAAAATCAGTCATCCTTTGCAAGTACTGATACGCCAGAACCAACATTAAAACAGGAAACAAATTGAAAAATAATAACACGAAGTACTGCATATTGTTCCCAACCTAGTGATCAAGAATGGGCTTAAAAGAGGTTTAAAATTTTTAAAGACTCCGAAGATTAAATGTATTCAAGGTATTGAGAGCGTACACTTATTTGCGGAGTGTTATTAAGTCATACTTGATTCGATTGCGGAGTGTTATAAAGTCATACCTGATTCTATCTTGAATCGTGTTGTGCCATCTTCTCCAACCAGCAAGTGTTGATCTAAGCAATCTTGGGTCACCGCGGCTTTAGGGTCGTCATTTTGACACAATCTGTACTCGTACCAGCCCTTGTGGTTAGCCGTCAGGTGGGTTTTTATCTCAATAACTTCCCCGGGTTGATACTCGGCCACGATAATTCCATTGGCGTACTTTCCAAATGGAGCTTCGTTATCCCTGGGGAAGTCAGCCCAGTTGTCGCCACAGATCCCACATTTGCCACCGTTCTGTGTCCACTGAGTCTAGACAAATATAAAGCATGCATGTTTAAGATAATGATGTGAGACATTCAGTAACTCTCAAAGAGATTGACATAACATGATTATTATAATTGTTCTTTTTTCAGTTTATTTTATTACATTTTATAGCAAAGCAAAACTGCTGTAAAGCAGTACATTGTGGTGAAATAATTAATACATTTATCAAGGTGAACTCGCAATATGTATCTGTACGTAAGTTGTGCAGACATGCAAATGGGATTTTTTTTTCTGACAATAAAGTTGGGAATTAAGTTACTCTGTAAAATATAATTTTACATAATTATATTTCAAGTCAAAATTCACCGATGATTACTCATAGGCAGTTTCTGACTGTGTACTTTATTTATTTATTTATTTTATTTGTTAGCAAGTTTTATCGTCTAGAATGATTAAACTCACCTGAAACCCACCACAGAATCCCTGAGCGTCGTCAACATTTGCCGGGTTGTCAAAGCCGAACCTCCACATAGAAGATCTTGAGGGTGGTTGCACAAGTCTTCCGTGACCCAGCACTGCCGGCACCATAACCGCTATCAGGCAAACTTCTCTTAAGATAATCATTTTCTGAAAAAAATATCAGGATGGAAGGTTATAAAACTGAGATCGGAAACCAGTCTCAAATCGCAAGCTTCTTGTTCAGAAATAACCTAATGAATTAAAAAAAACAACAGATTGATCTGGATCTACAGTAGTTGTGCACGGGATACAAGCCATATCACAGGGCTGAAGGCTATAAAGCTGAGATTGGAAACCAGTCTCAAATCTCGATGCTTGAGATTTGTCTGGTGTCCATGCTCTGTTTTATAACCTTGGGCACAGAACTTGTTGTATGACTTACCCGATGCCCAGTGAAGGTACTTTCGAGCACATAACCGAATCCGGAAATCATTCCAAAACATCACTTGACAGCTGTGTCTAGCAATTTCCGAATCTCGACTCAACTATTACAGAATGTTGTCAGGTCTCCGGTTTAAGTTTTAGGATATCGTAGCCAGCATTATAAAAATGTGATGAATTGTGATTCTTGCCAAAAAACACGTAAATACATATAAACATACCACGCGAATCGCCGACCATTCATGAACAAGACGAAGGAAGGACTGTGTGTTACACATAGGGAGGGTCGGATGCCAGATTTCCAGAATGGTGGTTCGTCTGGGGGCATTCTTAGGAAAGTTACATGATCGTTTCCCACTTTCTGACCAAAGTCCGAGTGTAAATTAAATATCGTTGCCCAGGAAGGAGATTTGATAAACTAAAATGCTTACACTTTTAACTATTGTTATACACTCTCTCACAGAAAAATATGGTGTGTTTTTTTTTGCTTTTTAAAACTTATTCAATGGTCGGATAAATATTGTTCGACAGAACCTCGCCCTTTTAATTTTTTCCAACTCGCCTAATGAATTGAAAGTCAGAATGACAGTAACCATATATTCTACAATATAAAAACATATATTCTACAATATATAAATCGTTGGTGTCTGTTAAAATTGATCGCTAACAAATACCGTATATCCCTCATAAAGATCACCTCAAATTTAGGACCGTCCCGTTAAAAAGACCACTACTTGAATGTCCCTATTGACAGTTGTGCACTTGTTTCTACCCCGGAATGAAGACCATCCCTCTACGAAGACCACTTTTGTCCAGTCCCAGGGATGGTCTTATCATAGGGGGTTTCTGTATATGTCAGAAAAGCACATTGCTGAAATTACTCTAAATACGCTGTTACCACAGCTTTTCTAACCAGTTGCTTTTTCATCCTTTTTGAGAAAAAAAAATCAATTTCCACATACAGAAACATACATTAATTAGTGGAAATAGTCGCACATAAAAGCATACACGTTTGTGAGAAGGTTTTTCAGTCTTTTTTTAACATAATGTACACTAAAAAGTATAAGATCAACTACACCTACCTGGCTACATCTAAGTTCCACAACGACAGGGAGTCAAATGATCATTTTGTCAAAATGATACAGCAACCTGAGACCCGGAACACGCTAGATGTGTGGGAATCCTTTCGTGTTAGTGAACCTTTTAACCACACTACGTGAGGTGTTACGTTTCTTTATGTTGCAATAAGGCGCAATTTGTTACTTTTTCGTTTGAAATTGGAAACGTTTTTTATAGGTATGATTAAGCATTTTTGTCATCCTTTTTTTTTTGTCTTCACCTAAAGTTTCAATACACTGTAACCACACAATTTTTTCTCCTATATAAGGATGAAGGATAAATAGAACATACAATATTTTTGTCGCTTCAAAAGAGCTTTAGCGAGGTTACACTGGCGCTAGACCAGCCGCCCCAACCCCTGCCAACCCTTACTAATACCCACTTTTTTTGTAAAAATGGTGTCAAGTCACTAATATTATTCCATTCTATCAAAATATGCGATGATACACCGTCAAAATCGTATTCTAAAAAAAATATATATTTCTATGTACTATATAATTGAATATTATATACATAAAAATATAATGTTTTTAGAATACGATTTTGACGGTGTATTTTCGAAGCCAAACGAAGCCAAACCAAACCAAACCAAACAATACCATACCATACAGTACCGTACCATACTATATCATGACATACCATGGTACTGCATGACATGACGAAGTGTAGCGTACCGTAACGTTGTACGGTAACGTAATGTAACGTAACATAACATAACATAACAAAACTTTTATTTGCTTTAAACAGAATACAGCATATGTAGCCACAATGTCAGTAAATCTGATAAAGACACGAAAATACGAAAAAGACATGATAATGCCAACTTGTCAAACTGTTCCGAGAAGTGCAGTATATTCATATCCTATTATTACTTTGGTATTCGTATGTTTCCCTTGCTCTGTGGCTTGATGATGAGACGAGAGTCAGAATTTATAAACGATTTTCTATTGTAATGCTTGCTATACATTAAAGATATTTGTCTAGACTAAATTCGGGATTCTGAAACAATTCTAAGGACACTAACAATGGCCTGTCCGTGTTCTAAAAGCCATGGAATCACGAACATGCAGTATGCAATTACATCCAAACAAGTTTTCATTGGCGAAAGACACAAAAGTTTAGCCCTTCAGACCACTGTTAAACTAAATAATCTGGGAAGAATAAGGTCTACACTGAGAGGTCCTTGTGAACATTAATTTAATATTATTCGGAAAAAATATTCATTGCCACAAATAGTTCGATATCGAAAGAAAACTTTGGCAGACAGACAGTTTTGGATCAATATTTAGTATCCAAATATTGGTAAACATTTAAACTTCAATTAACTGACTTTAAGAGGTATATTAATTATTTCGAGCGCTGTGAATAGCTAAATACAAAATTTGGTAGAAATCATTTTCTTCTCCAATCGGCTTCCAGCGTTTAACTAAATATTAATTCTTAATATCATATTACATTGTGCAAAACAAACAATATCAAAAGAATCATGGAGAATTTTATCTGCATATTGTTTTAATACTTATCTGTGATAAAACAGTTTTGTAAAAATTAAAAAGAATAAAAAAGGATTTCAGTAGATGAAACTGTACAACAAAGTGGAGTGTACATTGCCACATAATTACATAATTCTTAATAAAAAATAATCAAAATAATCTCTTGTTATGGCTTGCTTGGCAAGAAAGGACTTGTTTATCTTATCTTCGATCCAAGAAAGATTATCTGTCCTTCAAACAAAATACTTCATTGCCGAAATGAAAACAAGCATTGAAAGTTCAAATGTAAAGCCCGCTGGCGCTGGCGCTGACGATGTGCACGTGCAGTTACACTGGCCATTAGATACCCCATTAGCACTGTATGTGTCCGCGTTAGCCATAGCTTCTTTCACATCAACATCTCCTTTCGGTAGTGTCACTGGTAAGTCACTACTCCCAACTACCACATCATCATAGCCGATTGCAATATCTGCACAGCCGTAAAACTGCTCCTGAGGTCCACAGCCTGGTAAAATCATAATAAATAACATTTATTATTACCACGGATAATACTTTAATTTGCGTTTGTTTACAATATAAAATGCACACATTGTCCGTAAAAAGCTCCAGAAGCAAAATATTTGTGTTGTTTAGTAAGATAGTCTTGTTGGTATTCACGTTTTTTCGCGGATTGAACAAATCCCAGATTTAAAATCACCATAATAGTAAGAGGTGTACGTAAGTTTTTTAAACAAAATGTACATCCGGAATAAAACAACTCTTAGAAAATCATTTAAGGAAAAAACTTTACCTGAACACGAATGTAAATAGTTTCACAGTTGTACATATAATAAGTCGCAGTAAGAACTAACTTAAGTTGTAAATAAATAACGCTAGAGTATATGGCGTGTGGAACGTTGCAAAATTCAAACAATATTTTTATGTGATATAATTTTATATTTATATATAAACGTTTTTCATTTATGTTGTAAAAAATAATATTTATATGGTAAAAATCAGCATTTATATTGTATAAAAGTATTTATGTTGTAAAAATAAATATTCATGTGGTAAAATTCCGCTTTGCATTGTATAAAAATATTTAAGTTCAATATTTGTATTTACATTCAAAACATATTTATTTATATGGTAAAAATATTTTTGTTGTAAAAATTACACATTTATATTCTATAAAAAGCAAATAAAAATATTTGTTCAATAATTGCATCATGGGTAATGATTGTAACGAACGATTTCATTGGACCACGATATTCTAGGTGGAAAACATGGCTGTCTCCACAAAGGTGTGTTCAACCACAGGTGCTTGGAAGACGGACCCCGTTTTCTCCAAACTAGCCGCCCCCCCCCCCCCAAAAAAAAAATGGTCTACACCGGTTCTATACTAAATAGACTCATCTTTTTTTTTATAGATTGATAGATTGGTATCGATATCAGTCTATCCATACCGAATTTACTATCAAATACGAAGTTCTCTGAAAATTCGTGTCCCGACTACATACGATTCGAGAAGGTAAATAACCCCGATCCTATTTTGTCAAGCCAAAATATAAAAACAGTTTTTAAAAATCAGCATCGAAACAAATATTGCACTATTTGTTAATTTTTTTTTTTTGGGGGGGGGGGGGGGGGGGGAAGGGGGCGGCCAGTTTGTAGAAAACGGGGTCCGTCTTCCAAGCACCTGTGGTTGTACACATCTAGTGGAGGCAGCAATGTTTTCCGCGTAGAATATCGTGGTCCAATGAAATCGTGCGTTACAAGTGGTTTAGTATCCCATGATGCCATTATTGAACATAAATTTTTTTTCACTATCGAACACAAATGCGCGTTTTATACCACATAAAATTTATTTTTACCATATAAACATATGCGTTTCAAATATAAATAAAAATATAGAACATAAATACTTTTAAACAATATAAATGCTGAGTTTTACCATATAAATATTATTTTTTTACAACATAAATGAAAAATGTTTAAATATAAATAGAAAATTATATCAGATAAAAATATTTTTTGAATTTTGCAACGTTTCACACGGAGTAGCAATAAATTAAACTGACGTATTGCAGTTTACCTATGCAACCTTCCTTGGTAACGGCATCAACTCCCCAGCTATTGCCAGTGTTATACTTCCATTGTAGAACACAGTTTCTACACCTCATTCCGTCGGGTAACTTCAGTTTGTGCATCACGTTAAACATAGAGGTCGTAATGGTGAATCTTGTCTCTCCAGTCTCCGCATCAGATAACAGAATTTTGTTGAAACACGCATGTGTTAGAACGGCTTTTGGATCATCATTTTGACAAAGTCTGTACTCAAACCAACCTTTGTGATTTGCTGTTATCTGAACTTTGACCTCTATAGTTTCACCCACACTGTATTTTTTCACTATAATTCCTTTGGCGTATTTGCCCTGGGGTGCCTCGTTGTCCCGAGGATTGTCCTTGATGTTGTCGCCACATATACCACACTCGCCATTATTCTGGTTCCACTGGACCTACAGGTACCGGTCGAGAGAAATAAACAACAAATAACAAACAGCCAAATTCAGAAATCACAACCGCTCTTAGGAAAAATGGGGGGGGGGGGGGGGGGGGTGGGTGGGTGTGGAGAGAGAGAGATTTAATTTGCTTATAACTTTAAAACAAAAGTAAGTGATGGCTCTGTCAATCGAATTTGATACAGTACAAGGAATCGTTTACATTATCTATAGAAGGTCACGGTCAGATACATTTTGGGGCAAGTGTGTGAACCTGTTGGGGCAAGTGTGAGGTTGGTGCACCCTAGAACCTGGTTTTTACCCCCAGTTGCAAATTATTTAGCCACTGAAAGTTCCAATTCGGTAACCCCTCGGGTTCTCACTTTCGTTAATTGTTTTTGGCGTCCATTTTGAAACTGATTATTGTAAAACCATGCTCTATTTTCCTCTCTACCTTTTGGCTGTTTGGGGAGGCTGTGTCTGCTGGATGAGGCCATTCCTGATATGCATATTTCACTTGTTTGAACTTGTCCTGATATAGGATGAATAGGTTAAATACTATACATGTATCATATGTGTCACAGGGTGAAAGGTGCAGACAGACCGGTTCTAGAACTAGGGACCCCTCGCTTACTGGGCGAGTGCTCTCTTCACCGAGCTAACCGGGCCGCCTACACATCCTCCCATCAAAAAAGTGACCACATTCGTTACAAGACATCTCCCTCTAACTTGAAAATTCGTCCTCGAACTCCACAGGGTATTTTATATAAACAATTGCAGACCCCATTAGGCACCAAATGTCACAGGGTGAGAAAGAATGTGCAGTCAGACCGGGACGAACCTTGGACCCCTGTAAGGGTTCGTAATTGTTTATGGAAAGTAAACTATAGTCCCGGTCTGACTGCACATTCTTTCTCACCCAGAGACATTTGGCGCCCAACGGGGACCGCGTCAGCATTTCATGGTTAGTCTAAAACGCCTGCAATTGTTTATGTAAATTCTCCAGTATTCGAGGACGAATTTGCTTTTTGTGGGGAGAATATGTCGCGGTAGACTGAAAGCAGGCATCAAACACTAAATTAAACACTAAAAGGGTAATATTCAAATTTATTCTTTGCTTAAAATTTTATAAGCTTTAAGTAGACAATACGATTATGCTATATCAAAATGACCATTTGAAACGAGGAAGTGTTTGCAAAGGCTGACAAAACATGTTTTTGGTAATGGAAACAGCTTACCGAAAATCCACCACAGAAAAGTTGGTTATCGTTATAATTTGGTTCACTTTTGAAACCCAAGCGCCACATAGTCGACCGGCTGGGCGGATCAACTAGTCTACCGTGTCCATTAACCACGGTGCAGAAAGTATAGAGCAGAAAAAATGACCACGGGTGAGTCTTCGAAGCCATCTGTGTACCTTAAAAACAAATACAAGTTCGTTCGCAAATCGCTCTGATTACAGTTTTAAATGTATGTGTTAAAGGGTCATTTTTGTAAACTTCGCTTTGATTACATTACCATTACACGGTATTTGATTAGTATGCTTAATCGACAAACCTGACCAGATAGCAGTTTCGAAGGCAACAGATCGGACACCCGTCTTATAGCAATTAAAACAAAGTTGGCACCTCTTTGTTTCCAGGGCGTAGATTAAAAACTTGTAAATGTTAAAACGTGATTTTTAAAGTTATGTATATCACTATTTAGTGTAAAATCATGGAGCGTAATGCACTAAAATATATCAAATTTTACAACTGGTTTCATGTTATGTTTGCTTTTTCGGTTTTGCCGCATTTCTTCCGGAGTCCTTAGTTCTGGTTGTTATATGCCAAGTTAGTATGAAAGGGTGTGGCATTACAAAAATATAAGAGGACCGGAATCGTTTCTGGCTTAGCATATCAATATCAACTAGCGTGTGCTGTAAAGCGGGCTTGGGCCAAAAACATCAGGAGGATTTGGGTAAACGGCTGGTGAGTTTTCAGGCTATGGTACTGAGGTACATGGGGTGATGTAAATCGTTTACGTATTAATGTCTTTCATAGGGCCAGCAAGAACAATGGATAACCACAAGAGCTTCCCAGGAATGATCTGGGCTCATAAGAGCTTCACAATTATAACTTGTGCCCTCAATAACCCGGTAGGAATAATATGGAGCTATAAATGAACGGGTGATCTGAGCCACAAAGACCTCAGAGGGACGCTTGAATTGACAAGAGCTTTATATGCATGATCTGTGGCCACCATGGCCCAATATGGATAAAGGGACACATCAAAATGATTTGGGGCTAAAAGGCCTCATACTCATGTTCTGGGCCCACCTAATCCTTAGATATTAAAAGAATAATTTGGGTCCACGGGAACCTCGCAGCGATGATTTGAGCACACAAGCCTTACAATGACGATAAGAGCCGAAAGGGATCGATTTGTCTCACCAATCATTCAGCCAGGAATGATTTGGACCCTGAAAAGTCTTACTGTTTTTGTTATGTAATCGTTTTTTGTTTTCTTAAACAAGTACTATAAGGCTATATGTAAGGACAGTAGTTTTGTATTACAGGAAGTATAAAAACAACTCATCCTTAAATATATTAGAATAATGTAACATACATGCGCACATTCGGTTGAAATTCTATAAGATTCGAAACAATAGAAAAGAAACTTACCCGACTTCGCCTGTTTGATACTTCTCAAGTTCGTTTTCCTGATCACAATTTGGAAATCATTAGAATCTTAAATTACCACACGTTACAAAACTTTCATTGTATTTTGAAATACATGGTTAAAGTTTAAGTTACTAGTTAGTCATCCGTAAATAAGTTATGTGCAATTTATAGAAGCCAACAACCAGCTAATGTGATCAACGGTTTATATAGGGCGCCCTCATTTATCAAAAATAAGAGATCATCAAACGATGGGAAACGGAAAAAAATGAAGATCAAATATCCGGTTACAATAAAATGTACTAAGACTGACCCGGACTCTCACCTAAGTATTTAGTACATGTTTATAATAAAAATATTAGTTTAAACAATATTTATTTACCATATGGCATGTTACAAGTACGTAAACATATATAGTCGCAATAAGGTAGGAGAATCTGGAAACAAGTTTCCGAAGGAATCTTATGTTAATCCATTTTCTCGGTTAGAAAAATAAAGGCGGTTACATACATTTAATGTTCAAGATATGAAAGTGAAGCGTAGAATTTGAAAATCGATTTTGAGTTGTGTTTGGTAAAGATTATTCTTTATGTTCAAAAACAAACTATTTATAGTAGAACAAATACCTATATATATAATAAAAATATTAAAAGGCATGTGCATGAAGTTGTAAGGTTTCAGTTAGTCTGTTTTTTTTAAATTATCTTTACCTTATTTATTTTCGATCGTTCAACAATGTGTAATGCCGTAGTGTTACATATTATTTTAACAGCATGAAATAAGAAGCAGTGTGTTAAGAAGAAAATACCATTAAGAGGCGATGAAATTATCATTTGCCAAAACATGATTTACATCTGCATATTAGCACTGCTAAGAATAACAAAAGTGTCGTCCACGTTTTCCATCGAAGCTTTTTTTCAAACACCAGTGTGTACAAAACATCAGTTAAGAAGACGTCGCAATGCGACGAAACCAGGTTTTCTTCTAAAATTTTAAGTGACAAGGGACACAACTATGAGAAAATACAGTCAAGAGTTATGATACTTGTTCTGATTAATGCTATTGTGAATTTCAGACAAATTTGTTGTTTCAAAGCTCTACAATGTATAGTTATTGAGAAAAGGTGAACTTTAACAACAAAAACCTTAATAAATGTTAACGCCCGCCCGCCGGCACATCGACAATAACCAGGGTTTTCCAATGAAAACCAACTTCTACCATTAAACGACCTACATGCGGTAAAAGCTTTTCTATCATATTAACATACATTTAAACAAAATGCATAACATACATTTATAACAATGTATTTTATTTAGAGACAGGCTATTAAGTAGCAAACCATTGTTAGCAATGATACGGCATTCGGTCGTGGTTCAGTTTCTATGTACAACATGACAATGACTCAGTGGCGAATGAGAGTTCAGATTACACAACATATGGTTTTAAGTGTACCACTTTAAGTGTCTACTTTGTCGATCAAAAAATTATTTATTGTGCAAGTCAGAAATGCTAACGTTTTGCGTCTATATCATTCTCTAACAGTCGGATCCTTCAAAAGACGCAAACATTTCAAACGGCTTAATCTTGAAAACATCATATAGCCTGGTTTTCATACTATAACTGTCATTCTAAAGTACTTTGTATTTCGATTTTGACCCATCGCCAATTAAATACTTCCTCGTTTTTTTAATAACTGGAAGAACAAGAAACTGCCTCAATGTCAAAGTCTTATTCTAAGTTGTGCAAGTTCAAGTTTAATGATTTGCCTTTTCAGTTAGCGATTGAACTAACTTCTTGATTACTTTTGATTCATTAACCAAAGTCTCAAGTATTTAATGGGCACCACAGTTCTGTAAGACAGGGTTTACGACAGTATGTTTCAAGCACATCATGCCCACTGTATCTGATCATTGATGGGCACAATAGAAACGGTAACCTTGGAACCTGTTCTCCAATGATTGATACAAATACCAAAAGTGTTGCACAAGTGCGAAGATTTTAAACCGAAATCCGGGGCGGTTCAGTGGACTCCCGCAATTTCATTCTGTACAAGTTTCTCGGTTACTGGAACCAGGCATCTCGTTTTGGAATACATTTACTATTGGAATAATGACGAGACCGATGGTCGACTTTGGTTTAAACCGACATTTCGAGTTATCGGTGACGGACAGTAGGTCAGTAGGGCACTAGGTGAATCAGCTGCTTTCAACTGCTTAACCCCTATGATTGAATGGTTCTTGAACACGAAACTCCGAATTATCAAGGTGAACGCATGCTCCAAAAAACCAGATGTGTGACGGACGGACACACACTGACATGGTCTTTGTCATAAATATCTAACCCTTCGTAAGCAGCAACATCAATCATGAAGAGACATTACAGTGTGTAGCTTAAACGATACAGAACTACAACCCTCTTAAGATTACCCAGCCAATCTGGTTAAAATCATTTTCTGAAACCGCTACGCTATCATAACATATTGATACATCTGACTTCAGTGAGACTGACACCCAGTAATACTGATTAACATTGTGAAGTGGCTAAATACCGAGACAAATTACGAAAAAATATTTTGCCTTATGTCGCCGGGTTTGCAGGTCACGCTCCTCTAACAAAATTTGCGGTCTTTCGGACTAGGTTACAAACCACCAATTCAATTTCCATAGACTTCCATTCATCAATATCTGAATGTACTATTGAGTCAAGCCCTTAAAATCTTAGTCCTAGAGACGTCAAATACTAATTCTACCATA
The DNA here is from genome assembly GCA_038501625.1 of Corbicula japonica. NCBI lineage: Eukaryota > Metazoa > Mollusca > Bivalvia > Venerida > Cyrenidae > Corbicula > Corbicula japonica. The sequence goes on along the minus strand of JAZAYU010000094.1, from coordinate 1,033,534 downwards.
GCATGACCAATAAACTTTTTCGGCATTTTAGCCAAAAGTGTATCACCCCAGTCTCTGCGGAACTTCCTGGTCCGGAAAATCCCTGCACAAAATTATTTAGAGGCCTGATTACCAATATTTAGTGGTATATAACCACTAGCCAATGTTCAGTGTTACAGTGCTGAACACAAGGAAATTAAAATAAATTAAAAGAGCCGACCATGAATCTAGTGTTTAATTCACTATCCACAAACCTACGTTGACAAACACTGGTCTAAAGTTAACATTTGATGCAATCCTGAAATGATTTACTGGAAATAACTTTAAACCGATGTGATGTGCAGGTTAACCTGTGTATACGCTGGTCAAACATAGGGTATCGGCTGTATCCCATTGAGTAATAGGCTCAGAATCCAGCTGACCTGAAACCCTCTATGCTTTCTATAAGCTCCCAGTCAAACTGATTCTTTTACAGACTTTATAAACAACTTCTTATTAAACACTTACTTTAACAAGAGTGCTGGTATGTTTATTACTAGTAACTACTATGTGACCATATTTTGAGGTAGATAAAAAATATTTAACCCTTTCCTCCATAGACACACCTTTATTGCATGGATGAACAGTGTAGATCCAGATCAGCCGGCACATCAGTGACGTCTTACCAGGATCTGCACTGTTCGCTATTTGATTAATTAAGTTATTTTTTACCAAAAAGCTACCAGTGCAGATCCTGATCAGACAGAATGGATGTGCCAGTTGATCTGGATCTACACTGGTCGCACACACGTAAAAATGCGTATTTATGGAGGGAAGGGTTAAACAGTTGAGCAGGCATAAAAAGTACATCCATTAACTATTTACTCTGTGGATAGAGCTCATATCTAATATGGAGCATTGCAGTCTAATCAGGATAATGTACATTGTTCACCTCTTGGTCAGAAATAAAATACTGGATCTATTTGCAAGATAAAACTGCATGGCTGTGCAGGATGATCTGGATCTACACTGGTCACACATGGGATGTCAGCTCAGCCATACAAATGCAGCAAAGGGCTAATAATGTTACTGTCTACATGTGCTATCTTGAAGCCCCGTATCAGATCTCTATGACAGAAAAATTATCATTATGATTCAAGACTTTTTATTACACTCTTCATTTTTACTAATCACTGTTAGAATTATATTCAACATTATTAAAAAATTGATATATGACTTTGAAGAGATAATCCTCAGGAGTGTGTTATCATTTCATTTTCATTCAGTAGAATGAAAGTTATGAAATCAATCTAGGATTGTTCTGCACAGAGTGACTGTATAATAGTCACTTTATTCTGCTATCATTATGTATTTCAATATTCCATCTTTATTAATCCTTTTCATTCTAACTTCTGGATTATTATAAGGATTTTATTGCCAAGTTCTGAAACACTGGTTTTCTTACACAAATTTTAGTTTTTTGGCTCAGGAATTTACAGCTGATTTTTTCTGGTACTTTTCTTCCAGTCTTTTATCGAGTTTATTTAAGGCAACTCGTAACTCCTTTATGTGATGTTTATTGCTATCTTCTAAGCAGTAATCCTGAAAGTAGATGAAATAGATGAACATCACAGTTACATATGGTAGTCATCTTGACAGTAAACAAAAACATGAACATCATAATATTATTAATCAAGTGAATTTATACTGGCCTTATTATTGGGCCAAGGGTAGTCATATTCGCCCTAGGCCGAAGGTCGAGGGTAAACACGACTGCCCGAGGCCCAGTAACATAGCCAATGTGAATTCACTTGAATGACAATTTTACTTATTAACAGAATAAAAACATCAAAATCATATAAAGACTAAACTGGGCAAATACAGAATTGCTGGGAAAATATGAGATAGTTAACTATAATTTTTTGTATTTTTAGGTTATTATAAATGGTTACAGGGCCCAAGATCATACAACGTTATGTTATCATGTAAAAATCCAAGTACAAAAAATAGCGTAACTCCATCAAATGCCACGCTGACCTAAAGAATTCAGCATCAGCATGAGCGTGTTGTCATAAGCAATATAATTTGAAAGTTTCATGAAGAAAAATTGAGAAATGGCAAAGTTATAGCCAACGTTAAGTTTTCGCGTCAAAATCTAAGTACAAAAAGGGGCCTAACTCCATCAAATGTGACCTTGACCTAAAGAACTTGGCATCATCATGAGTGTGTTGTCATAAGCAATATAATTTGAAAGTTTCATGAAGAAATATTAAGAAATGGCAAAGTTATAGCCAACGTTAAGTTTTCGTGACGGACTGACGACACGAAAGGGCGACACAAAAACTAAAAATAGAGACTAGAAAATCTACGTACAAAAAAGGGCCTAACTCCATCAAATGAGACCTTGTCTTAAAGAATTTGTCATAAGCAATATAATTTGAAAGTTTCATGAAGAAATATTGAGAAATGGCCAAGTTATAGCCAACGTTAAGTTTTCGTGTCAAAATCTAAATACAAAAAAGGGGCCTAACTCCATCAACTGTGACCTTGACCTAAAGAATTTGGCATCATCATGAGCGTGTTGTCATAAGCAATATAATTTAAAAGTTGCATGAAGAAAAATTGAGAAATGGCAAAGTTATAGCCAACGTTAAGTTTTCGCGTCAAAATCTAAGTACAAAAAGGGGCCTAACTCCATCAAATGTGACCTTGACCTAAAGAACTTGGCATCATCATGAGTGTGTTGTCATAAGCAATATAATTTGAAAGTTTCATGAAGAAATATTAAGAAATGGCAAAGTTATAGCCAACGTTAAGTTTTCGTGACGGACTGACGACACGAAAGGGCGACACAAAAACTAAAAATAGAGACTAGTCTAAAATCTCAAACATCAGACTTGTCTCCATTTCAGCCAATCAGATGCTTAATATATGAGAATGGTCTCTAATTTTTGTTTATGATCTTGGACCAAGATTATAGACACATTCCATGCTTTCCATGTGCAACTGTACTTATGACATTACATCTAGCTATCATACTCTATGCATATATTTATGAGGCCCAACAGACTATTAAACCACAAGCCTGTATAAATGCACTTTACATATATTTTACAAATTATCACCTCCCCATTAAGTGATCATTACCATACTTATTTCTAAATAAATTTGACAATTGTTTTTCGCTGTTTTAAATTTTCATTCTCTTGTAAACTCGTAATCTATTACACTCACAGATGAAGCAGTCATGCATTAATTGCAACAAATAAGTGAAAACAGCAACAGCAGTTTTACAGTTACAGGGCTTAACTTTCCTAATGCCTTTTCCCTATTTTACATTGACACCATTGAAAATTACACGTCTTTAACAAGACATTTAGGCACAACACAATATGCTGAATAATGGAAACTGTACCTTAATAATGGTGAGTATATCGCCTTCTTTGATGGACTGGTTGTGAACAATTCTCTTCAGGTTTATAAGATCTATCGCATCAACCAGTCTGTAAAATAAACAACCCTACTCAACAAATAATGTGCCACCTGCTCTGGATCTATACTGTCCACCCACATCATAAGGGAAACTCTATGTGGGATTAAGGGTTAAATAAGGGTGAAGAAACTATTTGTAAGACACTTGTAATATGGTGTTTCAATGTAATGTTCATCAATCTTTTCTGTAACATGTACACAAAAAAGTAGTTTGACCTTAATGTCACAATAAGCAGGGTTGTCCCGGTTAGCTCAATTGTTCGCATCGCAGGTATTACAGGGCTAGGCGCTGTCGCCGTGACGGTGCGGGTTTGCTCCAAGCTAGAGGCACTATCATTTGAAATTCACAGTAGCGCTATTTGTGCAGTGTGGTGACCATAAAGTCTCCCTGTACATAAGTCAGTACTGTTATCAGTAAAATAACCGGTTACCGATGTCATGCAGTGATTGTTACGTATATCAGGGCTATCCGATCAACCTTTTTTGGGGTTGTCCCGGTTAGCTCAATTGGTTGCGTCACAGGAATTGCAGGGCTAGGCGCCGTGAAGGTGCGGGTTCACTCCCAGCTAGAGGCACTATCATTTGAACTAATTTATAAAATTAACTTAAAGATAGAAAAACAGTCTCAAATGTCAGCAGATGAAACTGAGCTCTGTTTCCAAACTGACCAATCACAAGCCTGAGTTTCAAGACTGATCTAAAATCCAAATCTCATAATGCTGGCTATAACAAACCTGTAAAAGAATTTTAAAGAAACTTACAAGTCTTTGTTAATCATATCTGCTAATAATGGTTCGATTTTGTTAATCCAGGCAAAGTAGAATGACATTGGCCCAAAGAACCTTGTCGCCCTCACATCCTCGAATCTGTGTTGTTCTGCTATATGTTCATAAATTCTGTGAGTTACCTAGAAAATGCAGCAAAATAAAAAAATACATCCTTGTAAATAATTCACTAATTCTGACATCATTTAACCATTTATGCCATCCATCCATGCAGTCTACAGTTGTCAAAAGTTCGTTTGTGCACACCTTTAAATTTTGAATATCTCAAAATAAAATTTTTCTAATTAAAAGTAATTTTGATATTATGTTAAATATGACCAAACTAGATGGGTGTTCAGTTGAACACTTGTGTCACCCTCTGGTACCATGTAGGAATAACAAGAGCCAGTCGGAAACGACTGCAAGCTCGACTATTCGAAAAGTCAGAATTACTAAGCACATTGTAACTGGGCTTCATTTTAACTGGGAAGTGATTCAGGAGTTTATGACACCTCCAACAAACACACATGAACAAAAGTTTCTTAATCCAAGTTAGGAAATCAATAAATTACACTTAATTTATTCTTGTAGATGTTTTTGGGTTTACACAGCCCAGTCCATAAACCCCTGATTCCACACCCATCAACCCACTATCTTTGCCCACCTATAGTGGTGTGGCGTGGTGTAGTACAGTATGGTATGCTGGTTGCTGGTGTTGTCATTGTTGGTGTTGTTGTTGGTGGTGGTAGTGTTGTTGCTGGTGGTGGTGGTGGTGTTGGTTGTTAGTGTTGTTGTTGCTGGTGGTGGTGGTGGTGTTGTAATAGTGTAGTGTAGTGTAGTGTAGTGTAGTGTAGTGTAGTGTAGTGTAGTGTAGTGTAGTGTAGTGTAGTGTAGTGTAGTGTAGTGTAGTGTAGTGTAGTGTAGTGTAGTGTAGTGTAGTGTAGTGTAGTGTAGTGTAGTGTAGTGTAGTGTAGTGTAGTGTATAGTATAGTATAGTATAGTATAGTATAGTATAGTATAGTATAGTATAGTATAGTATAGTATAGTATAGTATAGTATAGTATAGTATAGTATAGTATAATAGTATAGTAATAGTATAGTAATAGTATAGTATAGTATAGTATAGCATAGTGTAGTATAGTAATAGTATAGTAATAGTATAGTAATAGTATAGTATAGTATAGTATAGTATAGTATAGTATAGTATAGTAATAGTAATAGTATAGTATAGTTTAGTATAGTATAGTATAGTATAGTATAGTATAGTATAGTATAGTATAATAGTATAGTAACAGTATAGTAATAGTAATAGTATAGCATAGTATAGTATAATAGTATAGTAATAGTATAGTAATAGTATAGTATAGTATATGCCCCCACCCACCCCACAATTACTCAACACTTTCAACCAAAGTATGTTAAGTACATCTGTTTTAAACATTTTCTATAGCATTACATATGAAAAACACTAACATTGAACCTTTAACAATTATTTATAAGTCTTAATTCTAATTTCAAGTGAAAAGGGCAAAAATCAAATATAAAAAAGCAAGGATGAGTTATGGGCCTTTGAAAATAAACCTGATGTAAGATAAAATAAAGGTATACAAAGTTTTAAACCTTAATTTTTAAGTCTAAAAAGGGCAGTAATTTGAAAAAAATCAAAGAGTTATGGTTCTTGGCATACATAGTCAGGGTCATGATGATGAATAAGTTTCAAACCTATAGTACAAGAAGTATGAAAGTAACTAGCTTGCACGCAAACTTTAACCTAAAATTTTAAGTCAAAAACGGGGCATAATTTGATTAAAAATGAAAGAAAGAGTTATGGTTCTTGGCATACATAGTCAGGGTCATGATGGTAAACAAGTGTCTTAAGTTTCAAAGCTATAGTACGAGAAGTATGAAAGTAACTATCTTGCACGCAAACTTTAACCTGAAATTCTAAGTCGAAAAAGGGCCATAATTTGATTAAAAATGAAAGGAAGAGTTATGGTTATTGGCACACATAGTCAGGGTCATGATAGTAAACAAGTGTCTTAAGTTTCAAAGCTATAGTACAAGAAGTATTTAAGTAACTACCTTGCACACAAACTTTAATCTGAAATTCTCAGTCCAAAAAGGGCCATAATTTAAACAAAATGGAAATTAGAGATATGGTTCTTGGCATACAAACTTGAATTATGATGATGAACAAGTGTTGAAAGTTTCAAAGCTGTAGTATAAGTAGTATGGAAGTTATGGGTTTGTACAGTAGCTTGCACGCAAACTTTAACCTGAAATTCTAAGTCGAAAAAGGGCCATAATTTGATTATCATGAAAGAAAGAGTTATGGTTCTTGGCATAAATAGTCAGGGTCATGATGGTAAACAAGTGTCTTAAGTTTCAAAGCTATAGTAAAAGAAGTATGAAAGTAACTAGTTTGCACCCAAACTTTAACCTGAAATTCTAAGTCGAAAAAGGGCCATCATTTGTACAAGATGAAAATTAGAGTTATGGTTCTTGGCAGACAAACTTGAATTATGATGATGAAGAAGTGTTGAAAGTTTCAAAGCTGTAGTATGAGTAGTATGAAAGTTATGGATTTGTACAGTAGCTTGCACGCAAACTTTAACCTGAAATTCTAAGTCGAAAAAGGGGCATAATTTGATAAAAATGAAAGTTAGAGTTATGGTTCTTGGCATACACACTTGGGATATGATGATTAACAAGTGTTGAAAGTTTCAAAGCTGTAGTATAAGTAGTATTCAAGATATGAGTTTGAACAGTAGCTTGCACGCAAACTTTAACCTGAAATTCTAAGTCGAAAAAGGGCCATAATTTGATCAAAATGAAAGTTAGAGTTATGGTTCTTGGCATACATACACGGGACATGATGATGAACAAGTGTGCCAAGTTTTAAAGCTGTAGTATAGGTAGTATTGAAGTTATGAGTTTGTACAGTAGCTTGCACGCAAACTTTAACCTGAAATTTTAAGTCAAAAAAGGGCCATAATTTGATCAAAATGAAAGTTAGAGTTATGGTTCTTGGCAAGCACACTCGGGACATGATGATGAACAAGTGTGCCAAGTTTAAAAGCTGTAGCTATGGTAGTTTTTAAGATATAGGTAGGTTGCACGTAAACTTTAACCAAAGCGGGACGCCGACGGTGACGCCGACGCCCAAGTGAGTACAATAGCTCGACATATTCTTCGAATAGTCAAGCTAAAAATGCACATACAAAAAGAGGCATAATTTCCATCCTGACCTAAAGACCATGGCATCATCATGAGCACGTTGCCATGAGCTATATAATTGAGAAATGGCAAAGTTATAGCCAACGTTAAGTTTTCGTGACGGACGGAATAACAGATGGATGGACAGACAGACAAAGCGATCCCTGTGTATCACCATTTCTTCGAAAGGGTGAAACAATAAAAATAATTTTTTTCAAACTATGTGAATGTTTTGCGTATTACGTCATCCACATTAGCATACACTATTTATGCGTAATTCACATGCGGCAACCGAATTTGATTTTTTTACAATTGATGTTGTTTTTTACATGTTCATCTACACCAGACAATCTTAAAACTCACACCAACACTTCATAACCATGGAACATCTGACCACTGAAGACCGCAAAAGTGCCGTCAATATGTTCTTAACTGACACCAATTTAAATTTCTTATAAAAACATCATGATGTTGTTCGTACATGCAAAGAAATGCCTTATTTTTGCATATTTTATCATTATAAAAAAAAATTCAAATAATATTATTTTATAGATTTATAACATTCCTTACATTGAACGTTGATGTGTTACTCTCTTACGTCATTAAATATTTACGTAAACAAATGTTAACATGAAAATATTGGTATGAGATTTGTTTGTTTAGAGACCACTAATCAATAATCTAAAACTAAAATTATTTGAAATTCATTAAACTTCAAACTCGAATGATTCAGTTAAACAGTAAGGAAAATTACATTAATAAAGTGTGCACTTAGAACTTTTGAGTAGTTTACACTGTTTGCTTCTAGGTCATAGATAACAAATGAATCTATAAGCAACTAGTGTAGATTTTGACGGAATGTGCAAGCTGATAGATCTTCACAGGTCCCATCCAGTTATACAAGTCAAATTCAATGGCTGAACCATTTATCATTCATGCAACAATGGTCTTTCAAAGAGTTTTCTTACATTCATACCAGTTTTATCATGACATCTGGAAACAGCACTCTATGAAGATCCTACAATATCCTCAAATGAAAAAACTTGTTTTGAAATCAATATTAACCCTTTCCTCCACAGACACACCTTTATTGCATGGGCGAACAGTTTAGATCCAGATCAGCCGGCATATCCGTGCCGTCTGATCAGGATCTAAACTGTTCGCTGTTTTATTTCTGACAATTTGTGACCAGTGCAGATCCTGATCAGACGGCATGGATGTGCCGGCTGATCTGGATCTACACTGGTCGCACATGCGTAAAAATGTGTATTTATGAAGGAAAGAGTTAAATAGATTACATCACCGCCGAGAAATCATGCCTATCTGGGTATCAAACTTGGTAGTATAGCCCTGGAAGCCTGACACTGAAAAACAATGTCAAAAACCTACTCTGATAAAATCACTGCTGTCTGGTTCAAACTGGACACATGCTCTCTCTAGTACATACAGGTACCTGTGTTCCTTCAGTAAATTCTGAAAATAAAAAAAAATCCATGACATTGTACATTAACCCTGTAATTCATTAAACCTTTCCTCCATAAATATGCGTTTTTAAGCATGTGTGACAAGTGTAGATCCAGATCAGACCTTTATCCGATGTGTGACCAGTGTTAATTCAGGTCAGCTGGCACATACATGCAGTCTGAAGGTCAGCTGGCACATACATGCAGTCTGAAGGTCAGCTGGCACATACATGCAGTCTGAAGGTCAGCTGGCACATACATGCAGGCTGAGCGGGATCTACACTGTTCTCTTTATGGTCAGAAATAACAAAGTTCATCTAGCAGAGAACACAATAGATCCAGATCAGACTGCATCATGTGCAGGCTGAAGTGATTCTGCATATGTCACACATGGGATATATCGTATCCATGGAATAATTGGTTAAAACCATCAGAATGTACAGTGTTTGCTAGTCTATGTCATTCTATCCAAGCTTAGAGGCATTTCATACATATGGATCACAGACCACAAACCTTGAATAAAAGTAGTCAATGATAATTTTGAGATTTTTACTGCTAAATGGGAAAGAATCAACAAATATCTATTGTTTCTTTTCGGTTTTCGGCGAGGTCAGTTTTGTTACAATACTTGACTACACCTTTTCTTAAATAAATATGATCATTAGAAAACAGAGAATTACAAACTTTTACAATAAAATGTTTCTTGAGGAAGCCTTCCAATATGATTTCTACCTCTAAGTGTTCCTCTTCAAACATCTTTGGCATGAAGACCTCTCTGCCCGCTACAGGGGCGTAGATCTGTGACATCCTGTCAACAGTGTGCCAGTCTGCCTCTGTCAACTTTCCATTCTCATGACGACATACCACGGGACGTCGTGTATAATCCTGAAAATAGTGAAAATACTCAAGACTTAATAATAAAAACATGAAAAACCCTGCAGCTTGTAGAATGAAACTATATATAGTATCTGCTGCCTCAACTAATCTATGTTAGGCATTATGAGATCAATGATTACTGACTTTGTATTAGGTGTAAAATTTGATTAAACTGCTGAGTTGACTTACACAGTCTCGAATGGATCTTATCTATTTTCTAGATGTATTAAGAATGCTTCTATGACTGAATTTTAAAAAGTATAGTCCCTGATGCCACTGTGCAGTTTTGCAGGCTGATCTGCGCCTACAATGGTCATAGAGACTGTAAAACCATGCTGACACAATTACATTTGTTTTTTCACAGATCAAAATTTTCTTACATTATGTGTGTACCTTTTGATGCCAATTAATTTTTTTTGTTCTTTTGCTCAGTGTCGTTTATAAAAACACACACAAAAAATGATTTTACTCAAGTTTAAATCTCAGGTTCTGTGCTGCAGTGGATGAAGTCACAAACCCATCTGTGCCATCTGATCAGGATCTACACTGTTCACTTTTAGATTTGTTAGGTAATTTGCTTACCAAGAAGAAAACAATGTAGATTCAGATTTAACTGAACAGATGTGCCAGCTGATCTGGATCTACATTGGTCATCTTAATATAATATCTTGATATAAAATACATAAAATTAAGCCTATTAATGGGCTGTTATGGCCTAGCCTTTAGAAGACTGCAGTCAATATTACATCAAGTCAACAGTACAATTTTTATTAATCAAAACAATGTTATAATAATACAGTGTTGGTATAAATGCCATTCCCAAAAAAATGGTGTATGGTCGCAGGGTTGTCCTAGGAAATTAACAATGGGTATAACTAAACAGCAGAAATCTGAAGGAGATCTGAGAAAACCAATTAAAAACTGTTAAAGTCATATATCAAAAAGCAAAAACATCAAGGAACTAGATTTTTTTTTGTGAAAAACGCATGTTTCCCCCCTGCGCCCTATTGAAGGAAGGCCAAGGAAGAGATATCACCTTTTTGAAATGGAAGCCTGTGTCATTTATTATGGTATAAAGAACATGCACATATATATATATTAACATATGTATGGTTATGATAGTTTCACAGCTGACTCTACGCATGGTTGATGTCACCTGTCATGACAGTGGAACTGACTGTTTGTATCAACGGCAGTGTGGAAGACAGCATATGTTACATCATGGTAGCTGTAATGTATTGGAGTAACATCTGCTTCAATGCAGTCCATGTTTTTAACAATTATATGGTCAAGAAGTGTCCTTCCGGCAGTGGTGGGTACTTGAACAATTTGCTTGTAGTAACAGAAAGATGCAGCAAGTTCTGCGGACGATCTTTTTTCAGGAGGTCGATGTTGAAATCTCACAGGAAAATGCATTGCAGGTAGTTACATTGGTGTAGCAACCTGTCCAACTGTAATTAGAAGTAGCGTAGGGGAGTGTTATGGGGTTTTGTAGACACAGATAATACATGTGGATCTATCTCTCTGCAGTTGAAGTCTTGATGAATAAACCGAGCTACACCTCCTTTACTGAGACTGGATGGCTGTGAAGGTCGATCAGATGGTGGTAACTGCCTGTGTCTCAGGAATGCCTGGTGGTGGGGGAAGGGAGTGGAGTAGGTAAGCTGTGGTTGTTTCTTGCAGCGCTATAATGTCCATGTGATTAAGGAAGATGTTGGATGCCATGTCTTCAAGATGAGGTATGAAGCCCTCACAATTGTGGCTGGCAATGTATACACAGTTGTTGTGATCAATTGGTTCTTTTGGCATTAGATTATTCCAGTGGGGCAATGTGTTAGCTTTGGGCATTGCCAAAATTTTGTCTTTTATTGTGTGGTCACAGTAGATAATGTCAAGGTTAAAATGGTCTTGTAAGAAATAAAGGCCGGATGATGACGTGACATAAGCCATTCCAGGTTTGAAAGCTCCATCAAGAGAGACAACTGCTTTGTCTGTTGTTGCACCTTGTATTTTATGAGGAGTTACTGCCCAAGCAAGCATGAGAGGGTACTGGTGTCTTGTAATATGAAGAGGTGTTCTCTGAATAATTTCTGTTTGGGGTTGTAGAACAGTTGAAGTAGCAGTAAGTTAATGAGTACTCAAATGTCATCAATATAACGCAGTAAGTTATTCACTCTACGGGCCCTGTGATGTTGAATTCTGTCCTACATACCCCAAAATCAACAGGGTTTTCAAGTCTATAACAGCAACCATCCTAAGAAGTTTGAAGGCTCTAGGTAAAATAGTCCAGTTAGTGAGAGGAAACCATTTTCACTCATCGGGCCCCTGTGACCTTGACCTTTGACCTACTAACCCCAAAATCAATAGGAGTCCTTTACTCAATAAGGACATCCATCGTATGAAGTTTGAAGGCTCTGGGTAAAATAGAACTCCTGTTATTAAGTGGAAACGGTTTTCACTCTTCGGGTCCCTGTGACCTTGACCTTTTACCTACTGACCCCAAAATCAATAGGGTTCTTCTACTCAATAAGGGCTATTACACTATTTAGTTTGAATGCTCTGGGTCAAGCGGTATTCCAGTTATTGACTGGATACGGTTTTCACTCTTCGGGGCCCCTGTGACATTAACCTTTGACCTACTGACCCCAAAACCAATATGAGTCCTCTACTCAACAAGGACATCCATCGTATGAAGTTTAAAGGCTCTGGGTGAAATAGAACTCCTGTTATTGAGTGGAACAGTTTTCACTCTTCAGGCCCCTGTGACCTTGACCTTTGACCTACTGACCCCCAATTCAATAGGGTTCTTCTACTCAATAAGGGCTATCACCCTATGAAGTTTGAATGCTCTGGGTCAAACGGTACTCCAGTTATTGAGCAGAAATGGTTTTCATTCTTCGGGCCCCAGTGACCTTGACCTTTGACCTACTGAACCCAAAATCAATATGAGTCCTCTACTCAATAAGGACATCCATCGTATGAAGACTGAAGGCTCTGGGTGAAATAGAACTCTTGTTATTGAGCGGAAACGGTTTTCCCTCTTCAGGCCCCTGTGACCTTGACCTTTGATCTACTGACCCCCAAATCAATAGGTTTCTTCCACTCAATAAGGGCTATCACCCTATGAAGTTTGAATGCTATGGGTCAAAGGGTACTCGAGATATTGAGCGAAATGGTTTTCACTCTTCGGGCCCCTGTGACCTTGACCTTTGACCTACTGACCCCGAAATCAATAGGGTTCTTCTACTCAATAAGGGCCATCACCCTATGAAGTTTGAATGCTGTGGATCAAACGGTACTCCAGTAATTGAGCGGAAACGAAGTGTGACAGACGGACGGACAGGGAAAACACAATATGTCTCCCCCAGAGGGAGGGGGGGAGGAGACATAATGATATACTTAAAATGACTGAATAGTACTCAAAGCTTATCTAGTAAACGGCACATTAAAAATTGGCAAAAATGCACAAATAAAATATTGAGTAGTCTAAAAGCGTGCAAGATACATGTACACATAAATAACACCACTAAATGAAAGTACAGGGTAAAACAGTTAGTGGCTGCCACAAAGTAAGTACTCTAAGAATATTAATATTCATATCTGACTTGAGACCAAAACATACCCACTTAAAAAATAAATTTCATAAATTGCCAAATCAATGACCAGTACTCCCTTGATTAAAATGATGATTATTAATTTTATTATTATTTGTTTTGTATCTTTTAAGTATAACATATTACCCAGTAAACATTGTGTCCTGGTTCAGTTTGATCTCCTTAAGATTGGTGTGTGGTTCATAACCAATAAGTTGTTTGCACTTCTTCATATCAATCCTTTACTCCATGTATACACATTTTCACGCATGTGTCACCAGTGTAGATCCAGATCAGCCAGCACATCTGTGGCATTTGCTCAGGATTTGCACTGATAATCTTCTGATTTATTTAATAATCTAATAATCAGCTTGTTTATTTACTAAAAAGCGAACAGTGCAAATCCTGATCAGATGGTATGCATATACTTTGGATAGTGATTAAGACTTATCATTGAGTGCACTAAAGGGTTAAAGGAACTTCTTGATACTTATTTCATTATTTGGCATCTGTTTGATTCAAACCCACCTATGACAGATTCAAATATATTTGCTATGTCCTGCTACCAGTACTCCAACCACTCAACAAACTAGGCTTATAATTTTGAAAGTGATAAGATTAAAGCATTATACTGACACAAAATATATTCTGATTTTTGTATCTGCTGACTTCATCATTAACCTGCTAATTAATGTAATTTATACTTTACTCCAAATATACCCATAATGCAACCAGTGTAGATCAAGATCAGCCAGTACATCCATGTCATTTGATCTGGATCTTCACTGGTCACATCTTGGTAAGAAATAACCTAATGAATAAAAAACAAACATTTTAGATCCTGATCAGAAGGCACAGATATACAAGATGATCTGGATCTACGCTGTATGCCAAAGCAATTAAGGTGCATCTATGGAGTAAAGGATTAATGCAATTAATTGGAATCTATATCAATTTAAGAAAGTGTGTTTATTGTTTATTGTGATGTTTTATTGACTGCAACAGTGAAGACTACTGTCAGACTCTGCTGATTTGCATTTTTATTGGAGTCTACACTGGTCACAAAATTGAAAAACACAATGCAAAGTGCAACCCTTTACTCCTTATAGTTCTACACAGATTTTATCACATGTGCGACCAGTGTAGATCCTGGTCAGCGGGTACATCCTTGCTGTTGGATCTAGATCTACACTGACTGCTTCTTGGTCAGAAATAATCTAATTAAACCTTTATACCACATATACACATTTTTCACAGTTGTGACCAGTGTTGATCGAGATCAGTTTGCACATCCATTTGGGTTCATCAGGATCTAAATTGTTTGCTTTTTGGTCAGATATTACCTAAGAAATTAAAAACTAGAATTATCACTGAAAGTGATTTAATACCGCCACATGTGTGCTAGATAATTGAACTGGGAATGCTTCGAATCAATGGCATAATGTGCCCCATTTTCAATCCAAAGTGTCGTCTTCACAGTAGCCACATATACAGCAAGTTTCATCACAATATCTCATTCCTTCTAAATTTATTGAGCAGAAACGGTTTGAATATGTTAGTTACAGTGACCTTTACTTAACTTTTATCTAACAACTGTGTGCCAAAAAATGTTTATATATGTGAAGCTTTTCATGAGAAATCATCCAGAAACCATTTTTTCTATTTTTAATAACAGTGAACAGTGACCTTGACGCCATCAGGCCCAATTTCAATACCAAGTTTCGTCTTCACAGACACTACCTATATAGCAATTTTCATCACAATATCTCATTCCGAACCAAAGTTATTGAGCATATACAGTTGTTTTTTTATTTTTAGTAACAGTGATCTTGACCCCACAAGTCATCTTCACAAAAACCACAAATACACCAAATTTCATTTAAGAATCTCATTCCAAGCTATAGTTACAGAGTGGAAACGAAGTTTTTAAGTTTAAATAACAGTGACCTTGACCTTGAAACCACAGGCCCCAAAGTCAAACCTATCCTGTATCTTCTGATGTTACATCTGTGTCCCAAAAAATAACTAAATCTATGAAGTAATTAATGAGTTATCGTCCAGAAACAATTTTTCTATTTTAAGTAACAGTGACCTTGACATTGACCCCACAGGCCCCAAAGTCGAACTCAACCTGTATCTTCTGATGTTACATCTATTTACCAAAAAAGGATTTAATCTGTTAAGTGTTTCATGACTTATCATTAGTGTTGCAGAATTGGACAAATATCATAATCGATTATCGAATCGAAATTCCTAGAAGAAATCGATTTAAATCAGAAAATAATTTTGCTATGCACCTTTAATGTTTAATTATGTTCTATAAACTAGCTACTTTAAATGTATATAAGACAATTGAGAGAATCAATTCAGTTATACACTATACAGTCATTATGTAAATAACAGAACCTACATTCTTGTACAGCTATAATGTTAACTTGAAAATCTACAGAAGGTTAGTCTGGGTGCTATGTTGTGTGACATGAATGCTTTGCCCTGTTTTTGGGGTTAGTTTTCTCAAAAACTAATTATGTAAAGGACTACAAATACACTGTGACCTTAAGCAGCAAGCTGCAATTTCAAAGGCATTGAAAAGTATGAGCAAAATAATACAGTGCTTTTTTCTGCGAGAAATCAAGAACAAAAATACATAAACTAAGTACTTTAAATTCTGCTGGTAAAATTTCCATGCTAGTTTTGTTTCAAAGTTGAAGCAGAATTCTAATAGAATTCAGTATGAAATGATCTTGGATTGATGACTGAACATGTTCAATTGTTAATGCATTTGTAAATTATGATAGCATCACATACATATGTTATCCCATTTGGTAGTACAGTATTTTAAATAATCACTATTCAAGAGACAACTACACCCTTTAACTTGAACCTTTATTTGCTAACAATTTCAGACACAATCATAGTATTGTGATATTGGTTGCAAATCATGAACAATCATTGGCTGGAATCATTTCCCACTTCCAATGTGATTTCATTGATAAGAACCAATTTATGAAACAGCTTAGTGTATCATTCACAAAATGGTAGTAGCTTACAAAATTACCCCTTACTGTTGTGTGGTTGCTGCCACTTTTAACATAAAATTTGGAGTTTTAAAGATAAAATATAACATCTTTCAATTATTTTTTTTCGTGTACTAAACATTGAATGAAAATAGGATGAAAGAACAATGCTTTGCAAAATATATATCCAGTCAAAAGTGGAACAAATCAAATTTGTGTGCATCAAAATGCAAAAATCTGCACCTATTTGAGTCCCTGCAACCCCAAAAACAGGTTGTAAATGGAAAAAAATACCTACAAGGTCAACAAAATTTATGACTTGTACAAATAAATGACTAAAATATGCCTTATTATGCTGTACTTAACTGACAGTGGTAAACATCAATATAAATCGATTATGAGGGAATATCATCCGGAAACAATTTTTCTATTTTTAGTAATACTGACCTTGACATTGACCCCACCAGCCCCAAAGTCGAACTTGACCTGTATCCTGTGATGTTACATCTATTTACCAAAAAAGGATTTAATCTGTGAAGTGTTTCATGAGTAATCATCCGGAAACCATTTTTCTATTTTTAGTAACAGTGACCTTGACACTGACCCCACCAGCCCCAAAATCGAACTTGACCTTTATCTTATGACGATATACCTGTGTACCAAAAATTATTTAATTCTGTCAAGCCTTTCATGAGTTATCATCCGGAAACGAATAATCCGACCGACAGACCGACCGACCAACAAGCTCACTCCTATATACCCCCTCAAACTTCGTTTGTGGGGGTATAATTAAAAAGGGAACAGTGCAGTCTGATCAGACAGTCTGATGTGCTGGCTGATCTGGACCTACACTGTTTACCAATGGTACGAAGGTGTATATATGGAGCAAAGAGGGTGAATTATGATCAGACAGAACAACTGTGTGGGCTGATCTAAATCATTATATGTACTGTTTGCCCATGGGATAACAGTCATATCCCATGGAGGAAAAGGGTTAAGATAGTGTACTTTACCTGTATTCTATTAGTATTTCTTGAAATATCAACAAACACATATTTTGATGTGAGAGCTGGGGCTATATCTGGATCATCACTAAGTAAAGCTCCCCGTTCCTCTCGACACTGCATGAATGGTGGCATCTGTAGTCGCTCTTCTTTTATTGACTCGGCTTTTGCCACAGCCTTAATGAAAAATATTCAGAAGATCATATACATCTATATCAATACAATCAATGACCAAATGGGCATTTATATTGATTTTTTTCAAATATTATATTCCTGTACTCAAACTCCATTGTATCGATTTATTAATTGTATCACAATAAAGTAGATCGATACAACAAGGGGGTTCCAGGCTTTGGAAGAATATCCCAGGAGCTCATGGCCCAGTGATTATAAAACATTTTTCATGCTCATTATCTCAAATAAAACATTTTAAAATGAAGATATGAGATAACTGATCTTGGTAACATCTGAAGAACAGAAACTTAAAGATGTTTTTTGTTCATGAAGGATGTAAATGTTCTAGACATTTTAAGATGAGCACAGAATTGAGTTGAGCATGAAAAAAGTTTTATAATCACAGGGCCACATCATTACACTACACTTTAAACAGTTTAAGATTATTTTGACTGATCATTGTTTGTAAATTAAGGAAGATATGCAAAATATCTTTTCCATTTACAAAATTAATGCTTAAAATATCGTGACCAAACATTACAAATGTATAACAATATCACTAAGAATCTCTAGGCAAACACTTACTTGTTTCAACTCCTCATCAGTTAGCACTTTGTATTTGGGTCGTTCTGCTTTAGAAACCATGTGTGCAAAAAATGTTCTATCCGGGTCGAAGCCAGTAATTCTCTGTAGGATTGTCTGAACATCATCCCGTAGGAAGTACGCTAGTGGATCTCCTTTTGACAATACTGAAACACAATCACAGTGCTGACAACACTGAAACACAATCACAGTGCTGACAACAATGAAAAACAATCACAGTGCTGACAACACTATATCACAGTGCATGTGTGACTGAATGGCAAATTTTATATGGAAAAGGTTTCTTCAAAAAACAGATTGTCAAAAAACTGATGTCAATTTCTGGATCTTCCAAATGTTACAAAAGCCATGGTACACAGGCCATTTACATTTATGGGAGGAAATTTTTCCAAAATTTTACCCATCTCATAGTCCCATGGTGGGGAAGGAAAATCCCTCTGAATACAAAACAAAGCACACTTTAGAAAAAACAGTATGCAAACTCTAAATTCTTAAAACATTTTCTGACATTGCTGAGAAGAGATCAAGCCCTCTGATCCTAGACTGTGTTAAAGTGACAGTCCATAGTATTTTATTCATTTATAAAGAAAGATAATACTATCACACCGTCAAATATTAAATACAAAAGCTCCGAGTGATATGGCGTTACTAGAATGCATGTTCAAATTATTAGGGTCGACATTACTTCGGAGCGAATAAACGTTAATTTATATTTAGTGTGTCACTTGATTACTTTTCAACAACAAACACCGTGACGTATACAGAAGCGAAAAAGCGTATTTTTAAAAAAAGAGGTGAGAAATATCTATTTAAAGTCAAAATGTATGGTTGTTCGTAATGTTCATTCTTCCTTGATGTTTTATTTGTTCCTATTCTGACTGGACGGCGATTATTTAGTTCTGCTTACGTTAGACTATGCATGCGTACGCATATAGTAAATCGGCCTCATTTGCATTTCTCACTGTGATGCATCAATTTTCATACTTGATAACTCTTATCCTTGTAAAGTAATTAAACAAGTTAGACTTCTTTATTTTATTTTGTGTTTCTGTCTGTGGCGGTTTAAATTCTGACAATTTATGCAAAAACTTACTTTTCCTTTAAAATCCTACAGATTGGCAGAAGTAACCATAATTATAATCCAGTATTACAGGATAATTTACATCCAACATTTCATTCATTAAAATTAATAATCCAACATACTGAAACTAGAAATGTGTCCATAGGACACGGATGCCTCCGCTATGCATCGTTTTCAGATACTAAAGTGCAATGATGGAAAATAATAGCATTTCAAAGACAGTGATGTTCGAGAAATTATAAGAATATGCATAAACTTGATGATCAAGTAAATTATTTGTATTTGTGGCACTGTTGTCTTCTCATTACGGAAATGTCTGTGAAGAAGTTGGTGGTAATGCAATGCGATGTCATAGTGAACATTTGTGCCAAGTTATTTTGAAATCCCTTCCTTCATAAAGAAGTTATAGCCCGAACATGTAAATTCAACTTTTAGTAACTGTGACCTTGACCTTGGACTTACAGGCATGGGTAATGTAAGCAACACACCGCCTTGTCATGGTAAACATTTGTGCCAAGTTATTTTGAAAACCCTCCATTCAAAACAGTTATAGCCCAGACAAGGAAATTCTATTTTTAGTCAGAGTGACCTTGACCTTGGACCTACAGTCATGGACATGGTACACGACTCACCACCATTTCTGCCAAGTTATTTTGAAATTACTCTATTCCTAACGTAGTTACAACCCTGACAAGAAAATTCTATTTTAGTAACAGTGACCTTGACCTTGGACCCACATGCATGGGCATGGTACGGGACACACCATCTTGTCATGATGAACATTTGTGTCAAGTTATTTTGAAATCAATCTATTCCTAACAAAGTTACAGCCCGGACAAGAGAATTCTATTTTTAGTAACAGTGACCTTGACCTACAGGCATGGGCATGGTACGCGATACACCGCCCTGTCATGGTGAACATTTGTGTCAAGTTATTTTGAAATCCCTCCATTTATAATGAAGTTACAGCCCAGACAAGAAAATTCTATTTTTAGTAACAGTGACCTTGACCTTGGCCCTTCAGGCTTGGGTATTGTGCGGACACACTGCCTTGTCATAGTGAATATTTGTGCAAAGTTATTTTGAAATCCCTCCATTCATAACAAAGTAACAGCCCGGACAAGAGACCTTTGACCGACAGGCATGGGCATGGTACGCGACACATCGCCCTGTCATGGTAAACATTTGTGCCAAGTTATTTTGAAATCCCTCCATTCATAACAAAGTAACAGAAAAGAAAATTCTATTTTTAGTAACAGTGACCTTGACCTTCCACCTAAAGGCTTGGGCATGTACGTGTCATACCGTCTTGATATGGTGAACAATTATACCAAGTTATTCAAAAATCCAATAAGAAATAACAAAGTTACAGAGATTTTGCAAGAAAATTCTATTTTTAGTAACAGTGACCTTGACCTTGGACCTACAGGCATGGGTATTGTCACGACACACCGCCTTGTTATGGTGAACATTTGTGCCAAGTTATTTTGAAATCCCTCCATTCCAAACAAAGTTAAGGGCAAAGTGTATATTTTTCTTAACACAAAATGTAAGTGAAAAAGGGGCATAATTTGAAAAATATTGGAAGCAGGGTTATGGGTCTTGTTGGTTATGATGAAGATTTTGATGGTGAAAATATATTTCAAGTTTCAAGGCAGTATCTCAAGTAGTTTTAAAGTTATGGGCAAAATGCATATTTTGCTTAACACAAAATATAAGAAACAAGATATATTCCTATTAAAACTAATGTAAATGGAAGTATCAAAGGGCCATAACTTCTGAACAGAACATGTAAGAGCAAAACCCCACCTTTATGCACAACAACATATCAGGCCAAGCATTGCGGTAAAGTTTCATCAAATTCCCAGCAGAGGTGTTAGTAGGAGTTGCGTTCACGAGACATACTCCTATTAAAACTAATGTAAATGGAAGTATCAAAGGGCCATAACTTCTGAACGGAACATGTAAGAGCAAAACCCCACCTTCATGCACAACAACATATCAGGCTAAGGCCTAAAAAAAAAATAGGTTTGTTTCTGGTTACCCGACCGACCGTCTCTAAATAGCGCCGACCGTAACTTTTTTTCAGCCCTCCCAAAAAAATTGTATGAAAAGCCGACCGGGATTTCGACCGACGAAAAATTCTGTTATTTTCGGACACAATGTCCGTTGCAAAATAACAGCCAGCACCGTTTCATTTTTGGAAAATTTACTTTCACTTTCTTCTCCGGCGTGATTTTTGTCCATGTAACATATGTAAACCCCGTTGCGTGTGCTTTCGGGTCAACGTTGCTAATTCCATGATTGAATTCGCCGAGGTAAACAATCATGGATGTCAACGTTCGGCGAGCCAGTAAAAATATTCTTTTTGATCCACCGACGACTTCATTGTAGAATTAAGGAAGCAAATAGATTAAGATTTCTGTTCGAAGTGCATACGTGATACGGCGTGAATGCAAATCGTTTAATAATGGCTTTATAAGTGAACAATTATGTACTGATATCTGTATCAAAAAATGAGTGAAAGAAACAGCACTGATCAAATTATTAACCCTGCTTTGGTGGTAGTGATAGAACTTTTACCATCTTTGACGGGATATGTATATATTTGATTATGTGTTAATTGCAACAAATTGAATATCATGAATACAGCTAAAAACGACTTAATACGAGTTGAAAGTGAGGCACAGTGGTTGCAAAAAGTGGTAGGTATTAAGGTAAGTATATCCAACATATTTTTTTTTTACAAAAAATAGCCATGAACAAATCAACAATATCCACGCATTAAACCACATTACGGCATTACACATCTAATTGTAATGAAAAGAATAATTATTTATATTACATGTTTAGCAGAAGAATTCAACTTTAAGTTGAAACACTGGTTTATTAGTTTTAATGGAATTAAAGTATAAAATGCAGTGAGTTTTCCCTTTTCTACACTTCAATACCTTAAAAGATACCTCTAACAAAAGATAGATACATTTCCGGGCAAATAAACTGTAACCTGTCACCTCTTTCAAACAGCATATTCAATCGGGCGTTAAAAATCTGTTACAAAACACAGGAACCTAGGCCTATCCGTTATCATGAGACGTTATTGGTACATGTACTTACAATACTCCATGTTCAAATTCCATTGTCTCTTTTAAATTATCACATAATCCGCACAATTCAAAAACAAACAAAAAGAAATTTTCTCAAAAATGTTTTAAAAATACTCATAGATTAATGTACATTTCTTTGATCCGCCTTCCCTGCAGGGTTGGCAAAATGCCGGCAAATATGAGTATTGTCCATGATGGCAGTATTTACCGGTATTTACCGGCAAATACTGGCAATTACTGGTCAATTCAATTTACCAGGCTGGAATTTATACAATATTATCTATTATCAGCATTTATATAGATAATTTCAAGTTTACCCATTAATTGCCATTATATTTATACTTAAGTTTAACACTTTTATAACTTTATCCATAATAAATAAAAATTTAAGTACTGAACAAGTGGTCATTTGAATTGACCACCCATGGAATTTATACAATACAATGTATCCCTTAAAGTCAGCATATGGACAAATTCAAATTTCAATTATTATCAATAATGCAGTCAGCATTTTAGAGGGTTAATTTTAATTATAAACAAGTAATGTACACAACTTACAATAAATATACATGAATACAATAACAAATGAGGTTTAGATACAAAGAAGCCTCTGTCTACCAGTCAGTCTCTTCTTTCCCCCTTAGATACCTGTAACGGAACACCAGTTTGGCAGCTTTCTGCAGTCACACCAATACACAACCACTAACTTGCACCTAGACAAATTGTATAGGTTATTTATGACACTTTACTGTTGCCTTTGTTGCCCCTGGCTATTACAGCCCCCTGCATTGTTGTTTTAAAAGACTAGACATTATGGCCTTGCTTGTGTCAATGGCCAGGTGCACAGGTGGATCAGCATTAATTTCTTACCTGCTGTATTTTTGATTCTTAGAGTAAAAAAAGACAATTCTGTTAAAGTGATAACCTGATATGAAATTTAATTAAAATATATGAGTAATTTAATTATTATTATGACTATACATTAATAACAGTCAACTAAGTTAAGATTTCTGCAGTATTTTAAGGCAAAAAAACTCATCTGAGTAGTATTTGCCAGTATTTTCCAGTATTTGCCACTTTGGGGAGTATTTTCCAGGGCGGTAAATACCGGTAAATACCACCGGTAAATACCGGGGGTGGTATTTACCGCCCAACCCTGCTTCCCTGTTAATTTCATACGGAGACTGAATTTGATTGACAGTCAGTATGGAGGTAAACATTGATACCAACCGTCAATGAAATGCAACAAAAGGAAATTGTCGGCTCATTTCAAGACTGTGTTGTTTTATCGGCTCTGCTTTGAAATCGTTTGATCTACAAGAAGTGTGTACGTGACATTTGTCATTTTTAGCTGAGTTAAATTGGTTGATGATGCAATAATACTGAAATATGATACTTGAGATAAAATTGGGATGTAATTTATTATGGAATATATGTTTGCATTGGTTAGTGTTTTAATCAAAGACCTATATAGGTAATATATAGGTCTTTGTTTTAATACATATTTTACATTCACGTTGTAAATTTCGCGGTGTCATAATATAATTTGAAACTTTGATTTTGTAGCAGTACATGACAGAAGGGTCTGTTAATCAATTAATAAACATATAAATGATGCATATTTATCACGAGTATTGTCCAGAACACGATCTACCTGACCTCCCTTGTCAACAAAATTTAATATATGCAGATTTAATGATGTATACGATTACTGGGGAATCGAACACTCCGGGCAATAGAATATTTTGAGCTGACAATTTGTGTATTCGATTTCCCGGAGTCTACTGTACAAATTTAACAATTTTAATCTTTGATATACTTACTAACACAGAAGATGGTATATACTTGGACTTTGGTTCCTTCCCCTAAAAAAAAAAAAAAAAAAAAAAAAAAAAAAAGAAAGCCGACCTACCGACCCATTGTTTTTTCAAGGATGTAACCAGAAACAAACCTAATTTTTTTTAGGCCTAAGCATTGTGGTCAAGTTTCATTAAATTCCCACCAGTAGTGTAGGAGGAGTTGCGTTCACGAGATATACTCCTATTAAAACTAATGTAAATGGAAGTATCAAAGGGCCATAACTTCTGAACGGAACATGTAAGAGCCAAACCCCACCTTTATGCACAACAACATATCAGGCCAAGCACTGTGGTCAAGTTTCATTAAATTCCCACCAGTACTGTAGGAGGAGTTGCGTTCACGAGATATACTTCTATTAAAACTAATGTAAATGGAAGTATCAAAGGGCCATAACTTCTGAACGGAACATGTAAGAGCGAAACCCCACCTTCATGCACAACAACATATCAGGCCAAGCATTGTGGTCAAGTTTCATTAAATTCCCACCAGTAGTGTAGGAGGAGTTGCGTTCACGAGAATATCGGATGGACAGACGGACGGACGGACAGGAGCAACTCTTAATGCCTGTCGCCATTTCATGGCGGGGGCATAAAAACATTTGAAGTCTAGCACATCATGTATTAGATATACCTGTAGAAAACAGTGACTAAGTCTTCCTCCAGTGAGATCTCTGTCATGACACACAACATAAGGCACAGTTATATTGTTAAAGGTTGAAAAACTTTTCCATTAGTTTGGGACAACATAATTTTTTTACCTTTCCATTCATACTACCATTTTTGGAAGTACATTTTTTTACACATAGCACAGACCTTTAAAATTGATGAGCAAATGTGTTTTAAAGGCTTACAAAATATATCAGAAAACAATTTCATACTACTCAAACACTTTCTTCCACAGAATGCTAACATGTATTTCTTCGAAAATATAGAATGCATTTTGAATAATAACATTTCACATCTGAAATCTTAAAAATTGAAAATATAGATGAACACAATGCAGGGATCTTGCTAGAAGACGATTTGGGTCATAAAGTTCCATGTCTGCCAGACTTTGATTTGCGCTTATATCAAAGCAAAAATGACTTTGCCTCAAACATTCTGAAACTGACGTAAAACTACATTTTTTATGTTTATTTAATTAACTGAAGAAATGCTTGTGGCTTATTGTAGATCTAGAATTTGATACACTTTTATAAACAACAATTATCTATTTATTTGTCAAATGTACTTAGATCCCTTTCCTCCATATATACTCATTTTGCGCATATGGAACCAGTGTAGATCAAGATCAGCCAGCACATCCTTGCCGTCTGATCAGGATCTGTGCACACAGTGGTCACACTTTGGAATAACCTTATGAATCAAAAAGTGTAACAGTGCTGATCCTGATCAGATGGCATGGATGTTCCGGCTGATCTGGATCTACACTGTTCGCCCACGCAATAATGGTGTGTTTATGGAGGAAAGGGTTAAACTTTTAAAGGATTTGACTTGCTCAAATTATGACTCTTTCAGGGTGAACCTCCAGATTTCCCATAGAGTTGAAACGTCAGGGGTTTAAATTGTCTTAATATGAAATGTCTTGGGGTCAGAGTGTCTTGGGGAATCAATGTCCGGGCCTAAATATCTTTTGGGTCGAATTTCTTGGGGTCGAACGTCTGTCATTTCCTACTGCAAGTGAAACATATATCGATATTTTTCAAGCAATCTATCTATCTATCTTATTATGTTTTGAAGAATAAAAATATGAAGAGGGTAAGTCTTTTTAACTTACAAGATGCACTTGTTCTAATGTCTCTTCCTAAGTTCAATTTACAATAACAAGTACATATTTTGCTAAGTTTGTTCGTCATTTGCACATTTTTCCTGAATGCTGCCATTTTGAAAACTATATTCCAAAATTTCGTGGACGAATTATTACATAAAAATAAATTCATAAAGTAAAGTATATATAATCAATATATTAGCCAAATAATTTTTTCATACTTAAATATCTCAAGTAAATGAAAATTTTGAAATTAAAAGATATTAAAAAAAAATAATTCGTTCATGGACAAGTTGATACCGCATACACGTGATACCCTAGCAACGGCGTCATTCGAACCGCGATTCCGCCGCGGACATTGAAAGAGTCCGATGAATAACAATATTCACTATATGAATTAAAGCGGTATAGTAAATATATCTTTGATTCAAACTAACACTTTTTTATTTTTTATAATTACAAACGCATGTATTTGCATGTATTTCTTACAATTACATTACTGTAAATCATGGCGTAGTAATACTTTCTGTCATGTGTCAAAATTTCCCGCAATATCCATGTATAGTTGAAAGTTATTGTTGTGATTAGTGATAATATTTTTTAAACATTTATTTCAATTTACTTTACCAACAGAAGGATGGCTCAAGGAGACCCAAGGAAATGGCATATGCCAGGATGGCGAATAGAGCAGAAATTTTCACCTGGTGTTCTCATAGGGAACTGGGATGAAGATAGATATAGGGTATGAGATTGATTACAATAAGCTATTCGGATAATTTTAAAATTTCGGATAAAATAAATTATTTAAATATTTTACATTCTTGTTTTCATTTTATTTTTAGTACATACCTTAACATTTTATGAATTTTCGATACTTGCACATGTGTTTTTTTCCAGTTAAATATGTTAGTGTCTCATTGACCAGGCTTGAAGCAAAGCCTTGTATATATGTGGCTTGAATAGTTTTAAGATAATCAATATACAGATGTACTCATTATTTATGTTTATAAATTTTGTGTACATTTACAGTTTCAAAAATTAAACCTGAAACACAACAGTACTCACAGAGTAGATTTCAAAAATTACGGCAGTCACAGACCAGATGTTGTTGTTCGAAGAAAAGCTTTGTTAAGAAGTGATGGACTTCCAGCAGAAAACTTATTCTGGCACCATGGTAATAGGTACACAAACAACATGTTGTCATGGTATGATGAGCATTATAATGGAAGATGGAGAGAAAATACCCTACCTCCTAGTCGCCAGTGGAACGGTCATCAGCTAGCCTGGGGACCAGAAAAATCAGATTTTCCTTTACAAGGTAAAACTAGAAATTGTGTGATGTAGTAACAGTATTAATAGTTCATTTACAGCAGATTTACCCCTTCACTCCATGGGATATGGCTGTTATCCATGGGTGAGCAGTGTAGATCAAGATCAGCTATCAGTGCCCTCCGATCAGGTTCTACACTCTACACCTTTTGATTCATAAGGTTATATCTGACCAAAAAGCACAGTGGATATCCTGATCAGACAGCAAGGATGCTTTGGCTGTTCTAGATCCACACTGTTTGCACATGTGATAACCCATATAATATGAAGTAAAAGGATTCATTTATTTTCCATAATTATGACTTTTAAAATAGTTAATTCAAACATGCAAGCCTCAAGTGCATGACCCATGAATCAACTGCAAAACATGTTTTGAATTTAAAAATGTAAGAGGAATTAAGGCAAGTTGGCGACACATACCATGTGAAGTTTTGTCTTAAAAGACATATTGTTTGCTTAAATGTTTTATTAATTATCTTATGCAACACTTTTACTTAGAATGTTTAAACAAAACCTAGTTTCGTTTGATTTCTATTTGTATAAATTTTGAAAATTTGCAGCCACACTACTTGTTGGTGTCCCACTAGGTAAGGCTATTCTGAGGTGATAATAAGAACTTTAAATTGGATGACTTAATGCATGAGCAATTTTAACCTAATCAGAATAAATGAAAGTCATAGAGTAGTTTTCTGTCGCTCTGCTTCAGATGCTTATTTTGGGTTTTGGATTATAGGTTTGGGTTTTAAATTAGCATGACTTTTTATGCCCCTGCAAATAAACTTATTGTGTAGATAGGTTTGCCTCTGTCTGTGATAGGATAAAATACTGTAAATACTACGAACTTTCAAATTTGATGTGCATCAAGCTATAAATGAAAAACAAACATTGAAATCAAATTACATCATTATTGCCTAACTACATCTGTCATAAGTGGCACCATTAACTTCTGGGTCAAAGATTAAAATACTGAATATGGAGACCAGTCTCAAATCTCAAGCATCTAATTGGCTGAAATGGAATCTTAATCAGATGCTTGAGATTGGAGACTGGTCTCCAATCAGTTTTAAAATCTTCGGCCCTGGTCTCATAAATTTTGAACATTATAAAAATTGTCTTGAAACTGTACTATACATGGTAGGCTAGAGGTCTGAGGGACTTTTCCATTCTCAAATTTGTAACAATGGTCTGTGCTTGTCTGCAAAATGGCTTTGAAGTATTTTTAACAGGGTTTTTTTTTTGTTTAAACTGAACAGTTTGATTTTTTGCACAGCCTAAAAACTAAAAAATATTTTTGGTGAATTATAGGTTACTACCTGTCAAATCATGCATATGTGCAAAGCGGCTGATCTTCTTCAGCATGCAGACAGGTGCTACTGTTGATTTTACCAAGAGTGGGTCAGCGGGTTATAAGACATTAAAATTATCATTTACTAGAGTGAATATCTAAACGCCCAGAAGAACTCTAGTTAATCTGCTTTATTATTAACATATTGTGTTGTCTGTTATATCTTTGGTGGGATGTTTGCATTGTATGTAAATCTTACAGAGTTGTCTTTTATTAAACAATGATTTATGGCTATTAGTTTCAAGGGACAGACAAAGAGAAGGTAACTTTTCAAAAAAGATGCTTAACATGGATTTTTATGTAACAGTGACCTTGTTGAAAAATATGTTATCACCTTCCTTATCCTTAAACCCTCCACTCAGTAGATAAACATTTTTACACATGGGTGACTTCAGTGTAGATCCAGATAAGCTGGCACATCCATTCCATCTGATCTGGATCTGCACTGGTTGCTTTTTGGTCATAAATAACCTAATAAATTAAATAAAGCTGACAGTGCAGCTCCTGATTAGATGGCACAAATGTGCTGATCTGGATCTACCAGGTACACGGTTTGCCCACACAAAAAAGGTGTATCTGTGGAGTGAAGGGTAAATTAACCTACACAGAGCATGTTCGCTAACTTTATAAACTGTTTATAAAGAAATTGTTGTTTTTTTTTTTTTTAAAGATTTGTACTTTATTCATTTTCAAACGGGATTGCCTTTCTTCAAATATTGGTAGTACCATTAAGTATATAAAAAGTTTGCTTTCTTAATGAATTGCAGAGAAGTCTTCATGAACAACAAGGGTCTATACTGGTGGAAACTTACAACAGTTACAGATAAATAGAAAATTGGATGCATTTGTTATAGGCCTTTTACACTTTATGTTCAGAGCTGTTGATACTCCCACAAAGTGGGGGGAATATATTCTTGCACAGGTCTATCTGTACCTATGTTTGTCCTCCAAATTTTGTGATATCAACTCCTCATTCATATCTAACAAATGACATTCAGACTTGCACAGATGATCAGACAGGATGTGTAGATGGCTGTAAGAAAATTATTTCTACAACAATATTTACAAGAATTATGGCCCTTGGTTAATTTCAGTAATAAAATTTTGTGGCAGAAACTTGTCATTTACTTTAAGGCGGATTTTTTAAAACTTGAATAGGTGATAAGACATGATGTGTAGAAGGTCTTAAAAATCAATTTTTACTGCAACCATTTTAAAGTTGTGGCCCTTGTTGATTGAACAATAAAGTTTAATGATATCTGCATGTTAAAAAGAATTTTTAAAATAATAATTCATTTATCCCTGGACTGTTGAAAAGTTCTGATAATAAATGGGTCGAGATTAGTAGCAATATTTTAGGACTAAGTATTTCTGCTATAACACATTGTGATTTAAGAATTAAAATTTGGACCAAATATACTTTTTTACTACAAATTTTGAGTAAAATAATTATTAACTGGAGACATTTTTTGATTATTTATATTTCATTATAAAAAGGTGAAACATTTAAAGCTTCTTGTTAAATGAACGATTATGTCTGCAGAATGAGACGAAGTTTGCTGTGTCACACGGTTTTGTATTAGAAGGCATAAAGTATAATTACCTCATTTAAAGCTTGAATTGGCAGCTAATGATCAATCATAGAATTGGTAGCTACCTTTTGTTCTGACATTTACTATTATGTTTATTATGACACTTCTTATTATGACTGAAAAACAGTTCCTCATTTAATTGTTTTAACCAGATTTGACTGGTAATCTTTGATTAATCACACAGCTATATCATAATAGTGACTGTTAAGAATTTTATTGGAGATTAAAACATAACAAAGAAATATTATTTCATTTATGGGTAAAAGCATCCCAATACCCTTTAGAATTGTTTTTACACATCTGAATCCCTAAACAAGATATTAAATCACCTTTCACTATAATGAAATTATTAAGAGTACATAAGAGAAAATATTTTAAAAAGAAAGTACGTATTATTTGAGGCATATGATATCCGACATGGTTTAATGATTTAGTTTATAATTGTTATTGTATCTGTATGTAAAATCCCCCTTTTATTAATCAGTTGTTTTCAACTACATGTAACTAAATAACCCCCTTTAATGTGGAATATGTTGTGTGATTCATAATTTGAATCTCCAGTTTTTTTATATTTTCTTAATACTGATAAGAATCTAAATCTAATGAACTGAGGATCTAGCACCTAAACACCATCTGCAGCAGCAGGTTATATTCAGAGCAGAAGGCAAAGATTTGGGGGGTGTGGTTGGGTGCCTCAGCCTCTGGGGGCATGCTCCCCCAGAACATAGTATTTTCAAAATTCACTTTTTTGTCACTTCTCACATTTTTTCCTCAGCAAGTGCCTCGGTATGCCACAGCGTGGCCACAAGCCTGATCTGTTTTAGTATACCATTACAATTTTGAAAGCTGTTATCAGTTAGGACCTCCAGTGTTCTATTTAAAAGAAAGAATGACCAGCAGGGCCCAAGATCATAAACCTGAGTTTGGAGACCAGTCTTGAATCTCAAGTGTCTGATTGGCTGAAATGATGACTGGTTGCCATTTCAGCCAGTCAGATGATTGACATTTGAGACTGGTCTCCAGATTTAGCTTTATGATCTTTGACCCTGGTTCCAAGATTATAAAATTTATAACAGAGACAAGTCTCATATATCATTTATCTTTCTGGTTGAAATCAAGCAGTCTGAGAACTGACCAATGGGAAACTTGAGATCTTATTCTAGCTTAATTGTTGTATAAATAAATTATCTTGTGTTTTAAACTGGGTAGAAAATTATGCACATTCGAAAACTGCATTAAAACATCACTCTGTACAAAGTATAAGATGTTACTCTAACAGTTTAATTCACTCTTGCTTTCTTTTTCAACCATACCATTGATTTAATAGAATGTTTAAGTATATTATGAAATGGATTAGAGGGATAGATATGCTATAGACCGCAGGCTTTTTACAGATTAATCTATGAATGAGATCGATTTTGCAGATAAAACACTCTTTCAGGTGACATAAGTCAACTTAACCAAGTGCTACTTTGAATATTTGAACAGTCTATCAAAGAATTTACCATGTTTTATCTAACAGTGAGTGGGCCATAAACGATTCAAATTCAGTTCCAATTTTAAAGTTGGATACACAAATGCACAGTCATGTGATTTTAAATATATTGCTTTACAACAAGTTTATTTCTGTATTTTAAGAATATTTTTTGAGTGTGCAAATGAACACTTAACTAAATTATAAGATATACATAAAATTAAAACAGTACTTGTCAGTTGGGGCACACCTCGGGGGACGGTGTCTTCGGTGATATTTTACACAATCGTTGTTGTTACTATATTTGTAAAGAAGTTTTAATTATCTATTATTTTCTCATAACTTAAATAGGTGATTTTGTAATTCAATTTGACTACACATTGTTAATTTTACCATCATAACAAGCAATGTTTTCTGCTCAACTTTATGACGTCATTTCAAGAATTGACGTCATCTGTCCAGAAGCAGTCTTCCCTGTGATGTGCCCCAAATTATAAATGTTTTACACAAATAACATTAAATTTTATTAAATTTAGCTTATCATTCTGACTGTAGTATTTGTTCTTAAAATTCAGACATTAATTCATTCATTTAAATGTCATAATTGTGATGTTGAAATTTAACAGCAATATTAAACACACTAACTTTACTATTGTAATTTGAATAAATTGTACAGTAAAAGTTCATGATTGGCATACTGTAACAAGATATCACAAGTTAAATCTATAAAGAACTTTTTCTTGTACTGATTAAACTCAGTCTTGTCTTGTTCAGATTTTTGAGAGCTTTAAGTAAATAGAAATAGTTTTTTAACATTAAAAAGTGCTTTGGCTAATGATTATAAAATTGAATTTGGAGACAAATTGCAGATCTCATGCATCTGATTGGCTGAAATAAAGACAGGTCTGCATTTCAGCCAATCAGATCCTCGAAATTTAATAGTGGTCTCCATTCTCAGTTTAAATCTGAGACCCTGGGCTCAATATCATGAAATTAATGCTGGAGACCAGCCTGCAATCTCAAGCTGCTCATAGCTTGAAATTGGACTCAGTCTACAAACTTACCAATCAAAAGATAGAGTTTGAGACTTGTTTTCAATCTGATTTGTGATCACTTATCCTTTGATTAAGTTTGTCTAAAGACATAGTACCATGCATCTAACAATAAAACCTATTATTTTTTAGCTGCTCCTACAAACTTTGGCCTCCTGCAGAGTCTGCAAGCCAAGTGGCAGTCACAGATAGCTGACGAGACGAAAGGAGACTTTCTGTCAACCTACCAAGATTCCTTTGTGGGTCACGGCAATGATGCAATGACCAAAACGAGGTAGGAAGAGGTTGTATTGCTAGTATGCAGTAACCCTCGTCTCCATGGATACGACTCTTATCCCATGTGCAACCAGTGTAGATCATGATCAGTTTGCAACAATTTTTAGTCTATGAGTAATATCTGACCTGGAAGCAAGATTGGATCGGAATGCACTGATGTGCTTTTTGATCTGGATCTAAGCTGATCACGATTGGGATAAAAGCAATATCCAATGGAGTAAAGGGCTAAATGAAGCAAATATTCTTACAACTCAAACTTTGCTTAGCCAGTGTTCATACCTGCTGAGACAATTTTAGGATATTTGCTCTCACTATTGCAATCAAAGGGAGCATACTGTCTTGTTACTGGAGTCAATAATGATCATAATTCTTCTTCAATTTTACATATAGTCTCAATAATTCGACTGCAAGCACAGACCCATTATCATGCTGACTTTTTACAGATGTCTGTCCTTTACGTCTCAAGAAGTTACAATCAAAACTGCAGTGGAAATCGAACTGCTTTAAATTCCCATTTTTTCACTGCCATTTGAAAATTTCAGCACTGCTATGTTCATTTGTTGTTATAAAATATAAATAGTCTCTAAAGTATCAATAAAATAAAAAATATTCCACAAATAACACATTTAGACTTACTATGATTGTTTATGCCATTTACATGTGGGTTTTAATGTGATAACCAATGAAAGGGTCCCTTCTATAAATCGATAATCTACAGTCAGGTAGACTTTTAGCGGTGTATCATAAAACTGTTGACATGTGTGGAGGTTTATAAGTTTTTTTCATAATGAACAAACAAGTTTCTTAAAAAGTATCACATATATTGATTCTAATTGGAATTAGCTTTTCAGGTATGTATTTTTTTTTAAGATATATAAGGTTTAAAAAACTATTTGAAGCCGTCAAAAGTTGCGACAAAGATTCTTATTGCTGGCACATAGGCATAGAAGGAAAATTTTCCGCATTGATTTGAATAGTAACTGGGTTGTGCGTGAAGGGTGACCATCATATATATAGAAAAGCCCTTGTTGCGCACAAATAATTGGGCTATGTTACATATGCATACTTTGCCGAGGATTCGGCTATGGCCCAGATGGTAGAATCTGGCTTAGTGCTTTACTGTGTTGAGGTACATCAGTTCACAGTCTTCTTTGAAGCATTTAGCAAGAGACTGAATTACCCTATTTTCATATCAGCTTTAATTATCTACTGAGATAATTGAAATTAAACAGTGTGCAATTGTTGTTAAATAATCTATGTGTTTGTTGAAATTTGTTACAGCATACAAAAACTTTGAAAGAAATTTTAATTAAGCTTGGTATCTTCATTAACCATGTTAACTGACCAAATGATTGCACAATGGTTTAGGTTGGTTCCCTGGATTGAACAGATGCAATGTAATTTATCTGTTAAAAATTTTGAAACATACACATTTATTAAAATAAAGCTTTGACTTTAAGGTTGTGACAAAAGTGTCTTGTACGACAATATATCAGTCAGTAAAAAAACAGACCAAATAAATCTTGTATATCCTGCTGAGTGTGCATGAAGTGTGATGTACACGGTAAAATGGATTTTGTTTGTTGCATGCCAGTGAGGAAATACTGAAGGTCTATGTTTAAATAGTCTATGCATATAAATTGTTTAACTCTGTCTTTTACAGCTCACTATAAGGTACAATCCATGCATTGGTAATAATATAGT
This sequence comes from Corbicula japonica, assembly GCA_038501625.1. NCBI lineage: Eukaryota > Metazoa > Mollusca > Bivalvia > Venerida > Cyrenidae > Corbicula > Corbicula japonica. The sequence goes on along the minus strand of JAZAYU010000094.1, from coordinate 998,787 downwards.
ACATTAGAACATTAGTATTATATAGAACATGCATGCTTACTACAACAAAATTAATTGTATGCAATATATTGTTTAACCCTTTCCTCCATCGACACACCTTTATTGCATGGGCAAACAGTTTAGATCCAAATCAGCCAGCACAACTGTGCCGTCTGATCAGGATCTAAACTGTTCGCTTTTTGATTCATTATGTTATTTTTTACCAAAAAGTGACCAGTGCAGATCTTGATCAGACGGCACGGATGTGCCAGCTGATCTGGATCTACACTGGTCGCACATGCGTAAAAATGCATATATGGAGGAAAGGGTTAATCCAGTTTGTTACAGTCTGCAAAGACAATCAGTATCTAATTTAACCTTTTACTCTATGGATACGGCTCATGTTCCAAGAGCGACCAGTGTAGATCCAGATCAGCCTGTACCTCTGTGCAGTCATATCTGGTGGAATATAGAGTTGCACTCTTCCCTATGTCCCCCAGATCTTGTGGCTTCCTCCTCAACTATCATCAGATTTCTTTTAAACTTGCACAGATGATCAAGCAGGATGTGAAGATGATTACAAGTAAAAGATTTTTCCTGCGACCATTTTTACCAGAGTTATTACCCTTTGTTTTGAATGTTGTTGTAGCAGTGGGGGCATCAGTGTCCCACGGACACAGTCTAGTTCATTATCATATTCATTTTATGAGAGCCTTTTTATTGTCATTGATTAATGCTGCCATACAATGAACTTAGACAGATTGTTTATGTTTTCTGATTATGGAGACATAATTAGTTATATAATGAATATTAATTATTACTCTGCATCTCTTACAATAAGAATAGATTTAAGGAAAACAGGCCTAGGTATTTGATAACTAGACAGCCTTATGAATTTGTATGGCCCCGCCATGTAATGGCGGAAGGGCATATAGTGTTCACCCAGGCTGTGTGTGTGTGTGTCAGTGTGTCAGTGTGTGTGTATGTTCGAAAATCGTGTCCGCTCTGTAACTTTGTTATTTCTTATTGGATTTTAAAATAACTTGGTATGAATGTTCACCATATCAAGACGGTGTGTCGCGTACAATACCCATGCCTGTAGGTCCAAGGTCAAGGTCACTGTTACTAAAAATAGAATTTTCTTGTCCGGGCTGTAACTTCCTTATGAATGGAGGGATTTCAAAATAACTTGGCACAAATGTTCACCATGACAAGGCGGTGTGTCGCGTACAACACCCATGCCTTCAGGTCCAAGGTCAAGGTCACTGTTACTAAAAATAGAATTTTGTTGGAAAAATCTTGTCCGCTCTGTAAATTTGTTATTTCATATTGGATTTTAAAATAACTTGGTATAAATGTTCACCATATCAAGACGGTGTGTCACGTACAATACCCATGCCTGTAGGTCCAAGGTCAAGGTCGCTGTTACTAAAAATAGAATTTTCTTGTCCAGGCTGTAACTTCCTTATGAATGGAGGGATTTCAAAATAACTTGGCACAATTGTTCACCATGATAAGGCGGTGTGTCTTGTACAACACCGATGCCTAAAGGTCAAGGTCACTGTTACTAAAAATAGAATTTTGTTATAAAAATCTTGTCTGCTCTGTTACTTTGTTATTTCTTATAAAAGGATTTTAAAATAACTTGGTATAAATGTTCATTATATCAAGACGATGTGTTGTGTACAATACCTATGCCTGTAGGTCCAAGGTCAAGGTCACTGTTACAAAAATAGAAATTTCTTGTACTGGCTATAACTTCGTTATTAACAGAGTGATTTCAAAATAATTTGGCACAAATGTTCACTATGACAAGGCGTTGTGTTGTGTACAATTCCAATGCCTGTAGGTCCAAGGTCAAGGTCACTATTACTAAAACCAGAATTTTCTTGTCTGGGCTGTGAGTTTGTTATTACTTATTGGATTTTCAAATAACTTGGTATAAATGTTCACCATGACAAACATGCATAGCCGGGGCATCCGTGTCCTATGGACACATTTCTAGTTTTTTATCTAATTGTTTAAATGAAATTTTTACACCAAACAGTTAAGGGACTGTAAAGTTGTGTAGATTGTTGTACCAATGTGAACAACAATTATCCAAAAGCCCGATAGAAGCTGTTCTAACAATTGTTATGTAGAAAATGTTGTACTATGAATCACAATGAAACCATTTCAACTTATGGTCTAAGTTTTCCATGAACTCAATGTATACAGCTTATATCCCATGTTCTGTCAGACTTGATTGTTAATCCAGATCATGTGCATGCTTATCTGGATCTACATTGATTGCACATGTTATATAAGTTGTGTCAAGGTAGTAAAGGGTTACAGAACAAAAGCAATAACAAAACTTTGCAAGATAAACTGATGAGACTTCAAGTGGTCACATGACCAATACAATATAGCTGCAAGTAGACATTTCAAGACAAAGCCTTGTTGGCATAATATATTGTCAGCTTGTATATCTATTTTATTCTCGATTGGCAACATTTGAACTTAGGGTACTGTACTGTAATATCATTATATTTTATGCAGGTTTAAATTCTGCATATTTCCTGCTAAGTTAAAAGCATAAATAAACTTGGTTACCCCATCAAATTACACCACTTAATATAATTTCTTAATAGAAAAGTTCATTTGTGCGAATTTATGCCTGTGCAAATAATTATATCATTTGCAGCTTTTGCACTGTGAAATTAAATGATACCACAGTACATTGTATCATCTACTTGAGTTTTGGTATTGCATTGTTGACCTGTTGTACTGTTTCAACATGTTGTAATCTTGTGATGGTTGCATTTTGATTCCATAGTATACATAGAAAGCTTCAACAATTATGTTATTGTCTTGGTGGAACCAACTGCTGATATCATACATTGTATAATAATTAATATATATATTGGTATTTTTGTAGGAAGAGTCAATTTTAACCCTTTCCTCCATATATATCAAAAAGCAAACAGTTAAGATGCTGATCAGATGGCACAGATGTGCCGGCTGATTTGGATCTAAACTGTTCGCCCATTCAATAAAGATGTATCTATGGAGGAAAGGGTTAAGCATCTCTTGTGCTGATGAGAATTGTTTTTATCTCAGTTTAATGTTGCCACTTAGAAATTAAGAACTGCTTATTAAAAAATTGTAAAACAATGATATAATGATTAATATCTTTATTACACGGGTGTTAAGAAGCCAGATAACTCCAGTTTTGGTATTGTATCAGCAACTTTAACTCAAAATAAACCATTTTGTCTTAGGTACCAGATGTTTTTAGATGACTGGACTTTCTATGACTTCATACCAGTTACTTCTGGATTTCTGTCAGTGTGTGTACTTTGTTCTTTCCAGGTATGCAGTCCCCCGAGATCAGTCAACCAACCTCCATCCCATCAACAAGATCAACAAAGATCTCCACTTCCGAGGTTTGTCTGCATTAAAATCTCCTGAAAAACTACCAGAAATACCAATTCGCTCAATGACTGTAGTTGGTATTTAAAATGACTGTCACTATATGAAACTAAATTTACAAATTTGAAGTTTTACCGTATGAAATTATCAGAAGCATTAATATTTAAATTTTACCTTATTAAACCTTCACTCCATATAATTTATATGCGTTGTATGGCGTGTATGATCAGTATAGATCCAAGTCAGCTGACACAGCTCTGCCATCTGATCTCAATCTGTACTGGACGCTGCTTGTTCAGAAATAACATATGGAATTTAAGAGCTTAAAGTGTAGATCCAGACCAGATGGCACTCTAATGTGCAATCTGATCTGAATCTACGCTGTTGGGCCGTGGTAAAACAGCCAGATCCCATGGAGTAAAGGGTTAAGATGTCTGTGTTACTGTTATAACTTTGATTTCATCCTCATTACATTTAGATGCAAAATTAATCCGCACATTTTTGCTTAGGCCTTTAAATAACTTGTTATTACTTTATATTCTGCTGTCAGAGTTTTTTAATAAATACTTTGTATTGAAATTTTTACAACTCACAAATTTCATAAATTTATTATGAAAAGTTTTATAAAATAAAAAAGCATTATTAGCTGGCATAATTGCTTTATCATGGGCCAAAACTTAGTAGTCCAGTATAGATTTATAATGAAAACTGCATTGGTGTTAATGATATTTTTCAAGACTGTAAGAATTTTTATGTTGATACTTGAATGCAATTTGTAAAAGAATATCAATTATTCAGTAACATTGAATTGTTTAGTCCAGATAATTAATGGTCAGTTTGCCAAGATTAAACTTGTGAGAACATTTTGTAACACTCAAGATCACTTGACTACCTGTAAATGTCTGTGTATTATTTTTTATCATGTGGTGATTCTTAACTTGGTTGTACATGTGATTTTGGTAAAATTTTAAGATCAAATTACCAGACATTTAAAATGTGAATAAGATCAAGTCTGTATTTTAAGGTATTCTTTGAAAATTTACCACTGAATTCTGCTTATTGTGGTATCATTTAATTTTGTGGGGCCTCGTTGTTTTCACATGTGCCTCAAATGACATATGGGCAGAAATATATTTGCCCAGTTGTATTATTATAACAAGCTAAACAACTTCATGGTAAACTTTTCCAAGGGGTTGAATTTAACACGTTTTTGCAAAAATACATGAAAATTAAACCCAAGCAAAAAATAGTTATACGACAGTGTTAACCTTCAAATGCTGATGAATGATTAAGAATGATTTTAGCCAATTATTATGATGATAAATTATTTTGATTATCAGTCTTAAACCATTTACTCCATATATACACATTTTATTGCATGTGCCAACAGTGTAGATCCAGATCAGCTGGCAGATCTGTGCTGTCAGATCAGGACCTACACTGTTCGCTTCTAAGACAGAAATAACGTAATCAATCAAAAAGTGAACAGTAAAGATCCTGATCAGATGGCATGAATGTTCCAGTTGATCTAGATCTACACTGTTTGCCTATGGAAAACAGCCTTATCCTAGGGAGTAACGGGTTATACATCTCGAAGTATAACTGATTGTCAAGACAATTATTGATTGGACAGTGATGGCATTATTGTTTAATATATGACATGTTATTATAGTACCTTTTTTAACAGACATGTTATTATAGTACCTTTTTTAACCCTTTCCTCCATATATACGCATATATACGCCAGCTGATCTGGATCTAAACTGTTTGCCCTTGCAATAAAGGGTGTGTCTATGGAGGAAAGGGTAAAGTCTTAAGCTGTGTTTATAGGAGTTTTTGCTTAATAGTTATATTAATTTGTTGCTTGTTTACATCTTCAGTATTTATACTTAGCCTGTATCAGTATTGTATTGTTGCACATTTCAGTATTAACCCGTCATTGCTGCACTTCTCAGTATTAACATGATTGTCTGTGATAGAATTGTATTACAGGGAGGCTGTGATATCCCTGTGTTAGGGTATTTTCCAGTATAGGCAATAGAAAATTAATTCCTAGATTCTCATCCAAATTTTGGGAAAAAAATGGGGCGGGTTGGCGGGTTTTATGTTTTATTTTTTATTAATCATTCTCACTGTTTTTAGTGAAGCTTGTGTACTGCAAAGATAAATAAGCGTCTAGCCGACTATGAATAGCCGATTCACGCTTAAATGTTTTGTACTGTGTTTGCGTACTCTACCGATTCCTACTTGTAATGTAAATTTTGAAGTACGCATTTTTTTTCAAAATAAAAAACGTTGTGGCGGAGTGATTTTCGAGGGGCGGGCTGGTATGAGATAGGATAGGAATTAATTTTCTATTGCCATAAAACAATTATTAATATAGTTTATGTATCTATTTTACAGAAGGGAAATAACTAAGGGAGGTAAACGTTGACCAGCTTAAATTACCTAAAATTGTAAGAGTTGTTTTTCTTACATTGATCTCCAAACTTTTTGTGGCATTCCTCTAAAAAGAGGAAGTTGTTCAATTTAGAAAAAAAATCTTAATAGACTGTGTATGCAGATGTGACATATAAAACTGAGGAATTATGGTGAATAGTCATCATTAGTAATGTTGTTTACAAAATGGCATCATTGAACTCGTCAGTTGTCATTTACAGAGAATAGAATTGTAGTTTCAAGTATACTTTTTCGCCTCAGTGATACTGTTGAATTTTCGTGAAGAAAATGTGGAGAATTTTCTAAAAACACTTGTGGTATTGACTATCTGTCAGGTGTTCAGAAAGTGAATATGAAGCTACATCAATGGTAATACTGAATTTTTCCCCAAACTAGAAACTAGATAGATTGTTTTTATAAAGACTAATGGGCATGCCCCTTCTGGTCTCTAAACAACACAAGGTAAAAACAGTATTTATGGGAAAGTTTACTCCTAGAAAGTTAAAAAATGTTTTATTTCAAAGACAAGACTAATTTTGCCAATGTCATTATTGGAAGAATGATTGAAACAATACTTACCCTACATAACAGTTCTTATTCTGTGTGATAAATTACTATAAGAAGCAGGTGTGTTTACAGAATCCTTTGTATTGTGTTATGTATTTTGAATGTCACCATTTTAGAGTTGGTAGTTTCCATCAGCTGACCGCTTATATATACCTAGTTACTTGTTGGGATCAAGTGTTCATCCTTTACCCCATATACCAGTGTAGAACCAGATCAGTTGGCACATTTGATCTAGATCTGCACTGTTTGCATCTTGGTAAGAAATAACCTTGTGAATAAAAAACAAAAAGTATGGACCCTGATCAGATGGCAAAGAAGTCACTGGATCTGTTAACCTACACAATAAAGGTGTAGGGAGTAATGGGTAAAATGAGATTCAGTGCTGCTGTTTGCTACATAAATATGCCAAAAACCTGGAAATGAGCTGATATAATAATAAATGATGAAAATAGTCATTGATATAGACTGTGTTAAAACCTGAGCTCAGGAATCAGAATCCTAACACACTCCTGACAAGAACTGTAGACCTGACTAACATCTGGTTGGTTAAAATGGAGAACATCAAAATCAGATTAAAGATCAGTCTCACCAAACTCAAGAATCTGATTGGTCAGTTTGGACACTTAGCTGAATTTTGACCAATCAGCTTCTTAAGCTTTGAGACTGGTCTACAATCTCCTATCTGGGTCAATCACTTAGATCTTGTATCCTCAATAAACATGTATAATAGGTCAAATCTTGAAGAGTCACATTTGCCACCTATCATTTGTAACTAAAATGCTACTGTCTGCTTTGTTTGATTTTTTTAAATACATAAAAAATATTGTTTTATATAGAAAAACTTGTATACTGATGTTGTAGAAGATGTTATTTGTTGCTCAGACTTTTTGTTATGATGCAGTATTACATCTTGATTTGTTAAATATATATGCTTTTATATATCTGAAACTTATATTTGAACTTTGTTAAAGAGGAATCATTATAAATTGATAATTAAAAATGTAGGTTATAAAAAGGTTTTCTCAAAACGTCTGGATTTTGACACATATTGCCCAGGTCCCGATGTTATTAAACTGAGAATGGAAACCAGTCTCAAATCTCAAGCATCTGATTGGCTGAAAATTGTGACCGATTGCCATTTCAGCCAATCAGAAGCTTGACATTAGAGACTGGTTTCCAACCTCAGTTTTACAACATCCAGCCGAGTATTATTGTATACACATAGAAAGGGTAATTTCTTATATATTGGTTGACGTCCAAAATTCATTTTATGTTTGTTTCACTAATTCATTGTTGGAAATTTATCATTTAAATAAAATTATGAACTAAAGATTGTTGATAACTGTGGTTGCTATGAGTTACCAGTTGGCTGAACACTTGCCCTATACACTCATTTTCTTTGGAAACACAACACAAATCATGGTGATTTGGGACTATAAAAAATTATTCGTCGTATGACGTTACATATTCTCGCCTGTCGGACAGACGGGCATGTGCCCTTGGCAATGCACACTTCCAACGTCACATCAATCCATTCTGGAAAAGTCAATTATTAACGAAGGACAAACACATATAATCATCATGTGTCTTTGTGCTCAGATGACATAAGAATTATATCATCATTAACATCAACAACAACAGCGTCTTCGTTTTTGTAATATTAGAACTTTATTTTGTAACCTTAAAAAAAATGGTTAATTTAATCTTTACGTGGCGAAAACGCGCAGTTGCACTTAATTAAAGTGTTGAGCGTCGCCGCATAAACATTGCCGCCCTGTTTTATGCGTTGATCATTACCGCATAAACGAACAATATCAAGTTTATGCGGCGATGCTGCTATTCGGCGTTACACAGCTAGTGGAACCTTTTATGCCAGTTAGTAAAATTTTAATACAATATCTAAACAACAAGTGCACGTTTGATCAAGAATTTTGTATAGTAATTATCACTGTCCGGTATGGGCTGCCCTGTATAGAAAATAACGTTTGCCCAGTAATAATTCTCAAGATGGCGAAACTATATAAAGCAACTTTGTTGTTTCCTATTTGTCCGTTTATTATTCTGTAAAATCGGAAAAAATAAGCAACATACCTTCTATTTGCTTGTTTGTTTTTCTTTTGCAATCTTGAAAAGTACCACAGGGCACTCACAATTTGATTCAGGGCATCTTTAACACGGCAGTGATTACAGTGATCAAGGTTTTTTAAATTTGCGACAGAAACCAATTGTTAGCCCTTGCATACAAGAACTTTTCTTCGAAAAGTACTCGTTACTGGCGGTCTACCATAAAAGTAACAGGTCGGTGGCTTACTTTAATGATATTCAATTATGAGATTTGCCAGTTTCCTGTACTTTCAAATAGTTCACCTGTGTTTTTAATTTAAATACAAGCGAGTTTTTTTCGCAAGCGTGAAAAGTAATGCCAAAACATGTTTTAAGCACTATATTTAACAAAGAGTTATTATATACGATATTTTCTATTTTCATTTTAAGTAATTAAAAATTTATACAAAAATGGAAGTTGCTTCTGCTCTCATTAAATTACAGGATAGACGCTATACGGAGAAATTTCCATATCTCAATTCAAAAAGTACAGGGTCCAAGATCATAAAACTAAATCAGGAGACCAGTCTTAAATGTCAAGCATCTGTTCATTTCAGCCAAACAGGTGCTTGAAATTTTAGACTGGTCTCCAGATTAAGCACAAGTACATGTTCTGACTCAGACCATTATTACATATAATAATGAATTTGTTAAACCTCTATTGATCTATGTTAGTCATAACGTGTTTGACACTCGTGATCATTAAATGCCAACATTAAGCTTGAACGTGTTTTAACTGCATTGTAATGTAACATTTTAATTTGAAATAAATGTTTATTGATTTCTCGTCTGTTTCATGATATATTACTTTTACAATTTTCAATGACATTCCGCGAAAACTTACTGGGTACATTTTACTGCTGTATGAGAGTCTTATTCCGCGAACTGTGTCGGAGTCCAGATCCTTTGGAAAATTGAACAAGTAGTACATGTAATAATTGATAAAGACGTAAGCCAAAACGTTGACAAATTTAAGTAAAAAAAAAACAACAATGTTTGGTATTGGATCACTCAGTTTTATCATTTTTGAATTAACCTTTCGTGTAAATATTGGAAAGGCGAAATTAAGACAGGAGGTACCATAACAACTGGACTTACAAAAGAACTGTTTCAATAAAATTCAACTTAACTAACAAGACCAAATAACGGGTTCATCTTGAAGTGAATAGCGACTAATATAGAGATGAAAGTACAAAGACCTTCCCTGCTAATAAGTATCAGATACAAAGTCTGAGTGCTTTTTTTTACATTTGTTGGTGTTATTGAACACTGGGAAAGTTATTGATCAAACATACTTACAGGAGTGTTCCATGTAAGCAGGGTCCAAGATAATAAAACTAAAGCTGGAGACCAGTCTCAAATCTCAACTAGTATCTGGCGACTAGTATCTCAAGCATCTGATCGCGACTGGTCGCCATTTATGCCAATCAGATGCTTGAGATTTGAGTGATCTCCAATTTCAGTTTCATAATCTTGGACCTAGACGTCATTTGTTAAATACAGGGAAAAATGTTTATGTATGTTTCGTTAAAACTTTTGTTTGTAGTTCAGACAACATCTTGAAGTAAGGCTCATATGAGGTGTTGTGGTAAGGAATTTTCCGACTGACTTTCATCTCTACCAGGTCACAATGTTAGAAAAATTCCAAAAAATCAGACTCAGCAACCCGATTGGTTGAAATTAAACCGGTCAGGCAAATGGGAACTTGAGATCTTGGAGTGGTGATGTACTCAGTGTTATAATATTAAAGTTAAATAATGCAACAGTTTTTATGAGCACTTAACAAAACTGATTGGTATTCTGACTTTGATTTTGCCATATAGATAGAATGACCCCTATGATTTTAATGACCTTTCAAAAATAGCAAGTTCAGATAGTTTATGATATCAAAAATTATTTTTTTTAATAAGACAAGACAGTCAAACAAAACAAAAAATTATCACTATGCATGCGTATAAGAACACAGCTCAGATATTGTCATACAATTTCCGATTGTCTTGACAATTCTATGTGCCATGACTTTATTGTTGTTTGAAAAAAAAACGGTGTATATAAAAAGGCTTTTCTCAAGCAATATTTTATGGTGATTTTATGATCAATTGGAGAAAACAAAACGCAATATCAATTTCTCCAATTTATACTTGAAAATTTTTTTTCAAACAGAATGGCTACCAGCGTGATATTTTACTGCGTTATGTGAAAATTTCTAGAGAAATCTTGAACAATTACAAGTTTAAGATTGCATTTATATCTCGGGTTTGTGGTCATAATTTGGATACCGAAGGCTGCCAATGAGTATGATTACTTGTAGACTGCTATTATTTCCTGTAAATGCTAACCTTTCATGAGCAAATATAAACCAGTCTAAGCATTAAACTCTAACTCAGTTAGGAGCCAATGTGTCATTCACTTAACAATAATGCTCATTGTTTCACAGGTGATCGTGCTGATCGTTTAAATGTTGACAATGCTTTCGAGACTAAAGGAGACTTTCTCTCAATTGCAGCCCATCAAGATCCCTTTGAGGGCCTCATCAGCCTCATCAACAACGCAAGGACCAACATGAGGTAGGAATATGGTTATACAGGGATTACAAAGATTCATTAGATACAGATTTTTTTTTGCATTTTGATGAAAGCGAATTTGAATTTTTCTACTTTTGACCCCACCTGATTATGAATATAAATTAAAGGTCATTTTGATGCAGGAGTATTAACTAGGAAAAGTGATCAAATTTTGCAAGAATAAAGATAAATATTGTGTCTGATTAATTTAAAATATGAAGTAAATACCTATTTGACCCTTGAAAATAAATTAAAAAATGAAGTTATAGCACTTTTTAGTAGTAAAGTTCGGTTAATAAAGATATGACTTGCAACAATCTGATAATGAACCCTTGAAAATTATTGACAGGGGTCAAAGGCCCCCTAGTTTTCAAAAGCTATTGAAATCACTGGTTATATATTGTTACTTGGCACTAACCCTCTCCTCCATGGTATTTACATGTTTTACGCCCAGCTGGCAGAATGCGGTATATATTATATATATATATAGGAAGTGGTTCTTGAAACATAATTATAACAAGAAACTGAATTGCCCTGGTTTTTCGTATCTGCCATTAATAACTATAGAGATATTTGGAATTAAACAGTTTGCATTTTCCTAAGAAATTTGTGCTCTTTGTTTACGTTCTCTTTCAAAGACAACTTAATAAAACTTCTTCATTGACTTAAATCAAATGCATTTCTATCGCTCAAGTTGGTTCCCTGGCCTCGATTGAACAGCAAAACTACATTTGAAACATTAGTCAAAATCACAACAGCGTTAAAGAAATGTAAACTGGCATCAACACATTGTAAAAACACAAAAAAGCCTTTAACAACTGTTATATACAAAACAGTGTACTAAAATCCCAACGAAGTTATCTCAACTAGTCTATCTTTATCCTTTACTCCATGGATATGATATGTATCTCATGTTCTATCTTAACCCTTTACTCCATGGATATAATATGTATCTCATGTTCTATCTTAACCCTTTACTACATGGATATGATATGTATCTCATGTTCTATCTTAACCCTTTACCACATGGATATGACATGTATCTCATGTTCTATCTTTACTTTTTACTCCATGGATATGATATGTATCTCATGTTCTATCTTAACACTTTAGTCCATGGATATGATATGTATCTCATGTTCTATCTTAACCCTTTACCACATGGATATGATATGTATCTCATGTTCTATCTTAACACTTTACTCCATGGATATGATATGTATCTCATGTTCTATCTTAACCCTTTACTCCATGGATATGAAATGTATCTCATGTTCTATCTTAACACTTTAGTCCATGGATATGATATGTATCTCATGTTCTATCTTAACACTTTAGTCCATGGATATGATATGTATCTCATGTTCTATCTTAACCCTTTACCACATGGATATGATATGTATCTCATGTTCTATCTTAACACTTTACTCCATGGATATGATATGTATCTCATGTTCTATCTTAACCCTTTACTCCATGGATATGATATGTATCTCATGTTCTATCTTAACCCTTTACTCCATGGATATGATATGTATCTCATGTTCTATCTTAACACTTTACTCCATGGATATGATATGTATCTCATGTTCTATCTTAACACTTTAGTCCATGGATATGATATGTATCTCATGTTCTGTCTTAACCCTTTACTGCATGGATATGATATGTATCTCATGTTCTGTCTTAACCCTTTACTACATGGATAAGATATGTATCTCATGTTCTGTCTTAACCCTTTACTACATGGATAAGATATGTATCTCATGTTCTGTCTTAACCCTTTACTGCATGGATATGATATGTATCTCATGTTCTATCTTAACCCTTTACTACATGGATACGAAATGTATCTCATGTTCTATCTTAACCCTTTACTCCATGGATATGATATGTATCTCATGTTCTATCTTAACCCTTTACTGCATGGATATGATATGTATCTCATGTTCTATCTTAACCCTTTACTACATGGATAAGATATGTATCTCATGTTCTGTCTTAACCCTTTACTGCATGGATATGATATGTATCTCATGTTCTATCTTAACCTTTTACTCCATGGATATGATATGTATCTCATGTTCTATCTTAACCTTTTACTCCATGGATATGATATGTATCTCATGTTCTATCTTAACCCTTTACTACATGGATATGATATGTATCTCATGTTCTATCTTAACCTTTTACTCCATGGATATGATATGTATCTCATGTTCTATCTTAACCCTTTACCACATTGATATGATATGTATCTCATGTTCTATCTTAACCCTTTACCACATGGATATGATATGTATCTCATGTTCTATCTTAACCTTTTACTCCATGGATATGATATGTATCTCATCCTCCATCTTAACCCTTTACTCCATGGATATGCTATGTATCTCATGTTCTATCTTAACCCTTTACTCCATGGATATGATATGTATCTCATGTTCTATCTTAACCTTTTACTACATGGATATGATATGTATCTCATGTTCTATCTTAACCTTTTACTACATGGATATGATATGCATCTCATGTTCCATCTTAACCCTTTACTCCATGAAAATGATATGCATCTATGTTCTATCTTAACCTTTTACTACATGGATATGATATGCATCTCATGTTCCATCTTAACCCTTTACTCCATGAATATGATATGCATCTATGTTCTATCTTAACCTTTTACTACATGGATATGATATGCATCTCATGTTCCATCTTAACCCTTTACTCCATGAATATGATATGCATCTATGTTCTATCTTAACCTTTTACTACATGGATATGATATGTATCTCATGTTCTATCTTAACCCTTTACTCCATGGATATGATATGCATCTATGTTCTATCTTAACCTTACTCCATGGATATGATATGTATCTCATGTTCTATCTTAACCCTTTACTCCATGGATATGATATGCATCTATGTTCTATCTTAACCTTTTACTACATGGATATGATATGTATCTCATGTTCTATCTTAACCCTTTACTCCATGGATATGATATGCATCTATGTTCTATCTTAACCTTACTCCATGGATATGATATGTATCTCATGTTCTATCTTAACCCTTTACTCCATGGATATGATATGCATCTATGTTCTATCTTAACCCTTTACTCCATGGATATGATATGTATCTCTTGTTCTATCTTAACCCTTTACTACATGGATATGATATATATCTCATGTTCTATCTTAACCCTTTACCACATGGATATGATATGTATCTCGTGTTCTATCTTAACCCTTTACTCCATGGATATGATATGTATCTCATGTTCTATCTTAACCCTTTACTCCATGGATATGATATGTATCACATGTTCGATCTTTATCCTTAACTCCATGGATATGATATGCATCTCATGTTCCATCTTAACCCTTTACTCCATGGATATGATATGCATCTATGTTCTATCTTAACCTTTTACTCCATGGATATGATATGTATCTCATGTTCTATCTTAACCTTTTACTCCATGGATATGATATGTATCTCATGTTCTATCTTAACCTTTTACTCCATGGATATGATATGTATCTCATGTTCTATCTTAACCCTTTACTACATGGATATGATATGTATCTCATTTTCTATCTTAACCTTTTACTCCATGGATATGCTATGTATCTCATGTTCTATCTTAACCCTTTACTCCATGGATATGATATGTATCTCATGTTCTATCTTAACCCTTTACTCCATGGATATGATATGCATCTCATGTTCTATCTTAACCTTTTACTCCATGGATATGATATGTATCTCATGTTCCATCTTAACCCTTTACTCCATGGATATGATATGCATCTATGTTCTATCTTAACCTTTTACTCCATGGATATGATATGTATCTCATGTTCTATCTTAACCCTTTACTCCATGGATATGATATGTATCTCATGTTCTATCTAAACCCTTTACAACATGGATATGACATGTATCTCATGTTCTATCTTTACTTTTTACTCCATGGATATGATATGTATCTCATGTTCTATCTTAACCCTTTACTCCATGGATATGATATGTATCTCATGTTCTATCTTAACCCTTTACTCCATGGATATGATATGTATCTCATGTTCCATCTTAACCCTTTACAACATGGATATGACATGTATCTCATGTTCTATCTTTACTTATTACTCCATGGATAAGACATGTATCTCATGTTCTATCTTAACCCTTTACACCATGGATATGATATGTATACATGTTCTATCTTAACCCTTTACTCCATGGATATGATATGTATCTCATATTCTATCTTTATCCTTTACTCCATGGATATGATATGTATCTCATGTTCTATCTTAACATTTTACTCCATGGATATAAGATGTATCTCATGTTCTATCTTAACCCTTTACTCCATATATATAATATGTATCTCATGTTCTATCTTAACCCTTTACTCCATGGATATGAAATGTATCCCATGTTCTATCTTAACCCTTTACTCCATGGATATGATATGTATCTCATGTTTTATCTTAACCTTTTACTCCATGGATATGATATGTATCTCATGTTCTATCTTAACCCTTTACTCCATGGATATGATATGTATCTTATGTTTTATCTTAACCTTTATCTCCATGGATTTGATATGTATCTCATGTTCTATCTTAACCCTTTACTCCATGGATATGATATGTATCTCATGTTCTATCTTAACCCTTTACTCCATGGATATGATATGTATCTCTTGTTCTATCTTAACCCTTTACTACATGGATATGATATATATCTCATGTTCTATCTTAACCCTTTACCACATGGATATGATATATATATCATGTTCTATCTTAACCCTTTTCTCCATGGACATGATATGTATCTCATGTTCTATCTTAACCCTTTACCACATGGATATGATATGTATCTCATGTTCTATATTTACCCTTTACTCCATGGATATGATATGTATCTCATGTTCTATCTTAACCCTTTACTACATGGATATGATATGTATCTCATGTTCTATCTTAACCCTTTACTACATGGATATGATATGTATCTCATGTTCTATCTTAACCCTTTACTCCATGGATATGATATGTATCTCATGTTCTATCTTAACCCTTTACACAAAGGATATGATATGTATCTCATGTTCTATTTTAACACTTTACTACATGGATATGATATGTATCTCATATTCTATCTTTACTTTTTACTCCATGGATATGATATGTATCTCATGTTCTATCTTAACCTTTTACTCCATGGATATGAGATGTATCTCATGTTCTATCTTAACCCTTTACTCCAAGGATCTGATATGTATCTCATGTTCTATCTTAACCCTTTACTCCATGGATATGATATATATCTCATGTTCTATCTTAACCTTTTACTCCATGGATATGAGATGTATCTCATGTTCTATCTTAACCCTTTACTCCATGGATCTGATATGTATCTCATGTTCTACCTTAACCCTTTACTCCATGGATATGATATGTATCTCTTGTTCTATCTTAACCCTTTACTCCATGGATATGATATGTATCTCATGTTCTATCTTTACCTTTTACTCCATGGATATGATATGTATCTTATGTTCTATCTTAACCCTTTGCTCCATGGATATGATATGTATCTCGTGTTCTATCTTAACCCTTTACTCCATGGATATGATATGTATCTCATGTTCTATCTTAACCCTTTACTCCATGGATATGCTATGTATCTCATGTTCTATCTTAACCCTTTACTCCATGGATATGCTATGTATCTCATGTTCTATCTTAACCCTTTACTCCATGGATATGATATGTATCTCATGTTCTATCTTTACCTTTTACTCCATGGATATGATATGTATCTCATGTTCTATCTTAACCCTTTACTCCATGGATATGATATGTATCTCATGTTCTATCTTTACCTTTTACTCCATGGATATGATATGTATCTCATGTTCTATCTTAACCCTTTACACCATGGATATGATATGTATCTCATGTTATATCTTAACCTTTTACTCCATGGATATGATATGTGTCTCATGTTCTATCTTTATGATTTACTCCATGGATATGATATGTATCTCATGTTCTATCTTAACCCTTTACTCCATGGATATGATATATATCTCATGTTCTATCTTAACCCTTTACTCCATGGATATGATATGTATCTCATGTTCTATCTTAACCCTTTACTACATGGATATGATATGTATCTCATGTTCTATCTTAACCCTTTACTACATGGATATGATATGTATCTCATGTTCTATCTTAACCTTTTACTCCATGGATATGATATGTATCTCAAGTTCTATCTTAACCCTTTAATCCATGGATATGATATGTATCTCATGTTCTATCTTAACCCTTTACTCCATGGATATGATATGTATCTCATGTTCCATCTTAACCCTTTACTCCATGGATATGAAATGTATCTCAAGTTCTATCTTAACCTTTAACTCCATGGATATGCTATGTATCTCATGTTCTATCTTAACCCTTTACTCCATGGATATGATATGTATCTCATGTTCTATCTTAACCTTTTACTACATGGATATGATATGTATCACATGTTCTATCTTAACCTTTTACTCCATGGATATGATATGCATCTCATGTTCTATCTTAACCTTTTACTCCATGGATATGATATGTATCTCATGTTCTATCTTAACCTTTTACTCCATGGATATGATATGTATCACATGTTCTATCTTTATCCTTAACCCCATGGATATGATATGTATCTCATGTTCTATCTTAACCCTTTACTCCATGGATATGATATGCATCTATGTTCTATCTTAACCTTTTACTCCATGGATATGATATGTATCTCATCCTCCATCTTAACCCTTTACTCCATGGATATGATATGTATCTCATGTTCTATCTTTACTTTTTACTCCATGGATATGATATGTATCTCATGTTCTATCTAAACCCTTTACAACATGGATATGATATGTATCTCATGTTCTATCTAAACCCTTTACTCCATGGATATGATATGTATCTCATGTTCTATCTAAACCCTTTACACCATGGATATGATATGTATACATGTTCTATCTTAACCCTTTACTCAATGGATATGATATGTATCTCATATTCTATCTTTATCCTTTACTCCATGGATATGATATGTATCTCATGTTCTATCTTAACATTTTACTCCATGGATATAAGATGTATCTCATGTTCTATCTTAACCCTTTACTCCATGGATATGATATGTATCTCATGTTCTATCTTAACCCTTTACTCCATGGATATGAAATGTATCTCATGTTCTATCTTAACCCTTTACTCCATGGATATGATATGTATCTCATGTTCTATCTTAACCTTTTACTCCATGGATATGATATGTATCTCATGTTCTATCTTAACCCTCTACTCCATGGATATGATATGTATCTTATGTTTTATCTTAACCTTTATCTCCATGGATTTGATATGTATCTCATGTTCTATCTTAACCCTTTACTCCATGGATTTGATATGTATCTCATGTTCTATCTTAACCCTTTACTCCATGGATATGATATGTATCTCATGTTCTATCTTAATCCTTGACACCATGGATATGATATGTATCTCATGTTCTATCTTATCCCTTTACTCTATGCATGGATATGATATGTATCTCATGTTCTATCTTATCCCTTTACTCTATGCATGGATATGATATGTATCTCATGTTCTATCTTAACCCTTTACTCCATGGATATGATATGTATCTCATGTTCTATCTTATCCCTTTACTCTATGCATGGGTATGATATGTATCTTATGTTTTATCTTAACCTTTATCTCCATGGATTTGATATGTATCTCATGTTCTATCTTAACCCTTTACTCCATGGATATGAAATGTATCTCATGTTCTATCTTATCCCTTTACTCCATGGATATGATATGTATCTCTTGTTCTATCTTAACCCTTTACTACATGGATATGATATATATCTCATGTTCTATCTTAACCCTTTACCACATGGATATGATATATATATATCAATTTCTATCTTAACACTTTACTCCATGGATATGATATGTATCTCATGTTCTATCTTAACACTTTACCACATGGATATGATATGTATCTCATGTTCTATCTTAACCCTTTACTACATGGATATGATATGTATCTCATGTTCTATCTTAACCCTTTACTCAATGGATATGATATGTATCTCATGTTCTATTTTAACACTTTACTACATGGATATGATATGTATCTCATATTCTGTCTTTATTTTTTACTCCATGGATATGATATGTATCTCATGTTCTATCTTTACTTTTTACTCCATGGATATGATATGTATCTCATGTTCTATCTTAACCCTTTACTCCATGGATATGATATATATCTCATGTTCTATCTTAACCTTTTACTCCATGGATATGAGATGTATCTCATGTTCTATCTTAACCCTTTACTCCATGGATATGATATGTATCTCATGTTCTATCTTAACCCTTTACTCCATGGATATGATATGTATCTCATGTTCTATCTTAACCCTTTACTCCATGGATATGATATGTATCTCATGTTCTATCTTTACCTTTTACTCCATGGATATGATATGTATCTCATGTTCTATCTTAACCCTTTACTCCATGGATATGATATGTATCTCGTGTTCTATCTTAACCCTTTACTCCATGGATATGAAATGTATCTGATGTTCTATCTTAACCCTTTACTCCATGGATATGCTATGTATCTGATGTTCTATCTTAACCCTTAACTCCATGGATATGATATGTATCTCATGTTCTATCTTAACCCTTTACACCATGGATATGATATGTATCTCATGTTATATCTTAACCTTTTACTCCATGGATATGATATGTGTCTCATGTTCTATCTTTATCCTTTACTCCATGGATATGATATGTATCTCATGTTCTATCTTAACCCTTTACTCCATGGATATGATATGTATCTCATGTTCTATCTTAACCCTTTACTCCATGGATATGATATGTATATCATGTTCTATCTTAACCATTTAGAACATGGATATGATATGTATCTCATGTTCTATCTTAACCCTTTACTCCATGGATATGATATGTATCTCATTTTCTATCTTAACCCTTTACTCCATGGATACGAAATGTATCTCATGTTCTATCTTAACCCTTTACTCCATGGATATGATATGTATCTCATGTTCTATCTTAACGCTTTACTCCATGGATACGAAATGTATCTCATGTTCTATCTTAACCCTTTACTCCATGGATATGATATGTATCTCATGTTCTATCTTAACCCTTTACTCCATGGATTGATATGTATCTCATGTTTTATCTTAACCCTTTACTCCATGGAAATGATATATATCTCATGTTCTATCTTAACCCTTTACTCCATGGATATGATATGTATCTCATGTTCTATCTTAACCCCTTACTCCATGGATATGATATGTATCTCATGTTCTATCTTAACCCTTTACTCCATGGATACGAAATGTATCTCATGTTCTATCTTTACCCTTTACTCCATGGATATGATATGTATCTCATGTTCTATCTTAACCCTTAACACCATGGATATGATATGTATCTCATGTTCTATCTTAACATTTTAATCCATGGATATGATATGTATCTCATGTTCTATCTTAACACTTTACTCCATGGAAATGATATGTATACATGTTCTATCTTAACCCTTTACTCCATGGAAATGATATGTATCTCATGTCCTATCTTAACCCTCAACTACATGGATATAATATGTATCTCATGTTCTATCTTAGCCCTTTACTCCATGGATATGATATGTATCTCATGTTCTATCTTAATCCTTGACACCATGGATATGATATGTATCTCATGTTCTATCTTAACATTTTAATCCATGGATATGATATGTATCTCATATTCTATCTTAACCCTTGACTCCATGGATATGGTGTGTATCTCATGTTCTATCTTCACCCTTTACTCCATGGATATGATATGTATCTCATGTTCTATCTTAACCCTTTACTCCATGGATATGATATGTATCTCATGTTCTATCTTAACCCTTTACTCCATGGATATGATATGTATCTCATGTTCTATCTTCACCCTTTACTCCATGGATATGATATGTATCTCATGTTCTATCTTTGTCCTTTACTCCATGGATATGATATGTATCTCATGTTCTATCTTAACCCTTTACTCCATGGATATGATATGTATCTCATATTCTATCTTCACCCTTTACTCCATGGATATGGTATGTATCTCATGTTCTATCTTAACCCTTTACTCCATGGATATGATATGTATCTCATATTCTATCTTCACCCTTTACTCCATGGATATGATATGTATCTCATGTTCTATCTTAACCCTTTACTCCATGGATATGATATGTATCTCATGTTCTATCTTAACCCTTTACTCCATGGATATGATATGTATCTCATGTTCTTTCTTTACTTTTTACTCCATGGATATGATATGTATCTCATGTTCTATCTTAACCCTTTACTCCTTGGATATGATATGTATCTCAATTTCTATCTTAACGCTTTACTCCATTGATATGATATGTATCTCATGTTCTATCTTAACCCTTTACTACATGGATATGATATTTATCTCATGTTCTATCTTAACCCTTTACTACATGGATACGATATGTATCTCATGTTCTATCTTAACCCTTTACTCCATGGATATGATATTTATCTCATGTTCTATCTTAACCCGTTACTCCATGGATATGATATGTATCTCATGTTCTTTCTTAACCCTTTACTACATGGATATGATATGTATCTCATTTTCTTTCTTAACCCTTTACTCCATGGATATGATATTTATCTTATGTTCTTTCTTTACCCTTTACTCCATGGATATGATATGTATACATGTTCTATCTTAACCCTTTACTCCATGGATATGATATGTATCTCATTTTCTATCTTAACCCTTTATTCCATGGATATGATATGTATCTCATGTTCTATCTTAACCCTTTACTCCATGGATATGATATGTATCTCATGTTCTATCTTAACCCTTTACTCCATGGATATGTTATGTATCTCATGTTCTATCTTAGCCCTTTACTACATGGAAATGATATGTATCTCATGTTCTATCTTAACCTTTTACTCCATGGATATGATATGTATCTCATGTTCTATCTTAACCTTTTACTCCATGGATATGATATGTATCTCATGTTCTATCTTTACCCTTTACTCCATGGATATGATATGTATCTCATGTTCTATCTTAACCCTTTACTCCAATGATATGATATGTATCTCATGTTCTATCTTAACCCTTTACTCCAATGGATATGATATTTATCTCATGTTCTATCTCAACCTTTTACTCCATGGATATGATATGTATCTCATGTTCTATCTTAACCCTTTACTCCATGGAAATGATATGTATCTCATGTTCTATCTTAACCCTTTACTCCATGGATATGATATGTATCTCATGTTCTTTCTTTACCCTTTACTACATGGATATGATATGTATCTCATGTTCTATCTTAACCTTTTACTCCATGGATATGATATGTATCTCATGTTCTATCTTAACCCTTTACTCCATGGAAATGATATGTATCTCATGTTCTATCTTAACCCTTTATTCCATGGATATGATATGTATCTCATGTTCTATCTTAACCCTTTACTCCATGGAAATGATATGTATCTCATGTTCTATCTTAACCCTTTACTCCATGGATATGATATGTATCTCATGTTCTATCTTAACCTTTTACTCCATGGAAATGATATGTATCTCATGTTCTATCTTAACCTTTTACTCCATGGATATGATATGTATCTCATGTTCTATCTTAACCCTTTTACTCCATGGATATGATATGTATCTCATGTTCTATCTTAACCCTTTACTCCTTGGAAATGATATTTATCTCATGTTCTATGTTAACCCTTTACTCCATGGATATGATATGTATCTCATGTTCTATCTTAACCCTTTACTCCATGGATATGATATGTATCTCACGTTCTATCTTAACCCTTTACTCCATGGAAATGATATGTGTATCATGTTCTGCCTACTTGATGAGAGCAGATCCAGACCAGTCTGCACATCCAGGCAGTCCTTGAGTCAGGAATAATCTTATGGATCTGAATGTTAACAGTGATGATCCTGTTCGGACAGCAGGATGTGCAGGCTGATCTTTAACTACTCTGAATACATTGGTTGCACATGATATATAAGTTGTATCCGTTTTGCAAAGGGTTGCAGGCCAAATGTAATGATAAGACAATACAAGAAAAATTTTGATGCAGGGCTTCAAGTCGGCGCGAGAAGACTTTTCATGTAGTTACAACAATGGCAAAAATGGAAATATATATTATTGCACAAGCAAACAGAACCTTAAATCTATTTATGGTTATGTTGTTAGGATATTAATTGTTTGCTTTTTCTGTTATTAGGGATGGGATCAAAGGCCAAAATCAATATTGTTTTTCTTTATATTTTTCCCCTTTCTCTCGTCACAAACGTTAATCTTCTCGTCATATTCTGATTTTAAAATTACTTACTCACTTCAAAAATGTATAGGAAAAAAATCAATTTCATGAAATAGTTTCGTCACGTGACCAAATTTCCTTTTCAAGAAATGTTCATATTTATATAACATAATAACACAAACATTAATAAACAGATCATTGCACGATTAAAAAAGCAACGTACGGCCAGTATCATAATTTTATAGTATAATTACGTTTTGTCCCGAAAAAAAATCTCACCAATTATGTTCCACAAGTTCATACATAGTTAAAGACGCAGTGCAAAGGTCAACATCCATGACCGATTATACGGAAACTACGTCTTGCAATGTACGATTAAAAACATGACCAGTATTACAATAAGTGTACATGTATACTCACCTTTGTTTCCGAACAAAACTCTCACGAACTATGTTCCACAACTACAAACATTTACATATGCAGTGCAACAATCAACATCCCTTACCGATTATACGGTAGGACCGGCTACCGTTGTTTTCAAAAATAGTCACGTGGTTATGAGAACCTATTATTTAAAAATAAAAAAAAACTCTTAAAAAGCGATGTCAACCAGTTCACATGGTGCGATTCGTTAAACATCTGTATAAGTACTAATATTGGCGGGGGTTTAATTTTGGCTATATTGGCGGTCAGGGTAAGATGCGCCAATATAAAACACCGCCAATAAAATTCCTCGTCAATTTAAAACACCGCGAATTTAATATCTGGAAGGTATCTGATAACGAAAGTTTGTTGCATGTTTCTAAATTATGTATACACTTTAAACAAGTAGGTTAACTTATAATGCGTCAACAAAAGGAATATCATTGGAATAGCAAACAATCAATCAAGTACTGTATTAGGTAGCTGCGATAATGTTTTCACACCTAAAATTTAACAATAGAATAACTGCGACGTTTACTTTTCTATTTCATCGTCAAATTTCCGCCATTTTTTATCAAGGGTTTTATTTTGGCAGTCTGGCTTGTTAGCGCCAATTTATGACCCCGCCAATATAAAACACTTTAAAATTCGCCAAACTTTGACACCGCCAATATTAAGCGCTATACAGTACGTTTGTTTGCAAAACAACTCTCATTAATACATATCAGAACAAAAATACAAACATTTCTGAAATTATGCCATTATCCCCCCCCCCCCACATTAAATTCCAAAAGTAAGTACAAATAAAGTCGACGGTCTAATGGGCCGCCTACTAATGATTTGTGTACGAACCGGCTAGTCGACAAGTGAAAGATATAATAAGGCCTCAATTTGACAGTTAAAGATTACTCCTTATTGTTTGCTTGTTCATTTTTGTAATCATGTGGACTCGGAGTACATGCAGTTATCAACTTGTTTACTTATCCTGTTCATTGATGCTGCATAGTTCGCCCATTGTTATGTGTAACCAAGGGAACAAGTTGGAATCTCGCGATGCATTGTAATTCCATAGTGGTTCTAACTGATAATTTTTGTCTGTATTTTTATTATATTTAAGACATATGATCAGTTGTCAACAGCTGTTTTAGATTTATGCTTTAAACCTTTAATTTTAATATTAACTTCACATCAGTTAGTGTGAATTTACAAAAATGCTGTGGATTAAAATATTTTTTAATGTTTTTCTTACTATCATGGGTTCCTATTAAACAGAATTAGCAATTCAGAATACTCGCTTGACCCTTAGTTACACGAAATGTATTTTAGTAAAATATAGGATAAGTCATGCCAGACTGTTCCCATGACAGATATTGAAAGTTTAAAACTTAAGTCGATGACTGATATTGATAACTGATGGCAGATAAGAAGTAAAGTTTATGTCTTTCTAACAAAAAATACAGACACAAAGTGACCAAGTAAACTCAGTTATTTGTCACCATTTGGAACTTAAACACTGAATATGGAGAAAATTAAAAGTTAATGATACACTGACGAGTTTCTATATAATACAGATTTTTCAGAAGCCATGTGCCAAGATCGCAAAACTCAGATCATGTGCAACCAGTCTCAAATCTCGAGCATCTGATTGGCTTGAGATTTGAGACTGGTCTCCTGATTTAGTTTTATGATCCTGGGCCCAGATCAGTCTACTGTCGATGTTTGATCATTAACAGATCACTTCGAATCAACCCTGTGTATTCTGATACCAATTGTTTCGTTTCTATATTTCTGTAAACGACTGGATTCTTTTCTGAATTGGAAACACCTATTTCAATATTTTTCTAAATGTGTGTATTATCTTCTTCACAGGAATGCAGTACCCCGAGCTCAGTCAACCAACCACCACCCGAGCAAGACGATCAACGATGTCCGAAGGGTGCAGGCATTAACATCTATACCAAAAGCACCTTTCAACTCATTGACAGTATGCGATGTTTAGAATAGTTGTAACAGTATTAGAAACCATATGAAGTTGTCACTAATAATTAAAATTTCACATTAAAGTTGTCTGCGTTATGAGTGATGTTATGAGTTCCATTTCACGGCCATTACATTTAGATGCAGAATTAATATCCACATTTCGGCATAAATTTATATACAGCTATCTGGGTTTTAATTGATACTTTTTATAAACTTAACAGCAATAGAATTCCATAATTTCTCTTTCATGGTCAAACTACGTAGCCTAATCCAGATAAAAATGAAACTATGTGAATGATATTTTGCAAAGTAATAATAATTTCTTTTGCAATTACAAGATACAAGATACAATTATATGAGATACAACTCGCAAAAATATAAATTATACACAGTGACATTATACTGTTTGTTCTACATCATGAAACATTAATGCCCAAGGTTATAAAACCGAGCACGGAAACCAGTCTCAAATCTCAAGCATCAGATTGGCTGAAATGGCGACCAGTCTGGTCGCCATTTCAGCCAATCAGATGCTTGAGATTTGAGACTGGTTTCCAAAACTCAGTTTTATAACCTTCAGCCCAGTTCTGTTTGACATTTTCCATTAGTTAACTTTTGAACATATTGCTGGTATTTATTATCATACTTCTGATAAATTTTATTAATGTTTTTGAACATTAAAGCCCATTGTGTTTGTGCATTTGTAGTATTTTGAGCACCAAATTAAAATAAGCTAAAACTTAGAATATCTGGACTGTTTTAAAGACATCCGCTTTGGTAGAAGATCAAACAATTAATCTGACACCTGCCAGCTGCATGTTATGATGCTAACAATAGCAAGCTTCAATATGTAAAACTGGTAAGAGTTGTTTTTCTTACATTGATCATGTATTTAGAAAAAGAAAGAAGGTGTTTGTTCAAATCAAAAACAATCTTTAAAGCCTGTTTTGCTGATGTGACATATAAAATTGAAGAACCGTTCTTTAGTGTCATCGCTAGTAATTTAGTTGACAACCTTGAGCTCATCAGTTGTCAGTTACAGAGATTGGAATTATGGCTTCAATCTCTGTGATAATTTTATATTGTACATTAATTCTTTGTACTTTAATCATCTGTGTTTTTTAGCGTGTGATGTACCAGCAGATCTGAATCTACATTGGTCGCTTCTTGTTCGAAAATAACGTAATGAATCTAAAAGCGAACAAAAGAGACCATGATCAGACGTTACCGATAAGCCGGCAGATCTAGATCTACAGTGTTTGTCCTTGGATAACAGCTGTATGCCGGCAGATCTAGATCTATCTACAGTGTTTGTCCTTGGATAACAGCTGTATGCCGGCAGATCTAGATCTACAGTGTTTGTCCTTGGATAACAGCTGTATGCCGGCAGATCTAGATCTACGGTGTTCGTCCTTGGATAACAGCTGTATCACATAGAGTAAAGGATTAAGATAAACGAAGTGAGTTTGTAAAAAGAAAATCTGTCAGATATTCACATATTCCAATTACAATACTAAAAACACTAAATCTATTATCCCAATATCTGAAAATGATTTTTTTCATCGAGATGAAAAAACAACAACATGCCCCTTCTGGTCTCTGAAAAAAAAAAGATAAAAACAGTATTTATAGAGATGTTTTATCTTTTTTTTTATTTCAATGACAAAATATTTTTCGCCAATGTCATTCTTTTAAGTTTGACTGAACTTATAATTATCTCGAGACGTAGTTCTGTTTTTCTGTGATAAAATTCTTCAGGGCCAAATCTTAAGCATCTGACTGGCTGAAATGGCGACTAATCGCCATTTCTACCAATCGGATGCTTTGGATTTGAGATTGGTCTTGAACCATAGTTCGCCGTTTCAGCCTATCAGATGCTTGAGATTTGAGACTGGTCTCCAATCTTAGATTTTTGGTCTTGGGCCTAGACCCGAATGTTTTTGTTATTAGTGAATAATTCTTCAAACAAAGGTACAATAATGTCGTTGTCCCTTGATGGTACTGTATATTCTGGTTGTTTTCGGTCATCGTCTCCACTTCAGGTGGAAGGATTTCTTCTTTAGGTGATATAATTTGGCAAAGACTTATGAGATTATTTTTCTAATTAGTTTACGACATAAATGACGACAACAGCATGGGCAGAGGTCGTTTTCTTACTAAGTAATGTTTGTAATTGTGTATTGGACAGACGCAAATAAACCAGGAATTACCATAACAAGTGGACTTATTAGAAACCTGCCTAATCAAGCATCAGCTTCACTAAACATTGGGTTCAACTTGAAGTGAACAACGATTAACAGATCGAAATGACAGTACAAAGACCCTTCCTGTTACCAAACACTGCTGACAAACTGTTAGTGCTCTTGACTTGTGTTGCTGTTATTGAAATGTTATTGACCAAACCTGCTCTCAGGAGTGTTCAATGTGAACAGACGTCATCGGTCCTAATGCATTAACACCAGCGAGGAGAGAAAATATTAATGTAGGCTTTTTAAAGAAATGACAAGAAAAGTGTTGATTTCGTTAAAACAAATGTCAGCAGTCCAGGCACTTGAGACAAGATATAGAAAGAAGTCTTGTATAAGGACCTGTGGTATGGGTTTTCGGATCAATTTTCATCCAGACCATCCCAAGGTTATAAAACAGGAAATGGAGACCAGAATTAGTTCTCAGCAATCTGATTGGTTGCACTTGAGCTAAGTATCCGAATAGACTAATTGGAGGCTTGGGATCTTAGACTGGTTTCCGAACTCAGTTTTATAATCTGAAGTTCCTGCCATAGGATGATATAGATCGTTTTACATAAAATAGTCCTATTTATAAGCAAAGATACACTCAACAAAACTTATGAGTATTTCGACTTTGATTTCTGCCATATTGAATTGACTTGTATGATGCCGTGACCGCCACTTGGTGGGCTCTCAAATAGACTTGAAACGGATTTATATTCTTCTCTTAGTTAAGAAGTTAAATCAACGGTGTTTGCAATACGACTCCACTCTACGATTTAATTTCTTAGAAAAACCGTTCTACAATGTATCAAAAGAATATTACGCCTGCTAAGGAAATTCATTTGAAGCTCTGAACTCGGCGAAGCATGCTGTGTGCATTATGCATGAATAATTAAGTAAGGACGGCTTTTTGAGGGTCAACAACCGAAACGACATTGTTTTGTACGAAGTCCGGAAATAGATGTTTCTATATCTGAACAGTGACCATGATATGAGGTAATGATGCTATTGGAATTTTGTTTGTTAACCTCCGGAGTGCGAGAGTGCGTTATAGATAATCTCTATTTATCAATGTGTCCATTTCTCATAAACTTGTTTTCATAAATAGATTATTTATTTTGTAATAAGCCATAATGGCCCATGTACAAATATTCATAGAACAATAACCGCAAAACATATAAACATTTATACATTCATACCATTTATGAATTAGTAAGTCGTGATATTGGAGTGCGAGATACTGTGACAACAATTGAACGTACGGACGGAAGAAAAGGGGTCCACAGAAAGCTCTGTAGCCCTCCAAATGATGTTTCCATGGCTCTGTGACTGAGAGCCGGGAATTTTCATTTTACGACGTCACGTGACACTTTATTTTCTATATTGTGCGACATTAAAAACAAAACCAAAAACGTTTTCATACTGTTCAATAAAATTCTAAAGCACGAAGGGAATTACCACGATGTGCCCAGTAATAATGCCAAACTTGGTAGATTTAAAATCTAATAAAAGTAATGATGAAATCATAAAAACAAGAGCAAAATAAACCGATAAATGCATGTGGGGCAGAAAGGTCAAATTAAAACAAAATGTCAAGCAAATAATTGAGGATATTGACGCTAAGGAAAATACCAAAAATCTCTCAAGATGTAACAAAGTAAAAAACAACAAGGAACAAATAGAATCCGCACAAACATTTAAAGTTTTACAGTCAAATTACGTATCTCCTTTCCTTTGCGTGACAACTTTGCTTGGCGTATTTGCTCTAAAGTTCGCAACCAAATTCAAGTGAGCAAATTTAAAACAACACCATTTTCGCAGTAAAGATATGCAATAAAACTTTAGCTTTTAAATGTATCACGTTTTCTGAAACGAAAAAGAACTCCAAGTGGAGTTCTATAAAAACTAAGCTTTTATTTTTGAGTTAGGTTTCAACTAGATCGTTGAAGAAGACGGATAGACATGTATACAAATGTACGTTAGGGGATGTTTAATTTAAACGATTTTGTCCTATCGAGTCTGTATTGGGATGTTAAAACTATAATAATGATTTCTTCCAATTATCTACTAAATGGTATTGAATAAAGTTGAAATACAGCAAATAAACATTATTAATAAATCAAAATGACCGAAAAAACGAACCAGTTTATTTAAATGTGTTGGACAACTTTCAAAATGTATAATATATTTTTTTTGTATCAAATCACGTTTTTTTTAATTTGAAACGTGGTTGCTTTATTAACTGATAAACTTGAAAACCCTTTCACTAAATAGTGTTTTAGATCATCACGCGATGAATAACAGAAGTTGTTAATAGCACGGTATCTGACAAAGAAAGACAAGCTTCAAGCCATTCTGACATTTAAGGCAATTATGTCAGCCAAAATAATGATGTAAGTTGGAAACTCACAGAGACTAATTTGTTTCGCTAATAACCACGTTTGTTAGGATTTGACTTAATTGCATGAAGAAATTTCAAGCTGAGTGCTGCCATGGTAACAGTTGTAGATAATTTGAATCTTTATTAGCCCAGACGACTTATAGCGTTTACTATGAGACTGTTTTTGAATGCAAATTTCTATCCATTTGATGGATAATCGAGTTTTTTTTCAACCACGGTATCCGGCTAGATGGTGTAAATGATTGTGTCTCGCGCATTAATTAAAGACATATTTTGTAGATGATATGACTTACAGGGGTTGAAATTTACCAATTCAATCTATTTTAAAGGTTTTATTTTACTTTCCAATCGTTTAGCCAGACTACTAAAATAATATAAAAGTGCTGAGAGAACCAACGCATATTGCATAACTATATATTATGTGTTGGTTTGTGTGCACGTGAAAGAGGTGAGACATTTCCGCATTTGTAAATATCGGTACCTAACCTTATTGATACATGTATGTGTTTATGAATTTGAAAAACATGTGCTCGTGCAAATTAAAGTACATCGAGCGTTTCGTGCTGACAGTATTCGAAATTTACACGTGCACATGTATTACCAATTAATGAACTAGTAAGCTATACATACTTATGTCAAAAGTTCTACGTTCACATCTTTTAAATTTGAATATCTCAAAGATTAATTGCCAGATTTAAAAGGCAGAGTGACATTATGTAAAAATGTACAATTACAATCCGTTGAAAACCGTGTATTTGCTTCGTGTATTACGTCAACTACAAGGAAATGCGCAATTTCTTCGAATTTCCCGTCCGGCTGCCGAAAATCAATTAATTTTCAAATGATTAAATGACGTTGGTTTGATAAATTCTACTGGGGATGATGTTCAAACAACATTAATTGTTTATTTTCATACTCATAGCAATATCTCGATTAAAATACATGTTTTTTCTAACAGATCATCGACAATCATATGTATTTGTCTAAATTGGATTTGAATTTGTTTAAGGGAGCATGTTGAGATATGTTGGTGTTCAGTTGTTTGATGGTTAAATCTAATAACGCTTTTTCGGTTTCGCATGATTACGAACACTTGTCGTCCATTAGAAATAATATCAATAATAAAACGGCTGGTAACCCCGTGCAAAATAATTTCGATATTATTTGATATTTATATTTAAACAATTTATGGTACCCTTAATATTTAGGATTTATGAGTTTTCTGATAAAAATGATACATTCTTAATGCAGGTGAACATACTTTTCATTTTTTTTTATTGAAAATTGTAATATTCGGATATTTGTAACTAGTGGAAAAGCATTACTTTAAATGCAAGGCAAATATTGTTGTTAGAAGAATGATTAAGTTATGGATATAACAGAGAGGAGTGTCTTAGCTCGTCGTGCTCAGCAGACCACAACAAAGCTATAGGAAGTACTTTCAGTAAAATGAAAGTACATACAAGATCATTTTCATCAGAACTGCATCAAATTTTAAAGATACATTAATGAGTGTACCAATGACACTGTATATAAACCGATTGTATCATCTACCGGATATAGCGACCTGATTGCATGGCTACGATATAAACAATTCGTAAATAACACAGTGAAAACGGAGCTTGTATCATTGTTTTAAGTACCTTCAACAAAACCAGTAAGTAATATTTTGTATATTAATTATTGGTTGTAATATCATAAATTTTGATTTATAGGTACTTAAATGGATAAAAACTTGCAAATTAGCATTTAATCACAACAAGGTCTGGCAATGACCCACATGATTGTGACAAAATATTGTTATTCTGTGTAAATAAAAGGTTTGATAAACCAATATTAGTATTACTAATACTAGTATTGTGTTTCTATGGCATTAATATAAAGGTTATTACATTACAACATGGCTTTATTCAATAGATGGCGTAAATTATTAACATGTTTGAAGGGTATGTTTCGTAATGACTGTATCATGTATAGCATCAATACACTATCAGTTAGAGCGAACACACATATTTCTGTTGTATTATTTAGTGTGATCTGTGTCGAATGATTTTCCAATAATCTGTATCATATATGGAGATGCACTTTTAGTGATTTTATCATGTTTATGCTTTTAGGTAAGATTGAGGAGTTCTTCTTTATATATTGTCTATACAAATCGGGTATAATTGGAGAAATAATTAAACATTGTATACAAAACACGGGGAGAAGAACTTAAAAATAAAAATAATCAAACAGAATTATAAAACAAGCATCCCATTAGCTTATTGTTTATTTGGAGGCTTGTATGAAAATTAAACTGTCAAGCCCATCGCAGCTTAGCGACCGTTAAATTTTTCTTACAAGCCTCCAAATCAACTAACGTATACATGTATAATAGTCGAAATTACTCGGTAAGATTATTGAGTAACCGCCCCTTTGGCTTTATAATGCTATTAGCTTCTTATGTTTTATATGTATGTGTGCTTTTGCATGCAACATTGTTTAGCTGATGGGTGGGTTGGAGTTACTTCACCAAGACAACTTGTATTTGTGTGTTGATATGAGAACCTGTTGGGGCAAGTGTGAGATTGGTGCACCCTAGAACATGGTTTAAACCCTCAGTGGCAAATTATTTTGCCATTGACCGTTTCAAGGCTGTACCCTAAGGGGTATTACAGTAACTGAGTTTATCATCAGCTCAAACTAACAATATTTAAATCACTTCCTTTGCCTCTGACTTAATAGGTCACACCTACTTCTAAACTTAAAAAAAAGTCGTCAACGAACTATATGCCTTCACCATTTCATGATCGACCAAAATATTTGGGGAATCGACCTATAAACAATCAAATTGATTTCAGACACGCATCATTATGAGAATTAATGTTAGTAAAATGAAATATACTGCAATCATGTAAGACATTATCTATCTGCCATACACATATTACATTTTCAAGTCCGTTTATAAAAAAAATAAGCGAATAATAATTAGTCTTACAATATTTTATGCACATCTGCGCATGAAGCATAAACTGATCCTTTATTTATAATCGCGAACCTTCACTTTCGAAACAATAACTTGTAACCAACATTATACTGTGTTTATCAAATCCAAAACAATTCGGGACGACATTAATTATCTCTTGTTGTGTATTTAAGTTCTCAGAACGGCCTGTGTGCTACACTCACTGATTATAGAACACCGTTACTATTATAGTAAGGTAGATCAAATCAATTCGTGTCGCCACAGTATATAGAGGCACGGAGGCCGTTATATTTCATAACGTATCAGTTTTGTACGAAGGACTTTAAATTAATGGCTTTTTACATCAAGTATTGGTTCTAAAATCCGAAAAATATTCCGAAATCATCTTTGAAAAATCGCTTTAACTGATACACACAAACCACTATAAACATACAAGTGATTGAGTTATCATGTTCAATACATGATATGTAGTCTATGTCGGACCTACATGCATGTTTCGTCTTATACATTGATGTTTAATTGATCAGCTATGGCATTAGGGTTATTGTAAGAATAAAACTAACATGTTGCGTCACCAGTAGCTTGACAATACCTCTCAAAACCTGTTAAATCATAAACATTTACTCTGGTTTTAGAACAATATACATTGCAAATGGTACTTGGTGTGGTTGATTTGGGCGATTTCAAAAAGCATCTTCCATTCAAAAGCGAACAATGTAATTCACAGCGAAAGCTGTAACAATCGCCTGTTAGAGCATATATTTGTCCGTTGGATTTCTCATCTTCCATTCAAAAGCGAACAATGTAATTCACAGCGAAAGCTGTAACAATCGCCTGTTAGAGCATATATTTGTCCGTTGGATTTCTCATTACAATACTGTAACATAAAAACTCGCCTCATTTTTGAACTGTCGACTAAATTTTAATGACAATCAGTTCGCTATATCCGTTAGATGATACAATCTGTTTATATACAGTGAATGAGATAAAATGTTATAATTAGGTTTTATACTGAGTTATGACCGTTCAATTCCGTTAGTGTTCTTTTAAATAATATATTGGTACGGCTGCATTCTAATTAACATTATTTAAAAAGTTTAATAAGAATTACTTAAGAAATCTACAATATATAAAATGTGCACTTAGAACATCTGAGAAGTGTAAAAACGTACAATTCTTCAGTTATATGTATAATTATGATTTCCTGAATAGAGATAAATGCAGTAAAACAACCGTCTACATTTAACTCCCGGACAAATAACATACATATTATACTAGCATTTGTCTCCATATACCACCTTCATACAACTTTTCAATCATTAACCTATATCTAGGCCCGCAAACGCTCCTTAACAGCAACTGCACTCTGGCTGCGCCGCCGAAAAGCAATTTAAATTTATGAAAATACTCATACGGGATTTGTGCAAAACATTTATTACAGTAACACGACAGGCCATTCTGCTTCTTGTAGTATTGTCTTAAATGCTGCTGAAAAGTATGCGCGATGAGACACCGGAAACATAGCCTAAAGTTTCCCTAGCTTCCAATATGTAGTCACCGAGGCATGTTTTTTTAAATTGTACTGTGTACATGATGTAAGTGAAAATATTATATTATTTTTTAAAGAAATAAAAAAAGGCTGAGTTTGGAGTAATGGAATATTGTTTAATTTTGTCAGTGATATTTCGTAACTCACCTGCACACTTCTACACGCGCAAAAACACCAAATAATATACCCTTAACCAATGTTCTTATGATTAATCTGTTCATATTTGAGATATAATAAGATGCATCACTTTTTCTTTAATGAAATTGCCATTAAAATCCCCTTGTTCGTTCATAAACCAAGGATATTTTACCGATGTGAATGTACGAGCAAAAGCAAAAGATTTAAAATCGACCTTAGCCTTTATCCGATAACGAAAACTGGGACGTTTTTACCCCTGTCTTTATAAAATGCCTGTAGTTTCCGAACGGATGTAGGTAATTCTATGATTATTTCATAAAAAGAAGTAAAAGTGATGTATCTTTTTCTGTTCAAAGATTGAAGTGTACAATCTGATCCACGCTGAGAAATTACACGTATTTGATCGGTTTAATCAGAATATTGAACAAGATGACATTTTTGCGATATAAGGACTCTCTCCTTTGATTTTTTATCGTCCCACTGATATAGCAATAAACCGAGTTTAGTGCATAATTACTACTATTATTCAAGTATATAAATCTGTCAATATTGAAACAAAAAACCATTATTTTCACGAAATATAGACTTTGAATCGTAGGGGCATCCGAATGAAACTTTGGAGCAGACATTTGTTAAACTAATGTGTCTGCTTGATGATTGAAAAATGCAGTATCAATTTATCCACTTTATTAGAAAATCCTACTTTATTAACACTCATCTTGAACATCGCAACAATGAAAGTATCTTTTTAGACTGTTTCTATTCTGCTTTAGAAATATATGGTCCGGGGCGTTGCTACCTCAAAAACTACGCATGCTATTTGTTAGTGCAAAATGATTTGTCTTGAAATGTCGAATAGCAAGCATGTTTTACCAAGAGTTGCTGCGAAAATAATATCCCCAATTCTCCTTAATAGTTTGGTTAGAATTGAGCAAATATGCCAATTAAATCCAGCATCGCGCACTTTAAACAACCCAAATTTCTTCCATACAATGATGAACAGATTATCGATTAAATCCTTTAATTCAAACAGAAAGGCTATCAAACAGAATGCCGCTTGTTTAAATTCCGATCTACAGTTAATTGCACAACGATGGCAGGAGTTTAAGAGTTATGTAGTTTTCTATAGAACAGTTCCTTTTATTTCTGGCATCATGTTGTTACATATTTAACTATGTGTGCTCTTGGTGTCTACCATTATGTTCTTTGGAATGCACGATTCTCATTTCCGAGTTGATTGTATTTTATTGTTACGAGTTTGCATAAGTGTGAGATTTGTGCACACAATAATCTGGTTCAAACCTCCAGTTGAGACACGTTTGGCCGCTGACGGTTTGAAGTCGGAAGCCTCTCTTCCCCCCCCCCCCCCCCACCGGAGTTCTCATTTTTGTTAATTGTTTATGGTGATTTGGTGACTGATCACATGACGAAACTTTTCCTATCCACATTTCGGTAGTGTAGATAAGAACTGTGTTTTCTGAATCTAGCTTTTCCCGATACTAATATTTCATACTTTAATACGTCATGTAATACACATATCCACTGAGTACTGCAAGACGTCCAGTTTAAAAGAAATTTCAACATCCTTACAAAGAATTATACCTAAGGTTCCAAAATCTAAATTGTGAATAATTTACAAACGTGATTTACTTACACAAACATTGAAAATGAGTTGACTTAAGGACCTTGATGGATGATAATCGCTGAAAAATGTCGCCAGACTTATTATGAAGCATTCGAAATCTTCAATGCCTCATCAATCGTGATATTGCAACGTTCATTTGGGCGACAAAACGAACTTGGTAGGTGTCTTTGCCGATGACGAGGAAACTTAGTTGACTGGGATAAAAACTAGGGATGGGGCCGAATTCGAATATTCGGTTTGACAACGAATATTCGAATGAGAATTTAGGATTCGAATATTCGAGATTTTTAATATAAGTATGCTCTTCCATAAAGAATGTTAGATTAAAAATACTGGAGTTGTCCGTAATAAAATACAGGCCAATAGACCACTTACAGGTACTAGATAAATACAGCCCTTTCAAAAAATTACACGAACATTAATTGATCTTTTGTTCTCAAGGTTGAGCAGGGGGTAAACATCTTTTTCTCTGCCTAATTGTCGCATCAACTTAAATTGCAGGTGTACTTAATTGTTTTAAAAATAAAGTGTCACAGCAGGAGGTGTTGTAAAGGCCCCAATTATTGGACTGATTGCTTACTAGGGCGAAGGATTAAAGCCTGTTTATTGTCACCCGCGGTGCTAATTGGCAAGTTGACAGTTTGTTTTTCTTGCGATCACGGTATAGATTACCAATATTTTCATTGGTCTTTTATGTGAAAAATTAGCAAATGAAATGCGACAATTATAAATCACGTGTCTTAAAATATCCAGTCGAGTGTTTCATGTCTGTTTAATTTGGTTTTCGGTCTGAGCTATGTCATTCCATAAAAATATAACACAGACATCTTAAGCGTTCGTGCTGATCTAAGTATAGGATATCAACCGAGTACGAGGTGTTTCTGTGAAGGAAATACCTGGTCACGAGCTTCTTGTGACACCGAGAGCGCGAAGCGCTCGAGGTGTTTCATGAAGCTCGTGGCCAGGTATTTTCTACACAGAAACACCGATGTACGAGGTTGATATCCGACTTACACACCTTCGACATATGCAAGTACTACAATTTGAATGAAAGTTTGTCCCAAGCATCAGATTTGTTTGAAGAGTTGAGCAGCCGAAATTTTTTGTCACAAAATACATACAGGTTAGCGTCATTATTTACGTATCATACATTTTGTTGGGTTTAACACCCGCTTTCAACAGTATTTCAGTCATATTGATGCGGAAATTGAACTATTCACGCACTCATTCATTCGATCACTATTTCATTCAGTTCAAATGTGCGGCGTTAAAAAATTTAAACTGTATACTTAAAAACTACCCAAGAATATGCACGAACATGCTTTTTTCAAGCCTTTGACAAGGCCTACAACTTATAATAATAACTACTTGGTATTCCATTTGTCTTTTGAAAAAAGCACACTTTTGTAAAATCATGTGCTCAGTTGCACAGCATTCCTAAAGGGCCGTCTGTTATAAGGGAAGGTCTTCATTATATGCAATAACATTGATTTGTGCACATCCCCGATTTCAAATTCAAAATAAACCCCGTAAACACATTACAACAACAATTCGTCAAATCAGTCATTAATTAGGTGAATTAATATAAACAAGAAAAGTATAACACAGATGTGTTATATGTGGACGACATTTAAAAGAAGTTAGATGTTGGGTGTAAGAGTTCATGCAGGAGATGGATTGTTTTTAAACAAAAAAGAATTTTAAAGTGCTACTATATTATTGTCTTTTATTGGCAAAGGGTATTGAACGTTGAAGGATGTGCTTGTATATTACATGTAGTTGTGGAACGCGTTGTATACAAGGAGTGCAGTTTGAAATGAAGTATACCGGAATTGGTATGGAATGGGATTTATGATGAAATTTGTTTGCTGAACATTTAACAGTTTGCAGTAAATGTAGTGAATGACTTGAAAACAAAAGAATTGAAAAGTTTTCCTTTTAAATATAATGAAAACTAGCTAGAAAATAGTGGAAGAGATGGTTGCTATAGTAACATGAATTATGATGAAGAATTTACAGAACTATATGTGTTGATATGTATTCAGTTTAGGATACAAAATAATTACTCACATTTTAAGGATTTACTACACTCCTTTTTGCACCTTTATCGGTAAAAAAGTATCAACATTTCAAAAACGGCAAAATGCCTTTCAATGAAATTTTGCACAAATGAATGTTAATTTTGTTTAGTTTGATACTTTTCTTTTTAAATCGATGGTCGAACAAGGAGGAGTGTAGTGGATCGTTAAGAGCACTCAAAATTTCATAAATGTAACTGATTTTTCATTATTGTCATTGTAGATTTTCGTAAGTAGATACTCTACTGTGAGCTTTGTAAGCCATTCCTCCTTGTTATATCGTTTTCCCGATATCAACAGCAGCTGAAGATAATGTTAGACCTTGCACTTTGTGGACAGTTACGCCAACATTTAATTTTCATCAAGGAGTTACCTGGAAGTTAAACATTAACATAGCACTAACCACATTAAATGAATTTGCTCTATTTAAATTCAACAGTATCTTTCAAAATTGTCCTACCACGTACATGGCAATTCCTTTGGTACTTTCAGGATGAAAAATCTATACTAACTTTCTATATTCAGCATCTTGATCCCGTAAACCAGGGGGGGGGGGGGGGGGGGGGGAATGGGAGGGGATGGGGATGAGTCACAATTATTCTGAACAACAGAAAAAGACATACAAAAAATGGTTATACAATCATTATTTACTTTATAGACACGATATCGCCTTCTTGTAAAACAGAAACCCACTAGAACCGTCAATTTCAACATCAGAAACATTTGTAAACAAAGAACCGTCATAACATAGGTCACATTCACGCGCCAAAAATCAAGTCATAGGATTGCCAATATTCGTAAACAGAACACAAACTTCAATATCATCCAAGAATAACTATCTGAACAATGTCTCTTACTACATGTACACTTTTCTGTAACTGCTTACAACAATAAACTTTCAATTCGCATAAAAGAAAACACCGACTCATCGATCTATTTATATAATCTATATATATACATGTATATAATTATATTTATAGTTAAGGGGAGATAATTCAATTCAATATCTATATTTATATACTCAATTATAAATAGCTTGACCTTGAACTTAACATGGTTCCCGTTCATTACTCAACGATCTATATATAAAACCGGGCCACATGGTTCTCAGCATTCGCTAAAAACCTCTAAAGCCGGGCCACATATCCCTTGCGCCGGACTAATTGTACTAAAGTAAATATAATCAAGTAATAGTTACATAGTAATAATATATTATGACCCATCATTCGTCCAGATAAAAAATAAAACTTATGACTGGCATACACCAGATGACATGTACAAAAATATTATTGGCGCTTAGCAAACTTTTAGTAGTATATAAAGAAACAAGAAATATCTTTAAAAAGATAAACGGCGTAGATTGTATATGAAACGATGCAGTTTGTAGCTGGTATTATTCACTTCATCTTGATTTACGTGTAAATTAAA
The DNA here is from genome assembly GCA_038501625.1 of Corbicula japonica. Classification (NCBI taxonomy): domain Eukaryota; kingdom Metazoa; phylum Mollusca; class Bivalvia; order Venerida; family Cyrenidae; genus Corbicula; species Corbicula japonica. The sequence continues at coordinate 958,385 of JAZAYU010000094.1, read as the reverse complement.
TAATTTCATTGTGAATCCTTCACAATGACTTTTTATTAAAATTACTTAGATTTGAATGTAAAACACACAAATTAAGGAAGAGATAAATAGATTATATGTTTTTTATAAATGTGAATCTAATAATTATGAAAACGGATTTTAAAGGTCTTTGCTTTATTAATACCTTAAACATAAAAAACAAGTTAGTAGAGGATGTATTAATTACCAAGATAATAAAGAATTTCAGTAAAGATCTTAAGACTTATTGTGAGCAATAAACAATAATAAAGAGTTGTAAGTGTTTTCTTCAAAACTTGAAGAGAAATTCCTAGGAACATGAAACAAATCTAGAATATACCACAACTTTCTGTAAAAGCTGTATGCTTTAATTGAAATCTGATAAAATTCATCTACTGAAAACCGTTACGCTAACATGTTTTTCGGCGTTAGCTGTCTAAGCTCACTTTTGACCTAGTTTTTCGACCAATGAAATGTTGTAAATAATACTCGTATTCTCTTATTATGCAGAGGGAAAATGAAATAAACTATTTCGATTGGTAGCTATTTACACCAGAGAGGCATCTAGCAGGGTGGAGAGGTATCTAGTGGGATTTTTATTATTATGCAGCGGAAAAATCAAATAGATTATTTCGATTGGTTGTTAGTGGGTGTTGTATTGGAGAAAAAAACAACATATTTACGATTTAAATAACCAGTTAAGTCAATATTAATGGCTTAAATACAATTTTATATGGAATATTCTTGGGTGTCAGGTAAACACTTGCATACAAGTTTACACAGTGTAAAAACGAAAGAGAAGTGTAGATATTTCTAGTTCTTACTGGTTCCTTTCTAGTTCCTTTGATACTGATTGTTAATTTCAAGTACAAACAAATGTTCATTGTAGTGTAGTGGATGACACTCTCGCCTCTCAAGCGGAGGCCCCGGGTTCAATACTCGGGACGGACATTTTTTTTAAAAGTTAATTTACGTAAAAGTTGGTAGATTTCGCTCTTGTAACAGGCTGTTTGTATTGATTTTTATTATATTTCAAGGACATTTATTCATCTTGAGTTCTAACTCTACAAGAGGTATTTTATTGAAACTGAATAAATGTAGATCAAGACTTAATGTAAAACATTGCTTCTTTAATCGACTTGTTATCACTGTATGAAATTGTTGCAACAGCTTGAACATTTTTTTTAAAGACACTTTCAATGAATTTATGAGTTGTCATGATTCGGCCGCTTAATATCTAGGTCATACTAAGAAGGCAGGGAGGGTTCGTCAACCGCTATAACAAGTAAAATAAAATAACTAAACTGTGTCTGCTTCGCCTCTCTGTATTTCTTTCTTTCTTATATACGTGTATATATAAATATTTTCCATCAACGCCGTTTATCTTTTTTAAAGATATTTCTTGTTAGATCTGACTTGAGTGCAATTGCTTTAATAGCGGACTCCGCGTAACATATTACACGTAGTTGCCATATTTAAGAAAAGTAAGCACATTGTAATATCGTCAGTCGCGTAAAGAATGAGTTTTATATAAGAAACGTATTTTAAAAGGCCTTGGTTGTGTTTATTCTTAAAACATAATGTATCAGATGATATGTCAATGGCTGAAAGAATAGAATATATTTAGTGAAGACTTCAAGACTTAAATAGCGAACTCATTGTTTACGTATATCGCGTAGCATATTATATACAGCTGCCTGATTGAAGAGACGGTAAACATTTTACGAATTACTGAAAAAGCTGTGATAAATTTCCATTAACTAAAATCTCACAAATATTACAATAATTCAAGCTCGCAGATTTTATTATTTAAATTTTAAGCTTTACAGTGAAAGTGTAACATCGTTTTCTTTATGCAATTTCCACTTACTTTCACTTTCATTTTGTATAGGTTGATATAAAAGAGTGACTGTATTGTTGTTGACAAATAATCCTAGCCAATGACTAGTACTGTAGTGTGCCTCATTTCAACATCTTTCAACACAAGAATATAGCAAAGATCTAAACGTCACGGCATTAATCGTTACAAACAATACGGTCTAATTGTTTAAAAATCCCAATAGATACCTCTTCACCCTGCTAGATGCCTCTCTGGTGGAAATAGCTACCAATCGAAATAGTTAATTTAATTTTCCCGCTGCATAATAATATTATACCATTATTATTTACAACACTTCATTGGTTAATAAAGTAGGTCAAAAGTGAGCTTATACAGCTACGCCGAAAAAAGCCCCAAGTGTCAGATTTCAAGTTTTCTCCTCCGTCAAGCGAATAAAATAAAGCAAACACAAAAGTGCTAAAAATTTAACAAGACAAAATGTGTTTTACCACATCGAATTCACTTCAATATATACGTGATATTTTAATAAGACTAAACAATATTTGAAAAGGAGCTTAAAATCTCGGCTTTTTTCCATAAATTGGAATATTGTCATAAATGTGTATACATGTACATTAGTCTACGATTTATACTTATTGAAACCTGACTATACATAATGACAATAAGGTACTATAAGAAATGCATATTAAACGAACTTTTTTGGGTCAATATATATGGTACTGTAAGTGTTATCTAAATTGGGTTATAAAAAGAAAATAACATAAAATGATGTGGTGTTTTAATTTTACTTCATTTGTTCTAGTGCTTAAAATGTAAAAAATGTTGTTTGTCTTTTTTGTATTGTTTTAATACTTTTAAATACACGCACGAGACTAGGTTGTTCCTTGCACGTGGACGGGTAATTCTTTTCGGAGAACAACCCGTCCACGTGCATGGAACAACCTGGTCTCGTGAATTCTTTTGTTATCGCAGGTTATTCTCAAAATTATCAACCTACGGCAAACAAAAGAGCCGATGTGTAAATTTAGAAATCATCTCGGACTGTCAGCATCAGAGTCTATTCTTCAGTATATGCTATTCGTAAATAACAACAAACAATACTAGTTTTGATTCAAACTTCTTTACTCAAGTCGTACATATTAAGATATTTAACAGGAATGAACAGCAAACACTGATACGATAACAATTATCAAATGTGACATATTTCGGACACATTTAGTTTCTTGACATTCTATCTAAACTCAGGTAAAAGTCGAATTAAATTCGAATATTCGAATATATTCGAATATGTCTGACGAATATTCGAATAGGGATTTTGGTATTCGATCCCATCCCTAATAAAAACTAATGAGTGGTCTTCTTGCTACTGTGATTAATTAATGGATATATATGGCTCAGACTCTTTCCCTTAGTCATGAACTCATTTAGAAAGGTTTAAAAATGGAAAATAACATTTCTCTATACCGGTAACGTAACTATGCAGTACGCTTATTTTTACCTGAACGGTCGAGGGTTGTTTAACTTGTCATTTAAATTTTAGAACGTGCAGTTAAGTAACAGATTCCGATGTTTATGTGGTTATAGAGGAGTTAAACAACTAAGAGGTTAAAGACTTAGGAAGGTTTATAAACTTACTTAGAAACAACTTAGAATATATGAATAAGGAACTTTGAAACTACCGAACAAATATTAGAAGTATGCTCGGTTTTATTTGTTTGTAGCCTGTTCATTAAAGTAAAAAAATGCATATTTCATTTTCTATTCACGTCGCCTAGCCCGAGGTCGTGAGAAACTCAATATTTACACAGATATCTGTATCCTATCACGTCGTCTAGCCCCAGGTCGAGAGCAACTCAATATTAAAACAGATATCTGTATCCTAGCACGTCGTCTAGCCACAGGTGGGGAGCAGCTCAATATTAACACAGATATCTGTATTCTAGCACGTCGTCTAGCCCGAGGTCGAGAGCAACTCAATATTAACACAGATATCTGTGTCCTAGCACGTCGTCTAGCCCCAGGTCGAGAGCAACTCAATATTAACACAGATATCTGTATCCTAGCACGTCGTCTAGCCCCAGGTCGAGAGCAACTCAATATTAACACAATTATCTGTATCCTAGCACGTCGTCTAGTCCCAGGTCGAGAGCAACTCAATATTAACACAGATATCTGTATCCTAGCACGTCGTCTAGCCCCAGGTCGGGAGCAACTCAATATTAACACAGATATCTGTATCCTTGCACGTCGTCTAGCCCCAGGTCGAGAGCAACTCAATATTAACACAGATATCTGTATCCTAGCACGTCGTCTAGCCCCAGGTCGGGAGCAACTGAATATTAACACAGATATTTGTATCCTTGCACGTCGTCTAGCCCCAGGTCGGGAGCAACTCAATATTAACATAGATATCTGTATCCTAGCACGTCGTCTAGCCCCAGGTCGGGAGCAACTCAATATTAACACAGATATCTGTATCCTAGCACGTCGTCAAGTCCCAGGTCGGGAGCAATTCAATATTAACACAGATATCTGTATCCTTGCACGTCGTCTAGCCCCAGGTCGGGAGCAACTCAATAATAGCACAGATATCTGTATCCTAGCACATCGTCTAGCCCCAGGTGGGGAGCAGCTCAATATTAACACAGATATCTGTATCCTAGCACGTCGTCTAGCCCCAGGTCGAGAGCAGCTCAATGTTAACACAGATATCTGTATCCTAGCACGTCGTCTAGCCCCAGGTCGAGAGGAACTCAATATTAACACAGATATCTGTATCCTAGCAAGTCATCTAGCCCCAGGTCGATAGCAACTCAATATTAACACAGATATCTGTATCCTAGCAAGTCGTCTTGCCCCAGGTCGGGAGCAACTCAATATTTACACAGATAACTGTATCCTAGCACGTCATCTAGCATCAGGTCGAGAGCGACTCAATATTAACACAGATATTTGTATTCTAGCACGTCGTCTAGCCCCAGGTCGAGAGCAACTCAATATTAACACAGATATCTGCATCCTAGCACGTCGTCCAGCCCCAGGTCGGGAGCAACTCAATAGTAACACAGATATCTGCATCCTAGCACGTCGTCTAGCCCCAGGTCGAGAGCAACTGAATATTAACACAGATATCTGTATCCTACCACGTCGTCTAGCCCCAGGTCGAGAGCAACTCAATATTAACACAGATATCTGTATCCTAGCACGTCGTCTAGCCCCAGGTCGGGAGCAACTCAATATTAACACAGATATCTGTATGCTAGCACATCGTCTAGCCCCAGGTCGGGATCAACTCAATATTAACACAGATATCTGTATCCTAGCACGTCGTCTAGCCCCAGGTCGGGAGCAACTCAATATTAACACAGATATCTGTATCCTAGCAGAACAGAACAGAACAGAACAGACATTTTATTAAGACTTATACATCAGTACATCGTCTAAACACATACATAGATATAAATATGTTCATGTCACGTGTCTAAACATATTTGGATACTATTTTACAATGTAGTAGCAGTTGATATATATAATCTAAATGTTAAAGTCGTAGGATTAAGCAATTTTCTAATATTACTTCGTTATCACAGGCAGTGAGAAACATAAACACTTCCATAATTAATCATAACAAGTTATTTATAATTGAATTTCGTACAGCAAAAGCTTCTTTCATATATCTACAAAGACTAACAATCTCATTCTTATCGGATGAAGTCAATAGTTCATGAAATTTAAAGACTGATGGATTAACATAGAAATAACGTTTGAGATATTTTTTTCTTAGTTGGAGATAACATCGACACATACAAATAAAATGATATTCATCTTCTATGTCTCTAACATTACAACATAAGCAATAACGTTCATTTCGAGGTATATTATTGCGTGCATATCTTCCTGTTTGTATTCTCAAGGAGTGCGCAGAAACCCTCAATTTAACAAAATATAGTCTTAAATTCTTTGGTACTAAGTCTAAATATCGTTCGTATTCGAAAGATGATTTGAATAGTTTATACATATCGAGAACTGAACTATTACTAATATTTCCATTCCATTCTTGTTTATAGGTGTCTATAATTCTATTCTTAAATTCGGTTATAAATGCACCTACGTGTACAGTATTGGGATTATCAAATACGTATGTAAAACCATAGTCATTTAAAAGTTTTTTGAGGTTAGAAACCCAGTTTGTATAACCTTTATTACAATCGTCCAACGCCTGGTTATACACATAACGAATTAAAATATTATTACTGCTATTAATTTTAAACCAATATTTTACGATTCTTACATATCTATTGATAAATAAAGGATATCTTCCAAGTTCTCCATACACTGCAGCATTACATGTGTTTAACTTTACTTGTAATAATCGTTTACAAAATTTTAAATGAATTCGTTCTATTTCTTTACTTTTAGTATACCCCCATATTTCACTTGCATAGTTTAATATTGAACCAACAAAGGCATCAAACAATTGACATAATATTTTGGGCTTAAGATCAAATTCTTTGCATTTAAGCAGTAAAATATTCATAGCCTTAAGGGCTTTTCCCATCAAATGTTCTTGGTTAAGGGTAAAGCTCCCCGTATAGTTTATAACAGTACCTAAATAATTAAAATTATCGACAACCTCTATACTTTGGCCATTATAGGTCCATCTCTCGTCTTGCTTTACTCTACCCCGTTTTCGGAATACCATTATTTTTGTCTTTGATGTATTAACCTTCAGACCCCATGCATTGCAATATAAGTACAGATTGTTTAAGTGTGTTTGGATTTCTTCGGGAGATTTGCCTAGAATGGCCATATCATCGGCAAATAACAACATAATTAGTACAATATCATCAATATTTAAACCACAGTTAATATTATCTTGTAAATAAAGTTCTAAATCCTCTACGAACATGGAAAAAAGAATCGGGGACATTACCTCCCCTTGACGCAAGCCGACAGCATAACTAAAATAATCAGAATAAGAAGTACAAGATTTAACACACGATTTAACATTTCATACATATCTTTGATGATTCTAAGTATTTTACCTTTTATACCAGATTTATATAATTTAAGCCATAATGCGTTGCGATATATACTGTCGAAACATTTCAACATATTGACATATATTACATATAGTCTTTTATTTTCATTTAAATATTTTTGCACAACAGACATAAGAATAAAAATAGCATCAACGGTTGAACAACCTTTACGAAATCCGAACTGCGCATCGGAAATTGTAGCATTAGTTTCACAGAATAACTCGATGCGCTTATTTAAAATTGTGGTAAATACTTTTGAAAAACAACTTACAAGTGTAATTCCTCTGTAATTGTTAATATCATTTACAGAACCCTTTTTATGAAGAGGAATAATTACACCTTGTGTCCACATGTCAGGAAAGAAACCCGACATTAAAATACTGTTAAATATATCACAAAAGTGACTAGATAAAATATCAACACATTCCATAAAATATTCATACATACAGTATTCATTTAACATGCAGTCGCTACCGGGCGTCTTATTATGCTTTAAATGTTTAATTGCGCTATGTACTTCATTGATAGAAATAGGCTGATCCAGCTCCGGAAATGAAGCATTTTCATCATTAAAATTATTACTTGAACAAAATAGTTCGGCCTCAACATTGTTACTATCAAACGTATTGTTGCTAAGGGTTTCAAAAAATTCTTTAAAGTCGTTCAGAGAAATGTTACAATTGTTGACTTTACGTTTTGTTTTAAAGAATTTCCAAAACTCTTTTGGCTTACTTTTTCTCAAATTTTCAATTTCGCTCATTTTCAATCGTTTTGCATCGTTTTTCTTTTTACGTATTAAGTCTTTGTAATATTTCTTTCGTGAAAACAGTGTTAGCCTACTTGTATCAGATTTGTTCATATTAAAATTACGTAAAGCGTCTTTGTATAAATGCCGCGCATTTTCACAATCATTGTCGAACCAGTCTGCATTTTTCATACATCTATTGTCATCAAACGAAGGCTTATTATTATAACTACATTTTTTGGAAAATAACGGATCCGCAACACTGCGTATTGTAGCGGTAAATCTATTTAAAACATCATTAACTGCATTTCTATTTGAACAATCTATATTCTCAACAATGTCGTTGAAAAGAGGCAACTTTGTAATAATACCTGAGCGAAATTGTTCACGGAGTGTATTATTCCATTTATACTTAACATCAGTATATGTTTCGTAAGTTCGTGAGAAATTATTACAGTATAAAGAAAAATGTAGTGGAGCATGATCACTCCATTCATTAAAATCGATGATTTTCATGTTAGATGTTAATGAGAAATTACTTTCATTGGTCAATAGGTAATCTATAACGGACGATCCGTTATGTGCATAAAAAGTATGTTTACAACTGTCACCTAATCTACCATTCACAATGCGTATATTTGTACTTTTACATAAATCTAGTAATTTAATTCCGTGGCTATTGTGTACCTTGTCAATAGAGGCCCTGAAGGAGGCCTGATCGGGAACATAATCCAGATCGTCATAAACATTATTGATAATATCATGTACAATAAAATCATATTTATTACCGATCCTGCTATTTAGGTCACCACATACATACACTTTACCAAATTCAGAAAAATAAGTGATATCATTTTCTAAAATTTCAAAAAGGTCAACATTTAAAGTATCATACACTGGCGAATCTTCGCCCCATATATAAGATGCACATATGAACACATCTTCGTCGGTATTAAAAAAGTTGTGGTCTAATTTTACCCAAATAATAGTATCGTACTTGTTTTTAACAATTTGAACACCAGTTTCTAAATGATCTTTAAAGTAAATAGCGATACCACCACTACTCCTACGCGCGTTTCTATGCTGAAATTTTCTGTAAAAGTTGTACGAAATATATCCGTTTAAATTAATATTGCTAGCTGAATTTGTCCATGTTTCCTAGCAAGTCGTCTAGCCCCAGGTCGGGAGCAACTCAATATTAACACAGATATCTGTATCCTTGCACGTCGTCTAGCCCCAGGTCGAGAGCAACTCAATATTAACACAGATATCTGTATCCTAGCACGTCGTCTAGCCCCAGGTCGAGAGCAACTCAATATTAACACAGATATCTGTATCCTAGCGCGTCGTCTAGCCCCAGGTCGAGAGCAACTCATTATTAACACAGATATCTGTATCCTAGCACGTCGTCTAGCGCCAGGTCGAGAGCAACTCAATATTAACACAGATATCTGTATCCTAGCACGTCGTCTAGCCCCAGGTCGAGAGCAACTCAATATTAACACAGATATCTGTATAGTAGCGCGTCGTCTAGCCCCAGGTCGAGAGCAACTCAATATTAACTCAGATATCTGTATCCTTGCACGTCGTCTAGCCCCAGGTCGAAAGCAACTCAATATTAACACAGATATCTGTGCCCTGCTTAATATCCTTCAAAGCTGGTAATTTATTAAAACACTGATTAAATTTTCGGGGATACTTTTACAACCTTCACACTGCACAAACAATGCTACTGTCACAGTGATATTTAACTAGATGAAGAAAAGAAAACAAAGAAACTTTGGAACGCCATCGAAAAGAACAAATAATCCAAATATTGCTGCCTCGGTTGCCATGAGCATGTTCGTGTGCAGTAATGAAAATACATACTTGGAAATGCAAGATATGATGCCTAGCCCAAGGTTGAGCGCAAATTAATATTTACAAATACTTATTTATCGTGCTCAGCGGCTTTCAAATGATTTATTAAATTATCACAGTAATGAAATAAACAGGGAAACATTTTACATTCGCCTTAATGCCGAACTATTTCATACATTTTCTACAAATTAAGCAATGCTATTTAAAAAATAACTAAAACTTACATCTAGTCGTTACTTTAAGAGAATTTATTCTGGAACAAAACGCTTCTTTAACTTGAACCTTTATAAACCATATGCTTAATCTATAATGTTATTCTATATTTCGATCGTAAACATTTGTAATGCTGTTCAGTTTTGGTAACTGAAAGATGGCAGTCGCAAATGACAACTTTCCATTTCTTCGATTACTTTTCTCCCAAATATAACAGCATGTATTTACTCTTCTTTCGTTATTAACAGCTTGAAGCACCTACAGTCCACAGCACAGCACAGTGAGTTGCAGGGAGGTCTGTTTGTGAGAGTGGCTTTGCAGGTTCCAGAAACCTGGTAAGTTTGATGTGTTAAAATGTAAACCCAATCTCTTTCTTGTAATTTATTAAGATGTATGTGTTTTTATGATAAATGTCAATTTATTATGTTTTAACATTTTGGACCACTGTGCTATCTCTTAGTTCGGAATGATGTCCGACACCTATTCGTGTGTTTAATATTGTATGTGACTGAACAACTATTAAGCTTAATGTATACACATGGGACTCTAGAATCATGTTACATCTATTTCAGAGCCGGATTCCTTACAGACATAGATCAGAGTATTCCGGATCATTAAATGTGTATCACCATGAGAAATACATGTACCTGTGACTCTCTAACAACATTATATGGAACTGTGTTTCATTAAGTCACTAGTGATAGTGTGGTGCTTTATTATGATTTATTAAACTTAGAACTTTAATGGTGTTTCATCATTCTACATAGTACATTATGAAATAACCCCCCAACCCAACTGGGTAACAATGGCGCCCAACGTGATTAATATGTAGAAATCCATCTTGAACACCTAGTTTAATATAATTCTGTGCTGGACATATTTTCAGTGTAACTATAGTATACTGAATATTTGAACTGTGCTGGACATTCTTCAGTTTTCGTAGAGATTGTGACATTTTAGTATTCCAACGTGTACATCCAAGGTTAAAGTTAAATTTTAACCTATTTATTGTGAAAAAGGACTTCACACCAAGCGTTATTCAAATTTGAGGTCATTTTTGATCTCAATGAAGTGACTGGAATCATTATTAAAATCTGCGGAGAGATTTTCATAATACCGGGGAGGAGATAGTAGAGTCGGGATAGTACTACCTTGGACATTGATATTTCAACACTCGGGTTTCCACTAGGATTGATCCGGGAGGATTCTACAACCGAGATAGCATTGTGATAGACTTGCCACCATTTATCTTCGTTCATCACACCAGAGTCATTGTGGAGGGATCATCTTCATGTATTCTACAGTGGAGCGACGACCTGGAAGCATTTATGATTTAATTCTGACATTTTGAGGTAGCCAGTGGTCAATCAGGGTATTGAAGGTGTTTCAACTGGTGGTGAGTGAATAATTATAAATGTACACTTAAATCACTCAAAGTTTTTCTAAAATAAGGGATTTTAGTGCATATTTGATTGACATTTCAGTAAGTGGGATATTTTTGAGTGATTTAGGTCTAATCAGTGTGATATTGTAAGGTGAGACAGAAAAAAAAAAATTTCACAGCACTTCATAATAACATTTGGTTTTGGAACTTAAATTTAATCTCTTGGTAAAGGGCTATATTTCCTCCTGCATGACAGTTAAATCCTATTACTTTACTTTTCTATTCTATTATTAATATTCTTGTTGAATTGTGACTGCCATCAAAGTCAAAACAATTGTTTATCCTTAAAGATCTCATTTTTACAAGATATATAAGGTATTTCAGCTTGCCAGCTTGAGTCAATCATTCAGATCTTTATATTCCAAAATTTAATTGGTTTTCTCCCTTTTAAATGTTGATGTAGCTCTAAACCTCTTCATTGAACAGTTTCTAGATCCCCAGACTGGATTTAGGTAATAATTGTGTTTAGAGTAGTCAGTTTCTTTATCCCCATTCAATTTCCATTGGTTTATTAGTCCTATTTATAGTACTAGTGTAGTGGAATTTTTGGATTCCTAAAATTAGCATTGAAGGTCGTATCTATTTTTGGTAGAGTAGATAATTTTAGTACAGGTAGCAAGGTCAAAGTTCTAAATATAAAATAGGTAAACAGAAATTTTGTGTATTGATCAATATTTAGTATCAAGCTTTGGTTTTCAGGTGCAGAGCAGAGCATGTGATTTATTGATTAGATTGTTATACAATTAAGATATTATTCATATGATACATTACACATGACAGTTTGATATCTGGTATTTGGGAATTATTTTGATTTTGATTAAAAGTTAATAAATCAAAAAGGGAAACATTTATTTTGATATAGTACTTGATTTGATTTCTTATTGGGTTTAATACAACTTTATAACAGAAAATTTTCATCCTTTTATACGGATATTGCTGTCATGAATTGTTGAATTTGAATTTTGTTTCAGAAATTTATTTTCGTGACTGAGATTATAACTTTACTTAGTGATTAATTATTCGATTAATCAAAAGTAAGGTTGGCCCAACGTGTCGTAGTATCTTGCGCGTCGTGCAGTTGTGAAAGAAATTTTTTTTATATAAATAAGTTGTGGTACACTTTGTAACATCCATCCTTACCAGTAATAACCTAACTTAAGGTAACGCAATAGTAACTTAACCTTGAGGTGACTAAATAGTAACCCAACTTTAAGGTGACTCAATAGTAACTTGACTTAACAGTAACTCAATAGTAACTAAGCATTAAGGTAACTTAAAAGTAAAAAAGCTTTAAGGTGATTCATTAAGATAAAAGCTTTAAGGTGATTCATTAAGATAAAAGCTTTAAGGTGATTCGATAACTAAACAAATATAGTTAATTATTAAGACATTAAATAAGGTGTTTAACAATTAGAATAATTTAGAATTTAAATTAAATAAAAGTAATTTAATAATTTAACAAATAGAATAATCTAGAATTTAAATTAAATAAAATTAATTTAAAAGAATCTTTACAAATTAAAACAATAAAATTTAATAATTATTTATTATTTTAAATAAAATAGAACTCTTGAATTTAAATTTAAAAAAAAAATAAATTAAAAAAAAAAAAATTAATTGAACTTTTGATTTAAACTTACAATTATTAAGGTGATTCATAGGTATTGACCTACATTGAAATACTGATTAATAATAATTACATGAAATTAAAATAAATAAAATATAAATAAATAAAAAAATTAAATTAATTTACAAAATAACATTAAATAAAGTATAGAGGATTTAAAACTTATTAGGAATAGGAAGAAGTATAACTTAACCCAACCGATTAAATTAACAATTTTAAAGAGATTGAGTCCTTATTAAACAGTTAACGAAAATTAAGGTGGATGTACAGTACCTTGTGTCGAAAAGTGTCAAGTGAACACCTAGTGTTTGAATTAATTTGAATTTTAGTGTTCATAAATTGCGATATTCAGGATTGTGCTTGAAAAGAATTTGTGTTAGTGGTGAAAAGTGATTTATTGTGAACTCGTGAATGTGATGTGAAACCAGAATTTAGATTCTGTGATATATACATGAACATTGTGTTAATGTGATATGGACTGTGACAAATATTGATAGTGACAATATTTATAGTTTGTCTTATAATTGGTGAAATTAAAGTGAAAGTGACACTTAAGTGGATTAGTGATTGAAAGTAATTTGTGTTAAACTTAATCTGTGAAGGAAGATATTTAGACTTGGAAGACAATGTCTGTTAAGAAAGAAGATGTGACAGAGGAGGACCTCGAACTGTTAGGAGCCTTAAAGGCTTTAGAAGGTGCCACTCTGGAAGAAAAGCTGGAAGGATTTATTACAAAGCATGAGGAGTCTAAGAAGGCACCAATGTCATCACATGTAACAGGGGCTAGTGATAAAAGACCTGTACCAGTGCCCAGGATATCAAGATTCTTCGGCGATGATACTAAAGGAGAGGTTACCTACCTGACATGGCGCTATGAGATACAATGTCTTATAGAGGAACGTTCATACCCTGAAGATGTTTTATTGTTAGCCATAAGGAACTCAGCAAAAGGAGAAGCTGCAGAGATAATGAGGCGTTTAGGTGTTGGAACTCCAATAGCCGAGGTGTTAGCTAAATTTCACAGCACTTATGGACAGATTGACCCACCAGAGATAGTACTTAAGAAATTCTATGCCTGTGAACAAGGTTCAACTGAATCATTTACTAGATATGCTGCCAGAGTTGAAGAACTCTTTGCACAAGCAGTGGAGCTGGGAGTTTTGAAAAAGACACAGGACAAAGTTCTGATGAGTGTTCTCTATCAAGGCATGAAACAACCTCTGAAACAAATGGCCAATTATGCATTCCAAACAGGACGTGATTATGATAGATTTAAAATAGAAGTCAGGAAAAATGAAAGTGAATTGGGAATGTCAACTAACCCCACACCAACACCTGCACCTAGAGATAAAGATAAGATTACAACCAAGTGTCAAGCCATGAATGAAGATAAATCTGAGAACAGTGAAATAAAGGACCTTCTTAAAGCAATGAATGATAGGATTAAGAAATTAGAAGAAGATAAAGAACAACAACAACAGCAGCAACAACAACAAACTCAGTTATTATTACAGCAACAGGCACAACAGATACTGCTCCAACAACAACAGTATTTTCATCCAAGAGGACGACGAGGTCAAAGACACCATAGAGGAAATAGAGGACGAGGAGAAAACAGAGGCAGAGGAACTTATGTACCGGAAAGACCAACAGGAACCAACACTATGACACCAAGTGAACCAACTAACCAGTCTACTGATTATAATTACAACATCAAGTGTTTCCGCTGCAACAAACAGGGCCACATTGCTCGATACTGTCGGGAAAACATCTAAGTGCTTCCATGACAGGACCTGATGGGGGCACTAGACCAGACACATCAACTAATGGTCCCAATATGATTGGAACATCAAATGAATGTAACTTAACCATTAATAATGTAGCCACTACAGCTCTTCTAGATACTGGATCATGTATATCGACAGTGGGCGAACAATTCTATAAGGAACATTTATCTTCTTTGGAACTTTATCCAGTACAAAATATTTTGAAAATAGAATGTGCAGACGGACAACATTTACCCTACTTGGGATATATAGAAGCAGAAATCAACACAGATGGTATACCTGAACTTGAAAACAAACCCTGCATCTTCTTAGTCGTACCTAAGACCTCTTACAATTCAAAGACACCAATTCTTCTTGGAACCAATATACTGAAGGAACTTGTTACAACTTGTAAAAATAATTTTGGAGAACAGTATTTACAGAAGGCTTCATTAAAAACTCCTTGGTATCTGGCATTAAGATGCATAACCATTCGAGAGAAAGAATTAAAGAAAAACAAAGATAAGTTAGCCATAATTAGAAGCGCAGAAAACTCCAAAATCACTTTAGGACCTAATCAGACAATAGACATCACTGGATACTTTGATAAAGAAATAGAATATGAACCAACATGTGCTATGCTTCAACAGTCTGAACTGTCATCACTTCCAGATTACATTGACATAACACCGTCAGTCACCAATTACACTTTTAAGAAAAATGGACTAGTCACTGTAAATTTGTCAAACCTGTCGACAAATACGATAACGATATCACCGAAAGCAGTTTTATGTGAAATACAGCCTGTTACAGTAGACAACAGTGTTTATGATAGGATTGAAAAGGAAGATGACATGAAGAAGATTTTTGAGGATGTTACCATTGCATCTTCACTTACTAAAGAACAGGACCAGCAAGTAAGATCACTGCTGAGGAAACATAAGGATATTTTTTCAAAAGGAGATACGGACATTGGCAGCTGTGATAAGATCAAACACAGGATTGACCTTATTGATGAGGTACCTTTTAAACAGCGCCATCGCAGACTACCACCAAACATGGTAGATGAGGTTAGGCAACATCTTGAGCAGCTGTTGTCCTGTGGGATTATAAGGAAGTCCAAGTCTCCATGGGCGTCAAATGTCGTTCTTGTCAGAAAGAAAAATGGAAAGCTGCGAATGTGTGTAGATTATCGCATGCTCAATAACAAGTCAGTAAAGGATGCATATGCACTGCCCAGGATCGAAGAAGTCTTTGATGTTTTGAATGGAGCATCTTGGTTCAGTACGATAGACATGAAGGCTGGGTACCACCAGGTGGAAGTGGAAGATGATCATAAGGAAAGAACAGCCTTTACTGTAGGCCCATTAGGATTTTTTGAATACGTTAAGATGCCTTTTGGATTGAGTAATTCGCCTGCAACATATCAACGGCTAATGGAAGAGTGTCTTGGTGATTATAATCTAAAGATCTGTATTATATATTTGGATGATTTGATCGTTTTTGCACATACTTTTGAAGAACATCTCGAAAGACTAGACTTAGTACTCACCAGACTCCAAAATTGCAACCTGAAATTATCGGCGGATAAGTGTTTTTTCCTAAAGAAGCGTGTTAAATTTTTGGGCCATGTAGTAAGCGAACAAGGAATTGAGACTGACCCAGAGAAAATTGCCAAAGTACGAGACTGGCCAACACCTGCAAACTCAGATGAACTTCGTTCCTTTTTAGCATTTGCTGGGTATTACAGGCGTTTCATTCAGGACTTTTCTAAAATTACAAAGCCGTTGTCAGATCTATTACCTCCAACTTCAACTAAAAAGAATAAAACCAACAAGCAACAGAAACCTTGGATATGGGGAGAGGAACAACAGACCATTTTTGAGAATCTGAAAGAGACACTTACATCCCCACCAATATTGGCCTACCCAGATTTTGCCAAACCCTTTGAATTACATACCGATGCTTCAGGCAAGGGTCTTGGTGCCATATTATACCAAACTCAGGATGACAAAAAGAGAGTTATTGCTTATGCTAGTAGAAGCCTATCTAGATCAGAAAAGAACTACTCTGCATTTAAATTGGAATTCTTAGCTTTAAAATGGGCGGTTACTGAAAAGTTTGCAGATTATTTGATAAACTCTAAATTCACAGTATTTACTGACAACAATCCTTTAACACACATACTTACAACAGCGAAACTTGACGCAACAGGACAAAGATGGGTATCAGCACTCAGTTTGTTTAACTTTGACATCATATACAGAAGTGGGATGAGAAACGCTGATGCTGATGGTATGTCAAGGTACCCTTACGACAAGCTTAACACCGAAGAAGGAGACAAGTTCTTGATTGAAGATACAGTGATTAAGACCATATGTTCTTCAATTAACATACCTGCATACATTGAGGTTATCAATTCAAACCCAATTAACATAATTGACATCACAGACTGTCCTGGAGAACCTTTCGCGCAGATAGAAGCTAGAGAAATTAGAAGAAATCAGAGGGAGGATAAAATTATTGGAAAGTGGGTAAGGGCAGTCATAGACAAGAAACAGCCTGACAAAACAGTAACTTTCCAGAAAGAGGATCATATTATGAAAAAGAGCTTTCCACATTTGAAGATGATACGCGGGATATTGTACAGAGAAATTAAGGATGGTGAAAAAACCATTAATCAACTTGTCCTTCCAGATGTTTACAAGAAGCAGGTGCTACAAGGTTTACACAATGACATTATGTTTTTTGGTCATACTGCTTCACACATTTGTCGCCTATATGATGTTCTGCATATTTTCAGGAGGGACATTAAACAGGTAATTGCAACTTTCTTTTCAATCCTGTTTGTGAATGTTTATGTTTATGAATACTTATGTGATATAATGCATAAAAGTATGTACCATTGCTGAAGAAATAAAAAAATGTTTAAACCAAAGTAAACGAAATGAAGTCTAAGAGTGAAACATTTATAAAAGGAATAGCAACATTCAGAGAAAACACAGCCTCTCCGCACAGCCAAAAAGTAGAAAAACGTAAAATATGCATCAGGAATTGCCACACTCACAAAAGACGGCCTCCCACGCAGCGAAAAAGAAGAGAGGAAAAGAGTACTTGTGTTTATAATAAGTATGTCAAATTCAAATAAGACACCACAAACAATTAAAGAAAAAGAGAACCCATTGGGTTACCGCCTTGAAACGGTCAGTGGCAAACCAATTTGCCCCTGGGGGTTTAAACCAGGTTCTAGGATGCACCAACGTCACACTTGCCCCAACAGGTTATCGTATGAACAAACAAGCATAAATTGTCTTGGTGAAATAACTTCAACCCACCTTTCAGTTCGACAATGTTGCATGCAAAACATTTAAAACATAAGAAGCTAATAGCATTGCAAAGCAAAAAAGGTGGGTTCTCAATAATCTTAACCGAGACCAGACCACCTGGAGTCAAACCAGCAAGAACACAATGTCAGGGATAAAAGAAACAAATCGAGCTTCTAGGTTTTTTACGAGTTCCCCACAAACCTTCATAAACTCTTCACCCCTGTCACCGTTCTGCAAACAAAGAGGTAAGCATAATGTTCAACTGTTGATGGGTTTAACACCAGGCCTGCAGAGCGCTGTAGAATATCATGTTAATAACCTTTCTTGTTTAATTTGTTTATGGTTGTTTTCGAAAAACTTGGAGAAATTAACATTGCCTTTTATTTCTTTAGTTTATAGATAAAATCTACATAAAAACTGGCTGTGAAAGTCCTCGTTGCAACAGTGATTTTTAACTGCAGCTGTAGTTTTAAAATTTAATCTGGGTATCGACGATAAACCTTGCAAAAGGTTTTTCTTAACTTGTGATACGCATAACCTAATTTTATAAGTTTTATTCTGTTCTGCAAAATTACGTTCATTTACATCATTGCAAGCTCTAGAAAAGTGAAAAAGATGTGAGATATAAACCGCGTAAGATGTTGCACGAGGAACATGCCGTCTAAAAACGGAAAATTTACAATATTTATCAAATAATTTTGTAGTGACCTGTCCATTTTCAGTAGAAAGACAAGATCAAGAAAGGTTGCTTGCTTTTCTGAAATGTTTGCTGTTTTGGGATGGAGTTCAGTAGGATATATTTTATTTACCAGAGATGAAAAATTGTTGTAATCTATATTTAGTTAATCATCATGGAACCTCGAGGCTGTCATAATGTCATCTTGATGTTCGGTAGATAGAAAAAACATAAAAATATATCATAACAGTATAAAAACAGATCAGCAATAAGGGCTGCACAGAATGCTAATTACTTGTAAACAAATAGAGGTAGAAATGTAAACAAGGCATTTTCTGTAATACGATTCATTTTTAACGGTTTCACAAACAATATGGTGTTTGCCATAAACGAGAAAGCAATGGGCGGTATTGAACAAAACAATCAATCATAACAATAAATCCTACGTAGCACAGAGAACACTAAAGAAAAAATAGTAGTATTTTTGTGGTGATTTAACAATATCCAAATCAATACTGGCTGGCATATTGAAATCACACATTTTAAAATCTTAAAAATAACCGAAATATTAAATCAAACGTTATTTTGGATGTATCTTCCACAACAACCGTCCAAGGACGTAAGTCTATCGTATCTAATGAAACTTAAAGTTACGACCTGATGGACTACCGCGTTGGAACTGTCGGTACCGTAGCATATTGTAACTGGGAGAATAGTACATCAGGAGTTTTAACAGTCAAAATGTATAAAAAAAAAAGGCTGAATGTGACAAAGCAAGTAAACGAGACAGCCCAAATAGTACAATAGAAATAATGGAAACTCTGGGAAGACGTATGTCAATCCCACTGAGAACCGGAAGCTTTAATAGATAACGTGACCTGAAACTGGAGTTTATTAACTTCAAGACACATGCATTAGTTGTTCTATCAGATTTCGAAACCATACTACTGAGAAGAAGATGGCAGGATATGGCTCATGTCTTATATCGCATTATTTAATGTGGTATATAACATTTATCGGTATTTATAAATCCAGATTAACGCGTAGGAAGAAAGAAATCGTAACGAAAAAAAATCCCAATGGTCCAATGATAAGGTGGAAAAACTGTCCGTTTCTTACTAAGTTCATTAAACCTTTAAGTAAATGAATAATTCACGACCCTTAGTAATATTAACAAAATGTTTGTATATTGCCTTGCTGTCGATGACGGCCACGTTCTGTTTTGTCGTCTTATACAACTCCTATAATGATGTTTGGTGTTCGCACTTTCAATTATTTGTGGACGAATCAGCTTTCAAATTGTCAATTTTGTAGCTCGATAATGTGAAGAGCTATTGGATGCTTAGGCATATATTCTATTTCTAATATGATTGTATATTGATATAGTGTATCTGGCACGTAAAGTATCTGAAACCTTATCAGCAGTTGTTAAACAATTCTATTATGAGACGATAGCGACGCACACACAAAATGACGAACTGGCACCTAACAATACGGCTGATAAAGATGTTAAAATTGTTTGTTTTGTAGATTTGCCCATTACGGTAAGTATTAAACTGTCTGCTCTGTAAAACTGGCAAAGCGATTTTATCGATGCAAGCTTCAGTTGCTCTCTTGCTGGTTTAGGAAATGTAATTATAGGTTAAAATTTATTACTAATACTATTCTATAAAATAAGACTTAGGAATTAGGCCTTCATTCTTCATCGTATGGGTTACAAGACGGTAACGTCGCAGGTTCTCTTTTTATTTAATTGTGTGTGGTGTCACAATTTAAATTGATCATTTTATAAAGAATATTTTTTTAGAATTATTATTTTTATTTGAAAGTTTTCTCTTTACCCCTCTACTTTTTGGTTTTGACTGTATTGGGGGCTGTCTTTTCAGGGTTTGGCAATTTTCCTGATATACATATTTCACTTTTTTACTAAAAAAACATTCATAACTGAAGTCTTGTCACATCTGCATAAAATAGTCAAACCTGTTTTTAGCAGCCACTCAAGGGAGTGACAAAGAGTGGCTGTTGACGACAGGTGGCTGTTAAAGACAGTAACAAAATTAGAACAAAATGTCAGTTAAGGTCATATTCAATTTGGCTGTTTGAGACAGGTGGTTGCAATTCGCAGGCAGCTGCTTGAGCAGGTTATACTGTATTACATCATACAGTTCAGTTGGCAAGCCCAACTCACAAATTTTAATTAAACCGTAAAAAGCTCGGATTTTGGGAAGTTAACTACCATGTGCTGAATCGCTATAAATGCACACCAGATAATTTGAATTTATATTATGTTAAATGAACCAGACTGATTTAAAATGCAAATGATAAAAAACATATGCATTACGTGCTTGATTTTGTTTACAGACAAATATAAAGATTTCATGTTGAGGTAAGTATATGAATAAACGTTTCATTCGCCATTCGTGAACAGTTGTTTTCATCAGGTCACTATTTTGAGTCTCACCCATGGCCTATGGTCCAAATTGCCAAAAAGAAAACTGTACGCAAGCGAAATGTATGTAGTTGCAATTAAAGTAGATATAAGCATTCAAAATGTGGTTTCTTGTTTGTACCGTCCATGAAAATAGACACAAAGGGAACTACAAAAGCAACCGTACTGACAAAGAATGAAAATAATCCAAGATATTGAAATTGCGCCTGTTCGTGTGCTTTAATGACGATGCGAATTACATTTCATTGTGAGCATCCATACATTAAGAAGACAAATAAATGTATACACAGTGACTTGTGACGACCATCTTGGCAGGGTTTAAGAGTTTGTGACGGCTTATAGGTAAATCTTGTAAAAAAAACCCTAAAGCTCGATTTGTTTTTTTTTATCCCTGCCATCGTGTTCTTGCTGATTTGACTCCGTGGGATCTGGTCACAGTAAAATCGTTCAGTACTCACCTTGTGCTTGACAATGCTTTTATAATCTTCTTATTTATGTTATATGTGTGTGTGGTTTTGCATGCACCATTGTTGATGGGTGGGTTTGAGCTAATTCATCAAGACAACTTGTTTGTTCAGAGAACCTGTTGGGGCCAAGTTTGATGTTTGTGCACCCTAGAACCCGGTTTAAACCCCCAGCGGCAAATAATTTTCCACTGACCACTCAAAGGCGGTAACAACTCGTGCTCTTATTTTCGTTAATTGTTTGTCTACTTGAATCTGATCATTTTATAACACATGCTCATTTCAGGCTGTGCGGAGAGGATGTGGCCATTCCTGATGTTCATATTTCACTCTGTTTTAAATTTTAATCCTTTTTTAAAATGTCCTAACTGTTACTGATCAATTCCTGAAATTTTACCAGTTTATAACATAGATTCTAAAACTATATTTTCCAGAAAAAAATCTTATAAATCATGGGCACAGTCAGAGTTGTCTTTAATCATCATCAATTATTCAATGGTTTGGGATTTAAACGAATATTAGTTCAGTCTGGAAGTTCTATCTACACCACTTAATTATTAACAGACATACATCAGGATTGGGATTGGCAAGATAGTTCTTTGCCACCAATACTCTAGACAATTAATCAAGTATAAGAAAAAACGAACAATCACCTTCAAATATTATATAGTTATTTGGTTTCTTGACAGGGAATGTGAGGATATATTGCCGGTCTGGGTGTCATATTACCCGAGCCGCAGGTATTTATTGTAACAATTACTAAAATTGTTACAAAAAATACTTCTGTTATTTTTTTAACGTTGAAAACGATCAGATTATTCTCAAATTTTGTAAATAAAAGTCAAATGGATAATCCATTCAATTTCTATAGAAGTGACGTCATGCAGGTAAATTAATGACGTCAGACACGTAATTATTGAGGTTCTCAGAGGGGAATTAAGCCGTTCGGCATTAAATAAGCGAAATAATTGAAAAATCGATGTTTTCTAATTATTTTTGTCTGAAAACGTCTTTGCAGTATAATAAAACAATTATTTGGTTCCTCGAAAAGGTGTGTGAGGATATATTGCCGGTCTGGGAGTCATATTATCCCTCGCCTGCGGCTCGGGTAATATGACACCCAGACCGGCAATATATCCTCACATTCCCTGTCAAGACCAGCAATATATCCTCACATTCCCTGTCAAGAAACCAAATAACTATATAATACTAACAAAATTTTCACAATTTAATATAGCCTTTGGCTTTGTCTTGTCTGGCCAACTGTTGAAATCATATTCAAACAAAATAATACTTTTTTTGCATGAACTGTGTCCTTAATATTGTGCAGAGATATGTGATGTAATTTATTTCTTCGAGTCATCTAGTTAAGTTTAGAGTTTAGTTTTAAAAACAAACACGCTTGGAAACACTAGTGTTTTTTCCAGTGAAACTTTTTTTTTATTCGTAAAAAACTGTAACATAATAAAACAGATAGCACATTACAAAATAAAGACTACAATTTTAGTATTGTTAACATTGTTAAAAGTTATGTATAACTGGCTTATAAATGTTTTTACGATCATAATACTTACATAATGTCATGATATACGTATTCAACATATTTATCATGTTAACATGTTTTGTTCTTCTTTCACTAATTATATATGAATTGTAAATGCAAAAGTTAACATAGCTTAACAATATATTTATATCACTTTATTCTTTAACAATAATTTTATATCCAATTATTATAGATTTTAGGTTTCTAAATTTTTTGTTATGCCACACTTCATAAAACAATGATTAACTTTCAACCAAAAGTTATCTAAATATGAACAATCGACAAAAAGGTGTTGAAAGTCTTCAATACAGTTACAATTATATTTACAGGTTTGAGAATTATAGACTTTCCAAGTATACTTGTTTTGATTTGTTGGAATTATTCTATGAATCGCTTTGTATTTATGCTGTTATGCGTTTTGCAAGAATAAAGTGGTGTCATCCGCTAATTGAGAAATTTTTATATGAGCAGTTTCGGAATTATAGGGTACTCTAACCCCATTTATGTTTGGTGAGGTGCGAATTTATTGCTGAAATTTTTGCTACAATGATAAAAAGAAGAGCAGACAATGGACAGCCTTGACGAATTCCTCGCGAGATGCTAAAAAAGTTTGATTTTCACCCGTTTTTAATAATGCATGAAGATATATTTTTGTAAATAACTTTTACCCAATTAATAAAACTTTCGTTAAAACCAAATTTTTCTAGAACTGCCAACATGAAAGACCAGCTAACGGAATCAAAAGCTTTTTTAAAATCTAGAAATAACACGGCACCTTCAATGTTTAAATTATCTGTATAATCTATAATATCTTGAATCAGTCTAATATTATATCCTATAAATCGATTTTTATATACCCTTGTTGGTCCGTACTGATTATTTTTGTTAGAACTGTTTGCAATCTTTTAGCTAAAACCCTGGCAACAATCTTATAATCAATGTTAAGTAATGATATTGGTCTCCAATTTTCGAGCGATTCAGGATTACCTTTTTTTAAATTAATGAGAGAACACTCTGTTTTTGTGTAAACGATAATTCACCTTTTTGAAATCCTTCATTTAACGAATTAAGTACAATTTTACTTAATTTATTCCAAAATACTTGATAAAATTCTGCTGTTAGACCATCTAAACCAGGGCTTTTATTTTTCTTCATCTCTCTAACAGCTAGAGTACATTCTTCTAAAGTTAAAACACCTCCACAACGATTTGCCTCTTCAATGTTTAACCTTTTTTTCTAGAATGATATCATTTAAGTACTGATTATTTTTTGCTATAGTGTCGTTAAAAGAATATAACTCTTTGTAAAAGCGAATTTCTTCTGTAAGGATATCATTAATATTGGTGTAGCGTTTTCCATCTACCGTTAAAGAACTAATGACTTTTCGGTTTTGCCTTGACTTTTCTAAATTAAAGAAAACTTGATTTTTTCACCTTCTTCTAAAAACTCAATTCTTGATCTAATTTGTGCACCAGTAGCTTAAAATTATATATTTTTTCGGTTTCTTGCTCTAACTTAATAATTTCATTTTTAATTTGGTCACTATTATTTAAGTTTTCTGTGTCATATAATTCTTGTAAGCGCTTTTCTAATTCTAACAATTTATTTTGTCTTTCGCGCGATTTTTTCTTTGCATATTCGATTGATTTTTCCCTTATTTTACATTTACAAATATCCCATAAAATTTGGTAATTATGAGTGTTTAGTAAATTACACGAATCAATTATTTTATTCATTATGTTTATGTAGTCCAGGTCACACAAATACGAATTGTTTAATTTCAGATAACCTGGACCTCTTACAGATAGAAGTTTCAGTTTTTTCCAGCGATTGGTAATTAAATAAACGTTATGAATTCCTGGTTAAAACAATTACTCAGATAAGCAGGCTGGCTTTTTTATGTAAATCTGTCAATCTCTAAACACACAGAATAAGAAGATGAATATGATTTTAATATCGTACATTTTCATTATTAGATGTTTTGATGTCCAACTTGCAACATCATAAGGAGTTTTATTTTACCGCCTGTTTGCATTTTTTTAGAGCTAGTAACAATGTAAACGATTTGAATGGACGGAAACTAAACGTAACAGGCAAACTTCTAAACAATGGTATCGATTCGACAACATAGAAACATACTTTTGCAAGTTTTTATTTAAGATAAATTATAATATAATTATAGAGTTTAAGTTCAAAAATGCAATGACAGTTTAAAATAACAACTGCTTAAACTTTCAACCAAAATTTTAAGGAGATTATAATTATACATTAATAAAATAAAACGCATTTCAATGTCTTCATGTCACATGTATTCGTAAAAACCAGCCGATATGCTAAAGCTCTGTTCATGTTTAGTGATTAACTACGCTTTATGTACCTCCGTGTTTGTTTTTCTCACTCAAACTTAATATTGTAGAGAGTGAAAAGAAACCAAAATTTAAAACGGGCAAATGGCGTATGTATTGCTGATGATTTAGTTTTATACATGTAACTGTAACATGTACTAGTGCATCAACGGAATCGATGAAGCGCTTACTGGAATGCATTTCATATAAAATCGCTATCCTTTCAAATATCTTCCCTGTAAGCAGTGACCAGAATAGCTGTTCGTCAATTCAGAACAGGTGATATTATCTAAAGTAACCATGTCACCCATCGCTGCGAACACTTATGCATGAAATTAACAACTATTTACGAATTGACAGCTTTTATGAATGTGGCAACTGATGGTGATCATCTTGACGGAGTTTTATTACTTGGACATCTTCGGAGGCTTTGGCGATAGGAAGTTGATGATTAAAAGCAGCTAGACATGCATAGTGATTTCCTTTTTCTCATTTAGATACGTAGTTAAGGTGTAAATAACAGAGCCTTGGATTCTTTAATTAGAATATCGCATAATAAACCAGAAACAAGACAAGTTAATAGTTGTACTTATGTAAAGTTTTAATTAAAAAAGTACATCTAATTAAGGTAGCATTTTAGAGTTCTTTGAACATATTGTCGATATATATATAAATATAAGATCAAAGAAAAAAAACCAATGTAATATGTTTTTCCGCTCTAAATTCGATGAATTATTGACACTTCAGAAAAATAATTGACAGATGTGAAATATACCGTCTAACAACTATTTCGAAGTGAACATATCGAAAGACGAATGTTTGAATTTGTTATTTTTTAAATAAAACCTATATTTCCTTGAACCTTTGTGCAGTAAAAAGTCTCCCCGTACATATAGTCAGTTCTGTTATCAGTAAATTCAGCCGTTACCGATGTCATGCAGTGATGTTTACGTATATCAGAGCTATCCGATAAACCTTTTTTGGGTTTGTCCCGGCTAACTCAGTTGGTTGCGTCGCCGGAATTGCAGGGCTAGGCACTGTCGCCGTGACGGTGCGGGTTCGCTCCCAGCTAGAGGCACTATCATTTTAAATCCTTTGTACATTATCAGTCCTCGCGGAGACTCGTTTCACTTGTTTATGTTGTAACTGTAAGAGAGAATATGATTTGTTCGAATAGAAAATTGTATGGAAAGGAGTGAATTAATCCCGATAAAAATACAAGCGTCCAAGGTGGTAATTGTTTGTGGCGTCCATTTTGAAACTGACTGTTGTAAAACCATGCTCTGTTTTCCTCTTTAACTTTTGGTTGTGTGGGGAGGCTGTGTCTGCTGGATGTGGCCATTCCTGATATGCATATTTCACTTTTTTTGTAATTTAAACATTAACATTCAATTAGAGAGGCTTTGCTATTGTCTGCGACTGCATGACACGCGTTTATGGACGCGGGATGAGCAGGCTGGAATTTAGGAACGGTTATGCAAGCAAACAAGATTTGTCAAATCCATAAAAATTCGTTTGCAATATCAGAATAATCGTCATCGTGTTGCAGTCAGCTCTTGTCACAATGGTTAGTTTAATTAAACGTGTCAAATTTTGTCACGCGCAGCGCGGTATATCCAATCATAAAACAAGTTTGAGATCCTCTCCATTTCCATCTAAGAACGAAAATGAATTGTAAAACTGTTCAGGTACTGAACACCGTGACATTGCATGTTATTGGTAATTGAAAATATTCAAATGTTTGTTTTTTCCTATTCTTTTTAAAGTTCTGCATGCATTGTTTTAACATAAAAGTAAATATTTAAATCTAAGTTTTCTTTGATTCTATCCCATAACATCTCAACTATTAAGGGAACGCAAATTTTCCCGTTCCGAAAACAACAACCGAATAATGGTAAAAAGAAAAAAAATAAGTGTGTGTGCTTTACAATTTGCTTCTGGAATGAACCAGATTTTTTACCTTGCATATACTGACTCCGAACTGGCAACTGAACCTGTCGAAATGTTGTATTGAAGAGCCTCGCCTGCACTTATCACAAATCAAAACTCGATCACAAATATAATTTTAGTTAATCTTAATATTAACGCACAAGAGAAAGTTACAGTGAATGAAAAGCATGAAATAAATTAACTTAATTATTTTATATTTTGTTATACTTCTTATAATTTGTTGATCTGTTTACATACTATACGTGATTTAAATAACCGGGTTTAAAAGCTAAATTGAGGTTATTTGGTAGTCGTTTGTGTCCTCCTGACTCAAAATAAAGTTCCTCTTAATTTTAAAACTTATTCCTGGGTTCAACCACGCAAATTTGTCTTTCATTTACATTTTTATGGTGTCTTTCAAGTTCAAAAGTTGATAGTTGATTTACAGGAAGAAAAGGTGTTGTCACTCCCGAATATTGCTTATACACTCTAAAAATACGTTCTGTCATCTTGTGAGAATTTTTCAGCGCACGCTAATTGAGGTTGCCAGCATTTCACCGTCTATCTTCTGTGTCATGTTGTTTGGCTTCTTCTGTTCACAATAAGGCACTTGCGGACATTTGTCTTTTTTTCAATATCAATGACTACATTTATAATAATTCCTTTATTATGCTTTAGAATAGAACAGAAATAAGTATTTTATGTCGTACTGAAACACATAATGTTCATCGGTATATTTTAACTGTATTTACAGGGTAAATTCACCAGCGTTGATAGTGATTATTTCATATTTATTTCGTTGATAATTTTAATTTGTGTAATCTTATTTTAATGTATATAGATGAAAAGGGAAGTTTGAAAGCCACCGAAAACGTCATAAATAACATTTCAGGCTCGGAATTGATGGAACCCACTGATGGGCAATAATTTCGTAATGCTGCCCACGCCACATAGACCAGGTGAGCGCAACTCCATATTTCCACTGGTAAACAGTACAATTTTGATCCATTCCAAACGATGGTTTACACGTGGCGGTGAACATGGAAACCTAAATGTGGTATTTTCAGATTTTCAAATTTCTTAAAGAAACCATTATAGAGGATACATTATAATGAATTTAAGAGAATCAATTTAAACCTCACAGCGGAAATGTTTACCCTTTGACAAACCAACACGAGCAGTCAGTAGACTGAGATCTAGCAGTCAGTTTCGGCAAAATCATTTATCTTGTTACCTATTCAATAGGGTTGGGTATTGCAGCGCAAAGTGATAGCAATATACGCGGTACGGGCATGCCGTATCATAATACGTACCGCGATATATTTTTAGGATCATACACATGCATTCGAAGTAAATTTAAATTTACTATCATTTCGTTAAACATACTTTATTCGGTGTGAGTATCGTAGAACAGTTGTGAGAGTTATTTTCAAAACAAATTGGAATTTAAATGGACAGATTTTAATAGCCAAAAGTGACCAAAAGTTGACTGAAGATTCCCGCTTGCGCTTAAGAGAAACAGTTTACGCCATATAGTAGCATGAACAAACAAGGGAGATCACTCGTGATACACAAATTTTGTCTGTACAGAAAGTGGTCACAAATTACCGTCCCTAACATGTGTTCGAAATACGGATGAAAGCGCTTTTTTCATTGGTTTAAAGTGGAAAACGTCAACCAATGACTAAAGCTAAAACATTTAACTGCGAGAACATGCTTTTTCCGCGTGCAGAAGACTTCCGTTAGAGAAAATTTTCGCGTGTTGAACACTTCATTTGCGTTTTTTGTTCATTTCTACGACGTGTTCCAACAGAAAAGGTATGTTATATTATTAATAAATTACCTATCTATTGATATGCGGTCAGAAAAGTACAGCATATTGGTGTAGTATATTAAAACATTTATTGGAATAAAAGCCACTCTTCGATCTTTCGAACATTTCCGGAAATCACCGATTCATTACGAAAAAAAATCAAGATGGCAGCGCCCATATATTTTTTCATTTTTGATTCGATGAATTGGTAATATAACAATTTAGGTATATTTTGATAATAATATAAAAACTATTGAGGGTTTATGTATCATTTATAAATGAATGCATTCAATACGCCTTAATTCGACCGTTTTTTATTAAATTATTTGAAATGTTCTGATTTGGTATGTTTTCCAGCAAAACATGCTTATATTTTCAGTTGCATTTAACGATTAACAATTGCAAACACTAAAATTAAATTATTTACACATTTAATAATAAAATTATATATTTTATTTCCAGATCCATGTCATCAGAAGATCTCTTTCTAGATTCAGATGCTGAGACCCAGCCACCGGTATATGACATAACATCAGACTCTGACTCCTGCCAAGTCAACAGTCAAGAAGATATTAATTACTCTAGTTACAACTTGACCTTCGCATCCATCCGTGAAAACTTGAACTTCGCATCCATCCGTGAAAGATATCCTGATTAAACTGAAGCTCAGGTATACAAAAGCATTTATCTTCCACCTATTTATTCACCATAATCCATATTCAGTATATATAAAACCAAATGTAAAGTACAGACAGCACCTGTTATACTTAAGAATTTTTGTACAAAGATGCAAAATAAAAATTATGGTACTGAAGTATAAGCTCTTTACATTCTTGGTGATATGTGTCACTTCAGTCAGCACTCCAATCACATGAAAAAGAATCAGACAGTTGCAGCCTTGATTTTGGCAGTTTGGATGATTCACCAGTGAAGCGGCCAATAATATCTAGGTGGAAGCAAAGAAAGAGAGGCAAGACTGCACTATCTAGCGGCAGTTCCCATCCTGTGACCCCCTTACCTAACACCAAAGTAGCTAAGGTAAAATATTTTATATTTCTAAGTCAGTGGTTTTAGTAATAAACATATACAACATGTTCATTATTCTTTTTCCCATCATTGTATGGAATTATTTTATAACTTTGAGATCATATTTGTTGTTCAGCATATAAAGTGTAGAGTTGCATTTCTTAAAAATATACATGTACTAGTAGTGCTGATAATTATGCATGTGGGATATTCAATATTAAATGAAATATTTTGTCTAGACTGTTGCGCCAGACCGTACAGTAACTTTGAGGCACCACAGAAGTTCAAGCTGGCCAGGTTCAAGTTCCTCCAGCAAGGTATGCATTTCAGTCACATGTACCATGGTGATTCTCATTGAAACAAATTTCACTGGACTTGT
Source organism: Corbicula japonica (assembly GCA_038501625.1). NCBI lineage: Eukaryota > Metazoa > Mollusca > Bivalvia > Venerida > Cyrenidae > Corbicula > Corbicula japonica. The sequence goes on along the minus strand of JAZAYU010000094.1, from coordinate 927,901 downwards.
TCACACTTCCCGTACAGAAACATATTTTCTACATGCCTTATCTAGGTTGGCACTACGTTTTTAAAACTTTATTTATAAAGGCTTAAATCATCCAAAATAAAAGAATTTAGAAATGAAAAAGGTTAGGGTTTTTTTTAATATCTAAAATTTATGGTTTTGAAAAATATAATTTGAAAATCATAGGTTTTAAATCACATTAGTTATTTTTGGATACTTGTTATACCAGTAAAGCAAATATTTTAGATAATGTAAGCTGGAAATTGAGATGAATTATATCCAGTGTCTTGATATTTAACCATTTTTTTAAAATAATAATTGTCAGTTTGATCAGATTTCACGGGCATTGACTATGGTAGTACACTGTTTAACACGTCTTTCAAATAATTTGAATAGGACAATTTGCTGGAGGTAATAAAGGCTGACGCTGCTACACAAACGATAAGCACTGGTCAAATCCTAATTAAAGATATATTTCCACAGTAGTATAAAAATTAGTATAGTATAAAATACTTATCTCAGGAAAACAAAAAATGGATGAGGCACAGCATAAACTGCAAAATGAACTTGACATAAATATAAATATACCTTTTACAAATGAAAAAATGGTTGAAATGTACACTAAAGTAAATGAAAGTAAATCTTGCACAATAAATGATTTAGCTTTAGCATGTAATTTTGACTGTGACCATCTTAGAAAGAGGGTTTTTAATATAAGAAAAAAATGTAAGAAATTGCGAGGTGAGGTATTGAAGGGTTTCCTACAGCAAAGCTTCATATTGTCTGAAAGGTCTGAAACAGCCAAACCGTCAACTTCAAGTTTACTGGGCAACATTATAGAAGAGACAAAATTAGGGACTCCCGAGACCATAATAAAAAATTTGAAAACAGATAATACCAAAATAAAGACCACAAATGAAACATTGAAAAAGGAGATTGACAGATTAAAGAAACACCGACAGATGGTAGTGAGACAAAATAAAAGACTAGCCTTATTGCTAAAGAACAAAAGACAGATGTTAAACACTTTGCATGCCAAGCTCAGACTTTCTACATTGAGAGCTACTAATAATACAAACAAATCCATAAGGTACATGCAAAAAGCTGGGAATTTGCAGAAAAATGTACTTGAATTACAGAAAGAAATTAAAAACTTGCAAAAGGATATTGCTAATTCTGAAAAAGAAAAAAAATGATTTAAAACAAAAACTTGATGAGACTAGAAAAGTAGAGAGTGAAAAAACTGACTTGGATGAAAACAGTCTTGAGAGTGAAAAAACTGACTTGGATGAAAACAGTCTTATTAAAGACAATAAACGACTCAAGGAGGGTTTGTCATATTTAGAAAACCTTCTGCAAGATAACAGATCTAATGTCATCCATACATTTGATGTAGAAAAAAAACACTTATTCAACAGAAACAATATTGTGTGTCATGAATTTACGATCAGAAGGCGTCGGTGTCCACCATGTAAATAAGGTGATGACTCATGTTGCCAACCTGTGTGGGAAAACCCTGTCCGTTCTTCCATCAGTGTCTACAATTAATAGAATTGGAGAACAACGAGTAAGTTTGTCATACAAACACATTTCTGAAGATCTGACACAGAAGGTGGACACTACATTGCAATCTGATGAAACCCGAAAGCATGGTGACATCTATGAGGTTTATTCTGTGATGGATGAAGAACAGAAAGAATGGATTCTTGGACTTCGGGACATGTCGGACAAAAGCTCTGCAACCTGCCTTGAGACACTTAAGTCTATTACTGCTGACATAAGTGACTGCACAAACACAGATGTAGGGAAAAAATATTAACAAACATAAAAAATACAATGTCAGACAGGGCCGCCACCGAAAAAAAAATCCAGTCCTACAGAGAGGAACTGTTGCCTGCCATTTATAGCAACTGGGATAGTTTGTCTGAAGCTGAACAAGATACTCTCTCTAGACTAAATAACTTCTATTGTGGACTTCATATTCTTGTTAATTTCGCTGAAGTTTCAGATGGGGTCATAAAGATGTTTGAAGCAAGCACAAAAGAGGGGCCTCTTGGTGCTGAAGGATATACAGAAACTGCAAATTTCACAAAGAATGAAGAAAGTGGTGCTGTTAGATGAGCAAGAACAGCCAGCAAGTGTCTTGCCAGGGGAGGAGACGAAAAAAATGGGTGCTATGTAGACTTTAAAACATTTCTTACAGATAAATACCCAAGGAGTTCCACAAAAGGTTCCCACTTGCTTGTTCCTTTCAGAGGCAACCGCTTTAATATATTATTTGACAATTCAGAAGTAATTTTTTTTTGGCCAGCGACATAAAGGAATTCTTTGAAAAAGTGAACAAACCAACAAAGCGACTCCAGAAGGCTGTGGCATATTTTTGTTAATTGTTAGTGGTGTCTCTTTTGAAACTGATCATTTTATTAACCATGCTCTCTCCCTCTCTTCTTGACTGTGTGGGGAGGCTATTTTTTCTGAATGTGGCGATTCCTGATATGCATATTTCACTTTATATGACATCAGTGAATCTAAATACCTAGCAACATTAAAAGCACTAGGATTGTGCTCAAAAATAGTAACTGGACCTTTTTGGCGTTGTCTTGAGAGCAAAGATTTTTCATTGGAGACTGCCAACGAAGTATACCAGCAACTTCACTCTTTCCTTGAAATTGCGAAGGATGATTGCACAGATGTGCTGTGTGGAGAACACGTGGCATTTCCAGACTGTATTTACCAGGATGAAATATATGAAAGGCTAACCACACCAGATGTTTACGATGGAGAAACATGTGCTGTTTTACAACAGATATTTACTTCATGGTATACACTGCTTATAAAGGCAGCAAGTGATCATCTATGTGGTGGTGCATTTGCAGATGTAGACAAAAAGCCAGCATTAGCTTCTGAAACTAAGTCTATACCAAGACATAACAAGTTTCCTGAGCGGGTATTCGCACTCCTAGATGCTTTAACGAGATTTAGGCCTGTTCCCACTACCCTTTGCAATGAGGGATATATCATGTTTTCATTGAACAAGACTGCAGACTGGCTAAACTCACTCCCGCCTGAAAAGAGAGAAATTTATATTGATCAGTCAAGAAAAGAGGGAAGAACTACACGTCAGAAATACAAGGAGCGATTATGTGCTATTCAGGAAAAACGCATTGAAACACTAAGAGAGAAAAGACAACAAATAATAAAGAAAGAAGCAGATCAGTATAAGCAAAGAGAGCAACTAACAAGTGATATTCTGTTTTATGGGTTATGGCAATTCCCAGAAACTGTGGATGAAAACATGAAAGAGTTAGAGACTGATGTGAGCAGTTAAAAGGCTATTAAAGCACAGTTGATGTTTAGAAAATTTGTGTTAGGTCAAAAAAGGCAGATAAAAAATTATTTCAGTTTTCTGAGAAAGGCAAGCAGTATAGTTTACAAACATTGACTGAGAATGTGAAAACACTAATAAAGCAAGCAATGTGCAGTGCTCCTACTAATGGTGGAAACACATTATTTATAGGGAAACGAATCAAACATTATCAAATAAACAAAGGTGTGAGGGTTCCATATTTAGGTAGAGTTATTTCATCTGTACCAGGCTATCCACAGTGGTTCAATGTCATTTACTGTGATGACCCAGCAGTTTATGTTTACAAACTGGCTGAAGACTATGCTAATGGGGATTTGGAAATAATAGCTGAAGGTAGCACGCGTCAATCTTATCTTGTTCAAATTGTTATGTTCCCCTTACAATTTATTGAATTGTGTTACAGATCTGCAACAGTTGGTTTGTTTCTGTTTGCTTTTCAACATTTCAGCTTGATGATGCTACAGGACAGCCCTTTGTGTGTAAACAAACAAGCAATTTATCCAGATTATTCAAAGTTCCTCTCGTCCTGCATGCAATTTTCCCTCTGCCCATAAAGCAAGATGAGTTAATATTTTAGGAATTTTCCAGCCCTGTTAATTTGTTAATTGTTATTTGCTTTTACTCTTTGATTGCATCTTTTGCAATTCAGTTAGGTAAGCCAACATGGAAGCAGCATAAGTTACTGTTCACTGGTTGAAAGTTTTGATCTAGACTTAAGCATGTTCCATCAATTGCTTGGTGTAGCTATTATTTCAAATCATAGATGGACAAGAATTCAGTGCACTTTGTCTACAGTAATGTTCATAATAGTTCATAATTAATGTTATTGAAATATATTCTAAGACCAAAGGTGCTCATATTTTTCAAACAGCCCACATTTTTCATATTTAAAACAGCCCACAACTTACTAAACTCGCTCAATATATCTCACCTGCTGGTTATTACCGGTAATTTGTTTGAAATATGTTCTTAATTTACTTACAGGGCTAGAAGAGCAACCATAACTGCTTCAGAAAGCAGGTGACAGGACAAAGAAACAGGAACACAGTCAGTGACTCAGTGTTAAATCAAGTAAATAAAGTAAAACTGAAATCCGTGAATTTTTGCATGTTTACATAATTGTAAAATACTGAAAAAAAATTCATTTGTGAGCTTAGGTGCTATTTTAATTGCTATTTTAACATAGTTTCAATACCTGTATTCAATAAAAGTATATAATAAAACATTGTTAAGTCATTTGGGCCTATTACATATACTAACATTCTGTTAACCAGATTTTGGACAGACTTTTTTGTAATATTTTTCAATTGGTGCAACCCGGGTAACTTAAAAATGTCATAAAAACTTTATGTTTCACAATATCTTCGTGAAATAAAAAGCACGTGTTTTTTGAAACTCTAAATTAAATGGAAACAATTTATTTGATGTTACTTTTTTTATTTTGAAAAATTGTTGGTTCATGCTACATATAGGGTCCACATTCCATATTTTTATTTGCAAACATCATTGACTGGATGGTGTCTTCGCAAATGAGTTGTTAACTTTGTAGTTCCACCCGAGCATTTGTTCGTCATTTTACAAGTAAAACAACCTATTTTCTAATAATTATTATAATTTAGTCTGTGTGGATTTAGACGTTATAATGCCGAAATGCTTCAAAACGGGAGCCTTTCCTTTGGAACGTTTTTTTTGATTTTGCCCCAATGGAAAGAAGAAGAAAGTTAATACCGGTATTGCCTTACTATTCCGGGATCGGGTACATTAGCTGTTAAAATAATCAACATTTTATCGTATGAAAAACACGTAAACAATGCAATTTTGAATTAACATTGATTAAAATACCGTTCAATGTTGTTTGAAAAACTGGCTACAATTTAAAGACTCATACGAATTTTTCCCGAGCATACACCGGCATTAAGAGACCGTACCGATAAAGCGTATCGCCAATGACCCGAATCGCAATAAATAGGTATACCGGTAATACCTCCCATCACTAATATTTAAAATTTAATTCCATTGATAAACGAGAAATTTAAATATATTTACATGTATGAAGCACAAGTTCTGTAGCATGAAGAGATTTAGAAAAAAGTAATTTTTGAAGTTCGTTTAAATTCAAATGCTTTTAAAATTAGACTAAATCCGTTTTTCTTTAGGTTAGGTAATGGATTTCAAACGAATTTAATTTAAAAAATGTTGATCTAAATGCTTTTGAAGGGTTCAAGATCGGTCGCCATTTCAGCCAATCAGATGCTTGAGATTTGAGACTGGAATCCAGATTTGGTTTTATGATCTTTGGCAAAGGTTACGGCGTGGTGGTGTTCATACCCATTTTAAGCAAAGCCTTAAACAGACCCTCTGTATGAAAAAATGAAGTTAGAGGGGTATTGTCCATTTCCCTATTTCTATTTTAAATTTTAAAACATAACTTTTGATCGATTGGAAAATGCATACGCATCATTCTTGATGAAATATTGGAATAATCAGTCGCCCCAAAAGCCAAAGACATATTTGATTCGACAAAAAATGGCTCGAACCTCCTACCATACCACCCCATTCTGTTTTTATGGTATTTTTGGGACTTTTGAAAACGTCATTTTCCAGTCCAACTTGTAGGCCCGGGCCTACATGGCCTAATAGTAGCTACGCCATTGTTTACTGAGGAAAATAAAACAATCCTCACAAATATGCCGGGCGCGCCAATGTCGTTCCAGGATTTTAGTACCGAAATCTTAACACATTCGTTTCTGCTTTAATTGGTCAGCTTCAGTAGGGAATGAATTTCACGCTGTTCATGCAAATAAAGCATTAACAAGAGCTGTCAGAGGAGACAGCATGCTCGACTATTCGAATCATTTGAAACAAATGCAATTTGAAGATTAAAACAATAATAACTATGGCCATACATTCATGTGCAATCAGGAAAAATATTAACAAGTGAATGGTACGGGAGAAATTATTTTCAAATAACAGAAATAATTCCTAAATGTACCATAAATATTAAACTGAATAGGGGAATAACTATGAAATATTTCTGAATTTGTTAGAAAACTTGTTAGTAATTTTTTATTAGAGACATTTACTTTTAGTCAAATATCAATCACTTCAGTAATGTTACAGAAAAAGAACTGAAATGAAAATATAATGGTAGTTTGAAGTTGATACCTTAAGTATTTGCAAAGTTATCGATGAAGTGCACTTAAGTGAAAATATAAGTGAAACTAGAAATGTGTCCATAGGACACGGATGCCCCGCTATGCATCATTTTCAGACACTCAAGTGCAATGATGGGAATAATACGCGATACACTGCCCTTTCATGGTGAACATTTGTGTCAAGTTTTTTTGAAATCCCTCCATTTATAATGAAGTTACAGCCTGGACAAGAAAATTCTATTTTTGGTAACAGTGACCTTGACCTTGGACCTTCAGGCTTGGGTATTGTGCGGACACACTGCCTTTTCATGAACATTTGTGCAAAGTTATTTTGAAATCCCTCCAGTTATAACAAAGTAACAGCCAGGACAAGATAATTCTATTTTTAGTAACAGTGACCTTGACCTTTGACCTACAGGCATGGGCATGGTACGTGACACACCGCCCTGTCATGGTGAACATTTGTGTCAAGTTTTTTTGAAATCCTTCCATTCATAACAAAGTTACAGCCTGGACAAGAAAATTCTATTTTTAGTAGCAGTGACCTTGACCTTGGATCTACAGGCATGGGTATTGTGCTGACACACCGCCTTGTCATGGTGAACATTTGTGCCAAGACATTTTGAAATCCCTCCATTCATAACAAAGTAACAGCCTAGACAAGAAAATTCTATTTTTAGTAACAGTGACCTTGACCATTGACCTACAGGCTTGGGCATGTAAGTGACACACTGTCTTGATATGGTGAACAATTATACCAAGTTATTTAAAAACCCAATAAGAAATAACAAAGTTACAGAGCGGACACGATTTTGCAAGAAAATTCTATTTTTAGTAACAGTGACCTTGACCTTGGACCTACAGGCATGGGTATTGTACGCGACACACCGCCTTGTCATGGTGAACATTTGTGCCAAGTTATTTTGAAATCCCTCCATTCATAACGAAGTTAAGGGCCGACTGTATATTTTGCTTAACACAAAATGTAAGCAAAAAAGGGGCATAATTTGAAAAATATTGGAAGAAGGGTTATGGGTCTTATTGGTTATGATGTAGATTTTGATGGTGAAAATATATTTCAAGTTTCAAGGCAATATCTCAAGTAGTTTTAAAGTTAGGGGCAAAATGCATTTTTTGCTTAACACAAAATTTAAGAAAAAAGGGGCATAACTTGAAATTTATTGACAGCAGAGTTATGGGTCTTGTTGGTAATGATGTAGAATTTGATGGTGAATATATATTCCAAGTTTCAAGTTGATATCTCAAGTAGTTTATAAGTTATGGACCAAAGTGCATATTTTCCTTAACGCAAAATTTAAGTGAAAAAGGGGCATAACTTGAAAAATATTTGTAGCAGAGTTATGGGTGTTGTTGGTAATGATGTAGAATTTGATGGTGAATATATATTCCAAGTTTCAAGTTGATATCATAAGTAGTTTTCAAGTAATGGACCAAAGTGCATTTTTTGTTTAACGGACGCCGACGCCGACGCCGACACCGGGGCGAGTAGGATAGCTCCCCTATTCTTCGAATAGTCGAGCTAAAAAGTAAAAAAAATATGGACTCGGCACATTAACGTTCATAAATATGTTTTATGCAAATTGTTTCAAGAGATAATGAGATTTTTGTCCAGTAGGAAACCAAAAGTATCTCACAGCTAATTTTCTCTCTAAACTCCATCCCTCCACAGACAGTTATGAGTGCATCTAAAATGTCTTCAACATTTCAAACTGGCGAAAGTATTGACTAGAAACTGGGAACCCTGAACTTAGCCATTTCGTGCAGTTTTTTTCTCTAAATAACAACTTCTTCAGTTGAAAATTGTAAGTCGCATATCTAGACTCAGATAATGAAGCAGAGTATTTTGATCTGAGTGCATATAATAGCATCACTACTGCTCGCAAGGAAATAGTTAAAATCAAGTAAGAAGGAGTAGTTCAAAACCTGCTAGATAAAATTCCCACAAAATACCTCAGAATGCAGGACTTGGCATATAAATTTTCAAATTTTCCGGAGGGGCAGGCCCGCGGACCCCCTAGATTAGTTCACATAAAAATCATTGGGGCCCTTTATAAACATTATATATTGAGAACCTTGGAAGTGTCTGAAGGACTGATGTTTTAGCTCAGTTGCAAATTGACCGTCTGTTAAAACTACGACTCGCTGAGTTGAACCCCCCTTGCTGGAATCCTGGATCCGCCCCTGGTTGTACCATTAGTTGACCTTGCGCTTCCTTTGCGTGTAACCATAGCGTATGCGTTGAGGGTTGTGCTCGGTGATGCTCTAAATACGAGACTGATATTAACTGAATAAAAAGTCTTCTCGTCTTGGCTGATATTCCGCTATTATCAGTATTTGCTTGCGTTTCTGGGCATGTTTTTTTCTGAACAATTTAAATGAAGAGGAAATCTTAATGCAGAAAATATTTTATTGTTCGGTATAAAAGTATATACACCTCACATATAATTATGATTAGATTGATAATCGCTGTGGTTTCTTTGATTTATAAATGTTTACAAAACCATTCACTATAAAGATTAATGTGGAAACAAAAATAAATTAATAAGTATAACAACTATCACTAATTTATTCTGATATGCGTAATTGTTCATTTTATCATCAACTTTGTCTTCGGAACATGGAAATTGAGTGGCACAACACATAATGATCATTTGTTCCTTTAAGTGTAGAAGTATGTAACAGCAGATAATAGAACAATGTTCTTGATCACGAGTTTCTTCATGGAAACCAATCGACCATTTTTCTTAAAACAGTCAGAAATTTTAAGTCCATCCTTCCTGAGTTTCTGTGGACAAGGTTCCATTTCAAACATTACCATGTAAATCCTACCATTAGTCAGGGTGGTTTTACCTCGTGACTTTTAGAATGTCGTGCACACATTTATGTTTTCTCAGTAATTTTTGGACCGATTTTGTTCACATAAAGAAAACAGTACTCCTGTTCAAAGCATTAACATTGACCATTAACCTTCAAAATCAGTCTGCTGCCGTTTTCTCTTTCATTTAAAGATATTCCAAACAAAATTTGGCTTTAAATGTTTGTGAAAAGGGCAGTCGATTAATATTGGAGATACAAATTATTTTGGCATGTAATTCCACTAAGCTTTGTAGCTTATCATTATTGTATGATGTCTAAAACCGCTTTCTAAATAACTGAAATTTTACGAACATTTTAAATGTCAAATGTTCTTATCGTAAAACGTTTGGTATGATTTATAGTAGTCATGGCATGTGTTTATTATACATTTATTAATGTTTTATCGGCAGTATAATAATAATGATAGATTTCTCAGTTTTAAACACTTTTAAGCATGATCAGTTTGTTTCATTGATTGATATTCAGGACTTATTTCAAATTCAGCATGGCACTTCTTGATAAGTTAGACTATTTTTATATAGGAGAGGACATGACATAACAGGACAGGATAGCACAGAAAAGGCCAAGATATGCCAGCCAGCCAGCCAGACAGACAGACAGGACAGGACCCCATCTGCATCCCATGCCAACCTAATATCATGGGTTATAGAATAGACACCAATAACATTTAGGTGATTTCTTATTTGATCAAAAAGCGTGGCAAAGATATATTTTGAACACAAAATCCTTCGAATAATATTTTGACATTTAAAACGTAGGTGTGACATTGATTTTCAAAAAGGGTCATGCATTTTCACAAGACACTCCCTTACATTTATCTTTACATTTTACAATGTTTGGATGAAAGTCCCATGTCAGATGCAGTAATGCTTCGGGAACAGGAAATTTTAACAAATTTTGACATTGGAACGAGTGACCGATAAGATAAGTTCATGGTTCTCTGACGTGACGCTCCCAGGAAAACTGTTTCTCAGAGAAAGCTTATCCATTTCCATCACAAGTTTGAGTTCGCGTTCAATCCTCTTGTCTGATCTGGATCTAAATTGTTCGCGTTTACAATAGATTTTTTTCACAAACAAAAAGCGTCCAGAGTACAAAGCGACCGATCAAGATTAAGATCAGACAGCAATGAGCCATCTCATCAGGATTTTTAATGGTCGCACACCTGAAAAGGGTTAACATTGTTAATGTGGAATAAAATCGAGAGAAGTGCACATAGAACAAGGGATTTTTCGGGTTTCGGATATTACATATGCAGCCAATTCCTCACAATTTAAAATTTTACTTTTATTATCTTATAATTGTTATGTTTAATGAATTAAAACATGTATTTTATGTATTAAATCCCGCTTAACATACTTTTATAGCTATCTACTTTTGTGTATTTTATATCAACTAAAAACCATTAATAACCATAGCAGAATCCATGTCCCATTGTTTAATTATGGCTGGGTGTTAAAATTACGTAAACTTAGAAAGAAAGTGGATGAATTAATCATTAAGCAAATAGAACCTGTCAGCAATTGCTGTTAGCTATTTCATTAATTTATCTAATTTGTCACAGCAATTCTGAGAAGCATGAAATTTGAATATTCTAGTGTCACACGTGAACTTTATATTACAGAACTACGAATGCAATAGAAGAAAAGGAACGTTCAAAGTAAACGAATACGACAATTATGAAAATATTGCAGACGCGATGGTGTGCATATGGCGGTGAACATGGAACCTTCAATGCGGTATTTTCAGAATAATACCATTCCATTTACAACGGCAAAACAAAAGTCACAGAACATGCTGTTGTCAAATTGTTGTGTCGCCTGCGTTCGCAGGTAGACATATAGACATTCTTTTACACCCAGCTGGTCCAAAAGTCAATAATAATTTAATATATAACTAACAACTTTGTTTAACTTATTATCAATACGAAGACAGTCACATGATACTTAGTTTAATAAAACTTAGAATATGTCAGATATTGGCGAATTTAATATGTTTCTGGTGAAAAAATCTTTTCAAGAGAACTGGACAATAACAAAATGTCAAAACTTTTTGCTTATAAAGAAAGTTAAATTAATCTTTCACATCGCTTTCAAGTTATCGATAACGTAATATATATCCTAATGCTTCCCAGTGTTATATAATCCTTCAGTTACCAATAATGGCATTTGTCACTTTCACACTTGCTTTTTATGACAGGAAGCCCTGATAAAAAATGCAAGTAATCTGTTTTCAAGCGTTTGAAACTTTCAATGAAAAGACATATTTTGTAAATGGCAGTGCCGAAAATAGTAAAACTGAGGCTAAAGATTGATCTCAATTCTCAAGCATATGACTTGTTGAAATGGTGACCAATCTCCAAGAAGATCAATCAGAAGTTTGAATGCTGGGACCCCGAATTGACTACAGATCATAAACCGTTTTTAGTTGATACTTCTCTTATTTGTGCTTTGGCTGATAACTGTCCAAATGACACTTAAAATACACCCTTCAAAGATTTTACTTATAAGCATTTTGGATGAGGAATTGCTGAACCCATAGCCAAAATGTGTAAGATTGTTAAAAAGGTTACTGCCAGGAGGCTTTATGCCAAATATGGTTTAAATCTTTCCAGTGGATTTCGAGTACAATATTTTATTTTATAGAATCTGCTTTAAAGCCTGGTGGCTTGGAAACGGTTGAACTATGGGTCATTAGTGACAAAGAGTTATACGCTTAAAATTATTTTCAGTTGTAGATGTAATAATTTCACGAAATCTTGACTAAATTTTTACTAAATCTTGACTAAATTATCCACACGAAAGAAAGCTATCTCTGACACGAATGAAACTATATGTGCTGACTGAAAAGGTTTTGAGGTATTGTCCTTTCAGAAGACGATTTTGTAAAGACTTAATTAAATGTGGTTTATAGTTGCTAAAATATATAAAGGATATTTGTTTTTACCAGTGTAAGATAGAAATATATTTCACCAAGTGAGCTCCGGAATTTGTATTTTCACGAGTGGCGAAGTCACGAGTGAAAATACATAATTCCGGAGTTCACGAGTGAAATATATTTCTATATTTCACTGGTATAAACAAATTTTCTTTTTATTTTATGCTTTTGCTGCAAAATTTGCGTGAATTTGACAGAAAACTTGCAAGAAACGGCGCCAAAACCGCTTGTTTATGACGTCACGTCATGACGTCAAATATTGAAATTTGAGCCCGTTTTCTAACGTTTAGTTACCAACGTGAAAAAATCAGTGAAAATAAAAATGATATTCCACTTTTGAAAACGGTGAAATACCACTTTTATTTCACCGGGAAAATTATATAATTCACTGAAAGGCATAAAATAAATATGCTTCTGCCACGAGGCTTGGGATTTAACAGCCACTGTAAAGCAACTATGAATTTCAAAGTAGTTGTAAATTTTTCATGAATGTTTTACCTTATCAAGACCGTTTAATGTTTCGTCCACAATATTAGTGTGGCTCATAACTTAAACAGTAACTTGAATTACATCTTTTTATCATATATTATAAAATATGGATTTACATTTCAATTGTTTGGAAGCAGGTGATGAAAGTGTTCCAAGGAACATCACATTCCAGTTTTATCACTAGGGGCCTAATGTTCGTTTTCGTTGTAGTCTTTCTGGACCATTTGTGCCATATTGATGGATGAGTATGCGATAAGACACCCACTATATAACTGGTTAGTGCCGTTAAAACTGCATTATAGATCAGTTAATATAGGAATATCTTGATGCAATAAATCATTTACTAAATAAAACAATTGTGGAATTTGCATTATTTTGATAATTTTGATTTCACAAGTCCACGTATTATATTTGGAATGTTTTGTTAACGATATTGACCAATTAAGTTATCTAAGAATTGCACAAGCATACATTTGAAATGTTCAGTAACTTGATATAGTAAACTACATTCTTATTTGAAGACGTTTTCATTTTAATTCTTCAAAAGTATAGAATATACACATACATTAAATAATAAACTCACAGTCAGGTCCGAGCAAACGAGAGTGTAGAATCTCAACAGAATTTGAGAAGAAAACGATATCTGCACTTTATGAAATGACAAAATCCTTTTCGAAATGTCAATCGATATCTTTAATATCATTCGCGAACAGCGGCTTATGGTTTTGAAAGAATGGATTTGCACTTAACGTTAAAACAATGTGGAAATATATGACATTGAATCTGAGAATATTGAACCCGTGTATAAAAGTAAAAGCTGAAGGCAACAAGTAAAAGCAGGAGCTATATTGCAAGGGTGACTGAACAATACCAAATTATATTAAGGCTGGGATACTGAAAACTCCATTATAAAATTGAACTGAAAAAAAAATGAAATAAAATAAATGTGTATACATCGTTATCACCAACCATTTAATGTCTTTAATAACGACATCACTGATTAATATTGAGACTTTATAGCCGCCACAAGGCACAAACAACGCTACTTTAAGAGTGAAATTGAAATAGCTGGAAGGAAACGGAATATGACAACTTACAGCGCTTTTTGGAAACAAATTAAAACTTCGACAACAGGCTATATAGTATATATCCAGTAAATCTAGCATCGATTGCCTATACATCTTGCCTTGAGCATGCAGATTCGAAATGATCTAATAACAATTAAATTGATCTACAATTGATCCTGCTATTTCTGATGTTATATTAAAATAAAGCAAACATATAACAAGCGGCGGACGTTGGATTTAAATAGATGATACTTAGTCACGATACTCTTACATAAATATTCCTAGCTGTGGTGCACGATACTGCTCAAACATGTGGTAACGATAATTATTTATATTCAATTTCCCTGCTTATTTTTTCATGTCCAATAAATGTATATAAATGTGCAACGATAAATTATCGGGGCATTTTTAGAATATTTGCCTACTAAATTGCGTTTAAATGTGTGCAATTTAATCGTCCATGACTGACGTATATAATTTGTACTTTGGGCTAACAACAAATAAGGTGAAACGGCTTTTTAATATGTCCGTCTGTCTGTCGTACAAATTTAAGGGTCCACCAGTAATTTGTGGTAATTTCACATTGAATTACCTTTTGAGCCCTTTCTTCAGCCATATCATTGTTGAAAAAGAGCAATTGCTTTAAATATGTTAAGAGATTAATACATTCATAAGTTATTTTTATTGGGTCATCATTTCACTAGGAAAGAATGCTATAAATCAAAAAAAGGGAGAAATAATAATTAAACAAATGGAGAAAAACTTAATGGATTGCATGTGTTACATAATGAGGAATGTCGAAAAATAAAGGATTTAAAAATTCATAAAACATAGATTAATTTATCATTATGTGACACTTTGAAACTTTTAAATAATATACATAAACCACGAAGTCTCGTCAACGCATATTAAAAGTTTTATAATTAGTTCGTAAATATTTTCTCTGCAAATCACTACATAACTTCAGTACACTCGTGCATTTTATGTTCACAAATGATTGAATCTGCTAGACCAATAATGATTTAAACCCTTCATAAAATCGCTATCATTCTTTCAGGGAAATATAAATGTCTATTTATAAACAGATAATACTGCAAATATTTGTCAGACATTGTGCCCTATTTATACAAACAAAGTTCGTTATCATGAACATTCAGATGATTGCAACGCCTTTCACATCATCTCGAAGATTTATCGAATGCACAAACATGACCAACTCTGTTCAACTAAATTAACCTTAAGATTATATGGCCTAATACGGCAATATCAAATGAGTATTATTAGTTATCTAACATTCTACATTGAGGCACCAAAAATAATTTTTAAAATTGCAATTAAACCGTTCCTTTTGCTGCTTATTTCTCGACTGCCGGGAAGACAATAATGTTTATCCAAGTTGAACTGTGGCGGTCAGACAGTATTCTTACGTTGCGAACGCGGACAGGACATTGCCAGTGCATAAGAGTGTGATAGACAGATACAAATCAGAATAGTCAATCATCTGATTATACATGTACCGGCTGAGTGTTTTTCATAAATTCCAGATATCTTGATGGTCGAGCAAAATGACCTTGGACTGATTCACGTTGTTTAGCTAAATTTCTACTTTTACTATTACACGCCCGGTAAACATTCGCTCCACAACCAAAAAGAGAACATAACAAAATGAGCGAAAGCCACTTCCGGGCTTTGAGCGAAAGCAGACAAAAAGCGAGTGTGACCAACATTTTTTCTCTTTATAAGACAGAAAGACGAACTTTAAAAAAATCGGGGAATGTAGTGCCGTGTAAGGATGATGAAGCTTCATTGAAAACACGGTTACATATTTTAAACATGTAAACTGCTGAGGCTAGAACTTTTTTCCCAGCGAGAAATGGTGCTTTGTTTTTACAAACGGATCATTTCGACTTAGTTTTGTTCTTTGATTGCTTTTAGAAATTACTTCTGTGTTGCGTGTAAATCAAATACTGGTTGCTAGTGACTGCTGTACAGATTTCAAATGATGTAATGCCTCTTTATTACGATTTATGTTCATTTTTCAAGAGGTGTAGGAGCGAAAGAGCTGGTTGTGGAGCGAAATCATAGGAGGCAGAGCGAAAACATAACACCACCATACCTATGTTTGTCAGTCTAAACGTATTCACTACACTCCTGGATTTTTCACGTACATATGTTACAGCTCCGAGACATTTCAATATAAAATTGTATTATCTTTTCTTGAACAGAATGTCGATTTATGAGGAAAAAATGTTGCAACGAGATGGAGTTTTCCAATAAATGTTTTCATCGCACTTAGAGATATTTATCTTAGAATTTTGAAGAGTAAACGACAAGCACCATTACTTGACAATTAATCATCGTATCAAAAGCTAGTAAATGTCAACATATCTTAAAGTAGAATTTTTGTAATAAAAGTAAAGATGCAGGTAAATCTGAAAAATAGCCTTCTGAATTGTTTGACAGTGACAGTGATTTAAATCGCCTGACGTTTACTAATTCTGTTTTCTTCATAACACGGTACTTTTGTATCTATTTAGTCTCGTGATTTTTGATTTAAATCACCTGACGTTTACTAATTCTGTTTTCTTCATAACACGGTACTTTTGTATCTATTTAGTCTCATGATTTTAGATATAATATATGTGTAAATGTGTATAAATGTGTTTGGAAATATTATACCTGATAACAACATAGTCATGAAAGTTTATCTATAAATAAAATGTTTACACTTCATACAAGGTGTATATATGTAGGTATATTTTCATCATATGCTTTTAGGGAGCCAGGTACAGTTTATGCTGATAATTGTATCGTATATATAAATCCCGTGTTTAAAAAAAACGACAGCTTTCCTGTGGAATATGTTTGATAATCATCATTTTATTTTTAACAGATTGCTATTCTGTCTCGGTACTTTAAATGATGAATAAATTTGTTTTTCCTTTTTCTTTGATGATAGGAAATAACATTTTCTTTTGCACCCTTTAAACGCTCCCATCTAAAAGAAATAAAACAAGGCGCAAATAACACAAAACATATTATTGAAAACTGTTTCTTTTTGCAACGATATCGTTTAAAACAAATTCATTTAAATATGAAAAAATGAACATATTAAACAATTGTAGAAATACTGCATACTCGGTGAAAGTAAGCCTATTTATGGACAGAAGTGGGAATGCATATTACTGCCCACTACGTCTAGGCTCATGCTGAGTAAATGATAGTATGAAGTTATGTTTTCTCTCTGCCTCCTATGATTTCGCTCCACAACTTGCTCTTTCGCTCCTACACCTCTTGAAAAATGAGCATTTATCGTTTAAAGAGACGTCACACCATTTGAAATCTGTACAGCAGTCACTAGCGAAAGGTATTCGATTCACACGCAACATAGAAATAATTTCTAAAAGCAATCAAAGAAAAAAAATTAAGTCGAAATGACAAGTTTCGAAAGAAACATTCATCATTGGTCGCTGGGAAAAAAGTTCTAGCCGGAGCACTAAACATGTTTAAAATATGAAACCGTGTTTTCCGTGAAGCTACATCATCCTTACACGGCACTACATTCCCCGATTTTTGAAAATGTTCGTCTTTCTGTCTTATAAAGAGAAAAAATGTTGGTCATACTCACTTTTTGTCAACAAACCAGCGCTTTCGCTCAATCCCGGAAGTGGCTTTCGCTCATTTTGTTATGTTCTCTTTTTGGTTGTAGAGCGAATGTTTACCGGGCGTGTATTAATGTGAATTTTCTTTTAAACAACCATTGAACATCAAAGCGAATGGAAACTGCCATTTGACTGGCGTACGATACGGTAACTGTCGTCTTAAGGGGATAGCTATGTCTGAAGTTTCCTCGGAATAATGTTTTGCATGGACCCAGGGGAGATTTCAAGGTTAGTGTTTGCGCAAAAAAAAGACCACGTGGACTGAAAAATGTCTCGTCGGCAAAATCTCCGTCACTTTGATTGACGGTTTAGCCGTGATTACCCGGTACGTTGAATGTGTTTGCGATGTTAGCAAGAACAGATGAAATACCTGCTCTTGTTACATCACTGCTGAACATAAAATTTAATATGCAGTTAGTTTGCAAATTTTATATGCAATTAGTTTGCAAATAAGAAAAAAGGAACTAATAATCCTGCATGAGCAAAATCTCCGTGGATTCTTTTTTCTGTTTTTTTTTCGAAATCTTTGCATGACAAAAATACTTTTTAAAACAGAGGTATCGTTACAACAAAGAAAAACAATTGAAAATTTAGTCACCGATACACAGATCTTATTCTTTATTCATAAATCATTTTGTTTTATTATTTCGTGATCTTTGCATAACAGAAAACTTTTAAGAGGGGCATCGGTACGACAAATGAAGAAAAAACTGCACATTTTATCACCGGTTCAGATTTAATTCAACAATACAGTTGGAGTATAAAATCATTACTGCAAAACGTATTTCTCACCCAGTGTGTTTTACTGAATTTTGATAAAAAATTAAAATAAAAGGCCATATTAATTTCTCAACGTTATTCGTAAAAAACATCTGTAAATTCTAGAAGAAAGACTTCCAACATGGTATAGTACTGTAACAGCTCTCTGCATGCCTGTGGATTAACCCATCTACAGTTGATAATTCAGCTTACCTCTTTGTATGTAGGTGGCATGGGTTTAAGAGTTTTTGGAGGTAGGAAAATCTTGTAACAGAACATAGAAGCTCCATCTGTTTCTTTTATTCCTGAGATTGTTTTATTTCTGATTTGACTCCTTAAGTATTTACCTTTTTGCTTGACATTACTATTAGCTATTATGTGTTGCACGTTTGTGTGCTTTTGCATGGAACATTGTAGAATTGATGGGTGGGTAAGAGTTTGTTCACCAAGATAACTTTTACACTGCTTAGGGAAAGAGCGAGGTTAATGCACCATAGAACCTGGTTTTAAAACCTCAATGGCAAATTGTTTTGCCACTGATCTTTCAAATGCGGTCACCCATCAGGCTCTTGTTTTCTTGAATCACGTGTGGTGTCTTTTTTGAAATGAATTGCTTACAAAACCCATGCTCTCTTTCTTTTCTCTACCTTTTTAATGCGTGGTTTGCTTAAGTCTTCTGGGTGTGGAAATATGTAATTTTAAATGTACATATTCATTTGTTTTCATTTTGATCATATACATTATAAATGTGCTGTCTCTTTTCAATGTAAATTATGACTGTATGCTCAATCTTCTACTATAATGGTATGCTCCATTTCTTGAGATTTTTATTGTATAATTTATCATCTATCTAAACATTATTATTCTTTGATATATTTGCATTATAATTGTATGTCCCATCTCTTCTCCCGTTCACGAGAGTTTATCCATTAAGAATAGGCTTCAGATTGATTTTATAA
Organism: Corbicula japonica; assembly: GCA_038501625.1. NCBI lineage: Eukaryota > Metazoa > Mollusca > Bivalvia > Venerida > Cyrenidae > Corbicula > Corbicula japonica. The sequence continues at coordinate 908,611 of JAZAYU010000094.1, read as the reverse complement.
ACTGCTTAAGTTACCGCCAAAACTGTGCTCGGCAAGTGCCGACAACCACTAAGGACCAACCCAAAAGTAAAGACTCCCCGTCTGTTAGCAAAATCGTTTTAATGTAGCACCGTATACCTCCATCCGACCAAAATCCTCTGAACAACAATTGGTCAAACACTATCAACCTCTTTACAGAATGTCAAAAGTCTCTTTACTATCTCTAACCAGTTATTGTCTAAAGCTGGCAAGTACTCGTACTTCTTGTTTGACTTGCCATTAACATAATGCAAGTAATTTCGCTAAAGGCATTTACAACTAAGAGCGGTGAGTATAAAACGGGGGACATCCTATAGATCACGTTATTTTATGTATCAGAGGTCTCATAGAAAGTACGTCAACAATTAAAAGTTTTTGTTGAGAGAGTTCTTTTTTTAGTTTATTATTCACCATCAAAACAAAGATGAATAGATCGTGACAGAACTGCTAATCTTAAATTTTAAATAACATTCTTTAATATGAATGCAACGAGCATCCGTTTTCTTTTGAAATGACATTTTATTATATTAGTCTAGTGTTACAATAGTTTCATATGCAAATTTTATGACAATATTGCAAATTATTCAAAACAGAATCCCCAAATGAGTCCTTTGTAACCGGTGGATGGTGTAATAAACTGAAATAAGATGGTATATGAAACATAATTTATAATTGAAGCAAAACATTTTTGCTGTACAGTGTGCTTTCTTCTAACTCTAATAGATGCAAGTTATATATAATTGATGTTTTATTAAAGCGAAATACAGTATTCTGCATTTCCGTTGCGTCTTCTTTTAAATCTAAATTAATTTATAAGATATTACCATGATTTACCGTTATTTGGTTGTTTTGTTCTGTTTCTTCCAGAGACCTCCTTAATAGTCTTAATTTTGCAGTCAACAAAATAAAATGTTTGATTCTGTGTGGCGGCAGGTAAGACGTATTGTTCATGTGTAGGATTTTATTAGATTTCTTGTCTTCAGTGAACATATGAAAATTTGTCCGAAGATATACGCTGCTAGAAGAATGTGATGGAATGTGTAAAGATTTGCAGTGTCACGGAGGCTCATTAACAGACTACAGAAAAGTCTGATGTATTCTAGTTCATTAGGGGTTTCAATTGGTTTAAATTAGACAGATATCTTGAAATGTAAATGTGGATATAAAAGAGAACGACCATCCCATGAGAACCAATTACTTTATTCTCGCTAAAAAATAAAATGAATAAGTAAATACGAACTTCATTCAAACCAATAACTTACAAAACATCAATATCTTATTTAACCTGAAATATAGCGACTTCAACGATTAAATTAGATAATGAAACTAATTGCCATTCCTAAAACGCTCTTTTACAATGCTCAGACATTTGTTAAATATTTCTAAGTATAAACACAAAAAATAACAATTATCGTTAGTAAATGAAGTTACAAATACTCTACCTTTACATCTTTTTCTGTATTTCTTTATCTTTACATTCATCGTATGACTGAAGTTTAAAACGACAAACACCCGTTTGTTTTTTTGTTTGTTAAGAGCAATCCAATTTTAATCTAAATGCCCAATGAAAAATTAATTTTTCAGCATCACAAACCGACTGATATGAGTAATCGGGGATATTGCACCGCCCGAAAAATAATCAAATCATTTTTGGAATCGATTATATAACAAATGACTGTAAGTTGTCCAGAAATCTTCAGCGACGCTGTATTTTTTAAGATGGTATTTCACTTAAGTGTTTTTGTTTATTTAAATTGAATAATGCGTTGTAAATTATTTCATTTTTAATTAGATTTCCAGTATATTTGTTACATGTCTTTGTTGTGTAGATAGGCAGATTTTGGGCTTGTGGCTTTTTCTGATATACACACATCGATGTTTGCTCTTTGTTGACCATGTTAATGGCTGTGCGGATTTAGAATTTCATGATGTGCTGATGTAGAAACATTTGTTAAGCCTGTCTATTTAATAAGGTATCATCATAAAATATTAAGCTGAACTGTTAGATATGATGCTCGTCAATAACATTTCGTTGTTATTTAACGAATTACAATGACATTGTACAATATCAATTATGAATTTCCTGTAAATCAAATGAAAGTATTAATAGTCTATATGTAAAATAATTCTTTGCCGAAACCTATTTTAAAATGAAACGAGAACACATTTTTACGTCATTTCGGTTCAGTGAGCATTTCCCGTGTTAGACAGGAATACAAAGATTTACTTGGAGCAGATGACGGTGTCCAAAACTTTAAAATTCCTATTCTTTTTTTTTCTATAATTTCTTTGAAGGTAAATTGATTTCGCTCAGCCGAACTCTGGTTTCTTCCTTACGTCTAAAATTAATGTGTAATTTTTGTATGGTAGTTAAGTAATTTATTTACGTACATTGAGTTCCTGTTTATACTAAAACCATATGTTATTGTAGTAACCTTTGTTAACTGGCTATTGGAAGCCGTCATTCTGTCGTTAAACACTGCATGTCAAAACGAACTATAAGATGAATTATTTTCTAAAGCGGGTCTGAAATCCTTTCAATGCATGCAAATTAGTAGAGTTTTGAATAATTTCTATGCAATGCAATGTTTTATGTCTTTAGTAATGCGATCTTTTATGTGTTTAGATTTTCATTATAAAAGACATGACTGATAACATTGTCTGCATGCAATTATCCCGAGCATGTCACGAACGATTCTGCAAGAGAAAAGCGAATGCCATTTTATAAGTTTGAAAAAGGAAATTTGAGTTTTCCCTATAAGTATTTTTTTTTCTCATAAAGATAGGATCACGATTTTCTTCAGTCTTTTCCGGGTTCATGCTTGCTTTGCCATATCACGTTTTTAAGTTATTCCCGAGTACTTTTCTGTCGATGTTTCATTTAATGTTAGAAAAAGGTGTTGTGAAAAACCTCGTGCGTGATTACGAACACATATTCTATAATAATTACTGTTCAAACCATTCTCGTTAATTCAAGCCAGTAAGCGTCTTACTTTAAGTAAACAACATAATAGTCTGAAGGACACCGATATTCCCCGCCACATGAGGGTGTTGAAAATGATATTGATGTTAAAATTAGTAAAGTTAAAATCGTGCATTTTTTGTAGATATACACACCGTATTTTGCTTTCCGCTCAGTTTTGCTGAAATTAATGACCTTCACTGGTGACCTTGAACCAGCACACAGTCTCAATGAGGGGGGAAATTACAAAATTTCATGAAATTCCTTCAAGAGGTGTAGATGATATTGAGCAGACTGGAAAAACATGGTTCAATCCTTTAAACATCACTGGTGACCTCGACGTTGAGCCATTCAGGTTTGAGCAAGGGTTTTGCATATTGTCCTGATAGTGAACACTTGATCAAAGTTTCATGAATTTCTTTCCGGGAGTTTAAAAGGTAAGGAGCGGACATGAATACAAGGTTCAAACCATAACACAAAACTGGTGTTCTCGATAGGTTGAAACATGGTTTCTGAACATCGTCTTGTTACGGTAAACACTTGACCAAAGTTTTATAAAATTCCTTTCAGGAGTTTTGAAGTTATGGGGCGGACAGGATATACACGGTTCAAGCTTTAAAACACCACGGGTGCCCTTGATCCTGAGCTGACCAGGTTGGAACAGACGGCTGTCGCCGTGACGTTGCGGGTTCGCTCCCAGCCAGAGACACTATCATGTGATATTTACAGTAGCGCTATTTGTGCACTGTGGTGGCCGTAAAAAGTCTCCCTGTACAAATAGTCAATACTGTTATTAGTTAAAATAAACCGTTACCGATGTTATGCAGTGGTTGTAACGTATATCAGGGCATCCGATCAACCTTTTTTCGGGTTGTCCCGGTCAGCTCAGTTGGTTGCGTCGCAGGCATTGCAGGGCTAGGCGCTGTCGCCGTGACGGTGCGGGTTCGCTCCCAGCTAGAGGCACTATCATTCGACTTGATGAGTGAACATTAGACCAATTTGAAGTGTCATGAAATTCCTATCAGGGGTTGAAAAGTTAAGGCTTGGACTCAAAATCTGCACAAAGGCGTACACGGACGGACGGATGGACGCACATAGACCTTTCTTGTATCCCATACTGCTTCGTGGCGGGGAAAAATAAGCTGTTTTGGTTAAACATCTTCTTAAAATTCTTTCCCCATTCAATTTGAATATCACAAGTTTTGCACACCAGTATTGCTTTTCTAAAACCTTATTTTGGATCGAGTTTTCTTGTTTTGTCAAATAATGGTGACTAAAACAACTACTACAATATATTGGCGTATTTTTAACATGTTAACAGAATCAAAATCAAAAGATATTTTCTTAGTGTGCAGAGTAATAAAAATTTAGGAAGATTAATTTTTTGATATTATAATGAAAAAAAAATGAAAAAAAGAAGTTTTAAAGTGCACTATTAAGGACCGTCTGCAGTCATCATTCTAATTTTTTTGGTAAAAAGAAAATTATCAAAATCTCTCAGCAAATGCCATTCAATGAAACTTTGCTCATATAAATATTATTTATGTACCTTTAAAATATGTTGCACATGTTAAGACACGATAAAAAGAAAAGAAAAATAACTAGCTTTAAAAATGCCCTAAGTTTCTATTTACATATTAAGCTCACAAAAACCCACAGACCATTAGGTTAGATGCCTACATGAGTAATCCTTTTGACTTGCATATGTTTACATAATACGAGGTATTTGTGAATTTCCTGGTCGCTTCCATGTCGCGTAAATGGGTGAAAGACGTTGATTTCTCTGTTCATAAATGAAAGGACATAACATATTTTTATTGATTATACTAATGTTAGCATTTAAAATTATGTTGTTTTTTTTAAAGATTTTGCAAATTAATGTGAAAAGAATTTTAGGGAGTTTATAGCTAAATTATGCATGAAAGAAACTTTCAAACGTTCGTAACACACTGACTTCCCTATTACGTGAAATACATTCGTGAAGTCTAAATGATTTTAAACACATCACTTTGCATAACTTAAATAATATTATACAAACAAATATTATTAACAAATAGTTCTGAAAACTAAATGTTATGTTTAAGCTTAAGACTGGATATTCATACATGTAACACCAAAGTTCAGTATTGACACAAACGTTCTGTGTTAAGTCAGGATAACTGATTTTAATTTTATAAATAAAGAATATGGTGATAAATCTTAACTATTCATATCAAACTTGGTAGTTTCCAATCTTTTATAATAAGTTTTAAAAATTTCTTTCCAGCGTATGATGACACTGGTTAAATGTTTGGAATCATTGTTTTGAATTTACGTATTTTTTTACAAATAAAGTGGTAAAATTATATTGCCATTTATTATCTTACATTTGTAATTTAAATCTCCATAAAATACTGGCTGAGAAATACCTTCTCGCATATTCAGTGGTTATGAAACCATTTTCAATAAAAAGATTTAGATCAAGAAAGGTAGTTTGTTTTTTCTGGAGTACACGGAATCAATGTGCTAATAACTTCACCGATCCTACAATTTAATTTAAAGCATGAAATTACACTTGTCAAACTTGAACAAGATTCATCATTGTTATTTTTGATGGAATTGCTATTAAATTCCCCCACCCCCGTGATTCTGAAAACCAAGAACCTTTAATGGAGGTGAGGGTAAAACCAAATGTTAAACAATCGACAATTGATTTTGTAAAGAAGGTATATCGTAGGCTGAAACTCTATTGAATTTGTTTGTTAATATGAGACCCTGTTGGGGATATTGTGAGGAAGGCGATCTCTTGAATCTGGTTTAAAGCCCCAGTGGTAACCTGCTTTGCCACTGACGGTTCCAAGGCGGTAACCTTCCGGGTTCTCACTGTCGTTGGTGGTTTTTGTGTCTTTTTTAAAACTGATTATTTTATGAACCATGCTCTCTTTTCCCGTCTAAACTGTGACTGTGTGAGGCTGTTTTCAGGATGTTGCGATTCCAGATATCAATTAAGCTATCGCATTTTTGTACAGTAGAGCAGAGTTGTTCAACATTATGTTAGAATTCATAATAAAATAAGACGGCAGCAATCTAAGTCAACGAGAATATACCCCTTTACCACGATTTCGTGACACTTTTTATAACCCTACATTGATTAATTTCTTTGGTTTTTAAAAGTATAGGTAAAATGATGTATCTTATTAATATGTTTTAAGGTTAAAGCACATAGTCAAATCGCATGCTGAGAAATTTAAAAATTATTACATGTAGTTAGAACATTGGTTGGTGAATGTGTATTTACATAGTCATTCATCCCTTAATAATCTTTGCTTAATTCAATATTTAACATATTTTAAAACTGTCAAACCACATATTAAAAAGGTAGAGAAGAACTTTAAGTCACTGAACACGACAAATATCAAAATATAGCAGTCTTTGTTTGATACAGCATTTTTATGTGCAGTAACGGAAATACATATTTCTGTCCACGCCGTCTAGCTACGTGATGAGCGCTACTCAAGATTTATACAAAATTTATAATGTATCGTTAAGAAACGTTGAACTTATTCAAACGGGGGAACAAAATACTGGACCTTCACTTTAACAAGACTGACATCGACAATATATTAATAGATCATCTAAGCTTTTTTTTCTTTTGTGGCATTTAATTTCAGTATCCATAATATCCATAAGTTGCGTAGAAACAACTGAGTACAATGCGTCATTATTGAGGCCAGCAAAAAATAATGTTTAATATCAGGCAGACATGTTCTCGTTAATTTGCAGCAATAGTTTTGCACCTGTGTTATAATAGCAGTGATAAAAAACCATAATGTCTCTGTATTTTGACATCAATAACACATTGATCGGTCAAATACATTTCTGTCATATTTTATTGTTCGAAATTGTAAAAAAGAAAAAATATACGTACACTATACTATTTGAATTTTGTTCCAAAATAATGCTATATTGACGTTATCCAATTTGCTAATTAACGTAGTCAGTGTTCATTTCTACGATGTTGTCATGAGAAACTGTGTCAAAATAGAATTTAATGATTGCAAAAGACTCGGCGCCAACCGTTTTAAATAAACCTATAAATGCTGTGGTATAAGGTACTGCGCACCTCACCTTTGCTTTGCCATAGACAAAGAGAAAAAATAAAAATCTCTCAAACGGCACAATGCACTTCCATCAAACTTTGCACAAATAAATACTACAAGCGTATGCTTATTTTGCATACATTAAGAAAAGTTAGAACAGTAGAGAAAAATAGTTACACAAAAAGGAAGCAACACAAAACAACAATTCAAATGTTCATGCGTGAAATGATACTGACAACATTATCTAAGGTCATTGAAAAGAACTTTCAATTGTGAATAGAGAAATCAATATTTTCTGGACGAATTATGGGTCATAACTTATAAGTACTATTTAACTATTACTTTATTACCTTTACAACGTACACCTATTCCGACCCAAAAGAATAATGGACCCGGCTTCATATAGACGTTTACAGCGAATGTTGAGTACCATGTGCCCCGGCTTCATATATAGGTTGTTAGCGAACGTTAAGAACCAGCTCAATATAGGAATAATATTTAGAGCATTAACTATGGTCCCGTGACTGCATCACATGACTAAGTTATTCGACTGTCATGTATTGTGCGATTAAAAACTAAACAATTTTATTGCAGGAATCTACAACTTAGCTTTGGTAAACTTTATAATTTTAAAGAAGTTGCATACAGATGTGTATAGATTTGTGTTTAGCAATTTTATCGTTACGAAGAATGAAACATATACAAATGTATGAATTTTGCATGTCCCGTACTGTGGAATAAAGTAGGTCATCTGACTTGCAGCGTGTTGACAAAAAAACGAGTGAACATTGTTAGCGACTGCTGACCTTCTTGTGATATATCAAAAGTTAGTTGTTAATATTTGATCGGCATTTATTCGTACTGAGAAAAACACAGTTACCCATGTTAGTGGCATGCTATCTTTCCGTTCCATTGATTCTTTGTGTTAAATTGTTATCTTGGGATCCTGTGAAATCGATATCGGATGCTTACAAATTTTTGGTTTGTGCAAAGTTTGATGGAAGTGCATTGTGCCGTTTGAGAGATTTTTTAATTTTTCTTTTTGTCTATGGCAAAGCAATGGTGAAAGGCGCAATACCATAAAACTAATATATATGTAAAATATGTAACGCTAATTATTAAATCTTTTGTTTATTACAGTTTTCTTAAACAAACTTGCTGATTCCATGAACTGTAAGTTATTTATACGCTTTTTTGTAAACTTCCTAGTGTTTGTTTTATATAAATGATGAGATCTTCACATCTGATTTTATTTCTAGCTATAGGCGTTCCCACAAATGATCAAATTTGATAAGAATAATAAGAATAAAACATGAAAAACGAGTACAGTTTTTAAAAGTCATATGTATACGAGTATATCTTGGTTTAGAATATAACAAGATACAAAGTTGCATTAAGATTTAAAAAAAGGTTAAAACATATTTATCACTGCTGTTATCAGCGTTTTTTTTATATTGAAAAGCGCTCATAAAAGTGTCCCCGTACATTCAATGATGTTAACAGTTAAATAAAGCGTTGTAGGCCGTTGAGCACGATACTTATACATATATGTTGTGTAAATATTGACTTACGTTCAACTCTGTGCTAGGTCACGTGATCAGTAATATGCACTCTATAATTCCTCATGAACAGGCTCTATCAAACCGAGCCTGCAATATTTTAATATCTGTCCTGTTCGGCGGCTTTCAAGGATCCTTTTTCCTCTCCATGTAATTATTTAGGAACTAGCAATCGTCTATATGGTCGTACGTAGCGTTTGTTTTTTTTTTAAATCAGATTTCAATAAATTGTGTATGTACTTTGTTGGAAAACGAATAATTTCCCAGCGGATTGCAACATTGTTTCTAGAGTATTTGGAATGCATAACATGATCACTTGATTTAGGGTAATGATTCTTTATCGTTTAATCTGTTTTGTAATTGAGCAGGAATGATTATTAAGATAGATGTTACCCAAGTGACTTGTTTAGGGACAGATACGTAAATTCACATCAAATGTAGGCCACGGAACGCGATAAGTATGAAAATATTGCAGGCTCAGTTTAATAGAGCCTTTTCATGGGCTGTTATGAAAATGCCTAATACTGCACATAACGCTTAGCCTTTAGTTTGAGTGAAACACCGCATGAAGTGTTTACACCGGTTAAGGGTCCGCTACGCTCCTCCTTGCATGTTCATCGACAAAAAAGAAAAATATCAAAATCTAAAAATGCTGTTTAAAGAAGCATTGCCCAAAAATCGTTATTGGTGTATCCTAAATTCTGCTTACTTAAATTCACAAAAACAAAACATTACCTTAAATTCCCACATGAGTGTATAATACTGACAAGAGAATTTTGTGTGTTGTGTAAAGAACCTTTAACTACGAAAACAGATTTACCAAGATTTGTCATCCGTTTACGCGACCAGGAAATTGATGGTCAAAAAACAGTTTAAATAATATCTCATATAGTTTACATATGTAAGTCATGAGGACACAAGATATTGTTGTCAGTACCAAATTACTCATATTAAGTGGGCATTTTAAATGATGTTTGTGTTGTTTTGTTTTTGTGAATTTATGCCAAATAGAAATTAAAGGAATATTTAGATCTCGCTATTTTTCTTTACTGTTCTAACGTGTCTTACACTGTACTATATGCAAACAAATACAAAAGTAACAGTTACTGTAGTTTGTGCAAAATTTTATTGAACAACATTTTGCCGTTATTGAGATTTTTAATTGAAAAACGCGCAATGAGGAGTGAAGTGGACCCATAATTCGTTGTGCATACGGCGGTTAGCATGGAACCTTCAAGCCGAAATTTGCAGGGTAATACCATCCCATATACAGCGGCATTTGTTCATCTTATAAAGGCCCGGTAACACCGCACGAACGTTGCTGGAGCGTTCCTTGAACGGTAGGGAGGTGGACCAAACGCTCGTCACCGCTCACAAAATGGAAAAAAATCGAAAACACGGGCGTTGGTTTAGCGGTGCACCGCTGAAGCCGGCATTGCTTTAGCGTTGGTTTAGCGGTAGTGAGCGTTGGTATAGCGGCGACACGAGCGTTTGGTATAGCGGCGTTCTGCGCATGCGCGCTTTTGCGCGGCAGGGGTTTAAAATTTGTTTAGCGGCATACCACTTGTGACTACGGAGCTGAACGGATCCTCATTCCTCAGCTCCACCATCAGTTTCTCATACAGTCCATGTCAGGCTTTCTCAGTATCCACTGTCTTACCCACACAACCCTGTCTCCCTTCTCTCTCTTCTTCTGTCAACAGCTTGTTGCAATCTGAGTAGGTTCTGATTCTGCTGCTGAACTAGTGCACCAATCAAAGCAAGTCTCTCAGCATCCATGTTGATACAGTTCTACTCTGTAACTTTAAGCAAATTACTCAACGGCAGCTCGATTCCAGATGAGCTCCTGGTCCATTTCTCCCAGTATTTATAGCCAAATTCTGGTCCCGCTCCCACACCTCTATACCAACCTTAAACCAAAGTTCATCGCCGCCGTGGCTCGCTGCTTCAACGCCCTAGACCGTTCCAACAACCCCGTGTCCGCTCGTAAAACGCTTATAAGCGCTCCACCAACGTTTTTGCAACGTTTAATCGCCGCCCGGGCAACGCTCGCGAAGCAGCGGTGGTGCAGCGTTCAAGAAATCAGAGTTGGCCTAGCGGACCCAAGCGTCCACGAACTTGCGTCTAGCGGTGCCAAACTTTGATTGGGCGTTGGTGCAGCGGGGGTGAACTTTGCCGGGGCGGAAAATTTTCCTCTTCTCACCGCTCGCAATATTTTGTGCAGCTCAAAACTTTCGGAGCGGTAGGAGGGCCCCTCGAGAAACATCAGCGGTGGCCGAGCGTATACGGCGTTGCTTTAACGGGGTCCAACTTATGTTTAACGGTGGTGAACGGTTACGAGCGGTGATGAATTTTTTTCACCGCTCCTGGGACGCTCCAGCAACGTTCGGGCGGTGTGACCGGGCCTTAAAAGAATGGAGTTTCCCTAGACCAGAAAACAATGGGCGGAACTGTACAGAATAGAAGTTTGACATAAAAATCTTTGTATTACAAGTTGAAGGAATTGGTACCTCATCTCATATCAAAATACTGCATGTCCCACAGACTGGATTTAACTGCGGCACAATCAACCAAGGATATTCCCTACCTTAAGAAGTTTTAGGTTATTCTGGACCAGCTGTTTTGGTTTTATCAGAACAGCTCTCTTCTAATGACTGGTCTGCATGAAGTGCAGGTATTAAACTATGTATAACCATGATCTCGTCTCCTCTACATTTTGGCTGTGTGGGAACCTAGATGATCGGTTATCTAACCTACCAGTATTGAGCTGCTTCTCAGTGTTTAATAATCCAGCATCTCTACCAGAAGATCAAGAGGAGCTGCAATACTTTGGAAATGATAACTTGCAGGTACATATAGTGTAAAAGTTGTAAATTGTTTATGGTGCCTTGTTTGAAATTCATTTTATAAACACATGCTCTACGTTCCTCTACTCTTTCACTGCGTGGGGAGGCTGTGTTATCCGAGTGTGGCGATACCAGACAGGCATATTTCGTTTTTTTGTAAGTTAACTTGCAGTCATCAAGGCCTAGATAAGTAAATAGAGTTCGAGTAATGACTCTGACCCTACCTAGAATATGGTGGTGACTGCAGTTTTCAGAACGAAAAATAATTGTCAAAATAAATCCCTATCATTAACATCTACTTTTTTCAAGTGTTTACCCGATATACACGTGTTCTATAAATAGCTCCTAAATGAAAAAAAAAATAAATTATGATATTTTTATATTGTAGCCACCAGAGCATGTACACATTCAGATGTTACTACTGGTGCTTATAAACCAAAACCACTATAACTTGTCGTTTTGACAGAGGTAATTTTTCAGAACTCTGAAATAAGAGATATAAATTGCACTACATTAAGAAAAGTTTGACTAATATATGTTCATTTTTATTTGTTCACAGCTAATAGTTTTTTAATGATCGAAGTTGTCATCAAGCATCGAACATGCGGAACTTGTACCTGGAGGAAAACAAATAGGCCAGACGTACCTGTTCGTCGACACAGATGTGTGCGCTACCAAATTTGTAGTGCTAGACACATGAAAAATCGCTAGTGGGGAACAGAGCACTATAGACCTGCAGATTGACGGAATGCCTGTTTAAACCATAGAGGGTGATGGAGACAATACTCTATTTTCTAGACTGAACGTTTATCAACATGGAATTTTGTCATTGAGGATATGTCATACGATGCACAAGAACTTGCTTTTATGACTGCAGTTATAACCAATTATCCTGCGTCAATGCTGCAACTGTGGGCATGTGTCACATTCTGTGACAATGCTCTTGTTATTGTTAAGTTTTGCATTTAAACATTGAAAGAAATTAAGTTGCAGTTTTATACTCGGCATGTTCACAGGCCACATATTGACTTGGAATCTGGCCATCAAAGACATTTCCTTAAAATTTCTTTTTAAATAAAGGAAGAGATTTTATTGACCTTTCTAGTATGTTTAACGATAAAACAGTTCAATCGGCTGTTCCTACTTATTTTAAGAATACTGAATCTCCTATGGTTTGTTATAAATACAACAAACCAACTAGAAATACTATTTTTAATTTCAATAAAATTACCTCTGATTTACAGATCATTGAAAATACACCAAAATCTTGTGAGTGTTGAAAGTCAGACTATCGCTATAAGCCTGTCGGCCATATTGTTACCGATGATCTTAATGTAATCAAAGACTCTAGAATTCGTAATTTAATTTCTAAAGGTCCCAAATATAGAATTCCATCATAAATTGATTTTAATGCAAGCCGTGCAGAAATTGCCGAGTCTTTAAACTCATTTTGCAATAAAAGGTGCAAAAGAGAACATGCTGAGTCTAATGCACTTTCCAACTGAAAAAACAACAACACATATTCAAAATAATTGACACTCGTATATCATTTTACGAAAGAAACGTTGCGATATTACCACCTCGACCTCGTTTTTATTTTCGTCATTTGAAAAAAGGAATTCAAGACTTTCATAACAGATTTGTATTAACACCTTCTGATAAGGCTTCTAATAATGTAATTATAGTGCGACGTAAACACTATATTAATATTCAAACTGAACAGCACTAATGCTTATATACTGACTTTCATCTGAGAATGATATTGTTACTGCACACACTCTACAAATTACAAAATTTAGAATCAGTATTGAGCCGAAACAAGACAAAGTACCTACTATGTATTGGTTGCCTAAAATGCATAAAACACCGTACAATACAAGATTTATTGCTAACTCTAGTTCTTGCACTACTACTAAATTATCCGTGCTCTTAACATCTTGTCTTACAGCTATAAAAGAATATGTAATTAGGTATTGCGATAAGGTTTTTGAAACTACTGGCAAAAAATTATTTCGCTCCGTCATAATTATAATTTAATAAGAGACAAGCTAACCAGTCTCATTGAAAAAACATTTGCTAGAAAAAGTAAAACCTTAATCGCTTGTAATGAACAAAGGGCATTTTTTACAGATGGTTCTTATGATAATTTTACTTTATGGACTTGTCAAGACCTAATATAGTCGCTAACTTTCTTTCTGGATAATATTAATGTTAGATTCGGTACCTCTATTTATAAACAAGTAATAGGCATCCCAATGGGTACTAATTGTGCACCCCTTGTTGCTAATCTGTTTTTATACTGTTATGAAAGAGACTTTATGTTATCTCATTCTACCGAACATCAGGATATCATTATAACAGTCTTTAACAACACCTCGAGGTACCTTGATGATTTATTTAACAAACATAATAACCATTTTCCATCACTGGTTGATAAGATTTATCCTAAAGAACAAAAACTTGATAAAGCGAACACTTCAGAAAAGCAAGCAAACTTTCTTGATCTAAATCTGTCCATTGAAAATTGTTACGTCACTACTAAAAGAGATGATTTTAATTTTAATATAGTAAATTTTCCGTTTTAAGACGGCGATGTTCCTGCAACATTTTACGGGATTTATATCTTGTTCGCTTTTCAAGAGCTTGCAACGATGTGAATGATTTCAATGAACGTAATCTTTGCATTGCAGAAAAACTTTTAAGCAAGGTTATCGGTATCACAAATTAAGAAAAACCTTTTGCAAGTTTTATCGTCGAGATTAATACCCAGATCTAATTCATAAATACAGGTACAGTTTAAAATCACTATTGCAACAAGGTATTTCACAGCCAGTTTTCTTTGTGGAGATTTAATTTATAAACTTCAGAAGAAGAAAGGCAATGCTAATTTCTTCCGGTTATTCGTAAAAAACCATTCAGTTCAAAGTGCGTAATCCTTAACATAAAATATGTTCACTGTTATATTATGTTGCCTATAAAGATGTTCAACCTCGGCATAAGCATGTATCGTCATATTGCATTTTTTTCTTCAAAACACAAACTATTGGAACTTAATAACGATATTCAGGAATATTAGTTTTACCTGCCTATACATTAAACAAACCGTAATTAAATCCCGTCGGAAGAGTCAAAGCTGCCTTGCATTGTGAAAGTAAACGTTATAAATTAAGGAATCCGATCCAAACCTGTTTGCTATGTGACATGGTAATAAATATTCCGTCTTTATTGGTGCGTAAATAACTGATCATACATGTCTAGTGCTTGCTTGTTTTGTTCTCACACTGGATTATTTGATTTTGGTTCAGAATAACTAATAGGTACTTCCTGCTGGCAATATGCGGACTTAGGATTGAATGCTTCTTTATTTGCTTTACTAATCTTAATAAAATTCCGATTATTTTCCTTTAAGAGACTGATTTTACATGTCTTATATGTTTAAAGTGATGCCGCTACGGTGATTATTGATCAAGCAGTGTTAGTTTACCCCACTTATAAATATAACTCATTGAAACGAAAACCTCTCTCTAGCATACCACGCACCATTATCGTCTGCTAGGTTTAAAGCATCATAATACGTCACGAGCACCTGTTAAAAAGAGCCATCTTGAACCGTTTTTGTATGCAGACCCGCCGCTTCAAAGAAACTGTCATGTTTCTGTTTGATATCTAGTGAAAATTGTTTTACCACGCAAAAAATATTCAAACCTCTCAATATTATTAATTTTAAAAGCATTTTGTGAGAAATAGCCACTTTATGAGATTATTACGTTTTAATTTGTATTTCGTGAGATCTTTTCAGGACAAGTACCAAAAGAACCTAGTTCGATGCCGAGTTCTGTTAATGCAACCCTCAATTTTGCAGCCGATTGTTAAATACATCATTAAAGACATTTTCGACATTCAATTAATTGACATATTGTGATTGCCTGTCCAATTTAAATTTAGAATAAAAATCTGGGGCACGGGTGAAAATGAATCCATCTGAGACGCGGTTACGTGAAGTGCTCGGTGTACCTGTCAATAATAAGTTTAATTGCCGTAACGCATTTAAACTAAATAATTTGTTTAACTTGAAATTAAATTTTACTGTCATAAATTATACCATAAACACAAGTAGCTCACAAACAATAATGTAACAAGCAAGGGCATCATCAACTGTTTACAATCAGGCAATTCTAAGGATATCAGACCTGTAATATCCGACAATAAAGTCCACTAAATGCAAACATAAAATAATAAAAGTTCTGAAGTATACTATTTATGAAAATCAAACAGTCAAACTACTATTGAGAACAAACATGTACATTTATTTTTCCGACGTGTTGAGGTACCAAAAGTGCCGTTTGAATGTCCACTCCATATATTGCCATGGTATGTGTTATGAGAAATATTTAAATGGGTATTTCAAGGTCATGTTGACCTGCAGGTGCGCACAAAACAGGAGCAGTCCTGTAAACAAACAATTAGAAAAGCTTAGAGTAGTACTTTACTTATAAAAAAATCCTGAAATTTTGAAACGTTTTACAAACAGCCCATCAAAGAATGTCTTCATATCCGTGACCTGTGCGTGTAATTATCTGGTAATTATAAGGTAAACATTTAATATGCAGTTGTTAAAAGAACGACAGAAATAAGAAATATTCAGTTCATCTCACTCGCGGATGACAAATAATGATAGTGCACGAACATTAGACAAAGAACCAATCTTCTATACAATAATCATTCATTCCCAGCCTTAATGTATAACAAACTACATCGTATAAACATTTCCTAACATAAGAAATAAAATTATAAGAATATAATATTCCTCCGAAAATAACAATCATGCTGCATTCCTATAAAATACAATTCCATGTTTAGCGGTGTTAGGTTGACAGATAACAAAACACATATACAGTAAAACCTGTTTATTATTTTATTATAACATGACCGTCTTTTTATATTATAATATCAATTATAACTCTTTATGGTCCAATCTGTTAATACTGCTTTTTATTGGTGGTAACCCCTGGGGTTCTCATTTTCTTTGTTTGTGGCTCTCTTTTTTCTTAACTGAAAACACATATTCAGAAAACACAGCCTCATCTCAACGAGAAAAAAAGAGAGCCACAAACAAAGAAAGTGAGATCCCAAGGGGTTACCACCTGGGAAGTTAGTAACAAATAAATTTGATACCGAGGACCTAAACCAGGTAAAAGGGTACACTCACCTTGCCTGTACAGGTTCTCATATGAACTAAAATGTACAAGTCGCCAAGGTAAATTAACTCCAACCCACACAACAACTCGACAAGCACACAAACACAGAAAAGAGAAGAAGATAATGGCACTTCAATTCGACCTTACAGAGACCAGAGCATCTGAAGTTAAATCTGCAACAACACTATGTGCGCAACACGAAAAAAAAACAATAATGTAATACTGAAATAGTTGAAAATTGAACGTCAAAAGTAATTAAACACAAAAACTATAAAAATCGTATGAGTTTAGTTCGATATAGACTGTTCGTGAACAGCTGAAATGTTCTAGAGTATAGTAAAACACGAACGTAATTCGATTGAGTTTTGACAAGATCTATTAGAATATCTAATCATTCGAATGGAAGTCCGTTGTAGTGCTCAATCTTTAATTCAAAAAAGAATGTATTCATCCTGTTTTTGACATCAATAGCAACACAGCTCCAGATGATGTCACAAACAATCAAATTTATATTTAACATATTGTTGCGGCTAACCTAATTTAAACTGAAAGTGACGAGATGTTGTTGTCTGTCTAGTTCAATGGACTCAAAAAGGAATAACTGTCAGTAACAATATTAACTAATGAAACACGACTAACTAAATGTCCGTCACACACAATTAGAGGCAATTGTCAGAGCTATAAAAGCTCCTTAAATTTAATGAGGACATTGAACTCGGGGGTTTGTTGCTGAGAAAGATGAGCGGTGTACAATGTACTCGGTATTTACACCATATTGACGAAAACAAGAAAAAAGGATAATGTCAAACACCGCATTGGCAAGAAAACATAAAAGACCAGAAGGTCAGGGTCGTGTTGGAATTTAAACCTTTAAACCTTTATTTATTATAAACACATTTTAGCCAACCCTACAAGTTGCGTGAATTTCGAGCATCCATTGTCCAAACAAGTATTGGTAGTATTGTCTGTGCCTAATTATTTGAAGAACATTGAAACGCTGCTAATTTATGACAAATACAAAAAAAACAATTAGAAAGAAACTTTTCAATCATGAGAAAAACTGTTTAGAAATACCTGACACTATTAAAAACGGGCCATTTTATTATTTGCGATCTTATTTTATGACAGACAAACTATTGTTTTGTTGAATTAATACATATCTAAATAAAAAAATTTCCTTACTTATAAAGATAGTGTCATCATGACGACTTACAGTCATCAAGTATACGTTATTATATATTAGGAAATATCTTTTGAAATCCCATTTCAACATTTATCTTTTTTATTAACTGAAAAATACGTATTCAGAAAACACAGAAATCTCGCGTGAAATTTCATGATTGAAGCCAAACTTTTTCAGGAATCTTTAATTTAACTAATGCTCTTACTATAGAGATAATTTGCTCAACATAACAAGGAATCTGACTTCGCCTATTTGACCTCTTTTCTCGGAATAAGATTAACAGGCCATCTAATCATGGTTAGAAATGAAAACTAAACATGTTGTTAACTCACTTTGCACTTTGGTTTATCTTCTGCAAGAAGCAAATGTTTAAGATGTTAATTTTTGGGAGGGTGCAAAAATACAGATTTAATATTTACATTGTATCTCATGCAGTGATGCAAAGTTTTAGTGTTGGACTTTTTTCTAAGTATAATTTTATTTCCCCGCATGGACTCGCAGAATGCTTTTTAAAGTAAAACATAACCAAATACTCACACCTACTTCCTTTTTAAAGAAATTGCCAGTTAAGTCCTCACATGCTTTCAAAAACATCAGAGATTTAATCAAAGTAGGGAAAAAATAAGTCGGGAGCGCAAGACGAGTTCCATATCAGAGTTTCCCCGGCGTGACAAGGCGGTGTGTCGCGTATAGTACCCATGTCTTTAGGTCCAAGGTCAAGGTCATTGTTACTAAAAATTAGAATTATCTTGTTCGGGCTATACGTTTTTTATGAATGAAGGGATTTCAAAATAACTTGGCACAGATGTTCACCATGTCAAGGCGGACATCAAAATTATACCAGATTGAACTTATGATCCGAGTTAACACATGCATACAAGTAACTTTCACTTAACAATGAGATAAACACCGCATTATTTCAAAAATATTTTAAGAGCGGCCTACAGTTATGATTAATCGTCGATATTCAACATCTTTTTTACAGTCGATTTTGAACTGATCGAAAAGAGACAAATATAATTTTGTTCGTGATTCAAATGAGGGTCGAATAGCATTCGAGTTTTTTCCGGAAAATGTGCCCTTATTTACCTGATGAAAATTCAGGATCATCTACCTTTTTCAGTGACAATATTCCGTCTGATATGGAACCCCGGAAGCGGCTGATATGACTGCTTTGTTTTTTATTAAAATATTTTTGAGCTCCATATCAGAGAGCTGAGTACCATATCAGAATTGGTCAATATGTAATAATATTTACATGTATGCTAGTTTGTTGAATTTTTGTGATGACCCAACTTCGATGTGTTTTAATCTATTGCAGTTAAAGACGGTAAAGACATGGAGCGCACTGAATGAGACATCTGCATCAAGCATTATTACAAGAATCTGATATGTCACCAGTGTCATTCATGTTTGAATTCTAGGATTGAAATGTAAAATATGCAGTGGAGAATTTTAGTATAAGCAGACTCTAAGACATCATATTGCCGGGAACAAAATCTGCTTGCAACAAACTATTGTTACAGGGAATTCCACAGCCCAAATACAGACCTGTAATGATAAAAATGATTGAAAAAACTTTCAACATTGCAGAACAAAACATTCAAACGAAACCACGTGAATTACACAGTGGAGATATTTAATCAAACTTTTATTGATTTATTTTAAAATCGTTTAAAATTAAAGATAAAATACATATTTTCTTTGTGTTTTACTTAAAGGTTCCTTTTTAAAAATAAAAAAAAATAAATATAAAATGTGTGTTTTTTGAAATTCACATACAAGTAACCAATGCAAGACTTCATTTTTTTTATTTATTTACGCACTGTAAGCTTGAAATATCACAAACAATCTACATCAGTTTTGCTTTTACAAATTAATGTCTTCTTTCTGAGATGCATTACTATAAAATTAACACTTCTAAAAGAATCGCAACAAATGGCATGTAAGCCAGGTTACTGATGTATTTATACAAACTAATAATATCGCATATTTTTGCTAACATTAAAAGTCATTGTTCACGAAAAAAAGTGATTTTCTTGAATGTGAAAGTATTTTTAAGTCTGTCACTGGTAATACACCTGATGCATTCACTTGGAAGTCGTACATTATAGGGCAGTCCATAAATAAATTGTAAAAGTAAAGTTCACATTGTTTCGCCATTATAACTTTGGTTTCCTTCATTGTGTATAATGTGCTTGGCATTTCACCCCGCCGTGGTTCATTGATATCAGACTTGAAACTTAAATACTTTCTTCTTTTGCTTTCTTCTGATTGGCGTGTCGAAGAAACGGTCCATGCCCTGACCCAAGCGATCCATCCCCTGAATATTGGAAAAGAAACTCTATGAATAAGGATAAATTTAATTTTGAAATTCATTCTACCGCAAAACATTTATATAATTAAATGCAAAACATTTCTGAATTAAACCCTTTTGATTTTTATAGAGCATTTCTAGTCCGGAGCGTAACAATGTCACCATATGTTCAAATGACTCCAAACTTGGTATGCATGTTTCTTGCACAAAGGGCTATGCTCAAGAACCGTAACTCTACCTTGTTCCATTTTTGTATTATTTCCCTTAGATTGACTTTATAGAGCATTTCTTGTCATTCTTTTAAATTATTCCCCTTTGATTGATTTTTAGTGCATTTTTGTTAAGGGCATAACTTGTTGTGCATGTTTCTTGCAGTGCGACAATTAAAAGGTTATTTTTGTGAATTTTGTGAAAAAACATTGCTAACAACTGTACAACAAAAAAACTGATAAACATTTTTTTATGTTTACAAACAATAATTTCGTCAGGCGGCACATGGGACTCGCGGAGTTCTAGTCTATTTATACATTTGGTAAGACTATTGAAAATCCAAATTAAATCATTTTTGCACTTGTTCTATAATCGCATTGACTTAAATACAATATGAAGGGTGAGGGGAATCACATTTTCTATAAATAGAATTACATGTATCATATTATAAGATTGGATAATGAAAACATTGTAACTATTTGGACGTTTCCGATTGGTCAAGTGAATAATATGAAATACGATTGTTAAAGCCTCATCTGGAGGCAGGAATGAAATATTCATAAACACTGGCTGACAAATACGTTATTGCTACAGTGATTTTTCACTGCTCCGTTTTTTCAAAATGAAATCTGGTTATCGATGATAAAATTTCAAAAGGGGTTACTTAATTTGTGCTACCGTAAACCCTGTTAATATTTTTTCTCTCATGCAGAGGTTACGTTTATTATTGAAATCTTTAGCATTATAACAAACTGTAGAAACACGAACAAGGTGCTCTGGTAGGACTGGGGTAAAAATACCCAATTTGATTGAGATTGCAAATGTTTTATGTGTTTCCACTTTTGCAGGCACATATTTTGTTGTTGTTGTTTTTTTTAAATTTACTCTGAATATGGGAGCCAGGCTGCTGAAGTTAAATTTAAGGCTAACGCACCGTAGAACAGTGGCAAATAAGTTTTGACACTAAAGGTTCTAAAAGCGGTCGCCACTCTTCTTTTCTCTAATTGTGATGTCGTCTTTTAAAACTTTTCTTGATTCGTCGTTATTCATCGTTTTTGATTGTCATTGCGAAGAAACGTTTTTTTTGGTTTTTACTGTTTCAATTTTTATTGACATAAAGATTTCAGTGGCTTTCGTAATTAAAATCCCCTGAATGATTACTCTCTGCTGCTGTAATAAAGTAAACTTATCAATTTAACATCAAGTAAGCATTTTGCTTTATATTTTATTGCATCACCATAACTACTATTCAAATAATTCCTTAATGCATTTCAATTTCTCTGAAATAGAACTCTGAAATCCTGTGAGATGTTTCTCTGTTTAAACAAAATATAATTATAAAATTGTAATTTTGAAATTGCATTTAATGAATAGCTGTCGTCAAAATAGGTGTTTTTGATGTGGTAATGCATTTGTTACTTAATATCGCCGAGGGGGAATCAAGTCGGGGACATAACTGTAAGATCAATGTGTTCGTCCAAGGCGAGTTTACATTCATGCATCACCCAATAACAAGAATGATGGGCTCGTTTTGTGGTATAAACAACTTCACTAAAACATGTTTTATCATATAATATTCAAATATTTTATGCACTATTGTCGAGTATGCGCGTTTGTTGTGTAGGTGGGTTACAAACTATTCTCATTGGCTGTGAAAGTAAGCTGTGTTTTTTTCTCATAATGTTTTACTTGTTGGTATTTCAAATAAGCATTATATTAAAAAGATTACCCGTCGTAGCTTACAATAAGACCATTAACAGCGAAATAAAGACAAGTTAACATTTTGAGGTTACTAATTTAAAATAAATAATCACTCTTAGTAATAAAGCTCTCAATTCCAACTATGTTCGATTGGTTATATATCAGGTATGTTCTCGTATACACAGATTTGATCGTTTATACTTCTAGGGCATTCGAAAACTTACCATGGTAGCTTGATGTTCAGTATAATATTTATAAATCGACCAAACGTTAACTTTATCATAAAGTCCTGTTAGACTGGTAAAATGATTTGGTTAAATATTGTATCATACAGTGATAGAAACAACATAATTTTCATTAACTTATTAAATGAGTTATTAGCAAAACTTAAGAAAAAAAGAATAATTATTAAAAATTAATATATAGATAATCTAAAAGCCGTGCAAATGCAGCGAAAGCGCCTAGCCTATCACGCAACAGACGGACACAGTACATACCATCCGTATTCCCCCTCCCCCCCCAAAAAAAATGATTCAAGTATGACTATATACTGCCTCCCTCAATAATTGACATTACTGTTTGCTGGCTTATTACCATCGAGGAAGGTAATTGAAACTGATTACTCACCAAAATAAGAAATCCGAGCCTTTAAATGTACCCTTAGTTTTTAAATTCAGCATAATATTATAAGGTTACAGTGCCTGTAAATACACATGATGTGACCTAAAATACAGAATTCCCAATGTTTAAACAACATAACATTTGTCACAGAAGACATTGTCTAATATGTTGAACATTGCCCGATGTTTGCCAATTCTAAATACCGAATCCTCCAATTATAAAATGCCATTACGAAATAGTCACAACTTGCAGATTTCCTGATACTGATCAAATCGAAATACCGAATCCCATTAAAACAGCACAAGATAACTGAATTGTAGACAATGATACATTGATAACGTCAACAACTGAATCCCTTAATAAAAAAGAATAGAATAACCAACATGTCACGAGAAACAGATTTTCTGATGTTGATAATGTCAACATATTGTATCCCTTAATAATACAATGATCTGAACAAAAAGTTGAAATATGCATATCAGGAATCGCCACACTCACGAAACACAGCCTCCCCACACAGCGAAAAAAGAAGAGAGAAAAAGAGAGCATGTTGTTATAAGTATGTCAATTCAAATAAGGCGCCGCAAACAATTAGCGACATAGAGAACCATTGGGGTTACCGCCTTGGAACAGTCAGTGGCAAAACAAATTGCCACTGGGAATTTAAACCAGGTTCTAGGGTGCACCAACCTCACGCCCCAATAGGTTCTCATATCAACAGACAACCAATTACCCATCAGCTTAACAGTGTTGCATGCAAAGGCACACAAACTTATAAAACATAAGAAGCTAATAGCATTGCAAAGCCAAAAGGGCGAGTATTCGGTTTAATCGAGACCAGAGCCCCTTGAATCAAAACACCAAGAACACAATGACAGGGATAAAAGAAACAAATCTAGCTGCTAGGCTCTTTAAAGAAAAGATTTCCAGATAAACCTTCATAAACTCTCAAACACCTGCCACCGTCGTGCAACCAAAAAGGTAAGCATAGTGATCAACTGTAGATGGGTTAATCACCAGGCCTGCTGAGCGCTGTAGAATATCATGTTCGTAACCTTTCTTTCTGAATTTACAGATGGTTTTTACGAATAACCTGGGGAAATTAAGATTGCCTTTTATTATCTTAAGTTTACAAATTAAATCTCCATAAAAATGTTACAAAATAACTTGTCTAAATACTGATACCCCTACAAAGTGACCAAAACCAAGCTGTCAAAAGTCACAATTCACGATGCTTACCAAAACACTGTTGGAACAGACGTTAAAATATTTAATACACAAACAAACTGATGAAATAATCGTTCTTATAAGTAATTCCGACTTTGATATCAGGTTGCAGATATCAGCCAGACAATACCATAAGGCATTGATAAACGAGAGAGAAAAGTTAAAAATATTAATGCTCTTCAGAACTCAGTTTTGTTTTGATTCTGTGATGTGGGAAACTTTCATTGCCAATAAACAGATTGCAGAAAGTGCCGATGACATTATTTTGTCTCGAGCGGGTACTGTTTTTGTACGTTAAGCATCTTAGTTTATTGATTTTTGTAAAAAGTAAAGCTTTGATTAAATTTTCTGTTCAGTATGAAGTCCACTAAAGAGAATATACGCGTTTTTAGGAATATTTGCAAACTAAACCCCACATACAAGGGTGTTCGTGACGTTCGTAGAATTTTATTATAAAACAAAAAGTTTTTATGTTAGGAAATTTAACGAAAAAGACATACGTGCATTTAAATTTTAAATTAGTTCCTTTATTATCTGGAAGATTCAGCAAGATTAACACAGAGACACTAACACTGTGCAAATTAAAAATGTGTGTGTATCACATACCCGAGGCACGCCAACGTCAATATGACGTCTCTTAGATCTCATGCGTCATTTAAATCAAGTGAACGTCGCACCTTTTCCAAATAGTCACCAGCCATTTCCACGCACTTCTTATGTCTGTCTACCTATTTGCTGAATGTTTCTTTGTACCAACCTTCACTGAACGATGATACAATCATCTGAGAGTGTTTTGTAAGTTCAGTTGCAGAGTCAAACCGTATTCCGCGCAAACTAGCCTTCAACTCGGGGAAAAACCTGAAAATCCTGCTAAATCTGGACTGTATGGTGGGTGTTCCAATACATCAAAACCTAAGAGACTGATTTCCAGTTGTGTGGATCCCGCTCTATGTCCTGGCGCATTGTCTTGATGTAAAATTACTCTCTCAAGATCCAATTGTAGCCGCTTCTTTCGAATCGCACGAACAAGATCTCTTCTCAGTACCTGAAGCAGTCAATTCAGAATTCACAATTAGCCTTATTTCTTACACACATTCTGCTTTTTCTGTTGATGATGGTAATGATATATATTATATAATTATATTAAACGTGGATAGGTAAATGAAATTAATCTTACCTTAGAATAGTATGCTGCAGTGACAGTCTGATCATCTGGAACTCTGTGCTGTAGAATCATTCCATGGCGGTCCATAAAGAAGATGAACATGTGCTTGCCAGCGCTTTTCTGGACCCGAGCCTTCTTCGGCGGTGGCGTACGCGGTGTCTTCCATACGGACGACATAGCTTTCATCTCGGGGTCAAAATGGTGTAACCACGTCTCGTCAGTAGTGATGATTCTGTCTAAAAATCCATCACCTTCTGTGTCGTAGCGGGCCAGAAACATGCGGGAGCATCGGACGCGATGTTCATTCTCCTCCTCTTTCAGTGGACGCGGCACCCACCATGCACTTACTTTAGACATTCCAAGTTCATTTGTTAACACCCCATGAACTGTAGAAGACGAAACAGCGAGCTCCTCGGCTAAAGCCCGTACAGTTGTTCTTCTGTCCATATTAACTAAAGATTTGACACGGTCTTTAATGGAACAATCTACGACGGACGGCCGGCCGCTCCTAGGATCGTCCTGGATGGACTCTCTTCCTCTTTTAAAACGTGAATGCCACTTGTACACAAACGCTTGACTGCATTTTTAATATTTTCCTGTTGATTTAATCATTTTTAACGTATCCATCGGTGGTTTATTTAGAGCAATACAGAATTTCACAACACCTCTTAATTCAACGTCACCTGTCGACGTCCTAACTTTTCAGCATGAAATGTCACAGGCTGTAAAGAAACTGCTATGGTGTCCGTTACGACGGCGTAAATGTTGTGAAATTTTCTTCAACTGTCAGTATGACGTCATGTTATCACCTGGTGTTTTCGCGTCGTTCTTGCGTCAGGTTGTGTGACGCTAACGAAGTTTACCTTTCTTGATTTTAATTTTAATTTATATTATATTGTGGACTGCGCCGTGACACGTTCACTAGGTTTCTAAGGTTACCAATATGTACAAACATAATTATAACTCGTTCTGCTTTTTAAGGGACAACATTATGGACAAATGCAGGTATGCATATGCAAAATTGTAAAGAAAAACGATGAAAGACATGGGAGATATACACAAATTCTACGAACTTTCCGAAGACCCCTCGTTAATTCAAAAATACTTTTACCCAGTGTCCCATATTAATTTGGTCATTGAATCTATACTATGAAGTCATTTCTTTTATACTTGTTAGTTATTGGTTAACATTGTATTCAGCAACCTTAACTGATAGAGCTCACACAATTTCTCTTGAGTAAATATCTGTGGTAACACTAATAATTTTATTTGTCAGTTTTTTTTAAGGATAAGCATTATTTAAACATAAGTTTTATTGTCAGAGGGCATCGCAGTGATCTTTTGGCAGCCGTAAGATACCCTGTATTTAAACTACAGTGCTGACATTTTTGTATCGAGCCTAGCTTTGTTTAAAAAAAGGTGAAATATGAATATCAAGAAGTGCCACATTCAGAAAAACAGAATCAAAAAATATTTTCCTATAAACCTTCATAAACTTTTAAACCCCTGCCACCGTCGTGCAACCAAAAAGGTAAGCATAATGTAATGTCGGCATTAGCATATTTCCCACTTTCAAGTCAGTGTTTCCCTTTGGATGTTGCTGCCTGTTGCATCAATTTGCCTACTTCAGCATTTTAATCTTTTGGAATGTTGTTTAATTTAAGAAACATTCCTAATAGGTTCTGCACTGCTTCCATTATTTTTCTTTGAATTTACATTTTTTGTCTGATTGAAATGTACCCCTTTGAAGAAGAGGAGATATATTGCTTTGCAAATGTCTGTCCGTCCGTCGGCCGCTCGATCCGTCCGTCCGTCCGTAACCAACCTTGTCCGTTCAATAACTAGACAACGATTGTACCTACAATCTTCAGATTTGTAAGGGAGGTTATTCATCAAAAATTGATAACCCCTATTGATTTTGAATTCATAAGGTCGAAGGTCAAGGTCATAGTGACCATGAATAAAATAAAAGCAGATTACTATTTAAGTGGCGTTTGGGGGGAGGGGGGGGGGGGGCAAACCTGTTTAACGAACATCCCTTGTTTGAAATGTTTTAGTTATAGTTAAATCACATAAAATGTTTAAGCACCACCACAGTTTCCGTTATGCTCAAAATGGGCAATCATTGATCCTGTTCTTTCTGTCTCAGCATTTTTTACTTCATTTGCTGCTCATGTGACCTCAATGATGGAACAAATCATGAAAATTTTTTTGATACCGATGGTTCAATTTCACATTTGATTGCTAAAATACCGCAAAGAAATACCTCTCTTTACGTCCGCTCAATAATTTAAACACTTGTTGACCTATCTTCATGAAACTTGGGGAACATGTTTATGGGCCAAATTCAATAAACAGACAAATGGCTTCAGCCACTTTAGAGTTATGGCCTTTTACCCAAATGGCAAAATCTTTAATGGGCGTATTTATTGGCACTTTTGCACCCTTTTTGTATATTGCATCCTCTGTGATATGCAGGATGTATTAAATGTGAATCAATTTGTTCTTGCGGAATAACCTTAATAGCAACTGCAATTGCAACTGAAGAAATCCAATGATGTAATAAATAATTTATAATTTTGAAAATTATTCAACCATATTGATATTAAAAAACCCACCTAATTCATTGTATATTTTGTTAAAAAAAACTTATTCATTTTTTTATGTTCAAAAGTCTGATGTTTTTTGTATCATGTGCACCTTACGGTTGTTAATGCATTTACTGAGCAAGATGTAAGCGTCATATTTCGAGGGGATATCTTTATAGCTTTTATACAATGACAATGACTAGAAGTCTAACATTTACTACTTAGTAATGGCTTTGGCGCTCTAAAGTAAGTATAGTGCAAGTGAGAGGTTGGTGCACCTCAGAACCTGGTTTAAAGCCCACAGAGGCAAATTGTTTTGCCACTGACCGTTCCAAGGCGGTTACCACAAGGGTTCTCATTTTCGTTAAAAGTTTGTAGTGTCTTGTTTGGAGTTTATATTTTTATAAACACATGCTCTCTTTCCTCTCGTGTTTTCTGAGTGTGGCGATTTCTGATATGCAAATTTTACAATTTATTACATGACATGAAGAAAAGGTAAGACAGCTTTAAACTTTTATCTTTTATGTTCTCGTTGACTGTAAGGCGATCTTATCCCTTGATTTCAGTTTGTTTCTTATATTTAGCTTCAAATTTTCGAAGCAAAAATATTAATAACTCTAAATTGTCCGACCCATAGCTACTTTGTTGAACCAATTACTTCCAGATTCCATTATGTAAAACCTACTGCATGTTATGCGATGACTTCTGGTTTCGTTTGGTTTGTAACATTTCTTAGCTGTGCTTATATCAACTTGGGAGGAAATAGTTTAGTCAGTACGGACAGGTATTTAAAATGTTTTGTAAACAACATAATGGAAAGTTAATTTAAATTCCAATAATTAATATTAAATTGACAAAAAGCTTTAATCAGTTACTAGCGTTCGATCATTTTTAATAAATGGATCAAAGCTAAAACAATTACATATCTCTTTGTATCTTGTATGACCACGTCCAGCTTCGATATTATACAACGCCGTCTGATCGAGTTTATAGGTCTTCTAATTCGTCATAAAGGGCAGCATTTAAGCGACCATGCACTGTTACAGTACTGTGAACGTTTAATGTACCTCACAATGTATCGATTTCCGCGTGGCGTTGTTTTACGTGGACTTTCTGATCGTGGCCGATCTTTAACACATCAAGACTGTCGAACACGCATTTGCAAACGATATACTCTCCGTTAGTGGCATTCAAAACGGCGTGCAACGTCAGGAACACGTACACCCACTTCTAAAAGTACCAACAAAGTATTCCTGTAATGTATGGACAAGCCAGGCAGTCTTCCCATGTTTTATACCACCGTTGACCCGAATCAGTCGCGTTAACTTAATCGTTGTCAAAAAAGAGCACGAGGAAAACGTAAAATTTTATAACGTTTAAGCTGCCTATATTTGAAATTGTTTTCCACAAGTTCACAGTAGTAGTGACTAAATTTGCCGCCAAAGTTAATGTTTGAGAGCTGGACTTTTATTGGGTTAATGAAGAAACTGGTTGGCTGAAAGAAATGTAGGTAAATTTCTAAGCAAGTATCAACAACAAGTTTCGTAATTATTATTATATTTCTAAGCTGAATGTACTTATCCTCGACTCTCTTTTTAGACAACTGCAATGTTGCTGCGTACGCGACAACACACGGTGAGGGGCAAACCTGAATTGTTCTTTGATTTTTGATTATTTTAGTTAACTTCTACGTTTCAAGATTTTACTAGAATTTTCTGTATTTAGCGACCTTTGCATTAAAATTTACTTAAAAATAGCGTGAGTTAGAGTGTATGAGACTGCATACATCGTTTTATGCGTTTTATGACAAAATTAACTCATAAATCGTCATCAGATACTTTATATCAGCGAAAGTATAATGTACCATAAAATTCATAACTTAAACATAAACTCACATAGCTATTTAACTTTTACGACCATTATTTTTTGTAACAATAACTACATGACTGGTAGATGGTAGAACGATTACCAGCCACCCTGGATCCTGGATAGTGCTAGATGCTTGCACATTTTCTGTCACAGTGGTAACTTCCGCTTTTAATTCTGGTCCCTGTTTAGGTTGTGGTGTTGCAATATCGACTTGGTCGTGGCTGGAAAGCTGCAGAAACGTTTCGCCAAGTATATGTAGGTGCTTATCGTCCAACGTTTTCTGTTTGCGGGTTCATTAGGGTAGACGTTCTTTTTTCGGCGCTCCAAGTCCGCTGTTGTCGGCGTTACCTCGGCATAACGACAACCATTGCCTACAGTAGTCACTTTTTGGCTAATGTGTCTAAGTATAACTTGGAATAAAAATGTAACCGTTGACTATACTTTTCATCTTACACTTACTTTACTACGCACTTTTCAAAAACAACTCTTCTTTTGAAATGTAACATATGTAGTGTGACACAATGGCCTTGCGGAAAACCTGAGCACCTGCACCTAGTGGATTTCTAAAATTATGCCGATACAGTCGAGTAGAGGTGAGGTTCGTGTAAAAAATTAACAAAAGCAATGAGTGTGTGAAAAACAAATCCAATTTTACACATGTATACAATTGTAAAAAGATATGTGCAACATTGTTGAATTGGTGCGTACAAAATAGCTATTGACGCAAATTTTCTTTTGAGTTTTTTTTTCAGGTAATAGTTAAACAAACTTAAACGTACACATCTATAACAATATTCTTTATCTTGAATAAGCATTTTATATTAATCATTCTTGGACAGATGAGAGTGTGTTTCGTAGTCAAGAACAGAAATAAACGTCATTAATAAAACTTGCCTGGAAACAAATGTACAGCAAGTTAAATAACTGCTTGATCTATTATCATGCAAAAAAGGAATATAATGAAAAGGAATGTAAATGCGATTTGACATAAAGGTTTCTAGATTAAGCTGGCCCTAAAATTTTTCTTTGCTTTGGTGTGCAGTTATGGCTTAATCAGCAATTTACGTGATTTATTTATTTTTAATCTTACCCTGAAAATAAAGATAAACAATTAGTTTTGTATTGAATAAATGAGATAAATAAAATAAATAAGAACATGCGGCCAAAAAAACTTATGTTTCCTTTAAAACAATTACGGTCAATAACCGCGTATCACACAATAAACATGGAAAACACAGCTAATACTGTTACAGTAACATTTCAATAGCTGGAACTAAGCTTTAGCCGTCTATTAATTTGGTTCGTAACCAGTACTCCTAATTTGTTTTCGCTACAATATTAAATTTGTCGGAATTTGTCCAAATACAAAAATATTAATAAGTTAAGAAAAGGGATTGTTACCATTCGAAAATGTTATGCAATAAATAACAACTTTATTACTTACTAAGCAGAACACCGACTTTCGTGAAATGAAGATGCCGCGATACGAATTTTGTAGCTGTTGGGGCAGATGTGTTATGCGTTAATTTTTCTGAAACACCTTGTAGTCTTTAAGGACATGTATTGTCTGTTCGTTGTCAAAACGAACCTCGGGCGATTAAAACAAATATTAGTCTAGATCATCGAGACGTTCAGATACATTGCTATATAAAACGTCTGGCCGGCAGATCTTACAAAAGGTGTTTAAGTAACTTGCTTAGGGTAAGTTCGCCTTATTTGAAAGCGTCAGATTGTTTTAACGAACACCGTCTTCAGACGGACTGATTGCCCTTGCATCTGAATGATAGAGACTTATTTACTGTAAAACACAATAATAGCAACCAAAAGTCAATATAACGCGGTAAAACCATAAATCTATATTATTTTTGTGCATTCAGCCAAATATAAACTAATCGCTTTCAAAAATATATTCAAAATATTTGACACTCGTATTAATATATCCTTCTATAAAAAACGTCGATTTATTATACCCCACCGCGTAGCGAGAGGGGGAAATAGGAATGGTCTTCGTTCGTCCGACCGTCCTTCCGTGCGTGTACATTTCGTGTCTGGTCTATAACTTTTCAACCCCTAGAAGTCCTGAGTGAATATCAAAAAACTTTAGTAAAATGTTCAGACGATGTGCAGAAACCATGTTCCAACCTGGCTGGCTCAAGGTCATTGCCACCTTGGTGTTTTAATATTTGAACTGTTTTCGTCTTCGGTTCATATCTTCTGAACCCCTTGGATGAATTTCATGAAACTTAAGTGAACTGTTCACCCTATCAAGACGACATGCAAAACCCATGTTCCAACCTGGACAGCTCAAGGTCTGGGTCTCCATCGGTGTTTAAAGATTCGAAAATTGTATTTTGCCATTCTGTTTGTGCAAATTTTGATTGGTCTATGGCTTCTCAACCCTAGAAGGTGTTGTACGAAATTTTAGTCAAATGTTTAACCCATGAAGACGACGTGCAGAACCCATGTTTCAACCTAACTGGGTCAATGTCAAGGTCACCAGTGGTATTTGAAGATTTGAACCATGTTTTTCGTGTCGGTACAAATCTTTTGAACCCCTGGAATGAACTTCCAAACTGCTGGATTGACTGTGTTGTACCTCATGATCTTTGCACTGATATATTTGTTAATTTGTTATAAAGCATCCATAACCTTTCCAACATTACCGCATGCGACGGGTGATATTGCTGTCGTTCCGAATGCCCTGTTAGTTTTGAATTATTACCACCTCGACTTCGTTTTACGATCGTCATTGGAATTCAAGATTTTCACAATAGATTTGTTTCAACACCTGCTGTTAAAGCTTCAAATAATAATGCTTAGACACCGAGTTCTAATTATGATTTCTCTACTATATATACTTCTCTAAAATAATTTAATAAGAGACAAGCTAACTGGTCTCATTCAAAACAAAACAAAAAACGTTTGCTAGAGAAAACAAAACAAACCTTTCTCGCTTGTTATGATCATAGGGCATTTTTACAGATGGTTCTTACGATAATTATACCGTGGTATCATTTAATTTCGCTGGCACGAAATTTCGCGCAATCGCCGAAAAAGACTGTTTCGCGCGGACGTAAGTTCGCGCAAATCCAATTACAAAAAAAAATTATCAATATTTTACAGACCCGTTATCAATACCTATTGTTTATTTAAACACGCGAGCTAATCTTGCGTCAGTTGGCCCCCTGTCAATTACCTCTTCCTTTGTTAGTCAATTATCCGACCGCGGTTTATTCGGCGCCGCTAATTGGCACGGGACCCGTTTGATCCATCTATCTGGACCATTCATATCATAATTGGCATGTTAAATTTCGTACCCGTTTTATGGTCTTAAGTGTCAATTAATTGCGAAACAGTTACTCAAAAAAGTGTTGATAAAATAAAAAAATGAGATGACAACGATACGTTTTGGTAAAACGTGACCCGACATAAATGTGCGGACTAAATTGTCGTTCAAGTTTTGAAGTAACATTAAACATATTCCAAAAGAAATTCGACAGTTCTTATTTTATTTTCTTTATTAACATAATTATTCAATACTCCAAATAAATATCCAATATCTACATGGGCAACTATATATGTAGTGTAGGTCCATTCGGACATAGCACGTTTCGGATACGTATGTGGAACTTTTTGCTTAAATTTTAGCTAAGGTTTTAAATTCGCGCACTGGCCCGAGCGCGAAATACGTGAAAATTAAGCCATCACTAAATAAAATGATACCACAGTATTCAAATGTAGATCCGAATCAGCCGGCACAGTAGTTTTCTTTGAGGTATTACGAGAATGCACAACAGTTCCCAGCACGGTAAAAGAAGCCATTAAAATCTGGACCATTTACCTGTAGTTTTGCACTGGTGTTCATCGGTCCAAATTCAGGTTATGCCAACATTAATATATTTCATATGATGATTCTAATTTTCATTTTGATCCCATGAATTCCACCTCCTATCTTTTTATTTGTTTTCTTTTTTTCTCAGATTTCCCCTTTGATTTTTAACCCAACATACACAGTCATATCTGAATCTGCATATTTCTACAATATTAAATTGACTTAAAATTAAATTGATAAATGACCGATTTAAAGGATCTGTAAAACTCATTTGACGTCCAATTCATGAAAGAAAAATCAGTTTTCAACTCAAGCATGACATCAACCCAACAGTGATTAGTAAGTTCAAAGTTTTCTTCGTGGCCAATATCCTAAATCAAAGCACAGAAATAACAAGAAATCGGCAAAACGGTTTTGTCTTTTGCTTCATTAATGCAAAGAATTGCATTTCTGTGTTTAAAGTGACGAAGATTGAATTCACTGGTCATCAATAGAAAGTTATCATTTGTATCACAGCATTTACATTAAAGAAAATTAAAACCATTTGGTATGGAAAAAATAGCACAAGTTCTTGCATATTTGGGTAGCTTACTGAAATATTCAGGCTTTTTCTGCTGCCAAAAAATTTAAAAGCTCAATATTTCAGGGGTAAGAATCACGTGGTACAATGTTTAGATACCGAGCACTAGAAAATGGCGGCGCCAAGTGAAACGGTATGTATTTTCTATTTGTTTGTCTCGAATATTAAAGAAATAAGTTTTATAACATGGCTTATTTTCCAGCGCCCAATTTTCCCCGCATTTTGATACCTTACTTATGCCGAACAGTGCTATAGTTTGTCTGGAATGCTTGTCACAAAATTTCAATCGATGAAAAAGTTGCTCCAGAAATTTATGAACCAAGCCCGAACTGCTCGGGTTTTTTTTAGAAAAAAATCGACGTAAATATACGCATTATTTTTGCACACCTACTCATATAAACTGCGCGTATACCTGCAGCTTGGTTTCCAAGACTGTTCTGGCGTTCTTGAGAAATCATGCTACAATCTAATTTTGAACTAAGCATATTTTTGGTCTTGCGTGATATTGTTTACATACTCAACTCGAATTATACGAACCTACAGAATGCATACTGTTATAATATTCATATGTACAGTAATCATATCCAAAAAGACGAGTACTGTTTGTCCTAGAACGTCACAGCAGATACCCTTTGTGGTCAGTTAGAGCTTATATTAAACACTTTTAATATCGCCGTAGCTATCTGACGGATACGTAGTCCTGCGTGGAGCCTTCTCTTGATAGTTTGTACGAATTTGATTATTTGTGGTTAGATAGCGCTGGCCTTCCAAATACACTTTCAAATGACCCGACACAAGTACTCTTGTGACTATTGAATATGACACGATGAAATAATGATGTAGATTTGCAATACATAATTAGTCAAACATTGCTTTCCCTAGTTTAAAGAACTTTCCGGTCATTATCATTTACTTAAAGAGAATAATGGATATTTATCTAATTATCTCCATAGATACATTACCGTAAGATATCTCTGACAGCAACCCCTTCCAAAAAGTTAATAATTTATTCTTGACTTAATTAATTATTTCTCAAGTAACATTTAAACTAATTATTACTCCGATTGAGATCCTTAACCCTAATACAAGATTGCTTGCTCACGCCAATTACAGACAAAATCCCCGTTTAAAGATTGAGATCAAAGTAGACATGGTTACCACGTGTAGTGTTGTATATATCTGATGATGAAATATAATTGATCCTTGCAGCAAATCAATTAAGACTTATCAGATAAGTGCACAAATTCCTAGATTAGATCCTAAAATCCTAAGTATATAAATATATTTAATTTAAAAAAATCTTAAAAATTCTTTTAAAAATTTTTTTTTTTTTTCATCTGACGGCAACAAAATTTGTCATAATATTTACAATAAATTTGTTTTAAATAGACTAGATGTAATTGAATATAATTATTACAATTCAATTGTAAAAAGTGTTCTATTCACTTCTTGAGCCCTATTTATGATAATAAAAGAGTGATTAATATATAAACTATTGCAGTTGCATGTTAACTCTCGCATTTTTGTGAAATTACTACTGACCTCTTTTAGCCTACTTGTGCCTTTTATGTACCCATCCGACGGTTATACTTGCGAAAGGTTAAAATAAAAGGCTCTTGAAAATCTTCATACAATTAAAAGCCGATATCGCCGTTAATCGTTATTGTTGACATCATCATTACGGCGCATTGTCTACATACTCTACCTCATATTTTCACATTCGACGGTAATACTTATTTTAGGCGCGTTAATATCGTCATACAACTAAAACTGATATTGCCGTTTCGTAGGAATATCAGCATAATTACGGTGCATTATATCTCTTAGTCTTTATATTAGCAACGTAAACACATACAGGTCTGAAAGCACCAAAACATGGCTACGATTTTTCAGTTGGTTTATAATATACGACATCCTGTAGGTCGTTCCGTAATAGCCGTTATCTTCCGTTGATTGGCAGCGCAGCAGTACTTTTCATTTCCGCTTCCGTACGACTAAATGACGATTGCCACATGAAACATATTTAGAACTGATCAGCGGGAATGTTTTTGAAAGACATAACGGAAGCTATGAAATGTCAATAGCATAATAATGGAGTAACTGACCTTTTCTGCCAATAATTACTCAGACATAAACTGTTTCACAAGCAGTAAACAAATTGAACATTTTTGCTTTTACGCCTCGAAATAATAATCATTAATCCACAATAATATCGAGGTATCTACAAAAAAATGAACTTTTCAAAATATTGTTATATAATTTATCGTTCAGATCGTCTCAATAAAATGAAAAGCTTAACAAGGAACAATGAATTTAGAGATTGGATCTTTTAATATCCATTATTTTACGTAATTGTTGAAATGTGAAATATGCATATCAGGAATGGCCACATCCAGCAGACACAGCCTCCCAAAACAGCCAAAAGTAGAAAGGAAAAGAGAGCATTGTATTACAATAACCAGTTTCAAAATTTATTTCATCACTATGTCAATATTAATTTCATAATAACTTACTATAGTGTTTATCAATAAATGTTCGACAATATTATGGAGGAAATCGACCAATAATAAACACATTTCAGACGCGCGACTTCATGAGAATTAAGGTTCGAAATATTTGAAAAATACTGCGTTGTCATTGGCTCAAAAATAATTTCAACCATTATTAAATATTTATGTGCCACACCGTTGCATTCATTCTTTTTACTCATTTGAAGAATAAAACTAGAATGTGTCCTCGGACACTGATGCCCCCAATGCTGCAAAATTATTTTTAATAACAAAGGGTCATAACTCTAGTAAAATGGTTGCAGGAAAAAAATCCTTTCTTTAAGATCATCTACACATCCTGCTTGATCATCTGTGCAAGTTTGAAAGAAATCCGCCTTATAGTTTAGGAAGAGTTGATGCCACAAGATTTGGTACGGACGGACGTACGGACGAGTGCAACACTATATGCCTCCCACTTTGTGGGGGCATAAAAATAAAATTACATGTAATTAATTTTAAACACGAAAATATACTCAAAGTTCTAATTTGCCACTTTATTCAGAAATCGTTCGCTAGAAAAAATATTCACTTAAATTTGTGATCAGTAGCTAACAACAGCCCTTAATTTAAGCTATAATTTTGTAATAATTGACTGTGTCAGTTTTGCTACAGTGCTCAATATTGCTAAAATGCATTTCATGAAAGAAAAGGTCAAGCAACCAGAACATTGCTTGTTTTGTTTTATTAGGAACCCTTTGTAGTAGGAAAAACATCGGCAACAATTTTGTTAAAATAATTCCCCTTAAAAATTACCCGTTTATAATAACCTCTCTTTAAATGTAAGACTGTTCTTATTTTGACCCTTCGTTGTAAGCTAATGTTATTTAATTCATTGAGAAATTAAAACAATAACAATTAAAAAGGTCTAAATAAATGATTTCAAGACAAAACTTTTATTTACTCAACCTCTCTTGACATAGGGAAGAAACGGAACAAGCTAACATTAGCCAATTAGAACTTTATCTGAGTGTATACTGGATTTAAATTGATGATTCGTGTAAATGGAAATAAAACGCTTAATTTGGTTGTAGACCACGTGAAGACTCGAATCGCATTGTGCATCTTGAGCATTGAAATCAAATCCGTGAGCCTGGACACAGTACGAATTTCTCCAGTGTTTATGCACATTTATCTTCTGTCATGTGTAAGGGCAGCATTACGTGGCTGATACTTTTCAAGCCTTCAATACTTTTTAAGTACACGTCTAACGCAGTCTTAATAGTGCATGAACAGAAGTACCATTGAAATTCATATAATAACCATTTTTTACGTTTTCCGTCATTTGCCGACAGATTATCACATTGATAATGTTTTTAGATGTTGCCCAGTTGAGATTTCCGAGTCTGCTAAATGTAAAATGTGTGGCTTCCAACCAAATGAAAAATGAAAAAAAAGTCACAAAAATGGATGATTGACAACTTGAATGCAGTGTATAAAATGCAGTATATAAACTGCTGGATTATATATTAATATATAAAACAAAAAAATCGTAAGTGAAAATTGTAATGTCTAATGAAAGTGTCATATAATGGCTCAATCGGAAGTGTTCGGCATTATGTGTCTAGATGCTGTCGATACCCTTTGATACCCTTTTGTTACAGATCAAATGTCTTGACAAAATAATCAAACCTATCTTTCTTTATGCAGAAGAGTATTATAGAGATATAACAAAAAGTAAAATATGCATATCCGGAATCGCTACACTCACAAAACACAGCCTCCTCACGCAGCGAAAAATAAGAGAGGAAACAAGAGCTTTCACTTGAAATTGTCATATGCCCCCGAAATGCAGCTTTGAAATCAAATTGGTATACATATGTAGTAAAAATATGCCTGTGTAAATAGTAGAGAGTATGGGCCCATAACCTTTGCAACAAGAGGGTCCATAGGGTCGCTCACCTGTCAACAACTGCTCAATGGTTGTATGAGTTGTGTGCAAGTTTGGTAAAATCAAGTGAAAAAATAAAGCTGCTATTTTGGAGAAAAGGTCAAAATAGCTTACTTTGGCTCTTTCAAGGGCCATAACTCTGGAACCCATAATGGAATGTAGCTTGTTCAAAAAAGGAACCTAAGTCTTATCGTAACTCAAATATTGTACAAGTCTAATTAAATTCAAATCAAAAATGAAGCTGATATTGTGCAGACAAGGTCTAAATAGTATATTTCTGCACTTTCAAGGGCCATAACTCTGGATCCCGTAATGCAATATTGCAATTTCAAGAAAGGAACCAAGATCTTATGGTAAAGAAAGTGAAGATCAGACCAAAATTAAGACCACTTGTGTGCAGACAAGCTTTTATTATAACTTGACGTAGTCACCTTGTTTTCATGGTCACATGGCCCAGTTTCGAACTTGAACTAGATATCATTGAGATAAACATTCTGACCAAGCTTGAAGATCAGCCAATAACTAAAACTGCTAGAGTGCAGACAAGCTTTTAATTTGACCTAGTGACCTAGTTTTGAAAGGTCACGTGACCCAGTTATGAACATGACCTAGATATCATTAAGATAAACATTCTTTCCAAGTTTGAAAAAGATCCCACCAAAATTAAGACTGTTAAAGTACAGAGGAGCATTTTATATAATTTGACCTTGTGACTTAGTTTTAAAGGTCACATGACCCAGTGACCCAGATATCATCGAGATAAACATTTTTACAAAGTTTGAAGAAGATCTGACCAAAATTAAGACAGCTAGAGTGCCGACAAGCTTTTTCTGTAATTTGAACTAGTGACCTAGATTTCAATGTAACATGACCCAGTTCAGCATCTGACCTAGATAT
This sequence comes from Corbicula japonica, assembly GCA_038501625.1. Taxonomy (NCBI): domain Eukaryota; kingdom Metazoa; phylum Mollusca; class Bivalvia; order Venerida; family Cyrenidae; genus Corbicula; species Corbicula japonica. The sequence continues at coordinate 869,322 of JAZAYU010000094.1, read as the reverse complement.
CATTGAGATTAACATTCTGACCAAATTTAAAGAGGACGCCAACAAAATTAAGACCTTTTAGAGGGCAAATAAGCTTTTTCTTTAATTTGACCTAGTGACCTAGTTTTCAAGGTCACGTGACCCAGTTACAAACATGACCTAGATATCATTTAGATAAACATTCTGACTAAGTTTGAAGAAGATCAGACCAAAATTAAGACTGTTAAGAGTACAGAGAAGCTGTTTCTATCATTTGACCTTGTGACCTAGTTTTCAAGGTCACATGACCCACTTTCAAACTTGACCTAGATTTTATTGAGATAAACATTTTTACTAAAATTAAAGAATAATCGCACCAAAATTAAGACCGCTAGAGTGCGGACAAGCTTTTTCTATAATTTAAGTTTAAAGAGGATGCCACCAAAATAAGGCCCACTAGAGTGCAAATAAGCTTTTTCTTTAATTTGACCTAGTGATCTTGTTTTAAGGGTCACATGACCCTGTTACAAACTTGACCTACATCATAGAGATAGACATTTTGACCAAGTTTAAAGAAGATCGAACCACAATTAAGACTGCTACAGTGCGAATAAGCATTTCTTTACTTTGACCTGGTGACCTAGTTTTCAAGGTCACGTGACCTAGTTCAAACATGACCTAGTTACATTGAGATTAACATTCTAACCCAAGTGTGAAGAAGATCTGACCAAAATGAAGACTGCTAGTGAGGACAAGCTTTTTCTATAATTTGACCTAGTGACCTAGATTTCAAGGTAACATGACCCATTTTCGAACTTGAACTAGATATCATTGAGATAAACATTCTGACCAAGTTCGAATAAGATTGGACCAAAATTAAGACCGCTAGAGTGCGGACAAGCATTTTCTATAATTTGACCTAGTGACTCACATTAACCATTACCCAACTTGACCTAGAAATCATTGAGATGAACATTCTGACTAAGTGTGAAGAAGATCCCACAAAAATTAAGACCGCTAGAGTGCGGACAAGCTTTGTTTTTAGTTTGACCTAGTGACCTAGTTTTCAGGGTCACATTACCCAGTTACAAACAGTACCTAGATTTCATTGAGGTAAAATTTCTGACCAAGTTTAAAGAAGATCGCACCAAAATTAACACCGCAAGAGTGCAGACAAGCTTTTTCTATAATTTGACCTTGTGACCTAGTTTTCAAGGTCACATGACCCAGTTATTAACTTGACCTAGATATCATTGAGATAAACATTCTGACCAAGTTTGAAGAAGATCGGACTAGAAATGTGTCCATAGGACACGGATGCCCCCGCTATGCATCGTTATCAGACACTAAAATGCAATGATGGGAATAATAGCATATCAGAGACAGTGCTGTGCGAGTAATTATAAGAATATGCATAAATTGGAAGATCAAGTAAACTATTTGTATTTGTGGCACTGTTGTCCTCACATAACGGAAATGTCTGTGAAGAAGTTGGTGGTAATGGAATGAAAATATTTTAAACAAACATATATACATGTTTGCATTTTGCAATCTAAGGTTTTATTTCTCCTTCAAAACAATTACATTTTTCAGCAATAAGTTATCTTTTTTATTTAAGGCAAGTGTCAAAAAACTAGGGGTAAGGTAAGCTATTAAAAATGTAGAATCCCTGATAATAAGACAATCCCATTATTAAGAAAACTTTTTAAAGAAGGGGTACTGGTGTTTTAGCAGTGTTCAACAGCATGCCAATATTATTGTTCACTAACATCACAATTATGTACTTTTTAAGGAAAAACAGGCATGGGTATTATATATGACACACCACCTTGTCATGGTGATCATTTGTGAAAAGTGATTTTGAAATCCCTCCATTCATAACGAAGTTAAAGCCCGGACAAGAAAATTCTATTTTTAGTAACAGTTACCTTGATCTTGGACCAAAAGGCATGGGTATTGTACGTGACACACCGTCTTGTCACGGTGAATATTTGTGCCAAGTTATTTTGAAATCCCTCCATTCATAAAGAAGTTACAGCCCGGACAAGAAAATTCTGTTTTTAGTAACAGTGACCTTGACCTTGGACCTACAGGCATGGGTATTGTACGCGACACACCGTCTTGATATGGTGGACATTTATACCAAGTTATTTTGAAATCCAATTAGAAATAACGAAGTTACAGCCCGGACAAGAAAATTCCACTTTTAGAAACAGTGACCTTGACCTTGGACATACATGCATGGGTACGCGACACACCGTCTTGATATGGTGAACATTTATACCAAGTTATTTTGAAATCCAATAAGAAATAACGAAGTTGCATGCCGGACAAGAAAATTCTATTTTTAGTTACAGTGACCTTGATCTTGGACCTATGGGCATGGGTATTGTATGCGACACACCGTCTTGATATGGTGAACATTTATACCAAGTTATTTTAAAATCCAATAAGAAATAACAAAGTTACAAAGCGGACACGATTTTCGAACATACACACACACTGACACACGGACAGGGTGAACATTATATGCCCTTCCGCCATTTCATGGCGGGGGCAGGGGGCATAATAAAAATTAAGACCGCTAGGGTTAGTATTTAGGGTTAGGGTTAGATAAAGACCTTAGGGTTAGGGTTAAAGACCTTAGGGTTAGGTTTAAGTGAAAAAGCCCATAACTGGACCAAAAATAAGCGGTTTTGAAGATAAAGCATGGACAAGATTTTAATATAGAAGTTAGGGTTAGGGTTAGTTAAGACCTTAGGGTAAGGGTTAAAGACGTTAGGGTAAGGGTTAGGTGAAAAGGCCCATAACTCGGCCAAAATTAATCCGACCAGAAATTCCTGATGATATGCACAACTAGGCTTGGTGACAAACACTCCTGTGAAGTTTCAATGAAATGCCTCAAGCGGTTACGGAGAAGCGAGGACAAGATTTTGCTAAAAAGGGCCATAACTCAGCCAATAATAATCCGAGCAGAAAATGCTGACGATATGCACAACTAGGCTTGGTGACAAACACTCCTGTGAAGTTTCAAAGAAATCCCTCCAGCGGTTTCGGAGAAGAAGCGAGGATAAGATTATTTCGGACGGACGGTGCGATTACTATATGCCTCCCTTCGGGGGCATAAAAAGAGCATGTGTTCATAAGTATGTTATATTCAAATTAGACAAAGTAATCCACTCACATATACAAAAATATCACAATAGTTCACATGATCTACACTGTTCACCAATGCCAAATACGCTTATATATGGAGGAATATAGCAGAATTGTTTATCAATTTTTTGTCGAGATGCCTCTCATGAAACAGTAAATGTTGTTTTGTAGGAATATTGCCTTCGTCTCTCTACACACCAGCGTCTCTGAACAAACAGCAAAAGTTTATTTCAATCAAATATCCAATCAGCATTTTTTCCTTTAAGGGATTGCCACACTCCTCCCAATTTTGTTCATCGATAAAAAGAAAATTATCAAAATCTCAATAATGGCAAAATGCCGTTTAATGAAACTTTGCACAAATGAATGTTACTAATGTATCTTTATTTTGCATACAGTAGGATACGTTAGAAAAGTAAAGAAAAAAGCTAGACCTAAAACTCCTTAAAATTCTATTTGCATAAATTCACAAATACTAAGCGATACAAAACATAATTTTGAATTCCCAAGTGAGCGCAATGATACTGACAAGAAAATGTTGTGTACTTTGTAAAAAATTGTCAACTACTAAAAGAGAAATCAGTGATTGTCATCCGTTTACGCGACCAGGAAGCGTCCAGAAAATTGAAGGTCAAACACACTTTTACTAAAATCTCGTAAAGTTTACATATGTAAGTCACGAGGACACAATAAATTGTTGTCAGTATCATATTACTCATGTGGGCATTTAAAATGATGTTTTGTTTTGTTTAGTTTTTGTGAATTTATGTAAATAGAAGTTTAGGGAATTTTTAGATCTCGCTATTTTTCTTTACTCTTATAACGTGTCTTACCATCTGCAAAATAAAGATACATTAATAACATACATTTGTGCAAAGTTTCGTTTAACGGCATTTTGCCGTTATTGAGATTTTGACAATTTTCTTTTTATCGATGAACAAAGTTGGGAGGAGTGAGGCAATCCCTTTAACAACATAAACCATAAGCCATTTAAAGACCGATACAGAAATCGTCATGCTTCAATGTTTGCCCACCAAGTATGATGTGTGAGAAATATGTACCCAGATAACTTACATGTTTCATAAGAGAAATTTATTCTGGAAAAACAACAACAAAATACACAGCTGATAATTACAGCTTCTCCTATATTAGATATTTAAGGTTCACATACCTTATCTTGCCAGACTGAGTGTTTCCATGATTTCACTACCTATCACTTGATATATCATCCGATTTCGCAACAACCAAAACAAATTAATTGACAAAACTTCGTACCATGTTCATCTCATTATGGTCTTTTGTCTCTGTGGATGTATGTTTGTGTATGCGTGCGTGCGTTGCTTTAGTAATGTAACAATTTTGTGAAAAAACATAAACGATCATCAATTTTGACTGGCAATAGAATACAATCAAAGAATGCAAAAGCAAGCATCAGAAAATAGAACTGGTCTTTTGATACATTCAATTTTGGATGGAACACAGTGTTACCATTGGCATTGATTGCAAATGGAAACCCATTCGGTCCAAGCTAAAAGAGATTGACAAATTTAAAGTGACTGAGACAATAATGTTTATTTGGTGATCTTGGCACCATAATTTATAAAGATAATATTGAAAAGCATTCTGGCAATCTGACAAGTTGGAAATGAGCATTCTCAAAACTTTCCAACAGTTTGTCAAAGGTATCACACCTTTGCTCCATATATTTACAATACTCACAACTTTACGGTTTTCATCCGGTCGTCATCAGAAAATATCGCGGTATATTTTTATGCGGTTTTTCTTTCGGCGTGAGCTGTGTGGGCTTTGATTTTCAACCAACGAAGTGCTGCTTATAAAACGATGAGTGGGTTGGAGTTTTCTTAACCAAAACACCTAAGAACCTGGTTTAAACCCGGGTGACAAAATGTTTTGCTACTCACCAAGGCTTTTTCCAAGGCGGTAGCCCCAGTGGTTCTTATTTTCGTAAACTTTGTGGATTTTTATTTGAATTTCATATTCTTATAAACCCATGCTTTCTTTTCCTCTCTACTTTTGGCTGCGGTTTTCTGAGAGTGGCAATTCCTGGGAGTTCAGCACTTTACACAAGAAAATAAGGTGTGTCTGCATCTTGATTGACACTGACAAGCAATGCTGAAATAAAGATTACTTGTGAACTGATGTTTTATAATAAAAATGCATGGATATAGGAATTGCCAGAGAACACAAAAACTTGCACATGCAGTCAAGAGAAAAGGAAAAGAGACCATGGGTTTAAAAATACACAACTGGGTATTTCAAATATGACACCAAAACAAAAAAAAACGAATCTATAGGTCCTTGAGTACCACGTTAGAAGGCCGAAAGAGAGAAAACAAATAAAATGCATTATAGTTGAGACTGTTGGAAAGAGTGTTACATTCTTGGTACGGAGTAAAACACATTGTCAGATATGGCATCATAACTTAAACCTTGAGAAGTTTGATTTAAAAAAAGTTTTTTGTTGTGACAAGTGAGGAAAGACGTTGAATGATGTCCTTACCTTCAACACGCCCAAGTTTGCCAAAGGATATAGCCAAATTATCAGAACATTTGGGATTTTTGTGAAGAAGCTGTCGTGCAGAGAAACGGAGATTTATGTTTCTCTATGCCAAGCAATTATCTAGCAACTGGATAATTTGGCACACCGAACCTCTAATGAGAACGATTTTAAAAAAGAAAGATGCCCTTAACAGATAATCTCGTGAAACTTCAGAAGTACCTTGATATAGAAATAATCGCAATTCGATAACTATCCATACTGATGATAAGGCTCCAGCCTTCGCAGAAAAACGGTAGGCCGTTCGCAATTATCATGCTCACCAAACAAACAATCTCGAACTTTTGGAGCGGAAATTATTGTTCGGCTGTGCAGTTAGTGCAGTTTGAGCAAAGAGAGAATTGTAACAACAGCACAAAGGAAGTATGTAAGTCTCGAAGTTTGAAACAAGTTTTGGCTAAAAGGTTTCTTGCCTGCAAACTGCATTATACTTTTCCAAAGAACACTATTTGATATATATTACCAGTAACAAAAATATAGAAATGAAATTACAAGATATATGATTAGAAAAATAAACTGGTTTCACGCATTGCTTTATTTTCTTAATGTATGTGTATCACAAGACTTTGTGGACTGGTTCATTATAAATACAATAGTGAACTTGTTCTCGTTTGATTCATAGAGTTGTGAGGTTTTTTTAAATGTTTTTATGAAGTCTCTGATCTTTGCAACACAAAAACTTTTTTACGCCAAAGTTTAGCTAACAGTTAAACAACAGATAACTTTCATCACTTTGTCAGACTTCAAGCTGGTAATTAAAAGAATATTTTGACTATTTCAAGAAACTTAAATAAAAGGAATTCCATTACATTGGAATCGGATGGAATATTTACTCGTAATCACAAAAATCCGATTTCGACCCATGTAGAATTTTCTTGTTCTTTGATGCCTTATTCATCGCCTGCTTACTTCACACAATTTTATGAATGACTTACCGGTCAGGAACGTCCTAATGCAAACTGTGACGACACATTAAAGAAAGAAGTCACCGAGTTAACTTTCAGTGTCTCGTTAGGAAGAGGTAATTCTATTGTGAATTTTATATCTGCATACATTGACAAAAAATGAGTCATTAATGAAATGAGTCATGAAACACTTGGCGAAGAGCAGAAGATATATATCCCAATCCCTGGGGGTTCATTTACAGATAGTGACTTCGCACATACATAGATCTTATATCATATGAAGAGAGAAATCAACACGTTTATTTGTTTGGTCATCCATTTTCGTGACCAGGAAATTGAAGGTCAAACACACTTTTACAAATAACTCATATTGTGTACATTTGTTAGACCAAAGGACCTTAGATATGCAGACAATTTTAATGCAGTCAAAATTATTTACTAGACTTTAGTTAAGCTCAATAGGTTTGAACGGGAAATTTGCAACATTTCCAGCACAGACAGGTCCATTTTCACGAATGATTGAGCGAACTACTTTATTCCGGACACAGAGAATCATAAACCGTCATGACATGACGGCCGTACAGGCCTATTGGGTTGAGTATTATTTAAAAATCTAGCCAAAACTCTGCGATTTTCATACCATACCCCACAAAACCTATTACATCGAAACTTGTAATGCCGGTTAAAAGCGTTGCATATCTTGTGATCGCGAAGCGTGCCAGGTTAGCCAGGGCGGATACTGTGCCAGTAACTCATTACTCACGAAGACATTTTAATTGATGTTTTTTATCAATTTAATTCGTTCTTGAGTGTTTTATTGGAAAGACTATTCATCAGTAAATCTCATGTTCTAGAACTTAGCCTTGCAGCGTCTATGTTTGCCACTATAAATATAGTTGTCCAACAATATTGACCTGGCACTTCATTAATTTTCGAAAAGGTCATTGAATAAACACGGGTATCAGCGAAAACACCGATATATTATTATTCAATTTACACCTCGGTGATGTGTGGAGTATTGGAATAGATGCCGGTCTATCGATCGTAACATTTACGAAAATTAACGAATATGAGGTCAAATGCAAGAGTGCCAGGTCAATATTGTTGGACAATAACACGTCTTTTTTATCTCGATAAACAATAAATTAACCAATCGGAAACTCCCGAATTGTTAAAATATACACCAGGTCCTGTAACTTGATATAATTTCTATTTATAGAAATAATAGTGTACAACAGCGTAGTTGAGCCGTGCACACATTATTTACTTTCGGACAGATGCTGATTATTGCTATCTCAAAATTTCACTACACTGTTGTTCTGCTTTTATCACGAAGATGTTTAAGTTTGAACAATTTTGATTTCAGATTAAACTGGAATAAATTTTAATAAGCACGCACTTCTTTTAAGTAATGTTTGCTTAAGCCTGTCTCACACAGAACACTCGGCGTATACGGTTGGCCACCCGTGTAAACCGTACATACAACCGTATATCGTATATAATTTATAATTCGTATGGAATCGTGTGAAACGTTCCTAAGTCCTAAATCCAACACCCGGATTAACACTCAAATGTTTTACGATCGCCATACGACCAATAAGGTTTTATACGATCGCCATACGACCAATACGGTTCAAGTACAAATGATACATGGACTGATCATGGTCAAGTACGACCAGTCACGGTCTCTACGTCTGTACAAAGCTCGTTTTTTCCTGAGTAGGGTTTCATTATCCATGTCCTAAAGGCAAATGCTTCGTCTCTCAGGAAGAAGTAGGGCAGGTTTTACGTCAGGCCTGGCAGTGGCTGTGGATCAGGGAAGCCTAGCTCCCCTTCCACCAATTCCCTTTATTCAGATTCGTAGAACACTTATCAATCGGATGCTGAGCCATACTCCGCCACTGATACCCTATAAACTTGTAGTCGGCATTCTGCCAATGCCAGAAGGATCATGGAGAAGAAGCCCTTGTAGTTGTGGTACAGTGATCCAGAATTTGGTGGGGGCTTTTTAGGAATATGCTTGCCATCAAGCATGGGATAAATTCCACTTGGTGTTGAACCTGTCACTGACTTCCCTCCATTCATCTGGCTCAATAAGTGGTGGCATAACCTCGGCTTGGAATGTGTCGACTAAAGCCTCCAGGACTGTCGGTATGAATTTTGAGATTGTGTTGTCTGCTGCCCGGAATCTGTACATCAACTCTCTGAATGTAGCACCAGTGGCCATGTGTCTGAGTGTGATTGCAAGCCTCAGTCCAATGACTCTCTGAAAATAAATAACAGTAAAAAGTTACTAATCCTCGACTTGTGTTTACAATTCTCACATTTAGATTTATTATTGGATATGTTTTTTCCCTGAATAATAGACATTATTGTATACCTCCAATTGGTTGTTTTCTTAGTAATTTGTGCCCCGACGCGTCTCACAAACTCCTGAAACAAGTCGGCTTCAACACGGAGGAAGTTCTTGTAACACCTGGGGTCCTCTCTATTTAGTTCATGTAACAGAGTATCATATTGACCAAACATGACCCTTCTATGGAGCCATTCTCTTTTCTTCCAAACTTGCATCCTCCTTCTGGCCAAAATAATCTCAATGTCTTATCATGATTTGGGCTGTTTATAAAAATGGCTGGTTTGGGTTTTCCTGTTATAAAAATGTACAACAAACATTTATTTCCATTTTCCTACTTTGCAAATGTGTCTCATCATGCCCTTTAAAGATTTGTGAAGTTTCATTAAAATAGCACCATCCGTTAAAAAAATATTCTAAAATAATGGGCAAAAAATGTCAGGAGTGCGACAAAAAAGTGTGACACTTTTCAAAATCACATTTGTTCAGACCATTATTTTACAAAAAGCTTGAGTAAAGACAAGTTTTTGTGTTGTTTTAGAAAAAAGTGCATTTATTAGGCATCAAATAATGATAAAATTAAGCATATTATACTTAAAGTAATCAAAATTTATGCTATTAAGTCAAGCGTGGTAGATTAGAAAATACCTCAAGAAAATGAATACATCTTTGCTTTATAAATTTATAGGACTTTAAAGATTAATAGTACATAAGAAATGTTTTGTGTATCATTAAGTTTTATGTTTCTAGATGCAATAATTATAATATTATCACCTCTAATGAAATTATATTTGTCTGCAGCTCCCTTCAGAAAATGTTAGCTAAATTTGTCAGGAGTGTGACATTATGCACATATTGCAATATTCCGTCAACATATCCTTTACATGATAACAAGAGCATATTTTTTCCTAGAAGTCTATGTCATGTTTTGTTAAATTGTGACAAAAAGGAATGGCCTTAGTGAAACATTTTTGAGTACACTGCACTTATGTGGTTGTCAGGAGTGTGACACACTTTTTTAACAATGTGAATTTTTTATCTTCATGTGATACCACAAGTTCTAAAGCACTTTTATTTGATGCTTCAACATGTTTTTTAAAAGAAATACACATTTTAATAATTAACAGTTATACTTGTAATTTAGGCACATATATTAAAATTCTTTGATTTATTTAATATTGGTCAATAAAGCTCCATAAAATTTTAATTCTGCCACATATGAGTATAACTTGATTGATTTTGCTCACTGTAAAGACCGTACAAACATATGGACGAACCAGTTTGGACTTTTTATGAACTTAAATTCTTTACATTTTTTTCACTTCACTTGCCATTTTTCAAATGACAATATCTCAGCAACCAGTTGACCGATTTAAAAATCTTTTCAGTTCTATACTCAGTTTTAATAAATAAAAAATACAGAATAACAAGTTTGGAATTTTTATGAACTTTAATTTTTCACTATTTTTTTCATTTTTCCAGCAATTTTTTTTAAACAGCCCATTCTAATTCCCTTATTCTGTCAGTTGCCATTTTATAACTTCTGTTGAAAGTTTAAAACTTTATGAAGCCAAGCCATCAAAACGAGTCAATTTATATCAAAACATTCACTAATGTGTGATAATTCGAGCATAACTCGAACAAAAGTCGGTGGGACCGTATGGAAACCCTGTAAATGTTCAGTTAATCGAGTAAAAGTCGTGTTTAATCGTACTAGGCCGTAACAGGCCGTACTTGGAACCGCACGACGATCGTATCGTATGAAAATCGTTTGCAAATAGTGTTATAACCGTGACAAACCTTGCTTGACCGAGTAAATCGGTGCTTTGTTCGTACATACTCGTGCTACATTCGAGTCTAAATCGTACTTACTCATCCCCAGGCACGGTTGGAGCTCAATACTCGTACCAGTCAACCAGTTTATAACCGAGTATACCGTATTGGAACCGTGTGCCCAACCGTGTTCTGTGTGAGACAGGCTTTATGAAACATAAATGACATGAACTGCTTTCAAACTGATTGCATTCTGGGTTGCTTATCAAACTAGGTCAAGTTGAAATGGATTTTCACTTGTACAACAGGGAATCCTTTTTCCACAAATAGCACCATTTTTCAACATTCCTTCGGGAAATAAAGTAAAGAAAAATACAAAATTAAGTACATCTACATAATCTCCAAACGAATTATCCCCGTATGAAGTGTTTGTCGCAAAATTAGAACATTCAAATCAGGAAAGGTTGTCTAGGATTGTGAATAAGCCACACAGCAAATAAAACTGATTATGGTTAAGAAGACAGTCACATGAAACTATGTTTAATAAATAGGCTATATAAACGTTAGTGATCTGAAATCATCTTGTTGTATACGAACTCTATAAATTTACTGAGCCAGAATTTCAAATATTCTTTGCCTCATATCTGTGACAACTACATTCTTCAATCACTTTATTATTTAGTGTCTGTTAAGTATTTTAATATTCATAATATGACGACGTCATGTCTGATAAGAATAATGTAAAATTGTGGTGATCACCAAGTTATTAACCAGGTTTTCAGCGAAAACTGGTTATTGTAAAAAGGTAAAATATATATATCAGGAATCGCCAAAGCTGAAAAAAAGCTGAAGTCGGCGGGCGGACGGGCGGGCGTCAACATTTGGTTACCGGCGATTAACTTGAGTTCCGTTCATGCTATTGACATGAATCTTGGTGTATAGTAAGAACAGGTGGAGCGCTCGCTTGGGATTGCTTTTGGTGTCGATCCGTCAAAGGTCAAGGTCACCGTAACTAAAAATTAAAAATTTGGTTTCCGGCGATTAACTTTAGTTCCGATCATGGTATTGACAGGAAACTTGGTGTATAGTAAGAACAGGTTGAGAACTCGCTTGGTGTCGATCTGTCAAAGGTCACCGTTACTAAAAATAGAAATTTGGTTTCCGGCGATTAACTTGAGTTCTGTTCATGTTATTGACATGAAACTTGGTGTATAGTTAGAACAGTTGGAGAGCTCGATTGTGATTGCTTTTGGGGTCGATCCTTCAAAGGTCAAGGTCACCGTACTTAAAATAGAAATTTGGTTTCAGGCGATTAACTTCATGGTATTGACATGAAACTTGTTGTATAGTTAGAACAGATGGGGAGCTCGATTGGGATTGCTTTTGCGGTCGATCCGTCAAAGGTCAAGGTCACCGTTACTAAAAATTGAAATTTGGTTTCAGGCGATTAACTTGATTTCCGTTCATGGTATTGACAAGAAACTTGGTGTATAGTAAGAACAGGTGGAGAGCTCGCCTGGGATTGCTTTTGGGGTCGGTCCTTCAAAGGTCAAGGTCACCGTTACTAAAAATAGAACTTTCAGTTTGGTTCATGATATTGACAAGAAACTTTGTGTATAGTAAGAACAGGTGGAGGGCTCGCTTGGGATTGCTTTCGAGGTCGGTCCGTCAAAGCTCAAGGTCACCGTTACTAAAAATAGAAATTTGTTTTCCGGCGATTAACTTGAATGCGGTTCATCGTACTGACATGAAACTTGGTATAAAGTAAGAACATGTGGAGAGCTGGCTTGGGATTGCTGATGGGGTCGGTCCATCAAACTAGAAATAGAAATTTGGTTTGTAGTATACAAAGATGTTGAAGTATAGTAAGACGTTGTGGAATGCTTGCTTGGGACTGCTGATGGGGTAGGTCCGTGAAAGGTCAATGTCACCGTTTCTAAAAATAGAAAATCATGGTAACGTTTTTACAATGTTTATCAATGAATTTTAGTTTTAATTGATTTTTTCTTTGTATTCAAACTTGCAAAAGTTTCATTGATCTTAATTATCAGTTAACTATCGAGCATTACACAGTTTTATTATTAAATCATATTGTTTGACGTTTCTTATTTGATTAAATGTGATCACATGATACGCGATAAATTTCGATATTGACTCGTAGGCGGAGTCTAAATCAAATATTGACCTGGGCGAAATATTTCATGCGCGAATTGTCTTAGGTACGAAATACGTCACAGGGCTGTTACGTCACAACGAATACAACCGTTGTAAACAAATGACGCCGACTGTGGGAGACAGAAAAGTAAAACTGCTGCTAAATAACTGGCTCAATTTATGATATTTGGGTATTGCTCTGTGTAATTATATCAGGCAATGCTTCATGGTAAAGTAATGTCGCCAGTTGCTGCAACGAAACGGAGAAAACATACTGCATTATCAGGCACAAAGGTATGTGACAATTTTGGAAATAAGAATAATTTTAAAATTAAGATTAATAATAAAGTAATTGTTGCATTTCAGTTTCAGTCAATATGGTGATTTATCGACCTGTCTGAGCAATATCGACCTATGGCTACGCCCCCAGTCAATATTGCTTTATCAGGTAGATAAATCACCATATCGACCTCACTGAAATGCAATAATTGTAAGCCTTAGTTATGTGATCTCGATTCAAGAATATTCAAAATATTAGTTTCATAAAGCTTTTAGTTTTCCCTTATTTGCTTTGGAGAAAAAATCTTTACTTATCTGTAATTTGCTAAAAATGTAACCCCATATGGTTCTCTTTTTTGTGAGTAATTCTCTTAAATAGTCATTTTCAATTAGGTCAAAATACCGTTCAAATTCAAAGACTTTTTTGATCGTCGCATAATATTGTAATTTTGGCGATTCGTTTATAGAAGCATTCCAGTGTTGGTGAAATTGTTCTCTCAAACGTGTTTTAAGTTGAGGAAAGTAATTGAACGTCAAAGGGGTGATATTACCCCATAAATAACTGTAACCTAATTTATCTATAATAGTTTTAACTTTATTTGCCCAGGAATTATACCGTGGGTCATCTATACCGTTACATTGAGATTGAAAAATACTGTACATAATTGAATTTGGATTGGCTAAGATTTTAAGCCAGTATTTGATTACTCGTTCTTTACATATGAGAGTTAACGGATACCGTCCAATTTCACCAAGAACTGCCATATTAGGAGTTTGCGTTTTAACACCAAGTATCTTTTTGCAAAATTTCATATGCACTTGATCAATTATGCTTGTATCATATATACCAAATACTTCAGAGCAATACAACAATACAACAATATTGGAGAAACCATGCGGTCAAAAAGCAAAAGTTTAGTTTTAACATCAAATTTAATTCTAGAAAAAACAGTGTATAAACCATTTACCGCTTTTAGCGCTTGCTCAGTAAGCGTTTTCATAGCCTCTTTTAAAGAACCATTACTTGAAAATTTGACTCCAAGATAGCAAAAAGAATCGACAATTTCTAGTTTTTCATTATTAATACGCCAATGAAATGTCTCATTTTTTCTACGCTTTCTAAAAATACAGATTTTAGTTTTGTTTATGTTACAATGACTGGTTGAAACCATTAAAGTCTGATAACCGAAAGGCGTTGTTTGCCGTGTGTGACGGACATGTGTATTCCCCCACCTACTTGTCCCAAACCAAAACAATATTTTATGAAATGGAATATGAACTTACGACGTCTAAGACTTTTATTTTAATATTTTACCGAGTTTCACAATAAGCTTTACTCGTATTAGTTCGGAAATTGAGATTAATAAGTTTCCAAATTTTCAATTGGTCATAGCAATGGTAACTCAATTTCAAGGTCTTTCTCTTTCATTTTATCACATTTAAGAATCCATTTTCAAACATAATTTGTGTACAATGTCCATTCCTGATTCAAGCTAGTAGATAGTGGTATGTTGAAATGACTTAAGTTTTTTTAAATAAAGGTGAAATATGCATACGCTCCGACAGGTTACGGTTATCAGACTTAAATGGTTTCAACCAGTCATTGTTAATGTTTTGTTTTATGTCACTGTCATCTTCATAATTCCTGTCACATCAATACTCGGCCGTTGAAAACCTGGTTTCGTCGCATTGCGGCGCTTCTTGTTGTGTATATTAAAAGTGAAGTTTAAACAATTAAGAAACCAAGGTCGATCGCTACGATCCGTTCCCTTGGGAAAAGGTAAAATTAACCGAAAACTTCCCCCTGGATGGTTTGAAATGTAGAGGTTAGTGAAAAGTACACGTAAGTGTTACATAAATCGTTCTGTTTACGATTTTACCGAGTACACCTGCTCGACCCTGCACATCTCCTTTTAATATACACTAACTTTAACTAAATATTACGTTCTTAAAATATTACTCCTTTCGTCATTTAACATCATCGATAAAACACTTCTTTAACGCCAAAGCCGTTCAATAAAAATTTGCCTTCAAAATTGTTATTATTAATAAGAAATGCCATATGTAAATTATTTAAAGTAATTATGGATACGGGTTAATGTTGAGCTCAAATGTTTAACGCAATTCTATTAAACTTGGTATGATTTGGGTCTCATTAATTATATTAAATCGCAAAGTTAGCATGAAACGAATAGAAATCCTAAACAATTTCGCTCGAGATGAAAGTTGAAAATGATAAATATTCAACGTCTTACGACTTCCGTAATATAACAGGTTTCTTTTTCAGGTGTTTGCCTTCCTTTATCAAAGTGAGGGTTAAAGTTTTAACAGTGTATTCGCTAGAATATTACATTCCAAAATAAGGTCGATCTTTGACCAGTGACCGGATACATAAGTTCCATTTCCATAATTATATTTGGTGTTAAAAGAGAGAAAAGGACTGTCGGAAAACATGACACTGTGTGTGCTATTATTTTCAAACAGTAGTTCTAATTTACGCTTAAGTTCCACGTGGGAAATTTCGAATAATTAGACATCTTCGCTTTTCCATTTTTGCAGACGCTTATTAACATCTCTGATCTACGACAATCAGCTGCTATTATAGCTGTCATTAAGGAAGTGGGAAGTTAAAGTACAATTCCCGGAGCAGTACAAAAGAGGTAAATTATGTGACCTTATTCCATGATGAGGAAGTTAATTATCTAGGAACTAACGGGTTCTACGAACAGAAAATTACTTAAGTGTAGTGGCCATCGGGAAAAGGTGTTTTCAGACAGTTGACTTCAATGTGTAAACTAACGTCAAATATTTATTAAGGTTCGAAATTTTCAAATATAAATACTGATTGCCACCTAGATTTTAGTGAATAAATGTGTTTATCTAAGGATGTACTACCGTAATCACCCTAAGTATTGGGACAGTTAAAAATAATTAAAATTTTTTGTGTCCCAATATTTAGGGTCGCAATGCAATTTGTTCAAAAAGTGTCCCAATTTTTTGGGTAGGTTAGTATGCTTGCACCGGTAATGTCTCAATACATGATAAGACGTTATCACGGAACCTTTATGGATCGACCGTTATAATATATGATAATACGAAATCAAGCAATTCTAATATTTTAATTTTAATATTTTTGTTACTAGTTTGTGTCAACTGTTTGAAGAATAAAATGATTTTTTGTGCCAAAACTTGTCGAGCATTATTTAATTAAGTGGTAATTGACATTCTGTTTATCTCTCTGCACGTGTTTTGATGACATACTCTTCCCAACTTGAAACAGGTGTCTAAATCGGGAAGTTTTCACACCTTTGTTGATCATAGGAAACACTGTTTTGATAAGAATTAGCTTCAATACTTAGGACTGACATTTGCCTTGTACTATTATCTGCACCTGCATAAACAATTTAGCGCGTTATTGAAACAAACAGATCGTAAAACAAGAGTAAAATAGTTGGATACGGGTATATAATTAATTAAAATGAAAGCGATAGGCGTTAATACAGAGGAGCGTAAGCTAAATAAAAAGGGAGGTACATCGGTACTTTATTTATTCTTTTTTTTTCCTTTTTCTTGTTCGATAGCTCTCAAATTATTGAAGATAACACTGTCCGATTTTCATAATTACCAAGCGTATATCTAATGTCCAAAAAATAAGGAACGCAAAAATACCGTTTCCGAAAGTGTCCCAAAACCTAGGGACAATGAAAAATACTAATCCTAAAAGTGTTCTAACATTTAGGGACGTTAACAATAATTATTTTTGAGAAAAGTAAGGGTGTCCCAATATTTTGGGTGTCCCAATACTTAGGGTGATTACGGTAATAATTTTAAAACTACACTTTATGATAATATAACCAGTATTCTATGTGGAGTAAAAAGCAATAAGTCAGTAATTTCAGAAAAAAAAAATTTTAGGTCATTTAGAATATGATTCTACAAAACTGACAATGAAAAATACTAATCCTTAAAGTGTCCCAACATTTAGGGACGCAAACAATAATTATTTTTGAGAAAAGTAAGGGTGTACCAATATTTTGGGTGTCCCAATACTTAGGATGATCAGTAGTCAGAAGTAAGTATTGTATGTGTATTCCTAAATGTTGCAAAATAATATATTTTATAGGTAAAATTATACATTTATATAAGAATATATTAAGTATATGAATACGTAACTACTAAAATTAACCTATAACACACTTCAGTGTTTTTCAAATGCTTTACTTTCTGATGAGAGTGGACTAAATAATTTACAAACTTAAGAAGATAAAGGGCAATGTTAATTTCTCCCTGTTATTCGTTAAAACCATCTGTAAATTTAAAAAGAAAGGTTACCAACATTATATCTTACAGCGCTCTGCAAGCCTGGTGATTAACCCTTTTACAGTTGATCATTATGCTAACCTCTGGTTGCACGACGGTGGCAGGGGTTTAAGAGTTTATGAAGGTTTATGGGGAAATCTTTTCTTAAAAGAACCTAGAAGCTCGATTTGTTTCTCTTATCTCTGTCATAGTGTTATTGGTGATTTTACACCAGGAGCTCTGGTCTCGGTAAGATCATCGAGTACCCGCCCTTTGGCTTTGCAGTGCTATTAGATTCTTATGTTTTATATGTTTGTGTGCTTTTGCATGCAACATTTTTGAGCCGATAAGTTGGTTGGAGTGATTTCACCAAGACAACTTGTATTTGTTTTGTGATATGAGAACCTGTTGGGGCAAGTGTGAGGTTGGTTTAAACCCCCAGTAGCAATTTGATTTGCCACTGACCGTTCCAAGGCGGTAACCCCTCGGGTTCTCATTTTTTTTAATTGTTAGGGGTGTATCTTTTGAAACTGATCATTTTATTAACCATGCTCTCTCCCTCTCTTCTTCTTGACTGTGTGGGGAGGCTGTTTTTTTTCTGAATGTGGCGATTCCTGATATGCATATTTCACATTTTTGGTACTTTCACACTGTGACCTACAATAATCTCTTTCTACCCTCACTTTTGCAAGTTGGTTTAGGTAAGCCTCAGGTTTTCAGTTTTTCTTCCTCAGACAAATTACCAGACTTAGTAATTGTTAGTACATGTCTTTGACACTGAACTCAAAAGGTCGGGGCTGGTTTTATAACAACCAGGAATGGGCAATGCCCTTTCCAAATCTTTAGAAATGTTGACGAGGCTACTTTTCTTTAACCCTTCTGTTCGGAAGCATTGCAATATGGCTGATAAATATCATATTCGTTTGATCTGATGGCAGTAGTGTGCAACGGTCAATTAAATGTGGCATTTTACCAGGTAAAGGCAATCCATACTGTACACCATAATGAATAAGGAATGTCTTTTTTAACATTTGTCAATGTGAACGCATGTTCCGGCATTTTGTTTTATTGTCATGAACACGTGGTTTTAATCCAGTTTCAACAAGTGATTTAGCCAGTTCATCAACAGCGTTTCAGTTAATATCATGTGCGAAGGCTAACAGTGTTCTACATACAACATTTCTAGCAAAAATATGTTTGTCGGGGTTTCTCCTTGTCTTTTGACTTTCGTTTTAGACTAACAGCTACACTGCCAATTTGTTTGTGATGGAATAAATAAAACTTAATAACAAGAATAACAGTGTCAAGTTCATCTTTAGTTTCTTTTCAGCATGACAAATTGTATGACACGAACTGATCCCAGTCAACAACAGTACTTCAGGGCTTTCCGTTTAGTGTGGCACACCCACACACATTTGTTTTAAAGTTGTTGTTTTTATCTCAGATTTTTTTTAACGGATGGTGCTATTTTGACAAAACTTTAAAAGACATAATGAGAAACCTCTGCAAATTGGACTATTGTAGTAACAATTAGTTGATCATTTTATAGCGGGTAAATCTAAACTAGCCATTTTTAAACAGCACAGTTAGTAACTGCTCATATTGAAACTGATAAAAGCCGGCATCTATAAAGAGCTTCATTCTACGAGGTTTCTATTGTGTCATCTTTAATTAGTTCCCTTGAAATCCAGGTACTTGTCACTTTCATAAATATACATGTTAGAAGTGGTTGTCACATTCAGTCTATTTCTGAGGTCAGTTACAGTCCGATTTACATCAGAAAACACTTCCAACTTTAAAAGTGCTAAACAAAAACAGCTGCAGCTCCACACTTCTGTTATATCAGATGGCAGTTGTTTCCTGTTGTTTTCTTCAATTTGCATTAAGTCGTGATCAGGTAGGAGGGGATGTTGATCTCTGTATGTTCCGAACCCATTAAGCACTGATTCATCTAATCATATTCAAACAGTGCTTTTTGTCGCAGTCCCGTGAGCTTTTCGGGGTGTGCATGATTGCTGTGTGTCTGGCCTGTAAAGAAACGCAATTTCACTTATGTGTGTTGGTTAAATAACAAAATAATAAACAAAATAAAAAGCTTTATATATTTGTATTTGTGAAAAATACATACTCCCTCCCTCTCGCCGGGAAATCTAAATGAACATCATCCGAGGAATAGTGGTTGGAAGAGTATTAAGGGAAAAGCTGTAAAGCTTAGACCTACTAGCTAACGTAAACCAAAAGCGTAAATGCATATTCCGAAACTAGCTTATACTTATCAGGATAGGCAAGCTACTCTCCAGACAAATCTGTTCTGTACCGTCGGCACACTGTCAAAATCAAACAATGATGCTAAACTTTGGCAAATATAGTCGATGTAACCTATATATATATATATATAATTTTTATAAATATCAGTTAAAGTCAAGTCAAATATTTATTGGCATTAAATATAATAATGTTCATAACTATACAAAATATACAAGTTGGTGATATAAATTGAAATCGCAAAGAAAAAAATGATATAGTACTACAAAAAAAAAACACAACTAGCAAACATATATTCTCAGAAAAGAATGAAATATTTTATGTTGTACATTGTAATAATAAAAATAGAAACTGAACAAACTGATATACATTATTGACAGTTAACATGGATAAGGCATTCCTTTTTTTCAGTAGCTAAATTTTGCTAATTTCTTCAATATGGATATCGACTTCGATTTCATAATGTTTTTAAATTTGTAAATATTAGGCCAAGTAATAAAATATTTTGGTAAAGTTTTTAACAAAAGTTCGTAGAAGTAAGGACAGACTAGTAAAAAATGATACTCCGATTCGACTTGATTTGAATTGCATTTAGATTCTACTTTGTCTGGCAATATTTCTAAAACGGCCTTCCTCTATTGCTAATCTGTGAGCAGAACAGCGAAATCTGGATAATGATGTATGATGAAGGCTGTTAACAACACAATCGAGGTATTTTTCTTGTATAAAATCATTCTTTACAATTTTGTAAGAATCTAGTTTTGGAGATAATTCCAAATGTGAGCTCCATTTTTGTAGATAATGATCATAGATTCTCTGAGTGATCATATTTACATGGTTTACACTTAAGTTATCATGGTTACACATATATGCAAAACCTAGTTCTTGCAATAGCTTATTAACATTTACATTCCATTCATTTAAGAAATTACCATCAATATCTTTTCTATTAACATTTACAGTCCATTCATTTAAGAAATTACCATCAATATCTTTTGCAAACATAATTTTATATACAATTAGGTGTTTTCATAGCCTTAAACCAATTTTTTATTATTCAAATTTGTCTCATAACGTCCATAGGAAACCTTCCAAATTCACCTAGACTGCTGCATTAGGCGTTTGTTGTTTAACTCCTATCAATTGTTTAAGAAATTTAAGATGCACCCTCTCTATATCTGCTGCTTTATGAAAACCCCAAATTTCAGAGCCGTAAAGTAATATCAGTGAAATCATTGAATCAAACAATTTTATTTTTCTGTAATACCTAGTGGAATTAAATCAAAAAGAGAGTTCAAGGAAAATAGGGCTTTCATAGCTTGTTCAGATAAAACCTTTTGTGCTTGGAACATATTTCCATTTGAAGACAACTTTACTCGTAAATAAATAAATGATTTTACAACATTAAGATTTTTACCTTCTTATTGAAATTGCATGTTTGTAATATTCGTATTTTCTTTCTTAAATACCAATGTGCCAACTTTATTCAAATCTAAATCATTCTTTAAGCAAACACGTAACGTAGTAAAAAAATAAAAACAACTTTACAACATTCGTCGCATCTGATTAGTCAGGTACCTAAAATTTAACCCAAGTCCCAAGAACCATCAGTCAACCATTTTGGTTTTGTCATAATTCAGGCTGATCTGGGCTGAAATGTCTGTGCCTGCGGGTTGAAACCTCGTGACTTTCATACAGGGATGACATACCGGTACTTTGTAGGTGATTCCTTCTAGCATCTGGTTTAATGTCCCTTTTCAGTGTATGTTTACTTTCCCGGTTTGAGATTTGTCTAGACAGCATCATTTCCTCCTCTACCGCACATAACTCCTTCCGAAGCATATTGTAACCATGCATTTTCTCAATGAGATAATGAGAAACATCATTTTTCAGTTCGATCCAATAACCCTGACAACCGATTTCAAAGAATCTTGTTTATGTGATGGTCGGTCTATTGTCTCGGCAACCTTGCTTAACAGCCTCTCCAGCCTTAAACTAAAGTCTGACACAGATTCACCCTTTTCATCGTTTTTCTCCTGCCCTCTATAAACTGCTCCTTGAGGTTCTCGGACTGCACGATACCATTAATACCTTCCAGCTCAGATATGATGTCCATCAAGGAGGCATATTCACCCAAATGCAGTAAAACACAAAGAGCTGTACCTAAAGGGATTTACATATGGCCTCCCTATCGATATGCATGGGATATATACCCTCATCAGTGTGAACATCGATAGTTTCAAACGAATTGGCAGTTCCTTTCTCCTAACTAGAAAAAAGGGAGCTCTGGCATACGTTGATGAACATTATGATGAACATGTTCAGATCTACCACTGGTGTTTGCACATATGGAGACTGGGGTGAAATATTCACTTATTTAGGGGGAATATGAGGTCGCCATTCTGGCCCACTAGCACTAGTGTTCTATTGTCTCCCTATCTCTCTCGGATGTATTCTCGAACCAGTGTGTGATTTATGTCAAACTGGATTGCAAAAAACTAAAAGGTCCATATTCTCGTAGCTCGTAAGCAAAATATTTCAAATCAATCTCCGGAAAGTCAATTGATTCTGTGGTCTAGTCTGCCATTGTACCGGATAAGAAGGACACGACACAAGAATTCAAAATAAAATCACACACTTAAGATATAAAAACCACCTCGTCCTGTTATTAAACCTCAATCCACTCCTTTTCAGCACAATCATCAGTGCAACCAACTGTCAATAATAGACAAATGTAAATGGGTAACATAGAATTCCGGAATATGACAATGATCCTCTCACTGCATTATACTCATCAGTCACCAATGAACTCGAATCAAATATGAAAACATGACAGAATTGATGTGATGGCCAAGATGTGCACCATAGAACACAACAGTCAAATTGTTCTATTCAATTCAGATTTGAAAGTGAGTCACATAGAATTCAGGTCATGGTGGTGGTCCTACAAATACACCATCCAAATAAAGCATTCTATTTCACAACTAAAAGCTGAAATTGAGTCACACAGAATTCAGATTTCTGATGGAGGTCATACAGTACACCATACTATTAAACCACTGTAATGGTGAAAGCAATACACCATATATTTTTCAGTGAGGTGCCACCATGTCTATTCTACAGTAAACAATCTTTAATGAGATAACTTTTGAGAAAACCCAATATCAATCTGTTACAGAAGACTGTCACATTGATTGCCAGCAAAATATTATTATTGTTGCAACCAAGATTGCATACTTTCCGGTTTTTTAGTCAAACGTTCGCATTTAACCCGCCTATTTTTGTTTATTTCAAGATGAAATGTTGTGACACTTTCGGAACAAAGTCATCATTTATTCACCGGGGCGCTGATATGTGTAATTTTTAAAAGGTTTAGAATAACCGGAGATACAATAAGAAATGCTTGCACCACCTCTCCTTTAAATTCGTTACCCAGCGCTGTATGTGAGTACCTCCTGGACTTGGGAGAGTCGATACCAGGGTGTGCAAATGTCAATTCTCTTCCATTGTTGACAAAAAGGAAAACACTCGATATCCGATATAAATTTAATTGTATTGCTATTTGAATAGATACTGCCTTTACAGGATAACTGTTGACAGTGAAATACAAACATTCCTAACAACAACTGTAATCTGAAGACCTGTAGCTAATACTGTTCATATTATGTATTACCAGATGTTGCCCCTGTAGACAGTTCAGTGGCTGATAATTATGTAATATGTGACAGGCATCAATTTCGAAGTGAACAAAAATACAATTAGCCATGTCATGGGAAACCAGTAGAATTGGCAAGTTGAGTATATACTTCTAGATTCTTTGTCAAACGTAGTAACTCTTCAAGTGAAAATTGTAGCCTAAACCATAATTAGACAGAAGCATTTTTGTTTCAACCCACATACATTTTCCCAAAACGGCAATCCCAGAATATGATGTCATCGCTGTTGTTGAAAGTTAACAAAATTTCTCTAACGGCAAAAATGCAGTTAATAAAACTAAACAAAACAAGTTATTAATGCATCTTTTTTTTTTAATAAGAACTGTTTTGAAAGTTCAGAATATAAAACTTTACAGCCTTTTTTGATTTTTTCGAGCAATTAGAGTCAGTAGAGAAAATAGATTATGTACATTTGCATTATGCGACAGATCGGAAAGGAATACCATTTCTTACTTGCTTGTCCTAATTTCAGACAACTTAGAACTAAGTATTATAAACCATTCGTTTGTCATTGGTCTAATATAAAAAAATCGAAACGCTTATGTCGTCGAAATCTAACAAAACTGTTATTAAATGTAGCAAAATTCATATACTTTGCCAATAAGAAATAGGGGATATTTATTTTCACGAGCGGAGAAGCCTCGAGCGAAAATATATAGTTCCGGAATTCACGAGTGAAATATATTACTATATTTCACTGGTAAAAACAATTTTTCTTTTTATTTTATGTTTTAAGTTCACAATTTACTTGAAGTAGAAAAAAATGCATGAACTGGCGCCTAAAACGATTGTTTATGACGTGACGTCATGACGACATATACCAAAATTTGAGCCCATTTTCTTAACGTGTTCATTCGGAATGTTCTTTAAGTTGGGTACCATCGTGAATAAAAAACAATGAAAATAAAAATGAACATCACTTATATTTCACCGAGAAAATAAAATAATTCACTGGAAAGCATAAAATAAAAGAAATGCATAAAAATCATATTTCAAAGTGGTAAACCTCCACTGAATTGTAATATTTTGAACATTGTAATTGACATTTCTGTTAACCACATGTGTGTTTGTATTTTCCATGTCTTTTCTGTTTATTATATTACGGCTATAAACATCGTATTATGTTTTATGCTGGAATAAACTGATACTGAAATAAAACAAACATAATTATAGCCATTATTTCAATTAAAACCTTTTGGAAAGCAATTTATGAACGAACGTCGTGGAATGAAAGTAATTGTCGTGTTCGCTGGCAGGGGCGGATTCAGAGGTCCCTTTGCTGGGGGGGGGGGGGGGGGGGGGCATTTTGCCGACCTCTTTCACAAAAATGGATGGATGAAAGAAATGGTGTAGCGCGTTTGGCAATACCGCGCTTCTTTACTCGACGCCGTCATTTTTAGTTGTTAACTTTGACTTTAAACAACACTATTAAAGAACTTTTTGTAAAGGGAGTAAATCGAGTTGTTTCATTTTTTTTCCTCGGAGAACCGCGAACTTTTATTTTAAAAGCTGAGCGGAATTGGTTTTA
Source organism: Corbicula japonica (assembly GCA_038501625.1). Classification (NCBI taxonomy): domain Eukaryota; kingdom Metazoa; phylum Mollusca; class Bivalvia; order Venerida; family Cyrenidae; genus Corbicula; species Corbicula japonica. The sequence continues at coordinate 844,358 of JAZAYU010000094.1, read as the reverse complement.
ATAATTCAATAATGTTCATTACTAAAATAGACCAAATAAACATTTAAACGCTGTCTACCGTAGAATACTGGGCCAAAACTCCGCCTCAGAGGTCTCCAAAAAGTTTAAATTGTTCTCAAGTTATCGTATTTTATATGTTAAAATAAAACATTACATTGTAAACAACCAAGAAATACGAAAAAAAAAGATTCACAACGCCAATCCACAGTATGTGCTTTAGTCTTGTTCCCATCGTACTGCTAACAGTGCTGATATCGTAGTTCTAGAGACAGGTAATCCAGACTAAATATGCGCTCAGACCAAGTAAAACTTAAGACGGGTCTCTGATTTTATCACGTTACAGTCTACTGGGTGTTATCACTTCCGTCCGCTGCTGGATGCGAAATGGACGAGTTAAATTTAAAATAGGATGCCATTTCTTAAAATGGACCTGTCCATTTTCTGCTCAAGCATTGCCGCATGCTACTGGCATGACACCTGCTGGTGTCGTACATAAATAACAGGATATGATGTCATGATCGTGGACAGATTAAGTAGCCTGCGTTTTTATTAGATGCTTATATTGTAACAGTTTCAATATTTCTTGCTAATAAAATGAAATTTCGAGGTTTAAAACGTAAAAATTATTTCAGGGCGAATGAATAAGAGTATTGTGCGAACCTCATGAGACTTGAAGCATCACCGAATTTATGCTTATAATGAAACATACCACAGAACGTGTGACCCTATGATCGGTGTCTGTGCCGTAGCGGGGGGCACTTCCTCGCTGGATCCGCCCCTGGCTGGACTGAATTTCAAAGCTTCTTTCTTTTCTACATGTATTTAATGTTATATAGGCGTGAAAAAAATGGCTAGTGATAGCCGATATTTGTTGACATTGTGTGGATTTGTCGACGTTGTCATGGGTCTAATACTAGTACTTAAAAAAGCTCCTGTTTAAATGTTAATCTGGCGATCGGGACAAACTTCTATTAAAAAACTTATTCTGAAAAGTTTGAAACATGCTCTGTATAGACGAAAACATTTCTCCATTAAAATGAAAGCATTGTTTAGATGCTGGTGTCATTGGAAAGAGAAGTGTGTCTGATTTTAAGCGTAGCTAAATCGGCTTATTTCAAAATATCGTCCTCTGAATAGATATTTAGTAATACGTAGTCTGATCGCTTCGCTCGTTCGCTTGGTTCTTTAATCCTGATACAGATCTATTACAATGTTTTTTCTGGAACAATCATGTACTTAACTGATATTTCCCCCATCTATGTAACTAAAACTGTTCACTATAAGAAATCAATTTACAGTTTGTTTATTCAGCGTGAATTATAACCCCTTTTCAATAAATAGTATACTTATCAAGTTATCAGCTGTTATCATTTCCTTTGAGGCCATTGAACACGAGCCTGCAATATTGTTCCGTGGCTTTCAAAGTTCATTTTCACATATTCACTTAGAAAATGCTTGGCCATTCGCTTATTCGCAGAACGATTCTGTCCACGTGCGATAGGATCGAAATAGGTCCGTTTCATCTTACAGTTTCCGGTATTTTGAAGTACCGTATAAAAGATTTTCTATTTAATCATAGTTTTATGATCAAAACGAATGAATATGTAAATAACAGATTTTTTTTATTTCTCACCCAGATAACTCAGAAATGAATAAAAATCTCAAAACTCTTCAATGAGTATGTCCATTGTTTGTTTAATACGTAAAGATCGATGATGAATCCAATTGAAATGGAAATGAAAGGCGAGTGACAACAGTTCCATAAATGTCAAGTGGTCCTTTGTCGTAAATCAAGTCTTAAAAGGAAACGAGCATCAAGGAGTTCCGATAGTGTCGTTCAGTTAACAATCTGTTCACGATTTAAAGTTCCAGACCGGAAGCCATGAATTAATTCATATCTGATGCGAAACAAGCCGTAAAAACATTTTCTTTAAATGTTTATTTTGATGTATTTCTTTTTGTCAGCGCAGTTCTCAGTCGGTTTGCCATGTTTATGGGGACAATCGCTTACAATAATAAGACTCGTCAAGATAACATTTTATTACTTGATTCGTTTCGATGTTGTCACGTAAAACCAGGTACAGATAAACTGGACAGCCAACAAAACTGTAGTTGGAAGTAAGTCTGAACAAAAAAACATCTTGAGTCAGAAAATAACCGATTACTCGGAAAACAAGTCATTAAAATCGAGGTCAGAAGTCATGTGACCAATTTAATAAACCAATCCACTAATGATCTAATCTAAAATATAATTTAATCTGCTAACCCAGCCTGAAGAAGCAAACCGATCACGAGGTTTTTTGTTATTTTAAAAACTTCGATCATCAATTGATTCAAGACCAGTATTATCTGCCAAGCCTTAAACAAAGTATTTTGTATGGTAGTAATAATGTTACATTCCAGTTTTTTTTTTATAAATATCTGCAAGGCTTAGCTTGAATCACAATTTTTTTTCCAAAAGCAAAAAAAAACCCGACAAGTTTGAGTTATTTTAACTATTTATTAATAATATCATTTGACATAAAATTTGATCGCATTCTCAGATGTTCAGAAAATATCCATTAAAATGCAACCAGAAAGAATCAACCGCGTTTCAAATTATTTACTAATACATACTCGTACGTTTCGCTGCTGTAGGGTGAATTGCCAGTTTCAAAGGTGCGTTGAACATTAACCAAACTGGATTCGCCAATATAATGCAAATCGAGGTATTACGGAACATAATAATGTCTTACCTGGGTATTAACAGAACATAAATTGTATTACGATGGAAACATAAAAGCTCCTCCTAACTGCAAGAAAAAGTGACAGTCACCTGTAACGAAATAAATAAAATTCCAATAACAGTCAATTAAAATGGTTGTGGGAGTGTTTGTCTTGGAAATAATATTACGAATTTATTTCACAATGTATATTCATTATTGCAATACTCAAAACAATAATAATGCGTAACAATCCTTTTAATTACCTCTTTATGGTTTCGATGCAATACAATTCTCGTTTATTTAATATTTATCTGCCGCGAAGCGGAAGGGGAATAAAGGAATGGTCTTCGTCCGTCCGTCCTTCCGTCTGTTCACATTTTGTGTTCGGTCCATTACTTTTCAAACCATAGAAGGAATTTCATGAAACCTTAGTTAAATGTTCTCACCATCAACACGACGTCAGAACTTATGTTTCAACTTGGCCGGCTCATGTCAAAGCCACGAGTGGTGTTTAAAGATTTGAACCATGTATATCCCGTCCAGTTCATATCTCTTAAATCCCTGGAATGAATATCATGAAACTTTAGTGAAATGTTTAGCCCATTAAGACGATGTGCAGAACCAATGTTCCAACCTGGACGGCTCAAGGTCAAGGCCACCAGTGGCGTTTGAAGATTCGAACCATGGATTTCGTGTCCGGTTCATACCTTCTGAACCCCTGGGATGACTTCCATGAAACTTCAGTGAAATGTTCACCCCATCAAGACGACATGCAGAACTTATGTTTCAACCTGGTCGGCTGATGGTCAAGGACTGCAGTGATGTTTGGTCATTCAATTATTGCAAATTTCGTTTGGGTCCATAGCTACTCAACCCCTAGAAGGAATTTCATGAAACTAATCAAATGTTCAGCCCATGAAGACGATGAGCAAATTCTATGTTCCAACCTGGCCGGCTCAATGTCAATGTCACCAGTGGTGTTTTAAGATTTGAACCATGTATTTCGTGTCCGGTTCATATCTTTTGAACAATTGGAATGAATATCATGAAACTCTGACCAAATGTTCAGTCCATTATGATGATGTGAAGAACCCATGTTCCAACCTTGCTTGCTCGATATTTAGGTCATTGAGGATTTGAACCAAACATTTTGTGTTCGGTTCATATCTGAACCCCTGGATTGATTTTTTTTCAAACTTTAGTGAAATTTTCACCCCATAAAGCGATGTGCGGAAACCATTTTCCAACCTGGCCGGCTTAAGGTCACTAGTTGTAATTGAAGGTTTGAACCACGTATTTCGTATTTGCTCCATAACTTCCAAACCGCTGGACGGATTGTGTTAAAACTCATTATCGTTTCAGAGATATATTTATTATCCCCCGCCGATGAAATCGGGAGGGGGATATTGTATTGGCGTTGTCCGTCCGTCACGGTGTCACGTCGTCACGCTGTCCGTCCGAATTTCGTTTCCGCGCTATTTCTCCGCAACCACTGGATGGATTTCAACGGAACTTTGTGGGAACCATCAGTACCAAGAGGAGATGCGCATGTCGTTGTCTTGTTCCGGTCAGACCATTTAACACAGAGTTATGGCCCTTTGATAACCTATGCAATATGTATATAGAGCAGTATTCGTTTCCGCGCTATTTCTCTGCAACTACTGAATGGATTTCAATGAAACTTGCTGGAAACCATCTTTACCAAGAGAAGATGCGCATATCGTCGTCTTGTTTCGTTAAGACCATTTAACACAGAGTTATTGCCCTTTCATTACTTATGCATTATGCATATAGAGCAGTATTCGTTTCCGCGCTATTTCTCTGTAACTAGCGGATGGCTTTTAATGAATCTTTCTGAGAACCATCACTACCGAGAGGAGATGCGCATATTGTCGTCTTATTCCAGTCAGACCGTTTAACACAGAGTTATTGTCCTTTGATAACTTATGCATTATGCATATAGAGCAGTATTCGTTTCCGCGCTATTTCTCTGCAACTACCAGATGGATTTCAATGAATCTTTCTGAGAACCATCAATACCAAGAGGAGATGCGCATATCATCGTCTTGTTCTGGTCAGACTGTTGAACAGAGTTATGGCCCTTTGATACCTTATGCATTATGCATATAGAGCAGTATTCGTTTCCGGGCTATTTCTCTGCAACTACTGAATGGAATTCAATGAAACTTTCTGGAAACCATCTATACCAAGAGGAGATGCGCATACCGTCGTCTTATTTTGGTCAAACCGTTAAACACAGAGTTATGGCCCTTTAATAACTTATGCATTATGCATATAGAGCAGTATTCGTTTCCGTGCTTTTTCTCTGCAACTATTGGATGGATTTCAATGAAACTTTCTGGAAACCATCTATACCAAGAGGAAATGCGCATATCATAGTCTTGTTCCCGTCAGACTATTTAACACAGAGTAATGGCCCTTTGATAACTTATGCATTATGCATATAGAGCAGTATTCGTTTCTGCTATTTCTCTGCAACTACCAGATGGATTTCAATTTATCTTTCTGAGAACCATCAATACCAAGAAGAGATGCACATATTGTGGTCTTGTTCCAGTCAGACTGTTTAACACAGAGTTATGGCCCTTTGATAACGTATGCCTTATGCACATAGAGCAGTTTTTTGTTTCCGGGCTATTTCTCTGCAACTACTGAATGGAATTCAATGAAACTTTCTTGAAACCATCAATACCATAAGGAGATATGAATATTGTCGTCTTGTTCCTGTCAGACGGTTTAACACAGAGATATGGCCCTTTGATAAGTTATGCATTATGCATATACAGCAGTATTTGTTTCGACGCTATTTCTCTGCAACTACTAGATAGATTTCAATGAATTTTTTCTGGAAACCTTTAATACAAGCAGGAGATGTGCATATTGTCATCTTGTTTCAGTCAGACCTTTTAACACAGAGTTATGGCCCTTTGATAAGTTATGCATTTTGCATGTAGAGCAGTATTTGTTTCCTTGCTATTTCTTAGCAGAAACTATGGAAACCATCAATACCAAGACAAGATGCCCATATTGTTGTCTTGTTCTGGTGTGACCGATTAACACAGATATACCGCGCTATATTTTTACTACTGCGTTCATCATTTTAACAACTTGAAGACTTTTCGTCTCATTTTTATATTCTGGTGAGCTGCCCAACCCTTTTCACCATCTGAAGTTTTTTTTCACAGTTTTTGCCATCCATGATAAATATCTAAATAAAGCCCTATGTCTTCAGCTGTTGTGTTAGTAATAACCAGTACTCGGCGGGGGATATAAATTCAACGAATTTGCTTGTTTTCAATAAAGCAACCATAACCTTTCCAACATTCCCGCAAGCGGCAAGAGGATATTGCTGTCGTTCCAACTGCTTTGTTTCATCTTTTTTTTTGTTTAAAAAGTTTTGTACAATCATACAAGAATGTTTAGTCGCATTTGCATTTTACTTTCTAGATATATGCTTCCTGTCTTGAAGTATTTCACTATTTTGCGGTTAGCAAAGCAAATGATTGATGTATGTTGTAAGAATCATAAAAACAATGAATGCCACAAACGTAGTGTCTGTCGCACTCCTCATATGCACTTTGCGACTCGTAATCAGTATTTTTAAAATTAGAGAACTGCACGTGTGAATGCCTTTATTACTCTTTTATTATTAAATTGTTTTGGAAAAAAAGTTACCAGTTTTAATTAACGACACCACAATATGAGTAAAACAATAAACGATAAATTACAGTCCAATACTTCCTGACTTATTGTGGTTTTAAATTTGTGACAAAGCAAGATGACGCATCTCACCAAACGCGATTAAAAAGAAAAGCATATTTCACTTGTTTATTTACTCATTTCGCACCTATTTACGTTTGTATGCAATATTGCCGAATAGGCTGGTAGGTTGGAAAATGGAAAACCTGAAGGGGCAAATGTCAGGTTACATTACGTTATGTTTAGAAATTCGTTTTATTTTATTTAATACAACTTCATACTTTAGCCGGTGATGTTTAAATTAGATGAAATTAGAGCTATAAAAGTAACTAAGCACGTCATATAATATGCTGAAGGCTCGTTTGAGTGAACCTTTTCTTAATGGAACTTCTTAAATAAATAAAACAAACTTTAGCTTTAAGCGAGAATATGTTGCTTTTCCCTCCAGCGCTTACATTGAAATTTCGGATAAAGTATTTTCCAAGATATGATTTCTCTCTAAACCAAGATGACATCATTGTGAACTAATAACACTACTTTAGCAGATGGACAAACGTAATGATAACTAGCCTGTTATTTCCTTATCTCCTTGAACTCACACCACTTCTTTAGCAGATGGACAGACGACATCAAACCAAGTCTGATTTGTAGATTATTACTTTCGCTGTTGGCATTATTTAAAGCTCTAGTCTATGTTATTGTCATAATTATTCGGTTGGTACATAATTAGGTTGTACATCATAGCAGCTGGAATACGCCAAAGGTGGTATTTACGTTTTTGTTCTCATAATTGTGGCTCAAATAGTTATAAACCGAGTTTAAATCGCCATTTTGCAATTGTTAATTTATATTTATAATTACCGCTTTCAGTACCGCTTTTAACGATATTGATCAGAAATGACGGCAGGAATAAATTGTCAGAGATCCATGCTGTTAAAAGTACAAATTGTTCAATGCTTACATCGGATAAAAATTAGGACGACGAACTAGATTTAAGTATACAACTATTATTGAAATGTTCGTAGAAAATCTTTGTCATTGCAAGACTACGTATTAGTTAGAAGCTAAATTGAACATCTTTACGACACAGAGTAAATTTTGTTAATTAAGTCTCTTAATGACTTCGTGATTGTCCGAATTTATTAATACATAAAACCTAATGAAATAGTTAAGATGCTATATAAATGTAGTACAGAGTTTTAAAAGCCCTTCCATTGGACAAAAAGGAGGACATAGACTAAGACTGGCTACAGTTTTTTTCTCCTACAATAAATAACCGAGCGGATCTCCATGAGTCGTGTGTGTCATAGAGTTGGGATTAAGACGCGATAAGTTTGAGAATCTCAACTAAGAAAGCAAAGGCGGTATCATGAAGCCAGCGTATAAAAGAAGTTAGACACTGAAACACTCCCATATGGCTCGCGAATTTCGAGCATAAACACTAGCAAAAATGGCAACATTAAAAAATACAGCCTACCACACACAAACCGAAAGCTCAAAGGAAAAGAGATCACAGGTTTATAATATTGACCATTTTATAAAAAAAAGTGTCTCTCCATACCTTTCTGCTTGTTAACTTGTCTGAAGACCTTGATTTCTGGACATACTGGTAATATATAATATAAGAATAAAGCATCTGATTTGAAACAAATATATATATATATACACTATATCACATTTTGTATACATATGTTACTAGCCTCCCAACTTTGGGACATGAAAATGAACAGTAAAAAGCGAAAGGAAAGTTAGCTTATTTTTCCAGTAGTGCATTACATGTATATCAAACAAACATATTTCCATATTGAAAATAGCATATTTTAATTTTTTTGTGAACACTATTTATTGAACATAAATACGTACATTCCATTTTCGAGCCATATTCAATCAAAGGAATGTGTGTCTGGTTTTTGTTAAATCGGCCTTGTTAATTTATGAAATTGGTTTCAGTTTCATCTCTTATTGGTGTTACCTGATATAATGGACTGATGCTCAGTCACATTACAGAGATAACAGCAACTTTATACTAGAAACAATGAACACTGACCAGACTTCAAAAGTGTCCTAAATATTGGACGCTAGACATTAATGGGTGAACGACTTGAAGATAAACGATACCTTAAAATTACTTAAGAACAAAATTTAGAAAGCGAATATTAAAAAAGAACAATTATCTCGTTTGTGATTATAAACCAGACTTTGTCCTCGGGACACTGATGCCCCCACTGCTAAAACACATTTGTAACAAAGGGATAGAACTCTGGTTAAAATGATCGCATGAAAAATCTTTTATTTACAATCAACTACACATTCTGCTTGATCATATGTGCAAGTTTGAAAGAATTTTGCCCAGTAGTAACGGACGTACGTACGTGCGTACGGATGAGTGCAACTCTATATGTCTCCCACTTCGTGGGTGTCACAAAAACAAACGTAACTAGCTTGTCCTTAAGCATTAAAAAGATCGTATTTTGTGAAGTCTGGCAAACATACAGGTTTTGGGGACATGAAATAATGTTTTGCTAAATGAAGCCTAGGGAAACGCGATTTTTATTTACTAACGTCTTCAAGATCGTCTCGTCTTTACACATCTACATTTAATACCGCCAACCATTAAACATTCAAAGACCGTTATATTATCTAAGTACCAAGTGGCTTACTTTCGGGACAGAAATAGAAGATGAAAATAAGAAATATGTCAACATTTTACATGAGCAATGTAAATGCACACTTAACGTCACATTTAGCAGCAGCTGTTGACAGCTAATCAATGAGATTACGTCAGTTATTTATTAGTAAATATGTTATTTGAACTTAGACAGATTTTACAACATGCTTTCCATTCATTTTAGCCACAGGATAATCAAAACATAATAGGTTTGCACTAGATATTATCTGTCAGTTATAATAAAGTGTTAACAGGTAGGCAACAGTTCTTAGCAAGTGCCTTGAAGATAAGGTTAGATGACTGAAGAGCTAATAGTAAATGGTTTAATTTTTAGAATGAAGTGACTTTACACCCGAAAGCCATGTGTAGCCTGAAACTTTCCTTGTTAATGCAAAGCACTGAAGGACAAGCTATAAAGTACCTTCATCCCAAAAAATATTATATGATAACGGTACTGTGAACGCCACCGAATACGACTGAAAATCGAGATCTTGCTGGCAGAGTTTTAGCCTATTCTTGAGTAGTCAATCAGAATCATCAAAAATCATCAATATAAAACACCATTGCTAAAGCAAAATTCAGATATAAAATATTATATTATTATTTATGGTTTTATTGATTTTTCCTTGTTATCTTGTTTTTGACCCTACATGAACTAGCAAGTTGCTTTCCTTTTCGACTTTTTAAACCACCAGTTCGCCTTAGTACGTTAAGTTGCCGTTTGAAAGTATAGGAATACCAATAAAGTTTGCTTAAAAATGTCTCGAGAATATATTGAGGTCAAATAAGAACATGGATTGTTATTTCTCCATTCTACAACAAGTCCCTTTATTGTGTCGCCTGCTTTAGCACGCCCTTGTGCTGATCGCAGGACATGCAGTAATAAAAGTCAGAGGAATCACGGAAATAGCTTCAAAAACTTAAAGAATAATGATTTTTATGTTGCACCATATTTAAAATATAGTTATCATTAATCAGATCATCTACCCAATGCAACGAAAATGAGTGTACATGAATTCACTTGGAGAAATGGATAACTTTAGGCAAGTGCTGTTGCAACTATTGGCAGCAAGTCACGTTATTGGAGAGTTACATTGGTTCACTTAAAGGTGAACTGTGTACATGTTGAATTGTTATGTAAGTTGGAGCTGTTGTTTTTAAACTGTTGTTGACAGTTAAGGCCTTGAACGGTAACATATTGCTAAAAGATGTGGAAAAAAAATAAAAATGTGTAGGGACATCCTTAAAAATTGTTTGTTTGGGAGAAACAGACCCAACAAAATTAGTGTGAGTAGGAAGGTAAAGAAAACTTTGTCCAGATATAATGTACAGTACAGCACAGCACTTAAAATACTAATTTCTAAGATTTAATACATACGTACATGACGTAGCTACAATGAAATATTCATATCATTTATGAAGGTAATTTACAAAATCTTTGTGCATTTTTGTTGTTAAAAAGATTTATGTGTGAGGTTTTGTGAAAAACTAATCCTTTTATTCATGTACTACCATTTATAATGGTAAATTAAATGGAAAGTCTTATATAGAAGCAAACACTCGCATCTGGTTTCTTCGAAACCCCTAGTTTCATGCAAGATACATGGATACGTTTTATGTGTGGTCCTTGAGTATGTACTACTGCATACATATGCGTGAGGCTTGAGGATTTTAAATAAAATGTTCTAAAAAAGAATAATATAAAGGTGAATAAATATTTGCAAAACATGTTTTCCTACATGTAGCTTAAAATAAATATTAATATGTCTAATGTGGCACACTAGTTGCATTTAAATGGACATTTAACGGAAATGCCAATATTGTGTACCCTGTCTGGTACCCCTTCGTGAAAATCTAGGTCATCCAATCATAACTCGGGGATCTATTTAATATTATCTTTGTGGAAACCAACAGTTTAAACAATTTCTTATCACTGTTTACCAGCAAATTTACGAAAACAAATTTCGTGTGCTCTTGTGTGAAAGCTGAATATTATGAACTGACATGCGAGTGATGCTAGCATTGTCCCCGTACGATACAACCTGTCGTTGACTAAGATGTTGATGGAACCGATTAACAGTAAGTGCATTGCACCCATGGCACGGTATCCTATGGTCATAACTAGAAGTAAATGGAATGGGAAAGTTTCTGCGAGTTGCAAAACTGACATTGCGAACATTATTGTATCAGGTTTAAAACGATATCGTTTCAGACGAGGTTTACAACGATATCGCTTCAGACTTTCTCAGGTCTTCCATAGGATTCTAACGATCTTTAAATACTTCGGCCACACATATATGGCCAAGTTGCCGTCGGTGCCTTCGCATAACGCGTTGATGAGTAACCATTTTGTTGCTGAGCATGACTTTTGAGACAGCTCTGTTGCTGTCTCATGATAAATGCTCAACTTAGGTAAAACTTTCAGCTTTAAATCTTTATAAACTCACATATGTAGTGTTCATGCTCAAACTCAGAACGTTTTCAAACGTTTTATAACCTTGGGATCTGATTTTGTTTGATTTGGACAAGTATTCATCATGGCCGTACAACATAAAAGTGGTATCTTTTTCGTCCATCGTGTAAATAAATCAATCTTTATAAACTACCTGTTTGCGTCTTCGGAAGCAACATAAGTGTATTTAGCCATAGCTCAAAAAGCATCAGTAGTAATTACAGGACGTCTGTCTTGCTTAATTTTCTTAATATTTTTCTGCGTTATCATCAAAAGTCTATCTCTAAATTCGTTTGTCTTTATTATCATCACAATTTTCTCTTTTTATCGTGCTTTTTGTGTAATTTTCGTTACTGCTGCCCTCTTATTAAACTAAAATGCACATTTGTCTGGCGGTTTATATCATTTTCTGATAGAGCCAGAAAGATATTTATTGTCCCGATAGGATAAGGTGTTTGGCATTATATCTTACATCATGTTATCCCTTGTAAGCGTGTTGTTCGTAATAGCAGTAATATTGGCATCGTCGTATATAGAAGTTATAATAATAGGAAGCAGCTTCTACAGTTCTACGATTAAATGAGAAATATGTTATAAGAAACGTTTTTGTCTAGTGTCTGATCAGACATAATTGACACAAAGAACCATTTTAGTTTGAAATACGAGTAAACAAATGTTAAGACACATCAATGCGTATTGTACAGAGTACCCGATATTTTAGCACGTAAAACCTACTCCAAGAACAACTATATTTTGATGAGAAAACAAGCTTTTAGTGATTTGTACAGTCGTTTAATATTCCTACAAGGCTGTTTGGACGTAGGGCGTTCATTTGCTTAAAATTTGAAGTCACCGAACACGACATATACAATTATACAGTCTGTAAGCCAGTTCCGGTTATTTTTATCCGTTGTGAAAATATATATTAAAAGCAATAATCTTAGTTTTGATTTTTGTTATGTAGTATGCAAGATGTCTAACCCAAAATAGGTTGTTGCCGCGTGTGTTTACTTTCATTTATTGCCAATTCCGGTTAATTCAGTCAGTTTCGAATAAAAATCGGGCGACATTTCTAAAAGTGTTTTGACTGTCTGATTTGACAGCTGTATAATAGTTATGCGGACAGACCGAATACATTTTCACATCTTTTCTGTCTTAAGAGTTCAAAATAATTCTGTAAATAATGTGTAATAAATAAAATTACACAATTGTGAAATAAGTTATATTTCGATTAAAGTATTATCTAAAGCAGAAAAGCACTCATGATGTCACAAGTTCCATGGCTGCTGGCAATGGTGGGCTGCTAATTACGGGTGACCCAGTAATTTCTAAGAACCCTTTACCATCTTTGTCTAGTTTACCGCAGACGTAGGGAACCATGGACCTTGGAACATGACAAACAGGCTTACCACATCCTCTAACTTTAAGCTTCTCATTTCATCAGTTATAATTCTACTTTTATCCTTTGAAAATAATTCAATCTCTGGAATTTACATTACCTGCAGATTCAAAGTTACTGATCCGGCTTTGGTTGAAACGCTTGCCTCAAAAAATGTAAAATATGGATATATATGGAATCGCCACACTCACAAAACACAGGCTCTCCACCCATCGAAAAAAGAAGTGAAGAAGAGAGAGAGCATGTTTGATATAACTATGTCATTTCAAATAGGACGCCACAAACAATTAGCGAAAACGAGAAACTTTTGGGGATGTAGCCTTGGAACGGTCAGTGTCAAATAAATTGCCACTTGGGGTTTAAACAAGGTTCTAGGGTGGACCAATCTCACACTTGCCCCAACAGGTTCTCATATTAACAAACAAGTACAAGTTGTTTTGGTGAAATGACTGCAACTCACCCATCAGCTCAACAATGTTGCATGCAAAGGCACACAAACATATAAAACATAAGAAGCTAACAGCAAAGCCAAATGGGCGAGTACTCGATGATCTTACCGAGCCCCTGGAGTCAAATTAGCATGAACACGATGACAGGGATAAAAAACAATCGGGCCTTTAGGTTCTTTTAAGAAAATATTTCCCCATAAGCCTTTATAAACTCTCAAACCCCTGCCACCGTCGTGCAACCAAAGAGTTAAGGTAATTCATTCTTGCACCCAATTCAGTTTCACTGGTGTTGAGTAGTGAAAATAAAATTATCATTTTTTTCAATAATTTCCAAAACAAATGTTGTTATCAAATGTGGTATCTACTATTTTGTCTAATCCGGGTGTCAAAATTAAGCACTTTCCATTCAAATAAATCCAAAATATGTAATTACAATATCCAGTTCAATGTTCACTCGAGGGCCAACCAGTTTTAGTTTAAAAAAAAAACTTTTTTAACATTGACCTTAACGGATTTCAAAACACTGCACAAATACAATCACACACGATTTACAATGTTATACATGTAGAGATTAAATTGTCCTATAAGTTAACACATCTGGGCATGATTTGCATGCTTTTTACATGAGTAAGTGACCTCATGGGACAATTGATGATATGTTTAGATTTTGATTTATAATAGCAATATTTTCAATTTTTGGGGAAAAATAAAACTGGTTGGCCCTAGAGGGAACATTGAACTGGATATTTAATTAATTATCTTGGATTTATTTGAGTGGAAAGTGCTTTATTTTGACATCCGGATTAGACAACATAGCAGGTACCACATTTTATTACTTTTCTAACAAGGTGAAATATGCATATCAGGAATCGCCACATTCAGAAACACAGTCATGAAGAAGAGAGAGGGAGAGAGCATGGTTAATAAAATGATCAGTTTCAAAAAAGACACCACCAACAATAAACAAAAATGAGAACCCTAGGGGTTACCGCCTTGGAACGGTCAGTGGCAAATCAAATTGCCACTGGGAGTTTAAACCAGGTTATAGGGTGCATCAACCTCACACTTGCCCCAACTGGTTCAAAATTCATTTTCTTCAACAATTGTCTCCTGTAATTATCAATATTCATCTATATATAACAATAAAATAACAGTAGTTTTGAAAATTGTTAAAACACAAAAATTTTATTTTCACATCTCACCATTAGTAAAATTGTATTGTGTGCGAGTATGAATTACCTTAAGCATAGTTATAACTGTTGATGGGTTAATCACAAGGCCTGCAGAGCGCTGTAGAAAATCATGTTGGTAACCTTTCGACACAAAAACAGAATTAAAATATTTATTCACACTACTTCACTTGCGATGAAAAGACAATGATAAAAGTATTTGTCAATGCGGCGACTGACCAGAAGTAAACAATAGATCAAAGGTTTAAGTTCGTCAATGTTGAGCTCAAATGTTATTCAATGCAACTTTATTACCAATTTCACTCGTTTGACTGAAAATACAGTTACTGTACTTAAAATTATGAAATTGACAATTTTCCGTTTCCGATCCGGTCCTCTTCCGATCCTAATGTCATCTATAACCGATCCGATTCCAATTCCCATTGCGATCCTATTCCAATTCGATTGCACTCCCAATTTTTCGCTCCAGACAATGCGGTCCAAACGATCTTTTCGCTCAATTAGTTTCTTCCGATTCCGATCTTTTCGCTCCCTACTTTCGTTGGTCAAAATGTAATGCTAATTTTGATTGGTTTAGTCGGAAAAGACATTCGTTCAAAATACTCAAATAAAGTTTGGGAAATTTGATTTTAAGAATGCTTCGATCGAGAAGAGAAAGCGGTTGCCACCACACGTGACGGCGTTACAATGTTTGCAAACAGGACAGTCGATTTCGGATACTAGAAAGGAAATTTTCCGTAGACATGAAACTTTTGTCAGTCGACAAACACTGAACCAATTTCGGTCGCAAAAAGAACAGAGGAAGCCAAGATTCATGTTCGATTTCAAGTTGTATTTTAAGGAAGTTAACTGTATTTAACATCTTTGTCTCTAACACAAATGGTGTACCGTTTTGTACCCAACTTCCAGGCTGTTTGAGCTATTGTCGGTGTTTTGTCTTTCATTCGAGTCAATGATTTTTAGACTGATGTCCCATGAATTTGCCAATATTACCTTAAGTAAGGTTGCGATTCTAAAAGTAAACAGTGAAGATCTCGATCATTATGCATTATTTTGTTTCTTTAACCAGTCTGGCTACAGCAGGAGTTACCTTACAAATTTACTCACGCGGTCACAACATGTACTTTCCCTGCATTTTAATGGACAAAAATTGTGGCCATGATGCTTCATTGATATGGTTGAGAACAGTCGGTCTATTTAGTGAAATTTGCTGCATTCAATAATATTTTAATTATATACTACTCAAAATTTGCTAAGGATCACTTTTTCTACAGTGCGTTACTTTTGTGTATTTGTAATAAATGTGAAAATTGATTAAAATGAATTAAATAAAATTAGTTAGGAATTTATTTTTATGAAAATAATGACTATGGAAGTGTTCCTTGACGTGTGTCTGTTGCGGAAAGAGTGTGCTGGATGAAAATCAACATTTTGGAGATCACACAGTGGAATGAAAAATTCTTGCAAATCATTAAATGGTTGGCGTAGGGTGTTTAATACCGAATATGGTGTCCGCGGGCATTAATTACGGCCTGGCATCACCGCCGCATGCTGCTGCTGATCCTGCGGACCTTGTGATGAGGGCCCATCTCTCCAAACCCTAGCCCGTCTGTCCGTGAAGTCCACATCAAACTTTTGACTCATCAGTGAAGAGGACCGGGTTCCAATCGTTAACTGTCCATGTGACATGAGTCTGCGCCCATTGCAAACGCTCTTAAATATGGCGTTGTGTCAAAAGAATGCGAATTGCCTCCGTGACCTCAACCCAGCATCATGGAACCTGTTTCTAACAGTTTGTGTGCTTTCACGCACACCAGTTGCATTATGGAAGTCTTTACGTAAGGTCGTAGCGTTCGAGAACCGTTGTCGTCTGGCCTGAAGGACCATAAATCGGTCCAGGGCTTGAGTCGTTGAACGTTCCCGACCTCCGGCGTGGCCCTGCAAGACATTTCCAGTCATTTGGAATCGGTTCCACATCCTGAGGACAACGCTCTGTGATACCCCAAGGACATGGGCAACGTGCCTTTGTGAACGGCCAGCCTTCAACATTCCAATACCCTTGATCATCTAATCTTCACTAAGACGACGTCTAACCTGTCGATTTGCCATAGTTTGTTAATTTCGAGAACACAGTTTCACAGTGCTTGTACGTCAAAGCACATGTCCATAAAACACCAAATTTGCATTGGTATGCTTTTCCACGTGTTTCTCGTGCAAGGTGTACATAACTAATCGATAACTTAAGTACACGCTTATGAGGTCCCCGTACAGGTGTATCGTTAGCGGAAATATGATTTTAATATGATGATAATGGGCTGAATTATGCAATGTCACAAAGGTATCCTTAGCAAACTTTGAGTAGTATACTTTTAAATATATATAAATTTTCGACACAGCCTGCATACTTATTTTATTCAAATTCTAACATATTCGGCTGCAGTGAATGATGAATCAATTAACGCCTCGCACTTTCTGAATCTATAGCAACATTCTACACTGTTTTTTTTCATACCCCTTCAGAAAATAATAGTTAGCCATGAGGTTGATTTGCTTGTCCAAAAGCAAAATTGACAGTTTTTTCTGCTGTTGAGTAAGAGAATATTATTGTTATTGTGGTTTGCTTAAGGCATCGCCACACTCCTCCCAATCCTATTTATCGATAAAATAAAAATCATCAAATCTCAGTAATGATAAAATGCCATTCAATGAAACTTTGCACAAATGAAGGTTACTAATGTATCTTTATTTTGCATACAGTAAGACAAAATAGAAAAGTAAAGAAACAAAGCTAGACCTAAAAATTCCTTGAATTCTATTTACATAAATTCACAAAAACTAGGCGATGCAGAACATAACTTTAAATTCCCTCGTGAGCGCAATAATACTGACAAGAAAATGTTGTGTACTTTGTAAAAAACGTTCAACTATTAAAAGAGAAATCAGTGATTGTCTTCAGTTTACGCGACTAGGAACTTGAAGGTCAAACACACTTTTACTAATATCTCGTAAAGTTTACATAAGTAAATCATGAGGACACAATAAATTGTTGTCAGTATTATATTACTCATGTGGGCATTTAAAATGATGTTTTGTGTTCTTTAGTTTTTGTGAATTTATGTAAATAGAAGTTGAGGGAATTTTTAGATCTCGCTATTTTTCTTTAATTTTCTAATATGTCTTACCATCTGTAAAATAAAGATAAATTAATAACATACACTTGTGCAAAGTTTCATTTAACAGCATTTTGCCGTTATTGAGATTTTGATAATTTTCTTTTTATCGATAAATAGAATTGGGAGGAGTGTGGCAGGCCCTTAAATAACTGGTAAAGTATTATTGAATATATTTTGTACTCTCTGTCTAAGTTAAGGTTTCTTTTTTGCAGGCCACGCAAGATTCTGAAGATGGATCTTGATGTCATCGATCATCTCCTCAGAAAAATAAACCGGAAACCAGAGCAAAGCAACTGCAAAAAGTGCTATCCCGAGACCTTAATGTAAATGCCACAATTCAGAAAGTCTCCCTTATAAGACGAAAACTTAGATGGACCACAAAAAGAGTAAAATACTGCCAGTTAATTTCCTTAATGAACGAACATAAAAGGGGGGGGGGGGGAAAGGTGTCGGAGATCTCTGTCCTTAAAAGTTGATTTCGTGATGTCATATTAACTGATGAGACGGCAGTCAAAATGTCAACCAATGGACGAATCGTCCTCTACAAGAGGACATCCGGATTCGATAGGTTGCCAGGAAAAGCTGCATAACCTAAGCACCCTTACAAGGTTTGTTAGCTGTATAAATGAGTTCATGGAACACAATGAACTAAAAATGTATTTAATTCAAGTTTTACATGTTTTGGTTTAAAATAATATTTTTATTTAAGTAATTATTTCATTTCATTCGTGTTCAAATATGCTCCTCTTCATACATTAAGCAATATTAGATTTTCTTTGTGTGACAAACTATACAAAAAAGGTTTGATGCAATATTGAGGTTGTTGTTTGATTTCCAAGAATTGAATGAGGATTATACAATCATATGTATCTGTAAAAATTGTATCCTTTCAATAATGGTAAAAGATATGTTTTGGTTTAATTTATAGAAATGTAAGCAGTCACATTGTTATGGTTGTTGTTGTAGATTCTGATGTGGGGAGGCATGCCACACAGAGGAAGTACAGCTTGTTGCTTTTTTCTGGTGTAATGGACTAGTCATCTATCACAAAATACTTGCCAAGAACTTCTTGCCATTTGTTCTGTCAAAGTTCAGGGATGGATACCGATTCTATCATTTAGGGAAATCTTAAATTGCTCTAATAAACAAAGTTCTAAAATTTTCAGAAGGTATTGCTGATTTCTACATGTTTACATTGTTAGAGCAATACTGAATCACCCATGGGAAATATGTGTAAAAATTTGAAACTGTTTAAGCAAAAGAATGCAGGATTTTCTTCAACAAAGCGATTTCATAATTACATTCAAGTATTACATGTGGTACTTAATTACCATTCCAAAAGTCAAGGTCACAACTCTGTTTTTTTTACTATTTTGGCAATATAACCCATTCCCCTGGAATTGCGTAATTTTGGTTCATTTTGCCAGAAATTGTGAGTTTTTTTTTTACATAATTTGGGATGAAAAAAATTTACACATATTCAAATTTTTTAAAATTATTTCTGAAATAAAG
This sequence comes from Corbicula japonica, assembly GCA_038501625.1. Classification (NCBI taxonomy): domain Eukaryota; kingdom Metazoa; phylum Mollusca; class Bivalvia; order Venerida; family Cyrenidae; genus Corbicula; species Corbicula japonica. The sequence goes on along the minus strand of JAZAYU010000094.1, from coordinate 825,090 downwards.
AAACAAATGATGCCTGATTAAGTAACGAGCTACAATATTTTAATGACACAGGTAACATGCTTTTTGTCAGAAATTTTTTAAGGGGTCGCAAACATTGCAAATGGCGAAAACAGGCTAAAATTTCAAAAATGAATTTTGGGGGAAATACTTATTGCCACCTAGATTTTAGTAAAGAAATGTATTTAGCTAAGGATGTAGTTAATGTTTGCATGCTCAATTTAGTCTAATTCATGTTCTAATTACCAAGCACATACTAAAACAAAAGAAAAACCGTTTGCACGAGAACTCTGAAATTCATGGACAATATACCTACGCAACTCGTACCAGAAGTAAGTATATGCTGGTCTACAATGTTTAGTGCCAATTTGTCAAAATAATGTTAGGGTTTTCAAGAAATTCAAGGAAAACTTACTTCCTGGTTCAAACTGAAAGTAGATCCTACTAGAAATACAAGAAATAAGTTCATTTCGGTTTGATTCATAAGACAGTACGCACACATGTAAACTAAATGTATACAGAATTCATTATATGAAAAATACAAAAGAAAAAACACTAATTATATATTATAATTAAAAGTGATTTTCATGTAAAAGTATTTCTTTTTATGCGAACCAGGTGGAAACATTCTGAAAAATGTACCCATCAGTGAGACAGTATAACTACATTCCATTCTGAAAAAGTAAGTATAAACAAATAGGTTAAAATAGTTAATATATATTTTATTACCACTATTTCCTCTGTCGCTGGAACCACAGCTTCACCACGAACGGATGGTTCTGTTCTATGATTGGTTTGCCCAGGTCTCCTTGATCATCAAATTGAGGCGACGTGCCACGCAACATTTGGGTCGCTGCCTTGAAGGTCAAGGTCACAGCATGACTGAAGCAAAATCGTGTCCGGTTCATAACTTTGTTATTTATTGTCGAATTCTAAAATTATTTCACAGAAGCTATACACCAATGTGCTCATCTGTCAACTTCATACTTCTGAGACCATCAACTTTCTTGGATTGGAGTCAATTTACAGTCACTATGAAATTCTATTCTTGAACCAGCCATAAAATGAACGTATTTCAACATCATTCCCTTCAACCTTCATAGGTGCAGGTTTGATAATGTCTGATTTTATAGCCATTCATACACCATTTTCAAAATTCACCTAGTAATCAATTATACAACTAACCGTTTTAGTGACAAAGTACCCATGCGGGGAGCATCGTCGTTTTTGACGGTCTCTTGTTATTTATTACCATGATTCCTTTTGGTTAACTTGAAAATTGAAGTTTTGAAAATTAGTACTATCCAAGGACCACAACAAATCGTAACACTCCTTATCAGAAAAAAATTACACTCGAAAAATCTAATTGGTCACGTTTGTTCATTATTTGTTATCAAGCAGGCATATAATCAAGTCTTAATAATTCGACTGCTTTTTACAGATGTCTGTCCTTTACGTCTCAAGCAGTTACGATCAAAACTGTGGTGGAAATCGGCCCGATTTAAATTCTGTTATTTATCGATAAACGTGAGTCAGGTAAACTTTAAGCGCGGAAATCGAAATTTGTTGACATGGGTGGAGGTTTAAAAGAGTTTTGCATAAAAAACGAAACCCTTATTTATAAAGGATTACATATATTGATTCTACTTGAATGTGGCTTTTCAAGTATGTAAATTTTTTAAAGATACATATGGTTTAAGATGCTTTATGGAGCCGCCAAAGTTGCGATTCAAATTCCGATCGGCGGCATTTAGAAATAGAAAAAAAATTTTCCGCATTGATTTGAATAGTAACTGGGTTGTGCGCGAACGACGATCATCACATATATAGAAAAGTCATTGTCGCGCACAAATAGTTGTTCTAGCATATAATCAACATGACAACCGTAATAAATATAAAATTACGAGTTTGATTTGTGGCTGGCCAGGTTTGTCCTTCATTTTGCTAAAATACATTTTATTCAATTTAAGGTAAGTCGGCCAGGAAATAGCATTCAATTATGTTTGTTTTAACAGGAACCCTTTTTAGATAGAAAAAATACAGCATAAATCATGTTATAAACGATTTATTTTTCATTATAAATCCATGTGTTTAAACGAAGAGTTTTGCAATTACCGTTCTTTTAAGACTGCTTAAATTAGATGCTGCTGGTATATAATGAACAGAAATCAAACGATGAGCATTTATTAGACAATTATTTATTGAAAACAAGACAACACTGTTATTTTAAACCATTACTCGACTGCAGATTTTAGGCTTCTAAACTAGCATTCATTGTAAACGATGGTAAACGATTGGATAGTGTAATATGTATTATTGTTTATTAAAAGATAATTGTTTAAAATGACAAGTTTAACTTGGATTATTATAGGAAGCGCAGAAATATTATGAAGAATAATTGCGATGTAGTCAATATATTGCTATTATTTATTTTTCAAGAACTAAAACAACAAAAACATAACTATTATTAAAATTGAAACTTAGATACGTATTTAACATGTAACGTAAAAACGCTAGTTATATGATTCTCTGTGATGTTTGACATTTAGAAAAACAAGAGACATAAACAACGAGGTATTACAACTAATGTTTTCAAGTCTCAGGTTTAGAGACTTTCACTTACACAATGTATTCATTGAATAAAGAAAATATGATAATACGTTAAGTAGCATAAAAATGTTTGTGTACATATGATGGTGACACAATCTTTCTGAAGAAGTGCGAGATGAGATGGGACGGGGAATAAGATTTTATAATATTAAATAAACATAGTAGTAAGGTTATTATTTAAATAAAATGTCTATTTTGATTTTGTAGAAATGTGTGTATGATTCGTCAGACTTTTACCAAAACATTTATTGAAATTATCGTTCATTCCCATGGAAGTCCCGCGGTAGTCGTATAAACGCTAATGCATTGCATAACTGTTTTATCTCTCTCCATCTCTTTGCTACAATCCTTTTTTTGCATAATTTTTCAATAAAATTTTCCATGTTGCATTACAAGTCATTTTAATGTATGTTTATGTCTAATATTTGGTAAATCATTTTTTTTGCTTTCAAAAGAATAATTATGTTGCTTGTTGTAAAACAGTTGTAAAACACTATCATTAAGGCAGAATTTCGTTTTCTCTGGAATCTTTATCACGATGTTATATACCATGTGTTTCTCATCGCAAATATTTTGAATGATTGAAAGGAAAAATCATTTGCAAATTGGTATTCTCTCTGGTATAATACTAATAAAAGAAATAAATGTATAGAACAAATGAAAAATAATATAAATTGTAATTGATTTTCTTGATAATTTCCTTTAAGGTAATTAATACTTCCAGATAGTACAGTTGTACTAATGATGAGCTGTGAAAATTAAATTATCATTTTTTCAACAATTTCCAAACAAACTTTTATTATATTGTTACAAACAGATGAATATTGATAATAACAGGAGACAATTGTCATTGTCATTTGACAATATGACATTTTCAATTTAATATCCATGATCTGATGTAAATATTTAGTCAATGTCTCAACTGGTAAGCTAATGTTTTTCGAACCTTTTTTGAAAAAGCAAAAATTCAGATCCTTCATTATAGAACACGCTCTCGCTTTTCGAGTTTTGAAAAAAGTTCAAAATTTGATATGCAATCATTCTCACCTTTCACCTTTCACTATCGACTTAGGATTTCCAAAGCGCCGTTACTTTTCACCTTGTTTTGGAGGTGATTGCCTAGTCTGGTATATGGAAATCGTGTCACTTGTTATTCCAAGTTCGAAAAGTACATACAGCACTACACTGTTAGAGAGTTATAAAAACGGTAAGAAATCTTGCACGCCAACTTTAATCCTAAAATAAAAGATAATTATAAAGTTAAGAATTAAAACTGTGTGGGTTTGACTTACTTTTGGCTAAATGTGACAATAAACAACAGGAAACAGATTGAACCAATTCACTGTCAATATTAGCAAAAAGTTTTATTTTTGATTTTGGGGATACTGTCCTTATTACGCAATAACTTTTCTGTTATTCAATCAATTTTCATAATTTGGGTATCTTAATGACCGCAATGCATTCGGTTTCATAAAACTGATAAACAATATTCAATTTTATAAGATATATATTATCCTTGTTTAAATGCAATTATCCCGACCGTGCGTTTTCATTGTCGTAAAGTTTATATTATAAACACGACAGTTCTGAAGAAATCTTTATCAAATACTGAAAACTACGGTTCACTTTATTTTCCATTCGTTCATATTTTCTGACTGCAAAATGTTTAATTATGTGACAGTGGCAAATTTAATAGTGGTACCAAGAAAACTATAACAAACATCTTCGTTATAAAGACGGCATTTGGTTATTGGATTTGAGAGCTCAAATATAACTTTTTGAGTTTCACAAATTATATGAATACAATGTAAAGCAGTTCAAAACAGGTTTATATTCATTGTACGAAACGTATTATAAAATCAGACAATATTCAGCCTTCAACACATTCGTTGTGCTTTTATTGTGCATCTAATATCGTTTTGATTTTTATTTGTCAAAGAAACCACAAACAAAGCTTACAGTAAGGCATTAACTCTATGTAACGTATTAGCTTGGAAGTGGAGTAAGCCTTTTCTTTAAAAAGGTGTCTCCCACAATGGGGAGTTTCGTCTTAATCTAAAAGACCAACACGGGGTATCCAATCTTATTCCTAGCAATTCCCGGCGTGTGCAGTAATGTGTATTTCCATTGCTGCTCATGCACAGGCTCAATCAATCCGAGCTTGCAATATATTCACATTTGTTGTGTTAGGTGGCTCTCCGGATTCTCCTTTCATCAACTTTAACGTAATTTTATAATGAATGACTTAGCTTACGTATGCCGCCATTATAGAGCCATACCCCTAACGTGTTTTCGGAATTCATTTATAGGTATTAAATTTGGACATCGCATCAATGTTTTCTCCCTTGTAACTTAACGGCTAAAATGATGGAACTTGTTTACAAGAAAAAGCAAATCAACATCTATTGCAAATGTAAAATACAAGTAATCCTATAAAGATAATGTAATAGAAGTGGCAGTTAGCAATTGAGCTGTCTGGTGTTTGAAGACTATACGGCAAATAAATGTTTTAGACGAGGAAACGTGGCATTGTAATGAAAGCAAAAGCACTTTCTATCGGAACTGCTGTAACTCGTTAGACATCTTAATATTATTGGCTCAGGATCCTTTTCTAATTCAATAGATGACAAAGAAACGGTAAAAACCAACAAACACGACAAATATCAATTTGAAAATATTGTAATCTTGTTTACAATTTCATTAAATCTTATCTATCATGATGCCTCTGTCAATAGGCATTTTACTTATTTATAATCATGATGAAAGATGGATGCATAGAAAACGTCCATGATTCCGTTTGCATAATTTGAATTTTTTACTCATAGTATAAATCAGCAAATTAAGTGGTGCAGATATTAAACTACAAATGTCAAGGCGATCCAATTATCAAAAAAGTAACAATGTTTTAACTTTTGAGTATGACAGCTTACAGAGACATAGTTTGTTGAACTAGTTAAAGTAACGATTTGTTATACTTTGTGTAATATTTAGGGATGGCAAGGTATAGTAAAATTGGTACTCGAGTACTCGGATAATCTTCCGATCGAGCACTCGAGTACTCGAAAGAATATAAAGAATATAACTTTTATTGGAAGAGATCAGATGAATGTTGATTTTCCGTTAAATTATGAATGTTCTTTCATCTTTAACTAACTCTGTATTAATGTTCCACATATTCCATATCAGTTAAAGTTAACTATGAAAAAGAAAATTAAGTTTTAATTTTTGTTTGTGTGTTGTTGTTTTTTAATTTTATTGTTAAAAGAAATAAATAAAAGAGTCCGAGTTTCTGCCGTGATGGCAAGAAGAATTTTACAGGTATACGTTGGACAAATAATATTATGCCGTAAAACATCAAATCAATAAATCGAATTTAACACAAAAACTGAAACCCAATCATCTTTTCTCGGGACTGTCTGTCCGCTTTTCGGGTTGTCATAGAGTCGTATTTCAACCTCACAGGGTAGTTCTCGATTGTAAGCTAATTCTGAACTACACACTGGAATTTTAACTTTCAGTCTGTTGCCCGTTAGAAGTAACTCCACGCAGGCATGCCTTTGATGTTATGCGGGTGTTTCAGTTCGATGATTACTTTTCAAGTATCTTCTTAAGAATGTGACACTGGACATCACCGCCGTTTTACTGTTTCAATTCAATAATATTCATATTTTGGTTCGCGTCATTCACCAATCAAAAATTTAAGATGATCTTTATTAAGAACACATCAACCTATCAATGTTTATAGTGGAAGGTCCCGATTTTTAAATGTTCATGCTGGTAGCGTCAATCAAAACATCTGTGCTATCAAAACATTGGTAATTGACATATGTGACAAGTGCAAACTGGGGCACTTATTTGATATTTTGAAATCTCAAATCTCACAACAATCTAAAGGCGTTAATAATGTCACCTATGGTGACACCATGTGTTGCAAATCGTGCCTTATCGGCACTTTTCCAATAGTTTAACATTTAATATCAAATGAATCTGGAACAAAACTGGATTTAATTTTAATTTAAATATTTATTTTTCATCCGAGTACCCGAGTAGTAGATTTAGTACTCGATACTCAGACGATCGATCGAGTACTCGAATACTCGTTGTCATACCTAGCTATATCCATTGTTTGTTCAATCAAGATTCACAGGAAATGAAGCATATTCAAGAGTACATCAACTGAGTACCAATAATGTCGGCGAAACAGATTGATATCCGATTCGAAGCGAAGAAAATGGAATGCTATTATGTTAAGTTGTTGTTCCAGTCAAATAGTTTAATAAGAGAAATCCTGAAATGAATGCTTTAAGTTTTTTTTCTTCTACAGTCGCATCACCGGATCAAAATGAAAATGGCGAGTCGTGTACCTCTTTACGTCACATAAATGAAATATACATGGTCCTATATTAAATTGAGTGTTGGGAAAAATGCAGTTAAAACTTGAAATTTAAAATTTTAGTGAGTGCTTTGAATAACGAGTAAAGTTAACATTATCAGAAAAATCTTGAAAACCCTTAAAATTGGACATTTGATGAACTTCCGAAGAGTTTACTATTAAAATGTTAAGGTTTGTTTACTTTGCTCACTTGATCGCTGACTAAATATGATACATGTATTCCGTGGTTCGCGTAATTATTTACGTTAAGCAAAGCACTTAATGTAAACAACAAGATGTATCTGATATTGCTACGATGGAATCATTCAGAAAACTCAACGTATTGAAAACACGTTGACATTTGGGGCTTATGTTTTCCAAGAATCTAAAGAACTGAAAACAACTAGGTTTTGGCAGAAACACCTCCATAATTATATAGATTAAACATCAAAATATATGGTGTATATATTGACTATGACATTCGCATCAACATTTTCTAGGATTTTTTTAGCGGTTAAGTGGTTGTTTCAAGACAGATAATAAGTCGCCGACACGTTAAGGCTTAAAATAACATGAAACGTCTCGCACAAAATGCATCTATTCTTAAAACAGCAAAAGCTTTGTTTACAGACGGCAAGATAAAACTTGTTTTCTACTAAATGTTAAATCTATTTTTACGACCATTTGAATCAAGAAAGTTAAGATTTCGAAGAGGCTATGGTGACATATTTATTATGTATGTTGACAGGGCTCTTACATTACAAAATAAACTAGCCCTGATGTGAGCACTAAATCACATCAGTTGAAAAGAAAAATTAAAAATTTCTGAAGTGATTTAATCTCCAATTGTGTTTTGATTATATCCAGAGTCTCGTCAAAGAATGCATCAATTTGCCTTTGTTAACAGTAGTATTAAATAAAGACGTATGACATTTACGAATAAAAGGTCCGTTTTGTCCCGTTTGAACATTATTTGCATGAGAACTTTGGTGTTTTTTCTCACTTTTCATTGTCGACAAGATAGGAATCTTATGTAAATGGACTTTTTCAGTAAAAAGAATAAAAACTTGATTTTCGTCGATTAGCTTATCTTCAATCGTAACTTTAAATTGTCGTACCCATGTATCGCCTCCTAACGTAGAGTAAATTTTAAAATTAACGAGTATCTTGTTTATCCCGACAGGATTTCGAAACATCAAAAACAAGCCGATTATGAATATTTATGCTTTAAGAATTATAAAATTAGAATCGCCGATGCGGTCAATATATTTGAGAATGAATTTTAAAATCATAAAGATTTATTTCAAGTACAGAAATAGATGGAAAGGAATAATCGTATTTTCCTGACAATTGTCGAGTTGATGAGTGGGTTGTAGTTAGATCACCAAGCAAACTTGTACATTATATTTATACTTCTTGAAAACCTCTTGGAGGCTAGTTTGTTTTATTGCACTCGAAAACTTTGTTGCATCCCCCTGTTTCAAACAGTAATGCTACTGACCGTTTCAAGGCAGTATTCGTGGTCTTGCAGTTTTGCACATTTTACTATAAAGCTTGGGACGGAATTAAACCTAGTTCTAGAGTGCACTAACCAGACGCTTAACCCGTCAGGTTCTTATAATAAAATATAAAATATATAAAAGGGAACGTTTGCTTGAAAATTCCGATAGCTTCTTATGTTTTATGTGTATGTGCTTTTTTCATGCAGCATAATGAAGTTAATGCGTGGGTTGAAGTTTGTTTACCAACACATCTTGAACTTGTTTGTTCATATGGAAACCTGTTGGAGCAAGTGTAACGTTGGGGCATTCTTGAACCCGGTTTAAACCTCCGGTGGAAAGCTTTTTCCCACTTACCATTCCAGTCGATAACCCCTCAGGTTCTCATTTGTTGCTGTTAACAAGTGTCTCTTATGAAGTTCATCACATTTCAGACCCATGCTCTCTTTTCCTCCATATTGGCTGATTGGGATTTCTCTACTATATTATTATTTTATGTAAAATATCTATTTTCGGTAAGAAAAATGCTTCTTCATATAATCGTCGTTGTTAAGCATTATAAAACTGACACCGGGCATTTGCAGGGTGGTTTAGTTTACAGTCTCGCTTTTATCGATTAAACGCGCTCATCAATTGATTACATATGACTGTTTAGTAAAACATACTTTTTTGTATAATTTTAACTGAAGATCTGTTTCGGGTTACAAAACATTTATGAACGCTGTTAAATATTCATTAATATGATCATTCATTTCGGCAGGAAATCTGTTTGAAGTTTCCAATATCTTGTAGCAGGAGTGATCATACGCTGTACTTTCCTTTATTGGAACACGTGGATTCAATTGTTGTATAATTATTGTTTTCTATACATGCAAAATATTTTTCTCCTAATATATGTTTGAGGATAAACGAATTATAACAAGTTAATCTGTGAGCTAATGCTCACTAGTGATACCCCCGCTGTAAGAAATATGACTTTAAACATGTAATTTGCATTTTACAATAAACATGCCCTTCGGTTTATGTAATGCACCTACATAGTGATAAAACTGCTCTTTGGATTGTGTAGCGCACCTGTATTGTAACAAAATCTAAAAGTAGTCGGTCAACAGGAAAGAGATGAGCACGGAGCATAAAATCGCTATACACCATACGGGATGATAGGATAAAGCAGTATGCAAAACATCAGGCTGTTGCATGTTATAATGTTATAGCTGCTTAGAAAACTGGGACAGAATTTTGGCATGTTCGTCATCTATGTGTAAACATGTAAGTATTCAGTAAACAGGAAGTAGATGAGCTAGGAGCATAAAATAGCTTTACACGATATTGGACAATAGGATAAAGAATTATGCAAAATATCAGGCTGCTGTATGTTATAGTTGCTTAGAAAACTGCGACGGAAATTGTGCAAGTATGTTAATTATGTGTACAAATGTAAGTATTCGGTAAAAAGGAAGTAGATGAGCAAGGAGCATAAAACCGCTTAACACCATATGGGACTATAGGATAAAGCAATATGCTCAATATCAGGCTGCTGCATGTTATAGTTGCTTAGAAAACTGTGACGGAAAATAAAAATGCCCTTTGGTTGATGTAATGCACCTATATTGTAACAAAATCTAAAAATAAACGGCAAACAGGAAGAAAATGAGCATACAATTGCTTTACACCACATGGGACTATAGGATTAAGCAATATGCAAAATATCTGGCTGCTGCATGTCAAAGTTGCTTAGAAAACTGCGACAGAAATATTGTTACGGACGTATGGAATCACGGAAGAACGGACAAGGATAAAACAGTATACCCCCTCTTCTTCGAAGCGGGGGTAAAATGAGTAAAATAACTTATTTTGGATCACAAGTGTCACATAAAAATATAGGCTTCCTGTGTTGGGAAAAGAATAGAAAACATGTATTAAATAACAATTGAAATAAATTTCGTTTATATCTATAAGATTAGAAACTGTTCCATGGACAACACGTTGGCCGGTTTTATAAACTTTATGAACCGTAATCATGTCATAAATTCATATTATCCGTATGTGAACTGCTTCCTGTCATGTAAAAGGAAACGTTCTCGTCATAATGAAAGCGCCAGACAGGATGTCGTAATTTACAATCATAGCAGTTTAGTTGACACCGTAACGTTGTGGTGTTACTTATGACACCCACATTGAAGCAGACAATCGCGTTCACCAGCTCAATATCATTTTTAATATCTTTAAACGCGTTTTTTATTATATATTTTTATCTGCTACGTGTACAAAGATCTAAAACAAAACTTTGAAATCTACGGAACACGATAAATATATAACTATTTCAGGCTTGGTTTGATTAAGCCTGACCCTGGGCAGTAATTCATATTCCTCCAAAAGCCGTCTTGTCGTGGTTTGAGCAAAACTTAGTTACTTCATATGTAAAAAGTAAGAGGGGAATTAACTATGCATTGCAAATGTAGTTTTCTTTCGAAATTTGTTTTTAATTTTACATAAATAGATGAAAAGAAACATTTGAAGCCACCGAACACGACAAATATGAAAATATTGCAGGCTCGGTTTGATGGGCAGTAATAAAAATGCATATTACTGCCGCCTAGCCCCGGTTTGAGCGCAACTTCATATTTAAACCAATAAACAGTACATTTTTGATCTATACCAAACGATGTTATTGTTATAGAGGTGAACATGGAACCTTCATTGCGGTATTTTCAGAGTAATACCATTCCAAGTTCAGCGACGTAATGTCCCCAGATAAAAGAATGGGTTTGCCCTTTACAGGAAAACAATGGGCGGAACTAAAGAAAAAAGAATTTTGACAGGGAATCAGAGAAAAAAAAACCTACATATCACAGAAAACGCCAAAGGCAAAATTTTAAAAGCAGGAAAATATATTTCTGAGGTGATTGAATATCCGAATCTTTATTGTCTGGGATATTGAAACCACCTATCTATGAAATGGCTGAAGTATTTAAACAACAACAATTTTAGAAGTACAACTGACATAGTACATAAGTATCGTGCTCAACAACCTTTCAAGGACGTTAATGATGAAAGCACTGATTGAATGTACGGGGAGTCTTTTTATAGCATAAACATTCATCCAATAACTCTGAACATTTTTGTTACTATTGAGTATTTGAAAATGGCTAGGATACGAAAATATCAATGCAAACTTTTTGTACAATAAACCCAAACCAACCCCGTTCTGTTATTAAAACGAATTTATATTCGTTAACTTCATTTTAAATAATTGAATGATCAGTTTCAAAACTTAATTCATTTTAAGCGAACCCAAAAGGAAAACAATAAAGTGTTACGTATTACACTTACCAATATGAAAACGGGGATGACACTGCTTGCTCTCTTCGATTAATCACTATCAATGGTGCGCAGATGTTGAAAATATTGAACATTTGTGGCATTTTTTAAAAATACTATTTCATGATGAGCGTCGTATGGTTTTCAGACATTAAAATGTGTTTACCCTTCACGAGAAAACGATAGATGGAACTGAACAAAAAAATGAAAGGGGATCTTAGAATATGAATCCTTCGTATCATTGAAAGGAAAAGGCAAGCTTTTAAAGGCAGTGGGTTAATAAAATATATGGCGACAAAATTCCCAACAACTTCACTGATCGCAACAATGAAGACAATTTAAAATCATCAAATTAATTTGCATTTTATCTGAATGGTACTTTTTTGTACACTGAAAGTTATTTTTTAGTTAATAGTCGTCGTGTCCGCGGTTAATTCTGATCATTTTGGTCTTTTTATCATTAATACATAATGCAATTCCACTGAATCAACATCTTGCAGCTTCGTTATAATGTAGAGAGCATGACGAGCCACGCTTCTCTCTATCTCATAAATAACGTTCAGCTGGCTTTTAAGACGTTCCAAGATGTGTGACATTTTGTCATACATTATTCAGTGCCAATATTTTTAGAGGTCTACCACTTTGTGATATTGAATTGCTATATGATACATGTTTTTCTTCATTTATAGCGAACACTGTATTCATTTCAATAAAGCATTAATTCGTACAACAATTTTACGTTCTCAGGTAAATATTCAATTGTGTACCAAAATTATGCAAATGTTTAACGTTAGCAACGTAAAGAATTTATAAAAATAGCATTGGCGTTTTTCTTATTATAAAACAACTACCAAAATCACGTAATTATTATACAAATAAATACTAATGTTGAGGTCGATATATAGTTTTGCGGACCTGGGTAGTGTGATATCGACCGAGGACGAACTCCGAGGTCGATATCACACTACCCAGGTCCGCAAAACTACATATCGACCTCAACATTAGTATTTACTTGTTATATCATATACCCTAAGAATTTAAAGCATTCTGATGATGATGATGATGATGATGATGATACCAAAGGTAGTTATTAATTCCCGGGGTAGTTATCACTTTTTTCCGACTCGCGAGTACGGAGCTCTCAGAATGCTTTAAATTCATAGGGTATATGATATACAGCATTTACCAATACATGTAACATAGTTTAACGTAATGTTATACCAGATTATACAATTGCAATTATTTCGACGTTTTTTCACGATCTTCCGTGGTCAAATGCACGAAAGTTTCAGTGTAATAGTTGTTTTTTTCAGATTTCTGTTGTAAGTGAACATTTGAAAATGAAAATTGCAATTTCGACTACTTCGAAGATATATTAATATTACGTTATCGTGGTTGATGTAAAAGATGCAAAGAAATGCATGATTTTCAATTGATTATTTTTGGTTTATCATGTTGTGTAATGCAACTTCAGGTTCAGATTTTGTCATGTTTTTTATTTCAAAATGGGATAACACTTCTTTTCGATATTCAAAAGTATAAAGTGTGCATTCGGAACTTAAGAACTTTCGACAAGTGTAAGTATTATGCAAACTAAGAACTTGAATAAATGTTAGCATTATCACATTAGGTCAAACATGCACTTAATTTTATCTTGAAGTACTGGCAAATTCAACCAAATATGGCACTGATCAGGTACACAAAGTTTAAAACTGTGTAATATCTGAATAAACGTTATGAAAACTGTCACAAACCTTTGCGACAACCTTTAAAGTCTGAGTGAAAAGGTTAATAGATTTGATGAAAATGTAATAGTTACGTGTATTGTAATAAACGATTTAAATATGATGGTGAACAGTTCTACCAATAAAGAGATATCTAGTGTATTGATTTGTAAGACTTGTGTTTGAACATTAATTAAATCTCAGTGTGAGCAGCATAGCTTGCCATCACAAGACTAGAAGTAAGACAAAAGCTTTAAGATGAGATGCACTGTTGGTCTGATCTAAGGTCAAAATAACCTGTTGATCTTTCGAGCCACCTGTACCACGTTTCGAGTTAAAACTGGATCGAGTTTATTGGTCTACAACTCGTCGATTCGTGTACTAAACAAAAAATACGCCATTGCCATTGGTTTTGCCAAACAAACAAAACACACAAGCTATGTTCAGGCTTAAAATATTATTAATAATACATTCTTAATTTTCTATTTTATATTTTATATAAATTGGATTTTATGTAGACAACAACCGTTTTCCATATGATCTATAAAATTAATTTGCCCTAATTAACTCCAGCATTATACAACAAATACTTTTAGAGAAGCAAATTAACTTTTCTTAACCTAAATCTTTCTTTTGAGAAATGAATTGTATCTACTGAAAAAATATGATTTTGATTGTAATATTGTTAATTTTTCATTTTAAACTGTGATATCAAACTGACCTTATTTTATCATATTAAATGGTGAAGTCCCGCGTGCCACATCTTAAGGGGTTTATGTTTAACATCTTTTCCGCTTTTCTAGAGCTTTAAACAATGATAAAAGCTTTTAATAAACGCAATCATTCACAAGGCATTGGGTAATTCTTATCGACGTGCAAGCATCAAGGAATGCCTATCGATTGACAATAAAAGGGTTAACTTTGAAACGTACAATTACAGAAACCAGAGTAAAATGTACGAGTAATCACGTTAACAGAACATGTAATGAAATAGCTTAGTCAAATACAGAATCGAAAAGAAAGAAACGGATTAGCCGAATGTTTGTATACATGTAATCTCCCAACTAATCAGCGATATTGCGTTGTGCAAATAACATTTTGAAAGACAACAAAACAATTAAAAATGTTACGTGTATGACTAGTAAACCAATTCTCTTTTCTAGACACTATATTTTAAATTCATAACTGATTAGATGAAATAAAGAAACGGCAGAAAATATTTATTACTGTTATGAAAGATGCGAATGGAACTTAAATGACGAATGCATTTTAGGTTCGCAGTCAAAATTGTCGGATAATCAATTCTTTGCCCAGACACCTACAACAAATTAAATAATTTTACCAGTTAACACTTTACAATTAAATAATTATGACATCGAACTAAATTTAACTAAAATAAAATAACTATATACATGTATTAAACATTTCGATATATCCCTTTCTCTATTATTACATAGACAAGGTGGGAACGTTATCTCCTATCTATCTTCTTGTTTGAAGACATAAGATTATATCGTATGTAAAATATGCTATTATTTCCTTCAAAATTTAATCGTTTTGTAAACTTGAAAATAATGCCGATAAAAGATGTCTACTTTTAAACATGCAAGTGTCTCAAGAAAGATCCATAAATTCTTCTCAAAACTGCCTATGTACGTGCGGAGGTGTATCAATGTTGCATGGCACTACATTCCCGACGTCTTATTAAAGCCTTCATAACTGCGACAGACGGTCTTTATTGTTGTTGTTTTTTATAAGTAAGTAAGTAAGTAAGTAAGTAAATTCTTTATTTAAAGAGGGTGACATATTTAGCAATAAACTAATCTTCCATATGGCCCTCCTTACAAGTATTAACATAAACAGATTAAGATAAACACGATGATCATAAATAAAACAATATCACAAAACACAATATGATATTATAATAAGAAATGAAACTGCAAATAATGTATCTGTGTTAATGTTTAGGTGTTGCATTTAATGGGTAGGTGCGTGCATGTGTGTGCGTGTGAGTGAGCGTGTGCGTGGGTGCGCGAATGTGTGTGCGAGGCCTATGTGACTGCGTTTATCAACATATAAAGGAACCGGAGCAATGGTGTTCCACCCGTGTACATGTATTCATGGTGTTTTGGTATCAGCTGGATGACTATATATATAAGAATACACATTAAGTTTAGCATCCTTTAAAATATAGCAATTTTGTTTAAACAAATTGGACAACCTCAGTAAATTGACTTATCTACACGATTAGCATCCTGTGTTTATTAAATCACAGGAAGGACTGTTCGTGTGATGAAAACTTACTTAATGTTT
This sequence comes from Corbicula japonica, assembly GCA_038501625.1. NCBI lineage: Eukaryota > Metazoa > Mollusca > Bivalvia > Venerida > Cyrenidae > Corbicula > Corbicula japonica. Next base: position 809,254 of record JAZAYU010000094.1, on the reverse strand, counting down.
TTTGTGTTTTCGGAATCTTTTAAAGGAGTCCCAAATGTCAAACTCCAATATTCTGTAAGTATAACTTAGTTAAGTTTAATTCAAGAATGACAGATCAAAGGCAGATAGTATGTTGAACCTGATGCTCTAGAAACAGTTGGCATTGTAGGAAACCTTCGATGTACATCGGCCAACATTCGAAGTAATTAATTGGAGATGTAAAACAAAGGGCTGTTTGACTGTTCGCTAACGCTTATAAATGTCGGCAAAACATTGATATCCGATTCACAGCAATTATAAGTCATTTGTTATAATTTGCTTTCGCTCGTGTCAAATACAAAACTCAACGTTTTATTGGTGAAATACATAACTGAATGCTTTCTATAGTTTTCTTGATTCCCCAAACATAACTGAAAACATGATTTTAAGGCTTTTATCTCTAAATAGCAACAGAGTATTTTACAGTACTGTGAAACGCACGATACGCGATATACGGACGCACGATACACGATAGACGGACGCACGATACGCGATAGACGGACGAACTATACACGGTAAACGAACGATACACGATATTGCCAATTCATATAATTTGTGGACGAGATTTCTAAAAATTTGAAAATGTTTTCAAAATATAATATGAATGGTTGAAATTAAATCACATAAATTTGAATAAGCATGTAACTTAATCACGTTGCATGATAAAATTAAAAACGTTTTATGCACGATACACGATATACGGACGCACGATGCACGTTAAACGGTCGCACGATACACGTTAGACGGACGAACGATACGCAATAGACGGACGCACGATAGACGCAAATTTTGTAACATTAAACGTTCACAGTACTGTATACATTGTTCATTTTATGATCATAAAGGAACAGTTAATATATCAGAAGAGCTATACATTATCTCTGTAGTTTTGTAGTTAACTGCTTGGAACATGGGAGTGACTGTTTTGTATAACGAGAAAATGGTCCTTTGTAAAAACTATCTAGAAAAATAAAAATTAAGCAATACCCCTGGGGACTTACTAGACTATAATGATATCATGAAGCATAATCACTGTTACTTTTTCATTTAAGTTTTAAGAATCTCAGATTATTTTGATCAATTAATATCCCACATTAATGTTGTTGTAATGACATGACTGTATTCTACGTTTCGGAACGCGCATTTTTGTATTTTAGAAACGTTTAAAGAAGCTATAAACTGATTAATTGCTTGGATAAAAAATTACAAAACGCAATATATTTCAAACATGGTGGAATTTTGAGACAGTTTTTTCTTTCAGAATAGAAAATTCCTTTGTCATAATACTTTCCCAAATTAAATAAGTGTTTACGTAATTATTCACTGTGACGTTCACAAAGAAATTTCTATCGTTTTGTAATCATTATGACTTAAAATAACATGAAAGTTCCCGAAATAAATGCTTCTCTACTTTAAAAGTAAAGATCTTGTTTATTTTTGACAGCAAGATATAAAATACTTTCTATTTCGTTTCATAAATCAAAATTTACGATGATTAAAATAAGGAAATAATAATAAAATAAAGTTCTTTTAGCGACAAAGGTTTAACAAAGCGCATTACACTAGCCTTTATCACATCAGTTTTCAAGGAGAACCTCAGTTTTTTGCGGTATTTTAAAGTGTTTTTTTTTAACTCTCATTGTGTTTAGAGTCTGATATAAGTATATGTACAAATTTATTTTTCTCTGATGAAAGCAGTATTAAAACATATGAATGGCGTTGATCAAGATTTATAGGTTCCTATGAACAAGGGATATATTTTGCGGTGAAGCAGATGCAATTATAATATTAATTTTTAATACCTATGTCATTGAGACATCAAAATAACTTGGCGTACTATTGCAAAGCATCAACACCTAAAAAAAGAGTCATCTCATAAACGTTGTCTTCGAAGCCTTTGAAACAGGCGTCACATCCATTTAACACAATGCAAGCAGGACTATTCAGCAGTTAAATATTTCTTTTATTGCAAATCTGCATTTAATTAAATATCACGGATGAACGAGATAACCAGGGTGCAGTGTTTACTGTAAAAAACAACTCAGAATCTTTTAATAGATCATACTTACTTTAAAAAATATTTGAATACTGAATTGTTAATGGTGTGCTTTCCAAAAAAAAAAACCCAACAACACCTTGGTGATAATTGTTCGTGTAATAGATAATAATCACCATCTAGATGCTTCACTAGTTAAGATAGCCACCAATATCATAAAGGTATTCTTTGATTTTTACTCTGCATAATTATTTAACCCGCGAATTATTTACAACAATTCATTTGTTGAAAAACTAGGTCAATTTATCTCAGACAGCTAACGCCGAAAGTAAGGTTTTACATGCCTTACTTTTTTCCTCTGAACATTAGTCGTCATTAATGCTGTCCAGTCTTGTCGCATTTTTTCGTCGGCTAGATACTAAAGATCTCGTTATACGTCAATAAACTGTATCTTCAAATAGATGAAAGGGAACTTTAAAGACCCTCGACCAAGTCAAATATGAAAATATTGCAGGCTCGGTTTGATTGAGCCTGTTCATGTGTTTTCAACTTATCTGCAATTAAACTTTACCATACCTTAGTGTACAAGGGCATCTTGGCGCTTTAAGTAAGCCTTGTTGATGTTTATCGTGAAACAGTCACTTGGAATACAATAAATAATGATTCAGAAGGTATTAATTATTCTTTACGTGATCGATGATGTTATGAAATTGGACTTGTCGACGCAAAATTATTCAGCACTCATTTTAGCTAAGTATAATTTGCTTCAATTAGTTATCACACGTGTTATATGAAAATATAATTCTCAAAGTGTTCGATAAAGCATTAAATTGCAATTGCCAATTTGAATGAAATATTATATTTCAAGATGAATACTGAGCCAATAACTATTTCCTTTTAATCACTGTTTTCAGATCGATCATTCTTACACATGTAAAAGTAAATCCCTTAAATATGGTAGTGACAAAAACACTTTTCAAAAACTGAGGTTTGCAATATTGGTGATACGAATAACATAAATCAATGTTTTGTTTGCGGATAACCTTCTTTTAACTAAATGTGTAGTGTTTCGAAAGGTAACCTAAAGAGTTAACCTGTGTATGTTTAGGTGAAGCATAATTTATGGCACCGCAAACTTTAGCATAGCAATACAAAACATAGTCTTTCTAATGTTATAGGCCTACAGACGAAAGCCAAAAAAAAACAACAACATGTATTTCGGCCAAAAGTAATAAAATAATGAATGCAAAAGAACGATTGTTATCATTATGGTAGTTAAAATGTGTTAATTTGCGGCAGGTTTTTAGGTCTTTCATTAATATTGCATGTTTTGTGTGTGTCTGCTTTTATGTATAATAATTTGCCATTTTTTGCGTCTTTGCGATGGATAAAATATGTACGTTTCGTTTGTAAATATCAAGCTACGCGCATCCAGGAGCATGGTTTTTTTAATTCCTGCCCTTATATACTTGATGACGTTATTCAAGTCGTTCTGGTCTTACTAATACTATCGAGTATCTAACCATTTTGCTTGATCGTTAGCTAGATTTTATAACCGCTACAATCACGACCACGCATATCAACTGCACACCCCTATGTACATTCCCAATACAAAAGCGCATGTGACACTGTCATTTTTCGGCGTTAGCTGTCTAAGCTCACTTTTGACCTAGTTTTTCGACCAATGAAATGTTGTAAATAATACTCGTATTCTCTTATGATGCAGAGGGAAAATGAAATAAACTATTTCGATTGGTAGCTATTTACACCAGAGAGGCATCTAGCAGGGTGGAGAGGTATCTAGTGGGATTTTTATTATTATGCAGCGGAAAAATCAAATAGATTAATTCGATTGGTTGTTAGTGGGTGTTGTATTGGAGGAAAAACATATTTACGATTTAAGTAACCAGTTAAGTCAATATTGATGGCTTAATTACAATATTATATGGAATATTCTTGGGTGTCAGGTAAACACTTGCATACAATACACCGTGTAAAACGAAAGAGAAGTGTAGATATTTCTAGTTCTTACTGGTTCCTTTCTAGTTCCTTTGATACTGATTGTTAATTTCAAGTCCGATATACAAGATCATTGTAGTGTAGTGGCTAACACTCTCGCCTCTCAAGCGGATGCCCCGGGTTCAATACTCAAGATGGACACTTTTTTTAAAGTTAATATACGTAAAAGTTGGTAGATTTCGCTCTTGTAACAGGCTGTTATTATTTATATTTATTAAATTTCAAGGACATTTATTCATCTTGAATTCTCACTCTACACGAGGTATTTTATTGAAACTGAATAAATTGCTTCTTTAATCGACTTGTTATCACTGTATGAAATTGTTGCAACAGCTTCAACATTTTTTTTGAAAGACACTTACAATAAACTTATGAGTTGTCATGATTCGGTCGCTTAATCTCTAAGTCATACTAAGAAGGCAGGGAGGGTTCGTCAACAGCTATAACAAATAAAATAAAATAACTAAAATGTGTCTGCTTTGCCTCTCTGTATTTCTTTCTTTCTTATATATATAAATCTTTTCCATCAACGCCGTTTATCTTTTTTAAAGATATTTCTTGTTCCTAATTATGTATCGCTCGCCAGAGACTGATTAAACTTATGGAGATACCGACGGGTTTGCATGGGAAGCCATTTTACGACATCTGCAGTGCACAAAATTGCTATTTGATATCTAAAATTAGAATGATGTAGACTCCAATTGGGCTTTAGCGCTTGAACCCGTTTTACAAGTAACCCATACTGACATTATTGCTGGCGGTTACCTTAATGTTATCATGTTCGTTGTAGTGTCCGTGTTTTTAAGATGATCGTATTATAAACCTAGCTTATTTTCTCTGAAGTTGAAGGACTGTGTTTTCTGCATGTGTGTTTCACACAAAAAACCCTAAACAAGCAATAAACACGAACCAAATTCCAATTTCATTTTAACCTTATAAATGTTTCATTAGACACGCCTTAATATCATGGTGAAAACAAAACGAGTTCAATTCTATTTACACAGCGAATGATAAACACAAAATGATAAATGAAAACATCACACATTCAGCTGTCGAAAATGCTTGGTGGTCAATCCTTTTCGTTTCCCCGTTCGTTACGGAAGCGGGTTCTTAATTTAAAAATTTACAGTGATATCTCATATCATTAAACATTTCATTTCTATCATATTTAAGAAGATACATAGAAAAGAAAATAACAAATACTATTGTTGAATGCAAAAACTGCCCTTTCGCAACATACACATGGATTAATTTACATGTACACGCCACACTGCACAAATTGTGCTAAAGTGTCGTAGAAAAGCATTTCAGGAATGACCTCGGCACACGGCGAAAGCGCAGCATAGGTTTATAAAATGATCAATATAAAAATGCATTACTAACAATTAACGAAAATAAGAACCAGAGAGGTAACCGCCGTTGGACATTTTGCCACTATGTTTAAACCAGAATATAAACCTCGGACTTGCCCCCAACAAGTTCCCATATGAATGGAAAAATACAATGTATCGACTCTGGCATTCTATAGTACTTTAGTTTGGAAATCAACTGTACAAATCTGTGTTTACATTTAAGTTTATTATCACTTAAATGTGCCTCCCAACTTTTGATAAAGTATTAGAAATAAATTCGTACGCGTACTTCTGGGCTTTCCCCTCCCACTTATTTGATTGCCATGTTTTACTGTTTTGACTTGTTTTTATGCATGTGATAATAATTGCTTTTTTTAGAAAATAGGTAAAAACACATTTGAACAGTTGATTTACAAAATTAAATAAGAATTCCAGGGTCATTGAATCGCCCCCTTCTAAGACGGTTTTGGTCCCCAAAATATCATTTTTTAATACAAACAATAGTTTTAAGCAAAAAAAATATTTAAGAAGGAACAGTCCTGACTTAATATTGATATGATATTGTATTACAAATACATGCACATGATAATTTAATTTTGGCTACTAAAATTAGCTTCCTTCATAGCCAAGTAGGGGAAATATAATTCTCCCAGTTAGTTTATATTGACGCTGCGAACATTCATTATTCGTTTAAACGATCTGTAAATTCAAATAAACGTAGAGAATTATCTAAATGTTACATTCCTCCAACTTTTAACTGTTTTTGTTAACTTTAATTATGCAGACTACGTACTTACGAAATGCATTCATTACTCTTGATTTTGTGTTGAACCCTGTTCAAGTTACTTGAAAACTTCAAACTTAATGTTATATGACATTCATTGCCCTTTGACGATTTACTTGGAACTTATTATATGCATATTAAAACATAATTAACTGTTTTTAAGAATTTTTCTTTCTGATGACTTGGACTTTGAAACTTAATGTTTCCTACTCATTTTAAGTAATATGAAAGTACTTGTCCATTTGTGAAAAAAGGCTCACGTGCCCAGTGCAAGACCTAACTTAGACACTATTGTTTAACTCAAACGTGAAATGAGCTTATAAAATAAATCATAGTTTTAATACATTATAGCCACAATGTTATTGAAGTAGGAAACCTTAACGTCTCATGAACTCATGGATGCATTTTTATTTCTGGTTTTCATATCCTGCTTCTTGGTTGTAATTAAAAGAACCTTGGTGGGTCAATCTGTTCTGTTTCAACAGACTTAGTGGTTAACATGTCTGACAGAGAGTAGCGGATTGTGTGTTCTTTTGTCCGCACAACCAACTAAATTATTAGATTGTAACACTATTTTAAACCAGAAACCAGTGAAGATTCGGTATAGATTCGATGTAGACTGTCTTCACAAAATTAACTATTGACATACTTAAATTAGTGAGTTTTTTCCCCTAAGAGCCTAAAATATCACACATGTTTTAGGAGGCGTGGTTTATATACGTTTCCGGTAGCGAAAATTAACCAAGTCAAATACAAACTCTGGTCAATTGATTGTTTCTGTTCGACCACATGATAAACCCAGTATTTTTATTGTTTAGCATTTAAACGAATCTGAAGGCTTTGCTCCACTTACTGACTACTCAGCAGTTATTCATTTGTAGTTTTTGTATTCAATGTCAATGTCAGACGGAGGAATCCCATTATTCTAAAGTAAAAAATATCCTACATCCACAGCGTAATGAATTATTTATTACCGACCATTATATTGAATAAGAAATATCGATCTTTAATAATATCACTGTACTATTACACGTGCTATAACATCAAGCATACTTTGTCTTTCATGGCAGTCAAATTAACGAAGAAACCTCTCGTAGTGCAGACTGGCTCACGTGCCCAGTGCAAGACCTAACTTAGACACTATTGTTTAACTCAAACGTGAAATGAGCTTATAAAATAAATCATAGTTTTAATACATTATAGCCACAATGTTATTGAAGTAGGAAACCTTAACGTCTCATGAACTCATGGATGCATTTTTATTTCTGGTTTTCATATCCTGCTTCTTGGTTGTAATTAAAAGAACCTTGGTGGGTCAATCTGTTCTGTTTCAACAGACTTAGTGGTTAACATGTCTGACAGAGAGTAGCGGATTGTGTGTTCTTTTGTCCGCACAACCAACTAAATTATTAGATTGTAACACTATTTTAAACCAGAAACCAGTGAAGATTCGGTATAGATTCGATGTAGACTGTCTTCACAAAATTAACTATTGACATACTTAAATTAGTGAGTTTTTTCCCCTAAGAGCCTAAAATATCACACATGTTTTAGGAGGCGTGGTTTATATACGTTTCCGGTAGCGAAAATTAACCAAGTCAAATACAAACTCTGGTCAATTGATTGTTTCTGTTCGACCACATGATAAACCCAGTATTTTTATTGTTTAGCATTTAAACGAATCTGAAGGCTTTGCTCCACTTACTGACTACTCAGCAGTTATTCATTTGTAGTTTTTGTATTCAATGTCAATGTCAGACGGAGGAATCCCATTATTCTAAAGTAAAAAATATCCTACATCCACAGCGTAATGAATTATTTATTACCGACCATTATATTGAATAAGAAATATCGATCTTTAATAATATCACTGTACTATTACACGTGCTATAACATCAAGCATACTTTGTCTTTCATGGCAGTCAAATTAACGAAGAAACCTCTCGTAGTGCAGACTGCCTGCTTCAAATAACAAGAAACTCCTTGTAATTGCTTTCAAGCTTCTTTGAGATTAATGTTTTTATTGTTTACCGACGTCTCATCATGTACTTTCAAGGACGGATATTTTAAAATTATGCAACAATTGATAACCATAGGTGAAAAGGGAACTTGAAAGCCACCGAACATGAAGAAAAATATGAAAAAATGTGAATTTTACATATTAAGAATCGCCAAACTCAGGAAACACAACCCCCTTACGCATCCAAAAAGTAGAGGATGGGTTTATTATAATATCAATTTCAAATAAGACACGACAAACAATTAAAAAAGGAGAACCTTCGGTGTTATCTTGGAACGGCCAGTGGTTTGTTTTGCCACTGAGGGTTGAAACCAGGTTCACATTTGCCCCAATAGATATGAAAAAACAAGTACAATTTAGTTTAGCGAAATAACTGATAATATTCAAGATTTGTTTTAACGTATTCTTGGGCAGTAGCGGAACCATTACAGTAACTATGCTATTATATAACATGGTTAGTTTAATAGAAACTCAGTCAATGTTTACGGACAAATCATAAGTAGATCGTAATATATTCTCTGCAGTGATATAAACTGTGCAGTGTTGTTATACTATCTACATTCCTATCCTACAAAACGGGTTACGACATGAAACTACATTCAAAACCTTTAAATACTTTCCACTATCATTTCATGAATTTGTATACATATTAAATGTATTTTAAAAAATATAAACGTTTAAGCTCCGTGCTTGTTCTGCTGAATTTAATTTATTTTAACTATTGTTGTTTTTATGATTCGTCCATGGCCTGTCCATGACTAGAAATGAACGTAAAATCGAAACAATGAACTACAGGCTGTTAAAACCTGACTTTAGGGTGCACTTACATCACACTTCGTTCACGTGCTTATATGAACAGAAATGATAACTCCAACCACCGAACAACTCGGCAATGGTGTTGCAAAAAAACCTTCAAAGCTGATCGTAATGCAAGAAGAAACGAATATTTGAGGGCTGTTTCTTCTGGATGTGTCCTTTGCTGATTTGCATTTTCACTTTTTTAATGGAAATAATGCACATGGATTTAAATAAATAAAACACGATAATGGATTATAATCATTTATACCAGTTTTAAAATAATGCCAGTGCATTCAGCCACTTAAACAAGAAAATGAATTGCTTTTGCCGGGCCGGATACGGATTTGATAAAAAAATTTCAAGTTGTAAGATGATTCTGACTGTAAAGGCTTATACTATTGCCAGAGTGTATACATTAAATTGTTACCACAGATATTTGTAAAAACCAATAAAATAAACTTGTTGGTAATATATAGATTAGTCAGTAAATATTTTTACACTAAGTGCAATTGGGACTGTGACTGGGACTGTGACCACAAGTTTGGGAATAAGCGAAAAAATATCGACTTTTAAATCAAAATAGGTCATGTATTTGTGCTAAGGTTCTTGTTCACTTTGCCCTTGACCTACTGACCTCAAAATCTTCATTCAATGGCATAGCACCATACTGAACATGAGAACTTATAGGTGAAATCATTGTCTTGTCACTGCCTTGACGAGGTTTTATATTCAACGTCACTGCAACATTAACTTTTGGCCTAATGATCATTGCGGTCATCAACATGTGATGGAAAACGTCAGTTACATTTGATGACGCAACGAATATGAGGACCAAGGTAAATCGTTGTCTAGTTACTGTTCCGAAATGGTTTGAGTGTTGAAGATCAATGTTACTTAGAACTTTCATGGAATTATGAAAACCGTTACAGTACTGTGAACGTTTAATGTTACAAAATGTGCGTCTATCGTGCGTCCGTCTATCGCGTATCGTGCGTCCGTCTAACGTGTATCGTGCGTCCGTTTAACGTGCATCGTGCGTCCGTATATCGTTTATCGTGCATAAAACGTTTTTAATTTTATCATGCAACGTGATTAAGTTACATGCTTATTCAAATTTATGTGATTTACTTTCAACCATTCACATTATATTTTGAAAACATTTTCAAATTTTTAGAAATCTCGTCCACAAATTATATGAATTGGCAATATCGTGTATCGTTCGTTTACCGTGTATAGTGCGTCCGTCTATCGCGTATCGTGCGTCCGTCTATCGTGTATCGTGCGTCCGTATATCGCGTATCGTGCGTTTCGTTTGTAACCTTAAACGTTCACAGTACTGTAATACCAAATAGAAAGACCGTAGATAAAATCGTTGTTAAGTTATTGTTCGGACGAGGTTTTTGTGAAAAGCACTGACCTTGACATTGTCTTAAATACCTCAACATCCGTACGGGGTATATAAATGTAGCGATAATTTTCGGTGTTAATTCTTAGAATCGTAGACGAAACCGTTGTCTAAATATTGACCGGACAACGTTTTTGTGTTGAAAGTCGCTGTGACATTTACCTTTGACCTTTTTAACTCAAATTTAAAAGTGCTACATAATCTGAGGACCGTACGCTGTATAATAGTGTTTGAGCATACTAATTTTTAAAATATATCATAGTAAATGTTTTCAGCAAAACAAAACCCCCAGATATTTTTTTAGAATTAATTCGAAACACCTTGTGAAAATATATATTTTTTGACATGATCGGATAGAATGCAATAGAACACAGTCTCTCCACACAACCAAAAAGCAGAGAAAATTATAAATTAATTAATTTGTTTAGGCATGTGCTGTTCTCAAGGTTTCCGCACAGCCAGAGTGCTATATTTCCACAATATACTGTGTATATTTTTGAGAAAATAGAATATTTTTCATCGAGTTAAAATGCCTTCAAAATGTTTTATATAATATCACAAAACAAGTTTTCATGACAAGACATGTTAGAAAGTGCAATATGGAATATTTTTTTGAGATGTTAAACAAATATGTAAGTTGCTTTTATACCAGTTAATATAAAGATGTTTATACCAAGTTCGATTAATGTTTGACTTTTAGTGTCCACTCTTTTTCTATACTACAGGTAAGAAAAATTAAATAGAAAATAATATTGTAAAATTAATAACATCTCGCTTGACAATACCATTAGCTTTTAGATGTCGGTGTTCGTTTGTATGCAACATTGTCGAGTTTATGGGTGGGTTTAATCCAATCAATTTGAGCTCGATTGCCTTGTGAGCACGTGGGGGGAGCTTGTGTGCGGTTGATTTAAGATTCTGATTTCAAAGAATCTGTACTATGCTAAATATTGTTCCGCTGACCATTCTAAGACGGTAATCGAGTCAGTACACTAACAACAATGAATGTAAATTGTTTTTATCAAAGGACTTTTCAATTTTTCATAAATAATATGAATGCCTCTAATGTTATGTGCAACTGAACTCAAGCAATAAACTTTAAAGTACAAACAAAACTAGTACATATGACAGACACACAGTCGCTCACTCAGCCTTAAAACTGCTCTTTCCCAATACAATCCACCGATGTAAATGTGATGTTGTATACAAAGCTATTGCGCAATTTATTTACTCTAAGGTATAATAAAACGAAAATTTTGCCAGCGAAAGCTCTCGTCTAGGTTTTCGCTGAATCCGATAATTTATTGTACTTGAAGGTCTGATGTATTCCTCACAATTAAATGATGGATTGCTCCTGATTACTGCTAAATATAGCACCAATACTCATTTAACTCATTAAGTCCAACGACACTCACTGGCTAATTATTCGGATTCTTATGGTTAATTTATTATGTAACTTTCCATTTTGAATGATGAGGAGTTACGAAAAACGGAATCAATTAAGAGTATCCAAAATGTTGCTCGTTGAGCAACATAAAAGAAATAATAAGTCATCTGGGTAAAGCCCGATTGTATTTTGAATTATTTCGATATTTGGATATCTGTGGGTGATGTCTTCACGACATAAACAGGACACTATAAACGCCTGTTTATTGACATGTGTTTAATGGCAACCAAAGATATCACTTAAAGCCAAGTTAGAACGATCCGTACGTCTGTCGCCGTTCTAGTGATCGAACTAGAGCAAACAAAATTCATGTTTTCTTTGATCAACATGAGCTACCGTATATCGGATATTTTCTTCGGCCGACAATTTCTGCTTTTTGCCCTCAAAAAGGGATTCAAAAACATTCTGCGGTTTTTATTTGTATTTTTTTCAGTTTCCGTGAAGGATAAAGTGAATTTCTGTGGTTCTTAATGGGAAGAACTCGCAAGAATAAACAAGTCTGTGATGTAAACTTTTAAAGGGAGACAATCATCCGAGTACGGTTTACCGGTATATACTGGATCTCTGTTACTTGTGAAATATTAACGGAAAATAACATGTATTATACGTATATCTGTAGAATAATGCATAAAACTTTAATTTAAATTGTATTTAAAACTAACTGTTTAATACATGTAATATGCACATCAGTTTTGGGGATGTACACTGCAAGTGAAAATAGTAAGTTTTACACTATACAGTCATGTAAAATAGTTGAGTGGAGTAATATTATCAAGTGTGCCAACTATAGCAGTATAATAATAATAATAATAATAATAATAATCATAATAATAATAATATAATATATTATTACATGTGTTACTATAAATAGTAACAAATTTACGAAACGACCGGAAGCGTTATTCGAGGTCGCAGGGCATTAACTTGTGAGAGGCAGGGACGTTATCGTTAATTGCCCTGCGATTTTAGTTTTAGGTTTTCAATTGTTTGCATTGGTTTAATCACATTTCATCATTAAAATAAGAATAAATTTTACATACCCGTAAAATATTCCCAATTTAAAATCACTTCTTTCCTTTTTCTTTTTCATTCATTTGTACCATAATTCACATAGCTAGCCTAAAAGCCTGGTGTAAAAGAAGCTCGCAGCAGAGGTAGATCTATAAGAATGAAACATTCTCAAATCATTGCATTTACAGTCTCATACCACGATTATCACTTCTAGCATTCAAAGTTTAGCAAATCCATATCCTTTCCCTTGAGTTAAAACAAAATAAACAAATGGTGCTGAATGAAATAGTAAACATTCCTTAAATGACGTCACATATAAACTCAAATGACGTAGTCACTGACATCATGATGTAGTAATTGTATCAATAAGTGCCCAATCAAGTGCAAAGTGAAGGGAGATTAACGTACACATGTAATAAATTGGTAAATAAATGGGCAAGCAGTGCCACTTGTCGATAATGGCCCTGCCATATAATAATGTCCCTCGGGCTAAAGCCCTCGGGCCATTATTCATTTGGCAGGGCCATTATCGACAAGTGGCACTGCCTGCCCATTTATTAACCTATACATATATTTATAAAGTATTAACTATTATTTTATTAATATGATTATCGTTGCTTTTGTTGTTTTTATTTAATTGTTAAATTTTATTTACTACCATTATTTTATTACTAAAACTACGAAGTGTATTATTTTTTTGACTGGAAATCTAATTATATACTGAGTGCCAATGAAAACGCAACAATTTATTTTTTCATAATTTTGATGTGTGTAAGAGTTTAATGAATTGGCAAAGATAGATGTGTTTTTAAATCAATAAGTAACCATTCGATACACTAATTGTCAACATATTTTTTTTAAACTTTCATACAGTAACCCCGTAAAAAGTTTCTTTTTTGCATGTAGACATAGACATGCATGAATAACCTCAAAAAAGTTCATTTGTTAACATTTAGTACTTACTGCTACACAAATCCCATCTTCAGGTTTAAAGTTTTACTCTTTTCAAATGTGAAAATGCCAAGGCTTTCAGACAACCAGCGACATTAGGTTTTGGGCATGATCCAAGGCGGTGTGTCTCGACGTGAAATCGCTCGTCGAATGCATTGTTCGCCGTCGACAATTACTCGCTTGGCCTAACGACATCTTATTGATTAAAAACACGTCTACTTTACCGAATTCAGTAAACTTTTACACAGAACATTAAAAAAATTCCCCAAAATAAACTGTTTCGTTTTCATTGGCACAGTATAATTAAAATAATTTCACCTCCCACGTCGTTATCGTTGCTCTAACTTTGTTATAAAAAACAGTCTTTTGTGTTCTTGTTCTGTTATTATTGTTGTTATTTTGTGATCAAGTTGTTCTAAATATGATGTTCTGTTATGTTCTGTTTTACATACCGATGATATACTTCATTAATTTTATTCACAGGTCGATAAATGTTTCTCAGTTTTTTTGTCCAAAAATTACAAACTTTAGTTTTTTTTATCAATAGATTATAAATCTCAAACAAAGTTTCAGCTAAAAGTTCGGTAGGCTTATATAAAGGGGTAGGCAATATTGCAACATAAAAGTTATGATATGTTTTATATTACAACAATAAAAAGAACAGACTTTTTAAGTTTTTTAAATAGGACCATCAAAATCGAGTTTCATCGATGCTCTTATAATCGGGCATAAATGTATCCCAATACACAAACACTTGTCAATTCAAAAATTTTACCATACTTACAAATAATCACCGTTACCTATTGATGATAAAAATACTCCGAAAGAAAGTGAAACATGCATATCAGGAATGTCCACACTCAGCAGACTAAATCCTTCACAAACAGCCAAAACATAGAGAGCAGAAGTGATCATGGTTTTACAATAATCAGTTTAAAAATAGACGCCACAAACAATTAACGTAATTAAGAACCCAATTGGTTATCGCCGAAGATAATTATGATAATAATTATGATCAATTCCTTTTGATATTTACCATAAATGATTTCTCAAAAGCGGTACCTTCAAAAGGTATTTTTCTGCCTCAGTCTACCAACGAGATGTATTTAAAAAAACTTAATGATCGTGCTATTTTGATACTAAATTGCACAGTTACTATATTAAATGTCATCCAGAATTATACTTTTAACAAGTATAAGTAAATGTTTATGTGAAAAGATTCACTCCAATCTAACAAGACGAATTCCTAGGCAATGACTGAAAAACTGTAAGTCTGACAGCAAAAGGTTATAGTGATTTTTTGAAACCTTGAACTGAACGTGGGAACCATCCTTTTAAATGTTATTGATGAAGATAACTCCATACACAAAAAGCATGAATAGAATTCACAAGTCCTAACACATTTTAATGTTTTAAAGGAAACGAGAAAGCTTAAAAGAACAGTAATTTATAATAGCGCAACATGCATTCATGTTTTTCTTTCTTTTTCGGGAATGATTGTTTGTTTAATGGGACTGCACCGAGAGCAGACATTTTCTTTGGACGGTGTAATTCACAAACTTTGAAATAGTATTTCGTAGAACGTTGTTTTCGTAATAAAAATGAGACAACAATAACAAACTCTATTCTTAATAATGTGTTGCATATACTGTAAATAGCAAACTGCATAAAAGCTTAACAGAAGTTAATTTTACAGGTAAAAGCATTTGCATCCATTCACAATAGTGTGAAATTTAGCAAACGCTGGTCTATATATCAAACTACAATTGTGTGATGAGAACAAAATGAAATGAAACACCAGATTTAAGACATTCGTGAAAAAACTCCATTTATGTCTGCCTTTGGTTTCAAAAGCAAAATATTTCATTGTAACGTATCTTTTCAAAGTTAGACATTAATTCTCACTGCCAGCCCTATAAAAGTAAAGAAATTTAGAATATTGAGTCTGTATTCAAGTAATTTTTATATATTATTTTTTATACTTAGCACTTTAAAATACCTTTTGCAACAAAACTCTGGAATTGTTGTTTGAAATGATCAGGAAAAAATACAGATATCGCGTAAACATTTATCTACAACATGTAATGGTCATCTCCCAAAGCAATGTCATTTTTTTAATAATACGGATTAATAATAATAATATTTCGACCTTGAAACTGAAAGGGAGTCCTTCTTAAATTTCTTAAAACAAGAACATTTTTGACGAATCAATACAACACATTACCATTATAATTAAGCATATACATGTGTATGCACTTAGCTCAGGTATGGGTATTTAGGTATATACTGTCCAATGCATGAATGTCAAGTTGTGTTTTATTTTGTGTAAATTAGAGATTAAATTTTACTGAACTCAGAGTGCCAACGTAAATACATCCAAAAAATTTGTTCATTACTTCACTAAAATCTGGCCATTAGTATTTTAAAATTTCTTAAATTTCATTTTGAAAGTTTAGCCAGTTTTCGTCATTTGTGACATTTGTCCTTCCCTACCTTAACCAAGTGTTTCCTGTAAAAACGTAAGACTTTATTCAAAGTTCGTTTCAAACGGCAAGATGTTGGGCTGATAGAGTTCTAATTAAGATTCAGTCAGAAAATAACTTTCTTGCGACAGATGCAATTTATCGCTGATATTGCAGAGTTAATTTTTAATATTTAAATCTTAATCAAAATGTGTACAATATCGAGGTTGTGGTTCTCATCCGAAAAGGCTTAAGATGGTGAGGATTCCAATCTTGTCAGTCACTGATATCGCATTTGATCGTGTTCCACAATTTCTTTGTGAACACGAGGATGTCTTGATATCTTTAAATGACTTGATTTCTAGGATTGGCTAATTTCTAGTCTGTTCAGAAGAGTATACATCACATAGCTTAATGCATATGAAACGACGGCTTATGTAACATTTTGGCGATCAAATAATAATCGTATGTATACATGGTAAAGGTAAACATCGTTATATTGTTCCTGAACCAGTCGAGAGGACTCTTCTTCATCAATTTTACAGCATGCCAAACCGAAAGACCCTGTATTGAAAAAGCGCAAAATCATTTAACAGCTAGATTATTTAAAACAAACAATATCAAATGCATTGATCTTGAAAAAAAATTTTCCCCGATGTCCTAGAATAAGCTTCATTAATTAGTTTAGAATTTATTCCAGAATCGCTGCAATCATTTCTAACTCTTAATGACGTGAACGAACAACGTCCGTAGGATGTAATTGTTGGTGAAAAAGCTTTAGTAGTGTTGTACAGTAGTATGGCTTATGACTCTCAATAACATGCGGCTGAGTAAGTCCATTCAAAAAGTTGTATCCAGCGACAAAGTATGTTTTTTATAAAAAAAATCTACCGCCAACAAAAGAAGCAGCAAATTACCATAGCCTTCGAATCTACCACCCAGTTTCAAGTATAGACTTGAAAGTGAGACACTGATTGGAAAGTCTTTAATATAAGAATGTTACCAATAAAACCATATACAGAACCGGAATCAGCTAACCTAAGATGCAAGCATACTCCAAAACAAATCGCTACACATGTAGGAAACATGGCTGAGATAGCTCCAGATGAGAAGTGAATCTAGAGGTGCTAGTTGATTTAACTTATTGCCTTTGTGAATCACTACTACAAAGAATTCACAAGATTACGATTCTAAAAGTGTCTAGAATTACCTTTTTTAAAATTCCATCAGACAGACTGACTGATACTAGTTCCATTAATAATTCTCTTTTTCCAGTTAATGTTTTTTTTTTATGAAATACCATTTGAATTGAATTGTGTTGTTGTTTTTTTTGCATTTTATTAATGTATAAACTATCAGAATTTTTACACCTGATTTGCATAGAAAGCAAATAAAATGCACAAAAAAAAACGAATATGAATAGAAAACAAACATGCTTTATATTCGTGTCAAAACAGGTCAAGCACTGTAAAAATCCAGTATTTTAAATCATCATTTTATAAAGTGTTTTATAATTATGTTAAATGACCGTCTTATTCCTTGACATGTTCTATGAAGCTGTCGAAATGAAATAGATGGCTTATAAGGGACGTTTTCACACTTTTTTTCGATCATTGAAAAGTTAAAATTTATTAAAATGCTTTGATAAAAAATAATCAAAATACATGTAACTACCGGGGTAATGATAGTTTTCAAACTAAGTATCGTTTTACTATCTGTTAATTTCGACTTATTGAAAAGATGAAGAACGACTGGTGGTCATCCTAAAACCAGCATTCATACTTAGGACTGACACAACACTAAGGATCGCAATAAAATATGGTTTCTGAAAGTGTCCCAAACATATGTACATGTACATGTACACCAAACAATAACATCCTAAAAGTGTTCCAAATAAAGGAGCGCAATATATATATAAAGTTTGTTAAAAACAAAGGCTGTCCCAATATGTATGGTGTCCCCAGACACGACACCGAATACAGTAAATAGTTTGCAGTTTTTCAAGAGAACGACTGGTTAATAAATCGAGCTTTTAGCATTGTTTTGCTTTATTGCTATAATCTTAATACTAGATCACGTCAACCGTGACGAAGTGCCAGAAAGTCAGTTGTATATTCTGGTCGGTCTAGGGTTTTTCTCGCTCATTTTTTGTGTTCGTGCATGCCTTTACTATGGTTTAGTGGCTGGTGGAGTCACTGTTAAAATTAAATAACATCACCATATAAATAAAGAGTTCAATATTGGAAATCTGCAGAACGCGATAACCTTGGCTATCTTAATCTGGGCCTCGCTTCGCCTTCTTTAACAAATTTTTAAATTCAAAATACTTACAAAAAGTACTACGCTATGATAAACGTAAAAAACTACTCCTTATCTGTCATCACATAGATAGAACCAATATTGCAGATTGGGAATGTCATAAAAATCACTGATTACTTCCTTTTTCCTTGAATAAGTGAATAAGAATGTCGCCATGACATGACATAGCTTATGATCATGGATAAGATAAATTAAATTAACACTATCAGCTTATTGGAAAATCGTAATGCTATCTGAATTGTAAATAATCGAGTTGCCTAACATGATTAGATCAATCCGTTTTCTTATCTGCAAGAGGCATTAATTGAGTTCAACAATCTATACTTCGTGATAAGTTACGGATTTATATCGTTTTGCTTATCGACATGGCTTAATAAATATTTTTAAATGATAAATAAAACTGAATTATTCGACTTGTTTTAAAACTCATCATGTCTTTATACGTTTATTTGGAGTATTAAAAAATATATACTCAGGTTTCTAACTAGTTTCAAGTTGTCTTGATGGATTAGCTCACAAACGTATAAAACATACGAAGCTTATACATGTAGTATTGTCAAGCATAGACGGGTATTCGATAACCTGGCTGAGATCAGAGCAGATAGAGTCTAATTGGGAACAGCTCGACGACAGGATTAAAGGAAACAAATCGAGCTTTTACGTTCTTTTACACGATTTCCCTAGAAACCTCCATGAACTCCTAAACTCCTGCCACCGTCGTGCTAACAAAGAGGTAAGCAAAGCGATCAACTGCAGTTTGGTTAATACCTTAGTAGGCAGAACGCTGTAGAATATATCATGTTCGTACATGTAGCCTCAGCTACTATGACGGTTCTCCAAAAATAAACTTGGAAAAAATATTCTATAGAAATCTACTTTCGGTTTGAACCAGGAAGTACGTTTTCCTTGAATTTCTTGAAAACCCTAACATTATTTAGACGAATTGGCACTAAACATTGTAGACAAGCATATACTTATTTCAGATATGAGTTGGTTTGGTATATTGTCCATGAATTTCAGAGTTCTCATGCAAACGGTTTTTCTTTTGTTTTAGTATGTGCTTGGTAATTAGAACATGAATTAGACTAAATTAAGATTGCAAACATTAACTTCATCCATAGCTAAATACATTTCTTTACTAAAATTTAGGTGGCAATAAGTATTTCCCCCAAAATTCATTTTTAAAATTTTAGCCAGTTTTCGCCATTTGCAATGTTTGCGACCTCTTAAATACGATTCTATATGGAATTTTCATTGATGTCAGGTAAACACTTGCATTCAGTACATAGTAAAACGAAAAAGAAGTGCAGATATTTCTAGTTCTTATTGGTTCCTTTCTAGTTCCTTTGATACTGATTGTTAATTTAAAGTCCAGATGCAGAATCTGCCTTTCGTGTTATAGTTACCACACTCGCCTCACAAGCTGAGGGCCCCGGGTTCAATTCTCAGGAGGAACACTTTTAAGTTTATTGGTAGATTTTCGCCCTTGTAACAAGTTTTTATTATTTATATCGATTATATTTCAAGGACATTTATTCATATTGAGTTCTAACGTATTTTATTGAATCTGAATAACTGTAGATCAAGACTAAATGTAAGGCAATGCTTCTTTAATCGACGTATTATCACCAGAGGAAATTGTTGCAACAGATTCACCATTTTCTTGTACTTTCAATGAATCAATGGTGTTTCCATGACTTGGTCGCTTATTCCCTAGGCCATACATAGAAGGCAGGGATGGTTCGTCAACAGCTTTAACAAGTAAAATAAATTAACTACATGTACTATATTTCTCTTTTTCTTTTATATAAAAATCTTTTCTATCAACGCTGTTTATCATTTTGCAAAGATATTTCTTGTTTAAACTGAAGAAAGTAAAATGCAATATTTAATTCGCCAACTTATTCGTAAACACCATCTTTTAGTTGGAAAAGACAGGTTACCAACATGTTTTACAATGATCGGCATTTTTCATGACTTTCCCATCTACAGTTGATCGTTATTCTAACCTCTAATTTGAACGACGGTGGCAGGGTTGAAGAGTTTATGAAGGTTTATAGAGAAATCTTATCAAACGAGCTAGAAGATCGGTCTTCATCCTTTATTCCTTTAATTGTTTTATTGATGATTATGAAATTCCTGACATCAGTGTAGAAAAATCTAATTTAAACTTCCAGAACAGCTTCTGAAAATGTCATTTATCATTTACCAAATTATTTGGGCATATTTATCTTATTTTTTGCAAGTTACTCGTAAAACTATTCTAAATTATAGTTTGCCACTTGACGTTCCAACAGTGTTATTTCTGGGGAAATTTATCTTTTCTATATTTCAATTTGTCTGTACGGGAAGATTCACTATAAAAGTTTACACATACAAAACGCTACTTTTTGGGTGTCGAAGTTATGAAGTTGTCTTGGTTAAATTTTATTGAAATAATCAGCAAAAATAAATTTAAACAAATTTCTGTAAATGATTGCAGTTTTTTAGTTTTATTACTATAACACTTTATTTGCAGTGGTTTTATTTCACCTGCGCATAGTTATAAGTCCTTTCAAATCCAAGTGTTTACCGTTGTTTTTTCCCTCTGGTAAATTCTCTGTAAATTTTATGCATGTGACACAATAAAACAGCAGTTTGATGATCACCTTTAATAATAGATAAAAAGACCTGTAACCATAATTGCTTTTAAGAATTACGACCTAGCAGCACGTAAAACATTGAAACAAACATGCATACAATGTATTAAGAATACCAAAATTAAGAAAACACTGTTTCCCAACAGCCAATACATAACATAGAATTTTGAATAATTTGAAAAAAAGTACTACGAAAAGCAAAAAGATCTACATGCTATTTAAACGTGATCTCTTGGTTTGTTGATTGTTAAAATTGAAATTTTGAATTCGGTTATGTTGTACTTACCTTAATGCTGTGTTAGTTAACTTGAATGCCGTGACCATCGCTACCCTGATGCTCAGTTTGCTTTTTCTGTTCTTATTACCATATGCTTCGAGATGGTTTTGATGCGTGTAATTGTCTTTCCTTCTCTATAATAGTCGGGATCGTCGCGATAATTGTTACACGCCAGAAACTTGTTTTAAACTACTATTGACAACCTACGATAGATCCCGATATATATTCTCTAATGACAGAATAGGCAAACTCTCAAACTATACTGAGCCAAAATGAAAACGTAATAAAAATTACAGGGGGAAACTCCTAATACATTTATGATGCCAGTGAACGCAAATACCCGGAGGAATTTGATTTTTTTAAAGCGAGGAAATTTGCAAAAATGAATATTTTAGTAACTGTATCTTATTTAATTGCATCAGTGGGCTCTTAAGATAAATGTGTTTTTCCTTTTGTACATGCCATAAACTTCTAAATTTGACAGTCAAATAATATGTTTGAGACTCTGTTCAAAATATCAATCTCAAAATTATTTAGGAAAGAGGAGGTATATGTAATCTTGACCCCAGTGAAAACAAAGCAACATCTTCCCGCTTTATCAAATGTTCAGATTTGTGCAAATAGATCTACCACAAATTAAATTTAAAAAAAAACATAGCATCACTGAACAAAAGTTTTGTATTTATAAATTTGATAAGTTTTCGTTTATGTTAAGTATGTATTTATGACGGGACAGTCTGTAAATCACTATTCAAGATATGGAGATATTGCAACTGTTTAACACTTTTCACGAGAGTCTATTAAATAATGTCGCTTAGATTCTACCGAGATGATGAATCCTATCATATTTACATGCTTCGACAACAATAGTGTGATAAAAAATACTGGATAGAGGGTTTATGAGGTATTGGATACATGTGTTTAGCAAAGTAGATGTCGCAAACTTGGGTAAAGCTTTAAACTAATATGAACGACATAATTCAACCCGCACAGCATATTTCTGCTTCCTCAATAAATAAGATTGTGTCGTAAATTAACAAAGTGGCTGGCAATAGGCATCAAAGAACAGGTGGAACAAATGCAAATTATTCAAGCTAAATAGCTCTGAATGATAGGAAAGATACTAAGTGTAAATGCTTTTGATTAGGAACATGTGCTCAGGTTTTACCGATCAGAAATCGAAGTATTTGCTGATGTTTACTATTTGTGTTTTACAGCGTTATTATTTCGCCGCCTCAAGTCATATATTTGACATATTGGAAATTGAAATATTAAATGATAAGCATTTAATGAAAGCTTTCATAAACTGAAAGTAAAATGCATAATAGGTATCCTGTATGTGGTATTATATAGAGAAGTACCAGTTACAGTACTCCTTTGTATTCTGTCATCCCACTGAATTCTTCTTATCTCATCAGGTTCTAATTCACCTAACCCAATTTGTTGTCGTAGATTTCAAATCAAATTAGACCCCTGTGAAAAATTGAGATAAGCGTCTCAGATGTCGGCTAAGAGGGTTAACTGACCGTATGTTTTCCCAAAGGGCAAAGCTTGCTGATCGGATAAATAATTGTCAAGTTGTTGACGCCGTGTTTCACTAGCTTCATAATAGAAAAAAGGATTGGAGAGGCGTAACCTACTTTAAATTAATTCCGAGTTGTTTATCACCATTCAGAATATCCCTCATACAGTAAGATGCCTAATCAAGTTTAAAACATCAATTTTCGGTTTTCTGTGGAGGTACATTTTTTTTGGATGAAAAGTTGATATCGCCACTATCATTACTTGGGTTTCATTTTCGTTAATTGTTTGTGGGGTCTGTGTTCTCTTTCCTCTGTGCTTTTTGGCTGTGTGGGGAGGCTGTGTCACTGTGTGGGTGTGGCCATCTGTTAGAAATAAAATATTTCTTTTATTTATTTCCTTGTCCTTTCTTTCATATCTATATTGTATTGTTTGGCATTTATAGACATACTTCTGACAACATTTAAAAACGTTGCGATATACTCAGTTGGTAAAATGAAAATGTTTGATTGCTACATTGTTTAGAATTCTAAATAAATTACTTACTGTGTCCGTCAAAATCGTTTGAAATGAATGTTACCCTATCGTTGTTCTACATGTTATTTAAAGTTGAACTCTTGAATAATTAATGTTTATTGTAACGGCTATAGAAAAGTATCTTCTATGTTTGAAAAAGTGGATGATATAAATTTTTTAAAGATTCATTTCCCCCCGTGACTGTTATTGTTTTAAAGGCAACATTAAATATATCAAACACAATTTCCAAAGGCAATATTGCTAACAAACATTGTGCAAAACGGTTGCATGGTTGACTGTTTGTATTTTTGTGGAGTAATATTTGATGTCAGAGGTATTACTATTAATTTAGTCATATTAAAGATATATTCATACTATATATTAAATCCTTCGCACCTGTCTTAAGCTAGAAATTGAAATTGATATTGTGTTAAACTGCCTTGATTAATTTATGTTTCGTCTTTAGTAGACAATGTTCATGCAACGTGAGAAATCATGTGGACCCTGCATGTTGTTCGACTTTCAGGTACTAAATGTTGTAGCATGTACAAATAATACAATACAAAGTTAAAATGGAACAATGAAGTTGTCAATGAGAATCTTTTCCGAAATCTGTTTTGTTGTGATTTATTTCTATGTCTTAAATGTTTTGTTAACTGTCCGCCTAAACAGCATCTTGGCGACGAACATATGACACGATTTTTGCTTCACTTCGTGTTTATATAGAAAAGTAAACTTTTGAATAACATTTTTCTTATTGACATATAGATGTTATAAATTATTACTGTTTTTATTCGAAAGAGTTTTTAAGTTAATATTGAAACCCTCAGGGTCTTAAATAATTTGTCGCAAGCGTAATAAAATGCGTGCAAATATGCATTTCTTAGAAATAAAAGTTATATTGAACGCAACTTTCCATAATAAACAAACCGTCAATAATTTATTCATTGTATTGATCAGTTATTTTTGCAAAAACAATAATGCTGTTCACGACATAACGTGC
Source organism: Corbicula japonica (assembly GCA_038501625.1). Lineage (NCBI taxonomy): Eukaryota > Metazoa > Mollusca > Bivalvia > Venerida > Cyrenidae > Corbicula > Corbicula japonica. Next base: position 784,716 of record JAZAYU010000094.1, on the reverse strand, counting down.
AGAACTACGACGTGGTCTATCAATACTGTCTTGCTGAGACATTCAGATATTTATTACTTGAGGAATACATATATGAACCACTTTCATGTCACGAGACGCATATTTACTGGCATCTGTTCTTCCTACGTTTAACTTAGTTGTAGACATTCTGAAAAGTATTAACTGGGTATTTTTACTTTGTATTGCTAAAATGTTTGTAAATATAATCACCATTAAAACTTAGGAAAAGTTACTAGTTAGTGTAGCTCAAACTATTTGAAACAAAATAGTTCGTTTCATTTGTTTATCTTGTGAAATCATTTTGTGTACAAGGTTTTTTGAGAGCTACACGTATAAGCATATTTTTCTCACTGTTTATCCATCCACGCTATTCTTTCATATTGGGATCATACGCATCTGCTAAATAGTATTATAATAACTAAATGTTTTGAAAACAAATCATTGTCCCATTATCACTTTCATTGCACACCATCTGTCCTGGGATTAATTGAATTGAACATTTGCGTGAATATTGATGCGCGTAATGAGAAAAGTTGTCCTTGAAGAGCAAAATGACGTCAAGAAATAGAACAAACTATAATGCATTTTGCGGTAAATTAACAGTTTATAGTCAAAACAAATAACAAAATCACTGATTAATAATAAGAATATAAATGTTAATTTTAAATTGTATTTTGAAATAAAGAAACAATTAAATGTCAAAATCACCAACAAAGATTTTCCCTTGGCGTGCCCTAACTAAGGTGGCGTGAGCAATAACATGCGATTCTATTGCTATACACAAATGCATTTAACTTTACTACGCATGTGATATATTCACATTAATTTTGTCCTTTCTAGTGGCGCTCAAGGTCTCATTATCTAGTTTTTTTCGATAAACTGTAGTGAAGCATGTGGTTTTCCAAAAATTGTATTGAATGCCAAGACGTGACTTCTTAGTTTATGCTCCACACAATATTATAATGAGTATTTTTGTAAACTTAGAGATTATTGATATTTGTTGATATCAAATTGTTTACTCATTTCTAACATTCATACATATATCCAAATATCACTTTACACGTAAATATTGCACGACAAATTAACTTGTGTCCAAAGATTTATTAGACTTTTTCTGTTGCCAGGAATGCCATTAATCAATGCTGTTTCGAGAATGATGAAGATGTGCTTCGTTTCAATGGAATGTTACAATGCAAATGAATAAAAAAAATTATCCCTGTGTTTTTGGATATGTTATGTGTGTTTCCGCTCATTCTTTTGTTGTTTAAGATATTTACTCTTTTATATCAGGGAACAAGGGCCGCCTATTGTGGAAAAATATTAATAGGACAATACAGCACTTAAACTTCACGACGACTGTCAAACACAGATGATAATAGATCAGAATGAATTTGTGCCGTTCAACGATGCTCCATATAAATTTGTTTTCATTTTCAAAGTTTAATTTCATCTACATGTATACACATCAGACAGCATAATCTGAAATATAGCAATAACTAAAAGTTCTTTACACTCACCCAAAGTTCTAATTGGTCACTTTTTGCCCATACTTTTTCCTGAGAATGAAATTGACTTAACTCTTTATTTGTAATCAGTTGCCAACAACAGTCTTCCATTAAAGTTTTAATCTTGTAAAAATAGAATTTGGATCAGTTTAGCAAGAGTTTTTCATTTAATGTAATTACTTCTAACGTCGTTATTACTTCTTAACTTGGGTTCTCTTTTTTCTAATTGTTTGTTGTGTCTGTTTAAAAGCTGTTCATTTTATTAACCATGCTCCCTTTTCCTCTTCTCGGCTGTGTGGAGAAGCTGTGTCATCTTAATGTGGCAATTACTGAAATACATATTTCACTGTTTTATTTCATCAAATAATAATAGCCTCCAATCCCCTTTCCCATAACGGAAGAACAAAACTTCATCATGATTTATTCTAAGATTGAAAATAGTGACAACTGATTAATTTTGCGGACTAAATTATAGTGATCAGCGACCAGGAGATTTTAAGTAGGTTAAATAAGCAGCAGATCAAAATGTCATAATAAACTTTCTTACTCACTTTAACGTGAGTAAATTAATTATTTCCTTATCTCATAATACGTAAAAAACACAAACAAAAACTAGGATTAGGTCGTTGTATTCAGCGGTAATATACATTAAATTTTTCAAATGTCTGTATAGTCCAAGTGCAAGCTGCTCAAAAACTATCCAAACAGAGGTAGAATCAGTGGGCCTGTACTGTGCGAACCGTCCGAATGAAAAGCAGACATCAGTAGCTCTGGCTATTTAGCTGTCCAGCAGACGAACGGAAAAATTTCAACACATCTGGATAAAGCTTCATCTAATAGTACCACTCGAACCTGAAACTAGTGAATGGCCTTAAAATATCCATATTTCTTACATGATAAATAAATATATTGTTTATGACAAAGAGAAAACACCAAACTCGAAATACCTGAAACAAAAATAAACACTTTATTTACACCCATTTTTCGATATATTCTCTGGAAGTTCTGTTAAACATCGACAGTCATCCAAAAAATATTTACAACCTATAGGGCGGGTGGGCGGGTGCCGACATGTTTACCGCTGAATAGAAACGCCTCGAATGGTGTACACAGATAAAACCAACACTTAAATAGCCTAATCGCACGAGATACACGCACTTTTTCCCTCCACACTGACAATTACCGTCAAGTTCGTATTATTCGAAACGGAAATAATTTCATTTTCTGATGTACTTTATTCGTACCCAATTTACAACAGAAGGGAATAATACATGTATACATCTATTAAATCAATATATCAATATCTTCGAATTAGAAAAAAACGAACGATGGCAAAAGCTTTTTAAGCGAAAGAGCAGATCAAACATAGTCAAGGTAAATACAAACATTTCTGTTGTATAAAGTCAAGCTTTGAAGTCGAACAAGAGGCAAAATATTTCATTAAAAGGACGAAAAGATTTTTTGGATTTAACAAGAAAGTATGAACAGTTGGAAGATCATTACGTAATATAAACAAGACATCTTACTTCTTATCAGTATAGTAAAGATTAAATGCGAATATGTTTTCATTTCAGGCTGAATCGGATATTTATATAGTTTACATTACAAACCTATAAACGAGCAGATTAGGATAACCAGTAAGATATTGTTTAATAATCTGAACATTCGAGCGTAGGTATGTTATAAGGGTATGACGGCAAGCTTCATATATCTAGTTTTTTTCTGTATTTAATTTTCCAAATCCTTTTCTCATATATGGGAAAGATCTCAGTTTAACCTATTCCGGAAGTATGCCTTAATTAACAAGGCAGAAAAATACTGATAATTGCAATGGAACACGCAACAGGTTAACAATGAAATTTTTACAACTATCATTACAACAGTAAAATTTGTTACTTAATTAGAACAGAAATAAATGTTTTGAAATAATCAGTCAAGAAAAAGCAACGTATTTGAAACACTATTCGAAAATGAAAGATATGTATTTACCAAAATACTATAGGCATTGGCCAAATATGAATAAATTTATAAATCTTTTGTCATGTACTAATGAAAAGATATTGTATAATCTTGCTATGTACTTATCACTAGCAACCAATAAAAGAAACGTTTGAATTTTACTGAAACCTAAAGATTTTTTCCCACTTTATTACACACACTTTTCTCCGATAATAATATTATAATGTTACAAAAAAACAAAATACATCTTATAGTTCACCTAACATTTCTGTTTGTTTGTTTTCCCATATTGTGTTGTTTTGTGTTGTTTTTTTTCTTTCATTCCTGTCATGTATTTATTTCCACGACATGCCATACATTATGTTATGTATGTTATTTAGCAATGTTCATTTTGAATATGCTTATAAATTCTTTGACTTGACTTGACTTGTATGAATGTGTGATAGTCTGTCGCTCTTCAATACATTTAGTAAGCGAACTTCAAGAACCTAAAACATTAAGTCAATCGTAGATTTCCGAGATTCGTAAATAAACATTATTCTCGGATACCTATTAATTTTGACTAAGGATTTTATTTGTCCAAAACCATATAACGGGTTAGGTTTGTGATAAGGTTGTGGTAAGGTTAAATAGTCCTTCTCACGCTCGAGTGGTAGGTAGGGTAACCATTAGTAAAGGAGAGGCGGACCATTTAAAAAAAAATTGCATTGTTTTCGCTGATTTCTATGCAAAAACTAATATTTACTTGGTCAATAACAGGCGAACAAAATCATATAATCCACCAAAGGCAGTCACATTATACCGATGAGTCTATTAATACTCGTACATTAAAATTTTGTAAAACAATTCACTACATATTTCGGTACAAGTGTACTTAAAACACATACAAACCAAATACTTGTAAAATATCAAATAAGATCTACTAAAACGATAGGGAAAATGTTTCAATATGAAACAAGAAATATCTTTAAAAAAAAGATAAACGGCGTTGATGGAAAATATTTTTATATATAAGAAAGAAAGAAAGAAAGAGCGTGCAAAAATTTCGTCTGGTGAAAATACGTCGATTAAAGAAGAATGTCTAACATTAACTGTACATTTATTCAGTTTCAATAAAAATACCTCTTGTGGAGTTAGTACTAATGACGAATAAATGTTATTAAAATACAATAAATGAAAATAATAACAACTTGTTAAAACAGCCAAATCTACCAACTTTTACGTAAATTAACTTTAAAAAAAGTGTACCTCCCGAGTATTGAATCCAGAGCCTCCGCTTGAGAGGCGAGTGTGATAACCACTACACCAAGGCGATTTGAATATCTGGACTAGAAATTAACAATAAGTATGAAAGGAACTAGAAAGGAACCAGTAAGAACCAGAAATATCTGCACTTCACTGTCGTTTTACACTGTGTATTGTACTCGAGTGTTTACCTGACACCCTTGAATATTCCATATAAAATCGTATTTAAGCCATCAATTGACTTAACTGGTTATTTATAGCGTAAATATATTTTTCTCCAATACAATTATCGCTTTTAAAAACGAAAATGCCCGAACATATAAGTGCCAGGTAAATACTAACACACAATATAAAAATCGTTACGGTAATCATTTACGAGACCCACTAATAACCAATCAAAATAATCTATTTGATTTTCCCGCTGCATAATAAGTTTTATTTACAATATTTCATTGGTCGAAAAACTAGGTCAAAAGTGAGCTTAGACAGCTAACGCCGAAAAAAATTAAGTGTAATTGCTGTTGTTATAGATAACAACTGACATATAGCAATAGATATTGCTGTTGTTCGGTAATAAGACATTCTCCTTGAACTCGAACGGTTGAGCGGTAAACGATTGTTTGTTTTCAAAGCTAACAAATGATAAAATAAAAACATTAAATCTTGTTAAATAAATGGTCTTTTTCAAAATAAAAAAGGCAACTTTGAAAGCCACCGAACACGACCACGTAAACTACTGCTTGTTGACGAGGTTTGATTGAACCTATTCATGAGCAGTAATGGAAATGCAGATTGTTTCCTGTGGCGGATGTGATTTGCATTGCACATGCATTATATTGCGTTATGTAAGAAAATAAATAGAGCTTTCCTGAAGGTACACACGCACGTTTTACCACGAGTGACTGCCAAAAGGCGTGGGGTTATCGCTTCGGCGTCCATGTTCAATCACAATTTCTCTCGAAGTATTTTTTGTAAGAATTGAAAATAGAGTAATGTTAAGAATAGAATTCAATTATATTATATAGCGTTCATCGAGATATAATTTAACAAATTTTGGTTATTTAATTTAAAAGTAATCGTGAAGTTTCACTCACGACAAACAACTGAAATGTTTTGCATACCATGATAAACGCGATAAAATGGATGTGATACTTAAATAAATATTTCAGCTACTGATACCAATCAGTTTTTATGTTATTATTAATTATTCGTTCTATGGGTTAGTAAGTTTATTTGGTTGAATTTCGTGTGTTTTGATAAGACAAGATACACAAGTGCATGTAGCATAACTGAAAATAATGGTTTGCAAAGCAATACGGATGATTCTATGTTTCATCCAATAGAAATAGTAATGTTAGTTAAACTAAATCGTTACATACGTAACATTAAACGTTTTAATAACAGTGTCATTGCTTATTGTTAATTGATTACTTGACAACTGTATTTTTTCAATTATCAACGTTTATAAAATACCACTTGTTAATGCACGGCAACCACTGAAAATGCATGCTGGTGCATGATACAATTGTTGACACAATTTCAAAACAAACATCATTGTTCTTTTCTTTCAAATATTTACATTTTAACTGGGCAACATTTAAATTAAATTAAGTGCCGATTAATTTTACTTGCAATTTGTAGTTTATTTATCTCTGAAGCGTAACGCAAGATAAAAAACAATAGAGTGAAAATACAATACATATTTAATACGTATACAAACCATCATTGATTTCAGATATATACTTATTTCGGTATAATTACAGAAAAAGCAATTAAATAATAGTCTCTAAACGTTCGTACCGAAGTATGTACATGTATGGTTGATGTAAATATACAGTTGTGTACACACTGTCGTCTTGTAATATGATATAATTGGTAAATCGTGATTGGTGAAAGCAAGTACATGTAAACACCGACAGGAATGTTAAATATCAACAAAGAAGTAATCCTCTGTCAAATAACAGAATCAACTATCAATGAACAAACAAAAACATAATTTATAGATATACCAACTCACAGATTAACATAATATCAACAGTTGAAATCATATACATTTTTCACAATCATATTATTATCATGCCTTTACCTAACAAGGTAATATTATTATCACATTATTTTTACTGCACAAATGCAAACACTACCTGTAAAACCCTAGTCTAAATACAAGTGGTATAGCAAAAATTACCTTCAGAGACAATTTTACAATTCATTAGCACGGCACTCTAAAAGCTTTCTAATTTCTTTAATTGTAATGTGAAAATTTGTTTACGTTTTTTTATCGTAAATTTCCTAATATAAATTAAGCAATATTGCATTTCTAACTACGGATGATATTATTGACTAATAGCTCACTTCAAAGATACTAAGACATATACAGTTTACTAGTTTATTTAAACAACGCTCACTTTGGTATTTCCATTGTCGCGGATACTCATAGAGGTGTAGTAATGACTATGTCCCTGTTCGCTTGGAATACGTGAAACAAAAAGTCTTATAAAGGTTCTGCGGAATTCTTGACTCATGGTGCAGTAAAGAACGAAGTTAATACTGTTGTTAAGCAGGGCTACTATATCCATCATGTCGCCAAGCGGAATGTAAACTTTCTCGAAAAATTTCTTGATGAATATACTGCAAAGAATTAAAACGCCTTGTGGTAACTCTGTTATTAAAAATAACACTATCACAATAAGCAGCATAACAGTCGTTCTGGACGTCTCTGTGTTCCTGTTTGACACTTGATTTGTCTTGCCCACTGAAAGTCGTTTCTGTTGTTGTGCAGATTTATGAATCATTCTCAGCAATAATCCGCCGTATACTATTATAAGTATGCAAGGCACTAGTTTTGCTAAAATGCTATAGAGGAGTAAAGCGATCATTTTGATAGGTTTCACTTCGGGTGAGCCTAGCTTCCAGTCTTCAAAGACGTACACAGACATATTCGAGAATTTCATTTCCTCCAAACGGTGACTGAGATAATTGGGTACCATGATTATAACCGAGCAGCAAACAATTACACCGACAACAACTCTTGCACGGACGAGACGTCGTATGTGAGTAAGATTCCCTTTTGATGGAGAGTGTATATGATGATGACGGAACATTGCTATAGCAACAGCTAGCCAAATGCTTATGGTGTGTGTTGTAGCCGAGAAGTTCAAATAAACTAGCAGAAACTGCATCCATCCCCAGCTATTTTTCAAAGGCGAGATGGAATTTGAGGAGTGCTCGCAATAAAAATGATAGGCAAAAGGAACGTAAGACAGCATTGTAGCTATATCTGCAACAGCTAGCCAAGTGAGAATGCAGTTTATAGGAGTTACCATATTTTTTCTTGTTAAAACTACAATGTTGATTATATTCATCGGTATTCCAAACGCACACACGACGAGGCTTATATAACCATGCCAGTTGCTGTAGGTTTGAGTTAAAGCCTCCAATATGTCACTTTGGTACGGTGAGGAGGTCGTGACGTTCATCTTCCTGCTTTCTTTAGGTGTTCCTAAGAGTTACAAGGAGAATCTTTTATCATATCATTGATTTATTTTTTTCATATCAGGTTATTATAACCTCTTCACTCTGTGACGGCTATCCGGAGTTTTAAGGATTATTCTATTGTTTAGAGAATCGATTCATGTAAATCCATGTCACAGTATGAGGGAATCTTCATAATTGTGGTTGTCTATCTCACAATGCGTGATCCAATCGAAAGTCAATTATCAGTACTCCTGAAATGAAATGTCATATGGTGAATAAAAAATATTGTCAGTACTAGATTGATATTAAATTCTTTGACAAATTGACACTATCCATAAATAACCATCTTGAGAATTGTTTCGCATAGAATGGATGGTATTACATCGTTTACATGCATGAAGGTGCCGTCACACTATGACGTTCTGGTCAACGTTCTCTGAACGTTTCAATCGTTAATTTTTTGAGCGTTTTTGAATGAGGATGACACGTCTGGTGTGTTATTAACGTTAAGTCTAACGCACTACTAGCGTGTGTCTAACGCACTAGAAGCGTGTAACAGCGACCAAGTAAAAAAACCCTAAAACCATTAGCATGTTCTGAAGGGCCACTGGCGCGCGAAGAACTATTTGTCAACGTTAGACGAGCGTGCTCGTCACACGCTGCGTGCGCTAGGGGACCGTTCAGCGGTCGTTGATAGGTCGCCAGTGAGTCGTTCACAGCAAAGCAAACGATTTGTAACAACCAAGTAACGCATGAGAAACGACTGACTCACTATAGCCGAACGCGCGCAACGCTCGGCGAACGTTAGTAAAACGTTCCACGAACGCTCTTAAACGTTCTTCGGCGTTTAAAATTAAACTTTGAAGAACGCTAATCTCAGTGAAAATTTTTGTGCATGTTCAAATTTTTTTTCCGGACCAGCGTTCTCCGCCGATTCTCGGCGATCACCGATGTTCACTAGCGTTCACATAACGCACTTCTGGCGCTTTCCCAGCAGCCATGGACGACTAACAACGTTTCATCAAACGTCGTAGAACGCTGACCAGAACGTCATAGTGTGACGGCCCCATTAGAATGAAGCCTAAAACAATTAAGTCACTTATGGGGCCGTCACACCGTGACGTTCTGGCCAGCGTTCTACGACGTCTGAGGAAACGTTGTTAGTCGTCCATGGTCGCTGGGATAGCGCCAGAAGTGCGTTGTGTGAACGCTAGTGAACGTCGGTGAACGTTGGTGATCGCCGGGAATCGGCGGAGAACGCTGGTCCGAAAACAAAATTTTGAACATGCACAAACATTTTCACTGAGACCAACTGGCGCGCGAAGAACGATTTGTCAACGTTAGACGAGCGTGCTGGGGCATGGTCGTTCGGAAAACGCTCGAATGACGCTCAATGGACGCCAAAAGGACGTTCGTTTCACTTTCGTCACACGCTGCGTGCGCTAGGGTACCGTTCAGCGGTCGTTGATAGGTCGCCAGTGAGTCGTTCACAGCAAAGCAAACGATTTGTAACAACCAAGTAACGCATGAGAAACGACTGACTCACCATAGCCGAACGCGCGCAACGCTCGGCGAACGTTAGTAAAACGTTCCACGAACGTTCTTAAACGTTCTTCGGCGTTTAAAATTAAACGTTGAAGAACGCTGGTCTCAGTGAAAATTTTTGTGCATGTTCAAATTTTTTTTCCGGACCAGCGTTCTCCGCCGATTCTCGGCGATGACATTACGCACTTCTGGCGCTTTCCCAGCAACCATGGACGACTAACAACGTTTCATCAAACGTCGTAGAACGCTGACCAGAACGTCATAGTGTGACGGCCCCATTAGAATGAAGCCTAAAACAATTACGTCACTTATGGGGCCGTCACACCGTGACGTTCTGGCCAGCGTTCTACGACGTCTGAGGAAACGTTGTTAGTCGTCCATGGTTGCTGGGAAAGCGCCAGAAGTGCGTTATGTGAACGCTAGTGAAAGTCGGTGATCGCCGAGAATCGGCGGAGAACGCTGGTCCGGAAAAAAATTTGAACATGCACAAAAATTTTCACTGAGATCAGCGTTCTTCAACGTTTAATTTTAAACGCTGAAGAACGTTTAAGATCGTTCGTGGAACGTTTTACGTCTTACGTTGACCAATCGTTCTTTTCGCGCCAGAGGCACGTGAGATCATGCTAAAGTTTTTATGGTTTTCTTACTTGGTCGCTGTTACACGCTTCTAGAGCGTTAGGCACACGCAAGTGGTGCGTTAGACTAAACGTTAATAACACGCCAGATCTGTCATTCTCATTATAGAACGCTCAAAAAATGAACGATTGAAGCGTTCAGAGAACGTTGACCAAACCGTCATAGTGTGACGGCCCCTTTATGAAATAAACATCTCAAACCTCAATGAAAGATATGAAAATTTAATTGTACCGAAACACCGTAAGTTTATTGCATGTTATTGATTTTGGCATAAAATGCTAAATATACTTCAAACTATGACAATTCAATAGCTGGCAATATCCAGACGACAGTCTTTCCACAGACAAAGAGAGTATGCTTTATAAAACGATCTCGTGAAGTTATAGTTTTTCATGTCTAAAAGTTTTACTCATAAAGATGGCAAAGTAAATAGTAATAATCAAAATATGGTTATCCAAATAATTATGATGCAAATATGGTTATAAAACACAGCGACACCATTATATAAATATATTGTCCATCAAAATCTTTCTTTTGTTGTCCACTTTCAGACATAGTAATCTTAGCGGCAGCTGTCTTGGCAAGTATAATATATGAAAGGAAACTTGAGAGCCACCGAACACGACAAATATGAAAATATTCCAGACTCGGTTTGATTGAGTCTGTTCATGGGCAGTTATGGAAATGCATATTACTGCCAATGCCACCTTGCACCGGGTTTTGCGCAACTCAAAATTTACAACAAATAAACAGTACAATTTTGATTTATTCCAAACGATGGTATGCAAATGGCGGTAAGGTATTTGTTTATTGGAAGGCTTTGATGAAAATAAAACAATCAGGCCCGAAGCAGGGCGACAGTTTCATTTTCACACGCGCCTCTTAATATTAATATATTGTCGAAATTATTTAAGTTACTTGCAATTTCCATCCGCCGCCGAAGCTACTATATATAAGTATACACTAAAAGTCGGTTTCCTACAAGTGTAAGAAAGCGAATATTACATTCTTGATCTTAAATACACTATGGTAGCATACTGTTTAGTTGATTCCCGAAGGAAAACCTGTGACGGTCAATATTTAGATAAAAAAACAAGTAGTTGGTTCGTCTGCTATGATCTCATTCGTAATTATAATGTAATGGGATCATCATGACCCATTAAATCTAAGCATACGTGATATCTTAAATGGTTTTCTTTGCAATTGACTTACAAAAATATGTGTTCGCCATTAAATGTGCGACCAAAAATAATAAGCATGTCAACAAAGGCAACCAAATTCAGGACGCACCATTATGGCATATAGTGTTCGAATGTTTTAGAAAATACTGAAATAATAAAAGTTAAGAGTATTTTATTTTTAAGCGCACACTTAATTATAAAAACGATAGTTTTGAAATAATTTTACGGCGAACCGTGCTTATAGTTTGCGAGACATTCTGTTCAGTATACAGAGGTTCTAGTTTTTAATGAGCCAAATTAACAGTAATGAACAGCAAACCATGAAGAAACTAAATTGAAGACATATAAGGTACATTATATCTTGATTTCTATTTAATTAGAAACCAAAATAACACAGTTTTTTTTTATTTTAATGAAATGTGAAGAAAATTAGTATTTGTAATAATGTAGAACATTGAAGTATAACTATTCTTAACAGTTGTTGTATATTTCGAAATTTTTAAGGTCTTCCTTTTTTAATCATTTCCTTTGGTATCTACTGTGATAAAAAGGTTTATTTCACAGATCCTCAAAAGTCCATTCTGTTTTCTTCCTCCGACATTAGCCACTGTACTTATCTAATATACATGTACCACATGAAGTTTCCATGTATGCCATCGTTTAGGGTGCAAAAATAAACTTAAGTGAATTGTTTTCTTGTGTTAATATTAAGTTGCACTTAGTCTAATGAAAGGCGGCATGGGCTGTAAAATGTTTAGATTTCAACTTTTGATGTAAAAATGAAATATGTATGTCTTGAATATTTATTAAGTTGTGGTGAAAAGACTGTTGTTGTTTTAGAGTCTGGGAAATATCTTACAAAACAAGATAAATTCACCAATGGTCATAACTACCAGTAAATAAGCATTACGATTGATACATTATTCGGTTCTTAATATAGCAATGGTCCATTATTGGAGTACTTTTTTCTTTAGCTGCCCTGTACGTTACCGGTACAACGCGCTCAATATTGTCTGAGCCGGTGTCATTTGTACCATAAGCTGATATACAAAATAACACAATCGTGTTTGCTTTATGCCCCAAATTACCGAATATGTCGATTTTAATTGTTACAATATATATTTAATAAATTTAGGAGAAATGATTAAATAATCTATGATCATTGTTTTGAATGAGTGGTAAAGTAATTAATTAAATACAATCAATATTCGGCAGGTGTGGGGAATTTATTGCAAAGAAATATTGATTACAGACCAACAACTTTAATCGAATAGTTCTGTCCAGTTGTTCACCTACAATCCAACCCTGACATGTATCACTAGGTAACAGTCAAACGACCAAAGAAAGTGTTTAATATAAGTCATAAAGTTAAAGTAGAACAACTGGCCATTTAGGCGACGGTTACTTTAAACTAAATACATACAACAATTCTAACAGAACCTGTGGCTAAAGAGAATTACGCAAACTTTTATATCATTTTTTCTATTTTTTTCCAAAATAAAGATATTGTTTGTGTCATCGACACAAAGAAATGATATTTTTCTAATGTATAACAAGTTTGTCTTTCATTTTAAACCATTTTTCCTTTATTTTGTTTCTCAGTTTAAACAAGCATTTTAAACGAAAACACGTGGATTTTTTAATAAAACTATTTTTCTCGAACTACGAACTTCTTAAGCATTTCAAATATTCTCACGAAATTTCATTTCTGTAGAGTTAGTACATCATTAGAAAACATTTGTTCAGTTTACAAAATGTCTGTCTTTAAACGATATTGTGACACATGGCTCGTGTGTTCTTCCTCTATACATGTATAAGGTGCGATAATTTCAGAAACATTTTTTTTTTAATTTTCGTAGAAATATGCAATTAAATATTTTCAAAAATGGCGCACATATCATATATTAAAATTAATATAAAACATACCTCGACAATATCATTCAAGCCATATTCTTCCAAAAATATTTTCTGTTGCACAAATAACCACGAATTAAATAATATATCTTCCATAAAAAGATACCACAATAAGCATGTTTTCATTAATCTTATGACAATAAAGGAACTGTAAGCATCTTCAATTATCTGATTGTCGTGACGAGATAGCCGTGTTTAAACATACTCTCTCATTCGTAGCTTGTTATCTTAGAGAGAGGGAGAGAGTTCTAAGCGTTATCAATAGTCAAGCAAATATTTTCCCAATAGCAACAGTTTACGTAATACAAGACCGTATGCTGTATCAGCAAGCTTCGACAAAACTATACGAATTATTTAAATAGTGAACAAAAGGTTTAAATAAAATTATTAATTATAGTAATGTTTTACAATATTCATAATAGTATTTTTTACACATTTCGTTAAACGTTTATTATTACTTATGAATAAGTCTCGTTGTTCTTTCAAAATGAGAATTATGCATAATTACGGCTGCTAATTTCCTATAAATGTCTGTATCATGTTTCTTTCTGAAGCAGCATAAACGTCAATATCGCTTAGAATAGATGTCAAACTTAATAACAGTCGAATAAAATTTAATAAATAAACTGAAAATGCATTCGATTTAATTTTAAGCCTCGGTGAGTTAAATTAAAACAGAATATCCAGTTTGGAAACCGTTTGCATATTCGAACTATCCTCTCATCTATCGGTATCAAAAACAAAAACAAAAGTAGGAAGTCAGGTACAACCATTCAGATTTGTTCCAAGCTGAATATTCTCTGTTGTTCTACTCGGATAGACATTGTAACAGAAAATTTTGTCTAACAGACACCATTCTGCGCAAGTGATATGCGATATTGGTGTTTTTGTTACCCCTTTGGACACAAAGGTTTAAAGGTTTAAGTACCCATTTATATATAATTGGAAAAGAAAGGCTAGAAAAAAGGATTTTACGACATTGTGTATCGCTCTTTTGAAGAGATGTCGATAGACAGGTAACGCTTGGCATGCTGTCCGTCCGACGGTCCGCCAAGAAAACTTATGTTGGCTATAACTGCCTTTTTTCATTTCTTCATCAAACTTTCAAATTATTATTCTTCACGTTGCGGTAATGCCGAATCTTACGCAATTGTACATTTAACAGTTATGCCCCATTTTGTACAAAGATTTTATCACGCAAACTTAACGTTGGATATGATTTAACTTAATAATTCTTCATCGCAATTGTTTAATTACATTGCTTATGACAATATGGTCGTGATAATTGCAAAATCGTTTTGTCACGTAAGATGTTTGCGCCGTTTTGTATTAGACTGTCTTCGCGAAAATTAAAGATTCGTTATAACTGCCATTTCTTTGTATTTTTTATTGATCCTTAATTATAATGATTATGACAACATGGTCACATTTGATAGAGTTATGCTCCGTCCTGTACATTTAATGTTTATTCTGAACCCAGGATAGTACTCATATACACTAACATGAGAGAAAAATTTTGCTAATGCATACACTCTACATAATACAGAATTAAGTGTTGAGCCAAAACATAATAAAGTACCTAGTATGCATTGGTTGCCTTAAATGCACGAACAGCCATTTAAAACAAAACGTGAAATATTAGAAAAAAAACTACACTAAGAAAACATGCTACTCTCACAGCATCCATAGCGCTGTAGAATATCTTGGTGGTTACCTTTTTTAAATTTACAGATCTTTTTTTACTTATAAATAGAAAAAATGAGATTGCCTTTGATGTTCTTTCATTTATAAATCAAATCTCCATAAAACATTGGCTGAGGAATACTTTGATGCAGTAGTGATTATACACTGCACCTGCAACGTCAAGATTTATCGCCAAATTCAGTTCGTGCACATCTACTAAATTGTCTGTGGTCTTAACAACTTGTCTGACAGCCATAAAAGAACATATAATAAGTTGTAACGAGAACGTTTCGAAGATTAAACCACTAGCAAAAACAATTTTTTGTATATTAAACATTTATTGACGTTTTAAGGAAGCTTAAATGAATCAATTTTCAGACGCTCTTTTTGTCAGCATGTGACTTTCCGCATAATTAAAAAGATAAAACTTTATCCCTTGTGATAAACATATAGCTTCTTTTCAGATGGTTGTTTCCAAGACTTAATCAATAAGCTTTTTAGTGGATAGATTTTTATGTTAGATTGCATACGTCTTTTTATAAAAAAAATAGCAATAGGCATCCCTATGGGTACTAAATAAATTGAACTGCGTGATGCCGGCCATTTACAGCATTTAACGACACATCGAGTTATATAGATGATAATTACTTTCTATCTTGGGTACACACAATATATCATGACAACTTAACCTTGATACTTAATAAATTCAGCATACTTTCGTGATCTAAATCACTGCATTAAAACATTTCATTTCAACTAAAAATTATAAACGAGATGATTTTGATTTAAATTTTGTCAATCTTTCCTTTATTAGAAGGCGATGTGCCGCATCTCCTTACAGGGTTTATATTTTACAGCTTGTTCGAATTTCTACAGCTTGTAATAAAGTTAACGATTTCAGTGAACGTTATCTTAAATTGCGTTATAGAATTTTTATACAGCGGTATCAGTATCATAGATGAAGACAAAAAACTTTTGCAGGTTTAAGTCAGGATCAAGATTAAGGCATTTGTCATTGCACTGTCATTGATAAAACAAATGTTATCTCTTTAACGGCAAAATGCAGTTTAATAAAAAGTTGCACAAACCAGTGTTATAAATTTATGTTTAAAGAAAAATAGTTAGACCTAAATTCTATTTGCAATTTGTCCCAAAAAACGAAACAACACTAAACATTAATTTAAATGTCTTCATGAGAAATCAGTTACTGACAATAATATCAAAGGCTAATACGGGTGCATTTGATTCAACATTTAACATTATTTTCATCAATTACAGGGTCAAACGGACACACCGGCAAAAAATCAAGCAATCATTTGATCAATCTACAATCATTTTCATTATATGATTCAAGTATGCAAGTCTATACCTTACAATATGTATACAAATTGGAAACAAAATAACACATACCTTTTCGTTGCTTAACTGGTCGCCATCTTGCGGACTGCCACAGGGTACCCACTATTTGGTACAGGGCAGCTGTTACACGACAGTGTCTTTGTTCTAACAAATGTGAGTTATTTGTAAAAGTGTGTTTGACCTTCAATTTCCTGGTCGCGAAAATGGACGACAAAAATATGTTGATTTATCTCTTCATAACTGAAAGTTCTTTTCAAGGACGTAAGATAATATTGTCAGTAACGTGTCACTCATGTTGATATTTGAATTGATTTTATTTTTTGTTGTTTCGTGTTTGTGTTTGATTGCAAATAGAATTTCAGGGAAAATTTAGTTCCAACTATACAGTTCCAACTTTCTAAATATATGTAAAATAATCGTACACTTATAGTATTGATTTGTGCAAAGTTCGATGGAACTGCATTGTGTCGTTTGATACGAAGCAACACCTTCAATTGAATTTCATAAATAAAGCTGAACTTTTAAAATATTCTCAAAAAGGTACTTCTCAGCAAGTGTTCTATGGATGTTTGTTGTATTTCAAATTCAAGAACATTAAACGTAATATTACCGTCTTCACGTCAAGTCTGAATATTCAAAAAGGAAGGCTACAAACGTAATATTCTACAGCGCTCTGAATGCTCGGTGGTTATCCCATCTACAGTTGATCGCTAAGTTTACTTCTTTGTTTTCACGACGGTGGTATAGATTTCGGAGTTGATTGGTTTACAGGTAAATCTTCTAAAAGAACGTATAGGATGTATTTCTTTAACTACTGCCGTCGTGCTCAGGCGGCTGACGCCAGTAACCGGTCCTAATTTCACAGTTTCCGACACACACTCTGTACCTAGTCTATGAGATCAAACCAGAACAACAACCTGAAACAGAAATCAGTGTTTACTGCAAACATATGGCTTTAAGCTACTCAGGCAACATAAATTCAGGCTATGAAAAACTCCTGAAAAAAATCCAAGGAACACTGAAACACAGTCCAAGCATCACTTTTTTACAGTCGGCCGGGGCAAAAATCACGAAACCTAAAATCTTGCATAATATTAATGTCCAACCGACAACTCACAGAAATGGTTGCTTTCAGTCCAGCTGAAACAGCAGATTCAGAAAAGAATATAGCCAATAGCTGTCATCCCTACCGATTTTCCACAAAATAAATCCAAAAACATGCAACTGAATTTCTGACGCGGAAACAGATTACTTTACAGGATTTCCCTAGTTTCGAATTCAAGCCCCTGCATCACACTGATCATCACCTGGCTGCTTTTGGTTTCTAATAGTTATTAAATAAATATATTCCAAATACCTTGAAAACACAAAACCTGTATCTATAATTAATTTAGGCTTGATAAATGTCAAAATATCTTCATAATATCCCCTATTTCATAATTTCTACATGGCCAGTTCGAGTAAGTGGCTATCTTACTGGTATGTGCATCCTCATGTTGATTTGAATACAAATGCTGTGTTTTAAGTAAGCTTAATATTCAATAAACTGTCGAGAATGTTAACAACAAAGTTATGACATAAATGTCGTTGATTTTATGTACATATAACTATAATCATTTTTACAGTTCATACATCGATGAAACGCACAAATATAATATTGTTACAATTTTAAAAGATTTTACTTTAAATTATGAATTTGTCAAGGAATAAACTGTTGGATACATTTAACAATTGTTTCTCATTAAAGTAATAGAATAACGACACTGAGACGATCTGTCAAACACAGTGTTTTGTTTTCGGATGTTATTATTCGTGAATTTTTATATTACTTCAAGTAACTCATTATAAAGTGAAATGTGCCAATTCAGAAAACACAGCCGCGCAGAAAAACTTGAAAGAGAGACAATTTGTCAGAACACCACACACAACAAAAGTCAGAACCCAAGAGATATCGCCTTGGATTCTTTAGCGGAAAATATCGCTGTAGATTTAAACAAGGTTCTTGGGATGCACCGGCTTTACATTTGCCCCTTGTGATCATCTTTCTGACTGATCAAACAAGTACAAACTGCCGTGTCGGATTCACGCCAACCCTACCATTTACTCGACATGTTGCATGTAAAACAATCATAAGAAAGAAATATCATCGACAAGCGAAATGGGTAGGTACTTAGTGACATTAAAGAGTTATAGGAGCTTGAACACGATAACAGGAACAAAGAAACAAGTCGAGCCTTTACGGTTTTTTTTTAATTTGCAAGATTCCTTTATAAACTTAATATAAAACGTGATTCAAGTTCAGTTCACATTATATTTTACATAATAATAAGTTTTGCATGCTGTATTTAACTTAAGTTTTAAAAGACAGTTGTAGAATAATCAACCATTAACAATGTCTGAATAAAAGACATCTATACTTAATACAACGACCTTAGTTGCACCATGCAAGCTTTATTGATAATACTATAACACTGTCGGTGTTTGGCTATTGTCAACAGGATTCCAACATGAGATGTGTCGGTTCATTATCGTTAATGACCATCAAGTATTGTTCAACGGCTAAAGCATAACTTAAGATTCCTCATTTGTCATAGTGAGATAATGGATAAAACCAGGTGTTAGTATCCGGCGAGACGTACTTATGTTTAATGTAAGACCGAACTGACACGAGATTATACTATTTTCTGTGAGCTAAAAATTGTTTTAGATGAACATTATACTTTTGTTCCTGATAACACTTTCCTGCTTTGCAGATTTGTTTATCGTTGGTTTTAGTTTAACAATCTACTTACACCCCCAAAATGACGAGGTTGAAAAATAATATTGGTTATTTTATAATTTATTTTACTTTATTTTACGTTGATAATTTTTTATATTATGTATGTACATGCATTTGTGCTTTTCGTATGGAGTAAATAAAGAATATCTATCTATCTCTAACCATCTGTTAAAATAGATAAACACCGAACACGGCCAAACTGCAAATATAATTCGTGCAGGATGAAAAGTTTGAAAAATGCTTCAAATAATTATATTTTATTAATGATTTAGAGAAAGTAATCTTCGTTGCAATTTCACGCTAATTAAAAGACTCGGGAACTTCAGTTTTTACCTTCTTTATGGGAAGTTGTTAAGGCTTGGGAGGTCGTACATTCGAATGTAGATTCGAACCGTACTTGAGACTCGTTCTGATCTGACCGATGGAATATTCCATAAAGATGTTCATACTCAGCTAAACAGATAATGTAAATGCACTGTCTTGTATTAGTAATTTTCTCAATTGTTGCGGAACTGCTGTGTCAATTTTCTAAACAGTGTTTAAAGCAAATGACCAATTCATTTAATTCCTTTGTTTTTCACATTAAGACATTTTGGAACTTTATATATTAAATGACATTTATTTGAAGTCAAATGGCATGTGCAAGAAAAATAAGCGATTACTTGATTTGCGTTTAAAGATTTCTTGCAGTAATATTTACACAATAAATTATCTAATAATTATAATTTGATTGAAGCCAACTATTTGTTTACAATAACGAGTACTTGAAAATGGAATTATAAATTACAACTTTCTTGAAAGCCTCAGAAAGGAATGTAACAAGCTTTTATAAACATGTTCAGATAAAATTATAACTTATTGATCATGGGAATTTTCTTATCTTAATATATTTCAATATAGGCAAAAAGATGGTTATTTGTCTATAATGAATAACTATTGCAATTTCAAAACCTTAAACCATATATTTGTTTCAAATAGATGAAAAGGAAACATTGAAAGCCAGCGAACAAGACACAAATGAAAATATTGCAGGATCGGTTTGATTGAGCCTGTTCCTGGGCAGTAACGAAAATGCATATTACTACCCACGCCGCCTAGCCCCAGTTTGAGCGCAACTCAATATTAACACCAATAAACATTACAATTTTAATCCTTTCCGAACGGTTTTATGTTTTAAAGTTTTAAACCGAACATCTACATTAACTTTATCTTTTTTAATCCTTGGAGATATGTATTACAACAGTATTTGAATCTATATAGCTGGTTTTACTCCCTGTCTTTCAAATTGGAAAAATATCAATAATAAAGACTATCTTTCCATAAACTCAAGATGGTTAAAGGACAGACGACGATATGATTACGTTAACTGAATCTTACGCTTGTTTTAACATTCTTTTAAAATATTTTACTATTAAAAGCCGGGTGTCGCAAGTAACTGTCGTGTAGGTTGACGGGTTGAAGAGGGACTGGGAAAAACTGTTCTTTATAGAGGGGGAGTCATTATTTGCAGATGGAAATTATGGCAAAATTGTACTATCGAACATTGGAATAATGGTCTTACTACAGAAATAAAGAGATAGAATATAATACAATAAAATCCCTAATAAAGACCAGTCCCGGAATTAGGATCACATTGAGGTAGTCCTTTTTTCGGGGCTGGTCTTAACGAAATGTTTTATTATATTATGTTCTGTCTCTTTATCTCTGTCATTTGGCTGTGTTTGAGCTTCTCTGAATTTGTCTGCATATTGCTTTCTTTTTTTCACTTCTTAAATTTTTACGGTACGTTTTCTTATGTGCTTAGAATATGATTTCGTTTAATAGCAATAAAGCAAAACTTGCACAGTATATTAATACCACACAGAAGCATAAGAAATATGTGAGATGAAATATAAACTCTGGAAATCATATCCCACTTGCGCAAACAAAAAGTACATTTTACCTAAAAAGTTTCTCATAGCCCTTGCAGTCTATATATTAATGCATACGCAACATGAACGAAATATGTACCCAAAATTATACATTATCTAAAATTACATTAATGTGTGTTCATGTGGCTTTTCTTCGTATTTTTTATCGAGACTTTCTGCGTTTATTCACTGAGAAATAGTTTTAGGCGTATGTTCTACGTATGGTGTATATTGACAAGGAAAAATAATTTTTACGAAAATAATCAAATATTTACTCGTAGTTGGTGTTAAAATATATATTTCTCTAGTGAATTTTCATCGACTTCGTCAGGACGGTAAAATATTATCTGCTAGTTAATCAGTGGCAAGAAAAGTGTTGGTGGAAAATCTAATTAGGTTGTAAGTGCATTCTGCAATATACCGAAAATAATTATCATATTATTGCTGTTATGCCTTCTGGAAACTCATAAAACATCGGTACACGCTTTGCAAATTTGTTCGCTATTAATCCATTTCTGGTCGAATTGTAGAATATTCAGTGTGAACAATCTCGATTTATATAAAATTATAATCGCCATAGATTTAATATCTTGATATTTCAATTCGCATGATCCTGTTGTGTAGACTACAGTTATTTAGAAAAATATCCGTCTATGTATCATTACGTACCCGCCCCTTTTGTTATGCAATGCTATGAAATTCTTATATTTTATATATTGGTATGCTTTTGCATGCAACATTGTTGATCTGATGGATGGGTGCCATTTAAAATGTTGGTTTGTTCTATTCCGTTCAATACAAATTCAATGCACATATAAATGTTATTAATGTATCTTTATTTAAATGTGCATATTTTAAGACACTTAACAAAAGTCAAGAATAATTATTAGATTTAAAATTCCCTTTATTGCTATTTATTTATTTATATATTCATAAAAACGAAACAACAAAAACTTCATTATCAATCACAATATGAGTAATTTTATACTGACAACAATACGGTGTGTCATTTTCACTTACATAAGTAAACAATATAAGATACTATTTTTGTAAATGTGTGTTTCACCTTGAATTTTCTTGTTGCTCTCTGGTCGCGTAATGGGTGACAAAACTTAACTCTCCCATCATAATTAAATGTTCTTTTAAGAAGGACACAACATACCGTTGTCAGTGTCATTATACTCACGAGGGCATTCAATGAGATAAAAGGGAACTTTGAAAGCCACCAAACACGACAAATATGAAAATATTGCTGGTTCGGTTTGATTGAGACGTTCATGAGCAGTAATAGAAATGCATATAACTATCCTAGCCCGGGGTTGAGTGCAACTCGAAATTTACACCAATGAACAGCACAATTTCGATCCATCCCAAAAGATGGTATGCATAATTATGAATGTGAACATGGAACCTTCAATATGGTATTTTCAAATTAATACCATTCCATGTTAAGCGGCGTATGGTCCCCAGATAAAATAATGAGTTTGCACTAAACGAAAAAACAATGGGCGGAACTAAAAAAGATAGAATTTTGACAGTCGATATGAGGATATAAATCCTGCATATCACTACGCCAAAGGCAATATTTAAAAAGCAGGAAGTAAATGCTTGGGATGATAAAACAATATCCGAATCTATATTATCTGCGATAAAGAAACCACCCATTAATAAGTAGCCGAAATATTTTAACAAAAGTTATTTTAGAAGAGCTATTAAGAAAGGACGTAACTGATAACAGCACAGATTGAATGTACGGGGTGACTTTTTACAGCCGCCACACGGCAAAAACAACGCCACTGATATTATATTAAATAGATAAAAAAAAGAATTTTGAAAGCCATCGAACACAACAAATATGAAAATATTGCAGGTTATGAAAATAACGATTAGTGATGTTGAGTCTTTGTGAATTTATGTAAATGGAATTAAAGGAAATTTTCAAGTCTAGTTATTCATCTATATTTTTCTTACATTTGTTAATGCATGTAAACTAAAGATACACATATAACGATTATTTAAGCAAACTTTTGTTAAACTGCACTGTGTCGTTACAAAGATTTGATATTTTTTACAAATAAGTGTGCAATGAGGACTGAAAACGGCTCTTAAAAAGGTAACGTTTACGAAAGGGGATGAAAACAGTTTATTTTTTTATTTCAAATAATTGGAAAATATGAAATTTGCATAAACTGGTTATTAAACTATCATTTATCTTTGCAAAATAAACATGAAAACAACAAATGTAAGTACCCACGAAAATTTTATTATTTCGTTTACAAGGAAATTAAAAATGTATTTCCACTAAAATTGATTCAATAAAGTACAAGTAAATAGCTTTACTCGAGACTGTTTCTTGAACACAAGTGAAATGAGGTATGACAAATGTGTTTTCTGTAGTAAATGCATGCTTCCCAGTAAACACCCGACGTCAGAACGACGTTGGATTTACAGTACTGTGAACGTTTAAGGTTACAAACGAAACGCACGATACGCGATATACGGACGCACGATACACGATAGACGGACGACGCACGATACGCGAAAGACGGACGCAACATAAACGGTAAACGAACGATACACGATATTGCCGATTCATATAATTTGTGGACGAGATTTCTAAACATTTGAAAATGCTATCAAAATATAAGATGAATGGTTAAAATTAAATCACATAAATTTGCATAAGCAAGTAACTTATTCACGTTGCATGATAAAATTAAAAACGTTTGATGCACGATACACGATATACGGACGCACGATGCACGTTAGACGGACACAAACACAGAACGGGGAAAAACTACTTTTTTTCTAGTGAAGAAGGAGTTAGAATTTAGGCCCACTGTACATGTGTAAGACACGTGGAGTTGTTTTCATGAAATAAGTTTCGTCCCAGTAAAGTCTCGCTACTGGGCTATTGTTATGATACAGAGCTCATAAAACACATTACTTTTAGAAAAGAGGTTTAGAAATAAATTAAAAAAAAACACCTTGATGGTATTTTTTAAATGGTGTTATTACACTGATAATAATAACAGGAAGCGGGAAGAGGTTCTATTTTGGTCGGATTTCGGTCGGATTTTGGTCGGAATGTGGTTGGATTTTGGTCAGAACCCGACGTCAATCCGACGTCGGGAAATGACGTCTAAAAAACTTTCATTTCCAACCAAAATCCAACGTTGATCCGACGTCGAGGTCTGACGGCAATCCAACGTCTTTTCGACGTCAAATGTTTCCTGGGTTAAGTTCCCGTATCGTTTAAAAGAAATTAGCAGGAAACGTTGATTTTGGCAACAACTCATCGAACAATCTATTTAAAACATGTTTCCTACTACAGAAATAACTTAAACCCAGAGAAAATTGTGTGTAAATATTATAACCCCCACCCCACAAAGTAAAGAACTTCCCAGGAAACATTTGACGTCGAAAAGACGTTGGATTGACGTCAGACCTCGACGTCGGATCAACGTCGGATTTTGGTTGGAAATCAAAGTTTTTAGACGTCATTTCCCGATGTCGGATTGACGTCGGGTTCCGACCAAAATCCAACTACATTCCGACCAGAATCCCACGGAAATCCGACCAAAATCGAACCTCTTCCCTATTCCTTTTATTACTATCAGTGTAATAACACTATTTGAAAAATGCCATCGATGTGTGTTTTTTTAATTCATCACTAAACCTCTCTTCTAAACGTAATGTGTTTTATGAGCTCTGTATTATAACAATAGCCCGGTAGCGAGACTTTTTTGGGACGAAACGTATTTCATGAAAACAACTCCACGTGTCTTATACATGTAGTGGGCATGCATTTCAACAAGATTTAAGCAAAAACTAGAATTAAACAACAAACTTCGAATACGAAAAACTTACTTGCTTAATCCTCCTTCTCTGGCAAATATAAAATATTCCTTTTTTCCCCTTCTGTGTTTGTTTGGCTACTTTTTCATTGTTCTTTGTTTCTTTGTTTCAAATGGCGCAGATTGTTAACGTTTAGATTCGATTGCACAGGTTTTGATAATATCCCTTCCACTGAACAGCAAACCATTCAAATTAAGAAATAATTTTTTTCGTATTTTTTTAATTGAACTTTTGCATATGTATAGAAAATAAAAAAAACAACAGTTATTCGAAAATAACTATTCCTAGTAGGTTATAAAGTCAAATATATCTGACCAAAATCCGACGTCTATCCGACGTCATTTCCCGACGTCTAAACGACGTCGCATTTTCGACGTCGGATTAAAGTCGGATTTAGGTCGCTGACGTGGCGACCAAAATCCAACCTAAATCCAACGTCGTTTTGACGTCGGGTGTTTACTGGATTAATTTCACAAAAACTTTCATTGACCTCTATGTCAATTTGATATTGTTACTGCACACTCTAAAAATAAGTATAGGTAAATAAATGCGTAAGCAGTGCCACTTGTGGATAATAGCCCTGCCATATGAATAATGGCCAGATGGCTTTAGTCAATATAAATTTGGATATTAATCTTTACATGTATACATTAAAATGGCTCGCTTCACTTTGTACTTGATTTAACACTTTCAATAATTTAATTACTACGTCATGATGTCAGTTATTACGTCATTCGAGTGATATGTGGCGTAATTAAACGAATATTTGCTATTTCAAATAGTATCATTTGTTTGTTTTTTTGTTTAAAATCAAGGGAAAGGATAGAAAATACTAAACTTTGAATGCTAGAAGTGATTATCGTGGTATGGGTCTGTAAATGATAAGGTTTGAGAATGTTTTATTCTTAAACCTCTGTTGCAAGCTTCTTTAGCATCAGGCTTTATGTGAGTTATGGAGAAAATAGCTTCTAAATGGAAAATAAAAAAGGAGAAAAGTGAATGTAAATGGGTATGTACAAAAAATCTTTTTCATGAAATGTGATGAAACCATGGATAACAAGTTCTTTCATTATGTTGTGCGCATGCGTCGTACGCTAAGTTTAGGTACGAACATACTGGTTTTATCCAAAACCGACGAGTACAGGAGTGACACGATCTAAACTAAGATTATTAAATGAAAACTAAAATTGACTCAATTTTGATGATCACATATGCGCAAATTTGGTCTACCACAGACTCCCAAATTTCGTGTTTATTTAAGAAATAATCAATAGCTTCCGGTGAATTATCGCAGGATAATTCACGGGGCGGAGTTCAGGTGCGTAAGGATATATCACGAGGGGCGTAGCCCCGAGTGATATATATCTACGCAGCTGAACGACGCCCCGTGAATTATCCTGCGATAATTCACCGGAAGCTATTGATTATTTCAATTCTAACACAACACATCTGCCTGAATAAGCAAAATAATCTTAACTCAATTTTAGCGCGATGTAATACACGCAAATGGGTTATAAGATCTGCAGTTAGTGTTTACTCCCTAAACATCTCCATAATTCAAAAACTGATAATAATTAAAAGATTGAATAACAAACTTGAATACATTTCCATCCAACCGCGCATCCAGAACTCTCCAGTCGGTGTTCGAACCGCATTTGTCATTCCAACGGTTTAATACTGCACCAGGAAATAACATGTAAACAACGGAAATGACGTGACGTCGTTAAAATTGCGCGTTAACGTCACCTTAACGTTGCCGCAAAATAGCGGAAAATAATTATAGTATTTTAACTAAATATATAAAATAAACATTATTCTATTACTGCGGTATAATCATTTTACGTGCTGGTAAACATTTCGCGTATTATGTGCTTTCTTAAATGCGCGAAATTTAATCCCAGCGAAAAATACAATTGTCACGTGATAAGTTTATACCGACAGGTATTTTGTAATAGCCGTGCCCTCGCGCGGTGAAATATCGTGTAATAATTCACAGCAAATTCAATGGGAAAAACGTAAAGTCGTGTTAGAATAAGAGATAACGAGAACCTGTTAAGTGACACGATGCTTTGCGCAAAAATGTACACACTAGCAAAGTTTCATACACTAAACTCGGACCTAGATATCGCACTCCCGTTCATTTCTTTTTGTCCATGGTTATTTAGATAATTAAATAGGTTAATTGACACGGTATGTATGCCAATAATCAGCGCTGACAACGTCAGTCTCGGATGATAAGAGCGGCTCGAGTTGCGGATGAGAGTGAGAAAAGCGTAAGTATTTTTACATTTATCTTTTACTAAAGCCGATTTAAATCACGTTAGAGATTGCAATTGTTCTAATCCAACATAAGCTATATAAAACTGCAATGTTTTTTGCAAACAGTCCCTACATTGTGGTGAAAATCATCGAAGAAGGTAGAAAATTCGACCCATCGCTCAAAATTAAACAAGTTTCCATCTGTATTTAGGTAGTTGAGTGAAGAAAACATAACTATTTGATCCTTTACTGTCCCTCTGTTAATAAACAATCACAACAATCACAACATGGTAACTCATTTCGGTAAAAATGAATCTTAAATCTTACTTTTTCTGAAGATGTCAAAGCGAGATGGATAATCGTTGGCTTCAGTCAAATTTGTTTAAGATAATAGGTGGCTCAAACTGAATAGTGGCAAGGCTTATAATATTATCATTAGGAAAATGAATCAATACTTTATGTTTTTATCATTTCTCAACTGTGAAATGACGTTTCATGTTCGCCCTTTGTCCGTGCGTGTGTGTGTGTGTGTCAACAATGTCTTCAAACGACACCTCATCTACTGGCGAAATTTTAACAAAATGTTTTTTTTTGATGAAGGGATTCACACTTGTAAAAGTTCATTCCTTGACAAATTTTGGTTTCTTTTGCAACCAATAGAAATAACAGATTCAAAATGAAACGAGAAATGAAAAAAATATGTTTATTGGAAAAAAATAAAGAAGAGCCGTTGGTATCTTTCTGCGAGATTTTCTTTCGCCAGAAAAATTTATATTAGAAAACTTTTGGAACTAACGGGACATTCTTTTGTTTTTAAGGTGTTGTAGCGATTACCTCTTGTGAGTCACTTTTATGAATGATGAATAAAATCCTGTCTTTGACTATGAGGCATTTTTGTTGGGATTCACTGCGTTTGGTATGGCACTTGGTAGGACTCGAGTACGGTATCCTTTTCTACCAGTTGACTCATCTAGTAGAAATTCCCGGCATTTGATTCACGAATGCCCATGTTATAACGTCAAGTGAGAGACAACCTCTGTCAAAGATCCCCACTCTGTGCCACACCAGTAGCATTTGAAACCAGTGCTCATACATGTAGTTTCCGCAATTAATGTAATTAAATTAAGCAATTTATTACAACGAGAACAGAACTTCGTGGCGCTTAACTTGATTAGAGTGTGAAAGAATGGTATAATTGTAAGTTTCATATTACTAAACATCGTATATCAATACAGACCATATATCTATGGACAAACATTGGAAATTTTATATCACAGTATGGTGTTCAGTACTGGTCACATCCAGGAGCGTCACGAGTGTCTAGAACTGGTTTTGTGTATAGAACCAATGAATGATTTTGAACGTTAACAAGTACACGCTGAAAACTAGCTAACTCAGGTTATCTCAAAGGGGCGTAAAATCTGCCTTCTTACATGCACTGCTTGCCCATTTAGTAACCTATACTTATAATTATTGTTTCCCTTTAATGCATAAAACACCATATAAAGCAAAATTTACCCCAAATTTCCAAAGTATCCACGATCTTATAATCCTGGCTTACAGCAATGAAAGAATATGTTATATGGTATTGCAAACAGGTTTGAGAACCATTTCCAAAATCTATGTTGGTGTATTAAAAACTTGGATAAAGCTTTAAAGGAGCTTAAAGCAAATAATTTACACGTGTTCTGTTTTGCAACATAAGAATTATTGGTCTGTTACTTTGATGAATAAGGTGATAACTTAAACATCAGCGATTTCGGCAACTGTAAGAACGAAAAGTAATTGATGGAAAAAATTGCATACATTTACTTTTTATGTCAGATAAAAACCCTGATATTTATTGGAAAACGTGTATATTACTATGGAAAAATTCACTGCAGGCAACAAAAAAGATTTTCTTGTGAAGGCAGATGACCTAATCACCTTTTGAAACTTTCAAGATAAATCTAAATGAAGTTAAAGGCTCAAACTAATGATGTGAAAGAAAATTTTATCCATTGCTTTATTCTATGTTGCTATATTATTGTATTTGGATTACTGTATTAAGTCTTGCTAAACTTGTTATTTCTGTAAATTTCAGATTAATTTTATATTAAATAAATAGAACAGTTAAGAACCGATGTCAGAATGATAATCATTGGAAATCTATTTGCGTTTTATGTAAACTTATCTTTTTTCATTTCATTTAAAAGAAGAATGTCTTGGAAATACCATTGTTGATGTCTCTCCGATATGTTTTTCACACAAAATAAGACACAATTGTTCGTCATTTTTCTAGACTAATAACGAAAATTCAAATTAAAGTTGAATGGGTTTTCAGAGTGTTTCGCGCATTATTTGGTACACAAACAAAAGAGTCAATATCAACTAAACGACATAATCAAGGACATTATTACAGACTATATCCTCGTTTACACTTGTTAAATGGAAGCAAAACCGCAGTTCCTAGCTTGCAGATTGATACTTGAGAATATTGCCATCAGCATAAACATTTCAACAGCCGACTGAGTTTTGTTTAAAGAGTTAAATACGAATATCCGGAGTAACCACACTAAAACAGCATCCACATACAGCCAAACAGCAGGAAAGATCAGAGAGCATGGTTTGTCAAAACGGTTAGTTTGAAATATGAAATAACAGAGGAAAAACACATGCATCATTTCAGTAACTTAAATCTTTTTCTTTTCATGAATTTCAAGTTTCGTTTTTGTTGCATAAAGATAAAAGGAAGCATTTTTATTCCAGCTTAACATAATGTTAATTTTTTTAATTAATTAGCTCAACAATTAATTAATTAATTCCGATTATCGATTAAATGAATAACATGTCAGCCAACGAATCAGTGAAGTAGCGTGAGAAAGGGTGTTAAGCCATGCGGGCGAAAAGACGAACAAAAGAGTAAATTCAAACCTTCAGCACAAGATTCTAAAGGTTCCATGCACACACTGATTTGTGTGCATTCGTCCTTACTTAATGATATAACGACATAAAATTTTCCCGGATCATAATCAGATTTCCATCAATTTTAGTAGAAGAATGCCTGGAAAACGAACACATATGTATGCTTATTTTTGCGTCTGTATATTTCAGTGCATTATTTAAGTGTCCCAGTATTACTATTTTCTTGATAGAGAGAACACTCAAATAAGAACGTCGCAATAAATCTCCATCAGGCCCATTGAATTTCCCCCATTGTTTTACTGCTTTGGATTTTTTTCACCGAACCGAGTCATAAACATTGATCGAAACTGTTCATTTAAACGTTGAGTCAGTTTAAAATATCGTATTCTTTTACAGATTTCACACTTTTAATCTTGACATAACCGCTGTAACGGAACAATGTGGTGTTATTCATCTCCTTGGGCATTAATATATTGTTGTTTAATCATGTTGTCGTTTTAAGTATAGGAGAAACCTTTTTGAAGAGACAAATAAAACATTGAAATAACAGTACATCGGGGGCATCTTAAAAGGACGGAGACAAGAAGTTTTGAGACAAGCAACAAGTGAAAATCTATCCAATTTA
This sequence comes from Corbicula japonica, assembly GCA_038501625.1. NCBI lineage: Eukaryota > Metazoa > Mollusca > Bivalvia > Venerida > Cyrenidae > Corbicula > Corbicula japonica. The sequence goes on along the minus strand of JAZAYU010000094.1, from coordinate 753,880 downwards.
TTGGAAGTTATTCCCTTTATCCGTTAATCTGCAGTATTGTTAGAGCAACGAGTTTAATATGAACTAAGCCACTGCCTCTCTCGGAATCAACATATTGAAAGTGAAGGATATCATTTCATATGTTTAACAGTAAAACAAAGAAACAAGTCAACAAATATTGTTTTACTTTTGAACCACAAACTGATCAAGGTTGTAAGACACAAGACAATAATCTCAATAAGATGAATACTTCTTCTGTAAAGTTTTGAGGAATCCTGTGAGTAGTTCAATACACTAGCTTGCTTGTAAATTCTTAGTTAAACAACACTAAAATGTGATATAATGCAAGGTTGACTGATGGTATTAGAAAGATCGACTGATAAGAATCTGGTTAACAATGTAGATTGTAAAACATCATCCCACAACACCTAAAATTCTGAGTTGGGATATGGTGACACCAATGACAGAGCAAGTAGCAAAGCTTGTCATAATATTTTAATATTCCAGCTTGAAATCAACAAACATGCTATTGGGTCTCAGGACTTGAGATGAGTGACAGTAGAGTGATTTATTGTCCGAATAGAATGAAACATTCACATTAGTCCATGAACGGAAAATCAAAGCTGAAGGAGTCTATTACTATCTTCAATGGTTCGATTTATCAGCAAATTATATTCATAACAAAGTTTATTGATGGTGTTGTTCAGTTACTGTTGGTCAATGAGGTTTACATTAAAATGTTTTGTATGTATCAATTTTCATAATTTTGGTACCTAAATGACCGCAATCCATTTGGTTTTATGAAACTTAGAAAAGAATATTTATAAGAAATATAGTTTCCTTGTTAAAACGCAATTATCCCGATCGTGCGTTTTAATTTTCCTTAAGTATAGAAGCTCATTTGTTTAAATGCATCATAGTACTGCTGAGATCTAGCAAACACAGTTAAAGGAGTATATTACAATAGTTTACGCGCATATTTCTGCGCAAGCGCTAGTTTAACGAAATGTATTTTTCTCAGTGAAAGGTGTTAGTTGAGTAACGTTAGTACTTCGACTGTTGCGTAAAATCAATCGATTAAATATTTCAAATTATTTCTCACAAAGTAGTCGTCCGTGAGAATGGCCTCACGCGAGAAAAACAAGAAGGGCAGGTTCGTTAGTGATGGAAATCACCAAGCTGTAAAGAAACGTAAATTATTTGGTTCGATAATTTGCCCTGACAATGATTCAAGTGTTTCGGATAATTTGACGTCCGAAGTAGATAATGTTACTTTCATGTGAAAATGACTGATGTTAATTTTGATACTCTTGAATTTTTAACCAAACAGAAAATACTTTCATGTCAAATGGCAAAGACAATTGCAGCATCCGGTTTGAATTTGAGTCATATAAAACTTGCTGTCTCTCGTGGTGGGTTAGATGGATTGTCTCAGCTGTTTGGTAAGAAACTTGACACAGGCAAACCTAGAGTAACATCTCTTAAATCTGTTGTTCAGAAATTGTATAATTACTTAATGGATCACAAGATTTAGGGATTGTTATATGATTTTCATTCATTATCAGTGTTAGGTGTTTTTCGATATGTATGGAAACTTTGGCAACACTCAGGGCTGCATTTGTGGGAATTTTATGAAAGAAATGTGGTAACTGTAATGTAATTCTTGATAAAGAAATAGTTATTTCTTTCAAAATATGAAATTAGTTTTGATGAGCATGTTATAAAACTATTTATACATGTTATGATGGATATTTGTAGTATTGAATTAAAATTAGAGATATTTTTACTTATATGACCAACTTTGAAGGAATATAGTAAAAAATTAAGCCTGGATGCCCCTGTTTTTTTTGTTTTTGTTTTGTTTAGAAATATATACTGTGTCATTTTATGGAGTTTAAAAAAAATCTGTCCGTTACAAAAAAAGATATATAGATTTTTTTCCAGTCAGGGACTGAATTGTCTCCCTTTTTTGTTGGATATTTTGGTCATTTTCAAAGTTTTTTCTTAAAATATACAAAAAATATCACATAATTCCACCCAAAACCATACATACACATAATTCCAAACAAAAAAATGCATAGATATAAGGTGTTGATTAGGAATTCCAGATGTAACAATCATTTAAAAGATATATGTGCGTTTTCTCAAAATCCCTTCAAAATGGCCGTATAGAGGGGTCTAATAATGAGCGATTACTCAAAAACAAGCCTGGAAAGCTATATTTTTCTTTATATCATTTTGTTTGTGAAGGAATTCTCTTTAATTGTGCAAAGTTTTAAAAAATTCTGTCCATTAGAACTTATTGTCATATACTCCTTTAAACTATAAAAGCCTGGATGCTTCTGGTGTCATAAATATTCTTGTTGTTTTACTGGTCAATTTGTAAATGTTCCTTTCTTATAGTTCAGTGTTTTTCAACAACAGAAGCCTTATGTTTTGAATTCGCTTCGATATATTATAAATTTTAATTAATATGTCTTGAATCTTTAACGGTTTATCTAGTTTAAAGTCAAACAAACCAATGAAAGATGATATTTTCAAGTCGTATACGACTTTTGAATATTGCGACGACTCCAAATTTTAAAACAACAACAAATAAGTTCACATCTACTATGTCACGCCAGTGTCCCCGAGCAAGTTTTAGTGCATATAAGATTATAAAGAACATGTCTAGCACATTATATATCTAATTGCTTGTGTAATGTGAAATAGCTCTTCTGATCATGTTTACTTTTATCTTTATTCTGAGAATAACATCGACTTGTCAAATATATCGCTTCTTCGTATGCACATTAGTACTTTAGACAGCACGCTGCAAAGTACTCAGCCCGTTGTGTTCGTCCGCTTCTAATGATCCTTTTAACAAGCCATATGTACTTCTAATGGCAGATATGATAAAATTGAACTAATTTAAAAAATAATATTCTGTTTTGAATTCAAGAAATATCTACAAAAATAATTAAATAATACACTTTACAACTTTTCTACGTATACACCTTTGTACTGGGGCATTACTGGCTTGATTTGTGGGCTATTGCCCTAAAACTTTTAATAAACCATGCAATGGATACTAACTGATTTATAAGTAAAACTTCATTCAAAATGACAGACAACTGACTGCTCAAAATCATTTAGAATACTGACACCCACAGAATACAAATTCACAAAATCAGTTAATAAAGTGGATGTTCTACTTAATAAACGAATTACGCGTAAATATAAATGAACATTTGGAACTTAGAAATATGCTATTCTATTTCTGTTAAATTAAATTCATTTCATTCTTATCGTAATGTTTTATAACTGTTTATAGTTCAACCCAATTTTGGGGCAAATAAGTTTGAATGCATAAAATGTAGTCGCCTATCTTTTAGTTTTCCAAAAAGCCTGTTAAAGGAGTATATTACAATAGTTTACGCGCATATTTCTGCGCAAGCGCTAGTTTAACGAAATGTATTTTTCTCAGTGAAAGGTGTTAGTTGAGTAACGTTAGTACTTCGACTGTTGCGTAAAATCAATCGATTAAATATTTCAAATTATTTCTCACAAAGTAGTCGTCCGTGAGAATGGCCTCACGCGAGAAAAACAAGAAGGGCAGGTTCGTTAGTGATGGAAATCACCAAGCTGTAAAGAAACGTAAATTATTTGGTTCGATAATTTGCCCTGACAATGATTCAAGTGTTTCGGATAATTTGACGTCCGAAGTAGATAATGTTACTTTCATGTGAAAATGACTGATGTTAATTTTGATACTCTTGAATTTTTAACCAAACAGAAAATACTTTCATGTCAAATGGCAAAGACAATTGCAGCATCCGGTTTGAATTTGAGTCATATAAAACTTGCTGTCTCTCGTGGTGGGTTAGATGGATTGTCTCAGCTGTTTGGTAAGAAACTTGACACAGGCAAACCTAGAGTAACATCTCTTAAATCTGTTGTTCAGAAATTGTATAATTACTTAATGGATCACAAGATTTAGGGATTGTTATATGATTTTCATTCATTATCAGTGTTAGGTGTTTTTCGATATGTATGGAAACTTTGGCAACACTCAGGGCTGCATTTGTGGGAATTTTATGAAAGAAATGTGGTAACTGTAATGTAATTCTTGATAAAGAAATAGTTATTTCTTTCAAAATATGAAATTAGTTTTGATGAGCATGTTATAAAACTATTTATACATGTTATGATGGATATTTGTAGTATTGAATTAAAATTAGAGATATTTTTTACTTATATGACCAACTTTGAAGGAATATAGTAAAAAATTAAGCCTGGATGCCCCTGTTTTTTTTGTTTTTGTTTTGTTTAGAAATATATACTGTGTCATTTTATGGAGTTTAAAAAAAATCTGTCCGTTACAAAAAAGATATATAGATTTTTTTCCAGTCAGGGACTGAATTGTCTCCCTTTTTTGTTGGATATTTTGGTCATTTTCAAAGTTTTTTCTTAAAATATACAAAAAATATCACATAATTCCACCCAAAACCATACATACACATAATTCCAAACAAAAAAATGCATAGATATAAGGTGTTGATTAGGAATTCCAGATGTAACAATCATTTAAAAGATATATGTGCGTTTTCTCAAAATCCCTTCAAAATGGCCGTATAGAGGGGTCTAATAATGAGCGATTACTCAAAAACAAGCCTGGAAAGCTATATTTTTCTTTATATCATTTTGTTTGTGAAGGAATTCTCTTTAATTGTGCAAAGTTTTAAAAAATTCTGTCCATTAGAACTTATTGTCATATACTCCTTTAAATTCGGCCAATTTTTCTAATAAATCAGTTAGTATTTATTGCATTTTTATTGAAAGTTTTAGAGCAAAAGCTCAGTTATCAAGCCAGTAATGCCCCAGTACGAAGGTGTATACTTAGAAAAGTTGTTAAGTGTATTTATGTATTTATATGCTTAGTTATTCATATTTATTTATCAAAACACTTCCTCATATTTGTAAGAATTTGTAATGGGGTACCTATTTAACAGAAACAAGAGTCCATTTTACTGAAATTGAAAACAAAAGAACTCTAAATTCGCGTTTGATTTAATAATTCACACTTTTGTTAATCATAGAATCGTTTTAAAAAAACCGTTATTTCTGTATATGGCATTTTTACAGATGATAATTATACGTTATGAACCTGTCAAGACCTTATCGAGGCAATCACATTTTTATTGGATAATATTTATGTGAGATTTGGTACCTCTATTTATAAACAAGTAATAAACATTCCTGGACCAATGGTTATTAATTTGGCACCCTTTTTAGCTGATCTGTTTTTATATTGTTATAAAAAAGATTTTATGTTATCTCTTTCTACCGAACATCAAGATGACATTATTACAGCCTTTAACAACACATTTTTTGATGATTTGTTGAACATAGATAATAACCATTTTCATCTCTGGTTAATAAAATTTACAATTAAATGAACTGCAACTTAATAAAGCGAACACTTCAAATGAACAAACAAAGTTTATTGATCTAAATGTTTGTATTGAAAACGAATACGTAACTAGTACTAAAATATATGATAAAAGAGACGATTTAATTTTAATATAGTAAATTTGACATTTTTAGACGGCGATGTTCCTCGTGCAACATCTAAGGGGTTAATATCTTAAAGCTCGTTCGCTTTTCTAGAGCTTGCAATGATGTCAATGTTTTCAATGAACGTAATGTTTGCATAACAGAAAACTTTTAAAACAAGATTATCGGTATACAAAATTAATAAGGAAAACTTTTTACAAGTTTTATTGCCGATACACAGATTTAATTCAAAAGTACAGGCGCAGTTCAAAATCACTATTGCAAAAAGGTATTTCACATCCAGTTTTTTATGGAGATTCAAATTATAAACTTAAGAAAAGAAAAGGCAATATTAATTTCATCCGGATATTCGTAAAAACCATCTGTAAATTCAAAAAGAAAGGTTACCAACATGATATTCTACAGCGCTCTGAAGGCCTGATGATTTACGCATCTACTGTTGATCACTATGCTTACCTCTTTGGTTGCACGACGGTGGCAGGGGTTTTAGAGTTTATGATGGAATATGGGGAAATCTTTTCTTGAAAGAACATTGATGCTCTATTTGTTTCTTTTATCCATGTCATCGTGTTCTTGCTAATTTGACTCCAGAGACTCTGGTCTCGATACGATCCTTAAGTACTCGCCCCTTTGGCTTTGCAATGCTTTTAGCTCTTATGTTTTAAATGTTTGTGTGCTTTTGCATGCAACATTGTTAAGCTGATGGGTGAGTTGGAGTTATTTCACCAAGATAACTTGTACTTATTTGTTGATATGAGAACCTGTTGATGCAAGTGTGAATTTGGTGCAAATCTGGTTTAAATCCCAGTGGCAAATTGTCTTGCCACTGAACGTTCCAAAGCGGTAACCCCTCAGGTTCTCATTTTTGTTTATTGTTTGTGGTGTCTGTTTTTAAATTGGTCATTTTATAAACCATACTTTCTCTTCATCTCTTCTTCTTGGCTGTATGGAGAGGTTGTGTTTTCCGAATGTGGCAGTTCCTGATATGCGTATTGTACTTTTTGTACCAATCTTAATAAATAGATGGAAAAAAGTTGAAAGCAAACGAACACTTTAAATGTAAAACAAAACATTGCAGGCTCTGTTTAATTGAGCCTGAGTTTTCTCGGGCATATTACTTCCACGACGCGTGCCACGGGTTGAGCGCTACTCAATATTTACACAAATATATGAACCGTGCTTCATGGTACTGATTGAATGTACGGGGAGACCTTTTTACAGCCGCCACATGGGATATATGAATAGATGGAAAAGAAATTTGAAAGCCAACGAACACGACACAAATAAACAATTGTCAAGCCCCGTTTTAATTGAGCCTGTTCATGAGCAATAATTGAAATGCAAATTCATTCTTTCTGTCTTGGTCCGGGGAACTCTGCTTAATATTTACACAAATATAATATATGTATCGTGCTTAACGGCTTTCCAATACGTTTATTAATAAAAGCACTGATTAAAAGCCGCTAAAGGCAAGAAATAACGCTCCTGTGATATTTTAAAACATGAAAAATGAAAGTCACTAAGATCTCAAAGAATACTTACACTAAATAAAATTGTACGGCCATCACGTGGTACATAGAAAATATTACTTAATCGGTTCTTTCCATCGGCATGCATATTTCAGACTTGAAAATGTTTAAATGATAGCATAATTCACAGACGTACTTTTGTAGCGAATTATATAGTGCAATTAACCCTGAATAAAACGAAACAAATCGCTTATCGTGAGCTTGTGTTAGAGTCACGAAAATTAGCGTACTTAAAGAATCTGATGCAGGCGTTATTGAGAACATTCAATATGAAGAAAGGCGATTCGAGCAAAAGGAGACTGTAATGGTTCGATAACAACGGCGATTATTTTTAAAATATTAGATTATGCCAGCCTATGCAGCTATCATTCGACGCGGAAAGAATTTAAGAATATATTCTATTGTAACACATGTAACCACTGAGGATGTATCTCTGAGTCTGTAATTATTTTTAAGCTATAATATGAAGACTATTTATTAATTTTGTTTTTTGCTACATAAAAGTTGGTAATTATTTGAAAATAACATGATGATTATTTGTTGGATTTTGTTCCTTGCTTCAAAACTTGTTTTCTGCAAAAGTTCCCCAATACATGTACTATTTGAAATTTTTGTTATTCGAAGTGAGAGTTCACGCAAATCCGCGAGTTTCCAATGAGCAGACACTCATATTAACAGTTGAAAATAACAATCTGACAGCTTCTCATGTGAGCGAACTAATTACGTAAAGGGATTGCGAAAGTTATTGATTATCTGTTTTAAAGGAATAATTGTGGTTGTTAACCTCTTGCAGAACTTTATATATTCGAGTAATGATGCGGTATTGTACTGTTCGTATTCCTTATTGTCATTAAAAACCATAATATAACGCTAGTTTATACCAGTTTTTTTGTAATAAGTAAAAGTACAAACAGCATTTATATTAAGCTAGAAAAAGTCACGAACTGCATAATTAAGAACTTAACTTAAATGTCTACGTGTTCGTTCATTTTGTTGTTGATTTGTTGTTTCTTGTTATTGATTCTTGCATAATGTTTTCTTGTTCGGTAGATGTATAATCCAACAATATGAAAAGACACTGATTCATAGCCAGCAAATAAATTGATAAATGTATATATAATTTGTTCAGTGAGTTGTGGTATATTGGTATACATGCCGGACTATCGATCTGAAATTCTCCGGCTCGAGTCCTAACAAACATCACTTTATGAAGAAACGCAGAATGGCAATTTTTTAAATTAAAATAAAATAAAAAAAGTGACAAAAACATGAATCTGAACCCACGAGTTTACGTCTATATTAATGAATTGAAACACCTTTACCGACTGCGCTTAGCGGGCTTCTTAACTTTGTTTAAAATTGGTTATACAAATTCCTACCGATTTACAGGTGGATCGTAAAGTTTACGAAATATACCGACTACAGGGTCAAATGCAAGAGGGCCAGGTCAATATATTATAACAATACGTAGTAATCAGTTTATCATACTTGTCAACTTTAACATTAATTAACTTACAGTGTTTCTCGTGTTTTTACCCTTACAACCATCCTTAAAAATACGAAAATGTGAGCTTTGAACAAAGCTGAACGGCACAGCCACTTTATCGCGTTAAATAAATCCGAGTATACTTTAAAGTGCGTCGACGTCCGATACCCTGAAAACGCCGATAATGTTATCGTCAAGAATTACACCCGTCCGGTTTCTGATTTATACTTATAATACTGTTGACTGAAACACTGTCTGAAGGGACATACTACTCAGACAAACAAAGCGACAACAAATAATTCCGAGTGTAAATTTGCAATTAAGTTGTCATCTACTCGAAACAAGAAATTTTCCCCATCAAACGGAAACCTATTCTGAATCATTAAGTTGCGTTTCGCGTCTGAAGATGCGAATTCTTTTTATGTTGTGTTGTCCTAATCCATTTCGTAAAATGTGTTATATTGATTCATGTATTATGCATTTGTACTTGTCTGGTACTCTTAAACTTTCGACAACCTATATGGATAATTATTTGAATTTGTCGGTTATTATACCAGGGAAAATATTCACTGACATTAAATCGAACAATGACTGTACGATTATATGCGAATTATTTGATTATTATATATTATACTCATGCTCGATACCACAAAATAAGTTTCAACGGCCGATAACCAGTCCAAGCCAAAATAAAATTTCAGTTTTAGAGCTATTCTGACAGTCTAAACCCGCGTTTCGGGAATTTATGGGATTCCCATGTCCCGATTAAATTGATACATAGACAAACATTAATAGAAATGTCTTTTTTTGTTTTTATAAATGCTATTAATAAAAACCGTTAATAAATTCTGAAAATAAAAGACAATTCACGGGTCTGTTTAGAGAACACTAGCATTCCTCGTTGGTGCGCTCTGAATCAAGGATATCCCACGGTGTAGTCATCATACACTCACCCGCGCGAAAAGTGCAATCTTTAGCAGGAACACACTTTCTTTACATACCAGTTGGTACATTTCATTATTTGTTTTCACACGAACATTATTATGATTTTTGTCATAAAACATACTGATTTACCGCCATTAAATCCAGAATTGGAACTATGCCAAAGTGTTTTCTCGTTTGTTTGTATTACCAGTGACAACTGTCTAAGGTCGTTTCTAAAGATCTTATTAAAAGTAAATTTGAGACAATTATTTGGTTCTACATGTAACTGCTGATTCAAAAGAAAGTCTCACTAGAGCTTTAAAAAGTATAACGTTTTACTTACACACACGGGAGAGCATTGAAAGAAAACTCAGTCTGCGTAGCATTGAACATCCAGTCACAAACATTATTTCATGAGACAGCGTCATGCTCCCACGTGTCATCACTGCTATCCCCGAAGTGGAAGATTATTAATGGATGATTTAATGAGGCTTTTCACGGAGAGGTTTCCTTTTTCTTAGAACTTTCCTTGAAGCTAAAACAATCCTTAACATTGAAATAACAATGAAGAGAACAAATTATGTAAAACTTCGAGAAAGTCCAGAGGACAGTTTATAGACGATATTTGTCCTGGGTCATAAAACTAAGCATGGAAACAAGTCTCAAATCTCAAGAATCTGATCTGGTCGCCATTTCAGCAAATCAGATGCTTGAGATTTGAGTCTGGTTTTCAAACTCAGTTTTATAAACTTCAGCCCTAATGTCAAAAATGTGTTTGTTTACTTCAAATCAGCCGCCGATCAATACAAGAACAAAATTGCAAGGTTGCAATCAATTTAAGCTAGAGTAAGCGTTTGAGCAGTCCACAGGATATACTATATCCCCAGAGTTTTTTTTGTCTGACTCGGCAATTTATCGTATTTGAATGAGGTCAAATTCATTTACTTTTGTAAATGTTGATGTTCTTTTGGTCGGCCACACTAAACAATAGTATAAAATAACGACTTACATTTTCCCGGATGGATGTTAAGGTTTATTCAGCGTAATTCATCTATTAGTCTTTATTCAGCAAAGGCATATAAAATTAATGGAAAATATGTTCAGCTTCTAATGTGACAATTGTCATCATAACGATATTCTATTGATACATAATAAGAAATAAACAGCCAACCCACACAACCTATTAGAAACGTGATGGGAGAGAAAGGACAATAAGGACGCCACAAAACAACTGTTAAGAAACTATAAAGCTTCATAATATGGCAATTGTTGACAAATGACCATCGTATTTCTTTGCATTATTTAAACTGATCTTTTTCTGTTTAAAGATGATAAACCAAACACAGTCACTGTAATGGAAAACATAAGGTTATGTAGTTTGACTATTATTTGAAAAATAAAAATGACAGTCTTTGTTTTCTGACTGTTTTTTTGTTTCGTTTAGGGCAAACCCATTTTTTTGTGATCTGGGGAGCATAAGCCGCTGAACATGTAATGGTATTCATCTAAAAATACCGCATTGACATTTCCATATTCACTGCCATATGCAAGCCATCGTTTGGGATGTTTCGAAATTGAACTGTTTATTGGTGTGAATATTGAGTTTCGCTCAACTCGAGGCTAGGCGGCGTGGGCAGTAACATGCATTTCAATAACTATCCATGAACAGGCTCAATCAAACTGAGCCTGAATCTGTTCGTATTTGTCGTGTTCGTTCGATGGCTTTCTAAACTCTATTTTCATCTCTTGCTAAACAATTAACATATACATGTATGAGTTAAATCTCCCATCGGATGGAAACTGTTCAAAAAGATAAAATGAAAATAAACACTACTATAGATGACGTAAAATTTATGAAAACAATTTGTTGAAGATGTCAACTGATAAGGGTACAGATGATATGCAAAAAAAGACAGATTCTGATTCACAACAGAAAAAAGTGGACGCATACACGATAATGTATAGACGCATGATAACCGATGTACGATATGTGATGCACGATATGCGATTGATGAGTGTGACATACGATACACAGACAATCTACATTGAGCGAATTCATATTAACTATACTCGGCAAACACAACTACAATAAAAAGAACTCCTGATACAATTGAAATACGTTTTGGAAATCAAGATTAATTTTTAATAATGGTAATACATGTATTAATTTTAAAAATCTTTTAAAAATGGCCAATACGTCGATGCGGAAAAAACAGCAAACCCCCTAAATGGGAAGTCACAAAACAATTGACTTAGTATCCCGTGTGCCCCTCCGCTGCATTAGGACCAGCTAAAAAAGCTGGAGTGATATGTGATCGAAAACGCCCAGTTAAATGAAATTCCAGTTGTTCGAATTCCTTTCAAGAATAACCTAGTAAATAAATATTTGGTTATATTGCTGGTCATTTTCTTAACCTGATTGAGACAAGTGCCTTGTTATAGCTTACTATAGATATACTACAGATTTAATGGTATGGTGGTACTTACCTGGATTTCGTTAATTCGAACATTAAAAAGGCACTGAAAGGCATACATGTTGCGTACATGTACAATAAAGCACCAGGGAGTCTCTACAACCCCCATCTTCCCCCAACCCCTCAACAAACTAACTGTAGTATATCCGTCATGCTCAATGAAAATTAAAAAGCTGTTTATTTTCGATTGTTTCAATCATAATGTTTGCTGATTAGTGCTCTAACATGTTGTTCTGATGCTGTTTAAAGAATCATGGTAATAAAAAATACCTGAATTTGACGACAATCGAAAACCAATATATTTGCCCGAGTTCACATTTACTGCCGATAATTCTCAAATGTTTGAGATATGTTCACCCTTAGGAATCATGTTAAGATAGTTGAGGGAAAACAACAACAACAACAACAACAAAACATTTGCTATTAACAAGACCATTTGACAAATACCTAAGGGAAGTGTTGACATTACAAATGACATAAAGGGGAACGTATTAATGATAATTCCATTGTTCCCGGTTAAAGTTATTAAATGATAAAAATATTTGATGATATATTTACAAAAGTTATGTATAAAACAATAAAAGTCTGGCAACTAGATTTGTAGCCTGTTCTTTGCCAATGTTAAGTGTTAATTAAAAACCACGTAATGCAATTAAACTGAATGCGACATTCATTAATTTTATAAATCACAAAAAGACAAATTCAAAGGCCCATAAGTTTTTAAAGTGTTTTGAATACTTGAACTTCCAAAATGATGCATTATTACAGGTTAAACACCGTTAAGAAATTCAGATCAAGTTGCAAGAGACAAAATATTTAAGCTGACATTTAGCTCACATTTATAATGTGATATACAAATACCTAGTTTTACTACCAGTTTACCTATTTACCCACCTTCTGATAATCTGATATGCATCAAAATGTTTTTACAGCAAATTTTGGCGGATCAAATGTAAAAAGGTTTATAATTGAAATTCCTGTCGCTCCCACATTTTTATGGCTGTTCATTAAAAGATCCGGAATTTGTGTAATCAGGTTAATTATTATATTAATGAACATTCTTTATTAATAGTAACATTATATGTTTTTTATTACTCAAATGGTTGTAAGCATTAATATTTATAATATTGTAGGACATTTATAATCCCTTTATTTCTTAGACAAGCTGAGATAGATATCTGATTACATGCACATTTTTATACTTGCATAATAACCACTTAATACATGTAAAAACATGTGAAGAAAATCGTTTGGATAACATAAAGCCTCGGGAGTAAAATGTACCTTTCTGTTCATGGGTTTCGATTATTACTTTGGCAGTTAACTATCTGTTTTAAACTGTTTCATTCTTGATAATGTAAGCGAATCATTTACGAATTCACAGATGGCAGTCACTTTTTCATATAATGTTAGATATGTCAACAATATGTGCAAAACATTGTGTTATCCTGAGAGGAAGGATATTCCAAGCTCTCAATGAAATACACAATTTCGGTTCAAAAAATCAATTTGCGGAATTGTAATTTCAAACGATAACAAGAATATGTTATAACGTTGGCGACATTAAATGGAAATGGAGAAATGAAGACATGTATCACTTTTTCCAAGGCACAAATGTGACTAAAACAGTTATGAAGTATTGTTGTATTTATTTTATAAACTCATAATTAAATAACATAAATTTAGCCTAATAAGCCTACATGCTAAGCGTGTTGAATGCCATCTTCGAAAACCAGCGGGTCAGTTAAAGTTATCACGCGAAATCACTACGATGAATTAACTGAATTAACTTACTGGACATATATAGAACCGCGTCTTGGCCATCTAAATAATATTTTGTTTAGACGAAAACATAAAATGTTATCAAAGAACACCCATAACATAATTCAACAATAAAACTTCACATACTCAAGCAAGCATAAAATTCGTTGAAATACCCCTCTAAGCATGCATGTAATATTTGGTACCCACATTCATTGAGGCCAGAAACCAATCGCATGTACTTATCTTTTCGCTGAAAACCTGTTTATGAAGCTGGACCCGCTGGTACTTATCTTTCGCTGAAAACCTCTGTATGAAGCCGGACCGATTATCTCTTGGGTCGGAATAGATGTACGTGGTAATGGTCATCTAGGAGTAGTTAACTAGTGCTAATCAGTAATGGTCGATAATTCGTCCTGAAAAAAGCGACATTGTCTATAAAATTAATCAAACCCTAGAAACAAACAAATAATTATTGAAGTTATTGAATTTAAACAGATTTAATTACAAAGAAATTTCCAAAAACAATTTACGAGACTTTTTCATTAGTGAAAACACATCAGCTTTACTTGCGTGATAAAATATTTTTGTTTTGATTACACAGTTAAATGAGACTTGCATACCGAGATAAGAAAAATCCTCTACAATTTCTAGTTCTTGTTCTCTTTAAGAACAGACGTGAATAAAAGACTTATTTTTGATGTTTGTATTTAAATATATTATGCGTTTTAACATGAATGTCGGTCCTCGTGAAGTTACAATATTCAGAAGTGGTATATCTAATGCAAGTTGTAATTCAGATGCACTCTGCTAAGAGGGATGTACTTTGATAATATTTTATTGCTAGAACAGATAACGGAAAATTACCACACTTTGAATAATAGCACGACTATATGCAAAACTGTTTAAATGGCGACATAATTATGAGATTTCAGAATTTAATCATTGAAGCATTTCTGAAAACACCTAATTCCGGTTTTATTCAAGATTGCCGCCATTTATGAGGAATAAAATTATTATAGCGTTATTTATGACTTAACAACGCTAAATTTATACATGTATGATTTAAAAAATCCTTTTTAAACTTCTACCCATAGAAACATACAATTATCATTTTTTACGTTGCCAGACCCAATATTTTCATTGAGTAAGAACAGAAAGAAAACGCCAACTTATAACGATTGCTGTAAAAAGATAAACATTACAAAATACATAAACAAGCTGACAACTGGGTTTAAAACCACGAATATTCTTGCGCTTGTCCCACCGCCATTTTACATTAATTTACACTTAACAACTATACACCTGCGTGCTAGGGCATTACTGGCTTGATAATTGAGCTATTGTACTAAAACTTTCAATAAAACATGCAAGTAATACTAACTGATTTGTTAGTAAAACATTATTCAAAATGACAGCTCACAATCATTTAGAATAATGACACCCACAGAAAACAAATTCTCAATATCAGTTAATGACGCAAATGGCCACCTTCAGCGATGAACGGTTAAATCGCTAAAATATTGTTGAAGCGGATTTTTTTTATCATGGTTGAAGAGTTATAACGCTGTGGGCTGGTGAGTCAGTGCACAAGAGGACTGTAGCAGTTTTAATCCAATGGAACTTAAATTCTGAAGAATATCAGTGACCAGTCCTTGTCCCGGTTGTCCTTCCACGTCTTTAAGCACAAAGATACATGCAGTTTATGCATGATGGTGCATCGTGTCATCGTTTGGCGAACACCAGACGTTTTCTTGAGGTGAACTAGAACTCCGGATCTAAATCTAATTGAAAATCTGTTGTGTGATATTGGAAGAGACGTACGAAACAGGAGGGACCAACCATGCAGCTTGAAAATGGGCTTCTTCAGGAATGGGCTTGAGATTCCATAAAGAAGTCATTCAGCACTGTATTAGCTCAATGTGATCAATGTGTCTTGCAGTTATATGCGCTGCTTGTTGTCATACTCTTTATTAACTGATGTGAATTTGTATTCTGTGGGTCCCAGTACTCTAAGTAATTGTGAGCAGTCAGTGGTCTGTCATTTTAAAAACTGTTTTACTGATTAAGCAGTTAGTATTTATTGCAGTTTTTTTTAAAGTTTTGGAGCAATATTTAAATTATCAAGCCGGTAATGCCCCAGTACGCAGGTGTATACTTAGAAAAGTTGTTAAGTGTACAATTACCAGTAACGACCGTGTTAAAATAAACCTAATCCAAATACACATCTAATGTTGTAACACATATATTAGTTCTAAATAAAGTAAAATGAAATGTCGACAATCATGACAATGACGTTTTAAGCAGTAGATTCTAAATAGATGTCTTGTTTAACCTCAAGTAGTTTTCTAAATTTGACATTAAGAGATTGTGCTCAAAAGGTATATTTAAGGTTTTTTCTCAAACAAAATCAACTTAAAAAACATTTATGAAAACTTAAATTGTAAAAACATTTTAAAAACTTGGCAAATTGTTATAAGCATTGTCACCGGTGCAAACTGTTTTTGAATTTTCTGTCGTTTTTATTATAAAATCCATGTAACTTCTTATACACCATTTGTTGCCAAACGACCTGAACTTCGTTTTCCATTGAATTCAAAGGAGAAAAAACCCAGATAATACCTAATGTATGTAGATATGTTAAAATCAAACGGTATGTTCCATTATATACATTGATTTGTTTGTATTTAAATAATTCCAATGGACAAAATATATAATTGTACTTACTGTGCCAAATGTTTGTGATTCACTGTTAATTTAATATGTCAACTTTGCGATTCCTTCTCCTTCATTTTGTTTTTTGGATATACATGTATCAATAATCATACATTTGACCGCTTTTATTAAGCATAAAAGTAAAAGCTAACAGCCAGTGTCAGGATGTTGCTAGGAGCCTTGAAGCCAGTGTCAGTATGTTGCTAGGAGCCTTGAAGCCAGTGTCAGTTTGTTACTAGGAGCCTTGAAGCCAGTGTCAGTATGTTGCTAGGAGCCTTGAAGCCAGTGTCAGTATGTTGCTAGGAGCCTTGAAGCCAGTGTCAGTATGTTGCTAGGGGCCTTGAAGCCAGTGTCAGTATGTTGCTAGGAGCCTTGAAGCCAGTGTCAGTATGTTGCTAGGAGCCTTGAAGCATAACGCTCAATACAAAATGCAATCGTCTTCCGTTTTTTTTTCAAACACCCTTAGACAAATTTGTTTGAAATTTCTTTAAATGTTAGAGAAAACTGCAGCCTACTGATATTAAACTTAAGGGTAACTGTCGATGAAAATCGTTTAACATGAGTACGCTGCTCTATTATCTGATCAAAATCGGTCGTGATTTTGTGAGTGTACGACATTATAAAAGTCACGTGGTTTAGCCACCCTGAGACAAATCTAATCAGTATTTATTTTACTTGATTCTGCTCTGTCAGCAGTTTAACACTGATATAGAAACAGAACGCGATAACATGTTGCGACTTCAGGTTTTAACGTTGAATTTCTCTCTTGTGTTTCAAATAAAATATTGACACCCAGTGTACTACTTGTCTGAGACTGCTGATTTTAAATTACATAGATGCCTTCGTACCAAGTTTATTGTTGTCTAAAGACTGTATAATAGGTAGCTTACAAAAGATTCATGCAGGTTTGAACTTTTGATAAAAAAAGCTGAATTTAGTTTCAATATGATCGAATTTGAGAACAAGAGTACATGTGTTTAAACCATGTCTCGATATTTGTCATCCTTATTTGTCCATTAAACATATTATTCCGTTGACAGTCAATCTTAGTAAATCATAAGAATTTATTTCTCATGAATTAAGAGAAACCTTAAGAATATTCTAAAATCATGAAAACAAGTACTAGCTTGGAAAATTATAATGTAAAGAAGTACCGGTCTGGAAAATTATAATTTGAACAAGAACCGGCCTGGAAAATTATAATGTGAACATGTACCAGCCTGGAAAATTATAATGTGAACATGTACCAGCCTGGAAAATTATAATGTGAACATGTACCAGCCCGGAAAATTATAATGTGAGCATGTACCAGTCTGAAAAAGTATAATGTGAACAAATACCGGCCTGGAAAATTGTAATGTGAACATGTACCAGTCTGGAAAATTATAATGTGAACATGTACCAGCCTGGAAAATTATAATGTGAACATGTACCAGCCTGGAAAGGTAGAATCATGTTCGTGACAGCAGATCTTCCGTTAGTGCGTTTTGTTCCTTCTGCAGCACTTCTTCTCATCGGTAAAAAGTAAAGGTAAGTGGCATACGTGACATGATCACGTACTGGTACCTATAACAAACAGTTATAAAGCTATCCTCCTCAAAAGCCCGTTAATCATTATTACTGTCTCCAGCCTCCATTACGGTCGGACCAGCAACTTCAAAGAGTCTATAAAGATTCTATTCATCGAACGGAGGAATCATTGATTTGAATTATTAAAACTGTATTTTAACGCGGCCTTTAAAGCGGCATTACTTCAATTTAACCCGTTCTTGTATGAAATATTACATGTATTTGGAACTATTGGCACAAATTTGCAGCAATAGTTCGGGCTTATAAAATTTTAATTTACTAAAATAAATTTGGTCCGCGCGACAATAAGCGAAAGTAGGATTTCCGAAACGTCACAGAAATCGGGATCGCGCATGAAGTGGTCGCTTCGTCAAAAATAGATGCTAAATATAGCTCCATTATATTTAGCTTCTTAAAAATTCGTTAACTATAATTTAGCATTATCATTGAAAATCCCGTCTATAAGAAAGAATTCGATCGGACCTTTTGTGTTCTGATAGAGAGTTTATACATTGGAGTCTGTATTGGACAAATATGATTTTTCAATAGTATATTCTTACTTAAGTTTAGAGCTGGGGCTTTAACAGTGCATAGAAACTATGCTTTGACAAAATTGATTTTTGCTATAACAGATAGTTAAGCAGATACACTCATGTGATAAAATTAAATTATAACAAATATATGTGTCATGATTGTCATAATGAATTTCAGCTAAAACTCGATGTTAAGACCATTCTCATGCTGAATTTATCCGAAGGATTGGTTTTATCTATATTAACCTACATCAATTAAATTTGTTTTTTTTTATATTTAGTACGTAGCTCAGACCATTGGCTGTGTTAAATGAAATTGATATGTTTAATGGCAATGGCGGCCATTTTTATTAAAAATGGAAGAAGGAGCATTCCGAAATGATTCTATATCCAATCGTGTTTGTATTGGTCCAAACATCATTTGTTCAAAATTTCTTGTGTTTTTTTACAATGTGCAGTATCATTTTTTCGTCGCTACTCGCTGGTTTAATGAAACTTGTGAAGAAACGTAATCCAACGTACCGGTCAATTTGATTTCCATTAATAACTGTAAGGGAAACAGAAGGTCAAGGAATACATTAATTTAATGAACGTAATCTAGGTATCCATTAAGCTTGTAGTATGGTTCCTTCCGATAACTAATTACGCCAATCACAGACTAATGAACGTTCTTAAGGTCAAAGAATGTCAACACAACCAGCATTTCACATGTTCTTAATACTACTACTTTTCGTGTTTTGAAGTGTGAAATGGTGCTCGTTAAAAAAGATCAAATCCAGTGGACGTAGAGCTTAATGGTTAATCGCCGATAGCTTTTGCGATTTAAAATAAAAAAAGTACGAATTATAGGTGAATAGCTTTAATATGAAAAATTCACATGTGATTATCTTTTTGTCTGTGTGTTTTAAATATATGTCATAATACTGCTTATAATAATGACTTCTATTAAGAAAAGTGTTTGTAATGATATTTTCTATTTTATTTTGCAAATAACCCAATATTTTAAGAAAAATTCATTAAAATATGTGCATGCGTCCATCCAAGGAGCACGTTTGCACACCCTAAAAAGTATAACGGTGGTAACGTTAACAAACAGTTTTACGATATACACATGTAATATGTTTTATTGGCTAGCACGTTTACATCTGGTGGAAAACGAATAAAACTACAGATTACATAGCTATAATTATTTATTAACGTTTCGTAATTCTTTGAGAATTTTATACGTAAATGAATTTTAATTATCCACTTAAGAAAGATTGAAAACGCCAAATGAAATTTGAATATAGCCATTGATTTATTATTCCTTTAGGTAAAGTTCGATATGTGAATGTTTTGTATATCGTCTCAGAAAGGTAGTATCTCCGCATGCTAAATAAGAAACTTAAAATTAAGTTGATAGAATATTTTTTCTTCATTCAAATCAAACAATATACAAATAGATAAGTGTATTATACTGTAACTTAGTATTATATTATAATCTACAATGCGTTGGTTTATGTTACACATATATATAATTTATAACTATCACTATTAAATCTACATAGAATGATCATAATCATAGCGTAAATGAATTTTAATTATCCACTTAAGAAAGATTGAAAACGCCAAATGAAATTTGAATATAGCCATTGATTTATTATTCCTTTAGGTAAAGTTCGATATGTGAATGTTTTGTATATCGTCTCAGAAAGGTAGTATCTCCGCATGCTAAATAAGAAACTTAAAATTAAGTTGATAGAATATTTTTTCTTCATTCAAATCAAACAATATACAAATAGATAAGTGTATTATACTGTAACTTAGTATTATATTATAATCTACAATGCGTTGGTTTATGTTACACATATATATAATTTATAACTATCACTATTAAATCTACATAGAATGATCATAATCATAGCGTGAACCACCCATGTCGTTCGGGTAAATAAGGGCCAACAAAATAACGAGGAGCTGACCCCTCCGTATTTATTGTAAACCACTACGTGGCGAAAGAAAATCAAAGTCAAAGGCATAATGGCATATAGTTCTGTTACTGACGGAACTTACTCCGAGATGATCAAGGAGTCTTAGTAAATCATAAGAATTTATTTCTCATGAATTAAGAGAAACCTTAAGAATATTCTAAAATCATGAAAACAAGTACTAGCTTGGAAAATTATAATGTAAAGAAGTACCGGTCTGGTACCGGTCTGGAAAATTATAATTTGAACAAGAACCGGCCTGGAAAATTATCACATTATTTTTCAAATTGGTATGCCACTTACCTATCGGGTTCTCTTTCTCGTTAATTGTTTGTTTTGTTCATTTTGAAATAAGTAATTTTATTAACATTGCTCTGTTTTCCTCTCCACTTGTTGGCAGTGTGGGAGGGCTGTGTCTTCTGGGGGTAGATATATATATGTTATGCAAGTTTCATTTCTGTTTTGCAGGGATAACATTTATTTTAATTTTTAAACACGGTTGCAAGCTTTAGAAAAGCGTACAAAAAAGAGAAATATGCATAATCAGGAATCGCCACACTCACAAAACACAGCCTCCCCACGCAGCAATAAAGAAGAGAAAAAGAGTTATAAGTATGTCAATTCAAATAAGACGCCACAAACAATAAACGAATAAAAACCCTTGTAGTTACCGCCTTGGTCAGTGGCAAAACGATTCGCCACTTAGGGTTTAAACCAGGTTCTAGGGTGCACCAACCTCACACTTGCCTCATACATGTATCACAAAACAAGTACAAGTTGTCTTGATGAAATAACTCCAACAAACCCATCAGCTCAACAATGATTTAGAAATGTATGTGGAAAAGAAGACAATTTCTTTCAAACACATAATATGATATACTTTACGTTTTAAGTACATTTTTAAGTGTCTATCCTGTGTTTTTAGTGTCTGGAATTTTAAATTCGCTTGTTTACATGTAATCGTTCACAAAAATAACAATGAAAGTCGGTATTCAGTGACATGTTGGTACCGCACTGTTTCGTCGAGTGATATTTCCTGAATTTATATATAACAATAGATTTCGTAATATGAAATTAAGCACATAGACTTACATGTATGTATTAAATTGCAGTACTCTATAATGCATGGAGGGAAGGCCTGATTACATATTTCTTATATGACTACTTTTTTAGACATTTAATTTTTTAGACAAATGATATAGCAACTTATGTTTTTGCCTAGCATGCGTTGAATTTTTTTCTACACGTACATGTACAGCAAATGTTCATATCATACTTATGTTTGAGATATAGGGCCTTCA
The DNA here is from genome assembly GCA_038501625.1 of Corbicula japonica. Taxonomy (NCBI): domain Eukaryota; kingdom Metazoa; phylum Mollusca; class Bivalvia; order Venerida; family Cyrenidae; genus Corbicula; species Corbicula japonica. The sequence goes on along the minus strand of JAZAYU010000094.1, from coordinate 732,086 downwards.
TTAATGAGCTGTTTATTATTATTAGCAGAACAGTATGTCAGAGTCACCTGTCTACAAGAAGCTACTTCACTCTTATACTATTGAACCTGGTTTAAACACCCAGTGGCAAGTGTGAAAAGTGGTAATCCATCGGGCTCTCATTTTCGTTTTTTGTGATGTCTTTTTTGAAATTAATAATTGAAAAAACATGCTCTATGTTCTCCTCTCTACTTAATTGTTGTATGAGGAGGTGTCTACTGGATGTGGCCATTCCTGATATGCATATTTCACTTTTTATATGTTCATATAAGAACCTGTCGTGACATGTGTGAGGTCGGTTCTCCCTAGAACCTGGTTTAAACCCTCAGTGGCAAGTGTGTTGCCACTGACCATTCCAAAGCGGTAACCCATCCGGTTCTCAGTTTCGGTAATTGTTTATGGCGTCTCTTTTGAAATTGATCATTCTATAACCATGCACTATTCTCCACTCTACTTAGTTGTTGTATGAGGAGGTGTCTACTGGATGTGGCGATGCCTGATATGCATATTTCACTTTTTATATGTTCATATGAGAACTTTTTGCGACATGTGTGAGGTCGGTGTCCTCTAGAAACTGGTTTTAAGCCACTGACCATTCTAAGGTGGGAAACCCCAAAGGTTCTCTTTTTCGTTATTTTTTGGTGTCTTATTTGAAATTGTTATTTTGATATTTCAATTCTCTCTTTTCCTCTCTACTTTTTACCGCATTGGATGGCTGTGTTTTCTGAGTTTGGCGATTCCTGATGATATGCATATTTTACTTGGTTATAGTAACAGTAGTTTTGTCAGTGCTATCTGACGGCTATAAAACGTCTTTGCATACTTTTAATTAATACTTTACTTTTATTCTTTCATCCCTCAGGGATTCCAATATACGGTCATTTTTCACGCACCCTCCCCAATCACCCAAACACTGTTTCACTTCCTTAATGTGCATTTCGCCGTTCAAGATATTTTGATTACTCCGTTGGAACTACGCTATCAACCAGCGCGCCAGTCTTTCAACGCTTTCAGCGCTTTGATTATTTGTTGTTGTTGAAAGGAGTGGTCTAAAATCCAAACTTTAACAACGTAGACTGTTACACACTGTGTATATACACATACCGGTACTACCGATTGATAAATTTCGTGTTAAAGATTTCTAAAAATTTGAAAATGCCAACAAAATATTCAACGAATAATTAAATTTGCGAGAAATGGATGCACGTTACACGATGCACGTTAGACGATTCGACGCACGATAGACGATAAACGGACGCACGATAGACGTTAGACGGACCCACGATACACGCAAATTTTCTAACTTAAAACGTTCACAGTACTATAATCTGAAAATACCGCATTGAAGGTTCCATGTCCATCGCCATATGCACACCGTCGTTTGGGATGGCAAAAATTGTATTGTTTTATATAAATTGAGTTGATTTTAACACGGGGCAAGGCGGCGTAGGCAGTAATATGCATTTCCATTACTGTCCATGAACAGGCTCAATGAATCCGAACCTGCAATATTTTCGTTTTTGTCGTGTTCGATAGCTTCCAAAGTTCCTTTTTTATCTATTTTGTTCATAACGAATGTCTACTTGTGGCAGTAATTGTGATAACAATCGAAGTATAGATAGTTTTTAACTCCCACGAAAGTCTGTTTTAAATGTAAGAAATTATTATATAGTTTTCTTTTATCCTGTTGTTTGCATGACATTTAACAATCATATGTCCTATAATGATACACTTAGCTACAAGAAGCTTCAAAGTCAGACAAAGAAATTTATCACACAACCAGCCCACTTCAGCTTTTCCATGTCAAATGATACAAGCTTAAGTGGTTACGAAACCATTTTTTAAATTGGAAGGATTTATTTCAAGACAGTTTTCTTGCTTTTGTGAAGCAATATATATATATATTAATCACTCGTCTGTCTGTTTGCTAGAAAATTTCTTATAATTCAGGGAAAATATCAGCGGTTGCTAAAATAACAAAAAAAAAACAAACAACGAGATACAGTTTTAGTAATGTAATAAGATATCATAAAAACATTAAAAATATATTCGTAACAATGAATAAAAATATCAAAGAAACTGATAAGTAATGCGCTTATGGGTGTTAACCATAATAAAAAAAAGATGTTATTACATGCAGATGACTCAGAAGTCTGGTTTCTGGTAAATTTAAGGCTGATGATGAACATGCCTGGAAGAAGAATGACATCTTGTTAGCAAGTGACTGGTGGATATTAAGCTATCATTACATTTTGGCAAAACTGACTCCATCTTATTTGGGTCTAAGCAGCGACTTAAGTCAAATCCATCGCTTAATATAAAATGTAATGGCACAGTTATTAAAGCAATTTCTTTTATCATATCCAGATGCAACCATTGATCAAACATTATCTTTTGATGCAATGGCTAGGTCGGTGTTGCAGAAGGTAAATGCACGTTTGAAAGTTTTAGATCAAGAAAGGATTACCTTACTCCACATACAAAGAAAGTTAATGTCCTTAATCCGAGGTCATAATTATTACTGTTGTTCAATATGGTATCCCAGTCTAACTTAAGCTCCTTAAAAACAAACTTCAAGTAACTCAGAATCAGCTGATTAGGTTTGTCCTTTATCTTGATGCCAGGTCACATATTAGTCCAAATCACCTCCGTACACTCAACTGGTTACACGTCAATAAACGTGTAGATCAGATCGCCCTATGTCATGGTTTAAAATAAAAACTGGTCTGGCTCCCGATAATATGGAAGAATATTTCATGTTTCAGGACACTCTTGATTTGCAATCCCAAAGGTCAAAGGTTTTGGTTCCAAGTCTTTCTGCTTTGTGGGTTGTTCGTTGTGGAATAGCTTGCCAGCTGAACTATCTAGCATTGGCAGGTTACCTCTTTCAAAATATCTGTTAAGAAGTACCTGAGGGACAGTTTTTTTTAATCTTTAGATGTGTTTTCAAATTTACATTAGGTTGTTTCGCTATAACTCATTTTTTCTTTTCACCTTATCATTTAACACATTTAATATAAAATGAATTATTTCTTTTTATCTGATATTATGCGATACAAATTTTTAAATTCTTATTCCTACATTATATAGTTGAGACTTGGTATCTTGGCAAAAGTTTTAGTAATAGGTTTCCTTTGTGACTGTGATATTAGATAATCTTTCTTTATTGAAATTTAACTAAAGGTTAAAAATTCTATGCTTATTAATTTAAACATTTGCTTCTAAGTACGTCCCTACCATTTTTATTTTAATAATAGGCAAAATTACTTTAATTCTAAACTGTGATAATGGGGTCCTACCGATATACAGAGTTATCTCAATATTCTGTCCTAAGTTACCTCCCTTTGTAACGCGCACCTGTCACTGGGTAGTTCCGGTCTGAAATTGACATTAAAACAGACATGCAGTAGTCATCCGTGGTCCTTTCAAATACGTTTTAATAGGGTCTGGTTGGTCAGAGATCAGCATAATGCATAAAAACGTTTGATTATTATCATTGAATGGAAAAAATAGATAGTTTTATAGTGCAGCGCATAATATTTAAATTTTCTCTTTTACCCATTTTTATACGTTTGCGAGGTATGTGTTTAACAACGTTATGTTCGACCCCTTCGGTAATAAAGAGTAAAAATACGCATTTCTTATGCTTATGCTTAAAAATGGCAGATTTGAGGGAAAGAAAAGTAAGAAATCGTTAACGAAAAAAGGTAGACTAGTACAATGTATAACACATAATGTAAAATAAAGTTTGACCTCCGCCAATGAAACGCCCGTTCACTTTTATGCATGTTCTTTCATGTCCATGCAACATTTTTGACCAGGAATTTAATAGTCTAAGATTATTTTAATAACTGAACCTTTTCCTACAAATTAAATTCACACCATTCCGTTCATAGATTTGTGCCATGTTCGTATTAACGTATTTTTCAATATACTGCTATTTATTCTCCAAAAGTCTCTTTCTTATTCTTATACAATTTAGAATATATTCAAACATGGTTTCGTAATGTTTCACGTTTTTCTCTTTATTTCAATTTTTTTTATTTCATTTAGTTTTACAATTTTACAATCAATTTTAATTAATTTAATAAAGTTTATATATGTTTGGGTAAAACGTTCCCGAATGCTATTTTATTAAATTCAGATCGGAGCGCTTTAAGTTGCAAATATCAAATAATGAATGTCTCGAGTCTTTAACAACAGTGTGACAATGAATAAGAATATTTAATCTCAAGTCACTTTCCTAATACAACACTTTTACCCCCAACAAGCAACTTTTTCGACCTCTTACAAATATACAACTAAACTTCAAAAGGCCTTTATCACACCTCCAGCTGGTAAAACCCAGTCTTGCTAATTAGATTACGTTACATGATCATAAAACACCAGGCCCTTTTCATAATAAGCATTGTTTGCATGACTTAACAGTGATTGGCTGAATACTTAAGTGAACGTTTTAAAAAGCTAAAATTTCGATGCCAGCCAATAAATAAATTTTCATAAAGGATACGTGCAGTTACGTAAATAGGTAAAGATGCATTTAGTTATTAACTTAAAATCACTTTATAAAGATGATGGTTATTCCTTATATGCCTGTTTCACTTTTTTTTGTTAATTTGACAATGCATTTTAACTTCAAAAGCACTTTGAAACTTTTTATCTACACTTTTAACGCTACGCTTTATTACCGCTTCTAAACCGGAACTACCCAATCAGCAAGGGAAGCCACTCTCAATGGGAGGTAACTCTGGATATCGGTAGGCCCCCATTAAAACCTTACTGTGATTTTTTAATTGCTTGGTTTAGAAGGCTCTCTATGTCATGCCACCAACACAGATGATCACAATGGAAATAAGAGTCTTTCTTTTTGTGTTAACCTCGGTGTAAGTGTGCATGTCATGGCTCCATCCATCCATCCATCCATCCATCCATCCATCCATCCATCCATCCATCCATCCATCCATCCATCCATCCATCCATCCATCCATCCATCCATCCATCCATCCATCCATCCATCCATCCATCCATCCATCCATCCATCCATCCATCCATCCATCCATCCATCCATCCATCCATCCATCCATCCATCCATCCATCCATCCATCCATCCATCCATCCATCCATCCATCCATCCATCCATCCATCCATCCATCCATCCATCCATCCATCCATCCATCCATCCATCCATCCATCCATCCATCCATCCATCCATCCATCCATCCATCCACCCACCCACCCACCCACCCACCCACCCACCCACCCACCCACCCACCCACCCACCCACCCACCCACCCACCCACCCACCCACCCACCCACCCACCCACCCACCCACCCACCCACCCACCCACCCACCCACCCACCCACCCACCCACCCACCATCCATATCGAAGATAGTTTTATAATCCTACTGCACTATTTAATTTCAACTTGTGGTAAAACAGGTTTATAGTGTGTTACCCAAATTGTTCTTTCAATTGTATAAGACGCAAAAGAGGACAGACTTATTATAGCTAACTATAGCACTTAGCATGATAAATGTATTTAAGTCAGGAAATCGCATACAATTCTCTTTCATCTTTGTTTGAAATGCAATATAACGAAAACAGAATGCATGAAATTAACTTACAGCATACATATTCACATTACTAGTTTATCACACAGGTAACTTCAAGTGCAGTAATGGTCCAGATGAGTGCACTCAATATGCAAGTGTTAACTGTTCTTAACATTTGTTTCAAATTGTCTTATAAGATGAAAGGAAATGTCAAATATAAAACAATCAAAGCTCTTGGGGAAGGAAAAGATTCTTATACGTGACAATGTATAAGACCTCAGAAATTTCTTTATTAACTGAAATGATCTTCAGATGTTACCCGCGCTGACAAGTTTGACGACTATTTCACATGGCAAAAAAACTTTAAAATTTATAAGCAATATGTCTGACGAAAATGGCCTAACATGGATTAAAGACCATAAATCACCATGAATGCAGAGAGTTGTAGATTATCATGTTGGTAAACTTTACTTTTGAATTTATAGATGGTTTTGACAAATAACGTGGTAAAATAAACATCGCCTGACGGTGCGGGTTCGCTCTCAGCTAGAGGCACTATCATTTGAAATTCACAGTAGCGCTAGTTGTGCAGTGTGGCGGCCGTAAAAAAGTCTCCCCGTACATATAGTCAGTACTGTTATCAGTAAAAATAACCCCCGTCGCCGATGTCATGCAGTGATTGTTATGTATATCAGGGCTATCCGATCAACCTTTTTTGGGGTTGTTTCGGTGAGCTCAATTGGTTGCGTCGCAGGAACTGCAGGGCTGTCGCCGTGACAGTGCGGGTTCGCTCCCAGCTAGAAGCACTATCATTATATATTTGTTCAGTCTGACTATCTGCGATAAAACGTGATAACTTTGTTTTTTTAAAGTAATATATGCATTTCAGGAATCGCCACAGTCACAAAACACAGCCTCCCAACGCAGCGAAAAAGAAGAGAGGAAGAGAGAGAGATAGAGAGCATGCTTGTTATAAGTATGTCAATTCAAATAGGACGCCACAAACAACTAACGAAAAAGAGAACCCTTGGGGATACCGCCTTGGAACGGTCAGTGGCAAAACAAATTGCCACTGAGGGTTTAAACCAGGTTCTAGGGTGCACCAACCTCACACTTGCCCCAACCGGTTCTCGTATCACAAAACAAGTACAAGTTGTCTTGGTGAGAAAACTCCAACCCACCCATCGGCTCAACAATGTTGCACGCAAAAGCACACAAACACATAAAACATAAGAAGCTAAAATCGATAATCACATATGGAGTTTGCAAGAAAAAAGGAATTATTTATTATGCAAAATAATCCTGTTTATTAGATTAGAACACGCGCTCATTTCACAAACACAAGAAACCAAGAAGATTCTAAAATAATTTAGGCTTATGAAATTATTTTGCTTTTTATCAGCTTTTATTTAAAATATATATTTTTAAATTTACTATCGATTCATCCTGATATGGCATATCTAGTCAGGCCTTAATAGCAAAATATATCTCGGTCGTTTTGTTTGTGGCTAAAAATAAAAAGAGAATACATAAACTGGCGAACTTTAAGAGCTGCAATCTATTTCCAGTGCTTATGAAGTTTGTCAAACAATCGAACTCAAGAAATTTAACTAATGAAAGGCACATGCTCAATCTATGGCAATAAATGAGTGTGAGTGTTTCCAGGATTGTTTGTTTTTAAAATGAAATAGAAAAGCGCTGTTTTGTCCGTTTCTTTTAAAACATTCCTTAAGAATACTGTTAAGCAGTAAACGTGCACCTGATAGACGTATGTGGTCAACTCTTTTTGGCAAGATTCAGTATAATGCAGTGTTGTCTGGTTAGAATAAACATCCTGTTAATTTGTGTCACCTCATCCATACCTAGATGCTATATAATTTCATGCTTCGGTACGGATTGAACATCCCAATAAACAGTTCCTCTAGAAAGATCAGCGAGGGCAATTATGATCGTTTCCAAATATTTTGAGAGCAGAGTAATTCAGTAAAACTTGTCAAATTTCTCGGCATTGCGTTATAATCTAATGTGTTATCACGCGGCCCAGCAGTTTATGACTCGTTCTGAAATTCGGAGATTATATGGTAGTTATAAAATCACGTATTACAACGGTATTGGGAAACAGGTCTATTACATTACAAAAATTATGTTTGTGCCGTTTATAATTCGAATTAAGGTATTGCTCCTTTCGCCATTGCTTTGCCATAGACAAACACAATATTAAAAATCTCTCAAACGGCACATTACACTTCCATAAAACTTTGCACAAATAAATGCTATAAGTGTATGATTATTTTCCATATGTTAAGAAAAGTTAGAATAGTAGAGAAAAAAAGTTAGACCTAACAAAACCCTAAAACTCTTAATGAATAATGAGTTAATGACACCGATACCTAAGTTCATTTGGTCTAGCAAATGTATACAATGTGAGTTATTTGTGAAAGTGTGTTTGACCTTCAATTTCCTGGTCGCAAAAATGTATGACATAAACAAAAATGTTGATTTTCTCTCTTCACAATCGAAAGTTCTTTTCAAGGACCTTAGATATTGTTGTCAGTATCATTTCACGCATGTTGACATTTGAAGAGTTGTTTTGTGTTGCTTCCTTTTTGTGATAAATTGCAAATACTAGTAGAATGTTAGGGTTTTTAGGGTCCAACTATTTTTTCTTTACTGTTTTTACTTTTCTTAGCGTAATGTAAATTAAACATATGTTAATAACATTGGTTTGTGCAAAGTTTGTTGGAACTGCATTGTGCCGTTCGAGAGATTTTTATATTTTTCTTTTTTGTCTATGGCAAACCAATGGCGAAAGGCGCAATACCTTAAATTCTTTCTGTAAAAAAACATCAAATATTCTACTGGAAGGTGGTAGAGCGCTCGCTTAGGGATCGAGGGATCCCAAGTTCGAGCCCCAGGCAGGCCTCCAATTTCCTTGAGCAAGAAATTAAGCCTTCATTGCTTCTCTCCAACCAGATGTATAAATAGGTGCCTGTAATGAATGTTAGCCCATGTTCCATGGCTGCCATCGGCGCCGAATGATAACGGACGACTTATTTATCCAATGATAAGGGTTTAAAAGTGTGAATGAAGTCGGGTGAATATGTATATAGATACCAGACAATAAACCCATACATTTACGTTTTAGAAACGTTACCAAACTAAATATTATACAACGATGGATACAAATAAAAAAGTGAATATGCATATCACACACCGTTTAACCCGATAAGGTGAATGCCGTGGGTAAGCCGACGGCAGTTGCTTGTGTACACGAACGTTTTTTGGCGAAACTGAGTATTGGCCCGATTTTTTTACATTTTCCCGCAATATCTTAGCAGACAAAAATATACATATTGATTACCTGTTTGTTAAGGACTCTACTGACGAAATCTTGACGTTCACAGGATATTATTTACAGAGAAATTGCAGAAAAAGTGTGCAATTTTGCGACAAATTAAGTCATTTGACGAATCGGTCGCAAATATCCTTTTTTATTATCAAATCTGAAATATTTGAAATATTCCATGATAAAGTTCAATTATTTCCCTGTAATTATTTGAAACCACAGCTTCCAATTCGCTTTCTCTAGAAAGATATTTACTTTTAAACTTGGTAAGTCGTGGTGATTTTGGTAATGACAACGGCCGTTAACACTAAAATATTGGTACAGTTGAATGCAGTTTCGTCAGTGGATTGGATAACGTTAACGGCCGTCAAGTGAACTTATTTTCAACGTCGCTGTTGTCTGCTTTATGCATAAAGTGTATCAGACTCTAGTGTTAACAAATCTAGGCTACTCCTTGTTGTGTATAAATCAAGATAAATATTGAAAAGTATGTTTACCTAAACAGAAAAACATTTGTAACAAAACACCAGATTTCCAGGTTGTATATATTACCTAACGTTTTGTTGTTGATGCAATTTTGGAATTATAATAATTTTAAGTATTCAATTATTTCGTACACTTGTCAAAAGAGAATTACAAGAGTTTGTAAACATTCGAATGAAATACAATATAATATTTTATCTAACTTTGTACAAAGCCTTATATTATTAACTATGAACTTTACGAACTTGAAATTTAATGCACTTGCACAGCCGCCTTCAGACGAGAAAAAATGTTGCACCGTATATTATTTCAGCTCGAACTTTATCTGGGGACGAACCATACCGAGAATGTAATATTATAGTATAAAATTCGGAAATAAATGTTATTATTCTTCATTTTCATTTAGTAGCCAATACTCTTTAAGAATACTCGAAGCGCAGGCGGTCTTGATTTACTTCTGATTTATAAATAAAATGATATAGACAACGAAAGTAAGTAAAATTCAACTCAGAATGAAGTATTTGAGGTTCTTTTGCTTCGTATTTGTAACAGACGAAAAACAACTAACTGAATACATTTTTAAAAAGGAAAATACACAAATTCCTTTTTTATGGCCATTTTAGAGGAATGAACTATGAAAAAAGGTAACTTAATGTTCAACATTTGAAAAAAAATAAAGAAAAAACAATGACTAATTTTAAAATATTTATTTTAAGCTAATACATTTATTACAAAAATAACAGGCATTATATCAAAATATAAATATCTTTATACAATATTTACATGGTCATAATGTTGGATACACAACACATAAATCAAATAACAAAATGTTAGGCTGGCCAAACAAAGCAATTTCAAGAAGGGCTTATAAGCAATGAAAACTGTTCGAACAGCCAAACAGTAATAAGTGTTGAGCAATGTGTTAGGCTGGCCATACAAACCACAAATTACTCTTGAGTGTTTGACTTTAATTTTTTTTTATTTCAGTTGGGTCAGTTTGCATTGTGAAAGATATAAAAACTTGTTTGGCCAGCCAAACAAAGCAATTTCAAGAAGGGCTTATAAGCAATGAAAACTGTTCGAACAGCCAAACAGTAATAAGTGTTGAGCAATTTGTTAGGCTGGCCATACAAACCACAAATTACTCTTGAGTGTTTGACTTTAATTTTTTTTATTTCAGTTGGGTCAGTTTGCATTGTGAAATATATATAAACTTGTTTGGCCAGCCAAACACAGTAATGAATAGTGAGGAAAGTGTTAGGCTGGCCTAAAAAAACACAATAAATCAGAGTGTTTGGCTTATTAAACTTATGATCCCTGTTGGATAAATCTGAACTGTCAAAGATATGAAAATTGTTTGGCCGGCCTAACACATTTACTGTAATTATAGATATTGAGCAAAGTGTTAGGCTGGCCAAACAGTCTCACAATAAATTCTGAGCAAGCCAAACCCCAAACCAGTTTATAGCTTATTTCAGACATAAAACATTGCGTTAGGCTGGCCTAACATTCAAGTAAAAAGTAAATAATGATGATAAGAAGGTGATCAGCTCTGATGGAATGTTTATACTTTTGCGTTCACATCTTTCAAAGATTTGCACTGAAAGAATTTGAAACTGTTAGTCCAGCCAAACACAACAACAAGGTAAAGTGTACAATAAAACGTTTGGCTGGCCTAACAAAATTAGATGTACAAGTTAAAAAGCAAGACGACCAGCTTCTAGGAAAGTGTTGTGTAACACCAAGTGTTAGTCCGGCCAAACACTTCAACAATTAAAAGAGTACAATTAAACGTTTGGCTGGCCTAACATAGACGTACAAGTTAAAAGAAAGATGACAAGCTTCTTGGAAAATGTTGTGTAGCGCCAAGTGTTAGGCCAGCCAAACACTTTAACAAGTAAAAGAGTACAATAAAACGTTTGGCTGGCCTAACAAAGATGTACAAGTTAAAAGCAAGAAGACCAGCTTCTTGGAAAATGTTGTGTACTGCCAAGTGTTAGTCCAGCCAAACACTTCAACAAGTAAAAGAGAACAATAAAACATTTGGCTGGCCTAACATAGATGTTCAAGTTAAAAGCAAGATGTACAGCTTATTAGAAAATGTTGTGAAGAGTTTAGTCTGGCAAAACATTTCAACAAGTAAAAGAGTACAATAAAATGTTTGGCTGGCCTAACATAGATGTATCAGTTACTGGTAAGATGACCAGCTTTTGGGAAAGTGTTTTGTTTGATTAAACTGTTAGGCCAGCCGAACACTTCAACAAGTAAATTTGTCCTTATATAAATGAATAAGTTAAAAGCAACACACACAGCTTTTGGGAAAGCGTTTTGTTTGAGCCAAGTGTTAGGCCGGCCAAACATTCAACATGTAAATGAGTACATTAAAACATTAGGTTGGCCTAACATAGATGTATCTGTTTATAGTCCTATGAGATTAGACATGTCATCTTTAAATGCCAAACACAAATTATTTTGATTGCTACCATTGATTTTCAATATAAGAATATGTATGAAGTTACTGTATTGCATTCTGATGTATCAAACACATGTTGCACATGATTTTGAATTTTGTCCATGCATGAGAAAGTTATAGCTCTCTTCATATCACAAACACATGTGGCAAGTATTTTAAATGTTACTTTATACTGGAGAAAGTTACAGCTTACAACCTGGAGATGAGAAACTGAATGGACACAAAGACAGATTGATGCAGAATGGTGCTATTTCAGGTGCAGTAATTAACAAGCTGTACAAAATTCCAGCCTTAAAGCAATAAGTAAATGGTGTACTTTAAATTGTTTTACAAAACTAGAAGTCCACGAGTCAGATGTGTCACCTGATGAAATTTTTTAGTCGACATAAAAAATGTTTATTAGTTTTTTGTTGTTTAGTTATGATGTATTTACACAAAGTTCACATATAAAATAACCTTTAAATTGTCTAATTGCAAGAAACATGCACAATAAGATATGCCCTTGGCAATAAATGCACAAAAAATCAATCAAAGAGGAATAATTCAAAAACAGAACAAGGAAGAGTTAAGGTTCTTATGCAATGCACTTCGAGTCATTGCCAGAAATATGCATACCAAGTTCAAAGTCATTTGGACCTACGGTGACAAAGCTAGGCTCCGGACAAGGAAATCCTGAAGCCGCAGACACTGCCACCACCAACAAAGTAATCCCTATATGTCGCCTAGTCAGGCGACACAACAAAAATGACAAGGTATTCATGAAAAAAAATGAAGGCCGGTCAAATTTAGTTTATATTTATGTTGTTTTGAGAAGAACAATCACTTTGGCGAAACGAAAATCAAAATAATTTCAAAATCTCCTTCATAGGGGCAGTCTTTGAAATACAAATCAACATATATTTAATATAATTTATGACCTAGAAACATCATTATGGAGCAGCATGCAAGGTTATTATTCATTGCTTTTTATTGGTGATATGCAATTTTTAAAAAGCAATGACTTTGAAAACATTAAATTGGAAATTTATTACCAAAAATTGGAAAAAGTGTTATTCAAATGCAAATGCAGTGTATTACAGGGTATAAAATTCAGCAAAAGAAACAAAATAAATCAAGATCAGCTAGAACATCTGTACCATCTTATCAGGATCTACATTGCTCGCTTTTAGATTCATTAAGATATCTCTGACAAAATCATGTCTGTTTTCTGAAAAAAGTATATCTATTTAAAATTTCTAAATTATATAAATAACAAAATATATATCTAGATTAATGTTAAATTTTAAAGTATATAGCAGTTTTCATAAATTGGATTAAATAATAAGGGAACAATGTTTTTGCGAATAAGATTTTTAAAGTTTTTTATATGTGCTTTTAGAATTATTTTGTTGATGAAGGCTCGAGAGATTTTCTTTCTTTTTTTCAGCAACAAAACTGCTACTTATTACAATGTCTGTATCAGACACATTTACTTAGTGCTCTCCTAAGAAAATATAAAAACCAGTTGTTCCATTTACAACCTGCAACTTTGTATCAGATCCGATTTATTAACTCCCTACCATTCTGATTAGGATCTATTTATTCATTGCCATTTACTCCTAGGCTCGAATCAAGAAAAACAAGCCATTAAACAAATAATGACACCTTAGTTAACTCATTTTTAATGATAAACTGATGTATATTTATTGATAATACAATACTTATTTTTGACATCAGGGTTTGACTACAGGGATTTTGCTGATAGACATACTGGAGTGCACTTTAAATGTTGAAATTTGTCTATTAAAAGCTGGCCTATTCAAAGATTTGCTTGTTTGTATTGTCTATGATGTAAATAGTGTTTTGTAAAGTCATGAAAATTCTGCTCAGCTGGCCAGTCACTTTGCTCGGCTCAAACATTACATTATTCGTCAGCTTCACATGTCAAATGTTTAAATTTTCTCTCTCTCTCTCTCTTTCACTCTCTGATTGAATCTCGTAATGATGAAAAAGTTGTATAATGAACTTACCGTCGGCAGTCGCTTCTTATTTTTTTATTACAGTTGATGACAAGTTTAGGCCAGCCAAATGTTTTATTGTACTGTCTACTTGTTGAAATGTTTAGCCAGCCTAACACTTGGATCAAGCACAACATTTTCCAAGAAACTGGTCATCTTACCAGTAAATGGTACATCTATGTTGGGCCAGCCAAACGTTTTATTTTACTCATACTTGTTGTAGTGTTCGGCCGGACTTAGACTTGGCTCAAAGACAAAATTTGGCTAAAAATTGGTCATCTTACCAGTAACTGGTAACATTATGTTCATCCAGCCAAACATTTTATTGTAAGGTTTTAACTTGTTGATGTGATTGGCCAGGCTAACGATGGGCACTACACAATAAATCATTTCCAACAACTGTACTGCTTTAACTAGTACATCTGCGTTAGGCCAGCCAAACGTTTTATTTTATTATTACTTGTTGCAGTGTTCGGTTGGACTTACACTTGGTGCTACACAATATTTTCCAAGAAGCTGGTCGTCTTGCTTTTTACTTGTTAATCTATGTTAGGCCAGCCAAACGTTTTATTGTACTCTTTTTACTTGTTGAAGTGTTTGGCTGGACTTACACTTGGCAGTACACAACATTTTCCAAGAAGCTGGTTGTCTTGCTTTTAACTCGTACATCTAATTTTGCTAGGCCAGCAAAACGTTTTATTGTACACTTTTACTTGTTGTTCTGTTTGGCCAGCCTAACAGTTCCAAATTCCTTCAGTGCAAATCTTTGAAAGATGTGAAGGCAAAAGTTTAAACATTCCATGAAAGCTGATCACATTCTTATCATTATTATTTTACTTTTATTCGAATGTTAGGCTGGCCTAACGCAATGTTTTATGTCTGAAATAAGCTATAAACTGGTTTGGGGTTTGGCCTGCTCAGAATTTATTGTGAGACTGTTTGGCCAGCTTAACACTTTGCTCAATATCTATAATTACAGTAAATGTGTTAGGCCGGCCAAACAATTTTCATATCTTTGACAGTGCAGATTTATCCAACAGGGATCATAAGTTTAATAAGCCAAACACTCTGATTTATTGTGGTTTGTTAGGCCAGCCTTACACTTTCCTCACTATTCATTACTGTGTTTGGCTGGCCAAACAAGTTTTCATATCTTTCACGATGCAAACTTGCCCAACTGAAATAAATTTTTTGAAGTCAAACACTCAGAATTAATTGTGGTTTGTTTGGCCAGCCTTACACATTGCTCAACATTTATTACTGTGTTAGGCTGGCCGAACAGTTTTCATTGCTTATAAGCCCTTCTTGAAATTGCTTTGTTTGGCCAGCCTAACATTTTGTAATTTGATTTATGTGTTGTGTATCCAACATATGACAATGTAAATATTGTATAAAGATATTTATATTTTGATATAATGCCTGTTATTTTTGGAATAAATTTATTAGCTTAAAATAAATATTTTAAAATTAGTCATTGTTTTTTCTTTATTTTTTTTCAAATGTTGAACTTTAACTAACTTTTTTCATAGTTCATTCCTCTAAAAATGGCCATAAAAAAGGGAATTTGTGTATTTTCCTTTTTAAAAATGTATTCAGTTAACTATTCTTATGTGACTAAGTTTTGCCACTGACCGCTCCAAGGCGGTAACCCCTCGGGTTCTCACTTTCGTTAATTGTTTGTGGCGTCCATATTGAAATTAATTATTGTAATACCATGTTCTCTTTTCGTCTCTACTTTTGGCTGTGTGGGGAGGCTGTGTCTGCTGGATGTTGCCATCCCTGATATGCATATTTCACTGTTTTATATATCATTGTCGTCACATCTGCTTCGGTGACAATATGGCTAAGACGTCATGGTCATATCTCTAGAATATAGTCTAAATATAAGGAGTCGTAATCTCTGTTAGATCAAACTCAATTTGTAAAACAGTAAGTATCTCAAAACTTTCGTAAATATGGCGTTTTCAACTGACTGTGACTTGCTGTTTAAGGAAAAAATATACAACAAAATTGGCAATGTGCGCGTTAAAAAAACTATCGG
Source organism: Corbicula japonica (assembly GCA_038501625.1). Classification (NCBI taxonomy): domain Eukaryota; kingdom Metazoa; phylum Mollusca; class Bivalvia; order Venerida; family Cyrenidae; genus Corbicula; species Corbicula japonica. Next base: position 716,174 of record JAZAYU010000094.1, on the reverse strand, counting down.
TCAAATCACGATGCAATAAAAGCATTTAATTATGTTCTCAATACCAGTGTTAACTATTGTAGAGACAAAGCTAATTTTCACTTAACGGCCGTTTACGTTATCCAATCCACTGACGAAACTGCATTCAACTGCATCAATATTTTAGTGTTAACGGCCGTTGTCGTTACCAAAATCTCCACGACGTACCAAGTTTAAAAGTAAATATCTTTCTAGCAAAAGCGAATTGGAAGCTGTGGTTTCAAATAATTACAGGGAAATAATTGAACTTTATCATGGAATATTTCAAATATTTCAGATTTGGTAATAAAAAAAGATATTTGCGGCCGATTCGTCAAATGACTTAATTTGTCGCAAAATTGCACACTTTTTCTGCAATTTCTTTGTAAATAATATCCTGTGTGCGTCAAGATTTCGTCAGTAGAGTCCTTAACAAACAGGGAATCAATATGTATATTTTTGTCTGCTAAGATATTGCGGGAAAATGTAAAAAAATCAGGCCAATACTCAGTTTAGCCGAAAAACGTTCATGTACACAAGCAACTGCCGTCAGCTTACCAACGGCATTCACCTTATCGGGTTGAACGGTGTGATCAGGAATTGTCACATCCAGAAGACACAGACTCCCCAGTAGGAAGAAGAAAGCTAAAGAGAAGACGGGTAAATTAATTTCAAAATAGACTGTAATAAACAATCAACTAAAATCGGAGAGGTTCACAACAAGGGAAAGTCAGTGGCATAACGATTTGCCAAGGCGGTTCAAACCCGTTTCTATGGGTGACAAGTAGTGTTCGGCAACTCTGATGTTTTTAAATGTTTAATTAGAAGGCAATTCTGTATTGTTCTTCAAAAAGAATTGAAATAATTGTAAAACACTGGAACATTTAAACCAGTAATTGAGATCTTCCGACTAAAAAAAAAATTCTTTGTATATAAACATTGTATAATATATATATTTTTATGGACGCAGCTATACCACGCCTACAGGTAAGGAAACAATGCAAGCATATTTCACAAGTATAGCATTCGCTTTCGAAAACACAATTGACTTTAGAAGGTATGCTCGTTTAGACCATTTTTTTTTCAAAATATTCAAATGGTTTTCATAATTTGCATGCTGAAAGATATTTCAATAACAAGCATAAAATGTAAAAAAAAGTGGAAGTCACCGTGCATTTTTTTGAGATATTTGAATATTAAACACACCACCTATATTGAAAAATTGGACACAAATAACAGTATTAAAAATGGGGGTTGCATAAAATAATTTGTTAATTTATACATTTAACACAACAAATGAAATAAATGCATGTTTGTTTTATCACCAAACAGTTTATTTTATCATATAAATTAATTTTTTTTCACATTTCAAGTGTTGAAAATATCGTTAATCATCCTCACAAAGAGGTAGACAAAGTTTTCATGCAGTACATTTTAACAATATGTAAAAAAGCATATTTTCCAACAAAATAACTAAATTTTACATTCCAGACTATTAATATTTTATTAAGTTTTGAGGATGTAGGATTATGACTAAGACTAAAAATATAAATGAAGAAATTGATAGGTCACCGTGCTAAATTTTTCTATACGGCTGTCTAATTGATGAGCATTTCTCTGAAAAAGCAACAAGAGCAACAAAATATATGATATACATTAAATTTTTCACTTTTTAATGTTTTACTGATAAATGGTATAAGCAAGTTGTTATGGTCACCCTCTTTAATAGAGAAAATGATTTGTAGAACATTTTAATGCTCATAAAATTTTATGCAGTGTTGAAAGCATGAGTTAATGTAGAATTACCCACCCACTTTTTATCATTTTAATGTGTTTTGATATACATGTATAGAATGATACATAAAAGCCACATTTCACTTTTTTTATATACTAATTATCATCATGCCAAAGGATGAAGGATATAGATAATATTTTATGTCTTTGTACAACCTTTTTGTATGGCTGTTCGTCTGTCTGTCTGTCCCTGACAGTTTGAAACTTAAGTCAATAACTAAGGTATTAAATTTTGGAGATTAATTTCAAAAAAAAATCAGCAGAAATGTTTAACATCTCAATACAGATTGAGAGAAACAATACTTGGAAATAATGTCACTCCAAGGTGATGGTCAAAGGTCACAAAATTTAGAATTTTACCCAAAATCCTTCATTATGTGTTGTTCTTTAGTGGAATTCAAAATAACTTGCCAAACTTGTGTAATATCACAAAACAAGTCTACAACTAGAGATGCATCCATAGAACACAGAAGGCCCCTATATCAGTTTTGAATATGTAAGTGATGATGACTTGGACAAATAATAATAATAAAAATAATAATAATAAAATGATAGGTCACCTTGGACAAATTTTCAGTTTGGCTGTCTAAATGATGAGAAATTCTTTAAAAAAAGGAACAAAATATCATACAAATATAATTACTGCATTTTTAGGGTTTTAACGACAACTTTTAATAGTAGTTTGATAAGTACACCATCTTTAATGGAGAAAAAGATTTGTTGAAAATTTATGATCCTATAATTTTATTTAATGTTAAGAGCAACAGTTAATGTAGAATTACCCCATCCACTTTTATTGTTTAATGTCATCCAATGTATTGTAATATATAGAATGATAAATTACAGCCATATTTTACTCATCGGTATACATACTACTTGAAATGTTGACTGTTTTTTTTTCTGTTTTTTGTTGTGGAAATGTATGTATATTTAAGCTATTTGAATTCCTTTATTCACTGATCACTGATTGCATAAACTTATAAACATAAAAGTAACAATATCAATGAGTCTCTTTATTTACAATCAATGCATGGAAAACTTAATTCTAATGCAATAAGTAAGATTTGTACAAAATACTGCCTGGTTTTCATTTTATAGACAAGAAGTAACATGTTTTGCTGAACAAATAAGAAAAATATTAATTATTAAGAATATTAAAATATTAGTAAAGAATTTATTTGAGATGTGTCCTGCTAAAGAATGTAAATTAAGAATATATAATCTTATATCCACTTTGATTGATCAATCAGTAAAATAAGGGGTATTCAAGATAGTCCTTTTAATAGTCATCATGATGAGTGATAAAATGAATAATAAGGAATTTCCTTTTTCAACAGACACTTTCAAAGAATGTATGGGGTTCTGGTGACTGTCACTTAACTTTTTGGCTCATGGGGCTGGGACGGGTAACTGATAATGAGGTTAACAATAGTGCAACAGAAGAAAGAAAATTAAAACCGTAGACACAGATTTGACCAAAGTTGCCGTCTTATGAAGCAGGAAACCACCAGGATTCTAACTTGGGATCATTGACTAACTGTAATGCTTTACCATCAGGGCAACTGAAGCTGTCTGATTTTTATTTAGGTTCTACTTCAATAGATTCATTTAAATTATCAATACAAATACCACAGATTTGTACCTAAACAGCTAAACTTCCACATTTGTGCAGACAAATAATCTGGAGCTTTGCGCAAAGGACGCTAGTATATTTCAAATTTGACTTAAACTTGCAATCTTTATGACACAAATTTTATAAAATAAGGTCAGAGGTGGTTCTTATAAGTTGGCCTCGGACCCGCAAGTAGCAGAGTGACAGCAAGATATAGAGATCTGCATTTGCATTTCCAAATGTCGAGAAATTTTTGAACAACCTGACACATAAACTTACCCAAAACCTGGTAAAAAACTTACCAGTTTCCACTGTTATCAGGAAATGACTGTCCATAATTTACAAACCAAGTCCCTCATTCCTGAATGATGTAATAAGCTAGTGGTAATTAACAAATACTCAGAGCTAATGTAAACTGTTTACAACATTGCTCGGTATTAAATTCATTACCATCCAGCCAGTCTGCCTCAAAATATTGTTTTTTCTGCAATTAATTTCCAAATTTTCGTCCTTGAACACAGGTTGACCTTTGTGAGCATTGAAATCACTTGCTGTGAAAATCAATATTTTCCCGTTCTTAACGTTCTCTACATGTAAACAAGGTTATATTGATTTCGTATGTGGAAAAAAACAAGCGTTTCACTAATGTTGATCAGAGACGTTGCTGTACGAACAGTCGTAAAATTTAAAAACAAAAAAGAGCAAACATTAGTGAATAGTGAACATTTTACAATTTAGCATAGATCTTACTTTAAATATTTTCGATGGTCAGTGTGATTAAAGAGGTTTATTATGAATCTAAATAGTTTAAAGACCAACTGTAACCATGGTTACACTACCGTAAAGTGGAAACGATTCAGCCCCCTTAATTGCAGGTTTTTTTCTCTAATTTTAAAACGTGACATGCAGAAACTATCCAACCGTCGTGATACTTTTCAGATTTGAATGAAAAGAGGGAAAGTGAAATTTTCATTATCAGGAAAAGGAACATGCTTAAAAAAACAGCCTCCAGTCAGATCAAACATCAGAGGGAAATTTATAATGAAATAAATTTCAAAAATAAGACACTACAATCAATTGATGAAAAAGAAAACCGGAAAGATTTACGTCGGCTTTACTTTGAAAGCCACAAAATACGACATATTCAACAAACAATGAAGGCTATGTTAAATGGAGCATTTTGATGAATTATAATGAAAATGCACACAACTACCCACGCAATATTGAGACCGCTTTGTGCAACTTGTTATCTAAAAACATAAACAACATTTTTGGTTTGGCTGATTTCCAAATTATATATTTCTTGTCAATAGATGTTCTAGATATTTGTTTTGTTGATTATTGTTGGAAAAAAATGTATATATTTTATCCAAATAACCTTTTAAAAATGCTTTACCAAAAGAAGGTGTCATTTTGATGTAGTTCGAGTTAATGTGGCATATTTTTTTCCATTATAGTAGAGTGTTTTTAGAGTAAATATAATAATATATATTTATATATATTATGTTTAATGTTGTCTACTCTTATTGACACGATTTCTAAGTTTGTTATTGTTTGAATTTGCAATTGAGTTCGAAAACTGAAATAAAATCTGTTTATTATTTGTGTTTTATGATTTTTGCCAGAGTATTTACTGTCAATGCTTTCGGCATGCAAAATGTATTCAACCTGTCCAAGTGTCGAACGACTGGAAAATACAGTGTTTTGATACCTTTGGACGCCAAGAATCAAGCTATGTCTCTGTTTAAAAGTGAAAGACAATTTCATTTCTGATCGCAAAACAGATTTAATATTTAAACGTTCAGCAATGTAGGTATGTATAATTCACAAGTCTTCCTTTTATCGTGACTCTTGATACGACTGGTAAGAGGTTGAGCCGGAGGTCGCTTTAATACCCGACTCCACCCAGAGTAGTCAGTGATACGTACTTATCTAATAGACAATTGAGCATATTAAAATGAGCTGCGTTTGCTTTCAGCTGTGGCTCTATCTAGAGTGATTTCTCACCTTAACAATGAATTACTCATAAAAATCTTAGGAAAATACATGAAAGCACAGTCATATTTGCAGAACATTCATACGCATTATCTGTTCAATGAGATTTCCTTTCTTTTCGTGATGGAATATTGTTCATTAGTAAGAATAGTCTTTGCACTGGTAAATCCTGCCAATGGTCTTTTCATAAATTTGGTTTTAAAATGATGTTTGTTGCATGTGCCTTTGGTTAACTACCTTCATATATGCTTGAACTTTAATTCAAGTAATAAATCATGGGGTCAAAAGAGAGGAGAATATGACTACTTGTTAATTGATTTTGTCTCAGGAAATAATTTGCATTTCCCGGTTTTGCAGGTTTAGAATACCTTTCATATTATAACATTGTCATTCTGACTAGACAATGCTATAGTTACTGTACTTTATAGACATTTACACTATACAATGTGCTCGGGAATAAGTGACATTTAGTTGTCTTAGAGACAATATCAATACAGTAATTATAATAACATGCATAACGAAAGTGAAACACTGCGATCTTTAAAATCATGAGTTGCGCATTGTTATAGATAAGCGAACAGGCTGTGCGACATTTAGACGCTGTCAGATGTTACACAACTGCAAAGCAAACAAATAATCATAGTTGATCCATGTTCTGTTGTCCAAAGTATTGTTAATTAACTTTCATCGTAATATTAGATGGATCGTGTCGCGTTATTCGCTGGAAAAGATTGTGTCTGCTTATTATAATAATTGATAAAACAATGTTTACAGGAAAATGAATCATGTAACAGCGGATACAGACAGCGGAAAAGAGGTGACATTTACACTGAAAGATGTAACTGTAAACCAGATGGCAACAGATGTATAATCAGAAATAATAAATACCTTTGAAATTTGTGATCAGTACTGTAAAGTATGTCATTGTTTACTACTAAACTTTTGCTTAGGGAAGGTTTTAACAACCATGTCCGAAGAAAAACAAACACTAAAATATCGATTTTATTTTAAAAAAATGTATTAAACTTAGCATTTGTATTATATTAAATAATTGAATTTTAATAAATACACTAGCCCAAATTTCTAATTGGCCATGAGTTACATAGATTTTATATGTTTGCTAGTTCCGTTGCTTCCCTATGTAAAGCAAGTGTTAAAAGAGGGAATCAAATATTTCATTTCTTCTTAATGTTCATGGACTGTCTTAATTATTTAGAGTGCATGCAAAAAAATTTAACTTTAGAACGGAAAGGAGGTTATTATAAAATTTGATACATTTAAACAGATTTACAGTCAATAGAAACTATTAGATAAGGTTTAACGTTTTTATCTTCACGGATTCCTGTTAAAACAAAACGAAAAATTCAGGACTTATACCTGTTCGCTTGATCTTTACTTGCATGAAATGCATTTTAGAAAAATAAAAGATAACTCACGTCAGCCTTATCCCAAATCAATATTCATTAATATTTTAAAACACAAGTCAATAACAGCTTATTAGCGGAAAAGTTTAATTAAGATTAATTTAATGTCTGTCTCACAAGAACTTGTTAACAAACAATGATCAATTATAACTTCGGGTGGCTGTATATAACTCAGAAACATGGATTCGAACATCGATATCATCACAAACGTGCATACCACGTTGATGGATAAATTGATGATACCATTTCTGACAACAGTTCTATTTCAATTGACATACTTATAACAAACATGCTCTTTCTCTTCCTCTCTTCTTTTCGCTGCGTGGGGAGGCTGTGTTTTGTGAGTATGGCGATTTCTGATATGCATATAATACTCTTTTTTAAGCTGGTACAATGTAACAGCTTCCTTCACCACTTAATAGAAAACAAGTCAAGAGACTCCCATTTTAAAAAATATCGAAACGGACGGACGTAATCATCATCAACATCATCATCGTTTTCTTCAAATATTTGAACTCTTTTAAATAACTTAATAATAAATTCATGTTTGAGCACAGTTCTATATAAATTGTTAAATAAAACCTCATTGTGGAAAAAGCCCCCCCCCCCCCCCCCACGTTGAGCCCCATATAAGAAATTTCTGCATTTCGACGTTTTTATTTGTTATAAAAACCGAATTATAAACGAAATAATATTTGTTAATGTGGTGATGCTGCTATGCGGCGTTGCAAGGCTATCTGGCCAGCTTACACATCTTCCCATTTCATGAGTTAATTTGTTTTGTGAAATGTTGGAACTGGAAACTAACACTGACCGCGTTGCTTCCAAATACTCTGTTTGTCACATCAGTCTGTGTTCAACTCTTAAAGTACTTTTTTATATGTTCGTGAAGTTGGCCGCCTAGCAGCCAAGCAGCGTGAAGTTGGCCGCCAAGCAGCCAAGCAGCCAAGCAGCGTGAAGTTGGCCGCCAAGCAGCCAAGCAGCGTGAAGTTGGCCGCCAAGCAGCGAAGCAGCGTGAAGTTGGCCGCCAAGCAGCCAAGCAGCTAGGCAGCGTGAAGTTGGCCGCCGAACAGCCTAGCTGATACTTTGGCTGCTGTGAAACTTTTGCTGCTGAGCTGCTGTGGCGGCTGGAAAATAGTTCGCTGCTGTGGCGGCTGGGATACTTTGGCTGCTGGGAAAAGTTGGCTGCTGGAATAGTTTGGCTGCTGCGCTGCTGTGACGGCTGAGAAAAGTTGGCTGCTGGGCTGATGTGGCGGCTGGGATACTTTGGCTGCTGGGAAAAGTTGGCTGCTGGAATACTTTGGCTGCTAAGCTGCTGTGGCGGCTGGGAAAAAATGGCTGCTGGGCTGCTGTGGCGGCTGGGAAAAGTTGGCTGCTGGAATACTTTGGCTGCTGAGCTGCTGTGGCGGCTGGGAAAAGTTGGCTGCTGGGCTGTTGTGGCGGCTGTGATACTTTGGCTGCTGGGAAAAGTTGGCTGCTGGAATACTTTGGCTGCTGAGCTGCTGTGACGGCTGGGAAAAGTTGGCTGCTGGGCTGCTGTGGCGGCTGGGATACTTTGGCTGCTGGGAAAAGTTGGCAGCTGGAATAGTTTGGCTGCTGCGCTGCTGTGGCGGCTGAGAAAAGTTGGCTGCTGGGCTGCTGTGGCGGCTGGGATACTTTGGCTGCTGGGAAAAGTTAGCGGCTGGGAAAAGTTGGCTGCTGGGCTGCTGTGGCGGCTGGGATACTTTGGCTGCTGGGAAAAGTTGGCTGCTGGAATACTTTGGCTGCTGAGCTGCTGTGGCGGCTGGGAAAAGTTGGCTGCTGGGCTGCTGTGGCGGCTGGGAAAAGTTGGCTGCTGGAATACTTTGGCTGCTGAGCTGCTGTGGCGGCTGGGAAAAGTTGGCTGCTGGGCTGTTGTGGCGGCTGTGATACTTTGGCTGCTGGGAAAAGTTTGCTGCTGGAATACTTTGGCTGCTGAGCTGCTGTGACGGCTGAGAAATGTTGGCTGCTGGGCTGCTGTGGCGGCTGGGATACTTTGGCTGCTGGGAAAAGTTGGCTGCTGGAATAGTTTGGCCGCTGCGCTGCAGTGGCGGCTGAGAAGAGTTGGCTGCTGGGCTGCTGTGGCGGCTGGGATACTTTGGCGGCTGGGAAAAGTTGGCGGCTGGGAAAAGTTGGCTTCTGGGCTGCTGTGGCGGCTGGGATACTTTCGCTGCTGGGAAATGTTGGCGACTGGGAAAAGTTTGCTGCTGGGCTGCTGTGCCGGCTGGGATATTTTGGCTCCTGGGAAAAGTTGGCTGCTGGAATACTTTGGCTGCTGAGCTGCTGTGGCGGCTGGGAAAACTTGGCTGCTGGGCTGCTGTGGCGGCTGGGAAAAGTTGGCCGCTGGAATACTTTGGCTGCTGAGCTGCTGTGACGGCTGAGAAAAGTTGGCTGCTAGGCTGCTGTGGCGGCTGGAATAATTTGGCTGCTGGGAAAAGTTTGCTGCTGGAATAGTTTGGCTGCTGCGCTGCTGTGGCGGCTGAGAAAAGTTGGCTGCTGGGCTGCTGTGGCGGCTGGGATACTTTGGCTGCTGGGAAAAATTGGCTGCTGAAATAGTTTGGCTGCTGCGCTGCTGTGGCGGCTAGGAAAAGTTGGCTGCTGGGCTGCTGTGGAGGCAGGGATACTTTGGCTGCTGGAATACTTTGGCTGCTGTGCTGCTGTGACGGCTGGGAAATGTTGGCTTCTGGGCTGTTGTGGCGGCTGGGATACTTTGGCTGCTGGGAATAGTTGGCTGCTGGAATACTTTGGCTGCTGAGCTGCTGTGGCGGCTGGGAAAAGTTGGCTGCTGGGCTGCTGTGGCGGCTGGGATACTTTGGCTGCTGGGAAAAGTTGGCTGCTGGAATAGTTTGGCTGCTGCGCTGCTGTAGCGGCTGAGAAAAGTTGGCTGCTGGGCTGATTTGGCGGCTGGGATACTTTGGCTGCTGGGAAAAGTTGGCTGCTGGAATAGTTTGGCTGCTGCGCTGCTGTGGCGGCTAGGAAAAGTTGGCTGCTGGGCTGCTCTGGTGGCTGGGAAAAGTTGGCTGCTGGAATACTTTGGCTGCTGAGCTGCTGTGACGGCTGGGAAATTTGGCTGCAGGGCTGCTCTGGCGGCTGGGATACTTTGGCTGCTGGGAAAAGTTGGCTGCTGGAATAGTTTGGCTGCTGAGCTGCTTTGGCGGCTGGGAAAAGTTGGCTGCTGGGCTGCTGTGGCGGCTGGGAAAAGTTGGCTGCTGGAATACTTTGGCTGCTGAGCTTCTGTGACGGCTGGGAAAAGTTGGCTGCTTGGCTGCTGTGGTGGCTGGGATACTTTGGCTGCTGGGAAAAGTTGGCTGCTGGAATACTTTCGCTGCTACGCTGCTGTGGCGGCTGAGAACAGTTGGCTGCTGGGCTGCTTTGGCGGCTGGGATACTTTGGCTGCAGGGAAAAGTTGGCTGCTGGAATACTTTGGCTGCTGAGCTGCTGTGGCGGCTGGGAAAAGTTGGCTGCTGGGCTGCTGTGGTGGCTGGGATACTTTGGCTGCTGGAATACTTTGGCTGCTGAGCTGCTGTGACGGCTGGGAAAAGTTGGCTGCTGGGCTGCTGTGGCGGCTGGGATACTTTGGCTGCAGGGAAAAGTTGGCTGCTGGAATAGTTTTGCTGCCGCGCTGCTGTAGCGGCTGAGAAAAGTTGGCTGCTGGGCTGCTGTGGAGGCTGGGATACTTTGTCTGCTGGGAAAAGTTGGCTGCTGGGCTGCTGTGGCGGCTGGGATACTTTGGCTGCTGGGAAAAGTTGGCTGCTGGAATACTTTGGCTGCTGAGCTGCTGTTGCGGCTGGGAAAAGTTGGCTGCTGGGCTGTTGTGGCGGCTGGGAAATGTTGGCTGCTGGAATACTTTGGCTGCTGAGCTGATGTGACGGCTGGGAAATGTTGGCGGCTGGGCTGTTGTGGCGGCTGGGATACTTTGGCTGCTGGGAATAGTTGGCTGCTGGAATACTTTGGCTGCTGAGCTGCTTAGGCGGCTGGGAAATGTTGGCTGCTGGGCTGCTGTCGCGGCTGGGATACTTTGGCTGCTAGGAAAATTGGCTGCTGGAATAGTTTGGCTGCTGCGCTGCTGTGGCGGCTGAGAAAAGTTGGCTGTTGGGCTGCTGTGGCGGCTGGGATACTTTGGCTGCTGGGAAAAGTTGGCTGCTGGAATAGTTTGGCTGCTGCGCTGCTGTGGCGGCTAGAAAAAGTTGGCTGCTGGGCTGCTGTGGCGGCTGGCAAATGTTGGCTGCTGGAATACTTTGGCTGCTGAGCTGCTGTGACGGCTGGGAAAAGTTGGCTGCTGGGCTGCTGTGGCGGCTGGGATACTTTGGCTGCTGGGAAAAGTTGGCTGCTGGAATACTTTGGCTGCTGAGCTGCTGTGACGGCTGGGAAATGTTGGCTGCTGGGCTGTTGTGGCGGCTGGGATACTTTGGCTGCTGGGAATAGTTGGCTGCTGGAATACTTTGGCTGCTGAGCTGCTTAGGCGGCTGGGAAATGTTGGCTGCTGGGCTGCTGTCGCGGCTGGGATACTTTGGCTGCTAGGAAAAGTTGGCTGCTGGAATAGTTTGGCTGCTGAGCTGCTGTGGCGGCTGGGAAAAGTTGGCTGCTGGTCTGCTGTGGCGGCTGGGAAAAGTTGGCTGCTGGAATATTTTGGCTGCTGAGCTGCTGTGACGGCTGGGAAAAGTTGGCTGCTTGGCTGCTGTGGTGGCTGGGATACTTTGGCTGCTGGGAAAAGTTGGCTGCTGGAATACTTTGGCTGCTACGCTGCTGTGGCGGCTGAGAACAGTTGGCTGCTGGGCTGCTGTGGCGGCTGGGATACTTTGGCTGCAGGGAAAAGCTGGCTGCTGGAATACTTTGGCTGCTGAGCTGCTGTGGCGGCTGGGAAAAGTTGGCTGCTGGGCTGCTGTGGTGGCTGGGATACTTTGGCTGCTGGAATACTTTGGCTGCTGAGCTGCTGTGACGGCTGGGAAAAGTTGGCTGCTGGGCTGCTGTGGCGGCTGGGATACTTTGGCTGCAGGGAAAAGTTGGCTGCTGGAATAGTTTGGCTGCTGCGCTGCTGTAGCGGCTGAGAAAAGTTGGCTGCTGGGCTGCTGTGGCGGCTGGGATACTTTGGCTGCTGGGAAAAGTTGGCGGCTGGGAAAAGTTGGCTGCTGGGCTGCTGTGGCGGCTGGGATACTTTGGCTGCTGGGAGTCAGTTTCATTCAGAAGGAAGACTTTGATTCGGCAGCCTAACAGCGGAGGAGACTGGCAGCCTAGCAGCCTAGCAGCCTAGCTGTTTGGCAGCGAAAAGTTTAAAACTTCACGTAGGTGATGTTATAATATATTTGTCAGTCTACCATCCTAGAAGCAGATGGTTCAGACTTAAAATCATCATGCCATCATTTAAAAAAAAGTACTTTACCGGTATTTCATGCTCTTTTATTTTTCAGAAATAAAATGCGAGATTTGAAAATAAAATAGTACAAGCCATGTTGACATTCGCGATACAAACAAAAGAACATAGTAAAATGAGCGAAAGCAATTTACGGGCTATAGCGAACGCATATGAAATGTGTCTGTTGGAGTTGGAAGAGCAACAGATCAGTTCCAGGAGAATGTAGAAAAAATAATGGGTGCATTTGATTTGTCGATGTCAGATTAGAACTATTTGAAAAAGAAAAATGTTATAATAGAATCGAAAAACACCTAAAAGTGAAAGAAAAATATTAAATCAACGATATTTGACTTTAACTCGATTTCATAAAAATGCATTCATTTCACAACTACGAGAAGACAAAAGCGTCAATACAAGTTAGAACAGTAAAGAAAAATAGTTTAACCTTAAAAATCCCTTAAATTCTATTTTCAATCAAACACAAAAAAGAATCATCGCAAAACAAATACAGTTTAAATACCCAAATGATTAAGAAGATACTGACAACAATATGTAAGGTCCTTTTATTTCTCATAAACAAATTTCTTTTCTTTTTAAATTCTTTTCTCGCATTATAACAACTTTGGTTAAACCATATTGCCTGTATATTTACTTGTTTGTTATTTTGAGTATATGTATTATTGGAGTTGTAAATTTTTGTACAACCAAAGACTTTTATCCCGTTTTCATTGATGAGGTAAGTAAATAATGTCACCGTATTATTTATGTTTTGATAGCTAACCGTATTTGCGAAGGCGTCCAGCTTAATACTTTTGTATAATAACCCCGCCCTAAACGAATTTATGCGCGAGTCATCCCATTTAATTCATTGCTCGGGACTACTTTCGGCATCACGTGGCCTTTTAGGCGTTGGTTTTCTTCCAATAGGAATGGTTAATGCGGAGTGATCTGAAAATTCGTCCAGTTCTTCGACCTTGAAGTATGTCACAAAAAAAAGTCGTCGTAAGATAGTAACAAATAATCTACTGTGCTTGAGCCCTTACTGCTTACTTAGAATTCATACAGGCCGTTATGGCTCCAATAACATTCCAAGAAATGAACGATACTGTTTATACTGTGGCAATCAAGACGTAGAAGATGTGTATCATTTTATTTGCATATGTCCGTGTTAATCATCGGTAAGGCAGAAGTTTCTTCATTCTAGATTCTATGTTAGACCATTTGTTTTTAAATTCAATTCATTAATGGGAACGCATGACACGGGCGTTTTAAACAATATTGCAAATTAAATAAAAAGTTCTTTAGAAATTAGACCATTACTGTGTAATAATGTGTTAGTCACTCTCCGTATTTATACAACATATATACATTTTCTCTCAAATTTTCCTTGCGTGAAATAGTGTACTTGTAACTCTCAAAACTCTTAGACCACGTTGCAGTTGTAATTGTGTATAATGTTCTAGATTATGTACTCTGTACTTGTCTTGCATAAAATATATTGTAATTGTCATTGCTAATAAACAAGTTATAGTCGAAATTTCGTATTCTTCAATTTTACCATTGCACCATTCTTTAGTCAACTGATACATAGAGGTATTAAGGTGGTCTTTGTGTCGTAAAAATGATATTATTGCTCGTTATTAATGTTTATACATTTCATTTTTTCAACAACCATATCTTTGGCAATACTAATAAATACTGTTACAGTAGAATCTCGAAAATAAGCGCATAATCGAAAATACGCGCTTACTGAAAATAAGCCCATATGTCTTACAGAAAACTAATACCTAAAAATAAGCGCATATCCGTCCCTTGAGTTCAAATCTATCCCAAAAATAAGCGCATACCCAAAGTATTATAGTTTTCAATGTTTGTTTGGTAATATTTATGTTGCTTGAAGTAATATTTTTTGCATACGCAGTGTGTCATAAAATAACTAATGGACGAAACTCCAAATAAAAATCTCCAAACAACTCGGAAATCTTACAGCAAAGAAACAAAGTGATGATCAATTGTTGTAAATTTGTAAATAAACTTGCCTTTCCAAACACGTCGTTCCTCTTCAAAGAGGGTAATAGTGTTTTGGTAATGTTTGATGAATGCGTGTCTATAAAAGTGTTTGTTTTTTTTCAAAAATCAGCGTATATTCCGTCAATCTAAGCTACAAGCGCATATCAAATATTAGCGCATATTCAGCTATAAGCGCAGCGTATACGCTTATTTTTGTGATTCTACATTATATAAGAATAAAGGCTTCAAAAGACACCTGGAAATAAATTCAGACTTACACTGAACGCGAAACAAATTTTAACAATGAGGAAGTAAGCGCATGATGAAACTTTTCCCAGCCGCTACAGCAGCCCAGCAGCCAACTTTTCCCAGCAGCCAAAGTATCCCAGCTCAGCAGCCAAAGTATTCCAGCAGCCAACTTTTCCCAGCAGCCAAAGTATCCCAGCCGCCACAACAGCCCAGCAGCCAACTTTTCCCAGCCGTCACAGCAGCTCAGCAGCCAAAGTATTCCAGCAGCCAACTTTTCCAAGCAGCCAAAGTATCTCAGCCGCCACAGCAGCCCAGCAGCCAACTTTTCCCAGCCGTCACAGCAGCCCAGCAGCCAACTTTTCCTAGCCGCCACAGCAGCGCAGCAGCCAAACTATTCCAGCAGCCAACTTTTCCCAGCAGCCAAAGTATCCCAGCCGCCACAGCAGCCCAGCAGCCAACTTTTCTCAGCCGCCACAGCAGCGCAGCAGCCAAACTATTCCAGCAGCCAACTTTTCCCAGCAGCCAAAGTATCCCAGCCGCCACAGCAGCCCAGCAGCCAACTTTTCCTAGCCGCCACAGCAGCGCAGCAGCCAAACTATTCCAGCAGCCAGCTTTTCCCAGCAGCCAAAGTATCCCAGCCGCAACAGCAGCCCAGCAGCCAACTTTTCCCAGCCGTCACAGCAGCTCAGCAGCCAAAGTATTCTAGCAGCCAACTTTTCCCAGCAGCCAACGTTTCACAGCCGCCACAACAGCTCAGCAGCCAAAGTATTCCAGCAGCCAACTTTTTCCAGCCGCCACAGCAGCCCAGCAGCCAACTTTTCCTAGCCGCCACAGCAGCGCAGCAGCCAAACTATTCCAGCAGCCATCTTTTCCCAGCAGCCAAAGTATCCCAGCCGCCACAGCAGCCCAGCAGCCAACTTTTTTCAGCCGCCACAGCAGCGCAGCAGCCAAAGTATTCCAGCAGCCAACTTTTCCCAGCAGCCAAAGTATCCCAGCCGCCACAGCAGCCCAGCAGCCAACTTTTCCAAGCCGTCACAGCAGCACAGCAGCCAAAGTATTCAAGCAGCCAACTTTTCCCAGCCGCCACAGCAGCCCAGCAGCCAACTTTTCCCAGCCGTCACAGCAGCTCAGCAGCCAAAGTATTCCAGCAGCCAACTTTTCCCAGCGGCCAAAGTATCCCAGCCGCCACAGCAGCCCAGCAGCCAACTTTTCTCAGCCGCCACAGCAGCGCAGCAGCCAAACTATTCCAGCAGTCAACTTTTCCCAGCAGCCAAAGTATCCCAGCCGCCACAGCAGCCCAGCAGCCAACTTTTCTCAGCCGCCACAGCAGCGCAGCAGCCGAACTATTCCAGCAGCCAACTTTTCCCAGCAGCCAAAGTATCCCAGCCGCCACAGCAGCCAAGCAGCCAACTTTTCCCAGCCGTCACAGCAGCTCAGCAGCCAAAGTATTCCAGCAGCCAACTTTTTCCAGCAGCCAAAATACCACAGCAGCCACAACAGCTCAGCAGCCAAAGTATTCCAGCAGCCAACTTTTCCCAGCAGCCATAGCATCCCAGCCGCCACAGCAGCCCAGAAGCCAACTTTTCCTAGCCGCCACAGCAGCGCATCAGCCAAACTATTCCAGCAGCCAACTTTTCCCAGCAGCCAAAGAATCCCAGCCGCCACAGCAGCCCAGCAGCCAACTTTTCCCAGCCGCCACAGCAGCTCAGCAGCCAAAGTATTCCAGCAGCCAACTTTTCCCAGCAGCCAAAGGATCCCAGCCGCCACAACAGCCCAGCAGCCAACTTTTCCCAGCCGCCACAGCAGCTCAGCAGCCAAAGTATTCCAGCAGCCAACTTTTCCCAGCCGGCACAGCAGCCAAGCAGCCAACATTTCCCAGCCGCCACAGCAGCTCAGCAGCCAAAGTATTCCAGCAGCCAACTTTTCCCCGCAGCCAAGGTATCCCAGCCGCCACAGCAGCCCAGCAGCCAACTTTTCCCAGCCGCCATCTTTTCCCAGCAGCCAAAGTATCCCAGCCGCCACAGCAGCCCATTAGCAAACATTTCCCAGCCGCCACAGCAGCTCAGCAGCCAAATTATTCCAGCAGTCAGCTTTTCCCAGCAGCCAAAGTATCCCAGCCGCCACAGCAGCCCAGCTGCCAACTTTTCTCAGCCGCCACAGCAGCGCAGCAGCCAAACTATTCCAGCAGCCAACTTTTCCCAGCAGCCAAAGTATTTCAGCCGCCACAGCAGCCCAGCAGCCAACTTTTCACAGCCGCCAAAGCAGCTCGGCAGCCAAAATATTCCAGCAGCCAACTTTTCCGAGCCGCCACAGCAGCCCTGCAGCCAACTTTTTTTAGTCGCAACAGCAGCGCAGCAGCAAAACTATTCCAGCCGCCAACTTTTCACAGCAGCCAAAGTATCCCAGCCGCCACAGCAGCCAAGCAGCCAACTTTTTCCAGCCGCCACAGCAGCTCAGCAGCCAAAGTATTCCAGCAGCCAACTTTTCCCAGCAGCCAAGGTATCCCAGCCGCCACAACAGCCCAGCATCCAACTTTTCCCAGCCGTCACAGCAGCTCAGCAGCCAACGTATTCCAGCAGCCAACTTTTCCCAGCCGCCACAGCAGCCCAGCAGCCAACTTTTCCCAGCCGCCACAGCAGCGCACCAGCCAAAGTATTCCAGCAGCCAACTTTTCCAAGCAGCAAAAGTATCCCAGCCGCCACAGCAGCGAAGCAGCCAACTTTTCCCAGCCGCCACAGCAGCTCAGCAGCCAAAGTATTCCAGCAGCCAACTTTTCCCAGCAGCCAAAGTATCCCAGCCGCCACAACAGCCCAGCAGCCAACTTTTCCCAGCCGTCACAGCAGCTCAGCAGCCAAAGTATTCCAGCAGCCAACTTTTCCCAGCAGCCAAGGTATCCCAGCCGCCACAGCAGCCCAGCAGCCAACTTTTCCCAGCCGTCACAGCAGCTCAGCAGCCAACGTATTCCAGCAGCCAACTTTTCCCAGCCGCCACAGCAGCCCAGCAGCCAACTTTTCCCAGCCGCCACAGCAGCGCAGCAGCCAAAGTATTCCAGCAGCCAACTTTTCCAAGCAGCAAAAGTATCCCAGCCGCCACAGCAGCCAAGCAGCCAACTTTTCACAGCCGCCACAGCAGCTCAGCAGCCAAAGTATTCCAGCAGCCAACTTTTCCCAGCAGCCAAAGTATCTCAGCCGCCACAACAGCCCAGCAGCCAACTTTTCCCAGCCGTCACAGCAGCTCAGCAGCCAAAGTATTCCAGCAGCCAACTTTTCCCAGCAGCCAAAGCATCCCAGCCGCCACAGCAGCCCAGCAGCCAACTTTTCCTAGCCGCCACAGCAGCGCATCAGCCAAACTATTCCAGCAGCCAACTTTTCCCAGCAGCCAAAGAATCCCAGCCGCCACAGCAGCTCAGCAGCCAAACTATTCCAGCAGCCAACTTTTCCCAGCAGCCAAAGTATCCCAGCCGCCACCGCAGCCCAGCAGCCAACTTTTCCCAGCCGTCACAGCAGCCCAGCAGCCAAAGTTTTACAGCAGCCAACTTTTTCCAGCCGCCACAGCAGCCCAGCAGCCAACTTTTCCTAGCCGCCACAGCAGCGCAGCAGCCAAAGTATTCCAGCAGCAAACTTTTCCCAGCAGCCAAAGTATCCCAGCCGCCACAACAGCCCAGCAGTCAACTTTTCCCAGCCTTCACAGCAGCTCAGCAGCCAAAGTATTCCAGCAGCCAACTTTTCCCAGCAGCCATAGCATCCCAGCCGCCACAGCAGCCCAGAAGCCAACTTTTCCTAGCCGCCACAGCAGCGCATCAGCCAAACTATTCCAGCAGCCAACTTTTCCCAGCAGCCAAAGAATCCCAGCCGCCACAGCAGCCCAGCAGCCAACTTTTCTCAGCCGCCACAGCAGCGCAGCTGCCAAACTATTCTAGCAGCCAACTTTTCCCAGCAGCCAAAGTATCCCAGCCGCCACAGCAGCCCAGCATCCAACTTTTCCCAGCCGTCACAGCAGCTCAGCAGCCAAAGTATTCCAGCAGCCAACTTTTCCCAGCAGCCAAAGTATCTCAGCCTCCACAACAGCTCAGCAGCCTGTATTCCAGCAGCCAACTTTTCCCAGCCGCCACAGCAGCCCAGCAGCCAACTTTTCCTAGCCGCCACAGCAGCCCAGCAGCCAACTTTTCCCAGCCGTCACAGCAGCTCAGCAGCCGGAGTATTCCAGCGGCCAACTTTTCCCAGCAGCCAAAGTATCACAGCCGCCACAACAGCTCAGCAGCCAAAGTATTCCAGCAGCCAACTTTTCCCAGCCGCCACAGCAGCCCAGCAGCCAACTTTTCCCAGCCGCCACAGCAGCTCAGAAGCCAAAGTATTCCAGCAGCCAACTTTTCCCAGCAGCCAAAGTATCCCAGCCGCCACAGCAGCCCAGCAGCGAACTTTTTTCCAGCCGCCACAGCAGCTCAACAGTTAAAGTTTCACAGCAGCCAAAGTATCTGCTAGGCTGTTGGGCGGTCAACTTCACGCTGCCTGGCTGCTTGGCTGCTTGGCGGCCAACTTTACGCTGCTTGGCTGCTTGGCGGCCAACTTCACGCTGCTTGGCTGCTTGGCGGCCAACTTCACGCTGCTTGGCTGCTTGGCTGCTTGGCGGCCAACTTCACGAACATCTTTTTTATTCAAATGCTATATATTCCAATTATTGCATTTCAACAAGTTTTCACGCTAATCTGTCATGCCAATGTATGATTGGCTATTGACAAAATTAATTAATGACAAACGGAATGCCAAAAAGCTTTTTGCTCCTGTCTTAATATCACTGCCATGTGAATAATATTCACATTTCGCGTTCAAATTTTATAACTGATGGGAAAACAAAACTTAAGTAGATGGAAAGTAAACTTTGAAAGCAATTGAACAAGAGAAATAAAAAAAATCAGATTTGAGCTTCATCATGCAACAATTGTTTGAATTTTAAGGTGTTTGTCTCGAGCGGCATCTTTAATGAAATCTGGATTCCAATATTAGGACTAATGTATTCATTCAATTTATCAACCTAGCACAATACCATGGGAAGCTAAAAGTCAGGATTTGCATGCTTAAAAAATCTATTTTCTAGCTTTAAGATTATTAATCAGAAAAAAAACAAAAACACATGTTTCTTTTAATGTCAAAATTGACAGTTACCAGTAGCATAATCATAACAACATTGCAATTAACTGTCAATACATTTAGTCGAAAGCTTCTTGTAGCTTTGTGAATTTGTTTATATGTGTATAATTTTCAAGAGCCATTCATTATTACACATGATAATCAGATGATTGTTTCTTTAGTCCGATGAAACCGCTGACCTAAACACATTACAAAAGACAAACTGACTATAAAACCATGTAAGTCCAATCTAAGTGGCACATGTACATGTATCTTCGATGGTTGAGAACAAAAGGGTTTAAGTTTCAAATTAACTAGGAGTCCGATTGTTTTAAAACTTCAAAGTTGCTCACAACCCGGGGCTAGGCGGCGTGGGCAGTAATATGCATTTCCGTATCAACTCAATCAAACCGAGCCTGTAATGGTTTTATATTTATCGTATTCGGTCAGTGACTTTCCTCTTTCGTCTATATTGTAATATTGGATAGTCATCAATCCATATTGTTCAGTTATTTCTAGAAATTGATTTTTTTTTTCAAATTAAACATCTAGCTTAACATTTATTATATTATTCAGAAAAAATAAGTTAACGGTTTTCAGAAGATGCTAATAACTATAGACATTAATGATTTTAACAATCAATTGCAGATTTTTTGAACAAGAACAAAGAGAAGTTGTGAAAACTAGACCGTGTAAAGACTAAAAGCTACATCAAACCATACTTTACTTAACAATTAAACTATATCAAACCCAGATATAACGATTATCAAGTAGATGTAGTAATTGATAATATAAGCAAATAGAAAAAGTTCATACCTATTAAAGTACTTAAATGTTTTCCATCTCAAGACGAAAAAACATTGCGTTACTAAATGTGGTTATAAAAAAATAATTGATTGAAACAGAGTGAAAAGTTAATCTTACGTTAACACAATACAATGCATTACTAAAATATCCTTAATGAATAATTTTTGTTTTCCGATTAACTTAAAAATGTATTGTTTAAAGATCTGTTTACCTTTTAATGGTTATTGGATATTATAATATATTTACATGAAGTAAGAGAACACGTTGAAACTTACCCTTATTTCGTATTAAATATTCACAATGTTGATAGCAAAAGCAGTTTCAAGAACCATAATATGAACATAATATGATACTGTACAAATGTTGGGCAGTATATTAGAGAGTTACTACAGTGATATCGGTCAAGCTCGCAAGAAAACAAAATCTTCCTTAACCAATTCCATAGACAAACACTCGTTATCTGGCTTTAATCGATAAGGACAGTAGGCTTACTTAACAAGTGAGGAAAGATACAAGGGAAATAATTATGGGAAAGATTAAAACGATTTAAGGTGGCCTCTGAGTGTCCTTGGAAATAAATAAATAAATACATAGATTGACATGCAAGATTTCTTTCTTACTTACGTTAAGTACGTTTTTTATGGATAAACATTACCTAAGTGTATCGTGCTTTGAGTGAAATAATAACACATATTTTACTATCGATTGGGCAGGTAAAAAATGGTGATCCCGATTTATTATATGCCCAACAAAAAAGTTCAGCACACACGTGTTCTTTTGCGTAAATTTTATAATGTAGCAAATAGCTGGTATAAATACTTACATTTATTTCAAGATTAATTGTTTGCAGAGTTAAAGAAGAAAACGGAATTAAAATCGATTTGTAAATAATAGAGAAATATCAATTCGAGTATGATAGGGGTCAACAGTCAAAAGTTGCAAAATTTGCTGTATCAAGGTAGAGGTGTGAAATCTATGCAATCATTGTTGTCTTTTTTATAGAAATTATAAGAATGCACTGTGATGATGGCAACAGGAAGTAATCAATAGTTGATACCAAGCCTTTTCCAGAATAATTCTCAAAATTTAGTTTTTATCAATTAAAATATCACATTGTCTCAGTCATGGGGAAAGGTATGTCAAAACAATTAAGTGATGATTCGAACACTTTCCATTTTGTATTATTAAGTCTTAGCATCCTATTAGTTATTTAAGTGTATACAAACAACCAATAAATGCAGTAAATACACAATCTCTTTGAACAAAACACAACTGCATTGTGTGTAATTCAAATTAATATTTTCTTACTGTAACCAAGGAAGGTTTTCATTGTAACTTTGGCCGTCATAGCAGATATCGGACCACACTGGCACCTAGGGATGCCTTTGTAAAGAATACAGAGCACGTGTAATTGGTCAGCTTGTTGATCTTCCCGGTATTCTTGTTCACAAATGGGACCTAATTCCACAATTGAAAATTAGTCGGCTGGTAAAGACGACGCTCGGAAAAATGCCGGATTCATCGTGGTGGATTTAATCTCTATTAGTTTAGTGATTTTGCAACTTTTGTGTAGTAACCCCCAGTGACTTTAGCAATGAATTGCTTATAAAGTAGTGATCGGATTTTACTGCTGAATTTTGTTTAATTGTTAAATGTGAATTGTTGTTTTATTTGATATGTATCATTTTGTTGTTTTTGGTTAAATTAAAAATATATTTTATAAAATGTCTAAGTGTGCAGAACTTATTTGGCCGAGTATATTTAAATCGTTGTCGTCAATTAAGCATCAGAGTTAATTTTTCCAATGACGCAATACGGCTGCTTAGGGTCTGTTAGCCATTCTTTCTTGTTGTTCAGAAACATAATTGGTTACATTTTACAAACCAGTAAACTGTAATTGATTAATATTCATAAAACCATGCATTCCTTAGTGCAGATATAGTACTGAAAATAAAATGGTTAATAAAATTTCTCTTACTAATAGTCTTTTAAAGAAATTTCGTCTCTCAAGTCCAGTGTTAAGCTTAGTAAGGTAGAAACAAAAAGTCCGATCTTGATGAAACTTTATCAGCAACTGTTGAGAAGGTTAAGTTTTCAGAGCTTTTCTTGTTTTACTTGTTATATAATATGAATAATGTGAGAATAATGTGAGAATCATATTTAGAATGAATGAAACTATTACTCTGATTTTTGACGAATATTAAACAAGTTATGTTTGGTATTAAAATACTCCAAAATAGCAAATTTAACTTTGTGACGATTTCAACTGGTAGATTAAGGAAAACAGAGTCATCAAATATCATCACTTCTTTAACCTTGGGTTTAATATTGATGAAAACGGGTGCTTACAGAGAAATGTCTGCGTGATTTTAAAAAGAAATGAACTGGGTACACGTCAGGATACAGTTATTACCACATAATTTTAATCAATAGAGAGTGAATTTTAGAGATAAGTTTGACCTAAAATAAAGCGTTATACATGTAAGTAAACTCGCACTTATTAAATTTTCTCCGATTTTAATATGTTTTCGTTTAAAGCTGATACAAACACTCAGAACAGCAATTCTAGGTCGCAGGTAAAATATACTAATCAGGAATGGCCACATCCAGAAAACACAACCTCATCCCCAAACAGCCGAAAAGCAACATGAGTTTATAAATTGATCGATTTTAACAGATAAAACTAGTAAATGAAACACCAGTGTTAACTAAATTTACAATTTGTACAATATTGTATGGTTTTAGAAAAAAAGGAACTCGGTTCCTAATTCAAGCAATATTTCGTGAGCTGCAAACATTTCAGATGTTTTTGCTAGAATATACAATTAAACAAAACAGTTATTTTTTAACTGTCTTTTATCTCACTACTATTTTTAAGATCGATCGGTCGGTCGGTCGGGTCGGGTCGGGTCGGGTCGGTCGGTCGATCGGTCGGTCGGGTCGGGTCGGGTCGGTTGGTCGGTCGGTCTGTCGGTCGTTTGGGTGGGTGGGTGGTTAGGTAGATAGGTTGGTAGCGAAGAAACACTTTTCTTTAGAATCAATAATTAAAGCATAAAACATTCAGTTAACTTATGTTCTCTTACATGTTTAACACTTGACCTTTCCTTAACATTTTTAAGACACTTTTGTGTTTAATATGTCACTTTTTTGTACGATAGTTAAACTCCCTTCTCTGTGGGCTATGAATTTGTTACTCCATTTGAAAGTGTCATATTGTAAAGTATCGAATCTCTTGCCGGTCTTCCCCTTTCACGGAACAAACGTTTCAGTGCTCCTCTAAATCGTGTTCCACTCATGCAATACAAGAAAAAGTTTGCACATCTGTTCACGTACATCAGATAAAATGTTACAGAAAATACAAGATGTGTTATACCAGCGTCTCGAAACTTGGGGTTGATGAGTTCAAGTAAAGCGAACGGAAGTGTACACACTATTACTGTCAACGAATCGATCACAAGCATTATTGTGATCTGTCTAACACGTGATATTCTTCTTTGTAAAGCAACATTCAGGGCATCTTGTCTTGGAGTTGAATTATTCAGTATAACAGTCGTATTTTTCACACCAGTGATAATTATTATGTTACATATAATAATTACAATGAATGAAAGGAAAAGGAAGACATTTTGAGCAACAGGCCATATTTGATTAGCGTACATCTCCATCCATTCACTTGTTATATCCACTTCACATAGATATGCTTTGGTTGTTACTGTTGCCATCTTCGACTTTATTAGAAAATGAATATCTTTGATTGCAACGCCAAGGATCAACCCGAACATCACTAGCTTGGCTTTCTTCCTAGTGCAAATTCTTGCAGACTTTAAGGGAAATTTTACTGCAATTGTCCGCTCCAGTGTCATTGCTGTAGTCAGCGCAATACCTAAATTACTTGTACTACTTCCGATAAAATGGAACAGTTTACATAGCACATCTGAATGTTCTCCTCTGTAAATAACCTCCGGGAAATTAGCATGTATCCAGTGAGCAGGAAAAGCCACCAATAGCGTTACATTGTCAACTATAGCGTTGAACAGAATATACAATGAAGTAGAAACGGTTTTGAAATAATTCATTTGCATCACAATAATCACCAGGCTGTTGCTAAATGCACCGACAAACATCAGAATAGGTGGTAGATAGAGATCCAAACTGTCAGCAACGTCGCCTGCTTTGGAAATTTGAGATTTTGAATCGCTATAATTCAACATTTTCAACATTTAATATTGTTTAAAAAATACATCCATTTATTTAAATATTCCAACATATGAGTTATTGAGCTTTCCATGTGCACCTTGTTGCATCATTGCTTGTGAGAAAGTCCACAAAAACGTCAATTAGTCCTATGGGCGCGTCGGCATAATAACAATCTCTGCTTGAAACGGAATTACGTTTGCTGATGTTGAAATTATGGAATTATATAACAGCAGGAAGTGGTGCTGCGTCAAAAAGAATGATTAGAATTATTGATAACGTCACTTACCTTGATTGAAATCACCGTTGATTGAAGCTATTGTTTTCAGTGCTGAATGTGTCTCTCAATACTGAAACCATTTATGCTTTTTTCAAATTGAACCTTTTTTTCAATTTATTAAATTTACCTTCGGGGCTTTAAAGTGATTATTTGTTTCCTTATTTCCCAAAGATCATTTTTCCTTTATTCGTTGCGGTAGTTTTTGTTGGCGGAAAATGAAACCGTACAAACAAAGGATTGGTGACATTGCTAATGACGAAAACAAGCTACAATTTAAAAAGGAAATTTTAGGAAAATTACTAATTGGCAGATTCATTTATGTACAGAAATGTTCTTATCTTATTATGTATTAACGCTTGCAGACTGAGTTCCCTCAAACGAATGATCTATACTACTCAAAATTTTATAAGGATCACTTAAAAGATTGTATTTATTACTAACATAAGATTGAAACGATAAATGTTTGCTGTGATTCTGAATTTTTTTTACATCAGCTTTGTGCCAAAAAAGGATAAGCCGACAAACTGTTGAAGCGGAACAGCGGTTGTAACTTTGGTAGGGGCTATAATTCGGAATAAAACGCAAAGCGATCCCTGTCAAATTTTGAGAAGTTTAGTTACAAATACTAATCACATACTAAAACAAAATAAAAAACAAAAAACATTTCATCAGAACGAAATACATAAAACGCAATACCTGAGAATATTCTAATCTGCATTATGTTATCATGGCGATTCGCTGAAATAATTTTCGGGTTTTCTTTCGAAATCCGAGAAAACTTCCTTCATGTCCGATTTCGGTTTAAAGGTCAAAAGATTTAGCTGTATTTTTTAAAACAAACTGAGCAAACTGTTTTGACGGTTGACATTGTAGAGAAGTGTTTACGCAATATCTCTTTCTTTTTCCTAGACGTTTCAAATTTCGATTCCAGATTCATATTCAAACGCTATTTTTGTGTATGTCTGTGCTATGTTAAAACAGTATGCCATATATCTTGAGCATATAAACGTTAATAACACCACTTTCTTTGCATTGCGTATTTATATCTGGTTGAGAAAAGACGAAATAAAGTCACAAAAGATGATTTGCCATTGAAACAGGAAGAAGACACGATCGAAGTCCTTCTCAAATTTCTTGAAAAAGGTTGTTTCTTATTTCAGTTTTATCTTAATAACATGTTGCAGACGGATATTGATAAGTGTTTGCACATGTAACTTTTGCTCATATGATCTTCTTTAGTCTGGTCGGAAGCCACCTTTTTAGCCAACAAATTCAGTTATGGTGATCTTTTGAGCTATTTACAATTTACTCGAATGCAACGTATTGTTCAGAAAAAAGTCTTTAATAAAAAATATAATATTTTTAAAAACCTTATTTTTCTAAGAAAAACCTCTTCAGAGATTGTGCACTACCCCACCGTACTGTGTTTAAAAAGCCAATTAACAAAATATGTTCATTAACAAAATTACTTTACTCATCTGGTCCGTAATCACTGACATGTAAGGTGATTTTAATTAAATTGTAAATTTTCAAGAAAAACAGCAGTATATAATTACATACACTGACTAAAACTAAAATTTGTTTTAGAGGGCTCAAAACGGTATTTTTTTCCTGAGGTCATATGGACTTGTTGCCCTAAAGCCGAGACAAAGCGGCGTGGCAGTACATGTATTATGCATTTCCATAACTGCCCGTAAATGGGCTCAATTACCTAAACCGAGTCAGCGGTGTTTTCATGTTTGCCTTGATTAGTGGCTTTCAGAGTTGCCTATTCTTACTTTTGCACTAAATTTATATCCGTTTTTTCTTCCTAAGAGAATGAACAATATCTTTCTTGTTCAGACGGAGATTTTCTAGTATGTTCTTTTTATTATATCAAACTTAATGTTTAAATAACTCAAACGACCAAATAACATCTCACTGCAACTTTGTTGTCATGGGATCAACATGTATTAAAAGATAAAAGTAAAGTTATAGTTTTCCTGGCAATTTCATCAAACGCTGTATTTAATTGTTTTCATTTGTTTGAAAATATCAACCTTGTCTATCATTACTAAGTATTGAATTTCGAAGTAAAAAGAATATTTCACCCAGAAATACCAATGCCAATAAGGACTTTCATAATACGTATACAACTGTGTTCTTGTTAATTTGAAGAGGCGAGAAAATGACTCTGAATTTCCAATTATTCCGACTTCCAACCCAAATACCCGTTGAGTATAAATGTGTTTTTCCATAATATTATATAATGGTAAACCACTTTTTATAAATACAACTTGTCGTGAATAGAGTATAGAACATTACTGGAGTTTGAAATAATCGGTGAATTAACCTTAGTATAGGTCATAGAATTCTTCTCTAAACACGATAGTCAACATATCGTCATTATCTGAGTTGGGATAATTATTTGCATATGTCGATTGGTCTAGTGAGTATAAATTGTTACATGAAAAAATTAGATTGCATCGTATTTATTATTTTTCCCACTGATAAATATTTGTTCGAGATGCTTTCATGGAAATAAATACTAACAATCTTAGAATTTCCATAATTGTAAACCATTTTGATTCTTTAAAAGAAACAAGTTTTCGGTTCATTTTCTAATGGGCGTACATTTTAAGATGCGCACTAAAATGCACCTCCTCAAATATTAGTCTGACCGCCCCAGCATCTTGACATAAAGAGGAAAAATTAGTCTGCACCTTACATGTATCTATTATTTTTCTCTTTGATATTTTTTTTCGAGATGCACTTCAAGGAAATGAATACCGACAATCTTAATTAGAATTTCCATAATTGTAAACCATGGTTCATTTAAAAGATGCAAGTTTTCGGTTCTTTTTTTGAATGGGCGTACATTTTAAGTTGAACACTAAAGTGCACCACCTCAAATATCAGTCTGACCGCCCAGCATCTAGACTTAAAGAGGACAAATGTGTCTTTTATTCGTGTCAACATGACATAATACCATGATCATTCATTATTCATATTCTATGGACCTGTCGGTAACCTCATGTAATTTCCGCCTTAACGCCTATACAGATATGTTTTCCAGCGGGAAAAACAAAATAGTTCCATCATATTTTGACAACATAGCAGGACGATAATTATAGGGTTAGCTGAAAACAATGATATTAACCACCGCAAGCATACGAGCGGTGTAGATATTTAAAAATGCGTACCTTTTATTTGTGTAGATTAACCTGTATATGTTTAATTAACATACGCCAAGAAAAGTTCGAAAAGTAAAGAAAAATAGTCCGAACTAAAACTCCTTAAAATTGCATTTGCAATTTATCACAAAAACGAAGCAACACTAAACATTAATTTAAATGTCTTCATGATTTACTGACAACAATATCTAAGGTTTTTTGGTCTAACAAATGTATACAATGAGTTATTTGTGAAAATGTGTTTGACCTTCGAATACCTGGTCGCGAAAATGTATGACAAAAATGTTGAGTTCATAGTTGAAAGTTCTTTTCAAGGACCTTAGATGATGTTGTCAGTATCATTTCACTTATGTTGGCATTTCAGTTGCTGTTATTTGTTGCTTCGTTTTTGTGATAAATAGCAAATAGAATTTTAGGGATTTTTAGGTCTACCGTTCTAACTTTTCTTAACGTATGTAAATAAATAAATACACTTGATTTATGCAAAGTTTGATTTGCCGTTAACTTAGAAAGATAGATAACCTAGATTTTTTTCTTTTTCGTCTATGACAAAGCAATGACGAACGGAGCAACGCCTTAAGTCGTCGCAAACATTGCAAATGGCGAAAACAGGCTAAAATTTCAAAAATGGATTTTGGGGAAAATACTTATTGCCACCTAGATTTTAGTAAAGAAATGTATTCAGCTAAGGATGTAGTTAATGTTTGCAAGCTCAATTTAGTCTAATTCATGTTCTAATTACCAAGCACATACTAAAACAAAAGAAAAACCGTTTGCATGAGAACTCTGAAATTCATGGTCAATATACGAAACCAACTCATATCTGAAATAAGTATATGCTGGTCTACAATGTTTAGTGCCAATTCGTCAAAATAATGTTAGGGTTTTCAAGAAATTCAAGGAAAACTTACTTCCTGGTTCAAACCGAAAGTAGAAATCTATAGAAATCTACTTTGGGTTTGAACCAGGAAGTAAGTTTTCCTTGAATTGTAATTGCTTTTTCTCCTCATAGACTTATTCACGCAGGCACATTTACTTTTCATGCTGAACATATGTTTAAATTAATTATTATTATTATTATTATTATTATTATTATTATTATTATTATTATATTTTTATGATTGTTATTATTATCATCATATCATAATCGTTAATCATCAACATCATCATTATAATTTTAATTATTATAATTATTATAAATTTTATAATAATAATAATAATAATAATAATAATAATAATAATAATAAAAGTAATACTTCTTCTTAGTATTGTTATAATAATTATTATTTTATAATAATAATTATTTTTATAATAAAAGTAATAAGAATAATAAAATTATCATTATTATTATTATTATTAATGTATTATTTACCGTACAGTTTTTTTAAAGTTTGTTTGACGACACATGGTTATTAGATTTTATCATGCACCCTAATGCTAAAGCTCCTATACCCGCCGGGGTGATATTTGTTTCGCATATCGGTAACCGACCCGATATTGCTCGCACCGTGTTAAGTTTACCATAAAGTCCGAGGACACCCGTCGTCCAATCCGACGAGACCTCTCATACGTAACTCCGCCCACTTAGTGACGGAACTACTTTCCGTTTCCATGCACACAAAGTTAACAATACACCGGCTCGTTTAATAAAACTTTATTAAAAGCAAAGTTACGGCAATTTGTGTTGTTTTTTATAATAAAAATAAAATAATTATGCAAAATGATAACAGTTACGTGAAATTTATGTCTATATAGTTAAAAAACCCATCTGAAACGTGATTTTTATGTCAATATTGAAAAGCACCCAGTAGGCCTATCTCAAATGCTTGCATCATTCACAACAAGAAATTCACTGGACTGAGCTAAAATGACTACACAAAACATTTAATGTATTTGGATAATTATTTTAAAAATAAAAAAATAACAAAATTTATCTTGTTTAATTCTTTACAGAAAACTTTGTCAATGCTTACATCAATAAAAATTATCTTCTGCAACAGCAAAATTTTGGAAAAATAAAAGTAAAAACAAGAGACAACAAATCTGGTATTAATCTGGTAAAAAACATCAACAAACAATCTTATTTTGATCAAAAACTAACAAGATCAGTTTAATAAACATGGAATCAACATAATTTAACTTAACAAACATGGAACCATCTTTTAATATTCAATGGGACGATTTGTTAAACTTGTCAGAGACCACTGAAGTTGAAAAGTCCGAATTTTTTTAACTGTCTGGCATTAATCCATCAATTTTTGATGAAGAGTTTGACGAAGAATCAGGCTGCCAGGGTGTAAAGCTCCTGTCAGATTCCCAAATATCTAACGCTGCAAGCAACATTGCAAAATCTAAATCAAATAGCTATGACGGAGTTGCAGATCCTCGTTTAAGTGATCCCCTAGGTGAGCCCAAAGATGAACTCAAGGGTTTTTCTGATAATACTGCTCAACTGACAAGGGAAGATGTTAATCAATTTAATAAAAATCAAAGAAACAAAAACTCCCAAAGGAAATTGGACGGCAACATTAAAAGATTGAATCAATTTTTGCGAATGCGCAATATTCATTGTGAAATTCAAGATATGCCCATGCCAGAACTAGATGAGGTTTTATCAATGTTTTTACTGGCTGTAAAAAAAGAAGATGGCAATGACTATGAGCCAGGGACAATTCGAGGCTACATGTCATCGTTCGATCGACTGTTGCAGCAACATAACTATGAATACACGATAGCCAAAGGCCCAAGACAGGCATTTCCCCTGCTTCAAGAAACATTATCGGTTAGTGTTTTAAACTTATTACTTGTCACAAGTATCTCATTTATTTGAAGATGGAAAAACTTTTAAAATCAATATTTTGGGTATATTTATAATATATTTGAAATCATTACAGTTTCGGACCGTTATCTAATCAACTAACAAATTCCCAGATAAAAGCCTGTATAAAAATATGTTTTAACCAGATTTTAAAAAAAACTTAACAAGTGAATTTGAAATAAACAACAACAAAACAGGTGAATTAAAAAAACAACAACAATAAAAACAATTATTAACAATAATGTATTAAATAAAAAAAATTAAAATCACTAGAAAGTAGTACTTATCATTAATTATCATAAATAGGCAAAAACAAAAAATCTAAAAAAGGAAGGCAAGGGAAATAAAGAAAATGCAGCACAGCCCATCGGAGATGAGGAGATAGAATTACTCTATCAGACTGGACAACTAGGATGCAGTAGCCCCCAGTCTTTGTTGAATACTTTATGGTTTTACCTCACTCTGCATTTCGGCCTGAGAGGCGTAACAGAGCATTACAATTTATGGTAACATCATTTAACATTGTTGTATCCACCTTAAATAAAAACTATGTCATGATTACATAAAAATATAACTCAAAATTTGTGTCTTACTGATTTGGTCAATTCATAGAAATCTAATATTTAATTATTCACAAAAGTAATATTTATCTTTTTTCCCAATTTTCGTTCAGATTTTCCAAATTTCCCAAATAACTTAAATTTAATGTATTAATGATCTGACTGTTTGTTGATTGATTGACTTCATTAATTAAATAATAATTGTGCCCAGTATTAAATGAAACACAGATAAAAACCCCAATTTTCTGGTTTCCTGTTTAATAAATTTCAATAAAAATGCTGAAAATGAAGATTCTGAACAGAAATCAAAGAGATTTAGCATATCTCATAAATGTTTGCTAACTTTAAAATCATTTTTTTAAATCCAAATTCCAATTTGTTTTTTTAATATATTTTTTTATCAAAATCTTTAAAAGTTCATTTCAATAATTAATATCTGGGTATGGAAAACATTTGGGCTTTTAAACGTCTGTGAAGCCTGAAGGCCCTCGTTCACTTGAAACAACCCAATTTTTTTTCTTAGAATCATGAACATTTCAACAGTGTGAAAAAAAACCAACACTTTTGTCATGACATCATGATGAGTAGATATATGAAAAAAAGAAATAGGTATTAAAGAATAAAAATAAATATAGTTCCTTCTGGCCAATGAAACTTAAAAGAATATGAACTTATAATCACTTAATTAAGAATGTAGCACTAGTTGTACCAATGTCAAATTCATTACAGCTGGGGAGATGTCTCAGTGAAAACAGATGCTGAAGGCACAGAATTCCTCGAAATGAAAGAACGTCAGACGAAGACCAGAACGGGTTCGACCCTTGATGCTCGCCAAGTATTGCCTCGTCTTTGGTCGACTGGCGATGCACGTGATCCTGTCAGCGCATATAGGTTTTACGCTGCCAAACGTTCTCATGGGTTTAGAAATCCTTCTGATCCGTTTTATCTGGCAACACGAACCACCCCTTTATCCAGTGAGAATGATCAGTGGTTCCTCAGCCAGCGCATGGGTTTGAAAAAAAATGCATAACTATGAAATCCATGGCACAAAAAGCTGGAATCGAAAGGCGATTGACAAACCACTCTGCAAGAAAACATCTTGTTCAGAAGCTGAGGGACAGTAAGCAGGCCCCCACTGATATAATGCAAATATCTGGCCACAAAAATGTTCAAAGCATTATTAATTATAGCTCCATGTCTCTTGAGTCTCAGAAGGAATGCTCAAAAATTTTGAGTGGGTGTTGTCCAGCAGAAACGCGTTCAGTATCAGCACCCGTGTCGGCAATGCAACCTGTTGTCAGTGGTTCAACCTCAAACACGACCGGCCCTCAAAATCTCTCTCAGTCTCAGCAGTTACCCCCAGTTCCTCCACCTAGACCCCCTCCACCACATGCTGCTCCTTCAGTCCAAACCAGTAGCACTCCTGGGAACATGCATTCAATGTTTTGGGGTGCAACCGTCCACATACAAAACATGAATTTTTACACTATGCCAGGCACTAACATTAGTAACAATCCGTGAAAATCTTGGTGACTCGTTGAAATTCTGAGAGATATTTCATGTCACTAGGTCTTCTGGCTAAGTTGAACATTTTGACAATCCGATACCGTTCATTTCACTTTCTGGAAGTTTTCACAAAATGTTATTCCAAAAGTTTTGTTTCCAAACACATATTGGTGTTTGTTTCATAGCTGTTTTCATTGTTCATTTAATTTTAAATCCATATTCTGACTAAAATGACACTGAAATAAACACACGTTTCTGTCAGAAAAATGGCGCTCACAACCTCGATCAATAAAATTTTGATTGATAATATTAATGAGCAATAAAAGTTAGTTTGAGCTTATGTTACTTTGTTTATTTTAAATTTGGATAAGAAATGGGTAGTTTATCGCTTCAAAATGAATTTATTTCTTAAAATTTCATGTAAAACATAGCAAAAGGGCTCGTTAAAAACGAGACCTATTTATCGGCGCGTAAGAAATACCATATGCGTTGTTAACGTTTATTTTTGAAAAAATCACGGCGGTTTATTCAGTATACAGTTATTTAAAATGTGATTTGGGAACAGTCAAACTGTTGGCCAGAGGTAGAGGGGATAATGTTTTGAACTGTTGCCCGAGGCCGTAGGCCGACACCGAGGGACAACTGTTTGAATGTTAATTTACATAATGATTATGTTAATTTGTCAGCTTGTTATCGGCCTTTACTATTCAGTTTTAAAGATGCTCTATCAAACCGAGCCATAAATATTTTAATATTTTTCATGTTTGTGGCTTTCAGTTATTTATTTAATTTGTTACTTATAACATACATGCTCTCTTTCCCTCCCTTTTTTTCGTTGCGTGGGGAGGCTGTGTTTGGTGAGTGTGGCGATTCCTGATATGCACGTTTCACTTTTTTCTTTTCTAACAATCTCAATATTTCATAATTATATCATTTAAAAACATATCGAGTTATCTTAATATTTTGTAGAAATTTGTACCGAGTATAAGTATGTTCTTTTTGAGTAATTAAAATATATCCTAATAAACTACAGCTTGATAGAGTAATTAAGAAAGCAAGCTAAATGTCTTGATCTCAATCTCTCATTGAAAGTAATTTCGTTACTACTGAAATATTTGATAGGAGAGATGATTTTGTTTTTATATTGTTATCATTTTTAATAATCCCACAGAAAACATCTTAATTGGAGCTTGTTTTGCTAGAGCTTGTAACAATGTTAAAGATTTCAAAAAACCTTATATTTTTTATGGAAAAAACAGGGGTATCGGTACAATATGTATAAGCCATTTACAAAATGTATCACCGATACCCAGGTTAAATTTTAATTCAAAAATAAAACTGCTGTTCAAAATGCAAAAAGGTATTCCTCATTTACTGTTTTATGGTTTTTGATGTACAAGTTAAAGAAAATTAAAGGAAATTAATGTCTCTTAATTATTTCTAAACTCATTCTGTAAATTCAAAAAGAAAGGTTACCAACTTGATACTCTGAAGCGGTCTGCATGCTGGGTACATGCAACCCACCTACAGTATATCGCTTTGCTAACCTTTGTTTAAACGATGCTTGCAGATGTTTAAGAGTTTATGAAGGTTTAATGGCAAATCTTAATAACAAAGCTCAATCTGTTTCCTTAATGCCTGCCACCTAAAAATGAAAATGATCATTCTGAAGACTCATCATCCCCACAAAGCTAAAAACCAGAAAGAAAGGAGACATGAGGTAATAAAATCAATCAAGTTCGAAAAAGACACCATACTCAACACATACGAGAACCCGAGCAATTACCACCTTGGATCAGTTAGTGTCAAGACATTTTGTCATTGAAGCCTGAAGAATGCATCAACCGAAGCCCTTATAGTAGAAGAGCGAATGGCGAATAAGACCTATAGGTTACGCACTATGATAAAAGCATTAAAATTGTACAATGGCGTTAAGACCAAAACATGCACAAACCTTACTGAATAAGGAAGCATCTGTGGAAAACCCCACTTTTGTAGTGTTTTTTTTATATAGCAAACTCTTTCGATATGTTAAGATGGACAATTATTATAATATAAACTGCAATTTAGACACATGAACACAGTTAAATGATTTAAATTCTTAACATACATGTATTATGATATGACTTTCGCGTGAATTGGGGGTAAAATCGACGTTTATCAAAATTCAATATGGCCACCATGCGGGTTAACAATCATTTTGGTTCTTTTAATTTTTTTTCTTAGAATCTTTTTAATGAAATATTACAGCCAAAATTATTATACACATTTTATCATTTTATATCTTATTCAGTGTTTTAACTACGTTTTTACAACTGAAAAGAAAATATTTTCAAGATAATAGCTTTTTAAATTAATACATTTATAACCGACTAATTATAGCGGAAGACTACTTCGTTTATGACAAACACCATGTAATTGACTAATTCAAAACCTTAGTTGCTGGTTGAACAGCAACATAAGAAGAACAGGAACTATCTTTAAAAAGATAAACGGCATTGACGGAAAAGATTTTTATCTTTAAGAAAGAAAAAGCGGCGAAGCGACACAGTTTAGTAAGTTTTTACTTGGTATAGCTGTTGACGAAACATTCCTACCCTCTAAGTATGGCTTATGGATTAAGCGACCGAGTCATGGAAACACCATAAATTCATTGAAAGTGTCTGTCCAAAAATGTTAAAGCTATTGCAACAATTTCGTCTAAAAAGTCGAATAAAGAAGCAATGTCTTACATTAAGTCTTGATCTACATGTTTTATGTTGCAATAAAATACCTCTTGTAGAATTAGAATTCAAGATAAATAAATGTCCTTGACATAAAATAAATATAAATAATAACAACTTGTAACAAGAGCGAAATCTACCGACTATTACGTAAATTAACTAATTTAAAATTAAAATTGTCCCTAATGAGAATTGAACCGGGGGGGGGGGGGGGGGGGGCTCCGCTTGTAACCACTAGACCAAAGGCAATTTATGTTCCTGGACTTAAAATTAGCAATCAGTGTCTACGGAACTAGAAAGGAAATATCTGCACTTCTCTGTCGTTTCACACTGTGTATTGTACGCAAGTGTTTACCTTCCACCAATGAATATTTCATATAAAATCGTATTTAAGCCATCAATTGACGTAACTGGTTATTTATACCGCTAATATGATTTACTCCGAAACAATTATCGCTTTTAAAAACGAAAATGCCCAAACATGTAAGTGCCAGGTAAATACCTACGCACGTTATTAAAATTATTACGGTAATCGGGAACAACACCCAATAACAACTGATCGAAATAATCTGCATTTGATTTTGTATTTGGTTTTCCCGCTGTATAGTAAGTTTTATTTACAACATTTCATTGGTCGAAAAACTAGGTCAAACGTGAGCTTAGACAGCTAACGCCGAAAAAGAGATTCATTTTATATCAACATCAATGGCTTTGTAGTCTAGATCATCTAGACTTTCTGTAATTGATCAGTATCACATTGCTCTGACGAACGTCTAGAGACATTTTTATACAAAAAGTCTGATCGACAGGTGGCGCTGTAAACAAAACCAAAATCAATCGCGATTTCTAATGACATTAGTTTACAGTGTTACACTGGGCAATGTGAACCTTAAATAATATGATATTGAGCTACAAAATCAGGTTTATAAAACAAAAGGCGTTTAAGTACTTGCCTTCCAAGTTTACATAAATGAATGAAAATATATGGTACGCCGTTGCTGCCCCTTCGTGATAATTAGACTGTCACAGTAAGAGATATTTAAAAAAGTGTGTTTGGCCTTCAAGTAACCTAATGGTTGCGAAAATAGATGACAAAAAATGAAATTGTTGATTTCTCTCTTCATAATTAAAAGTTCTTAAAATTGAAAGATCTTGCATATTGTCAGAATCATTTTGATCTTGTGGACATATGAATTGTTTTTGTTTTGCGATGCTTTGTTTTTAGTGTTTGATTGCAAATGGAATTTTAGGAATTGTCAGGCTTTAACTATTTTTCTTTACTGTT
Source organism: Corbicula japonica (assembly GCA_038501625.1). Lineage (NCBI taxonomy): Eukaryota > Metazoa > Mollusca > Bivalvia > Venerida > Cyrenidae > Corbicula > Corbicula japonica. Next base: position 679,250 of record JAZAYU010000094.1, on the reverse strand, counting down.
CTAAATTGTCTAAACGCGTTTGTCTTTTCGAACTTGGGAAACTTATAGATTTTTTTATAAAATTAAATTGAAGCGATTTCACTGTAAAAAATTTCTAAGGTCGCCATGAGGGTATGCCAAAGACATTTCAAGTTATCTTAAGAAATAAAAAAAAATGGTTGTAGGGCAAAGTTTTCCTTTCAGACGTAATTTTGATCCAAAACGGTCCAAATTTAGAGAAAAAATATGATTTCATTATAAAATATTTCTAAGGTTACTATTATGCTTGCAACGTCTGTGTGAACTTTTCATCAGATCTTGGTAACCGCTGAACCCAGCTTACTTGAACACTCCTGTAAGCGCAATTATACAGTTGAAAGTGCGTGTCGCCGTAGGATGTGTCTTTTCGATTTCTAGCTATAGGTAAAGCGACAGTCTAATAAATTGTTTTCTCTAGACAACAACGGCGTTCCATACTAATATTCTAACCACGCGCCTCGTTTTGAAGCGTCTGGTTTTTTAACGAATGCCTTTGCGAAATCAGGGCGTCTGAATGATTGAGACAAATGGTTTTGGCTGTTTATAATTTCTGTGACAGTATAATATAATTGAAATTGTTAAAAGTTAACTGAAACCCTAAACTAGTTATTTTCATATTATTTTTGCATCTAGAATTTGTCGTTGTCTGAAGTTCCAGAGCATAAATTTCAATTAGACCTTTCTTGCAGGCTGCAGTTTGATTAATGGTTAAATCTAAAATTAATCGCAATTCGGATTAACCTTTCCTCCATAAACACACCTTTATTGCATGGGCGAACAGTTAAGATCCAGAACAGCCGGCACATCCGTGACGTCTGATCAGGATCTCAACTGTTCGCTTTATGATTTGTTAAGTTATTTCTGACCAAAATGCGACAAGTGCAGATCCTGATCAGACGGCACATGTGCCGGCTGATCTGGATCTACACTGGTCGCACATGCGTAAAATGGAGTATTTATGGAGGAAAAGGTTTAAGAAGTACAGACCAGCTTGATTAACCGTAAATATATCACTTTATATAAAGGATCTAATATAAATTCGTTTACAAACTACAACCAACCCACTTTTTTGTTTGTTTTTTTCTCTTATTTTTTATGGACATATTTAATACGTATTGAGGAAAAGGTGAAATATGCCTATCACGAATCGCCAAACTCAAAAAATACAGCAACGCCACGCAGCGAAAAAAAAGAGAAGAAAAGAGAGCAATGTTATAGACAATTTCATAGACATTATGCAGCTTTAAAAGGTATGCCACTTGCTCTTTGCACTTTTGATTAATAAAAGACAAATGTTATCGTCTTAATTGCAGAAAACAACTAAATTTAATTTATCCATTTTCCCCGTCATCATTTAAATTTCTCCGAAATAAATTCTTAATTTATAAGTATAAATGTTTGTTTTATTTTGTTTTAACATTCCCTTGTGGAGAATTTAACGTTAATAAATTTGGCGAACAGATCACTGATTTACTTTGCTCCAAATATTCGTAACCCAGGGAGCTATAAATGAAGTTAAATTCAGTTAAATGCAGCGGTATATAATTATTGAACCATCCCCGTGCATGAATGAGAATCGTTAAAAAAAGATATCGATGGAAGTTTTATGTTGGTGTTTGAACTTTTCATTGCTTTGTTCTTGAAATCATGACGATCTTATCAATTTTATTTATTTCTATTTGACGGCGGGGAATGCGGTTAGTTAAATTATTTGATTGCACCCTGTTTAGATTATAAAACTGTCGTTGTTTTTTGTTTAATTACATCAACAAGATATGTTTAACATCTGTTTATCGTATTCAGTTAACACGAGTCAAAGGAATATAGTCTTAATTTCCTACAATATTTAGACAAGTCCCAACAGAAGTTAACAAGCCGTCTTAAAGATCATAAATATAATGATCGGAGTTGTCTAATCAACAAACATTGAAGTTATTTTAATAGAACTATTTTAAAATCTTAATGAATACGAAAACTCTGTTATAGTCTTCATTTTTGAGATTAACAAGATTAGTGATATAAATGCTATTTTAAGATATCCTATTTGAAACATAAATTTTATTCTCAGGGAAGCCAGTTGTGTGCAATAATTATTATGATGTAAAACGAAACTAAACCCGTCAATTGCATTCAAAATTTTACCACAATTAATCGGCATGACTGATCATCTTTAAACTTAAACAATTTCATTGAAATGCATTTTAGCAAAGTTTATGATATCCCCTGTCTTACCGTTCCAAAGTAAAGTACATGTACATGTATAACAAGATCATAGCTTTTATTAAAGACTGTTGTTGACAACTAATAACAAAGTTAAGTAAATGTCTTTCTAACTAAAATCATTACGGACAAAAAGTGGCGAATTAGAACTGTGGTTGGGTGCATTTTTAAATTTTTCACTTTTTTGTTCTGGAAAGTTTTAAAAAATTTCGAATCTTAAAATCAATTTTCAGTTCCATGTTCCACATAGCTCATCTGGGAAAAAGTGAAATATGCAAATCAGGAATTCACCCAAATCACACAGCCTCCCCACGCAGCGAAAAGAAGAGAGGAAAAGAGGAAACATTCGTCGTACTTTTTTCCCATGCGAATTATATATTTCACAGTTTGTATGCGGTGTCCCTTTTATCCCTTAAGTCAAACCAAAATGAATAATAATAATATTTATTCCGACAATACAACAGATATATTTATTCTTTGGAGTTATGCTAGGCTCAATTTAATTTTAATGTTGCTTAAAACTTGCCTTGTACATTGTATCATTTGCATGAACAAAGATATTTCTGTAGAAGCAATTTCATTTCTGACAACAAAAGGATTTAGCTAACTCCTGATTAACTATTTGAGTTATGAGTTATGTATCTTTCAAATAACTTTAAGTCGAAAATTAAATGATGCTTAAATATGTAAACGTACTCGTCCTATATGCACACAATCCTTAAAACATATTGATATCTTTGAAAGTACTTAGTCCTACTGTTCGTGGACCGTTACATTGTAATTTACTTATCACTTTTTCTTTGTTCTACAAGGATGTCAGTGTTCTGGTCGAAATAATTAAGATGTAGGAAACCAGTTTGCAGGCTCACACATGATTTAATATTTTAAAGAGGCTCAGGTTGGAACATTTACACTATCTTTTTAACGAAACATAAATCCACAGATGTAATCGGAAAAGACCTCAAATTTCTTCAAATATTTATAATTTTAGTCAAAATGAATTCTACTAAGAGTATAATTATAATGTATTTTATAAGAAACTTCTGAGTTACAAATTAATAGTTCCTTTAAAATGGATTTTGTTACATAAAATCAAGTTGTTTTACTGATAATATTTTTTCAGTTTATCAAATTTTATTCGATACAACATTATTTGTATAGAAGTGACTTCCTGTATACAATACGAGTACTAATTATTTGACTGAGATACCAACATATCAGTCGTTTTATTCATTGTTTTCATTGCAAACCAGAAACATTTTAACCGGAACTTCTTTTATGGTAATTGAAACAAGTAGAAGCCCAGCTCTAAATACTAGAATAACATCGGTATCTTTTATGCTTAACCTAATATTCGTAATTATTATGAATCCTATTGAGGAGCAATAAGAATTTTGTTGCAGTGCACACGAGTAATGATTCTGCCTCAAGTACTTGCTGAATCGCTGCACGTTTTGTTGGCATACAAAAAGCTTAGTATCAAGAAGAATCTCTAAAACTGCTGCAGGAAACACAATAAAACATTTAGCAATGACAAAGATCAAAGAGAAGACATGTAACGAATAAGCACTATAACACTATTAAACCTATATATTATTTGAAGATCGATTACTCTTGGGGGTTTATACATAAATATTGTATTATGCATATTTCTACAGCTTTACAAAGGAATATAGAATACATGAAAAAGTAATGAAAGGCATTGAATTATTAATCATAATATCCACAAAAACTTTAATATCTTGCCGTATTTTTCTAGTCACAGCAGAGGTACGGACCTCAAGAGATTTATAAGCAGCGAGCCGTCACTGAATGTATTCAGAATTTGAATACGAATAATTTCTCACTTACTAGACATAAAACTCTCTATTTTTTGCCGTGTGAGATTTCCTTATCCTTCATGGGCCTTATCTTAAACTCCGCGTGCTCGCGTACTTTCGTATTATTGCGCACCATATTAACTGAGATCTTCGTTATTGATTTTGACTACGTCATGGTGCTAATTACTACGTGATTTAAATTTGTAATGTGACGTTGTTAAACGAATGTTTAATTTTTTTAAACATATCACTTTGTTGATTTTGTTTTATCGGGACTTTATTCAAAAATCATTTGGAATGGATACACTCGGAGGTTTCTAAATTCTTAACGCTCGGGTTTGGAAGTGTTTATCGTGGTATGAGTCTGAAAATGCTTCTTTTTTAAGAGTGTTTCATTTTTATACCGCTGTTGAGAGTTTCGTTGAAATAAAGATCTATAAAGAAAATGAATGGAAAATAAAATAGGAAATATACTGCTTTTTATCGGGATATTTAAACTACTACAATTCAATCTATTTGAATATCGAAGTGTGACGAAATCACAGATGACCTTAAACATCGCAAGATGAACCAGCTGCCGATTTCAGTCATGAAATAAAAATACTTTTCTTTCTTTAACTTGTAACAATATTGTTGTACATGTTAGGGATGTTAAACTTTGACAGGACTGTGTATTCTTGCCTGTGTCTCTGGCAATGCCTTCAAGACGGAAACTCGGCACAGCCTCGTTTCCGTCCGGAAAGCACTGCATCGGGTTGAGATACATTGATCTTCGCCGAATACAATACCAATGATAGATGCTCTTTATCTCTGCGTCTTTATATCAACCAGTGCCCAAGATTATAAAACTGAGCATGGAAACCAGTCTCAAATCTCGAGCATCTGATTGGCTGAGAGAGAGAGAGAGAGAGAGAGAGAGAGAGAGAGAGAGAGAGAGAGAGGCTTGCGCTGGGATTTTGATCCTGCAACCCTAAAGTTGCGCGACTGCACCACCAGTTTTATTAACAATCAACATTGAAGTCATCTAATCCTGACAACGTGTCCATGTGTACTTGTTCGTTCATATAAGAACCTGTAGGGGAACGAATGGAGTAGTTTTTTTCTCTCAATATGTGTAGATGTTTTACTTTTTCGCGTTGGTCATTGATCCGAACTTTATTTACCTGCATAATTTAAAGCTGACTGCGGTAATTTTTACATTTCACAATATTTTGAATTGTTCGTTTTCACGATCAGTAATACCCAAAGGGCCAGATACATTCCTGTCAAATAAAGTCCATCTGGAAAACGAAAAACATAATTCACAATTTCACTTCTGTTGTTACATGTATAATTATCCAAACGTAACGAAAAGCTCGACAAGTAGATTCCTTTAATATTTTTAAATTGATAAGTACACACTATTTTATAGATGTACACTGTCATAGCTGTGTTAACTGATCGTCACGGAAAAGTTATTTGTTACGCAAATGACATGAAGAAACCAATAATGCATCAATAACCACACAAATACAACAATTTAACATCATTGAAAGAGCATTTAAAATTCTCATTCGCCTCCAAATCACATATTAATTCAAATAAATCATTTCTTAAGCAATATGCATTGGTCATTCAATTTTTAATAAAATGTAAACTATCTGACCAAAACAAAATATATATTGAGTTACTGGTGTGATATCTGCGCACAACATAGAATGGAACTGTTTTATGGAACTGTTTGCGACATTGTAAAACCCTATGGTCATGTCTCTAGCTGATTTAAAACCAAATAATTTGGTTAAGAGGTTGATATAAAGATTTTATCCTTCCAAGGACAATAACTCTCGTACTGGTGTGATTTATGTTCAATATTGAACTCGTCTCAGAAAAAATTAAAACAAGGTTATCGGAATCACAATTTCAGGAAATTAAAGCTTTTGCAAATTGTATATACCGATATCCAGATTTTATTCAAAAAAATACAGGTGCAGATTAAATTCACTATTGCAACAAGGTATTTCCCAGCCGGAGTTTTTATGGAGATTTAATTTATAAACTTGAGAAATTAAAGCAGTGTAAATTTTTTCCGGTTTTTCGTAAACACCATTCAGAAAGAAATGTTACCAACATGATATTCTACAGCGCTCTGCAGGCCTGGTAATTAACCCATCTACAGTTGATCTTTATGCTTACCTATTTGGTTGCATGGCGGTGGCTGGGGTTAAAGAGTTTATGAAGGTTGATAGGAAATCTTTTTTTTGAAGAACGTAGAAGCTTGATTCATTAATTGCCACAAGGTACCAACTAACTTGTTGGCTCCGTATGTTAATAACTGACAAACGTGTGTTCATTTTTTTGCACTAAACAAATACTTTAATTATAACTTTGTATGTAAGATCTAAGAATCATATTTTTCAACTTTTAACATATAATTTTCTTATTTATATAGGATTCAATTACATTATACAACCTTATATCAAAAACCAAAAATGTTTGTTACCCTCTGGCCTAAGCACTGGAATTATAATAGAACATAAGTACGGGAGCTACAGCACCTGCTTTACCTTTACATTTGTTAGATGTATTTTTATTTGTCAACTCTTGCAATTTTTTTTCAATGAAAAGTTGAAAAATGGAATCAATTTCATTTTTAAGTTTTAGCAGTAGTCCAAATGTTTACTAGAAGGATACAATAATTGCATTGTGATTATCGTTGGGGAGATTATCACCCAAAGGCACTGATTATTCTTAAATAAATATGTACAATGTACAAGGCTCATCCGTGCGCGCAAAAAACAAATGGTTGTGCACTTGTATTGGCTCTAGGCAAGCGAACATATTTCGATTTTTTAATTGCGTGATTAAATCCAAGTTACTAACAATCTTCAAGATTTAACACAATCCCGGTTTGTTATAATGAAAAGAGTGATTAACAAATGTTAACATTAATAGATACATGTAATAGCTTTATTTACTGTCGATTCTTCTAATATTTATACTTTATGGACTCACCGCATATGCCTTGTAATCAGCACGAAATAATTTAGAAAATATCAATAAAACATTTAATATAATCATATCAAAGATTGCGACTTATACGTTCATTGATGTAGCATCGCGATTAATAAATACTCGGCTTAGAATATTACATCATTAGCAATTTATATAATGTGATTTTTCATAAACTTTATGTTCTTGAAAAGAAAAGCGATTAAGATTAAAACACTCCATCCTTTGTAGCGCCACTTCTATAACATATAAAATTGCATTAATGATAATATCGAAATAAAAATGAGGAATTACTCGGTAGGGTGGCTTGTTTTATGGACTATTTAAGAGAACGCACGTGTAAGAACACATTTATTCTGTCTAAAATGTTTGAAAATTCCCAAACATAAAAAACAAACAATAACTTGCAACTTTTTACGAAACATCTGTTTTTAAGAAAGAAGGGTTAGATATATTTTTACCTGTTTTGAGCAAGACGTTATTAATAAATGAGTTAATGATAAGAGTCACTTCTCGTCCCGTAATATGTATCGGTGTATTCCATGAACTTTCTCGCTACGACAATATCTGTTATGAAAAACTTACAAAAAGATGGAAAGGGAATTTTAATAGCCACCGCACACGACAATTGTGATTGAGCCTGTTCATGGGCAGTTATGGAAATGCATATTACTGGACAAGCGCAACTCGATATTTACACTAATTAACAGTACGATTTCCCAACCGTGCTCGCCACAGCCTTGATTCAGCCTTTGATGAGTGTGCCACATGGGAACCCCAAAATGCCAAAGAAATTTAGATTTGATATTTTTCATTTGCTTCCTGGAATGTTGCTTTTAACTTGATTATTTAATCAGTAAATAATATATTATTCAATAGGAAATTCACTCTTTTTCTTTATTGGTTGCTCTTTACAAAGTTTTTCTTAAACTTTGTGCGCGGCTTTGAGCGGAGGAACAAATTTCACCAAGGATTGATTATCACACAAGTTTTCCTCGACAGTCCGGTTTGTCCGTGACATAATATTTATCGTTAATAAGATTTTGCCAGCTATGTACGATATAGCATATTCTCTAAATGAGAAAATATAAAATCGTAAAATTGTGCACCACAGTGAGAATTTACTGACCCTGAATCAAATCCACTTTCCAGATATAGTTTCAAAATGGAACTGTAACACAACTACAACATACTCGTACATAAGGGTAACATGTAAACTGACATCTCACCACACTTGGTCAAGTTATACTATAATAATATTTTATTAGAAAAAGTTACAGACAATTGTTTTTATTCAACCCAGTATATAAACAACATTTGAGAACTAAGAGAGTCACATTCAAGCCGATTTTTACTGTTACGTAAAGGCAGCAGAGAAGAAAATGCCAGCAACAAACTAATTAAATTTAACAAGGCCATTTATTAAAGAAACATATTGTGTAGCTTATATAATATAAAAAAAAACAAAAGAATGTTCAGCGTGACTTTTTTTTAATACCTTGTATGGTAAATTTTAATTTAGGGGTGACTGTTATGTTAATAACAAATACAATTTCGACCAGTATATATGTTGTCTTGTCCTTGATTTAGAAGTTTGAAAGAAAATAAAACGCTTGTCCGGCTTAACTGGGTTCCACCGTATAATTTGTCATAAAAGCCTCAAAATAATCAATAATCTTACAAATAAAAAAAAACATGTATACAAGTTACACATCTGCTTTCTGAAGCTCACCGTTATTTTAATCTGATCATTAGTAAACATGGAAACCTGACATGGCGGTTTCAAACGTTTACCTTATAAAAGTAAGAAAAAGCTCGTGGTATTTACCAGACAAATATGTAAAAATGCCAGTAAATACATCATAATTTTAAGTCAACATCTTTTTCAACACAAAAATCAAAACAATGCAGAATATAAAATCAATTGGCATTCTTATTCACAGTTGGACTTGTCTAAAAAGAATAATGTTGTGCTATCGAAATTCCCTCCCATGATGATTAACTATGATTTATTAAGAACGGAAGTTTATTCAGATTTTATCATGATTATAAAATAATACTTCAGATCTATGGGCAACCACATGAAAATGTTTAATCTAAATCAGTTAACGGAAATATTATGATCGTTAATAATGTGGACATGGAGTTTATTTACATTCACGACGTATAAATATAGCACATGCACTTTCCTTGCGCAATAAAATATGACAACACTTTAAGTGCTAACTCCGCGATGTAGACATATTGTGATCGTGAGATGTTGCTTTTTGCATCTCAATTTGAAAATGATATTGTAACAAAGTTAAGTCCCCTTATTAAGTTTCGACATTTGTTTAATATTCATTTGTTGACAGGCCTCATTATCATTAAAAGAAAGTCTCTGTAAAATACATATATACACACGGTGTTTTAGTTCAGTTATAATCAAATGAATCTACAATACAGTTCGTTAACTTTAGTATAACTTGGTGTGAATTAATTATTGAAGATTCATATTCGTAAATAGACGCTTAGGTTATTAATAGAAAGAGAAGCTCGAAAGCCGATAGTCTAGATCATCTAGACGTTCTGTCATTGATCAGTGTAACACTGCTCTGACGAACGTCTAGAGACATCGCTATATAAAAAGTCTGACCGACAGGTGGCGCTTTTGTATGGTAAACAAATCCAAAATCAATCGCGATTTCTAATGAAATTTGTTAATAGTGCTTTAACCGTATTTCTCCCACACTGGCCAAAGTGAAATTAAAGAAATATGATATCGAGCTACAAAATCAGGTATATGGTTTATAAAACAAAGGACGTGAAAGTACTTGCCTACCCCAGTTTACATAAATGAATGCAAATATATCTTACGCCGTTGCAGCCTCTTCGTGATAATGATTTTAAACTGTCACGTTATATGGTATGGCAGTTGTCATTGTACGGTGATTGATAAAAAGGGAAATATATCAAAATCTCTCTAACGGAAACTTTGCATTAATAAATATTATGATGTATTTTATGATTTATACATACAGAAAAGTTAGAACAGAAAAGAAAAATAGTATGACCTAAAAAAATTCCCTAAATTCTGCAGCCAAACACAAAAACAAAACGACACTAAACATCAATTCAAATGCCTTCCTGAGGAATGAGTTACTAACAACAATATCTAAGATCATCTTGTCTAACATATGTATACAGTAAGAGATATTTGTAAAAGTGTGTTTTTGTATTTCATGGTTGCGGAAATGGATGACACAAATTGTTGATTTCTCTCGTTATAATTTAAAGTTCTTTTAAAGAATCTTTGATATTGTCAGTATCTGTTTGATCATGTGGGCATTTGAACTGTTTTTGTTTTGCGATGCTTCGTTTTTGTGTTTGATTGCAAATAGAATTGTAGGGATTTTCAAGCTTTATTTTTCTTTACTGTTCTAAATTGTCTTTAACACTTTGGTCTTTTTGTAATCGGGAAATTTATAGACTTTTTAAAAATTAATCTTAGTGATTTCACTGCAAACTGTTTCTAAGGTCGCCATTATGGTATGTCGAAGAATTTAAAAAAAAATGGTTGTAGGGCAAAGTTTTTCACTTCAGACGTAATTTTAATCCAAAAAGGTCCAAATTTAGAGAAAACTATTATCTTCTTATTGAAATGATTTCATTTAAAAATATTTCTAAGGTTGCAATAAGGTAACTATTGTGCTTGCAACGTCTGTATAAACTAGTCTTTAGATCTCGTGGTAAACGCAGAACCCAGCTTACTCGGAAACGCCTGTACAGTTAAAAAATGCCTGTCGCCGTAGGATATGTCTTTTCGATTTCCAGCTGGCAGGGCGACAGTCTATAAAACAGTTTTTACAAGCCAACAACGGCGTTCCATACTAATGTCCTGATTACAAGCCTCGTTTTGGAGTGTCTGGTTTTTTAATGAACAGACGTACTGATCGCCTTTGCGAAATAAGAGCGTCTGAATGATTGAGACTAGTTAGCCGAGCGCTTATAAAAACACGTGATTAAAGCATCAGCTAATGGAACCTGAGGATAGATGGCGCTACTAAGGCAAGGTACTATACATGTATTAGGTAAGTTACTGATGGGAAGATTTTGTAAACATGCCCCAACCCCCTCAAATTCCCCAGATGACAATTGGATAGTACTCTGTTGTTAATTAAAAAGGTCACTGTGACCTTAACAGAGGACTGTATGGCAACGTGTTGTCTAGTTCAAACAAGGTCCGTTAGGGACGGACGGATCAATCGAAATGTGCAAAGCAATATATCCCCGCTTTTTCGAAAGAGGGGTGGGTTGGCAAAATAAGTGATTGCATTGTTGGCAACCGATGAGACAAGTTTCTGAAGAAGCATATATTCATAGATAATTCATTTCTTTTAGCTAAGAACTTTGAAGTAGTCAATGCCTGTACTGAAGCCCGGTTTCGCTATGAAGGCCGGATCATAGTTGGAGTTCATAAAATTAGTATTATAGTTTGTTTTTAAGTGTAAAAGAGTTAGATGATACTGTTACTTTAAGACGTTACTAAACATTGATTGATATTTCACATTTTTAAAGAAGCCCAGTTTCATAAAGATATACATATAATAGACTTGGACTAGAGCTTTTTTAATTGCAGAATATTGAAGTTTGTATATGTACTGTTACGTTTGCACGTACCTGTAAGTTTTCATATACATTTTTGTAAGCTAGTTTAATACATGGGATATAAATGCTTATGAGCACACTTGCAATCGTGCTTATAAGATTTCGCTCATACTCTTTAAAAGATCAAATACATTAAGCAAGATAATACCCTAGTTATGTTTGCATTAAGATTTGGTTGTATATTAACATGTTTAAAAATACTTTTAAAATCATTTTCTAATCATTTGACTTCCCCAAACGGTACCCCAAAGCAACATGTAATAAAATGAAAATTATTTAAATTTGATAACCTAGCAAAATAATTGAGGTAGCTCGGTTCAAGTTACACTATCAGTCAAAAAGGAACAGAACAGTGCCAAGCGATAGATGAACATATGTATCAGTGGCGAGATTCCAGTCTACATATGTTTCATACCAATAGTTAAATATTTAAGATAAACCGACAGGATCCAACTTTGTTTGTTCAGCACACAACTCACCAATTATATTATTTATGAAATAGCTGTTACACTATCCTTTGAATTAATGTTTTATTAATTATTTTGTTTCTTATTACGAATAAAAAAAAAATGAATACAAATCCTTTTTGTTACCTTGAATTTTTGCGAATTAATCATTGTATTACAAATTATTCTTTAATTTGTGTTTCTAAACGGTTTTATCATAAACCATGTGTTTGCTTATCAATTTTAAATCATTTTAGTTTGTCAATGTTGATGATTAATTGGTCAATTGTCAATTGATCAATTAAAAATCCTGTCATAACAATTTCGCGGAGAAAAAAATAGCGAAGTAACAAAGTATGAGTATTTTCGTTGGAAGTAAAACAGCAAATTTTAAATCGGATAGTGAAATTTACCAATTATGAGGAGACATTTCTTGGATTAACTTCTAAAGGCGGAAACTTTCAATCAGTCAGACCTGTAATATAAATTTAAATGTATTTCATGTAGATGTATTTCAAGCAAAATAAATAGAGGTTGGCATGAGAAGTAGTCAATGTCAATGCAGTTTATCAATTTTGAAATTGAAATTCAGGAACTTTCAGACGGGTTAAAGATTTCAGGTATGGTATTTCGTCTGTCCATCTTTTTGTGCATTATGGACCCTCTCTCCCGCCCCAACGCAGGTCTCCTTTTTCATCAATGTCACGCGAATATTTACGATCTTAATTTGGTTTGGTATGCAACATTTTTCAGCCATCTTTAAGGTATCTTTAAGGTATCGCAAACATTGCAAATGGCGAAAACAGGCTAAAATTTCAAAAAATGAATTTTAGGGGAAATACTTATTGCCACCTAGATTTTAGTAAATAAATGTATTTAGCTATGTATGTAGTAAATGTTTGCAAACTCAGTTTAGTCTAATTCATGTTCTAATTACCAAGCACATACTAAAACAAAAGAAAAACCATTTGCATGAGAACTCTGAAATTCATGAGTAATATACCAAAGCAACTCATACCTGAAATAAGTATATGATGATCTACAATGTTTAGTGCCAATTCGTCAAATTAATGTTAGGGTTTTCAAGAAAGTAGAATCTACTTTCACGTTGAACCAGGAAGTAAGATTTCCTTGAATTTCTTAAAAACCCTAACATTATTTTGACGAATTGGCACTAAACATTGTAGACCAGCATATACTTATTTCAGGTATGATTTGCTTTGGTATATTATTCATGAATTTCAGAGTTCTCATGCAAACGGTTTTTCTTTTGTTTTAGTATGTGCTTGGTAATTAGAACATGAATTAGACTAAACTGAGTTTGCAAACATTTACTACATACATAGCTAAATACATTTATTTACTAAAATCTAGGTGGCAATAAGTATTTCCCCTAAAATTCATTTTTTGAAATTTTAGCCTGTTTTCGCCATTTGCAATGTTTGCGGTTTTGTCACGGTGTTTTACGGTTAAGAGACGACGTAGCCCCGACTCTTGCCGGTCGAACTACAGTTTGTCACATTAGCAGCCGATGAAAACCGGTAAAGTAACAGTGCGGCCACGATATGGCTATGGTGAAAGCCGGTGGACTCCGATTCAACTTCGGGAGCCATATGTTAACAATGTTTTTTTCTATATAAGTGTCCAAACCGAGATCCATCGGGGCTGTATACCAGGCTTCACGAATCTTACTGGTTCTACCCGGTTCATCCCGGTTTACGGCTACAAATTATCGGGATGCACCGAGGCATACACCGGGACATTGTGAAGCGGGCTTTGAGCACGTTTTGTTTTCCAGATGTGGTCTTTCTGTATTTGGAATCGGGGTTAAATTACACTGATTTTCAGTAACAACGTTTGTAATCGTGGTAAACGTTCATATCTCGTTGTTTTGCAAAAATGACTTCTTTGTAAAAACATTTACTAACCGTTCAGGTCAGGTCAGCCATGAATTGCTGTTTTTGAACTCTTATAAAATGTTTCTATTCGTAGGTCAGCTCTTTTTTGGATTCTTGTGTTTGTGATGAGTCAGGCGGTCATTAAGTCAAATCCGGGAAATGTGAGATCTGAAAGTGGTATTACACATGTCTTCGCAATAACGTTTGAAAATTAAATATTATATTAATTATAACTGTCAATTTATTACAGCATCAGGAATATATTATTTAAATCTTTCCTAGTTATGGCAGATTACTCATTGGTCCTCAACTCCTCAAAATATAGACATACTAGTACACTAAATTGTTTGATCGAGAGAGAGAGAGAGAGAGAGAGAGAGAGAGAGAGAGAGAGGGTGGGCAGAGAGAGAAAGAGACTTAATAAGAACTACTTGCTTTTAACAACACGCATAACAAATTATAGATGAAAACGCAATATTTCTGTTTTCAAAGCGAACTCAAGTTTAATACAGTTTTATTACTAGAAATTTAAAAAACGGTTTAAATAAGTCCAGAGCTGACAATATTTTTTAAAATATTTATAAAATCATAAATTTGCTGCTAAATTTTTTTTTCAGATCTTTCTGCATACATGTATCATATGTCCGAAAAGTAAAAATTCATATATCAGGAATAGCCGTACTCAGAAAACTCTCTACACATAGCATAAAAAGAGGAAATAAAGCATGAGTTTATAAAATATATACTTTTTTAATTATTTAAATAATACACTAAAAACCATTAAAGAAAATGAGAGACTGCCGGTTTACCGCCTTGGAACGGTCAGTGGCAAACATTTTCAACAGGGGTGTTTTATCATGTTCTTGTTTGCTCCACTTACCCCAAAACGTTCTCATAAGAACAAACGGTATAGGTAATCACTACAACATATCCATTAACTCGCCAATTTTGCATGCACGAGCACACAAAATTAAATATTAGAAGCTAACGGCATTGACCAGCGAAAAAAGAAAGGTACAGAGATTAGAGAACCTTTAGTTAAATAAACAAAACACGATAGCTGGTATAAAAACATATCGGGCTTCTAAATTCTTATCCAAAACTTTGATAGACACCTTTATAAGTTATCGAACCCCTGTCACCGAGAACGGAAGATAAAACAAATGAACTCTCAAATAAAAGAACGGAATTGGAGAACCTATGAAAAAATAAAATTGAAGGAGTAATGCTTAGGTCAAAATGACGATATGACGAATTAGGAGAAAAACCCAGTAGGTACTATTTTAATTTAGAAAAAAGAAATTGTTTAAATAAGTCAATTAGCAAATTAGTTGATGAAGATAGTAACGAATACACAAATGTTAAAGAAATTTTAAAATATCAAAAACAATATTACGAACATCTGTACACAGAAACCAATATTTTTGATGATATTCCTTTAGAAAGTATTATTGGTGTAAACCCTAAAAAATTAACAGAATGTCACACCAATGGCTTAGAGGAACTAAATTTAGCGCTATCAAATATGAAAAATGACAAAAGCCCGGGGCTAAATGGCTACATGTATACAATATAAGTATTTCTGGAAAGATTTAGCAAAATTTGTGTTAGGATCGTTCAACTATGAATATAGACACGGTAATTTGTCGGTCAGGTGCAAGCGGTAATTACATGTCTACCTAAACCTGGTAAGGATAGGACTTTTTTAAGAAATTGAGACCAATCTCACTCTTAAACGTAGTATATAAACTCGCTTCGTCTGTTATAGCGAATCGACTGAAAAAAATACTTAATGAAATTATTCATAATGATCAAAAAGGTTTCATTGCCGGTAGATTTATTGGCGAGAACTTACGTCTTATATACGATAGATTGTATACTGTTTGAATCTAAACTCCAAAATAAAGAAGGGCTATTATTATCAATTGATTTTAAACAGGCATTTGATTCCATTTCGTGGAAATTTATTCACAAGGTTCTTATTTTTTATAAATTCTGTAATTCTATTAAGCGATGGATAACCTTGTTTCAAAAAAGGGCTGAAACTTGCATATTACAGAATGGTTTCTTGTCTGATTTTTTTCAAACTATCACGTGGTTGCAGACAAGGTGATCCGATTTCACATTACATTTTTATTCTTTGTGCAGAAATTCTGGGTCTTATGATAAGAAATAATAAGTTAATTAGAGGAATAACTTTTCATAATAACGAACAAAAATAAAGTCAGTATGCAGACGATACGCAAATATTTCTTAATGTTATCATTAAAACCCGTTACCGATGTCATGCAATGATCGTTACGTATATCAGGGCTATCCGATCAACCTTTTCTGGGTTGTCCCGGTTAGCTCAGTTGGTTGCGTCGCGGGAATTCCAGGGCTAGGCGCTGTCGCCGTGACGGTGCGGGTTCGCTCCCAGCTAGAGGCACTATCATTAGAACCTGCTTAAACACATTAGACAATATCTACCAACTATCCGGTCTAAAAATAAATGTAGAAAAAAACGAAAGCACTATGGTTTGACTCTATGATCGGCTCAAATGCTAAATTAGAGACGTAGCATTAGACTGGACAACAGAACCTATTAAAATACTAGGCGTTAATTTTCCAGCAAATGTGTCAACTATATGGGACCAAAATACAAACGAAATTAAAAGTAAATGCAAAATCACTTTAAACACTTGGTCGAAGAGAATTTTAACTCTATTTGGCAAAGTTTCTGTTGTTAAATCGCTCGTTATATCAAGATTTGTTCATTTATTTATTGCACTTCCCAATCCACCGTCCGATTTTGTAGCGTACATCGATAAAATCTGCTATAAATTTCTCTGGAACAATGGACTAGATAAGATTAAACGATCACAATCTGTAATTAAAATTTATTCTGATGGCCTAGGAATGACCGATTTAAAAACATTTATTCAAAGTTTAAAATTATCTTGGCTTAGAAAGTTGGCTGTTTCAGAAATCAATATTTTGAATATGTTAACAAACTTTAATAAGAAAGAAATTTTACTTTTAGGAGCACTTTACGCTCAAGAAAAATCTGAAAACTAGAAAATCCATTTTAGAAAAATGTACTCGAAAGCTGGGAGTTGTTTTGTAAAAATATTTACGTCAATGATATATACGACGTCCTCTATTCACCATTATGGTACAACCACAATTGTACTAACAAAACGCTGTTTTACAAGAACTGGTATGACAAAAATATACAATGTGTAATTGACATTTTAACTGAGGAAGGTGAAATTTATACATTTAATCAATTAAAAGACGTTTACAAAATAAGAGGTACATTTTTAGATTATCAGAGACTTATAATTAACATTCCAAATAAGTGGAAAAATATCATCCAAAACAGCAATCGCAACTTTAAAATAAAATATGCACTTAAATATAAACTTGAAATATCTAATAAAAGAGAAGAAGGGACGAGAAAGTTTTACGAAATCTTGTTAGATAAACGTAACATATTTAAAACAGAGAAATGGGTACCTACCTTTGGTCCTTTTACACTTGATGATTTTAAAACAATACACACAAATTTAATGAATATAGACGAAATAAAACTAAAAGAATTTCAATTTAAAATAAACAATAAGATTCTTGTCACAAAGTCATTCCTTTTTAAAATAAATAAAGTCCAGAGCAGTATGTGCTCATATTGCAATGAAAGAGAGGAAACAATTCATCATTTATTTTGCGATTGCGACAATATCAAAACATTTATTACAAATACTAAACAATGGATAAATAATAAATTAATTTGAATATTAATTTAAATGTTGAGGGAAACGTGTTGAAAGCGACATTGTAAAGCTCTTTACAATTTTGTTAAAATATTACATATACAAATCGAAATTTCGAGAAAAGTGTCGCTCTCTTCTCACTATTTCACTTTTATAGGCTATTTAAAACATAAACTTATTAGCCGAAAATATATTTTTACATTAAATAAAAGAAACGAACCTCTACTTTCCAGCATTAGAAATTTTGAATAATTTATAATAGGATATGTCAATGACTATAATAAATTGCAAATGTATAAAATAGTATATAAAGAGTAGTAACATGATAAGGACAGTCAGAAGTACGATGCCGATGGATGCAAAATATCTCCCAACTTATGCCTTGTGCTTTTTTAATATTTATAATGTTTCAGTCCTCTTATAACCAAATTATGATTATTCATTGTTTTTATTATCTAATCGGAAATATTAAGTATTTCTATAATCTAACTTGGAATATTTGTTTGTAAGATATTGTTATCCTCTAATGATGTTATGATATAATAATGTTGCAATAAATGGGGTTACCCCGTAAAAGGAGCCTGAAACGAAAAAAACAAACAAAAAAAACAACAACAACAAATGAACAGATGCCCTTAATAAAAAAGTGAAATATGCATATTAGGAATTGTCACATTCGAAAGACACAGCCTCCCTGCACACCCAAGAAGAAGAGATGAAAAAAGCATGGTTTATAAAATGACCAATTTCAATACAGACACCACAATCAATTAACAAAAATGAGTAATCGAAGTGAATTATGCATATCAGAAACATTCAGTTAAGAAATCTCAACACACTAAAAAAGTTAAGCTTCTTATGGTTTAAATGTTTGACTGCTTTTGCATGCAATATTGTCGAGTTGTTTGATGAGTAAGAGTTCTATCACCAAATCAAAGTACTTGTTTGCTTATATGAGAACATATTGGGGCAGTTGTGAGATTAATGCACCCTAAAACTTGGTCTAAACCCCCAGTGGCAAATTGTTTTGCCGCTGACCGTTCCAAGGCAGTAACCTTTTGGTTTCTCACTTTCGTTAATTGTTTTGGGGTCTCTTTGTGGTTTCCAAACTCCTTCGCATAACATGTTATTTTACCAGTCAGGCGCACTGTCGGCTTAATATTTTTAGAAGCCGATTGATAACATGAATTTTGCTTTAATGTCAGATGAAAGAAATCCTATGTTTTCTTTTGAAAAGGTAAATCAAGTACAAACGCTAATAAATCACAAACAGTTATCAAAGTGATTACGAAGCTTTTGAGATGTGCAATTTTTAGACCGTTAAAGGAAGGGGGCATTTCTTATCGCCGTTATCTCATTACATTTTTACTTCTTTATTGTTTCAAAGATTTATTTTATGGGCAAATAATGTGAAAACTTATCAAGAACAACGTTAATAGCATAATCACCCCTTTATATCCGCATAATGTTTTACCGACATCGAAATAACGCTCAAAAGATTATTGATAATTTCTTTACAATGCTACGTAGTGCGGTAGGATTTATTTGCTTCAGTCAGTTACCGAGTCATAGACCTGTTTTTTCACCAAGTACGCGTATAACTTACTTTTGTTTTCAAATGCCTTATTAGCTTTATATTAAATAACACGACTATCAGTCAACACAAGTACCTTTTCAATGTTTGCTCTTATTTTCCATGTCTCTACAGCCTTGTTTGTGAATCGACATGCATTGTTTCCTCGCCTATGACAATAATGTCATTTATAAATATCTGTCCCTTATTTTTTCTTCTTTATTTAGGTAACACAATATTTTTGGATTTAAAATTACTTTATTGCAGTCCACTACGCCAGACAGTACTTCGGAAAAGACAATTATTATATTTTCTCAGTAAAATTTAAATATAAAAATGCAGCACTGAGCATGCCAAGCCGAAACCATTTCTCTCTCTCTCTCTCTCTCTCTCTCCCTCTCTCTCTCTCTCTCTCTCTCTCTCTCTCTCTCTCTCTCTCTCTCTTCACATAATAATTATTTTCTCTTTAACTTAAATTTTAGGGTAAGGCGATTATACGGTAAAATATTCTAGAATGTGATTTTTAATCCAAATTTTCAAATAAAAGTTCAAAAAGGAGAAAATGTTCTGGTTCCAGATTTCCAACAAACACATTAATTCGTCAGTGTAAGATTAAGCTAAAACAGATTTGATGAATTGTGTCAATAGTTCACATAAAAAGAAAAGTTGAACTGAGAATCTTGCAAAATGATCTTGCTCTATACTTTTTTGGTGGGAGAGGGAGGATGTGTCTGCTTGGTTTGGCCATCCCTGATCTGCATATTTCAAGATTGTTTCAAGCGTGCTTCTTGTAAAAGTTGTCAAAATATAAAAAAAATATTTCTCAGAAAGATAAGGTCGACAAAGAGATCACCCGGTTTTCAATTAGCACAAAATTTGTACTATCGTCGGAATAGTCAAGATTTCCTTTATTGAAGTCGATTCCGTGTTTGGAAATGTCAGAACGTGTTTACTTTTTTAAGGTGTAGTTTAATAACTAACATAGGAATACTGAAAGCCACCGGACACGACACATATCAAACAATATCAGGCTCTGTTTGATGAAGCGGATCCATGAGCCACAGTAAAGAATAATTTGTTAAAAGTGAAAAAATGCATAGCGTGAATCGCCATACACAGAAAACACAGCTTCCACACGCAGCCAAAGAGGAAAAGAGGAAAAGACTGAATGGGTTTATAAAATATCAATTTCAAAACAACTAACGAAAACGAGAACCTACATGTAATGGGGTACCGCATTGGAACGGTCATTGGCAAAACAACTTGGTGTTTAAACCAGGTTCTAGGGAGAAACAACGTCACACTTTCACCAACAGGTTCTCATATGAAAAGCCACGTACAAGTTGTCTTGGAGAAATTTTTCCAACCTACCCATCAACACAACAAGGCAAAATCACACAAAAAAACATAAGAAATTATTAGAATTGTCAAGCAAACAGGCGAGTACTTAATGTCCAAACTGATATTTTTCAAAACAATATCGAACCGACATACTTTGATGATCTATATACGTTACGCAATTGATCTTATGAATAAATTGATTAAATTGATGAGTAATGAAACTTCAAGTTAGAAATAAAAAAAATAGCGGCTCCACAGTATAATAGATCAATTTAGTTGTTTCTTAAAAGAATACACGAGGATTAATTTCCGCGCTAGTTGTCTGATAAAAATTTCGCCATTAGGCATTTCGCGGTTTAGGCAATATTATTTAGCCAAAATGTGAAACAAAACCCTTAATACGAGAAAATAAAAGATAATTGTAAGTTCTTTCCAAATAAAGTAATAGCTAAAATGTCAAGAAAGATCACCGAACACAAGATTTCCCATTTCACGTGGCGAGCCGCGTAAGTTTGTACAAAAAACAATTTAACTCATATTAGATGAATATAAAGATTCATTGTTAGCCTCAAAGCTATCATTAAATATAGTTCTAGAAAATTGCTTTGTTACGATTTATACACTGATTACTTTGAAAGTGAATGTGGGGAATTCGGCTATATGCTATTGTTTTATGACATATAATACCATAAAACTCCATAAAACTACGAGAACTGTTATTACGTGATAAAACTTGTGAATAATAACAGCTTCTGCATTAATTCTTATGAAAAATATCTTAATTATATCTTCCGATGTTACAAATGTGGTGCAGATGAACTGGCACTTGTGTGGCTTTGCACTTTTATTGAAAGAAGATTTAAAAGTACAATGAACTTCTCTTACGGAAATATTAGTAACTGTTTACTTTTTAATTTACATGTAACTTATTTTTTGCTGTAACGTTCAATGTAAATGCAAGAGAAAACTTGTATTCTACGTTATATAAAATAGATATTATGAGAACTTTGAATGCCACCGAACACGACAAATATGAATATATTGCAGGCTCGGTTTGATAGAGCTGGTTCATGGGCATTGAAATGCGTAATACTGCCCACGCCGCTTAAGCCCGGGTTGAGCCCAACTCAATTTTTATAACAATGAACTGTACAATTTGAATTAATCCCAAAGGATGATGTGCATGGCGTTGAACATTGATAAATCAATGCGGTATTTTCAGATTAATACCACTCCATATTCAGCGACAAACGACCCCTAGACAAAAATTATTTGCCCTTAACGTGAAAACTATTGGCGGAATTAACAGATTAGAATTTTATTTTCATTTTGCATGTTAGGTAAATGATTGTAGCAAATTAAATTCTGTAAAAATTGTTTTGGTCGTTATCTGTATTCCCATTGAAGAAACTTTTTTTCCCACAAGCACAAAATAACGGTGATTGAATGAATTAAAACCGAAAAATAAATATTGAATGAAAGTTCATGTCTATAAAAGCTTTGCATTCAAACATTTTAATTTACTACCAGTACTTGCAACCGAGGCTCCAGCCAACTTTGGAAAGTACAGGGGCCAAGGAAACCGACAGAAAAAAATAACAAACGTGTTTTTAATAAGTCGTCAATCATCGCCAGTGTGATGTGTGTAGGTTATATTTAGTTATATTTGTTTACTTCATTTGGTACTTTAGGCGACGTGGGCAGTAATAATCATTTCCATTACTGACCATGAACAGGCTCAATCAAACCGAGCCTGCAATATTTTCATATTTGTCGTGGTCGAGGGTTTTCAAAGTACCCTTTTCATCTATTTTAACACAGTTTTAGCTTTACATCTGTTATATTTAGTTCTGGCCTCTGGGTATTTTTGTTTAAAAAGGAATGTTCAAAGTAATTCATGTAAAAACGTGAGAAAAATCTATGGATTCCAAATTGAGGTACATTACTATACAGTACACTAGTCTGACAGACAAACATTATCACAAGTTAACTTTGAACAAACTTAGTGATCTGGTTAGCTATAAATATGACAATGCTTTTCTAGGATGTGCACTTAACCTTTATTTATCTAAATACACTTCATCTTTGTTATTTATCTCCGAACTGCTTTCCATAATACTTACCGCATTTATTGCCAGTTTGATGAAATAAGATACATTCATTGCAATTGTATAGATTTCACAATACACCGATGCATCCAATTATTCGTAATCCGAAAATGTGTAAAGTAACCATTGTTCCTGTATACTTTTTGCATATATGCTGCAGAAAGCCGTATAAAGCTGAAGATATTCATTTAAATCATTTCTAAATTTAAACAACGTTTATGCTAATGATTTGGTTTCTTCCAGGATTTGATACGATTCTACACCATTTGTCCATCAACCTCAGATTTAGCTTGGCATGGCTAGAACTTGTCCGCGGAACGGACTCACGTCAATCGATAGTTGTCGCGCTACAAAAAAGCAACTGATTGTCGGCAACTAGCGACAAACGGAACATCAATAAATTGCCCAGTATATAGCAGCAAAGGGGCGGGTAATTACTGAATTTTGTTACGATTTATACACTGATTACTTTGAAAGTGAATGTGGGGAATTCGGCTATATGCTATTTGTCTTCCTGATAGCATAGTTCATTTTTTAAACGATAAGAAAGCACGAAAATCAATTTGTTCGCGTTTGCAGAAGGAACATTAAATTTATTTTATTGGTTTGCAAACATTTTTCGTAAAATATTTCTTTATCACAACGTATTGCCATAACGATATAAAAGCTCCATAAACCGGCGGACTTCGGGATTAGGGAAAAATCTGGTTAAGAAGGGATTCCGGTTTACAGAAGATTTTACCTTTATCACATTTTTGACAAGAATTGTACTAATCAGTGTGTTGTACATAACGCCTTCTCATTCTTACTTGAATGTTTTTACTTTGCAACCTTTAAAATATTTTAAAGAAAAATAAAATGAAATTTTATTCAACATTTCAATTTCTTTACTCTTAATTACATTATAATGTTTTTCACAAACACAATTTAAAACAGTTCATGTACATGTATTAATGCAAACAACATGATGTAAATTGTTCATAATGCAGTATATGCTTTGCAAAGGAATAAGTTCAATGTATACGTTTTAATCCAACAACTCAACTATTCCCTTTTGGTTTTTTAGTTATTTCCATAAAGCAGAATTGATCACGTTTTGATTGTGTAATATAACGCTTTAATTTTAAATCTTTGTCTCTACCATAGACTGCAGATTCCCTTATTTATACAGCATATAACTGGCGTTCTCCGAACCAAAGTTGTTCAAACTAATCAGCAGCTGAATGACGTTTTCAATCCTGTTCACTCCCTGGTTGGGGTTCCTTAATAGCATTTAATCCCGATTATGTTTCACAGACATCATCTGGTGCCTCCTCTGCTAAAAACGAGTTAAGCAAGTTTCTCTCCCACTCGTCACTGTCGTCCTCTGTTGGCAAGTCAATGTCTAAATCGTCAAAGTCCTCTCTACTACACTGAAACTCGAGGATCGAAGAAATATCGTCATCCGCATTACTATCATCATCTGACTTGACCTCACTCATTTCGCCGTCACAATATCCAACTGAGGTAATATACTTCACAATCCATCTTATTGCATCAAGCATAGTAACAATCTTGCACAGTGCAGTCACATTGTCACTGCTCTCCATTGTGCTGATGAGCACTTTGAGTAGGTTTCGTCTGTATAAGGCTTTTAAGGTGCGTATTGGTCGTTGGTCAAGCGGTCGGAGATGTTATAGTGTGGTGGCTGGAAGAAACCTTTAAAAGAAAAACAACGGATTATCTTGCTGAATGTTGACAGGCTTGTTCCTAGGCTAAAACCCCTCGGGTTCCACTTTCGTAAATTTTGTGGCGTCCATATTAAAACTGATTATTGTAATAGGATGCATTCTTATCCTCTCTACTTTTGGCTGGGTGCGCAGGCTGTGTCTGCTGAATGTGCCCATTCCTGATATTTCACCTTTCTGAAAATACAAAAAATAGCACGAACACCAGAGTTCATCATATTCGATGGCAATTATCATAGATCCCTTATTCAGATTTTTTTAAAGCAAATCACATTCAAAATCGTACAAATAAGGCCGGTTTCCAGAATTCGGAGGTTCTGGAATTCGTAGAGTCGTTTCAATACACATTTTACAATAAAAAGGGACCATGCAAAGTTTGCGGTTTTCGGGAGATTCTAGATAAAAAGGATCCTAATAACGGAGTTTTTACATAGTCAATAGTCTAAAAAGTTTGTTTTTGTTTTCAATTATTTTTGTATCTTGGATCGGAACAGATGTACATATTGATAATCTTTTAGTCATAGTTTATGGTAAATATAATGCATATGAATATAAATATATCCATAGTTCGTCTACAAAATACAAATAAAACTTATTGCACTATCAAGTTAAAATGGTAGTTCCCATGTCCTAACCTATACATTTCGCAGTTTTTTTAAGCAGGCACAATATCTTGATAGCATTTAGTAATACATTGTGTAGGCTAGTAGATCGGTGTCGAAATACAAAATACCATCGCAGCGCCTATTGGATTGTGCTAAAATGGCAACATCTGGTCTTAGGTCATCAAAATAACATATCCCTTTTATGCAACTTTAAAACAATTTTCGTTGGACAGAATTTACAGAATAAAGATCATAAGCTAACCACATTGGACAAAATAAACAGTTTATTACCCATAAACTGTAAACATTTTTTTTAAATAAACTTGCGGTTGATCGGCCATTTATTTAAAGAAATATTATAATTTAAACTTTAAGAAACATACAATTTGGCACGTGTACATGTGTATCGGCGTTTATGCAAAGTTGAAAAAGAAGTAAGGTAGAAAAATAACACTAGTATACTGGCATTTATACGAAAGACCGGTGGTGACTTCAACATTCATACTTCACACTTCGCACTTCAGACTTCACATTTCATACTTCACATTTCAGACTTCACACTTCACACTTCATACTTCACACTTCATACTTCACACTTCACACTTCATATTTCACACTTCAAACTTCATACTTCACACTTCACACTTCGAGATTTTGTATCACGTGACTTGACGTCATCAGGTTGTCATTGCATAAAGGCGCACTTTACCGGTTTAACCTTAGTGAATCACCAAATTTCCTACTCCATGGCTTACAAGAATTTTAGCGTTATGGTAAGTTTTTCATACCGCTGTTTTTTTGGAACTGTTCTTTAATTGTTAACACATTTCCTGATGCGTTGTTATTCATTATTATATTTATTAATGTTACATCAAATGGAGTTCCAAACGATAAAATAACTGAAAACCAGATAATCTTAACGTGATAACTGTAACAAGAACATTATTTTGACAACGAAATATATCATTAATTTAAAAACAATCGCTGCATGACAGATTTAACTGTTTAGAAAACACTGTCCTAAAATGAATAAAATAAAGATTTTTATTGTCAACATGTAAATATTTAAAATAAGATTAAGTTGTTTTTTCCTAAAAAAAAAACAATCTATTCGTGGTTCAAACTTTCTTACAAAGTTAAAACTTTAAAACGCTTTTTTTATTTTCAGGTCACAATACTGTGTATGTGTTCGATTATCTGCCCGGTATATGCTGCGTCTCCTATCGGTGAACGAAGTGAGCATTCGTGTCAATTAAAAATGGACCTATTCATGCATGACTTCTTTCTTGGCTACAAATACACGGAAATTTTGGCCGCTCTGATCTGTATTCATGGATTTAAGATAAGTAACAGACATTTAAAAAGGCTGTTTAAGCGGATGGACTTACAAAGAAGAGTCTCGGAGTCTCCAATTGAAATTATTATCAGTGCCATTTTAAAAGAACTTTCCGGAAGTGGTCGTTGCTTAGGGTATAAAACAATGTGGAAAAGATTAAAGAGAGTGTATGGTGTACATGTCCGCACATCAACAGTACTACGCTTAATGGTTCACACCAATAATAAAACGAGAACTGGAAACTTCGCTAATGAGTGGAATGTTCATGATATTTCCCGTGGAAAAAATAATGTACCAGTTTGAAAGCCTGATATTATGTATAACTTATCAGAATTGTATAACTTCAAGTTATAGTCACAACGTTAATGAAGACGAAATTTATGTGTGTATGGAGTTGTATTCCCAACCATTAAATCTAGAAGGGTGCTTTCCTGAATTCTGCAGATTAGATTGTTCCAGCTAGTAAACCCGACGCTGCCATCTTCCACAGAAAAGGATTTCATCTCTACATAGAGATTATATCGAAGCTTCGAGATTTTCTGTGAATACAAGAATATATTAAATAATAATATAGAAAATAGAGAAAACACATATTGTCATTTTAATCCACTGTTAATAAAAAACTAATATCCGCCATTGATGAATCGCAGGATCTGTCACGGGTGAAGTTAAGAGGCGCAAAGATGTATCACAAAGAACGTGATCTGAATGTGAAAATAGACAACCCATGCAAAATGATCGTGTCCTTTGGAATGTTGAAAATAATTGATTAAAAGTATTATTTTGTAATCACTGTTTACATATCCAGCTTTCAACCTCTCCATACATTTATTCAAACTCAAAATAGTTACCACTTTGGTAATAACTACCAGCTTACGTGTGTTGATCTAAATGGTTTCATATACATTTTACTTGTTGCTAGGTAGAAGTTAAAACCTTTATAGAGACGTCATTCTTGAACAAACGTATTTGCGGTTTCCCGCAAACTATCGTGTGCTGAAACATTTCCGAACCTTGAATAACAAAGCATTTTACTCGCAAGAAAGCTTTCAATTCCTTATTAATGCAATCTTCTGTGAAGTAAAGAAAATGTATAATAGCTTTGAAACTGGTTTCAGATCGACGTTTATGATTTTATTGTTTTGTAAATACTCAGCTCTGTATTCAAGAAAAAAATTCTCAGAAGATTTATCTAAATCAGTTCAAGATAAGTTCAAGATAAACTCACTATGTATGCACTTTATCAAAAAGGCGTTCAGTAAACTTATCCCATTAATGCCAAAGAGGGAGTGTCTCAACCCTAAAATGCCGGATGATGGCTTGTCGTCATTTTTTTAAAGCGTCGGATGTTGTTGACTGGGGCCAAGCAAGTAGACAACTGTATTTTCCATTTTGACTCGGTAAATTCTAAAACCCAACATAATACTGCTTAGTTGTCTGTTGTCTGAAGATCGACTCAAAATTGCCATATTTTATAGCGTGTTTAAATACCCAACTGTGAAATGCCTACAATATGTTTATACAACAAGATATGCGTTAATGAAACTTGAATATAAAAATATGAGTACTATGAAAGCACCTATTAAAAATATATCACTTTTAAAGTTTGTCACATCCGCCCTGTGTAAGTCCAACTTGTAAGAAGAGTGAAAACTCTTAAAAATGTGATTAACACAAAAAACTGTCTGTTGAATATTTTGGTCAATTTTTTGCTCCAGAAGGACGTATACTTTTTGGCGCAAGTCGTTCCTCAGCTTATCGTTTGTATCTAATTGTGTTTCAGCTTGACGACTTAAAAATCCTTCCACTTATTTTCTTTGCAGTTCGTAGGTACATTGGTCGAGGCCATGGGCTTTTTTAGTGAGATCACATGGTCAGATGTCGAGGTGAAACTCGATAATTGGTCTCGGTCTGTAAACGATCCCTGTAGCCCTTGAAACCACTATTATAAAAAGTGACAAGCATTTTGGCATGATGCACTAGGAGGCCATTAAGAACCGCTGCGGTAGCTCAGTTAGCGGGGCACTTTACTATTAATCCGAAGGCCGTTCATTCAATCGTTTTTGCTCTGGGTAAGGACAGGGTGGACGTGACGTTAAATGACACCACATAGATGGCCCCTGTCGTTATAGGTCACTCCGTTAACATTTATTGTTACAGTAATGTTAAACCGCGCTTTCTTCAGTTTGATAAAACATTGATGAAACTCCTGCGCCATTGCAACAGCTGCTCTTAGCTCAATTTAGGATACTGTTTTCCTAATCAAGTCAAGTCCAGTAAATTTAATATAAGTAGAATCGGATTATAAACAAATAACATATGCTCTAGAGAGCTTGAAACACTGACTAGGTTATTGTTTGTTTGCTACTGTTTCTTTTTCAAGTCAAGTTTGTCTTCAGTTGCGCTATGAATGAAATGACAGTTAGCATTGCTTCTAAAATGTATTGAGGTATTCGTCCTGGAATACTAAACAAAATCATATCTAAACAATATTTCATATTTTAGACCTCATTCAAACTGCGTCATTTTCTATTCTCAGTCTCCGATCAATCACCTGCCAGCTTAAATCTTACTTTACTGAGAATAAATAAGAAGTATCCAATTTTATGCTTATATTCTCATTAAGGTATTTTCATATAATACGGTACACACAGAATAGTGTTTTATTATTGCATTTCAGTTGTTGTTTTTTAGTTAAATTGTTCGTTTTCCACACATAGAACTGAGCGACTGAATAACAATTAATAAAAGATTTTAAAACACAGTACTTTGAATAGAAAAGGATGTAATTGGATTTTTAAATTTCTAGCACAGTTTATGGAGCACTACTTGTTTTATAAACAAATGTTTTATGATTTTATGAACCACAAGAACCAAAGAAATTGATTTTTAATAAACATGACAATTTTTAGAACCACTTACTTCTTCCTGAAACTGTTGAAAAAGGAACAGATAACCAAGTCGTGACTATACATAACATGCAATCATCTGCTTATTTAAACGTATAATTATAATGTTTAACACTTGTTAAAAAAATAATTATACATGTATGTCAACTCTTTTCCAAACCCACTCTCTATACAAAATGTGTCTACAAAATGCTTTCTTCTTTTTTAATAAAATAAAATACTATGTCATGTTATGGAGTTCTTTTGAGGATTAAAAGGGTGACAACTGACACTTCTAGTATACACCAATTTCAGAACAAAGAAAGGCATTTTGTTATATCAAAGTCCTTTTAACAAAGCCCTGGAGACTGCCAAACCTATCCTTTATGTGCATTGTACATATTTAACCTGCATGTAACAAACCAATAAGTAGCCAAACGTTTTGACCTAACAATTTATTTTGCTAAAAGCGCGAAAATCGTGTGACGTCATTCGAACTTTGAACCTTGGTTTGTTGAAGCACGAAGCATGAAGTGTGAACTGTGAAGTTTGAGTGTGAAGTTTGAAGTGTGAAGTTTGAAGTGTGAAGTTTGAAGTGTGAAGTATGAAGTTTGAAGTGTGAAGTATGAAGTTTGAAGTGTGAAGTTTGAAGTCTGAAGTGTGAAGTTTGAAGTGTGAAGTTTAAAGTATGAAGTGTGAAGTAAGAAGTGTGAAGTTTGAAGTGTGAAGTCTGAAGTATGAAGTGTTAATTATGAGACACGATGCTATAATACATGTAATTATAAAGTATTTATCTATGAAGTGTGAAGTCTGAAGTACGAAGTGTGAAGTTTGAAGTCTAAATAGTGAAGACACCACCGGTCTTTCGTATGTTTATGCAAAGTTTTGAAAGCACCAAGCTAGAACACGTAAACCTAATTTGGCTCTAAAACAAATTGGCAACAATGACATAGTAAGTACATAGAGGATATTTGTTTTTATGAGTGTAAGATAGAGCGTAAATAGAGTGAAAATACATAATTCCGGAGTTCAGGAGTGAAATATATTTCTATCTTTTACTGGTAAACACAAATTTTCTTTTTATTTTATGCTTTTAGTGCAAAATTTGTGTAAATTTGACAGAAAAAGTTGCATGAAATGGCGCCAAAAACTGCTTGTTTATGACGTGACGTCATGACGTCAAATATACAAATTGAGCCCGTTTTCTAAACGTTCTCATTTGGTATGTTATGTGCGTTTGGGTACTAACGTGAAAAAAATCGGTGATAATAAAAATGGTTATCCACTGTTTGAAAACAGTGAAATACCACTTTAATTTCACCGGGAAAATTCTATAATTCACTGAAAAGCATAAAATAAAATAACTTTACCACATATTGTTATATTGAAATTTTTATGCCATTAAATATTGGCTCAAATTCTGTGATAAATTAACACCACAAAATTATACGAGCGCATGGTGCTTGTCAGTTTGAAGTGTATTGGCTTCAACCTGATTAGATCATTCAATGTTCTATGATAACATCTGTTAAGGACTAGCCGATACTTACCACGCTACTGAAGCTGTACGTTCTGTAGGTGTGACATTACAACAACATAATACTATTATAGCTAAATTATTACAAGTTTAAACTTTCTGAAGTCTTTAGACTAAGTGTTAATCGATGTTGAGATGATGTTTGAAATGCATTTGTTGTGTATCATTGTCTTTGCATTAATGCACTGGATATATTTTGACACAAGTTATGTGATTTTTATCAAGTTCCAAGTAAACTAATGGCTACGCAAGGTAAGTGTCTTTCATTACAACTTAAATATTATATTGATTCAATGGTTTATACAACAGTACTAAAATGCCTACATTTTATTGCGTTTGTGTCTACCATTTGCCAGTGAGACACATCAATAATTGAGACATTTGTGCGACATACACAAGCCATATTGATAAGCATTCTATTTGAATATTACTACAAATTCCCACAAGCCTGCAATATTTTATCTTAAACAAATCATAGAATTTATATATCAAATGGTATAATATTTATTGCGTCGTGCACCATTAATAAACTCAGTAAAATGCCAAGGGCAAGATGTTAAGTGCGCTTTACGAATTTATTAAATATTGCCTTATGTTTTTATAGCTAAAAAGATATTCTAAAAAAATTTTCTGAAGTTATCTAAAGTCATCAAACAAACGATGGAATCCACAAATAACTGATAAAAGAACTTAGAAGTAGAACTTCTTATCAAATAACTTGGCTGGGAATGCTTTGCAGAGTAGAACTATTACATGGTTTTATGAGAGGTTTTATGATATATTTCCAGACAGGTTGTCATTATTATCCTTTGTAATATGACAATTAGACCGGAGATATATCCTAAAATTTATGCAAATAAGTAAAAGATTTCATAAAAAATATTCTAGAGTTGTAACATCTCTCAGAAATGCAGATAAATTTTGCCATAAGACACTGATAAGCAATCGGAAAATTCTGTCTGGATTAGATAATCCAATTGAAACCAGACGAAAAGAAAAACGAATATTCATGCTGTTTAAGACACGTTATAAGTATGATCTGTACACATTTTACTTTTTTACAATTTACAAATGTTTTCATAATAATGTATATGTTTTATTTGTTTTTAGCTCACCTGAGCACGAAGTGCTCATGGTGAGCTTTTGTGATCGCCTGATGTCCGTCGTCCGTCATCCGTCCGTCCGTGCGTGCGTCGTCAACTTTTTCTTCAAACGACTTCTTCTCCTGAACTCCTGGGCCAATCTTGCTGAAACTTGGCAGGAATGTTACCTGCATGAAGCTTTACCAAAATTGTTCAAATGGTTCCAGTCCATTGCCTATCTAGGTCACAGAGGTTAAAAATAGATTTTGAACATGAAATTTTAAAAAATCTTCTTCTCTGAAACCGTAAGGCCTAGAACTTTGATATTTGCTGTGTAGCATGACCTAGTGGTCCTCTACCAAGATTGTTCAAATTATAGCCCTGGGGTCAAAATTGGCCCCGCCCCAGGGGTCAATTGATTTTACATAGACTTATATAGGAAAAACTATAAAAATCTTCTTGTCTGAAACCACAAGGCCTAGAGCTTAGATATTTGGCATTTAGCATCCTCTAGTGGAACTCTACAAAGTTTGTTCAAATTATTTCCCTGGGGTCAAAATTGGCCCCGCCTCAGGGGTCACTTCATTTTGCATAGACTTATATAGGAAAAACTTTAAAAATCTTCTTGTCTGAAACCACAATGCCTAGAGCTAAGATATTTGGCATTTAGCACCCTCTAGTGGAACTCTACAAAGATTGTTCAAATTATTTCCCTGGGGTCAAAATTGGCCCCGCCCCAGGGGTCAGTTCATTTGACATAGACTTATATAGGAAAAACTTTAAAAATCTTCTTGTCTGAAACCACAAGGCCTAGAGCTTAGATATTTGGCATTTAGCATCCTCTAGTAGAACTCTACAAAGTTTGTTCAAATTATTTCCCTGGGGTCAAAATTGGCCCCGCCCCAGGGGTCACTTCATTTTGCATAGACTTATATAGGAAAAACTTAACAAATCTTCTTGTCTGAAACCACAAGGCCTAGAGCTTAGATATTTGGCATTTAGCACCCTCTAGTGGAACTCTACAAAGATTGTTCAAATTATTTCCCTGGGGTCAAAATTGGCCCCACCCCAGGGGTCACTTCATTTGACATAGACTTATATAGGAAAAACTTTAAAAATCTTCTTGTCTGAAACCCCAAGGCCTAGAGCTTAGATATTTGGCATTTAGCATCCTCTAGTGGAACTCTACAAAGTTTGTTCAAATTATTTCCCTGGGGTCAAAATTGGCCCCGCTCTAGGGGTCACTTCATTTTGCATAGACTTATATAGGAAAAACTTTAAAAATCTTCTTGTCTGAAACCACAAGGCCTAGAGCTTAGATATTTGGCATTTAGCACCCTCTAGTGGAACTCTACAAAGATTGTTCAAATTATTTCCCTGGGGTCAAAATTGGCCCCGCCCCAGGGGTCAGTTCATTTGACATAGACTTATATAGGAAAAACTTTAAAAATCTTCTTGTCTGAAACCACAAGGCCTAGAGCTTAGATATTTGGCATTTAGCATCCTCTAGTAGATCTCTACAAAGATTGTTCAAATTATTTCCCTGGGGTCAAAATTGGCCCCGCCCCAGGGGTCACTTCATTTTATATAGACTTGTTTAGGAAAAACTTTAAAAATCTTCTTGTCTGAAACCACAAGCTGAGAGTACTTTTGTACTCAGGTGAGCGATATAGGGCCATCATGGCCCTCTTGTTTTATTTTGTAAAAAATGATAAGTTTACTAAAGAGGGTAACAATGAATACATACGACGAAACTACATACTGTTATATACACTAGTCAAAAGTTCTAAGTGCACACTTAATAAATGTTGATTTTCCGAACTATTTGATAGAATCTTTCAAAATATTATAAATTATAATGAAGGAGTATCAATATCCTATTAACCCACACAAACAAACTGGAATCTGCTTAGCGCAATTAAAAAATAAGAACATGTTTAGCTCACTGGTACACGGATTGCAATTCTCACGTAAATAATCATTGCATCAGCTATAAGTTGTGATCATTTTTTCATATTTTTATCATCAAAATTTGATGTAAGTCTCAAGGAAATGTTGTGGTTTGTCATTTCATTGCACTTAAATAACTTCCTGTAGCTTCTTAATGGTCTGATGGGGACGATGAGCCAACACGCTCTTCTCTATTTTATCCATAACGTGATAACGTGAATGTCAAGGAGAAAATTCTATTTTCATCACATTGGTTTTCGCCAAAAGTTTTTTAGTGGTCTAGCGATTTGGGACGATGCAATTCTCTATGATAGATGTGTATTTGCCTTTCCAAAAGAAAAAAAGTATCAAATAGACCAGTAATTCGGACAGTATTTTGTCCGAATAAACATGGTTTTCGATTAATTCGGTTTCGAATTTGATTTCTTTTAATTTAAGTTTTAGAGTTTTGATGATTGGGCACTTATCAAACAAATGCAATTCTCACATTTTCGTTTTTACGTTATTTTACGTAAATATTTGATGACGTAATAGATTAACGTCAACGTTCAACGTAAGCAACGTAGTCAATCTAGAAAATAATTTCAGTTGAATTTTTTTCTTATTATGATAAAATATGCAAAAATGAGGCATTTATTTTTTATTTACGAATAACATCAGGATTTTTTATAACAAATTAAAGGTATTGCCATTTAAGAGCATTTTGACGGCACTTTCGTGGCTAACAGTCGTCAAACGTTCCATAGTTTTAAAATTTTGGTGTGTGTTTTTAGATTGTCCGGTGTCGGTAAACATGTGGAAAACAAAATCGGATGTAAAAAGTTCAATTTCGATTGCTGCACGGGGATTAGGCATAAATAGCGTATGCCGACGTAGATGACGTACTACGTAAAACAAATGCACAGTTTTCAAATAATTTTTATTGTTTGATCATATCAAACATTATGTGAAACTTTTTTTTGAATTATGATTATTTAACTTTGAGATATTCAACATTGAAAAGTGTGCACTTAGAACTTTTGACGAGTGTATATATTAGCACTGCACGCACGATCACTTCTGACGATTTTATATAAAATGTCTCAACATGCGTTAGGAGTGAAACAATATATGACCTAAAAATATTAATATTTTGTTTTACTAAATTAAAAACGATTATACATGTAGCACATGACGGCAATCTCTGAAACGTTATAAAATTTAGCAAATTGATATTTTTATAGGGGTTTGATTAAAAATTTCATTTAAACTTGTATTTATCACAAAATATTAAAATATTGTTCATGTTTATGAAAATTGTAAACATTTTTACAAGAGAGTATTGATCTATGCTACCCTGGAATATTTTCCCTGATGGTTTTCATTTATTCCTTCACTGCTGGTTAAGTACATGATATATTACAGATATTACTGACATATTTTTTTCACAATCCTTAATAATTCTCGAAAGGTGGTTTAAATCATTTCTTACCCATAAAAGTTAAAGATGCATATCAGGCAATCTACACACGAAAATAAGGCTTCCTATACGGCCAAATAGTCAAAAAGAGCATTGATATATAAGGTACGACACATAAAAAAGAAAATATGGAGTTCCCAGCAAGGAACATTATATGTAAACTATGGTGTAGTGTGCATTGACCTCACACACAATATTCCTATAAAAAAGCTACAAGCTGCACCAACCCAGCCTCCGGCTCGACAACATTGGAAATAAACGGCTCGTGTCGTTCTTTGCTCACATGATTGCAAATGCCTCTTCGAGACTACATATAGAGCGGCGAAAACGCTGTTTTGTTATCAAATGAAGGGAAACGTGTTGAGTAAGAATAAAACTGATGTACGAAGACACACGTTCACACTTTCAAAAGGTGGAATTTTATCGCGGCTATTAAAATGATATTGACAAATATTTTATAAATAACGGTTAAATTGTAATTTCCCCGCATGGAATTGCATGAGACTTTTCAAATTTAAAACATAGTAAGATAACATTTTTTCTTCTTTTTATGAAATAACTTTTAAAATCCTCTCGAGTCTTCAGGTACAAATGGCATTTAGTCAAGGTGGTGGTAAAACAAATATCACAATAATCGATTGTAGCTTTTATACAGACGACAAACCGAACTGGGCAAAACTGCTGAAACATACAGCTTATTTTTAGCAGTATTGCAAACTGGCATAAAATTGTTCAAAACTACTTATTAAGAATAAATATTTATATCTTAACGAATCATCATGAACGGAGAATTAAACCGCCACTTTCGATTTTGTGATTATTTTATCCCTTGAACTAAATACTCAATTAACTTTTATGGTTTTTCCAAAGGCATGAAGAGGCATGAAGAGTTCAAGTTTTAAAGTTCTTTAAATAGAAAAAAACACACAACATTTTCTTGTTAGGATCATTAAACAGAAAAAAATACACAACATTTTCTTGTTAGGATCATTAAACAGAAAAAAGACGCACAAAATTTTCTTGTTAGGATCATTACTCAAATAGGCATTTAAACATTATGTTTTGTTTAATAACTTTTTGTCAATTTATGTTAATAATAAATTTTAAAAAAATTGTGAGGTCTAGCTATCTTTCTTGACTGTTCGAACTTTTCTCTAAGTATGTAAAATGAAAATATTAAAAAACAAGATTATTTTGTAAAGTCAATTGAACTGCATTTTTCCGTTCCGTTTTCAGAAGTTTTGATATTTTTTATTGAAAGCAATCCAATGTCGACTGAAGACGGCCCTTTAAACAACACAAACCGCAAATTACGAAAACAGAAAACGCGATTATTTAAGGAATGATTCTTATTTTGGTGCGGTTCATGCAGATTGGACGTGCACGCGAGAGCTGGCAAATCCATAAAGCGCGCTAGCGCTTTATGGTAAATTTGCCAGCTCTCGCGTGCACGTCCAATCTGCATGAACCGCACCAAAATAAGAATCATTACTTATTTTTACATTTTATTCATTTTTTTCTTTAAATAAACTTAAGTCGAACGCTTTCAAAAATTAGTATTAAGTGAAAAGGGGGAGTAATACGTGGGAGTTTTCAATAGTAACAGCCATGACGTTACTGACGTCATTACGGGTCATGCGGTTCATGCAAAATGAACCGAATTTTTTTAAACGAAGAAATCAATAGGAATGTAAATATTTGCTTTTTCTTCCGGATATAAAAACCCTAAATAATATAATGATAGGCAATACAATAGAGCACTCATTCCAAATCTGATTAGAATGACAAATGTACAGAGTACATGTAACATTAGACGTTTCTTTAATCTAATGGTATATGCAAATGTAAAAGTTAATTTTAAAGTTGATATAATATTGCATTTTTGTCAGATTTCTAATAATTAAACAAATCGTAATTAAAGAGTAAAATACTTGATTCCGCTGAGGCACGAACCCAGATTCTTCTGCGTATAAAGCAGACGTGATGACCACTACACTATGGAACCGAAGATAACGTAGAGTCGCCATGTTACCATTGAAAACTTACACCAATAAAACGTAAGTTGTTGAAAGAAACGCATTTTCATGGCAGTTCCTTAGTGGTTATCACCTCTGCTTCACATGCAGAAGGTCCTGGGTTCGAGCCCCAACGAAACGAAACATTGACAGTTTTACCAACGTTATTAAACTTTAGATAACTTATTAAAAGTTGAAGAGGATATCTTGCTCCAAAGATTCATCTTATCTACGTGTAGATGAGGTACCGCGCAAGCGCGGACTAACGGATCTTACCATTTACATGATCAGCATGCTTGATTATGTTTATAACCGCTTTGAAGTCCAACGCATGTATTATCCATGTAGATAATCTATCATTTGTTATTCATGCACCTGCAAGCGTTCGTTAGATTAAATTAAGCAATATATTTTTGTAGCACATTAGTTTTAGCATAAGTTTTTTCCGGTACATTTCATGTATTTTTTATTAACGCTTACTTAAAAAATTAAAAAGGAAAAGTCAACTACAGATGCTTATACATGATGCAATTTATAGAAAATGATGCAATTAAAAATCACAGAAACATGACACACATACTTTTATATCAATTTATATGAAATATGGCCCATATTGTACATCAAGCATTTCGAAAACTAGTTTCTTAAGTTTGTCAAGTGTTGTTATATTAGCTTATTTAATAACTTGTTACATCAGTATTACAAGAGATGATGCTAAAACATTCAACGACATGTTACTGGTATTGATCGCCTATCATGTTCTTTTTTCTTATTTCAGACAAAAGACGGATATTAAGAGAAAGATACAGAAAAGACATAATTAAGTGTGCAATTATTTCAATTTTAAAGAGAATCCTCGGCACGATTATTTATGTCCATATTAGGAAAATCTGATGTTGAATACAGCTTGGATCATTGGAAGAAAATCCGATATTTGAACAGAATCTCCTTTTGTTATATTGACAGCTAGGCATTTCATGCGTATGTGAGAGGCTTATTGAATGATTAAAACATGATGGAGAAATGCACCTCTTTGAAGTCGTCTTTGTGCATTCGATAAAGCTGACTACCATGAATTCTAGCACGGACGACTATAGAAGTAAGCCATTAGAGGTCTTCAGCGAGTGGTACAGTTTATTACATGGCTATATAAGTATCAGTATATGCACAATTGGTATTCCGCTTAACATTATCAACATAATTGTTTTGACAAGAAAGAACATGCTTTCGCCAATTAATTTCATATTAACTTGGTTAGCTGTGTTTGACAGTGCTACAATGATATCTTACATTCCATTCGCGTACCACTTTTACTGTCAGTTTCCATCGTACTCCATGTCTCCAGAAAAGAACAGCTTTGTCTGGATGAACTTCCTGTTGGTATATTTGAATTTCTCCTCGACCACACACACGATAGCTATATGGCTTGCTGTAGCGTTAGCAGTCTTTCGCCACCGTCATATACATTCACCCTCCAAAGGAAGCCTAACTAGAATGAGAAGGCTTATAAGAGCAAGGATTGTCATCTGCATTATAGTTTTTATGTCACTTTTACTAATGATCCCTAATTATCTAAGTCATAAACTACAAAAATTCAACCTTCATGAAAATAGGAGTGTTTACGTGTTCGAAGACTGGCATCTTGGAACAGCAGAAGTGAAGCCGATCAAATTAACAGCACTAATACTGTATGGCGTAGTAGCTAAACTTTTGCCCTGTTTCATGATAATTTTATTTGGCGGATTATTGTTGAGAACATTGAATAAATCTCTACAAGCGAAAAGGAGACTTTATGAGGGCGGAGTTTGTTTCGGTATTCAAAGAAGTAACAAACCGTCAAGGACAACGACCATGTTACTTGTTGTAATTGTCTTATTTGTTGTTACAGAGCTTCCACAAGGAATTTTAATAGTGTGTAGTATTTTTCTTCCCAAATTTTTTGACAATGTTTACGTTCCGTTAGGTGACGTCATGGATCTTTTAGCTCTTCTTAACAATGCCATTAATTTTGTCCTATACTGTTCAATGAGCCACGAGTTCCGTCTAACCTTTAGTAAACTATTTTGTTCATTTACGACACGAGCAAATGGTTCGTACGTTAACCAAACAACGTCAACTCAAAATAAAAGTTCGTTAAATTACACTGAAATGAGCGTGGTATAAGCTTTCCTGAAGTAACAATATTATACAAAAGAATAACATCTGAGAACATTGTAAAGACGTTGACATAATGTGTTTTAATTGTATTATTTGTTATATAAATTGATTTTTAACCAAAATTTATTATGAAGTGAGTATCTGTGTTTTATTAAATTGGGATTTTTATTTGGTAATATGTTTAGTATTGATATTTTTATTTTTGTGAAAAATTGTTTAGAGATGCAGTTCTTGGCACTCTTTGTTACGCTATCTTTTTGTTGGGTATGTAAACCATTTGTAAATTTCTACACCGTTATAATACTTGAATACAGGATTATAACGTTACATAATTACGTTATGTCTCAACATATTTTTTGATATTTGTGTAAAACATGGTATTATTAGAATGCATCGTTATTTAAAATATTTCGCTCAACCTGTAATTAGGCGGTGTGGGCAGATATTTCCATTTCTGCAAATGAACAGGCTCAATCAAACGGAGACTAGGCGGTGTGGGCAGATATTTCCATTTCTGCAAATGAACAGGCTCAATCAAACCGAGACTAGGCGGTGTGGGCAGATATTTCCATTTCTACAAATGAACAGGCTCAATCAAATCGAGACTACAATATTTTGATTATTTGTACGACAGCTTTTACAATTCTCTTTTCATCAATTTATATTTCACAGTGGCGTAATTGTCCACTGTACATTCAATGAGCGCTGTAATCATGCAGTAACGTCCTTGTACAGATATCTGACATT
Source organism: Corbicula japonica (assembly GCA_038501625.1). NCBI lineage: Eukaryota > Metazoa > Mollusca > Bivalvia > Venerida > Cyrenidae > Corbicula > Corbicula japonica. The sequence goes on along the minus strand of JAZAYU010000094.1, from coordinate 638,933 downwards.
TGTGTAAATATTGCTGTTACCCTGGGGCTTGGCGGCGTAGACAAAAGTGAAATGTTTTATTACTGCACATGAAGAGCCTCATTTACAACAAGTCAGCATATTTATTTTATTTTTGTCGTGTTAGGTGGTTTTTAAAGTTCATTTTTCATCTCTTCATTATCAATATGCATCATTGTGTTCTGCATATTTACGTAAAGTATACAGAACTTTACGTTGTTTCTTTACAGAAGTATGATAATTTGTAGAGATCATAATTTACTTATACATGCCGGGTATTTACGGTTAGCGAGTTCATCGACATATTTTGTCAGGATTATTTACAAGTTAAAAATAATTATGAATGCCACTGTAAGGCGTAATGTGGATTAAAAGGGTGTTTCGAATAAAGGAAAGGGCCTTTCAATCTTCACCCGACGATTGTTCAGGAAACCATTTGTAAGTAATCCCTGGCGACCATTGCAGTGAGTGACCAAGCGTTGTTGCGCGGACATGTTGCCTGGTTCCCACTCTTACTAGTGAAGGAAGGTCATGGCTGCCGGCTGGAGAATATCATTGCGTTGATATTGCCATGATCAAAGGCGGTAACCCCTCGGGCTCTCACTTTCGTTAATTGTTTGTGGCGTCCATTTTGAAACTGATTAATGTAATACCGCACTCTTTTCCTCTTGTAATACCATGCTCTCTTTTCCTCTCTACTTTTTTGGCTGTGTGGGGAGGCTGTGTCTGCTGGATGTGGCCATTCCTGATGTGCATATTTCACTTTTTGTAAGTCTGATGCACTTTTTTTCTGCCCGCAACTTACAGATTGTCTGATTATCTTTGTCTTTATTTAAAAAAATGAAATAAGCATATCAGGAATTGCCACAACCAGGAAAAACAGCCTCCTTACGCATCCGTAAAGTAGACATTATATGAGAATAAACTTCAAATTAGACGCCACAGTAACGATAACGAAAAACATAAGGGTTACAAATGTACCGCCTTGGAACTTTGGCATAACAATTAACCACTGGGGGGTTTAAACCAAGTTCTACGTGCATCTACCTCACACTTGCCCCAATAGGTTCTCATAAAATTTTGAACACACAATTACAAGTTGTCTTGGTAAAATAACTCCAATACGTCCATCATCTCAACAAAGTTGCATGCATGCAAAAACACTCAAACACATAAAACATAAGAAGCTTATGATTAAATCATTCGACTACCAACTCGGTATCGATTTCAATGAAAACTTACACAAACTGTGTGCACCTTGTTAAGTACTGTGCACATGAAAATCGTGTTCCCATAGACTACTCTGCTGGTAAGACACAGTGAGGTAACCATGTCCCAAGATTATAAAATTGAGAATGGAAATTAGTCTCAAATCTCTAGGATCTGAGCCAATCAGATGCTTGTGATTTAAGACTATTTTCAAATCTCAGTTTTATGATCTTCAGCACAGGTAGATGGAGGTGCAGATGTTTGAATATGATGTTCAAATATTTAACCATAAAATAAAATGTGTATCTACTCATATTACTGAAAAATATTGAAATTTAAAAAAACGAATACTTTATTGTTGAGTATATATCACTTGCACTCTGTAAAATTTCGCGATGTTTCTTTATTTTCTGACTTTAAACTGAACTCAGATATCATTTTGTATCTTTGTTAAACACTCAAAACATGTGCACAAATCAAATATCTAACGTTTGAAAACATTTTTTAGATCTACCCGATATTTATTGGAACTTCGAGTGAGCTTCAAAACTTTCGTTTGCCGATTTAAACGTACAAGTTTCAATGCTAAAACTCAAAAACCAACTGTCATTGCGTGCCAGAAGGCAGGTACAATGTACTTCTTCACCCCCTGTGAAACATATCTCATAAAACTGCAATATCTATCACTAAGTTAATGATTTCCTTATGAGTTTCATTAAAGTGTATGCCATTTTAAATGCTGCTAGAATTATGGGTTACATGTGTTTGTACCGCATATCAAATAGTTTATGATTCACGCTGTCTAACAGTTCCAGTGAGTGACACAAATAGAGATGGACAATGCCGCTAATTGAACTCTATATTGATTATATACTCTCCAGAAACGCTACTTTAGTGTGCGACAATCCATGAATTTTGTTTTGTGTTGTGTAACTATTTCACTACATTATTTTGAACTATGTTCACGTACATCACACATTTGCAGCTACATGTTTTACGGATGTTATCCACATTGCTGGTTTCAGGGATGGGTCGAGTACTGATGCTTAGTACCCGAGTTAATACTGAGTACTTAATGCCTATCAAGTACTTAAGGTAAATACTGAATACTGGATTCTTATTAAGTACTTAAGGTAAATACTGAGTACTGGATGCTAATCAAGTACTTAAGGTAAATACTGAGTACTGGATGCTTATCAAGTACTTAAGGTAAATACTGAGTACTGGATGTTTATCAAGTACTAAAATACTGAGTACTGGATGCGTAAAAAGTACTTAAGGTAAATTCTGAGTACTGGATGCTTATCAAGCACTTAAGGTAAATACTGAGTACTGGATGCTTAACAAGTACTCAAGGAAGAACTCACTTTTTGTGTACTTCAGTAACTGCTGAGAACTACTTAAAGTAATCACGTGTACTTCGTGAGCACAGAACCTAAGTATGATTAGTATATGGTGTAACATGATTAACAACGTGCCATGTTCTTCGTTCGTTATTAGTTAAACTCATATTTCGTATTATTTCAGTTATTGTACAAAAATGTACTCTTAAATTACTCATTAATACCAAACATTTTAATTCAGTTAATGTACTTGTCTGAGTAAGTTCTTGTACTCATTACTCATTATTTAAAACAAGTTCTGAATTCTCCAATTACCTGAAAATTGGTACCAACATCGTTTCGTTCTTTTTTTATGCCCTTAGCCTGTATGTGTACAATGCAAATGTATTTGCACTTTTATTTGTTTGTTTTACTTGATTGTCTACAGTCTACAAACACTTAATATTCTGAATGTATTTCTTCTCATAAAAATCTTTGATGATATTTTAAATGCCTTTTTATCTTGAAATGAGACTTTCTAGTGAACGTACATGTAAGAGGTATTAAAGGATTAAAAAAGACTGCAGCATTGACACGGAGTTTTCGATGGTCAAACATTTGAACAAAATGAAAACCCATTATTAGCAATCATAGCGCTTCAATAAAAGTCATTCTGGAATCGACTGTCAAACGTTTGTTTCATTCTTTATTTTGTCGTCCACTCCATTGCGTGACGTCACTCAGTTCTACATCGGGGCAAATGAAAAATAATATTTTTGAAATATGAAAATAACATGATACTACTGTATTGATTGTAAAAATACATATTAATGTTTTTTAATAAAGATTAATGTGTTCAAGTTGTTGTTCATTTGTTTCAATAAAATGAAATGTAAAAATAGCATGCGGGAAAACTAGGATGAAAACCAGAGAGCTGTTTGTTCCGTAGGTTGCACTAAAGTAAAACCCAAATCCCATTTTGCGATTGTAAATTGCCAAACTCCAATGTCAAATAAATATGCGTTCTATCATTTCGTTTTCAAGCTAACCACATTAGAATATGAATCTGTACGTTTTGTCTTTGACAAATCAACCACAAATATGCTTGTTGAACATTACTGTGTTCTGACCTTTGTGGTCCAATTTGAAACGTGGTATCGCAGGAACGTCGCAACAACGTTATTTGTAGATCGCTTCAATAAATAAAATATAGGCATGAAGTCAATCCCGTTTCCATTACTCCTCTTTTAAGCCATACAATTCACCGATTTAGTATATTTGAACGGCATTTTTGTGATTTTAGTACAATCAGAAACTAACAAAGCATTTTCACCAAGTTTGCAAACAGAAACCGGAAATAGGGTTTTTCGAAATTCCCTTTCGCCCGGTGTAGAACTAAGTGACGTCACGCAATGGAGTGGACGACAAATAAAGAACGAAACAAACGTTTGATAACCGATTCCAGAATGACTATTATTACGGTGCTATGATTTCTGGAAAATCGCTGGCTTCAGTAAAATGTGGTCAAGATAAAAGGTTGCTCAAACTGAATAATGACCAGGCTTATAAAATAATCGTCAGGAAATTGTATTAATACTAAACGTTTTTATCATTTCTTAACTGTGAAATGACGTTTTATGTTCGTCCTTTGTCCGTGCGTGTGTGTGTCAACAATGTCTTCAAACGACAACTCATCTACTGGCCAGATTTCAACAAAATGTTCTTTGATGAAAGGATTCACGCTTGTAAAAGTTTTTTTCTTGACGAATATTAGTTTCTTTTGCAACCAATGTAAATAACAGATTCAAAATGAAACGAGTAATGTAATACATTTGTTCAATGTTTATTGGAAAAATATAAAGAAGACCAGTCGATATCTTTCTGCTAGATTGATAAAAATTAAAATAAATAAAATCAGTCACTAGTCACTTTTCAATTGTCTTTTGCCAGAAAACTTATATAAGAAAAAAATTGTTAGAAATGATATAGCAAGTCGTGATCCCCCGGAGTTAAAATGCCTCAAAACTGAGGTCTCATAGTCGTAAAGTTGTGAATGACTATTCATTTCTGTTTCATAAGAAATTAAGGTCGCACATCGATTGCTTCTTGGTAGCATTCACATGCATAAAATTGCAAACACTACACAATAAAGCTTATAAAACAGCTTGACTTACGAGACGAATACTGTAATATCTAAGCTGTTGTGGGATGCCGTAATAATGATAAATTGCTAGCCACTGTTGATTAAATTAACCACTCGCGATATCTTGTCAGAAGTGTTTGTTTTAATTTAGAAGCGAGTGGAATGTTGAATAATGAATTACACCAAAATTGAAAACAAATATCGAAACTGATTATCACTTTCAAGGGCTGAAACAAAACTGTTATTCACAGAACAATTCTTATATACGTACAAGTTTAAACAATACTTAATTCACCAAAATTCGTTTATATTTAACAGTGAAGAAGTTACATGTAGTTCAATACCTACAAACGTGTTGCGTTAAATAAAATTAGCACCGCTGAACATTTTTAAAGATACAAGAGCGAAAAAATAAATGAAACATTTTTAAAAAGTACTTCGTTCTTACAGTTCTAAAACCTCGAAAGTTTTTTCTGTATTAACTTGATTTAAGTGACTTTTTCTGGCGTATAGTCAATGTGTAACTGTTTTACACGCTGTTTTTATTACGTAATTATTTTACACGCCATGACAAACTTTCCGATACGTGAAGACCCTATCACATCTGTGGACTAACACGATCTAAAAAGATCTTCCTGTTTAAGAACCATTAAGATTGCTGAATGGTGAACAGTGATAACCCTATTCAGAATGCGCGAATAGGCATAAGTCGGTTCAATATCGACAAAAACATTTGGATATGAATATAATTCAATTGATAAATTATACATGAACAAACAAATAACTTAAAAAAAACACTTGAAAATGTACTTTGGTTATGTATTAACAACTTCTTAAATTAAATAGTACATTGTCCGTGGTGTTAAACCTATTGTCCGTTGTACATGTATTACATTTACCCATGTTTTAAGTTTATCATTTTTAGAACAGACTAATTTTCTCATAAAGTAGATCGCTTGCGGCCACTCGGCACGCACCCCCTACAACTTCTTTAAACTGTTTTAATATCAATATGATCAGAGTATTAATTTGAATGCAAGAAACTAGAAACAATTAAGAATCCTTTGAAAACAACCTACTAGTACGTCGATTTTCTATAGGGCCTTCATTATATGTTTCAACGTGAATGCGAAACCCATTTAAAATCAGATCAATGCGCCTCCATTCTTCATATAAAAACGACAAAGGCAACTTTGATATGACGAACCGACTTTAATTCTGAGAACGTGTGTGTAGGCAACATATTAAAATTGTATCGTCATAACAGACAAACAACTAAACCCATATAATTTTCAATCAGATATTGCAATGTCAATATGGTCTTGGTATACTTATTAATCTCTCTTCGTTGTTAAAGACATAAAATAAATTTCGTTGCTTATACATATCTTTTCATCGGTGGATAATGTTTCATAAACATCTGATCGTTCCAAACCATAAAATCAACATTTACATTGGGGTATGTATACATCTGTCTTTAGCCTTAGTAATACCTATTAACCATACCTTCCTGATAAACAAATATTAGCGTTTTTGATTTGCTTTGTATGAATGACCGGTACAGAAATAAATTGGTCAAATCTTTACACGAATGTTTGTCATGATCAGTCCAACTTTTAAGATTTTATTTCTTTTAGTTATTATTTTCTATTTAAGGATTTAACAAAAATACATCATTTCTATGTGTTAACGGTTTCCATTTACTTAAAGGAAACAGGGTTTAAGCGCTGAAACAGTTGAGAATTATCGGAATGTATATTCCTGTTTACAACAATTTAAAATGAGGATACCACGCCAGTATAAAACTTTTAAGAAGATGGTAGTTTTGGCAGTTACAGTTACAGCTTTAATCTTGCTAAACAACATCATTTTCGAACTTGGATTTCTTCGAGCTTTTGACATTCGACACAAAACTATATTCCCGTACAGTAGACACATTGTTTCGCAAAACAGAGTGAGCAACTTTGAACATCTTCTAGCAGACGAACTGGGTAGGAAACAAGAACGTTTTTCAAATAAGAATTTCACAGATTGTACATCAAGCGTAATTACAGACAAAGCAGATATGAATGAAGTGTTGGTACAAAATAACCAAAGTGTCAATGTTTTAAATAATTTGGAGAATCGAAAGCATGTTTATTATTCATTTTATCAGCCAATTTTTAACCCAGCAAACGTTAACTGTAACGCAATAATTGCAAATGATTTGGAAGAAATAAGGAAAGCTGAAAAGATTATGGACGAAATGCCAAGGCAAAGAATATATCCTGAAGATTATATAAATATCACCGCGGATTGTAATCATTTCAAAACATCTCGCGGTTATATTCAACATCCGCTGTCAGACATGGAGAAAGATTTCCCCCTTGCATTTTCAATCGCTATATACACAGATATAGAGCTCGCTGAGCGGTTGCTGCGGATGATTTACAGACCACACAACTATTATTGTATACACCTCGACAGCAAAATGAAGCCAGCTTATAGAGAGGCATTTGAAAAGATAGTAAGCTGTTTTGAGAACGTTTTCGTCACCGATACTTCTTTAGATGTTCAATGGGGAGATTACACTGTACTTCAAGTAGAACTTCTTTGCATGCACGCGCTTTGGCGATATAAAACCTGGAAATATTATATCAATTTGACGGGTCAAGAATTTCCATTGAAGACGAACCGCGAGATTGTAGCGATATTACGGTCAATGACGGGAGCAAATATCGTGGATGGTACCTGGATACGGTAAGCCTTTGTCCAAGATCATAAAACTAAATGTGGAGATCAGTCTCAAATCTCAGGCATTTTAGCCAATCAGATGCTTGAGATTTGAGACCGGTCTCCAATCTTAGACTTGTGATCTTGGGCCCTGGTAAAACCACTATGTGGGTACATGTAGAGCTGCTCGCTGGTTAATGTGGAAGTAATACATGCTTACATACACATAATTATAGCAGTTCAAGCTATTCGTTTAGAAAGATTATACTACTATGAACCTGTATATTCAATGTTTGTAATATACTTGTTTACTTAATATAATTTCCTGACACGAGTTTCATTATTTTCGCTAGCCCACCAAACAGCCATGTTTTTGTTATACATTTTATACAATTATAATTGTTCACGTCTGAAAGTAATTGATCGAAAAATCCAGAAAATGCAATATTTTTTTCTTTATGATGAGTTCCCGTGTTGGTTAACCCATAATTCAAGAAATTACAGTGTGTTTGAGGGTTAATCATTACTGCTAATATATAAATTTTCGATTCGCTATATTTAAACTAGCCTGGCACCAGCTAGATGGTTTATTAAAGAAAACACTGAAATTATTATTATTTCTTTTTTATTCATTCCATTTTCCCCTTTTTACTGATATGCTGAACCATCTAGCCTGGTGGCAATTGGCATGAGGGATTCTGATGTTATCAATCAACCTGTCAAATTTTAACAGTTATATGGTCAGCTGCTCAACATGTGTGAATCAATAAATCTCTGTAAATAAACAAGATCCCTATCTTTCATTTGAATACATTAGACAAGGTTCATTTGGCCTGTGCTGAGAGATTTTTCAAGAACTACATTCAGTGAAGTCAAGCTTTTTCCCTCTTGATTGTAAAAAAGGGATTGAGGAATGATTTGAATATGGAATTTAAAACCCCAATGAAAGTTAGCCTTAATGTTGATTGACAGCAACAACAAAATAATTGAAATGTATTTTGAGCTCTAAAGAGAAAGATGGAAAATTTCTAAAAAATATTAATGAAATAAAAGAGTTGTGTCTTTTGATAGAGTGGCTGTAAGATTTGCATATTACTTATTATGAAGATCTGACATGCTGACATGTGTTGCAAGTAGACTGCTTTAACACCTCTTCTCAGTAAGCTTAGCGTTTGATATTGCATTAGAGCAACATTAGGTTACACAACAATAACTAACAAAGTCATGTGTTTGTTTCTTGTTTAAGAATTTAAATCAAAAGGGTGCTATCTCGAATGTCAAACTTTTGCCACTCCCTGGCGGTGAGCAAAACAACATATAATTTCCGCTGAGAAATTCCTTCATAGCTTTTTCTTGATTCGGACTAATTTTTTCATTCCCTATTCCAAGCTATACGCAATAGCATCATCCATGCTTTTGTACATCTGATGCAAAATTGTGATCTACAATGACTGATAAACTCTTAACTGCACCTGTACTGTCAGATAAAAAAAGTTAAGTACTTTAAATACAGAACATATTATTATACACAACAATATAATGTCAATAAACATATTAAATGTCTTCCTATATGAAAATCTAAAACTTCATTTATAGATAATTTTATTAGAAAAATAACATTCATTTCAATTTGTAAGTATTATTTTCTTACTTATAAGTTGCTAATTGATTTCATGCATAAAAGTTACAAATAATTTCTGTAATTTAACATTAGGTGTAAATATATGCTTATCACTGTTAACTTGGACAAGAAATATTCCAAGATTACATTCTCCATTTGATTCGGGTAATTTGATCTCCATTAGTGTAAACAGATTAGCTACAGTTAATTGAATACCCTAACATGAACTTTGTATGACCGCAGCATATCCTGAATTCCTGCTACACTCAAACCAATTGCCACCAGTCCCTATGTTCTGGGAGATAAGGGAAGTAAAATGCATATCAGTAAGGTACCTGCAGGAGTTGCTTTTCTTGGAGGTATTGATGATTATTGTATAAGTGACATGGGACTATATAACAGAACATATGGACGGGAGCCAGTCTATATTTAAACATGCAACACAGACTGGAAAATATTAATATTAGCTATTTTTTTTTACATATTAAGTGCGGGGATATGACATATCCGCCTATCAATGCCTCATACATGTATTAGCAATTCAAACAACAGATTTAGAAATAAAAGAAAAAACATAAATAACTACAATTATTAATTGGTTTTTATACTGGCGCGCATGCGCCAGTATTAACTAACGATGCTGTGAACACTGCGACGCGCAGTCCTTAACTTCGGGTGTATCATTGCGACCACGAGAGCGTATCAAGTAAGTGGTCACCGCGAGAGCAGGCCGAAATGTTCTGCACAAGTGTGAAGAACAATGCAGCACACCATTCCACGAATTCTGAGCGATTGATAGTAAGTTTCCGTGTAATTTTGGAGCATCCATGCCAAAAATTCCATCGAACAATGTAGAGTGAAATCATGACCAGCTACGGCAGTGAACAAGCAACTGGATATGAATGAGTAGTTTAGTTACGCCTGAAAGATTTCGTAGTTGTGTGGCATAAAAAGTAGTGCATTTTAAGAAAATACAAATATTTCGAGAAGGAATGCGAACTTTGAAAGATAATTCTACAAATAAAAACAAGAAAACAATTTAATGTTGTGATTCGAACAACTATGAAAGGATATTAAAAGAACGATTAAAAACAAATCAGTCACGTGACAAGCGGGAGATAGCGTGGGTTGCCATTTTGGTTAGGTTGGAGTAGTTGTGGATCGAGATTTTGCTCGGCTAACAAGGACCGGGCCGGGTCCCAGTGTTCTCCCAGACAACCGTTAACAAGCTTTGATCTATTTCCAACAAGTGTTAAATTCGCCGACATCCGTTTATTCAAAATCGACATGTCATAATTTTCTGTTTCTTGCATTGTAAACACAGGTCGCTTTTCAATACACACCTCATTCAAGGTTAAGCAATGGGCGATTTGACCAATCACAATCGATTTCTTCACTATCAGCTGGATAACTCCGCCTCTCCACGTGGTGAATTCGCAAGTCTGTCGGTGTCGTTTGATCGTATTTTGGCTCTGTTGACTCTTGATATTCTCAATTAATAGCGGAACCCGGTGTGTTTAACATAATGTTCAATGATTTTAATGAGATGCGATCATGAGTAATTATTTGGTTATTCTTAGTTCTGTGATTAGAAGACAAACACTTCGAAAATTGTACTGTATACTTGTATGAAAATAATTGTGCGATAATGGATTTGTTTTAAACAAATATATTGGCAAGTTGCATTTAGAACTTAAATTGCAAAAGAAATACATTCTGTGGCATTTTACTGCGCTATCATCGTAACGATCAGTTCATTTTCGTCGGACACATTTTCAAGTATGCATGCGCGAAAGAACGACGACTCGTCAATTCTATCTTATTTCAAGAGAAACCGGCCTTGTGAGGCTGATGCCAACTCCATCGGGCATTCTGAACTTCAAAATTCTAGAAATGAGATCGAGATCATTTCCGGATAGCCCTTCAAGAGCGACTCTTACGACGCCAAGTACCCCTTCACGTCGTGAAATTACTCCGACGCCGGACGCGGTACCCCAACATGCCGAGACACTGAATCAACGCCGGCTACCTCGAACAGCCAGTTCGATCCAGTCAGGTGTCGATCCTAAGTGGAAGAAAGTCTACTTCTGGTTGCAAGAAGTTGGCAATGTTTTTTTATATATATTTACTTAGCCTTGTGACTTGCATTAAATAAATAAAATAACTCAATTTCATGCTACTATATATAAAAAGGGAAATATGCATATCAGGAATCGCCACACTCATAAAACAGCCTCCCCTGCAGCAAAAAGAAGAGAGGAAAATAAATGATTTGTTTGTTGATTGTTTAACAAAAAAGGGGAACCGTATGGGTTAGCGTATTGGAACAGTCAGTAGCAAAATAATTTGCTACTAGGGGTTTAAACCAGGTTCTTGGGGTGCACTACATAATTTATTATACCTGTTTGTGTTAACTGAATACCTATTATGATATTATTTTTATATATGTGAAGCTATTTATATGTTTACTGGTATCGTAAATTAATTTAATTTCAGATTGAAAGTGGGGTTTTTCCACTTTATCAAGAGTGAAGACTAAGCTTAGAAGCAGGCTTAACAATTCAACATTAAATTCATTGTTAATGATATCCATGGAAGGTCCTGATGTACTGAAGTTTGATTATAATAAGGCAGTCAGCGCTTGGGCCCAAGAAAAAAAGAGGCTTCTGAAAGTTTAATCCTAATTCTGTCAGTTGTAATGAAACACTGAGTTTGATATGTGTGAGATATCTTGGACAATGAAGGTGAAAAACTAACTATACAGAGTATATAGTTGGCATTGTAACTTGATGAGATCAGATCAGTTTATGTTATTAAAACACATGTTGACATACTGTTTACACATTGTTTCACATTATTTATGTTTTTTAACTTTGTACCTTTCTTGGCTCTAAAGAGATAAAAAAAAACATCTATGTACTATATACAGTTTTTGCAGTAAACTTTGGTACAAATATAAAATTGTATAAAATGATAGTTAAAAAATAAAGTTTCGCGAGCTTATATCCACGAAATATCCAGCGACAACCCTTCCAAAAATCCTGGGGAGACCGTCAGTAAGTTGGCGAATATTTTTGTTAATGCATTGTTGCGATCGACGTAAAAATTAAGATTGTAACTGTTTCAGTCTCTTAAGGTACGTGAGCCTTGTGCATTTCATTGTTGACAATACTCAGTTGTGGCGGAGCCTGATCATCGTTATTCTAGTAAAATTTAACCACTAATCATACGCTTCTGCATCAAAAAGACCCCCGCCTAAGATTCAGGTGAAAAAAAAAGTGGAAAACCTAATTTCTTTGCATCAAAATACAAGTACCTGCATCTATTGAAATCCCTGAATATACAGAATTATTTGCTAATGTTAATGATAGTAACTGTCACAAAGTTTAACGAAAAAATCACACATAGTTTCATATGTTTACAGTAATGATATCTGTGCAGGGCATGTTCGATTCAACCAGCGCGCCAGTATTTCAACGCTTTCAGCGCTTTGATTTTTCTCGTCCGCATCGCACAGCCTAATGATCTCAAACAATACCACCCTTAGAACAAACGCTCATTGGTCGGATTGAGTTCCCACAAATAATATGTTTGAAGGCGGTCGAACATGTAACATTTATGGCAAGTTTATTATTGCTAACTCTTAGCGAAACTTCTCTAAGCAAATTGAACTTTATATTAATACCACTTAATACTTATCTGGTAAACTACTTTTTGTGATGTATTTGATAGAATGTATGCAATAAATTATCTTGTTACAAATAGATAGAGAACTTTTAATTAATCTACATCTTGTCCGTGCCAAAATTGTTTTTCATTACGTTAAATCAATTACTGCACCCATCTGGATTGTATAAATTGTCACTTTGTAGTCATTAACATTGATCACGATATTGTTATTAAATTAAATATGTCTAAACATGTATAAGCATGTATAGCAGTGCTTAATATTAATTTGGAACACTCAGACACTTTGATCGATGCATACTCTTAAGTACTGGCCATCTGCAAGTTACAGCATATAAAACTAAAACTCATTAGCAAGACGTTCAAATTTGTACAACGGATACATTTGATTTTATTATTATTTGCAGTTATTTCGTCAAAACACAACGATGCAAAATAATAGCCCTCCTCGATCTATTTTCTTTCTCAAAACGAAGTATTATCTAACACGAACCGACAATTAAATCTAACAATTAATTTATAGCAAAATAAACCACTTACCCTTACGCTAGATCTTAAAATTAGTGACAAATCATTATACAAAAAATATGATTAATATAGTGAAAATCGCAACACAGGTCTTTGCCAATTACTCTAGCATTTATGACGTAATTGCTGTGGAGTACTATGCCATCAGTTGCTTCCTGATTTCAATATTTCCATTTTTTTATTTACAGATAATACACGTGTCTCACCTTACGTGGGTAACATTTACAAGTGCAGATTTACCAGTATACAAACAAAATATAAGCTACACAGCACAACTACATTCTTTTCAGAGCCAGAGATATGTACCTTGATCGCTGGATCCTGGCTGGAAAGCTGCCTCCACATAGAATCCTTCCCATCAAGGGCTCAATCCACGTGGCTATTAACAGACAATTTGTGGATTTCGCTCTCCATGACAACCGGTCAATTGATTTTCTGGAATGGCTTAAGAATACAGACATTCCAGACGAATCATTCTTTTCATCTTTGAATCACAACCCTCATTTAGGAATCAACGGCTCTTTTCTTGGTAAGATTTCTCTAAATTTCTGTAAATAATCATAAATCAATCAATTTGATGGTAAGCATAATGCAGATTGAATATTATATACCGTTTTACGATACAAATAACAACCGACTAAAGATGATAAAGTCTATGTCTTAAATGAAGTTATTCGGTATTTACAGACATATCTTCAGCATTTTAATAATTATTTCCAAAAGCATCCATTTCAAGACAGTATTGTGTTACAACATAGATTTTACTGGTATACTGGGATTTTTATTACGTTTTATAAGACATTTTGCATGACACGGGGCCTTGATTATGAAATTCAAAGCAAAATTTCTTTTAATATTTGCGTTTCCTTCCTTCATTTTTACTAAGAAATGAGATATACATTTGTATTTGATATATTTGATTATTCAAATTTGCCAAGTTTTTCTATCAATTTGTTCTGCTTACAGGCGAAGCAGAAGAATATCCCATGAAACCTTATTTTATGCGCTACAAGAACTGGGAACTGGGACATTCCGTTTATGTGCGGAAGTGTGCGGGGAAATACGTTAGAAACATATGCATTCTTGGAGTGGGCGATATACAAAAAGCGTACAGTGATATTGGACTATTTGCAAATAAATTCAACCTCGGATTCGAATACCTTGGGTTAGACTGCTTAGAAGAAGTTATGTACGAACAGACTTGGAGGCAGTTTATCAACGACGAACAGATAGATACTACGTACTACAGTCAATTAGATTATGTAAAGAAAAAACTGTCGGTTCCTCCGATATGAAAGTCGAATGTGTTTTGAAATAAGGATTGTTCGATTACTACTCAATGGAATTACAGCGAACTTAACAAACCCAAAACAATAATAATATTGCTGTTCGTCACGGGAAAATGTACCATCGGACGCTGACGTCATTTCTTGAACTGACGACATAAAGTTGATTGGACGATATTACTTATTGTCTGTGCATTTCGCGGTAAAATAACATTATGTTGACAAAATGTTTAATGAAATATCTAATTAGTTATGAATAAAAAATAGATAATTTTAAGTATTTTTTTTCGAATACAATTACCACGGAAATGTCTTAAAATACGACCGAAGACACCATTTTTTTCCGTCTCTCTTAACTGTGACATTTGCTGTCTTCACCATGTTGACACTGTTATATTGAATAAACTGCAATATTCTTTATTCCAAATATGTTTCTGCATAGCGATAACCCGTTTGCAAAAATATAAACGCAATATAAATCATAACCCCTGCATATATATAAGGTGGTAAATATTACTTAAAGACTATGGAGACAAAATAAACATGTCTTCATGAAAAGTTTTTACATTTTAAGCCATCTATTAGCTGTTTATGTAAGTCGAATTAGAATTTTTTTTGCTCATTGCACACTTCCACCATGCAATTATTCTATAAATATTACTATTCCAGAAGGCACGATAGGTAAATTTTCAAATTTGTTGAAATTTAGATGTCTTCAAACTTCAAGCAAGATACGAGTCGAAATTTATATCAACACTAAAACTTTAAACTACTTGTATATAATCTAAATTAAATTGACGTTTCAAATGCTTTTAAAACTCCCTTCCGAAGAAAAATGTCTTCTTTCCCAACTTGACTTTGCGAGGATGTGTAAATCGTCAAGTTTTCCGAAAACGTTCTGCGTAATTTTGAAGGAAACCGATACGAGGCAGCCCTTTGTACAAGTACCGTCATGTTATATTAACAGATAGAAGTAATGAGGTTATTTCTATTTAAAGAGTACATATTATTCTAGTTATATTAGTCACAGATCATTAAAAATGACCTTTGATTAAAATTAGGAATATAACATTAAAAAAATGAAACAGGAACGGGACAGACCAGATTCGAGACAAATACAGCATTTTCGGTCGTCGTTATCACAATTCTTTTGTGCCTTTTAGCTTTTTTTTAGCTCTGATGATGTCATTAGACGCTCGATATCTAGTTGTTTTATACCGCCATATTTTTTTGAATTGCGGGTGTTTTGTGATAAACAAAGAATTTGTAACCAATATCTACTGGTAAACTTCACAGCAGAAAGATAGCTCCTGAACTTCAAAGGTCCCTTTTAAATTCAGGATGCACTACTAATAATTCGATGAAGACTATCTTAAATACTGCGTAGGTCATACTTATTACACAAAGAGAATGTTATGATGTCCCGTACCTTGTTATTGTGTCCCGTTACTTGTTTTATATGCATAGGTGTTTGATCATGACCTGGTAAGGCAGTATTACCGTGAAAGATGTCGAAACTCAAACTGACATTGAAAAAAGTACATAAGTATAAATTGTTAATGTTGTTTTTTTTTTTCGTTATTTCTTCTGGCATGACATTTCATTACGGAAATAGATAATATCGTCAAAAATGAAATGTGTTGCTGCCTATTTTGTACTTTCTTAGATTAAATTTTACTTTTTTTTCTCCTTAAATACCTTGAAATAATTTGATAAAAATTTAAATATCAGAAAGATAATAGGTAAGACTTTATACAATCTTCAGTTTTTTAGAAATCCATGTTTTAAATCTTGTCCCGTATCAGTGTTTGTTGCGCTTTATATAAGAATGTAGTTTCTGTGCAATAATTTGTGACTTCACTATCATGTATCAATTCTCCTTAATTGTCTGATATGTCTTAAATGTCGGTGTGTATGTTCGTCTGTCCGTAAGTCCGTCTCTGTCACACATATTTTCTTTTCAAAAGTTACATGAATAAATCTGGTATATTACATGTATCTAATAGGGATAATTACGAGTAATAAAATATCATATAATCATCCGATTGAGTACTCGAAAGATTATTAACGATTTTTGGAGGAGTTTGAATGCAGTTACGATTTCAGTTCGTGTTCGTACATCTACGAATTTTTGTCTGTATTCGTGTACTACATACTCCATATCAATTAAGATAATAAAAAAGAAAATTGTGTTATATTATTTTTTGTGTTTTGTTATGAAATAAAATTTTCCAATTTACAGCACATGCGTGCGAGAAGAAATGTTCAAGTATCTTTTTCCGTTGGCAGCCTATTTTTTACCATCATTATATCAAACAAATTTAAAACCAAACAAATGGACTTCATTTAATATAAAAAAACACTTTCATACCAAAGCGATTACTCGATTAGTATTTAGTATTCGATACTCGGACAACCGATCGAGTACTCGGTTACTCGAGTACTTGTTGCCATCCCTAGAATCTATTGATATTTTCGTTTTATTTTGTAACATGGCGAAGTCAAAATCACAGCGCTTGGAGGATGTTCAGTGTAAATGATGATACAGCATCTTTTATGAGGGAGTACAAGATAGATAACAAAACTTAAACAGATAAGCAGATAAACAGATACCTAACACACCGTTAGGTACAAACTGTTACCAGATACGGGACTATGCCAGTAGCTATAAATGTGACAATATGGAAGCATAGTAAGGTAGTTTGCGTTCTTAAAGGATGATGAATTTAATGCCTTCTACATCTTGGTCGGGTTAAACTGCTTTTAAAGCGATGATCGACGTTTCTTATGTGTTAAAAGTTTCTTAGACAAGTTTCTTGTTTAGGTTTTGAATTAATATTTGACGCAACTGACGTGAACGAAAGTAATCTTGTTTTGTGTTGATAAAAACATTAAAATAGTGAACAATTTATACAATATTAAACACTTGATACGATTCATAATGACAGATTCTGGTTATTTTGTTTACAATGTACAATTACACTGTTAGCACATGTACGGGACAACATCACACATTCAAGATACGGGACATTCCCACCAACATAATTGGAAAAAAGATTGAAAAATAACAGGCAAAGATTAGCGTGATGTTATCTTTGCAAAGGGCAATACTTTAACCATGTTAAACCGATTAGTGATATACTGTTATTAAAATGATTGTTCAATAACTTGTTTACTAATAATTGAAAAAACAAAACAATATCCAGGTTTCATAGAGTAATAAACGTTTAATTCTCGTTGTTATTTTGTAATATGGTTCAAGCTTTTAAATTTTTCTGATCCGTATGGCACGGTTGTCTACTTGATGGAAATACAAAAGATAAATTCATTCCTTGTTGTTAAAATATTTATATTCGAGCACGATCATTTAAGGTTAAGACTCGTAAATGGCTGTAAAAAATGTTATAGCTTCTTAACACAAACACTAATGGGCTGTTTAAAAAATGGTTGGTTTGGGTTTTCCTGTTATAAAAATGTACAAGAAACAGTTACTTCCATTTCATACTTTGCAGAGGTGTCTCGTCATGCCCTGTAACGATTTCTGAAGTTTCTTCAAAATAGCAACATCCTTTAAAAAATATTCTAAAATAATCGGCAAAATATGTCAGGAGTGTGACAAAAAAGTGTGACACTTTTAAAAATCACATTTATTCAGACCATTATTTTACAAAAAGCTTGAATTAAGACAAGCTTTAGTGTTGTTTTAGTAAAAGGTGATTTTATTAGGCATCAATTAATGATAAAATTAAGCATATTATTCTTAAAGTAATCAAAATTTATGCTATAAAGTCAAGCGTGGTAGATTAGAAAATACCCGCCAAAATCAATACATCTTTTCTTTATAAATTTATAGGACTTTAAAGATTAAAAGTCCATAACAAATGTTTTGTGTATCATTTAGTTTTATGTTTCTAGATGCAATAATCTTATTTGCTCATACACCACAAGCATTACAGTCTATGCTAAATGATTTACAATTATACTCTGACAAATGGGGTCTTAAAGTTAACACAAAAAAGACGAAAATTATGATCTTTGAAAAAGGACGTCGCTCTACACATATTTTACATATAATAACGCAATATTAGAAGTAGTAGATTCATTTAAGTATTTAGGAATACATCTGTTAAAAAATGGAGGATGGTTCAGATCACAGAAACGCATAGCACAACATTCGCAATTCGCTCTTCATAATTTATTTATTGTTTTCAACCAGTTAGATTTAACAGTCAATGATAAAAATAAATTGTTTGATAGTTTAGTAGGATCTGTCCTAAATTATGGGGCAGATGTCTGGGGATACTATGATAGTAAAGATATCGAAATTGTACATTGCAAGTTCTTGCGAAAAGTCCTTGGTGTCAAAAAATCCACTAATCTTGACGGCTTGTATGGTGAAACGGGACGATATCCAATGAAAATAAGACGCAAACTCATTCTCGTGAAATATTGGGTACAACTTTCAAAGGATGATAAAAGTTCATTATTTAAACAAATATTTTTTGTTAAAACATGATGCTGATAACAACTGCACATTTGATGAACTTAATTGGGCTTTCCAAATCAAGAAAATTTTTAATGAAATTGGTATGCCATATGAATGGGATATTGACAATTTAAATGTAACACATTTTCAGTCAATAAAACAAAGAATACTAGATATATATAAACAGAGCTGGTATGCAGGTATAAATAATTCTAACAGACTTTCATTTTACTGTATTTACAAACATGACTTTTGTTTAGAAAAATATCTCAGTTATATAAGCAAAAATAACTATAGATTATCTCAAACCAGATTTAGACTTTCATCACACGACCTAGCAATTGAGAAAGGAAGACATACTAATACTAACAGAAATGATAGATTATGTGTAAACTGTACTATGAACGTTGTAGAAACAGAATGTCATTTTCTTCTAGTTTGTCCAAAATATTCAGATTTACGTAAACGATTATTTAAACCATATTTCTGCAGATGGCCAAATTTACAAAAATTTGAATGTATTATGTCCTCGAATAACACAAAAATGATAAACAACTTAGCCAAATTTGTTCACTTGGCATTTAAATCCAGAAATAATATCTAGTATACCAAAACTAGCACTAAAACTAGGTACTCCCATCAAATACGTATGTTATATTGTTTTAATTACGATCTGTATTGCTATAACTTATCAAAATTTGTCTTGTTAAAGGCTGTTACAATTTGTATTGCTATAACTTATGAAAAATTGTCTTGCTAAAGGTTGTTACCTTTTGTATTTTTGTATTTCTGTAACTTCTCGAAAACTTTTATCGTGGAAAACATGTTACGTTTTTAATTTTCATTCTTTATTAGACATGTATTACTTTGTGGCTATAAATTTGCTTTATGCTATTTTACGCCAATAAAGTTTATGTTATGTTATGTTATGTTAATAATTATAATACAATCACCGCTATTGAAATTATATTTGTCTGAAGCTCCCTTCAGAAAATGTCAGCTAAATTTGCCAGGAGTGTGACATTATGCACATATTGCAATATTCTGTCAACATATCCTTTACAAGAAAACAAGAGCATTTTTTTCCCAAAAGTCTATGTCGTGTTCTGTTAAATTGTGACAAACAGGAATGGCCTTAGTGAAACATTTTTGAGTACAAGGCACTTATTATGTGGTTGTCAGGAGTGTGACACGGGTGTGACACATTTTCTTAAAATTATATTTTTTTATCTTTATGCGATATCACAAGTTCTAAAGAACTTATATCAAATTTTGATGTTTCAACATGTATTTTAACAGAAATGCACATTCAAATAATAAGAAACAGCAATAATTGTATTTAAGCACATATTAAATTAAAATTCTTGTGATTTATTTACAATGTAATATTGGTCAATAAAGCTCCATAAATTTTTTATTCAGCCACATATGAGTATTACTTGATTGATTTTGATCACTGTAAAGACTGTACAAACATATGGAGCAACCAGTTTGGACTTTATATGACCTTAAATTCTTTACATTTTTTTTTCACTTCACTTGCCCTTTTTCCAAATGACAATATCGCAGAAACCAGTTGACCGATTTCAAAAATCTTTTCAGTTCTGTACTCAGTTTCAATAAGCAAAAATATACAGAATAACAAGTTTGGAATTTTTATGAACTTTAATTTTTCACTATAGTTTCACTTTTCCAGCCATTTTGTTTGAAACACCCCAAATAACTCACAAAGTACGATACTTGTACCGGTCAAACTTCAGACTTAACACATACAGACATACATTTATCAAAAAATGTACTATATTATTATTATTCATTTGTTTTATTTCCAAATTTAAATAACAATTTGAAATCTTGAAAAATTCTACTTCAACAGTCACGTGAAGAGAATACAAATTATTAATGTTTTCAGAAAGTGACTTATAGTCCCATTGGGTCGGGTGTCCATTATATTTTGTATTATTGTATTACATGTATATGTTGCTTGTACACAGGTCACTATAATAAAAGAATACTTACTTACTTACTTACTATAGATTATATAGATTGCGGACCTTTAAAATTACTATTTTCTACTGTGCGTTTGTCACAGTTAAGTGAGACTGAGTGATAAACAGAATAACAATGTTGTAATTTGTAAAACAACTACTAAAAGCTTGCGATGATACATATATCAGTACATTATTTTGAAATGTATATAGCTAAATATTTTGTATAACAATTGTGAACAATTTTATACGCAGTACTTCTTACTTACATGTACATCTGGTCAGGTTTGGACTTTAAATGTTTTACGTTTGCGTACATGCTTTGTTTCGTACACTCGTTAACTCTCACCAAAACGCAGATACATATCTACAGGTGCACATGCACACAAAGCAAATGGTGAAGCATATCTTTGCTCTCAATTTAAAATTTTTTGTCATATATTGACGTCAACATCAATGCCGTGGTAACGATGCACGCCAATTTTCGAGCAAAGAAAACCGGAAATTATATATTTTTCGAAGATGGATTTGATAAAAACGAGGAAAATTTGATTATGCAAAAAATCTGTTACTTTGTATATATTGAATAGGGCCAAAGGCGAAACCGTTGAAGAGAATTAAGAGAACTGAACTGAATTAACAAGGACAAAGCCTCAACGCGAGCTCTTACTTACAGTCTAATACGTTAAAACAGTACAGGTTTTTGTTTTTCAATAATTATAGGTTATTGTACATTTTACTGTACAATACGGGAAAATATACTCAACAAAAATAGAAACCTGACACTTTATATTTGGTGTATTTTCCTGGAATCAGATTTAAAGCTAATTGAATTGTGGTATGTAATAAAAATTGTGCATGTTTTGAACTTAATTATGCATTTTGATATTTTTGGTGCATGAAACAAGTGATTCAGTGGTTATTTTATTTTGGATGGTGCAAAAATATATAGATTTTGAATATGCACCTCATACTTATTCAAAGTTACAGTGTCAGGTTTCTTTTTTTGTTGAGTATATTTGGACGAGTACACAGCTTGAAAAGTCATATTGGACGAGCCGATAGGCGAGAGTCCAATATGACTTTTCAAGCTGTGTACTCGTCCAAATATATTCCCGTATTGTACAGTTAAATGTATAATGACCTTATTATTATATATCTTTGGTGCACATGTACCCAACCGTCAAATATATTATTTGGATCCAATACGGGAATATATTGGACGGTCACGTGGTACAAATGCAGATTGTTTAGTGCACATGTACCCAACCGTCCAATATGAAATTAAGGTTTTAGAACTGTAATATGCACTTTTGCAGATTGGGATTTTGTTGTTTTCATTTCCAAGTACATCCATTTAGACATCTAAACACGAGTTTTAAAAAACATTTACCGTGCTTAACTCGAGAAATTTAGTATTTTAGAAGGGAACCCTCTGTTTCGGAAAATGGGCTGTAAAATCAAACAAACTAGAAGCTAAATTCACCTCTATTTCTTTGAAACCTTGTAAAATTTTGTAAAATAAAGGCTAATTGTTTAAGTACATCATATCTGAACAGGAAAAAACAAGCATTATGTTTAGAATTTATTTCTAACACTTTATAAATTGACTTTTTTTAAAGTATACCCCATCTTCGGAAATGCATATTTTTCCGATCTGCAAAAATTAAGCAAGTTTTTATCTGTGTTTTTTGTGCATGTTTAATGCAGTAAAATAATTGTGTTATACATTAAAATTATCTGCAATGTGTATAGAATCAAATAATTAAAAAAAAGAGCACCTCACCGTATTCGTTTTCATTTTATTGGCCTACAAAATAGGTACCTATGGCCCAGACCAAACGCTTAAAAACCACAATAACCAAATGGCTTGGTTTACGAATGGTGAATTTTTATACCCCCTCAAATTTTTTGAAAATAAAAAACAAGAAATACGCAAGCAATCAGGTATGCTGGTTAAAATTTAACCTCAAAAAAGTAATTTTGGCAACCGTAACCATAGCAACCAAAGCATTCTTTTAAAGGAAAAAATCATCGTGCAAACACATAAAATTAGTTTTATAAGACAAATATCACAAAATTACTGTTCAATTATAGAAACAATAAAACAGCAACATTTTCCTAAATGAAAGTACAGATTCCATAATCATTTTAGTTTCATATCGTGATTCTGTTGCTGTATTATAAAAGAGTCAGTATTTTGTAATAATATCATTACAATATTTTAGTTTTCATGGCTACTAAATGAAGATGAAGATTAATAACAATTATTTCCGAATTTTAAACCTATTGATTATACTATTTTCTCAAAAAAATTTCCTCACAATAATTAAAAAAAAAAGAAGAAAAAGGGGAAAAAAGGTTCCTCTCCCGAGGATTGAACCGGGTCCGTCAAAATGAAGAGTGCTGAGCGTTACCATTACGCCACGGAAGACAGATCAAACTGTGGTCAATTTCATATAAGCTCTGTATTCATTACTGAGTGTTGTTCCTCTATAGACTTATTTTGAGTATTTGTTATGAAAATATTTGTTTACTTTACATCAATTTTATATCCACACTTTGTAATTATTTGATTTAGTTATTAATGACGTAATAATCGCGGAAAACACATAAAGAGTAGACTCCTTTTACGAAAAATAGTATCAACCGGAAACGTACGAATCGGCTTTCGGAAAAAAGGAATAAGTGACGGCATAAGTCGATGTTTGGCGGAAATATTACAGTTCTAAAACCTTAATATATATTTTTTGGATCCAATACGGGAATACATTGGACGGTCACGTGGTACAATTGCAGATTGTCGATTGGTTACATTTATTATATATATATAATAATATACCCAAATTATGGTTAAAGTGCTCAAATGGAAACATTTTAAAGAAATAGTACATTATTAACCTAAAATAATGTTTCCCATCTATGTTAATAATGTTTTCACGATCATCTTCTGTAGTTACATTTCTTTATCCAAGAAAAATCAAATTTACAAAATATTATTTACATGTACCACTGAATGATTGGAATAAAATGTAATACTGTGTCATTTAACAATTTCTGTAATATCAGATGCCTTTAAACAAAATTTAAATTAATTTGAAACTGTTTTATATGTACGAAATAGTTTTCTTTTTGTTTTCAATACAATAGTCCACACATGCATCATTAATTGTTATTTCTGGGTTTGACGTAGTTCTGTGTTATTCTAATGTATTATAAGGTTTGATGTAGCTTTAATCAAAGCACACAGACTTGTTCAAAGTCACGATCGCAAAATGTTAACTGTGTTTTATACCAGTAATTTAGAGTTAAACAAAAGAAACGACAACAAAATTGCCAAACAATCCTACAAATGTAACAAATGTTGTTTCTGCTGTAAACAAATTGAAAACGAAGATCTGACATTGACATTTTCAGGACACTCTATTTAGGTCTGATCTAAAACAAATGATCTATGTTAGTTTACGGATACCATGTGTTCGTGAAACAAATGTTTATGGTACAGATTTTGTCATGCTATTGGAAATTATGTAAGAATGCATTTCTGGTAGATTTCTTTTTCAAAGCGAGGCCTTAGTTTATATAGACGGCGTGGGCAGTAATATGCCTTTCCATTACAACGGTGACGAATCAGGACGGTGCTTTGTTGTGCGAATTGCGTTTCGTGTTGCCTTGTTGTCCCGTATAACGGCGCCTCGTAAGCTTTTTATCAAAATTGTATGTAACATCAATTTCTTTTTACCATCGTCACTTTCATTTAAAAGAAAAATGTGACGGAACATGTTATCGTTTTCTTTACCGGTTTCAAGTACTCAAGAAAGCAGAATAATATGGATTGTTTCAGAAAAGCTTGTTTTTTGTCGATGTGTATGGACCCACTTGTATTAAATTTTGTTGTGAGTAATTTACAAGGGAGACTTTAACGATTATTACAAACCGGGGTCGTACATTTCTTGACATCGACACATGAAAACGCCATATTAATGTGGTATATCAATTTAAAAGTGTTTTAAATGTTAAAAAGGAACGGTCCCTGTTGATACATGGCACCGGTTCCTTATTGTGCGAAAACCGTTTACAGTATTGTTGTGAAAATGCGGAGACGTATGATTTGGATTCTGCTATATTTTGGATTCTGAGGCCGTACTAAATTTTCTTCTGCATCTCTTTCTTGTGGTCGCTTTTAGGCAAAACTGTACATCATTTTACAAAGAAAAAACTACCTCGGTTGCAAGATTCACACTTAGTCTAGTGATTGCTGCCCATGAACAAACACAATCAAACAGAGCTTAAAATATTTTCACATTTGTCGTGCTTGGAGGCTTTCAAAGTTCTCTTTTCATCTACTCTGAGTTTTTAACTAAGTTTTTTCATCTAAGTTAACTGTCTTGTACACCTGTTCCCGTCAACGTTCGCTTACTTGCGAGCCCACGACGGAGTTCGCTCGCTACACATTATATTCAAATAACATAATCGGTAGTTTTAGATCTGACATAATGCTGTTGTTTTGGCAATGGTGTGAAACTATATATCCTTTATTAGCGTTAAGCATTGACTGAAATGTAAAGTGCGGTACATCAATGATAATTCACGTAAATCGTTACATAAAAGTTGGCGGCGCATTCTGATAAGATTGCGACTGGCTCGGTTTCAATTTAACGAAAAACAAAATTGGTTACGTGTATTGGGGTTTACACCAATGGCTATCCTATTCACGCGAGAAGTTATTAAATACAGCTGTAATAAGATCAAAACATGTTTCCCTTTTTACGTATTTCATGAACATTTATAGGCTGCTAGATAATTTATTATTTTATTAAACAACTTTACGTTAAAAGCCCTATAAAATGCATCTTCCAGGTTCAATAACACGAAGGCCTGCTTTATAACAGGGCCATTATCATTAACGCTTTTCGGCCCGGGGTTTTGAAGCCATTTGGTTAGCTAATAAGCCAGGGCCGAAAAAGTGAAACTAGGAAATGGCAGCCATTTTGTTTTAACTCTCTTATTTTTTGGAGTTGCTTTTCATATCAAGGGCTTACCAAACTTGCATACAGTAAGACACTTTAGAAAAGTAAAAGAAAAAAAGCTAAACCTAAAAATTCCTTAAAATTCTATTTACATAAATTTACAAAAACTAAGCGATACAAAACATAATTTTAAATTCCGACGTGCGTGCAATAATAAGAAAATGTTGTGTACTTAGTAAAACAAAAAACTCTTAACTACTAAAAGAGAAATCAGTGATTGTCATCCGTTTACGCGACCAGGAAGCGCCCAGGAAATTGAAGGTCAAACACACTTTTACTAATATCTCGTAAAGTTTAAATATGTAAATCACGAGGACACAATAAATTGTTGTCAGTATCATATTACTCATGTGGGCATTTAAAATGATGTTTTGTGTTGTTTAGTTTTTGCGAATTTATGTAAATAGAAGTTGAGGGAATATTTAGATCTCGCTATTTTTCTTTACTGTTTTAATGTGTCTTACTATCTGCAAAATAAAGATACATTAATAACATGCATTTGTGAAAAAGTTTCAATTAAAGGCATTTTGCCATTATTGAGATTTTGATAATTTTCTTTGTATCAATGAACGTGATTGGGAGGAGTGTGGTACATGTAAGCCCTTAACATTATGTCGGGGAAGAGAACGTTTTCAGATAAAAGAGCTCGCAGGAACAACGGTAGACAGAGTGACATCCTACTGACTATCATTAGTGACTAAATGTAGCATTTCCAAACAAATTGATAGAATGTACTGTTATTTTTACAATCATTATCCATTGTTTCGTCTTATTTCAGGATTGAAATAAGATTAAATTGTAAATACCCGTGAAATATCCTGATTTAAAATTACTTTTCTCCCCTTTTTCATTTTCCATTCATTTACTCCATAATCCGCATAAAGCCTGATGTTTTGCGAAGGTTTTAGCAGAGGAATAAGAATGAAACACTCTCAAATCATTGCATTTACAGTCGCATACCACGATAATCACTTCTAGCATTCAATGTTTAGCAAATACATGTGCGAATCCTTTCCATTGAACTTCGTTTAATTACGTCACATATCATTCGAATGACGTATAAATTGGCATCTTGATATAGTAATTAAATTAATGAAAGTGCTCAATCAAGTACAAAGTGAAGCGAGAGTAATGGTTACTTGTACTTGTGGTTATTTTACAAAATTGTCAATAAGTAAGTGACCTGATATTGGCCCTGTTATTTGTCCTCGTGTCAGTCGTACTGGTCTTCGGCCTTGGGCATATATGACCGCCCTCGGACAATAACAGGTCCAATACATAATCACTTATTTATTCACATGTATTATTACTATATGTACAAGATAATTATCAGCAATCTTGGTTTTTAATTTCAAAAAAAGAAAGAAGAAAGTACGTGCAGTACATCTAGTTCTATGAATTTAACTTTTATATGAGTAAGTTACACAGTTTCTTGAAATAAAGTACAAACGACTTTTTCAAAGTGTTAAATGGACAAAGCATGAAGGAATTAAGCGCTCTGATACCTACCTGCACCCTCCTCAAACATAAGCACTATACCAATAACAAAACTACTGCATGTAATTACATATCTAGAGACACGCGGCGTGCCAATTACTTAATAGTTATTACATAAATATGCATATAAGCGACGTTCTAATAATAAATACTTATGATATGAATGCAGATGTAAGAAACAAAATACAACAATGCTTTTTATATAAATACCTGACATACGGTTAGAAAATCGTTTTACGTTTTGCTTGCTATCGTGTTCGTTTTTTTTAGCTAAAACTACATTCACTCGCACTTGTTTTTCAATTTGTTGATACTTTATGAAGATAACACATGATTCAAAATGTAAAACTTCGTAATGACCTTAGGAGTAAGAGTTCTTTTTTCAAATTATATAAATATGCTAACAACAGAAAACCCGTCTACCAAATAAGTAGCTTTGCAGCTGGCTAGATGGTTCTATTTAACTTCTTTTTATAATATTTGTTTTACATATTTGTTGTTTCATTTGAATTATTAGGGCTCTTTCTGATTTCCATCGAACATTTGTTCCGAGAGCTAAGGGGAAGTAAGACCAAAAAAGTGAAGTGTCTCTCGGAGTTGATTTTCTTGTATAATTTTTGAATGAAAAAAGAACACATACCAGAACGTAGTAACCAAATAATATTCAAAACTTTTACAGGCTCTAATGGCAGTCAGTGCAGAGGTTGTTCTAGAATTTTGTATCTTATGACGTATCGTTTCAAATACCGAAATAAAAGTAAAAACATAAAAAATAACAAAACATGATATATGTAAATAAAATTTCAAAAGCATAGATCAAAATTATATTGTTCTCTTAAAACATTAAACGCGTCAAACTCTATTACCTCAATTATTTTTTTAACATGCAAGAATTTAAAAAGACCAATTAGAAATTTCACGTTAGGAACTAATTTCACTGTGTTTATTTCGCAGTCCGATCTGTCCCATTGGAGTGTAACTTGTACTAAGATAAGTGCCTCAAGCGGTTATTTTCTTGTAATCACTGTCGGGCAGTAATGGCATAGCTAGAGTAGTTTATAAAAACAGCTTTTAAGTTTTCTTTTAAGTACTGACTAGATGTATTGGGAGACGTTTTACGGCCACTACACTGCACAAATAGCGCTTCTGTGAATTACAAATCGCCGAAAACAAAGTTCACCTTTCTTTTGGAGTGTTTTACTGCGTGTTCATTTATTCTGCACGTTTCTTTTTTTATGATTTTGTTATTTTTAAAAGAACAAGACAATTATACTCAAGCAAGCATTATAAATCATGTCTCAAAGCTTTCCATGGGTATTTGTATATCGCTTGACGAATTAAATTCCAATTTCAAACCGGATATTAAACAATTTTGTCTTACACAATTGATAAATGTTCTCTATGTATAAAATAAGCAAGATTTATTTCTTACAGGACGCGACAGATAAATTATAGTATCCAAGAAATAATTTAATGAAGTATGGTGTATATCATTACAAGAGACAGGTTGTACGCATTCATTTGTCATGTTTTGTCTGCTTGTCATCCGTTTCACTGTACTGTAAATTCATTTATTTTCGTGGATATAAAATTTTCAGGTTTTCGAAAAAATGGCATTTTCTTCTGTTCTGTAATTCGTGGGTTTTCAGTATCAAACATAAAACAATTGTAGGTGAGCATACATTTATTCGGATCTCTCATTTAAATTTAAAACCACACCATGGAACATTATGTTACTAGTAAAAAAAAGATCAGATCATGCTTTGCTGAGTCTCCATACCCTTTGCGCTTGTAAATTGTGTTAAAAATACTTCCGTTTTGAAAAAGTTCTGGATTTTAACAACAGAATGGTCAACGGATTCTACTGGTATGAATTTGTATTTGCAACAGATTAAGTATTTTTTTCTGCTTTGTGTTGTTATATGTACATATAAAGACTGGTTAGATCTGCAAATCTTATGGAATTATCCGCTTTTTCACGATAGATTCTATAGCGCAAAAAAAAATCTAAGGACGGGGTGTAAAACCATTCCTAGTACATTAATATTGAGGCATAACATTTTTGTTTTCTTAATTAATTAATTAAATATATTGTGCTATTTGTTTGATATTGTTTAGATTGCAACATACATGTACTCACTGAACTTGATCGTGTTAAATGCAATCGAACAATTATATATTGAAATGGCGGACGATAAGCATGAACAACTACAGCTTTGTCGTGATTTCTCCTTGCTCGATTTGTGAATGAGGCGATATTTCGAAACTTTCTCTCTACATTTATTGAAAATGTTTCTCTACAATCGGACTTTCAATTGGAACTCAAAGGATTTTGAAAGAAATACTTAAAAACGGAAAGCGGGTGGTATTTTGCTTTTTTATAAACAGAAAAAAGGCACTGTGAGCAAAACCATTGGACAATTAGTCGATTATTTCACCCGATACATCGTCGGCACCGTCAGTTTTGTAAGAAAAATCTACGATAAGAGTTTATTTCATTAAATAATTAAATATGTTTGCCCCTTTCTCGAAAGCGGTGTGGAAATCATGATAATACAAATGTACATTTATGCGCTTACTTAACAAAAGAACAAAAATATAAAAAAAACATGCAACTTCATAACCTTGGCTAAAATATTGTTTTTGCTAATCGGCCGGCATTGCTGTACTGAAGACTTCTTCAATCATTCATTATGTAGAATTAGAATTCACATACAATGGGTGACTCCGAACCTTGCTCCTGTTCGTGTTCTTTTTATCTTGATGTGTCATCTTTAACTCTCTTCTTAAACGGGTCAGAGTTTCATTTATGCTGACCTTTTAATATCATTTCTATCACAGGTATTATCTCTATCTCAAATCATTATTGATTTGGTTCCGTTTTGTCTTCGGTTGTTGTGAAATGTTAAACCAGCGAACGGTTTGGTCTCAACACACCCCTACAAAAACAAACAACTCCGTTTGTGCTGACGAGACTAGTTTATTTTGAGCAACAACAGATACTTGGGGGTGAAAAAAATACCAAACCAAACCAATCCAATACATTCCACAACATTTACAGTGATCATACTTCTCTACAATTTTCAAATATCCGAATATAACATACAATTCCAATAAGAAAAACATAATTTTCGCCCCCAACTGAGCATGTCACAATCTTATCTGTAAAATCATGAATCCTAAGTATTACGAATACCATGAATAAGATCGAATATTTTTCATAGGGTTACTAGCCGTCCAGGAAAAACCTCGTATATCTTTTTCTTTTCTTTATTAATATTTTCTTTTTTAAAAATCGCAGGAAACCTGTGTTCGTAACATGCGCGAAACACGTAAAGTGTTTCTTAGACTAACCCTCCAAATATGAGACAACGAACATATCTCAACAGCTCAAACAAATACAAATCCAATTTTAACAAATACAAATAATTTGTGTTCGTCCATTACAAATAAATACACTGAATGTATAAAATGCCATCACGGAAATTAAATTCGATGTTGCTCGTTGAGAAGTCTCGGTAGAATTGACCACCTCTGTTTTGACCCCGCCAAAACACGTCATTTTCCCGCGCTAAACAGCGCCCCCTATGCAACTGACCAAACTAGTTTTTGGTCAGGCTATTTTGAGACAACCGTTCTCCGCTATACGTTGTAACGCGGAGAACTATATTTATTTTATGTGCTGGTGATTTAGATATGTGGATTTCTGTCTCTAAAGTCGCAAACAATAGATTGAAACATAATCGATACCGTGATCATGGGCTTCGATTTGTTGTATGTTTTTTCAAGACGGTATTGAGTAGCGTGAATATACTAATGCTACTTAGTCTGGATATATATTAACAGTCTTGTTGTATTGTGTCCAGGATAGTTGCGCATGCGCGGTGACGTCATATTGCGATTAAGAACTAAATAAATAACTTTATTGCAGGAATCAAAAACTTTGCATTGCTAATCTTTATAATTTAAAAGAAGTTGCATATAGATTTGTGTTTAACAATTTTATCATTACGAAGAATGAAACATAACTGAATTTGCAAGCCCCCTAGTGTGGAATAAAGTAGGTCATCTGACTTGCAGGTGTTGTAAAAAAACGAGTGAACATTGTTAGTGACTGCTGACCTTGTTGCAATCTATCAAAAGTTTGTTTTTAATATTCGATCGGAATGTTTTCCTACTGAGAAAAACATAGTTGTCCATGTTATTGACATGCTATCTTTCCGTTCCATTGATTCGTTGTGTTAAATCGTTATCTTGGGAAATTGTGAAATCGATACCGGATGTTTACACAATTTAAAATAACTAATAAACTTGGCTAAATTATGGATTTAAAATGGTATTGAAGGACTGATATTCAGTTTTTAAGGATTGATTAAGTGAACATCTTATTGTAAAACAAGATTATATTGAAGCATGGAAATTAACTTGATGGTTAATCAAGAATCTTTGTTGAAAATTCATCCAGATCGAGAATGTTGAAAAAGAGCTGTTTTTTACGTTTTTATATGGACAGTGTCGCTGTGCATATAGGAACATATGAGATAGCAAGTGCATCTTTGTTGTCTGGCGAACAAATTAACATGAAAAAGCAACCTCTTCTGAAAGTGAAGTCACTGCTAGTTGAAGCTTACCTTAGACCAAGTCCATATTGTTTAACACATGAAGTGAGACTGGCTCATAATGCAAAGGTAGCAAGAATTTTTCGTTATTGGCTAATTTGGTAAAGAGATTGTCACTTACATTTATTTCACTTAGAAAATTCTATAATTCACTGGAAAACATAAAATAAATAGTGGTCTACATCACATACATTGATCTATAGTATAAGATTGTTTTGTGTTTAAGGATTCTGCATTTAAAATTATTATGCCCCCACAAAGTGGTAGGCATACTGGTAGAGTTGCACTTGCTGTACAAACGTACGTCCCCAAATCTTGTGGCATCAACTTCTCATAAACAATAAGGCGGATTTCTTTCAAACTTGCACAGATGATCAAGCAGGATGTGTAGATGATCGGATTTTTTCCTACGATCATTTTAGTAAAAACTTTTACTAGAGTTATAATAAACCCTTTGTTATTAAAAATTAACTTGCAGCAGTGGGGACATAAGTACAATACAATACAATACAAATTTTATTTATTACAATACAATACAATACAAATTTTATTTATTGTCGGTATTCGTCAACATGTATAAACATAAGCTATAAAGCTTTTGACCGACATAAAGCTTTTAAAGCTGTAACCACCGTTAACCAAGTGTCCAAGGACATAAAAAAATTTGTGATTACATCAAGAAATAAAATTAATTCTTGATGTATTCAGAAATGTTTTATAATGCATTTTGCCAAAAAAGTAATTTTGTCTTAATAAATTTAATATATTTTATGCTTTGTGAAAAGATGTGTTTAATTTATTTTCCGAACAACTTCAACAAGTCACTTTGAAAATCTGTAATACATATAACTCTATAGTAATTTTTGTATCATGGTCCCAAAACATCTTTTCATAATACATGTATGTGCAGTTTTATTGACAGTTTCAAGATGTATTTGTATGAGTTTTTGTGTGGCCTGATCTATGGCAAGCGGAATAAATCTGTGGTTATCGACCCATCTATGGTTATTGGTGATACCTGATGATAACCATAGTTATAATCAAGGGGTGATAATCAGATGGTCACAAGTCATATATTGTTTTCAGTTAACTTATTATTTACAGAATTGCTTAACATATTAATTTAAATTAATTTTCATAATTGAAATAAACATTTGCTTCATATTTAAATTGCAAAAGATATAATATCTCTTCATTCTTGAAAAGTTTGAGCACTTTTCCTCAGTTCTTCTGTGTCAAAATGACCTCAAGCTCAGAAATAGGTGGGGTCAAAAGTGGAAAAATTTAAATGTGCTTGCATCAAAAAGCAAGAATCTGCATTAATTGAAATCACTGTAACCACTGTTAACGCCGAGAACAATGGTTTTTGGTCAGTAACTATAGGTTACGTTGATGTCCATAGTAACTTATTGACAATTACTATGGTTATCGGCCGATAAGGCTCCAATGTTTACACGTGTAAATGGTAACGTTTCGTTTTCGGGCCGTAAACATTAACAGAATCTTGAACTGTTTATACGAACGGTCACATGATTGTAAAGGCGGCAAAATATTTGCTGAAAAAACGGCAACGATGCACTTAGAAAAAAATTATTTTATTTACACCACTAAGTGAAAATATTAATTTTATTTACACCACTAAGTAAACAATTGTATTTTAATATGTAATTCACATTGTTGAGGTATAAAAAACTCTCGCATTGTTATTGGTTTCCGCGATGTCCAGGGATTTCAATAGTTTCTGAAAACCAGGGGTCATCTGATCCCTGTTGAGAATGTTCATGGGGTCATTATCAGATCGTCACTAGTCATATCTTGTATTTAGTGAACTTTACTACTTATAAACCTGCTTTAACTTCATAAATTTTAATTTATTTTCAGTGGTTAAATAAGGGTCAACTTCTTTTTTTTTAAATGGAATGTACACAAAAGTTTTCTTTATTCTTGCAAAAGTTGACCACTTTTCTCCTGCATCAAAATGATTCCAAGTTCAGAATGAGAAGGGGTCAAAAGTGGAAAAAAATCAAATTTGCTTGCATAAAATGCAAGAATCTGCATCAGCTGAAATCCTGGATGTCGTGACCATGTCAGTGAGTGTAGCAAAATGACGGATTCAGAATTTCACAGGATACCCCCGGAAGTTTAGCGATCCAATAAGATCCCGTTTTAATGGAGTTGCATTGTTATTTACAACTTACAAAGTTCAGTGAAACTTGTCACAATGTTATCAGGTTTGCATGATATAAACAACCTTTAAACGGCATCGTTTCGTTTTAATATGGTCCATGTAAACGTTTACAAACGTTTGTAAACGTTGGAGCCTTATTGGCCGATATCTAGGATTTTCACCAATAATTATGGTTATTGGACGGTAACCCTAGTTATTGTCAATAGCTATGGTTATCAGATCAATATCTATAGTTGGTCTCTAACCATGGATATCGGATCAATTGTGCAAGCCACTTGACATAGTGATTTTTGGGTCTCTTAAAATGATGCAACATTAAAGAATGCAGTATGTACTCATCATGTAGTGTTTTTATAATGCATTTTTCATCTCACCAGTGTTTAGATTTCTGTTATGAAAATATTACAAACTCAATCAGATTTTAGCTGCATTTCATTTATTATTTTTAACAGCATTGAAATAAGTAAGGTTATGATTTAAAATGAATTATGAATCGGACCGATATCCATAGTTATTGGTTTATAACTATAGATATTGGATTATTTGGGCAAACCGAATGTCAAAGTGAAACAGATATAATGGCAAAACAACAACCTAGGATATTGATTTATATCTAGAGTTTTGTGCCAAGTGCACATTTGATATCCATAGTTTTTAGTGAAAACGATAGATAAATATTGCTCGTTAACCATGTTAACCACAGTTTACTCCAAGAACTATGGTTTTCGGTCAGTAACTATAGTTTTTGCCAATATCCATAGTTATTAATCAGACATCCATTGACAATAACTATGGTAATCAGTCGATATTAGTGTTGGGATATGGGTTGCAAATCACAATCAATAATAAGTTTGAATCGGTTGCCACTTCCGACATGATTTCACTGTTTATAATCGGTTTATAAATCAAATCTGTGTTACATTAACAAATGGTTTCTGACTTGTAGCTTACATATTATCCTTTGTTTGTGTGTGTGTTTGCTGCTACTTTCTACATGAAGGTTGGTGTTCCAAGGACAATAATAAAACTGTTCCGCTGGTTTTCTTATTTCATATGCACTAAAATAGGATGGATATACAATGCTTATTAAAGAATACCCAACCCAAAACATGTTGTAAATAGCACTAAATGCCCAAAAGGCCTACAAATATTTTCAGTCATGAATAGTACAAACTATTAATATTGATCAACATAATTATGTCCAATTGTGCAGTATTTTACAGGCAGAGGTGAAGGTCAGTTTAAATTGATTATGAGAGAATGACATTGATTATTGGCATTGGGAGGCTTTTAAACATAGTTAATCAATGTCTTCCGATCATCGGTACATAATCACCAGCCGATATCTAGGGTTTTCACCAATACCTATGGTTGTCAATAACTATGGTTATCAGATCGATATCTGTAGTAATTGGTAGATAACCATGGATATGGGTTCAATTGTGCAAACCGCTTGCCCTTCTGATCTCTGAGTCTCTTAATTTGATGCAACATTGATGATTGCAGGATGTACACGTGGCTCATCATGTAGTGTTTTTATAATGCATTTTTCACCTCACCAGTGTTTAGAACTCTGCCATATTATGAAAATATTACAAACTCAATCAGATTTTAGCTGAATTTCAGTTATTATTTTTAACAGCATTGAAATAAGTAAGATTATGATTTAAAATGAATTATGAATCGGACCGATATCCATAGTTATTGGTCGATAACTATAGATATTGGATTATTCGGGCAAACCGCATGTCAAAGTGAAACAGATATAATGGCAAGACAACCTTGGATATTGATTTATATCTAGAGTTTTGTGCCAAGTGCATATTAGATCTGATGTCCATAGTTATTAGTTAAAACGATAGATAAATATTGCTCGTTATCCACGGTTAACTCCAAGAACTATGGTTTACAGTCGGTAACTATAGTTTTCGCTAATTTCCATAGTTATTGGTCTGACATCCATTTACAATAAGTATGGTTATCAGCAGATATCTAGGGTTTTCACCAATAACTATGGTTATCGGGTGGTAACCCTAGTTATTGTCAATAACTATGGTTATCTGATCAATATCTGTAGTTATTGGTTGATAACGGTGGGTATGGGATCAATTGTGCAAACCGCTTGCCCTACTGATCTCTGAGTCTCTTAACATGATGTAACATGAAAGAATGCAGGATGTACATGTATGTGTGCTCATCATGTTTTATTGTTATAATACATTTTTCACCTCACCAGTATTTAGATTTCTATCAATATTACAAACTCAATCAGATTTTAGCTGCATTTTAGTTTTTATTATTAACAGCATTGAAATAAGCAAGGTTATGAAATACAATTAATTGATAAGCAGCTGATACCTTCCAGGTGTTCCATTTTTCAAATTACCTCCCTTTGAAAATGCAAAATTGATACAAAGGTTAATTGTGTTGCTATTATTCGCTCTGAGTACCAACTGCATTGTGGTTTGTGATCAGGATGAGATGCCCGGAGTGTGTTCAATGAATAAAAATGCATTATTTGGAGGTAATTTAGCATGTATAAGTTTTATTATTAAATATTTTTCTGGAAATTCACAATATATAGTGTATTGGATATTTTACATAAATATATGAAACTTTCTGTAAACAAAAAAATATTTTTAAGATTATTTAACAGAATGAAACACACTTTCATGTTTTTGTCCAATCATGAGCTATTCAGTAAGAAATTCCAGAAAATAAGTCTTAAAAAGATTACCCTATCATGTAAAAAAGGTTCCGAATACTTAAGTTAAATTCACCTGAACTAGAGGAAGCCTGAATGTCTTCAAGACATAATATCACTTTTGTCAATTCTGTGGTAAAGAAAATTGATATTGTTGTTTTTAAATTATATATTTTGTAAACACTTTTATTATATAAGCATTGGGGAAGAAGTTGTATTCTAAAGGGTATGGTAATTGAAACCCATAGTAGTGGTTAAAAATCATAAAATTCATAGAATATTGAATTTTTCTTCAAAATCAACAAAACATACATGTATCATACTTGATAGGCAAATAACATGTGGTGAGAACACTATTAAAAGTGAAAATAATGAAAATTTGTTTGTTAGAACAAGTGTGATATTGATAGGCAAGGTTTGAAATCAGAATGCTTGTTGGTTTGCTTTCTTTCAAAATATCATTGAAACAAATCAACAAATAAGCTAGATATTGCAATACAATTCTATGAGAAATTGTTCAGTTGTCTCTGAATAATAGACCGTCTGTAAAACAGTAAGTTACTGTTTTACTTTTTCTTGTTACGATAGTTATTTTACTTATAATTCCATGCAGAGAAGTTCAAATGCTAAGATCGGTGTAGTTAGAACATTGATTGTAGGTGTGCAGAGTGCAATTATTACTGATTGTGCCTGTTAAATTACTATAGGATTAACTTTTGCAACAATTTCTTTGTTATCCTGTGGTTATTCAAGATTCATTTGTTCATCTAGTGAATAATAGAAATGAATCATAATAAGCACATAAAAATAACACCATAAATTTCATGGATATTACTTTAATTGAGTTATAACATTCTTGCTGCTATGAAATAATACATGACTAAAAAGTTTAATATTAGGTACAGATTCAGCACGAACACTATAAACTTTATTGTACGTTAAGTCGAAATTTGTGGTTTACTTGTTGTTTTTTTTAAATATTTTTATGTGGTAATAAAATTTCAGCACACTAGGTCGATAGGTGCAACGAAAGCTATTGAGATATTTTACTAACCATCTAGTGTAAGGCCATTTAGTACATATATGAACACTCGGAGACAAGTGTTCTTAACAGTTATGTTAAACAGTTAACAATAAGTAATATCGTCCGTTTGAGTTTAAAACTGCCAACAACTTAGGTAGCATATGAGTTTCATATCCCAATCCCGCAAAGGACCAATCGTATATATCACTTTCAAATAATGAACGGTTTGTGGGAAATTAGGCACACATCTACAGAGGTGATAAATGACAATTTACTTGGCATTCTTGAAGTTACCCCCAATGTTACAGACATAAAGTGACACCACCAAAATGAACGAAACATGGGTAATGTCAAACATGAAGCCGTAAATTAACTCAATAATTATCTTCGCCGCCTAGATATAGGAATGGTCTTCGTCCGTCCGTCCCTCTGTCCTTCAGTCCGTACGTGCACATTTCGTGTCCTGTCCGTAAATTTTCAACCCCTAGGATGAATTTCATGAAACTTAAGTCAAATGTTCTCCTCATCAAGACGACGTGCAGAAACCATGTTCCAATGTGGCCGGCTCAAGGTCAAAGTCACCAGTGGTGTTTGAAAATGTGAATCATGTTTTTCGTGTCTGGTTCATATTTCTGAACCCCTGGAATTGATTCCATGAAACTGTGAAATGTTCAGCCAATCATGATGATGTGCAGAACGCATGTTACAACATGGCCTGCTCAAGGTCAAGGCCACATGTTGTTTTTAAAGGTTTGAACCATGTATTTCGTGTCCGGTTCATATCTTCTGAATCCCTGGGATAAATTTATGAAACTTTAGGCAATTGTTCACCCATCAAGACGACATGTAGAACCTGCTTAATACAGGTTTGACTGTTTTATCTATGACTAAATGTTGCTTATAACTTACACTTGTCTACTTTACTTAACTCTGTATGACATGTAAACATCTCTATCGCCTGGGCGAACAGTATACTCACAGATCTGCTGCTCGTCTTTGCTGTCTCATCAGGATCTAAACAGTTTACGTTTTGATTTATTTTCTTATTTCAATTTTTTTTCCTGACAAAAACACAAACAATCAAATCCTCCTCAGATTGGCACATCTGTGCCAACTAGTATTGATCTGAACTCGTTTCACATCCAATAATGTACATATTGTGTTAAACTCATGTTAGTTGCACAGATATATTTGTTAATTTGCAATTACCATGTATTACCTTTCCAACATTCCCCCATGCAGCGGGAGATACTGCTGTCGTTCCGTCCGCCTTGTTTGTATAAATGTTGTTTATCTGAGCTTGTGTTGTTGTTCTGCTGTTGTTTCAGAATTGTAATTGAATTCCTACTTTTTTAAAGGAATTTACCTTTTCTAGACTAAATGTTCTTCCTTTCTGCTAATCTTCGCCCAAAACTGAGCATGGAAGCCAGTCTCGAGTCTCAAATAATGGCAACTGGTAGAAATTTCAGCCAATCAGATATTTGAGACTTTAGACTGGTTTCCAATCTCAGTCCTAGTGTTCGATAAATAGCGTCTTGTTTTTACAGTGTTATCCTGAAGACTATTCACATTTGCTTGTAATTATCTAAGACAATAATTACGGGAGTAATAGAATAATAATTATTTTACCAGTGAACACGTTCTTTCATCATAATAAGACAGCTTTACACGTTCTATCTTCAGTAAAATAAGATCCAATTACCAGTAAGTTTTCTGTTTCAAGATATTCTGAATAACAGCAGCGTATTTCACAGCGTGTATTTATTTGCCATCGAGTTAGTGTAAGGAATTTCCAGTGTTATTTAAAGCTCCATTTCGCTTTTTTATGTTTTGATGCAGTTCAAAATATAGATGTAATTATTCTACCTTTCAAATAATCCTACTATCCACCTGATACTGTCACGTTATATTCAATTTGTTCCTTCTGTTTATAGAAAAAAGCTATAAAAATAAATTTAAATCAAAGGACTGAAGGTACTGATGGGTCGGCCATCAAATCATAATTTAAAAGCGATGGATTTTTGACAAAGAGTGCGGGTTTAATTAAGTTTGACCAGAAACAAACTTTCGTCTCAAGAACGGGGACCAATTTACTTTATGTCCTCTGAGAAATAGATCTTCGACCCCATAAACATTTAAGGTCCAATTAACAAGTGAAGACAAATACTATTATCAAGTTTGCAGACGCGGTGACATGGGAAGTGAACCTGGGGGTAAGACAATATGTCTAAAGTCATAATTAGAATATGATTGGACCTGTGGACGATAATATGAAATAAGGCACTGCCTGTCTCAGAACTGACCAATCAAAATTAAGTGGATGATATCATACTTCATAGGTCATGATATGGTCAACAGTGAAACAAAGCTGGTCACAGTTCTCAGGCACTACACTTTATTTAAAGGTATTACTCATTTCGTCCTTGCATTTTGCATTTAGACAGATTTTTTAATTTTTCATTTTATCAATGAGAGTGCAATGACTAATGGAATATTACCTTAATGTTATGAATACTTTTGTAAAGTTTGGAAGAATCCTGTGAGCAGTTGTTTGCAAGCACAGTATCATTAGACAGCACCTAAAATTCTGAGTTGAGAAACGGTGACACCGATGACAGAAAAAGTAGCTAAGCTTGTCATAATTTTTGAATATTCAAACTAGAAATCAACAAACACAACTGGGTAACATGATTTAAAAAAATACTATAAGTGACACTATGTTGTTTTTTTTCAATGGTTCTATTATTCAGCAAATAATGTTAAAACACACAATTACACCGATGCTTTTTTGTCAATTGATGTTTTTTCAATGAGGTGTAGCGACATTTGTGATTTTTTTATTCTTGTCCAATACAAAAGCAGCATGCTTCATTGAAGGAATTAGTGGAAATATAAAGGCGTTATGCTCCCTCAGACAGTCTCCCTCAGAATTGTAAAACTGGTTTCCTCACAGCATTCCATGTGAAGCTGTTATCCTGGAATATTAATTTCAACAAATAAACTATTTATATTGAAGTTCAAGCATAATTTATGGTCTATGATTTTTTGAATTTATTTGTCGACATTAAAAACTGATAAATATTTGACAATAAATTAGTTTTGTCCAATAATATTGCTATTCTTGCCCTGGCAATACTACATTAATCCTGACTCTTGACACGGTAACCCTTGGGTTCTCATTTAGTTCATCGTTTATGGTGTCTGTTTTGAAACTAACCATTTTATGAACCATGCTCTCTCTTTGGCTGTGTGTGGAGGCTGTGTCTTCTGAATGTTGCAATTCCCAATATGCATATTTCACTTTTTTTCTAATATAAAAATATTTTTCTCATTTCTTATGATAAACCTTCACTCCTTGGAGACGCCTTTTATCATATAGACAACCAGGGGTTCCATTTGACCCAGGAAATGACCTTTTGACTTTTGAAAATTAAAAAAAAATTAAAAAACCTCATTCTGACTCCAATGATTTTTGCTTAAGTGTCTTTGTTTCCCTTAAATTAAGGGTAATTTTGGTTATTAATTGCCTGAATCAACGAAAAGGTTACACTAGATGGTTGTTCACTTGTGTCGCCCTGGGAGCTATGTAAGGTTAAAAATGCAAGAAAAAGAAGGGGAATAACCCCCCACTTTGACATAAAGAACTTGGAGTCATGATGAGTGTGTTGTCATTAGCAATATAATTGGAAAGTTTGATGTAGAAATATTAAGAAAACGATTAACAAATGTGACCTTGACCTGAAAATTTACATCAGCTCAAGCATGTTCTCACAATCAATATAAATTGAAAATTTCATGAAGAAATATTAAGAAATGGCAAAGTTATAACCAACATTAAGTTTTCAGGACGGACGGACAAATGGACGGACAGACAAAGTGATCCCTATGTATCACCTTTTCTTCGAAAGGGCGACACAAAAATGATGCTTGACATTCAGCAGCTAGTGGACACCTGGAAAACAATAGATCAGCAAGAACAACTTTGGTGTCTGATCTGGATCTGATTGGAATCTACACTGTTTGCATATTTGTAAGAAATAGCCTCACAAATCTTATTATGAACCATGTAGATCCTGTTAAGACTGCACAGATATGCCTGCTGATCTGGGTATACACTGGTCACTCATGTCATGTGTTCATGGAAGAAAGGGTCAAAAACAACACAGTAACTTTTATATAGGATGATTAATTTTCTTGTGAACTGAGGTCTCACAAGTCTTCACATACATAAAAACACAATTTTATGTTTTCTTGTTACAAGATATAAAAATACAAATACCAACATATACAGATAGATTTAGTGTCTCTCTATCAAACATTCATGCAGCTCTAATACATGAAAATAAAAAATGCAAACCTTGTCT
Organism: Corbicula japonica; assembly: GCA_038501625.1. Classification (NCBI taxonomy): domain Eukaryota; kingdom Metazoa; phylum Mollusca; class Bivalvia; order Venerida; family Cyrenidae; genus Corbicula; species Corbicula japonica. Next base: position 596,528 of record JAZAYU010000094.1, on the reverse strand, counting down.
CCATTTTTTACAGTAACATTAATATTCTGCTCCTTATTTTTCTACCAAATCTGCAGACCTTTCAAGTCCACAGCTTTCACTTGACTGATGATACACATGGCTGAAAATAAATGTTGTATTTTAAATCATAACAAATAACCCAAGTCAATTTCACTGCACTTTTGTTGCTTATGAAGATGTACATAAATTGCTGTAATTGCAGGTTAACAGACACTGTTGTCATAATTCATGTTTAAGGTATTTTTTTATAAATAACACAACGGAGGTTTTTCTGATGTAAGCTTCATGCCATATTCCATTCCTATTGGCTCAATTTATCCCAACCTTTCCCTCCATGTATATGCCTTTATGGCATGGGTGATCAGTGTAGATCTTGATCAACCATACTGCATGATTAGGATCTAAACTATTAGCTTTTTTATTGAATAGGTTATTTCTGACCACAATGTGACCAGTGCAGATCCAGATCAGATCTGCCATCTGATATGGATCTCTCCACTGGTTTCACAGGCATGAAAATGTGTATATACATATGTAGTAAAGGGTTTATTATTACAATAACACACCTGCATTTTGATACTTCATTTTACTCGAAGGATACACCTTTTAAAACATGAGCAACTATTGTAGATCTAGGTGCTCACACATCTGCTTCCAGTTAAAAGGAGCTTTAAATGTATCTAATGGACAGAGTAGATACAGATCAGACCACATAAATGTCTGATGTGCAAGCTGATCTGGAACTACACCTGTGTTATCTCCATCTGATCTGGATTTACACTGGTTGCCCATGTGGTAAAATGGCGTGTAAATACTAAATGGAGTAAAGGCAGGGCTGGACAAACCCACTAGCCCAACGCCCTGGAGAAGCTGAAAATTATAACGGACAATCTCAAACTATCTGATTGCTTGCCCATGGGCTAGCTCAATTTTTTAGTGCAGACTAGTTTAAACTTTAATTTGATATGCGCCATTCTCTTTTAGCACCATGTGCATATCATATTACAACAGCAATAAGTTTATTACAAAATAACATGTTTTGAGATCTGTTTTAACATTATCAAGCCCCCATGTAACGCTTCCTTTTGAATTTCCTGTTTCTTTCTTTACTGTAAAGACTGATCAATCAGAATTCGCTTATTTGCGCAAAAGTGAGACAAGCTCAAATGTGTACCCAGCTAGTCCTGGACTAGTTACGAAAAAAACAAAATTTATCCAGCCCTGAAAGGGTCAAGTTACTAACTGTGAAAATGGAAACAGCAATGGATTTTTGAGACACATTCTTATGAGATAACCCTACTTAATAAACGAATAAGCAACTACAAGAACCCATCATGTTTGTGAAAGGTGGCACACAGATGAATATATAACACGATCCTGTGAATTTTCGGAATATTATATTTTCCGAAAACTTTTTTTTTATTTTAACGATATTCTTGCGGGTTTATTTTATCGGGTGGTTACACATGAATTAAATAGAAAAACTGGAATGTTTCAATGCCCTATCTTGTTTAGTTTTCGAGAAAATTGGAAAATAAATTCAATGTCAAACTTCAATTCCGATCGGAATTGACATTTTCCGATCGGAATCCTGAATTTTCCTATCGGAAAATTTTCCTGTCGGAATTTTTCCGGTCGGAATTTTTTCCATTCGGAAAAATTCCGATAGGAAGAGGTGATTCCGATCGGAATATTTCCTGCGTTCATTTAATTCCTATCGGAATTCATGTTGCATTTATTTTTCCGAGCGGAATCAGTCCTGTGGGAAAAGTTATTCCGAACATTTATTTTAATCGCAACTTATGTCGTATTTATAATTTCCAGTTAGTAACGTTGCTGCGCATTAACCGGCTAAAAACCGAGACTGCAATATTACATGTCAAAAAAATAAATATTTTAAAACTTTCTATCCTTTTTTATTTTAATAAGCAATACGTTGTTTGTTAGTCAATTACATTTGCATAGCGCACGGATACATGTATAACTTCTATATCACCGGCAGAATATGATCTCTTGGTCATCAGTCCTGAAATCGTTTGAGAACTCATTTCACGATTTCAAAACGTGAATACAGGAAGTTCAAACTGATGAAATTCGTGAAATCATGAAATCGTGGAATTGTGAAATCGTGAAATTCTGAACTTTTGAAGTGAAACCGTGAAATCATGAAATCGTAAAATCGTGAAATTGTGAAGATTGTGAAATCACGAAATCGTGAAATCGTGACGTTTTGGAGAGAAATCGAGAAATAATGAAATCGTGAAATCATGAAATCGTGAAATTGTGAAGTTTTGAACGAAATCGTGAAAACACGAAATTGTGTAATCGTGAAATAGTGAAATTTTGTAAAGAAATCGTGAAATCATGAAATTTAACGTTTTCATGATTTCACGATTTCATGATTTCACGATTTTTTTTCGAAAACTTCACAATTTTTAGATTTCATGATTTCACGATTTCATGATTTCACGATTTCATGATTTCACGATTTCATTATTTCACACTTTTTTCGAAAACTTCACAATCTCACGATTTCATGATTTCACGATTTCATGATTTCACGATTTCTTTCGAAAACTTCACAATTTCATGATTTCATGATTTCTTTCGAAAACATCACAATTTAACGATTTCATGATTTCACGATTTCATGATTTCACGATTCCTTTCGAAAACTTTACAATTTCAAGATTTCATGATTTCACGATTTCATGATTTCACGATTCCTTTCGGAAACTTCACAACTTCACGATTCATGATTTCACAATTTCACTTCAAAATTTCGTAATTTCTCGATTTCACGATTTCATTAATTCGTGATTTCGCAATTTCTCTTCAGAATTTCACGATTTTATGATTTCACAATTTCACGATTCCTCTTCGTTTTGAAATCGTGAAATCGTGAAGTTGAAATGTCACCACCGGTCTTCTGTAGTAGTGTGTTTTAATTACCTTCATCTCAAATTTGATGTAAAAGTTACGTTTTAACTTATATTATTTTGCAGGTAATGATTATTAAACAAAAAAGTCGATTTAATACAAGAATCATAATTCTGTTAAAATCTGTATGAAATTAAGCTAGTCGCATGGTCTCGCGCGATTATGAATACACATAATAGAACTGTTAGATTGAACAATTCCGATCGGAAGAGGTGATTCCGATCGGAATATTTCCAGCGTTTATGTAATTCCTATCGGAATTCATGTTGCATTTATCTTTCCGAGCGGAATCAGTCCTGTGGGAAAAGTTATTCCGAACATTTATTTTAATCGCAACTTATGTTGTATTTATAATGTCCAGTCAGTAAAGTCAGTTGTTGTGTTTTCTTGTGATAAAAGAAAAACAAATGTAAATATTGATTTAAATATACACTCACTAATCTGTAAGTTAGTTATTGTTATTATATTTTGTTGACAAAATCAGACTCTCTTGGTCATGATTGACAACTTGACATTGTCGTAATCGTCAACATCGTTTAATGTTTTTAAAATTCGTCAAAATGACTCATTACATAAATATAGATAATTATCCATATATCTCCATTTTTTATCCGTTTTAATACGATAGTGCTGATCAAGAAATACAGCAAAATTATATAGATTACAGGCCTTAATTGTGCTAACACAGACACTGACGCATGAACTAACTCGGCCGTCACATAATAGATAAATTTCGAAGATTATTTCTGATAGAAATGTAAGGAGTATTAATATTTTCCAATCAGTTAAGTAAGCTGTTGCGTTTCTTCGTGAAAATTAAACATGTCAATAAGGATTGTGTTGAGAAAGCAATAAAATATTACATATTAAAAACAGGGGGTTCAGCCTAAATGGTGGCTGACGTACTTAGAGCGAGGAATTTGGTGGCTGATTTCCAATATGGCGGAAAAATCGGGAAAGTTTGATACCTGCTGGAATATTTTCACATGGTAAGCACACTATATTCAGATATTTCCTTTAATGACATGTCCCATTCGGATCTGCGATGTTAACGCTTGACTCGGTTTTTTATTTGAGCTTCCTAGCTGTCCTAACAAAAAAGTTATTGACACATAACCTTGCAAGGTTTGTTTTGCTTTTTTTGTTATCCCTCGCGAAAATCTGTTGTTTTCATCAAAATATGCTAGACACATGTCCCTATGAAGCATGTTTACGCCAAAATATGTCCAAAATGTATTGTTTTAATTTTCTGGAAATATATGTTCATGAGAAAACGTTCTATCGGCAAAAAATTGAGGTTTAAGCTAAATTCTTGTGGCTGATGTACTATTAAGTCATTTTTGGTGGCTGATGTTTAGTGATCTCCTACACAGAGCCATACCGTTCCGTACTCCCGCTTTATGATTATATGTTTGTATGCTTTTGCATGCAACATTGTTGAGCTGATGGGTGGGTTGGAGTTATTTCACCAAGACAATTTGTACTTGTTTTGTGATACGAGAACCTGTTGGGGCAAGTGTGAGGTTGGTGCACCCAAGAACCTGGTTTAAACCCCCAGTGGCAATTTGTTTTGCCACTGACCGTTCCAAGGCGGTATCCCCAAAGGTTCTCTTGTTTATTAATTGTTTGTGGCGTCCTATTTGAATTGACATACATATATAAAACATGCGCTCGCTCTCTCTCTTCCTCTCTTCTTTTTCGCTGCGTGGGGAGGCTGTGTTTTTTTAGTGTGGCGATTCCTGATATGCATATGTTGCTTTTTTACACAAAACGATAAACGTATTGTGTCGAGACAAAACTAGGCTCTTTGGTGCATTTTTGCACAAAAATGCTGGGCTTAATGTATTTATCTATCATGTACTCGGCATCAACTATTAGGTGTACCAGGCTAGGTATTGACAAATATAGATGAGCGAGATGAGCTTTGTTTTTAGTTTTCTCTGTTTTCTTTTTTATATTACGAAAATATCTGAATGCAGTTCGACCGAGAATGCATTTATATTATGTTTTTGTTGTTTTGCATTTTCCCGTGGTTGAAGAAACACCAGAAATAGCTGATTTTCCGAAAACAATGTGGAAGAAAATGAGCGCCCTCTCGATTGGTACTCCGATGTGCTACCACTGAGCCATTGTGGTATTTTTTGAAGATTTATTGCCGGTTTGTTGAAATTTCAATTCTCCGGTCAAATCTAATATTCACTGAGTTTACTTTTGTTTATTAACACCATTTGTTACTAACTTCGAAATATTATATTCAGATATGCTCTTGCAAACATGTAGAAAAATGGTAACATAAAATCGAAATTTCTCAACCAGGCATAGTGATTATAAAACTGTTTCATGTTTTCTCAATTCTGTGGTGAAAAGTAAATGTCTTGAACATTAACGGCATTTATAAATTAGAAATACACTTTTTATACATTTTAAGATCAAATGTGTCACATTTTCAATTTAAAATGTTTATTTCAGAGAAGAAAGAAAAAGACATACGTGCGTGTTTATGCTCAAATATGAATTTAAAAAAGTTTTTAATCAGCTGTGCAAGATACCCTACGATTTGGGGTGTTGTTAAATGATATTAAAAGGTTAAGTACGCGGAGCAATCCGCTAGTTAAAGTCTTACGCAGGCTGTCAACACTTTCCATGAGTTAAAATACTATTTTTACTTTCACTTTTGTGATTTTATGGGCGACAATCTGATTGGTTCAACGGGTTAGTGATAAAAGCATGTTTTAGTTACTCGTCGTCAGATCCTGTTAGCGTAGCGGGTTTCAGGAAATGATTTTAATCAGATTGACGCATACAGGTTGTTAAATAAGTTACTTTTCTTGCCTTCGATATATGTTATTAACTTGGTCTTAGCGATACAAACAAACTATTACAATTATTATAGAGTTTATACATTTGGCAATAAATCTATAAAACACATGTCAGACACCCAGATTTCTCCTAATTGATAAGTACAATATTTTTCATTATACTTATTTTACGGTTAGACTACTAGAAAAATTCTTTCACATTCTGCACTATACAAGCACATTCTACATAACTACAAGCAATCTACAAATCAAATGATAAGTTAAAACGAAATGTCCGAAATAAGTTTCATTTTCGTTTGCATTTTGTTAAACGTATGCCTGATCGGAAAATATTACCATAACTATAATATAATTGAATGCGGCATTTTCTTTTAAATACATGATTCATTTAGTTAAAGTATTTTATTTATTTTATTGATATTAAATAAACAACAAGATTGGTTTCAAATGTTTCGCATAACTGGTTATATAAATTCTTTCATTTTGCCTGTGTATAGAAAAAATATTAACATTGCAAAAGACAAAAACAATCATTAAACAAAAAAAACAATATTAAAGCGTTATTAGACCGGAAGTTGTGGAGATTATTAAACAGGTATTTCAAACGACATTAAGACTGTATAGATACAGATGATTGAAAGTAGTTTTTAGTGTTTAGTTGCATATTCGAGTGTACGAGTAGTTAGAAAAATGCACGTGTTTTAATAAGACATAATACCGGCAGTGTTTCTCGTGATTGACCGCGCGATTCTTGCAAAAAGTAAAGAAATTCCAACTACACGGTCGTCGGTAAATAATATTATATTTCGATTGTATCTTAAATTTTTGTTAATAAAAGTTAATATTAAATCTTTATAGTGTGTGTGATAACAACGGAGAATGAGAATCAACCACCTTTAACAAACTCATAATTCAAAATTATTTTCAAAACTGTTCATTTTTCTATTAATCCGAATCCCATAACTGACTGTGTAAAGACGATGGGTGCGTTTTATCAACGTTCGTACGAACGTTTTATGCGTACGATTATCGTACGACGTTCGTACGTAATCCTGAGCGTTTTATCAATAATTTCGTACGAACAAAGGTGCTACGAATTCGTAAGTTTGAACGCAAAAGCTACGAATGGTCCAACCCTGTCGTACGAATAAAAAACATGGCCGCCGAGTTCTTTTTTATAACTTGATATGGACAAAAAAATAGGATTTTTCGCCTTTGATTGCATTGAACTGCCGAACTGAGCGATGCAGAGTTTCAGTCTAGTTATAGACTTGACAGAGATTGGAATATATCCACATTGTAGATTAAAATGGTGACAAAATAGCGAGAAAATATCTGAGGAGTCAACCGATGCCACCAGGTTACAACTGATTTATACCTTTTACACCTATGAAATTATCAGTAGGCGTGTGGAAATTCACTGGACCGATAAATGTCAAGTTCTATTTTAAGAAACGGTGTTTACTGAAAACAAACAGACCGACTTTCATCAGTACAGTTTTCTCAGAAGAAGGAAGTGTTTTTCTGTTTAAATTTTTGATATTCTTTGACTTTTTAAATGAAATTATGTGGTTATTAACAAAATATATTGACTAATTGCGATTAGTCCCTACAGTGTATACCTTCGAGCAATGATTTTAGTAAATTCATGGACTGAATATTTTCCCCACCCACTTGTCCTTGCAATTGTTCAGTATAATGTAGACAGTTTTTGTACTTGTTGTTGGACCAGTTAACTTCTAGTATTGTTGAGAAGTGTAATTTATTGCTTGTCAATAATAGACTATTGTGTTATTCATTGTTTAAAGAAACAGTGAAATATGCATAGACCCATATCAGGAATGGCCACATCCAGCAAACACAGACTCCCCTCTTGGCCAAAAAGTGAATGAGAGCATGGTAGTACAATAATCAGCTTTCAAATAGATGCCCAAACAATAGTGAAATTGAGAACCCGAAGGGCTACCACCTTGGAACAGCAAGTGGCAAAACAATGCCACTGTGTGTTTAAACCAGATTCTAGGTTGCACCAACCTCACACTTGCACCAACCAGCCAACAGGTTCTCATATGAACAAAAAAGTACAAGTTGTCTTGGTGAAATAACTCCAACCCTACCGGCGTTCGGAAAAATTTAAAGCGGAAATAACATTTTGTTGTAACAAAACCCAGATGACAATAGAAATTATGACAACATCGTGCTGGTCATTATGCTTTTGATAGTGCATAAGCCCAGTCCAGATTGTAAAAATAGAAAATAGTTTTAGTGCCCTTATCAGGCAGCCAAGTTAGATCAATTTGTAGAGTGTCCAGAAGGACCAGCACACTGGCCACTAATGATGTAGGGGGGGAATTTTGAAGCCTCAACCAGGATTCAAACCAATTTTAATTATTCTAGAGAAAGATAATACAAATCTCTAAACAGTTTTAATAAATTACCATTTGATTGTACATAGGACTGATAATGTTTTATTTGATTGTACATAGGACTGATAATGTTTTATTTTTCCATCTTAGGTTGATTGATGTAGTTTCCAAATAGCCGGGATCTCCACTTGACTCTGCAATGATTAATAGCTGTGACTTCAAGGTAAATTAGTTGAAATAGCCATAGAATCTACATATAATTGTTAAAACACACCAGCAAGTTATCCCAAACAATGAACAAATGACTTGACGGACTACATCTGGCATTTTGCAACATCTTGGTGATGATGATCATTAAATTTTGTTAATTTTATGTATTATGAACATGTAGCTTTAAGAAATATCCTTCTAGTGTTTCTTTGTAATAATGTCAAAAGTTGCATTTCATAATGACTTAAATTAATTTTTGGTAAGGTCAACTTATTTCTTGTAAAAATTGGGAAGGGCCATCTGATAATCACTATTAAAGTATATTTTATTAAGGTCATATAAGTTTGTAAACCTCAACACATTGGTAATAAATATATTTTTCAGGACTTCTTAGAAGAATCTTGTTGGTTTCCTTTCTGCTGATTGCCATTCAAGTCAGACAAGTGTAACAGAGTAGTCAGGGCCTGCAAGCCTCTGCATAATTTATAATGTGATAAGGGTATCCCCATTCCAGAGGGAAACAGCACAGATGAAGTTTTGGATGATTACAGCCAGAGGGAGGGAATGCCATGATTGACAGAAATAGAATTGTTATTCTGTTTTAGGCAAGTTTTGATGAGTATCTTTCTGTAGAAGTTACAGGAACAACAATGAATTTTTGGAAGTGAAAAGAAACTTTTTGTTGTTTTAATATGTTTTTGGACTGAAAACAATACTGTGATTGAAGAAGAACTTACCAAATGAGAGATTGTCTTGTGTTAAAATTGCATTACCAGAAAAAGAAGATGCAAGTGTAGAATAGATTTTAATTGATTTAAAAATAGTATATATTGATATATTGTATACAGCCATAATTATTATATACTTCATAACATGTTAATAACATGTAATATTATAATAAGGTGGTTGGCCTTAGATATTCATGAGATGTTGGTTCAGTGAAATAAGTGAAAATGAATGACGTTTAAGTTATTTTATACCACAATTAATCCTGACTTACAGCTTATATCTCATTGGTGAAAAGTATAGATTTGGATCAGCCTGCACATCTTTATAGTCAGACCAGGATATGCACTGGTCACATCTTAGAAATAATGTAATGAATCAAAAAGCAAACAGTGTATGTTCTGATTAGACTACATTAATGTGCAGGCTAATCTAGATCTACAAACTTTCCCCCTGTGATAAAAGGCATATCCAGGTAGTAAAGGGTTTATAGTATTAATGTGGCAGTAAAAATCATATTTGTATAACATAAAATGTACAGAGTTACCTGCCTTAGCAGCCACCTGTAAATAACTACCACCTGTCTTAAACAGCCAGTTTGAATATGTCCTAAACTGACATTTTGTTCTACTTTCTACCTGTCTTTAACAATCACCTCTGTTAAGCAGTCGCTTATTGTCACTCCCTTGGGTGGCTGCATAATACAGGTTTGACTGTATGGGTAAATCTGACATTATCCATATGTTATGAAGTGGGCTGGTTTTTTAAGGTTTTGACATAAAATAGCTCATTAATTTCTAGGATACAAATTCTGAACCAGGAGTGTTATTAATAGTGATATTTTGTGTTTACATAATTATTATCATTATTATCATAGTTGCACATGTTGCTAAAATTACCATTAAATGTTTACTCCATGGGATATGGTTGTTATCCAAGGGCAAACAGTGTAGATCCTGATCAGACAGTACAGATGTGCCAGCTGATAGGATCTACACAGTTTGCCTTAGCGATAAAACAATAAATGAAGTAAAGGGATAAAGTTATACTTTAGATAACACAAATGATTTTCATACCCAGATGAATGCAACACAGTATTGATCAGAATCAATGTTATTTGTATAAATTAAATGGAACTATAGTTTTAATATAAGCCTGCCAAATTCAAAGTTAACTAAAACATTGTTTTTAAAAATTTGAATATGATTACATTTTAAAATGACATGAAATCTGTTTAAGGTTTGATTGGTCAGAAAAATCCTAACAAATCAAACAGTGAACAGTAAAGATTCTGATCAGACATCACTTTACACAGAGTGATATGTGTGGGGATAAATTATGTTTACTTATCAAAACATTATTTAAATGTCAAAAAAATGAAATGAAACAAATACTGTAACAGTTTAAGTTTTTTTGCAAAGTGTGGCCATTGCAGAATTTATCACAGTTGAATGCAAAAGATGCAAGCATTTGGTGCACAATGCATCAGGTACAGTGAAACCATCACAATTATTGCAAATCCAGAAATGTTCTTATTTGGCCACCTTAAAAGAGTAAAGTAATTACAGGTGATGATGAGTTGGTTATATGTCATACAATTTTTGTTGTAAGTGTAATTATTTATATATGTTAATATTGTTATTTGTTACATATTGTTTTTTAGCTTGTTAACTTATTGTCACAATAACAAATATATTATATTTCTTAATTATGTGTTATTTTGATTTTTACATATTCAGAATAAATTTAATTAAAAGTAAAATAAGAAAATATGTTCTTGTTAGTGATTGGATATTTACAAAAAAAGTCAGATGAAAAGAAGTTACAAGTACCTGATATCGGAACAAAATGTGCAGTCTGATATAGCAACAAAACAAGCTGTCAGATATTGCAACAAAATTAGCTGTCATAGGGTTTGAAACAATGTTGATTAGTGGATTTATTGCAGAAGTGTTGACTTCTTGTGTATGTTTAACGTTCCTCAGCTGTAGATTTCCCTGCTTGCTGAATTCATATACATGGAATTTAAATACCGAGTTAAGAAACCATACCAGCAAACCGCTCCACCTCCGTCCAAAAATAAAGATTGTGAATCAGGTGAAAATAAACGATTATTTCAAGCTATGGAAACGATTGTACGTACACCAATGGTAAGCAATTGGTTTAACCGTCGACTTTTGATTATGCATTTTATCCAAAAGAAAAACAGATCCAGTTTCGCGGCGCATTCATAAAGTCGAATCTACACAGTTTGCTGCTTAGTCAATATGAGGCTTCACTTCACTTCAGCGATGAAGTGTATTCCCCAGTTGGTATTCTCAAACTACATAATACAGTGTAGTCCAGTTTCCACTCACACACTAAAAAAATGCCAAACCCTTTAGAACTATATATTTGAATGGATTTTTACGTTTTCTGAAATTTATCTTAGTTGACCTGTCTTCTATTTAAAATATATGCAGTTACATGTATAGGGTAGTTGAGACTTTAGTTTATTATCGGTTTCATAATTAAAATGTTTCATTTATAAAAGAAATTGCTTATAATGTTAGAAAATTAAATCTTATCTATCCTGTAGCTGCATATAATTTGTAAAAAAAACAACATATCAACAGAAGATAAAAAGGTTTCATAAAACCACGGGGGTAGGGTTGATGGAGTGGGGGGGGGGGGGGCGCACAACCTTTACCGCTGGTTAGGCGAGAAAAAATGTTATGCAAAGTTCTGCTGATGGTACTGTGAACGTTTATTTTGATTAGGAAATGTAGGTGGTCAGCTTTGACTCATTTATATTAAAATTCCAAGCATATCTTCGGAAAACGGGGAACATCGTTGAGTTATGACGATTATTCTGACTCTGAAGTGAGTGCAGTTCAACGATAGGCGATGAGTTAATGCAGTTTTTAGTTGAATTACGGTATTGCTGCGGCAACCAAGTATATGTTCCAGCGATAACGTAAACGTAAAACAGTCCCAGTTACATATCCAGAAGTAGTACCATAATAAAGCTAGGTGTATAGTTAAATCATTTTTGTCATCGCTCAACAAAGGCAATTATTCCGTTTGAAGAAATCAACTATACTCAGGTTGACCATTGAATAGCGACGACGGTTTTATTTACCCGAGCCTTTTTGTATATCTTTCAACTAAAAGTTTCCCATTTTGCCAGGTGAAGATTAAAGTTACCAATAGTACTTGTAGATTGATGCATAAAATCAGATTTACATACATTGTGTATCATATCATATTAATATAAAATGTAGAAATTCACAATTTCAACACGAACTTTCGTACTTAAATCTCGAAAAATAAGTTTGTTATCCCTTCTGCCACTACGCGAATCAATAGATACATGCAGAATACATTTGCATTTAAAGTCAACACACATTTCTTAATACGTTTAAATAAAAAAAAGCGAAAATGAATATGCAGAAATGTATCGTGTCTACTCCTAGGTCTGCCGGATGACGCCGTTGCGGTCTTTTAGTGTTTTAAGTCCAATACAAAACAACCTAGCGCCAAAATGATTTTTCACATTCTGCTAAGTGAAGAACTTAGCAAAATTTCTGCATATATGATTAAATTACAACCACTGACTTGCCATTTTTTTCTATCAAGCTCTCATTGAGGAATGTAAGCACTAGAGAGATAGACTTTCAATAGAGCTAAGCATTCGGCTTAATACTCTGATTGATCTGTGGTTGACAGATTGGAAACAACTGCCGAGCCGGTCTACATGTTATAAACCTACTTCTCAATAAACTCTCCCAAAACTCGTGATTAGTTTTACTCGGCTCCTTCCCCAATCTCATCCGAACTTCACTTTGTTTTCGTTGATGGTAACTTCATTGATAATGTTTGTAAACACGAAGGTAAATGGCAAGCGGCGCCAATTTTGTCAATAATGTCTGTGACATGGATTAATGGCCCGAGGGTAGGGTCATTCCGCTTGTCCAATTATTTAGCTATTTATTATAGTTATAAATAATAATCGTTGCAGCATAAATTTGATGTCCAATCTGCACACGCTTAAATGTGTTTTAGCAAGCACTTCCATTAATTAAATTAAATACGTCATGATGCTATTTACTACGTCATTTTACGAATATGTGACGTAATTAAACGAATGTTTCAAACGTTGTTTATTTTGTTTTAAATGAAGACTGTATTTAATCGTTAGAAAATGATAGGAAACTGATACAGGAAATTGCTTATTTTTGAATGCTAGAAGTGTTTATTGTGGTATGAGTCTGTAAATGCCGGATTGCAGAGTTTTTCATTCTTATACCGCTGCTCGAGCTTCGTATATCTACATCAAGGAGACAAGGCAACTATGGAGAAAATGAATGGAAAATAATACAGGAAATAAATCGCATTTAATCAGGACTTAACTGGTATGTACAATTCAATCTTATATTATGAAATGTGACGAAACCGAGAATAACGATTGAATAAAATGCAGGGCCCTGCAATTGCATATTGACGTTCGATAATAACTTGTAACATTGAACAACATTTCCGGTCATTACTAAAAGTGTCACACATATAAAACTTGTTTTATAGTTATTAAACATGTGTTAAAATTGTATAAAGTTTCTTTAAAACACGACACTGGGCACGAACCGCAGAGAGATACGCGATTGTGCGTACGAAAACGTACGAATACTTGTTCGTACGAGCGCGTTGATAAAACGGTCGTGAGAATGTTCGTACGACATTCGTACGCCAACGATCGTACGATACGAACGGATTTTCGTACGAATGTTGATAAAACGCACCCGATGTGTTTTGTTTAACATGATTATTTCATTTGTTATATGTAAATTTTAATATTGGGTGTTGAAGATCCTCTCTTGTTAACTTATTTCGATTAAACAGAGGAAATTTACACATTTGAGATCGAAGAAATATTGTGTGGTGATCGGGAATCGAACCAACGACCTGCAGAATAAGGAGTCCAGAATATAATGTCGAGAAACGGTCTAGACCACTCGGCTAATGCTGAATTTGTATTAAGGGAATATCAGTCCAAATATAAACTTGTCCTGTGATTCAGGGGCTTGTCCAGTGGTCTCTTTGCCGGGGGAGGAGGTTGGCACCGACCCCCTTCACAAAAAATGGAGGGATGGAAGAAAGGGAGTAGCGCGTTTGGCGTTGCCGCACTTCTTTACTCAAACACGCCACCTATATAGTTATAGCTGTTTAATTTGACTGAAAACAGTACACTATTAAAGACGGCAATCTGTTTTAAAATAGAGAAAGTCAAGTTTCTTTTTTCTGTTTTCCTCGGTGAACCGCAACCGCCCCCTCCGAGCTCTACGTTTTACATTCTAAAAGCTGAAAGCGGGATTTGTGTATTTCATTTTAATAATGCATAGATTTTGATTACTAAAATAGGCCAGATATACATCTATGTGCTGTCTACGGTAGAATTACTAGGCCTAAACCCGCCCAAGAGATCTCCAAAAGATTAGAATTGTTCAAATTATATCACATCTATCTCATCTACAACAAATTTCCCACGATCCGGATAATCAAATTCTTAAGTTGTCGTCTGTTACAATTACGATTAAACAATAAAAATACGAAAACAATTCACCGCATTATTTGCGCTAGTCTGGTTCCCATCGTTCTGTTAACTGTGCCGAGCCCGGTCGAGAAGACCCTTCCGTGCCGATAACGTAAGAAGAATATATGTGTGCTCAAACCAAGCGAAACATAAGACGGGTCTCAGATTTTATCGCATAAGTACAGTGGTTTTATCACTTGTACCCGTCCACTGCTGGATGCGAAATGGACGAGTTTATTTTTGAAAATAGATGGTCATTTCTTAAAATGGACCCGTCCATTTCCTGCTGCACATTGCCGCAGGCTAACGATTTGTCACCTGCTGGTGTTGTACATAAATATACACGATATGGTGTAATGACCGAGGCAGATTAAGCTGAAGTCGTTTTTTATTAGATGCTTATATTGTCACATTTTCAATATATGCTGCTAATAAAAATAAAATGTCGAGGTTTAAAGCCTAAACTATTTCAGAGCGAACCAAAGAGTATAAGCGATATCAGATATTATTGTGAGAATCACCGAATTAATGCTTATAATGAAACATACCACCAAACTTGTGCCCCTATAATCGGTGTCCGTGCCAGGGCCGGCAGGGGAGGGGTGCACGTGCCCCCGGTGCCCCCACCCCCGCTGGAACCGCCCCTGGCCGGATAATATTTTGTCAAGAATCATCATTATAGTCAAGGATGATATTTTGTCAAGATTATATTCAGGCCACAGAACGAATATGTCACAGAACGCATATGCCACGGAACGTATAATGTCGCACGTGTGAAATATTCGGTCAATACGGCACACTCTTCAGCCGAAATGTGGACATTAAATGTGCCATATTCGGTTGGATTTAGCTTTTATATGGCAACCAAAACATATTGGTCACTTACCAAAAAATGCGCATAAAAATGAAACAGCAAAGTATATGCTCTTAAATGCCGGAATTGTAAATACCAAAATAGCCATCATCATCATCATCATCTTCTGCTTCATCATCATCATCATCATCATCATCATCATCATCATCATCATCATCATCAAAGTCTGCAGTACCAGCAACTGCATATTCTGCAATAAAGTTTATTTAAATTATAAAGTTCCTTTGGTCTCTTATTAATTATCATGCATTTCTGCAAATCAAAACATTAAAAAGAAAAAATAACGTGTGATGACGAGGTTTGATGATGATGCTGCTGATGATGATGTTGATGCTGATGATGATGCTGCTGCTGCTGCTGCTGATGATGATGATATTTAAACCCGATGAAACGAATATATCTTATCATTTAAATAACTTTCTTGTTTTTTTTTTTAATTCTAAACTTTTATGTTCAACATTTTTATAATCGCAATGAAACAAGAACCGGGAAGAAAAAGAAACTACTTAATACTCCTGACTTGCCCGTTCTCCATTTTGTACTCTATGGGTGCGTAATAGATCACTTAAAAACGCGAGTCGGGATTTCGCATCGCGTTTTCAGGACCCCCTATCGTGATCTTATCGACATCGTATAGCATCTTCTTAATCTCGACTTAACAACCCATAGATCGGCAGGGCGAAACAATTGTCCCCAGAAACATCAACATATATCCTGGTTTGGTAACCCGTTTGATATACTAGTGTCACATGGTAAATAATCGCAAGATTGAAAATGTCATAATTTATTTACTTAGTGGACACAAAAAATTTATAACCACGGGAGTTTATTTAGATAAACTGACAAATGAATACTTACTTTTGTAAATTTTGTACTAAATTTACTAAATATGTTATTCTGAATATAAAGAAAATAGTTTTATGACTAAATGATACAATTTACACGAGAATTGATTGAATTAATTCAGTAATATTCGGGTGCGCATTTCACGGGACGAAAAATCTAAGGGGAACAACTTGTGTTTACCGATGACGTCATTGGATCGCAGTTCGCTATGATGGGTATTTGTCGAGTATAGTAAAACATAGTAAATGTGACGATAATAACTTTGCTAGTATATGATTTTTTTTGCATTTCCACATAATATTTGCAAACACTAATATCAACTTCGATGTTGCTGCCTTTTTCGATCGGCGTTCGGAACTTTTTAATAGCGTCTTTGTACAAGCACGTAAGATTTATAGGCTAATAGTATTAACGGGGGACATAATACTGATTCGCATTATATTTGCACGAGGTGTGCATGTCCAATATTATTCCACATGTTTAGATACTTATCCTGGTCCGGTTGCAATTTTTCCAAAACACAAGTAGTCCTATTATGACGATTCAATATCTGTAAATCACAGCTACGGAAACCATATATCCCATGTATATATGGATAATAGTGCAAACATTTTTAATTGGACATGCAATAAAATGTAGATATATGATCAAATTATATTTAACTTACAGTTTAATTTAGCGTTTATGCATGCTGATCATGCGAAAATTAACTATAACCGTTCCTCCGATATATCTTTGCGGGGATGGTTCTTAGTTAATGCGTTCGCTAAAACGGTTGTTTTGGGGTTGAGTAATAAAAATAATATACTATTTTCATTTTGTTAAGTAAATACATCATGTCCGCCTTAGCTTATGACTCAGCGAACTGCATAGAGTATTTAGAATTCATTAAAAAAAAACACGAAGATAAACCTATAATATATAGGGTAACCCCGTCACTTCCTCTTTTGCATCCGCCTATGGCTAAATGGACTAGAATATTAATAATTCTGCGCTTAGTAAATAGGCGATTTATACACAAACATCAAAATGTGTTGCTATCCTAAATCTGGTTTTAAATGACAACGATACAGAACTCGAACAGTCTCTTTATTGTTTAGTAAAAAGGCGTATTAATAATAATATTATGCATTTCAGAAATACTCGTAAATCCTGCGCGCACAGCCACAAAGTAGAGATGTAAAGAAAACCTATTGTTAAAATTTGCTCTAATCAAGACAAATAATGTTTATTAATTATCCATAAAAGCGCAAGGTACCTGTCCCTGTTCGGTTTTACTGGTTCGGTGACACGCGTGTGATCTATGCCGCTAACTATCTGGGACCTCTGCCGGCCACGCTCTAGTATTACATGATATACTGGCCCCAGTCCCCAAATCACTGATTTAATCAGTGCATCCGGTGATCAAACGACTTGTGATCTATACCGCGTACTCTACAGCCGCGGAAAGCAGGAAGTATTCAGACACGTATCATGTATATCACGTATTGCCGATATCGATCCCTCGATATCGGGTCAATTAATTTTATAATCAAATTATGTGAAGTTTTGTATTCCAATATTATCGCAAGACTTTATTTATAATTATATTAAATTTAGTAACATGAATTACATAGCCGTTTTCCGGCGAATTTGTAACGAAATGATTGGTACTGATGCTGTCTTATATTCATTCTTGATCCCACTGCAGAAAATAAGAAGAGTAAATTCAATGGTAAATACTTCAATGCCAGTCTATTTGTTTTGTTGGACAAGTACTACGACATAAGATAATTGCGAAATCCGGTAGAAATTCATAGAAATTTTGTAAACCAGTATTACTGTACATATTTCCTGAAACATTTTACACACGAATAAGCCATCACGTCAGGCTCACTGACGGTATTTAATATATTTATTATATTTTAGTCGCAAGCTTTTGTTGTTACCAAATTATAAAATAATTGATTTAAGTAATGCAAAAAATCTTCTCGGTTCTTTTTTGTCTTCAGTACAGGTCATGTTGGGGCACAACTTACTTACGTTTTGGCGACGTATAAATTTACATTTCTCATGTATCTAAAGTAATATAGTCGACAACGCGTCTAATAGAAATTATTTACGAAAACTAATTGGCATTTATTATTATTATTAATTGGATTTAAAACAAAACAATGGCGATATTAATCGTGTTTGCAGATATGCGAACCTTTTTTCCGGCACAATAGGTCTTTGCATACAGCCCTTTCCTTTTTCATATTTCAACCGAAATTTTCTGTATTCTCCTTCGATTATCTAAAGAAGCTTATATCGTTTTGGTTTGATTGTTTTTACAATCGATAACCGCAAAAATATCCATTGTCATTAAAATTTATCAGCAAATCACTGCAAATATAATCAAATAAGAGTACTATTTACACTATCGTTCATAAGCGCTTAAGATCCAATGACGTCATCGATATTTAGCTCCGCCCAGTCCGAAATTCTAGTGATTTTTGGAGCGCTGAATTTGTGGATGTCAATGCTTATTTATGGCGGTTTGTGTGCATGAAATCGATTTATCTATATGAGATATTGGTAATTACATAAATTGGAAAGTATTTTGTTGGAAACTAAGCTTGTGTCAGTTTATAATGTCATTTTGTACAACCATAACATTTTGCGAAGTATAATGATATTATAATGATAATCGCAGTACAAATATACTCTTAAGGTGTAATAGGTGCTTATTTTTATTTATTAAGAATATCAGCTTTTAATGAAAAATCACCGAAAAGAAAGCTCTTACTTACTTCTCGATTGGAGCACATGTGTTTGTAACCCTTCTGATATACTAGAGTCACACGGTTAATAATCGCAAGATTAACAATTTCATACATAATTTATTTATTTAGTGGACACAACACATTTATAAAAATAAAATTAGGAGTTAAATAGATAAGATAGTGTCATTTTGTAAAAACATAACATTAGGATATTATTGTGATAATCGCCGTACACGTGAATATTCTTTAGGTGTATTCGGTGCTAAAATGTATTAATTAAGAAAAGCAGTTAATGAAAAAAGTGCACGCTCTCTTTTCGGAATAGAGTATAGTTTAAAGTTTCTTTTTATATAAACATTTCATCATTAGAGGTGGAATCACCAAATTCAGTTATTTTGACTTTAAATTCTTATCGCAAATCAATAAATGCGGATATTAAAATGATGAACGAATCATCAACCATTACAACTCCGCCCCACGAATCACGTTATCGCGTTACTGTGTTGCTTTTTTTCTATTGGTTGATTTTTATAAAAGAGGCGTTCCTTTTCAAGAGGCGACCATGATGCTATAGATTAGGGACGATGGTCAGCTTTGGAACCTGAAAGTCCCCCTGTCATCCATATACTAGTGAACTTATACACTTCTGGAGGCGCCGAACATATCGATTGATATGTTCAAAAGTTAGTATTAGTATTTTTAAAAACAAAAACTTCACAAGGAGTGAAACCGATCCTTTTATTGATAGTTTCAAATCGCAAGACAACTCGATTTATTACACACACGAGTTTTGTGAAATGACACAAGCCTGTTTCGTGAAATAAATTTTAAAAATACTTCTAGGCTTAGGTATGTTCAAGTCGGATTTATAAAAGTCGTTTATTTCGAAATCTCAATAATTTCTTATTTCCATTCGTTGAATAAAAAGTCTTTGAGATGTTTTTTCTACATGCGTTGCAATCAATGACATCGAAAAAATGGTATTTAATCACATATGTGTCACCTGAACAGGGTCTACATTGTTCACTTCTCGGTCAGAAATAACCTAATATTCTATCGAAAAGCACACGGTGAAGATCCTGATCAGAAGACACGGATGTGCCGCCTTGTCTGGATGTGCACTCTTTGCTAATAGATAACAGCCGTGTCCCATAAAATAAAGAATTATTTGAAATTTATGGTGCGCTGAGAACAGTAGCAATTATACAACAACAACAATGATATCGGTCAAAATAATAAAACGCGAGTTTATTTCTTTATATTTTTATTTAACTGTGGTTGTGCAAGTATTGTTTGATTTATATAAAATTTCCCTGTTCATCATGTTTGCTTTTATTCACGCGTTAAGATCAATTAAATTCTTGTTACATATTGTCGTTATCTAAAATCAACAGATTAGACATAATGATTTACATTTCAAAACGTTATAATAGCCGGAATAAATAATTTCAGATAGTGCAGATATGAGAAATAATACAAATAGTCATAGAGAAATGTGCTGAAAACGGTAGCTAACAAAAATGATGCTTTTTTGTTAAAATTATGCTATAAATCTTTTTTGTATAGTGGGAGCTTAACTTTAGCAGATCGGAAGGGTATGCTACCATGCTGAAAAAATGGTAGCTAACACAAAAACTGTTGTTTTGTCAATGTACTTGTATTTAAATTTAAATATTCGCTGTGTTTCATATTTTAAAGTATATTGTCAATATCAGTTTGATACTTAGTTTAATAATTGATAATCTTTTATTCTCTGTAAGCGGTTGACACTTTTATTACCAAGAAATTGTAGATATCCCGTAAAGTTGTCATGGTTATATTGCCCGAGGCAGATAAATTATCGGGATTTTAGGGATTTTTCATCCGTACGCATATTCAACCGTGACCGCATATTAAGAAACAACTTATTTAAAAATACGAGCGAAGGAATACCATTCATTATGAAAGATCACCTGAATGCATTTTAGAAATGAAGTTTTATATTGGAGACATTTACTTAGCAAATGTTAACTTTATTCGGGAATATCTGACTCAAATATTGTTTACAGAATTAATTAGTTATTGATTGTTTTTAATAATTAAAGTTAACTTAAATATGAATACAGAAACTTAATATGTGTTCTTTCGTGCCGACGGACACTCGGCGGATTTAACCCTGTAATAATTTTCCGCATTGGTTGGGATCTTTTAAAACTAGCTTGATAAGAAAAGAAAATCGTATATTTCGATGAATACAAGAAAATCAATAACAACAAAAACTCACCATCAAAAATAAATAAAACAATACTTTGTATTGGATACATCATTTACACGTCTTTGCTATCTCCCGCGTACATAGCGATCTAATAGGTCCTTTAAAATACACGTTATGAGGAATGTGTCTTGTTTTCATGAATTCGCATCAGATTTCATTTCATTTTGTTTTTACAGCAGGGGTGAAAATTATAAATTTATATAGTGCATAATTGAAATGTCACATCTTTTCATTTCACTAAACCGCGAATTCAAGTTAATACCCCAGGCCCAAACAAGTCGATAATCGATAAATTGCGATAGCAACGCATCTTCTTTAAACACGACGTATTTATAAAGAAGATGCGTTTCTAATTACTTTCGAATTACGAATATGTGTCGGCACGATGTGATTTTGATAAAAAACTGAGACAAACTGAACGAGCTTATAGGAAATCGCAGGCTTTTGAAATAGAAAATATGACCACATCAAATCCAACTGAGTTTTGGCGAAAAATAGAGCGTTTAGGGCCTCGGACTGATAAATCTATATCGGTGGAGATTGTAGACTCTAATGGAAATATTACTACTGACGAAAATGCTGTTTTTGAGAGATGGAAAACTGACTTTAAAAATCTTTACAATAATACAGATGTTAACGACTTTGATGAAACAAACTATAATATAGCAAAAGTACATAAACAGTAAATTGAATACAATATGGCAGACCCGCTATATGAACAAAATAGTCAGTTGAATTCAAACATAACATTGGAGGAAATCACCCGTATCATTATGAATGCAAGATCAGGGTCCGCGTGTGGGTACGACAAAATCCCGTATGATGTTTTAAAATTCCCATCTGTTATAACAGTATTGCAGCAACTATTTCAGTTGGTGTTTGATTCGGGAATAATACCGTCAGTCTGGAGGAAAGCTATTATATGTCCTATCATCAAAGAAACGAATAGTGATCATCGCTTGCCAATGAATTATAGAGGTATTAGTCTATTGTCTTGCATAAATAAACTATATACTTCGTTTATTAATAAAAGGGTGTCGTCATACTTGGAAGACAGTAATGTACTTGCGGATGAGCAGAACGGATTTCGAGCGAACAGACCTTGCGAGGAGCATGTATTTACTCTTAATAGTATGATAAGAAACAACGACTCAGTGTTTGCATCATTTATCGATCTGAAGAAATGTTTTGACTTTATCGACAGGGACATGTTGCTATACAAACTACTCGTAAACAAAATTGATGGTAAAATATATCAGTCAATTAAAGGCCGAGATTGGTTCTCCAGGAGAACTTTTGCTTGATTGAGGTTAATTGGATGCTCAGCACACAGAGGTCATTAAATAACAGCGGGGGTGAAGATTAATGGGTGTCTGCCTGGTTAATGTTCTGTCCCGAATGAAAGTTTCGAAATGCTTGGATATTTGCAGAATCTCTTACCAACTTGATAGATTTACACAATGTCATTTCTTTTGTACCTTTCATGACAGATATTCTTTTACATATTTTAGCATATTAAAACCCAAAGAAGAGACTTGTGCTGTCATTAAAAAAAGTCATTAGGATTTTGATCACCAGTGCCCAAGATCATAAAGCTAAATCTGGAGATCAGTCTCAAATCTCAAGCATCTGATTGGCTGAAATGGCGACCAGTTGCCATTTCAGCCAATCAGATCCTTGAGATTTTAGACTGATCTCAAAACTTAGTTTTATGATCTTGGGCCCAGATATCATCACGATTTTGCAATTTTTTTTTTTTAATTTTAAAAAGATTAAATATTATCAACGTCAGTCGGAACATATAAACAAACATGAACTGTTATTACCATTTTATTTCCAAACAAAAACACTACATTAAGCTAAGAACTAGAATAATTATTGAACATAATATAATACACTTATTATTCCCATTTGTGGTCCATGTAAGGCACATCTTTTGGATTGGGGTACAATGTCCTGATCTGTCTCAGAATGCAATGTGGCATCACTTCCCTCCTATGACAGACTGCCCATTCCCCTCCATTTGCTCGTGCTTGTTTCACCTGTAAATACCTTGGATCATTCCAGGCTCCCAAATTCGACAAGACTTTCCAATAGCTTGAATACTTGGCATGTCTAATGGAACTGTTATCGTTGCATGGAGCTTGGCCAGCCCCGAGCCAGGCATAAGCTCGGTCAGTTACACATGGTGCCTGAAAGCAGTGTTCACATGCATTTTCTGCCGTATTTCTAAACAACTCTCCCCTTTCTTCATCGTTAGATTGCTCGTTTGTTGTTGTCTGTTCACGTTGTTTTCGAATCCTTTTGTTTCCTAAAATAAAATAATATTATTCATGAAACTAAAATAACAGAAACATATTTTTTTAAGGTGGTCATCATCAAATAATTATGAAAATACTTATCTTACTTTGCTTGGGTAATACTTCCCCAATGAAAAACAGTATCATTATTTGTAATTATTTAAATAATGGTTGCTATAGTTTTTTATCTCTTTTGACAGAATAACAAATTACCTTTATCTTGTTGTATTTCTTTGTAATCCCAGCCATTATGTGCAAACAGTGCTTTTATCGTTTCCTCCTGCTCAGTAGTCAAATTCAACATAACATTTCTTGATTCCATATTGCAAGTGTAACACAAACTGGTCAGTTTCAGGAATACACATGTGAATTCCTCTGACAGCTGATGGTGAAATTAGATAGCGCTCACTGTTTGTAACCAATGAACAATTAGCAATCAAAATTGGCTCCAATTTCAAACTTCAAATTTGACAGATATTCTGTAGTCAAATTTGTTTAGCTGTAAAATTTCAGATTGTGTGATTAATATATTATTACTGGATACCAAGAATAACAACATTTTCAAAATTAAATTGGATACTTGATCAAACTTTTGTCTTCTACAATTTGTAATATCGAAAAAGATGAGTTTAGTGGACATTACAAACACTTTGCAAACTTCTGGTTTCAAAGGTGTAACAAAAAAGAAACGTTTGAATGATGGGACTTTAAAGGAATATCATTATAAAAAATCCAGAAAACAATTCGAAATTCAATTTGCTGATGATTCTGAAAAATTGCAATTTTTGGATAAATTGGAAACTTTTAAAAGTAAAAACAACTTGAAATGCTTGAAGGATGTTTTAGAGTTTTGTATTAGCAGTAAAGAATCAACACCTAATAAAGAAACTTTACCATGTTCCAGCCAAGAAAAAATCCTTGCAAATAGCAAATATAATAATTTCATATGTGAAAATAAAAGCATATTGGAACTTGTAAATAGTATTTGTGACCATCAAAGACAGTGCAACTGTGTTCTCGAACCAATTTCATTTGGACACAGTGGACATGTAGCAGAGACAAAATGGAAGTGTGCTGCTGACCATATAGTTACCTGGAACTCTTCAAGTAATCTTGGTAACAACTACACCATAAATTACAAAGTCATGTCAGCTTATTTATGTTCAGGAATAACTCAAGTTCAGTATGAACGCTTCAGTGATTTTACAGAATTTGGAATCCTTACTGATCACTTTCGGATAAAATCAGCTGTGACATTCTCTGCAATAATTGATGTTTTGACAAAAGAGACTATTGAATTTGCATTATTTGAAGAACAAGAATTATCAAAACAAAAAGGTGAAAATGGCATAAGTATTATGACGGATGCTCGACATCAGTGCAGGAAGAACAGTTTTCATACTGACCACATTGCATTAGGGATGAATACACATAAAGTGATAAATATTCAGCATATTACTAAAGAACAAGAGCGTTGCACCCAAAAACACGAAACAATCGGTTGCAATCAAATGTATAATGATTTTGATAGAAAAGGTGTGAAAATTAATGTACATGCTCATGATAGAAATTTGTCAGTTAACAAAACAATTAAAACAAAAGATAACGTAAAAAACTGTAATGAACGATGGCATGCCACTAAACCGTTGACCCAGGGACTTAAAAAGATTTCTTCAGGCGCTAGAAAGAATATGGGTGTGACTTGGCATCCAGAACTAGCAGACAAAGGTTCAAGAATTAGAAATCACATGTATTATGCTATTGACAATTGCAATCAAGATCCAGACGTTCTGCGGCAGTTAATTGATACATGTATCACACATTTTCAAAATGATCACCAATTGTGTGCTATGGATTCTGGATGCAAAAATGAAAATTTTGTCCCTGATTTTACTATTGTGCGCGATCCAGCTGCAGTGAGACTTCTTACTGAGTTTTTACATTCTATGACACTTTATAAATATGCTCAAGATTATATTTATTCAAAAGATACATTTTATGTTGAAAGTTTTAACAACACCTGTCTCATTTATTTACAAAAAAGAATTCACTATAAAGATACCACATATAAAATGCGCATGAACCTTTCTATATTAAGCTGGAATGAACATGTAGACAGACCATTCACTTCAAGATCTAATCAGCTGCAAGCTCACCACAACAGAAGAAATTTAGGAAAAAAAGCATACAAAAAGAAAACCTACAATTTTGTTACTGAAATTTGGAACCTTTTAATTAGTGTTTTGGAGGACCGCGAGTTGCTTCCAGGGTTAGATCCAGGGGCAAACTATGACCATATAGACCACTATGATGAACAAAGTGATGATGAGTAAATTGAATTTCCGATTGAGTGAATTTTCTTGTTGAAATAAAAGTGTTATTCTACTCTTTTTAAGTGGAATATTATTTTGTATCACCGTTTAACTATGTTGGCTTTCAAGCAGTGGAATATTATTTTCATATCACAGTTTCATCACGTTGACTTTCAAGCAGTGGAATATTATTTTTATATCACAGTTCCATCATGTTGGCATTCAAGCAGTGGAATAATATTTTTATTTCAGTTTCCTCATTATAGTTATGCCATTTTCACCTTTTTGTTGTGCATATTACATAATTATGCACATAATATTCCAATGTGAACTTTTACAAAACAATTAAAAGTTTGGATTATGACGTCATCACGTAATGTTATAAACAAATATTTACACTTGAAATTCATCCTCTCCGATGAAGTCTTATACATCTAATGAATCACAATGTCTAATTATAAACAGTGTGACGTGTTACTTCAAAGACAAGACTACAGTACTCGTAGATCCCTTCACAATTTATAGGACCTTGCACAAAGTTTTGACATGTAATGTCGCAGAGTAGCACGTTTTACTACGACTTGCTGTGAAGAACCGATCCGTCATTCACTTGGACATGAACGTGGATCTTTCAACCGCCATTCAAAAAGCCGTAATATCGCGAATTCTTCTCACAATTTCTGTACTTATGAGAATAGTTATATGTGTAAATATAAGGACTGAATTGGAATTTGATGGTTTTCTTTTTGGTGTGGAAAACAGTTGGGTTGTTTAAAGTGTGTGAAGCCCGAACATCATGAGCATGTACATTAATTTTCACCCTCACCTATCAAAATCATTATTTGTTTTAGCCAGTGTTAGATTGAAAAATATTTCACCAGTGAACTCCGAAGTATGTATCTTCACTCATGGCTACGACACTTGTTATAATACGACTTCCGGAGCTCAATCGGAGAAATATATTTCAATCTTACACTGGCAAAAAATACCCTCTGTATCATACAGGTTATTTAAATAATTAATTTGTTATGCATTTATACTACAATAATCATAGTGGGTATGATAAAACATATCCAAATAGTGTGCTTTTTCCAAATGCAATTTAGAATTCCTTGTGTCATTTTAAATTAATTAATTTCCTTCAAAATTTAACAAACCTGTGTAATCTCAATAGATATTATTTTTTTATATTTTGACTACTGTATCATTAAAAAATTCATGCGCAAAACAATGAAGCTTTACAGCTTTCCTTATTTTCAGCATATTATTTATTTTACAGCATATATTATGTCACGTTTGTATAAATAAAATATGTAAGTAAATACAAAATTATACTTCAGTGTATTTTATTGTTTCAAAACCCAACTATACTTCAACGTAGGTTGAAATCAAACCCAGAGAATGGCCATTTATAATCTCATGGGACAGAGCATGAAACTGCTGCTAATTGCAGCCCAGTAGAGATTATTACAATGAGATAACATGGCAGATAAATGTATAATTAAATGCTGTAAAGCTGCGTGAAACTGACAACTGATTTATAGCCAAACTCGGCCTTTAAAAGTATTTACACCAGTTCCTTTTCATGTATACGCATTAACAATAAGCTCACTGACTGGTTCGAGTGTGTAAGTGGCGTGAAACAGGGATGTTGTCTTTCGCCGACACTTTTTTCCGTATTCGCCAATGATCTCATTAAGGAAATTAACGACCTTGACCTAGGTATAACCATGGGAGAAGCGAAGGTATCAATCCTGATGTACGCGGACGATATTGTATTGATAGCGGACTCTGCAGAAAAACTACAATCAATGCTTAACACTCTACACAGCTGGTGCAAACGATGGAGGGTACTCATAAATACGAGCAAATCCAAATGTATACACTTTAGAAAGGGAAGAACACAGCGAACGGATTTTAACTTTAAGATTGGAGACAATAGATTAGAATAAGTGTCATCATACATATATTTAGGGGTCTTTTTTAATGACAAAAACAACTTCTCTACAAACTGTGAAGCACTTTCTAAAGCTGCGGGTCGTGCTCTTGGTAGTATTATTTACAAAATGCAACGTTTAAAAGAGTTTGGATTTAAAACCTTCGAGAAACTATATCGTTCATGTGTAATTCCAATTTTAGACTATTGTGCATCAGTATGGGGATATAAACATTTCCAAAGTTCTGAAAACATTCAAAATCGAGCAATGAGATACTTTCTAGGAGTCCATAGGTTCGCTCCAACGCTTTCTCTTATTGGTGACACTGGCTGGATTCCTTGTGTTTACAGACGTTGGGGTACCATGGAACAGACTTGTAAATATGGAACCAAACAGACTTTGTAGAAAAGTGTTTATTTACGACTATACTGTTTGTATAAATAATTGGTGTAGTGAATTGAAGGAAGTTATGTCAAAACTAGGATTTATTACAAACTTTAATAACAGAACCGCAGTGAGTTTAACGCACCTTCATGAAACTATTAAAACTTGGTATAATGATATATGGTCACGTGATATTAAGTCAGTTCAGGTGTGGAATTCTGCCACTAAGAATAGAGACAGGTAGATTTAACGGTGAATCCCCGGATGAGAGACTGTGCCGATTTTGTACAATGGGGGCAGTAGAAGACGAAAATCATTTCCTTATATCATGTGAACTTTATACCAATATAAGACTGGAAGTGTTTGGGGATATTTTAAATAGTGATCGATTCAGATTTGTAACAGCTAATGAGCAAATGATTTCCTTGTTAAATTTATATCCAAGAAAAGTTGCTAAATATCTTGTTAAAGCTTATTATAAAAGAAAAAGTGTTATTTACTTGTACCAGTAGAATTTATTTGTAGTTGACAATGTTTCCTCTGTTGTAAAGTAATATATTTTCTTGATACACTATACAAAATTGTATCATGTGACTTCTGTAATTTATAATTGCTTATGTGTGTTGGTGACTTATAGGCCCATGGGGCCGGGTGCTATTTATATGCTTATATTTATATTGTTAATATTGTAACATGTAATGCACAGGTCACAATAATAAATTACTTACTTACTTACTTACTTACTTACTTTCAGCAATTATATTTATCGTCAAAGAAATTTGAAGCGCAACTTCATTGAACACGAAATATATAAATCCAGATAAATTTCCTGTTTAAAACAGTTGCGTTTCTAATGTGTTTAACTTAAGGTAAATATTGGCTTAGTTTTTGCCTTTATCAAATTAAGTAAAGCATTACTTAAACCTCAAAACAGGACTCGCAATAAAAACAGGATATTGCAATAACTTTTTTCTTTGTGAAGGTTATATCAATAAAAAATTATCTCTCTCCTTTTTTATCAGTTTCCAAATATTTTTTATGTTTAAATAAATAGAACGAACATTGTTTAAAGGGGATGGATCACTGGTTTTACAAAACTTTAAATAGAATATACTGGGGCGGATCGGGAAAGTGTTCGTCGAGGCTGCTTGAACCCTCTTTTTTGAGGAGTGATGGGGGGGGGGGGAGGCAGCAATGTTTTATCTTCATGGAGATTTTGGTAAGAAAGTTGGAAATTATCAATATCATGCAACTGCCGCAAACGAACCCTATTTCCAGAAATCATACGTCCGACCTTGAATATGTATGATGCAGAGGTAGTTAACTTTTAATCTCAAAACAGAATATCGCAGTATACTTCACAAATGTTCTTTACTTCAATGCGCGTGTTGTCAGCGTCGTCACAATACTAATTGGCATTGTAATCTTAATGATCAACTTTGGCTTGTTTATTGAATTGCAACTCAATTTCAGCATGATTCTTTTACATTTGTTCCCGAAAACATAAAATCACATACAGATAAAGCACTTACAATAAAATCTTTACAAATGCCTTCGGAGGCTCAATATGCTTACTGTGACTTAACTTTTAGGACCTGTTCCGCATTCAAAGAAAACCTTCTCATACATGTAACATAAAGCCCCGAATCTAAGAATGGAGACCAGTCTCACATGTCAGAAATCCGATGAAAAGTGAACCTGTCTCAAATGGAAATTCGCGAGCATAGACTGTTTTTCTTTCTCACTGTTATACATTTGGAGCTTCTTATTAATATGTATTTTCAGGTATCGAAGAGTTTAGATCTCTCCGGAAAGGAGCGAGAGCTCGCGCAAATATTATCACGCGAAAAGATGTTTCAACTAGACGATTGTTAACCCGGTTACGGAATTTCCAAGTAATTTTATGCCGAGTCTTAGTATTATGCATACAATTTTACCACGTTATTCAGATTAACTATCTCTTAAACTTACACAATTACGTAATGTAATATACGCCATCAAGCCATTTCTGAGCATTAACAAATCAACCATTGCAATTTATTTAGTATTTAAAAGTTTACTTAAAACACGTACCCACAAAATTCTAAACATCATGATTTGAGGGAATACCGATATACACCGCAATATGACACTTTGAGTCCATTTAAAGTCAATGATTTTTTATTTAAAAACAGGATCATAAAAAAGAAATGAATGTAGCGACGGTCGTCCTACCTTATGTCTAGCCTTTTCATAGCCTGGAATTTCAGGCGATAAAATATTTTGTTTTCTTAAATTCCAATTATTGATCTTAAGCCAGTCTACATGCTTCCATACATACATCTTTCTCAATGCAGTAGGGCAGAAATTAGACTGGCTACGATAACATTTTGTTAGGATGCATAAAACTATAAAAAGACAAACAAACTTATTATCAGACCAGTGGCTGTTCTAGCCTTATACATGTTATGGTCGAAATTAAAAATTAGGATAGTGCAGGTTATAGAAGTGATTACAAATAATTATAGAAAATAGATAATATGGAAAAAAGTATTTAAGACAAAAGAGTGATCGAGTTTTAACAGAGGAAGTTATTTGTTCATCATTTCTGGTGGATCTTTTTTGGGTCTAAATAATGCGTTTTACAAAAAAAAAAAAAAAAACGCCAGGAACCGCTCGTTAAACTGTTGCTCTTTTGCAGTGGCACTCATGCAGTGGGACCTACACTGGCAATGATCTGTGAAGTGAGGCTTTATGTTTCATTCACGGAGAAGAAGCAGTGATACGAGTTACTAAATAAGAAATGGAACTATGGACATTTGTCATTAATGATATATTCGCAATTCGGTTTGACATCGATCAATATTTCAGATGTAAAAATAATACCCTTTAAAGGCAGAATAATTGCTGCACATATTTTGGAAGCGGTTTGATAATTTTATAACTGATAAGATGGCCATATTCCATAAAGTTGTCATGGTAATGTTTGCTCGAGGCAGATAATTTATCGGAATTTGAGGGATTTTACATGCGTAATAATATATTAAACTTAGAACTAAATTTAAAAATAAGCAGAAAAACGCTCATTATCGAATTATCTGAACTGCATTATTATTCGTAGAAATAAAGCTTTATATTGAACATTTACTTAGCATGTGAAAACCCTGACACTAATGTAATTTACAGAATTATCTATTTTTATTAATAATGAAATTGAACTACAGAAATAAATACAGAAAGTGTATTCGCGTTCTTTACTGCCGACATAATCCCGACGGATTAACCCTGCTATAAAATGAATATTAGTATTTTACCATTAATAATTTAAGCCACAAATCAGAATTAAGTGTTTATACACGAGCAATCTTAAACTTTAGACAGTCGCGCGGCTGCGCTGCGCTATGCTGATTATAGTCCGTAAATTCAGTAACCTATGTACATATCCAATAGCCTGACGATTTACTTATATGAATGAGCAGCCGTATTTAAATAAAAATATTGTAGTAATTTATTTTATCATGTCCCATGTATATTATAGATAGTCAATTATGAAATTAAATATCAAAATGATTTTGACAATAAATTTTAGAATTATGCAACACAATAGATATTTGAATTTAGATGTAAGTTGTTATCTTTGACTTAAATAAAAGCATGTATTCAACATTTCAGCTAGCTACCTTATTTCAGCATGGTAGCAAATTAGAAAAATACTGGATTTCCATTGAACAAGATAATGTTTTAACCTTTAAATTAGCGTTTAAATGACTGACAAGATGTCTTATTAAAAATATATTTTGTTCTTCATTGCGCCATGGTAATTTAGAACAGCTCGCATGTTCATTACATATATATGTTCATTAAAAGCCGTTTTAAAATGTAACTTATCTAGAAAGTTACTCTTAAGAAATAAGTTTATAAGCTGACACTTATAAGCTACATTTGTGCAAATAATCTCTGAATTGTTTGAGACCGCCATTTTTAAGTTTTATTAGCATAAGTAATATTTTAGCCCTGAATAATAGTTTAATATTGGGTTATATTCTCCATGAAAACATTTTTTATTCGTGAACGGGCTATCTAATCTGCAGACTAAATTAAAGCGGCGTTTCTTTAGGAACTATAGGCACAAATTTGCAGCATTAGTTCGGACTAATAAAATTTTAATTTACTAAAATAAATTTGGTCCGCGCGACTAATAGCGAAAGTAGGATTTCCGAAACGTTACAGAAATCGAGATCGCGCATGAAGTGGTCTCTTCGTCGGTACTAAATATAGCTCAATTATATATAGCTTCTTATAAGTTCGTTAACGATAATTTAACAATATCATTGAAAATCCCGTTTATAAGAAAGAATTCGATCGGACCTTTTGTGTTCTGTTAGAGAGTTTGTATATTGGAGTCTATATGGACAAATATGTTACCGTAATAGTATATTCTTACTTGAGTTTAGGGCTGGGGCTTTAAACATCTTTAAAATAATTTAAAAACGCATCTTTTCAAAGCGCTTTTGTTTCTTAATAAGGACATTTGAATTCAAAGAAAGGTAAAGACCACCTTCCCAGCGATCGCTTATCGCGCGATAAGTGAAACTCCGCCTGCAACATCGAGTGCGCATGCGTGAAAGATAACTTTCCCAGGTCAGTTCAACGATAATACGCGCTTAATAAAAACATGTTGCTGAAAATCTCAAGATTAAAAGGAAGTTTTATATACTGAGCGAAAATGTGAAATAGGATGATATCAATGCATGGCCGATATAGAATTGTTTTCTGTAGTATATTCCTAATCAGGACAAATTTATTCAAATATATGCATTCGATATGTACATCTCAATGTCTTTTTAATGAATATTATAGGTTTAGTTTATACAAGAAGCACAAAGTACCGTGAGGTTTTATTTCTTCACTCGCTTTTATTCAAATGTATGGGATCTGTTTGTTTTGTCAGATAAAAGCGTTGAAATGTATTATTATTAGTAGTATAAAGATTTAATCCAACTATAATACACAGAAAACTAAATCTAAATCACATTAAGAAAAGTAACCTCAGAAAAAATTGCAGAGAATTTTTATTTCAATCATCATTTGTTTTTTTACAGAGACGTTTTAACAAAAAAATTTTTTATACATAATATTACATTTTAGGCCTATGTTTAATATTTTTAACCCTTTCCTGCATAGATACACCTTTATTGCTAGGGCGAACAATTTAGATCCAGATCAGCCGGCACATCCGTGCCGTCTGATCAGGTTCTAAACTGTTCGCTTTTTGATTCATTAGGTTATTTCTGACCAAAATGCGACCAGTGCAGATCCTGATCAGACGGAACGAATGTGCCGCTGATCTGGATCTACACTGGTCGCACATGCGTAAAAATGCGTATATATCAAGGAAAGAGTTAATGTAAAACGGCGCCACCGTATTATATAACGCGAGCGAAAATCGCTTCAATCGTTACTATCAAAACGGAAATTGAACCAATAAAAAATTCACTCGAAATAGCCATGAATAATGAATTTAGAATTAGTTAACTTTTCTCATATGTTATTTACAATGAAAAAAAACCCCCACATAATATAATAACCTATCTGTCAATAAAAATGTGTCGCATTGTTACAAGTAAAGTAAACGTAGTTTTTGTTTTTAATTGGCCACTTTCATGCCAACAATTGATCATTTTTTTAAACACATGCATGTCCCATAACTCTACCATGACCAGTTTCTACAGTTAAGAGGTTTCTACTAGTAAACAAAGAAATCAGTGATAAAAAGTGTAGATGGGCTTAGCATTATTTTATTTAAAAGTAGGGTTTAGAGTTTGGAAAATCTAAAAATCAACATTTCTCAGAACTATGTACAGCGAAACACCGCTATTAAGACTGGAATTGGGACTGGTTAAAATTGGTAAAAATTATTAGGTGGTCTACATTTGTGTTCTCAATTTTAGTGTGATCTTTATGGGAGCTTTCCCTGTAGTGATCATTCAAGGTACAGCTTTGATACTTGTACTACAATTACTTGTCAAAACAAATTATTGCAGTATCATTGTATTTCGCAGGGACGAATTTTCGCGAAAACCCGTAAAAACAAATACACGGGGGCATGAATTCGCGCATCTGTATTTTCCTATGCAGAAACACTGTAAAATGGTTTGATTTCGCTGGGATTGAATTTCGCGCTCTTGCCACACCGCGTTGTCTTAAGCATAACAGGTCTCTATTGACCCGGTAATCTTACTAGCCAGGAATATCAAAACTGGTGTAAAGGACTACTCCGAGACAAAATCAAAAGAGAACCATAACAAATTATTAAACTATTATTCTATTTTCCTGAATCGAGTTCTCTCTTGTTGATATATACATGTATAGGTTTGTGAATTTGAATTCGCATGCAAACAACTTCATGCGCACACCACTATATCTGAAACTAAACCATGTATCATCCGGTTGCGAACAGGTTGCGCACACTGCCAAGGGACTGCCCAACTTGAGTCGCCCGCTCAGATTTATTTTCATTGTATGAACTGCTATATAGAGATGGATGGTGGACTAAACGTGGCAAACATCGCTTAAGAGATACAAAAAATACATGTTCATGCAACAACTGCAAATTCTCGTTATAATTATAATAATACAGTCTAGTTAACTTCCTGTCGCATTAATGGGTTTGAACGGTTAAGAATGCACATGGCAATAGTTTTGCGCACTGCATGTGACCTATAATGATGCGACAGTTGTATTTGTAAATAAAGTGCTAAAATTTGGTACCATTTAATTAAATCAGTTGATTTCGACTTGCAAAATGTTTTAGGATGAGAAAAAAATATGGAAACTCTCGAACGCCAAAATGAACTTTGAAATAACTTGGCACATTTACTTTCATTAATATCTTCATTTTACATACGTTAAGCAAAGTCATAACAATAAAAAACGTTATATTTGAATATCCTTTAAAATTATATCTACATCTCCACACTAAATTAAGCGACACACACAGCATCAATTGAAATGTCCACGTTAGAAATATAATAATGGCAACAGTATGCGAGGTCTTTTGTCTGACTTATTTATAAAATATGTGACATTTGAAATTGTACGTTTGGCTTGGAATTTCTGGGTCCGGTAAATAGATGTTAAACTAGTACTTAGTAAAAACTTATTATTATTATTATTATTATTATTATTATTATTATTATTATTATTATTATTATATTTTGTCAGTATTATATTATTTGGACTTTTAAATTAAACACTGCAATGACGATTTCATAGGCCCTTATTGAATACAATAATAAAATGATTGTATAATGATGAATGTCAGGTAAGACTGATTGATC
Source organism: Corbicula japonica (assembly GCA_038501625.1). Classification (NCBI taxonomy): domain Eukaryota; kingdom Metazoa; phylum Mollusca; class Bivalvia; order Venerida; family Cyrenidae; genus Corbicula; species Corbicula japonica. The sequence goes on along the minus strand of JAZAYU010000094.1, from coordinate 560,928 downwards.
GAAAGAAGTCTGCATTGTTTTTTAAGTGGAATTTCCGAATGGAATGAGTCCTATCGGAAAAAATGCAACAAATTCCATTGGGAATGATTCCGATCGGAATTAGTGTATATAGAGAAATTCCGATCGGAAAATGTTTTGTCGGAATGTTTCCTATCGGAATTTTCCGGCAGGACTGATTCCGATCGGAACCGTGAAATTCCGACGGGAAAGACGTGTTTTCCTATCGGAAGGATTTTCGTTCCGGTCGGAATGGCATGTTTTTAACTATGTTTTTCGGCAATATTTCTTTTAATTTTCAAAGTTCCACAATGAAAATTTCCAAATTAAGAGTTGAAGTTACAAGCTTTCGAATGATGTATAATAAGGCTGTCTTGCTTTTAAAATGAAAAAAAAGTTTTCGGAAAATATAATATTCCGAAAATTCACAGGATCGTGTTATATAATATTCATCTGTGTGCCACCTTTCACAAACATGATGGGTTCTTGTAGTTGCTTATTCGTTTATTAAGTAGGGTTATCTCATAAGAATGTGTCTCAAAAATCCATTGCTGTTTCCATTTTCACAGTTAGTAACTTGACCCTTTCAGGGCTGGATAAATTTTGTTTTTTTCGTAACTAGTCCAGGACTAGCTGGGTACACATTTGAGCTTGTCTCACTTTTGCGCAAATAAGCGAATTCTGATTGATCAGTCTTTACAGTAAAGAAAGAAACAGGAAATTCAAAAGGAAGCGTTACATGGGGGCTTGATAATGTTAAAACAGATCTCAAAACATGTTATTTTGTAATAAACTTATTGCAGTTGTAATATGATATGCACATGGTGCTAAAAGAGAATGGCGCATATCAAATTAAAGTTTAAACTAGTCTGCACTAAAAAATTGAGCTAGCCCATGGGCAAGCAATCAGATAGTTTGAGATTGTCCGTTATAATTTTCAGCTTCTCCAGGGCGTTGGGCTAGTGGGTTTGTCCAGCCCTGCCTTTACTCCATTTAGTATTTACACGCCATTTTACCACATGGGCAACCAGTGTAAATCCAGATCAGATGGAGATAACACAGGTGTAGTTCCAGATCAGCTTGCACATCAGACATTTATGTGGTCTGATCTGTATCTACTCTGTCCATTAGATACATTTAAAGCTCCTTTTAACTGGAAGCAGATGTGTGAGCACCTAGATCTACAATAGTTGCTCATGTTTTAAAAGGTGTATCCTTCGAGTAAAATGAAGTATCAAAATGCAGGTGTGTTATTGTAATAATTAACCCTTTACTACATATGTATATACACATTTTCATGCCTGTGAAACCAGTGGAGAGATCCATATCAGATGGCAGATCTGATCTGGATCTGCACTGGTCACATTGTGGTCAGAAATAACCTATTCAATAAAAAAGCTAATAGTTTAGATCCTAATCATGCAGTATGGTTGATCAAGATCTACACTGATCACCCATGCCATAAAGGCATATACATGGAGGAATACATGGAGGAAAAGGTTGGGATAAATTGAGCCAATAGGAATGGAATATGGCATGAAGCTTACATCAGAAAAACCTCCGTTGTGTTATTTATAAAAAAATACCTTAAACATGAATTATGACAACAGTGTCTGTTAACCTGCAATTACAGCAATTTATGTACATCTTCATAAGCAACAAAAGTGCAGTGAAATTGACTTGGGTTATTTGTTATGATTTAAAATACAACATTTATTTTCAGCCATGTGTATCATCAGTCAAGTGAAAGCTGTGGACTTGAAAGGTCTGCAGATTTGGTAGAAAAATAAGGAGCAGAATATGAATGTTACTGTAAAAAATGGAGACAAGGTTTGCATTTTTTATTTTCATGTATTAGAGCTGCATGAATGTTTGATAGAGAGACACTAAATCTATCTGTATATGTTGGTATTTGTATTTTTATATCTTGTAACAAGAAAACATAAAATTGTGTTTTTATGTATGTGAAGACTTGTGAGACCTCAGTTCACAAGAAAACTAATCATCCTATATAAAAGTTACTGTGTTGTTTTTGACCCTTTCTTCCATGAACACATGACATGAGTGACCAGTGTATACCCAGATCAGCAGGCATATCTGTGCAGTCTTAACAGGATCTACATGGTTCATAATAAGATTTGTGAGGCTATTTCTTACAAATATGCAAACAGTGTAGATTCCAATCAGATCCAGATCAGACACCAAAGTTGTTCTTGCTGATCTATTGTTTTCCAGGTGTCCACTAGCTGCTGAATGTCAAGCATCATTTTTGTGTCGCCCTTTCGAAGAAAAGGTGATACATAGGGATCACTTTGTCTGTCCGTCCATTTGTCCGTCCGTCCTGAAAACTTAATGTTGGTTATAACTTTGCCATTTCTTAATATTTCTTCATGAAATTTTCAATTTATATTGATTGTGAGAACATGCTTGAGCTGATGTAAATTTTCAGGTCAAGGTCACATTTGTTAATCGTTTTCTTAATATTTCTACATCAAACTTTCCAATTATATTGCTAATGACAACACACTCATCATGACTCCAAGTTCTTTATGTCAAAGTGGGGGGTTATTCCCCTTCTTTTTCTTGCATTTTTAACCTTACATATCTCCCAGGGCGACACAAGTGAACAACCATCTAGTGTAACCTTTTCGTTGATTCAGGCAATTAATAACCAAAATTACCCTTAATTTAAGGGAAACAAAGACACTTAAGCAAAAATCATTGGAGTCAGAATGAGGTTTTTTAATTTTTTTTAATTTTCAAAAGTCAAAAGGTCATTTCCTGGGTCAAATGGAACCCCTGGTTGTCTATATGATAAAAGGCGTCTCCAAGGAGTGAAGGTTTATCATAAGAAATGAGAAAAATATTTTTATATTAGAAAAAAAGTGAAATATGCATATTGGGAATTGCAACATTCAGAAGACACAGCCTCCACACACAGCCAAAGAGAGAGCATGGTTCATAAAATGGTTAGTTTCAAAACAGACACCATAAACGATGAACTAAATGAGAACCCAAGGGTTACCGTGTCAAGAGTCAGGATTAATGTAGTATTGCCAGGGCAAGAATAGCAATATTATTGGACAAAACTAATTTATTGTCAAATATTTATCAGTTTTTAATGTCGACAAATAAATTCAAAAAATCATAGACCATAAATTATGCTTGAACTTCAATATAAATAGTTTATTTGTTGAAATTAATATTCCAGGATAACAGCTTCACATGGAATGCTGTGAGGAAACCAGTTTTACAATTCTGTCTATGACTGTCTGAGGGAGCATAACGCCTTTATATTTCCACTAATTCCTTCAATGAAGCATGCTGCTTTTGTATTGGACAAGAATAAAAAAATCACAAATGTCGCTACACCTCATTGAAAAAACATCAATTGACAAAAAAGCATCGGTGTAATTGTGTGTTTTAACATTATTTGCTGAATAATAGAACCATTGAAAAAAACAACATAGTGTCACTTATCGTATTTTTTAAATCATGTTACCCAGTTGTGTTTGTTGATTTCTAGTTTGAATATTCAAAAATTATGACAAGCTTAGCTACTTTTTCTGTCATCGGTGTCACCGTTTCTCAACTCAGAATTTTAGGTGCTGTCTAATGATACTGTGCTTGCAAACAACTGCTCACAGGATTCTTCCAAACTTTACAAAAGTATTCATAACATTAAGGTAATATTCCATTAGTCATTGCACTCTCATTGATAAAATGAAAAATTAAAAAATCTGTCTAAATGCAAAATGCAAGGACGAAATGAGTAATACCTTTAAATAAAGTGTAGTGCCTGAGAACTGTGACCAGCTTTGTTTCACTGTTGACCATATCATGACCTATGAAGTATGATATCATCCACTTAATTTTGATTGGTCAGTTCTGAGACAGGCAGTGCCTTATTTCATATTATCGTCCACAGGTCCAATCATATTCTAATTATGACTTTAGACATATTGTCTTACCCCCAGGTTCACTTCCCATGTCACCGCGTCTGCAAACTTGATAATAGTATTTGTCTTCACTTGTTAATTGGACCTTAAATGTTTATGGGGTCGAAGATCTATTTCTCAGAGGACATAAAGTAAATTGGTCCCCGTTCTTGAGACGAAAGTTTGTTTCTGGTCAAACTTAATTAAACCCGCACTCTTTGTCAAAAATCCATCGCTTTTAAATTATGATTTGATGGCCGACCCATCAGTACCTTCAGTCCTTTGATTTAAATTTATTTTTATAGCTTTTTTCTATAAACAGAAGGAACAAATTGAATATAACGTGACAGTATCAGGTGGATAGTAGGATTATTTGAAAGGTAGAATAATTACATCTATATTTTGAACTGCATCAAAACATAAAAAAGCGAAATGGAGCTTTAAATAACACTGGAAATTCCTTACACTAACTCGATGGCAAATAAATACACGCTGTGAAATACGCTGCTGTTATTCAGAATATCTTGAAACAGAAAACTTACTGGTAATTGGATCTTATTTTACTGAAGATAGAACGTGTAAAGCTGTCTTATTATGATGAAAGAACGTGTTCACTGGTAAAATAATTATTATTCTATTACTCCCGTAATTATTGTCTTAGATAATTACAAGCAAATGTGAATAGTCTTCAGGATAACACTGTAAAAACAAGACGCTATTTATCGAACACTAGGACTGAGATTGGAAACCAGTCTAAAGTCTCAAATATCTGATTGGCTGAAATTTCTACCAGTTGCCATTATTTGAGACTCGAGACTGGCTTCCATGCTCAGTTTTGGGCGAAGATTAGCAGAAAGGAAGAACATTTAGTCTAGAAAAGATAAATTCCTTTAAAAAAGTAGGAATTAAAATACAATTCTGAAACAACAGCAGAACAACAACACAAGCTCAGATAAACAACATTTATACAAACAAGGCGGACGGAACGACAGCAGTATCTCCCGCTGCATGGGGGAATGTTGGAAAGGTAATACATGGTAATTGCAAATTAACAAATATATCTGTGCAACTAACATGAGTTTAACACAATATGTACATTATTGGATGTGAAACGAGTTCAGATCAATACTAGTTGGCACAGATGTGCCAATCTGAGGAGGATTTGATTGTTTGTGTTTTTGTCAGGAAAAAAAATTGAAATAAGAAAATAAATCAAAACGTAAACTGTTTAGATCCTGATGAGACAGCAAAGACGAGCAGCAGATCTGTGAGTATACTGTTCGCCCAGGCGATAGAGATGTTTACATGTCATACAGAGTTAAGTAAAGTAGACAAGTGTAAGTTATAAGCAACATTTAGTCATAGATAAAACAGTCAAACCTGTTATTAATCAAGTGAATTCATGTTGGCCTTGTTATTGGGCCAAGGGTAGTCATATATGCCTGAGGCACAAGGCCGAGGGGTAAATATGACAGCCCGAGGCCCAATAACATGGTTAATGTGAATACACTTGACTGATTTTATTAATTAACAGAATAAAAACATCAAATTCATATGAAGACTAAACTGGGCCAATATAGGTGTTCTGGGCCAATATGAGAATTGCTGGACAATTATAAAATAGTTAAGTATTAATGTGGTATACAATGTAGTGTCTGCCAGGAATATAGCATGTTCAGGTCAGGTGATGACATGCCTCGAGATTGTGCTACACTGCAGTCATGTAAAAAAGGGGCAAAGTATGCAATGCATGTACTGTTTATAAATACAGGGCTCTAACTAGAGAGAGACTTGAATAAGTAGTCTCATCAAAAGTGACCAGACTTTTCTCTTTGTTGAGCTTTGGGAGAAGTCATTGTGTATTTAATATATAGGGAAAGAATGCTGTTGACTGCAAACTTCACCATAATTAAGTAAATTATGACAAAACTTCTCCCTGAATTGCAAGTCTGGTGAGAGCCCTGTTAATAGTCAATTTATAAAATTTACCATACCATTAGCCTTCTTCCCCTGCTCTTCCAATTTCATGCTTTTTGAACCCGAGATGTCACATTTCTTTCATTTGATTATATCACTGAAATACATATTTAACAAACACAAAATTATAATAATTATTTTGATCTTTGCTCGAATTACAAATATTCTTTTTAATAACTGATTTTATTTTTTAAGTGAGTGATCACAACAATATTAATTTACTCTCATTTTGTACTTTGCTATAATGGTCTTTCTTCACACTGTTTCTATTGGAATTCATTCAGTCTGAGGTGTGTCTACAAAAAGTCACGCATAATCTTTTGGACTGTGCAAAATGTTTTTCCTTGAGACATCAACAAGCATGATCGACGTTTAACTTGCTAGTTGCTGTGAAAAAGTGTGCTGTCATTTGTTTTGTAGTTAATATGCCTGTTCCAACAGCCATTCAAAAATATTTTATAAAGTTATATTGATTAACTGGATTAAATATCCATATTGTTGCATCACTGCCAGAGAAGTTATTATGTGTTTCCTTACATGAACAGTTTCTTTACTATCCATCATTGGAAAAAAATCATGTGATAGACTGAATATTATGACCTTTTATTTGCTCCAAAATACTGTTAATACCAATAAATTTGACGAAATCTTATCATTGGGAGACTTTGTATTAAATAGTAAAACTTTCTTTTGAAAGAAATAAAATATGGATCCAGGTATGTCACTTCAACCAAAAAGTGTCAGACTGCAAAAAGCCAAAAATGTGTTGACTGCTCTTATAAACTGGTCAAATTGGGTTGTCACTAAAAATCACAAAGGGGGTTCCTTTCCAAATAAATACCGGTAATTTATTTTACCATTCAGTACAAATAACAGATTTTGGGAAAGTTTTAAACTTTATTTTATGCTCTATAAAATAAAACTGTCCAATCCTGAATTAACATTATTTGCATTAGGTATTTGTGGTAATAACTAAAATTGTTCTGTAGAAAATTTCTAATTAATGAAGTGATTCATTTACAATATCATATTAGCATAGTAATTACTGTTGCACTGTTGAAACAGAACACAGAATAATCAACATCAAATAGCTTTATGTCCACTGATACTGTATTTTTGGGCCCAGAGCATGAACCTTGTGGGTAGTAGTCGCCCCACCTAAACCAGTCAGGCTACATGTCAATATAATTAAACACTGATTATTTATCAAATTACAGGAACCTGAATTTCCATCAGAAAATATCCAGATCTGAAAAAATATTACATTTTCCAAATGCAACAGATTTGTACCCCACCACTAACATGTTACAAGAATTTAGCAGTTGCAATGTTGACACAGCATTATCGCAGCTCAAGCATTACAAAGAAACTAAAATAAACTGTTTACAATAATTACATCTCCTAAACAGTCATTCTGGATTTAACTCAAACCTTTTTTTCCTACCTTCACTTTTGTTGTCCGATTGAACTTCATTACGTGACGTCAAACAGTTCTATACCGCTTCAAATGGGGTGTTATGTCAAACTTGGTTGATATGGGTCTGACGTGAACCAAAGATCATCTAAACCTGTTTAAGAATAATTAAATTAACAAAGAAATACTTCATTCTTTCTTCCAGGATGTTAAATTCACCTGAAATGCATTTAAGAGATACAGTAACTATTAAATAAATATTGTGAAGTTCCTGTTTCTGTATAAGCACAGGAAATGTTCCCGCAGAGTTTAAAAGGTCTATAGCCATGTTGGTATAGGATCACGTTCACATGATTTGTTTGAAGAGCTATTTATTATTTTCTTAATTTCTTCTTTTGATGCTGTTTCAAAGCGAGTCAGACTATTTTCAACACCCATCTGTTCTGTTTCTACTTCAACTGGGTTTAGAACTAATTTTGATTTTATTTCATCTCTGATGGTTTCTATTTTCTCAACAAAGAAATCAATAAACTCTTGTGGCAATTGATCAGTTTCTATATTTGTAGGTAAAGATGTCTCAGTTGGACCATTCATTAGGTTATTTGTAATTTGAAACAATTGTTTTTGATCTCGACCACAGGATGCTACCTTATCAGAATAATGGTTTACTTTGGCCTCTTCCAACATTTTATTTACTTTTGCACATTGATTTCTGTATATTTCGTGGTCTATGGTCAATTTAGATGATTGCCAATTTCTTTCTAACTTGCGCCGCAGATGTTTTGCGTCATGTAGCTCCTGTTTATACCAAGCACAAGAGGGTCGTAACACTATTGTTTTGGTTTGAAGCGGAGCATGTTTTTCGAGTAAGGTGGAAAGAACATTCGTATATACTTCTACAAGTTGTTCGAGATCGGTGTTTTCAAGATGGTCTCGTAAAATTGTTGATGATTCAATATCACTCTTAAAGGAATCTATATCAATTGAGTTGAGTTTTCTATACATCACTGACTTTCGGATTTTTCCGCAACGGTATTGAATATAACTGCATAATGATATTTTGTCACTTTTCCAGATTTGTTGTCTGACAACCCTGGATCAACAACCTTACAATTCGAAATTGAGTTGTCAGAGTCCCTAGTGATGACGACATCAAGTGTATGTCCAAGAACATGGGTTGGTTCTCGAACATGCTGTACCATTCCACATGATTGTAAAATGCTTGTGAATTTTATTGTTTCAGTTTGAGTCGGGATATCCAAGTGGAAGTTCAGGTCTCCTGTTATTATGATTTTTTTATCAGTCACAGCAAATTGTGTTAGGAATTTTGCCCATTCTTCTAGAAATACACTAGTTTTTAATTCATTTCCTTTAGATGGGGGTGGTCGGTAAACAACAGCTAATCTCACTGAATAATTTTTAATTGTTATCTTGCAATCCAAATGTTCAAAAGTTGAGTAGTCACTATCATGAGTTGATGTTAGAACCTGAACATTTATATTTGACTTATAAATCACGGCCACACCACCATAACCTCTTCCACCAGGGCGCGGGGCATGCTTTATCTGATACCCTTCTGGCAAAAGTTCACTCAGACATACTTTGTACCCTGAAGTTCCAAGCCATGATTCGGTGATAGCGACCAAATCGAATTGATATGAAAGTATGAAATCACAGATGGCCAGAGTTTTATTTTTAAATGATCTTGGATTAATGCAACATACATTTAACTTTCTTTGGCCTATAACTGTAGAAATAGGTTCATACTGTATTGTGGTCAGTGTCTTAATTCTAATCTTATCATTATCTCTTTGTAGTAATGTATTATATCTATTAGTCAATTTTACTGTTGAAATAGCCTCTGGTAAGTATTGCAGGTTTGAAAAGTTAACTCCATCATTGCTGTCCCAAGATCTAAATACATAATTGCCACCTCCTCGGGCACCTCTGTAATTTAGGAGATTTAAGTTTTTCAGTGTTGTGAATGTGTCATTGTTAGGTTTCGAATATCTTCTAGGCACTCTAGCTAAATCCAATAATTGCTCCCTTTTGTATCTGATCAAGCACATTATGTTCGATAATCGCTCACCAACACCTTTTATAAAAATCAGTTTATTATATATATGTATATTTCATATATCCAATTTTTTAAATCCAAATATCTTGAAAATGAATAAAAATTTCACAGAAGTAATTCCACAATCAGATTCTTTGATAATTCATACAGATGTATGCTCAAAATCTCCTAGAAACACCAAATGGTTAACACAAAAATAATCCAAAATGTCAGAGCACAAACATAGCAGCCACACTAGGCGCTCATATATACATATGTATAACAGACAGTATACATTAACGGTGTGCTGTCAAAGCCGGTCACACTTAATTTTAGTGTCCCACAGGGATCTGTTTTAGGGCCAAAACTTATACTATGTGTAAGGGACTCGGGCTCAACGACAAACGAGAGATGCGGCTGTCTTTCTTTATTTTTTCTATATTATGCCGTAACTACATGTATGCCGATTCTCTAAAATATACAAAATATAAAATAACACACATTCATTCAAATATTCACAAATATTACATATATTATTACATATTATAATGATTAGCATTTAATATTACCATTGTTTATAAATACACAAATATTACATAAATAAATACCAAATGCTGAAATAAATATGTAACTGATAAATCTAATTACAATAACTGATGAAAATGAAATAAGTAAACTGTTTAAAAAAAAATAAATAAAAAAACAAACTTTCTTACCGATTTTGATCTGTACCCAACCCAAGTTCCTTAACATAAACAACTGAATGCCAGCAGGGCGGAAACGACGTCAGACGTCTGCAGGACGTCGGCGTACGACGTGGCGCCAAATTCCAATTATATTTTCATAATTCCGCGCCGACGTCGAACACGACGTCCCGCAAAATAAATATATATATAATAATAAATCCTTTTCTTATAAAAGGATTTAACACTCCCCCACTATGAAATGACTCCATTTCATTAACTTAATGATATATTGTAACAAATAAACCCAATTAATTTTCAATTAGAAATCAATTAAATTGCAATTAATTTCCAATTTAATTTTTTAACCCTTAAATACAATTACAAATAATAGTAAATACAATTACAAATAATAGTAAAATACTGCAATCAGATACTTTACATAGTTTTACTAGTATTAAATTACATGTACATGTAAATATGGACAGGTATCATAATAATCAATTGATGTTCAATTAAATTCCAACGTAATTTTAATCAAACCTTAAATACAATTTAAAATAACTAATTAAAGATGTCAGGTACTTGACATAGTGTTTTACTGACTATTTTATGATATATGGGCAGGCCTATTCCCATTTCAGGCACATGCATTTCAATGCATTTGTACAAATACGCATAGCGCCAGTTTATAAATGTTTATTTATAGAATATACTACTGGCTTTCTAGTAAGCATAACCTTGTAATTGGCTTAACTGATTCTGAGTTACGAGTGCGAACCACACAGCTTCGAATATGCCCATCCCGACCCACTATCACATTAGTAACCCTGCCCAGTGGCCACTGCCCTCTTGGTATATTATTCTCGGCTACTAATACGACGTCACCAATGCTGAGATCTGGTCGCGGGTTTTGCCACTTCCGGCGCAGCTGTAGCTCTGATAGGTACTCGCGAATCCATCTTCTCCAAAATACATCTGCCAGGTACTGTATTTGTTTCCACCAGCGTCTGCAATAATTGTCTTCTTTCTTGAAAATTCCCCTTGGTATTGATGTATTTGATTTCATCAGTAGAAGCATGCTTGGAGTAAGTGCCAGCGGGTCTTTGGGGTCGTTGCTGACTTTGGTAATCGGCCTATCGTTCAGGATCCGTTCAGCTTCGGCCATCAACGTAGCAAGCTTTTCATCGGTAAGTAACTGTTCTCCGGCGATTGTTTTTAGAATACTGCGGGTTGGTCTGATAAGTCTTTCCATGACTCCGCCTCTGTGACTGGCATACGGCGGATTGAAATTCCATTCAATTTCATGCTGTAGCATGTACTGACCTAATTTTGTTTGGTTCCAGTCATGAATCGCTTGTCTGATTTCTTTGTCACCGCTGACTAAGTTTGTACCATTGTCGCTGTAGACAGTCGCGGGAATTCCTCGTCTGCTGGTAAATCGTTGAAACGCCGCGATAAATGAATCAGTTGTCAGGCTATGCGCAATCTCTATGTGCACCGCTCGAGTTGTTAGACAAGTAAACAGGCAGCCATATCTCTTCACGTGCGAACGTCCCATTTTTACCATAAGGGGTCCGAAAAAGTCTACTCCAACATAGTTAAATGGCTGTCTATCTGGTGTCGTCTGCTCTTTAACTAGTGGAGCCATCTGTTGCGTTAGCAACGGACTATTTCGTCGTCTGCATGCAAAACACCTACCAACTGTTTTCTTGACCGTGCTTAACCCATGCAATATCCAGTACTTCTCTCTCGTCGCTGCAAGCACCTGCTGTGTTCCTGTGTGGCCATTGATTCTGTGATAATGATTTATTATCATTGTTGTCACGTGATGGTTGCTTGGAAGAATGATTGGATATTCGTCGACATGTGTACGCTCCTGCCGTCCATACAGTCGGATAAGACCGTCATGAAACAACGGGTTAAATGACGCAAGTCTACTGTCTCTATTTACCGGATCATTTCTTTTCAACGCGTTCAATTCTTTGGCAAAGTGATTTTCTTGCACAAACACCAGTATGGCTCGTGTTGCCTTCCGTATTTCAGTGACTGTCAATTCACCGGTGCCTAAGTCAACTTTGTGTTTCAGGTAACGAACACGGCAGTAGTTTTTAAACCTTAACAGCCATGCAAAAGCTTGTTGTAGTCTGGTCCAATCTGAGTAACGCGCTATTAAGTCATCATGTTTTGAAGCCGACGTGATCATATTAATCGCGACCTCTTTCTTTACTTCGCTGTCATCACCGGCTACTTCCGGTACTGGCGGACCAATCGGCCAAGCAGTTTCATCTCTCATTAGAAATTCTGGACCCTGTAACCACATTCTCAGGCCCTGAGCGTCACTGGCATCGATGCCTCTGGAAGCAATGTCGGCGGGATTAAAACTTGAGCCAACATGTCGCCATTGATTTGGGGAACTAATTTCATGTATTACACTGAGTCTGTTTCCAACAAATGTCTTAAAACGGCGTGTTTTATTATTGATGTACCCCAGCAGTATTGTTGAATCTGTCCAAAATATTGATTGGTCGATTTTAACTTCTAGTTCCTCTTCTAACATCGCATAAAGACGACACGCTACAACGGCACCTGATAACTCAAGCCGTGGAATTGACGTTCGCTTAAGGGGCGCAAGACGGGATTTGCCAAGAACAAGAGTGCAAGTGACGTTGTCATGCGCATCCACCATTCGCAAGTACGCGCATGCGCCGTATCCTAGCTCTGAACCATCGCTGAACATGTGCAACTGTGTGTTTTTTATCTCCCTGAACGTTGTGTCGGCAAAACAACGCGGGACTGTCACTCTTTCAAGGTTATGTAGACTGGTCACCCATCTTTTCCATTCGTCAACATAACGTTGTGGAATTTTTGTCATCCCAGCCTAATTTTTCTCTGCATAAGTTCTGTATGATTGCCTTTGCTTTCAACGTCACAGGCGAAACAAGACCAAGTGGGTCGAATATCGAACTCACAATCGACAAAAGTCCACGTCTCGTCAACGGTTTGTCTGTCACCTTAACTTTGAAGAATATCTTGTCGCTGTTAACATCCCACATCACACCCAAGGCTCGGTCTTGTGGGAGCGCTTCGCCGGGTTCGAGCTTGATGACTGATGGTGCACGTTCTGCTTCCGGTATAGCATCTAGCACCTTGCGGTCGTTGCTCAGCCACTTAGTAAGTCTAAAGCCACCCAAGCGCATCTGTCTTTGTAAATCAGTTGCAAGCGTTATAGCTTTTTCCGCTGTTTCAACCGATTTCAGACAGTCATCTACATAGAAGTTTCTTTTCACTGTTGATGTTACTTCCGGGTCAAATTTATCTGCGTTGTCGTCTGCCGTTCGCATCAGTGCATACGCAGCACAACTTGGGGAAGACGTGGCTCCGAATAGATGAACTGTCATACAGTATGTCTTCGGGGTTTTTGTCATGTCACCACTGGGCCACCATAAAAACCTGAGAGCATCACAGTCCTTGTCACATACGCGGACTTGATGAAACATGGATTCAATATCCGCGACGATAGCAACCTTTTCTTGTCTGAAACGGACAAGCACTCCTACTAAACTGTTTGCCAAGTCTGGGCCTCGAAGTAACTGACTATTCAAGGAAACTCCTTTAAACTTTGCGGCACAATCAAAAACAACACGTACCTTTCCAGGCTTATTTTCATTTGTCACGGGGTGGTGGGGTAAGTACCAAGTTCGGTCTTCATTTTTAGATGCCGTCACTTCCCTTGCATAGCCCTTTTCAATGTAATCACATAATGTCGCGGTGTACATTTGATGAAGATCAGTGTCGCGAGAAAGTCTCTTTTTCAGCTGCTCAAGGCGCGCATGCGCGAGAGTAATGTTATTTGGTAAACGTACGTCATCCTGACGCCACGGAAGTCCCATTTGATAGTGACCGTCTTCACGGGTAAGCGTCGATTTCATAATGTTCAGTGCTCTTTTATCTTCGATCGACATTGATTCCTTTTCATACCGTATTTTGTCATCGAAATCTGATGACCACATACGTTGAAGTTGTTCATGTAGTATGACGTCACTGGCGTGACCAAAATGGACGTTGGCGTCGCTGGTAGAACCAGACTCTGACGTTAACGGTAGTGGTCCCCTTACCGCCCAGCCAAGACGTGTCCGTACTGCGTATGGTTCGTTACTATTTCCGGTGCGTACCTCAATCGGAATGTGGGATTCTGGCGAGTCGGTTCCTATTAGCAACATGACGTCACCATCGCCGATACATGGTAAGTTCAGGACTGACAGGTATGGCAGTCGTCGAATGTCTACTGAGATAGCGCCTGATCTTGTTGATATGGGTAACTTCTTCACTGACCATACACGATTAAGCTTCACTTGGTCTCCACCGGAAGCTGATTGCACATGTAAGTCAACTTCCTGTCCGCTGACTGCATTCGTCGTTTCCGCCCTGCTGGCATTCAGTTGTTTATGTTAAGGAACTTGGGTTGGGTACAGATTAAAATCGAGAATTGTAAGGGACTCGGGCTCAACGACAAACGAGAGATGCGGGTGTCTTTCTTTATTTTTTCTATATTATGCCGTAACTACATGTATGCCGATTCTCTAAAATATACAAAATATAAAATAACACACATTCATTCAAATATTCACAAATATTACATATATTATTACATATTATAATGATTAGCATTTAATATTACCATTGTTTATAAATACACAAATATTACATAAATAAATACCAAATGCTGAAATAAATATGTAACTGATAAATCTAATTACAATAACTGATGAAAATGAAATAAGTAAACTGTTTAAAAAAAAATAAATAAAAAAAAACAAACTTTCTTACCGATTTTGATCTGTACCCAACCCAAGTTCCTTAACATAAACAACTGAATGCCAGCAGGGCGGAAACGACGTCAGACGTCTGCAGGACGTCGGCGTACGACGTGGCGCCAAATTCCAATTATATTTTCATAATTCCGCGCCGACGTCGAACACGACGTCCCGCAAAATAAATATATATAATAATAAATCCTTTTCTTAGAAAAGGATTTAACACTATGTACACTAAACCACTTGGTGCCATTTGCAAAGATCACGGGCTGCAATACCATCTCTACGCCGACGACTCACAGCTGTATCTATCTTTCAAACCATTAGATGACATTTCTAAGGAAGAAACATTACAACGCATTCAATTGTGTCTCCGAGACATAATATCATGGATGAATGCAATTATGCTCAAACTTAACACTGATAAAACAGAAGTCATAATGTTCTCATCTCCGTATAACTCCAAACACATTGAAGATCTATTGGTAACTGTGGGTGACTCTAAAATAAATCAATCGGTTAATGTTAGAAATTTGGGTGCCATCTTTGATTCAAACATGAACATGGAAGATCACATCAATTCGGTATGCAGATCATGTTATGTTCATCTTAGACAAATAGGCTGAATTCGGAAATATCTGACAATTGATGCATCTAAACAACTTTTCACTTCATTGGTCATTTTGCGCATAGATTACTG
Organism: Corbicula japonica; assembly: GCA_038501625.1. Lineage (NCBI taxonomy): Eukaryota > Metazoa > Mollusca > Bivalvia > Venerida > Cyrenidae > Corbicula > Corbicula japonica. The sequence goes on along the minus strand of JAZAYU010000094.1, from coordinate 545,346 downwards.
CAATGCACTATTGTATGGAGTACCTCAAACATTAATCAACAAACTGCAGATTGTTCAAAATACAGCTGCCCGAATCGCGGTACGATCATATTACACCTGTACAAAAAGAATTACATTGGCTTCCGGTGCAATACAGAATCCAGTTCAAAATTTTAACACATACCTACAAAGCTTTATATGGAAAATCGCCGGAATATATGGAAGAAATGTTATGCGTTTACAAACCATGAAGGAATCTACGATCTCAGAACAAAGCACTTACTTTAGTTATACCAAAAAATAAAACTGTAACCTATGGCGACCGACGATTTGAATATGCAGCTCCGAAACTGTGGAACGATCTGCCGTCTGATGTCAGAGACTCAAGCTCATTGTGTTCTTTTAAACGTGCACTTAAAACACACTATTTCAAACAGTCCTATGAATAGTATTTTTATCGTGGATAATATGAGACAGTGATTTTTAGAAAACTGTGTGACTATTGTGTAATATCAACCATAATTTTACAATTTGTTTTATTTAGGCTAATATCTTTTAAGAAAGTTACAAGTACTTAAGATGTTGATTCTAAAATACATTATTTTTTATTTAGTATCTTATAAGTTTCGCTAGAATATTTTAATTTCAAACGACTAGGTTAATACCACATTTAAAATGATTGTCTCATATCCTTGTTCTTAGTATGTCGTAGATCTATTATTTGAATGCTGTAAAGTGGACAGGGACTTCCGGATTAGACCTGGTGGCCTTGGGTCACATCAGGGATTCAGGTGGAGATACATCAAGTAATGTGACTTTTAGTCGCATGAAGGCAATGTCAAGTCAAATACATGTGACTTCTAGTCACATTCGGGCTTCGGGCAACTTCTTGTTGCATTCAGTTGACTTCTAGTCACATAGGAGCGACTTCTTGTTGCATTCAGTTGACTTCTAGTCACATAGGAGAGACTTCTTGTTGCATTCAGGTGACTACTAGTCACATACAGGCGATTTCTTGTCGCGTTCAGGTGACTTCTAGTTACAAACGGGCGACAAATTGTTGCGTTTTTGGTGACTTCTAGTCACATACAGGCAACTTCTAGTTGCATCATAGTCAGTCTTAAACGCTTGGGGGATCTCCTGGAAGATCATGGATCAAGAACAAGTCTTCTGATCTTCTTATTTGAATGTTGTTTTAGTATTTTAATTGTATTGCTTGTAATCAGTTATTAGTTTATATCATTGTAAAGCGCCTTTGAACGTGTATATGAAAAGGGCGCTATATATGTTTGGTAATTAATAATAATAATAAGCTCAGTGAATCCCTGAGGTGCTACTCTTTTTCTTCTTTTGGGTTTCCCTGGGTTATTTTGAGAATATATCTGATCTGATTAAATGACCTGTGAGACATCATGGAATGGAGTGCAAGACAAATTGAAAGTAGTAAAAACTTCTGACAGCGGATTTCAGAAGGTCTTCATATAAGGTGCAATTATTGAAAACATTAGATTTTCATAAAAAAATTTTCTAAATTCATTACTTCAGAAAACCCCGTGTCAACTATGTAGCTGGTTATGATTTGGGAATGGGTTATGTCATGGGAAAATGTCATTCATAAATATTTCAGATCTGGATAAACAAGTAATTCGTTAATCATACAAAATTCGACTTATTCCAAAGCAAAAGGTTGAAAAAAAAAAGATTACTTACATCTCTACAAGGTTCCATAATAAATAGTGACAATGATTACAGTCCTTAATAGGCTAAATTAACAAATTTTTGCTTAGTCCTACTCGTTGTGTTTACAACGGTCTATAGACGATTCTATAAAATAAGTCTTACACGATTACTCCCCCCTGAATACTCTCTTCGTCCGCCATTACACTACTGCAGATCTGAGAAAACAGTACTTCAATAACATGCCTTGTTACGATTAATCCTTTATTAACATATTCATTAAAATGATTGAAGGATCAGATAAGTGTTACTGAATTGATAGACACAGGAGAGATAGTGAAAAGAATTTTAAAATCACTAATCTTTTACAGACTGAACGTTATTTGTCTTAAAAAATATACCGAAAATATAGCTATTAAGAAAACCATATTTTAGTTCTTATTTAAAATGGTAATGTTAATACTGAATTTAGGGCATTTTTCTGCAACTATTAAATGGGGACAAGTGTACATGATAAATAAAATAATAACTTGTTTAAAATTATGCTGATTCAGCGGTAATTATTATGCTTTCAAACAAACCACAACAACAACAACAAACTTTATTGTAAAGTAACAACAGAAAAGTAAAATATAACTGCGAATTCTACAATTTTTTGAATAGTGAAATGCGAACAATTTTTTCCAAATGCAGCATACACAACTTTCTGTTGGAATGTAGTAAATAGTGAATGCAAACAAGAAACCTCATATGTGGTTTTACGATCAAATTATAAATAACAAAAACAACAAAACAGTGATCAAAAGATAATTTTTGTGCTGTTTTTTTTTGCGAGAAATTAACTGTATTCTGGCAATTTTTTCTCCAATTATTTCGGAAGATAGAAAATACGTGTTTTTACATAAATATAAAATAAAAATAAAGGCAGTTTCTCGGCTTTGTCAAAAGTAAACAAATTCATACAAAAATTGATGATTAATTAAACTTCCCATGAATCCTCATTATGAAAAAAATATAATATTCAGCAAGATAACTTAAATAAAGAAAAGCAAACAACGCAAATTATATTTTCAGAGAAATATATTCGACGCTGTCTCTATCAGAGGGCATTTTTAGAGTGAGAATCAAACTACGTTGATATGATATATCAAAATACAAAGGTTATAAAACATAATTAAATACTCACATTTAAAACAATTTTCTACCGTTTTTGGCAAATATATATATCGAGGGCTGAGTGCAATACTGTTCTATTCTATTTAGAAATATTGAGCAGATAGAATAATCTCGCACTCTGCCCTCGATATATCATACTGCCTCTTTCATCGGAAATGAAAATTTATCATAAATCATACATAATTTGTTCTAATATAATATATTTATATAATGAATATTTGTAAATGGCATTTCTTAAATTTCACATTGTAACATATTTTCTGTCAAAATTATAAGAATATAGGTTGCCGTTATCATTGCGTGGTTTTACGGCAAATATAAATTGAATATTCGTACGTTGTCGCTTTCATCACGTAATTACAATAGACATAAATTAGCCTAATTCTCTTGAGAAAAACAACAACAACAACAACTTGTTATTAAATATCAAAATATAATATAATATTATAACAAGTTATAACAGCATTATTTATTTATTTAGACATAAATTAGCCTAATTCTCTTGAGAAAAACAACAACAACAACAACTTGTTATTAAATATCAAAATATAATATAATATTATAACAAATTATAACTGCATTATTTATATCTGTAGTTTGAGCTTTTCGGAGTTTAGATACAAAACTACATAGTGTTTTTTGATAAGAGTTTCAGGAAATCTGCAGTGGTGTAATGGCGGACAGGTCACATGACAAACAAGATGGCGGCGGTCTAATTATTAGAAATAGAATTGTCTATTTTGAGACTACCACTTCTACTTTCATTTTCGAGAGTGCATTAATATTAAGTGACTTAGGCCTAACGTTTAATAAAACCCAATGAGCCTAAATCACGTTTACTGCGGTATAGTCTTTCGAATCTAAAACATCAAGTATTACAATGAGTTTGTAACGTTACCATTCGTAAACCACCAATCAGCCTCCATTTTCCACATGAAAAATTTAATTTATAAAGGGAAATGCTATTATCAATATACAATCAAATGTAACCTAGGTGTAAAAAAACCATTGCATCACGAAAATAACTCAATATATACTCACTGTTCAGTTGATTACGATGGATTTTTCGTCTTCACCGTTGTCGAATCCAAATGGCGATCCGCCTTCTGGTATTCATGCGCGTTCATGACTCAAAATCTTGTCTGATGTTCCACGAGTTAAATTTCTTCAAATACTGATTAATTCCATATTTTTCAAATATAAATTTTATCATTTTGCACAACATTACAAAATTTACCATTCTGTAGCATTGACTTACTTTTTGAAACTAAGAACTATATTCTAGGGAAGCATGCATATATTGTAGGGTAGCACGCAAGACTGTCGTAACTACATTGAAAATAAAGAAGGAGTTACGACAGTCTTGCGTGCAACCCTACAATTGTTAGGTTCATAGTAAGTCAAAAACGATTGTCGAAAACTGCTTAAACTGGATCGGCCAATGGCCGACCCAAAAACCGGTGCTTCTCTTAAGGATAAACGAGGTGACAAATGGATGAAACACGTTAGCACTCCCTTTCTGTAACATAATCTTTACAGACATGCGGCTTTTCAAGTATAAAACTTCAAGTTCCATAAATGCAGAGCAAAAAAGGACGAAAACAATTTTATTCTATTACATGTATTAATTCTTTAAATAGGGTTAGAAAAACAAACGCGTGAAATTTCGAGTGAAGCTCCGAATAAGTTGGCGTTTAGCTCCCTAAAATTTGAAGTTGTAATTGATAAAAAAATGAATTATATTACTGAACTATGTTGATTAAATGTACAAACGTTTCCATATGCGAAAATTCTTAAGAATTCAACAATTGGCGAAATCAAAAGTTCTTAACCAATCACAGTTATTATACTTCGATACGCAATTTTGGATCACATAGAACATTGCTCGGCGGCATGTTTCAGCACAAACACTGCATAATTTTCTTGATTTCTTGAAATTTGTTGACTAATGTGTTCTATTAAATTACCGGTCTCCTGAAGGTTACCTCATTAAACTGATAACCTCAATATATAATTAAATTTTAACAGCCTATGCGAGACAGGGATAGAGGCTGATTGTTGAAGTGTCAAGAAATTTTGTTTTATATTTGTTGTTTATTACATGCATTCTTTTTCAGTATTTGCGACTGTTGAGAAAACACCATGATTTTAGGCATTTCAAAATCGTAAAATAAGACGTTAAAAGAAACACAGATTATTTGCGCTTTGTATATAAATAGAATGATTTGTAAATAAAATAAAAAAGAGTAAATGGTCAACGTTAGATCAGGCAAAAAAGTCGTTTCGAAAAGAACGACTCACAATTGTCAAACTTTTAGCTCCGTAGGGAGGTCAGCCAGTGGAGCAAGTCCAGAAAGCGGAACAAGTCCACTGAAGAAGCGGAGCAAGTCTACTGAAGAGGCGGGGCAATTCTACACACAAAGAGAAGCAATCATCTAGACGAAGTGGAGCAAGTTTAGTGACGAAGCGGAGAAAGTCTAAGGAAAGTCAGTCCATGTACACTGGTTTATCTAATTAGTAAAGACATTGTCACCTTAGTGAGTAGACATCCCTAGATCAACGTGTGACATAAAGTTACCACAGACGTTGGTATTTTGTTATCTAAACGTAATCGGATTGTCAACATACCTAACATGATTAAAAGCTTACTAGCTGATTTAATGGCATTTATTTCCAAAACTGTATTTTTTTACATCTTGACAGCTGTCTAGTATGCAAGAAAGGATAGGCCGTACAGAGCTCAATTAAATAAGTCTTTACAAATACCGCATTGAACATGTTGAAGGTTCCATGTTCACAGCCATATGCACACCATCGTTTGGGATGGTCAAAATTGTTCTCTTTATTGTTCTAAATATGGGGTTGCGCTCAACCCGGGGCTAGTCGGCATGGGCAGTTATATGCATTTCCTTTACTGTCAATGAACAGGCTCAATCAAACAGAGCCTGCAATATTTTCATATTTTTCTTGTTCGGTATTTCATATTTGTCTTGTTCGATGACTTTCGAAGTTCACTTTTCATCTATTTCAGAGTTCCCTTTTCATCTATTTCAATATCACAGTAGCGTTTTTGTGCCGTGTGGCGGCTGTAAAAAGTTTCCCCGTACATTCAGTTAGTACTATTACCAGTTACGAACTTTGAAAGTTGTTTCGCACGATACTTATGCACTGGTTTAATAGTACTTCTAACATGTCTAACATTACATTTATTTAGTTTTGATATTTCGGCAAGTTTTAAGATGGGTGGCTTCAAGTTCCCAGCCAATATAGATTTGGATATTTTTATTATCACATCCAATCATAAACTTCCTGGTTTTTAAATTTTGCCTTTGGCGTAGCCTGTATTATGCAGGATTTATATTCTCAGACCCCTGTCAAAATTCTGTTCTGTTTAGTTGTTTTCTCGTTATGGCAAACCCATGCTTTTATCTGTGGACGATACGCCTCTGAACATGGAGTGGTATTAATCTGTAAATACCGAAAGTTCCATGTTAACCGTCATATGCATACCATCGTTTGGGATGAATCACAATTGTACTTTATTTGTGTAAATATTAAGTTGCACTCAACCCGGGGCTATGCGGCATGGGCAGTTATATGCATTTCCATGACTGTCCATGAGCAGTCTCAATCAAACCGATCCTCAATCAAACCGAGCCTTCAATAGTTTCAATTTGTCGTGTTTGGTGACTTTCAAAGTTCCTTTTTCATCTATTTACAAGCTCCATTCTTGACAATTTATATCACTTTTTATATTGTATAATATATTTTACTTGTATATACATGTATACACATATAACATTGCGAATACTTATGATTTAAGTCACGACAATAATCCTTACTGTACTCAGTGTAGTTATTAGTTTTAGTTAACTAACTTAACTCCGCTTATTTCCAACCATGCAGAATGTAAATCATTGTGGGTGACTGTATTAAGGCATACTTTAACTAATATTCGTTATGAGGATACGGATGGTATGTAATGTGTCTGTCTCTTGAATGGTTGGCTAGGTGCCGCCGCCGTATTTGTATGGCTTCCGGGGTATCTATACAATTTATAAAATAACATAACATACATTGTAGGATTATGTTTATCCGTGATTCTAAATTTCATTAATGTTAATACCGGTTTGCGTCAGGGCTGTTCTTTATCAGCTATTTTATTCAACATTTTTATCAAGGATCTTGCTGTTTTAGTTAATGGTTTGCACAAAGGTATTAAAATTGGTGATGAAGATATTTGTATACTTCTATATGCTGATGATATTGTTTTGATTGCTGAAAATGACTTAGAAGCCATGTTAACATTGCTAAATGAATGGTGTACAGCACACGGCATGTGTGTTAATATAAATAAAAGAATATTAGTCTGTATTGGAATATGCTTATAGTTATTTGTATCTTGGTATTACATGTACATTATCTGAATACCTTGACTTTGGTATAACAGTAAAAATGGTCGCTCAGAATGCTGGCCATGCTCTGGGACTCTTCATTGCGAAGTTTAATAGTTGTGGTGGGCTACAGTATGATGTATATACACAATTATGCAATGCCTATGTTGCCCCTGTAATATCATATGGCGCAGCCGTGTGGGGAACCAAGTCTTATTCCTGTATTAATGCCGTTCACCATAGAGCAATGAGATTTTACCTGGGCACTGGCAAATACACTCCAAACGCCGCTGTTCAGAGTGAAATGGAAACCTACTTTACATGAACAGTTGAAAGTAATCTGTAATGATTGGTCAAGGTGTTTATATTATTATGATTCGAGAATAAATAAGAAAAAATTTAATTGGACATTAAACAAAGGTAATAGTAAATGTTAATAGTAAATAGTAAAACGCATTGGGCTTACACTGTTACAGAAAAACTAAAGTCATTTAGTCTAGATAGATATGTTAATTTACCATTTTCTTGCAGACAGTGTCTTAAAGATGTATCTGATGTGTTAATGCATAATCATGTCCAAAATTGGAATGCTGACTTAGAAAGGGTGACGGCTGTAAATGGTACAGGTGGCAATAAGCTCAGAACATGTATAATCTCTTTAAGTCTACATATAATGTTGAACCGTATTGTAATTAAACATCATTTGGGCATCGGTCTGCATTAGCTAAATTCCTAGGTGGTGTTGCACCACTTCGGATAGAAACTGGGCACTATGAAAATTTGCCATTAATTGAAAGAAAATGCCATTTTTGTATGGACAAGGTGGAAACAGAAATGCATGTTGTACTTGAGTGCCCTATATATGTAATAGATAGACAAATATTATTCGAAAAAGCAAATTCTGCCAATGCTTATTTTCATACCTTAAGTACTACTGAGAAGTTAATGTTGATTTTCACCCACCCAGATGTAATAAGAACCATAGCAAAAACCTGTTTTAATATTTTAAAATTTAGAAATAATCAACTTTATAGGAGAAATGGTGGTTGATTGTAATATAGATATATTATTTTAAAGACTTTTATCGTGTATTAAACTAAAATATTTTTGCTTATCAAACTCCAGATGATTCGTTTTATTATTGGAAACTTGTCTTATTCTAAAGTGTACTTGTTTCTTAATACGTTTACATGAAAATGTGCTGATTCAATTTCCAGTTTCCTTATACACTAGAATTTTACAACAAACTCTGGATTGTGATTTGCAAAGATATTACTTTTTTAAATGTATAAATGTAAATATCGTAGTGAAATTAATATGTCTCTTATAGTTCTATATTAGAACGGCCATTTACAAGTCATTTTTATGTAATGTTTTATATAATGTTTTATGATGTAATGTTTAATGTAATGTTTTATGTAATGTGAATGGATGAGACAATAATAAACTATTCGGTTAATCTTAACAACTTTTATATACTATATAATATACTAATAATGCCCTAAAAAGAGGACATGGAGTGAAGCAGCCCATCAATTTTACATTTTAGAAACATGAATTCAAATAAGTAGTTTTCCATTATGGCGAAAAACATAGAATTCCTATTTTAACATCAGAGCCAACTTCATTTATTCCGAAAGATTTACATAATAAGCTCTATTCCTATGTGGTTTTATAATAATGCTTATTTGAAAGAAAATTATCATGATTATATATCTGCAAAAAGATATTCAAATGCGTTTTGTGACGGCAGGCAAACCATTCGTTTACCAAATTGATTCGTTTTCGTTAGCAGCAACTGAATCGATTCAACACAAACTAATTTGTTTAACCAAAACTGTACAAAGATCGTAATAAACAAAGAGTCTCTCCGAAAAAGATTTTCAAACTGTAGTTTCTATGTTTATAATAGCTACCAGTCTGAAAAGAGCTTTATCAAAAACAATACTCTAAACAATCCAAAAATAAGGACAGTCCAAGTCCTGCTTTTCAACATTTAGTGGCTTCTGAACTAAATGCAGACAATTGATATTTCCCCTTAAAGCCGATGCCATTAGCCAAGAAGATTTCGTGCAATCAATTTTTTCCTTATTCAACGAAATAAATATCAGGAAGGGTCACATTCAGAAAAATTCAGCCATATGGTCTCCAGATCAAATATGTTTTTGCCTGAACGAGAACACAATAGGCGTAACAGATTGAGTTTTGACAGAGGATATTATGTTTATAATTTCTGCGAATCACATTGAACGCCATAGGCAAACATTAAGAAGAATGTATATCTTAGGATGTTTGAACAATATCTAAACCTTTACTGATATTAAAACAACCCACAAGCCATATCTGCAATTATCTTCGCAAATTCTTCGTTTTATTCGGGAATGAGTAAGTAAAGTACATGTAGTGTTCACGGGTGACTGATTCGTATTTAATTACTGTAGTAAGTTTTCACTTTGTGTTCTAATCCTTTTGCACCCTTTAAAAGTGTCTTCAAATTCGGTTTTTTTGTTCTATGACTGCATTGAGTTAACTTAATAAATGATATTAAATTTATTAACGGATGCAAAAGATTTTTATCTGTTAACGCTTGACGACTTTCCACATTACATTAAGATCCCTTTTGAAAGCTTATTATTTTCTATTTAAATTCACTTTTGTTTACGTCTTTTTGCCTGATCACATTTTCTGTTTGTTTGTTTTTCATTATTAACGACCGTTCCTTGGTCTCATAGCATTTGTCATCTGTAACGCACTTTTAATATTTCATATTGAGTTAACAATGTCAACCAGAAAAGTTTCAAATTACTTCCAAATGCGTAGACGATTAGCCGCAGGGTTTTGAATGGAAGTAATCAATTAATAGTCAGTCTCATTAACATTTGCTATGTCTATATTCGGGCGATGTGATTTTATTAACAGTTTAACATTCTTGGAAGTCACTGATAAACGAGTCATACAATAACACATGATCTATGAAACAGGGTTTATGATGCAGGTCTGAAACACTGCGAATTCACAGACCTATAAAGAGGTGTTCACAGAACTATTAAGGCATCGCCACACTCCTCCCAATCCTATTCATCGATAAAATTAAAATCATCATATCTCAGTAATGACAAAATGCCATTCAATGAAACTTTGCACAAATGAAGGTTACTAATGTATCTTTATTTTGCATACAGTAAGACAAAATAGAAAAGTAAAGAAACAAAGCTAGACCTAAAAATTCCTTGAATTCTATTTGCATAAATTCACAAAAACTAGGCTATGCAGAACATAACTTTAAATTCCCTCGTGAGCGCAATGATACTGACAAGAAAATGTTGTGTACTTTGTAAAAAACGTTCAACTATTAAAAGAGAAATCAGCGATTGTCATCCGTTTACGCGACCAGGAAATTGAAGGTCAAACACACTTTTACTAATATCTCGTAAAGTTTACATAAGTAAATCATGAGGACACAATAAATTGTTGTCAGTATCATATTACTCATGTGGGCATTTTAAATGATGTTTTGTGTTCTTTAGTTTTTGTGAATTTATGTAAATAGAAGTTGAGGGAATTTTTAGATCTCGCTATTTTTCTTTACTTTTCTAAAATGTCTTACCATCTGTAAAATAAAGATACATTAATAACATACACTTGTGCAAAGTTTCATTTAACAGCATTTTGCCGTTATTGAGATTTTGATAATTTTCTTTTTATCGATGAATAGAATTGGGAGGAGTGTGGCAGGCCCTTAAGAGGTGAAATATGCATATCAGAAATTGCCACATTTAGAACATACAGCCTCCCCACACAGATCCAAGAAGAAGAGAGAGAGTATGGTTAATAAAAAGATCAGTTTCAAAAAAGACACGACAAACAATTAACAAAAATGTGAACCCGAGGGGTTACCGCCTTGGAACGGTCAGTTGCAAATCGAATTGCCAATGGGGGTTTGAACCAGGTTCTAGGGTGCACCAACCTAGACAAAGACCTAGTGACCGGTGAAAATCCTAGAATAGAACTAACTGAAGAAATCTGCCACATTTTAAGCAAACAATAGTGCCAAACTTGTTGTGTCTTGAAAGTTATAAACTAAGTGCAAGTTTCTTTGTAAGACTGATAATGAGTCCTCGTTGTTTGTAGAAAGCTCCAGAGAGTTTGATAAGTTTTAATTTCTAATCTCAATGTGTATTACTATATTTTTATAAGAACACTTCCATAAACAAATAAAAGTCCACTATGATTATTTGCTTATATCTAGCAGGGGTACCATGGGTATAGAAAGATTGTCACCATATAATTTAAGATCATCAATGTTTACGAGCTTGTTCCTGCACCGTTATACTGAAATATGCTTACACATTAATATAGCCAAGGCTACAGTTTGGATTTTCAATGTTTTGGAAAATTAAATGTAACTCGACAAGACCGGAATTTTTGCTTGGTATATATCATTTAGACGCTCTGCCACTGATCAGGATATGCATGGAGAAGATATATTGCGAAATCAATATGATATTGCGGCAACAATTTAAGAAGACCTTTATTACATATTTTATATATAATAAGTATATTATGGATGACGATAGATAACCGTTCCCATTTTTACTAGTTGCTGATAAATATCCCAAATAATGGTATAACAGTTGTATTAATATGTTTCTAATTGTATGCTGTCATACAGATAACAATCGATTAACCTTGTTAAGAGATATACGGATATCAATGTAGCATTATTAATGTTGGCATGCTGGAACCCGAGATAATTCTGCAAAATTACATATGAAAAAACAAATGAAATTGAACATTTCATATTCACGAGAATCCTGAGTAACCATATATAACCATTGCAGATTCTTAAATTAAAATTTACCAGTGAGTTAAAGTATGTTTCTGTTTGAATTCTGTTGCAAATATGAACGAGTTTTCAACATTCTTCCACCTGTTATTTGTTAGAAGTAAGCGTACCTGGTATGGCCACAACGTCATCCCTGATATCAATAATGTTAAATGCAATCCCAGAAGGGTGAAAAGGTAACAATATTGAATGAAAGTACGAAGGTATGTTTAAGGGCAGTCAATACATGTATATCAATACTCCCTGATCTATTTCAAATTCAAAGTTGACCGTAGTCGACCTCATAGATATATTGTATTCGTCGGACCTCCAATAGCAGAAACTACATGATTGTTGCTATCTATTGCTATTTTATCAATTACATTGAATAAACCACGGTCATGTAACAGCTGCCCTGTACAAAATGTTTATTGTCAAGATGATGACCATACAAGAAGGAAAACGGTTTGTGTTTTATTTTTTCCAATTTGTATACATATTGTTCGGTATAAAAAAGTATACTTGGATCATAATTATGATGAAAAGAATTGTTGATTCGATGATTGTGTTTTTCTTTCTTTCTTGGCCCGGTAATAAGAAGCCAAAAAAAATTGAATTAACATTTTTTTCATCATATGATCCATACAAATTGGAACAACTAAACACATACCCTTTTCCTTGATTGTTTTAACGCCATTTTGAGAACTGCAACAGGGCACTTAACATTTGGTACAGGGCAGCTGTTTCACTACAATGTAAACACCTTTATCCACCTTGATACAAAATGCGCCGTATTTAAGGATTGAGACAAGAGTTTTTTAACTGCAATGTAATCAATTACCGCCTGTGTTTGTAAAGGGGTGTAATTACAATATTTTGCGACTAACTGTTCTAAGGCGGTGGTTTTGTGTTGGTGACCGTTATAACACAGTTAAAATGTGGAGACGATAAGTAACTCCTTAGGCTTCAATCGTAATAACAGTAGCAGTTTCTTCCCTTTATTTGACTGCCTTCTGCATTTTCGGAAAAAGTTATTGAACACGATTTTGTGAATGTTATGTGCTTGTTTTCGAAACTGCTGTTTTTGTGCATCGGGGTTCATCGAATGTTTGCTTATATAGCCATTTTTCTTTCGCATACACTTAAAACTTTCATTAGATATCTAAGGCTGCAATGAACAGATTAAAAGGAAACATTGAAAGCCACACTACAAAAATTAAAACTATTGCAGGTTTCGTTTGATTGTGCCTGTTAAAGGGCAATAATGGATATTTCTGTACACGATGCCTAGCCCCCGGTTAAGTTGAACTCAGTATATAATCACAAACACAAATATTGTGCTGAACAGCTTTCAAAGGGCGTTGTTGATAACGGACGAGATAAATATCAATTAACACATGTCAGGTCTATGCACTGTGTGATCGCCATGAAACGTCCTTTGTTTCCTGTTCTTTATCCGTTTTTGCTGATTAATAGAAACACAAACCTTCAAGGTTAAAATATCCTATATAACACTCATCTGGAGATATTAACCGCATTTTAAACACGTTGTATATTATGTTAGCTATAGCAACTAGCGTAAAATCCAATTTTACAAGGGCAAAACTTATCACCTGAGCATGTCACTGACCAACCTTGACAAAACCTAAAATTTAGGTTTTTGATCTTAGAACAAAATAAGTTGCTTATTCTATACTTTTGTTTTGTGCAAGTTATATGTTAAATAGATGAAACGCCGCCGAACACGAGACATACTTAAATAACTTATTGCAGTCTCCATTTGATTAAATCTAGTTGAGCGCAACACGTACGTCATAATCTAATTAGGTAATCTTTTATTCTAACCAGAAAATGAAATTTTTATAGGAGAGCTTAATATAATATCCTGCGAACTAAAATATAATTGAATGAAATGAAAAAAGAACTTGATGGCAGAACTTGATGGCAGAACTTGATGGCAGATATTCGTAACTGTCGTATTATTAATCTTATTCGACAAAGGCGACTAAAATCTAAATCATTTTCGCTCAGTTACCTCAAATCAAACAAGTGTCGCTCAAAAAACTCAAATCAATGAGAAAATAACCTTTTTGGTACAATACTGCTAGCTAGACGATCTTAAATAGTGTTATCGGTCAATGACTGATAACACTTGAACATATCTTAAGTAAGGAATGCGATATTGCATTGAAATGTGTGGCCAATAAGATCAAGCATATACAATTTTGCATTTATTCCATTACTGAAAATCATGTAGTTGAATTTTTCCTAGCGATGAAACAACAACTTTTTTAAAAACAAATTCTGTGAAATGATAGGGATAGACGCTTACTTTCTTTAACAAATGTGATTTTATCTAAGGTTCCCAACTGTTAACCTGCGGGCAACATATTGTCACACATATGTTCCACTATAAAATGTCGGTTACACATGTTGACCGACAATAAAAACATTCGGCTGTTGAATCCTCTAATCTTTGAACAAATTGTTTTGCTACATAAAATAAGGTCAAGGTCACACAAAGTATGTAAAGATCAATATTTTGAAATAATCATATTTTTGTCCATTGTCCTTTTTCAAACTTCACACAAATGTCGCTAGAGTGGAGAAGAATGTCTTTATAAGGTTTCATTGTCCTGCTGTCCGGCCAGGGTCATGTTTGAGTATTAGTCATGGTCGAGTTTAAGCTTGAGCATTACATCATAGCTACTCGTGGAACTTTGACAACTTCAAAATAGAATTGAACGTACTTTGTATCAACTTGATCAACAGCATTTCAATAAAAAGGCAAGGGTTTTGCGCATTACACAAGGACCCCCTCCACCCACAAATAGCTAAAACATTTTTAAATTTTAATAACATTCATTTTTATTATAAAAAATGTCTAATTGCTCACATCGAAATTTTCTTATAGCTTACTACACTCCACACCAGCACGTCCATCGATAAAATGAAAATTATCAAAATCTCAATAACGGTAAAATGTCGTTCAACGATACTTTGCACAAATAAATGTTACTAAATTAAATATATCTTTATTTTGCATACAGTAAGACACGTTACAAAATTAAAGAAAAAAGTTAGACCTAAAAATTCCTTAAAATTCTATTTACATAAATTCATTAAAACTAAGCAATACAAAACATAATTTTAAATTCCCACGTGAGTGTAATGATGCTGAAAATAAAATGTTGACATGTACTTTGTAAAGAACTTTCAACTACTAAAATAAAAAGAGAAATCAATGATTGTCATCCGTTTAGGCGACCAGGAAATTAAAGGTCAAACACACTTTTGCTAATATCTCATATGTAAGTCACGAGGACACAAGAAATTGTTGTCAGTATCATATTTCTCATGTGGGCATTTAAAATAATGTTTTGTGTTGTTTAGTTTTTGTGAATTTATGTTAAAAGAAATTTAGGGAATTTTTAGATCTTGCTATTTTTCTTTACCGTTCTTACGTGTTTTGCAATCATTATGCTTCTTAAATAACAACAAATAAACAAATACACCATCAGAAAACAACATGTACATGTACATATTACAGACAACGCCAAATGCAAAATTTTACTTTCAAATTGGCATTTGAAAAAATGCAATTCTACAAGACTCTGCATCCTTAGTGATAAGCCAATATTGCTTACCTCCTTTTCACGTCGGTGACAGGAGTTTGACAGTTTATAAAGGTTTATAGGGAAATCTTCTAAAAGAGCCTAAAAGGTCGATCTCTTTTCTTTTATTCCTCTCATCATGTTGTAACTTTTTCGACACTAGGGGCACTAATATCGGTAAGGTCACAGAGTACACAACTTTTCAGAGACAATGCTATACATTCTTTTTTATAATTATATTTTTCTCCTTTTGCATGCAACATTGGCGAGTTGAGGGATGGGTTTGAACTTATTCATTAAGACAACTTGCACTTGTTCGGTATTATAAACATCTGTTGGGGCAAGTTTCAGGTTGGGGCACCCTAGATTCTAGTTTAAACCCCGGTGGCAAATTGTTTTGCTGACCGTTCCAAGTTGGTAACCTCTTAAGTTTACCTTTTTATTAATTTTAGTGTTGATTATTTGATAAACCCATGCTCCATTTCTTCTTTTGGGCAGCATGGAGAGGCTGGTTTGGGTGTGGCATTTCGTAATATGCATACTTTACTTTTGTGTTGTAATAATAAAGCGGATTATAAGACAAAGCGTAGTTTGGCGTGCCTGTGTTGACGTGCAGCTTTGTCCGATTACTGTTCACGGACAGGCTCAATCAATGCGCGGTATTTTTATGTCGAGTTCTGTCACTTTCAAACTTCCCTTTTCATCTATTTGTATCTTGTACAAAAACAAGATGGAAATGCCATTTCCAAACAACGTATTTGTTTCATAGTTTACGCCAAGATAAAAGAAAACTAATTAATGTAATGGACTGTAGGATATCATCGAATCCTATGGAATTACGTTGATTTACAATGGCATTACCGGTATATCACATCGTATTATTTCTACTAATGATCATTTAGATAAAAACCCGTTTGAGCAGGCTTTCCTGTCTGTATTGATCAAAGAAAAAAGATTACATTTAAACTTTAAACCAATTTGATAGTCATTCATTGTTAAACCTGTAAATATATGGGGAGGCTGTGTTTTGTGGGTGTGCGATTTCTGATATGCATATTTTACTTTTTAGTATAACTGTTGTGAGCGACAAGTTTGACGCATAGGTCAGATAGGTTTTGTCCCTAAAAAGGGGTCTCCAACGGTTTGTCCTAAAAAGACACAAAGAGTTTCCTTTCCAAATATATTGTTTTAATGTTGTTTACTTTTAGGAATTCAAATACAAAGTGATCAATAATAGAAATCAATATACCTAAATGTCAATACAAATCCACATTGATTATTTCTCAAATGTATAAAGTATAAAGTATAAATTAACCAATTAATATATTTTTCAGTTATATAGTTTTTACTTATTTTAAAAGACAATAATTTCAATAAACGAGTTTAATATACATCAAAGTGAATTAGACGCTTGGTATTTTCAAGCGTTAGAATGACCCTAAAAATCTTACATGATATCAATAAAAAATCATTCGTGAATCGTACAAAATCTGACTTCTTTCAATACGTAAACCAATAAATACTTTTATTACTTACATCTCTTCCAAATTTAACAACAAATAGCCAAATGATTAAATAAAAACGTTTTCTATCTTTTCTAGTTTCCTTTTGGAGAATTCATAAATGACGTAATTACTGAATGAAACCCAAAGAGCCAAAATCACACTTACTGCGCTATAGTCTTTTGAATCTTACTAGTAGTTCTACAATGATTTTGTACCATTCACTTGTTTTACATACATATTTATCTTTTAAACATTATTAACTGTTTTTGTTTTTTTTATTATCATTTTCAATGTTTTTCTATGAAAACAACTAAACATACTCTAATATTTACATAGATAACACAACAAGTTTTACTTAGTGAATAAACTTTACCTTAACTTAAAATGTTTTTGTGCAACAATTAAACAAATAAAGTATTTTAATCAACTTACCTAAAAAGACACAAAGAGTTTCCTTTCCAAATATATTGTTTTAATGTTGTTTACTTTTAGGAATTCAAATACAAAGTGATTCCTACTGGAAAGAACTGCTAATTTAATTGTTGCATTGCAAATCATAACCAATCAAAATTATTGTTACAAAAGTGAATTAGATTAATTAGAATTTTGACCAATCAAAATTAACCCCGAAATCTTGAGGACGCTGTAAAATTCCAGCCCCCTGGACCGAATCCACAAGCGCGTGTCATAATCGCGTCTTAGGATGACATTTATGGCTTCAAAGGCCGAAATCAGCATAAGTAATTAAATTAAGGGATTATCTAATAATTTATCTGTCTGACATCTAAGAGTTTCTTTGTTCAATAAATGTTTAAGCCGCTGACTTGATTAGATTATAATCTTTCTTAGTTGCCAAAATTTTCCATGAAATCTGTCAACAAATAGCTTTATGAAATAAAATGTAAAAACCCTGTCAGTTAATTTTTTAAACTTAAAACAAATTCCTTTACAATTTTAAAAATTATTAAGTTAATCTTTTAACTTAAATTCAAAATACCATTTAAAATGAAAAACAAAAATACCCAAAATTTAGTGCATAACATAACTATTCATTCCAATAGCAGATATACGAGGGGCATTTATAAAGTATTAATCAGTGTGATTGTTTAACGTTAATCCGAAAGAAATTTCTACATGTTATACATGTATGGAAAGCTTAGACTCTCCTCTACAGTTACGTGCACGAGGAAACCGGGTAAAATCGTTACAGTGATTGAAATCTTCACTTGAATCGACCAAGGTCAGATACACTGCAGTTAAAATGGCAGACAAAAAGAACAAATTTCAAGATGAGCAAAGAGCTTATTGTAAAGTACGCGCATTGCTCGGCGTTGCTGCACCTGATATTAAAGCAGACTTAGACAAGGTTTATGGGGACTGTGCTCTCTCGTATTCCACGGTTAGAAGGTGGGTTCGTCTTTTTAACTCTGGTAGGGAGGATATAAAAGATGAGGCCCGTCCTGGCCGTCCAGTGACCACAATGACTGACGAAAATATTGCCGCTGTTAGAAAAGCTGTGGAAGATGATGCCCGTTGTACAGTCGAGGAGATAAGTGATTTATGTGGCATTAATTCGTCATCGGTTTTTCAAATATTGACGCGCGCGTTAAAGCTACGCAAGGTTTGCGCCAGGTGGATACCCCACCTCCTCACTGATGATCAAAAGCGCGAGCGCGTGCGAATAGCGTCCCAGCTGCTTGATACATACAAGAATGCTGACCAAAAACGCATGAATGAAATTATGACTGGCGATGAAACGTGGGTATATTTTTATGAGCCTGACAGTAAACAAAAAAATAAGGTGTGGGTCGGTGAAAATGATGGACGGCCCCAAATTGCCCGTAGAGCTCGCACCTCAAAACGCATTATGTATGCATTATTTTTTGATTGCCAGGGAATGGTGGCTCGAATTCCTGTACCAGAAGGTAAGAGTGTTACGGGAACATTTTACCGAGATTCGGTACTTGCTGCTGTTGTATGCCACTATACTGCAGACCGTCCCCGTACCGGTGTACGCGGAATCAAGCTCCTGCATGACCACGCACCGGCCCACAAGTCAGCGGTGGTAACGTCGTATCTTAGCGACAACAACATTGACACTTTACCACACGCTCCATATAGCCCTGATCTTGCTCCATGCGATTTTTGGTTAAATCCCTTTATTAAGAACTACATGAGAGGTCGACGTTTTGAATCTTGGCACGCCGTCGGCAGCGCGCTTTTCCAGTGTCTTAACACTATACCCAAAGAAGCATTCCGAAAAGCATTTTCTGATTGGATTAAACGCTTGGAAAAGTGCATACAAGTCAAAGGGGAATACTTCGAAGGGTTGATCTAAAAATTTAAGCAGAAATATTACGTATACAACTAAAGCGCCACACTGATTAATACTTTATAAATGCCCCTCGTACTATGAACATAACCACGTATCAAATTGGGTTTATTCTTTTCAATAAATTAGATACTGACCAGTCGCCATTTCAGAAAATCAGATGCATGAGATTTGAGACTGGTTTCCATCGTCAGTTTGTTTAACCTTGCAACCTGATTAATGTGCAAATTATCGAGCACAGAATTTCAAATTTTCAATTTCCTCATTGGGCAATCATATGTTTCTTTGAAATAGGTTTTGTTGAAAAGAATAATATAATTTGAAAGAATATTACGAATAATAAAATCTTGATTGACCGTTCTGTATCCAACAAATCATGTAATTTTAATCTTTATCAATACAATTTACATTATCCCATATGAGTAATTCTAGCTAAAACGGACAATCTATTAAAAACAGAATAAAATAAAAAAGAAAAAGTCTAAAAACACAATATTCATTCATTAATACTTAAAAAATATGCTTGCGCAAAGACAGGGCTTTGCTACCTCTATACATGCCCAAGGGAAAGTTCGGTTACACGTTTTAGGGACAGCAATGTCGAAGAAAAAGCGAATTTATACCCCCAATATGATAAAACTTAGATTGAAGACCGGTTTCAAATCTCAAGCATAGAAATGGCTAAAAAGGGAACTCAAATTACATGCTTGAAATTTAGGACTCTAATTTTAGTGTTATGATCTTGGAGATAAATTAAATAACATGCCTTCGTTTCAACGTCCCTTGTCAAGACATTGTGCAGAATTTTATCGAAGCGAAGGAAGAAGAGAACATTTTTAACGTTTAAACGCTGACCAAACATCAACGTTACACAAAAACAAATGTCTTGTCTGAAGCTAGACCAGCAGTGGGCTAACACATTATTCTGCCGCATTACACTTTTAGCCTGGTTTTTTCTGACAAGACAAAGGTATCAATGGCCTTTTACATACAGATTTTTCTGTCATTAATTACGCGCCATCAGATCACATTTCTGAATCTTTAAATCTCAACGTGGCTAGGATAAGTAGTTTTCGGAATGTTTTTCGTGTAAATTCAATGCATACTCAGACGTTTGACGTCAATTAATACATGTACAAATAAGGTTTCTTGCATTTCAATATTCCGAGCGATAACGGTTCAATACGACGCTTTAATTTTAAGGGGTCATTACAAACAGTATGGCAGCATTTTAAGTTAGTAATGAATTATCATTTTTTGAGGATAACGCATTTGCTGGATTGATCAGTTGTGCTTAACTCTGATGAACTTAAATATACATACACTCGTCAAAAGTTCTAAGTGCACACTTTTCAATGTTGAATATCTCAAAGTAAAATAATCATAATTCAAAAAAGTTTGACATTATGTTAAATATGATCAAACAATAAAAATTATTTGAAAACTGTGCATTTGTTTTACATAGTACGTCATCTACATCGGCATACGCTATTTATGCCTAATCCCCGTGCGGCAATCGAAATTGAACTTTTTACATCCGATTTTGTTTTTCATATGTTTACCGACACCGGACAATCTAAAAACACACATCAAAGTTTTATAACTATGGAACGTTTGACGACTGTTAGCTACGAAAGTGCAGTCAAAATGCTCTTAACTGGCACTACTTTTAATTTGTTATATACATCCTGATGTTATTCGTAAATAAAAAATAAATGCCTCGTTTTTGCATATTTTATCATATTAATAAGAAAAAATTCAAATGAAATTATTTTCTAGATTGATAACGTTCATTACGTTGAACGTTGACGTTACTCTCTACGTCATTAAATATTTACGCAAAATAACGTAAAAACGAAAATTTGAGAATTGCATTTGTTTGATAAGTGCCCAATTATCAAAACTTTTCAACTTAAATTAAAAGAAATCAACGTAACTTCAAAACCGAATTAATCGAAAATCATGTTTATTCGGACAAAATATTGTCCGAATAACCGGTCTATTTTATCGAAATAAATACTTTTTTCTTTTGAAAAGGCTCATACACATCTATTATAGAGAATTGCATCGTCCCAAATCGCTAGACCACAAAAAACTTTTGGCGTAAACCAATTTGAGGAAAATAGAATTTTCTCCTTGACATCCACGTTAACTTATCAAGTTATGGATAAAATAGAGAAGACTGTGTTGGCTCATCGTCCCCATCAGACCATTAAGAAGCTACAGGAAGTTATTTAAGTGCAAATGAAATGACAAACCACAACATTTCTTTGAGACACACACCAAGATTTTTTATACACTGTAACTAATTATTTGGTGCAAAAAAAAGATTAAGGGTACTTATTCTGTTTTTGCACCAAACTTTTTATGCATCTTAAAAAATTATTTGGTGCAAAAACAGCATATGTGCTCTTAACCTGTTTTTGCACCAAGCAAATATATGCTTGGAGATATATCATTTTGGAAAATTGTCAAAAACATCATTTTAAAATTGAAAACTAGCAAAACCTTTTTATAAGGACATGTAGTTATATAATTCCTATCAATTTATGCAAAAAAGTCATTTTTGAAAAAAATGGAGTTACACCGTTATTGCGCTAAGGTGACGATTTATTGTACAAGATAAAAACATGATTTCTACTTAATACGGCAAAATGCATTCCAAGATATTCACGAAGAATTATCCAAGTACGTTTATATGTTAACATTATATAATACATGCCAGTAACTCGACAAATATTTTTCAGGCAAAATTGTATGAATTCCAATTCATTTGCAAAGAATTTGAGAAACATACCAGTTTTATTTGTTAACCCTTTAAAATTCATTTATACTAACCAAAGTACATATGTATGGATATTTTTCTTATAAAATTCCAACCATTTTCACTTAAGTGTGGTTCATTTTGTGTAATTCTTCATGTTTTAAGAAATAGAATATTCTTAAAACACCTCCTGGGGTCAAAATGCTACAAAAAAAAAACAATAAAAGTACCTCAGATATTTAAAGCTACTTGTTGGGAAAACAACATTCCAAACATGATTATCGCGACGAAGTTTTTATCACACTAAACGATATCACGACTTCAACAAATACGTTTGAGGCATATTACATACCAATACTTTTGCGAATAATGCCAGAAATATATTTACATGCAGAAGTATTGAACGCATGGAAAACTGTCAAATTATTTGTGTTGTAGACTAATATTATTTTGTTTAGACCAAAATTCATTTCAAAATGATAATACATTACTCCAAGTGCATATGTATATGGATATTTTATATTATACATAGTCCGTTTTCTCTTAATTGTGGTTCAATCTGTATTATTTTACATGTGTTAGAAATTAGACATGGAGAATAAACTAACATTGTAGTAGTGAACATTACAGACACAATGTTAAAAATCGAGATTTGTTTACATCCATTTTTCAGGTCACAGACTACTCAATAATTTCTATAGACTTAATTTGAAAGGTGAACCCCATTTGTGGAATGTTTTCAATGATGTTTTCCAAAGTGCTTCTGGAGCCTTCTCCATTTAAGGCGTGTTACTGAATGTAGAAACATCCACTCAATTCCTGCCCATTAATAATTAGTTGTAAACAACAAGGAAATGTAGTTGTACATGTTTGTTTAAATATTTCTAGGAATCAACATGGACATTATGACACACTATAATGATGGATTATTTTATCCAGTTTAAAAACTATGAGAATTATCCATTACAGTCATGAAAATGTATCCTCCGAGCATTCAGTTACAGTTTGCTTGTGAAAATCCAAGTCCTCACTAAAATTAAAAATTCTAAGGTTGTTGTTGTTGTTTCATTTGACAGCAAAAGCAATAAATCGAAAAGAAGATTAATATATCAGCAAAACATACGTTCGTTCTTATGATTATACTTTGGGTTTCATTGCGAAAAGATGATTTGTACCGCTATTTGTATGTCGGAAACGTATATCGCATATCGTGCAACGTCAATCGTATTTGGTGCGTCCGTCTATCGTGTAGCGTGTATCCGTTAATCGTGTAGCGTCCGTTTCGTTGGTAACCTAAAACGTTATCATACTGTCCCTAAACAAATGACGTCAAATACCTGATGACGTGACGTCACTCATATTAGCACCTTACTCATACTACAGTAACAACAACAACAACAACAACAGCTATATTAGTAATAATGTTATAAAGGAGAAAATTTTGTAACTGGTTTTCTTAAATAGAAGTTTTTGCAAATTCACCAGTTACATCTTTAAGTTTAGGGTAGTAATTATAGTGGTTCAATATCATTGTGTTTGGACGTGCAATGAGATAATTGTTTATGGCAAAATCTGATTGAAAGTTTGAATGAAAAAGATGAACATGGATTTTTTATGCCACATAATACTGATATGCTCTACTTAGGCACTATTTCGTTTGTAGAAAAATAACGAATTATATTCGAAATTTCTAACGTTTTCTAAGTCCGTTAAGAAACGGAAAAAAACATTTGTAATAACAATTATCAATATTCACGTTTGGAAAATCCAAATAATGTATTTTAAAATTTAACAACAAATACGTTTCTTAAAGAATAACATATATGTAATCAGTTGAAAATCTCAACTTAAACTATCTAATCATATCAAAGAAAGTTGTCAAGGTCACCATAGTTACCAAATATTTTGCGACTTGATAATTTTACAACCTCTTAATTGAGATTAAGAGACTGCGTCTTTGTTACTTTGTCTGCCTGGATTATATATACTGATAATTATTGATAAATATTAAACAACATTAAGGAAAATTTATAACATTTTTGAAACGATTTTTTATGCCTAACACTACAACAAACGTGAAAATATTGCAGGAATTTGACGGATCCTGTTCATGGGCAGTAATAACAATGCGTATACTGTCCAAGCCGTTTAGTCCCGGGTTAAGCGCAGTTAAATAATTATACAAGAAAACAAATCAAACAATGTAAGTGTTCTATTACTTTTCTCTTTTCTTCATACAAAATAAAACGGATTTAATGATTATGACATTATTTTGCGGTCATTGGCACTCCTAATAATGCATTGACATTCAGCTGATGTCCCTTATAATTAATCATGAGATGTGCCATTAAACAATCATCTTCTAGGCTAAGTATCATGGTTAAATAATATGTTATTCGCGGAAAACAAAACAATTATCTCTTTAGAATCAGAATCTACACAGTTAATAAGGGGCTTACCACAACTTCATCATAAAAAGAAAATAATCAAAATCTCAATAACGGCAAAATACCGTTAAATGAAATTGTGCTAAAATGCATGTTTTTAATATATCTTTATTTTTCAGATGGTTAGAACAGTAAAGAAAAATAGCGAGATCTAAAAATTCCCTTAACTTCTATTTACATAAATTCACAAAAACCAAACAACACGAAACATCATTTTAAATCCCTACATGAGTAATATGATACTGACAACAAATTATTGTGTCCTCGTGACTTACACAATAATAAATAAAAATTATGTAAACTTAACGAGATATCAGTAAAAGTGTGTTTGACCTTCAATTTCCTGGTCGCTTCTTGGTCGCGTAAACGGATGACAATCACTGATTTCTCTTTTAGTAGTTGAAATTTTTTTTACAATTTGAAAGTACACAACACTTTCTTGTCAGTATCATTGCAATCTCGTGGAAATTCAAAATTATGTTTTGTATCGCTTAGATTTTGTGAATTTATGTTAATAATATTTTAAGGTTTTAGAATTGTAATATTTCCGCCAAACATCGACTTATGCCGTTCCTTATTCGTGTTTTCCAAGTTTTTTTCCAAGTTTCCAAGTTTATTACATTTTTTCTCAGTATGTACATACATAAACATGAGAACATATATACATAAAACAATATTCTTATTCCGATCACGGTATGTATAATTAGTTTATTTTACAAGAGGACAACCCAAGAAATAGCGAATTTAACTTCGATGATGACCCGCGTCAGTCGAGCGGAAAGCTCGCGCTATCTACACAACTGTCACCGGTCACCTCTGTGTGTTTCAATATACGATGAGTATAGAATGCAGATTACACGTGTCAGATAATGAAAATGAATAATCAGTTCGGTGAACAATTTAGAATGGCGAGAAATGGAATTTAGTACAGGTATTATTGATTTAAATGCCTAATAACAGTAAGTATTACAGTTAATTATAATCTACGTAGAGAAGAGAAAAGGACCTAAACTGTGTTTTATTTTGCTGGGTTGAACTCGAGTAGGAGGTAGACGAGTCTATGTCCTCGGGGTAAGTGCAATACCATGGTAATATATATTTAACACTAGTACATTAGCATAGCATAGCAAAATAACATAATAAATAAAAGGACGAAAAATAGGACTATGGCAAATCAATCCCACAGTTTATAAATATACATACTCTCACACATTTATATACATCATATGCATTAACAAAATACATGAAAACAATTACTTCCATAAACAAATTTACATAATAATTTCCTACATAATGGATTTTTAACAAAGTTTTATTAAAAATATGAACTATGGTCGACCTTAACCGAAAGCGAAAATGTAAGGCCGACATTTTCTATATACACGTTCATTTTAATATCGACTTTTACATTTCAGACGAGTCCACCTTGTTATAAATAAATAAACAGTATGCCAGAACAAGGTGAACTGTCCGCAGCTGTAAAAGACTACTGTAAACAGCGGTAATAATCAGTAAAATGTTAGACTTTGTTTTATTTGTAGTTTTATCTAAATTGTTTAGTTACAATGTTTATTAATTTAGCCAAGTTGATAAGTTCTTTCCTATTCTTCGAGTTAAATAGTTGTTCGAATTTTAGCGTGTTTGGTCTTTTATAATAGTATGGCTTTATGAAGTTTTTTCTTTCATCACAAAACTGTTTACATTCTAAAATATAGTGCATTTCATCACCTAGATAGTTTCTGTCATTACAGAATGGACATACTCTGAGGTTTATTGGGATGCTGTGCCACCTGCCTACTTCTATTGGTAATTTGTGATTTCTCGTTCGAAAAGCTGTTAATAATTTACAGAAATAGTTAGGAATTAGAGAAAAATATTCGTTTAATTTGAATTCATGTTTTACCATCTTATAGGTTATACTGCTAGACGAGTTATTAATAAGATCATTCCATGTTTGAATGTATTGGTCTTTGATTTTTTGTTTAAAGGCCATATAGAACCATTTTTTGTTGAAGTAGTTTTGGTTTGTCCATACATTAGAAAATCCGTTATTTTGAATTAAAGTTTTAATATAGTTTAACCATTTCGAATTCAATATTCCTTCTCTATTCAATGAGAGTATAAGTGAATATATTTGATTTGACAATTTATTTTGTGTCACGTCGGATACTCTACACCAATATGATATCATTCGTATTTTGGCTTCTTCCTGTAAAGGAAGAATACCAAGTTCTCCATAGATCATATGTGAAGGGGTTGATTGTTTCAAATAAAAAATATTTTTGAAGAATTTAAGCTGAATTTTCTCTAGCATTTTTAGATCTCCAAATCCCCACAATTCACTACCATAAAGTAAAATGGGTTTGATAGTTTTAATAAAAAGTTCAACTTGAAGGTCATACGGTAGGTCAAGCGATCGGATTTTTTTCAATAACATGAACATTGCTTTGTTTGCTTGGAGTGAAATGTGTCTTTTTGCGTTCAGATAATTACCAGTTCTGGATAGATAAATACCTAGATATTTGTATTCATTTACAATTTCTAATTCTTCATCTTTAAATTTAAATGTATAGTTGTAGTTTCGTACACGAGTACCGAATATAACAATTTTTGTTTTACTTGTATTGACAGTAAGTTTCCATTTTCTGCAATATTCTTCAAAGTAATTTAAGTTTGTCTGTAGATCGCTAGCTGTATTGCCTAGTAGAACGGTATCATCAGCGTATAATAACACAAAAAGTTTTAGATACAATCTAAGATCGTCTTGAGTTGTATCAAATACAATACCATTTGCATCTTTGTTACAGAAGTGGGATTCGAGGTCATTTAAATATATAGAGAAGAGAATGGGAGAAAGATTCTCGCCTTGACGGACACCGATTAGACTTGGGAAAAAGCTGGTACAACCTTGATTTGTTTTAACACATGACTTTATATTTTCATACATATTCTTAATAACTTTAAAACACTTGCCATTGATATTATTTTGAAGTAGTTTATACCACATTCCTTGTCTCCACACAGTATCAAAAGCCTGTTTAAAATCGATAAATGCGCAGTACAGTTTTTTCTTTTTAATAAATCAAAAAGACATTGTAATATGAATATGTTATCAATAGTTGAATGATTTTTTCGGAAGCCTGCTTGGCAGTTGTTTATAATATTAAACGCTTCGCAATATTTATTTAACCTATTATTAATAATTGCAGTAAAAAGTTTCCCCAGGCAACTTAAGAGGGTGATCGGTCGGTAATTTTCAGGTGAGTTTATATTCCCTTTATTTTTGTAAATAGGCAGTATAATACCCTGGGTCCATTTCTCAGGGAAAATACCTGTATCCAGAATAATATTAAAAAGTTTGTTGTAGATTGGCAACATGGTGGTCAACGAAGTTTTAATATGTTCATTAAGAATATTGTCTATACCAGGACTTTTACTGTTTTTAAGGTTTTTTACGCATTTTATTATTTCGTCGTCATTGATTCGATAGTTAAGCTCTTGGTTAAGATCATTAATATTATTTGTAATTTGGTCAATATTTATTTCTTCGTGTGTGTCATCATTAGTTGGTTGGTCACTGTTTACCTCTCTAAAAAAATTGTAAAAATCATCGAGTGTCTCTTGTGTGTAGATACTCCTCTAAGTATTCATCCATGCCATCAGTTCTCTGTTCCACTGTTGCTCTAACTGTAGTGTTTTCCTTTTGCTTTTTTGTTTTTATGTCATTGTCAAGTGGTGATTTTGCCTCTCTTTTGCTACTCTGTTTTATCCTTTCATTAATCTCAAACGGGTTGTCACTTTCTGATTCTTTAAAACTCTCCAGTGGTAAAAACCTGTTGGATGTTTCAGTTCTTGGTGTTTGTGATGATGGTATTCTATTGAGCCTACTTCTACTGTTATAGAACACTTTGCTTGTGCTGTCTTTATATGTGGTTCTGATCTGTGGTGTTCTGTGTTTTCTGTATTGTGATTCATTGTTATGTTTATTAATTTCATCTGTTTCATTGTTATATCTTACATTGTCAAAAAATAATTTGTCTCTCACTAATTTTTCTTCTTTGCCTTCATCCTTTGCTTTTCTCATTTCAGTGTATAGTGGCTTTCTCCTTTCTTCTATCACTTTTGGAAACTGTGCTCTAATTGCAAACTCTGTGCCTTTTAATGTATCAGCTGCTCTTGTTTTAACATATTCTCTGTCCTTAAGGTAGACAAATTTTGCCAGTATTGGTCTGGGTTTAATTTGAATTGTTCTCTTCTTACCAAACCTGTGCACTTTTTGAAATTTAATTTTCTTATCTATACACATGGCTTCTTTTAAAAAAGTTTTCAGGACACCCTCAGTGTATTCTACAGCTTGTGGCCCACAATTCACTTCCTCAATTCCAAAGAAAAGTAGATTGTCCTCCATAGCTCTACATTGCATTTCTAAGACTGTTTCTGATTGTTCTTCTTGCCTTAGTTTCAGCTCACTGTTCGCTTTTTCTAATCTTTTAATTTCTGTTATCAATTTGTTTACTGAGGAATCTGTTTCTTTTGTATTTTGATATATGTGATCATATATTTCATTTATTGTTTGCACACTTCTTTCACAATCAGAAACTGTTTGTGAGGTAGATTTTACAGTATTGTCTATTTGTGCCATATTTCTTTCAATTTTGCTTCCGAACGCCGATTCGTACGTTTCCGGTTGATACTATTTTTCGTAACTGGAGACTATTCTTTAGGTGTTAACCGCGATAATGACGTCGTTAATAACTAAATCAAATAATAAATAAATGCGGCTATGAAATTGATGTAATGTAAATTAATATTTGCATAACAAATACTCAAAATCAGACTGTAGACGAACAACACTCAGCAATCAATACAGGTTACATAAAATTGACGTACGTTTGATTAATCCTCTGTCGCGCAATGGTAACGATCAGGACTCTCCATTTTTGCGTACACTGTTCAATCCTCGGTAGAGGAACTCTTTTTCCTTTTTCTTCATTTTTTTAAATAATTGTAAGTTATTTTTTGGGGAAAAATGGTATAAACAATAGTTTTAAAATTCGGAAATAATTGTTATTATTCTTTATTTTCATTTAGTAGCCATGAAAACTGAAATAGAGTAATGATATTATTTCACAATACTGACTCTTTTATAATACAGCAACAGAATCACGATATGAAACTAAAATGATTGTGGAATCTGTACTTTCATTTAGGAAAATGTGGTTATTTTATTGTTTCTATATTTGAACAGTATTTTATTTGTGATACTTGTCTTCAATAAAAGTAATTTTGTTTGCACGATGATTTTTTCCCTATAAAAGAATGTTTTGTTTGCTATGGTTACGGTTGCCAAAATTACTTTTATTTGAAGTTAAATTTTGACCAGCATAGCTGATTGCTTGCGTATTTCTTGTTTTTCAAAAATTTGAGGGGGTATCAAAAAATGACCAATCGTAAACCAAGCCCTTTGGTTTTTGTGGATTTTAACCGTTTGGTCTGGGCCTTAGGTACCTATTTTGCAGGCCAATAAAATAAAAACGAGACGGTGAAGTGCTTTGTATTTTTATTATTTGATTCTATACACATTGCAGATAATTTTATCCATATCATAATCATTTTACAGCATTAAACATGCACAAAAATCACAGATAAAAGCTTGCTTAATTTTTGCAGCTTGGAGAAACGTGCATTTCCGAAGCTGGGGTGCACTTAAAAAAAGTCGATTTATAAAGTGTTAGAAATAAATTCTAAACATAACGCTCGTTTTTTCCTGTTCAGGTATGATGTCCTTTAACAATTAGTCTTTATTTTACAAAATTTTACAAGGTTTGAAAGAAAAAAAAATGAATTTAGATTCTAGTATGTTTGATTTTAAGTCCATTTTTCGAAACAGAGGGTCCCCTTCTAAAATGCTGAATTTCCCGAGTAACGCACGGTAAGTGTTTTTTAAAACTCTTGTTTAGATGTCTAAATTGATGTGAAATGAAAACAACAAAATCCCAGTCTGCAAATTTAAAGTGCATATTACAGTTCTAAAACCTTAAGGAATTTTAAGCACTAGCTTTTTTCTTTACTTTTCTAACGTGTCTCAATGCATGCAAAACAAAGATACATAAGTAACATTCATTTGTGTACATGTAAGTTTCATTGAAAGGCATTTCGCCATTATTGAGATTTTGATAATTTTCTTTTTACCGATGAACGTGATTTGGAGGGGTGTAGTAAGCTTTGAATAAATAACAAGGGTGCTAATGATGGATTTAACATTTTATGCATTTAAACATGGTGGCCTGTACCAAGAATTTATATAAAACTTAAGATACCTAGAATGAAACCGCGCGGGCTTATAGAAATTTCCTATTTACATAAAAAGTCACGTCTGTAGTGAAATGCAGGAGAACCCCGCTTAAACAAACCACAACAATGGTAAGACCCACTCCCCTCTCACACACATCAACGCATTTTTGTTCTAAGAACCAGATAGTGTAAATAATAGGTTTGGTTTCAAACGTCAATATTGACACTTAGCCTCCAAGCAAACCACTTTTTGCCAGTTCTATGAGTGGTCTTCATAGCGAGGTTTTACTGTATTGTTATAATAATGATGAGTAGATCATGAAAACGCACATTTTAAAGGTTCACAAGGTCCCCCATTATTTTATTTCCAAGGTGTAACTCGGTATAATTTTAATTCCCCAGATCGAAATGAGATTGAGTCATATAGGTGCATGTTGAATACGAATCGAGAGAATCGAACTCGGGAAGCCTACGCGGCAGGCGAGCATTCTAACGACTTAACCAATCATTCATGTGCTCGGCATGACTTTTAAGGCTGTAGCCTGAGCAATTAAAATGTAGGTAGCCCCCTGAAAGATACGCCCTGGCATTCTGTAACGGTCCGAAGCGACCTGACTTTATTTTTCGATAATTTCTGCTAGGCATAGGTTTGTTGTTTATCACCTTTATCGTTGTTTTGCAGGATTTCATGATCTTTCACTTTGTTATTTTTTACGATAATCTTATCATTTATTTTCTGTTCTGCTTTTATTTTGCTCACAGTCTATGTTATAAAAGCGTGTTGTTATGATGTGGCAAAATACACTATACCGGAAGGAAATATCTCCCACCTGAAAGGAGAAGTATTAATTACCAGGCCCATCAGAATTAATGTAAGTAACAAGTTTTAGCTTTCCAAAAAGCTAGTCGGTCATAAGAACATCCTTTTTAACAAGACGGCAGAAAAGTTTGAATTTTAAGCCATTTTAATTGGATGCCATACAAAAATATATGTTTATTATAGGTATTTCCTCTTTCGAATAAGATGTATTTAAGCTGGTGATAAATCTAACCCTGTTTGGGAACAAGTTAATAATTTACTTTGAAGTAAACCAAAATGGAAAAAAGTTTGTCAAACAATATTTTTGTGTCAGAAAGTGTTAGAAAGCAACGATTATCAAGCTGTAAATATATACCCAACAAAAATGTTCTGCACACAAGTGTTCTTTTACGTAAATTTTAAAATGTAGCAAATAACTGGTATAAATACTTACATTAATATGACGACTAATTGTTTGCGGAGGTAAAGGCGAAAACAGAATTAAAATCGGTCGGTAAATAACCGTGAAATATCTGTTTGAGTATGATAGTCAAAAGTTGCAAAATTTGCTGTATCAAGGTAAAGGTGTGAAATCTATTCAGTCATTGTTGTCTGCTTCACAGCAATTATAAGCATACACTGTCAGTGATGCTAGCAACATGAAGAACATGTAATCAGTAGTTTAATACTGATACAATTAACCAAGCCTTTTTAGATAACAATAAAACTTTAGTATTTATTAATTAAATTATCACATTGTCTCACTCACTGACCTAAAAGTATGTCGTAACAGTTTAGTGATGATTCGAATAGTTTCAATTTTGTATTTATAAGTCGTTATATCCTTTTAATTAAGTGTATAAGAACAACCAGAAATGCAATCAAAATCCTATCTTACCTTAGCAAAACACAACATTACTGTAATTTTAATTAATTTATTTCTCACGGTCACCAAGGAATGTTTTCATTGTTAATTTGGCCGTCATTGCAATATGGGACCCCATCGGCCACCTAGGCGTCTTTCTTAAGAAGAAAAAGCACATGCAGTTGGTCAGCTAGTTGACCTAACTTGAAATTTTGTTCACGAATGGAACCTAATTTCACAATTTAAAATTGGTTGGCAATTAATTATTGGTAAATTCCAAGAGTCAACGCTTGGAAGAATGCCGGATTCATCGTTTTGGATTAGCTCACTTTTAGTTTAGTGATTTTTGCAACTTTTGTGTAGTAACCCCTGGTGACTTTAAAAATGACTTGCTTATAAAGTACCGATCGGATTGTATTTCCGACATTTTTACATTATTAACTTTGAATTGCTGTTTTATTTGATATGTATCATTTTGTAATGTAAGGTGAAATGAAAAAGATATTTTATAAAATGTCCAAGTGTGCAGAACTTTTTTTGCCGAGTATATATCAAAAGCTACAGAATATGTAAAAAAAACAAAGTTTTTTCACAGTCATAGGGTGGGAGAGAAAAACGTGAACAGTCTGTCAGGGACTCACAGGTATGATAAAATTGTTCTTTCTGATCTAGAACAATATCGTTAGAATGTTGGTATTCACTTAGTATATCTCATGACTTCGAATAACAACCTAACGCATTGAATTAAAATTCGCAACTTCAAGTATGCACTACAGCGCCGTCTTTTTTGTTAAAAGGTTATGCTAATAACCGACTAGCTTTTTGGAAAGCAAAATTTTGTATTGTCTATTATTGACAGTTTCATAACCCGATTTGATACTACTGCAAAAGTATGTGTGTTCGCATGTTCCAAAGATTATTTTGTTGATTCAAAACCAAATTACAACTAAGTAAAGCTTAAACTTGTAGTGTCTATTATTTTCAGTTTCATTAGCCGATTTAAGATTTCTGCAAAACTGTGTTCTGGTGTTCCAAAGATAATTTTTAACTTCAAAGCCTTATAAAACTTTAGCAACCAGTTGATTAGTGGCAAAATGCAAGATAACAGTTAAGTAATATTATCAAGAAAGTACCGACGGATGTATCGATATCGAGCTAGCTAAACCATGCACAAGTTCGTAGATTCATGGTAAGCAAAATAAGTAGCTAATCTCTGTGCAGTGTTCTCTACACATTTTATTTGCTTTGGTTTAATAAATTCATAAGCTGTACATCTTTTGTTTATCATACACAGTGTACATTTACTAGAAAAAAACCGTGTACATGTATATGTTTATTGTTCGTTGTCGGAAATATCTTTATGAGTAATAAGCCTAGCTGATAAGAAGCTGGAGAGAGGATTTAAGAATAGGTACGGACTCCAAATGTGACGTCGTTCAACAGCCAATAAGAGGCCTCTATGTTTTTATAGATAACGACTGAGTAAGAGTCTATCCATAAATAACGACTGAGTAAGAGTCTAATTATGTATTCCGTATGGAACGTGATCTTTGCTTTACATCATTGTTAACCGGTGTTCAGGTAGAAAGCTCAAGTTTGGTCGATTATAATATGTCGGTCATCAGATGACCGACAATAAAAGCAAAACACATAGTTAAAGAATCAATGCTATACTTTTGTTACTTTAAACAAGCTTAAACTGGCCAGGGTCGTAAAACACCTTTAATATACAATACGAAAAAATGATCAGTTTTAACCTACACGAAATGTCAATGACCTAATGTAAAACTTTTTTTTATTGATTACATTGCTATTCGGTTAGTGAACCGTCGTTAAAAAACAAATGCATTCTGGGAACTTGCATCCAACCTAAATCAGTTACAAATAGGTGTGCCAACATCATTTTATTTAAAATCAATTAACAAGACGGATTGAAAAATTGTCTTATTTAAATCTTTTATCAGTTTTTTCCAGACTTGGACTTTACGATAATTGTTCCCCGAAAACGTTTCACTTCGAGATAATCATTTAAATCCGAAATCTTTGTAACAAGAGTTCAGTTGACATATAAGTATATTAAAATTATCCGGTCGCAAATAATACACTGTGGCTTAAAATAATGAGCCAGCGATAATCCTACAACACGCAAGTAGTCAGAATTCATGCATCCCAAGATTACAAAACTCCGATATAATTGATTTTATTATCACCATTTACTACATGTACGCAAGGACAGTCAATATTATCACTGCGTTTCGAAAACCTTCATTATAAACTACTGTGAAAATATGTTTATCAGGACTTGCCACATTCAGAAAACACAGCCTCCTCGCAAAGCTAAGAAGAAGAAGAAGGAGAGAGAGAGAGAGAGAGAGAGAGAGAGAGAGAGAGAGAGAAAGAGAGAGAGAGTGAGTGTGTTATAAAACGGTCTTGAGTACTCGATTACATCTGCTCCTGATCACTGCATAGACATTTCCCTTCTGCTCAATGGAGCTGCCCATCTCAAAACCCCAGGTCTATTCACTGAACCCAAACGAATTTTATTAAAAGTCTGTCTGTGCTAATATTTCACATGTTGCCAGGGGAAGGATTGATTTCTCCATCTGTGTTACCCAGCCTTTTGTCACTCTCTTGGGTTGTTGCTTAATACAGGTTTGACTGAATAGCAATCCAAAGTTATATACATAAGAATTATGACTTTCGAAACTGACATTAAGAATACCATTTTTCATATAGTGAGATCAAATTAAATGCATATAAAGAAAACATTATTGGCAACAAGAAAATATAAGAAAGAGAACAATAACTTTATAAACAAGAAACAAATAAAATTGAAAATGAAAACATGCAAGAAATAGAAAAAATACAGAAAAAAACTTAGGTTTGTTGTACCCGATAAAATGAAGACAAAACAAACTTTTAGAAATCATTTTAATAACAAAAGAGATACGCATTATTTAAATATTAACTATATAGTATGGTTATAAGAATGAGTAATACATGTTGAAACGACAAACACAACAAATTCGTTTCAAAAATATGATATAAATGCTTAAAAAGATATTATTAGCAATAAATTTAAGTTCAACATAATTAAAATGGATTTATGAAATTTAAATTTGAAATTTAGTATTGAAAGCAAAAGTACACAGTGAGAATCTATGAACCCAAAGAAGACAAACTCACTTCGAAATATTTGGTATGGTCCGTTTTTGGACTGTTGATTTCAACTTGTCTTAACTCGATGACATGAAGGCAAGTTTCAGAAAATAACATTATACAAATGCTTATGGAATTCTGTGAATAAATAACAGGGAGTTTTGAAAGCTATCAAACACCGCAAATATTAAACGATATGATGTTCGGTCCCTATCAGTTTCGTATATCAAATGGAAACAAAATTTATATTGAAAACGAAACCTGTAGACACAAATGTCAAACCTTAATGTAATAAAAGATTGAAAGACTTTTATACTACTGATCTCCTATCGCGGCTCGATACATTATCGTATCATGCATGAGTGTGAGGTGAAGATGGAAAAATCTGTCGCCTAGTGTGAACTGTGTTGGCGGGAACGAGGCTCTGTCTTTTTCTTGCATACCTCTATTGTTCACAATATTTGTGTACATCTATACCGTCTAGTTGTTTGTTTCAATGCGCTTAAACTCGACGTTGACATCCCAAATTTTGTAAATGACGTCACTAACCAAAATACATGACGACAAATACCTGATGACGTGATGTCACACATTTAAGCACGTAACTCATTCTACATGGGGTGTAGGATCGAAATTTCCTACACGAGTGAAACACCGGATGACCGGATCTGGTATGAAAAAAAAATATTGTCAAGATTATTTGCGTTGTGTTATGCTTTTTTGTAACATTCACAAAGAATCTTCACAAGATTTGTTTAAAAGTACCAATTCAAAATTGTTTCAGAATCAAATTGGTAACAACTATTAACTCTGTTTGTACATACATGTAACACAAGCACAAAGGTGCTTAAATGTGTGTTGTAAGCTAACTATTTACATGAATATAGTTATAAACAAACAAATTATATATTTTAGCAAGAAAAAAAACTATCATACAAAATTAGATTAAAATACATTATCAACAACAGAATTAAGACGCCGTTATGATTGATACAACAGGCAAACACATTTTTAAAAATTAAACAAACACTACCACAACATAATTGTAACAATAAAATTTACAGAAAACATATGTATTTTACATCCAGTACATTTCTGATTGGTGTACGCCACATATACCGACATAAAATTGGTGATAAACTTTGTTCCAAATATTGCTGAAAGATTTGCCAAATTTAATGTTGTCACAAGTCAGGAAACTAAAGTAACCTATTTTGAACAAGTGGGAAATGGCCTTTTAAACATTGCAAGGAGCCAGTTATGGCAAGTTGCATTTAGCGGAAAAAAGACAATTTATTGTGTGCTTAAACATACTTTATTTCCTTTTTCATATGCATATATAACACACATACATACAAACATAAATTAAAATTGCAAACGGCTTGGACCAAGAGTGCAGTGACCACGTCAGTGACGGCGCTCACCTTAAAAATATGACTTTCACATGTATATACAGGATTTTATATACTAACATAGTTTTTAACAGTACCAAAACCATTAAAACCTGAGCAGGGTTGTACTGGAGAGTACTACGGGCATGATAGTGTTTAAAGGACACTACAAGAAACGTCACCCAGTCACAGTTTTTAAGCATGTTCGACTTGCACATGCCTATACAATAAAAAAATCAAATTATATTCTACAAAAAAGTAAAACTAAAAATAAGAGGATTGGATGCTAGTTTCAGCGCATGCGTAAATGTGTGCGTTTGTATTTTATATGTGTAAGCGAGTGTGAGTCTGTTAAGTACTTCCTTTAATCATTTTTCGATACCTCTATCTGAATTGTTGTAATTTAATAAAAAGAATAAGTAAAATACTGATTTAAAGCCGCAGGAAATGTGCAGTGAAAAATTACAAATCCAATGTGGATATTTCTGTCACGGATAGGCCGAGGGGGATACTCCGCCCGAACACAAAACTATGAAAATTTTTACAATTTATTTATAAAAATAAAATATT
This sequence comes from Corbicula japonica, assembly GCA_038501625.1. Classification (NCBI taxonomy): domain Eukaryota; kingdom Metazoa; phylum Mollusca; class Bivalvia; order Venerida; family Cyrenidae; genus Corbicula; species Corbicula japonica. The sequence continues at coordinate 507,555 of JAZAYU010000094.1, read as the reverse complement.
TATAAATGAGAAGAAAAAAAAATTAAAAAAAATAATGGAATAATAAAATGAGATGTCCTTTCACACAGATGGTTACATGTACAATAAATTAGTGTCCACAGTGTTCACCAAATGGTCACTATATCCGACACCACAATATCCGTAGATGTAAAGATGAATAACAACTTGAGGGTTCACAAAACCCGCCGATGTAAAGAGGTATAACGACACAGCAGGGGCAATTTGCTGTCCTTGTACCATAGGTAAACAACCCCAAAGATATATGATATATGTGTAAGAACCACTTCCCTGACACTGTTGTCTGTCCCTCGGGAAGTTTTCAATTATCTGTAAATCCCTCTTGCTCTTGCTTCTTGCGCTGCCGCAAGCGGTACCTTCCGCCTTATGCTGGACAGGTCCTAGCTCCGTTGGGAATACAGTAAAGTTTGCCAACCGGAAATAACGTAACGTATGCTCTGAGTGACGTGACTACCCCAGCCAATGCTTCGCCCAGTAGAGCTCCAAGGGTAAATCAACTGGCAACTCCTGCCTAAGGTATTAAGCGGCTGAAAATGAGAACACATATTCAATACAAAAGTGTCCCCAAACTATATAATATCTTAAATGTAGAAAAATCCTTATATCAAAACCCCGAATACATATGAAATGATAAAATATATAAATATATATTGCAACTTGACATGTAGAACATAAGATAAATCAGTAAATAATAGCTTAACATTGATTATCATTTGCACTAATACACATACTAGATTTACATAACTTATGAAATGACTGACCTCTGGTTATACTAAAAACAATACACTATGATTAGGTTTTGTTTATTAAATTGAAATTCAACTCCGCAAAACAAAAACAAAACAAAAAAAAAACAACGTGAGCTGGGATCGAACCCGCAACCTCGCAATTACAAAGCCAATGCCTTACCACTGAGCCATCGAGGCTTCATAACACGTGACTTTAAAATCAAGTAGACATTGAAATCAACAATAAAAATATTACCAAAAAACCTAAGAAATAGCAAACAAAACAAAGTTAAAATTGTACCTCTATCGTCCGCTTACAAAAATCCTAAATCCACAATAACAGCGTTCAAACGCTCTGGAAGAACACAAATGTTGTACTGCCCAAAAGGCGGGCGATCAATTTATCCAAAATATTGCCGCCACACGCATTGCACGAATCTGGCTCGGCGAAGTACTAGAGAGAGAAGATTCGTGAACAACCAAATTAAATTTTGATTGGGTGAGAATAAACTTCTGATTTTAAGAGGTACATTATCACGTGTTGAATGAATGATTATAGCATAACTATCAATAAATATTATAAAAATCCCGTAAGGAACCTCAGCCCAAAAAGATGACAACTTTTACTATACAGGTAAGTTCAAAATATATGTTCAATTAATACCCAATGTTTAGTATCTGTGACAATTTCGTTGTTTCTATCTTCTTGTTAATTGTTAATAATATTTTTATTTGCCATGCTCTCTCTCTCTCTCTCTCTCTCTCTCTCTCTCTCTCTCTCTCTCTCTCTCTCTCTCTCTCTCTCTTTCTCAGCTCTCTCTCATCTCTTACTCCGAGCGTGCGTTGAAGAAGCATTTGTGGTATTTTTTCTTAGTTTCGACGGCAACATTTGCGAAATATCTGTAATCTACACTAGTTTCGACGGCAACATTTGCGAAATATCTGTAATCTACACATATATATCAAGGGATCAAGAAGAGAATTCATAGATAAAATATAAGTAAATTGGTCTTGCATCTGAACCTTCATACCAAATCTGTTAAATACCAGTTTTAGAGCTAAAGGCAATGAAACAATGTTTAAAGCTAGAACGACTAGGGCTAATACGTAAAGCGTGTCTCTCTCCAGAGTTTTCCTGGCGGCAATACGTTGGGCGTTTCCGAACGCCGGATGGTGATTTACCGTCGGAACCTCGAGAAAATTTGAGCTTTGTGAGCCGATTTTCGCCCTAGAGATATTTGTGATGCCAGTAGTTTTACCGCTGGTTGGATTGTCACAAAATGAATCGCTTGTTGTGAGATTTTGTTGTTCTATTGCCGACGTTGATGGCGTCTTGTTACTTTCTTCAGACGCCAAGAGGATGCATTCACTGCTTGAAGAAGTATTATAACTAACAGGTACCATCTCATTGATCGGTTTTCTTTTGAAGGCAGCTGATGACTGATCGCTGGCCGATGAACCTCCGAATGACACCTGGGTTTGACCTGAATGGTCAGCAATTCTTGTTTTTTCTCTATATGACGAACATGTTTGGAGTTCGTTGTTTATCTTACCATGTTTCGTAATGTTAGTAACCCTATGGGAATTATTTTTATTTCCCGTATTATGAACCCTTTTCATGTCCCTGTCCTCATTTATTGAAGCCATAGTAATGCTTGGTGAACTTGTATCTGGTGATACCTGATTCGCAAATTGTTTTTTGACTAAAATGATGCTTAAAATACAGAACACATTGCTCAATACGAGGTACACGCCAAACCAGATGAGTACAATCACACTCTTTTTATCTTTTTTTCCTCCAAATACCCTTGAAGTGTAACACAAGTCAATGCTCTCCAGATTTTCGGTTTCGTTAAGTGGCAATAAGTAAATGAATCCAAAACATAATATAGCCACTGCAAGCGCTGTCGTCACGTAAGTAATGTATCTATGTGATTTCGTCCACTGAGTTGTTGTTGTAGCATCTCGAATGCTGCGCAGTGTAATGTATCTTCTGAAAATCAGTATGAACACACCAGCTTGCGATGTTAACATCGAAAAGTAGCAGGATACTATGATAATGGCACAAGGGATATAGCTGAAGTTGATGCGTGTCGTACACGAACGAATAAATCCCGTAACCCCGACCGCTATGTCAATGGAGGATAGAAATATCAGCTGCTGAACAATGTTACGCAGATTCGGCGTTCTGCGATTATAAACAAGAACACACAAAACGATGACGTTCAACACAATGATAAGTCCTTCAACAAAGCTCCAAAAATACGTTACAAATACAGTTATTTCTTCAGAGTCAAATTTACCAGACTGAGAAATATTAAGTGTCGTATTTTCAGACTTGTTGTTTAAACCCTCCATCGCAATAAAATAACAAGTAGTGAGACGAAATGTAAAAACATCAACGGCGAGAACAAAACGTATAATGTTCAACTTAATGAAGCTGAATTCCTTTATAAACTCCGAGACAAATAAGTCACTCGCCTCGGTGATTTCATTGTAATGACGCATCTGATCAATGCGCTACTTTGTTGATGATTTTCATTACTGACAGGATAGACGTTATTGAACTAGAAATGGAAAAAAATACTTTTACAATAAATGCAAATGGAACTCTACTTGCTGTGAAACAAGACACATGAAATATTGCATGTTTTTTTAGAATGAACTTGTTAATGTGAAAATATGGAAAATGCAAAAACAAAAAATACTCTCGCCGCTTAGCTACGATTTGAGGACAGCCCCGCATGTATACAACCCATTAAAACAGTTAATATATCCTTGGTGTGATTAAACAAAATCAAAAGCTTAAAGGGCTGCAAACCACTCATAAAAAGTATTTTAGAAGCGCTGTCATTGTCCGGATGGACATGACTGATATGTTTTGTTTTCATAATTGTACAAACATATACTTCAACCTCATAAGCAACATATACACGAACGCTTTTTGTAATACAAAAAGGGTGAAATATGCATATCAGGAATGGCCACATCCAGCAGACACAGCCTCCTCAACAGTCTAAAAGTAGAGAGGACGAGAGCATGGTTATACAATAATCAGTTTCAAAATAAACGCCACATTTATCGAAAGTGAAAATCCGAGGGATTATCGACTTTAAACGGTCAGTGACAAAACAAATTTTCCTGATTGGCGTTACTAACATTTAAAAAAAGACTGTTGTTTGGTTTAATATAAAATTTTAAATGACTAACGAAAACTATCAACGTCAAGATAAATCAAACAAATGGTTTTCATTTCAAAGGACTATATTTGATATTTGGTCATTTCTGTTTTTTCCTTTATCCGTGTCATCGTGTTCTTCCAGATTTGACTCCAGGTGCTCTGGTCTGTAAGATCATTGAGTACCCGCCTTTTTGTTACTTTTGTTACAGCTTCATATGTTTTATATTTTTGTGCTTTTTCATGCAATATTGTCGAGCTGAAGGGTGTTTTGGAGTTATTTCGCCAAGACATCTTGTGCTTGTTTGTTCATATGGAACCTGTTGGGCAAGTGTGACGTTGGTGCATCCTAAAACCTGGTTTAAAGCCCTAGCGGAAAATTGTTTTGCCACTGACCGTTCTAAGGCGGTTACCCCAAGGGTTCTCATTTTCTTTAATTGCTTATTTGAATTTGATATACTTATAAACACATGTTTTCTTTTCCTCTTCTTTTAGCTGCGTGGGGAGGCTGTGTTTTGTAAGTGTTGCGATTTTACTTCCTAAATTATCCAGCTGTTGATATGGACTATGAACGGCCACTTAACCATGCATATGTTCGTACTTCAAACAAGAAATATCTTTTAAAAGAGAAACGATAGTGATACAGATCTTCAGGTCACTAAATGAAAAGGATGCAATGAAGCAGATGTAGTATTACATTATGTTTAGTAAAGATCGGATAATGACGATAAAATTTATATGCGTAACACAACGGTGTAAAGCGAGCGACTTATTCACGAATCAAGCTGCCGATTGGGCACTCAAATATGACCATTATTACCAAAGATGTTCAAGGGCTAAGTATAGTTTGCATGTAAAGGGAAGTAACCTTTGTGAAGAGTTTAATGTTAAAAAATTAAAACTTTTAACAGATCATATTCTTTTTGAACAACGAAGTTTTTTTTGTTAAACTTCTGTGTAAAAAACTTGGGTCTACTTTTATTCAAACTTTGTGTATAAAAGTTGTTCTGATAATCATAATCAGTACCCCGTTTCTCTGCTAAGAAAGGCACGAACCAAAATAGTCCTCTGTATTATAATTTAAAAAGCACTTAATTTACAAAACTGCATTGATTGAAAACTTGGTCAAATGCCAGTTTAGACAGCTTACGCTGAAAAACATAACTACAGGACTGGACAGTGGTTTATAAGTGAAGTACGAAGCCACAAACCCTTTCAATTTCTGAAAAGTTTCACTGAATAGCATACTTGCAATTCTCAATGTACATAAATTCAAACTGGCTTTGCTTCGTAAAAACTTTTGTAGCCTAGCAGCCTAGCAGCTAAACACGCAGCCTAAATAAAATCAATTTTTATGTCAGTTTCATTCCTTAGCATTACTCCGATATAGCAGCCCAGCGGACTGGGCAGCTAGTCTGCCAGCAGCCTGGCACACTTAAAGCCCAGCAGCCTGACTGCGAGAAATACGATTTCAAAGAATTAAAGTAGATGATGTTATGACCTGATTTCAAACTGACATTACATGAAAAAGCATGTTTGTATGTATTTTTTTTCACTGAATGCGAAAATTGAATTTGAAAAAATTCTTATCATAAACGAAAATTTCGATATTTTGCCAAGCGATATATTTTTTAATGTTAAACAATTTGAAATGAACATATTTAAAATAATAAAATAATAATGATAAAATAAATGAAGTTTTGATGTCAGTTTCATTCCTTAGCAAAGCTCCGATATGGCAGCCCAGCAGCCTGATAGCGAGAAGTTAAAGGCTTGAAATAATTGACGTAGATGATGTTACCACGTGCTTTTAAACTGTCATTCCATCAAAACATATTTGAATTTTTGTATCGTTTCATCTTCTCATATCGCATGAAAATATAATCGCATGAAAGTAAAAATTCTTATTGTTGACATTTGTGAAAAATTTGAAACCAGCCTCAAGATAATTTCACCATATTGGTCAAGCTTCATATTCTCTCTGCCAGGCTGCCAGTCTTTTAGGCTTCTATATTCAAGCTGCCAGGCTGCTCACTTCACGCTTTCAGTTTGCTAGGCTGCTTGGCTAACTTCACGCTGTCAGGCTGCTAGACTGCTGAGCGGCCAATTCCACGCTGCCAGGCTGCTTGGCTGCTGGGTGGCAAACTCCACGCTGCCAGGCTGCTTGGCTGCTGGGTGGCAAACTCCACGCTGCCAGGCTGCTAGGCTTCCAACTTCACGAACATATCTTTAACCGTAAAATACTGTTACTGTCGATTTTTACATGTACCAAACTTTTTTCTTGGTGTTGCGATTCCTGATACGCAAATTTCACTGTTTTTTCTATCTTCCACCGAACCTTTGTAATAAACATTGATCCAACCGCTGAAACGTAAGCTTTTTGATAGACATAGGTCGTGGACAGTCAAAACATCCATATCCTGTAAATATATTGACTCTAGTACTTCGTGAGTTCCGAGTTTCCGTGAAATTAATATAACGAAACTTAAGATATAATTTAAAAAGGCGCTACCATCAAGTTTCCTGGCAAGCTCCTGTATATTCCATATGAGCATCATTTTCCTATTAAAGGGAGGTAGCTCCATCCGCAGCATGAGCTGTGCTAATAGCAATTGTTTCCCCTTTGCAAGAATAGTTCGTAGGTCTTAATTCGCTTTTTGGTGACTAGTTTATCATATATAATTACAGCATCCTTTCCTTCGTTTAGGTTTTGACAAGTTTATAAGTAATAATCATCAAAAAGTTAAAAGGAACTTCTGGAAATTGCTGTATGTTTATTACATGCAATGAAGGTATTATTTTTTCTTGTAAACGTCTTAGATGGGAATGGTAAGCTTGTCTTTTATTAAATTATAAATTTAAGTGTACAAAGAAGACAAATCGTAGGTTGACAAAAAGGACGCCTGAAAATTATAAATTTTGATTTTGGTTTCTTTAAAACGTCACCTGACGTTGTATGTTTTATGTGAAAAATTTTCGCGATACCTTATTACATGTACAGGTTCTTTTTTTTGGCTTAAAATAAAAAGTGAGATAAACGTATCAGTACTGTCCACATCCAGCAAACGCACAGTCAAAAGGAAGAGAAAAGAGAGCATAGTTTTGAAATGATCAGTTTCAATTTAGGCGCTAACATTTAACGAAAACATTTAACGAAAGTGAAAACCTGAGGGTTACCACCTTGTAACGGTCATTAGCAAAACAATATGCAATGGGATTTAAACCAGGTACTAGGGTGCACCAACCTCACACTTGCCTCAATAGATTCTCATATCAATTAACAAGGACAAGTTGTCTTGGAAAAATAACTCCAACCCACCTATCCACTCGACAATTTTGAATGTTAAAGAATACAAACATATGAAACAAAAGAAGGTAAAAGCATTGTGAACCAAAAGGGCGTGTATTCAATATCATTACCGAGGCCAGAGTCCCTGGAGTCGAATCACGATGACAGGGTTAAAATGAACAGATCGAGTGTCTAGTTTCTTTTACAAGATTTCCCATTACACCTTCATAAAATCTTAAACCTCTGCCACAGTGATGCAGATGTAAAGATATCGGATAATTTAGTATTGTGCATGTTTTGGTGATAAATCTTCCTCTGTATAGTGTTTTTCGCATTTAAGGCAACCAATGCGTATTATGCACTTAATCTTGTTTCGGCTCAACACTGATTCTAAGTTGTGTAGTTTGTAGAGTGAGTGCAGTAACAATACCAGTCCCTGAGGAAGAAGTCAGTGTACAAGCATTAGTTCTATTAAGCTCTAATGACTATGTGTATCCGTCATACATTGTACTTTAATTCCATTATTAGAAGCTATTTATAAAACTCTGTTATGTAAGTCTTGAATCCCCTTTTTTCCAATTTTTCCAATGATTAAAAAAAGTCCAGGTGGTAATAAAGCAATGTTTCTTTTATAAAATGATATGAGAGTGTCAATTATTTACAATATTTGTTGTTTTTTTTCCAGTAAGAAAGGCATTAGGCCTTTCATGTTCTCTCTTGCAACATTAACATCAAAATTAATTCTGCACGAGATGTATTACAATCAATTCTCCATGAAAAGGCTAATCAAACCGAGCCAGCAATATTTTCATATTTGTCGTGTTTGGTGGCTTAACACAGATCCTCATCACAACTAACATACTTGACTGAGAAATCTTGACATTAATTATTATTTTATTTATTCAAATTCAAGTGTTAAAAGATGAAGAAATTATGGTTATTTCTATTTTCTATTTTATTTCAAATGTTTTTTTCGCATTTGTTTTAGGAAATTGACAATTTGAAAAATGATAATTCTGTTATTTTAAGTTCTATTGAGGCATACAAACATAAGTAAAATTATTTATAATGATAAAAAGGACATAAACGTTGACATTTAGATTAATAAAGAAAAACAACAAATGTATAATCCTGGTACATGTTTTTTTGCTTTAAAGTTTTTGAAATAAATATTTTAAGTGGGCAAAGTTAAAAAACGGTATAAACGGATAGCTGTTTCAGGTTTTAAGCAACTAACTGAATAATATTGGGACTTTTTTTACATGTGCATTTAATTTATAGTAAATAGTTGTTTTGTTTGTCGTTGTCGTTGCTTTCAATTTTACCTTGCTTGTTGCCTCTTGAAAATTCAAGGCGTAAGCTTTAAACTACTGGGATATTACTGAAATCAAAATATATAATTATCTAAACCTGGATCCATTTTCACCAAAATCAATATTGTTCTACTTTTATTCACAAGCAATACTTTCTTTTATATTTACTTTTTCCCAGTTTCTATTTCTCTTATAATTAAATATTTTAATACGTAGGATAAAAGACACTTCATTCACTTAGAGGCACTAAATCTTTCATTGCATTTTCGCTCACAAGTTCTATCAGTAAGAACAAGAAATATCTTTAAAATAAGATAAACGACGTTGATGGAAAAGATTTTTATATATAAGAAAGAAAGAAATAAAGAGCGTGCAAAAATTTCGTCTGGTGATAATACGTCGATTAAAGAAGAATGTCTAACATTAACTGTACATTTATTCAGTTTCAATAAAATAACTCTTGTAGAGTTAGTACTAATGACGAATAAATGTTATTAAAATAAAATAAATGAAAATAATAACAACTTGTTACAAGAGCGAAATCTACCAACTTTTACGTAAATTAACTTAAAAAACGTGTCCCTCCCGAGTATTGAACCCGGGGCCTCCGCTTAACAGGCGAGTGTGATAACCACTACACCAAGGCGATTTGAATATATCGACTTGAAATTAAAAATCAGTATCAAAGGAACTAGAAAGGAACCAGTAAGAACCAGAAATATCTGCACTTCTCTGTCGTTTTACAGTGTGTATTGTACTCGAGTGTTTACCTGACACCCATGAATATTCCATATAAAATCGTATTTAAGCCACCAATTGACTTAACTGGTTATTTATACCGTAAATACTTTTTTCTCCAATACAATTATCGCTTTTGAAAACGAAAATGCCCGAATATATAAGTGCCATGTAAATACTAACACACAATATAAAAATCGTTACGGTAATCATTAAAGAGACCCACTATTAACCAATCAAAATAATCTATTTGATTTTCCCGCTGCATAATAAGTTTTATTTACAATATTTCATTGGTCGAAAAACTAGGTCAAAAGTGAGCTTAGACAGCTAACGCCGAAAAATACTACATACATGTACATGTATTATGTAGTTGAAATTTAATTCTTAATTATCGTTTATTATGTCATGCGTTATCTATAAAAAAAATCATTAAAAAAATCATCCGGAATTATACTTATATGCAAATTGTTTTTGCCACTGACCGTGCCAAGGCGTTATTCCCTTGTGCTTTCATTTTTGATTTTTGTTTATTGTGGTGTCTCTTGTGAAATTAATCATTGTATTACCCATTCTCTCATTGCATCTCTACTGCTTGGCTGTGTAGGGAGTCTGTGTCTTCTAAATGTGCTCATTCCTGATATGCAGATTTCACTTTTTATGAAATTTTGTACTTTCACCACCGAAAATAAAAACTACATTTATAAATCATCTACTAGCATTATTTATCGCTGTAACAATACATTATACAAGGAAGAAATTACAAAAACTATAAACTTTTAACACAACAAATTCTTGTTGAAGCTTTGCAACGACAATTGTATACACTAAACCAATGTTTTACATTAATTTTGTACCTACACCGATAATAAATGTTAAATTTCTCCGCTTGGAGTTGTAGAACACTCTTTTGTTAGTGGTGTCTTTTTTGAAACTGATCATTTTATTAACCATGCTCTCTCCCCCTCTCTTCTTCTTGACTGTGTGGGGAGGCTGTTTTTTCTGAATGTGGCGATTCCTGATATGCATATTTCACCTTTTTTTTCAAATTGAAACCTATCAAGTGAATCAATTTCAAATTACATCTTTGTATGATATTTCCTTCAAAAACCCTAGAGTTTAATTAACCTAGGACATTTATTCGAAGTGAGTGTTTAACCAAGTCATAAACTCAACCGTAGCTTTTGTAAAGAGGATGTACCGAAAACGGTTAAGAGCTGAAAACATCTTCTGTCAAAGAGCTAAGCATCTACATTATTGTAGAATTGCATAGAATTTTTCAAAATACTCAAGATTCCATATTTAGATAAGAAGGCATACAATTTCGTTAACTGAGAAGAAACCCGCTACTTCCGATTTTGTTACTTTTGATTTTACCCTTCCCTCCAGATCATTGGTTAAGTGAACTTCTCCGTATCATTACCAATTAGATTGTTGATGTTTCGCGTAGGCTCTCAATACATGTACCTAAACAATATCTTCAGTGTTATAAGTAAAGACAGTTTGTTTTTACATGTAACCATGCATATACATATCATAGATAGATTTACAATATAATTTAAACGATCTAGTCTCAAATTGTTCGGCCTACCAAATATTTAGCCAGAAAGAAGTTCACCGGAAACAAAGAGCACGCTTTCTTTCGGAATAGAGCATAGTTACATACAAGTTTTAGCTTTCCAAAAAGCTAGTCGGTCATTAGCACAACCTTTTAAAAAGACGGCAGAAAAGTTTGAATTTTAAGGCACTTTAATTGGATGCCATACAAAAAAGTAAGTTTACTTATAGGTATTTCCTCTTTCGAATGAGATGTATTAAATCTGGTGATAAATCTAACCATGTTTGCGAACAAGTAATTATTTTCTTGGAAGTAAACCAAAATGGAAAAGTTTGTCAAACAATATTTTTGTGTCAGAAAGTGTTAGAAAGCAACGATTATCAAGCTGTAAATATATATCAAAAGCTAAAATATATGTTAAAAACCAAAGTTTTTTCACAGTCATATGGTGGGAGAGAAAAACGTGAACAGTCTGTCAGGGACTCACAGGTATGATGAAGTTGTTCTTTCTGATCTAGAACAATATCGCTAGAATGTTGGTTCAATTAAATTCAATTCAATTAATTATTAGAGTCTTATTCACATTACATATACACAACACAGTTTATACAATGAATTTATATAAATGTAGTAGTACATGCATGTGACCAATCCATATTGATTTATAAGAGACTATTTGATACTAAAAGATACAGTATCTTTACACGTAAAACACTTAAAACATTCTATGATAAAACTAAGTAATGCACCTTAATTAAGACATAGACATTTATGGATCTTAAAACAATAGTGTACTCATAGTACGACATATATCAGTTCTATTGGGAAAATTGTAAAACACTTAAAAATTGTTGTATTATTAAATAATTCTTATATACAGCTCTACATATTTACAGTTGTTATAAAACATTGTCATTTATATAAGTGTTTTCTCCATTCTTGGAGAATATTATAGCAGGTTTTGGCTGACAAATACATCAAATTCTCTTTGGTGAAAGTGTAAATAAACTTCTCTAAATCTGACATGTTTTTACATTCATAATTTGTAGATAGAGTATCCAGTAATTTACATCTAATATTGGCATAGATTGGACAATGTAGAATTCACTTAGTATGTCTCATGACTTCGAATAACAACCTAACGCATTGAATTCAAATCAAATTCGCAGAAAGTATGCACTACAGCGCCGTCTTTTTTATTTTTGCTAAAAGCTTATGCCAATGACCGACTAGCTTTTTAGAAAGCAAAATTTTGTATTGTCTATTATTGACAGTTTCACGACCCGATTTGATACTTCTGCAAAAGTATGTGTGTTCGCATGTTCCAAAGATTATTTTGTTGATTCAAAACCAAATTACAACTAAGTTAAGCTTAAACTTGTAGTGTCTATTATTTTCAGTTTCATTACCCGATTTAAGATTTCTGCAAAGCTGTGTGTTCTGGTGTTCCAAAGAAAATTTTTACATTCAAAACCTTATCAATCTTTAGCAACCAGTTGATTAGTGGCAAAATTCAAGATAACAGTTAAGCAAAAGTATCAAGAAAGTAACGACGGATGTATCCATATCGAACTAGCTAAACCATGTAAAACATTCCCTGGGATACCTCTGATCCCCGAGTTTCACAAAATGCTGACGTTCGTAGATTCGTGGTCAGCAAAATAAGTAGCTAATCTCTTTTCATTGTCTATACACATTTTATTTGCTTTGGTTTAATGAATCAATAAACTGTACATCTTTTGTTAATCATACACAGTGTACATTTACTAGTCAAAATCCATGTACATGTATATGTTTATTGTTCGTTGTCGGAAATATCTTTATGAGTAATAAGCCTAGCTAATAAGAAGCTGGAGAGAGAATTTAAGAATAGGTACAGACTCCAAATGTGACGTCCTTCAACAGCCAATACGAGGCCTCTATGTTTTTTATAGATAACGACTGAGTAAGAGTCTATCCATAAATAACGACTGAGTAAGAGTCTATTTATCTAAATTATCCGTTCCGTCTGGAACTTGATCTTTGCTTTATATCACTGTTAACCGGTGTTCAGGTAGAAAGCTCAAGTTTGGTCCATTATAATATGTCGGTCATCAGGATGACCGACAATGAGCAAAATAGTTTAACAGAAATTAACAACTGCCGTACATTCAATTGCAACATGTTCGAAGTACTTTCAATCTAGCCAAAAATATCAACGGATTAAGCAGAGAATTAACCGATAACAAACTAGCAAAGTGATGCCTCCACTTTATCTCGATGCCAGCTTGATGTATTATTGCCGTTATAGCTAGGGGCAATGATACAACATTAACAGCAAGAACGACTAATACCAGTATGTATAGAGTGTCTCTCTGCAATTTTGCGTTTCTTAAAATATTACTTGGATTGCCTGTATGAGCATCGATGGCTTCCACACCACGTGATCTATCGTCCTGAGATTCTGCCCTGGACTTGTTTCCTCCATTGTCATTAAATTGTTTATTCAAACTACATGAATTGTCAGCCGATTCTTGCTTCCCAAACTCGCACTGCTCCATTTCTATAATTTGAATATCTTTCCGACTTGTTTCAGGGATCATGATTTCATTCGCCGGTGACTGGTTTCTCTTGACAGTTATTAGACTACATGTAAGTTCATTTGCCGATGCCCTTTTGTAACCATCTGGTGGTATACGTTTCTGATCTGCGTCGACTCTATTTGTACGTGATGATGTCGATGTGCTTGGGACCTGAAGAGTATTGCTAACTTTCAGAGACTGTGGTAGTTTAGTTGGGGTACGTTCAAAACTTTTGTTTGTTCTTGTATGTACGTTGAATTTCGTGGCATTCTGTTCTGTATTGGCTGATAAAGATGAACTGTTTATTACCAATGCACCCGGAGAAACCCTTTTTGGAAATTGCTTTCTAACTATCAAGATGCTTAAAATGGAGAAAACATTTGTTAATATGAGATTACCGATCAAACACATCAGTAAAAATACAGTTTTTCTTGTGTCATTTTTCCCAAAAACCCATTCAGTATTACAAAAAGTCACACGCTTCAGATCTTCTGTTTCCGCAAATGGCAAAAAAGAAACACATCCAAAGGCAACTACAGAAAGTGTCAACGCAGCTGTGACGTATGTTATATACCGACGCTTTCGTGTCCACTCAGTACGGGCTGTAACATGTCGAATGTTGCGAAGTACGATGTACCTTTTGAAGATAAGTATAAGAACAGCTGTCTGTGATGTTAGAATTGAGAGAAAGAATGGTAAAGTAACAAAAACGCATGATATATAATTCAACTTAAGCAGGTTCGTTGAAGAACGAATTAATCCTGTTAATCCGACAGTTATATCAGTGGAGGATAAACATAACAGTTGGTTGACAATGTTCCGAAGATCCGGAGTCCTGCGGTGGCGAACAAGAAAACACAAAACGATCACGTTTAATAGAATGATTAGTCCTTCAATAAGGCTCCAGACAAACGTAAAAAATACGCCTGTACCAACAGTGCTGGTTTGCACAAACTGAAAAATATTCAATGTTTTATTTTCTGATTCGTTAAATAAAGACACCATTTTCAGAAACCTTCTACAACGATGAGAGCACAAAACTGCGTATCGAAAATCTTTCTCTACTTTATATAAGAAACTTGATATCGAGGAATAGCTGTGCCGTCAAACAGCAACAGAAATAGTTATAAGCGGATGTTTAATAATATATGACTATATGATTTAATTCAAGTTCCTTTGCGATATTACAAATAAGTTAATAGCCATACTTAATTTTATAAGAAAAGATGAAACTGTAATTATTTCAGTTGCTGTACAGTGGTAATTAACTACAAGTCTCATGACTTTTTATATGCTTGACAGTCCCATGCCCGATTCATTTCTATGTAACATTCTTTCGCAGGTGCGTAGAAGCTTGGGCCGCAGGGGCCGCCATCGCGGCCGCTACAATATTTTAGCAAGTTACGACCCCAGCCAACCCCAGCCGCTGCTCCAAAATAAGGTGATCTTCAGCGCTGATGCAATGCCATAAATGGTAAAATTGGGCCAAAGATCGTCATATTGACAATTACCGGTAACTAAAACACAGTCTAGTGCCAACGCCAATGAAACAGTACTGTGTCGCGGAATCGTCCTAGGTTGTTAAACGCCACGGCTAAGTAAGGTGCAAAGGTATGCAAACAAAAAATGAGTTGGCTGTTCACACTCAGTTTGATACGCTTGGCTTGATACTTCTACAGAGCCCCAAGAAGGATCTTGTATACATTGTGCATGTGGTTTTATAAAGTATGTCAAACTGTACGACCATATTTAGAAGAGTCTTACTTTTCAGTATTATTACAATCATCAGTGTTTGTTTGTGCCAGGTAAAATAAATAAATTGCGAGAAAAACTTCAGAACTAAAATTATAACGACTTTTTGTAAGTACTGATACATCTTTTTGTGTGTCGCTCTACATGTATGTTTGTAGTGATATTGTTTAGATATGCAGATCTGTATTTTACAAAAGGAATAAAGACGTCTAATATAATAAAGTAAAAAAAAACCTGTAATTACTCGTTTCTGATCACTGAAACGTTACATATACACTAATGGCAGTATATAAGCGTTTTTTATCGATACGACATTTTGCTTTTTCGCAGCAAGCATCATCTCTTCCGCGGCCTAAATGTTGAATTCGCTCATATCACACCCATCAACCGGCAGAGCCAGGAGCGGACGGCGCATCTAGGAGCAGACACGGTAAGTTTTTTCATAATTGACAACGGTGTAAGAAATTATCATTTTTGCAAGTTTTGATTAAGTCTTGGTAAGAGATATCGGCTGATTTCAAAAGCCAAGTGAATTCTGCAGATATCCGTTGATTTCTGAAGTGGTAGAAGGAATAATAAACATTTTATCGCGATTTAAATACGGAAGTTTGTGGTGAAATCTTAAAGTTCTGCGTTTTGTTGCAAACTGCTCCATAGATCTGAAAATCTGCACAAATCTGTAAGCACTATTGGAAAGATTGATCATTCCCCTGGCAATATGTGAAATATAAGCAAAAACTGGCTTTTAACAAATTTGCGAGGGCTTAGTGAATAGACCTGGGGTGTAGAAATGTGTGGGTCCATGGAGCAGATAGCGATTTTAATGGCGGGGACCAGGAGCAGATAAAATGTATAATCGAGTACGAAAAATCGTTGGATTTATTGCTTTGACACTACTGTAGAATCTCGAAAATAAGCGTATATGCTTATTTTTGAATCTGTGAAGATTTTATGCGCTTATATTTCGATATGCGCTAATATTTAGGCCGCCGAATATGCGCTGATATTTGATAAGCGCTTATATTAAATCCGCTGAATATGCGCTTATATTTGATATGCGCATATAGCTTAGACTGACTGAATATACGCTTATTTTTGAAACAAAAAACACTAAAAGACACGCATGCATCAAACATTATCAAAACACATTTATCGTCTTTGAAGACGTGTTTGAAAATGCATGTTTATTTACAAATAAAATGCACCACGACCGGCACCGAATTTCCGAATTTCCTTGCACCACCAGGAGATCGAATTATTTTTTCCTCCGATTATATCATCCTCATCATTTAGTGTTCAGGCCAAACTCTTTACAATTTTATACTAGTTTTGACTTTCTTTGTAAAATTGAATATTTCCCATTGTTTTCTCTGCTTTAAGATTTCCAAGGTTTTGGGGCAGTTATATTTGGAGTTTCATCCATTATTTATTTTATAACAAAAAACTGCGTATACACATATTTATTACTTCATGCAACATAAATATTACCAACAAACATTGAAAACTATAATACTTTATTTGGTTCACTTTGAAAATAGCAATGCCAGTTGTTCACACCTTTCTTGCTAATACCGTTTATTGATCATTGTTATCGAACGGATACATATATACTGTAATTATCTTTAATTGAAAGGCCGATTTAGCTCCCAGTTTAATGAAACTAAAACCACTGAGCAAGTTAGGTATGCATATATGCGCTTATTTTTGGGATATATTTTAACTGTAAGAGACGGGTATGCGTTTATTTTTGGAATCGATTTTAACCTAATGAACGGGTATGCGCTTATTTTTAGGTATTAGTTGTCTGTAAGAGACATAATTATGCGCTTATATTCAGTATGCGCTTACTTTCGATTATGCGCTTATTTTCGAGATTCTACAGTATGTTTCGCCCTCAATAATTAAAGTGTGTTGACCTACAGTGAAAGTATTGTCTGTCCGTATGTCTGTTCATGTCATAAATTATACAAAAATCATTTCTAAGAGAGTTTTGTAAGCTTGTGATGCATGAACTGCCATTAGTCAACGGAATTATCGATGGCTAATCATTTGCCACACTGTTGTTGATCGTTAAGAATGAGAACGTTTAGAAACGGGTTTAAGTTTGTGTAAATGGCGTCATGGCGTAAAGTCACGATGCCATTCCATGCATTTTTCCATCAATTTCAGGCAAATTGTGCACTAAAAGCATCAAATATAAGGAAAACTTGTGCTTTTCAGTTTAAGATAGAAATATATTTCACACGTTAACTCCACAACTATTTGTATTATTCGTGGCTTCGCCACTCGTGAAAATAAGAAATTCCGAAAGTCACTCTGTGAAATATATATATCTATCTTAAACCTGGTAAAAACAAATATCCTTAACATCTGGTAATTCATTGCGTTTTTTCTAAAAGTACTCTTTTCTTCCAGGCAAAGATGTATTTATACATGTGCTGCTACTGCGATTTTAAGACGGATTTATACGAAGACGTCGTTGAGCATATTAATGAAAACCACCAGACCAATGTATTTAAATACAAGGAGCTAGAACTGGATCCAAGTAGCGGAAGTCTTGGCTACCGCTCAAAGAGTCTCGTCAACATAACGCCCTCTTCGCACGTAATAACTGTGAAATGTGATAAAAGGTTACGCGTTTGAAATGAAGAAAACGTGGATACGATATCAAATGCAGAGGGGACAGATACAGTTACAGCTGAAGTGATCTCTCGGGTTCAGGCGGAAGATGAAGAAACATCGTATGGAATAAATACAGATTCCACAAACTCGGATGACACTGATGTTGCCGCTATATACAGTACTATTCCTGCCGTTTTAGAGTCATTGAAAGAAAATGGACAACTTAAGTTGTACGAAAAGTGGTGTAAACTTGTTGCAGAAAAAAAGTTTCCCATGGAAAATATTTCTTACCTTTTGTTTTTGGACGTTGTTGAGTGGTTTTCTAACCCTTCGTCCTCGCAAATGCGATACACGAAAGAGATAACACGACAGTTCTGGAAAGTAGGCTATAAACTTTTTCACGGAAAATTTTTGAGGTTTATGAGAGGTCCACGCGGTTTAGGACAGATTGTTACTCAGGAATCAGATCGCGGTGACTGTTTGACAGAAAATTCCCAAATTAACTTTGCTGTACATTTCAAATCAAATAATGAGTAAGGATGTTTTAGAACCTGTGTTTCCGGGAACTTTGGCGAACGTCATGAGAGACATAAAGGAACATATAGGAACAAAACCTGTTAAAATAGGAGTTGACGGGAAAAGAATTTCTAGAGGCAAAGGCCAAATAATGGGAGATATCGACTGTTGGGGTTTTGAACCAGAACCTGCTTTACAAGACCTTAAAAAGAGACTTGAGGAAGAGCTTGCCATGACATCTTATACCTACAGAATGGTAGACGATATGAATGAAGACACAGAATTGACTGGGAATGAAATGTTCAAAGAAAGTATTAAAAATGTTGTGAAAATGATAGGTGGACGAACGAAGGATTTAAGAGAAAATATGGTATCATTAGAAAGGGGAATTGAAAAGTTCAGGCAACTCGGTGAATGTAAAACAAAGGACTGGAAAAACAGTCGCTACGCTCCTGTTATCAGTAGTATGAAAGTTCACAAGTATGATGTAGAACAAGCAATCGACGATTCACTTCGCTATACAACAAAACTCCTGCTGTTCTTGGCTGTGTTAAAAGGCAAAAGGAACGTCTTTTCAGAATCAGGCTATGTCAACCTTTCAAAACAAGACAATTACCACGAGCTGAAAGAAGACAATGATCCGAAAAACACCTGATACGTTAAACAACGAACTGAGAAATGACATGATATAAGAAAGGATGCATCGGTTGCAGGCAGTACATGCAACGCCGCAGCTGGATTGGCAAAGCTGAAAGATCAACAAGCCCATTGCGACAGTTTATTCTGGTGCAAGGAACGTACAAATCCGAGCGAAGCTCAGATAAAAAGCATGGAATACGGAACTCGTCATGAGATTGACGGTATTGCTACAGTAGAAGGAAGGTTGTTCAGTACTTGAATACCAAAACAAACCAAAGTTTCTTGTCGTAAGCCCTGATGGAAGTTTTCGAGAATCGATGTTTAGTGAGCCTATCTTTATGTTTGAAAACAAATGCAAAACACACAATGCATTCAAAACTGATGTTTACTATAAACTTCCTCTGTATTATATTCCTCAGGTGTTGTGCGAGATGAAAGTGTACTCCTGTTCAAAACTTCTGTTTAGTTGTTGGTCACCAAAGTTAACTACAATTTTTAAATTTACATTCGATGAAAACATATGGAATTCAATTTGGAAAATTCTGTGTTCTACATACGGCACACCATCTAGAAGACCATCGCGATTCCCAGAATGTATACCGGAGCTTAGACAGATGATACTGGATTTTCAAAGGAACAATGTTGAGTTCATAGCAGAAGTGGCATCTTGTAACGCGGAAAACACAAATGGCAATGATAATGAACAACAGGACGAAAACTGCCCGTTTGTAATAAAATGTCCTACAGCAACTGTCACAGATGAGTCAATAGTTCTGGCTAAGGATGATGTTTTGTCGTGTATACATCAAATTAAGACATGGGAAAGAAGCACATACAATAACTGTCGAAGAATAGCAACAGTAATACTTATGTTTATGCTGACTGACCTTGACAGAGCATATCACAATGAAATAGCAAATGCTCATCCACTACTAGGGTATACCCTAAAGGGGTCAAGTATGACAAGTGACTGTTTTAGAGAGATGATGAAAAAGATAATAATGGAATGTGAAGAACAAGGCCTCAATGTCTTGGCAACTTCAAGTGACGGCCAGAGGCATAAGTATGAAGTGAGAGATTGGAACGACAAACCACTCACCATCTATCAGTTACAAAGGGAAATTTGGAATGAAGAAAAAGCAAAACAAAAGACTGAAATTCTATCGCAATTAAGAAAACGACTCCTTGTCGAAGATTCGAACGATGTGAAAGTAGAAAAAGTAAGTGGTACGCTGATAGTTCATGGTCATACACGCTATAAATCTCTCAATGTATACAAACAGCCCTGTGAGAGATATTCAAAAGCGGTTTCAGGATCAGTCGAAACTACTACTTTAACAACAAACGCTTTAGCCTATGACGAAAATATGAACATTTCTGAAAATGATAACCTGATATCATTAAGAAATCAGGAAATACAAGCTGACTTACACATCAGCGAAGAAGGTGACAACAGAAATACTTTAACATCTGCCTCCAATACTTCGTGTGCCGAAAACACTTCGACTTGGGATGCTAGTAATGGCACGCAAGATGAAACAGTTGGAATTGAATGTACTGATTTCACAGATACTTACTAGAATGAAAATGTTTCGTGTGACTCTACAGAAGGCACCGGAAGTTGGAGCATAGATAATATTTACTCAATCTTCTACTCGGAAAATGAACGACCTTCTACGTCACATATTGAGGGCGGCATCGACACTTTAACGTTGGATGAAAAGGAAAGTGGTGTAGCTCGTTGTAGATTGAAATCTTTCGAAGTTGCTCTTTGTGCTCTTCGTTGTGAAGAAAAATGTAGGGAAAGTGGAAAACATGTAGCACTGAAAGCTTTATAGATTCGATAAATCAACGAGAAAATCTGTGCAGAGAAATGTCTAAACACGAACTTACAGTTGTCTTGAACTCGATGGCAATGAGTTGCAACATATATGTACCTGTGAGAAAGTCATGGACGAAACCAAAGCTTTCGGAAACTCTTCACATGATAATCAGTAAAGGACCGAATGAAACCAAAGCTTTCGGAAACTCTTCACATGATAATCAGTAAAGGACCGAATGAAGTTCGTATTCTTGAAGGGAAGCAACAAAAGAGAAAGACCATTTGTGTTCCGAAATTAAAGAAACTAGCTTTTGAATGTGTAAAACAATTTTCAAAAGGAGCATTGACAGCTCTCTTTTGTGAATACAGATGGTACGATGACTATAATTCATGGATTGAACAGAAGATAAAGAACAAAATCAGATTTCCTGAACAAGAAAGAACGATTAATATAACATGGTTTTCTAAGCCACATATAGACAGTAATGGAAGGATACGTTTCCATTTCACTGACAGCTCACATATATTGACTTGTCTCAGAACAAAGGTTTGCACGACAGGTATTTAAGGTTTAAAGAGAGCAGCATGGGTAAAAGCTGCAGAAAGTCCAGAAACAAATCTGAATATCTGAATTATCATTGAATGCATTGACAAACAGAGTGTTGCCTTTGCTAAAAGGGTTTTTGGCAGAGATGTGGAAGAGTTTATGACTAAACATTGTTACTTCCCTGAAGCAGAATTTGTACGGCTGTTACGAATGTGGTACATTTGTACGAAGCCGAAGATGATGCCGGAATCTCATCCGCCGATCGCTGCACACGTAGACTGGAGTTGAGACATTATCTACTCAACAAGGCATCAAACTTCGGTAAATTTCCTTACCAAACACAGTACATTGGTGGAATTACCATCGTGACATATGAAGCGCTGTTAGTGCATTTGGAAAGAAAGCTACAAATATATCAATTTCTCGGAGCTGAAAACGGATACAACCCAAGAGCCCTTGGCACTCAGGAAGTGGAACAGTTCTTCAGCACCCTAAGGGAACTTGATCCGTCCGGTCTGGGTACCCCGAATCCCGATGACATCCCGGAAAAGGTGGCCAAAGCTGCATTCTTAGATATTTTTTCCTGCTAACTTAAAACATTGAAAAAAACAAGTAAAGTGACTCAAACTTTCTTAATCTCACACGGTGAAGATTTCCTGTGTTTGGAAAAATAGAATAAGGAGACTGTTTTATGTTGATAGAAATAATATTAGAAGCCTTAACCATTTCCATCTATCTAAACTAATTTCTGTTGTCATTGCATTCATTCATCGTAAGTGATAGATTTAATGTCCGTCAACAGTTATAGATTTTCGTTCAAGCTGTTTTATTTCAGAGACCACTTCTTCGACTCTTTAGGAAAGAAAAGAGTAAAGGGGAAAAGGAAAAGCGGCCTAGTTAGCGGTCCTGACCGTCCGCCAAAACGATCAAAAGGCGTCAGACAATACCACGTCGCGGACGAGTCTAAGCTTCTACCCCACACCAGAAAAGGAGTTTCTTATATATGAGACAGTAACATAATTGTAAAAAATGAAGAAAAATTAAATTTAGATCATGCATTGGTATTTTCGTCGTGTAATACATTTGAAACCCCAATGTCAATTGACTTAAACGTATTTTACGACATAATTGGCAAAAACTCTCCTAAATATATTAAAGGGTAAAAAACTCTTCAAGTGAATTTCTTTCCAGGGCTTGTTTTATTTTCGGACACTTTAACGAAGCAAATATCATCCGTATAGTTTAAATATCATTTAAAAATTCAGACGGGTTTATTGAGATGACAGGCACAAAAGCTGAATTTCATAACGTGAAAGTGAATATTCTGAAATTAAAAAAAAAATCAGAATAACGGTACCAACTAACAGTCCAAAAACAGCTATGTCCTGGCTCCGTTCTTCCTCAACTATTGTAAATTGGTTGCACACATAATACTCGAACGTTTTTCGATTTCTTCGGTTTTTAATTGACAAATGCTCTGGAACCTGTAAAACTGGAAAGAGTGTGCACAACCGGTGTTAACCATGCACCAACACCGACAGACAGACAGACTAAAAGACAGAGAGATAAACAGACCGCCAGGCAGACCGTGAGACAGATAGACAGACAGACTACTGACACTGTCTACTGACAGACAGACTAACGTCAGACAACCGACAGACTATCGGACCACAGTCTACAGATAGACAGACTACTGACAGGCTGACTACCGACAGACTGACTATCGACAGACTGATTATCGACAGACTGACTATCGACAGAAAGAATACTGTAAGACACACTACTGACAAACATAAAGACTATCCACAGACTGACAACCGATAGACAGTCTACTGACAATCTATCCACAGACTGACAACCGATAGACAGTCTACTGACAGAAAATCCACAGACTGACAACCGATAGACAGTCTACTGACAGACTATCCACAGACTGACAACCGATAGACAGTTTACAGGCAAACTATCCACAGACTGACAACCGATAGACAGTCTACAGACAGACAGACTAATGACAGGCTGACTACCGACAGAAAGAATACTGACAGACACACTACTGACAGACATAAAGACTATCCACAGACTGACAACCGATATACAGTCTTCTGACAGACTATCCACAAACTGACAACCGATAGACAGTCTACAGACAAACTATCCACATACTGACAACCGATAGACAGTCTACTGACAGACTATCCACAGACTGACAACCGATAGACAGTCTACTGACAGACTATCCACAGTCTGACAACCGATAGACAGTCTACAGGCAAACTACCCACAGACTGACAACCGATAGACAGTCGACAGACAGACTAATGACAGGCTGACTACCGACAGAAAGAATACTGACAGACACACTACTGACAGACATAAAGACTATCCACAGACTTACAACCGATATACAGTCTACTGACATACTATCCACAACCTGACAACCGATAGACAGTCTACTGACAAACTATCCACAGACTGACAACCGATAGACAGTCTATAGACAGACTATCTACAGACTGACAACCGATATACAGTCTACAGACAAACTGTCCACTGACTGACAACCGATAGACAGTCTACTGACAGACAGATTATCGCCAAACTGATTACCTAAGAATGACTACAGACAGTCTACCGACAGACTGACTACCGACAGTCATATAACTGTCAGACAGACTAGTTACAGACAGACTCCCGACAAACAGACTACCGACAGACACTATTCCGACAGACAAGCTTTCGACAGACTGATTATCATCAGACAAACTACCTACAGACAATTACCGACGGAGAGTTTACCGGCAGACAGACTACCGACACAAAGACTACCGACAGACACACTGCCGACAAACGTACTACCGACAGACCGACAAGCGACAGATAGGCTACCGAAAAGACAGACTACCGGCAGAAAGACAGTCTATCAATAGAGTGACTACCGAAAAATAGAATACGCACAAACATACTACCGACATACAGAAAACAGACAGACAGAAAACAGACAGACAAAAGACGGACACATGGAGAAAAACAGTCACACAGAAACAAACAGCTCAAAGTCCCATAAAGAAAAGAAAACGATACAAGCAGAATTGTAACTATATATATTTTCTTTCAACATCTTTTGCTTCATCATAAATCAAAATAATAATTATAATAATAAACTAATAAACAAATGAAAGGCTTACATAGCTTACAAACAAATTTATAAAATTAAATAAGGATAAAACAATGTAAAACTTGGTTCTTATTGAAAAAAATAGTCCAAACTTCAACTTAAAATAATATATTTATAGACATGAGCAATATGCTTGCTTGTGCAGATGCTTCATTGTTTGCCGTATAGGTGTGCATCATTTGTGCGTGTGTGCGCGCGCGTGTGTGTGCGTGCGTGCGTGCGTGTGTGTGTGTGTGTGCGTGTGTGTGTGCGTGCGTGTGTGTGTGCGCGTGCGTATGTATTTGGTGGATATCGGGGACGTCAACCTGAATACACACCTTCCGATCGGGGACACACATCAACCGGGGACGTCCCCGTTTTTAAAATGACGAAAAATGACGAAAAATGAACATTTTAGTAGTTGTTTACCTATCTCACGGTCAGATTTGAGTAGAAAATTACTTGTCCTCGGTTAACCATAGTAGTACAGTGCACAATATACATTCGCGGTTGGATAACTCAATTGCGATGATACACACGTGTCCCCGTTTATGCAGCATATTTCACTGCAGTGTTACACACATTGAATACTTTTGTTTTCTGTTTGTTTACACTTGTATTTATTTGACTTTTAAATTATGATTGTTACAAGTGTATTTATGTTAACTTCAGTTACCGACGTGTTGCATTCTACACTATGCTTTTTCTTATCTTTCCCCTATTTTTAAAATGCATACAGGTATTTATTTTTATCTACTTGCTGGTTCAAGTATAACAACAAACATCGTTTTGTCAGTATGGAAGTACTAAAATTTATTCAGACTTTTTCTCCATAATTTATATTGTATACTTTAAACTGGAACCACACTAAACCAAATGTCAACATAGAAAAACAGGATACATCATTCTCACTGACAGGTCCGGGCTGACAAATATTAATTTCACGCTGTGTCAACATTCAAATGTACAAATGGTTATTAATACTCTTCTGTCATTATTACAAACTTTTTTCGCAATTAGGTCTGGAATTAGGCTATTTTCATAGTAAAATGGTTTTCTGATACAGATAAAGGCATTATTTTTTAACTCTTCTGTGTTTCGAAAAAGTGAAGCTATTCTGATCACTTCATCGTCTAAATTAATGCAGTTCATAAACTATCATTTCATTTAGGCGATGTAAAGAACGAACATTGGCACCTCTTGTTGCGCTAATAAGTTAGCCGGAGTTAGGAGGTGGCCGCTGGTAAGAGGTAAATTACTTAAGAAAATGCACGGGTGGAAATCAAAGTGGCTGTTGTATAAAGGTGACCGTTGCTGATAGGTGTCCGTTAGTGGAGGTGCCACTGTTAGTGGTAGTGCCACCTTTGTACATAAAATGATGGAAGAAACCACTAGACATTACTATTATGGTACGACACTTCACAATAAAATAACAAGTTGCCATTTTTTCTTTAAACAAAAAGAGAGAACTGGGACTATTTAGGAAACATATTTTAAGTAAAAGGCCTTGTGATTACGATAAAAAACAATTATTAAAAATTATGTTGCTCGATGAAGAAAGTTGTTTACATAAAACCCGCTTTTTGTCCAGTTTAGAGCAGCATATCAGTACCACCACCTGAAAAATTCATCAGATTTCAGTTCTGAAAGTTGATATTTATACAAACTGATTAAAGTACACGTTGTTAACATCCGTCGTTGACATTATGACCTTTCTAAGTTAATTTGCCGAAGCCATGCATGGGCGTACCAAGCACCTTTATTATAATACACGTTTGTTCGATAGAGTTGATCAATATGATCATTAATAACCTGGCAGTTTTAATTTCGAACGAACACACTGAGCGTTAATGCAGTTGTTTTCCTTATATTGTGTGATCATTAATTCGTCTCAGTGTACATGTTGCCCGTGTGTTGATTACTATTGCTGTGTTGTGTATTTTTTTTTCATCATACTTTTGTTACCTGTATCTAGAATTGGGATAAGTTAGTTATCTTAATGCTAACCTGTATTATTTATGTATAACTATCAACATGCAGTGGATCATTACCACCATCCGTGGAGATGTCTTGTGGCTGAAGGGCCGAAACAGATGGGTGCCTCACAACTGATGATGTTGGTAGAGTAAGGGTCATAACTCTAGGTTTAATGTGTATCTGATTTAATTGTATTATGTGAGCGTCTTTTGTGTGAGTTGTTTGAAGTTTGGGGTACATGTAGTGGTTCGTGTGTTTGTGATTTTGTTAGTTCGGACGCATTTGCCCGTCTGTTGGGATGGGATGTACTGATTGACAGCATCTTAGGCATGGCTATGTCAGATTTACATACATAAAGCATTTACATAAATGTTCGAGTATTTTTACGAATGGGTCTTTACCGAAAAACCTTTCTATTCGTGCGACTTCTTACTTGAGTATCATGGCGATCTTATAAAGAACTTCAAGAAAGCACTCCGTTTAGAGAAAGAATACACCGAAGCTAAGTTGGGATCGTTTATGTATTTCTTCAGATGCAATGGAAAGAAAATGTGGTAAGTAATTTCTTCTTTAAGGTACCTCCCTGTAAGTATACTCACAGTTTTGATGCATATAAGAAAACATGTGATTCCTTAAAAAATATGACAAAATAACATGGCCTGAAGTGATATGTGAATTAGAGTACATTTATCATGCTTGATACAGACAAGTCACAACAATTATTATATATTTCTGACAATCAATGCTTTATTCCAATTTCGCATTCGATTAATACCAACTGTGTATTTTAAAAAGTTAAGAAGAAAATTGGAAAAAACACGGACTTTTCGAAATGTGTAATAAAATTTAATATTGATTATGTATTCTCTCTTTTTTTTGCTCTTAGCATCGACGCAACGAATAATATCTTTAGACAGGGGCGAATAGTGAATGGCGACGAAAAAAATAATTGTGAGCCAAAGGTCGTATTTGTGGATGAAATACCACATATATGTTTTTCGCTTCCCGCAACATCGAAGTTGCCGAGGAGCTCCGGTTCGATTATGGTGATGGCAATCTTCCATGGAGAAAAAAACAAAGGAAAACAGGTAATAGATATAATAAATACATGAACAAACCCAATGTGATTTCCTAGATTTCAGACACCTACGACGAAAACTGTAAAACTAGTATTTAATCCTTTATATAATAACGTTTATTATTATAAATATTTAAATGGTATAAAATAGCACATTTGGAGTTCGATAAGCTCAGTCCTGTAAGCCGTAAATATTATTTCTTACTATTACAGTATGCTTCTGTCACGTTATTGGTCAAAGTTTTGATTTTAGAGAAGTTGCATTTTCATTAACGAACATTTATATGGTATCATTGATACTCCTTGGAACGCAAATTAGAACACATTATTAGGATGAAAACGCTCCTACTGTACCTTGCGTAGCATAGAATTTCTTCAACATAAAAAGTGACAAGATTATTTCGAAATTAATCTTGTATATTCCATTCATGGTTTACACAAAATGCACTGTTTTGTGATCACTGATGGAAATCGGGGACACACAAATTTAGTCATTCATAAATAGATATTTCAGGACAAGATACAGCTGATAATAAGAACGAAGAGACAATGTCCACGGTCAGAGATAAGCAAGTTATGAAAGAATGTCATTAGCATAACTACATTTATTCTGAATTATAATAACATAGAAAATCCACATTCTTCAACCGGGGACAGTTAGAAACCAAGTTTGTCTTGATTCTTACTTTTGCTATATTAGAAAAAGGTTAAATATGCATATCAGGGATCGCCACATTCAGAAAAAACAGCCTCCCCACACAGTCAACAACAAGATAGAGGGAGGGAGCATAATAAATAAAATGATCAGTTAGGGAATTATGGGGATTTAGATAAGAATTTCTGCAACGTGAAAGGTGTTCTGTCAAAACTTAATCTTGTCTATTTTATTCATGGCATAAATAAAATGCACTATTTTGTGATCACTGGTGTTAATCGGGGACACACTGATTTAGTCATTCATGCATATAATTTATAAGAAGATCAAGATATATATCAAGATGCTCAGTCAATGACCGCTGTCAGAAATGAGTCTGATACATCTATTTAAAGCTATCATTCGGACAACCATAATGATTTCGAACTGCAACAATGTTAAAATGACATTTGCAGTTTTAGATGTTCTATACGTTTTAAAATATGTTAAACGGGGTAATTTTGACATCGTGTCCGTTTATGTTTTGTCTGTATTCTTATTACCTTCAGATAAATGTGAATAACAGAAAATACTTTGGAGACGTTCTTGAGAAATGTATAATGTTAGAAAGACAATATTTTGTATTACCATACTGATGTTGAGTCATAGGAAGGTTAAAATTATACCTGTATTTTTTCTAATTTATCGAACGGAGTCATTGCGAAATAACATCCTTCTATGTTTGTTTTTAATTGTATCAAAATGTAAAGATACAGGGAATACACACGCATTGTGTTTAATATCTATGCATATACATGTTTATGAAATAGCACAAACTGTAGTATTTTTTTCTATTGCATTTCTATTGAGCAAATTTGTGCGATATCATTGTATGTACTAGAAATGCAAACTAAAATCATTATGCAACCTACTTCTGCGTGGCTTTAGTTCACGCAACCTGAATCATAGTTATTTCAAAACCGTTCTTGTACATTTAATTGCCAGGAACAATTAATGCACACCGTTTTGAAGTATTGATGGTAATCGGGGACACATTATTGTATATATTTCAGATGGTCAAGATACAACTGACAAAGAGCAAATGGACACGTTGAGAGATGAGTCAGGTATGAAAGAATTTATGATATCTAAAGCTAACATTCGAAAAACCATAATAATTTCGAGCAACAGCTATGTTAAAATTATACTTGGAGTTTTAAACATTCTATTATATTTTCAAATATGTGAAACGGGGAGATTTTGATATCGTATCCGTGTATGTTTGTCTTTATTCTTATTAACTTTAGAAAAATGCGAGTTACAGAATATTATTTTGAGACGTAGAAATAATGACCACTGTTAGAACTGTATCATGTTAGAAAGACAATAATTTGTATTGCCATACTTATGTTGAGTCATAACAAGTTTGAAATTACGCCTGCATTTATTTTTAAATTTATCGATGGTTAAATGTTAAAATTATATTTGGAGTTTTAAATATTCTATTAACTTTTCAAATATGTAAAACGGGGACATTTTGATATCGTATCCGTCTATGTTTGTCTTTATTCGTATTACCTTTAGAAAAATGCGAGTTACAGAATATTCGTTCGAGACGTAGAAATAATGGCCACTGTTAGAAATGTATCATGTTAGAAAGACAATAATTTGTATTGCCATACTTATGTTGAGTCATAACAAGTTTGAAATTAATCCTGCATTTATTTACAAATCTATCAACAAAATCATCTTTAATTGTAACATTATGTTAATGGGACACAGGGAATACACTAACATTCCGTTTAATATCCATAAATATAAATTTTATGAAATAGCATCAATTGCTTTCTTTTTCCTATGCATTTCTATTAAGGAAGGCTTCCCCTAATGAGCTTCGGTCGATAACGTCACAGTTCGGTCGCGGCCGTAGTTATCGTTTTTGCCCGGTGAAAAATGTAATTTTACTAAATAACACAAAATAAATTGTTAATGTTTAGTTTAGAAGTTAAAATGGTTAAAAATATGTTATAGAGGGCAAACTTTTCGACATATATCATGCTTAGAAAGACAATAATTTAAAAAACCCAAGTTCTGATCACGTGACGTACTGGGAATTCCCTGCATGCAAAACGAAAGTACAAAACCTAATGCAGGTAGAAAACGTGATTTTCGAGTGAGATTTAATGCTCGTAAGCGTCAAACAATACGGAAACAACCCAGTAGAGCGTTATTGACAGAACACAACTACGCCAACGTGTATTTGTGCGACGGAAATGCCTGTAAAAGTCCGAGTTTCAAATACGGACAGATTTAAAATACGGCCCCGTCGTAAAAGTAAAGTACGGCCCAAAAAGAAAAAACCCGTTCTCCATTTAACTTTTTGATTTCCTAATATATCATCAAAATTCTTTTTACGTCTTAAAGATAACATTCGTGGCTATAATAGAATCATTTATTTTGAAACATTTTCAACTGGAAGATAAATATTTCTTTTTCTTTAAGATGGGCCGTCTTTTGACTAAAATTTAGTCGGAAGCGGAAAACACGGTCCTTAGTAACCATTTAATTTCTTTATTTTAAAATTTATCTTCAAAATTCTTTTTGCATTTTAAATAGGACCCTACAAGCTATGTGAGAAACACTTTAGGTTGAAAATATCTTAATTAGAAATTAAATTAAAAGGTAGGAATGTGTTTCCGTTTCACAAGGTACTTTGAACTCTCTTTAAATCTGCAATCTTTTGCTTTGTGTTATGGTAAACAGTACTTGTATAATTGCAGACATCACTGCAGTGTTATAGTATATTCATCTATTAAAATAAACATCTTTCAGATGTATTAATGTTTAGGAAAATGATAAAATTTCATTTCATATTCTGTCTTTTTTGCTCTCTGGTCATATCTCAAAACTGTGGGTAGTCATTTTCAAATATTAATTTCTAAAGTTAACTACGGTAAGGTAAAAATATTTCAAATTGTTATGTGTTACTTAGTTATGATTATAGATGATATTTATGTAATTTTTATTGGTGTACCTACTTCAATTTTTTTTTAAAAAGTGACTTCCGAACGGCAATTTTGTTTTTTCGAGAATTTAAAGAAATTCCTGTATACTGTCTCTGAAGTTTTCACCAATATAATAGCTATTTTATTAAAATCACTCATGATATGAACTTTTATAATAAGAACAATTATATCTGCAGTATATAAATGTTTTTTTTGCATAGAAATTTGTCCAAAAACTTAAAATAATACACTTTTTTAATATCATGTACCGTTGTATTTTTTCCCATACACAAAAAAAGAAGTCGGCGATATAAAAAATGTGAACATGCAAAAAGCACACGGTAAAAAATTGTTTAAATGTGTATTTAAATTAGATAATGCAAATACATCACAAATATTGCAAGTTTGAGTTAGTATGAATTTTTTCCCATTAGGGGAAGACTTCCTTAAGTAAATGTATGTGACATCATTGTTGGTACTAGAGATGCATTTCAAACACATTATGCAAAAGGCTGTTGTGTGGTTTCAATTTGTGCGACATTAGTCATAATTATTTCAAGAACTTACGTGTACATTTAATTACACACCGTTTCGAAGTATTGGTGGTAATCGGGGACACACTTATATAGGTAGTTATTGTATATATTTCAGATGGACAAGATACAACTGATAAAGAGCCAATGGACACATTAAGAGATGAGTCAGGTATGAAAGAATTTCATTAGCATAACCACATTAATTCCGAATTGTAACAGCATAGAAATTACGCAGTAGTTTACACAATCTTCAACCGGGGACATCAAGAAACCATGTTTGACTTTATTATTATCTTTGACAGAGGCGAGTCAGAAAAATATTTCTGCAATGTAAAATGTTAAAAAAAGGTGAAATATGCATATCAGGAATCGCCACATTCAGAAAAAACAGCCTCCCCACACAGTCAAGAAGAAGAGAGGGGGAGAGAGCATGGTTAATAAAATAATCAGTTTCAAAAAAGACACCACTAACAATAAACAAAAATGAGAACCCGAGGGGTTAAGAATTATTTCAAAACTTAATCTTGTCAATACTATTCATAGTTTACACTCACTGCACAGTTTTGTGAATGTTGGAAATCGGGAACACACTGATTTAGTCATTCATTTCGGAAATGAGCCTGATAAATGTATTGGAAGCTATCATTCGAACAACCATAATAATTTCGAACGATAGCAAGGTTAAAATTACGTTTGCAGTTTTAGATGTTCTATACCTTTTCAAATATGTGAAACGGGGATATTTTGACATCTCACACGTCTATGTTTCATTTTATTCCTTATATATTATGTTAAGAAAGAAAAACGAGTCAGGGAATGCATGTTGTAGACATTGAACTAATGGACACTCTGAAAAATGTAAAACGTTAGAAAGACAATAATGTATTAAAGTACAATACTAATGTTAAGTCATAGCAATTTAGAACCTACGCCTACAGTCTTTCACATATATCAAAGAGAGTCATTGAGAAATCACAACCTTCTATGTTTGTGTTTCTTTAATTGTACCATTATGTTAAAGAGCTAATACGGGAAATACACAAACACTACGTTTAATATCTCTTCATGTACATGTTTATGAAATAGCATAAAGTGTTTTGCTTTGTCTTTACATGTTTGTCTTTATTATTATCTTTGACATATTAGGCAAGTCAGAAAAAAATCTTTCTGCAATGTAAAATGTTAAGAATTATTTCAAAACGTAATATTGTGAATTCTATTCATAGTTTACACTCACTGCACAGTTTTGTGAATGTTGGTAATCGGGGACACACTGATTTAGTCATTCAATAATATATATTTCAGGTGGACATGATACAGGTGATATAATTGAGAACGAAGAGACGATGGCCACGGTCAAAGAGAAGCAAGGTATGAAAGAAGTTCATTAGCATAACTACATTTATTCTGAATTATAACAACATAGAAAATACACAGTAGTTTTCGGCATTCTTTAACCGGGGACAGTTAGCAACAATGTTTGTATTGATTCATAATTTTGACATATTAGGCGAATCAGAAAAGAATTTCTGCAACGTAAAACGTGTTAAGGTTATTTTGAAACTTAATCTTATCTATTTTATTCCTAGAATACATTGAATGTACTGTTTTGTGATCACATCGGGGACTAACTGATTTAGTCATTCATATAAATATATTATATTTTAGATAAACATTTTATATCTCAAAATGCCCAGTCAATGATCGCTTTCGGAAATGAGCCTGACAAATGTATTGGAAGCTATCATTCGAACAACCATATTATTTCGAACGATATTCTTCATGACACAAATAAGATGACTGTTTTGTGATCACTGGTTTTAATCGTGGATACACTGATTTAGTAATGTCTATTACTTATAATTAGGATAAACAAGATATATCTTAAGATAGTCTGCTATCTAAGGATATCATCCGATTTACCATAATAATTTCGAACTGCATCAATGTTAAAATTACATTTACAGTTTTAAATGTTACTTTATTTTCAAATATGTGAAACGACTACATTTTGAAATCGTAAGATCGTCTAACGTTTTTGTTTCTTGTTAAACTTTCTATAGGAAGTCGAAAATTACGTTCAGGCGATGTACAGCTTCCGCCCGAAGGATGGTCGACCCCCCCACCCCCCTTCGATAGCACGGACAATGACCACTCCAACAAAACTTCGGAGCCACCAGATCCCGGTTGAGCCAAAACATTTATCCGAAAAGTGTTGCTTTCAATGGTCAAAGGGACAGCACTCAACCACTTCGTGGTTTCATTGTGTATTTTTCTATAAATTGTCTATCAAAATGCTGTAAAATGTGCGCATTTGCTTAATAAAAATCTTTAAAAATATCTATACACCACCTGTGTCCCCGAAAATCAGTTTGAAAAAGGCAGGGTGTGTGTCCCCAATTTATGCGGATTATTTGGTAGGGTGTGTATCGCCACTGGTCCCCAGTTATATAGTATAAAATCAAATATTTTATTTTCAACTTTTGAAGGCAAACACTTCTCTAAAAAGATACTGTCTGCATGTTTTGCTCAAATTTAGGGGGGTTGAATAAAAGAAATTGATATTTACGATGTCCCCGTTTTAAGTGGTTTATACATACGTCCCCGATTGACACCATTCACATGTACAAGGAGCTAGAACTGGATCCAAGTAGCGGAAGTCTTGGCTACCGCTCAAAGAGTCTCGTCAACATAACGCCCTCTTCGCACGTAATAACTGTGAAATGTGATAAAAGGTTACGCGTTAGAAATGAAGAAAACGTGGATACGATATCAAATGCAGAGGGGACAGATACAGTTACAGCTGAAGTGATCTCTCGGGTTCAGGCGGAAGATGAAGAAACTTAGTATGGAATAAATACAGATTCCACAAACTCGGATGACACTGATGTTGCCGATATATACAGTACTATTCCTGCCGTTTTAGAGTCATTGAAAGAAAATGGACAACTTAAGTTGTACGAAAAGTGGTGTAAACTTGTTGCAGAAAAAAAGTTTCCCATGGAAAATATTTCTTACCTTTTGTTTTTGGACGTTGTTGAGTGGTTTTCTAACCCTTCGTCCTCGCAAATGCGATACACGAAAGAGATAACACGACAGTTCTGGAAAGTAGGCTATAAACTTTTTCACGGAAAATTTTTGAGGTTTATGAGAGGTCCACGCGGTTTAGGACAGATTGTTACTCAGGAATCAGATCGCGGTGACTGTTTGACAGAAAATTCCCAAATTAACTTTGCTGTACCTTCAAATCAAATAATGAGTAAGGATGTTTTAGAACCTGTGTTTCCGGGAACTTTGGCGAACGTCATGAGAGACATAAAGGAACATATAGGAACAAAACCTGTTAAAATAGGAGTTGACGGGAAAAGAATTTCTAGAGGCAAAGGCCAAATAATGGGAGATATCGACTGTTGGGGTTTTGAACCAGAACCTGCTTTACAAGACCTTAAAAAGAGACTTGAGGAAGAGCTTGCCATGACTTCTTATACCTACAGAATGGTAGACGATATGAATGAAGACACAGAATTGACTGGGAATGAAATGTTCAAAGAAAGTATTAAAAATGTTGTGAAAATGATAGGTGGACGAACGAAGGATTTAAGAGAAAATATGGTATCATTAGAAAGGGGAATTGAAAAGTTCAGGCAACTCGGTGAATGTAAAACAAAGGACTGGAAAAACAGTCGCTACGCTCCTGTTATCAGTAGTATGAAAGTTCACAAGTATGATGTAGAACAAGCAATCGACGATTCACTTCGCTATACAACAAAACTCCTGCTGTTCTTGGCTGTGTTAAAAGGCAAAAGGAACGTCTTTTCAGAATCAGGCTATGTCAACCTTTCAAAACAAGACAATTACCACGAGCTGAAAGAAGACAATGATCCGAAAAACACCTGATACGTTAAACAACGAACTGAGAAATGACATGATATAAGAAAGGATGCATCGGTTGCAGGCAGTACATGCAACGCCGCAGCTGGATTGGCAAAGCTGAAAGATCAACAAGCCCATTGCGACAGTTTATTCGGGTGCAAGGAACGTACAAAACCGAGCGAAGCTCAGATAAAAAGCATGGAATACGGAACTCGTCATGAGATTGACGGTATTGCTACAGTAGAAGGAAGGTTGTTCAGTACTTGAATACCAAAACAAACCAAAGTTTCTTGTCGTAAGCCCTGATGGAAGTTTTCGAGAATCCTATCTTTATGTTTGAAAACAAATGCAAAACACACAATGCATTCACAACTGATGTTTACTATAAACTTCCTCTGTATTATATTCCTCAGGTGTTGTGCGAGATGAAAGTGTACTCCTGTTCAAAACTTCTGTTTAGTTGTTGGTCACCAAAGTTAACTACAATTTTTAAATTTACATTCGATGAAAACATATGGAATTCAATTTGGAAAATTCTGTGTTCTACATACGGCACACCATCTAGAAGACCATCGCGATTCCCAGAATGTATACCGGAGCTTAGACAGATGATACTGGATTTTCAAAGGAACAATGTTGAGTTCATAGCAGAAGTGGCATTTTGTAACGCGGAAAACACAAATGGCAATGATAATGAACAACAGGACGAAAACTGCCCGTTTGTAATAAAATGTCCTACAGCAACTGTCACAGATGAGTCAATAGTTCTGGCTAAGGATGATGTTTTGTCGTGTATACATCAAATTAAGACATGGGAAAGAAGCACATACAATAACTGTCGAAGAATAGCAACAGTAATACTTATGTTTATGCTGACTGACCTTGACAGAGCATATCACAATGAAATAGCAAATGCTCATCCACTACTAGGGTATACCCTAAAGGGGTCATGTATGACAAGTGACTGTTTTAGAGAGATGATGAAAAAGATAATAATGGAATGTGAAGAACAAGGCCTCAATGTCTTGGCAACTTCAAGTGACGGCCAGAGGCATAAGTATGAAGTGAGAGATTGGAACGACAAACCACTCACCATCTATCAGTTACAAAGGGAAATTTGGAATGAAGAAAAAGCAAAACAAAAGACTGAAATTCTATCGCAATTAAGAAAACGACTCCTTGTCGAAGATTCGAACGATGTGAAAGTAGAAAAAGTAAGTGGTACGCTGATAGTTCATGGTCATACACGCTATAAATCTCTCAATGTATACAAACAGCCCTGTGAGAGATATTCAAAAGCGGTTTCAGGATCAGTCGAAACTACTACTTTAACAACAAACGCTTTAGCCTATGACGAAAATATGAACATTTCTGAAAATGATAACCTGATATCATTAAGAAATCAGGAAATACAAGCTGACTTACACATCAGCGAAGAAGGTGACAACAGAAATACTTTAACATCTGCCTCCAATACTTCGTGTGCCGAAAACACTTCGACTTGGGATGCTAGTAATGGCACGCAAGATGAAACAGTTGGAATTGAATGTACTGATTTCACAGATACTTACTAGAATGAAAATGTTTCGTGTGACTCTACAGAAGGCACCGGAAGTTGGAGCATAGATAATATTTACTCAATCTTCTACTCGGAAAATGAACGACCTTCTACGTCACATATTGAGGGCGGCATCGACACTTTAACGTTGGATGAAAAGGAAAGTGGTGTAGCTCGTTGTAGATTGAAATCTTTCGAAGTTGCTCTTTGTGCTCTTCGTTGTGAAGAAAAATGTAGGGAAAGTGGAAAACATGTAGCACTGAAAGCTTTATAGATTCGATAAATCAACGAGAAAATCTGTGCAGAGAAATGTCTAAACACGAACTTACAGTTGTCTTGAACTCGATGGCAATGAGTTGCAACATATATGTACCTGTGAGAAAGTCATGGACGAAACCAAAGCTTTCGGAAACTCTTCACATGATAATCAGTAAAGGACCGAATGAAACCAAAGCTTTCGGAAACTCTTCACATGATAATCAGTAAAGGACCGAATGAAGTTCGTATTCTTGAAGGGAAGCAACAAAAGAGAAAGACCATTTGTGTTCCGAAATTAAAGAAACTAGCTTTTGAATGTGTAAAACAATTTTCAAAAGGAGCATTGACAGCTCTCTTTTGTGAATACAGATGGTACGATGACTATAATTCATGGATTGAACAGAAGATAAAGAACAAAATCAGATTTCCTGAACAAGAAAGAACGATTAATATAACATGGTTTTCTAAGCCACATATAGACAGTAATGGAAGGATACGTTTCCATTTCACTGACAGCTCACATATATTGACTTGTCTCAGAACAAAGGTTTGCACGACAGGTATTTAAGGTTTAAAGAGAGCAGCATGGGTAAGAGCTGCAGAAAGTCCAGAAGCAAATCTGAATATCTGAATTATCATTGAATGCATTGACAAACAGAGTGTTGCCTTTGCTAAAAGGGTTTTTGGCAGAGATGTGGAAGAGTTTATGACTAAACATTGTTACTTCCCTGAAGCAGAATTTGTACGGCTGTTACGAATGTGGTACGAAGCCGAAGATGATGCCGGAATCTCATCCGCCGATCGCTGCACACGTAGACTGGAGTTGAGACATTATCTACTCAACAAGGCATCAAACTTCGGTAAATTTCCTTACCAAACACAGTACATTGGTGGAATTACCATCGTGACATATGAAGCGCTGTTAGTGCATTTGGAAAGAAAGCTACAAATATATCAATTTCTCGGAGCTGAAAACGGATACAACCCAAGAGCCCTTGGCACTCAGGAAGTGGAACAGTTCTTCAGCACCCTAAGGGAACTTGATCCGTCCGGTCTGGGTACCCCGAAACCCGATGACATCCCGGAAAAGGTGGCCAAAGCTGCATTCTTAGATATTTTTTCCTGCTAACTTAAAACATTGAAAAAAACAAGTAAAGTGACTCAAACTTTCTTAATCTCACACGGTGAAGATTTCCTGTGTTTGGAAAAATAGAATAAGGAGACTGTTTTATGTTGATAGAAATAATATTAGAAGCCTTAACCATTTCCATCTATCTAAACTAATTTCTGTTGTCATTGCATTCATTCATCGTAAGTGATAGATTTTATGTCCGTCAACAGTTATAGATTTTCGTTCAAGCTGTTTTATTTCAGAGACCACTTCTTCGACTCTTTAGGAAAGAAAAGAGTAAAGGGGTAAAGGAAAAGCGGCCTAGTTAGCGGTCCTGACCGTCCGCCAAAACGATCAAAAGGCGTCAGACAATACCACGTCGCGGACGAGTCTAAGCTTCTACCCCACACCAGAAAAGGAGTTTCTTATATATGAGACAGTAACATAATTGTAAAAAAATGAAGAAAAATTAAATTTAAATCATGCATTGGTATTTTCGTCGTGTAATACATTTGAAACCCCAATGTCAATTGACTTAAACGTATTTTACGACATAATTGGCAAAAACTCTCCTAAATATATTAAAGGGTAAAAAACTCTTCAAGTGAATTTCTTTCCAGGGCTTGTTTTATTTTCGGACACTTTAACGAAGCAAATATCATCCGTATAGTTTAAATATCATTTAAAAATTCAGACGGGTTTATTGAGATGACAGGCACAAAAGCTGAATTTCATAACGTGAAAGTGAATATTCTGAAATTAAAAAAAAAATCAGAATAACGGTACCAACTAACAGTCCAAAAACAGCTATGTCCTGGCTCCGTTCTTCCTCAACTATTGTAAATTGGTTGCACACATAATACTCGAACGTTTTTCGATTTCTTCGGTTTTGAATTGACAAATGCTCTGGAACCTGTAAAACTGGAAAGAGTGTGCACAACCGGTGTTAACCATGCACCAACACCGACAGACAGACAGACTAAAAGACAGAGAGATAAACAGACCGCCAGGCAGACCGTGAGACAGATAGACAGACAGACTACTGACACTGTCTACTGACAGACAGACTAACGTCAGACAACCGACAGACTATCGGACCACAGTCTACAGATAGACAGACTACTGACAGGCTGACTACCGACAGACTGACTATCGACAGACTGATTATCGACAGACTGACTATCGACAGAAAGAATACTGTTAGACACACTACTGACAAACATAAAGACTATCCACAGACTGACAACCGATAGACAGTCTACTGACAATCTATCCACAGACTGACAACCGATAGACAGTCTACTGACAGAAAATCCACAGACTGACAACCGATAGACAGTCTACTGACAGACTATCCACAGACTGACAACCGATAGACAGTCTACAGGCAAACTATCCACAGACTGACAAGCGATAGACAGTCTACAGACAGACAGACTAATGACAGGCTGACTACCGACAGAAAGAATACTGACAGACACACTACTGACAGACATAAAGACTATCCACAGACTGACAACCGATATACAGTCTTCTGACAGACTATCCACAAACTGACAACCGATAGACAGTCTACAGACAAACTATCCACAGTCTGACAACCGATAGACAGTCTACAGGCAAACTACCCACAGACTGACAACCGATAGACAGTCGACAGACAGACTAATGACAGGCTGACTACCGACAGAAAGAATACTGACAGACACACTGCTGACAGACATAAAGACTATCCACAGACTTACAACCGATATACAGTCTACTGACAGACTATCCACAACCTGACAACCGATAGACAGTCTACTGACAAACTATCCACAGACTGACAACCGATAGACAGTCTATAGACAGACTATCTACAGACTGACAACCGATATACAGTCTACAGACAAACTGTCCACTGACTGACAACCGATAGACAGTCTACTGACAGACAGATTATCGCCAAACTGATTACCTAAGAATGACTACAGACAGTCTACCGACAGACTGACTACCGACAGTCATATAACTGTCAGACAGACTAGTTACAGACAGACTCCCGACAAACAGACTACCGACAGACACTATTCCGACAGACAAGCATTCGACAGACTGATTATCATCAGACAAACTACCTACAGACAATTACCGACGGAGAGTTTACCGGCAGACAGACTACCGACACAAAGACTACCGACAGACACACTGCCGACAAACGTACTACCGACAGACCGACAAGCGACAGATAGGCTACCGAAAAGACAGACTACCGGCAGAAAGACAGTCTATCAATAGAGTGACTACCGAAAAATAGAATACGCACAAACATACTACCGACATACAGAAAACAGACAGACAGAAAACAGACAGACAAAAGACGGACACATGGACAAAAACAGTCACACAGAAACAAACAGCTCAAAGTCCCATAAAGAAAAGAAAACGATACAAGCAGAATTGTAACTATATATATTTTCTTTCAACATCTTTTGCTTCATCATGAATCAAAATAATAATTATAATAATAAACTAATAAACAAATGAAAGGCTTACATAGCTTACAAACAAATTTATAAAATTAAATAAGGATAAAACAATGTAAAACTTGGTTCTTATTGAAAAAAATAGTCCAAACTTCAACTTAAAATAATATATTTATAGACATGAGCAAT
Source organism: Corbicula japonica (assembly GCA_038501625.1). Taxonomy (NCBI): domain Eukaryota; kingdom Metazoa; phylum Mollusca; class Bivalvia; order Venerida; family Cyrenidae; genus Corbicula; species Corbicula japonica. Next base: position 466,433 of record JAZAYU010000094.1, on the reverse strand, counting down.
ATGCTTGCTTGTGCAGATGCTTCATTGTTTGCCGTATAGGTGTGCATCATTTGTGCGTGTGTGCGCGCGCGTGTGTGCGTGCGTGCGTGCGTGCGTGCGTGTGTGTGTGTGTGCGTGTGTGTGTGCGTGCGTGTGTGTGTGCGCGTGTGTGTGTGTGTGTGTGCGTGCGTGCGTGCGTGCGTGCGTGCGTGCGTGTGTGTGTGTGTGTGCATCTTTTATCTTGCGTAAAATTACAGATTATGTAACATGCACAGTACATATAGGTAACTGTGTTAACAGTTAAAAAGTAAATTACAATTATCTGCAGTTACTGACAGTTAAAGATGGGAAGTGCAGCTGAAAACATAAGGAACGTTCAGCTGAATAAATGAAAACTGCAAAATTAAGTGCAAACTTTATGAGTCCTTGTACACGAAACAGCCATTATCTACGTGTGTCCAACTGGAAGTAATGAATAGAGTTGTTAAAGCAGTCATACCGGTACGACTGTACACTTTCTCCTATGATTGGATAGCGAGGAAGCGTAAGCAAAAGCTTTACCACAGCAACACATATGTCTTTTTACTTCGTGCTGTGCTTTTATATGGTTTTCCATGCTCTGTCGTCTCTTTAATATCATACCACATACTTGACAAGACAGATGAAGAGCTCTGTGCAAACTTTCTCGTGGCGGTTTTTCTCGTACTTTGCAGTGAACAGGTGATTACACGCAGCACAGGCAAATGGCTTTATTTCTTGGTGGATATTTTGGTGTGTCTCGAAGCTGGATTGTGTCGTAAATGCTTTGGAACACTCTGGGTACGAGCACTTCAATGTTTTCTTGGGACTTCCTATCCCGTGCAGGGCCATATGTCTATCTAGATTGAACTTAGACGAAAAGGTCTTCCCACAATGCACACACAGTCTAGGCTGGTGTTTTTTGACCTGGTGGTCGGTCAGCTCCTCCTCAGTTCCAAAGTACTGAAAACATTTTTTACATGCAAAGGCACTGTCATCATGCTGTTTTTAGTGTCGTTTTAAAGAACTATTGCTTTTAGATACTTTTCAACATATTCCACACGTGAATTTCTCGAGATTGTGAGAAGGCACGGTCTCTTCGTGATTGATTTCTAAAAATGAGCCGTCAAGAACTTCCACAGTAAATGAGTCGTCGGAGTTTTCCATATTTGGCCGTATTCCTGAAACAGAACGCAAAATTTCACATACAGTAGATATTTGTGCTCATCATCGCAGTGAATTTTCTTTCATTTTTTCCCGTTTAAACTTTTACAATGAAGCGATTGTTTTTTTTACCTTTAACGACAATGCCAATCTTTCAGTTCGTGTTTGAAGTCTTGGAAAATGTAAAGAAAATGTTACAATGTACTCAAACACACAGTTCCGTTATCCTCACGAACGGATGCGTGCTATTACATACACGCAATGTAACATCTATGAAATTTCCCCAAAGGCTATCTTTAAAATCTGTATTAACACGTCTTTTTATTCTACCTGCTAATCAGTCACATATGTTTTAAAACGTTTCTTTTATAACAGACAATGCATAAAAATGTTTCTTTTTAGAACAGAAATGCATAAAATGTAGACAAGAATGAATGAAAAAAGGAAATCTTAACTACCCCATATGTGCATTTGATTTTTTAAATAAGTCATATCAACAGAACATAATATACGCGAATAGTTGTCTAAAGTAAGTATATTAAAATTATCCAGCATCAGACATAAACTGGGGTTTAAAATAATTTATCAACAATAATTCCGTTAAGTAATGAGAATTCATGCATCACAAGCTTACAAAACTCCTTTAGAAATGATTTTTGTATAATTTATTACATGAACAGACTTACGGACGGACAATACTTCCACTGTGTGTCAACACACTTTTATTACTGAGGGCGAAAAATAGTGTCAAATAAATAAATCCAACGATTTTCCGTACTCGGTTATATCTGCTCCTGGTCCCCGCCATTAAAATCGCTTTCTGCTCCATGGACCCGCCCATTTCTATACCCCAGGTCTATTCACTAAGCCCTCGCGAATTTGTTAAAAGCCAGTTTTTGCTTATATTTCACATATTGCCAGGGAAATGATCAATCTTTCCAATAGTGCTTACAGATTTGTGCAGATTTTCAGATCTATGGAGCAGTTTGCTATAAAACGCAGACTTTTAAGATTTCACCACAAACTTCCGTATTTAAATCGCGATAAAATGTTTATTATTCCCTCTACCACTTCAGAAATCAACGGATATCTGCAGAATTCACTTGGCGTTTGAAATCAGCCGATATCTCTTACCAAGAGTTAATCAAAACTTGCAAAAATGATAATTTCTTACACCGTTGTCAATTATGAAAAAACTTACCGTGTCTGCGCCTGGATGCGCCGTCCGCTCCTGGCTCCGCCGGTTGACGGTGTGCATATGCATCGTGTTTTGGGCGCAAAATTAAATCTGTAGAATAAACCCTTTAATATATTATGGAAAATAACTTTAAAACGTATTATCCAAATTTTCAAGAAATAATACACAATAAATTAAAATCATGAGTCTTTTTCAAGTTACCTGTTTAAGTTGTCTTAAATGAACGTAACTAAAAATTTCAACAATCAAGAAGTATCATTCTTGCAGTCTAACGAAATTTTGTAAGTGATGATAACTCAGTTCAGTGCAATAAATATTCTAGCACCAAACCATTATGTGTTAATGTATCTTTTAAAAATGGGTTACTGAAAAATTGTTGATCAGGGGTTATTGTTTCGTTTGCCAAAAAGTGTTTTGACTGACAAGGCTCAATTAAAAAGGCTGCAATATTTAATGGCTGCTATTCTTCTGGGTGGCTAGCTTCACGCTGATTTGGCTGCTAGGGTAATTGGCGGCCAACTTCACGCTGCCAGGCGGCCAACTTCACGAACCTGCAGTATTTTCATATTTGTTTTGTTCATAGGCTTTCAAATTTCCCTTTTCATTTACTTTAAATAAAATAAAACCGTTTGCAAATTGTAGAAACAATCCCCCTAAATTCATTGTAAATTCTGCTTAGGGTTCTGAAAGTTTTTATAGAATCTGATTATTAACATCACGATTCCTTTTCCTTAAAATTCACATTGAACAAAACAACATCATTAACATTTGACGAACTACATGTGTTCCGAATTTAGTGTTCCCGCGATGTTTAATGTCAACAAAACGTGATATGAACAGTATACTTCTAATTGTATATAATTCTAAATTTGTAATTACGTGGTAGGTTGTAAACCGAGACTTATAGTAATTATCAATCACATCTGAAATAATTAAGCACACGACATATGTTGTATTATAGTTTGATGTCTTTTAATTTGTGTTGATATCTTGATAACATCTTGTAGAAAATCTGACTGTAATATGATCATCAACCAGGCAAAACCTTTCATTAAGTTTGTCATATATATCTCAGTAATAACGCAAATTTTCTCCCTTTTAAGATTAAAAAGCATATTCACTGGATAATCACGAAAATCCTGTTGTTTATACTTAACTCCGGGTTTGAAAAAATAATATATCTTCGCATTAACTAATTATACTCAGGGGATGATAAAAAGCACAGCGTCAACTTTGAAGATGAATCTATTTTTCTTCCGTTTTACGCTTTCTCCGGAAAAACATCATACAACAATCTCATAATGTGGTATTCCATATAATACCACGTGCAGTGGAACCTATAGACCTCCTTCACTTACTTTTATTGTTCGCAAGATATTGCAAATATTGTCACACTGCGTTTCTGTATCTCTTGAGTATTCATTAAAATAGGCATCGCTTAGGTTAGTTTTACAAATGTACTTAGTCTACAGGATCAAGATTTAAAGACTGGTAATAGGAACTTGTACAGTCATATCATGTATATTGTGTCATTATTCTTCCATTTGACGACGGAGAGATCTGCTGATATTTTTTTCTGGTCGTATGTCTTAAACACTAACTGAAAATGATAAAGCAACACTTTATTGTTTGGACCTTAGATATTGTTGTCAGAAACTTATTCCTTATGAAGGCATTTAAATTGATGTTTAATTTTGCTTCGTGTTTGTGTTATTTTGCAAATTGAATTTTAGGGAGTTTTCAGGGCTTACTATTTTTATTACTGTTCTCACTTTTCTTAACGTATGTAAAATAAACAAGCACACATTATATTATTGACATTGATTCGTGCAAAGTTTTGTTGAAATGCATTCGCGGTTAGATAGATATTGATAATGTTCTTGTTTATGACGTGCAATGACAAATGCCACATTACCTTAATAACAATATAACTGTTGAAAAATGTACTTGTAATTTGATACCAAAATCGATTTTAAAGGAAGAACTGATATTTCTTGTTGTAAATCTTTCATATTAGTCTTGTTGTTAACCTGTTCATGGCTTCGTAATCTACGGAAACGTTAATTTAAAATGAAGTCGGATGTAAATATATATTAAAGAAAAATTAATCAAATTTCTACCTCAAAATGACTTTACTGCAATTATAATGAAATACCATACCGGTAGATGTTTGTAAAAATTTTGCTCGAGAGAACTGATTTGGGCAGAACACTTCATAGAAGTGAAGTGATTTTTATCCTCTTCGAACACTGTTACTTTCGCTAAAATGTTAGTCCTATGAGGAGTTATGAGGCGTCACTGGTCTTACGCGCATCTCAGCGCATTTTGCACTGAATCCACGAATTGTAGGATGATCTTATTCAGGGTCGTGGTGGGCAATAAGACAAATAACAGAACGAGAGTACATCTGGTAAATATTATACAGTACTGTACCACTTCTCATATTTTAATCAACAAACAAAGAAGTTATCAGTTTCCCCAGTCAGCTTTTGATCTAAATGAAATTCAAATCTTAATTATTGCCACTAATTCTCATTGCGTTTGAAGCAAAAAAACATCACTATAAAGAAATCAAGATGTTAAATATCTGACTCACCCGATCGAATCTAAAGTGTTACTCTTTATGTCATTGTTATGCATGGTGAAGTGCCTCTTACTCGGTGATGTTATTTTTGATCTGTAAGTCAGTCGTATGTAAGACATATTGAGAAAGGTTATTAATCTTAAATTCAATTAAATAGAAATTTGATAAAAAAAACTTTAGTATTTATGACAAAATTAATTTTGGCCAAATCGGTGTTTATGATTTGATATATTACAAAGCGTATCGTTTAAATAGCGTGATAAGTAATTTGCATGTGTTCTACGGCCAATAACAGGCTCAATTACACCGAGTATACAGTATTTTTATATTTGACGTGTTCGATGACGTTCAAATCTACCTTTTCACGGTGGTTACGATACTCGGACTCTTGGATCACATCCACGTCTCCTGACTTTTTTGATCTAGGAAAGGACTTTTAAAGATTTGTTTAATATCAAAATCTGGACAAGGAGCCGAAAGCTTATTAATAAAAAAAACACAAAAGAACTCGAGTGAGTTTGAAAAATAATCATCTCAACGGAATACTAGGATATTTAAGCTATTTATACATGTCATTATATACCATTTTAGTTATGGATTTAACTCGTGGTTTTCTGCAAAGCAAGTGGGGCTTCAATAAAAGATAGAAAGTGATACAATATGTCACCGATTTGCATGTAAAGTTTACTTTAATTTCTAAAAATTATAGCTAGACAGTGCTATTTTGCAATGCATAATTTTCAACATATTTTTTGAAGTGTACAGAGTTTATTAAAACAAAGGCTTTTCAACATCTTGATATATTGTACCGGTACAATGCAATTTTGTTTTCGTTCTCATTTAATAAAAACGTATCGATGTTTCTCAGATATGTCATATTATATAAACAGACCAATGTGACCTTCCGTCATGCATTTAAATTTATCATGCAACACATAGTTATTGATATAAAGAAGTTTTGGAGCATGACTGTAAATATATTGCCTGAAAATCACTAAAAGTCCTTCTCTTAATAAAAAAAAAGTCGGGGGCGTATATTCGATCCAACTAGCTTAACTATCGTGTTTTTATCAATTCTAATATTTAACTAGCGCTGTCTGTATCTTGTTGCGGCTTTAAAAATCAACCCGTCTATTGAATCAGTGTAATCATTTAAACGACTGAACTCAATATTTAACGCATTATAAAAGCACTCAAAATATTGTTTGAGGATACGAATAATTCTCAGACATGTTCTAGAAGAACTCTTTCTGTAAAAAAATTCCAATGCGGTGTTCGTAGTGTACTCGTAAGTTTGATAAAAGAACCATGGCTGTACCTCAAAGGTCAAGGTCACACTTAGAGTTCAAAGGTCTAAAATTGTGCAAATGTATAGTTTCCGGAAGATACTTTTGCAAGGGATTTCATCATCACTTCAGAAAAACCATCACGTCAGAAGTAACGTAGTGACTGGTTTAAAAACCCAGACCGGACAAAATTTCGTCAGGGGTAGGTGGTTCGGGGATGGTTCGTAGCAACTCCTACATGTATCCCAATCATTTTATTTCAATTATTTAAATTAAATTTTATTTATTTGCTTACTAACCTCAGACCGACAGCTATTTCTTCAGGTGTATTGGTTCTCGAGGGTGGGTGGTGTACCCGCCCACCAATACCAATTACAAAATTTGATTTTAATATTTTTTTATAAATAATCGTGTACCTTGTACAAAACTTTGTAAATCTTCTGGTTGGGAAGAGCTTGAACGGGGATTGACGTCTATAAAAAAATCTTAAGAGATGGGGGAGTTCAGGGAGTACCTGACAATAATTGTTTTCAGGGGAAGGGTAGGTTGGGGTGGGAGGTGGTAAAATAACATGTTCTTTCATTTACTTTGTATGTACTTTGTATAATCATTCTTACAACATTTCTCCTGGAATGGGTGTGTCTGAAGGGAAAGTATCCCCGCCCCCCTCCCCCCATCTCAATTAAAAAAAGAAATTTATTACATTTGTATTTCTTGAACTCTTTAACTTTGCATTGAGGTCTTATTATCAGGAAAATTTTACTTACTCAAAACTTGGTTTGATTTGAATGATTTTCTGTAAGTATTTTCTTAAGCGTACGAACGCATTACATTGTCTTTTTAGTCTTCATCAGTACTATTAATGTCTTCAAAATGAACATGCATATTTCTATCTTTTACATTCAAAGACCGCGGTTTCGTTACAACAAATTCATCATCACTAACCATTTGTGATACAGTACTTTCTTCATGAGAAGTTACAATATTCCCGGAGCGTACATTTGCATTTGTATCCGCCATATTGTCATTCAAAGTCAATTTTTCTTCATTTCCATTGTTTTCAGTCATGTCAGACATGCCGATATCAGGTTTATCGTGTTCGGTCTCCGCCGACATGCCAATACATTCATCAAACTGAACTGAATCTTTTCCATCAGTTTCTTCGTAATGATCGTCGTCGTCCTCATCATCCGAGAAATATTTGGCACGACCAGGGCGTAGTTTTTGCCTGTCTCTTTCTCGTTTCTTTTGAAGATCAGCAAGACGTCGTTTTATGTCCTTTATTCTTAGTTTATTTGCCGATATGAGCATCTTGGCTTGTTGGTTTTCAGCGTGGAGAATTGTGTCCCAGCTGTTTAACATAAAAATAAATATTTGTCAAGCGCTCGAAATTAATTGAATGAAACGCGATGTATTTTTTCCCGTTTTCCTTAATTAATTCGAGTTAAACTTTGAACTATGTATAATATTATAAGATTTTTTTTTTACTAAAACTATGTTGTTGTTAAGACATCCCATTCAAAAATATGCGGAACAACACTTACTCTTCATTTTCTTTTTTGGAATTGTTTCTTTTATCAGCGTTTGTGTCAGCTAATGCTTTCGCCTTTCTAACGATATCTTCTGATGTCATGGTAACAAGGACCCCATTTTTCTGCGAATAAAAATATAATTTTACTGTAATGGTACATAAGACAATTTACAAAGCCATATCGATATACAAGGTCGTGGGCGATGGAAAGTGGACTATCTCTTACACATATCTGTATGAGCTAGTTCAGTATTGCACCAAACCCTCCAAATATATAATATTATATACATTGTACTTGTTCTTATTATTGTTAATTCGTTCGTTGTTTGTGCTTGCGATGTCGTTTTTCTTTAAATATTGCATATTTCATTGTTTCAAAAAGTTAAGGATATTTTGTGCATATGCCCTTACACTCTCTAACACTATCGGCTCAATACATTCACCTCTGTTATAGGCTGGGACTACTTTCAACTGCTTTTAGTTTAACTCAAAGAAATAGTTCACCATTAACATTCACAATAGCTTGGCTTTCTCCAGTTTTAATGAAAGATATTGAAAATTTCAGTCATTTGTTTTACATCAAGCTTTCAAATTCATAATAATAACTGCATATAACGAACCTTCTTAGTTTGGTCAAAAATCTTGACATTGAGCCTTTCGCAGAGATGTAAAGTGAGTGTAAGGAACGACAACTCTGCGAAGGAGATTGATGCCCATATGGAAAGAACTATGTAATTGCGCTTTTATTTTACGTCAGGGAACAGTTTTATGATACGAAAAGAAAAAAGTGTTGTTCGATTAATATTATTATAAAGTGTAACAAACAAGTTAGTCATCAATACAGACCAGACACTTTTTCAAATATTCATATCAGGCTGTGCTAAGTACGAAACATTAAATGATAACACCAACGCAAACATGTCAGCAGCTACAGGGAAATCCAAGTATTTCGAAGCCTCCGAAAATCATTCTTAAAACAATTTGTATATGGAATTAGCGATTGTCTGTGAAATTAACAATGTCAAAGCTGTCTGCTCAATATTCGAACGAACAGTTTAATACATGAATTTGGTTAATATTATAAAATGTCTGGAGGTCCCCAGGTTATAAAGCCGAGATAAGAAACCAGTCTCAAATCTCAAAGATCAAATAGGCTGAAATACCGACTGGTCGCCATATCAGCCAATCCGATGCTTGAAATTTGAGACTGGTTTCCATGCTCTGTTTTATAACCTTGAGCACAGATATAGTCAATTGTAAGCGTTTTGAGACCTACTTCATTTCTAATACTTACAAATGTGTCTGAACACTTACTTGTAAGAGAGATATTTTAGGATATTTTTATAAGTTTATTTTTCAGTGAGCAGCCGTCAATTTACTATTTAAATAAATGAAGAATGGAGACTGACCGTAAGTTTAATTGCTATTCAAATAATAAAAGGAGACTTACCATGAAGTTTGTTTCTAGAGCACTTTCCGCTTTCCATGCAGGCCTTCCTGGGTCTTCAAGTACTTTAAGCAGATTTTCCTTCGACTCCATCGCCTAAAATAGTATTTTTAAACCATTTTACATTCAAAATTTCATCGGCACTCTATAACTGGAAAGCAACAAAACATGATGTTTAAGCAAAATGGTTGACACACAGATAATAAGACAATTTCCCCGATAGCTGTATTTGTACCTTTAATGTTACATGTCTTAATCGAGTACCTACCATGTTTGCTTAAAGGTGCTATTACCTACTTATGTTTGATAAGTTTGTCCGATTTTGCATGCAACATTGTCAAATAGTGGGTCAGTTGGAGTTAATTCACCAAAGTAGATTTTTAGGGGTTAGTGGGTCAGCTTGAGTTAATTCACCAAGGTAGATTTTAGGGGTTAGTGGGTCAGCTTGAGTTAATTCACCAAGGTAGATTTTAGGGGTTAGTGGGTCAGCTTGAGTAAATTCAACAAGGTAGATTGTAGGGGTTAATGGGTCAGCTTGAGTTAGTTCACCAAGGTAGATTTTAGGGGTTAGTGGGTCAGCTTGAGTTAATTCACCAAGGTAGATTTTAGGGGTTTGTGGGTCAGCTTGAGTTAATTCACCAAGGTAGATTTTAGGGGTTAGTGGGTCAGCTTGAGTTAATTCACCAAGGTAGATTGTAGGGGTTAGTGGGTCAGCTTGAGTTAATTCACCAAGGTAGATTTTAGGGGTTAGTGGGTCAGCTTGAGTTAATTCACCAAGGTAGATTTTAGGGGTTAGTGGGTCAGTTTGAGTTAATTCACCAAGGTAGATTTTAGGGGTTTGTTGGGTCAGTTGGAGTTAATTCACCAAGGTAGATTTTAGGGGTTTGTTAATAATTAAGAGAAACTGTGTGGGCAACTATGATGTTGGAGCACACAGGAACCTTGATAAATTGCTTTCCACTTACATGTACTCTTCAAAGTCGATTACTGTTGGTGTTTTAATTAAAATAGTTCATGTTATAAGTGTAAATTTCTTTATTCCACTCTACATGTTGCGTTAGGAATCTGTGTATACGGCTTTAACTGATTTGCCTATTTGACTTTAAATAAAGTGATTTTGTTCATACATGTATATGTATTGTTAGCGTTACGGATGAACATATATTACCTTGTTTATCCTTTGCTTCATTGATTTAGCCTTTTCAAGTGTTAGCAAGTTTGTCTGGTGACTGTCATGGTTCTCGTGCAGAGAGGAAGAATCACTCATGCCATCGACATAATCTGGAGAACATTAAGACATCATTTTAACTTAACTGCATGGATATTTTTTTTTAATAAACATAGCCAGGGTCGGCTGGAAAGGATGGCAGAAAGGACATTCGTTTGTGGCAGTCCTATAATAGTTACATGATAATTTTCAACTTCTTGGCAAAACTTCATATGAACATTGCTGCCCAGAAGGGGGTCCGAGCAACACCGATGATGCCCCTTTTCATCTGCCCCAGATAACCAGCAATTTGAATGCTGGTGGCATAGGAATATTACAAATAAATACATATAGTCCCGCTTCAAGGTAATCGGACATTGTAAGTACGAGTTTTAGTACAGGAAGCGTTATGCCTGGGAGAAATAATAATTATTCTAATATAATCTTACTAAGAATTCGAAAGTTTTTAACTTAACAAGCAACCTTGGTGTTAAAGAAGCTTCGTATGCCTTGAAACATTTCTTAAAGAACCTGTCTACTGACCGTGCTCGTCTTCACTATCTTCCGACGAGGAGTGTGTCTCGGTTATGAGTCCGCCAGCGAGCGCTGTGAGTGGACGTCTGAGATTACGATAATGCTTAGAACTTCTACAAGTTTCGGCGGATCTCACGCGCATCGGTTCGAACTGACTCCCTTTCATGACAAAGCGTCTCATATTTTCTATATACATTTCACTGAAAGAATTTTATAAAATTCTTAGTTGAAAAACACAGCCATATAAAAACATGAACAAGTTAAATTTAAAAAAAAGATAGAAAGTATAATTATGCAATTCTTAAGTTCTCTCTGTAATTTTAGAATACATCAAAGTTCAGATTTCCATGATGATATAGTTCGTACCTGAAACGTATTCCTCAAAGACAATATTTCAGCCCTGAACATTATTATAACCGTCTGAAAGGCTGAGAATGCAGTAATTTTCAAAAGAAAATACAGATACCCGCCCATCGTTACTGTAAGGTATGACGCCCGGACAAAGGAAGATTGTCTTCTTTTATTTACAAACTTTTATTCAATATCTTAGAATGATCTGATGTTCTCCAAACCACCCAAAAACAGGTTTAAAATCTAACTAAGGCTTCAACATCTTCTTAAACAAGTGAACGGAACTATTTCTCTGTGTTCACGCAAGTCATGGATACAGTCTTTATTTATGACTATATCTGTAGCCAACAGTAGTGTTCAGCACAATGTTCCATCCATTCACCGAGCCAGAATTTCAAATATTCTGTGCTTCATATCTGTTAAATGTACACTCTTCTACCACTTAATTATTTAGTGTCTGTTAAGTACTGAATATTCATAATCTTATGACGTCATGTTTGATAGTTATAAGGGAAAATTGTGGTGATCACTTAGTTATTTAGTATATATTGAGTCAGTGAAGTTGTAACAATTAAGAAACCACGGTCACTTCGCAACGCTCCGTTCCCTAAGGGTTTCTTAACTGTTAAAACTTCACTTAATATACACGAACTTCATTTCACACACAAATGGTACAGTGCTTGATACCATGTGATGTTATATAAAGATGACAAAATTTCCAGGGTGTCAATTATATGGGAGTGCGTACTATTTTTAGATTTTTATTTAATACTGCTGATAAAGGGTACTGAACATAAAAGACGGTCTTATCGGTGATCAAAGTCAATGACTGACCATTATTTCGTTATCATCTCAGAAATCAGGAAATTAAAGCAGACAACACAAGTAAAAGGTCAATTGAAGAAGTATTACATTTGATTTGTAATTTATTGATAGCCGGTTTAAACGTTATAAAAACCTTGTGATAGACATCAAACACATACTTGTTGTCTGGAGGTCTTTCTCGTACCATAGCACTCTCAGGACGGCTAAGGTACTTGAGTTTACCGTCTTCTTTCAGAGTCCCCTTAATCTGAGTATGTTTGAATTTGTTCCATATTGAATCACGATATCCGCGATCTCGTAGATTCTCGTCACTCGGAATATCATGGCGCAGCTCGTCAATGAACAACGTCAGTTTGTCACGTTGAACCATTTTCAGAGCGGACCTGTCAACAAAACACTGTGTATCGATTAAACGTACTAAATACATTCAGACTGATGAAGACTAAACTTTACACATTTTAAAAATATGTTAAAAATGTTAAATTACATTGCGGTCAAAATATTATCTCGGTCATCTTCAGGTCATAAAGTCATTAGATTTCTGTCATCACATCCATCAATTAATTTGGTTAGTTAAATTTCATTTTGTCAAATCATTTGCCTCTTTAATAACACAGCACTTTCGTTCGCCTCTCTGATAGCAGCAATGCTAGTTTACCTGGAGAATTATTTTCCTTAAAATTATCATTGGCTGTTGTAACGAGTTTTCTAGAGAAAATCTACCTGTCAATCAATTTTTGAACATGTACATAATACCTGGTAGACTCTGAGAATAAGAAGAAGGGAGTTGAAGAAGAGAAATCGGGGAAACTTTGGAACACTTGAAGAACTTTGAGAGTTAATCGGTGGATATTTCCGTGGGCTAGTAATAACTTTTTTTGCAGTAATAAAAATTAGAAAACGTGATAGCGTTCTTTACTAAATCCACTATACGATCAGGGACAATGAAAGGGCTACAAAAATCACCAAATTTGTCAGCATGATAAGCGGCCAACGCAAAAAGAAAAGATGCGATATATTTAGTTCATAATCTGTCTAACAATAAAACTTTCTACTGGCTACCGAGAGGTACATGTAGTTCAGTTCATGACTTTTGTGGTCAAATCTATATGATATTTCCCAGCTCACTGACCAGGTGTGGTCTGACAAAAGTACTATTTACCAGGCACTTCATTTATTTCCGTAAAGGTCATTGGATGAACATTGGTATCTAACCAGCGTATATATTGATATTTTTGTTAATTTCAGACACAGTAAGGATTGGATATTGGTATACATGTACAATGCCGGACTACCGATCTGACGGTCTCCAGTTCGAATCCTTATAAGCACCACAAAAAAGTCATTATGAAAATACAATTTTTATTTTTTGGAATTTACGCTGTAGCACATACACGCCATTTATGCAGTTATAATATCAAAAATATTACACAGATAGTAGACACACAAAAAACGGAACGATCTGCACCAGTTAAAAGAGATTGGCAATTTTAAAATAACATAACTAATATCATAAAAGTGATTTAACCGAGATTCAAAACCAAAATGTATGAATTAAGATCTATATTCCTGAATTGAAACCCTTTAACAACTGCGCTATGCGGGCTTCTTAACATAACAGTTTAAAACTGTTTGTATACATTCATATCGATTTACAAGTAGACCGTAACGTTTACGAAATTTACCGAATTGGTAAAATGCAAGAGTGCCAGGTCAATACTGTTGGACAATAAGTCGTTCGGAGAGACTCTTGAGATACAATGTTGCGTTACTATACACCTAAAGCACGCTTTTTGTCGATGGGCTTCTATGCGTATGATGCATTATTACCTCCTCCTAATAGTTAAGCATAAATACTTGAAATGTAGATTGCTATTTAAAAATAGCATTAATTATTTTAACAATTATTACCACAATTATTTTAACAAGTGGTTCTAGCGGAATAAATAACGTAGACGTTTTCAATGATGTACCAAGACTCTTTCCAGCAGTGTAATTTACGCTGAGTTATTTGTTTCTTCTTTTAGCATTCATGGGTACTACAGTAACTGTAACATGCAGACTCATCATATGAATCTATATAAGAGTCAACTGTGTAATAGTTTGATACAATCATACCTGTGCAATAGTTTGATACAATCATACCTGTGCAATAGTTTGTTACAATCATACCTGTGCAATCATACCTGTGCAATAGTTTGATACAATCATACCTGTGCAATAGTTTGATACAATCATACCTGTTCATAATTGTGCAATAGTTTGATACAATCATACCTGTGCAATAGTTTGATACAATCATACCTGTGCAATAGTTTGATACAACCATACCTGTGCAATAGTTTGATACAAACATACCTGTGCAATAGTTTGATACAATCATACCTGTGCAATAGTTTGATACAATCATAGCTGTGCAATAGTTTGATACAATCATACCTGTGCAATAGTTTGATACAATCATACCTGTGCAAGAGTTTGATACAATCATACCTGTGTAATTTCATAATCGTTGTAGCAGTCGCAGAGACAACAGTACACACGCTCATGGCGTTGTCTAATACACATTCCTCGCCAAAGAAATCATCTGAAGCAATTATATAAGTATAGCCATTTAATATTTTAATATATACTGAGCAAAAATGAAAACTTGACAAAATAACTTGCCAGTGAATGCAAATACCGGTATTCGAAAGATTGTGGTCACTTATTTGTTTATCTTGGAAGTTGTCGGTTCAGTATAAATCGATTACAAATTAAAAACTGAAAAAAAAATCTGGTTGCGGGGAATTAAGAGTTAGATTTTGCTCTTTCTTTAATTAAAAGGGAGGTAATTTACAAAAACGGATATTAAAGTAACTGTATCTTATTTCTCTGCATCAGCAAACTTTAGATATTGTGTTTTCCCTCTGTACATGCCATAAACTTCAAAATTCGACTGTCAAATAATCAGTTTAGTTCTTTAATGTAAACAAATTCCGATCTCATTATTATTTAGGAAAAAGGAGATAACATTGACCTTTGTGAAAAATATCTTGTTGTTGTTGTTGTTGAAAAATATGACACCATCTTCCCGTTTTCTCAAATGTTCAGATATGTGCAAATACCACAGTAAATTTAAAATAAAATAAAGCATCACTGAACATTTTTTTTAATTTAGAAAACGGTAAGTTTTCATTTTTGCTCGGTATACAGGAAGACGTACATTATACTTTGTTATAAATTGTATAATTTTCTTTATAAGTGTGCTGAGTATTTTGATAAGTTTACTTTATGTCAAATTTTATAAAATTATCTTGATTAAGTAATTAGAACACACTGATTACCTGGATCTCTGCTGGTAAGGTAGAAAAGCACCTGCTTATCTGCTTCCGGTATATATAACTCACGATATGTTTGACATCGACCTATAACAAGAGAATCCAGATCTGACAATAACTTGTATTTGAAAATTCGAAAGGAATTTATATAATCGTCGATTAAAACCATTGGAAAAATATCAGTTTCTATTCGTCCTCGTGTCGGTTTGTTCGAATGGAACCAGTGTAAGACTGCGATCACGGCCGAATATCATAAAATTGAGAGTGGAACCAGGTTCACGTTTCAAGCAGCTGTTTGACTGAAATGAAAACAAGCCTCCATTTCAGCCACTCGGATGCTTGAGAAATGAGACTGGTCTCCAATGCCAGTTGTATGATCTTTGGAGCAGACTGTAAATCTCTAGTTGTTTTTCTTGATGCCTACCTGATATAATAATGAAGAGAAAATCGGTTGTCTCCCCCTGAGCAAGCAGAACCTTGTTAGCTGGATAATCCTGCAATTATAAATACTTCATAAAATAACTACTCGTCAAACTTAGATACAACTTAGAAAGAAAGTTAAATGAGTACATGAACATGTAGTAACCTATTTTTATTATCGATTGTACCTAAAACAGATTTATAATTAATAAAAGGGATAATCTGGCTGGCTTTTTGCATACCAGCAGTAATGTTTATAAAGATGTTAAATCACACAGATTATAATGTAAAAGCAGTCATTGTGAAAAAAAAAGATTTTATTTTTATTTTTAACGAGTCAGTACATACATGTACAATGCAGAAGCCTTCTAGCATAAGTTCTTTGGAAGCACCACTAAAATTCTCGTACTCAAAACTGTTATGATCGGATTTTAATGATCGGTAAATTGATGATTATGATAAGGCACAATTTATAGGTTCGTATCTATTTAAGCATGTTAGTGATCATGAAACGGAGTTTTAAGCTATGTTAGTGATAAACGAAAAGAAGTTATCAATCACTTATATTATAGGACTGCTAAACATTTCATAAGGATGCCCCTACGGTTAAACTCACACCGTTTTTTTTGTTAAAATGATTCTCTGTTGTCGTTATGTCACTATTCTGAAGTTGCTTCACTATTTTATTCAGGCCTGCCAAATTTCATTAAAAATCCGGAGATTTTATCTGAATATGTCAATGATGTTGTTGTTTTAATGTCTTGAGGCTGCTGTTACTATGACTAGAGAAAAATGATGATGATAACGATGATAAAGATGTTGTTTTAATGTCTTATTGCTCCGTTATCTATGATTGTGAATAAAAAAAATATGATGATGATGATGAAATTGATGATGATGGTGATGATGATGATGATGATGATGATGATGTTATTTTTCTCATATTCTTCTTTAAATAATATTCTTCAAAGAATCCTATAAATGCATTTTGCCGATTTTGTTAGAAATGGTTTAAGAACTTGTTTAAGAATGACTTGTCCATTTTATCATTCATTGTTTAACTGTTTGTTTTACCTGTTAAGATCTGTTTCTGACAATATGAACATGCATTGAAAATAGATAAAACATGTGTAACATCGAGGCCCTTGTTTAGTTATGACACGCGGTTATTGTACATTCAGTGTGCCAGAGTCGCTGAGGCAGTATGTCACTGACCACGTGCTCGTTATATCGTAATAAACAGGAAATGTGCGACTGCAGTAGAATAATTTTTGCGTTCATTACAAAACTTGAAATCAGGTTTATTTTAACCTATATGTTTTGCAATATCATAGAAATCCGGAGATTTTGACTATAAATCCGGAGATCCTGAAGTAATTTAAAATCGTGAGATTTCGGATAAAGTCCGGAGATTTGGCAGGTCTGTTTATTCCAATGCGAATAGAGCAGATCCACAGCAGCCAGCATATATGTGCCAGATGATTTGGATCTACAGTTTGTCGTAAATGCGGAATAATCGGTATACATGGAGTTAAGCGTTAACTTAACACTAAGAAACAAAGAAAGAAACAAAGATTCTCTTAGTGAATATCTTCTATTGTATACGTTTCTATTACCAAACCAAAAAAAACCCCACAAATTTGAAGTGAATAAACATTTTGTAAATTATCTCCGAGCAAGCACGTTTAAGTGTAATTCAATTTGTAACAAGTAGAATGAAAATATTCTTTTCTCAGTCAAGTACAGCATTTATGATGTTTGAAATTAGATATGATGGGGTTTGGCTAGCTATTCTTATCTCTTGCCTTTCATCAAACAAATACTTTATATCACAAAAAGGGGACAAAACAAATCAAGACGCGTGGTAAATTATTTGAAGTGATCTCTTTAACTTATTTATGTCATTTTTACGACAGTTTACAGCGTTTATTAAAATAAACGAATCAACTCTCATGCAATTGATATATACAATACAATTACGAACAGGCAAGATATATTGCACTATTTATCTGATTGTTAGACTTTGTGCTTTTCATGACCCGATTCAGTAGAAATTACGTAATTGCAGTATTTAACGCGACAAACCTGAATTGCCAATTTATGCATGATCTTTTCCTTCACTTCTTCAGGCACATTGGCTAGGAAACTGTGACTAGCAATATAGTCCCTCTTTCTTTCGTCAACTATTCTAACCGCCTGCTGCATGAGTTTGTGAAAGCGTTGCCGGTCAACACGTATAAACTGAGTTAACTCCTTTGTATAGATAGTGGCCGGCGGTGCTAGATCTTCTGTAGGACCCTCGGGACTTACAAGCCCCAAGTATTCACCTGTACCGTGACTGTATATTATGTTCGCCTGATACACATTCCTAGACTGAGTTGCACTTAAATCGTAAGTGACCTCGACTGCACCATTGAGGATGTAATAACACGCTAAGTGATCTTCCCACTCCTTCAGAGGCACGTATTCGAAGGCTTTGTATAATTCATAGGTGATCACTTTACTCAAAACATCTTTAACAAAGTCTTGCCTTTTGTGGATAAGTTTAAGCCCGTCAACAACACACCTTAGACATTGAACTTCTGTTTTTGTAAGGACAGCATCCAACGCGCAGTTTGGATTTGCCAATGCGTTATTTGACATCAGACGCCGTGCTTCTCGAGTTATAATTACGGCGCCTTGTGATGCAAACAGACGCTTGTTGAACACCGGTGCAGCATCTTTCTGGTGTTCGTCTTTTTCCGGTTCGTGTATTGACTTTTCGATAGTGTGATAGAAATCGGCATCTTCTTTGAATGTCTTCGCTTCTTTTGCTGCTCTCACAACGTCAAACATGTCCCTGTAATTAAAACATAAATCACCGGCATGAAACGTACACAAAACGAAATACTGCGTATGCAACAAAGGTCGTAATTTTCGGTGTAACGGCCTAGTATTCGTATTTTTCTAGTTCGGGATTTTTCGCTATTTCAAAAATAAATGTACATCTTTATACATCGTGTTTGTTGCAAATTAGCGGATCTATCTGCCCGAGAAAATAAGTATGATGCAAATTTAATATTCCGCCAATTTAAATATATTCACAGTATTAATTTACTAAACAGAAGCTTTGACTATTATAACAAAGGTAAGA
Organism: Corbicula japonica; assembly: GCA_038501625.1. Lineage (NCBI taxonomy): Eukaryota > Metazoa > Mollusca > Bivalvia > Venerida > Cyrenidae > Corbicula > Corbicula japonica. The sequence continues at coordinate 447,436 of JAZAYU010000094.1, read as the reverse complement.
CATATCTTTGACCAGTTTCTTAAATGCGGTCCGCCGGATTGATTTTCTAAATAAGAAGAAAATTCAACTAATACCAAGTTTAGAAACATGCTACCGGAAGTTTTCTCCTGTATTGATTCAAACCGTTGCAATTCTTCCTTTAAAGACTAATACAACTCAATTCATTATTCCGCAAATGTTTGCATATTGTTCTAGTGAAACAATTCAAACGCTTTTCTTCCTTACTACTGTTTTATTATGAACACTTGATGTCAAAAAAAAGCGTTTCATTGATATAACCAGCTCACCAGAAATAAACGGGGCTATAAAACAGAGATCTAAAACAACTGACAAGTATAAGATAAACGAACACAGAAAGAGAAGATTACTTTACTAAAACAAAATCCATATTATTTTCCTTATTAGATTTTAATGAAATTTTGCAAAAAGTGAAATAATAAAGGCAGAATAAGACACTGGCAGAATTATTGCTTGTAACACGTTACAAAAAGAAATGAAGTAACTGTTAATAGATGTACACAGTTACTATTTTAGCCCCCTACATGTCAAGACCAATCCAGCTTCCGTTATTATACATATAGTTTCGTTTCTTCCTTTGAAGACTAATACAACACAATTCACTGCTCGAGTTTTCTCGTATAAAACAATTGTTCTAATAATAATAATAATAATAATAATAATAATAATAATAATAATAATAATTAATAATAATAATAATAATAATAATATTATTATTATTATTATTGTGATATTTTCTCGTATATAACAATTAAAAACTGTTGTTGTTGTTGTTGGAAAAATGAGGTTGAAACCGCCAGATTGACAGAAATACACTCTACAATTACAAGTATTGAGAATCGTAAAATATTTACTTACGTGATTTGTTAATATAAAATTGTGCACTTACATCCTTTCCGGGAGCGGACAATAAATTAATTTCTTTGAATATGAACCATACTTGTGTGTGTGTTCTATCGCTATGAAATACCATCTGAACTTTAGAAAAAAAACTACGTGTGTTCTCTGTTTTCACGGACACTATTTAGTGGTAATATTCAAAAGGAATTTAAAATTTAAACCATAATGAATTTTCACCGATTTGCATAAAATTAATTTAACTTGCTATTCATCCATGTCAAAAATTATTTAAATATTGGTATTTATTGCATACAAGCTACAGAGTGAACTAAACGAGTCAGTTTTCAGAATACAAGGACGAAGTCATCAAGTCCAACTGCTTGTAACGTGATTTTCTTCTCTTGTAAATTAGAGTTGTTAATCCTTTTAAGTTAGCTTTTGAAATGCCTTTAAGGTCATGGATTTTGAAATTCTTATTTGTAAAACTTTAAATGTCGTATATCAGTTGATACATTATTAATATACAATACATTTATAGGTCTTGTTATAGATCTAAAGGCAATAGTTAGAATAGAAGGATTGCACTATCATTATCATCGTCATCATCATCATCACCATCATCATCATCGTCTTCGTCGTCGTCATCATCATCGTCGTCGTCCTCGTCATCATCATCATCATCATCATCATCATCATCATCATCATCATCATCATCACCATCGTCGTCGTCGTCACCATCGTCGTCGTCGTCACCATCATCATCATCATCATCATCATTTCATTATAATTATAATATTTGTCACATTAACAGTTTACTGAATACAAATTGGGTTTTATCGCATGTGCGACCCGTGTATATCTAGATCAGCTGTCACATCTGTGCCATCTGATCTGGATCTACATGCGTCACTTCTTAGTCAGAAATAACCTAACGAATCTAAAGCGAACAGTGTATGTACATCCTGATCAGAAGTCACGGGTGTGCCGGTTGATCTGGATCTACTTTGTTCGCCCATGAGATAACAGCCATTGAGGAAAGGGTTAACGGAATGAAGGTTAACTCAATTATGACTATTAGATCGGAATGACAGACAAACAGGCGACTTTAGTAGCACGAACATATGTTCGTTTTCCTTAACAGAAATTTATTAAACTTCCGCCTAGGAAGAAGTCGTAACGCAACATGTACTGCTAGCAGTTACTTAGTATTGTAATCAAACGAGACAATATAATACATGTACTGACACTCATCAGTAAAAATATGAACAAAACCATTCATTGTTAAAAACAAGCAAACGTCAAATTACTTATAGTACACTCACCACCTTGGTGTTCTACACAATTGCCTGCGTTAATTTGGCGGCTTAATAAATCCATTTTTATTTTCAGATTCTATCGTCAACAAGGGTTGAAAGATATTGAGATGATGGGAATTTTACTCATACGTAAATGGTTTATATATTAGTCGAATAAAGACTGTATTTTGATTATAAATTGAGGAGAGTTGTTCAGTGAAATGAATTGTTGGCTATTCAAAATTTATCATTCTGAATGAAACTGTCATTAAAGATAAATAACCATCTACCTTAAGAAGCATATTTAATATACTTAAATGAGATGTTTTTCATGTTTAATTTCATTTAATGGATATCGATTTTCACGTCGACTCAATGTATTTCAGATGGTTTGGGCCTGATTTTATTGAAATTTGTCTCCAACCCCTGGGACGCCGCATAGCAGCATCGAGGCATAACAGCATCGCTCATTTTTTTCGTTTATGCGGTGACTTTCAACACGTCAATAAATATATTGAAATAAATCTATCTATCTAGTGACCGCATTGATGCTGCGGCGCTAAACGCATAAAGTGCCACATTAAGAGGATTAATTTAATCATTTATTATGAAGCTTAAAACAGAGCTCTAATATATGAAAACACGGTGTTGATGACTTTGATGATGAAGACGTCCGTCCGTTTCGAAATTTTATAAAATTGATGACTCTAAACTTATATTCTTTTCATTGGTGTAGGAAGCTGTGTACGCCGCATAGGAGCAACGCCGCATATTTTTTGAATTTTTGTTCGTTTATGCGGTGATTTTCAACACATAAAATACTTTTTATGCGGCAAAAATGCACACTTTTGACGCATAGAACAATTAAAACAGATATTTGTACAAAAGTATATCATCACTATTGGACTTTTAGAGAGGTACATTCTGACAAAGACTAAGTAATATAGATTTAACTGTGAACCAAACCAGTTGACTTTTTATGCTCCCATGAAGTGGGAGGTATTTAGAGTTGCACTCGTCCATCCGTCCGCCCAAATCTTGTGGCATCAACTCCTCAGAAACAGACGGATATCATTGTCATCAACGTCATCATCATCATCGTTTTCTTCAAACATTAGAACTCTGTTTTAAGCTTTATAATTAATGATTAAATTAATCCTCTTTATGCAGCAAAAAGGCACAGCTGCGCCGCATACAAGAAATTTCTGCTTTATGCATTTAGCGTAGCCGCATAAACGCGTTCGATCTGTATGCCTGGAATTTGTTCATGCGGCGATGCTCCTATGCGGCGTTACAAAGCTGTTACCCGTTTTAGTTATTTGTATTTTTATTGGTTATTTTAAAGTCGAGATATTATTTTCATTAACAAACACCTATATTTATGATGTGATTTAGTTATTTTTATTTTTATTGGTTAAGTAAAAATTGAGATATTATTTTCATTCGTTGTTGGCCTAGTCAGTCAAATTTGTTTTATTGTTATTTTGTGGCACATATTGCCCTTTAAAACCAATTGACGATTTTTTACAAACTTTTTTATTCTACGTACTTATGGTAACCACTGCCCCAACGCCTGCATGTCAGAATCTTTCCTAGGTATTTTTTCAAAGGGCCCGGTATTCCCCGACTTTTTCTCGACTGCAAATATGCGAACAAAACGCGCCTTGAAATTAAGTTTGTAAACAGAACACATGGCGTTTCCCACATCAGACGTTAACATCACTATCTTAAACGAAGACAATGTACTTTTATGAAATACATGTACCGTCGGGCAGTGATAGAATTACTTAGCATTCGTTTGTACTGGACAGGAGAGGTAACCAAAATATTTATCGAATTATTGGAAAGGCGTTTGAGACGGTCGATATTTCTAGAAATGCGAATTATGAAGTTAGCTTTATAGACATACATGTCATGGTCAACTTGTCGATATGGTATGTATAAAGTCACGTGACAAGACAAACCAATTTCAATACATGTTCAGTACTTTATAGATAACTAGTTAGTCATGTGACAGACACATTTATTGGCAAATGCAAATAATAATAAATAATAAATATAAACAGTGTGTCGCGAGACAGGTGGCTTACCAATAATCAGTTTAACCGTTGAGGCAACTTATTTATGCCAGAAGAAATTCCAAGCAGCTCCAAAAGCTGTTAATTAATCTCGTCTTTAATCCTCTGTCATGTAAACGCCGCAGCTGTATTGTTGTTGTTTTAATTTATTTTTATCTTCTATCAGGTGTATTATGGACTAACTATAAGTAAGTAAAAAAAGTTTAACAACAATTTCTAAGAGGGAATTTAAACACCTAATCTCATTAAAAATGAAAATTTATTTCGATATTGGGTTTGCTTATCAACACGATGATTTAATTCATGTAAATGTTAGATCCTAAAAGTTATTACCCCTTTGCGAGAACACACGATACATTTTTAAAATCTTCAACCAACATCTAGGCCTTATAATCTACATTGACCCGTGCATGGTATTATCGAATTGCATGTACATTGTATGCTCGCGAAAATCGTACATCGGGGTAAAATTTAGGGCATTTTGCTTTGCGGTATTGTACTCTCTAACGAAATTCTGGTACCATCATGGGGCAGATACGATAATATTTACCAGCTTTTTTGACAATATATTGGTAAAAGTTGTAAACGATAACTAACCGGTCACGTGACAGTAGGCAATAAATAATGTTATCGTTAAAAGTTGTTAATGTTTTTGTGATTGAAATGAAAGTCAAACTAACAGCTTACTCGGTTACTTTTGTCCTAGGAACGACACGCTTTGTTTCTGTTGCCGACGTTGCAGCCGATATTTCATGTTTAGTAATAAATGTATGAGGGGCGGACGCTGGGCGTGGCATGGCGGCTTTTAGGCTGTACTTTTCCCGTACAGTGTCTTCCTTGCTCAGTGGTCTTTTATCGTTTTCTCGGCACATGTTTCGCAAAATGCTTCTTATTTGCACCTTCCTTCTTGGTGTAAGTTTCAGGTCTGATAGTTTAGGATCGTTTCGATCGTCCAGACAAGCGTTGACGGTTCGAATCCCACTAAGTTCTCTGTAAACATTCTTTCGCTTCGTTCTACTGCCCGCAGTGCATGGTCTGATCAGGCTTTCCCGTTTAGGTAATACAAGTTCGTGGTTAGACCGCAGAGACAGCATTTGTATGTTCCTTTTGTTTAAATTGTCCCAAAAGTTCAATTAAAAACTGGAACGATTTGGTGAGATTACCTTTAATGTTATTTCCAGTCAATGGAACAGTAACCTAATGAACATTCTTTTTCTCTTTGGAAATAGCAATTTTAAATTATTGTTTATATTAATTCACACATGTCCTTCGAATACCGAATTAATGGTCAGCTGAGCACATTATAAAGTGCAGTTTTATACTTTTGTCACACTAAAGCCGTAAAATCACATCACATTGAAATATCATATTTAATAAAACTAGTAACGTCAGTTAACAAAGAAAAAAATCCTCTAGTTTGTAATGCAGTTACTTCTTCCATACACTACAATGTAGTAGTATCCTAAACGCGTCCCTAACTTGTTGTTAACTTATTAAATTACCTATTTAGTTAGATGTCACTTCAATCAAATTCGTTTCTATTCAGTTGCATAGTATTCTATTGATCGAGAAAGTTTAAATACATTAAACCTTTCGACAATCCACACGTTAGAAAAACATCTTCAAATCTATCGCATTCTTCAATATAAACTATTTCAATTTGTTAAAATATTTGTAGTTTATTATTTATATTATTTCATAACATAAGTATATTGAAGAGATAAAGAAACGCAAGGTGACATTATTTCTAACGTCATGCGAACGCGTTAATCCAAACAATGAAAATCTATAAGGAGCTCTGTAGTTTACATTGCACGTGTTTGTACAGTGCACGTGGTACTGTTTGCACAGTGCATGTGGTACTGTTTGTACAGTGCATGTGGTACTGTTTTTACAGTGCACGTGATACTGTTTTGTACAGTGCATGTGATACTGTTTGTACAGTGCACGTGATACTGTTTGTACAGTGCACGTGATACGGTTTTGTACAGTGCACGTGGTACTGTTTGTACAGTGCACGTGATACTGGTTGTACAGTGCATGTGGTACTGTTTGTACAGTGCACGTGATACTGTTTGTACAGTGCACGTGGTACAGTTTGTACAGTACACGTGGTACTGTTTGTACAGTGCACGTGGTACTGTTTGTACAGTGCACGTGGTACTGTTTGGACAGTGCACGTGATACTGGTTGTACAGTGCACGTGGTACTGTTTGTACATCGCACTTGGTACTGTTTGTACAGTGCACGTGGTACAGTTTGTATAGTGCACGTGATACTGGTTGTACAGTGCACGTCATACTGGTTGTACAGTGCACGTGGTACTGTTTGTACAGTGCACGTGGTACTGTTTGTACAGTGCACGTGGTACAGTTTGTACAGTGCACGTGGTACAGTTTGTACAGTGCATGTGGTACTGTTTGTACAGTGCACGAGGTACTGTTTGTACAGTGCACGTGGTACAGTTTGTACAGTTCACGTGATACTGTTTGTACAGTGCACGTGGTACAGTTTGTACAATGCACGTGGTACTGTTTCGAATGACGCATTATAGGATTGCGTAAAGATGTTTCACGCGGAAGTCGTGAAACGAGAAAAACTAGAATCATCGTCAAAGTTTGCCCCGCGTTCCTTTGAGTACATTTATTTAGACAAACTCTCAACATTATCTTATTTTTTTACTTTCTGTTTGAAACCTGTTTGCAATACTTTGAAATTTAATGAAGTTCTGATATCTACCCCGTTCTGATAACTTTTGTTATTTTATTTTGCCATTTAAAAGATACACTTTTAGCTCCCCGTTTTATAAGTGACTGATTTATTGATTAACGCGATTGACTAATTATTTAATGGAAGTGTTACTTGATTAATTGACTGAACGAGTGATAGTGATCTTCTTTTTCGACTTTTACTAGCAGGGTCTCCTTAACTTGTTCTTAAGGATACACTACACACTATTTTATTACACGCATTTCTCAGGGCCCAAGATCATAAAACTAAGACTGGAGACCAGTCTCTAATCTCACGCATCTGATTGGCTGAAATGGCGACCAGATCATATGCTTAAGATTTGAGACTCGTTTACAGATTTAGTTTTATGGTCTTGGGCACAGACATATGCTCAGACTAGGACCGATACGCTTGAGTTAAAGCGTCTAGTCTCATAAACCCGGACACGTTACGAACCGAGATATCAAAATTCAAACTCACGCATACAAAGCTAAGTACTTATGCAAATAATTTCTTAGGTCCGCGTTACATGTACCTGGTTAAAAGGCGGCATCGACGGGTTTGGGTAACACTCCGATTTTATTAAGAAGACAAGACCATTGATCGTCAGACTTCACCCGTATTTGTTTAATTCAGGAAGTCTAATTGTATATGTAAAACACCCCAAAAACGAATAAAGCACGTTTAATAACATTTAGACAATTTTAAACATTGGTTTCCTTTCTAGTTTTACAACGTCGACCCTGAAACAATTATTGTACGTTAGGCGTGAAATAACAGAAAGACGCATGGAGTTTCTGCTTTGATGAATCAAACCGATGCTTTATAATGCTGTATTGACATGTAACTGTATTATAATTGCATTTACAGCGTCGACTTTTCCCAATGTTCTTTTTGCAAATTTATTTTTGTTTCAAATTCTAAAAGACACCCCTCATATGTCATCTATTTTAGTATTCTTTACATATCATATAAGTGAAAACAATTAAAACAAAATGACCGACGTTTTTACAGAATTGTCTCCTGGACATATGTATTCATAAGCCAACAACATATTCCATTCTTTTTCAATATTAACAAAAATGTGTTTATTTATGCAAAAAGAGTCAAAATGAAGTAATGCTGTAGGTTACTGTCTTTTGATAACAGGTGTTATTGGACTCGGCGGATGTGGTCTGACTGCGGCTCGGCAGAGCCTCGCCTTTTCTACAACCATATCGGCCTCGTCTAATATCACCTGTTATCAAAAGACAGTAACCCGATATTCTTTATTTATCGTCTTCGTAGCCAATGTTGTTTTTTCTACGTTTTGTTACATCAATGTCATAAATAATATGTTGATTAATTACTCACTCTTTTCGTATCTTAGCTATTAGTTTATGCCTACGTTTACCATGACGATTTCTCCCTTTTTCTTATGAACTGTGTAATCTGTGTCATATTGATTGTTTGTAGAACTGATATATTTTTGTTCAACTTGTATTTATTTTGGGAAGTTTTTCTTTTGTGCGTGCGTTCTTACGTGCGTGCGTGCATGCGTTGTTGTGTGCTCTGTATAAGAAGTAGTGCTATTGCTATTGTTTACATCATTGTTTCTATTTTTTTCATTGTGCTCTTTATATTATGAGGAAATAAAATATATTTTAAAAACATATGTTCACAGAAAAGAACCCTTTAAACTAGTGCGAATCCCGATTAGCCGTTTACGCGTCCCTTAACTGTTCACAAGCCAGAACCTATTTCAATGACGTATGGGAAAATTTAATGGCCAGGACGGCATTTTAACGAAAAAGAGTCGGTATCGAATAAAACACACACATATTTGAATAAGGAATTAAATTTTAATATCATCGGAACTACATTTAATCCGCACCTGTTAAAATTATTCAATGTAATTATGGTGTTTGTCAATTCTCGTTGTACCTTTTTAATAACATTCTAAACACGATCTAATCGATATAAAATACTAATGCTCTTTATCTATTTGAGTTTGTACATTCATGTTTTATATAAAATCTGCAGTATTTTTACAAAGCGATGTCCGCTCATTTTGTACCTTGGGATGTTTGCCATCCGATCTTGCCAACATTAATGTCACGGGGGACTTACTGAGTTCTCTTTTTCTCTTCAACGCATTTGCTTCTATTTTTTTTTTCTAGGACTTTAATAATTAGAAATGCTTACATGTGTGGTGAAGGATGTGCACACATTTATCAGTAATATTGTATATTTTGTATGTTGCCCTTAAGAAACATTGAATAGGAATTCCAGAAACCAAATTAGGCCAATTGATTTAGTTTATCAAAAATTTTGATTGTATGTTATATTTCAGACATAGTCTGATAGTACATCAATTTCCTATTATTTTTTAACAATTAAATTCAGTGATTAAGCTAGAAACAGTTTTGAAACCGATTAAATGAATGGTTTATTCTTGAAAAGGCATTACAATTGTACAAAATAGCCAAAGTATGCGAGCTACCTAGCATTGACTATTTCGTCATGCATTATGCTGGTACATGTTCATAAATCAGGTAAGCTTGAGCTTTTCGCCAGATCATAGTTTCAGTTATCGCATTTACAGGTTATTTACAAAATTATAATTGTAGTTTAATTTATTGCAGTAAGTGAAAACGGCGGGATATATCACCCCGCAATATGTGTGGAATCGAGATGTAGTTACTTCGCTTTTCGAAAATTATATCCTTTCCACGACCATAACTTATTTAAACGTGACAAAATTTTGACTTCCCAAATCCCGACCCTGTTTCACGGGAAGACGCCCGAAACGTATTTAAACGTATAAAAAAATCGCTTTTCAAAACCCGACCCTGTTTTCTCGTCGGAAACCCGCCGATTTATTTTTCATTTTTAAAAAAGTCCTTACTTTGGTAGCTAATTAGAAGAACACGGATTCATCGATCAGTATTTTAACACTATTAGTCCTTTGAACGCATCGCATATTTTCTCTCAAATATTATTAAGTAAGAAATTAGTTATTTATACGCCTTTCCAATAAACAGTTTCGCAGTCCTGCACGAGTTACTTCCCGTGACCAGATATCAACCCAAAACGAGGCTTCACAGGAAAGCTGAACTATCGGACTATGGCTTAAGCACACAAGGCCTAGCATAATCCATTAAATTTCGTGTGCAATCGTCGCCGCCGGTCGAAAATAAGTTACTGGTGTGTTATTCTAGTCAGACATTTTTATTTTCACTATTTGTTAGATATTTGCATTTTTAATATTGTAAGAACATGTACCATTCTTGTTGATAGTGGGCAGTATGAAACGCGATTCGGACAAACGTGAGTTACTGTATTAATTTTACGAATTTCTATACAGCATTTTCATCTTTATGTATTTTATACTTAAAATTATATTTAACTGGTATGAAATTCGCAAATTGCTAAGACTGGTAATGCACTATACTCCGTAAATCGTGACATGTCAACATTCGGTTACAGTATCTGTACGTTATACTTGAACTCATCTATTACTTGAATTCATCGTACCGTTAATGTTCAACGAACAAATAATTTTGAATTTTTGAAAACGTCACGTATACTTCACAAGCAAAATTACGGTACGATTGATTCTGTCTTGAAATTAAGAAGGATCAATAAGGTTATCTGATTGTTCGTTTACGTAAGAGTATCATTCATAGAATAAAATTCAAGGATTCTGATGCTGGCTTCTAATAAAGATGGAGATGCCGGCTTCAAATAATGATGGGAACATTTATATTAACATTAATACTGCTAAGGTTTGAAATTCTGTCATTTTGGCGTAAACGCTCAATCGCTTGATTGAATATTTATAAAATGTTCTGTTAAGATGAGTTTCTAATTGATGTCTTATGGTTCTACTTGTCGTATTAAGGATTAATAATTCATATAACTGCTATATCAAATACTTTTGCTACCCGATTTAGTAATTAAGGATTTCGATATACTTATAAATTGGGAGGTGGAGGTACATAAAAAAATAAACCGATCTCTATTGGTCAGTGATATCTTCTTCTTAGTAATTGACCGGGGACCCCTTGTGCGCGACAATTTGGCATTTTTATGACATGCCGCTTTCAAAATCAATCGCAGCCGGCATGTCAGTAGTTGATAAGACACGCTAAGCCGGAAACGACACTCAATTTATCCGTGGATAGAACACAGGCTGTTAGTTTAAGTCGTTTAAAGTAAACAATGGCGCGAGGAATAATGACTTTACACTTTTAGTCAAATTAGATTTGTTGTTTTATAAACTATTCTTGATAAAAAAATATAATTACGCTGATGTATTATTACTAATTCAACGATAAACGAGAAAATATATTTTAAAAAAGAAATTTCATGATGAAAAACGAAAGTTGTAGGTACATGTTCCCTATTAAATTAATACAGCGAGCAATAATTTTTCCTGTATAGTAGTCACGTGACTGAGTAGGGGAGGTAACCGAAAAATTCACCGAATTATTGGAAAGGCGTATAAAAGTTCATTTTTAAGAAAAAAAATCTAATAACATGTGTTGCTGTTTCTTCATCTTTCATTGTCAAAATAAAAAAGTGGCTCCAAAACAGTTTTTCATTATTTTAAAAAAACATACCTATATCTACCTAGTAATAACTTAAAAATGACATTTTTTGCAATGGCATAAAAATTAATGACTGTTAATTAGATTAATTAATTTACGGAATTTTACGTTACATTCTTCCTGCGATAAACCGATTTTTTTCACCCATTACGTAAAAGAGCGTCGAAATTCGGGATTTTAACGCACTATTCTTGATATGCATTTTCCACCCTTTTTTACAGAAATCGTAACGTGTTTTACAGTTATTTATCGGGTTTCTTACCATGTTGAAAATTCCGAATTTCTTTAAAAGGTAGAATACCGGTAACGGACAAAAGCGTATATGCTTTATTCAAACATACAGTTATCAAGGGCATTGAAAAATTTTTACGCAGATTTACGTTATTGGTTTTAAAATCGTGAAAAAAGCATACGTTTAAATACGTTTCGGGCGTCCTCCAGTAAAACAGGGTCGGGTTTTGGGAAGTCAAAATTTTGTCACGTTTAAATACGTTACGGACGTCCGTCCGGAAAACAGGGTCGGGCGCGGAAAGGATATTAAATGTGCTAACTACACAAAAATGATAATACTCAAACCAATTTTAATCAAAATGTGTATCAAGGAGAGAATCGCAATCAGATAATAACTGCATGGGATACAGTTTCACAGTGACTATATATTTTTTTCACAAATTGCTACTGTGAAAAGTATAGAAAATAGTCATGCTTATTCTTTTCTTTAAGATATATCTTTAACAAAGCGAGAGAACTCACTCTTGAATATCAATAAAATGAAGCTGTAGTTTCTTCACGTTTTGAAAATCGCTGCATCTAAAATGTTGTATGATTTTCTTTGTAAACAATATACTTAGCAATATACTAGTTGCAGGTGGATTTTCATTGTTCTAACTTAATTATTCGCAACTCATCTCTTAATAATATTTATAATGAACATACTTGTTGTTATTGAATTGTGACTTTTTAAAATTAAACGTACCGTCAAAAACAAAAATAACCAGCATTTTTTAAAATAGGTACTTGTGTATTTACCATTTTACTAGAATAAGAACAGTTTGAGTTTAGTAGTTTTAACACAATAAATGGTTGTGTTAACTCCTTTGTGCAGAGTACACCACTCCTAAAAAGGTTAACACTATCACAGTATGGGACCGGACACCGGATATAACCGCGTTTTGAGTCAAAAGTCTTTAAAAGTTACCAGAGGTAAGAAAAAATCGATTTCTCAGCTTATATGACACTAATCTGAACTGGGTTTGATTTTATGGTTCTCTTGCTAAATGCCAGATGTCATAAAAGTACAAGTGTCAACCAACAAATCAAGATTTTTTCATCTATTTGTAAAAGTTCACCGTTGCTCACGAGAGAAATTGATGCCCAAGTACCGAAAGTCTAGTTTTATTATTAGTTTCGTTCAAAAATAAAAAATCTGAATCGACAGTTTTCTTTTACCTCTCCTCATGTACTCACATTCTAATTTTTAGTAAGATCGACCAAAAATTGACTTCTACAGCGACAAAAAAAGAACAAGCTTAGTGTACTGGGTATACAAAATCTTTGCTCAAAAGTGTACTGGGTATACTGAGCAACTGTACTGAGTATACATTATAAAAACGAGCAATGACATTGATAAAATACCATAATTACATTCATTATCGTTATAGTCGTCATCGTCGCCGTCATCATAATCATCAACATCAATTACAGTTTCGTTTGATTTTCAGAAAGATATGGAACGTGCGGAAAGCGTTGTGTCAGAGATTGAGTAAGTATTTTGTTTGTTACGAATGTATAATGTAGGTAAGCATATATGCAAGAATAAATAACACATTGCACTTAATTTTTCTATAAAGGTGGGAAATAGGCCACATAAATACTCACATTCATGCAGTTAGGCTTATAGTTTGATATTATTAAGTTATACACAAATCGTTTGGCATGGTTACACAATGGACACACACGCTTATTTTTCAAGATGTTGATATAAAGGATAAATATGCAAATTTTAATAGTTCATTCATTAAAATAATATAAAAGCTAAATGTGTTTCATATGGCATATAAACGAACATTTGTATTTATTTAATCATGTTTCGTGTGCAATGATTATTAATGGGAAGACAGCGCTATAGTTTTCTAAACGTACACTATAGGAACAAATTACAAATTGCATATGATTTCATTTTATTCACTGGCACCCGATGCGATATCCATTTTGAAAGTACGGTAGATAACTAGACCCCCATGGGGATATAGAAGTGAGCTCGTCGGTCGATCACATTGTTTCCGGATGATAGCTCTATATACCTTCATAAAATCAACAAGTCAAGTCTGTGTTTGGGTTCTGAAAACTAATCTTACCACTAATAAGGGCAAATGATTGTAAAATGATTTGTTACGTAGATGTAACATAATAAAATAGAGATCACGGTTAAATTGGACATATCATTAATATTTAACATAGTTATGGCCCCTTTCGTATTTTTAAAAACCTAAACATGGTTTCCAGATTATACCCTTTACAGTGGCAGTGAGTTGTAATAATTTTAGGTACACTGATGTAACATCATTAAGCATATGGTGATTATCGATTAAGGGAATGAATCAAATTTATTTATGATATTTTATGAACTGAGTGAAAAAACGTTGTTGTTTTTTTCAAAAGCAAGATCTTAATATTAAATCACTTATTTTTTGTCATATCAAAGACTTTAATTGAATCATATATTAATTATCATAATTTTAATGAAATTAAGTCAAAACAGTATCAGAAAACGTCTCAAACGTTGACTTATGTCGTGAGTTTTTTAGTTATACTCAGTACAGTAAGCTTCAAAGTACTCAATATACCCAGTACACTACAATAATATACCAAGTACACTAGGCGAGTGCATATTTTTCGCTGTAGACATCAATTTTTGGTCGATCTTGCTTAAAATTGAAATCTGAGTACATGAGAAGGATATTAAGAAAACTGCTGATTCAGAATTTTCATTTTTAGGACCAAACTAATAATGAAACTAGATTTTGGTACTTGGGCATCAATTTTTCCCGTGAGCAACGGTGAACTTTTACATCTAGTTGAACAAATCGTGATATTTTGGTTGATACTTGTACTTTTATGATATCTGGCCTTTAGTAAGGGAAACATAAAATCAAACTCAGGTCAGATTAGTGTCATATGAGCTGAGAAATCGAATTTTCTTACTTCTGTTAACTTTTTAAAACCTTGTTTTGACTCAAAAACGCGTATATATCCGGTGTCCGGTCCCATACCGTGACTATTCTTGTGTCTTAAATGGGGCGCGTCACGGGAAAAGGTAATTTCGGACAGTTTACGTCAATCTTTGAAATGACGTCATAAATTTGAGCGGACGACATTATTTATTATGCATTTCGCGTTATAAATACCATTTTATTGTCAAAATGTGTAATAAAATCACATTTTAGTAATAAGAAATTTGTTTATATTTGTAAGTTCTTTCTATAATAAGTAAAAACTAAAATATTATTAAAAGTGACGGAAGTACCTTTTCCCTTGACGTGCCCCAAATAATCCTTGACTTTGACGTAAAATCATCGCGCAAATAAACGGTGGTTTCTATAAGCACAGCGATTAGCGCACCTGACTCTGACTCAAGGACTAGCGAGTTCGACCCCCGCTTAAGACTACATACTACTCTGAGTGCAGAGTTTAATTCCCTGGCTCTTTAAAATGTACGTACAATTTTTCATTTGAGACCTAACCGCCATTAAGTGTAGCGATGCTATAAATCGGGCGCTTAAAAGAATCTTGGGGGATTCTGAAATCGGAGAATATTCTTTATCATCCACTTTCATCCACTAACTTACTTCTGAAGACGACACTCTTATGGCTAAAGGGCAGTGGTGGACA
This sequence comes from Corbicula japonica, assembly GCA_038501625.1. Taxonomy (NCBI): domain Eukaryota; kingdom Metazoa; phylum Mollusca; class Bivalvia; order Venerida; family Cyrenidae; genus Corbicula; species Corbicula japonica. The sequence continues at coordinate 431,992 of JAZAYU010000094.1, read as the reverse complement.
AGGTTAATATTTTACAAAAGGGGATAGAACACATTGCAAGTTGATCTGGCGTTTTCAGGATGAATCCGACAGATGATTTTTTTACAAATTTGAACCTTAGTTTAAAACAGGTAATAGTCTAGATTCTGAAGCTGAAAATTTTGTCGAGGTAGGGCCGACAAGATATACTTTTTATTTTACGATTTTATTGAAGTTTATGGTATGTCTCAATGAAATTAGGTGGCCTGCAAAAATTATTTTATTGCGAACCCTTAAAAAATAAGGGAGATAACTCTGATATAGAATTATAAGTTAACTTTAAATTATTTAGATATAATGACGAGTTGCATTGATATCAGTCCAAATTTTCGTATCAACATTAGTTTTTATATGATCTAGCAACCATTATTTATTTAAGATGTATTATTAGCACATAATATTGGACTTGTATGTAATTTAAGACATTTTTGTCGGTAAAATATACAAAGAAAACACAACTATTTACGATTTCCCCTATTTTATGAGTTAAAAAAATTTTCTGTTCATATCACTTGTAAATCTTTATACAGATATTTCACATAACTCTTCTAAACATTAATTTAGATGTTTTTGAAGACATTTTATATTGAAGAATATGCGTTACTGATGATAAAACCTTAAAATTGTGTATACAATTACCCCACCCACAGCATTATAGCAAGTATTCTTTTAATAAAACCTTAAATGGATAATCAACACATTTTATGTTAGTTTATTTTATTATTTACGATGTATATAGAGTATGATGTGCTTCAGTTAAAGAAGCAAACCGGAAAGGAAATGCTTTGTAAAACACCAAATAAAAGGAGTTAATTCAAGAAAATATAATAATATTTTCTAATATGATAATTTGGTGACACATTTTGTCGAAGTTCAGATGTCTCCAATAGATCTGTTTTATTCTTACTTTACATGTTTTAATGTCTTCTACTTCTCAGAAGTAATCCCCCATACTCATAAAAAGGCACTTCTTAAATAACAGCATCAACCCATTTGTATTCTAATATGATTTGAACATCCTAACAAGTTATGCAAATCAGAGTGCCTGTTGTATTTTTTGTACAGTCACATAATGACGTATAACAGCATAATGGTAAATTAGCCAGTTTATTAACTGAATACAGATGGTAACTAATTTCTTGAAAAAAAAGTGAAGTAATTAAACATTAGATAAATATTACTGTTATTTTGAAACACATGTTTAATGAAGATTTTTCAGATGTTTTGTCTTATGTTAAGTTAACTTTTACTAAATTACAGGAAAATTGTGGGTATGTATCTTTAAATAATGAAATACAATGAGATCTGGCAAACTTAACTTCTTTTCCTTCAGGAAACAGTTTTCAACTTCATTGCATTTGGTTGCATTAACAAATGATAAGTTCCCATATTGAGGGTTGCACTAATCTTAGAATAAGTGTTGGTAATTTTGTTTCATATTGAAAGGTGCCGCAACATTTAAGAAGCTAGGCATAACTTTATAAAAATCTATACATTGTTCTCACCTAATCATGCGAAAACGGAAGTAAGATTACAATCTTGTTGTTTGTAAGTAAAACATAATATTGCATTGCCTGTAAATGTTTTCTTTTTTACATTTTTTGAAATAGAATGGCACATTTTGAAATTTCTAGCTTAAACTAGTAAAGGAAAGAGTAAAATCCCAAATATCGCAAGTCTTTTAAGGATAGTAAGTAAAGTAGTTTTCCTGTATATGTCAAAATATACTTGTATATATTGTTCGAGCTTAGAGAAATAGGACTGCTTATGTAAAATGGAGAAACAGTCACTTCTGGATGCTAGCGTTGCCCCAATATAGAACGAGGGAGTCTTGTAAACGCTAGCAGAGTCATTAAAATATGACACGGTCTTGCTTCCTACACCACAGAATAGTGTAAGCACCTTCTTGATGCCAGTGTATTTGCCATGAGACGTATGGTAACACTATCCAGAGGTTTTAGAATGGTTACTACCCAGTTCTATGTTATAGCAACTGCTTTTTAAGATAGGTAAAAATATTCGAAAGTTGTTTTTAGTCTAGACTTATAAAAAAGAAAACTATTTAATTAATTAGACAATGCCCCCCGCCCCACACACACACACACCCTCAGTCGTCATTGTGAAACACGCCAATATTGTGCTCAAAGTACATATAATGGTGAAAACTTTCAGGGGAAAAAACCAGATGAATTTGCAGTTCACAATATTAAATGTGAGTGCAGTTTGATGGTCAACATCCCTGTAAAGTTTCATGACTGTCACTGATACTTTTGGACTTACCTACGACACAAGATTACACGCTGAATGCATTAAATTGAAATGCATAATGGGCCATAACTATGGTCTTAACAGGTGTGGCCCAAAAACAAAACCCCAGGGCACAACTACACATGATTGTCAACATGACATCTTATGCCCACAGCATTCTGCCAAACTGGGGACCGGCCTTGGGCAGTCCTAATTTGGTTAAAACAGCCATTAGAGGACACTATCTATCAAAGCTATCTGGAAGTTACTGAACTGGATATGTTTACCTTAAACATTCTAAGCTAGTTTGTTGAAGATTGTCGAGTTAAAATGTGGAGGAGTTATCCCGTCAGATTGCTTCAGTAACTATAGAGTTATTGCCGTTTAATTACTAATTTGGTCAAAATTAGTAATTAAAGGGCAATAACTCCAGTCTGACTGAAGTAATCTGACGGGTTATTAAATATAAGTGTCGTAATCACTCAAACCAAGTTAGGCGAATACCAAATAAGTACTATTGCCATAAGAGAGTTGATAACATTTTGTGGACGTTTCCTGCCACCGATAGGTCTGTAATACGTCCTGTTTGTCAAACTGCTTGTAATAGATGGCTTGCTCTTAAGTATGAAATTAAATGTATATAATCTGACCTGGATGGTTATTGGTGTTTAACAAGCTTTTTCAGAGAATTTGTGCTATAATTCCTTTCTCTAAGTTAAAAAATCACTAGAAATATCACTTTCTAGCAAAAGAAAATGGGACATAAGTGATTTACATTATCTTTCAATAAAATTAAGGGGAATAACTCTTGTTTTTCACACATTATATACATAAGTTGTTCACCTTGGACTTTAAATTGCATCTTGCAACTTGTTTGACAAAGTTTCAATGAAGACAGAAAAAAGTCTTTATATTATATGTCATATCATTGAGTTTATCAGTTTTTTGTTGATTTTTTATATGATTTGGCATGAGTTATCTCCCCTTATTTTCCGATGATTCGCAATAAAATTTTATTTGCAGGCCAGTCCAGATTGTTTGGCCATATAATAGGCTTTAATTTGGTACCAAAATAAAAAGTATATCTTGTCGGCCCTACCTCAACTCATTTTTGAGCCCTTTTGGACTTTCAGAATCTAGTCTAGTAACAATAAATTATGTTTTCCTGTGCCAAAGATTATAAAACTTTCCATTTTCAGTTTTATAATCTTGCGACCTGGAGCTCGAGCCAAAAAGAAAGTTGATTATACTATTCTTGCATTACAATGGCCTGTAATTTCAAGTATATGTAACAGTTAAAAGATTTATTGTACATTTTATGACAAATTTTGAAAGCGAAACTGTTCGGGATATCCTAATGCTCACCTAAAACCCAAAGTGTGTTTTCGTCTCACCCATTCTCGAATCTCCTCCGTTTTTTCCTCGAACGTTGGCTCGATAATTATTGCTCGTATTGTTTTCCATTTCTCAGTCGACAGATTTTGCATGCATTTATTCACCTCTTTCTCTTTGCTGCCCATCACCAAATTTGCACTATTTTATCACTCGTCACTTTTTCTTTCTGATACATACATATCTAATACTTATTTAAATATAGTTTACTTATTAAGAAATAAGTATACATTTACATGCACATTATGATGGTCTTCTAAAGTGAACCTTATTTACAGTAATTAAACAACATCTGAAGCACGGACTATCCGTCATACAAATAGCGATGCAACTGAACAATGTGAATCCTAACAAAATGCACTGACTCGAAGAACTCCCATTCGTTTAATGGGCAAGGACGTTGTTTATTTACATAGGTCTGATTTAGCGGAAACAAGGTGAAAACTGACCGTAAGATTTGTCAATATCGTAAGCATTGTTGAAAGATAGTGGTCATTTATTACCATGAATTACAGTTTCATGTATTTGGATGGATCATTTGTAGGATTGTTTAAATAGATAACTCGTAATTAAGTCTATACAAAGTGTCGTTTATTAGCTTAAGCTTAAACAAAGAAAACTGCTAAAAGATATCGATGACACGAGTGCAATGCCATACTAAATTAATCCGAGCTATCTGCAGAAGACATGTACGATCAAAATAAACGTATGTCTCAACAATAACAACACCACCACCACCAACAACAACTTGTACTTCATTTATATGCATGTCAGCAAATTAAAAGGCTAACTGCGTTAAAAATAGTGAGTTCCTAGTAAAGATCGAGTAAAATTATCAAGTTAATGAGAAGCATACAATTTGTTCTTGATTTTTTTCGATATGTGCTCAATTTTGTTAAGCTGAAAATTATTTATTGAAAATCTGAATGCTTATAAATCTCAAGTTGATTCATACGACCAAGTTATATTTCGTTTGGATTATATTGGAAGAAAAAACGAAACGAATCATACTTTAAAAAAACCCGTATCAAAGTTATCATCTAAATCAAAACAGTTGCAATAGGTTTTTGTTAAAAGTAAATGAGAAAAAAAACACTGCTTATTCTTTCGATGTCAACCAACTATAGGGTGAATGTCGGGCGAGTCGGAGAGGTTGCAGATGTCATATTCGTACCATCTGTCCCTGAAACGAATAGATAGACGTTTTGACTACACCTTCGCACAATTTCGATCTCTCTTTTTTTCGATTTAATAGTTAGTAATCTGCGAAGGAGTATTTTTTATTTTTAAGAAAACGACTCATCGTATACCTTGTGATAAATGTCAAATGATATTTTTAAAAAGTTATCTGCCGGGCAAGAAAGATATAGTAAAGGAAAACTGAACATTACAGTGACATACGCATAAACACATACATTTGGAATAATCGGTGAAATTTAACAACAAAGCTAATTTATTATGGTTATTGTATTATACATGATACATGTTAATTTATTGATACATGTCCGTGTGTTGTCGCAAAAATTGACGCGCAACGTCATGCAGGTTATTGATATTGACGTTAATAAGTTCACTATTTCCGACTGTGTTTTAAAACGATAAGAAAGATGTAGAAATTGTCCGTAAATAATCTAGTTGAAAAACGCTTAATGCCGAAACGTCGAAAAGAGACTGAAAAAAAACAATGTTATGTTATTTAAATTCATCCCTGATGAATGTTATTTTAACGCTATATTCTAAAGTTCACATGTTGCAACGTGTTTTATTAAGATGTCACAAGAACTTGTTTAATGAAAGAAGGCGCATTGGAAAGTCAAAGTGATCAATGACAGATTAAACTGACTTTTTCAGATACATGTAGAAGTGAATGAACGGACGGAAAGGATAACATAAACTTACATTTGTGTCAAGTAGTCTTTCTAGCTCCGATCAAAATTTTTAAAATAAACTCGCCGATAAAACAAAAACAACAACTACAACAACAACACGGATTACGAGGAGAATAACAAAACACAACTACAAGTAAAGCAGAAACATAGCTTCAGAATATTTACAATACATTCGTTCTCCTAATCATACAGTATTATAAATATACGTTATAATCTTAAGTTTCATAGTGGAAAAATAACCTACTAAATGAGTAACTTTAATGATTAGCAGATTTAACAAATTCCGAACTGCGAAGTTTGAACAATTCGATTTTACAAAGTATCCTTAATATGTTTACAAACATAGATAAAAAGACGAAATGGTGACTAAATAACTTACTCTGGTCCATTATCATGCATAGAGAGCACCCCTTTTATTGCTTTTCCTTGAGGAACCTCGAAGTTCTGCACGCCATCAAAGTCATTTGTATGACCAGTTCTTTCGCAATCAAATAAGTGGATTGCTAAATGTATTCAATACGAAATACATTTTTTAACAGTTAGATATTAATGTCAAATAATGTAATATTAAATTAATTTTCTTTTATAGTCTGTTAATTGTACATGTAATTGTTGACATAACACAACGCTGAAAGGAGTTCGTCTTCTCTGACATCAGACATCAATATGACTTAAACTTTTTATTACTATAGATAATTGCAGCTGCATTTTTTGTTAACGTCAGTTTCCTCAAGATTGTAAGACCAAAGCTTTTAATTAATTATTTAAGTCAAATACGGTTTAAATCACTGTCTTCCCCCTTCGTTTGATTTAGCCGCCAAAACGCAGACAGTTCCATCCCTACACGAACTACAGCTGACTTGTTGGTATTATTCATCCCTAATCAATTAACATGAAGCATTCTTCAACCCTTGACAAAATACAGCTGATCGGTAGCGTATAATTGGTATTGCATGGCTAAGTGATGTCGCCGTACAGTTTCGCTCCCCAGTAGGGCCAGTTTCATTTGATTACTCATTTACTCGATTTATGAAACATACTTACTTGGTAAGCTACATCTTTTTTACTTAGCATGCTACATCTCATTAAACTTGGTATGCTATATCTGTTTTACTTGGTACATGTTTACTACATCCTATTAAGATCCGATTAACTTGGTTTGCAATCTGACAATTTCTAAAAAAAGTAATCGGGAAAACCTCTATAGCTTATGTACGGTGACAGCGGGCCATCATCAGATCTTACAGTTTGTTAGATCTGACTTAAGTGAGATTGCTTGGTTTGCTGCATCCGATTTATTTGGTGTGCGACATCGTATTTACTGATAACTGGTATGTTACATCGATTTACTTGATATGCTACATATCTGAATTACTTGGTAGGCTATATCCGATCTGATATGCTACATCTGAATTACTTGGTAGGCTATATCGGATCTGATATGCTACATCTGAATTACTTGGTAAGCTATATCCGATCTGATATGCTACATCTGAATTACTTGGTAGGCTTCATCCGATTAACCTGACACTCTACAGCTGATTTACATGTTATGCTATATCGTTCTAATGCTGTAACCCAAGTTTTTCGGGTTTTTTTGTATCGTCTCTTATATCTCTTTCATGCTATATCCTATTTGCATGGTATGCTACATCCGATGTACTTGGTATGCTAGATATGCCGGAAAATACTTACTTGGTATGCTACAGCAATAAATTTTCCATCGTCTGTCTTCAGCACCATTGTCATGTACACTGGACATTCCGTTAAAATAGCCATTGCCTGGGCATTCGTAATCCAATAGCTGGTCAAGCTGATTGGCAAAATTGGCTGGAAACAAAACACACTTAATGCTGCTTGTAAAATTCACGATGCATTTCTGCACATGGTTATCATGTTGTTCTTTCACGTCTTTACCAACAACTTCATACAATAACGTGCAAAAAGTATTCGTTAACGGTGATGATTGAGGCCGCAAAAATGTTGGTTAAGTTTATTTGGTTATCAAGCTAATTCAACATACAGTTACGTTTCTTTGAATCTGCATAAATAGAAGTTTAAGGTGTACGTACGAGTCCATGCACAGGATGGTACGGAATCAACAGCAGAGCCTGCAATATCCCTGCAAGCCATTTTGAATCGTCTGTCCTCCGCACCGTTGCTATGTTCGCTATAAATGTTGCTGATAACCTATTTGTGAAAAATCATGTCTCATTTAGAATGATTGTATAATTTATTATGAGCATTGTTTAATAGATTATAATTATTTTGAATGGACCAAACGACGTTCCCGAAACGCAAAGAAAATTCTTTTTGTCTTTCTTAGGTAAGCTCGGCTCTGTTAAAAGCATTCACCTAAATTTCGTAGTAAGACAGAACTTTTATGATAATAAAAATTCAAACGAATATTCGCAAACATTCTATATTTAGGCTCTCAGCCACTAGCATAATTATATTAAATATAAATAAAACACAATAACATTTAGCAACACTTGCAAACGTAACAAGAAATGAATGATAAACTGTCTCGAGAATAATTTCAATAACCATTCAAATAGGTGAAAAGCCTATTTCTCGACCGGTAACCACGTTTAACTATGGTTTCCAGACGGTAATTATAGTTTTCGGCGATGTCAATTGTTCTCGAACCTAGAACTATAGAACTTCGAGATAACTGGTAATCGAGCGAGAACTAAGGTTTTCACCAATAACTATGGTTATAAAGCGCTTCATGTAACCCTAGTGGTAATGTGTATTGATAAATTGATATCGCATTTATCTCTTTACGAGACTTGGTCACCGAAAAAAAATTCTTGGTTAAATAAACAGAGTTTAACGTGACTGTCAACATTAAACAGAGCCGTAGAGAAAAAATCATAAAGTTTTGCAACTAGATTGGGAAACTTTGTCGTATTTACCTCAAGATGTTTCATTATTGGAGCCTTGAACAACACCTCGCGCTTTTTGATGGTATTTGAAATGGTTTTTTTCAATAAAGATAATAAATATTAATCTGTTACCTAATGAATGTCAGTTTACTTAAACAAAAATTCCCAGAAAAGCAAAAAAAAAACTGTTTCCTTAATCTTATCATTTCTTTGCTTTGCTAAGCATTATCAATGTGCTAGAGCGTATAACAATGATAACAAAATGTAAGAACGTATTTCAGAACGCATTTACAACTTGATGAAGTCGTACCATAAATAAAAAATATTATTCGACGGTACACAAAATTAAGCCAAACATAACTACATGTTTTTTGTGAAAAACGCATGTCTCCCCCCTGCGCCCTATTGAAGGAAGGCCAAGGAAGATATATCAAGTTTTTGAAACGGAAGCCTGTGTCATTTATAGTATAAAGAATACGCACACACACACACACGCACGCACGCACGCACGCACGCACGCACGCACGCATATATATATATATATATATATATATATACATATATATATTCACTCTAAGGGCCCCTGTGATGTTGAATTCTGGCCTACACACCCCAAAATCAGGATTCTTCAAGTCTATAACAGCAACCATCCTAAGAAGTTTGAAGGCTCAAGGTAAGGTAAAATAGAACTCCAGTTAGTGAGAGGAAACCATTTTAACTCATCGGGCCCCTGTGACCTTGACCTTTGACCTACTGACCCCAAAATCAATAGGAGTCCTCTACTCAATAAGGACATCCATCGTTTGAAGTTTGAAGGCTCTGGGTGAAATAGAACTCCTGTTATTGAGTGGAAACGGTATTCACTCTTAGGGCCCCTGTGACCTTTACCTTTGACCTACTGACCCCAAAATCGATAGGAGTCCTCTACTCAATAAGGGCTATTACCCTAATTAGTTTGAATGCCCTGGTCAAGCGGTACTCCAGTTATTGACCGGATACGGTTTCACTCTTCGGGGCCCCTGTGACCTTGACCTTTGACCTACTGACCCCATAATCAATAGAAGTCCTCTACTCAAAAGGACATCCATCGTATGAAGTTTGAAGGCTCTGGGTGAAATAGAGCGGAAACGGTTTTCACTCTTAAGGCCCCTGAATCCTTGACCTTTGACCTACTGACCCCAAATCAATAGGGTTCTTTTTCTCAATACGGGCCATCACCCAGTGAAGTTTGAATGCTCTGGGTCAAACGGTACTCCAGTTATTGAGCGGAAACGAAGTGTGACAGACGGACAGGGCAAAAACAATGTCTCCCCAGAGGGGGGAGACATAATTTCATCAGTAAAGCAAGACTGGAGAAGATAATAAACTATGTCTACTTCTTCATTTTATTTTGTAAATAATAAAAATTACAGTTATTTCAAGAAAGGCAGCGCGCATTACCTGCTTGATTGGTATACCTTGAGCTGCCAATAGACCCACTCCCCCCCACCCCTAGGGAAATTTTGAAGGGTATGTTTTTCTGAAAGCCTATACCATTCTACGCATTTTGCAATTTGTTTGCACTCTGGCGAGTGGGGCGTTTCACCGTAACGCCTGTTTGAATATGTGACCTTTTGGAAAATTATATGTAAGTCAGAAATATTTGGCAAAAAATAAAAGTTCTTAAATAAACCTAAGCAAGCAAGCAAGTAAGTTGTGTTTGACTTGTAAAATATATTAATATAAATAACAATACAATATTTTAATGTAAAACAGCCACTTTAAAACACACTTATTGTTAAATGTATGTACACTTATTGTTAAATGTATGTGAATAATTACATATATTTGGAAATGGCAACAACCAAAATATCTGAAAAAAATGCAACAAAACATTTTAAACATGTCAAACAAAGACAGTATCTATAAATAAAATTATAAATAAATAAACTCTTAAAGACATCTGTGTGATTGAAAGGTTAACTTTGTCAAACATTTTGTAAATTTCCATAACCTTATAGTAATATGTTATATAATATATTTATGCTTATGGTAAATAAATTTGAAGTTTGGTGTTAATGTTTTCCTGAATAATAAAGGTTATTTAGTCATACAACATATTATAAACAAGAAAAAAACGTCGCCACGCGACGAAAACCAGGTTTTCATTGAATACTTATATTTTTGAAAAGAAAATATCTGGTTGGAACTGCTGAAACTGACAAATCATTAAGAAAAATCAATTTTTAGCAACAGTGTAATTTTAAAGAAAGTAAAAAATCTTGTTTTGATGGGAGCAGAGGTGGGATACAATCATCAACCTGGATCACCCAATGCCGGAAATTTGCGTTGTTTTGAGATCAGACATGTAAGAAAACATAAAAAGAAAATTGTTGGTTGGAGGGAGGGTGGGGGGTAGGCCGCTACTTTGATCACAGACACATAGAAATCAATCCCAGGTTGCGCCTTTATAAAAGCTTCCTAAACACTAGGTTTGATGTCAAGAGGTCAAAGCAAACTCAAGTTAAACGGAAACTGAATTTCTATTTTAAGCAGCAGTGACCAAGAGCTTGATCACAGACACATGGGAAGCAATTCCAAGTTGCATTCCATTCAAGATATCAGTTATTGAGCAGAAATTGAATTTCTATTTTTAGCAACAGTGACCTTGACCTTATCAGACACCTGGGTAGAAAATCAAAGTTGCCTCTTTATATAAGCTACCCACACACCAAGTTTGATGTCAATAGGCCAAAGCAAACTCAAGTTCAAGCAGAAAATGAATTTCTATTTTTAGCAACAGTGACCTTGACCTTTACCAGAGATACCTGGGTAGTAATCCAAAGCTGCCTCATATAAGGTACCCAAATACCAAGTTTGGCATCAATAGGCAATTTGGCGTCAATAGACAACTTTCACATAAAAAAATAACAAAAATTCTCAGTGAAAAGGGGACATAACTTTGGCAAAATATATCCAGGGGTTATGAAACTTATCCTGATAATTGGTACTGTGATGTCAGACAATTATGTTAAGTTTCAAAGCTCTACCTTGAACGGTTACTGAGAAAAAGAAAACTTTAACAAAAAACTTAACCAAAATTCTAAGTGAAAAAGGGCGCATAACATTTGCAAAATACAGTCAGGGGTTATGAAACTTGCCCTGATTATTGGTATTGTGATGTCAGACAACAATGTTAAGTTTCAAAGCTCTATCTTGAACGGTTACTGAGAAAAAGACAACTTTAACAAAAAACTTAACCAAAATTCTAAGTGAAAAGGGCTTAACTCTGGCAAAATACAGTCAAGAGTTATAAATCTTGTCCTGATAATTAGTATTGTGATGTCAGATAACTATGTTAAGTTTCAAAGCTCTATCTTGAACGGTTAATGAGAAAAAGACAACTTTAACAAAAAACTTAACCAAAATTCTAAGTGAAAAAGGGACATAACTTTGGCTAAATACAGTCAGGGGTTATGAAACTTGCCCTGATTAGTGGTATTGTGATGTCAGACAACTATGTTAAGCTTCAAAGCTCTATCTTGAACGGTTACTAAGAAAAAACCAACCTCAACAAAAACTTTACCAAAATTCTAAGTGAAAAAGGGGCATAACTCTGGCAAAATACAGTCAAGAGTTATAAATCTTGTCCTGATAATTAGTATTGTGATGTCAGATAACTATGTTAAGTTTCAAAGCTCTATCTTGAACGGTTACTGAGAAAAAGACAACTTTAACAAAAAACTTAACAAAAATTCTAAGTGAAAAAGGGGCAAAACTTTGGCTTAATACAGTCAGGGGTTATGAAACTTGCCCTGATTGTGATGTCAGATAACTATGTTAAGTTTCAAAGCTCTATCTTGAACGGTTACTGAGAAAAAGACAAATTTAACAAAAAAACTTAACCAAATGTTGACGCCCGCCCGCCCAACGACATACCCCAATCTAATAATCAGGATTTTTCTAAAGAAAACCTGGTTAATAAAACTTAATACCATATTATAAATCACCATCTATAATATGTTACCCATAAGAACATAGATTGAAAATATTAGTTTTATTCATGATATCATTTATTTTTTATTAGTTTTTTCAATGATTTGCAATTTAAATGTCTCCATTAAAAGTAACTGTAATTGATGCTTAACCACTATAGTTATAACAATAAGTAAAATAATGTAATATGACCTTAACAGTAATAAAAATCACTGCCAGTTCTGTTAAAATATACCAGTATCTTTATACAGTATGAAGGTTAACAACTGCCTTCAATTTATGTGTCCTGTATTAAATAGAGGTGATATATAAGAATTATGTTACAAAATGAAATTAAAAAAGTATTGGTGCTGCTGATGATGATATTAAACAGTTATGCATTTCTAATCAAAATATTGTTAAACTTAAGAGGTTAATTATATGTGGGCTGGTCAATATGACTTTGTTGAAATAAATGTGTATGATGTAGATGGTCGTTTTTTTCCTCTTCAAATTTACAATAAAGCCATCAATATGGTTCAGTGAAGTAGTACAGCTTACATTCACGCTAATTGTGGACTGCTGCATCAAGCCTTGAGCTTAGTCCAGATTGTCTCGATTTCGATAGATAACATTAAGTTTGTTTTAAGAAAAAGTAGACAAGAAAGAATCTAAGAACTGTATGAAGCAATAAAGTTTTCTTTTTATGTCTTTTTCATCTTATAATATGTTACCGGTGTTTTACCTGAATAATCAGCAAAAACTGTAAGAAAATAAAGCAAGAAACTGCAAACTATAAATTTAAATTTTGATAACATCTTTATATCATATTATATTATGATAAAGTTGTTCTATAACCAATCTAAAAGTTCCATAATTTAAACTTCACACAAATTAGGTGATTCAAATCTGATTTTGGAAATGTTATTTAAACTAGTTTTATTTATCTAAAATATATAGGTTCAGTGTAGATTATTAAAAACATTGAAATAGCATATGCATTAATTTAACAATATCTTTACTCAAGTAAGCAAATTAATTACTAAAATAAATCTTATACATATTTCAAAGGTAACATATCTGTTAAATGCATTACACAGAATGTCATTCACATAAGGTTGTTTCTCTTAAAAATTTGTTGTCTTGAAGAAAAATATTATTCTAAAAAGATCTTAAGTAATGGAAAGCTTTCGCTATACAATAGAAAAAAAATTAATTAAGTTCAATTTATTTGTTCTTACTTCACATGTTTTTATTAAATGGTAACATCAGTAAGTATTGCTCTAAAAGGCCAGAACTTATAATTTCAACTCTAATTTTAGTTAGTATAGTTTATGGAAAGGTCATATTCCTATTATGAATAACTCTGCGGTTATCTAAATACAAACAATAACGAGGTTCGGAAATAATTTTTTCTTTATCCTTAGCAACCTTTTTTTAAACTGTAATTTCATTAAGTAACATATAATTAATTTGTTTAATTCTTTCCAATGAATTTTTTTATCTCTCGTGTTGTAGTCTCCTTTCACTTTCAAAACCAATTCTAGAATTTGTTTTTTTAGAATTTTCCTGTTGTCATTCAATTCATAAATTAATTGTACTTAGTCAATATTGTAACATCAGAAGGACATCTTACGGAGATTTTGGAGGTTTAAAATGGACAAATTTAAACACTCTCACATTTTAAACCACAAACCTAACACAGTGTACACTATAAACTATTTACTATCATTATTGTATAATTTAATCTAAAATGATTGCTGAGTTGTGATGTGATAAGTTTTTGAACAACAATATCAGTTTTAGGGAAAAATACATTTTTTAATTATTAATGCTAGTTTAAAAATGACTCTCAGTGCAATTAACTATCTTTATTGGACTAAATAACATCAGAAAATTGCACAGAGCATATAAAATTTATTTCTTCAAATCGATATCAGCTAACATCATTCAAAAATAAATAAAATCAGCTTCATTTTAATATGTAACATGTGTTATGTATGTTGAAAATTTGAAGTCATGCAAGTTTCAAGACATGTTCCTGGCCACCGGCCTATGGAGTTTAACCCATCTATGAGTTTGTTCACCTCTTTTTTCACGACGGCGGTTGTAGTTTAATGTAGAAGATTTATGTAAAAATAAAATTTAAAAGAGCTTGAGCGCTAGATCTTGTAATTTTGTTAATGCTTATGCATTCTTGCTAAGTTAGCTCCAGGCGTTCTGCTGTCGGACAGATCATCGAGCACCCATTTTTGCCATTAAGCTACTTTTAACTTTTGAAATTATTCAATATTTGCCAAGTATATGACTTGGTTGGAGATAATTCACAAAGAGTATTCATAAATGTCAGTTCGTAATAATTTGTCGGCGCAAATGTAAGGTTGGTGCACCAGTGGCAAATAGTTTTACTACAGATCTTTCGAATACAGTGACACCAGGGCTTATCATTTTTGTTTTTGTTGCATGCGATATTTTTTCCATGTCCACCGCCATGGTCAAAATTGTACTGTTTATTGGTGTAAATATGAGTTGCGCTGAACCCGGGGCTAGGCAGCGTGGGCAGTAATATGCATTTCCGTTAGTGTCAATGAACAGGCTCAATCAAACTGAGCCTGCAATATTTTCATATTTGTCGTGTTCGATGGCTTTCAAAGTACCCTTTTAATCTATTTCTCATCAAAATTTCTGTTCGTTCATTACTGTATCGGAAGGCTGTGTTTTCTTGATGTGTAGTGTTTTGATTTTGTCATAACTGACCAAAGAATTACTTATTCGTCTCATTTTTGAAAACATTAAATAAAAATACAACTGTGACAGTAAATGAACTACCTGGTTATTATTCGGACAAGTGAAAGTCATTGGTTGGTCAAAGTCATTCAACCAATTTACATCTGCTGGGAAAGATGCAAGTGTTGTATGGAACACATACATACAGAAGAAAAACAGGCATGTGATCTGCAAGGCAAACGAGATTATGCATTTAGTTACCAAAATACGCATAATACTTTTAGCAGTATCAATAGATGTTAAAAAGAAGGCAATCATAGCAAATAACAACTTTACGATAATGAACGCTAAAATGTTCTCTGTTTCTGTATGAATGCTTTTCAGTATTAAAAAACAATTTGGAAAATAAGACATCACTATTAGTGAGTTTTACTAAATTATGCCTATGGTCGGTAAAAAACTATTAAAAATTTTTTTCCGTACATTTAAAAATAAAGTTTAACTTACTCGAGACATCTTTCTATGCGTAAATGTTTCCGATATGAACCAGATACGTGAAAAATTTAGTGAAGTAAAGTTAAGTTGTTATCGGCATTGCATAATCACTAACGGTTTAAATCTTATCATATGACCTTAATTTTAGCCAAATTTCTCTAAAGGTTAAAATAACAAACACACACTGCTTCTTTGATATCAAAGTATATATTTTTTGCCCTTGAGTCAAAAACATATAAGAAACGATTCGCGCAAAGTATCTTGTCCAAACGGTCTTGAACTGTGAAATTGATCTTGACATTTTCGTCGGTATTTAACATGTGCAATCATGACAACAAATAACACATTTTTCTCATAAAAAGACAAAGCCGTACAGAAAAGGGCATATAAATAAGCGTATATTCCACTTGGAAACACATTTAAGCGATCTCCAGTCGCAACATATTATGACCTGGAATGTTCTCGGACAATTCCTAGCCCGATACATAACTTATTAGATACGTCGCAAAGAAAAAAAGGAACAAAAGAGAAAGGTAATAGGCCGCTGGCTAGGAAAATGTTTGCTCCCCCACCTGGGGGAATTTTGAAGACATGATTTTTGAAAGCCTGTTATGTCCCGGATATTTTGCAGTTTGTTTGCCTTCTGGCAAGTGGGGCATAGGGATGTAACGGAGGTTTTTATATGTTATCCCTAAATTTTGTAGCAAAAATATATTGATTTTGAACCTACAAGTCTGGTCTGGTCTTTCAGCTATCATGATTATACAAAACTAATATTTTTATATAAGGTTGAAGTATTCTCTGTTTATTAGTGTAGTTTTCATTTCAAATCTTTTGTTATTATGTAACATATTTAGTTTATAACATACATAACCCTAAAAAGATGAAAGAAGAAACTTACCTGTAGGATTTTTATTTGTAAGCAAACTTAGGCAATGTAATATGTTTTTGAAAGCTGCATGGCCATACAACATGAAACTGTTTATTTGTTATAAAAATCCCACAGGCAAAAGTAATAAATTCCTCACAATCTAATGTGTAACCCTATAGCTAGTTTAAACACAATATTCAAGTTTTTGGATGAACATGCATAAAATATAGTGTGTAATTGAATAATTGTGTTTGACATCTGTAAGTGTTCTTGAAACTTGCATGACTTCAAATTTTCAACATACATAACACATGTTATATATTTAAATGAAGCTGATTTTATTTATTTGTGAATGATGTTAGCTGATATCTTTTTGAAGAAATTAATTTTATATGCTCTGTGCAATTTTCTGATGTTATTTAGTCCAGTATAGATAGCAAATTGGTCTGAAAGTCATTTTTAAACTAACATTAATAATTAAAAGAAGCATTTTTTCCCTAAAACTGATACTGTTGTTCAAAAACATATCACACTTATCACAACTCAGCAATCATTTTAGATTATTATACAATAATTATAGAAAATAGTTTATAGTGTACCCCATGTTATGTTTGTTGTTTTAAATGTGAGTCGTCCATTTTAAACCTACAAAATCTCCGTAACATGTACTTTTGATGTTACAATATTGACAAAGTACAATTAATTTATGAATTAAATGATGACAGTAAAATTCTAATAAAAACATTTTAAGAATTGGTTCTGAAAGTGAAAAGAGACTACAACACGAGAGATAAAAAATTCTTTCGAAAGAATTAAACCAATTAATTATATGTTACCTAATGAAATAACAGTTTAAAAAAGGTTGCTAAGAATAAAGAAAAAATATTTCTGCACCTCGTTATTGTTTGTATTTAGATAACCGCAGAGTTATTCATAATACGAATATGACCTTTCCATAAACTAAACTCACTAAACTAGAGTTGAAATTATTAGTTCTGGCCTTTTAGAGCAATAATAACTGATGTTACCATTAAATAAAACGCAAAATAAGAAAAAATAAATTGAATTTAATTAATAATTATCGTATAGCGAAAGCTTTAAATTACTTAAGATCTTTGTAGAATTATATTTTTCTTAAAGACAAAAAATTGTGTAAGAGAAACATCCTAATGTGAATGACAATCTGTGTATTGATGGTAAAAAAGTGAAATATGCATATCAGGCATGGCCACATCCAGCAGACACAGCCTCCCCACACAGCCAAACAGTGGAGAGGAAAAGAGAGCTCTGTATTACAATAATCAATTTCAATATGGACTCCACAAACAATTAACGAAAGTGAGAACCCGAGGGGTTACCGCCTTGGAACGGTCAGAGGCAAAATAATTTGCCACTGGGGGTTTAAACCAGGTTCTAGGGTGTACCAACCTCAAACTTGCCCCAACAGGTTCTCGTATCACAAAACAAGCACAAGTTGTCTTGGTGTAATAACTCCAACCCACCCATCGGCTCAACAATGTTGCATGCAAAAGCACACAAACATATAAAACATATGAAGCTAATACCATTGCACAGACAAAGGGCGGGTACTCAATGAAATGTTTACCGAAATGTTACCTTTGATATATGTATAAAATTTCTTTTAGTTATTAATTTGCTTACTTGAGTAAAGATATTGTCAAATTAATGCATATGCTATTTCAATGTTTTTAATAATCTACACTGAACCTATATATTTTAGATAAATAAAACTACTTTAAATAACATTTCCAAAATCAGATTTGAATCAGCTAATTCGTATGAAATTTAAATTATGTAACTTTTGAGATTGGTTATAGAACAACTTTATCATAATATAATATGATATAAAGATTTTTATCAAAACTTAAATAAATAGTTTGCAGTTTCTTGCTTTATTTTCTTACTATTTTTGTTGATTATTCAGGTAAAACATCGGTAACATATTATAAGATGAAAAAGACAAAAAAAAGAAAACTATATTGCTTCATACATTTTTGTAGATTCTTTCTTGTCTACTTTTTCTTAAAACAAAATTAATGTTACCTATCCAAATCGAGAACATCTGGACTTAGCCCAAGGCTTGATGCAGCAGTCCACAATTAGCGTAAACGTAAGCTGTACTACTTCACTGAACCATATTGTTAGCTTTATTGTAAATTTGAAGAGGAAGAAAACGACCATCTACATCACACACATTTATTTCAACACAGTCATATTGAACAGTCCACATATCATTAACCTCTAAAGTTTAACAATATTTTAATTAAAATGCATTACTGTTTTATATCATCAGCAGCACCAATACCTTAATTTCATTTTGTAACATAATTCTTATATATCACCTGTATTTAATACAGGTTACATAAATTGCAAACAGTTGTTAACCTACATACTGGATAAAGATACTGGTATATTTTAACAGAACTGGAAGAGGTTTTTATCACTGTAAAAGCCATATTACCTCATTTTAATTATTGTTATAGTTAAAGTGGTTAAGCATCGATTACAGTTTCTTTTAATGGATACATTTAAATTGCAAATCATTGAAAAAAAAACTAATAAAAAATAAATATCATGAATAAAACTAATATTTTCAAACATAATATTCTTGATAACATTTTGGCTTATCAAAAGCAAAATATTTAATACATTTTCATTACTGACTTGAATTTCCTATTTTCTTAGTCAGCTTTCTTTGAAAACAACTGATAAAATTTATCACTAAAATCACTATTTCTTATTGATATAATGGCATATTAAAAAGGGAAGTTCATCTTAAAATGCCTCCTTTACTAAGAGAAGCCTGATGTTTGTTGGTTACTTAAAATACATTGTTGCAACAATTTATCATGTAAGAAGGTATGTAATTTATATCGCTATTGTGCAGTAACTTAAATTGGTTTATAAGTTCCCCTGGGTAACATATTTGAAGATGGTGATTTATTAAATGGTATTAAGTGTTATATATGTTGTATGGCTTAATAACCTTTATTATTCAGGAAAAGGTGTATTTTAAACTAAAAAAAATAACACCAAACTTATATATAACATATTACTGTAAGGTTACGGATATTTACAAATTGTTTGACAAAGTTTACACCTTTTAATAACACAGATGCCTTTAAGAGTATATTTATTTATAATTTTATTCATAGATAATGTCTTTGTTTGTCATGTCTGAGATGTTTTGTTAAATTTGTTTCAGATATTTTGGTTGTTGGCATTTCCAAATATATGTAATTATTCACATACATTAAACAATAAGTGTACATACATTTAACAATAAGTGTGTTTTAAAGTGATTGTTATACAATTAAATATTGTATTGGTATTTATGTTAATATATTTTACAAATCAAACACAAATTACTTGCTTATGCAAGTGAGAAATGTTTCGTATATCTTATTATACTAGGTTTTGATGTTAAGTAACATATCTAAATGACTATTTTAGACCCATACCTTAAGTTGCAGATGCTTTATTGAATAGAAAGTTAAGGAAACCCATTGCTGGTGTAGAAAAAATAGTTTTATATAAGAACTTTTATTTTTGCTAAATATTTCTAACATATAATTTTCCAAAAAAGGTCACATATCCAAACAGGCGTTACGGTAAAACGCCCAACTCTCCAGAGTGCAAACAAATTGCAAAATGCGTAAAATGGTATAGGCTTTCAGAAAAACATACCCTTCAAAATTTGCCCGGGGGGGGTCTGATGGCAGCCTCAGGTCTATAAGAATTACTGTCCATGGACAAACATTCAGGGCAGGATGGAATTTTTCAGTCAACAAAACGGTACTAAGCATTTATGTTGTCGGTATGAGCTGTCCTGCAACGGAGTGCCGTGTCACTCTGGCGCCGATAATACAACAATACATCCTATCAGTGTCTTGAAACAAGTTTACTCAGGTGTGGCGTAATTTTATTTAATTTTAAACGGCTATAGAGCTTTCAAACAAAACTGCATAAAAATCGAAATTTGTTTTGTCACTAAAGGCTGTAATTTAAAGGACAGTGCTGGACCCAAACCAAAAACTTGGTGCAATGATATTCAGGTGTTTACTTCCTTTCTGTAGTGCGCTGTCCTAGATAAATAATCATGACAGTCTTAAGGACAGCAACATCCCACGTTTAAGGAATGTTGAAAGGGTGAGTGGTGATTAAAGGGAATTGTAAACATGGAATTTTTAGGCAACATTTTTAACACTGGGCTTACAATTAATTAAAGTGACAGTACAATCCATGTCAAGAACTGTGCACAATACGATCGCTTGTTTCGATTTGCTGCTCAATGCTGCTCAAACCTTTAACCTCCATTTAGGTTCTTGACCTTGTGCCAGCAAGGGTGAAACATCTGCACATTGTATCAATGAGGTGAACATTTGACCATATCTTATGAAATTCTTTCAAGGGTTTCAAAGGTTTAGAAGGAATTTAGCAGAAAAGAAAAACAAGGCACAAACATTTGACTTCTACTTGCGACATAGGCCTAGAACCAGCCCAATTGAAAAAAAGGCTCTGCTTTTAATCTCAGTGATGTGGAAGTCAATGCTTGTACGCTTCAGAACTTGTAAACTCCTAGAAGGAATTGTATGAAACATGGTTCAAATGCAGTAAACGTCCGATCTCTTTGACAGTGTAAGGGGCTGGCTAGCAAATAAATTTTAACTTATAACAAGGCAATCGGAACGACAGCAATATCCTCCGCCGCAGATGTGAATGTGGGAAAGGTTATGGATGGTTAAGAGCAAATTAAACAATAGCTCTGGGCAACGGGCAGGCAGGTGGTAGCCAATTCAAGTGCAAGGGTATGTCGTGTTCAGATAAGTTTCAGTATTTGCCTCCTCAAATACCACAGGCGGCCTTGACCTTGAGCCAGCCAGTTTGGAACATGGGTTCTGCACATCATGTTCATGAACTGAACATTTCACTTAAGTTTCATGATATTCGTTCCAGGGGTTCAGAACTAGACACAAAATGCATGGTTCAAATCTTCAAACACCACTGGTGACCTTGACATTGAGCCGGCCATGCTGGAACATTGGTTCTGCACATTGTCTTGATGGGGAGAACATTTGACTAAAGTTTCATGAAATCCGTTCCAGGGGTTAAAAAGTTATAGACCGGACACAAAGCATGCAACTTTAATGAAATTCCTTCAATGCTTTAAAAAAAAACACCACTGGTGACCTTGACATTGAGGTGGCCATGTTGGAACATGGGTTCTGACTGCCGAAAATTGATATAAGTCTCAGAAAAAATGAAATGTTTGAGTTCTGAGACCTCAAATTAACTTGCCAGTTTGTGTACATGCACTGTATACAGCTGAGGCCTCTCTTAAATTTAGTCTTAACATTTTGAGAATGTGCTACAAATTTGTTTTTGTTGTTTTACTGACAAACCGTGAATAAAATATTCAGAAAAGCCAGATTTTCAAAGTGCTATAAAGTAAGAAAGTTTATTTGGTCAGTATCCATAGAAAATGACAAAATTTACCCTATAAAATCTTCCAGAGCAAAGTTCTTAATATTGCATAACACAGATTTAGCTGCAAAGTTCATTAGGTCATTGACCAGCAACATCTTATGATTGAATTTAAATATAGTCAGTATCCATAGAAAATGACAAAATTTACCCTATAAAATCTTCCAGGGCAAAGTTCTTAATATTGCATAACACAGATTTAGCAGCAAACTTCATTAGGTCATTGACCAGCAACTGGACAATAATGCATCCTAATACATCTTATGATTGAATCTAAATATAGCTGAAGACAGGTAGAAATATTGGAATTTTGACACTTGAAATTTTTATTCTGCTACTAAAATTTTTGTTTCACATTTTATCACTGAACAATCAGTGAATGAATTGTTCAGGAAAGATTGAATTTTAAGATGATATAAATTTGTGTCAAAATCTGGTTGATAACTGTAGAAAAATCAAAGGTTAAAAACAGAATTTAAAAGAATTTTTTTAAATCCCCAGGGTGGGGCTCAACACCAGTGGTGGCCTTGACCTTGAGCCAGCCAGGTTGGAACATGGGTTCTGCATATCAGGTTCATGAACTGAGCATTTGACTAAAGTTTCATGAAATTCCTTCAAGGTGTTCAGAAGATATGAACCGGACAAGAAGTACATGGTTCAAATCTTCAAACACCACTGGTGACCTTGACCTTTAGCCGGCCATGTTGTAACGTGGGTTCTGCACATCGCCTTTATAGGCTGAGCATTTGACAAAGTTTCATGAAATTCCTTCTAGGGGTTCAGAAGATATGAACCGGACACGAAATACATGGTTCGAATCTTCAAACACCACTGGTGACCTTAACCTTGAGCCGGGCAGGTTGGAACATGGGTTCTGCACGTCGTCTTGATTCGGAGAAAATTTGACCAAAGTTTCATGAAATTCTCTCTAGGGTTTAGAAGAAATGAACCGGACACGAAATACCAATCAAAATATGATCAAAATATGTGTGAAATTGTGATTTCGTGCGGATTTGTTGTAGAGTACATGACGATACCTTGACGCCCCAATCTTGCTGGAATAATATCACACAAGAATCGACGTTACCGACAAGAATATGCAGCGTTGATTTTTTGTTTCGACAGTCATGCTGTACACCGTATGCCGTTCATGATCCGATAAAAATTTTAGGAATTTCATCATTATTTCACGTCGTTATTTTCTGATTGGATTGTTTTAGCACTGAACGATTACATTGTACCGGTATTGCGTAATTTTAACACGGGCGTAATAATAACACTTTTTTTAGGTTTTGATGGTCTCGTTTAAAACTGAATTGTATAATTTCGGGATAGTAAATTTGCAGGAAAATTTGTCTAAGACATCATTAAATGTTGATTTAATGCTTACAAAATTCTGTTGCATTCGAAATATTTGTTCCCATGAAATATCTGGTTGTCAATTTCGGGAATATCCGCGATTTTACGTTCAAAGATGGGCTTCGTAAAAAAACCTACCACGAATTGTTTGAGAGTTTATTTCGTAAAACAAAATGCGGAAAACTATAAAAAAAAAAACAACAAATCATTCTTTATAGAAATGCAGTGCTGATTCAAATTCATGCCTTTTAAACATCTGTAATAATAATGAAGTGAGTTAAGACATTTTCAACTTGCATGCAGGCATTTGTAGTTTGACTGGTGATAAAATTTCATCAATGATGATGTTTGTTATAAGAAGCATGATGCTTACTACAATATGCACGATAACTGGTTAAACAAGGACGATGCTTGCTTGTATATTCATTATGTTGAGCTGGTTCATTTTATGTATCATATCTGATAAAACGAATTCAGTCATTTAAAGTGCTGCGCCCTTCTTGCATAT
Organism: Corbicula japonica; assembly: GCA_038501625.1. NCBI lineage: Eukaryota > Metazoa > Mollusca > Bivalvia > Venerida > Cyrenidae > Corbicula > Corbicula japonica. The sequence continues at coordinate 408,139 of JAZAYU010000094.1, read as the reverse complement.
TTGTCTTTTCATAACGATAATCAATACAATACATAAACAATACAGTTTTGGCTACAACGATGATGTATGTCATCAGTCACAAGGAAGCTCGCAGCAAGCCGTAAGCAACTGACATAATGAAACTCCAATATTTGCGTGATTACAGCATTTCACATTATGACAAGAGGGGGCGCTTTTGTGTCGTCTTCGGCTGTGTTCGTACAGTGAATCGGTAAAGATCGTCTACGCCCGGAAATATAATGCGCCGTTTTTACTTATTCGCTGCGGAATACTTGTTGCTACCCACCATATTGTGCTCACAAGCTTTCTCGTAGCAACCGTCTGTTTACTAAGCGAACTGCGTTAATTTATATGTTTTAACAAAAATGGTTCGTAGATGTGCATGGGGAACGTGCAATGCTGATTGTAGATACCCTGAAAAGATGATTGGCGTTCGATTTATTACATTTCCCAATCCTAAAACGAAACTAGAGAAGTGTTAACGGTGGATTAAAGCCTGCGGCCGACCACATGATCAATTAAATGTTGACAAAATAGACAAGAACAAGGTTATTTGCTCAAAGGTAAGTGAAAGAATAAATCCACATTTTCACATCACCATAACTTCGATATACTCGCTTTCAGTTGGTGTGTTTTGCTACTTATAGCTTCTCAAGTTCTAGGTCATGTACTGCAGATATGTCAATATATAGAAATTATTTAATAAGTTTTGTATTGAGAAATAATCATGGTCATAGATATTTACCTATCATTAAATTAAATGTGACTTGCAATCTATGAACACAATTATTTGTGACAGGTTTTGAAATACAGTGCTATAATTTTCAGCATTTTTGGGGTGAGAATGGACTAACAGACAGTTACCCAGACCCTGTTCCAGCTGATGGGTCCCGTGTCACACCTACTAGACCCCCTCCGGAGCGTAGACGACTAGACACATACATGACAAATGTGCATGAACATGTTTCTCTGGACGAAACTTACAATAAAGAGCAAGTAAAATATCAGCTTTACCTTTTAATGGTTCATGCAGAAACATAATAAATCATGCAACAACTGACAGTAAATTTCACAAAACATACACATCCATATGTGTACAGACATGTACAATCTTTTTACCTCTTATTAAAATGACATCATATCATTTGGTATTAAAATGAGCTTAACTGTGATAATATTCTCTTTAAAATAAAGATTTTATTATTAGTATAATTATAATTATTAATATTATATAAAAATTACTGTTGAAATAATATTGCATACAGTATATGTGGTAAACTGAAATGGAATATATTAACATTATATAAAATTTACACTCATTTAGAAGAGAATAATACAGAATTTTTATGAACCAAGTTTAATCCATGTTAAATATGATTATCACATGTTTCAACAGAACAATATTTAACAAGTCTGTAACTTAGGTAAACAAAAAATCTGTATTATTCTTGAGAAAGGTCATGTGTCAGAAAATTTGAAATTAAAGAGTGTAAATTTTATGTAGTGTTATAACTGACTTCCCTTTTGTTACGAGTATATGTTTTTTTTATACATTTGTGAATTATATTTATGTAACTGATTTCAAATAAAAAATATGCACATGCAGGGATTTTCTTACTTTTGACCCCACCTAATTCAGAGCTTGGGTCATTTTGATGCAGGGGAATTTAGAAGAATTTAAAAAAATAAAACAGTTTTATATGAAGCAAAGTGGAATGAATAAAACATATCACTCATGACAGTCTGACTGACCCTTTGAACATTTCAAAAACTATTGAAAACCCTGCAGATGTACATGTACAGTATACAAACAGTTAACCAAACTCAGTCTGTGGATAATAGTTTTTGTTCCTCATTACAACAGTAATATTATGTATTTTGTAATGAATTTCAGAAATATGGTACCCCTAGAAATGATGAATGTGCATGAAAACCTGTCAAGACACTGTGACATAAGCTGTCAGACTGATAAAGGTAACATGTTCAATGTTTACCTTTAGTAACAAAATACAGTTAACCCTTTACTCCAAATATTTGCCTTTTATCACATGGGTGACCAGTTAAGGTCTAGATCTGGCAGCACATCTGTGCCATATATTCTGAATGTATAATGTTCGTCTCATGGTTAGATATAAAATGATGAGTCTAATAGTGAACAGTTAAAATATGATCAGATGACACAGATGTACTGCCAGATCTGGATCTAAACTATTTGCCCATGCAATAAAAGTCTTGTCTATGAAATAAAGGCTTAATAGGTTATATTCTTAGATTTTTAACTTTTTGTGTTATTACTTAAGTATGGGTGAGCGTATTCTTCAAAAAAGTTTGACAGAATATCAAGCATTTTTTCCATGAAATTAAAATCTGGAAAAACACGCTAAACAAAGAGATCTTTCTCATTCGGACAGTAAACCACAAAATCACAAAAAGGTCATCCAGTTACCATTAACTGACCCTGAACCTGTGCATAATATGAATGGTTTTCTCTCGAGGAAATTATGCCATTTTGATCTTGTTGCATGAAAAAATCAGGTATCTTTGAACAAGCCTCACTTATAGTTAAATCCCTAGCACTGTGAGGGCATTTTATTTCAAGAATACCTACGAGGGGTGTTAGGTAAATTCCCGAACTGTTCTCATATAATCTCAACGGCTTCATTGATAGTAATGAAAATTTGCAGACATACTAAATAAAATGTTTATAATTTAAATATGAAACAAATAAGTGGTAAATTTGAATTTTCTTTGTGCTATTGTTGCTATAGCAACATAAGGGAAGCCTACCCGGGGCATTACATACGTATGTGCATTAAAACCGTCCGAAAACAGTAAATATTTGTATAATTTCTTCCAATTTTTGATATGTAATTAAACTGACGTTACTCTGTCCGTGACGTAAATTTTGAGCGAAATCATAGCGTATTGCGTGCGTGACGTCAAATTAAAATGACGTCATTGTTTACCAACGCACTTGCGTTATGGCGTCGAAAGAAGAAATTCGTTCTGTAATCAAGTTTCATGCCTTCTCGGGTGAAACACCAACAGATTCGTATAAAAAAATAAGAAGTGTACGAGCGGTTGAACATTTCTCTTGTTAACCACCCGCCATATTCTCCAGATTTGGCACCTTGTCATTTTGCTTTGTTTCCACGACTGAAGGGTTAACTTCGTGGAACGCACTTTGACAACGAGGGCGACTTGACCACCGCGGTAAACGCATTTCTTGCCAGTCTTACTTTAGCTGATTTTAGAGACATTTTTACCAAGTGGTGCGAACGGTGGCAGAAGTGCATTGAAAATAACGGAGAGGTTTTTGAGAAAGAATGAGGCATCATATCACAAAGACGGTGCTTGTTGTGATTGAAGGCGTTGAAATTGACGTCAACGTTTCGCCGCGATTGTCCCGCTGCGGCTGTACCTATGTTTATTTTTGTTTATGTTTTCTGTATTGTAGCAGATAAATGTACATTGTTATATATCATTTTAAAGAGTATGTAATGATCTTTCAGGAGAACATTAAATTGTTGAAATGTAGTTCGAATTGTCGTTTTAATACATCCAGTCCGGGAATTTACCTAACACCCCTCGTACCTGACCATTGTCCCACAACTTGCCATCAGGTGTGGCTCCTAAAAATGGAAATTCATTGTTTATAACTAAACCACAATCATGTATATGTCTTTCTGGAAACTGATCTAAGTACATGGATTTTGCCTTGCCCTCATTTCTTCTACCATAATTTAAAGAATCTGCATGAATTTGCTTTGAAGTGAAAACCTTGTTTAACATTTTTTCATTAGGTGCAGACTTCCTATACAAAACTTCTCCAAACTTTGATGCAGTCAGTCTGTTCTGCCTTGCCTGGAACCATGTAATTGAACCAGATTGCATCCTTGAACTTTCTTTATTGTTGAACTTTCAATCTGTTCTGGATTTGGTACAGCATATGAATGTTTTGAGTTCCAAATTTATCTGGAAGCTAGATTTGATGGATAGGTCACCACAGCCTTCTGTTGTGACAGGTTTGAATGTTCTCAGATTTCTTGTCTGCAAAATTAAAAAAAAATTTCCATTTCAGGTTTGCAAGATTCTTTGGAATGTCAGATTTCATCTCTTAAACAAGAAAACATAGAACTGAAGAAAGAATTATCATTAAAAAAGAAGGAAATAAAAGATCTTCAAACAACATTAAAACAGTATCAGAAAAAGAGTGAACAACAACAGACATTTTGTGCTAATGGTATTAGGAAGAGAGAAAAAGACTTGAAAAATATGCGTATTACACTGGCATTTCTAATGTTAACTTTTTGTTCCTTTTTTCATTTTTGTTACCAAATCCTGAGAAACAACTCAAGTATAGCAGAAGAGACAAAAACATTTTCTAATGAAAATGCTTTACTCCTGTTATTATGTAGGTTAAGACATGATTTTGGACTTAAAGACTTAGCAATGAGGTTTAACTTGTCTCTGCAGTCAACAAGTGTTGTGTTTAATACACTTCTATATTTGATGTACTTCAAATTTGGACAGGTTTCTATTTGGCCACATAGAGATGTGATAATATCTAGGATGCCGTCTTATTTCAAAAAAGACTTTCCAACTACATTGATAATGATTGATGGTACAGAATTTAAAACTCAAACTCCAAACGCACTAGGTCTTCAAAGTCAGATGTACAGTGCTTACAAATCATCTACAACCTTAAAAGCTTTGATTGGTTGTGATCCTAGTGGATCTATTATTTTTATTTCTGAGTTGTTTACTGGATCTATTTCAGACAGTCAAGGTAATTTGTGAAGAAAGTGGGTTTTTAATTTGTTAAAACAGATGATAGAAAATGGTTACATTAAACAGGGTGATGGAATAATGGCAGATAAAGGTTTCACAATACATAATGAACTAAACCAACTTGGTCTTGTTTTAAATACCCCTCCATTTTCATCTTCTTCTGCACAAATGTTTGCAGCTGATACTGATTTGACTCAAAAATTGCAAAACACAGAGTTCATGCAGAAAGAGTGATTGCAAAAGTTAAAACATACAAGCTTCTGTCTCACAAAATACCTACATCACTTTTCAAACAGGCCACAAAAATCTGGACAGTTTGTGCAATTCTTACTTTGCACCAAAGCATTTTTGTTAAAGATAAAACTAACTTACCATCAGTTTGTAGTTTTTTTAAGAGGTTGCTTTTTAAGTCATTATGGCATGTGTGTTTTTTTTTAAAGAGGTTGCTTTTTTAAGTCATCATGGCATGTCAAATAGTTTAGCCATTATGCAATTGTATTAAGTTACTCAACATTAATCATGCATTTATATGCATTGTTCATACCTGATATGTAAGGGATAATCCCAGTTGGACTTCGCCAAGTTGAGTCATGACCATATGTGTACTTGTTGAGATCAGGTATTCAAGGGGTGTACCAGAAGTCCCTTATAACTGTTCTATGTTGTTGTTGGTAACGTCTGGTAACCTAGAAATTATAACAATAAACATTACAGGACTCAATGATAGAACATATAATTATTATATTATTCAATCAAGTACTGTTTTTATTTTTATTATTATTTTGTTATTTTTACTTTGACACTTGGTTATTATATAATAACCAAGTGTCAAAGTAAAAGTGATAAAATAATAATAACAATAACACTCAATATTTCTTTAGATCTAATTATGTAGTTCATTCACAATATTTGTAAGTGCAATTGAGATTGATGTGAGTAAAAAATTACAGTTTATAGTCAGAGTTGTCATTTATTATCTTAAAGTAAATCGGGCTAATGCACAGAATCTGTGCGACCAGAATGTGGTCCTTGGTGCCGGTGGTACCTGAGTACCCCTCCTCTGTCCCCTTGCCACATTTTGACACCTTCCATAAGGAGCAAATAATGTTCTGGTAGCTTCTCGCAACCGTGTTGAATGTGAAGTACATTGAGAAGAACCCAACAAACTTGACACAGAGGGAATTTGAGTTGAGTCTCTGGCACACTTGAAGCTGAGGAAACTGGAGGCTGTTCTAACAGTGATGCAGCCTGCCTAAGCAACTCGGAGGCCCGTAATTGGTTACTCATTTTGTCTGATATCTAAAATAAGAAATAATTGGATTAAAAACAAAAATGTGCTGTTTCAGCAAAATTTAATGTAAATTTAATTTAAAAATGTGTTAAATGTGAATTTAGGGAGTCACTTTTTTAAGGTTTCAATGAGTTTAAAAAAATCTAGAAAAGGCACTTAGTTTTGACACCTTGCTGGGATGATAATTCCATATAAACAGTGTCTTATTATGTGTAATAGCCAGGTGGGCGGTATACAGAGAGAATTGGCCAAATTATCTGAGCCTTCCACGAATCTGCTGCTAAAAATTTGCCCGAGTCACAGTTTTGGTATTGGTATGCGGACATAGCGACCCATGGATAAAACATCCCAGATCCAAACGGCCCATCCATATACCAAATGACCTATGTGTTGAAAATTATAATTGCAGTCTACGCGAAAACTTTTTTCCCTTCACAGGACATTGCGACAGGTAAACACCAAAATTTTACCTGTCGCAACAAATTTTTGCCTGTCGCAATTTTGTCGACTGTATTTTGTGACGACGACATAAAATATTTATTTAAATTGCAGTTTTGTTATAAATATATGTATTTACTATATCTAGCTTTAAGTAATAGATATTTTAACATATTATTTTCATATATTTTAGATTTCTAAATAATAACAACTGTAACCAAGTACCTTGTGTAATGCCGAAAGGTTGTTAAATGTAGTGATATTGTACATTTGGTGATGCCCATGCTTGAAAAAATATGTCTCTATAAAATTTTCTTACCTACCACTTCTTACAGCCATAAAACACACCTCTTTTTCACATTTGCCAAAGTCATCTACAGATTTACTTTCATGATATTGTTGCAATTAACACATAATCAAATTAATTCATAACCCTTCAATGATGGTAAAAGTTTTATCACTACCACCAAAGCAGAGATTAATAATTTGATACGTGCTTATTTTTATTCATTTGCCTCTACAAAAGTCCGAGATCGTAATCGCCTTGCGCCATAATTCAATGATTTCGCTTTTACATCGTATCACGTGTGCATCTTAAGCCGAAACCTTAATCTCTCTGCTTCCGTAATTCATCAATGAAATCGTCGGCAGATCAAAAAGATTAAATATTTTTAATTGTAATTAACAACAACAAAGATTTAAGTAAAATTTATTTTAACAACTGTATTTCTAATGATGCAAGTGATTAGTATGCATCTAAAAAGAATACGTTTCTATAAATGTTTTTAGGCACACCAGAATACCAACTATGGCTCGTGTAATTATTTTAAAGTTATTATTTATAATAAAAAAAGAAATTTAATTGTAAAATGTTACTTATTTTACAAAATGTATAAAGACATATGCCTGCCTATTTTTAATTTCAATAATTAAATAAATTTTTTGAAAATATCAAACAACAATCTTTTGTAATTAAAGTTGTTGATTGATAAGTAGTTCGCAGTGATCATTAAAGCGACAGTCCGCAATTTTCACACAATCGAGAATGGTTCGTTGTGACTTTAAACTGACACGTTTATGTCGACTTTAGTAATTACTGAGGCATGACATTGCAAATCATTTTAGAAATGCAACTGTACATATTTTCGGATGGATGCCGAAAAAGTAATATTAAATACTGATGCAAAAAATCTACGTTTAATAACCCGTTTTCAAACAGCTAATATTTCTGTCTGGTGATGAATTGTCATTATAATAAAGTTAGAAACCAAGTGAATTCAGGATTTGTAGACTCACGGGACCATTTTCAAAGATTAATATTTCGGACGCTTAACTATCAGCCCCCGAGAGTTAAGAAATTGCCGTGCATAAATGTTCATAACTTTCGTCAAAATGTTTTCGATTCCTTTCATAAGAATCCTTATACATCAATTATAGACAAACTTACAGTTTTGCATAGAAATATTCTATTCAAGTGCGGACTGTCACTTTAAGTGTTTTGGTTTCTTGAATTAAAGCAATTTACTTCACCAAGCCTAGTTTTGCATATCGTCAGGAAATTCTGCTCTGATTATTTTTGGCTGTGTTATGGGACTTTTTAGCAAAATCTTGTCCTCGCTTCTTCTCCGAAACCGCTTGAGATATTTCATTAAAACTTCTCAGGAGTGTTTGTCACCAATCCTAGTTGTGCATGTCGTCAGGAATTTCTGGTCGGATTATTTTAGCCGAGTAATGGGCTTTTTCACCTTACCCTAACCCTAAAGTTTTAAACCATAACCCTAAGGTCTTAAACTAACCCTAACCCTAACTTCTGTATTAAAATCTTGTCCATGCTTTATCTTCAAAACCGCTTATTTTTGGCCGAGTTATGGGCTTTTTCACTTAACCCTAACCCTAAGGTCTTTAACCCTAACCTTAAGGTCTTCTTTAACCCTGAACCCTAACTTCTACTTTGAAATCTTGTGCATGCTTTTTTTAGGCTCACCTGTAACATAGTGACAGGTTGAGCTCTTGTGTCCGGTGTCCGTCAGTCTGGCGTCTGTTAACAGTTGTTGCCCACACTCTAGCGGTCTTAATTTTTATCCGATCTTCTTCAAACTTGGTCAGAATGTTTATCTCAGTGATATCTAGGTCAAGTTCGTGACTGGGCCATGTGACCTTGAAAACCAGGTCACAAGGTCAAATTATAGAAAAAGCTTGTCAGCACTCTAGCAGTCTTAATTTTGGTGTGATCTTCTTTAAACTTTGTCAGAATGTTTATCTCTTGATATCTAGGTCAAGTTCGTAACTGACCCTAAAAACTAGGTCACTATGTCTAATTAAAGAAAAAGCTTGTCTGCACTCTAATAGTCTTAATTTTGGTGGGATCTTCTTCAAACTTGGTCAGAATGTTTATCTCAATGATATCAGGTAAAGTTCGAAACTGGGTCATGTGACCTTGAAATGTAGGTCACTAGGTCAAATAATAGAACGCTTGTCCTCACTCTAGCAGTCTGAATTTTGGGCTGATCTTCACATTGGTCAGAATGTTAATCTCAAAGATATCTAGGTCATGTTCGTAACTGGGTCGCGTGACCTTGAAAACTAGGTCACCAGGTCAAATTAAAGAAAAAGCTTATTCGCACTGTAGCAGTCTTAATATTGGTCCGATCTTCTTCAAACTTGGTCAGAATGTCTATGATATGTAGGTCAAGTTTGTAACGGGGTCATGTGACCCTTAATTAGGTCAAATTAAAGAACAAGATGGATGTTCAGTTGAACACTTGTCTCGCCCTCTGGTGCTGTCGGAATAAAAATTCAAGTACAAAAAGGGGCATAACTCCATCAAATGTGACCTTGACCTTAAGAATGTAGTATCGTCACGAGCGTATTGTCATAGGGAATATAATTTGAAAGTTTGATGAAGAAATATTAATAAATGGCAAAGTTATAGCCAACGTTTAGTTTTCATATAAAGGGGAATAACTCCATCAAGTGTGACCTTGACCTAAAGAATATGGTATTATCAGGAGCGTGTTGTGAAAATGAATGTAATTTGAAAGTTTGATGAAGAAATATTAAGAAATGGCAAAGTTACAGCAAATGTTAAGTTTTCGTTAAAAGGAAAATAAATCCATCAAATGTGACCTTGACCTAAAGAATGTGATATCATCACGAGCGTGTTGTCATAAGGAATATAATTTGAAAGTTTCATGAATAAATATTAAAAAATGGCAAAGTTATTGCCAACGTTAAGTTTTCGTGTCTAAATAAATGTACAAAAAGGGGCATAACCCCATCAAATGTGACCTTGACCTTGAGAATTTGGCATCATCTCGAGCGTGTTGTCATAAGCAATATAATTTGAAAGTTTGATGAAGAAATATTAAGAAATGGCAAAGTTATAGCCAACGTTAAGTTTTCGTGACGGACCGACGGACTGACGGACAAAGCGGTCCCTATGTATCGCCGTTTCTTCGAATGGGCGACACAAAAAGCTTATTTGCACTCTAGCGGTCTTTATTTTGGTGTCATCCTCTTTAAACTTGGTCAGAATGTTTATCTCAGTGATATCTAGGTCAAATTCTAAACTGTGTCAGGTGACCTTGATATCTATGGTACTAGGTCAAATGATAGAAAAAGCTTGTCAGCACTCTAGCGGTCTTAATTTTGGTCTTCTTTTTCAAGCTTTGTCAGAATGTTTATCTCAATGATAACTAGGTCAAGTTCGAAACCGGGTCATAAGACCTTGAAAACTAGTTTACTATGTCAAGTTATAATAAAAGCTTGTCTGCACACTAGTGGTCTCAATTTTGGTCTGATCTTCACTTTCATTACCATAAGATCTCGGTTTCTTTCTTGAAATTGAAATATTGCATAGAGTTATGGCCCCTGAAAGTGCAGAAATTAACTATTTAAACCCTGTCTGCACAATATCGGCTTCATTTTTTATTTGAATTTAGTTAGACTTGTACAATACTTGAGTTGGTACAAGAACTAGGCTCTTTTTTTGAACCAGATAGATTCCATAATGGGTTCCAGAGTTATGGTCCTTGAAAGAGCCAAAGTAAGTTATCTTGACCTTTTCTCCACAATAGCAGCTTTATTTTTTCACTTATTTTACCAAACTTGCACACAACTCTTGCAACCATTGAGCAGTTGTTGACAGTCGAGCGACCCAGGGTCATGTGGACCCTCTTGTTGCAAGGTTTATGGGCCCTTAGTCTTTACTATTTAACTTCTATATTAAATTCGTGTCCATGCCAAATCTCCAAAACCGTTTGGGGGATTTCATTGAAACTTCACAACTACATACTTTTACCAAGTGATACTTTCCATCTTTCACATTATATGCATGCAGTATGCTTCATCTATTCCACAGGCATATTGTTACTACATATGTATACCAATTCGATTTCAAATTCATCTCAATAGTTGTACAACTAACGTTTTTGTGACGAGATACGCATCCGGGAAGCATCACCTATCTTCGGCGGTCTCTTGGTTTGCATTGCTTATGAATGAGCTTAATACACGTTTTCGCCAATAGTTTTTAACTAACCACTTTGATCAGATCTAAGAAACTCGCTCTGACTAAAAAGGATACGTGAAAGCTAGATTGCTCCCCTACCAAGCATCAGTGCCAAAGGTTATAAAACTGAGCATGGGAACCAGTCCCAAATCTCAAGCAATCAGTGGAAAACAGTCTCAAATCTCAAGTATCTGAAATGGCGACCAGTCGCCTGAGATTTGATACTCGTTTCCAATCTCAGTTTTATAACCATCAACCGTCAATATTTGGCTGCACTAATACCAGTACTCTGTCTTTTTACCTTCTAGAGATGTAACTTCTTATCAGTAGAAACAATGGTATCGTGTAATTTATTGCTATAACATATCGCTTCAACAAGAGCTTTAAAGAATAAACAAAGTCATTTAACGCCATAAATGATTAGCAGGAAAGAAGCCAAAAAAACGGAAGCCATAGATCGTTGTTTTCTTCCATAATATTTTGTCATGTATAGCGCCATTTGTTTGTTGACTGCCCTATCCATTTTTAATTTCCTGACGCGACTGATGAATTTAAAGTAGCAGCCTTGAGGTATTTCACAGTTTTGAACAGAGTCATAACACGGACATGACCTCAGAAAACATACATTAAACGACTTTTTAAACAGAATTTTTGCCTCTGAAACATTGGTATAATTTTAAATAAACAATGATAATCGTAAATATTTATCCAACGGCGGGAAAATATTGTTAATTATGCTAATGGACAACAGTCTTGTCCACTCAACATTTTTCAACACATTTCTCTACCTGCAGTACTGGCTCAAACTCCGAAATTCTTTTTTTTTTCATTGAATGTCCTCTTTACATCAATACCAAATTTATGAGTGTGCGTTAAAAAACTTCACGCCTTTAAAAGATCTTATGGAAAACCACAATGGTCAAGAGTCCCCGCGTATAGTTAGTTTGTCATTTGAGGGCTTTAATACCTTCGCATTTTATGTAGGACTGGGCTTAGCTAGTATTATAATTTAAAACAGGAAACATTAATAATGTTACAAAAGGTAAAGAAAACCACCAGTGTCTAATTGAACCGTTTGTTAGGCAATAGAAAAAAATATTTTAGATTCTCATCCCCGTCCGCCCCTGTCCAAAACCACACGCCCAAAAAAATTTATTGGTAAAAAAATCGAAACATATTCTGTTCCGGACAGAACGGGTTTTAGACCATCCCGAAATACCTTCTTAAGGTATTTCGTTAATAAAAAATAAAAAGTGCCCACCCGACCCTTTTTTTCCCAAAATCCGGATGAGAATCTAATAATTTTTTTCTCTGGCCTTGTTAATGTATAAATAAGTACGTGGATGTTCTGAATGTGTTTGTTTGTTTTTTCTAAATACAGAACATACTAGGACACGCACACCTCGTAAAATTCTAGGTTAAAATGAGTTCTTCGTTAGTTTTTCGATGAAATATTTTGGCATGTTTGTCAGTCAGGGATCATTTTTAAATTAGTAAAATTGTATCATATAAAAACTTTTAGGAACCAAACACATTTCGTATATCCGAAGAGGCGCAAATGGGTTGGATGATATTCTCTAATGTTTTAGTAGATAAATATTTGATTGATATTTTAAAGTAATTGTGCTGGCTTCAAAATGACTTGATTGGTTGCGGTTAAGACACGTGCTTATCAAAATCACAAATTTTAGTAAGATTATAAGACAAAAGGCGCCGTTTTGCTTCAATAATTTGGAAATCCCAGTAATAAATATTTTCCTCCCAATATTGCAGTACTTTTTTATAGTAAATAATTAACTCAAAGGAAATTTGTCATCATGACGTGAGAAAGCCAGAATTTCCAATCTCAAATTATTAAGATTTAAGTGAAATATCTGATTTACGTTCATTGAATTCAGAATAATTAAGAGGAAATATTTCATTAGTGACGTTTCATTTCTCAAGTCGGAACTGCCGTTGGTATATGTTAGAATAATTTTCTGCAAATATTTCAAAGTACGCTTAAGAACTATGTCTTACTTTCAGTGACTTTTTAACGTCTTCTTGACGATCTAATTTTTTGAATGAGAATTTCTTAAGAAATATAATCGTCTTCAAAATTTATAACGAGCGAACGGCTGTGTATTAGTTAAGCATGTTCTACGTGTGAAATTAATACAGTTTAGTATATATACTATAGCTTTTTTCTGGACGAACTATGGGTCATAGCTTATTAGTACTATTTAACTATTACTTGATAACCTCTACAACGTACATCTATTCCGACCCAAATGAATACTTGGCCCGGCTTCAAGGAGACGTTTACAGCGAATGTTGAACATTAAGTACCAGCTCAAGCTTATATATATTAAATGAGATCGGTGAGTTGTTGTTTTCTTTTAATCATAATATATGCGAATTAAAAGTTGTAAGCAGTTATAGAAAGAGTGCACATGTAGTAAGAGACATTATTCAGATAGTAATTTTTGGCGGAATATTGAAGCTTGTGTTTTGTTTACAAATTTTGGCGATCACGTGACTTGCTTTTGGCGCGGGAATGTGACCTACATATGATGGTTCTTTTTTTTTTACAAATGTTTGTAATGTTGAAATGGACGGTCCTATTGGGTATCTGTTTTACAAGGAAAATATGATTTCGTGTCTATAGTGTAAATAATGATTGTATAACCCTTTTTGTAGGTATTTTTCTGTTATTCAGAATAATTTGGTTTGAGGTGGTATTGCACTGTGACTCAACCCCCCTACCAACTATTGAGTTTATCTAGAGCAAATTCATTGTAATGTGGTTAGTGTTAAGATAATTTCCAACTTCCTGGCAATTCCTTCATGAAAATTAAATTTTCGTGTAACTGTCCGCAAAGTGCAAGGTCCAACATTATCTTCAGCTGCTGTTGATATTGGGAAAACACTATTCCAAGAAATGACTTACATAACTCGCAGTAGAGTATCTACTTACGAAAATCTACGATGACAATAATGAAAAATCAGTTACATTTACGAAATTTTGATTGCTCTTAACGATCCACTATGTCCATCGATTAAAAATAAAATTACCAAACTAAACAAAATTAAAATTCATTTGTGTAAAGTTTCATTGAAAGGCATTTTGCTGTTATTGAAATTTTGATATTTTTATTTTTTTTATCGATAAGGGTGCAAGGAGGAGTGTAGTAAATCCTTAAAATAGGAGAAATTACTTTGTATCCTAAAATGAATACATATCAATACATGTTGTTCTGGCAATTCTTCACCATAATGCATGTTACCATAGCAACCTTCTCTTCCACTATTTTGCAGCTAGTTAAAACTATATTAAAAAAGAAAACTGTCCAATTCGTTTGTTTTCAAATTATTCACTACATTTACTGCAAACTTGTAAATGTCCACTCTCTTACACAATCGGCTCATTACCATTCACCTCTGTTATAGGCTGGGACTACTTTCAACTACTTTTACTTTAACTCAAAGAAATAGTTCACCAATTACATTTACAAAAGCTTGGGTTTCTTCGGTTTTAATGAAAGATAGTGAAGATTTCAGTCATGCGTTTAACCTCAAGCTTTCAAATTCATAATTTATGACTGTATAAAATAAGGCTTTCGAGTATGGTAAAAAATCTTGACAAAGAGCCTTTCGCAGAGATGTAAAGTAAGTGTAAGGAACGACAACTCTGCGAAGGAGATTGGTAAATGTTCAGTAAACTAATTTCAACATGAACCCCAGGCCCTACCATTTTCGGAATATTACATTTCAAACTTTTCCCTTCCTTGTATACAACGCGTTCCACAACTAATACACACGCACATCCATGAACGTTCAATACCCTTCGCCAATAAAAGACAACAATATATTATCACTTAATTCTTTATTTGTTTACAAACAATCCATCACCTGCATGAACTCTTACACCCAAAATCAAACTTCCTTTAAATGTCGTCAACATATAACACATCTGTGTTATACTTTTCTTGTTTATTTATATAAGCCCAACAATAAGTTCAAGTTAGTTTTTATTTTCTGTTAGTTAAGAGTTGGGCTGTTTAAAAATATGGCTGGAAAAGTAAAAAAAATAATAGAGAAAAATAATACAGAACTGAAAATATTTTTGAAATCGATCAACCGGTTGCTGAGATATTGTCATTTGGGCTATTTCAAAAAAATTGAAAGAGAAGTGAAAAAATGTTAAAGAATTTAAGAAAATGTCCAAATTGGTTGCTCCATATGTTTGTACCGTCTTTACAGTGATCAAAATCAATCAAATAATTCTCATATGTGGCAAAATAAAAATTTTATGGAGCTTTATTGACCAATATTAAAAAATTCACAAGAATTTTAATTTAAGTGCTTAAAAAACCATTATTTCTGTTTCTTATTATTTACTAGTAAATATTTATTTCTGTTAAAATACATGTTTACGCATCAAATATAAGTGCTTGAGAACATGTGGTTTCGCAAGAAGACAACAAAAGTCATACTTTTAAGAAAGTGTGTACTCAAAAATGTTTCACTAAGGTCATTCTGTTTGTCACAATTTAACAAAACACGACACAGACTTTAGGAAAACATATGCTCTTGTTTTCATGTAAAGGATATGTTGACAGAATATTGCAATATGTGCATAATGTCACACTCCTGACGAATTCGGCTGATATTTTCTGAAGGGTGCTGCAGACAAATATAATTTCAGTAGAGGTGATAATATTATAATTATTGCATCTAGAAACATTAAACTTAATGATACACAAAACATTTCTTTTGTACTATTAATCTTTAAAGTCCTATATATTTATAAAGCAAAGATGTACAATGTATGATTTTCTTGAGGTATTTTTTATCTACCACGCTTGACTTAATAGCATAAATTTTGATTACTTGAAGTAAAGTGTGCTTAATTTTATCATTAGTTGATGCCTAATAAATGCACCTTTTACTAAAACAACACAGGAGGCCCCAATATTTTCTGTTTTAAAAAAAAGCACTGTCGATTTACAAAAACTAATACATTAATTGGAATTTAATGTCAAGAAAATTTCTTCTTATTTTATGCATTAAGTAAAAATCATAATAAAATATGCTTAAAGATATTGATTTTTCTCTAATTTTTTTGTTGCAAAAACTGGGAGACAACTTTTGTGATTGAGACATGTTAAAAAGCTATTAAGCTTCTTTTTGTGAGAATGCTCATGATAATCATCAGCCTTGAAGGATCTAAATTTGTAAAATTGCAATAATGGCATTGTGACCACTGAAAATCGTAGTCCTTGGAGTCACTTGCTAAATTGAAGCTTTGTTTCCAGTGAAATGTTTCTTTTCAGCTTAAGATGTCCAAACTGAGCAATTGAAAGAGAAAAGGAGACATGTATAGGAGAAAGGATCTCTCTGAGGTCATTGCTTAATTTTTATATTTATGTGAAGAACTGAAGTTTGTTTCAGTTTAATAATATTAAGTTTTATAACTCTGGCGGTTCAGTTATCAATGAAATACAGAGAAATGAAACTAATTTTTTATAATGACAAGAGACATTTTATGTATTTCTCATTTATTGATTTAGTAAATATGTTTTATTCTGAAAAATGTGACAAGGTTGTACAATAAAAGTATTGAATTAGTAACAATTACGGAATAAGGTTATGCGTATTTTTTAGGGTATACAAATGAGCTTAAAAATATTTAGTGAATGCAATTATGGATTGAACCGAAATTGGATGGGTTTTTTTTTCATTTCGGTATGGAAACTGTAAGTTTGTTACAGTGTGGAACCTGAAGGGATTCACACTTACTTTAAACAATCCAACTGTTTTTATACCCACATGAAAACCATCAAATATCAATCAATTCTTATATGTACACACATTTACATATTTAGATAAAGTATGAAAATAATTTGTTGTTTTATGGCAAAAGATTGGCCGTTTAAACAGCCACATTGACAACAAGCTAATGATGGCACGGTTTTGCGCAGTAACTAATGGCAAACCTTGCGCATCCATTAACACATATGTCACAATATGGTGGACAGTTTTATGAAATGTGAGTGGCTTTTACTGTAACCATATCTCTTAAACAAATCAGCACTCTGTCGACGACAAGGAATTATAATTGAATAAATAAAAAAGACTTCATTGAGGAAGATAAAGTTAAAGTGTAAATATTGAACTGTGTTCACTCCTTAAATGAAACTTTTAAAAAAATATTTGTGATAAAACCTTTTCAAATGTAATTTGACCACAGAGGACTACTTAATTCAACTCAATATGATAAAATGAATCGAAATGGTAAAAAATAGTCATAATACTTGACATCGTTGATCCGGTGCAAAGATAAGACCATTGTCTGCTTGTAACTGGAATGAAATCAGTTTTTGTGTCGCCCTTTCGAAGAAACGGCGATAAATAGGAATCGCTTTGTCCGTCTGTCTGTATGTCTGTCCGTCCGTCTGCACGAAAACTTAACGTTGGCTATAACTTTGCCATTTCTTAATATTTTTTCATGAAACTTTCAAATTATATTGCTTATGACAACTCGCTCGTGATGATACCACATTCTTTAGGTCAAGGTCACATTTGATGGAGTTATTCCCCTTTTTATGAAAACTTAACGTTGGCTATAACTTTGCCATTTCTTAATATTTCTTCATCAAACTTTTAAATTATATTCCTGTTGACAACACGCTCCTGATAATTCCATATTCTTTAGGTCAAGATCACATTTGATGGAGTTATACCCCTTTTTACGAAAACTTAACGTTGACTATAACTTTGCCATTTATTAATATTTCTTCATCAAACTTTCAAATTATATTCCCTATGACAATACGCTCGTGACGATACAATATTCTTAAGGTGAAGGTCACCTTTGATGGAGTTATGCCCCTTTTTGTACTTGCATTTTTATTCCGACAAAGCACCGGAGGGCGACACAAGTGTTCAACTGAACACCCTTCTAGTATAAATAGTAAGCCTTTATATTGACCTGTAATTTGCAACATTCCTGATGTTGAGGATTTTGTTTTTCCCTTGTGGTTTTCTTTCTTTATTGCTCTATTTTTGGGGGATACTTATATAAAATAAATTAATTAAAAAGACGATTTTAAATAAATTGTGTCTACTTTAAAATCATGTTTAAATTTCTGTATTTATTATATTATTGATTTAAGCAAGAAAGCATTACGACTTAGCATGGACGTGCTGGGTTCTAATTGACATGTGATGATTTACAGATGAAATGACAAAGTAAAGAAGAAACCTTCCAGTATTAGCCTCCTAAACTAAAAATGTTAAGTTGCGTTCATGGTTTTAAGGGTTGCTTGCAATACTTAAGTAAATAAGTCTAGCAACCCTATTACTGCAAAGGTGAACGTTCATTGTTTTTTTTTCAGGATGTAGCGAAGAGTCCAAAGAATGATATAGGACCATGTCGACCAAAAGAAACAACACATATGAAGCAAGTTAGTTTTTCGCCTCTTGGAAGTTTTAAGCTTGGTTGTCAATCTTTTCCTTTCCAGTACCTAACAACTACAGAAGTGGTTGTCTTGTCAAACTAAACACACGATCATCATCTATTGTTACATACATATTTGTATGTTCCACCTTTCTTACATGTTAAGGTCGTATTCAGTTGTAAAAAGATCTCTAAAACAGCAAAATGCAGTTCAATAAAACTTGGCAGAAAAAATTATTAAAAATATTATCTATCTATTTTACATATGTGAAGAAAAGTTTGAGCAGGAAGAAAACATATAGGACTTAATATTCCCTAACATTCTATTTACATAAATTCACAATCATGACTAAACAACACAAACATCATTTAAATGGCCACATTGGTAAAATGATCCGGAAGAAAATATGTTGTGTCCTTTATAAAGAACTTTCAATTATGAAGTGAAAAATTAAGTTTGTCACCAATTTATTCTACCAGGAAAGTCAAGGTCAAACACACTTTAAAACATATTTTTCATTTTGTTGACATAATATGTTAGTCAAAAGGACCCAAACATAGTGGTGTCAGAATCATATTACACTAATTATTTGCATTTAAAATGATGATTTATGTTGTTTCGTTTTTTGTGAGGTTTTTTTGTGAATTTATGTGAATAGAATTTTGGAGAATTTATAAATATATTAATTATTCTGTACAATACGGTGTCTTAACATTAGAATAATATGAACTAAGGCACTGCCTCTCTCGGAATCGACCAATCAAAAGTGAAGTATATCGTATGTTTAACAGTAAAACAATGAAACAAGTCATCATTTGTTGTTTTACTTTTTAACCAAAACTGATCAAGGTTGTAAGATGCAACACTACATTTTTAGTGAGTTGAATGATTCTGTGAAGTTTGGAAGAATCCTGTGAGATGTTGAATACACCAGTTTGCCTGTAAACTCTTAGTTAAACAGCACCAAAATGTGATCAAAATTCAAGGCTGACTGATGGTTTAAGAAATGTAAGACTCATACAAATCTGGTTAACAAGGTAGATTGTAAAACATCATTCCACAACACCTAAAATTCTGAGTTGGAATATGGTGACACCAATTTCACAGCAAGTAGCGAAGCTTGTCATATTCTTTGAATATTCAAGCTTGAAATCAACAAACATACTTTTGGGTCTGAGGACTTAAGATAATACTATGAGTGGCAGTAGAGGAATTTATTATCCGAATAGAATGAAACATTAAAATTAGTCCATGAATAGAAAAGAAAATGCTGAAGGAGTCTATTGCTATTTTTCATGGTTCCATTCAACAACAAATTATATTCATAACAAAATTATACTGATGGTGTTGTTCATTTTCTGTTCTTCAATGAGGTCTACATTAAAACGTTTTTGTATTATTTGATATCACAATCACACAGTATAATTGTATAGACAATTGTTTTTCTTGTCAAGTGACATAAACTTCCAAAGCAGCACCTTCTATTGCAGGAATTAGTAGTGGAAGTAATATATGTATATATGTATGCTCCCTCTACTGTCTAGAACAGTTAAACTGGTCTCCCCACAGCATTCCATGTGAAGCTGTTTTCCTGAAATATTAAATTCAACAGCAAATTAATTTATATTCAAAAATTATTTTATATCTAATTGCTTTTATAAATTTATTTGTCGACAGTCAAAATTGATTTAACATATTTAGACACAAAAATAAAATTTGTCAAATAAATTGATTTTGTATGCTCTGATAATTACTTCAGGTATCCTGACTCTTGACTTACTCTATGGAGACTCTTTAAATCACATGGACAACAGTATAGTTCCACGTCAGCCGAACATGTTTGGTGTCTGATCTGGATCTAAACTGGTTGCTTCTTGGTCAGAAATAACCTCATGAATCTAAACTTAAACAGTGTAGATCCTGATCAGACTGCACAGATGAGCCAGCTGAACTGGATATACATTGGTCACTAATGTGATAAAGGGTGTATTCATGAAGTAAAATGTAAAAAAAACTAACATAGTAACTTATATTCATGCACCGGTAGATTCAGTGTGATGTCTTTTATACATTCATGCAGCTATAATAAATGAAAATAAAGAAAATTTATGCAAACCTTGTATCTGTTTACTATGGTAATGTTCATATTCTGTGCCATAGCTGTCTACCAATTCTGCGTAAGTATCTATAGCCTTCATAAGCTTGGTGATACACATCTCTGAAAATAAATGTTTTATTTTAAATCTTCTCTGATAACTAGTAAGTCAGTTATACAGTACCTTTTGTTGCTTATGAAGATGTACATAAATTGCTGTTGCAGTTAACAGTGAACAATTCATATTATTACCTGATACCTTATATAAATGTAATTTGGTAGTTTTGACTGTTTTCTGAAATTCTAAAAAAAGTCCATGTTTGCGAACTGTTGACCAGTCAATAGTTTCAACTGTTTCCCTCGCGTGCTCTGACGTCATGACGTTATGTGGAACAGTAAAGAAAAAAATTCACTCCAATGATTATTTCTCCAAAAATAAAATGTGGTGAAGTATTTAAACAAATTAAAACTCTGTCAGCAAAATGACAGTTTCCTTAAGTTTTTTTATGAAATAACAGAGAAAAATAAAAAATGTTGGCAGTGTGACATAGTTACAAGATTGTTACATTGAGAAAGTTTAATGAAAAACATATTTGCAAAATTATTTTCTTGTTCCTTTTTTCATCTGTAAGTACTTTTAAAACAGAAATTGATCAGGTAATAAAACAGTTATTTCATATTTGATTTGGGAACAGTCAAACAGTTGTCCCTCGGTGTCGGGGATAGTGTTTTGAACTGTTGCCCGAGGCCTGCCTACGGCCTCGGGCAACAGTTCAAAACACTATCCCCTCCACCTCGGGCCAACATTTTGATTGTTCCCAAACCACATATGAAATAACTGTATACTGTTGCAATAATTTATTTATTACATGTAGGGTCTTTTTATTAAAATCACATAAAAGGAAGATGGTAATGATGAAAAATTTCATGCCATCTTTAATTCCTACACAAGATTAGGATAAAACCAGAGTGTTATCACATTTTAAAGACCACAAAAAGATGTGCCAGCTGATCTGAATCTACATCTATGCCATATGATCTGGATTTACATGGGCTGACCATGTGGTAAAAAGGTGTGTCCATGATGTAGGTTAAGTTATTAACAGTGAAAACTGAAACATCATTGTTTTTTATTCTAAAAAAAGTGAACAAGATTATGAGATTTACCCACTAAATAAAGGATTAAATAAGTGACCACAGGGACACATCCAGTTTGTACAACATGGTCCACAGAGAAACTGTGGCGTTTTGATTCTGTGTCTTCCAAAAATTTGGCATGTTCAGGTGATGTTGTGTGAACATGCCAGAGATTATGGTACACAATAGCAGGGCTGGACAAATTTCGTTGTTTTTTTTTGTAATTAGTCCAGAACTAGCTGGGTAAACATTTCAGCTAGTCCCACTTTTGCGCAAATAAGCAAATTCTGATTGGTCAGTATTAACAGTAAAGAAAGAAACAGGAAATTCAAGAGCTTCCTCTTACATGGGGGCTTGATAATGTTAAAACAGATCTCAAAACATGTTATTTTGTAATAAACTTATTGCTGTTGTGATATGCATATGGTGCTAAAAGAGAATGGCGCATATAAAATTAACTTTTAAACTAGTCTGCACTAAAAAATTGAGCTAGCCCACGGACAAGCAATCAGATATTTTGAGATTGTCCGATAAAATTTTCAGCTTGTCCAGAGCGTCGGGCTGGTGGGCTTGTCCAGCCCTGCATAGTCATGTAAAGGAAAGGCAAATTCTGTGCTGATTGAGTGTTTGTACTGTTTATTAAGGGTAAATTAAAAAAAATTACCTCTCCAGTAGTCTAATTTTCTTCTATTCCAGTTTCATGCTCTTCAACCAGATCTGTCAGGCATCTTTCATATGTATACTTCAAACTGAAATACAAATTACAAAAAAACAAATTTTATAAACAATATTATTTGCCCGATGCATGCATATACTTTCCGATGACTTAATTTATTTTCTTAGTGACAGACTTCCTGAAAGTCGCCGGACCGTCGGACCAGTCCGGTAAAATTTGGACTGGTCTGATGTGATTTCCAATGTTGTAGGACCGAGTGTCCGGCAAAAATTTGATCTGCATATTCCAATTTTACTCGCTAAATTACAATTTTACTCGCTGTTTTGATTCAAGACTGTTCCGAGGGAAATGAGTGATGATATCCGAATGAAATATTTTACGTATTCGTCATAATGACAATTCCTACCACTGAAAAAAAACACCCTTAATACTGTGTTTTGCTTATAATGTTTCAGTCAGACAGAATTTGTTTCGGTCAGACAGATTGTCACATCTTGTCTAACCACGTCACACACATTTCGGGAAGTCTGTAGCGATCATTAGACTCAAACATCTGGACCCAGGCATGTATACAAAAGCTCGACACAAACTATTGGACTGTGAAAACTAAATAAAATAAATAAATTTTCAAATTTATACCAATTAATTAATGGTCAACACGGCTTCACCATGCAACACATTTGAACTTGTAACAGTTACTTGTTTGACAGAGCAATTATTCCTAAAATCTGAAATATTTAGTGGTAAACACGGCTTCGCCTTGCTTCCTATTTAAATCATTCTACACTATGCCTAATTTTTTTTTGAAATGTAGCTCTAATAATTTTTATTTGTTGTTAATGAAGCATTTTTCAGATAGCATTTGGTAAACACAGCTTTACCATGCCTCAAATTTCAACTTATATTAGCAGAGTAGCTTTTGGGAAGTCTGTAGCGATCATTACACTCAAACCTCTGGACCCAGGCATGTATACAAAAGCTCGACACAAACTATTGGACTGTGAAAACTAAATAAAATAAATAAATTTTCAAATTTATACCAATTAATTAATGGTCAACACGGCTTCACCATGCAACACATTTGAACTTGTAACAGTTACTTGTTTGACAGAGCAATTATTCCTAAAATCTGAAATATTTAGTGGTAAACACGGCTTCCCCTTGCTTCCTATTTAAATCATTCTTCACTATGCCTAATTTTTTTATGAAATGTAGCTCTGATAATTTTTATTTGTTGTAAATGAAGCATTATTCAGATAGAATTTGGTAAACACAGTTTTACCATGCCTCAAAGTTCAACTTATTTTAGCAGAGTAGCTGTATGCTATATCTGAGAACCTTGGGTTCGAGTCCTGATCATGAATACACATCTTCAATGCCATCAGCTGGTCAGATTTCATAAAATTTTGACCAGTTCTGTCCAGTCTACAATATCCAGAGTTAGTTCAACGCAATACCTAATCGCTTTCCCACACCAAATTAAAACGAAAGCAATCGATAGTACTATCTAAACTGCAATGTTAAACTTACTGTTCTTGTTGATGATTGCAGTAAAAAATAAATTTAACAAGTCGTAAATCTCCAATGTTTAGAATGTTGGGGAAACCGGTGTAATTATCACTTTGCCACTCTGTATTTTAATTTATGATCCAAAATCGAACAACTACCGTAGTACGCATCGCTACGGAAGAGTCTACTGTTAGAGCCTGACTCTGTGACAATATTAGGTTTTGATCAATGTAGAAACTTATTTACCTTAATTTTTTTGGCGAGTTTAATCTTAATTGTTATTTAACATATGGAAGAAGAATATCTGAAAATGTGAATCGAGAAACAAAATGGCGGCTTTTCAGTTTTAAAATCCGGAAGCAAGCCATCTGGACTATTGCACCCGGATGAAAGTCACATTGTCCAATCAGAAGCCTTATTTTGCGACACGGTTTCAAAGTTTCAAGGTACTCCTTTTTGCTCATGCGCAATACCGTAATCGAAATCGTAGGGTCGATTCCGTAATAATTATGCAAGATACACTAATAAAATTTATTTGTGCAGAGTTTCATTGAACGGTATTTTGCCGATGCACGTCCAATTACTACTGAAAGAACAATAATGCAAAATAGAATATGACACTGCTTTTTGAAAGAACATTTATCATTTATTTTACAAGTTTTCATAAGTCGCCAACAAGTAGAGAAGGATTGGTGCTAGCGATGTGTTGGTTGATCTTGACAAATGTATGAAGTCAGTTGATAATCCAGTTAACAACAGTCCTGTAAAGCCCAAAATTGCAGTAATATGTTATGTATTTTTGTTGCTGTTTTGTTGTAGGGAACTAAGTTGAGATCCTTAAGGGTGTTGAATGAAGATGGAAGGAACTTCCAGCAGCTCCCAAAAGATCTCCAGTCTTCACTGGGCATCTTACAGATGACCAGATAGAGTGTTGAATAATCAGTGTCATCTTTCAAGTAGAACTGTACATCAACAGGAAGCCCGACAGATCCTTTCCTGATAATGAGTGTAGATGAAGAGATCAAAGAATGTTATCAGAATAAGAAAATTAACGAAATACATACGATGTTTGAAAAATTGTACCAAAAGACTACACACACACCAACAGCTCAGCCATCATGAACACCACCTACATAGTCAACATGTACACAACATGCTCAGCCATCGTGCATACCATCTGATCAGCCATCATACACACCACCTGCTCAGCCATTATGCATACCACCTGCTCAGCCATCATGCACACCATCTGCTCTGCCATCATGCACACCACCTGCTCAGCCATCATGCATAGCACCTGCTCAGCCATCATGCACACCACATGCTCAGCCATCATGCACACCACCTGCTCATCCATTATGCATACCACCTGCTCAGCCATTATGCATACCACCTTCTCAGCCATCATGCATACCACCTGCTTAGCCATCATGCACACCACATGCTCAGCCATCATGCATACCACCTGCTCAGTCATCATGCACACCACCTGATTAGCCATCATGCACAGCACCTGCTCAGCCATTATGCAAACCACCTGCTCAGCCATTATGTTAACCACCTGCTCAGCCATCATGCACACAACCTGCACAGCCATCATGCACACCACCTGCTCAGCCATCATGCATAGCACCTGCTCAGCCATCATGCACACCACCTGCTCAGCCATCATGCACACCACCTGCTCAGCCATCATGCACACCACATGCTCAGCCACCATGCACACCACCTGCTCAGCCATCATGCACACCACCTGCTCAGCCATCATGCATACCACCTGCTCAGCCATCATGCACACCACCTGCTCAGCCATCATGCATACCACCTGCTCAGCCATCATGCACACCACCTGCTCAGCCATCATGCACACCACCTGCTCAGCCATCATGCACACCACCAACTCGGCCATCATGCACACCACCTGCTCAGCCATCATGCACACCACCTGCTCAGCCACCATGCACACCACCTGCTCAGCCACCATGCACACACATGCTCAGCCATCATGCATAGCACCTGCTCAGCCATCATGCACACCACCTGCTCAGCCACCATGCACACCACCTGCTAAGCCACCATGCACACCACCTGCTCAGCCATCATGCATACCACCTGCTCAGCCATCATGCATACCACCTGCTCAGCCATCATGCACACCACATGCTCAGCCATCATGCACACCACCTGCTCAGCCATCATGCACACCATCTGATTAGCCATCATGCACAGCACCTGCTCAGCCATCATGCACACCACCTGCTCAGCCATCATGCATACAACCTGCTCAGCCATCATGCACACAACCTGCACAGCCATCATGCACACCACCTGCTCAGCCATCATGCACACCACATGCTCAGCCACCATGCACACCACCTGCTCAGCCATCCATGCACACCACCTGCTCAGCCATCATGCACACCACCAACTCGGCCATCATGCACACCACCTGCTCAGCCATTATGCATCCCACCTGATCAGCCACCATGCACACCACCTGCTCAGCCACCATGCACACCACCTGCTAAGCTACCATGCACACCACCTGCTCAGCCATCATGCATACCACCTGCTCAGCCATCATGCACACCATCTGCTCAGCCATCATGCATACAACCTGCTCAGCCATCATGCACACCACCTGCTCAGCCATCATGCACACCACCTGCTCAGCCATCATGCACACCACCTGCTCAGCCATCATGCACACCACCTGCTCAGCCATCATGCACACAACCTGCTCAGCCATCATGCACACCACCTGCTCAGCCATTATGCACACCACCTGCTCAGCCATCATGCATACCACCTGCTCAGCCATCATGCACACCACCTGCTCAGCCACCATGCACACCAACCTGCTCAGCCATTATGCACACCACCTGCTCAGCCACCATGCACACCACCTGCTCAGCCACCATGCACACCACCTGCTCAGCCATCGTGCACACCACCTGCTCAGCCATCATGCTCACCACCTGTTCATCCAACATGCACACCACCTGCTCAGCCATCATGCATACCACCTGCTCAGCCATCATGCACACCACCTGCTCAGCCATCGTGCACACCACCTGCTCAGCCATCATGCTCACCACCTGTTCATCCACCATGCACACCACCTGCTCAGCCAACAAGCACACCACCTGCTCAGCCATTATGCATACCACCTACTCAGCCATTATGCATACCACCTGCTCAGCCATCATGCACACCACCTGCTCAGCCATCGTGCACACCACCTGCTCAGTCATCATGCATACAACCTGCTCAGCCATCATGCAAACCTCCGACAGCCATCATGCACACCACCTGCTCAGCCACCATGCACACCACCTGCTCAGCCATCATGAACACAACAAGCTAAGCCATCATGCACACCACCTGCGCAGCCATCACGCACACCAACTGCTCAGCCTTCATGCACACCACCTGCTCAGTCATCATGCACACCTCCTGCTCAGTCATCATGCACACCACCTGCTCAGACATCATGCACACCGCCTGCTCGGTCATCATGCACACCACCCGCTCAGCCATTATGCATACCACATGCTCAGCCATCATGCACACCACCTGCTCAGCCATCATGCACACCACCTGTTCAGCCATCATGCACACCACAGGCTCAGCCATTATGCATACCACCTGCTCAGCCATCATGCACACCACCTGCTCATCCATCATGCACACCACCTGCTCAGCCATCATGCACACCACCTGCTCAGCCATCATGCACACCACCTGCTCAGCCATTATGCATACCACCTGCTCAGTCATCATGCACACCACCTGCTCAGCCACCATGCAC
This sequence comes from Corbicula japonica, assembly GCA_038501625.1. Classification (NCBI taxonomy): domain Eukaryota; kingdom Metazoa; phylum Mollusca; class Bivalvia; order Venerida; family Cyrenidae; genus Corbicula; species Corbicula japonica. The sequence goes on along the minus strand of JAZAYU010000094.1, from coordinate 380,439 downwards.
ACCACCTGCTCTGCATCATGCACACCACCTGCTCAGCCACCATGCACACCATCTGCTCAGCCATCATGCACACCACCTGCTTAGCCATCATGCACACCACCTGCTCAGCAATCATGCACACCACCTGCTTACCCATCATGCACACCATCTGCTCAGCCATCATGCTCACCACCTGCTTAGCCATCGTGCACACCACCTGCTCAGCAATCATGCACAACACCTGCTTAGCCACCATGCACACCATCTGCTCAGCCATCATGCACATCACCTGCTCAGCCACCATGCATACCACCTGCTCAGCCATCATGCATACATCTTGCTCAGCCATCATGCACACCACCTGCTCAGCCATCATGCATACCATCTGCTCTGCCATCATGCACACCACCTGCTCAGCCATCATGCACACCACCTGCTCTGCCATCATGCATAGCACCTGCTCAGCCATCATGCACACCACCTGCTCAGCCATCAAGCACACCACCTGCTCAGCCATCATGCATACCACCTGCTCAGCCATCATGCACACCACCTGCTCAGCCATCGTGCACACCACCTGCTCAGTCATCATGTACACCACCTGCTTAGTCATCATACACATCACCTGCTTAGCCATCATGCACACCACCTGCTCAGCCATCATGCACACCACCTGCTCAGCCATTATGCACACCACCTGCTCAGTCATCATGCACACCACCTGCTCAGTCATCATGCACACCACCTGCTCAGCCATCGTGCACACCACCTGCTCAGCCATCATGCACACCACCTGCTTAGTCATCATACACACCACCTGCTTAGCCATCATGCACACCAGCTGCTCAGCCATTATGCAAACCGCCTGCTCAGCCATTATGCATACCACCTGCTCAGCAATCATGCACACCACCTGCTCAGCCATCGTGCACACCACCTGCTCAGTCATCATGCATACCACCTGCTCAGCCATCATGCACACCTCCGACAGCCATCATTCACACCACCTGCTCAGCCACCATGCACACCACCTGCTTAGCCATCATGAACACAACAAGCTCAGCCATCATGCACACCACCTGTGCAGCCATCATGCACACCACCAACTCGGCCATCATGCACACCAACTGCTCAGCCTTCATGCACACCACCTGCTCAGTCATCATGCACACCACCTGCTCAGCCATCATGCACACGCCTGCTCAGTCATCATGCACACCACCTGCTCAGCCATCATGCACACCACCTGCTCAGCCATCATGCACACCACCTGCTCAGACATTATGCATACCACCTGCTCAGCCATCATGCACACCACCTGCTCAGCCATCATGCACACCACCTGCTCAGCCATTATGCATACCACCTGCTCAGTAATCATGCACACCACCTGCTCAGCCATCATGCACACCACCTGCTCTGCATCATGCACACCACCTGCTCAGCCATCATGCACACCACCTGCTTAGCCATCATGCACGCCACCTGCTCAGCAATCATGCACACCACCTGCTTACCCATCATGCACACCATCTGCTCAGCCATCATGCCTACCACCTGCTTAGCCATCGTGCACACCACCTGCTCAGCCATCATGCACACCATCTGCTCAGCCATCATGCACATCACCTGCTCAGCCACCATGCATACCACCTGCTCAGCCATCATGCATACAACCTGCTCAGCCATCATGCACACCACCTGCTCAGCCATCATGCATACAACCTGCTCAGCCATCATGCACACCACCTGCTCAGCCATCATGCACACCATCTGCTCTGCCATCATGCACACCACCTGCTCAGCCATCATGCACACCACCTGCTCAGCCACCATGCACACCACCTGCTCAGACATAATGCACACCACCTGCTCAGCCATCAAGCACATCACCTGCTCAGCCATCATGCATACCACCTGCTCAGTCATCATGCACACCACTTGCTTAGCCATCATGCACACCACCTGCTTAGCCATCATGCACACCACCTACTCAGCCATCAAGCACACCACCTGCTGAGCCAACATACACACCACCTGCTCAGCCAACATACACACCACCTTTTCAGCCATCACACACTTCCTGCTCAGCACATTGCCTGGACAGCTATCATACACACCACTGTACAGCCTTCTTACATGCCACCTGCTCGGCCAACAAACACACCGCCTGTACATACTACATTCACATCGCCTGATCTGCCAACATACACACCACCTGCACTCCCACAGCCACTAAACCTCACTATAAACACAAGTACTGAACAATGCACACATCCACTTTATCTTACAAAAAGTCTATGTCTGAACATCACACACAAAATAGTCTTACAGAACACCGCACACAACCATTACAACACCGCACGCAACCATTACAACATCGCACACAACCATTACAACACCGCACACAACCATTACAACATCGCACACAACCATTACAACTCATTATCCAAAGTGCTCATCTATTCCATCGACCACACCAACAGCGTCTGCTTCTTTCTGTCAGCCTCAAGTCATGGTTTCTGTAGTTATTACTCCTTTAAAACCAGCTCAGCTTCAGAGATACCAATTTCCATCCGAGCTGATACTGAAGACTTTGAATCCAAAGAGATTATTTCTTCCACCATTTGATTTTTTTGGCAACACCATTACGAGAAGCCTTATCAGATTCTACAGAGTCTATAGTCTACAAAACATATATTGAAATTTCAAGTTACAAGGATATGTTGGTAGTGCCACAAGGTGTGGGTGTTTCTTTGAACCGAAGTACTAAGTCTAAGTTAGTGGACCGCTATGGACACAGTGTTGGAACGTTTGCAAGGAAGCTTAAAAAAACTATGTTCTCCCCAGAAGACTTGACAGTTTGTAATTTTCATGGCAGAGGACGACAAGCACTGTCTTCACGGAGAAAGTCACTTAATACGAAACACCATTCATGGTCATTTTAAATCGGACCAAGCTTTCTGGAAAACTGCTATTGATTCTATCAACAGTGGTATCCGTGGTTTTAGACGAAACAAATTAATAAGCTCTCTAAAAAAATTTCTGTAACACCAGTTATCTCAGGTAATGTTAAGCCTGTAGCATCAATTTCTATATGTTAATAAGTAAGTGATTTGATATTCGCCCTGTTATTTGTCCTCGGGTCAGTCGTATTTATTAACATAAAGTAATTGAGGCTACAGGCTTAAAATAACTTGAGATAACTGTCATTACAGAAATTATTCTAGTGTTGATATTTGCCCTGTTTTTTTGTCCTCGGATCAGTAGTATTGGCCCTCGGCCTCGGGCCAATACGACTGCCCTCGGACAACTGCCCTAGGCCCCATTTGCTTGTTATGAAGAAGAAAATGTGAAACAATGATTGCTATTCATTGATAATTCATAGATTTGAAATATGTTTTTATATATTTTTCAAAAATTTGCTATTGTACTTTTGGATATTTATAAAGGCTATCCCATAAAAAACACGTTCAACTTGGTATTTAGAAAAGGGAGTCACAAATAGAGTTTATATTTAATATAATTCACTTCCATAGATACAACTGTTGTGTGTTGACATACATAGATCAGCCATTAACAATTGTGCTACTGGATTAGGATCTACACTGTTAGCTCTACGATTCATTATGTTATTTCTGATCAAAGGCTAATAGTGTAGAACCAGTTTAGCAAGCACATGTGACAGCTGATATTGTACCAACCTGTTTTGACTATGTAATAAAGTCTCATCTACATGGTTAATCGATATTTGATCACCTAAAATATGTGTTATAGTACCAACTCTCTCAACAATTTTCTCGAATAGCGATGAAGAATACCTTATTGTGTGCATGTTATATTTTGTCTTATTTTTATTTATGAAATATTTTATTAATCAATTAAAAGAAATTGTCTTCCAATTATTCTTGTTTTGAATTTCAAATTCAAGTAACATGCAGGTAAAAGAGTGTTTGGCAACATTTATGTTGTGTGTCCATTACCCAGGAAGCAGTCATCGAGCGTGATTAATATAAGTTGGAATAACAGGTTTCACAATCGATGTAAAATAAATAAGATTAAACTAAATCCTGACAAGTTAAAATGTACGAAAACTTCCCACAAAGGGGTAGATTCACGAAGGCTCAAAATTGGCCTAAAATTATCTCAAATTTTCGAATTGCATTGACATCACTGAAAGTGTGCTTTTTATAATCTATAATGGTTGTTTTCTTGAAAAGATAAAAAGTAAAGACGAATCCATAAACCAAAATAAAACATAAAGTATGTCAAATGTGTCTGAAATTTGAAAATGATTGCCAAAATGCAATTTTTTGTAAAATTTTCGTTATATTTTGGTGATTTTCATATTGGGCACAGGCTTCGACCAAACTAATTTAAAGAATTTTCTTTGTATAACTGTGTGCTGAATTCATGGTCAAAATTTGATTTTGGTCGAGAACTGTGCCCTTATCAAAATCCTCTAAAATCTACTGTGAAAATGGACAAAAATATGATTTTTTGCACATTTTTCTCATTTTTAGCAATTGTGATGGCCCCTTGTCAAACTCCTTTAGCAGTAATCAACATAAAATTTTAAGATATGAAAAGTATAACCATTTATGTATTCAATGGCATTAAAATTTAAGATATGTAACAAAATTTAAAATTTTACGTATTTTTAGGCCAATATTAGGCCTTTGTGAACCTACTCCTTTCATTGGCTATTTCGTGTCCCACACCCGTCTCACTTTTGTTGGGCTATATCTCTGACCACAAGCTTGAATAAAACTAGAACTGCTTTTGGGAAAAGCACATGTCTCCCACAAAGGCATCATCTTTGATGATGCACAGGATAAAACTGGTGAAGTGAATATAAAGATGGCAATTTATTAAAAGGGCATACGGAAGTTCTGTGCAATATTAGTCATAAACAATGTCACAAATTTTTGGAGGATCAGGAAAAACATAAGTTTCAATTTCTGATGGGCCATAATCCTGAAGTGCCAGGGTCAATGTGGCTGGTTGTCAAACTTGTTGTCATTAACATTTTGATATATCAGTGAAGATGCACTGAAAAAAGACCATGAGAGTGAGTGTACAAGGCTATCAAGGCCAATTGTAAATAAATAAATGGGCCATAAGTCTTATGTGCCGGGGTCAAAGCGGCTGTTTTTTTATTACACAGATAATTATAGCATTTGGTGAACATCATATAATAAAAATAGCAGAAAATGAGAGAAGAACCAAATCATGAGATGAACAAGGTTAGTGACATGTTTAAAAGGCTAATTTCGGATAAATCAAAGGGCCATAAATCTGATATGCCTGGTGCAAAGTGGCTGGTTTTCGAACTTGGCCAAGATATTAAGGCCACACACATTATCATAATGTTTATTGAAAATCAGTTGATGAATATTTCAGTTACATAGCAGACAAGGCTTAAACAGCCAATTTTGGATAATTCAAGGGCCATAAATCCGACATGACTGGGGCAATACGGCTGGTTATCGAACTTGGCCGAGATATTATGGCAACAAACATTTTCATAAAGTATGGTGAAGATCAGATGATAACTGTTCAAGTTACAGAGTGGACAAGCCTCAAACAACTTATTTTTGATAATTCAAGGGCCATAATTCTGAGATTCCTTGGGCAATATGGCTGGTTATCGAACTTGATCGAGATATTATGGCCACTAACATTTTGATGAAGTTTGGTGATGATCCGATGAAAACTGTTTGACTTAGAGAGCGGACAAGTGTGACAGACAGACGGACAGACAGACGGACAGACAGACAGGAGCAAATCAAAATGTCTCCCACACCACAACGTGGTGGGAGACCTTTGGTGAAGATACAATGAAAACTATCTGACTGAGAGATGAACCAGGTTAGTGACATGTTTCAAAGGCTAATTTCGGATAAATCAAAGGGCCATAAATCTGATATGCCTGGTGCAAAGTGGCTGGTTTTCGAACTTGGCCAAGATATTAAGGCCACACACATTATCATAATGTTTATTGAAAATCAGTTGATGAATATTTCAGTTACATAGCAGACAAGGCTTAAACAGCCAATTTTGGATAATTCAAGGGCCATAAATCCGACATGACTGGGGCAATACGGCTGGTTATCGAACTTGGCCGAGATATTATGGCCACAAACATTTTCATAAAGGATGGTGAAGATCAGATGATAACTGTTCAAGTTACAGAGTGGACAAGCCTCAAACAACTTATTTTTGATAATTCAAGGGCCATAATTCTGAGATTCCTTGGGCAATATGGCTGGTTATCGAACTTGATCGAGATATTATGGCCACTAACATTTTGATGAAGTTTGGTGATGATCCGATGAAAACTGTTTGACTTAGAGAGCGGACAAGTGTGCCAGACAGACGGACAGACAGACGGACAGACAGGAGCAAATCAAAATGTCTCCCACACCACTACGTGGTGGGAGACATAATAAACTTAAAGGAAAGCGTCACTAAAAATGAAATAGACATAATGTTTACATTCCATTAAGATGAGTTTTCATGAAGTTAATTTAACAGAAACCAACAATTGGGATTCAATGAAGCTCCACAAATAAATAAAGATGTGTATATTATCAACACATTAAAGTTCAAGGATTTTTTGGTCCTTAAATTTGCTACAAAGTATAATAAATTGTACATTCATCTGCAACCAGCAGCTGGATTCACTAGACACTACATGTATTGGTAGCTTCACTTAAAGGAGATGAGCCTGTTTTCAGCATTATTTTGGCTCACATGGTTTTATCTGACATACTGTAGAATCATTTAATTTTGCGGGGACGAATGTTCGCGCAAAACCCGTATATAACAAATTGGGGGGGGGGGGGGGGGCATAAATTCGCGGAACTGTATTTCCTCTCAAGAAACACTGTTAAATGGGTTGATTTTGCTGGGATTGAAATGATTGAGCCTCTAGCTCGGAGCGAACCCGCACCGTCACGGCGACAGCGCCTAGCCTTGCAATTCCTGCGACGCAACCGATTGAGCTAACCGGGACAACCCTAAAAAAGGTTGATCGGATAGCCCTGATATACGTAACAATCACTGCATGACATCGGTAACGGGTTAATTTACTGATAACAGTACTGACTATATGTACTTTTTACGGTCGCCACACTGCACAAATGGCGCTACCGTGAATTTTAAATTTGAACTTCGCGCTCTTGCCTTAGCGCGAAATATGCGAAAATTAAACCTGTTCTGGGTAAGAATTAACCTTAATAATCTATAAGAACACATTGTAGATCCTGATCAGATAGCATGGATGTGTCAGCCGATCTGGATCTACACGGTTCACTAATGGATAATAGCCATGTCCCATGAGGTAGAGTGAAGACTTTTATTTGTTTGATTTAAGTAATGCTGGTAGTTTTTACTTTGCATAAAATATATCTTTCAGACAGTAAAAAAAACAATGATCTAAATAAGTTTAGCCATAAATATCTATACTTTGAAAGAGTACAGCAAGAAGTGGATTCAGGTTCTGATGTTAAACATTAAAATGTAAAAATATACAAAACCAAAGAAATTATTAAATCTTGTTTATCGAGTTAACAGATAGTTTTGGCTGGGCATTGAAAAACACTTATAATTTTTATTAAAGAATAGATCTAGTGGCTCCTCATTTATTGCACAAATAGTGACGAGGTTCCAGGTCCGTTGAAATGAAAAAAAAAAACAACAAAAACTTTGTCTCCTTCACTACATATTGTAAGACCTGTAACTAGTAATGTGGAATTGTACGATGTTTGCATGACCAATGTTAATGTTGATAACTTTGTGTTAGTTACTGTCAAATTGCAAGTGGAAATACGTTTGTTTGCAGTTGGAAAATGTATTTTCATTTACATGACTGTTTTATGAGTTCTCTGGATGAGCATACAATAATAATCCTAGATTACATTTAGTGCATTACACAGAAGACATTTAAGTGATATTTGCATTTCTACATTTCACAGGCTGCATTGTTGATAATTTTAATCAATAAATCTTTACTTTGAGAATCTACAAAGTAATTGGTTAAGTAATTATTTCATTATATGATATGTTATAGCTAAACAGGAAATCAGTCACTTAAAAAGAGCTGAAACCAGTGGTTTCACTTACAACTGAAATTCTAAGGTCAAAATGACGCATCACTGCCATTATCTGATGGTCAAAAGACTTGGTCTATACATAATATAATCAAATTTGAGCTTTGTTGAAATGCTCAAGCCTTCAAGGGTCAAAATGAGGCTACATAATATAGAAAGTGTGCGCAGCAGCCACTTATCTGCATTCGAATGGATATCTGGTAAGGTCAAGGTAAGATAAGGTTTTTTTGGATCCCTCAAACTGTAACACACCATGTCGATTTAAAAAAAATCCAGAAAAGCTCCACTTTTGTTAGGCAGACCGTTGAGAAAAGGTTCTCCGTATGTTTTCTGAACAGTATGGTACCAGGACACGCAGCCAAATTACCAAGATCCATTTGATTAGTGGTTACTTTGCAGCCTTTTTATAATAAAGTACTAGATGAAAATTTTCAACATCAAGAGGAATCTTTTTGCTAAAACCAAGTCCCTTAAGGTAGAATCTATCTACTATAGACTTAAGCCAAATTTTCAAAGTCTAATTAGACCAAATAGATCCACAGGTTAGATGAATGCACATGAATGCTCCCACGATTTCACTTACTAAGAAGATAGATATGCCGCATGTGTTTGGTGAAAATGTAAAATTAAAATGGAAAATTCTTCTGTTGTATGTTTTTTTTGTGGTGTGTTAGATTGCAAATTTCTCTGAATATGTTCCATTGCATTGTACCTAAATCGAGTTGTTTTAATTGACATAACCCTCTACCTTGCAAGAGGGTTTCGGCTTCGGGGCCTTGGTCAGTGTTCATTTCTTCCGAATTTTCTTGTTTTTGTCTGAGCAGCCAGTGGTTTTTGCAGCCCATTCAAGTAAATTTCTGTAAACTTTACGCGATTTTACGAGATAATTCTAAACCGAAAACATTTCGCAGTCTTATCTGAAGTTCCTTAGCAGTAGGATTTGGATTTCGCTCTTGCAAAGTTGATATACTATTTATGAACCTAATCCATTTTAGATATCCTCCGAGAGGTCGTTTTTTGCCTTTGTAAAAGTAGGCGAATTCCTCTGGCGCTGAATCTAAAACTGTACCTTTCTTTCAAGATCTTGTTGATTTTACCCGATTTTAATTCCCGTTGACTTAAATTTGTAACAACAGTTGGTAACCTTTCTTTTTAAATGTCAAGATTTTTGACATAACTCGGCAGCCTTATTTTATACAGTCATTATTATGAATATGAAAGCTTCTGGTTAAACAAATGACCGATATCTTCACTTTCTTTCATTCAAACCAAAGAATCCCAATCAATTTTAAATGTAATTGGAGAACTATTTTTTGAGTTAAAGTAAAAGTAGTTGAAAGTAGTCCCAGCCTATAACAGAGGTGAATAAAATGAGCCGATAGTGTAAGAGAGTGAGGATGACTATACACTAATAGAACTCAACTTGAAGTTGTTTTTGTTGGTTCTTGTTTAATGTGTACAATTCGCGCCAGGCATGATGTTTTATCTTTCACGATAGGCATGCGCTGTGATATTTTCTCGATTCACGTTTCACGCTGAGCATATACATTGATATTTTCTCGATTCTCGTTCACGATAGACATACAGATAGAATAATTGTGTAATTATGTTGAATTTTTTTAAACATTGAAAATTTCATGTTTACCTGAACACTTGAGGTGTCAAAATAAATCGCTGCGCATGCGTAAACGACCTTTCACGATTCTCGTTTCTTTCCGTTTACCAAATCGCTCTACGCATGCGCAATGAAATCCCGAAAAATCGCTCGTTTAGCGATTCTCGCTTTACAACAACTCGATAGTTTTGCACGCTTTCTCGCAAAAAAGCGGAAGCATCACAGGCTTGACTGTACCTATCTGTGTCACTGAGTGCCATCTCGCCACCACCGACAAGAAGTCAACATAGCAGAGGACTGATGAGTAAAGCTAACATGGGTGGCAGATTTGGGTTGAAAAGTGTAGCCTCGACCAGGATTCGAACCTCGGACATCCGGCTTACCGTCCCGTCGCTCTACCAATTGAGCTACCGAGGCCGCTGGTACGAAATCTACATATCCTCCACATTTATACGAGACATTTCCAACTTACTTGGAAATGTGCACGTTTCTGCCCAAGTTCAAGTCGAATACCCCAGCCAAACGTCCTTCGCCCGAAAGAGCTCCAAGGGTAATCGCCCTGTCCACGACGCCAATGTGGCAGATTTGGGTTGGAAAGAGTAGCCTCGACCAGGATTCGAACTTCGGACCTCCGGCTTACCGTGCCGTCGCTCTACCAATTGAGCTACCGAGACCGCTGGTACGAAATCTACTACACTTGCATAATGATGATATATGCACATAAAACAATGCATTCTTACATTGAATTTCATTAATGCAATGAAATTGATAAAATTGCTAGCAACCGTGTCATTTTAGTTGTGACAGTATCAACTTGCATACAAATTGTGTATTGTTAAATTTAAACCATAATTTTTTCTGAGCCTAATTTTATGCAATATATTGTTTCTGTGTAGGATTTGGAGTATTTACAACTAGGAAATCTGATAAGGGTTCCTACTAGAATACAGAGGTAGGAGGTAAGTAAAGCTACCTGTTAGTAAGAATGATTCGTACCTCTTTGTCTTCAGACACCATGGAAAGTACATGTGGTAAATATTAAAAACATACTTGTTCTGTAGTTAATGAATTCTATTAGACCGTACAACGCTGGCCATATTTCAGCAGCTTATATATTTTATTGGCAGATAAAACTCAACATATTTCATTTGCCAGCAGTATTTAAACTTGGGATCATGTCGTATGTCTGCATGTGTTCGCTAACTTAAGTTTGTGTGCACTCTAAAATTGATTAGAATGTCAACATAAAATCAAGGTCATTTTTTCTTTTGATCTTTTTGTGATCTCGCTCTGACCTCCAAAATGTAGAAGCAAACTTTTGTGACTGTGGACATTTTTGTGTAATTTTTTTGGGCAAGTGTGAGGTTGGTGCACCCTAGAACCTGGTTTAAATCCCCAGTGGCATTTTGTGTTGCAACTGACCGTTCCAAGGTGGTAACCCCAAGGTTCTCTATGTCGTTAATTGTTTGTTGCGTCTTGTTTGAATTGGCATACTTATAACAACATGCTCTCTTTTCCTCTCTCTTTTTTCGCTGCGTGGTGAGGCTGTGTTTTTTGGGTGTGGCGATTCCTGATATGCATACTTCACTTTTGTATGTTTTCTTTATTGCTTTGTAGGCTCCAACATTGGATGTGGGAATTGGAGGATTTTATGATGGTTATTCCCTATTAAAAGATAAGACCTTAACATGCTTAATTCTGGAAGATTATTAAGTCATTTACTGGACACACATTTAGTTAGTCAAAGGCAGCATAAGCTACAGATAAGCATTGCTTGTAATCGGGTATTTATGCCATTACTGTTTCGCTACATGTAATTGCATATTACACTGATCCTTCTATCATATCAATTTGACAACTAATTAAGTTTAAAGGTATGTTAGGGAATCACGGTACCTAAAAGAACATCTCGATCTGTTACGAGCATACCAGCTGATGATTATTTTGGAGTTTTGTCATTATTTTGTTCCATGCAATGGAGTGCATGTACATTTCCTTTACTGTTTTGTGTTTCCTCCACTAGTATGGTGATACGTTCCTTATAGGGGTGATTGGATAAGGGTAATGAAACCATATCTCTTTGTTAATTGTATTAGAATCTGTACTTGTGCTTGGAATTAATGGTAGCCTGGAACGCTGTATTATTGGATGTAATTGTTAGAATTATCAATAATTCTTATGCAGTTCAATATAAGTTCATTACTTCTGTATTTTGGTGAAAATTACTAACATATCAACGTAATATTAAACCTGAATTGACGGATTTCGTTATTTCTATGTCGAAGCTATAAATACGGCTACATAACTTATTTACGACGGTAATAGAGATGCGTCGATAATACAGAGTTCGAGTATACACTTGGTATTCACATTACAGAAGACAGCCAGCACTCAGCTAGCAGAGTTATGTTCTTCAAGCGCAGAAATAGTTGGTCTGCCACATGAAATGCCAGTTTCTAACGCGAATGTGAGTATAGATGATCTAATTTATCTGTATAAAACTTGCTGGTTAATTGTGACAAATATGTTCCAATTAACAACATATTCATATGCATGAACATTTTTTTAAATATTTGTGCTTCTCTGGGCCTTTCGTCCTGTTTTGTTTTCTATGGACCTCAATGAAGCAAAACCGAAAATAATGTCTGTCTGTGTAAACATCCATTCGACTATGTGCGCATCTATAACACGCCAACTGTTGGCCATAATATTACTGGATTTCTAATTGAGCGTTATAAATGAATCCGAATCTGTTCTTTTGCTTGATTATTTATGTACCTTTGGTATTCACACTGCTGGTGACACCTAGTTTACAGACATCATAGTCATGCGCTTCCAGCTCAGAACTAGTTGAGCATGAGATACCATTTTCTAATGCTGATGTAAGTATAGATGATATAATTTGTGTGTAAAAAGCTTGCCGGTAATTTGTGACAAATATGTTTCAATTTTCAGTATATATGAATATGTTTGTACATTACTTAATGTTGTGCTTCTTTTACCATTTCTTCTTGTTTTTTTCTCAACATAATTAAACAATGTTTAAAGTAAATACGATGCCTGTTTTTTAAAACATTTATCTGCCCATGTATGCGTATACCTTTACAACTGGTGTCCATATTACATGTTTAGTAACATAGATAGATAGATAGATTTATTTCGGCATAGGAAACATACAATGGTTTACATAATTTTTTACACATGTGAACAATAGAAATAAATATTACCAACAACTAACAATCATATAAAATGTTTAGAAGCAGAGATAACCATGGAATGCTTCAAATACCAAGGATAACGCAATAAAGTGCAAGCACTTATTTCCATTGCGGTCCTAATTGTTACAGACAGAAGAGGACATGTACTCTTTTGCAGTAATTCGTGTTTTATAAGCTTATTACATGTCTGTCATGAATTTGAATCACACTGTTAATGTTAAAAGTTTGGATTTTTTAACTTTTCTTTTTACTTATTTTTCAATTTCTTTCCATTTTTGAAACATCCCAAATAACGTGTTTTGTTTTCAGGCCGATAAATTTTGGTCTTTGCGATGGATGTCAAAACTTAAAAGGAACTGCTTCATATCCGGAACTAGTTGACAAAGTGTTAATACAAAAGTATGCTATTTTAACAAGCAAAAAAAAAAAAACAGCGAGAAGGGCGTGACAAGAAAAACACTTAGACGAGGAAAAAGTTATTGTCTACAAACAAGGCAAACGGGTAGGTAATCGGTAAACATAATGAACTGGAAATACACATTTGTGCCATGCAATTAAGTTTAATGTTTACCATTATAGGAAAGAACAAATATCTTGGGTTATATGAATAAACCGTTGGATACATCTTTTGAATAAATACTGCAGGGCCCAGGCTGTCCTCAGCACTATAGTGTATTTATTTACAATATATCCTCACACACCATATCAAGAAACCGAAAACCTATATATTAATTTTGTGAAGAAAATGCTCAGATTATTTGTTTTACACCATCAAAATATAACGTAATCTAACTTATTTGTGGTTTATTTTAAGCTTTCTTTTTACTGATTTTTCATCGTAAAGAAATTGTAGTTGTTTTGACAGTTTTGACATACGGTTACCATGGAAACCCTAGATTACTGACAACCTCACTCGTCAGCATATTTTTAGTTTATATGTTGATTAACCATTAAATGTTACCTTATATACCAAAATTCAGATATTTATTTGAAAGGATAATTTGAATTTTAAAAAAATGTTATAAAACTGTAGAAAATGTCTTAAATTGTTAATGAGCTTATTCAAAATAATTATTTACAGCGTTGTGCCATAATTGAGTTAACAACTTTATGGTGTTCATGGCGTTACTGTATGCGTATTTTTCTTAGAGTAGTATGTTTGTACAGTAGTAATTTTACTGATGGAAATATGAACACTTAGAAAAACATTCAGACATTACAAGATTATTTATGGCCCTATGCTGGTATCATTTTAGGAAAACAATACTCAACATTCATGAACTCCCATATTAAACACTTTTTGCAATTTATGGCTAATGAAAAGAAAATAAAAACCCCATTTCCATAACATATACACCCTAATTGAACTGAAAGAACACCTGCTTACCACTTGGAATTCAATCACAACTAATACAATATATATCCAGAGACTTTATATAACTTTGCCAAAACAAATTCAGATGGTACTGATCAAGAAGTGCAGCAATACTTAGAAGAGGCTGAGTTAACATAATTACATCCATGCCAGTAAATGCATATTTTTGAGTTGTGTTTTCTGTTGTCGGCCATCAGAAAAGTTAACTCATTTTTGGCACGACGCTGTACATTGTAGTCTTGCGATAAATATAGATCTACATCATGAAAAATAAATCGACAAATGTCAAATGTAGACAATATAACACGGTGGTACGGAAAGAACAATCAACACATCTTCATTGACAAATGGTCAGACATTCAGCTCCATTCAGACAAAGAATGTGCAAATTAACACATCCGGATATTTGGCAACGAAAAACTCCGATAAACATAATAAACAAACACAACACATTACTGCGACAAAGTGAACATAAAATATGAGGCAAAATATAAAGAAAGAGTCATAACTTGTAATACACGAGTTATAATTTTGCACACACACTGAAGATATATCTTAGATACATCTTTTTTTCGTTTCACACACACTACAAAAGTGAAATATGCATCTCAGGAATCGCCACCCTCACACATTTCTAAGATACATGTATTTGTATACACTTGTAGATTGTATTTTTGGTAAGTATACATCATCAAGACAATCCAACCATTTCTTGTAATATGTAATTTTAAAACGCTCTACACAAAATATATAAAATTACAAATGCCATATTATCACAAGTACCCGCTCCGGCTTAAATATAACCAAAGATGAGAATGACGTGACATCATACAGCTGTACAGTTGTTATGGCGTAACCAAGACGGTTTGTCTCGTGACTATTATCCAATTGTCATATTTTTCTAAATATAGAATCAATTTTAATGTAGCGATTGGTCTTTTACACATAGTCTAAAGAAAGGAAATAATTAATTGGCTGGACAGTTTATACAACTTTAACCCACCTGTGTCTTCTTCGTTTCAGTTGATATTGTCTAACAATATTGACATGGAACTTTTGCATTTGAGCCTGTAATCGGAATTTTTCGTAAACCATACGATCTACTTGTAGGCCTAAATCGATATATTGAATGTTTGTAACTAATTTAAATGGTCAAAAGTTAAGAACCCCGCTTATTGCAGTCGGTAAAAGTGCTTCAGTTCGATAATATAGACGTTAACTCGTGGGTGCGAATTCATGTTTCCGCCATGTTTAATTTTTTTTTTATTTAAATTATAAATTTGCCATTCTCTTAAAACTATAGACCGTCTTTTTCTGTGTACACAACTAGTGTTTTATAACTGCATTATAAAGCATGTATGCGTGAAAGAAAAACGCATGGTTTAGACTGTTACAATGTATTATCTTTGCATAATGTCACATATAAAATTGTAGAAAAAAAAAACACTTAGTCTATTTAAACGGTATTCTGTATTTTTATAAAGTGATGTTTAGGATTTGAACCAGAACAAGGCTTCGCGAAACTGCTGAAAACTTCGCCTGACATTCGGTCAGACAAACTTCCAATTCTTGTCTGACCGTAAGAAATTTTGTCTGACCGATTTTTTTCAAATATTGATGTATACCTTTGTTTTTTTTAATTAAAGACGCATCATCCTTAAAAGGTTTCTTGAACATTTTTATTCTTCTCCAATGAAACATAAATTTATCCGGGGGAACTCTGATATGGAACTCACTCGTCTTGCGTTCTCGATAAAATCATACCAGCCGCTTCCGGGGTTCCATATCAGACGGAAAATTGACACCGAAAAAGGTAGGTGATCTTAAATTTCCATCAGTCACATAAATTAGGGACCATTTCCCAGAAAAACTCGAATGCTATTCGACCCTCCTTTGAATCGCGAACAAAATGATTTTGCCTCTTTTGGATCGGTTCAAAATCGACTGTTAAAAAGATGTTAAATGCCGACGATTAATCATAAATGTAGGCCGATCTTCGAACCTTTTTATGAAACAATACGTTGTTTACTCCTTTGTAAGGAATTAGTATCGTGTATATGCGTAAAATGAGATCATATCTCCCATCAGATGAAACTTCAGTGGCCAAAAATGTACAGCTACTGAATTATTCGTTAAAATATTTTTGAGTTCCATACCAGGCTGCCGAGTTCCATATCAGACCAACTAGTCTTGCATCAAAATGCTTTTAAGCATGTACAATTATATATGAAAGGATGTTTTACATTAAATTATATAAATTTTGTGCTGTAAAATGTACGCAATCAAGGAAACCAACGTTCTAATCGCGAAACAATGGGAACTTTACTTTTACAAATTATGGCCTGCCTTATAATGTACGACTTCCAAGTGAATGCATCAGGTGTATTACCAGCGACAGATTTAAGAATACTTTCACATTCAAGAAAATCACTTTTTTCGTGAACAATGACTTTGCAGGATTAATATTCTTAGATCGCCTCTCAAAATTCTATTCTGTTTAGTTCCACCCATTGTTTTCTCGTTTAGGACTAACTCATTCTTTTATCTGGGGACCATACGCCGCTGAACATGGAATGGTGTTAATCTGAAAATACCGCATTGAAGGTTCCATGTTCACCGCCATATGCATTCCATCGTTTGGGATGGATCAAAATTGTACTGTTTATTGGTGTTGATATTGAGTTGCGCTCAACCCGGGGCTAGGCGGCGTGGGCAGTAATAAGCAATTCCATTGCTGCCCATGAACAGGCTCAGTCAAACCGAGCCTGCAATATTTTCATATTTGTCGTGGGCGAGGGTCTTCAAAGTTTCTTTTGAGGGCACTATAATTTGATATTCACAGTAGCGCTGTTTGTGCAGTGTGGCGACCGTACAAAGTCTCCCCGTACATATAGTCAGTACTGTTATCACTGTAAAATAACCCGTTACCGATGTCATGCAGTGATTGTTACGTATATCAGGGCTATCCACTCAACCTTTTTGGGGGTTGTCCCTGTTAGCTCAATTGGTTGCGTCGCAGGCATTGCAGGGGTAGGCGCTGTCGCCGTGACGGTGCTGGTTCGCTCCCAGCTAGAGGCACTATAATGTTTCATCTATTTTATGTTCTGAAAAATACGCGATATTATTAGTTTGTATAAATGCATCTGTAACCTGGCTTACATGACATTTGTTGCGATTCTTTTAGAAGTGTTAGTTTTATAGTAATGCATCCCAGAAAGAAGACATCAATTTATTAAAAAAAAGCAAAACTGATGTAGATTGTGATATTTCAAGCTTACAGTGCATAAATAAATAAATAAGAAAGTCTTGCAATTGGTTACTTGTATAGGAATTTCAAAAACCAGACATTTTATATTCATTTATTTTTATACCCCCGCAAACTTTAGTTGGGGGGCGGGGGTATATAGGAGTCATCATCCGGTTGGTTGGTTGGTTGGTTGGGTGGGTGGTCGGTCTGTGGCACTTACTACGTCAACAGTTTTCAAGATATCGACTTGAAACTTTAAACATATGTTCGTGAGTACATTTGCGCAAACTATTTTTTTCTCATGTGGATCAGTTATTATTTTTCGGAGGGAGCAAGATTCCACAAATTCTTGTGATGCGAACTACTTCTACAGTTTTTAAGATATTGACTTAAAACTTTTTACATATGTTCGGCATGAAGTGTAGATGTGCGTGACATATTTTTCGTGTGGATCAGTCTATTATTTTTTTTGCAGGGGACATGATTTAACAAAATCGTGTTATGCAAACTTCTACAGTTTTCAAGATATCGACTTGAAACTAAAATTGTATTTACTGCATGATGTGCGCATGTAAGCGACATATTTTTTGTGGATCAGTCCATTATTTTTTGGAGGGGAGCATTATTTAACAAAATCTGTTATTTAAAATCTTATGACGCAAACTACTTTTCCAGTTTTCAAACTTTAAACGTACGTTTGTGAGTATATTTGCATGACATATTTGTTTCATGTGGATCAGTCCATTATTTTTTAGCAGGGGAGCATGATTCAACAAAATCTTGTGACACGAACTACTTCTACAGTTTTTCAGATATTGACTTGAAACGTTAAATAATAAGTTCGGCATGAAGTGTTGATGTGCGTGACATATTTTTCGTGTGGATCAGTCCGTTATTTTTTGCAGGGGACATCATTTAACAAAATCGTGTTATGCAAACTTCTACAGTTTTCAAGATATCGACTTGAAACTGAAATCATATGTTCTGCATGAAGTGCGCATGTAAGTGACATATTTTTTATGGATCAGTCTATTATTTGTTGGAGGGGAGCATTATTTAACAAAATCTTATGACGCAAACTACTTCTCCAGTTTTTAAAGTTCGTGAGTAGATTTGCATGACATATTTTTTCCATTTGGATCAGTCCATTATTTTTTAGAAGGGGAGCACGATTTAACAAAACCTTGTGACGTCAACTACTTTTACAGTTTTGTTTACATCCGGTGAAAACCCAAGTCGCTATTTTTAAACACAACTTTTGCTTTACACACACGTGGCGTTAGCATTTGCACACCAAATGACGTCATTATTCTTATCCCTCTCGGAAGAATAACAACATGTGCCCGGGTGAAGGTCGTGTAGCTGTGTGCGTATCAACAGATTGTAAACAAATACTCAGAAGATGCTCGTTTGTTTTTTTCTTACGCAGAGACCACGTAGTAAGTAATATGTATGTTATAATCATACAACTGAAATGGCCTTGTATCGGTAGGCGGATATAGTCCTACGTTTGGTTTTCTTAAATTGTAATGCCGCGAGAAAATTTAACATCGGAATACACAAAATGAAAGTAGGTCTACGTCAGAATATGCCGTCCAATGATGTACTTTGGAAACTCAAACGCGCAAAAATTATGTAGATACTTTGTATTGGAGATATTTATTATAAAAAAAAAACAACAAAAAAAACAGCAGAAATAAACAACTACCGTCAATTTCATAATTATTGAAAATATTTATGAAGTTCTATAATTTTTGTTTATGGAGAATTTTCACTGAATTGAGAGGCATAGTTGATTAAGCTAAATGATAAACCTCAAATTTTCAGGATTTCAATTTTGTTCAACTTTTCACACATGAAAGATGCAAACATCATTTCTGTATACTCTGACAAAGCAGTATTGCGGGGGTATTTATCACCTTCAGTGATAGCTCTATTTTATTATTAAAAAGGCACTTTGAAGTAAAACACAAAGAAAATAATTGTGTATGTTATCTTTAATTTTAAACGATTTCAAAATGAATCAATAAAAGTTTGAGAATATATCGCCACTGTGTAGTTCACGTGGTGTCGTTTGAATGTTTTGTTTTGCAATATTGAAAGGTTTTTCATTCATTTTTGTCATCACAGGTCTGCATTTGGGCTGTGTAATTCCCTTTAACAATTAATAGTTTGCAGCGTTTATTGCAAGCAGATTTTGTTCCCGGCAATATGATGTCTAAGAGTCCGCTTGTACTCAAATTGTCAACTGCATATGTCACATTTAAATCCTAGAAGTCCAACAGGAATGACACTGGTGACAGATCAGTGCGCTCCATGTCTTTACCGTCTTTAACTGAAATAGGTTAAAAAGACATCAGAGTTAGGTCATCACAAAAATTCATCAAACTAGCATACATGTAAATATTCCTACATGACCAATTCTGATATGGAACTCAGCTGTCTGATATGGAGCTCAAAAATATTTTAATAAATAACCAAGCAGTCATAAATTTGCGGCCATCAAAATTATACCAGATTGAACTTATGATCCAAGGTAACACATGTATACAAGTAACTGTCACTTAACAATGAGAAAAACACCGTATTATTTCAAAACTATTTCAAAGGCGGCCTACAGTTATGATCAGTCGTCGATATTCAACATCTTGTTTACAGTCAATTTTGAACTGATCCAAAGGAGACAAATATCATTTTGTTCGTGATTCAAATGAGGGTCGAATAACATTCGAGTTTTTCCGGAAAATGGGACCTAATTTACATAACTGATGAAAATTCAGGATCACCTACCTTTTTCAGTTACAATATTCCGTCTGATATGGAACTCCGGAAGCGGCTGATATGTTTTTATCGGGAGCGCAAGAGGAGTTCCATATTAGAGTTCCCCCGGCGTGCATATTGATGGTCTGGAAATCGAAACATTCATTATCAAAATCGTCACAATCATAATCGGAGTCTTTATCACACAGAATTTCAATAGAGAAGGTGGAACAGGATGGTCTGGATTCCACAGACGAATATCATTATCAAAATCGGGTACAATTTCTTCAGTGTCATCAAATACTGTCATGGAAAATATTCTTGTTGAAAATTAACAACGGGCGGCCATTTCTTAAATTTTCTCGGCGGGCACTTGGACTCGTATTTCTTTTTTTTCTTCAGTTTTTCTTTACGCTTTTGCCTAGTGTAGCGCCATAATAATACCGCAAGAACGACGTTTTCTTAGACAAAACATCAATTTATCCATATTGATGGTCTCTGTCTGGAAATCGAAACATTCATAATTATCAAAATAATCACTATCATATAATCGGAGTCTTTATCACACAGAATTTCAACAGAGTAGGTGGAACAGGATGGTCTGGATTCCACTAGACAAATTTCATTATCAAAACTGGGAACAATTTCTTCAGTGAAATCAAATACTGTCGAAAATATTCTTATTGAAAATTAACCACGGACGGCCATTTCTCAACAAATTTTCTCTGCGGGCACTTGGACTCGTATTCCTTTTGTTTTGCTTTTTTCTTCATCAGTTTTTTTTACGTTTTTGCCTAGTGTAGCGCCATGATAATACCTAATGAACGACATTTTCTTTGTACA
This sequence comes from Corbicula japonica, assembly GCA_038501625.1. NCBI lineage: Eukaryota > Metazoa > Mollusca > Bivalvia > Venerida > Cyrenidae > Corbicula > Corbicula japonica. The sequence goes on along the minus strand of JAZAYU010000094.1, from coordinate 359,288 downwards.
AGGTCGAAGGTAGCATATGGTTACTTTATCTAGATTAAATTGGAAACTTTAAAAAGAAACGCCGAAACATTGTTTTATTCAAGGGAGAAAACAAGGTCTTAATCGGACTTGATAAAACCCGTTATATGTGCCAGACGGATAGACCGTTACTTAATGATTATCAGCAAACAAACGTCTGAACTGTTCCGAACATAAGGAAAGAAAATTATCGGACCGGTCGGATTTTTGCCGGACATATCCGACGGTCCGGAAACTTTCGCAAAGCCTGACGCAGACCTTCAGATTCATAGTGCAACATGTATACCAATTCACTACTACTCACTGACGTGTAAAGTGAACAACTAAATCAGTTCATATGTACCTGTGTTTTTCCAAAGGTTTGAACTCCGGTTTTAACCCCATGTCACCATTCGAACCCGATGTCACGTAGCATGTTTGGCAAAGTAGTACTTAATGGTTTCGATAAATTTAACTACGTTTAGTGAAAAACATTACGAGTAGATTGGACATTTCTACTTATGCTAGCCTATAAATTGTCTTGATTTTTTACCAAGAAATTTAAGGAAATTATACAATTTTCTTCGAAGGTATCGTGTAACTGATTGCAAGATCCATGTAGACAGGTTGGTTTGGTTGAAACAGAGACCGTCATACAATGCGAGAATACTTTGCCCCAATTATTTCGATACTCAGGAAAAAAGTACATGTAAATGCAGGATTCATTTACCAAGGTTAACGAGTATCACGTGCCTCGTTAAATGGGACTTTCCTACATTTTACTGGTCGTAGGCGGCCGAAAAATTATTTTTATCCCCCCGCCAAAGGCGAGGGGGATATTAGTAATGCCCTTCGTCCGTGCGTCCGTCCGAAACAATTTTGTCCGGAGCACAAGTCCAAAACTACTGGAGGGATTTTATTCAAACTTCATACACTGACAGAGCACATTGGTAGGTAATGCAGTGTGCAAGAACAATAACTCTACGTTGCCTATTTTTAGAGTAAGTCCCCTTTATCCTATTTACTTGATAAATTTTGTCTGGAGCATAAGTCCAAAAGTACTGGAGGGATTTTATTCAAACTTCATACAATGACAAAGCACATTGGTAGGTAGTTCAGTGTGCAATAACTCTACCTTGCCTATTTTTAGAGTTATTCCCCTTTATCATATTTACTTGATAAATTTTGTCCGGAGCATAACTTCAAAACTACTGGAGGGATTTTATTCAAACTTCATACACTGACAGAGCACATTGGTAGGTAGTGCAGAGTGCAAGAACAATAACTCTACCTTGCCTATTTTTAGAGTTATTCCCCTTTATCATATTTACTTGATAAATTTTGTCCGGAGCAAAACTCCAAAACAACTTGAGGGATTTTATTCAAATTTCATACACTGACAGAGCACATTTGTAGGTAGTGCAGTGTGCAAGAACAATAACTATACCTTACCTATTTTTAGAGTTATTCCTCGTTATCAGATTTACTCGATAAATTTTGTCCGGAGCATAACTTCAAAACTACTAAAGGGATTTTATTCAAATTTCATATACTGACAGAGCACATTGGTAGGTAGTGCATTGTACAAGAACAATAACTCTACCTTGCCTATATTTAGAGTTATTCCTCTTTATCAGAATTACTTGATAAATTTTGTCCGGAGCATAACTCCAAAACTACTTGAGGGATTTTATTCAAACTTCATACACTGACAGAGCACATTGGTAGGTAGTGCAGTGTGCAAGAACAATAACTCTATCTTGCCTATTTTTAGAGTAATTTCCCTTTATCCTATTTACTTGATAAATTTTGTCCGGAGCATAACTTCAAAACTACTGGAGGGATTTTATTCAAACTTCATACACTGACAGAGCACATTGGTAGGTAGTGCAGTGTGCAAGTCCAATAACTCTACCTTGCCTTTTTTTTAAGAGTTATTCCCCTTTATCAGATTTACTTGATAAATTTTGTCCGTAGTTTAACTCCAAAACTTAAAAGGATTTCCTCTCCAGGTAAATTATATGCAAGTACAACCTTCAGGTAACTTTTTTCCGGCGGGGGGATTAACCATGTGTAACATGGCTTTTTTTTTAATTTCAGGCTCTTGAATTAACCCTTTCCTGTACAGACACACTTTAATTGCTAGGGCGAACAGTTGAGATCCAGATCAGCCGGCACATCTGTGCCGTCTGATCAGGATCTAAACTGTTCGCTTTTTGATTCATTAGGTTATTTCAGACCAAAATGCGACCAGTGCAGATCCTGATCTACACTGGTTGCACATACAGGAATGATTAATTTTCATTCATTCATTCTCACTTACTTCAATAATTTGTTTTTTTTTTAAGCTTAATTTTTTTTATGCCCCCCACAATGTGGGAGGCAGAGAGTGATGCACTCGTCCGTCCGTCCGTACGTCCCCAAATCGTGTGGCATCACCTCCTCCAATACTATCAAGCGGATTTCTTTCAAACTTGCACAGGTGATCAAGCAGGATGTGTAGATGATCGTAAAGAAAGGATTTTTTTCCTGTGACCATTTTTACCAGAGTAATGACCCTGTTATTTTTTAAAAAAAATTGCAGTGGGGGAATCAGCGTCCAAGGACACATTCTAGTTTTCATTTTCCTTGCGTCTATCATCTCTTTCTTCTGTAATTCACTTACACTAGCTCTACTTCAAATATCTGTCCTGTAGGCTGGAGTTTTTTCTCTTTTTATCAATACCTGAACCTCATTATGCAACCACATCTGTATATGAAAAGTTAAGATTAAGAATTGCTTGGCTTGACATAATTATGCAGTTATAACATTCAATTTGGTAAATGAAATTTTGTGCAATTTCAATAGTTGAAAACTGAGGAATACACAGTTGTGAATATTGGTTTAAAACGTAGGATATCACATTTTCTCGTGTAACAGTTTCGCTCCTGGACCAGTGCTCTATACATCGTATCCTATTCCTCTTCAGGAAACATTTTTATATCAAAAGTAGGACAAAAGAATTTCTGACATTAACAAATAGGCAAACTGAAGAAATTCCCTACATTTTTTATAACTTAAGTACTATGTCAAAAGTACTTATACCATTACTTTTGTTTAAATATTTCGACAAGTTTATAGATGTGTGGTTTTAATTTCCCAGCCAATATAGATTCGGATATTGTTCAATCACCCCAAGGATATACTTCTTGCTTGTTTGTGTGTGATATGCAGAATTTAGATTCTCAGATTCCCTGTCAAAATTCTATTTTGTATAGATCAGCCCATATTTTCTTGTTAAGGGCATACCCATTCTTTTATCTTGGGAAATGGAATGATATTAATCTGAAAATCCCGCATTGAAGGTTCCATGTTCACCGCCTATATGCATACCATCGTTTGTGATGGATAAAAATTGTACTGTATATTAGTGTAAATATCGAGTTGCGCTCAACCCGGAGCTAGGCGGCGTGGACAGCAATATGCATTTCCACTACTGCCCATGATGAGGCTCTTAAACCGAGCCTGAAATATTTTCAAATTTGTCGTGTTTGATGGTCTTCAAAGTTCCCTTTTCATAAACAATTTAAACAATTATAAAATTTAAACAATTTTAACAATTATTGGTGGATTACTTATAGTCCTGAAACTGACACCCCCTTGTAATTAATGACAAAATAAAACGCTTTGGATCCGAGTGTGCATGTATCGAAGCCTAGTTAAGTGAAATGACAATCAAAAGAAACTTCAGTCTTAATTTTCCATCCGTCCAGCTCATTAGGAAGGACATTAATTTGTGTTCACAAGTTTTCTTGTTAGCCGCCTTTGAAGCTAACGAATTGAGACATTTGTTCGTGTTTTCCTGGAATAATAATGACTAATTGACAGCAAGATTTCACCAAGCGTGATAATGATAACCATACCAGAAGCTTTTCCTGCTCTACAAGGCATGCACACGACATTCGATTCATTTTATCAATAATATAATAATAACGAGTATGGGATCGAGTATGGGATACAGTGTGAAATCGAAAAGAAATCAACTGATAGTAAACCAATGGAGTACTACGGATGCAAAGCTTACCTTCTACAAAAAAGTGAATTGTGTTAAATAAATGTTTGTACAAAAGTTGTGGGGAAATGAGCTGTTCTGGTTTTCCCGTAATAATGCGATTACAATTTTGGGAAAATTACATTGTGATTATAGGGTAGTCAATGGGCGTACAAGCTATAAATGAAATATAAACTAAAAAGAGACCTTCTAGACATTTTATTAGAATCAAATAGACTATCTGATAATACGGGTATTAAAAAAGAATAGCAATAATAACCGTTACTCAAATAATTAGAACTTGCGAGTTAAGATTTAAAATAAAATGACTTCAATATAATGATGTTTTAATCAGCAGTGACTTAAGCGGTCTTTCAGACATTCAAGGCAGTTTCGATGTACAATTATGTTTGTGATGTTATAAGAAAGTGAAAAAAGCGTAATCAAGAATGGCCAGGGCTAGGAATGTCCACTGGTGAAAACATTGTTCATTCTTAATAGTAAACACAATACTGGTCACACTTCACCGCTTCTACTATAGACTCGACATACACTTCACACTTCCTGCTGATGAAGTTAGAAGATTGTTTTTAATACTTAGCAGTTTAATGGCTTTCAAAGTTCTCTTGTCATCTATTTCTTGTCTAAATACATGTGTAATTACTAATGTTAAGCATTCAATGATGTAAAGGAGAACATGCCGAGCCTAAATCTCTAAATGCCAAATGACCCCAACAGATCATCAAAATGACCGAAACTTTTTTTAAATCAACAGTTTTATCGTAACCTCGTTCTCATTAAAAGTTTCATCATTTGAAAAAGAAATCAATACATTGTCTCCACTTCAAACTATGTACCGGTCGGTTATCATGGATGCACCTATCATTACTGTCCTTGTAAATAATTCGTTATTTTTTGTCAAGCTCAGCTGTCTGGCATAATGCCTTTCGAAAGATCACTAGATTTTGAAAATAATCTTCGTTAAATAAACTCACCGCGTTCGCCATTATTTTGTTTGTGTCTTGTTATGGCTCTGTTAATATTCTTTTAGTTTTTATGCTATTTGAAGCAGTCTAGTTTAAATGCAGTTTGTTTAACGTGTTCATAATGCTTGAAAAAATTGTTCGTTTTCAGTGAAAATCGCGTGGAGCATTTACCATCCTTAATGGGAGTATATTAGAAATATCCGTTTAGTTAGACTACAGTTAGCTCACTACCAGAATTAATTTCTGACGGCAAAAACTGAGAAAAAAAAACATGAATCTTTACCGTGAATAAAATTTCTGCAATTCTCTCGTATCGCACTGCCAATAGATTAGGTCTAAGATATAAAAGTTTCTTTTGATAAAAGTCCTTTCCCAAATATTGACTGTTTTCCAATTGTATCAAATAATATCAAGGAAAGAAATTTACATTTTGGACAAAACGGCAGGGCAGCTAATGAAATTAGTCCTTATTAGTAAGACAGACTCATTTGTCATAAAGCTATTTAAAATGCAAGCAGGATATACTGTTATGTCTCTGCATGCGCTTTAAATTTGATATATAGGGATTGTGCATGAAATCGAAAATTAGAAAGGGCAGTGTGTGAGAAAACAACCAATTATTCATAATAAGCCTTGAAAAGGGCATACGGTTGAGACATTATAGGAAATCTATCTTGTTTTTAACGAAAATCTATGATTCTGACTATGCTAGAGATCTATTTCGATTACTTTAGAGAAAAAAAACATAGAATTTTACGGAGTTATGATCAAAATCTGCCATTTATAGATTCTCTTGTTATGACAAAACAAGCAAATACTTTGCCTCGTGACAAAATGTAGCTGACTGACTGAAATATGTTTAGACGCTGATCAAATTTTTGACTTAAGGCCACGAAGGAATCTTTAGATGCTTTAAAATATATGGATTGAAAACGAAACTTTGAACGCCACTGAACACGAAAGATATGAAATATTGCAGGATTGGTTTACAGAGCCTGTTCGTTGGCAGTTATTGAAATACATATTACTGCCCACGCGCCTAGCCTTGGGTTGAGGGCAACTCGGTATTTACACCAGTAAACATTAAATGATTGTGTGCATATGGCGGAAAAATAAAGAAGTTCATCGAAGAAATACCCTAAAAGAATCGGGCATTTTTCTCATCCCAATATTTTCATATATTCTTGGAGATCATGTAACGTATTAACGTTATGCGTGTCGAGGGATATGCAATTGTTTGAATGTATATACTACTGATGTTTCGGCTACATACACTCGAATCGATTAATTCTGGAGAAGACAGTTAGTACTAATTTTCTAATGTACTGACATCAATACTAACGTACTGCATTTCCCGTCTGATTCAAGAGTCATACTATAGTTGGAATTTGCAAAATTTATTTCTTTGCGTGGAAATTTTTTTCGCCGCTTGCTGGCATTCATTCGACATGCGCTTATTACATGAAAAAGCCTAATGGAGTTATTGAAGTGGGATGCCATGGTTGACTGAAGATGTCAAACAATAAGAAATAGGAACATAGGAGAGATTTTTTCTTAAACAATCTATCCAATCACTAAACAAGGTTTTCAAACAGTGGCTTATGCAGGCCAGGTCCTTTATTTTTTATCGGGTCCCATAAGAACTTGTCTGTTACAGTTTTCTGGCTTCCAACACAACAATTTTGTTTCAGACATCATCTGTTAGCTCTGACATCAGCAGGTGGAAATATATTAGTGCTTTAACTTGCGTTTTTCCTTAAAACTAGTGGAAAGTATTAATTGCAATACTCGACATAAAAACAAGAGTTGTCACTAAACATTGACATTTGTCTCCGATGTGCAGCTTTGAAATGAAATTGGTATACATACGTGATAAAAAATATGCCTGAATATATCTCTTCGATGAGGCATACTGCATCTAATGTGACAAGTGAAACAGATTATTTGTAAACTTTAAAGTCTTGGTAAATATCTCGAGTAATAAACAAGTTATAGAAAAATATTACAATTACGAGCGATAATGAAGTAGTAATTTTGATTGGACGAGTATTTAAAAATTTGATCGAACCGCTGCAAGAATATGTGACGCGATAGACTGCGGCTCGCTCGTCCAATCAGAATTCACGCATATCATTCTTTGTAACCAAACATTGTCCCGAGACGATAATTTTTAGTATGGCATCGGCAAAATGGAAAAATGGATGTTATGTTCTTAATTTCCTAGCCAGTGCTCGGCGGAATTCAACAGAGGAATAATTAAATTTTCCGTCGATACCCGATTTGATAAGGTTAGTGCAATATTTGTTTCGATGCTGATTTTTAAAAACTGTGTTTACATTTTGGCTTGACAAAATAGGATCGGGGTTATTTACCTTTTCGATTCGTATATAGTCGGGACTCGAATTTTCAGAGAACTTGGTATTTGATAGTAAATTCGGTATGGATATACTGATATCGATCCCAATCTATCAAAACAAAACAAAAAAGATGAATTTATGTAGTATAGACCCTGTGTAGACCCTTTTTATTGGGGGGGGGGGGCGGCCAGTTGGAGAAAACGGGGTCCGTCTTCCAAGCACCTGTGATATTTACATGTTTGTCGTCATTAATTTACCTATATGACGTCACTTTTACATGCCAAGAAATACCGAGGCAAAATTCCGCTTTTCAATTTCTACACAACTGTCCTGAAATGCCCTTAATTTGACCGCATGACCCTATTAACCTTCTCTAATTGCATAAATTCGAAGCAGACGAGCGTTAATTTGACAAGGTTTATCAGTAACCATGCAGTAGAGTTGGTAATGATGATACTTTATACATGTACATGGCATTTCTGTGTAAATTTCTGGAGTCTTGTATAACTTAATTAATTTTTACTGTTATATTAAAGTATATAATAAAAAGTATCGGAAATAAAGTTAAAATAAAATGAATTGTATGCATATGCAATAAGTAATATGGTCCTTATGTTTTTGCGTCCTATATTTAAACAGTAAATAGTACCATTTCTTAAAATCTAATAAGACATTTAACATTGTTGTGCTGTTGATGTTTTCTCATAAAGTTTGGCTTTATAAACGTCTAAGAAAGTATAACAGCAATAAATTCATATAAATCTATTTGACATTATAAAAACTTGAATACAGGTATTACGAATACGGATTTCAACTTATACTGGATGTACACTTGCAAGCATGTTTATACGTACAGTCTGTATATATGTTTTAAAGTATGAGACTGAGGACCGAGTGGAAACAATAATGTACACAGATCACACATTTTGTTTTGTTTTATTTTAATTATTGTTTAAGTATTTTCTGTAAAGGTTGGAAATTCGAAGCAAAAGCACTCAATATCTTTCGGGCAAGTTATTAATGGTTTATGGATAAAACCAATATTGTCTTTCGTCTTAATGACAATACTAACGTTAAATTCAAAATATACACTGTGTGTACACCTTTGCCCAAGGTTTTAAAACTGAGCTTGGAAACCAGTCTCAAATCTCAAGCATCTGATTGGCTGAAATGGCGACCAGTCGCCATTTCAGCCAATTAGATGCTTGAGATCTGAGACTGGTTTCTAATCTCAGCTTTTTAACCTTCAGCCCTTGTCTTGTTGTAATCACAAATATACAATGTGCGTACATATTATTATGTTGTAATCCGCAATATACTCGGTGCGTATGTCTTATTTTGTTGTAATCACAGATATACTGTGCGTACATCTTATCTTTTTATTATCACTTAAAAGTATTTTTCTTATTCCGAACTTCAAACTTTGTTTCCAGGATAACAGATTTATTAAATTTCAGTTGAATCATTTTAAAATTTGATAATTTATGTTTTGAATATTCATAATAATACTTTTTTGCATAATGGCCATATCTTGTCATTCATACATCTAGTTCCATAATTGATATAATATGAAATTTTATATAAATCAGTGCTTTCGTTTCTTATAATATTATTTTATTACAATTAAATATTCTGACCATATTATAACAGTGAAATGTAATATTTAAAAAAAAAGAAAATGCTTCCTGGTAAAAGCTCAATTTTCAAGTACTAGTATGATTGTACGAACTGCTGCCAAAATCAATCCAAGGCGAATTTCTTTATCGCAGGTTTAATGTTTAACAAATTGAATGTACACATGCTGCCCTCTGCTCTCTCTCAATATGCTTGATATGCTGGTTGTATGCATCCCCAGGGAGTACCTGGATACCTTCTCTATAGAAATGAAAAGCGGCTGGAATTTCTCGGCATGATAGTTTCAATTGACTATCGATTCGATGTCCATTTTCAAAAATAAACAATAATCTAGAAGCGAATGTGCCCAATTGAAGGTGGTCGTTGAAAATACCACTTATTAATAACGATTTTATTGATTTTTTGTTTTGTTTTATAGCTTTCAGTCAATATCAGAGCGAAAGAAACAGGTTGTCACAATTTTTTGACATCTTTTTGTGTGATGTCAAACTTTGTAATTATGTAATCAGGTGCGCTGTTGTCTGCTCGTGCGTCGTGACCACTGAAGCTTATCTTAAAAGCAGTTTTAGATAAATGTTCAAATGCATAAGATTTTGAACCTGGTCTTTCTTTTCTCAAAATCGCAAGTATGTCAATACATGTAAATCTACGAGTATATACTGTATTTCAGTAGAATTCGATTATCGAAAAATAACCTTTAGTGCGCTGCAAGAACAATATTTTCCTTTTCTGGTTTGGCTATCTTTACAAGAAAGTTTTGCATATTTCGCTTTTTTGTTAACCAACACTAACGTTTACCGCGATCACATGTTAACCACTTTTGCACAAAAACCTGTTGCCCCTTTTGTCGTTTTGTATGGTTATATCATTTTCTTGAGTTGCCATTTTGTCTAAACGAAGCAACCTAACGTAATGTCTCAACACTTTGTATCTAGTTTTTTTATATTCTGCATTGTGCCCAGAACTGGTTGTTTCTAATTTAAAAAATACAATATTTTTATGTTCTACGTCAACAGTATGAACACTCTGGAATAACATCGTGACTATAACTATATTTTCAAAAAGACATCATATCTGGTGTGAAGTTTACTTTTTTTTATCTGATTTTGTTTTTGCATTTTTAATAGTTTAGTCGTTTTTGTAAAGCATTTAAGGATGGCGTTTTCGCTATTTTATCTATTTTCAATGCATACTGTTATGTGGTTTTTCTGTGGCGTTAGTGTCATCACAACTTACTATTCGTTTACACTTATGCAACTTTCATTAAACTGGAATACTGCGACAGAAACGCGGTTTTAAAGCTTTCGCTTAAATGATAATTTCTCGCATTCTGCCTTATGATTTATGCAGTGTTGTTAAGTGCTTCTTTTCGCCTGCTGGTAATTTATCGCCATTACGAGTAGCATATGTGAGGAGATAATACGTTTTACATTGTGCGCCATCTCCTGTTCACTTTTCATTGCGTTTTGCTTTACATCAGTCAAATTCCTTAATGCCCCGCACATTTTGTTAGCGTCCGGTGATATTTTTGCAAACTTTCCAGTTTGTATCTAATTTTTCGTTTTCTATTGCCGTTACCTGAATATTTGACGAGTTCTGGGTTTACCATTTGTTCAACGTGTGCAATTGAACTAAAGTCGTCATCCCGACAACGGCGGATATTTTAGACTATTTGATTCTGCTCTTCTGTGTCGCTAAACCACAATATCCGGTTCGATGGCCTTTTTGGTCCAGGCTTTACGCATCTCGACAGTCCAACTTTTGATAATGAGAAAAAATGTTTTATAAAACTATCATTGCAAGAATGTAAAAATTCTAAAAAAGTAATATATGCATATCAGGAATCGCCACACTCACAAAACAGCCTCCCATAGCAGCGAAAAAGAAGAGAGGAAGAGAGAGAGAGAGAGAGTATGTCTGTTATAAGTATGTCAATTCAAATAGGACGCCACAAACAACTAACGAAAAAGAGAACCTTTGGGGATCCCGCCTTGGAACGGTCAGTGGCAAAACAAATTGCCACTGGGGGTTTAAACAAGGTTCTTGGGTGCTGGTTTTGCCACTGACCGTTCCAAGGCGGACACCCTTCGGGTTCTCACTTTCGTTAATCGTCTGTGGCGTCCATATTGAAACTGATTATTGAAATACCATGCTCTCTTTTCCTCTCTACTGTTTGACTGTATGGGGAGGCTGTATCTGCTGGATGTAGCTATCCTTAATATGCATATTTCACTTTTTTTCTAACGACAAAATGCAGTTTAATAAAACTTTGCACAAATAAATGTTATACATGCATGTTCATATTTTGTCATACGTTAAGAAAAGAACAGTAAAGAAAAAGAGTTAGACCTAACAAAATCCTTAAAATTGTATTTGCAACAAAACACAAAGACGAGGTAACACTAAATATCAATTAAAATGCCATCATAAGAAATGAGTTACTGACAACAATATCTAACGGCTTCTTGTCTAACAAATGTATACAATATGGGATATTTTCAATACTGATATAAACATAAATGACTTTAAGTCTTATTTTGAGACAGTATACAACATATCTGACATTTGTTCACGGTATTATCGACGAACTACATATTGAACAAATAGACAGACCTTTTAGCATTGAAGAAATTTCCAAAGTCAAATCTACGTTGAACCAAAATAATGGCTGCGATCTTTGATCAGATTTTTTCATTCATTCCAAAGATTTTATAAGTTCATATTTTTGTTTGATTTTCATAAAATATAGGAATCTGGTTATTATCCGCAATCGTGCTGTAATAATGCTATTGTTGTAATACACAACAGAGGTGACATGAAAAACCCTGCAAATTATAGAGGTATTGCGATAATTAATATTTTGTGAAAGATTTTTTCGCTGTTACTAAGACCACTGTCATGTAACAGCTGCCCTGTACCAGATATTGTGTACCCTGTGGCAGTCCGCAAGATGGCGACCAGTTAAGCAACGAAAAGGTATGTGTTATATTGTTTCCAATTTGTATACATCCTGTAAGGTATAGACTGGTTTACTTGAATCATATAATGAAAAGGATTGTTGATTGATTAAATGATTGATTGATTGACTCTGTAATTGATAAAAATAAATGACCTTATTGGCAATTTTAAAATTGAAGCGAGAGCGACAACTGATTTTGGCTATTTATTCTATGACAACTTTGTTGTTTCCGTCATGTGATATCCCTTTGAAGCGCCTCTAACTGCCTATCTAGTGTTAAAACTATTAAACGAAAAAAGTTTTTGGTTTTTCAGAAAATGCAATTCATACAAATTGTTGTTGATAACCTGTACCGCCACTCGGATTATAAGAGGATGCCTTGTATAACTGTTGGATTAGTGTCGAAAAAGAAACACCGTATGGTCTACTTTAAGATCATGATAGTGTCTCTAGATGGGAGCGAACCCGCACCGTCACGGCGACAGCGCCTAGCCCTGCAATTCCTGCGACGCAACCAAAGTATTGTCCGTATATAAAGATATATTGAAAAAGTTGTTCACTTGTATATCACGCCTTAAATTAAACTGGCTGAAATATAGACCAACATAGGAAAATATAAACAGTCGTAGAATTCACCAAAATTTATCATAATTTACAATTAGTCTGTGGTACAAAGTACAAAGAAAAACAAATAAAATACTTCAAGGAACATACCGTGCTGTTTTTAAGACCCGTTTTTTGACATACGAAAGGCTAGTAACAGTATTTGATGGACATGTATTTACTGAATATTGATTGAATTATGTTTACTTTAGCATTTTTGCATATGTCGCATATTATTATAAAGTTTTAACTTTTTCAAGTTTTTATTTAGCACTCATCAAAATTATGCCTTTGGCTCTTGATGTGTTTATGCAAAAAAAGTACAGCTATCACAAAGACAATCAGAAGTAATAACATACATTCATACAATATACAATCACTTTTAGCAATAAAGCATGGTTCATAACAATTCAAAAAACAGTTAATATACAATTTACAGGATGCAGGAACGTGTTTTTAAAGCCTCTCCCAAAAAAATTAAGATTCGTACACTTATTATTAGATCATGTCCAAATAATGTGCGACTTCTTTTTGCGCCAAAGTTGACGTCGTTTAAATTGCTATGTGACGTCTTTTTTACGCCAAATGATGACGTTTGTTTAGTAAATTAAAATTACATCATTTTTTACGCCAAAATAAGACATTGTATATAAGAGATGTTGATACAATAACATTCACCTGAAGAAGAGTTAAATAAACTCGAAACGCGTAGTGAAATATTTGAGTTTGTCTTCCTTTATTTGTTTATATTTTTAGATCATGACATTTATGTTACAAATCTGTTAATTGTCGCCATTTATGGTAACTTAAAATATGTTGACCAAATTATTATCCGGATATCTGCAACAACACAAAATAAAATAAAATTCTGACTTGGTAGCGTGAATCATATTTCCAGTGTAATGAAATTTGATGCCCAGGAAAACACTCTACCTGCTCAATAACATGTCCGTAGATAAAAAATTCAGCATGCTTAGTCTCTTGTCTGCTTTCAGGAACACACAGTTTAGTTTAAGACAATATGAATTAATTTTAAGTTCCATTTATGGAAATACTGTTCTAAATTATGAAGTTGTGCTGGTAAACGCATATGACTGCTTTTTAAATATCAATATCATCTGTCAGTAGAATAAATTACAAAAAAGTAGTTCTATATCTGTGTCAAATAATTCATTAACGTTACTTTTTAACAAATTCATCGATAAATAAAAGGGAAACCAAAGGGGATAATGGCTTCCCTTGTTTGACACCAAGGGTAACGTCAAAGTATTCAGAAAAAATAAAAATCTGAGCCTCTTTTTAAACGTCAAGCTTATTTATATTTAAATATATCGAATTTATTATGTTTAACATTTTACAGCCAATACCTATTATCAACATTATTTTCATTTGATTTTTTTAACGATGAATGGCAATAAGGATTGATATTGTTTTTGTATTTTGCCTAATATTAGTGTAAAAACAAAATGTAACAACTTAATAATACAGATGCATGAATTGGTTATTATTTCAAAATTGGTCCCATTTGTCAGCAAAGGTGTCACATATACCAGTCAATCCGATTAAGTTATAAAACAGCGTCAGTTAGGTTATATCACTTATCACAACGATATGATTTATCTGTTACAGAATAAAGTGAAATCACTTCACGATTAATCTAAACACAATGTTCCGACTTTTAAATTGTTTATAATGAACATTTTATTTTACCCAAGGGGAACATGATGGATGATAAAGAAATGACGATTGTTTAATTCGGATCAGAATAAGAAGTTCAAGGTTTTAAAGAGATAAGATTCAAATACCGCGAAAAACGCTGACCTGTGCTATGGTTTGATGTCTGGGTGAACAGTTAAAAAAATGCTAATATTGTTATGCTATCCTTTCCACGATCATAACGTATGTAAACGTGACAATAATTTGATTTTTCAAACCCGACCCTGATTTACTGGAGGACGCCGAAACGTATTTTAAATTAAACGTATCAAACAATTGCGTTTTAAAACCCGACCCTGTTTTTTCGTCGGAAACCCATGGATTTTTATTTCTTTTTTATTAAAAAGTCCTTACTTTGGTGGCTATTTACAAGAACACGAAAGCATCGATCAGTATTTACACTATTAGTCCTTTGAATGCATCGCATATTTGATCTCATATCATATGGTAAGAAATTGTTTACATGTGACTTATATAATCTAATAAGAAAATTAGTAATTTAATCGAAGACCAAGATTCAGAAAAAAATCTTATTACAGTGTTGCAGTTTCTTATTTTTTTATTGTTTAAATATAAAAGTGGCTCCAAAACAGGTATTCGTTATTGTTAAAATGCCTATATCTACTTAGTAATTACTTAAAAATTACATTTTTTTGCAATGGCATAAAAACTAATCACTGGTAATTAAATTAATTGATTTATGAATTTATCCGTTACAATATTCCAGAGATAACCTGGATTTTTCTATTTGTTTTCACCCATTACGTAACAGAGCGTTGAGATTTGGGTATTTAACGAACTCTTCTTGATATGCACATTTCACCCTTTTTTACAGAAAAAAGACCGTAGCGTGAAATAACGTGTTTTACCGTTATTAAATCTGGTTTCTAACCATGTTGAAAATTCCGAATTTCATTAAAAGGTAGAATACCTGTAACTGACAAACGCGCAAATGCTTTATTCAAACATACGCTTATCAACGAAATTTTAACGAAGATTTACGTTACGGGTTAAAAAATCGTGAAAAAGCATACGTTTTTGTACGTTACTGGTGTCCGACAAAATATCAGTATCAGGCTCAAAACTTCTGCACGTTCTAAAATTTAATGGACATCCGTCTGTAAAACGGGGTCGGCGCGGAAAGGATATGTCAACATAAAAATAGCTATCCCTTTTGTAAAATCCATCGGCACCACGTAAATATTTTCGATCAGACTCACGCGACTTTAATTAAAAATGGGCACTTAATTTAAAACAATTATCTCCAAATACATAACGGTTCATCTTCATAAACAGTTGTTTGTTGTCAAATTTTATAACAAAACCGCGAAATAAGCGTATCAGGAATTGCCACAGCCTCCCTACACAGCAATACAAGTAGAAAAGCGACTAGAAGAAATTTCAAAAGAATACCTCAAACGACTGGGAACCTGAAGCTGCTAAGAACGTATAAAGGTGATTTTCCTTAACTAATAATATGCAACTTGTATTTGTGTGTTGATATGAGGAATTGTTCGTGCAAGTGTGAGGTTGGTGCACCCTAGAACCTGGTTCTAAGGCTGTTACCCCAAAGCTTCTCATTTTCGTTAATTGTTTGTGGTGTTTTACATACCTGTACTTATAAACACATGCTCTCTATTACTTTCTTCTTATTCTCTTCATGAGAAGAATGTGTTTTGTGGGTTGGGCGATACCTGACATGCATATTTCACTTCTTATTTAATAAACTCACAAAAATGTCATAAGAACATAACTAACACCGTTCAACATATAAGTAATATTTATTTTTTCTGTCAATAATAATGCATTAAAATGACATAGAAGAAACGTGTTCTACGGAGTAGCCGTTTTCATGAAAAAGTAGACCATATAAAATCAAACAGTTATACAAGGCATCCTCCTATAATCCGATGGTCATTACTTGGTATCAACAACAATTTGTTTGAATCGCATTTTCATAAAAACTTAATATTTTTCCCGTATAAAAGTTATACCACAAGATCGGTATTTAGAGGCGCTATAATGGGGTACAACATATTATTATAACAACGCAGTTGTTAGAGAATAAATTGTAAAACATAGTCGTCGTTCTCGCTTCAATTTTGAACTAGAATGTTGTGTTCCGCGGAACACATGTGTCGCCTGCATGGAAAAAGTTGAAATGTGGGCCTATGTTTAATCATATATAATAAAAATATTTTATTTAAGTTGATTTCAATACTACACCACAGAACACATGTGTCATCTCAATTGCATTTAAAAGGAGAATAACTAAAATAATGGTGAAACCCGAGTTATCATCTTCAAAAATTGGTTTGTGCTTGCAGATGAGTTATTCAAAGTATTAAGTGAATTGAAAAAGTACTTTCCATTTTACAGGCAACACTTAGTTGCATGTTAAAGTTGCATTTGCAAGGGATATAAGTCATTAAATATTCAAACAGGAGTTATAATTTTTGCAGTTGTCGATGGCACTGTTCATGTTGATGATACAATCCAAGTATTAAATGAATAGGGCAAGTATGCAAATCATACGCAACATTAAGTTTCATGTGAAATTTGCATTTGAAAAAAATAGGCAAACAGGAGTTATGATTCTTGTTGTAACCGGTGTTGTTGTTGTTTATGAAGATGATATATTCAAAGAGTGAATAGGACAAGTACTTTAAAAGTTATAGGCAACATTAAGTTTCATGTTAAAGTTGTATATTAACGGGACACAACTCATAAAATAGTCCAGCAGGAGTTATCATTCTTGTTCTTCATAATGACGCTGTTCATGAAGATGATTTATTTTGAATATTAAGTGAATAGGACAATTACTTTCAAAGTTAAAGTCAACATTAAGTTTCATGTTGAAGTTGCATTTGAAAGGGGCATAATCAATCAGGAGTTATGATTATTTTTCTTACCAATTTTGTTGACCATGCTGATAATGTATTCCAAGTATAAAGTGAACAGGACAAGTACTTTCAAAGTTATAGGCAACATTAAGTTTCAGGTTAAAGTTGCATTTGAAAGGGGCATAACTCAAAAAATATTGAAACTGGAGTTATCATTCTTGTCGTCACAGATGGCATTGTTCATGCTGATGATATATTCCAAGTATGAAGTGAATAGGACAAGTTCTTTCAAAGTTATAGGCAACATTAAGTTTCAGGTTAAAGTTGCATTTGAAAGGGGCATAACTCAAAAAATTTTGAAACTGGAGTTATCATTCTTGTTGTCACAGATGGCATTGTTCATGCTGATGATATATACCAAGTATGAAGTGAATAGGACAAGTACTTTCAAAGTTACAGTCAACATTAAATTTCATGTTCAAGTTGCATTTGAAAGGGGGCATAACTCAAAAAATTTTGACACTGGAGTTATCATTATTGTCGTCACAGATGGCATTGTTTGTGCTGATGATATATTCCAAGTAGGAAGTGAATAGAACAAGTACTTTCAAAGTTATAGGCAACATTAAGTTTCAGGTTAAAGTTGCATTTGAAAGGGGCATAACTCAAAAAATTTTGAAACTGGAGTTATCATTCTTGTCGTCACAGATGGCATTGTTCATGCTGATGATATATTCCAAGTATGAAGTGAATAGGACAAGTACTTTCAAAGTTATAGGCAACATTAAGTTTCAGGTTAAAGTTGCATTTGAAAGGGGCATAACTCAAAAAATTTTGAAACTGGAGTTATCATTCTTGTCGTCACAGATGGCATTGTTCATGCTGATGATATATTCCAAGTATGAAGTGAATAGGACAAGTACTTTCAAAGTTATAGGCAACATTAAGTTTCAGGTTAAAGTTGCATTTGAAAGGGGCATAACTCAAAAAATTTTGAAACTGGAGTTATCATTCTTGTCGTCACAGATGCATTGTTCATGCTGATGATATATTCCAAGTATAAAGGGAATAGGACAAGTACTTTCAAAGTTATAGGCAACATTAAGTTTCAGGTTAAAGTTGCATTTGAAAGGGGGCATAACTCAAAAAAATATTGAAACTTGAGTTATCATTCTTGTTGTCACAGATGGCAGTGTTCATGCTGATGATATATTCCAAGTATGAAGTAAATAGGATGAGTACTTTCAAAGTTATAGGCAGCATTAAGTTTCAGGTTAAAGTTGGGGGACTACCGGACGACACCGACGACGACACCGACGACGACGACGCCGGACAATAGGATCCCTATGTGTCTACCTGCTATCGCAGGCGACACAAAAAGCAAATAAGGTCATTTATTTCTATCAATTACAGTGTCAGCGGACATGCTGGTCTTAAAGGAAGCAAATGATTGCTAAATTAACAACACTTTTTATCATTTGAACCAGTTTACCTTTCTATTTCGAACAGTATGTATACAAATTGGAGACAACAAAACACATGCAGTTTTCCTTCTTGTTTGGTCGCCATCTTGAGATCTGCCACAGGGTACTTTACATTTGGTACAGGGCAGCTGTTACATGACAGTAGAGAAACCGATTAAAAATGGTGTGAAACTAAAGATGTATTTACAGACGCGCAGTTTGGATTAAGAGATAGTAGATGGAAATGGTACTTTGAAAGCCCCCGCACACGACAAATATGAAAATATTGCAGGCTCGGTTTGATTGAGCATGTTCATAGGCAGTAATGGATCCGAAATGCATATTACTTCCCACGCCGCCTAGCCCCGGGTTAAGCGCAACTCAATATTTACATCAATAAATAAAAGTACTATTTTGATCCATCCCAAACGATGGCATGAATATAGCAGTGAACATGGAACCATCAATGCGGTATTTTCAGATTAACACATGTATAATTCCATATTCAGGTGCGTATGGTCCCCAGATAAAAGAATGGGTTTGCCATAAACGAGAAAACAACGGGCGGAACTTAACAAAATAGATTTTTGACCGGGGATCTGAGAATATAAATCCTGCATATCACAGACAACACCAAATCCGAAATTTTAAAAGCAGCAAGTATATCCTTGGGCTGATTGAACATTATCCGAATCTATATTGGCTGGGATATGGAACTGACCGAAATATTTAAACAAAAGCAATTTTAGAAGTACTATTTACATAGTACATATATATCATGGTAGGTCAACTACGTACAAATTTTAATTCTTGACAGTGTTATACAACAGGTTTTATCTAACAATAAGAAACTCTGTTGTATTTTTATTGACTTATGAGCGTGCCTTTGATACTGTTATAAGGGATGCACTCTGGGTAAAATTAGTACAGTCGGGTATAAGTTGTAAAATTTTAAAGATGTTAAAATCTATTTATGCGTGTGTTAAATAAGGTTAGGGTCTAATGTAAATATATCAGAGTTTTTCGATGTCACCCTAGGAGTAAAACAGGGAGAACCATTATCTCCTTTTCAATTTATCTTGTTTATAAATGATGTATCGAAAAAAAATTATATCAGTAACTTAACAGAAAATGATTTAAATAACTAACCAATACAACACATTGTTTTTACTTCCCACATGAGCGTAACAATACTAACAAGCAAATGTTGTGAAATATGTAAAGGACTTTCTAACTACGAAAATAGAAATTAATGTGTGTCAACCGTTTAAGCGAATTTGAAGTGACCATGAAATTTAATGTCAAACACACTTTTTCTTATATCTCATAAAGTTTACATATGTAAGTTAAGAGGACACCAGCTATTGCTCTCAGTATCATATTACTCATGTGGGCATTTTAAATGATGTTTTTTGTTGTTTAGTTTTTTGTGAATTTAGGTAAATACAAGCTAAGGGAGTTTTTAGATCTCGCTATTTTGCACAATAACGATACATTAGAAACATTCATTTGTGCAAAGTTTCATGGAACGGCATTTTTCCGTTATTGAAATTTTGATAATTTTCATTCTTATTGATGAAAGTGCAAGGAAAGTGGAATCTTAACGTATACAAAAGAAACCTACACTTATAGCATTATGGAACTTCATTTTGCTGTTTGAAAGATGTTTTCTTTGTTGTCTTTGACAAAGCAACTTGTCAATAAATTTAGCAAAGTTGTATTTATTTTGTAAAAATAAAAATATATGCATAACATTTTTATATTCACTATTTTTAACAAAACCGAAACCTATTCAAAAGACATTTTCAAACTTTATCGCCTTTTTAACCCAGGATTTTGTTGCAGCATGTTTGCAGAAAGTCGTGTCGGAGATAGTATGCTGTTTTGTTTTAACGTAATACGTATACTTTGTGTAAAGATCAAATAACGTTTTTAATAAACGCCCAAAATACTCGTCACCATAGTAACCCGTCTTGCGTGTTGCCTGGCTCCATTTCATCATTAATATTCTTTAATTATTAATGCAAAACATTAGCAGACGTTCAAGCAACGTCATGATGTCATTTTCGTGAAAAGTCGTTGTTATTACAGTAGTCGTTACGGAGAAAAGTTCTTGAGAAAAAAATTTACTCAGGAACTAAGATCTCTAAATCAGCATAAACACATCAACACGACAAGTTAAACATCAACAAAACAATCACAGGAAGAATGTTTCATATAAAATCAATTCAATTTACACAACTGAATTAAAAAGATTTAGACAAAACAACCTTGTTTTCAGATTTTCAGTTTTATTATAATGATACATTTTATATTATTAAGTTATTTATATAAGTGAATGGTGTAGTTTTAATTAGTTTCTTTAATTTAAATTGGCTAATGATATTTGGTGAAATATTAACTTCTATATGAAAAATGCCATTTATTAAGTTTTTCATGATCAGTTACATGTAAAATGCTGATTCTCACTTTCAAATATTGCGCTATTCATCTATTCAAAGAACCTACCCATTTAACAGTGGTTGCAAAACCAGTTAGCAAAAGCATACCATTTTTTGGAATATATGTGTGACAATATGATAATATTAATACGGCGTATATATTCTTTTATAATTTTAATCTATTCTTGCTTTTTATCAAATGAAATAAGCAATGATTACCTGTTATTTCTGTTATTTGCATAAGTGTTTCAAAAAAAAATAATCATTTATTGTTAGCATAGAATCTTTGTCATTCATAAATTGATCACAATAATAATCGTGAGTTTTTTTGCATAATTCAATTCCGTTTCTGTTTTATAAACCGGAGTAACACAAACTTTATCTTAAAGTAGTTAATTACTTCATTTCCAATGTGATCATTTTTTAGTTCGCAATATAATTAGAGGATAATACACGGCTGAGCGGGGCCGAGGCGTGATAATCGGCCCGAGAGGAGCATAACGGCCCGAGGGCCGTTTGCGACCGAGGGCCGATTATCACGCCTCGGCCCCGCTCAGCCGTGTTTTAACGTCTATAATACATACCTTTGTAGACATCTATTTGGACATCTTTTTATAAAATGTTTACTCAGGTTCTTGAGTGAGCACTTGATAATTGAACGAGCACTACGTCACGATTCAAGTATTACGTCATTAAAGTTTAATATGTGACGTAATTCGACGAATGTTTACTTTTTCAAACAGTGCAAATCACTGACACTGTCGGTTGAATGTTTCTTTTCTTTTTGCTTTTAAACCAGAACTTCATTACAAAATCATTGGACAGGACGGAATATGTTTTAATGATGAATGGTAGAAGTGTTTAACGTGGTATGAGTCTGTAAAGGCTATGATTTTAGAGTGTTTCATACTTATACCACTGCTGCGAGCTTCGATTATCTACATCAAGTAGGCTTTATTCTACCGGAAGTATGGAGAAAACGATAAGAAACAAATATTGGAAGTAACGTGATTTAAAATCGGGATATTTCTCTGGTACGTACAATTCAGTTTTTGTTAATCATTCCAACGCTTGTGTTTAAATAGATGATTTCTTTGTCGGTTTCTTAAATGTCATTATAAATCTATACAGTAGAGTGGAATGCAAAATGCTTCACTGCCGAGGATTATTTTATTTTAACCTTACGAAGAAGCCGCATAAGTTAAAATATAACGATTGAAAACACAAGGGAAATATTGTGACGTCACGCGCTCCTCACGCGAGGGCTGATATCATGATATCAGCTCTCGCGTGAGGGCCGATTATATGATAATGACCCGGTCTGGAAAATAATAGCCAAATTTACTATACAAATTTGTTACTATTAATAGTAAGGTATGTATTATTGCTTATTACGAGGGTTGATCAGAAAGTTCGTAGAATGGTGCTATAAGTTGACAACTAACAAGCGCAGACATTTAAAATTTTAATATGATTTAGCCCGATATCTCATGAACAAAATCTGAAAAAATCATAACAATATCACAAAAAATATAAAATCTATATTAGAAATAGCAAATACAATAAACTCGACCCGGAGCATCCCGGGGTTACATAAACGACGACGAAATCGACGTCGCATCGATGTCTCACAACCGCAACAAGCGCAAATGTCATAGGATTTACTACAACTTTTCAATAAAGTCACCCTGAAACTGTATACATCTCTGATGTCTGTGAATCCACGCAGAGAACACGTTCCGGTACCAAGTCTCGTTGAAGTCGGCGATAATCTCGTGCAACGCCTGTCGCAGTTGCGGTAGGCCGCTGTAACGGTTACCTCGCAATCTGGACTTCACCTGCAGAGACAATTGCATAACAGTCATTTTACCACGTACCTGAGATATCAATAGTTTATATTGACGATTGGCTTGAAAAGTTTAAATACATAATTTTATATTAATTTTATAGAATGAATCAAAAATATTATTTCTGCTATTACCTCGTATTGAAATTTTATGTTATTTTTATTTTTTTATTTTAACTGTGGTGTTTAGTTTGCAGTAAACGTATTGTCATTTCTGAAACATTTTTAAAATTATATTTTCAACATTTTCTAGTATGGATGTGTTTTAAGTACCTCAGGAAAAATGGAGAAAACTACATCTCTATTAGTGCGCCGACGGTCTTCTTCAGTGAACGTCTTCACTGACGCCACTAACGTCGGCGTAATAACGGATGGTCTCCCTGAGCGTGCATCATCGCTTATGTTTGATCTGCCATCCTTGAAGCGTTTAAACCACTTGAAAACAGTAGCTTTCTTCCTATCTTTGGTGCGTTGAGCCCTCTGCATAGTATTATACGTTTCTGTGGCTTAATATCCTAAATTGAAGCAAAATTTTACTGCCGCTCGCGATTCTTCATTTTCTGGAAGTACCATAATGGACGTTGTGTGTGAACGATGCGCGTCCCTCAAATGTACATTGAATGCGTTGTATACATCGCATGACGTCAGAATCAACGTGAAAAAATTTAGTTGACGTCACGTCAATAGCAGACAATATTTCGCGGAATTTCGCAAACAAACAAGGGTCAAAGTCGTGCCAGGTGATACTTACATTGCTGTAAACTTTGGCGTGCTCCGGGGTAACGTTGGGTGGTGATTATAAATATTCATAAAAATGAAACTAACTGTTCGATTTTAAAAATTTCTGGTTAAAATATTTAAAATAAATGGAAAAATATTTGTTTAAAATTTGAAGCGCATAGAACGTCATATATAGAAGTTATAGCACCATTCTACGAACTTTCTGATCAACCCTCGTATAATGTATTGTCCCAATCGTACTGTCATGGTTTAGACAAAATATGCATTTCCTTTACCGCATCAGGCTCAAACTTAAGCTTCACTATTCTATTTATTTTTTGTTCGTTGGCTATCAAGATTTCTATAAGTTAAACAGTCACGTTTTTAGCTCGACTATTCGAATAATAGGGGAGCGATCCTACTCGCCCCGGTGTCGGCGTCGCCGTCGGCGTCCGTTTAACAAAAATGCACTTTGGTTCATAACTTGAAAACTACTTGAGATATCAACTTGAAACTTGGAATATATATTCACCATCAAATCCTACATCATAACCAACAACACCCATAACTCTGCTACAAATATTTTTCAAGTTATGCTCCCTTTTCACTTAAATTTTGCGTTAAGGAAAATATGCACTTTGGTCCATAACTTATAAACTACTTGAGATATCAACTTGAAACTTGGAATATATATTAACCATCAAATGCTACATCATAACCAACAAGACCCATAACCCTGCTTCCAATATTTTTCAAATTATGCTCCTTTTTCACTTAAATTTTGTGTTAAGCAAAATATACACTTGGCCCTTAACTTTAAAACTACTTGAGCTATCACCTTGAAACCTGGAAGAAATATTCACCATCAAAATCTAGGTCATTATCAACAACAAATCCATAACTCTGCTTCAAATATGTTTCAAGTTATGCCCCCTTTTCACTTAAAGTTTGCATTAAGGAAAATATGCACTTTGGTCCATAACTTATAAACTACTTGAGATATCAACTTGAAACTTGGAATATATATTCACCATAACTCTGCTACCAATATTTTTCAAGTTATGCCGCTTTTTCCCTTTTTTCTAATATTTTGTGTTAAGCAAAATATGCATTTTGCCCATAACTTGGCAACTACTTGAGATATTGCCTTGAAACTTGAAATATGTATTCACTATCAAAATCTACATCATACCCAATGACACCCATAACCGTGCTTCCAATAATTCTACATTATACCTTATTACACCCATAACCCTGCTTCCAATATTTTTCAACTTTTGCCGTTTTTTTCACTTAATTTTTGCATTTAGCATATTTTACTAACACGTTTTCCAACTCTTCAAAAAATATTTCATAGTTATTTCCCTTTTCAATTCACTATTTAAGGTACATTAAGGAATTATTTCAATTTCCTGCCTTGCCACTTACTTCTTAACATTATTCCTGTTTGCACATAAATGTGTGGCTATATTTGTTTTGTTCTTTTAATCTATGAATTGCATTTATTTCAAATGAATCGAATAGTCGAGCGCGCTGTCTCCTCTGACAGCTCTTGTTTATACGGCCTCCGCACAACATTTCATTGGAACATTGTTAACAAAATTTAATCATAAAAAATGGTGCTAAATTCTCCGGGATGTTATAAGTCAATCCTTACAAGCTTTATGAATTATGCAATGATGATATTGTGTAATCCATAAGCCCCAGGAAACCAATTTGTTCGAAAATTTCCATTTATGGGGAAGTGAAATGGGCAATTCTGGAGTAGCCAGAATAGGGATTTAGATAGAAGAGTGTGTCGAATTTCATTATGTAGCGAATTTTCAATGAAAAGGAGAACGAGCATGAATTGTGATTTATTGGAAGTTGAAGAAGTATAAAGGAAATCAAAACTTTAGTTTGTAATCGATAACAAGACAATTACGTGAGCGACCAGTTGCAATTCCTGATAGGCAAATCTTTTTAAAGTCCACATTTCATCTATTTTAATTACACATCCGCCGAATGTTGCTGTTGGTTTATGCGCTATATGCACGAGTCAGCAGTATCAAGGAAGCTCGTGAAACTTTGTTAATATGATAAGAACCTCTATTGTTTCTAAGTATGTTTTAGTTGCGAGTATAATTACTTAAATATATTTTAATCATCCTATTTCAGTAAAAACACAGTATATTGAAATAAATGAAAATTTCTTACCACATTCTCTTTAACAAATAAGCTTGTGATTGCACATATTTTTTTTCA
The DNA here is from genome assembly GCA_038501625.1 of Corbicula japonica. Taxonomy (NCBI): domain Eukaryota; kingdom Metazoa; phylum Mollusca; class Bivalvia; order Venerida; family Cyrenidae; genus Corbicula; species Corbicula japonica. The sequence goes on along the minus strand of JAZAYU010000094.1, from coordinate 333,447 downwards.
ATCAATTTGTTCTTTTTTGATTGTCATTCATGCCCTTTCTCTTAAATTAATACCAACTGAAAGACGTTATATTTGGCTAAAGCGTGAAGGTTCGTTAGATATTAATATTATTAAATGATCGACGGCTTCCTCTACTTGACAGGAATAATAAATTGTTAACCAACAGATAATCAAAATGATTTTTTACAATAGCCGACTGACAGAAATCAATTTGATTAAGTCATTACTGGCGAAGATTCTTACAAGTACATGTATGTAGTACGTTTATCTTGCACAAGGATTATGGACTTCTGGGGGCGTGTCGAAGTTGAGCATGATGTGTTTTTGGACGCTTTTCATTCTAATTGTCAATTTTTTCACGACCAGATACGAATCTGCTAACTTTTATTATATAGATTAAATCAAAGTTTGCAAACTATACAAACTCGCACTTTAAAGCCCCAGCCCTAAACTTAGTAAGAATATACAATTGAAAAATCATATCTGTCCATATAGAATACAATATGTAAACTCTCTTACAGAACACAAAATGTCCGATCGAATTCTTTCTTACAGACGGGAATTTCAATGATATTGTTAAATTATAGTTAACGAACTTTTAAGAAACTAAATATAATGGAGCTATATTTAGCACCGATGAAGAGACCACTACATGCGCGATCTCGATTTCTGTGACGTTTCGGAAATCCTACTTTTGCTTTAAGTCGCGCGGACCAAATTTATTTTTGTAAATTTAATTTTATTAGCCCGAACTAATCCTCCAAATTTGTGCCTATAGTTCCAATTACATATAATATTTCATACACGAACGGGTTAAATTGAAGTAATGCCGCTTTAAATGCCAGAAACAAGTAATACTCACCTGAACTGTTCTCATTGTTGTTACGTAGATACATTTTTTTTTCGAAAATTGCCTAGTATCCGAAAACATAAGTATATAGACATAAAATTGGCAACCAGCATTGTTTCATATAAAATTAATATAGTTTTTCTCTATGAAATACCGAGATTCTATCCGAAATTATAGAGATACAATTGAACATTCCAAACATACCTTGATCGGTGATCTTATCAATGACGCCCACTGAAGGCAGTTGAGAACGATTATTCTATTTAAAGTTTGTAAAAAAAGCTGCTCGAAAACCGAGGCTATGCAAAAAGCCCTTACTTTCCATGAACAGGCTGGATCAAAGCAAGCCTGCAATATTTTCGTACTTTGTCGTGTTCGATGACTTTCAAAACTCCCTTTGTATCTGTACATATAATTCATAAGTAATCACATCAGTTAAAGAACTCCATATGCAAGTCTTAAATCTCAAACAAGTAGATGGAGACGGTTCACATTTTGTACGAGAAACTTTCGCTCCCAGCTAGATACACTATCATTTGAAATTCACAGACGCGCTATTTGTGCAGTGTGGCGGCCGTAAAAAGTCTCCCCGTACAGTTAGTCAGTACTGTTATCAGTAAAATAACCCGTTACCGATGTCATGCAGTGATGGTTATAAATAAGGGCTATCCGATGTTTTGGTGTTGACCCGGTTAGTTCAGTTGGTTGCGTCGCAGGAATTGCAGGGCTAGGTGCTGTCGCCGTGACGGTGCGGATTCGCTTCCAGCTCGAGACACTTTCATTTGTAAACCAAGTGTGTTGTGACTTTTCTAAAATTGCCTTTTTATAGAAAATATAATTGCAAGGCTCAAATTAAATAAACCCAGTAACAGTATTCGAATTATATCTTCACTTCACTTTTTTATGCTTGATTTGGAGACATCAAATTTATGTTCTCGATCGTGATAAAAACAATTAATACCATCAGCAATGGTAGACTAGTATGTCTGAACAGGAAACGAGTTTCACCATAGACGCTTGCTTCCTTGTATTAAGTTGTACTTTTATGATCAGTTGACCTTATTGTTGAGGATAGCATTAAATTATTAAGCAAGTGTTCTTTACCATATAAATGTGCATTTAAGGAATGATTCTTATTTTGGTGCGGTTCATGCAGATTGGACGTGCACGCGAGAGCTGGCAAATCCATAAAGCGCGCTAGCGCTTTATGGTAAATTTGCCAGCTCTCGCGTGCACGTCCAATCTGCATGAACCGCACCAAAATAAGAATCATTCCTTATATTTACATTTTATTCATTTTTTTCTTTAAATAAACTTAAGTCGAACGCTTTCAAAAATTAGTATTAAGTGAAAAGGGGGAGTAATACGTGGGAGTTTTCAATAGTAACAGCCATGACGTTACTGACGTCATTACGGGTCATGCGGTTCGTGCAAAATGAACCGATTTTTTTTAAACGAAGAAATCAATAGGAATGTAAATATATCAGGAATAACCACACTCAGAAAACACAGCCTCCCAAAACAGTCAAAAATGAAGAGAGCATAGTTTTTTAATGATCTATATCAAATGAGATACAACGAACAACTAACGAAAACGAGAACCTGTTTGTTTAGTGAGTGTGGCGATTCCTGATATGCATATGTCACTGAAATCATTAAAAGAGTCGAAGAAATTGATCAATTTAGATCATATGTTTAATTTATGTATAAAACGGACACGAACGATTGTGTATACTCTTTATCACAAAACGATGAGAATCGAGCATATGTAACTTATTGTTCCTTTCTGTCGCCTTGTAGAGCGAAATCGAAACGTTTGGAATTCGAACGCATAACATAAAAGCCAGTCCCTACATATTTTATCTTACCCTTCTCGGAGTTGCTAAAACAAGCTTCTTATCTTTTATATATTTGTGTTTTAAATGCAACATTGTTTCGCTGATGGATGGGCTGGAGGTATTTCACCAACGACAACTTGTACTTGTTTGATGACATGAGAACCTGTCGGGGCAAGTGTGAGGTGGGTGCACCCTAGAGTCTGGTTTAAACCCCCCAGTGGAAAATTGTTTTGCCACTGCCGGTTCCGAGGCGGTATCCCCCAGTGTTCTCATTGTCGTTAATTGTTTGTGTCTGTGGCTGTGTTTTCTAAGAGTGGCTATTCCTGATATGCAGATTTTTATAAAAGATACCATTTCAACTGTTTAAGAGCTTTAGAAGACTTTTAAAACAGTATCATACTCTACTACTGTATGAGCTAAAAATCTATGACGTCGATCTTTGACGTTATTTGTGCAAACTTGCTTTTAAAATAGAATGACAATATTAAACTCTTGCATGATGTATTCTAAAATTTGATCGAATTTAAACCGTGTTATTATGTTTTAGAGTCAATCCGATTATTTGTATGTCGGCGTATGTAAATCGCTTTGTTGTTAACATTAAATTTTGAATTTATGATGTTGTTCTTAATTTAAATAATTGTAGTTGGACATCACTCGACATTTAATTAAGCGAGAAGATGTTGGTTTTTTTTCACTGAGGACAATTCGATCTCCACTTTCCTAAATAACGATGAGATCTGATATAAGTAAAAGTCTATTTCGTGTACAGGACAAACACAACTGTTGAAATCAACAAAAATATACAGTTTAATATCCTTTTTATCATTTTACCACCAAATATATTTTTGATTTTTTGAAATCGTTTGATTGTTTGTTTGTTTTAAAAATATAGATACTGAACCGAAAACTTTCAAAATATTTATTGGTTTACTTCCTTTCCAGATACTTCCTTTAACTGACATTATTATTATAATTATTATTATTATTATTATTATTATTATTATTATTATTATTATTATTATTATTATTATTATTGTTATTATTATTATTATTTATAAAGCACCCTTTTTATAATTTACATACGCTCAAAGAAGACTAACAAACAAAACCAACATTTTAAGTATGCGATTAACAGTATCACAAGTTCATACGAGGGTTGTTCAAAATTAAATAGGAATGCGAGTCATGCTTTTTCATATTTAATTAAATCTGAAAGGTGTTCATATGTACGGCACTCGTGAAATGTTGTCTACACGTCGAGCATGATTTTATAACATAATTTTGCTAAACCCAAGTTTCCTACGTTATTTAATAACCATGGTAACGTGCGTAAAAAGTTATTAAAGATTAGATTTACTTCTAGTTTTTTTTTTCAAAATTCGGCGTCCGTGTTTCCTGATATTCCGCCAACCTGTTTTGTTATATTCTGGTGGCTTTGTCTCCAAATTTGATGTCATTTGGACATGTTCTTGCTAAACAAATACGAATATTTACATTCCTATTGATTTCTTCGTTTAAAAAAATTCGGTTCATTTTGCATGACCCGTAATGACGTCAGTAACGTCATGGCTGTTACTATTGAAAACTCCCACGTATTACTCCCCCTTTTCACTTAATACTAATTTTTGAAAGCGTTCGACTTAAGTTTATTTAAAGAAAAAAATGAATAAAATGTAAATATAAGTAATGATTCTTATTTTGGTGCGGTTTATGCAGATTGGACGTGCACGCGAGAGCTGGCAAATTTACCAGCTCTCGCGTGCACGTCCAATCTGCATGAACCGCACCAAAATAAGAATCATTCCTTAATTTGAAAAGCAGTAGTCATAGCGTTTAATCTAGAATTTTGATGTCCATTTAAAAGATAAAAATTTGCGCGATCATTTAAATTTGTCAACATATGGGCGATATTTGTTCAGCTTGATATGGAATGTTAGATTAATGAAGGGCAATGAATCGGCGAGCAGGTCAGGCGTTTTCAGCTGGCACAGGCGATTACACTGTCGTGTAACAGCTGCCCTGTACCAAATAGTGGGTACCCTGTGGCAGTCCGCAAGATGGCGACCAGTTAAGCAACGAAAAGGTATGTGCTATTTTGTTTCCAATTTGTATGCATATTGTAAGGTATAGACTTGTATACTAAGATCATATCATGAAACGGATTGTTGATTGATTAAATGATTGCTTGTTTTATTGCCCGTGTGTCTGTTTGACCCTTTTATTGATAAAAATAAATGACCTTATTGACTATTTCAAAATTGAAGCGAGAGCGACGACTGATTTCGGCTTTTTATTCTTTGACAACTTTGTTGTTCTCGTAATATGTGATATCCCTTTGAAGCGCCTCTAATTGCCTATCCTGTGGTATAACTATTGAACTGAACAATTATTTTGTTTTTAAGAAAATGCGATTCAAACAAATTGTTGTTGGTACCCTGTACCGCCCCTCGGATTTTAAGAGGGTACCTTGTATAGCCGTTGGATTAGTGTCGAAAAAGGTACCCTGTATGGTCTATTTTTCCATAAACACAGCTACCCTGTAGAACTCATTTCTTCATCTTTGTATGACCAATTTGTATGTGGCATATTATATACATGTATCTATAAATCGTCACCTAAGAATGAAAAGGTTCTATCTGACTTTTTCATAGTTTTGAGAAAATCGACTTTGAATGTTTGAACTTGTTTAAAAAAATCGGGAATGAAGTATACAAAAGCCAACTTTTGTCCATGTATTTATTATGATCAAACATTTATATTTGTGATTAAATATTTCTAAATCTACCAATAGCTTAATCAATATGATCAATAATGTAGATATGCCCTTTTACCCCTAACACATTTTCCATCAAATAATACAACAAAAGGGTTCTATGTGGCATATAGGTCCTTATGCTGTGATGTTTTTTGTGTGTTTTTTCGGCTTTATGTGCTGGTATAAGGGCGACTTTAACAATCAAAACCATTTCTCTGATAACTTTTGTGCAATGTTTGACCATAAAATATTTGTAAAAGGTTTTATATATATATATATAATTATATATATATATATATATATATATATATATATATATATATATATATATATATATATATATATATATATATATATATATATCTGCTTTCAGCCTTAGGCAGACTGTAGTATAAAACACAGACTTAGGCAGACAATTTGTATGTTTTTTGTTATTTGAAAATTTCTATTTTTTTTCTCATAGTTACCTTTAAAAAGCCTCTAAAATTATGGAAACGATGTTTTTTTAAAAAAAATTCTAAAAATAACAAATATACATTTTTTTATGTCTGCCTAATTTTTCGTACATACGTTATACGCATTCGGCAGACTTTATATACATCGTCATCATTAGGCAGACATTATATATTATATATACTGTGCCATCATAAGGCAGACATAATATATAATATATATCGTCAGCATTAGGCAGACAAAAGAATACGGCAGATAATTATGTATACTTTATAATTTATGATTATCTCGATGTAAAATGTAATAACTTTAGCGGTGCCAATGTGGGTGTGTGCTACATGAAGTTACTTGACCGACAATATTACTTACCTTTAAAAAAAAACTAAATAATTGTTTTGATACACTGTAATTAATTTTTAATGCAAAACGCCGTTTCATAGTTTATTTCGATTTGTGTTTTCCGAAAACATTACACTCAATATCATATGTGTAACTTCCTTATTTTACCTGGAGACGTCACTTCTACAAATCTTTCAAATTTCCGAAGAGAATAATTTAATAGACATTACCTATTCCGTTAATTTGATATCAAGCACATCATACTGCGAGAATCTTAATCCGCTCATTTACATATAACCAGCTTTGATATGTCTTATGAGTGAAGTTAAACTCAGCAAAGTTATGCCTGCGAGAAACTTCGCAAAAACTATTTCTGCATGTTTCAAACTGCTGAACAAGTTTTAATCTAACTCAATGTTTTGCAAAGTATGTTATTGTTGTTTTTTATTATCTTACTTAATTCGCATAGGAAACGTTAAAATATAGAATCAACTTATTAACGATTGGGTTTGTAATATTTTTCGGCGTCTATGCTTGCTATTTCGACCTCGTTTTTCACTTAAAATGCAGATGGAAAATTGAAAATAATATATATTCTATGGAAATATTAAACAAAAGACAAACGACAATGAAACAAAACACTCAGAATAATGCAGACAAACTCAGCTTTAAACTGATTTTATTTTTAACGTCACTTTATCGAAATTTACCCGCTGCTACCGTGCCAAACCGTAGTCCGACCAGCACGAGTCGGGGGTAGGTCGGCTCTCCTCAGAGACAAGGTGGCAAAACCGGAAGTCACCATATCTCCAACTTGGACAGAGGACCTGCCGGTTTAATACGGTTTGACCATGTGGACTTTAGGTGGAGAGACGAATCATGCCGAAAGAGCTACGGTGATGCCCCGGATCTCCCCGAAATAGGCCATCATTTGGTTTCGCTCCTGGGGAGTCGTGGTTGTAATAAAATAAAACAACATCGGGTCAACTTTCCGGTAATCGCCGGTTCAACACGGTTTATTCCGATTCAATGCGAGTTTTCCCGCTGTCGCTGAGGTTGTTGTGCCGGTTGACCCCGATGTCCGAACCAGGAAGCACCTTGGCTGTATACAGGGACAGTGTTAACCAGGCTTTACGAGCTCATTGAAAATTGAGTTGTGTTTTACCCGTGGGTGGCTAAACAGCATGGGAATTTCCATTAACCATAAACTGGCTCAATCAAGCCGAGTCTGCAATAATTTATGTTGTCGTATTTGGTGGTTTTTAAAGTTTCATTTTCATCTATAATGAACATTTAAAAATAAATTCGATTAAAGGAATATTGAGAAAGTACAAAAAATAAGACCACTCTCCTGAGAATATGATGAATCTGCGCAGTTTATTAAGTTACGAGAACGTTAAGGGGTCGATTTTTTTTACCGTATGTTACGACAGAGTTTACGAATTTTCGCAACTTGCGAATTCTTCGAGATAGAGGAAAATTTGGCTACGAATATCGTTAGATGACGTTACGAACAATTTTGCACTTACGATAGCTCGAGATACTGGCCACAGTGGAGCCCTACACTCTATCCATAGGCCATCCTAGTTAACTGTCAAATTTATTCATTGAATAGCTTAATAAAAAGGGCAGTATACTTAAAATGTATAAAAGCCCCTTCAATAATCAAGCAATTGATATAAGTATACTTTTGGTTTTGTTTCTTTACTGGAAACTAATTGTAATAAGTTAGGCGAAGAAATTATTATCCGTTGTTAAATTACACGTTTTCATAAAAACATAACAATAGCTATTTCTTTGTTCTTGTTCAAGTATTAAACAGATGCCGGATTATTCGATCCACTTTTGGAAAGCAATTTTTTTTCCGCCGATCCCTATTACTTGAGATCTTGTACATAATTATATGCCTTATTCTCTTGTCTGCCTAATGCTGGCAATAAATATTATATGTTATGCTAATGCTTATATATAATAAATAATCTGCCTAAATCTGACGATGTATATAAAGTCTGACGAATGCGTATAACGTATGTAAAAAATAGGCAGACACGAAAAAATTTTGTTTGTTTTTAGGGCATTTTTCGTAAATAAAACTTTCAGATACATACTTTTCAAACATACAAATTGTGTACCTAAGTCTGGTTTTTATACTTTATTCTGAAAGAAGTTATATAAGAAATTTCATGTCTCCTTTTTTAAAATATGGATCTAAAGCAGATTTGAACACTTGTATGCGATTTTGCAATAGTGCTTAGCAATTATTTTTTCCAGCAAATGTCTTAACGGTCTGATTTTGTGACTGGACATAGCTTTCGCGCTAATGACGCGTCTGTCGCGCCAACGACGAATTTCTGTCAGTTCACTTATTCTCAGCTAAGTTAGCGGAAGATGCATATATTTTACAAGAAATGATTTATTTTTCAAATGATAACTTCCCCCGATATTTATATTCTGGTAAGAATGGGCATATGCCTAGTTTTACTGTACAAAATAATGTTTTCTTTGAAATCACAACATTTTGCATCTACCTCGCAAAACTGTGTGCAATTCTCCAAAAAAATCAGCAAGGTTTGTGCATTTTCTAGTGATACAAACAAAAACTAGAATGGTGAGGGGGTACTTTGCGATCAGTCCCTTGCCATTGTATCATCATCTAAAGAAATACAAAGTGTAAACTTACTACGGTGACGCCCTTTTGCCATGAAATACGCCATCAAAATGCGTTATTTACGCGACAGAAATTCGTTGTTGGCGCGATAGACGCGTCGTTAGCTATGTCCAGTGTGATTCTGTTAGTGTGCAAAAAAGATCAGTCTTGTAAATTTAGTGAAAATTAAATAGACGGTCTAACAAAATTTTCAAAATACCGATCTAGAAGAGAAGTGGTTTTAGCTAAAACCAGTTCACTATGGTTTTCGTTTTTATTATTAACATTTATATTTAAATCGTCCAGCTCTGATTATATACATGGCTTTTTTCATCATTTTGTGAATTTGACCCATACCCTTAGAATTGGAAAATTGCACGTCGTTTTGCTAACATAGAAATTGGGATTTTTTCCTGAAAAATCGGTAGAACTTGCAACAGAAAAATTGCGTTCGGCGATACCATGTCCTAATGCCATAAAAAAGAAAATCTTAACTTTAAATTATAATGTAAGAAAGATTTTGAATAAGCCACAGAGATGAGAAGAGATAAATTCATCTGTACGACCGTTTGATTAAATGTAAAATCGGTGCGGTTCATATTTCTAGGACTTGATCGGTGCGGTGCAACAAATGTCAAACATTGTCCGTGTCCTTTGGAAAGGGTGTTAAGCACCTATCATAGAGAATTGCATCGTTCCAAATCGCTAGACCACTCAAAAACATTTTGCACAAACCAATGTAAGGGAAAAAAGAATTTTCTCCTTGACATTCACGTTAACACGTTATGGATAAAACAGAAAAGAGTGTGTTGGCTCATCGTGCCTAGCAGACCATTACGAAGCTACAAGAAGTTTTTAACTACATCAAATTCTGATGATACAAAGATGAGAAATGATCACAACGGATAGGGAATGCAATGATTATTTATTTGAGAATTGCTTTCTGTGTACCAGTGAGCTAAACTTGTTTCTATTTTTTAATTGCGCTAAGATGATTCAAATTTGTTTGTGTGGGTTAATAGAATATTGATAATCCTTTGTTATTTACATTTTAGAATATTTTGAGAGATTCAAATAGTTCGAAAAATCAACAGTTATTAAGTGTGCACATAACTTTTGAGTAGTGTAGATATACATGTTCAAAAACTCTTCCCATCCCTGTGTAATAACCATTAACTACGTCATGTTGATAGGACAAAACCGGTGCGGTGCATCAATGGTCAAATTCATCTGTATGACCGTTAAATTAAATGTAAAATCGGTGCGGTTCATATTTCTAGGACTTGATCGGTGCGGTACAACAATGGTCAAACATTGTCCGTATCCGCTATTTTTCACTCACCAAAGATATCGTTGGGTATATTCCATACCTCCGTGTCCATCCGACGTGGAACGGACACGGAGGTATGGAATATACCAAGCGATATCTTTGGTGAGTGAAAAATAGCGGAAACGGACGTGGAAGCGGACATGGACACGGAATACGCATCACGGAACTATGGAATACTGGTGCCTTAGGCCGCTATTCCATGGTTCCGTGATGCGTGATCCGTGTCCGTGTCCGCGTCCGTGTCCGCGATTTTTCACTCACCAAAGATATCGTTGGGTATATTCCATACCTCCGTGTCCGTTCCGCGTCCGTGATTTTTCACTCACCAAAGATAACGTTGGGTTTATTCCATACCTCCGTGTCCGTTCCACGTCGCGGACACGAACACGGACGCGGTACGGAGACGTACACTGAGGTATGGATAAGCAGCCTAAGTCTCCTGTCATTTGTTAGGTGCTGCAGACAACACGGCCTGGTCCTAGATCACAGAGAGCGCCTCACACACGACAAGACAAACAAATAATATGGCCTTTGAATACATTTATTAATAAATGTATAAATGTGCGATTTGTCAGCAATAAGTGAGCTAAATTTCAAACCCATTCTCCAATCAAAAATGATAAATGAGTCCTGTATATGTTCACTTATTCTAAATTTTACACTTAACTTAAATCTATATCAAATGCTGCAGTATTTCTAGTGAAAAGTAAAAATGTCCATACTTTTTGACAATATTTGACAATCATTATTACTTATATTTTTCTTATGAGAAAATAAATATATATTCCTCATGGTGTTACAGTACAGCTTACCAAAAGGACAATACTTTAACATGTTTAAGATATACCATAATATACATGTTCAGTCTTTTTAGTGGAGCTAATTTTGATAAAAATCTGATTTCAAGTTTTAGAGAAGATAGCTTGCTCAACTATTCCAATCACATCAGTATACAATTATTTCAAATAAATTTCATTTTAAAATAATTATATTTTTGATATAATTCATTTAAAGACAGTAAATAATTTAAAAAGTATCAAAGTATTCCAAACATCCATGTGAATAATAAAAACAAGTTTTAAGTAAAGAATTCTTTATTAAAGGGAAATAACTGAAAACTATTTTAGGAAGAGTTTAAATAGAAAATGTGTAAGTTATGGACACTAAACAATTATTAAATCAATGAAGCTCTAGCTTTCTTTATAAAATTAGGGAAATAATATGCACTTACACGATTTATTTTGTTGTTATATTTATTCCGACGTTTCAATTCAAATAATCTTCATCAGGGAATAACAACAGCCTTATTTATATTAATTACTAGTAATAAGTACATGTAACAATTTAAGTCAAAATATTTTTGGTCAAGTTATAGTTCTTGTTGGCAGTAAACTACCTCATGCTGAAAGTAATTTAGTTTAAGATTTGTTTAAATTTCTTATAAATGTAAAAAAAACCTTAAACACAAATCTAAGAAAAAGGATATAACCTTGAAACTAAAATGCACATTTCAAGGGAAAATGGGTAAAAAATTTTCAAAATGATTGTGGAAGTTGGCTTATGGTTCACGCTCAAAATGATAAAGATTATGATGGTGAAAATAATTCAGGTTTCAACATGTTAAAGTCGATGTCTTCAGCTATAAAAGCTATGAACCAAATGCATAAAAATCGGAAAATCTCAGTGAAAAGTGGACATAACCTGAAAAACATCATTGCCCTCTGATCAGGATTTGCACTCAGTCTGTTTGATTTTTGATTCATTAGATTATTTCTGATCAAGATGTGACAAGTGCAGATCCAGATCAGACAGCATGGATGTAAAGGCTGATCTGGATCTATACTGGTTGCACATGAATAAAAATGTTTTTATATGGAGGAAAGGGTTAACTAGTAAAATTGTTATCTTTACACTTGAATATGTAAATTGCACAGCGTGTTTGAGAACATATGTAATACATAAATTACAAGAGAAAAAAATACTGTATTAAAGTTCAATTTCTCCTTTCAACTGGAAACTGTGTTTGGAAAGCACATATACCGTAACTGGTAGCGAAGTTTGTCATGATACCATATTTAAAATGATAGCAGTGTTAAAACTGAAACTAAAATCACAACTTGTTCTAAAAATGGAAATAACTTGATGGTGCCAAACCTGTAGATGAAAAATTCAACATTATTAATTAAAAATCAAGTAATTTAAAAGTAACTTTTAATTTAAGGTAATCAAGTACACAATTTTGCAATATTTTACAGTATTAAATACTAGAGGCATATGATTGAAATTGAGAAATATCCAACTTGCCCAAACAGTTTATTCATTTATCTCAACCCTTATTCACCCTGTACAAAATGGGAAGATAACACCAGAAACTAGAACTGCTTTTGGGAAAAGCACATGTCTCCCACAAAGGCATCATCTTTGATGATGCACAGGATAAAACTGGTGAAGCGAATATAAAGATGGCAATTTATTAAAAGGGCATACGGAAGTTCTGTGCAATATTAGTCATAAACAATGTCACAAATTTTTGGAGGATCAGGAAAAACATAAGTTTCAATTTCTGATGGGCCATAATCCTGAAGTGCCAGGGTCAATGTGGCTGGTTGTCAAACTTGTTGTCATTAACATTTTGATATATCAGTGAAGATGCACTGAAAAAAGACCATGAGAGTGAGTGTACAAGGCTATCAAGGCCAATTGTAAATAAATAAATGGGCCATAAGTCTTATGTGCCGGGGTCAAAGCGGCTGTTTTTTTATTATACAGATAATTATAGCATTTGGTGAACATCATATAATAAAAATAGCAGAAAATGAGAGAAGAACCAAATCATGAGTATGGAACAGATATTGTAAAATGAAAACTTAAACAGTGTAAGAAATACCTTTATAGCTGCTTAGCACAGTACTTTCTCATAATGCAATGTATGTAATGTCATGATAGCTATAGTATAGATGAACCAGGTTAGTGACATGTTTAAAAGGCTAATTTCGGATAAATCAAAGGGCCATAAATCTGATATGCCTGGTGCAAAGTGGCTGGTTTTCGAACTTGGCCAAGATATTAAGGCCACACACATTATCATAATGTTTATTGAAAATCAGTTGATGAATATTTCAGTTACATAGCAGACAAGTCTTAAACAGCCAATTTTGGATAATTCAAGGGCCATAAATCCGACATGACTGGGGCAATACGGCTGGTTATCGAACTTGGCCGAGATATTATGGCCACAAACATTTTCATAAAGTATGGTGAAGATCAGATGATAACTGTTCAAGTTACAGAGTGGACAAGCCTCAAACAACTTATTTTTGATAATTCAAGGGCCATAATTCTGAGATTCCTTGGGCAATATGGCTGGTTATCGAACTTGATCGAGATATTATGGCCACTAACATTTTGATGAAGTTTGGTGATGATCCGATGAAAACTGTTTGACTTAGAGAGCGGACAAGTGTGACAGACAGACGGACAGACAGACGGACAGACAGGAGCAAATCAAAATGTCTCCCACACCACTACGTGGTGGGAGACATAATAAGGTAGCCAGAGTTATGTAACTTGTAAGGGTCATGACATGTGCACTGTTTAATACCGGTAAGTGTGTAAACTTTCATGCCAATGCTCTTTGTATTTATTGAGAAATATCCAACTTGCCCAAACACGCTTACCATTTCTCTTTAAGTACAAAATAAAGAGATAACCTCAGAAAAAAACAGTCCGAGTTACTTAATTTGTAAGGGTCATGACACGTGCAATGTTTAGTAAACTTTCATGCCAACGCTCTTAATAGAAATTGAGAAATATCCAACTTGCGGAAACAGGTTAACTATTTCTCCAAGTACAAAATGGAGAGATAACACCAGAAATAAGGTACCCATAGTTATGTAACTTATCAGGGTTATTACCTGTGAATTGTTAGGTAAGTATGAAAACTTTCATACCAATGCCCTTTATAGAAATTGAGAATTATCCAACTTGCCGAAACTGGACGGATGTACATCCGTATGGATAGACGGACAGGCGGATGGTTCAATTACTAGAAGCCAGGGGCATAAAAAGAACGCAAAAATAAGACAAATATTACGAATTAACAAAAATCAGGTTGGTTAAGTGGTATGAGAGTTTATTAACCTAATTCTATGAGGAAAACAATACTGCTGGGCTTTATTTCTCCAAATTTCAATCTGTAAATGAATAATCATTTTTCTTTGCTTGTGGTGTTCATAAACAAAGACACTATCAATTTTCTATTACTTCGGGTATTTTCTCTCTGAAATTGTTGTATTTTTACACAAAGCAAGTGTGAACAGTGTAGATCAAGATCAGCTAGTACATATGTGTCATCTTATCATCTTATCTACACTGTTTGCTTCTTGGTCATTATAACCCAATACATCAAAAGAGGAAAGTGTAGATCCTGATCATATGACATAAAAATGTGCTTGCTGATCTGGATCTATACTGTCTAGCCCATGGATAAAAAATCATATTCATAATCTTAACAAACGTTCAACAGTCCATTTTCTGTTGTACTTCCCTCTGATTGATAAAATCCAGTCTAAATTACAGTTACCTACAATTTCATGGAGTCGTTCATATTATCATAAAAAGGAGCAAACCTACAAGCCCAGCACAACAATATGTTGATCGTTTTGCTGTTAATTCTGTCCATCTCTATCTGAGTTGCAGTTCATACTATAACCATCTCTATCTGGGTTGTATTCAATCCTCTCTACATCTCTATCTCCAGTTGCAGTTCCACAGTCATCTCAATCTGGGTTGCAGTTAATCCTCTGTCAATCTCTATCTGAGTTGCAATTTATCGATGTCCAGTTCAATCTGAGTTGAAGTTAATCCTCTGTCAATCTCAATCTTAATTCCAATTAATCAATGTCCTGTTCAATCTGATTTGAAAGTAATCCTCTGTCAATCTATATCTGAGTTGCAATTCATTAATGTCCAGTTTAATCTGAGTTGCAGTTAATCCTCTGTCAATCTATACCTGAAAATAACAACAACAAAAAAGCTTGGTTTTAAATTGTATTTAAAACACCTTATTTTGTGCTAATCTGCCAAACATGAGCATATTCATGTAACAAGGGTTCTGAAAAATCCATACATTGGAACCAAGAATTGAACCAGGTACCACCCACATGCCAGGCCAGCGCTCAACTATGGCAAACTATTACAAGTTCTGTACTAACACATCCATAGCAGGGTTACAAATACATTTTTTCTGTTCCATATCAACCATTTCAGTAATATTATGAATACAGGCTATATTATGCACAAAACTAAAAATAAAGTGTTTGGCAGAACTTATATATATCAACAGCTTTAGGCAGATATTATACATTATAATATATATCTCCAGCTTTAGGAAGACATTATGTATAATATATTTCGTCAGCATTAGGCAGACAAGAGCAATATAAAAGAATGTATTGCCGGGTGGAATGTGGCAGACAATGTTGAACCAATGTGATACATCAGGGCACTAGATAAATTTTGGAATCAGTACCTGTACCCTTGGGAAGTGGATTTTTGGGATGGTTAAAAAGATGAAATTTAAGTTAGTCATATACCAGTACATACCTTGTTTTTGGAAAGTGTCACTCACACTTATCAATCATATTCAAATTGTTCTTGACTTTTTCTTGAACTTTTATAAACATGATAAATACTTAGTTAACATTTTATTCTAAATAACTAATAACTAAAAGATGTTTCTTTAATATTAATGTGCATTTTTGGGGGGTCTCTTTTTTTAGGGGATTATTTTTATTTTTTTCTAAGATAGGGGGAATACATAAGAGGGAATGGGCAAATATTCAGCCCTAAAAACGGCAAAACTAGTGACCTCTATATATCTATAACTATTATGCAGATATATTGAGAACGAAGGGATGAGATACAAGAGGCTAAATTAACTTACATATTTGTTTCACAGTACTCGAAGCCAAGTTAATCACATGACAGCACCACACACCTAAAACAGAAATGTTACATAATGACATATGTCAAATTGACAATTAGGTGCAATGACTTTGGTAAATAATATTAGCTTTGTTTATAGTGATGATGTGTATACTTAATACTCATAACCTGATCTCATTTCATTTTAAAATCAAATATCATAATTTTGAGCCTTGCAACAGTTTTGACTTCATATGTCACAAAATATGACACAAGGCTACAAAAAGGTTTCTGGAATCATTAAATTTGTTTGCTAGGTTTGTTAACCCTTTACTCCATGGATACGGATTCTTGTCGCTTGCATATAGAAACAGAACAAAAATTTTCAACATTGTTTTGTATGGTAAAGGGGTGTTACGATTGTAATGGCGACCATCATTTAAAAAGAAAGCCATTTTTGCACACAATTAGTTGGGCTTAGTTACATTACTGCATGGAAATGCAATTCATCACCTGAGTGTAGATCCAGATCAGCTGGCACATTCATGCTGTCTGATCTGGATCTACACCTTTTACTTCTTGGTCTAAATGAAACATTAACAATGCATAGAAATAGAATAGATTACCCATATGGTACACCAGCCCATTCTATTGCTCCTCTTTAGAAAAATTAACCACAATAACCTGCTTTACCTAACATGGAAAGAAGGCCCACTTCACAGTCAATGGTTACTCTCCAGGCTTGAAAAGACTCTTCAGGCTTGAAATGAGACAGTACTGCTGATCTGAAAATGTATGCACAAGCAGATTTATTAAAGACAGTGTATATATTTTAAAAGATATTTTTAATACACAACATCTCACAACATTGTTACCTGAGTGAAAGTATACTATATCTTACCATATTATTATTTTTCAAAACTCAAGAGTAAAACTACAACAAAAGTTCTGACATTACAAATGGTGTTATATTAAAAAAAACGGGAGTAATCTTGGAATGCTCAATCTCTGTTGCGGCCTGATTCGTGCCTAAAGGCGAAAGAGCAACACATTATTATTTACATAACTAAGATTCAAAAATAAATTCTCATAATATAAAAACACTAGTTCAAGATATTGTTTACAGCCATAAGAGGGTGCATAACACACAATACACAATGTACACTAAAATAGGTTTGAGATAACCTTATGAATCTAAAAGCAAACATGTTGAATAAAGCGATGTTCCAAGCTCGCAAGATATTGATGTTATTGCTATAAAAATAGTTTGTCCCAGCCCATTTATAAAATGTACCTAACAGTTTAAGAGACCATTTCTTTTTTTATAAAGCAGAAAAACTAAAGGCTTATAGCCTACCTGTTTGTTAACTACAACAAAGTCCTATTTGCATTATCTGGAATTTTCTTTAAAACTGATACATATCAAAACATTAACTTTCTTTGGCACGTTGTCATTATTTACATCGTGTATTGATCTCCACTTTGTGATGTTACGCGTGACGTCATCGCAGTTCAAACAGACCGGGGAAGTTCTCAAACTTCATTTTGACTGTCAAAATGTTATCACCCTCGCCTTACGGAGAAGTTATTTATGATTCCAACCGATTTGTGATGTTTTGGTTAAAAACTTTAATCACTCTTTACAATATGTTTTTACTCTAAGATAAACACAGTTTTACCACAACATGTTAATTTTTATACTCCCCCCCCCCGTTATAACGGATGACTAAACACGCGAGGTATCCGGCACATGAGAGATCATTGTTCTTTATTTATAAATATAATCCGCTCTAATCACCAATAGCGGTATGTTTTATACTCTTCTTTATTTTCGTTGGCACACAAGGAGTGCTGACCGGAGTGCTAATATTCACGGCTACCATGAATAATTCGTTCTAGTAAAAAAAAATAGATCTGAGGAAAATATTTATTTAGTGGGTAACGATATTTTTATAAAGCTTTATTTCAGTTTTTGATATTTTCAATCAGTATTGTTATTATTTACCACCTTTGAAAGCCGTTTATTATGTGCAGTACATATATTTGTGTATACATTAAGTAGCGCACAACTTGGGGGTAGGCGGCGAGGACAGTTATATGCATTTTTGTTTTTTACTGCCCATGAACAGTATCAAACCGAACATGTGGTATTTTGATACGTATCACATTCGAAGTTTTTTTTCATATACATTTATCAGGGGCGGATCCAGGATTTTTAGCAAGGGGGTTCAACTCAGCGAGTCATATTTTTAACAGCGTTAATTTGTAACTGAGCTTGAACATCAGCCAATCGGACACGTCCAGGGTTCTCGTTAAATAAAATTTGACAGAGGCCAAAATAAACGTGTAAGATGCTTAACTTATCTAGAGGTCCTTGGGCCTCTTACATCGGAAAATTTTGAAAATCCATATACTAATGTCTTTTGTCTAAGAAATCGATTTAAGCAGAAACGATTGTGTTATGATTTTGGCGCTTATATTTTGGAACGACTATGTTAAATATACGCACATGCTCTATGGGGCAACTGGCATATTTTGGGGGAAATATTTAATATTTTCTATGATAAATATTTAAAAATAAGAGGGGATTAGTGCACAACTCTATCACAGTAAAATATTCTATGCCTATGCGAACTTACAGTTGTTGTGCTCATAGTCATTCTTTGTCTTTAATTCGCTGACGGACGTAAAATTGAAAATGAATATATTATTTTTAATCAAACTTTATTTATTTCTTGTATTGCCAGTATAAGAATTTGAATTAATGTTACATTTTATAGCCCAGACTTCGAATGTTATTAAGTTGCAAAAGGCCACTTTTTCTGTGATTTATAAATGCCCGTGACGAGAGAATTTGGGATGCAAAAAAGGCAATGCAATACTAAGGTTTCCATTGATTAACAATTTCTACTTTCTACAGATTGGCCACCTTCAGTGGCAAGTGTGCAAAGTTTATTGGAATTGCACAGGTTTAAATTGAGTACGCAACATGCATGATGTCTAACTTTTGACACCCAAGACTACCACTGATGCTGCATCCTATGGTCGTCAAATGAAACAATTTAGCACCAACTGGTCATCGATTTCTTTCTGGAAACCAATCATATTGATTCATACCCACAAAACTTCGAACCTCGAACCACCCTGGACCAAAAAAAATCGGGGAAATTTGGGGGGTTCGTCCGAACCCCCCGAACCCCCCCCCCCCCCCGCCCTGGATCCGCCACTGTTTATTCACGCACCAGAAGAAAAGAATTAAATCAGCGTATATTTCTATGTTGTTGTTCGTATTAACTTGCCTTTATAGTATACGTTAAGCCGTTTGATCTGACAAGATAATTTTTTTCAATTAACATGTTTTTGTTCATCACACGAGTCAAAATAAAACATACAGACAGATGACGGCGCACCTTAGTGATACATGTAGTGTTCTTCAAAAGTGGTGACGTTAAGTCTCCGATTTTAAATAAAATTTTCGGATAATTTCAGTTTCAGTTGTTTTATTGACTTTGTTTAAAAATAAACTAATTCTGTTTAAATTCCATTTAAAACTTGCGCACAGTTGATTGACTCAATGAAAACGCCATGTTTGACATGTCCCCCGATCTTTACATGTATACATGACGTCACGCGCATTTCGTACATCGGCATCTAAAAACGTCTAAAATATGTGAATAGACAATAGGCCTAATAAAAAATGAAATAAAACGGTTTGGTTTGGAGATATTAAATAACTGGTTATATTAACGTATTCTTCTCAAGATAATTTTGTTTTAATGTATGAAATAACGAAGGTCATATTTTCAGTATGAGAGAAGTCGGGGAGGGGGGGGGGAGGGGGTCGTCCAAACTTGCCGTACGCTCGCGATCCCAATGGGCATGGCTGTTTATCAATTCGGATAGGCCCATCTGACTGAAACCCTTAGTAGTTTTACCGAGACAAGCAGTTTCTATAAATGTATATTAAGTCATTGAGATCAGCAAGTCACACGCCCAAATCAAAGAAGTAAAACTTTTCGTTAACATATTGTACACACCAGAAACCCAACCTCGTGATAATACTACTAATTCTTATCTATTTAAAACCATTTTAATTTAAAACTTACCTTGACAAAACTTTTATAAAGCTATTTCAGCATCAGTTGCAGTAAAATGTCATGGGCGCGGCCATTTTATTTTTCACGGAAATTCCCGATGTTATCCGAGTCAGCGGAACGTCCGTTAATTTAAAAGTAGTATGAATCAACAAACCAAAATATACATATTTTTTCAATTTTATTATTTTTAGCATAAATCGCACATCATATTATTTCATTAAGTCCACAAAGAAATATTTAATACCGAAAATATTAATATACATCGAATTGAAGTAAAATTACAGTATTTTCTATTGTCTGCCTAAGGGCTATTTAGTATATAGGAACAAATATACATGGTCGATTTTCAATCGATAATTATTCGACAATTGATACTTGATGTTAATGTTAAAAGGTGTAGTTCGAGGCATAAGGTTCAAATTTGACTGTTTTATCAAATTTTGTAAACAGAATCCGATTTTGTTCAATGCTGAGGGAGGCCAAAAATTAGGCAGACTACGTTTTGTCTGCCTAATTTTTTGAGTCTGCCTAAGTCTGCTTTCTACATATTTCTTGTCTGCCTAATGCGTATGTTAGATATGTATATATATATATATATATATATATATATATATATATATATATATATATATATATATATATATATATATATATATATATATATATATATATATATATATATATAAGGAAATACACCTTTTACCAGGAACAATAATAGTTAATTAAGATAGTCAAACACGTTAAAATCTAAATGATAGAACTACAGATCAAATAAAGAGAATTCATAAAATGTGAGTTATGTGCCAGTGAATTGTTCAATCTGAAATAAATAATCCTAAGTTTGTTTCCCATGTACACAACCACTGTCAGCACCGTCACTTTTCTTTAAATTCTTCTTTGCCGTCTGAGTTTTCTGGCTTTATTGTGTCTTCGCATATTTGCTTGTTGATCAGTTTGAAAACCTCAGAAACAGTTTCCTTTGCACAAAATCTCACCAAAATAAACATTTGATTTGAACTTGAGAAAATGATCAAATTTCAAAAAAAGGTGAAATATGCATATCAGGGATCGCCACATTCAGAAAAAAAACAGCCTCCCCACACAGTCAAGAAGAAAAGAGAGGGAGAGAGCATGGTTAATAAAATGACAAAATAAATATGCCGCTCTTCTTATATGTGTCCACAAATGACAAATAACTTCATCGTCTCTCTTTTCTCCATATATACACATTTTTTTTACGCCTGTGAAACCAATGTTAATCAAGATCAGCCGGCACATCAAGGCTGTCTGATCAGGGACTGGACTTCTTGCTTTTTGATTGGAAATAATCTTACAAATCAAAAGGTGAACAGTGTAGATCCCGATCATAAAGCACAGATGTGCCGGTTGATCCAGATCCACACATTGTTCGCCCAATGTGTATCTATGTAAAAAAAGGGCTAAATTGTATAATGTAAGGTTTTAGCAACATAAATTACATAATTTTGCTCTTAAAATGTGCTTTTCAAACCAGTTTTATTGAGCCAGGCAAATGACTGAATGTAAATTTTAGTTGTTGAAAGAGAACTGAATTATAATCCTAAGAGGCAGTCTATATTTTCGTCAGCAACAGCAATCGACACACAATCTTAAATACTGGCATTCCAGTGGTTACTACAGCTTATAATAGATTTCTTCATTGATATTATAAATATATGGTTCATTCATTCAAATTATCCTAATGGTTTTCTGTGTAAAAATTAACAGTGAATAGTTATTAAAATGTATCGTTAATTCTTGTTACTGTTCCTTGGCAAATGATAACGATGTAACTATTCCATTTAGGGTTAGCAAACTATGTCTAAGAAATGTTACTTTAATTATAAAAACATCATTAATTTATAACATAGGTGTATGTGTTTCATGTTATCAGTTTGTTTAGGGAGAAAAGGTTCTATTAGGCAAATAGAACTTTTATGTCACATTTTATTGAATACCGTTAAATAAAGTTTGTAATACAAAGGACCTATTTGCCAGATACGCCCTTTTACCATTAACTTATTTTTGAAAATGTAGATACAACCTTTGATTTTTTTATCAATATATCGGTAATAAAAATTAATCTAGCTTAGATATTTTTACAGAAGCTGCCAATGGATATATCAGTCCTAAAAATGTAAAAATCTCAATTTTGACCAAAATGTCAGATAGAACCTTTTCATTCTTAGGTGACGAAATGTTATCTTTACCACTGGCCGGTCATATAATTTATGCAGTTTCAATTTTGAAATAGCCAATAAGGTCATTTATTTTTATCAATAACAGAGTCAAACAGACACACCGACAATAAAGCAGGCAATCATTTAATAAATCAACAATCCTTTTCATGATATGATCCAAGTATACAAGTCTATACCTTACAATGTGTATATAAATTGGAAACAAAATAGCACATATCTTTTCGTCGCTTAACTGGTCGCCATCTTGCGGACTGCCACAGGGTACCCACTATTTGGTACAGGGCAGCTGTTACATGACAGTGGATTAAAAGATGGCAAAGACGAGATCACAGACAGAAAAGGCCAATGAGAAAGCGGGATATTGACGGAACGTTAGTGACGTCAGTTGCATAAGAGCTACAGAAGGATCGCTGGTATACAGGTCGCGAGCTGTCCCGTATATTTATTGTTACCATCGAGTCAATTTTTTCGATTCTTAACAAAGAATTGAATATGAGAAGGATTTTTATACTATTTTATTGTGTTTACCCAGATCTATGAGTATTTCAAAAAGTTAATGACATAAGGATACGCAGTAATTATTAGAGATATTTTCCCCGATTTTGTTTCATAAATGCTAGCCTGTGTTAAGTAGAATGGAATATTTTTCGATTAATGAATATTTATATTTCACTGTACATGTTCATATCATTTTTTAGATCAGATGATGGTGTTTGGCATTAAAACGAAACACTAATTTCATTCACATACTTACATTATAGAGATGGTGATCAAAGATCACAATTAAGAGCGAAGAACGGCCAACTCCCGGGCCTTTCCCATGAGAGCGGAGTAAAAATGTGGTCAACTTTCCGCGTGATCACCACAGACGAAAATTGGTTATGGAAGAGTGCCTTAAGAAAGAATGACGCTAGTGACATTTCGTATCTATTTTGCGACGTCATAAACGTCATTTGCTGTAATGTTAGTGTGCGCCGGGTTGCGTACCCCTCGTTATTTGTAAACTGCATAGATTTGTTATTTCTTAAAATTTTGTATTGATTTTTTTCACTGTATGTAGAGGTCATGTTCCGATATCCGTTGCTTCCAAAAACGTGCAAGTAAATTAAAAGGTGTGAACAGTAGAGCCGCAGTCCTATTAATTTTTGAACAACCCTCGTATATAAAGAATAAAAACATTTACATATCGTAATTAAAACCTAACAATCAAAAAGGTAAAATAAAATTACACAAACATATTGGTAGTTTAAACATTAAGAACTTATAGCGCTGCGTATAAAAGAGCGCGTCTATGTGTATAGTTTTAAAACAGTTCACACATTGGAGAAACACCATTTTTATGTACGTTTCTTCTTGTGTTTAGAATTTTTGTTACACTCCAATACCAGAAAGCTTTGCCATAAAAACAAAACAACATACAAAGAGCAAGAAAGGAAAACATTTTAGATTCTGCGAGCATACGTTTGCAGTATATATTGCTCACACTTGCCCCATTCCGAAAACCCCTAATATGTTGGGGTTTTTCTTAGAAAACATCTGTAGACTAACAATACATGTTGTAATGTTGGGGTGGGGGATTAAATGCTAAAAAACATCCTTTAAAACAAATTTATACTAACTAACATAAAAATGACGAACTGGCCATATACAAAATTAGTAAAAAATACAGACATATTTAAATGACAGTCCTGATTTGTCTTAATTGTATGACAGACTCATCTGTCATATTGCTTTTTAAAAATTCAAGAAAGACAGATTTTGATAGTTTGATATATTTTGATATTATTGTCTGCTCTTCGTAATCTGATTTATAGGGTTTGTGCATGAAATCGAAAAATTAGAAAGGGCAATGTGTCGGGAAACGACAAATAATTCATAATAAACATAGAAAGGGGGAATACGGTTACATGAAAGACCTAGAGAATGTTTATGTTCTTAAACGAAAGTCAATCAGTAAGACAGTATTGACGATACATTTCGTAATATTCAGAAACAAAAACAGAAATGATGATAACATCTGTAGACTTTATTACTTCCCTGTACCATTAAATCATACAATTAATCGAAGTTAAGAATGTCAAGCAATTACAAGCAATTACAATATGACCGCACAATACTGACCAAATTATTTATTATAAGCGTACGAGGACGCTACTGTTGTTATTAATTAATGCTCATCTCCTTTTGTTCTTGCGTCTTAAATAATTTTGACAAGAAAATACTAAATTAAAATCTCTCCTGAACTTAACGGAATGCGTCCGAAAATTTGATCTACTTCCGAAATACTGGGCACAAACCGTTCAACGCGTGAAAAATGGCGAGTTTAAAATAGAAAACCAAAGTTTAATTAATACCGGAGATGGTTCAATTTTCCGGGGCCTACACAGCGATAAAACATAGAAACTTTACACTGGAACTATTAAACAATACCAAATGGCAATGCAAATGGCGACTTGAGAAGTTTAAATGTGACATTTGATGACAAATATTATTTTGAACGCAAATAAATGAATAATCAAACAAGAAGATTGCTTGACTTACACATACTTAATGTCAAATGTAATTAGTAAAGGTCTACGCTTACATGTAGCTGGGGTTCCTCTGAAGTCTGCCTGAAACTTTTGACATCCTGAAGAATGAAATCATATCCCATGGTTAGTTCTTTAAAAACGATGTGTTGTATGTTTTTATCGCCGATACCCAGATTTAATTCAAAAATACAAGTGCAGTTTAAAATCACTACTGCAACAAGGTATTTTTATGGGGATTAAAATTATAAACGTAAGAAAATAAAAGGCAATATTAATTTTCTACGGTTATTCGTAAAAACCATCTGTAAATTCTAAAAGAAAGGTTACCAACATGATATTCTACAGCGCTCTGCAGGCCTTGTGATTAACCCATCTACAGTTGATCACTGTGCTTACCTCTTTGGTTGCACGACGGTGCCAGGGGTTTGAGAGTTTATGACGGCTTATGGGGAAATCTTTTCTTAAACTTAAAAAAGGTTTGATTTGTTTCTTTTATCCCTGTCATCGCGTTCTTGCTAATTTGACTCCAGGGACTCTGGTCTCGGTAAGATCATCGAGTAATCGCCCATTTGGCTCTACAATGCTATAAGCTTCTTATGTTTTATATGTTTGTGTGCTTTTGCATACAACATTGTTGAGCTGATGGGCGAGGTGGAGTCATTTCACCAAGTCAATTTGTACTTGTTTGTTAATATGAGAACCTGTTGGGGCAAGTGTGAGGTTGGTGCACCCTTGAACCTGGTTTAAACCCTCAGTGGCAATTTGTTTTGCCACTGACCGTTCCAAGACGGTATCCTCAAAGGTGCTCTTTTTTGTTAATTGTTTGTGGCGTCCTATTTTAATTGACATACTTATATCAAACATGCTCTCTCTCTTCCTCTCTTCTTTTTCGCTGCGTGGGGAGGATGCGTTTTGTGAGTGTGGCGATTCCTGATATGCATATTTTACTTTGATAATTGTGGTCCGATAATATCGAAAAGATCCAGTTGACCCGATTAATCTCTATTTGTCATGACATAAGCTGCTTTTTCGATGTGCTGTAATCTGTCCTAGCCGGTTGGACCTGTGTGATCCTTCGTGTGATCCTTCGTGGTTTGTGTTGCAGTGCGAAGTTGTTGTAGCTGTTCTTAGGAACTTGCTGGTTTGACTTAATGGGGGCTTCTGTGGGCTGGTGAACCAGCTGGTTGATACCTGATACCTCTGGTAGCTTAATCTGATGCGCTAGGTTAAAGCAGCTGCACAATTCCGCCAGTATGCCTGAACCTTTCTCTCAGCGTTGCCCCCTGAGATCATCTGGTTGCTAGCGTCTTAATTGGAATTAAACACTATTAGGTCACTGAAGTCTTCACAGTGTGGGTTCTTCGTGTGTGGGTTTTCAGCTGAGTGACCTTGGATGAGGAATTAGCGGCGGATATCTCTGTTTTGCTCATTATCATATTTTGTTCGCCAACGTATCCCGGGTTCCCTGCGGCGACCATATTATTGTAGGTGGTTTCGTACCGCTAGTTTCATAGACATCTTGCCATGTCTCTCGTATCGACAAACATGGGTGTCTGTTGATCCGTAAACTTAAACACTCGGCGCGTACAACTGACGATAATCTGATTTTGTCTACGCTACGCGTCGGGTACCCTTATTGCATCTACATAATCATATTGTTTAAGTTTTGGCAAAACAGTTAATAAATGTAAGGCCTGTATGGATAAATATCACTTACCTGCTCTGCTGGTAGTGTTCATCCTGTCTGTAAACCCTATCGCCGATCCGAGATCTACAGTAAACTATGGGATCTGACATTTAAAATGTCATCGGCTCACGCCCAGCATCGCCGATAGGTAAGCCTCTTCTAGGTTTTTAATCTCAGTTACTTCCTCCTTCAAAAACCAAGCCATGCCATTGTTGTTTGCACTTTCCCTGGAATGTTAGATTCCATATTAAATTTGAATTTTCAATTTTTGTATTAATTACACTAAGTTAACAGTTTATGTCCGTTAACATTTTGTAAACTTAACCATCAATACACATTCTTTAAAATCTATTACTAATCAATTACGACAAGTAGGCAGGAATTTATATCGGTCATCCAATCACAATGCGCTACGTATAACACAAGCGGAATTTTCCAGTTCAAGTTTTGCTGGTAACAAAATTCAAACTCACTTCGAACCAGGACCTCATGCTATGTACGGGAAAGTGATAATGAATTAGATTTATGAATTGAAAACACTTATTTTTCATAGGATCCAAGTTTTGTTATTTAAAAGCGGATGTCTTCCTTGCATGGTTTTGCAAATTTGTGTGTTTAATAATATTTCACTTTCATGCAAAAGCTTACAGTCACCACAATTCATTCTTTTTAGTGTGATTGATTTTAGAATAACAAGGGTGGCACAAAAGCGGTAATTTTGCTGTTTTTTCGTTGTTTTATTTTTGTTTTTTTGTTTTTTACCTGCAATCGCTGCAAATTCATTTTTAGTTCGTGCAGCATCTCTTCCCGTTGGGTACTTCACGAACCTCCCGACCAATTCAGAAATCATCTGGCACACCATCCGGATACACCTCCGTCGATCTGCTCACCATGACCGTTTCTCACACCAGATGTACAGACCCGGTGGCCAGAAAGCGCAATGCACATACAAATTGAAGCAGCGGTGGGAGGGGCATGTTTCTTTGGGTAGGGTAGACAGATCGGGCAATTGTCCCACAATAAAATAAACAGTTGCGGGCCTAAATCTATAACGCCGGAAGATCTCGTCTTTCGGGTTTTTTAACGGGTTTTCCCGGTCTCTGAAAAGCCTCGGTCTTTTCATACGTTGAGCTACGGCTTTGCTGTGTTCCCGCCTTAGATTTCGTATAGCGGCCTACATTTTTGTTGTCTGAGAAAGAGGCCGAGAATGATAAAAAGATCATTCTCAGAATTTCTTACTCAGGCTGTGTAGAATTGGGCACTGACTTCTACTCCAAATTTTATAACCTCGATTTTCCTGAGAAAGTAATCCAGCCTGAGAACCTACTCAGAATCTGAGTATGTGATTGTTCTCCGAAGTTTAATAACCTCGGGGCCTGATTTCTGCCAATTAGATGCTTGAGATTAGAGACTGGTTTCAAATCTCAGTTGTATAACCTTTATCACAGATCATCCATATTCTCATAGAATTTCTTTTAAAAGTTTATCTCTTACAGATTACTAGTATCATACCGAACAACAATAACCACATTCTGAAATATTTATTGTCTCTCAATACAGATTTATGTAGGTGAAAGCCAACGAACACGACAAATATGAAACTATCGATTCGGTTTGATTGAGCCTGTACGCGAGCAGTAGTGGATATGTATATTACTACCCACGCCGCTAAGCCTCGGAAGGAGCGCAACTTAATATTTACACCAACAAACAGTACAATTTTGATCCATCCAAACGATGGTATACATATGGCGGTGAACGTGGAACCTTCAATGCGGTATTTTCATATCAACTCAATTCCAATATCATCCGGGAATGGGTTTGTGTGAGAAAACAATGGGCAGAGCTTAATGGAATAGAATTTTGACGAGATCTCAGAATATTACCCAAGAAGTTAAAACGAACTATTAAGCAATGTGTACTTATTTCATGTGATATTCATTTGAACTTCATAACTTTCATTTTGAGTCTTATGTCTCTTTGCAATATCAAAACATGCTTTACAGCCATTTTCAACAGATTTTCGTGAATAATTAGTGGTATCTATTTTGAAATTGATCATTTTATTAATCATGCTCTCTTGTCCTCTCAACTTTCTGTGTGTTGGGAGGGTGGTTTCCTGATGAGGCCATTCCTGATACGCAGATTTCACCGTTATGTTATTAAACATTTACATGTACTTTCCGAGACATCCCATTTATATTCTTGGTCGTGATATAATTTTAGGAACACTAGCAGTGCTTAACCAGCTTGTCTCAGCAGGAAACAAGATTTCACTTAAGACACTTGTTTCCTGACAAGTTTAACATTTCAGATTAGTTTATCTTTGTTTTTCAAGGAAGATCTTAGGATATTAAAGGTCTTCGTTTATATGACTGATGTTGTTTACCACATAAAAGTGAAAATAGCGAAGAGTAACAGCATGCTCAGTTACACCTTCCACTAAGACCCTAAGGAAAACAATATAAAATATGTTTAAACCTTAAAGGCCAGTTACTTAAAACTATATGGGTGTTCAGTTGAACACTTATGTCTCATGTGCTATGTCGGAATAAAAATGCAAGTACAACACAAAAAGGGGGCATGATCCATCAAATTATGGAGTTTACCGATGACAAAATATAAACATCATTATGATCTATTGGTCACATGTTTTACACCTATCAACTGCTATAATTGGGATAAGATCAAGTTTATCGGTAAAAACTTTCCGAATGGGATTTTTAAACATGTTTAAATTTCTGCATTCGTGATAAATATTTTTAAAATACTGACAGACCACCAGTCTTAACCGATATCATCGATGACCCACAATAAGCAACCGGTAACCCAATATATACAACCGATAGAAAGAAGATGAGAAAAAAGTGTGGGATTAGGTCGTGTTTTGATTCGTTGTTAATATGGATTCAATCCTATGCATACGTCGTGTCATCGGCGAGTTTAAATTTGTAAGTAGTAAATCGATATTCATAAAAAGTGAAATATGCATATCAGGAATTGCAACATTCAGAAGACACAGTCGCTCTACACATCCAAGAAGAAGAGAAAGAGAGAGCGTGGCTAATAAAATGATCAGTTTCGAAACAGACACCCCAAACAAGTCATAAACATTTGAACCCGAGGGGTTATCTCCTTGGAACGGTCAGTGGCAAAACAATTTACCACTGTGTGTTTAAACCAGGTTATAGGATGTACCAACCTCACACTTTCTTCAACAGGTTCTCATATGAACAAACAAATACGAGTTGTTATTGGTAAAAAAATCCAAACATACAAACCATTTATTATTTACCTTGTTAAGCAAAAGGGCCGGGTACTCAATATTATTATCTTACCGATCTGATACCCTGGAGTCAAATAAGCACGAACACGATGACAGGGATAAAAGAAATAAATCAAGCTTCCAGGTTTCTACAAGATTTCCCGATTTACTTTCATAAACTCTCAAACTCCTGCCACCATCGTGCAACCAAAGAGGTAAGCAAGTACTCATCAGCTGTTGATCGGATGCCGGACGATTTAGATCTGTGACCACTCTGAATTCGTAATAGGTCAATTGGTGGCTAATCGGAGAAAGGAGTGTTCGATTGGTGATGTCGGGTGCTCCTCAGTAAATTGTGTTATATAGGTTTTAACCAGTTTCTGCAGTTTTTATAGTAACCGTAAAACATCGCAGAAGGGTATGAATCTCCTGCTGCTAGGTGCCTGAGTGTTTACCGCGAGCTTCAATTCGGGATCGAGGTCCTTTCTCCAGTTGGTGCTTAACGTCTGAACTATAGCGGCGCGAGGCATTGCAAAATCTCGTCATGGTTGAATCATTGTCTGATCCGTCATTCGACGGCATCTCTGATGTGATTTGGCCAGCTGAAATACATGACTGGCTACCTGAGATTTAGAATTGTCTGCTCCCGTAACTTGGAACCAAAATGCAGAGTGGCTCATCCATCCTCCATTATGATATTCAGTAAACTGCAAAAAATCATCGGTTCTCATCATTTAAATTTATTGTTTTAAAACAAAACAAGAACCGACAGCAAACCATATTACGAAGTATGAAAGCCTTTAATCACCAACATCACCAATCGGACAAATAATAAAATATGAATCTCCAACCATATCTGACGGAAAGTGTTTAACCACTGATGACTAGCTATCGAACACCGATTAATCAGCGTTATGTCCGATTAAGCTCCGATTCACAAACGACAAAACCCCATAGATTTTCAGCATATTTGTCCAAGGAAACATGCTGATTACCGTTCCAATTTCGTTTAAGCTGGTTGGTCACCTACCAGCAATACTTGAAATGTTTGTTTAACCGATTAAACAGTTGTCCATCACCGTTTGCCGTTTACACAGAAATCCAGAAATAAAATCACCCATAACAAATAAAACGATCATTAAAATCCCTAGAATTATATTTACATCCAAAACCAAAACTAAACAATTATACAAAGCATTATTTAAAATTCCCACATTCTATAAAACAGAAAACAACTTGGTGTGTTCGTTTTTGTGTCGCCCTTTTGAAGAAATGGCGATACATAGGGACCGCTTTGTCGGTCCGTTGGTCCGTCAAGAAAACTTAACGTTGGCTATAACTTTGCCATTTCTTAATATTTCTTTATCAAACTTTCAAATTATATTGTTTATGACAACACGCTCGAGAAGATGCCAAATTCTCAAGGTGAAGGTCACATTTGATGGAGTTATGCCCCTTTTTCTACTTGGATTTAGATACAAAACTTAACATTGGCTATAACTTTGTCATTTCTTAATATTTTTTTCATCAAACTTTCAAATTATATTGCTTATGACAACACGCTCGAGATGATGCCAAATTATCAAGGTCAAGGTCACATTTGATGGAGTTATGCCCCCTTTTGTACTTGGATTTTACACGAAAACTTAACGTTGGCTATAACTTTGTCATTTCTTAATATATTTACATCGAACTTTCAAATTATATTGCTTATGACAACACGCTCATGATGATGCCAAATTCTTTAGGTCAACTTACATTTGATGGAGTTATGCCCCTTTTTGTACTTGCATTTTTATTCCGACATAGCACCAGAGGGCGACACAAGTGTTCAACTGAACACCATCTAGTTATAATAACTTTCAATTATGTAGAAAAATCAACATTTGTCACTTATTGACGCGACTTGGAAGCGCAATTCAAGGTTAAAGAGACGTTTACAAATAACTCCTATTTTTAACATATTTTAGACAGAAAGACGCAACATATAGCCAGTATCATATTATTTATGTGGGTATTTTAACTGTTTTGTGTTGTTAAGCTTTTGTTTGTAAATGTTAATATAGTTAAGGGAATTTTTGTATCTATATAAGTTTTTACCGTTCTAAACGTTTCTTAGCATATTCACAATAATGAAACATTAATAGCATGAATTTGTCTTAAGTTTTATTGAACTGCATTTTGCCGTTAAAAAGATAAATATACTTTTCTTTTTTTCGATGAGCGTGCAAATATGACTGTATACTGTCTAGGACAATTAGTTTTACAGTATCTTTTCTCGATTACTTGATAAAGAATTCAATTTTCTGTACTGGCAAATGCACATGCCTTTGTGGTTTTTCGTAATCTGTCACATATTCGTTCTTTGACTGGCTTTCTTTATGTTAATGTGTCTGAACGAAATATATATCGCCCGTTTTAACGTCGTAGATATCCTCTAACCATCATTGGTGTCTTTGCTAGTAATGTTCAACCAGAAACAAGGTTCTCTAGGCGAGCAACGTATTTCTCGTAAGAGGTCCCATTGTAAGAGGTCCCAGCATTTCGTTACTTGCATCAGAATTTGGTGTAGACTGATTATAACTTGCTTTATGATAAATTGAGTTTAATGAAGTCGTCGTAAAATGATGCATTTGTACGGATAATGAACAAATAAGACATTTATTCAGCTAGGATATTTTTTTCAACATTTTTAAAATTGAATTTCGAAGTAACTTCGCATACATGTAACACTAAATGTCGGTTTCAGATGACTGGATACAACAGAGTTAACTTGATTAAATCACTCAAGGCAGTCAATGCGAACAGGAATGTAGTTCTAGATTCCTGATGCGAATGACCGTCGGTCAGCCGGTCATGTCCGGTAATTTTGCAGGTTGACCGACGAAAACTTCTGTTATTGTCGGACACAATGTCCGATGCAAAATTACAGTCAGCACTGTTTCTTTTTTGGAAAATTAACTTTCAGTTTCATTTCCATTGCTATTTTAAACTGAAATATCATGATTGTTCTGCGTGTTTTTATCCGTGAGTCACTATATGTAAACCCCAGTACGTTGCTTTTGACTACTCCGGCAAGATATAAAACGCTTTCTGGTCAAGGTTGCTAATTATCCCATAATTCAATTCGCCAAACAATAATGGCGGTCTACGTTTGAAGAACCGATAAAATTATTTAGTCTTTTGTGATCTGCCGACGATTTCATAGAAGAATTACGAAATCAAATAGATTAAGGTTTCTGTTCAATATGGATACGTGATACGGTGTAAATGTCAAATCATTGAATGATGCACAATGGTGAATCAAATGACAAATGTAAGAAATAAGCACATGAAATGATGAAACTCTGCTTTGGTGGTAGTGATAATTTTTTACCATCATTGAAGGGTTTTGAATAAGTTTGATTATGCGTTGATTGCAACATTATCACGAAAGGATATCTGAAGATGATTTTGATACGATTTGAAGTGTGATGTGATATAATTATGGCAGCCTATAAGAAGTGATAGGTACATGAAACTTATTTAAAGTAAATCCATCACACATTTTTACAAACATGGCCATAAATCAGTCTACAATATCCTAACATTAACAACCTTGGCATTAAGCAAGAGACTTGGTTCTTATTGTGATTATTTAGAAAATCAAAAATTAATAAAAATAATCTGTTAATATATCTATTAGTTAAAGCTTGATATAGTAAATAATATACTTATAATAAAACTGTAATTTAAATACATCTTATAAGTCGTTGTCACGAAATACAGTCGATAAAATTGCGACAGGCAAAAAGTTGTTGCGACAGGTAAAATTTTGATGGTTACCTGTCGCAATGTCCTGTGAAGGGAAAGTTTTCGCGTAGACTGTAAAGGTGATTTATACCCCCACATGGGTGCTTGATACTGGAACTGGGAATGCTTAGAATCAATGGCGTAATGTAACCAAAACATGGACACATGTAGCAGTGACCTTGACCCCACTTCCCTACATTCAATCCCAAGCAGTCTTTAAAGCTACTAAAACACTTCCTTTACCACAGTTGCCCCACTTTCAGTCCAAAGCGCCGTCTTCATAGTAGGTACATATACAGCAAGTTTCAACATAATACCTCATTCCTTTTAAGTTATTGATAGGAATAGGTTTGATTGTTTTTGGTTACAAAGAACCTTACCCTGCCAGCATCAAAGTCGAACAAAACAACATATTGCAAAGGCAAATAACTCTACACATTAACAAATTCAAAAAATAAAGAGATTCACACTTGATCTACAGAACACACTTTTTAGGAAGTCATTATACATGTAGCA
The DNA here is from genome assembly GCA_038501625.1 of Corbicula japonica. Lineage (NCBI taxonomy): Eukaryota > Metazoa > Mollusca > Bivalvia > Venerida > Cyrenidae > Corbicula > Corbicula japonica. The sequence goes on along the minus strand of JAZAYU010000094.1, from coordinate 299,200 downwards.
ATGGTACGACCCGTGTGCGCCGGGCCATACCTTATAGTTTTGTATTTTGTATACAATGCTATAAATAGGTATATTGCTTGAAATGTTGCATATATACCCAAAGTATGTGTATATAATATACTAAAATTGGAAACGTGTGAATTACTTTTCATACAGCAAACCCAGTCCACGATTTACTGGGGCAATCCTTGTATAACAAATCAGAGCCATATTTCTGGTAATTGTTATAACATATTTGTTTCTGGAAAACAATCGCATTTACCCGATCGTTATATAAATAGTTAAGGACTCTTGCCAGTCTGAACAGGAAACAAGGTTTCATTAAAGACACTTGTTTCCGTGAAAATTGAACTAATTCCATACGTTGATTTCATATTTCAGGAAAACTTCAAGTTATTAAATTGGCAACAGATCTTAGTGAAACGGGCGGAGTGCAGACACTTTCACAGGTCAAGACTAGAAGAAAAGCACAAAAACAACAGTCAAATCAGTACCAGTAACAATATACATTACCGTCTCAATGGTAGCACATGACGCCGCAAAACATAATGTTGGTAAAAGGATGAAAAGAGAACTTTGAAAGCCGTCAAAATCTCTAAACATGAAAATATTGCAGCTTTGGTATGATTGAGCCTGTTTGTGGACAGTAATTGAAATGCAAATTACTGTTGAGCAGAACTCAATATTTATACAGTATAATTTAGATCCATCCCAAAAGATAATATGCATATGGCAATGAATATGGAACTTTTATGTGGTATTTTCAGATTAGCATAAGACCATTCTATGATCAGCGCAGTATGGTCTCCAGATAAAAGAATGAGTTTTCCCTAAACGAGAAACAAATGAGAGGAACTAAACATTATGTAATAGACAGCAGATCTCCGAACACATATCCTCCTTTTACAGAGAACGCCAAAGGCAAAAAGTGAAAAACATGTAGTATATTATAGGTATGATTGAACAATATAGAAATCAATATTGGCCAGGAAATTTAAGGATTAAAACGGACAGTAACGTGTCACATGTATCTGTGTAAACGTGCATGTATTACTTCTTCAGGCAACCCATTGAAGTAATTTTCAAAAGTTAAAATTAAATACCGAACATAGTTCGATGCGATATACGCTTCTGACATAAATTAATAGACGATAATAAGGAAATATGAAGTGGAATCGTCCACACATCAAAATCTCTCTTACGCAAAAATGTTGTTTAATAAAACTTTGCACAATTGTTATGCCCTGAAATTGAGTGTAAATTTCTTTGTAAATGTATAAAAATTAATAATTTTAAAATAAATTCTATATTCGAAAAAAGTAAATAAATGAAATAATATAAAATCCCTATTATTTTTGGGAAGTCGTTAAGTTGAAATTTAATGTTCATTCTAAGTTGCTTTTTGCAATCTGCGTGCTAACAGAGAAATAATTCTTATTGTTTGTATGATTGACACTTCTCAAAATTTCTTTGAAGTTTGACAAACAATCAAGATAACAAAAGAAGTGTTAGCCGGTAGTTTTCGTATCAGATGCCATAATCACCAATTTAAGACTTAGTGTCGGTCTTGTGGCAATTATCAATCAGGCAGGTTAATTATCCCCAAGCTATAATTTTACAGCCCCACCTTCCTAAGCTCTCGATGTTATAATTGTTTTTATTGGTTGCTGTTGTCAAGAATTGTTATTTAATAATTGTTACTGTTTGAAGAAGACAGTCTAATTTTGGAAATACAAAGTTCAACATATATGGTTTTCCATAAGAACTGAATTTACGTTTAAGGATTTTAGAATAATTGTTTGGTTTTACCAACAGAGAATATTTGATCATCTATTTGGAACTATTGTTATATGTGGTATTCCATATGAAGACTATATAAAGGAGAAAACCTGACTTAGTATTCGTCATTTATTCGAAATTATTCATAAAGTTTCTGCCGTCAAACTCTTCGGCAGGACACAATTATTCGTAATAAATGCATCTTTAATTTAAATACTTTAAGATATGTTACATGAAGAACAATGAATCCGTAAACTTCTATTTACCGGTAAATACAATCATAAATAATAAACAACATAAAACATTATTCAAAAAACCCACATAAGTGGTATGATACTGACAACAAAATGACATGTCTTTTTTTTAAGAACTTCAATTCTGAAGAGAGAAATCAAAGTTTGTCACCTATTTACGCGACCAGAAATCTGCCAGGAAATTCAAGGTTAAACACTCTTTTAAAAAAATGTCATATTGTTTAGATAATTGTGCAAGTCGAAAGGAAACATATTGTTGTCAATATCTTATTACACCTCGCCAATTTCTGAAACAATAGTATAAATTTCTGTTTCTATGTGACTGTGCAGATCAATCAATGATATGAACTAAGGCACTGCCTCTCTCGGAATCGACGAATCAAATGTGAAGTATATCGTATGTTTAACAGTAAAACAAAGAAACAAGTCATCATTTGTTGTTTTACTTTTTAATCAAAACTGGTCAATGTTGTAAGATGCAACACTACATCTTAGTGAGTTGAATGATTCTGTGATGTTTGGAAGAATCCTGTGAGATGTTGAATACACCAGTTTGCCTGTAAACTCTTAAACAGCACCAAAATGCGATCAAAATGCAAGGCTGACTGATGGTTTAAGAAATGTAGACTCATAAAAATCTGGTTAACAAGGTAGATTGTAAAACATCATTCCACAACACCTAAAATTCTGAGTTGGAATATGGTGACACCAATGACAGAGCAAGCAGCGAAGCTTGTCATATTCTTTGAATATTCAATCTTGAAATAAACAAACATACTTTTGGGTCTGAGGACTTAAGATAATACTATGAGTGACAGTAGAGGTATTTATTATCCGAATAGAATGAAACATTCAAATTAGTCCATGAATAGAAAAGCAAATGCTGAAGGAGTCTATTCCTATTTTTCATGGTTCCATTTAACAGCAAATTATATTCATAACAAAATTATTCTGATGGGGTTGTTCATTTTCAGTTCTTCAATGAGGTCTACATTAAAACGTTTTTGTATTATTTGATATCACAATCACACAGTATAATTGTATAGACAATTCTTTTTCTTGTCAAGTGACATAAACTTCCAAAGCAGCACCTTCTATTGCAGGAATTAGTAGTGGAAGTAATATATGTAGACTGTATGCTCCCTCTACTGTCTAGAACAGTTAAACTGGTCTCCCCACAGCATTCCATGTGAAGCTGTTTTCCTGAAATATTAAATTCAACAGCAAATTAATTTATCTTCAAAAATAATTTTATATCTTATTGCTTTTATAAATTTATTTGTTGAATTTGATACTTTGAAGAGAATTTGTGAAAACAAATGTGCTGTTGATTAATAAGTGTTTATGCTTTTCCTACTAATGAGGGTTCCTATTAAAACAAAACAAGAAATTTAGAGCAATTTCTGTTTGCTTGACCTTTTTATCCTTTTTATTGCAAGAAATGCATTTTTAGCAAAATTAAGGATAACTCTCACCAAACTGTTCGAAAGTCAATTATTACAAGATTAAAGTTTAAGTTGAAGACAGTTGTTGGCATATAATCATAAATAAAGAGTGAATTCAATGTCTTTCTAATAATAAAATACGGACAAAAAGTGACCAATTAGAACTTTTTTTGAGTGTACATTGGTCACTAATGTGATAAAGGGTGTATTCATGAAGTAAAATGTAAAAAAAACTAACATAATAACTTATATTCATGCACCGGTAGATTCAGTGTGATGTCTATTATACATTCATGCAGCTATAATAAATGAGAATAAAGAAAATTGATGCAAACCTTCACGTCCTTGTATCTGTTTACTATGGTAATGTTCATATTCTGTGCCATAGCTGTCTACCAATTCTGCATAAGTATCCATAGCCTTCATAAGCTTGGTGATACACATTTCTGAAAATAAATGTTTTATTTTAAATCTTCTCTGATAACTAGTAAGTCAGTTATACAGTACCTTTTTGTGGCTTATGAAGATGTACATAAATTGCTGTTGCAGTTAACAGTGAACAATTCATACTGTTGCCATAATTTATTTATTGCATGTATGGTCTTATTATTAAAATCACATAAAATGAAGATGGTAATGATGAAAAATTTCATGCCATCTTTAATTCCTACACAAGATTAGGATAAAACCAGAGTGTTATCACATTTTAAAGACCACAAAAAGATGTGCCAGCTGATCTGAATCTACATCTATGCCATCTGATCTGGATTAACATGGGCTGACCATGTGGTAAAAAGGTGTGTCCATGAAGTAGGTTAAGTTATTAACTGTGAAAACTGAAACAGCATTGTTTTCTTTTCTAAAAAAAGTGAACAAGATTATGAGATTTACCCACTAAATAAAGGATTAAATAAGTGACCACAGGGACCCATCATGTATGTACAACATGGTCCACAGAGAAACTTTGTGGCGTTTTGATTCTGTGTCTTCCAAAAGTTTGATATGTTCAGGTGATGTTGTGTGAACATGCCAGAGATTATGGTACACCATAGCAGGGCTGGACAAATTTCGTTTTTTTTAACTAGTCCAGAACTAGCTGGGTAAACATTTCAGCTAGTCCCACTTTTGCGCAAATAAGCAAATTCTGATTGGTCAGTATTAACAGTAAAGAAAGAAACTGGATATTCAAGAGGAAGCGTTACATGGGGGCTTGATAATGTTAAAACAGATCTCAAAACATGTTATTTTGTAATAAACTTATTGCTGTTGTAATATGATATGCATATGGTGCTAAAAGAGAATGGCGCATATCAAATTAACATTTAAACTAGTCTGCACTAAAAAATTAAGCTAGCCCACGGACAAGCAATCAGATATTTTGAGATTGTCCGATACAATTTTCAGCTTGTCCAGGGCGTCGGGCTGGTGGGTTTGTCCAGCCCTGCATAGTCATGTAAAGGAAGGGCAAATTCTGTGCTGTTTGAGTGTTTGTACTGTTTATTAAGGGTAAATTAAAAAAAATACATCTCCAGTAGTCTAATTTTTCTCCTATTCCAGTATCATGCTCTTTGAACCAGATTTGTCACGCATCTTTCATATGTATACTTCAAACTGAAATAAAAATTACAAAAAACAAATTTTATAAACGATATTATTTGCCCAATGCATGCATATACTTTCCGATGACTTAATTTATTTTCTTAGTGTCAAGCGATCATTACACTCAAACATCTGGACCCAGGCATGTATACAAAAGCTCGACACAAACTATTGGACTGTGAAAACTAAATAAAATAAATAAATTTTCAAATTTATACCAATTAATTAATGGTCAACACGGCTTCACCATGCAACACATTTGAACTTGTAGCAGTTACTTGTTTGACAGAGCAATTATTCCTTAAATCTGAAATAAATAGTTAGTGGTAAACACGGCTTCGCCGTGCTTCCTATTTAAATCATTCTACACTATGCCTCATTTTTTATGAAATGTATCTCTGTTAATTTTTATTTGTTGTAAAAGCATTATTCAGATAGCATTTGGTAAACACAGCTTTACCATGCCTCAAATTTCAACTTATATTAGCAGAGTAGCTGTCGGGAAGTCTGTAGCGATCATTACACTCAAACATCCGGACCCAGACATGTATACAAAGCTCGACACAAACTATTTGACTGTGAAAACTAAATAAAATAAATAAATTTTCAAATTTATATCAATTAATTAATGGTCAACACGGCTTCACCATTCAACACATTTGAACTTGTAACAGTTACTTGTTTGACAGAGCAATTATTCCTAAAATCTGAAATAATTAAGTGGTAAACACGGCTTCGCCGTGCTTCCTATTTAAATCATTCTACACTATGCCTAATTTTTTTATGAAATGTAGCTCTAATAATTTTTATTTGTATTAAATGAAGCATTATTCAGATAGCATTTGGTAAACACAGCTTTACCATGCCTCAAATTTCAACTTATATTAGCAGAGTAGCTGTATGCTATATCTGAGAACCTTGGGTTCGAGTCCTGATCATGAATACACATCTTCAATGCCATTAGCTGGTCAGATTTCATAAAATTTTGACCAGATCTGTCCAGTCTACAATATCCAGAGTTAATTCAACGCAATACCTAATCGCTTTCCCACACCAAATTAAAACGAAAGCAATCGATATTACTATCTAAACTGCAATGTTAAACTTACTGTTCTTGATGATTGCAGTAAAAAAAAATTAAAAAGTCGTAAATTTCCAATGTTTAGAATGTTGGGGAAACCGGTGTAATTATCACTTTGCCACTCTGTATTTTAATTAATGAACCAAAATCGAACAACTACCGTAATACGCATCGCTACGGTGGAGTCTACTGTTAGACCCTAACTCTGTGACAAATTATATTAGGTTTTAATCAATGTAGAAACTTATTTACCTTAATTTTTTTGGCGACTTTAATCTTAATTGTTATTTAACATACGGAAGAAGAACATCTGAAAATGTGAATCGAGAAACAAAATGGCGGCATTTCAGTTTTAAAATCCGGAAGCAAGCCATCTGGACTATTGCACCCGGATGAAAGTCATATCGTCCAATCGGAAGCCTTATTTTGCGACACGGTTTCAAAGTTTCAAGGTACTCCTTTTTGCTCATGCGCAATACCGTAATCGGAATCGACACGATTATTACAAGATTAAAGTCAATTATTACAAGATTAAAGTTTAAGTTGAAGACTGTTGTTGGCATATAATCATAAATAAAGAGTGTATTCAATGTCTTTCTAATAATAAAATACGGACAAAAAGTGACCAATTAGAACTTTTTTTGAGTGTATATCTGGCAAAATGCAAATTTCACTTTTCATATATTGACATAGATATTAATCTTAGAGAAACGGAGACCTTTCCTCCATAAAGTAACGACAGCATAAAAATACAGTTGTTTTACAGTTGTAGTGCAGATTGGTTTCACAGTTCATTCCAGGCATTGGTTGTGCAGGATCGCCGTTGTGTAGACGTTGCGAAACCACAAGTGATAATACATTGTTTCTATCTTTCACTAGTAAAAACAATTTTTATTTTTATTTTTTTTATTTTAGTGCACAATGTGTGTGAATTCGACTGAAAAGTAGCAAGGGATGGCGCGCGCGCTTGTTTATGATATGACGTCATATATCCAAATTTGAGCCCGTTTTCTTTACGTTGTCATTCAGAGTGTTGTGTGCGTTTGGATACCAACGTGAAAAAAAAAACAGTAAAAAATAAAAATGATATTTAATTGTTTGAAATCGGTAAAACAAACCACTTATTTCACCGTGAAAATTCTATAATTCACTGAAAAGCATAAAATAAATAGGTTGACAGAGTTAATCATAATGAGAGCTGCGCCATTGGACGTAAGGTCATTCAAGTAATATTTATTATATTTATTGTATCACAGTGGAATTTGCTGTGTATATCAGATGATGATTATGTTTTTTTTTTCTTCTGAGGACCACACACCTCTGAATATGCAATAATCACTGTATTGATACTCTGAATGTTCCATACTTACCGCAATATGCACACCGTCTTTTGGATGGATCAATTTGTTCTGTTTACTGGACAGGTGTAAAAAAATGAATTACGCTCCAAAACTGTCCACAAACAGGCTCAATCCAACCAAGCCTGCAATATTTTCATATTTGACGTGTCCGGTGCCTTCAAAAGTTCACTTTTCATTTATTTTTATTTTCGTATAAATTGTTATTGAATTTCTCTGTCGCCCAAGTCGAAGTATTTTAGAAAAAAAAGGCAAACTACCTTTGAAATTAAAATCTAATTTAAATAAAGATTTCGTATTCATGCAGAAAAATAAACAGAAAACAGTAATATGCGTGTGTCCTTTCCTCAATGCCTATTTTTATTTTTACCGTTTCTCTTAACTTCGAAGAAAAAAATGGTGACATTTTATATCGTTTATAAATACTGTCTAAATTATTCGTTAAATTGAATTTATTGTTAAATCGCATTTCGTTTGATCGCATCTTTTTTACATTGAATAAAGAAGGAATACAGACGGGACCGGCCGCTTTGTTCGTAGTATACCGTCATTTCGTAAAATCGCGATTCGTAGTATCGCGAATGGACTGTATATAATTTTAAAAAGTTTACACGAAAGATTTAATAAGCGCGTAACTGTTCGAATATGAAACGTACAGTTGTTCAGGCAGTAACGGATTTCAGGGTATAGCGGATAGCGTGTCCGTTTTCTAGATCTTTTCCATTTTATTTTGTATTTAAAAAAATAAACAATTAACCCGTCATGAAGAGTGAACTATCCCCTTTACGTACATGTATATTTTCTGGATTTTGACTTTTGCATGGAGTGTATATAGTACAACAAATTGAACGGGTAAACCGGAAGTTTACAACAACACGATGCTTTTACACGGTTAACAAAAACAACAATAGCTGGTTAAGTATCACTTTTGGGGATTTGGTTTGTGTATAAATAAACCTTCTATCACTATCATAAAGCATTTGTTTACAATTCCTACAGTGTCAGCGAACAGAGGTATAAATTATCACCACGTGCTTCAGGTAGTAACGGATTGCGTACATGTACATACGGGGGGTCATCTCAAAGTAGACATGATCTTTCAAAAAATGCTGTCAAAGTTAGGTTTAAAAGGGAGATATGATATTTTGTAATGATAAATGTGTGTTAAAATGTAGATATGATACCTTAAGTAATTTATTAGTTTATTAATACTGATACAGGGGCGGATCCAATTTGGGTTATGTGGTTAATAACAAGATGTTTAAATTTGTGGGGTTTTTATACTAAAGGTCTGTGAAAATTCATAAAGGTACCATACTTGTCAGAATAAATTGTCTGTTTGAGTTATATTTTCAACATTATGTCTTTCAGGTATCAGCAAGTGAACCAGGCCCATCTTCAGGTTCCATAAGCAATGAATTCTCATCGGTTACCAGCGTGGCATCTATCACATTAGAAGATTCTGTAATCAAAGGGTATTATGCTTTCAAGATAAGACCTCCTGATACTACCCCAAAGACAAAATTAATTGTTGACAGGGTGTACACTAATATTTCAGACAACGATGCCTGTCTTGTATGGGTGCCAGAACTATCAGCATTTGACCAGAAATTTCATAAAATGGTGACTGATAAGCAAATGAATTTACTACTGTCAGATATTGCCGGGTTACCGATTGGCCATGTGCCACATATTTTGGCCAGTTGCTTCCGTACTGTCCTTGACAAAGGAGGAAGAGTCTGTGCTACTGCAACTGGTGATCCAGTTCCCAGTTTTTCTCCTTGGCCAGCACCGAATGAAAAGGGTGGTGGAGTTGTGATTCCATGTTCTTATACTTTAGTTGTTGAAGACTTGGAGAAAACTGTTAAGATGTTTTCTGAGACACTATCCTTTATGCCAGAAGGAAGTGTAATGTACATAAAGAACCAGTAATTATTATAATATGTGAATGGTCAGGTTATGTGTTCAAAGTACATGATCTAGTCAGAGTAGTTTCCATTACATTTAGCATGAAGTCTTTAGTGTGTTAGAAGAGTGTTATCTTTATCTACACATAGTTCCAGTTAATTTTTTTATTTTTTATTTTACATGATCTAGTCAGAAGATTTTTATTACATGTACTCATTACTATTTCTCAGGTTAACATTTTTATAACCTTAATTCAAAGATATCTCAGTTTTTGCATATGTGTTGTTATATGTTGTTTTGTTATTGGCCACCATGTTCAGTTATTTTATTATGATCAGTATATATGCAACTTTTATATGAAAACAAATTAACTAAATGTTTATTCTGTTTGATGTTATTATACTGTTAATTCCATTTAATTTCTCTGTGATTTGTTTGATTTTAAAAAGCCAATAATTTTTTCTTAATAAAGAATTTAATGACATATTAGGCATGTGTTAGGATTTTCTTCTGATACTGTTAACAAAATGTTTTGGGTTTAATTTAGATCAGAGGGGAATTTTTTTATTTTTGATAAACCTTTGAATGTGTTTCAATACATGTTCATCAACAATACCAACAATACACAATGTTTGAGCTGGTTTGAGACGCCCCCCAGTGAGCTTCATTTACCTATCCCATACTGCCTGAAGCTATCCGCTACTGGCTGATTCGATGAGGTAATATAAACAAAGATTAGTGCGTGACAGATCTCGCAGAATGTTTAAAAATGACCTGTTTTGAAGTGTGTACACTTTTCTCAGTCGGAAAGTATCGATTTGTTGTTGAAATTTCTACTTTTAAAGACCTGTGCAGCGTTAATCTGCTTAGCTATCCGTTACTGCCTGAACAACTGTATTTGGAAGAATTCACACGTCTTGTAATAAATTTTAACTATGCATACAATATGTGAATATTGTTAATAAAGAATGACACATGACAACATACATGATGTACGGTTAAAGAGGGAGCATATAACAATTTAGCTGTGTCACATACTGGTGCTTGAATTGTTCGTTTAAAATAGATAAAACGGAGCTTGGATAGCCGTCAAACAATACAACTACGAAAGAATATAAGCGCTTGAAAATACAAAATCTTCATTACACATTTATTCTTGTCGTCTGTTATGTTTTGAAGTTTTCCGTACGGTCATTTGATATCGCCTGAGACGGAATTCTGTTAGATTTTAGTGGTAATATGAGCTCATTTTGTTCGATGTAAAAAAAACAACACAGTAACTTGATCCATCGTAGCCTTGGCAATCTTAACAGGAAAGACAGGTCAGGTTTCGTTCACTATTTAATGTGTTTTTCTTTTCTGTTTAGTGCAGGTTTAAGTTTTCAATTATTTTATTACTGTTTTGTGTGTTTACAAACATGGTAGTTTATCATTTAATGGCAAACAGAGTTAACGCTTTAATGTCAAAATTCAGAAACTGAAAGACAGGTTATAAAAATGTGATACTTAATCGGTTTGCCATTACGACAGTATTTAAATAAATGGCACAATTTGTCACGATAAATCAAATACAAGATCCGACAGGGAAACTATGGGATAGTAATGATCTGCTGGGGAATTGACAACGTGGGCGTACGTCTAAAATGATTAAGTCATGAATGAAAAATGGATTAGATTAGATTTCATCTGAAACACAGAAACCTTGCACAATAACCTCGATAACTTGTATGAATTAACTTGACTGGTTTTGATAGAAAAAACAGGGTATTTAATACGTACGTTTTTGAATGAATGTGTTCCGAAAAAAGGTATGTGTACCGAAAAAAGGTCTATGCGGTCTTACAGTGACAATACAGTACACAAGTAAAGAGTAGAGAATTTAAAATGATGAAACACATAAAACAGCGGAAAATGTTAGAATGATTTTATTTCATACTGGCTTTGTGCGATCATTGTAAATTAACCGTTACTGTTACATTGCTAAAGCTTCTTAAAGTTGTCGAGCTAATCTTGAAAATTAATTCATGTTTCAGTTTTTGTCAATGTTTTGGGATGTATTGAAATAGATGATATGTTTTTACATATAATGATATAATACAATTAACATGCACATCACATGACACAGTTTGTTTCATTTTAAGAAGAAGGAATGATCGTTCGATGAAGGTAAACATAGAACACGACAGCTACTATTAAGCTGTACTTAATGTTGTCTTGTTCAGAGATGTTGTCAAATTGGTTCTCTCTACATCTTTGAACGAGGACTGTTTGTTAAAGTACATCTGTAAAAACTTTGTCCGAAATTGTGTGCTCATAACACAGTAAAGTACAAAATTGATGGCATTATTTATGAGCGCAATTATATCCATAAGATCCCCCAGTGGTATGTAAACGCCGTGGAAGAATCCTGGCACCGTGGCGCTGAGAACAATCAGCAAACCCTGTGGAAACTCAGTAAATAAAAACAAAATTATCACAACCAATAACATTCGGGTCGTTTTTGCTTGTCTACTCTCCCTTCGGAAGTTATTAGACGTCGCTGATAAACGCCGTCTCCTTTTCCGTCCTCGAACGTTCAAGCTTATTAACAGACTACTGCTAAATACTGTCATTAGAACACATGGTATTAGTTTAGCTACTACAGCATATGTTATAACATTTCCTAACACAATCGGCTGCGTCTCATTGGTGGCGAGTTTGAGATCTTTAATCATATACACAGTACTGTTATCCGGAAGTTTCACTTCATCTAGTTTATTAGTCATGTAATTTGGAATGAGTATCAATGCTGATAAAACATAGACTAAGAAAATAACCCTTTTAATATTTTTATAGATCCTCCGTCTCGCAACAGTTCCTTTAGCTGTGGAACGAAGCTGAAGAAATCGGAAAACAGCGAGAGAGACGCCTAGCCAGATTGATATGGTGTGAGTAGTAGCGGCAAAGTTAATGAGAAACAACATATACATTCCCCAAGTGTACGAATACTTTTCTGGGGAAATATCTTCTGGCGAAAAGGCACAATAGAAATGTATCACAAATGGAACGTAGGGTATCATTGTAAGTATATCTGACACGGCTAGCCATGTAAGGAGCGCGTTTGTTGGATTCCTCATATCAGGTCTGGCAAGCACAGTCACGTTGATGAAATTGGTAATTATTCCGAATACACAAACAATTAGACTGGTATAGCCATGTATCGATGTAAACCATCCGCCGATTTCCATTAAAGGTGTGGCTAGGGGATCTTTAGTGAACACGTCTGTTAGATTTGACGCCATCGTCTCCTCGCTGTCGATCATTGGGACTGTGTTATTGGTTGCGCTGTAACATTTGCCAAGGCTGAAAATATAAAACTTCAATTAATTTCAATAAATAAATAATATCACAGCTTTAAACCGTTAAACAATAAAATTTAATGTTTTTTTTTACTTCTTGTGAATTTCTATAGATTAAAACCTAATATTAAATTGCTTTGCGGGATAAGTAGTTCACGCAGCTCAATTGATAACGATATTTTATTCAAATTGTATGATTTTCAATGATCAGTATTTTCATTTAATTAAGGAATGATTCTTATTTTGGTGCGGTTCATGCAGATTGGACGTGCACGCGAGAGCTGGCAAATCCACAAAGCGCGCTAGCTCTCGCGTGCACGTCCAATCTGCATGAACCGCACCAAAATAAGAATCATTACTTATATTTACATTTTATTCATTTTTTTCTTTAAATAAACTTAAGTCGAACGCTTTCAAAAATTAGTATTAAGTGAAAAGGGGGAGTAATACGTGGGAGTTTTCAATAGTAACAGCCATGACGTTACTGACGTAATTACGGGTCATGCGGTTCATGCAAAATGAACCGATTTTTTTTTAAAGGAAGAAATCAATAGGAATATAAATATTTAACTTTATGCTTGCTTAAATAAATTATTTAATTTTAATGTTGGATGTAACATGCTGTTAATTTGCATTTAATACATCCATAACAAGTACGATCATGTCAGAAGTGGCAAAGTACGAAATAATATATTTCACATTAAATATCATATTTTATCAAATTATTTGGCAAAGAACGAATCGTAATAGATAAGTTATGTAGAGATTAGTTGATAAGTTCAGTTTGAAGTCATTATTTGTCCTTAAATGAACAGGAAGGTACTGTAAAACGCATTAATTTCGCGAGGTCAAAATTTCGCAATTTTGTCATAAAATCAGCTAGTTTCTTTATTCGCGTATTTATGAATTGGCGACGTAGTCAGTTTTATTTTAAGATGCATATTTTCGGATAAACTTATTTTCGGATATACGGAAACTCATAATATATTCGCGGTATTTATGAATTCGCGTGGTAAGCGATTCGCGAATATTAGCGAAAATAAAACTAACGCGAATAAAACCAGTTTTACAGAAACTCGGCCCTATACCATTTCTGTTATATGATCCATCGTTCTGAGTATCACTCGTTTTTTGCTCATGGATACAAATAGTTTTAATATTTATGTTGATAGTTTCATGTAAGTTTCAAACCTATTAAAATGTTTTACAATATAAAAATACTTATCTAAGATTGTTTGAACGATCCATATGGTTTTACTGATATCCTTCAATTAAAAAAACAGGTTTGCCCTCTCAAAGAATATTTCGAAAATTTTTAATTACTCACTCTATTTATGCAGCAGTCTTCATAATAAATATGTTTTATTTTTGTAAATTTCAAAATTACCTATATAACGGACACACGGATCGTATTCTGTATTCATGTTAATGTTAATATGATAATGTAATTCTTTATCTGGGTATTAAATTCATCTCTTTAAGTAAATACATAGAAAACGAGAAAAAAATAATTATATAGTAGCCACTCGTGAAAATACGAACACCCGGAGCTCACTCGGTGAAATATATTTCTATATAATAAATGTTCTTTGTGTATCTTTATTTTGCAGATCTTAATACAGTACAAGCCAGAATAGTAAAGAAAAGTTACTAGATCTAATTATTACCTTAAATTCTATTTTTAAAAAATTCGCAAAACTAAACAACTCAAAACAACATATTTAACACCCATATGAGTATAATATGATACTGACAGCAATATCTTGTGTCCTTATGGCTTTCATATTTAACCAATATGAGATATATGTAAAAGTGTGTTTGACCTTGAATTTCCTGGTCGCGTAAATGGGTGACAAACGTTAATTTCTCTCTTCATAATTGAAAACTGTTTAGTTTGTGTGAATTTATGTGATTAGAATTTTAGTTAAATTTTAGGTCTAGCTTTCTCTCGTTACTGTTCTTACTTATCTTAACGTATGTTAAATGAAGAAAAATTAATAACGATTAATTGTGCAAAGTTCAACTGAACTGCATTTTGCCGATACAGAGGTTTTGATATTTTTATTTTGTCACCGACTGACGACTGAAGACGGCCCTTAAAAGCAACATTTTATATTATTATACTTTTAATTAAGCATTTTTTTCATTAAAAGAAAGAAGGTAAAACGTTTGTTTCGGTATATATTAGAATCAACATAATAATTAAAATTGTCACTTTATAACACTTGACTTGCCATGAAAAATATGCAATATGATATTACTCGTTTGTTTTTAGCTCGACTAGTAGAAGAATAGGGGAGCTATCCTACTCGCCCCGGTGTCGGCGTTCCCGTCGGCGTACGTTAAACAAAAAATGCACTTTGGTCCATAACTTAAAAACTACTTATGATATCAATTTGAAACTTGGAATATATATTCACCATCAAATTCTACATTATTACCAACAACACCCATAACTCTGCTACAAATATTTTTCAAGTTATGCCCCTTTTTCACTTAAATTTTGTGTTAAGGAAAATATGCACTTTGGTCCATAACTTATAAACTACTTGAGAATATATATTCACCATCAAATTCTACATCATTACCAACAAGACCCATAACTCTGCTGTCAATATATTTCAAGTTATGCCCCTTTTTTCTTATATTTTGTTTTAAGCAAAATAGGCATTTAGCCCATAACTTTAACACTACTTGAGATATTGCCTTTAAACTTTTCACCATCAAAATCTACATCATAACCAACAAGACCCATAACCCTGCTTCCGATATTTTTCAAATTATGCCCCTTGTTCACTTAAATTTTGCGTTAAGCAAAATATTCACATATTACACTTAGCCCTTAACTTTAAAACTACTTGAGCTATGACCTTGAAACCTGGAAAATATATTCACCATCAAAATCTAGGTCATTATCAACAACATCCATAACTCTGCTACTTATTTTTTTTTCAAGTTATGCCTCTTTTTCACTTCTGCAATTGTCCCATAATTTTGAAACATCAGGAGATATTACTTTGAAACTTGGAATATATGTTTACAATCAGTTTCTAAGTCATTATCAACAAGATCCATAACTCTATTGGAAATATTTCTGTAAGTTATGTCCCTTTTGCATTTAGATTTTCCCTCGACTATTCGATATTTCATTGAAACTTTGAATATTTTTTCACCATCAAAATCTACATAATTACCAACAACACCCATAACTGTAATAAAATTACTCTACAAGTTATGCCCCTTTTTCCACTGTTCCTTTTTCACTTATATTTTCGCTTAAGTGCACTAATTGAAAACTTTGCAAATACTTAAGGTATCAACTTCAAACTTCCATTATATTTTCATTTCAGTTCTTTTTCTGTAACATTACTGAAGTGATTGATATTGAACTAAAAGTAAATGTCTCTAATAAAAATTACTAACAAGTTTTCTAACAAATCCAGAAATATTTCATAGTTATTCCCCTATTCAGTTTAATATTTATGGTACATTAAGGAATTATTTCTGTTATTTGAAATGAATTTCTCCCTTACCATTCACTTGTTAATATTTTTCCTGATTGCACATGAATGTATGGCTATAGTTGTTATTGTTTTAATCTTCAAATTGCATTTGTTTCAAATTATTCGAATAGTCGAGCGCGCTGTCTCCTCTGACAGCTCTTGTTGTTTTTTGTTCCGACAACGATATTTTATTACTGCCCAAACACGTGCTCAGTATAACCGGCTCGGACAATTACCAATTTAAAGGAAGTTTAATATTTGCTTCTTCCATCGTTTAATTAACACTATATCAACATTGCAAACCATTAAATACTTTGTGTAAAATATCGGTAAACACTGCGAATAAATATGTTTTGTCATCCAAATATATTAATGTGTACCTTTTTATATAAAGCTCTTTCTGAATACCGATTTTTTTGGTTTTCAGTCCACGACAAAAAGCTGTAAATTTCCGTCAAAATTTACTTTTGTTTTAGTGTTATTCCAGTTCACAGTGTTATACGCTTTGTTAGATTCACACATAATTGTTAAATAAGGTAGAATGTCAGAAAACGATTGGCTTATATCACCTCCGGAATTACATGGAACGAAGATGACAGCTCTGCAATTTGACACCGTGAACTTTCCGAAACCAATATTTTCTGTCAGATATTCCATGATGTATTACGCTTTTTGCATGTTATCAATAGCACCATACATTTCTGTGAAGGATTATCGATAATTACAATAATGCTGAATTCTGCTTTGCCTTTTCAGATGAAAAATGAAGTATAGACAAACAAGCGATATTTGCTCACAGGAACTCAGTTCGTTACAAGAACGACCTCCGTTGAGAACCGTTTATGTTAATTTAATTTAAAATTCAAAACATAACTATCGCCTGCATTAATACTTTCAACTTGTCAGTTTCTTATGATAATTAAAATACAGCTATCAAATACAACAAAAAACGGAAACAATGTTTAATTTTAAGAAATATCTGAACAGACTTACTTCTGATTAAACGAATACATGTACCTATAATAATGTATTTTACATTTATTGAATAAGCTATGTCTAATGGTTTTAATCTAAAGTCTAATGGTTTTGTGGTTTACAAAATTTATGTACTATTCAAAGTTTGCTAAGCAACAAGAATACGTATGTATATAACTTTTGCTTTGCCATTTATTAGTTTTATTTCTTTAAACGCAGCTGACTACTAATTTATAAACAAATATAGACAAATTTATTAACAACTGCAATGTGTTTTCAGGATTTACTCAGAATTTGAATGAATGAAATGATGTTTAAGAACAAATGCTTGGTTCATGTATATAAATCACAACCTAAGTTATAAATAAGCAGCTTAAGTTAAACACTATAAAAATACAGAATTACCTCATATGTACGACAGTCATTCAATGTTATGCGTACACTAGATCCTTGATACATTTATAAATGATTTTAATGCAAATATAATAATTGGGGCGAATCACGGGAAAAGGTTCATTCGGGCATTTGATGTCAATCCTTGAAATGACGTCATTAAGTTGAGCAGATGACATTACTTATCATGCATTTCGCGGTAAAAATAAAATTATGTTGTCAAAATGTGTAACCAAATTGCCAATATATTATGCGAAAATAATAGATAAATGTATGATCTTTCCAAATATAGCAACAACTAAAATGTCTAAAAATATGACCGAATGCACCTTTTCCCATGACGCGCCCCATATAATGTATAATGTGTTGCTTACCAAACTTTGAGAAGTACAGTGAGAAGTAATGTTTCCTTTTACTGATAAATTGATAGTTAATAATTTACAATACTGAATTAAAGTAATTTTGACATCGGGGTAATTAAAACGCGTTTCGATGTACTGAGCTGTCAATATAATCTTCAACAGATATATCAATGGCATATAGCTCTGCGATTGTTTTATTATGGATAATATAAACGAATAATTCTTGCATTCTCAATTCATGTTTTGTTTATCTGCTAATGGAGCAGTCACTTGACATTTCGATATACTGTGTTGTCAGAACTAAATAGTGTATGTTGGGCTTGTTGACACGAGTAGCCAATAACATTGAAAAGTCTGAATAACATGCCATCCCAAGTTTCAATTTAGAGACTTAGTTATAACAAAAGCTGTCACTGAAAACTGACATACTCCTGACATGTAGCTACAAAATCAAATTGGTATACATATGTAATTAAATATGCATGCGGAAAAGAGATGAACCTTACCACGAATAATGTGGAAGGTGATTAGGATAATGTGTTTGAAGTCTGCAGTGAATCCCCAAGTAATAAACAAGTTACCTTAAAAAAAAACCATTTTAAGGAAATTCCTAAGTTTAAAAGGGATCATCCTGGAAATATTATAGTGAGGGTAAGAAACATAAATTTGAAGTCCGAAGTAAATCAATAAAGATATACATGTATAAAAGTTATAATAAAAGATAACTATTTGGCGTTGTCTGTGATACAGTATTATGGATTTATGTTCTCAGATCCCCTGTCAAAATTTTATTCTGTTTAGTTCCGCCCATTGTTTTCTCGTTAAAAAAAACCTATGATTTTTATCTTGGGACCATACGCCGCTGAACATGGAAAGAACCCTATAAAAGGCTCCATATTTTCCGCCATATGTATACCATCGTTTTGATCTAAATAATGAGTTGCGCTTAACCCGGGGCTATTCGGCTTGGGCAGTAATATGCATTTTCATTTTTGCCCATGAACAGGCTCAATCAAACTTGGCTGCAATAGTTTCATATTTGTCGTGTTCAGTGGCTTTCAAAGTTCCCTTTGATCTATTTTCCTAACTGCTAAAAATAATTCAAGTTGAAAAATTTTGCTAGGTTTGATGATTCCTAAAAGGTTTCAATAAAATCCTCCAATGTTTTAAAGAATAATCTTGGACAATATTTCTAATATTATTTAGCTAAGAAGTGAAAATAACTCTACCCATAACCATGCCAAAATAAATCGAGCGTAAACTACTGACAATAAGCGCAACTAGGCATTGTGACAAACATTAATTTGAAGTTTTACTCGGGTTGTAGGCCTATAATCTACTTATTAACGCACACTTCAATAGAAATGCACGCTTGATTTAAGTGATTTCTAGCAAAATACGCATGAACCAATTAAACAAAGACTTCACACGAGAGCTGCATACGCGAATGTTTGCATTCTCATCAAACGGATTAAGCATAATTTGCATCGCAGTATTATAACTTACGACTCAATTCGAAATCTGACGAATAAAATTGATAGATAAATAATTGATCTCAGTTACCTAGGTTCTGTAGAGGAACATATGTGCTTTCAGATGATCAGATATTTTTCGAGTGCTATTACAATGGTTGTTTTAGAATTTATGATTGTGAAGTGCCAAGTTATCATATTGCGAGATTTATTATCTAATCCTGCAAGCTGCTTTATTAGGACATCGTGGGTGGTTATAGTATATCAAAGTGTACATAAAAAGGAAATTGTTTTGATAACTGCCTAATTTTTTCCACCAAACAAATATGCAACACTAACAAGCTGATTGGTGTCATACGTATTATAGAGTTATATGAAAACATCGCACTTCTGTTCATTCGAACATCCGCAATAACTAAAATGGGCCAATGAATGACATTGAAAAAGTCATGTTAATATATCGTTAACATCGTTTATTCCTATCGTTAATATTATTAACCCATATCATATACACTGTTAATTCTGCTTCCACATTTAATTCATGTACTTTGATTTTAGTATTGTTCTGACAAAAAAATTATGTTTATCAGGAATAGCCACATGCAGAAACACATCTCACCAGTACTGCAAAAATGTAGAGAAGAAAAAGAGTGCATGCGTTTATAACATGATCTAGTTTAATTAAGAAAAATCAGTTAACGGAAATAAGAACCTGAGTAACAACCGCCTTGGATCGGTCAGTGGAAAAATATTGTTGCTACTGGGTTTTAAACTTGCAGATTCTTATACAGTAAAAACTCCCTAAACCGGATCCTCTATAATCCGGAATCCTCCCAAAACCGCATAATTTTTACGGTCCCGATTTTTTTCTTCTTATTTTATAGAAAAGAAAACCTCTGAAAACCGGAACCTCCGAATTCCGGAAACCGGCCTTATTTTTACGATTTTATTTGCTATTTGCTCTTTAAAAAACCTCTAAAAACCGGAATTCTGATAATTGCCATCGAAAGTGATCGAACTCAGGTTGTCTTGTCAAAGGCTTGTGTATTGTCAAGTGTGTCAAATATCTTGTTTTCCTTTAGAGGCACGCATATTATTTAATAGGGCTGAAAATTACAAGGGTTAATAACTGGGACATGAAATTGTTGTGTAAACAAATACGAGTTGAGAAGACGATTATTATGTAATTGTCTGTTTAATTTATTGTTTCATTTGTAATTGATGCTGCAATTTCGCCAAATCGGTCGATCAGTCGGCGATTTCACAGAGGACTGTGAAAAACATCCGTACGATTGCATAACATGACGTTTGAATATATACATGATCACATATGTATTTAATTGAGTTTGTTGAAAAATATGTTTTTATGAGGAAATAAATTAAACATGTTAACATGTTGGATAAAATTAATTTTGTTATTTTTATTCCCTAAACTATATCAAATGTTGCAAAGCAGCCAACATTCAATTTAGACTAAGAAAAGGCGTTATACAGTACTGTGAACGTTTAATGTTACAAAATTCGCGTCTTTCGTGCGTCGGTCTATCGTGTATCATGCGTCCGTTTAACGTGTATCGTGCGTCCGTCTAACGTGCATCGTGCGTCCGTATATCGTGTATCGTGCATCATGTGTCTTTAATTTTATCGTACAACGTGAATAAGTTACTTACATATTCAAATTAAATCATTAAATTTCAACCATTCATCTTATATTTTCATAGCATTTTCATTTTGTTTATATCTTGTACACAAGTTATATGAATTCGCAGTATCGTTTATCGTGCGTATACCGTGTATAGTGCGTACGTCTATCGCGTATCGTGCGTCCGTCTATCGTTTATCGTGCGTCCGTTTTTCGTGTATCGTGCGTTTCGTTAGTGACCTTTAACGTTCACAGTACTGTAACACACTTATTAGAACAACACTTGTCAAATATGGAGATAAAGGTAAAATCCTCTATAAACCGGAATCCTCTCTAAACCGGACTTTTTCCCCAGTCCCGATGACCACCGGTTTAGGGAGGTTTTACTGTATAAAGAAACAGGTTATAAACTGGATTTAGTTCTCCAACCTACTCATCAGCTATAAGATTAAAGGAACACAATAGCAAGATGCACTACAACTAGTTTTTATATAATATTCACATAGTTCAAGAAGTTGCATAATATGCAACTATAATACTGAATAAGGAAGTAGCAAGTAAAATGAATATGAAATCTGCAAAAGCTCTGGTTTGTATCCAATTCCCAGATGTGCAAGGTTTTGTGAATGTAATCATCGTAAGATTTGTTAGAAGAATAACCCGCGGCCTACGCAATATCAGAGAACACATTATAAATTACAGTTTCATTCTTTGCATCGGATTTCCATTAACGACACATGAAGCGAGATTATTAGTGTAAGAGACATTTGAGTCTGTTCGTAAATATCATCAAAAGACAATTACAATATTTGTTTGTAGAATTTGCTGCAGGTTACCGGTAAGGGTCACTGTAATAAAGGTAATCATTAAACAGCCATGATACTGTTGAAATTAACCGCAAGGAAGTCAAATATTAACAAAAAGAAAACAGCATATTTGACATTTTCCCCCGGAATAACATAGACACGCTATGTGAATTGTGGTTGTGATTGAAAATGAAATATGTTTATAACTTATCTGTG
This sequence comes from Corbicula japonica, assembly GCA_038501625.1. Classification (NCBI taxonomy): domain Eukaryota; kingdom Metazoa; phylum Mollusca; class Bivalvia; order Venerida; family Cyrenidae; genus Corbicula; species Corbicula japonica. The sequence goes on along the minus strand of JAZAYU010000094.1, from coordinate 277,069 downwards.
CATTTTAAAATTTATGGTGCTTTAGAAATATTATAATTGGATAGTTCTAATTGAAAATTCTCAAATGTTTGTTGGTGAAATAATATATTTCCAATGTCTTAAGGTTTTTCTCTTTTTTCATTATCATCGATACAAAAAAATAAAATCTATTAAACGTAAAAATAGCTAGATCTAAATAATATGTGAAATCCTTTTGCCTAATAACAAATGTATACAATATGAGATATTTGTAAAAGTGTGTTTGACCTTGGTATATCCTGGTCTCTTAAAAAAGATGACAAAACAAAAATGCTGATTTTTCTCTTTATAACTGAAAGTTGATTTTAACTACCGTGTATTTGTTGCCTTTACATGAATCATATTACTAAGTCTAAAGATAAAATATGCGAAACAATGTACATTATATATATTTTATAAAAAAAATAGTTGAATTAGTGGTTTGCATATAAAATATTTATTTCCCCGTGCATTCCCGAAATTAAACCAAGTATTTACATTCGCAATTTGTTTTGGTTGTTGAGAACGATACTTTTGTTTGTTTATGATACTCCTAAATACTTTTTTCATTTTTTCGGCCTGATTTCGTATTTCAATATCGCAGCCAGTATAGCTTAAGATGTAGTAAAGATCAATGATATAATCCTGCGTTTCTCCGTTAATCTATTTGATTAATAGCATTTATGTTTTCAGACCCCCTTTCAACATTTAGTCTGGGTTTTTGACAATTGTTTTCTCATTAAAAATCTCATTATTCCGCGGTTCATACGCTGCTGGTCGTGGATTGGTTTTATCTGTAAAATACCGCACTAGAAGTCTAGTGTTTACCGTCCTGTGCACACCATTTTATTTAGTGGATCACAATTAATTTTGTAATTAACATTTACTAGGTATATAGGAGCGCTCAACCAGGGGCTCGTCGGCATGGGCAACGATATCCATGCCATTTTCTGCTCTTGAAACAGCCTAATAAATCCTAGCTTGCTGTATTTTGCTTTTGTTGTATTCGGTGGCCTTTTAAGTTTCATATTCATCTTAAAAACCTGGAACAAAACATTATATATTATTATAATATATTCACCATCAAAATCTAGGTCATTATCAACAACATCCATAACTCTGCTACTTATTTTTTTTTCAAGTTATGCCTCTTTTTCACTTCTGCAATTGTCCCATAATTTTGAAACATCAGGAGATATTACTTTGAAACTTGGAATATATGTTTACAATCAGTTTCTAAGTCATTATCAACAAGATCCATAACTCTATTGGAAATATTTCTGTAAGTTATGTCCCTTTTGCATTTAGATTTTACCTCGACTATTCGATATTTCATTGAAACTTTGAATATTTTTTCACCATCAAAATCTACATAATTACCAACAACACCCATAACTGTAATAAAATTACTCTACAAGTTATGCCCCTTTTTCCACTGTTCCTTTTTCACTTATATTTTCGCTTAAGTGCACTAATTGAAAACTTTGCAAATACTTAAGGTATCAACTTCAAACTTCCATTATATTTTCATTTCAGTTCTTTTTCTGTAACATTACTGAAGTGATTGATATTGAACTAAAAGTAAATGTCTCTAATAAAAATTACTAACAAGTTTTCTAACAAATCCAGAAATATTTCATAGTTATTCCCCTATTCAGTTTAATATTTATGGTACATTAAGGAATTATTTCTGTTATTTGAAATGAATTTCTCCCTTACCATTCACTTGTTAATATTTTTCCTGATTGCACATGAATGTATGGCTATAGTTGTTATTGTTTTAATCTTCAAATTGCATTTGTTTCAAATTATTCGAATAGTCGAGCGCGCTGTCTCCTCTGACAGCTCTTGTTGTTTTTTGTTCCGACAACGATATTTTATTACTGCCCAAACACGTGCTCAGTATAACCGGCTCGGACAATTACCAATTTAAAGGAAGTTTAATATTTGCTTCTTCCATCGTTTAATTAACACTATATCAACATTGCAAACCATTAAATACTTTGTGTAAAATATCGGTAAACACTGCGAATAAATATGTTTTGTCATCCAAATATATTAATGTGTACCTTTTTATATAAAGCTCTTTCTGAATACCGATTTTTTTGGTTTTCAGTCCACGACAAAAAGCTGTAAATTTCCGTCAAAATTTACTTTTGTTTTAGTGTTATTCCAGTTCACAGTGTTATACGCTTTGTTAGATTCACACATAATTGTTAAATAAGGTAGAATGTCAGAAAACGATTGGCTTATATCACCTCCGGAATTACATGGAACGAAGATGACAGCTCTGCAATTTGACACCGTGAACTTTCCGAAACCAATATTTTCTGTCAGATATTCCATGATGTATTACGCTTTTTGCATGTTATCAATAGCACCATACATTTCTGTGAAGGATTATCGATAATTACAATAATGCTGAATTCTGCTTTGCCTTTTCAGATGAAAAATGAAGTATAGACAAACAAGCGATATTTGCTCACAGGAACTCAGTTCGTTACAAGAACGACCTCCGTTGAGAACCGTTTATGTTAATTTAATTTAAAATTCAAAACATAACTATCGCCTGCATTAATACTTTCAACTTGTCAGTTTCTTATGATAATTAAAATACAGCTATCAAATACAACAAAAAACGGAAACAATGTTTAATTTTAAGAAATATCTGAACAGACTTACTTCTGATTAAACGAATACATGTACCTATAATAATGTATTTTACATTTATTGAATAAGCTATGTCTAATGGTTTTAATCTAAAGTCTAATGGTTTTGTGGTTTACAAAATTTATGTACTATTCAAAGTTTGCTAAGCAACAAGAATACGTATGTATATAACTTTTGCTTTGTCATTTATTAGTTTTATTTCTTTAAACGCAGCTGACTACTAATTTATAAACAAATATAGACAAATTTATTAACAACTGCAATGTGTTTTCAGGATTTACTCAGAATTTGAATGAATGAAATGATGTTTAAGAACAAATGCTTGGTTCATGTATATAAATCACAACCTAAGTTATAAATAAGCAGCTTAAGTTAAACACTATAAAAATACAGAATTACCTCATATGTACGACAGTCATTCAATGTTATGCGTACACTAGATCCTTGATACATTTATAAATGATTTTAATGCAAATATAATAATTGGGGCGAATCACGGGAAAAGGTTCATTCGGGCATTTGATGTCAATCCTTGAAATGACGTCATTAAGTTGAGCAGATGACATTACTTATCATGCATTTCGCGGTAAAAATAAAATTATGTTGTCAAAATGTGTAACCAAATTGCCAATATATTATGCGAAAATAATAGATAAATGTAAGATCTTTCCAAATATAGCAACAACTAAAATGTCTAAAAATATGACCGAATGCACCTTTTCCCATGACGCGCCCCATATAATGTATAATGTGTTGCTTACCAAACTTTGAGAAGTACAGTGAGAAGTAATGTTTCCTTTTACTGATAAATTGATAGTTAATAATTTACAATACTGAATTAAAGTAATTTTGACATCGGGGTAATTAAAACGCGTTTCGATGTACTGAGCTGTCAATATAATCTTCAACAGATATATCAATGGCATATAGCTCTGCGATTGTTTTATTATGGATAATATAAACGAATAATTCTTGCATTCTCAATTCATGTTTTGTTTATCTGCTAATGGAGCAGTCACTTGACATTTCGATATACTGTGTTGTCAGAACTAAATAGTGTATGTTGGGCTTGTTGACACGAGTAGCCAATAACATTGAAAAGTCTGAATAACATGCCATCCCAAGTTTCAATTTAGAGACTTAGTTATAACAAAAGCTGTCACTGAAAACTGACATACTCCTGACATGTAGCTACAAAATCAAATTGGTATACATATGTAATTAAATATGCATGCGGAAAAGAGATGAACCTTACCACGAATAATGTGGAAGGTGATTAGGATAATGTGTTTGAAGTCTGCAGTGAATCCCCAAGTAATAAACAAGTTACCTTAAAAAAACCCATTTTAAGGAAATTCCTAAGTTTAAAAGGGATCATCCTGGAAATATTATAGTGAGGGTAAGAAACATAAATTTGAAGTCCGAAGTAAATCAATAAAGATATACATGTATAAAAGTTATAATAAAAGATAACTATTTGGCGTTGTCTGTGATACAGTATTATGGATTTATGTTCTCAGATCCCCTGTCAAAATTTTATTCTGTTTAGTTCCGCCCATTGTTTTCTCGTTAAAAAAACCTATGATTTTTATCTTGGGACCATACGCCGCTGAACATGGAAAGAACCCTATAAAAGGCTCCATATTTTCCGCCATATGTATACCATCGTTTTGATCTAAATAATGAGTTGCGCTTAACCCGGGGCTATTCGGCTTGGGCAGTAATATGCATTTTCATTTTTGCCCATGAACAGGCTCAATCAAACTTGGCTGCAATAGTTTCATATTTGTCGTGTTCAGTGGCTTTCAAAGTTCCCTTTGATCTATTTTCCTAACTGCTAAAAATAATTCAAGTTGAAAAATTTTGCTAGTTTGATGATTCCTAAAAGGTTTCAATAAAATCCTCCAATGTTTTGAAGAATAATCTTGGACAATATTTCTAATATTATTTAGCTAAGAAGTGAAAATAACTCTACCCATAACCATGCCAAAATAAATCGAGCGTAAACTACTGACAATAAGCGCAACTAGGCATTGTGACAAACATTAATTTGAAGTTTTACTCGGGTTGTAGGCCTATAATCTACTTATTAACGCACACTTCAATAGAAATGCACGCTTGATTTAAGTGATTTCTAGCAAAATACGCATGAACCAATTAAACAAAGACTTCACACGAGAGCTGCATACGCGAATGTTTGCATTCTCATCAAACGGATTAAGCATAATTTGCATCGCAGTATTATAACTTACGACTCAATTCGAAATCTGACGAATAAAATTGATAGATAAATAATTGATCTCAGTTACCTAGGTTCTGTAGAGGAACATATGTGCTTTCAGATGATCAGATATTTTTCGAGTGCTATTACAATGGTTGTTTTAGAATTTATGATTGTGAAGTGCCAAGTTATCATATTGCGAGATTTATTATCTAATCCTGCAAGCTGCTTTATTAGGACATCGTGGGTGGTTATAGTATATCAAAGTGTACATAAAAAGGAAATTGTTTTGATAACTGCCTAATTTTTTCCACCAAACAAATATGCAACACTAACAAGCTGATTGGTGTCATACGTATTATAGAGTTATATGAAAACATCGCACTTCTGTTCATTCGAACATCCGCAATAACTAAAATGGGCCAATGAATGACATTGAAAAAGTCATGTTAATATATCGTTAACATCGTTTATTCCTATCGTTAATATTATTAACCCATATCATATACACTGTTAATTCTGCTTCCACATTTAATTCATGTACTTTGATTTTAGTATTGTTCTGACAAAAAAATTATGTTTATCAGGAATAGCCACATGCAGAAACACATCTCACCAGTACTGCAAAAATGTAGAGAAGAAAAAGAGTGCATGCGTTTATAACATGATCTAGTTTAATTAAGAAAAATCAGTTAACGGAAATAAGAACCTGAGTAACAACCGCCTTGGATCGGTCAGTGGAAAAATATTGTTGCTACTGGGTTTTAAACTTGCAGATTCTTATACAGTAAAAACTCCCTAAACCGGATCCTCTATAATCCGGAATCCTCCCAAAACCGCATAATTTTTACGGTCCCGATTTTTTTCTTCTTATTTTATAGAAAAGAAAACCTCTGAAAACCGGAACCTCCGAATTCCGGAAACCGGCCTTATTTTTACGATTTTATTTGCTATTTGCTCTTTAAAAAACCTCTAAAAACCGGAATTCTGATAATTGCCATCGAAAGTGATCGAACTCAGGTTGTCTTGTCAAAGGCTTGTGTATTGTCAAGTGTGACAAATATCTTGTTTTCCTTTAGAGGCACGCATATTATTTAATAGGGCTGAAAATTACAAGGGTTAATAACTGGGACATGAAATTGTTGTGTAAACAAATACGAGTTGAGAAGACGATTATTATGTAATTGTCTGTTTAATTTATTGTTTCATTTGTAATTGATGCTGCAATTTCGCCAAATCGGTCGATCAGTCGGCGATTTCACAGAGGACTGTGAAAAACATCCGTACGATTGCATAACATGACGTTTGAATATATACATGATCACATATGTATTTAATTGAGTTTGTTGAAAAATATGTTTTTATGAGGAAATAAATTAAACATGTTAACATGTTGGATAAAATTAATTTTGTTATTTTTATTCCCTAAACTATATCAAATGTTGCAAAGCAGCCAACATTCAATTTAGACTAAGAAAAGGCGTTATACAGTACTGTGAACGTTTAATGTTACAAAATTCGCGTCTTTCGTGCGTCGGTCTATCGTGTATCATGCGTCCGTTTAACGTGTATCGTGCGTCCGTCTAACGTGCATCGTGCGTCCGTATATCGTGTATCGTGCATCATGTGTCTTTAATTTTATCGTACAACGTGAATAAGTTACTTACATATTCAAATTAAATCATTAAATTTCAACCATTCATCTTATATTTTCATAGCATTTTCATTTTTTTTATATCTTGTACACAAGTTATATGAATTCGCAGTATCGTTTATCGTGCGTATACCGTGTATAGTGCGTACGTCTATCGCGTATCGTGCGTCCGTCTATCGTTTATCGTGCGTCCGTTTTTCGTGTATCGTGCGTTTCGTTAGTGACCTTTAACGTTCACAGTACTGTAACACACTTATTAGAACAACACTTGTCAAATATGGAGATAAAGGTAAAATCCTCTATAAACCGGAATCCTCTCTAAACCGGACTTTTTCCCCAGTCCCGATGACCACCGGTTTAGGGAGGTTTTACTGTATAAAGAAACAGGTTATAAACTGGATTTAGTTCTCCAACCTACTCATCAGCTATAAGATTAAAGGAACACAATAGCAAGATGCACTACAACTAGTTTTTATATAATATTCACATAGTTCAAGAAGTTGCATAATATGCAACTATAATACTGAATAAGGTAGTAGCAAGTAAAATGAATATGAAATCTGCAAAAGCTCTGGTTTGTATCCAATTCCCAGATGTGCAAGGTTTTGTGAATGTAATCATCGTAAGATTTGTTAGAAGAATAACCCGCGGCCTACGCAATATCAGAGAACACATTATAAATTACAGTTTCATTCTTTGCATCGGATTTCCATTAACGACACATGAAGCGAGATTATTAGTGTAAGAGACATTTGAGTCTGTTCGTAAATATCATCAAAAGACAATTACAATATTTGTTTGTAGAATTTGCTGCAGGTTACCGGTAAGGGTCACTGTAATAAAGGTAATCATTAAACAGCCATGATACTGTTGAAATTAACCGCAAGGAAGTCAAATATTAACAAAAAGAAAACAGCATATTTGACATTTTCCCCCGGAATAACATAGACACGCTATGTGAATTGTGGTTGTGATTGAAAATGAAATATGTTTATAACTTATCTGTGCATTTTAAAATTTATGGTGCTTTAGAAATATTATAATTGGATAGTTCTAATTGAAAATTCTCAAATGTTTGTTGGTGAAATAATATATTTCCAATGTCTTAAGGTTTTTCTCTTTTTTCATTATCATCGATACAAAAAAATAAAATCTATTAAACGTAAAAATAGCTAGATCTAAATAATATGTGAAATCCTTTTGCCTAATAACAAATGTATACAATATGAGATATTTGTAAAAGTGTGTTTGACCTTGGTATATCCTGGTCTCTTAAAAAAGATGACAAAACAAAAATGCTGATTTTTCTCTTTATAACTGAAAGTTGATTTTAACTACCGTGTATTTGTTGCCTTTACATGAATCATATTACTAAGTCTAAAGATAAAATATGCGAAACAATGTACATTATATATATTTTATAAAAAAAATAGTTGAATTAGTGGTTTGCATATAAAATATTTATTTCCCCGTGCATTCCCGAAATTAAACCAAGTATTTACATTCGCAATTTGTTTTGGTTGTTGAGAACGATACTTTTGTTTGTTTATGATACTCCTAAATACTTTTTTCATTTTTTCGGCCTGATTTCGTATTTCAATATCGCAGCCAGTATAGCTTAAGATGTAGTTAAGATCAATGATATAATCCTGCGTTTCTCCGTTAATCTATTTGATTAATAGCATTTATGTTTTCAGACCCCCTTTCAACATTTAGTCTGGGTTTTTGACAATTGTTTTCTCATTAAAAATCTCATTATTCCGCGGTTCATACGCTGCTGGTCGTGGATTGGTTTTATCTGTAAAATACCGCACTAGAAGTCTAGTGTTTACCGTCCTGTGCACACCATTTTATTTAGTGGATCACAATTAATTTTGTAATTAACATTTACTAGGTATATAGGAGCGCTCAACCAGGGGCTCGTCGGCATGGGCAACGATATCCATGCCATTTTCTGCTATTGAAACAGCCTAATAAATCCTAGCTTGCTGTATTTTGCTTTTGTTGTATTCGGTGGCCTTTTAAGTTTCATATTCATCTTAAAAACCTGGAACAAAACATTAGGAAAAAATAGTGCTATTAAAGAGAGATTCATCTTATGATCAGAGCTAATTTGGAAAGATTTTACGAGTTTGGTAATTTCTATACAATCCTCGAGGACAATATTAATTGAATTTATTACTTTCAATTAAGGAACACCAGACATTTCAAAGAAGATTTGTGAGTCGATTTCAAAAATAAGACACCAAACTAACAAAAAACGCGAACCCGGGCAAAAATGTGAATGTCTATTGGAACAATCAATCCGAGCCTGAAATATGTGTGTATTTGTGTTCATTGAATTTCAAATTTCCTTTTCATTATGTTGTAATCAGAGGCTGCTTTATTGTAATTTAGTGTTATGAATTTGTTTATTGTACAATAATTTACAATAACAAACAAACGATGCATGTTTTATTGCTTTTTTAAGTTGTGAATCTGACGGATTTGATTGATGAGAGATCTTTACAAATCCATTACAAATCCTTTCAAATATAAATTTTAATGAATGTCGTCCTCTAGCATTATCTATGAAATTTCATAATCCAAGATCCCCCCCACCCCCATATAGTTTCATATAAACAAACATTACTTGTTTAAATTGAGAAAATACAAAACAACAGTTTTCGCGAATACATTGTACTTTTGTCATTGAGGAATGCAAAAGGAATTAGATATTTTGGAAACAATACAACATCAATACTATTTTAAAGTGAACCCTATCTGTAAAACTGGACTCGAAACAAGTATATGACACAATATGTACAAACCAATCTACTAGCTTTCCGATCAGTGTAAACTGAACTCTGATCTATTTGCATACTTCAAGTATCTGACGCTATATTCTGATAAACTGATAAGAAGGCATGAATGTAGGTCTACACTGGTCGCATTGGCAAGCAATAAAACTCTATATGTCATTTGATATATGCCACACTTATATTGTGAATGTTTGCGACATAACCAAATCTCTGCTTTTTCGTCGTGTATACATACATACAAGTGTATTTGGAAATTTAGTATTAAACTTCCATCTTTTCACTTTCATAAACTTAAAATTTTTATCAGCGAAAACAATATTAAAAAACACTTCAATTTTTAAATATATTTTTGCAAATTAAAAAATATTTATATTGTTTTCATTTGTATTGACTGCAGAATTATATTGTGTATTATTCGGCTATTTTCAGATGTTTGCGTTTGAGCGGCAAACGTGTCTAACTTATAATATCAATATTATTTTATTTTCATTTTTTATTTAATCATATGAATCAGTGTCGTAAAAATGTAGCAATGTTCTTTTTAACTTATTACTTTTTTCATTTACGAATCGTATCAGAGTTTTGTGTGTGAACATTCTGATTAAATACGGACATCTGGCGGAATTCTCAGTAGTTAACTTTACCTATTCTCCTGCTTTGTAAATTGAAAATCATGTCCTTTTTGTAGAAGAAAAAATAGTATGAAAATTTACAAGTAATTTCTGATCGCGAGTATTTTGCTTTTTCATGTGGACTTTAATGTATACTACTTCAGACGGAAGGTTGTAAGGATGTAGAAATAGGGAAAGGGCATGGATAGCTACGAAATATTATGAAAAAAATAACAACGAAATTTACAAAAAATATCGGGTTGCCGCTTAAGAATTTATCTGAGTGAGGTCTAAAATAAAGATTATTAACCACCACTGAAAAAGTAAACTAACCAGATCAGCTTCGTCCTAACTTTTCATTCCCCAGTTATAAAATGATACGTGTAATGATAATTTTCTTATCGCAAACTATCAAAGCATTTCTTACTTAAAATTCTTAAAATTTTATCAATTAATATATTATTGTTCTGTTTTATTACCTTAAAACTGCAATAATTTTATTATTTAATTTATTAATATTAATCAAAGGTTGCAAAACAATTATAACGTACCCACTTGCTAGAATCCGCTAGAATACAAACACCACATACGTTATGACAATAATTGGAAAACATCTGATACGAAGAAACCATGATATTGGATTTGTTGTAGTTCTTACACTAGCCGTTGAGTTTATCGCGGCGAAATATCTATCTCAAAAACAAATAATCTATAATTATATTGTCTATTTTTAACATGTAATCATGTTCTGGTTGAAATAATACAAATTAGTATCTCAGTTAAAGCAAACGTTATATTCATGCAAGTGATATACTATTTACTAGACGAATATTTATATTTTAGTATCTAACAAAACAATAATCCCGGTATTAAGGATTCGCTTGAAGGGCATATCAGACACCATTTCTATTAATACTTCCCGTCCGTTCTTGCTTCATGAAGCCAGTCAGGAAGAAAATCGGTTAAAACTCTTTATCTATCTGGTGACACATTAAAATGCCGCGTAGGAGCAAGTACAAGGTGATATATAAGAGTTGATGATTGATTTGAGACGTGTTATATTAATATTTCATTTGTTCGAAAATCCTTCGCTCCGAAGCAAACCAAGTGTTACTGAACCAGATGCAAATTGTACACGTTTGATATTGAAACACTTATTTTGAACGTGAATTGTTCATATTTGCTAAAATAAACAATTCATCGAATAGGAATGTTGAAGGTTTGATTTCGTTATATACTATAGCATGGTTCATATAAGGGGAGTTTCATATTTTCTTTTTATGTAGAAACGTGCCAGTATCAATTGGTACAGTTGAATTGCAAAAATGCGTTTGTACAGTCCATACTCAATAATACGACGAACCGTATCACACTAGAAAGCTTCCATTTTTACAGAAAAAAGTAAGTGACACTTTCAACGATTAAAATTGGTCGGCCACTAGTACACGCGTCGTTAGTGCTAGGGGCACTATCTTTTGAAATTCACAGTAACGCTATTTGTGCCTTAAAAATTCTCCCCGTTAATATAGTCAGTACTGTTAGCAGTAAAAAATAACCCGTTACCGATGTCATGTATTGATTGTTACGTATACCAGGGCTATCCGATCAACCTTTTTGGGGGTTGTTCCGGCTAGCTCAGTTGGTTGCGTCGCCGGAATTGCAGGACTAGGCACTGTCGCCGTGACGGTGCGGGTTCGCTCCCAGCTAGAGCCACTATCATTTATAAACAAGCGGTAGTCTTGTCACGGTCACAGTGACAAAAACCTTAGTTGGAGACAGGCTGGGCTGAAGGTTATAAAACTGAGTCTGGAAACCAGTCTCAAATCTCAAGCATCTGATTGGCTGAATTCCATGCTCAGTTTTATAACCTTGGGACCTGAATATTTCTGTACAGTCGTTAATTATCGAACTATTGTCTAAACTATTTAACTAAAACGTTTGAGGCCTTAAACTATTACATGTAAATATATCAAAACTATTTTTCCAAAAGATGCAGACGTGACAATATTACGACTTTTGAATGCTTTTGAAAATGATATTGATAATAAGGCAATTTCTAGGTCATATCGAATACACATACGTGTGTTTCAACTCTGCCATTATCAACTGCATGTAAATTACGTGACAAAAACACATTTCATAAAAAAGAATGTTAGACAATGTCATCTATTACGTTTTGTGACTGTCGTTTGGTTAAGTTCTTGCATGCATTATTTTCTCCTAATTGGATCTGGTGTTAATGTCGATTTTATTGGCAATATTCGATTAACGGCAATACCTGCACGCATATGTCAATTCTTCGTGTAATAAAATTTAATAGAAAAATACAAAATGAATGTATTGCAAAATTATTTTCATTCCTAGATACCAGACTAGCATTAGCCGAATTCAGTTTTTTTGTATTTTTACAACACATTAAGGATGCTATAGTAGTGTAATTTAGAAAGCATGACTTAAAACTCATCCATGGGCAAGAGGCAGAGGAGTGAATCGGCATCCTCATTCCGTTAGCCCAATCCCAGCCGAACAATTTCTCATATTCTATCTTTTGGCTGATTAATTTATAGCTGTTTTAATACGATAGCCATAAACATGTAAAAACAATCTTTATGGAATTTTAAACTATATTTCCAATTAAGCTAGTATTGAAATAACACTAAAATTTTATTGATTAATCGAATAATGCAGTTTTTTGTTTAAATTTCCGTCCTCAAAAGAGGGTTTTAGCGTATACTTTACATAACCCTAGAAAGATAAATTTTAAGCCAGAAAATTAGTGTAGTTTTTCTATCGACATACAGAATTTAGTTTTTTGAAGCAGTATAAACACACACTATTTTCAAATGACATTGCCTCTACTAGAGAGCGAACCCGTATCCAGTTTGTTTCAATTAATTATCATACTGCAATAAATAGTAAGTTTACAATGATCTAATATGTTACCTTATTACTAATTTCAAAATAAATAATCATTGTTTTGTTTCAACAAACAGTGAATTTGTGAAGATTTTCAATTAACAAACAGAATTAAGTTTTTTGAAGCAGTATAAACACGCACTACACTCAAACAACGTTCTAATTGGTCACTTTTTGTCCGTATTTTTTATTAGAAGACATTGTATTAAATATTTATTTATGATCATATGCCAACAACAGTCTTCAACTTAAGCTTTAATCTTAAAATAATTGACTTTGGAACAGTTTGGCGAGAGTTATCCTTAATTTTGCTAAAAATGCAATTGTTACATAAAAAGGTCAAGCAAACAGAAATTTGCTCATAATTTCTTATTATGTTTTAATAGGACACCTAATTAGTAGGAAAAACATAAAACCTTATTAATCACCAGCACATTTGTTTGACTAAATCCCCTCCAAAGTATCCATTTTTTTAAATTACCTCCTTTTCAATTAAAGACTGTTCTAATTTTGATCATGCGGTGTAACTAAATGATATTGGATTCATTTAAGAAAACAATCAATGAAGATTAAATAGACATTAGATAATTGATTTCAACACAAAACAGTTATTTCCACATCCTCTCTTGGCGTCGGGAAGAAACGAAACTATAATAATAATAATAATAATTTATTTCGGCATAGATAACATATAATGGTTCATAAGATAAAAGACATATACACAGATGAACTGATAAATTTCAAAGTGTTAAGATATTATAGATTACTTAAATTTTAAAAATAAATAGAGAACCATGACATGCTTCCTAACACCAAGGATAACGCAATAAAGAGCAAGCCCTTGTTTCCATTGCGGTCCTTGTTGTGGGTGGCATGACCTAGAGAGGCAATTACAGTTTATGTCAAATTTAAGTAACCTATACCAAAAAATATCACAGTACAGAACATAATTTGACAAACACAATGTTATCTTTTATCACAGATTGCTTGCTGAAAGACGAAATATCACATTAGTATCACAATATTAAATGAAAGACAATCTTGACCATGTTTAAGTTAACATAATTAATGTACATGTACCAATCTCCTACTATGGTATATTTACTAAAGACAGAGTTTGGAAGATGCCATAATCGTAATTCATTAAGAAACCTGTGCCTAAATAAGAATAAGCAAATAATTAAGACAGACACAAAAATTAATAATAAAATGTTTAAAAAGCTATACTGCTCAGAAAATGGCCTTTGATGGCAACCTTGAAAGACTGATACTTAGTGATGTCAGTAAGGTTGGAGGGCAAATCGTTCCACAACTTAGCACCTATAAAACTAAAAGACTTAGATCCAGCCCCTTTGACCTTGGGAAGACCAAAACCACCCTTCTGGCTGAGTCTTGTGCTGTAAGAGTGTACAGAGTCTTGTGAAGTAAAAAAGTAGTCCATATAATCAGGGGCAAGGTTATGCTTAACCTTAAAAACATGACACAACATAATCTGTTCAACTCTTTTGTTAACAGGTAACCAATTAAGGGTTTCAAAATGCTGTTGACCAACATGAGCTCTTGGTTCAAGGTTCAGTATGAATCTGACCAACTTGTTCTGAGTCACCTGCAATTTGTGTTTTAAAGACTGGGTAAGACCACTGTACCAAACAGAACATGCGTAGTCATAGTGACATTGGACTAGAGACATTACAAGTAACTTCTTAGTATGCTGGGTAAGGTACTCTTTCTTACGGTGCAGAAACTTTAACCTTGCAATGGCTTTCTTAATAACTGACTCAGCCATACAATTAAAAGATAGAAATTGGTCAATGGTGACACCAAGGTACTTGACAGCGGACGTAGATGTAATTAGAGTACCATTGCAGGTTATGTTAAGACTGGAATGTGACCTTAGTTTATGTTTTGACCCAAACACTATGGACTCAGTCTTTCCTAAATGAAGGGAGAGCTTATTATCAATAAGCCAGTGACTAACCGTTTGAAGATCATCTGACAAGGCCTTCTCGACAGTGGCAATATCTTTTCCAGAGACTAAAATGGCTGAATCATCGGCATATAGAAGTAATTTATTTTGTACAACACCTGACATGTCATTTACATATGCTAAAAAAAGCAAAGGGCCAAGGATGGACCCCTGGGGTACTCCGCAGGTCACATATGCTGTTGATGAAAATGTGCCTGAGACATCAACCAGTTGTTGTCTATCAGACAAGTAAGACCTGAACCATCTTATGATATCCTGGCTAAGACCGGTCGAATGAAGTTTCATTAAAAGGATTGCACGGTCGACGGTATCAAACGCCTTCTGTAAGTCTAACAGTACCATGCCAACCACATTACCCCTATCATTCTCCCTTCTGATGTAATCTGTCAAATGTATCAAGCATGTATCTGTAGAAAAACCTTTCCTGAAACCAGACTGAAAATCATATATCAAGTTACTGTCTTTGAAGTAGGACTCGACCTGGTCATACACAACCCGCTCAAGAATTTTAGATACTATATTCAGAATGGAGACAGGCCTATAATTACCAACAGCTAACTTATCATTCTTCTTAAAAAGGGGAACAACTCTTGCTGACTTAAGGTCATCTGGTACGATACCTTGTACAAGAGAAAGATTAATGATGTGGGTAAGGGGACCAACAATAACCAGAGACCCATCCTTGACAAACCTAGAAGGTATACCATCTAAGCCAGTTGCCATATTAATGCCTAATGAATTTATATATTTAAGTACTTTACTCTCAGACACTAGTGAAAATGAATAACTATCAGGAAAAATATGTTTGTTTCTGTAAAAAGATTCAACAAAATTCCTTCCATATTTGTTAAGACCAACAGGTAACTTCCACAAGTTTACTTGCAACAGTTGTATAAAAATTATTAAAAGTTTCAGCAATAATATTCTTTTCAAAACAAACTTCACCATCAATATTTAAACACACATTTCCACCGGACATAGAAGAACCTTTCTTAGAAGGTAAACCAAGATTTTTCAAAGTTTTCCACAGAGACTTAGAATCATTTTTGTTCTGTTCAACTGTATTTGAAAAATATTCTTTCTTAGCACATTCAACAAGATTCTGAACTTTATTTCTTAGCAATTTAAAATTGTCGAAATTAACCTCAGATTTCTCATTTCTAAATTTATGAAAAGCTCTGTCTCTTTCCTTCATAGCTTCAAAAATATCAGAGTCCATCCATGGTTCAGTCCTATGCTTAATTCTGGTTTGTTTCACTGGTGCTACATTGTCAATTACAGATAAAAACAAGTGTTTAAAACTGTTCCAAGCATTATTCACATTTTCACACAATAAAACAGGATTCCAATCAGCTGCTAAAAGACTAGCTTGAAAGTTCTCTCTATTATAGTTCTTTAGGGATCTCAAAGTAACTGTTTTATGAGAACCAACATAGACTTTAGTAACCTTTCTAGTACAATATATCAAACTATGATCACTAAATGATGTATGTAATACACCTGACTGTGATATCTTGTGACAATCTGATGCTAAAATCAAATCAATGGTAGTACAACTTGTATTACTAATTCTAGTTGGCTCACATACTAAATGTTTAAAATGAAACATTTCAATAAAACATGTATAAGACTGTAAAAGTGAAGATCTTTTTTTATTGGTCACATCTGTATTAAAATCACCGAGCAATAAGGTTTCTTTTTCTAAAAAGTCACTGGTAGAAGAACATAAGTTTTCTAAAACAGTATAAAAGTTCTGTTGTGTAGGTGGTCTGTATAAACAGCCACATAAAATTGGTTTAGTTTTTGGTAAAAAAAGTTCCACCCATGTAGCTTCTAACTCATCATGGTTCAAATCCTGTCGACTGTTGAAGGACAAATCCGAGCGAATGTATATGCAAACGCCGCCCCCGTGCCGATTCCGATCTCTACGCTGGATGCAAAAATTGTCAATCTGAATTTCTGAGTCTGGAACTGAGTCATCTAACCATGTTTCTGATAAGCAAATACATGCAGCTCTGGTCTTTCTGGCTAGTTCACTAATTTCATGTAACTTTGGTAAAAGACTTCTTACATTAACATGTAAAAAATGTAATCCACGTCTCTGAAAAACTTTAAAATCTGGTTGAGTGGGATGTTCAGGAGCATCATCTGGACCAGGCATACATTGTAAACATATACAATTGATGACCAATTAGAACTTTGGTTGAGTGTATATTGAAATGATATTGCCTCTACTGGCGAGCGAACCCGAATCCAGTTTGTTGAAATTAAATATCATACTGCAATACATATTAACTGTTTTACAATGATCTAATATGTTACCTTATTACTTATTCCAAGATATTCATTGTTGTGTTTCAACAAGTATTAAATTAGTTTTAATGAATTATTGGATATTAAAATAGGTGTTCTTTAGCTCAAGCAATATTTCACGCTTCAAATATACATAACTCATGTTATCTTTATAAATCAACATATTTTCGCATGTTTAAAATTCTAAAAATATGTTGACAGATACCTACTTTTACCACTGATCGTTGATCCATGCAGTTTGTAGTAGGCACTTCTAGACAGTTAATGGATCGAACTTTGTATTTTCAAACAATGTTTTAAAGATAAAAAGAAGGAACAACCAAAAAATGGTGTGTGTGTGTGTGTAAAGTGTATGGAACTTATCATTTTCAAACGTGTCGTCTGACTTGTAAGTCACAACTTACAAAAACACATAATATTATGATAATTGAAATATTTAACTTCGTACTCAAAAGATTTATAGGACTACGTTGACCTAAAACAATATCCATAAAATGAAATTGTAAAGTAATATTTCTAAACAACCACGAATCAATGTAATGCAGAGGCAAAACGAATTATTCAGATAGGTTTTGCAAGTACAAGCCTAGAATTACATTTGCTGAGTAACAGAATTAATAAAATTATTGATGAGATTGTTACTGAATGACTTACTAAAAGCACTAAAACATCAATGCACATCAGGAATAGGTTCAAAGTAAAGATGGGTAAGAAAAGTTATTTGACAACTGAATGGTTTCATTTATAGCAACTACTCAGCGTTGTAGTGGTGGATCTTTATGTGATAACTGTAACGTGAGTAAAAGATTAATGAAATAATGTCACGCTATTAATCATTATCCTTCCACCAAGCGATATACGAATTCACAAATTAGATTCATAAAGACATATTCATTCGACAACATCATTAATTATTCTATTAAATCGGTCGTTCAATCAAATCCTGTTGCCTCAATGTTTAAAATTTGTAAGTTACTGGTACACATGACATCATAGTCTATAATTGTTCAAGAACATCATACTTTCCAAAACAAGATACGTAAGAGTAATTTCGTGATAAAAAATATTGAATCTTACCCATTCATTTGAAATAGTCTATAAACATAACAAGCCGTTACGAAATAAATTTTCAAGGCCATGATGGTAGAATATGCTAATTGATATCTCAGCGTAATAACTTTCAGAAAATCATCCACTAGGGATGATATTGATAACCAAATTTCTATTACATCTTGTGTCAGTCGATGACTTATGATGAATCGTAATAACTGTGTTGTTTTAATTTGATATATATTAACCATTTTGAGATTTATCGCTAAAAAACAGATTTCCTAGCTATGATTTTGAAGACTGTGCGTTAAGTGATTTGAAAAGACAATTTGCCCGTGTATTTAACGAAATTAAAACATGTTGAAAATTGAGTCTTTAAAAATCGTGTTGATACTTAATTTAATACATATTAGCTTTCCGAGTTACTATTCAAAATTAATTAAATTAACCATTTTAATCAACAGACTGTGTAATAGATATATATAATGTTCGTTACCTTATTTTTAGATAGGTAGGTAGCGTGTTGTATATTTGCCGGCGAACACAAGCGAATTGAAACTAAAAACAGACATAGCAAGCACAGCGGTCAAATAATTAAATTACTCCTTGACCCGTTTTAAATCAGGATGATACCTGTTTGCAATACTTTACCTCCGAGGAAGCCTCTAGACGTTTCTGCCAGACATTTCTTTCAACGAAGTTATAAAATGTCGACTTTCCTTGAAAATTGAGTGAAAACAAGCCATACAATTTAATTAATAATTTTATCATGAAAAATGAAAACATTAAACGATGTAGACGCGCGAGATATTGTAAATAACTAAGCCAACATTCATAAACAAGTGCATGTTTTTGCATGTTATGTAAAACGTTAAGCAAATAAACAACCGTGACCTTACTAAATCGCGATGTGACACCTTTATGATTTACATGTACTTGCAGTGTTTTAGGGTTTTTGATTGTTTTTGGTACAGGTAATATTGTAAATATTAATAACAATCATAAACTTACAAGAATTTCTCTCAATTATTATTTCGTCTGCGATGCTGACTAATATACATTATAAAATCATACTTCTATTTTAACGACTTATTCCTGAAACTTTCAAATTTTTTGAAAAACCGTACATATTCAGATCACCCAGGGCTGAAGGTTATAAAACTGAGATTGGAAACCAGTCTCAAATCTCAAGCATCTGATTGGCTGAAATGGCGACATGCTCAGTTTTATAACCTTGGGCAATAGTGCAAAAACGGTGTACCCCGGTAAATTTCATAAAATTAAGTTACTTATGCTGTTAATGCAATAAAATAACAATTAGTCAAAACCGTCTTTAAAATAAATTACACGAACAATCCCATATAATGTCGTGATTTTCATTTTCATGCTATATGTGATTGTTGATAACATAGAGAGTACACAAAACATTGAATATTAATGTCATGTGCAATGATAGTTACAATGGAACACAATGTGTTCATATAATGTAATCATGACAGAAATTATTATTTGTTGTTGTTGTTGCCGCTGCGTTTAAGAAAGAAAAGAAAAGAGATCTGATGGTGACAGAGATAACGCTAGCGAAATAAATTAAAATGGAATTAGAAAGCCAAAGAACACGATTAAAATAAGAATATTACATGATCGGTATGATTGAACCTGTTCAAAAGCAGTAATGGAAATGCATATTGCTACCCACGCTACCCAGGGTTCAGCGCAATACAATACTTACACCAGCAAACAGTACAATTTTGGGCGAGTGTTAGAACAGCTGGAAAAACTAAAAATGCATTTATTTTATTAAATTATTGTATGTTGCCTAACTGTGTCATTTGCGTATATTCTCAGTAATCCGATAATAAAAAAGGTATTTTACTTTACCGTTGGAAATTTTACCAAACTCATTGTCACCACAATCCAAAAAAAGCTGAAGAATTACTTGATGCAGCCGTCATATTTCTCACTGAACAGAGTAAATGTTGAAGTAATGTATTTGCTTGATCACATGCTATTGTCGAGGTTTCTTCCAGTCAATATAAATTTCCAGTAAAGTGTTATGTATCATTCCGAAAACATTTTATCTACTTAAATTACTTAAAAGCTAGTTATTGTTTGTAGCCGAACAACAAAGTCAACGTCCATACACGTTAACTGGGTTATTACCGTCGCAACATTTTTATCTAGAAATTCAGTTTTTCTCGAGTTGAATTGTTTATGGGCTGTAATATGCATACATGTATTTATTTCTAATTCAGAGCCTACACTATGTTCATATTTGTCATGTTGTGGGATGTTCATATTTGTCATGTTGTGGGATGTTCATATTTGTCATGTTGTGGGATGTTCAAATTTCCATTTTTATCTATTGCGATATAAACAGGTGATACAGGTAGGTTTAAAAAGTTGAAACAAAAAATTGCAAATCAAAAATTTTTGTTTCAGGCAAAGACCTATATATTACATTAATTTTATCTATATACGTCTTTGTTTCAGGGACAACCATACAATTACTGCGCGGATAAATCTGATGACACGATCATAAAATATGCAGATGAATGACGGAGTTGGGCCTTCGGGAAATAAAAGACCTTGTAAGAAAGGTCAGATAATAAGAGAGAAATAAGAGACCTTGTAAGAAAGGTCAGATAAACAATCACTATTTGTGTTTCTCAGCAAACGACCAGAGAGGCAAATTTACTTCTAGTTGTTAGTTTTATTTCTTTTTATTCACCTGAATAATGACTGATTAAACAAATTAGACATTGTTTTAACAATTTTAATGTGTTTGTATTTGAATCGGATATTGGGGATGCGAGAAACTAGTGTTTGCCGAAACAAAAACACCTATCGATGTACGCGTCAAATAAATATCCTATGGCATTTGCAATTGCCATTATTTCGGAAAATCAGAATATATACATAAAAAGAATGAAAAAGATAAATTACAGAATTTTGCTAAAACAAACCCCAAAAAATTTTGGCAAGAAATCAAAAATCTTAAAAAGAAAAAACTAAATAAGAATAACATTAGCTTAGATGAATTTTACAATTATTTTAAAAATCTGTTCTCTTACGAAGAAATTTTCTCAAATAATGACGTAGATCAAGAATTGACACAAAATATTAATCAAAATGTTGTTGATCAATTAGACAAAGATGTCACAATAGATGAAGTAAATAAAGCCATTAGTTCCCTCAAAAGAGGAAAAAGTTGTGGTGAAGACCTGCTCACACCAGATATTTTTATAGACTGTGGTGATTTAATTTCACCAAGTTTATGTACATTGTTTAACTTTATGATTAGTAATAGTAAATATCCAGATTCCTGGACTAAAGGCATTATAGTTTCAGTACCAAAGAAAGGAAATTTAGATGATGTTAATAACTACAGAGGAATAACTCTAACATGTATTTTTAGTAAAATCTTCTCAATAGTATTAGACACTAGACTCAAAAAATGGGCTGAAGAACAAAATTTATTATCAGAGTATCAATTTGGTTTTAGAAAAGAAAAAAGCACAATTGATTGCATTTCTGTTTTAAGTTCAATTATAAATCATGTTATTAATATAGAAAATAAGAGACTATATTGTGCATTTGTCGATTTCAAAAAAGCATTCGATTTGGTGTACAGGGATGGAATCTGGCTAAAACTTATACGACAAGGCTGTTCATCTAAAATTGTAAAAATGTTACAGTCTATTTATAATAGTGTTAAGTCTTGTGTAAAGGTTAATGGTATCTTAAGCCAGCATTTTGATAGTTTCATGGGTGTTAAGCAAGGCGAACCTTTATCTCCCTTACTTTTTATATTTTTTATTAATGATATGTATGATTGTATAATTGATGATAGTGTTGAAATGTTTACTCTTGAAAATGTGAAACTATTTATGTTATTGTTTGCAGATGATACTGTTTTATTTTCATACACGAAAGAGGGTTTACAAAAATTATTAGACAATCTTTATTCTTATTGTACAGCATGGGGTGTCAAAGTAAACACTGACAAAACTGTAGTCATGATATGCAAGAAAGGTAATGCTACTTTGAACAACATAGAATTATTTTATAATGGTATTAAACTAGATATTGTTAACAATTTTACATATTTAGGTGTCACTATTGCATCAAATGGAAAATTTAATAAAGCCCAGCAAGCCTTGTCCAAGCAAGCCATGAAAGCTTTGTTTTCTTTAAATTCACTTTTTGACCTTTTACCATTACATATACCAGAAAAACTTAAACTGTTTGAATCAATGGTGATGCCAATTTTGCTTTATGGCTCTGAAGTCTGGGGTTTCCACAAAGCACCTGACACAGAGCGAGTTTACCTTAAGTTTCTTAAACAAATATTAAATGTAAGACAGCAGACACCAAGTGCTGCTGTTTATGGTGAGTTAGGTTTATTTCCCCTATATGTTATTCGTAAAATTAGAATACTAAAATACTGGTTTAAATTAAAAAATAAACCTGACTCATTGTTATTTAAATTATTGTTTATGAAAAATGCTCAAGGCAATTATGTAAATGACTGGGTATTAAACCTAAAAAGTATGATTGAAAACCTTGGATTTGCTTATATGTTAGATGTTAATGAGATTTCACTTACGCAATTAAATATTATCATCCAACGAACATATGATAACTATATACAATTTTGGTTTAGTGAAATTGATACATCTAGTAAATTACTATCCTACAAATTATTTAAAGAAACATTTAAATCAGAAAAATATTTGATCTGTATAGACAATGCTAATTTTAGAGATGCACTTACTAGATTTCGATGTTCTGCCCACAAATTATTAATTGAGGAAGGAAGATACCGAAATATACCAAGAGAAGAACGTATATGCAAATTATGCAATATGAACCAAATTGAAACGGAATATCATTTTTTGTTAGTTTGTCCATTTTACAGGGAACTACGAACCACTTGTCTTCCTCGTTATTATTGTTCTTGGCCGAATACTAATAAATTTATTACAATAATGAAGTCAAATCAAAAAAGTATACTTGTAAAAACTGGAAAATTTATTAATGAAGCAAACATTTTGAGAGAAAACTATTTAAATCAAGTATAATGAGATTTATCAAAATTAATAAAAATATCCTATAGGTTTATAATAAGAAGTTTATGTAAAAAATATTTAGTTATTTACACATGTATATAATAAGGTTTATGTAAAATGTATTTACACATGTATCTGCTATTGGATGTTTTAACATGATTCACACACTTAGTGTTTTTGTTTGTTTTCTTTTGTTGTTATTTTTTCTCAAGTTTATATTGTATGTATTTGTAAATGGAAAAATATATGATATTGAAAATGTATAAATATGTATGGAATATACAAATGTAAATCATGGACCCATAAAGTATTGGATTAAAGTTTAAACATTCAAAAATATATAATAATCTATAAATTTCGATTATCCAAGGGCTAAAACCCTAAACTAGCATTACAATTTAATGATGCATGATTAAGTCCCTTGGATATAGTTTAAAAATTATTTTTCATACTTGCCATTATTTACAAAATTGTAAAGACTTATCCGGTCAAAGCAATTAGAACATTCATATCCGCATTTCATTCGAAGCACTCAATAGTAGACAAATTATACCTGTTACCAAAGAAAACATTTAATCCAACTACGAACTATTATTATCTCGGGTACATGTCACTATAATGCAGTCAAATGATTGCTTATTTAATCCCAACCGATATTTTGCTTGCAGAATATACACTTACTGTAGAAACCGTTATAAATCATTGTTATTGATGATCAAATTACACACGTGTGTAAACATAGACTGTATTGATCTTTATTAGCAATATAACCCAAAGAAACGATTCTAGCGGAAAGACACTAGTTCTTGAGACACTGACTCAGCGTTTTTGTTTTGCTATACTGGTTGGTTTTCTATGTATGTAATAAACAAAACAAATATTTATATGCTTGATGAAAATGTATCTTACTTTAGACCCAATAAGTAGATCTATATAAATATAATAAAACAAAATATTACCCATGTTATGTAAATTAGTAATTATGTATATCATGCTTTATCTCCTATTATATAGTATATATGTTGCTATGAACATGTCTTCTACTTCTTTGAATATGTTGTATTGTATTATGTTTGCAAAAATCCGCCATTGTTAAGGGCAAAAAACTGTTAATGTTTATGCCTAATAAATCTTTTGAACTTTGAACTTTTGGTCATAAACATCTTTTTTTTTTCAAGTGAAAGTACATGTAAACACTGAGTATCTCAAAATGTCGGATGTATGTATGCAGTAACTGTGAAAATAAGGATCACCTCATTTGCACGACTTTCATTCATATTTATGTGTGTATGATCTTCTCGATACATCTCCGAACGATTTTCAACGTAATTGCAAATAATTTAGACTTCATGGTTAACTTGCTGCTTAGCAGACTGAGTATCATATTATAAACCAGAAATGCAAAAAGTCTTATAAAAATACCAAAATCTTACTAGCTAGGATATAGAAACCGCTGAAGAACAAACTACCCAAGAAAATGGATGTTTTTGATTTTTTCACTAAAAACACATAACATATTTCCAGCTTCTTTGATAAATTTACCGTTGAAGTTAATTCTCGCGACTTAAGTCGAAGTTTATATTTGAAAGCAAGAATTACAAATATCAAACAAGTTAAGGCTTACTTCGTTAAAACCAGTAAATAAGCGTTAATGGTAATAATTGTAATTAAAAAGAATGGCGTCTAAATTTTACTTACATGAAAACAACTTATCTGATATCATTACAACTTCCAGACGATAGGCTTCCATTTTAAATTGCTGATGGCGATAAAGGCGTCAGTTTAGAAAGAAAAATAAATATTAAGAAGTACAACCGCTTTTTTCCAATTAAGTTTATTAACTTGTTATATCTACTTCAGCGGAAACTACACCAGAATTTATCTTTACATGTACATGCACGTAGTTTAGATGTTATTATAGCTATTTTCCAGTCATTCATACTGAAGTTTTACATAAGTCAAACCTTTGCTAAAAACCACCTGTTAAAAATGGCTACCTGTTGATACAAGGTCATATTTTATTGGTCCCACAGACTGATTAAAAGAACAAATTTACCTGTGAAACATACCTTATTTCTTTAAAGAACACTTTGTTGTTATCCACTGAGTGGTCTTTGAGGACAGACCTGACTATCAAATATGGGCCAACACAAAATTATATTCTGACTGTATCAAATACAAGGATAAACGTGCCACAATTTATAACGCCAAAAATATGTTTAGTAAAGGAGACCCGACTGACCCTATTTTTGTACCGCCGACCCTTGCTCTTAAAAAAAAGCGCCTTAATCAGCGTAGATAAGAAACATACTTTGCGCTAATCGATCGCTCAACGTAGATGATAAGAACAATATCTTGCATTCGTCATTAGCGCTAATAGCATGTGCGAGGACCGGTTGCACAATTCAATTAATTTATCGTTTATTCCGTGTTCTATTATGATGTAACGGATAACCAGTCTGAACAATTTAATACTTGTTTTCGCGGAATTTTGTTTTTGATTTTCAAAGGATTTTATCGTGTTTCAGTGAGCAAACAGCACGGCCCGAGTCAAAACTGGCGATTTATGATGATTATTAGAGTGCTTTCGGTGTGAAGATCAAATTTCACGGATATGTGACTGAAACTCGAGAAAATGCTTTGATGGATTGTTGCTTGCACCTTATAAGGATAGTACTATTCAAATCAATTGCGTTTTATGAATCATCGATTAAATGCCCGCGTCTAGGGCATTCTAGTTTCGATTTAATTGAAATTAACAATGGCTTTGTTGCTGATGTTGATTTTCATCTTATGGAGAAAAAACTTAATATTTTTATGGGATTGAATCAAAAACTGGAAGTTTACCCAAAGTGATCAGCAGCTTGAGTGAGTTATCTTTTTGAATCCAAAAATTCAAATCCATGAAGTGCATTTTGTTCCAGTAAAAAATAACAAACTTCATTTCCTTCTGGAGTTTTGACTCCTACCACGGCTTCAACCACAGAACCCTGATTGGGGATCTATGCCTCTCCCATTTTCATGTTATATTCAGGTTACTACAATATTAAGAGCACTGATGTGCGGCATCACAAAATGAGGCCTATGGCTTATGTGACTAATGTAGACCCAGACGAGCATTCAATTCCAAGCAAAATTAGTCCCACACTTTTCAGACCGTGTAAATATGCTATTGGAGCAGGAGCTACACTTACTGCTAAGTCCTTAAGCCTGGTTTTCTCCTGCTGTGTCAAAATTAAAATTTAAGAGTGCCAGTTTATCTGCAATTCAAAGCACAGCTGTAGGTCGGGTAAGCAAGTGTTTCAAGCAGGTCTCCACAATGCAAATTTTGACCAGGTACATCATAAATAACACCACACTGTCTTAACCAGCTCAACTATAAAAACAAATTTCTACCTACCTACCCTAGTTGTTTTTTTTTTTTTCAGGGATATCCCCTGAACCACACTTTGACTAATATTAGTTAAACAATCTAAAAATTAATGGAACAGGTGATTTTCATATGTGGAATCTTGAATAATCCGATGAAGCATGTTCAAATCTTTTCAATCTCAAATACAAGATTTCAATAATACTTTCCGCCTTCGACTTTGTTGCTGCCCTTCGGATGAGTTGGAACGTTATCATACTGTTTTTGTTTTGCTTTTTATTGGAATGATTCCCCCAAAACAAAATAAATGTTGCAGTGGAGTGTTACGACTAAATTACCTGCACGTTCAAAACAATTCTCTCTCAACACAGTGAAAATATATAACTGTTACAATGTATTTAGCAAGAAATCAATGTTCACTACCACTTTATGTCAATCGTTTCGAACCGCTTGAGAATAAACATGCTGTAGAAATAAACAAACTGAAAAAGAAGTAACTGCCCCAGGTGACATATAACTCTAGATTCTACATAATATGACACTATGGCTGTATTTCCTATGTCAACAGTGATATTAATTATTGCAAGACAAAACCTGTAATGTAATTGTTCCATTGACTGTGTGTTTGGTCAACAATATGAACGTTTTGCTCTATTCTCATATGTTTCACGTTTAATCAATCTTGAATCTCGCGCAACTGTCAAACGAACGGGAACGAATATATTTAATTATTTAACCAGTGTCAACCTCTGTAGCTAAAATTGTGATCGATTTTAAACATGTCCTCTTCACAAAAACATGACATTTACAGACTGGTGCGTTTATTACTGACTCATTTTGGTCTATTCATTCTTCTCGTAAAGACAACCTCCTTAGCGATTCATTTTAACGTGTTTTAAGACTAATGTGGTAATTTTGCACAACATTCAACTTAAACACCACTGTCCGCTACTAAAAAATATACAATGTGTATCAATAACACTAACATCTTAAGAAAATTGTTGCCTAATCAACTTATTATTTCTTTTTAATTATTTATTCAGACATGTCCCATATGAACAATTTTAGACGACTGATTAGTTTCCAAGCGTTTAATGAATTTAGCATTTTGCTCCTTCCATTGAGTACACGAAACACATTTTTCAGAAAAGCCATATTTAGGGTAGTTTAATTAATGAACGATGATATGAAAAAAACAAAAAACAAATAATAAACGGGCTCTCGCGGAATAACCGCCTTGGAACTGTCAAAGAATAATAGCTTGCATGCAACAACTTCATAAGCCCTTGACGTTCTTCAAACAAAAACCAGTTACAACTTGTTCAAAGCTGCCGACACACCCGACAGTGCTACATGCAAAAGCAGAATCCGTGTAAACAAATACTGAATACCTGCAAAATATTCAGTTATGTCAAGGTAACATTTGTGATTTTACTTAATAGTGTATTAAGTTCATACTTCATCCTTTTACAGTAGATCACATTGGTCTTCAATTAACCTTTGGTTTCCGATAAAGATCTGTGAAATGTTTGAACCTTAGTAGGTATTTGATAGCAAAAGGTCATGGTCGTAAGATGATTGGTACGAATTTGTGATCTGATCGTTTATTATTTTCTTCTCACAGTTTATCCTAAAACTGCAAAAATATGTCAATTGCTCAGACGACTAATAGAAATCACAGGAACTATATGGGAGACACAGCTCGAGTCCGGTCATAATGCAAACTTGAAATGGCGATGATATAATTGTCTTTTCCTCGAAATATTGACGAGCTTTCCCTCGGGTTCAAATTTCTATTAATTGTTTGTGGTGTCTATTTTTAAATTGTTCATTTATAACCCATGATCTTTTTTTTCTTCCATATTTTTTGACTGTGTGTGGTGGCCGTGGGGAGGTTTTGTCTTCTGAAATTGGCCATTCCTGATATTCATATTTCACTTCTGAAATAACTAGTTTATTGCACTCCTTTTGAAAAGCCAATGAGTCATTCATAACAAGTGCATTTACGTTAAACTTCCCATTTTCTGCGAGATCAAGTTAAGAAGAACAATATCAGCTTAACAAGTTCATCAAGGAGAATTAATTAGCTTTTCTTTCGTCACGATGGCAGGAAAACGTCAAGACTATTCATAATCCCTGGGAAATTATCTGTTGAAAAGTTTCAACAGGTAGCAGTATTAAAAAGAATCCTAATGAAATCTGACAGTAAATACAATCAGCCAAACGATAGCTGTCAAGAATGTCATCTTGGGTATCCAAATATTTCGGGAAACTAGTTCTTGTGTACTTACAATTGCAATATTGTTTAACAAGTGATATATCAAAGAGAGCCACATTCAGAAAACACTGAATTTGCACACAGGCAAAACGTAAAGAGAAGAAAACAAAGGTTTATAAAATGTCTGATTTCAAGGAAAAGACAACTAACAAACAGGAAAACAGCGGGATTATTGCCTTGGTCAGTTCATTGGAAAAGCACTTTGTCATCTTGGCTTATTTCAGTTCCCACAATGGTGAACCAAACTTATACTTTGTCCAACATTACCTATACATTCAGGCTAGGTGAGATTGTAAAGAAGTAAACCAATGAACATGAATTGTCATAAAAAGTGAAATACAATGTATGCATATCAGCAAATATATACCTAAAGAAATTATATATACTGAACAAAAAAAGATCCACTTTTTATACTTATATTCTCATTTACATATTTTCATTTAATCAGGTACGCTTTGAATGGTGTTTTGTTAGTTAATCTCAGTTGTTTTGTTAGTTAATCTCAGTTGTTTTTAAGTTTAATTGTTCATGAACATAATTTTCCACACCAAGATATGAGCAACTGTCAGTCGAAGAACAATTTATAATGAATTACAAAACACTAAAGGGAGGTTATTGGAAATGGCTGGAAATATCAGCGTTAATGCAATCAGAAAAGTATCCACTTTCAAAACGAAAACTTAAAATTCTATATGTTCACATATAGAATTTTAAGTTTTCGTTTTGAAAGTGGATACTTTTTATTTTTGTTGAGTTTCAAAAAAAATGTAGCCATTAAGTAGATATAAAAAGAGTGAATGGTTTATTCATTTGTAACATGACCGATAAACATGAATAATGTGAAGAATGGCCGTCTTTGAATGTTTTTGTCTTGAATCAGCCAAATGGGGATTATGTGTTATCATGCAGTTGAAGTGATGCCATTGGTTGAATTGAATCATGTGATTCGCATCTCGATTCCGATTGGTTTCCACATTAACATAATGCATATCAATATCAATGTACATGGTAATATATGCATGAAAGATAGAAAGATTTAAAAATACATAAATTATTTTATATTCATAAAATATATAAATCAGATTCAACAGTGCAACAAAGTCTCAATTACTCCTACAGAATTGTATTTGATCAAACATATTTTAATATCGCAACAATTTCTTACAACACCTGTTATTGCTTGAATGCAATTTATTCGATAACATATTTTCAAAACCAGAAATAGGGAGTTGCTGACCCGGGTACATATTTGTAAAAAGTAATTGCGAAACCAAAACAACTCCGAACAGACTGATCCTGTCAATGCTCGCAGATACAAACATAAGGATAAAACAATAACAGTTCATCTATGTTCCCATTGTTCAATAAACGGTTTCTGGTTGATTGATTAGTTCTTCATTTTAAGACATTTAAGTGTATATCTATTTCAGTATGGTACGTTTTATATTATTTATACACTAATTAAACTTAATTCTGATCTAATGTTTCTCATAGATATCATACAGGTATAATTCCCACGCCAGCCAATCCTAATTGCTTACGATCAATGTAAAAAATCAAACCTAACAATTTCCTTAAGCCTTCGGAGACCTTCGACGAATTCGATTCCGGCGAAGGAATATTTCTACCGTTTATTCAATACGATGTGGCTGTTATCTCTTGGGCGAACATTGTAGATTCTCATATGCCGGCATACTGTTCGCTTTTTATTTTTTCGGATATTTCCGATCAGTGTTGATCTAGATCAGACGTCTGGATCTACACTAAAACCCCATGCGGTAAACTGTGTACATGCATTTATGGAGTAATTGGTCAACAAGATTGTAAAAAACTATATTATTCTACATATAAACTAAAGTTACACATACAACTTCAATGTTGTAATGAGCTCGCAATGCGACACACACCACACAAGTATCGTATCGCATTAAATTAGGATTGTCGAGAAACAACTGAAAATTGAAAGGTAAGCTTTTAATTTCCGGCAACTAGAAAACGAAAAAAATCACAATTTCAATTCATTCTACAAATCCATTTTATCAAGAGAAAAATACAAACTAATACGGGGAAGCTGATTTTACCGGCGCGGATTCAGAGGTATTCATAGGTCTCTTTGTCGCTTTAGTTGCCATTTTGTCGACCCCTCCTACAAAATATGGGGGCGTCGGGAGGTAGCGGGTTTAGCGCGTCTGGCAAAGTAATAGAAAAGCGGTAAATGTATAATGAAAACCAAAATTTGCTCTAGATATTAATGATTAACAAATGGGGGTAAAACACATTTCTGGCTATGGTCACAATAATACCTCCCAAAAACTTAATAATAGCATTGATATCAGTGCAGATAAATCAGTGATTGAGCTTCCGGAAGAATCAACACATACAGGAGTCTAGATTAAAACATTAGAAATACGCACTGAGGCTTGATAAAAAATGTTATTATCGAAGATTGATCGTACATTTCATTATATTCTTAATCAGATTAGATGCAGGTCTGGTTCTCTAGTTCAATAGCAGATAAAAATTCGCATTCTTTTCGCCCTGAATTATTGAATTACGTAAATTGTTCTTATTTGAGTCTTATTAACATTTTCCGTCACAAATAAAAAAGCGTCCTTTCTTATGCAATATTAGTTATTAATCAAAATAAGTTATTTCTCAACCAGTGTTTTAAAGGTATTTGAGAATTAGAGAAATTCAAAGGCAAATTGAATAATGATAGTAAAACATGATTTGATTTAAATCTGCAGCTACATTTTTATTAATCTGAAAATTGACTATAAAACTTGCAAAAGTTGTTTTACCAATACCCGTGTTTTAAAAGTGTTTTTTCTGTAATATGAAAATAACATTCATTGATATTTTGAAGATTGTTACATGCGCTTTGCCTAGTGTTTTTCAAAAAGAATAAATTAAATATGATCCATCATCTTTACATGTTTTGGTCATGTTCTGCTAGTTAGTTGTATCTTTTGGTCATGTTCTGCTAGTTAGTTACATGTTTTGGTCATGTTCTGCTAGTTAGCTGCATGTTTTGGTCATGTTCTGCTAGTTAGTTACATGTTTTGGTCATGTTCTGCTAGTAAACTGCATGTTTTGGTCATGTTCTGCTAGTAAGCTGCATGTTTTGGTCATTTTCTGCTAGTTAGTTACATGTTTTTGGTCATGTTCTGCTAGTTAGTTACATGTTTTGGTCATGTTCTGCTAGTTAGTTGCATGTTTTGGTCATGTTCTGCTAGTTAGTTACATGTTTTGGTCATGTTCTGCTAGTAAGCTGCATGTTTTGGTCATGTTCTGCAAGTTAGTTGCATGTTTTGGTCATGTTCTGCTAGTTAGTTACATGTTTTGGTCATGATCTGCTAGTAAACTGCATGTTTTGGTCATGTTCTGCTAGTAAGCTGCATGTTTTGGTCATGTTCTGCTAGTTAGTTACATGTTTTGGTCATGTTCTGCTAGTTAGTTACATGTTTTGGTCATGTTCTGCTAGTTAGTTACATGTTTTGGTCATGTTCTGCTAGTAAGCTGCATGTTTTGGTCATGTTCTGCAAGTTAGTTGCATGTTTTGGTCATGTTCTGCTAGTTAGTTACATGTTTTGGTCATGTTCTGCTAGTAAACTGCATGTTTTGGTCATGTTCTGCTAGTAAGCTGCATGTTTTGGTCATGTTCTGCTAGTTAGTTACATGTTTTGGTCATGTTCTGCTAGTAAGCTGCATGCTTTGGTCATGTTCTGCTAGTTAGTTACATGTTTTTGGTCATGTGCTGCTTGTTAGTTACATGTTTTGGTCATGTTCTGCTAGTTAGTTACATGTTTTGGTCATGTTCTGCTAGTTAGTTACATGTTTTGGTCATGTTCTGCAAGTTAGTTACATGTTTTGGTCATGTTCTGCTAGTTAGTTACATGTTTTGGTCATGTTCTGCAAGTTAGTTACATGTTTTGGTCATGTTCTGCTAGTTAGTTACATGTTTTGGTCATGTTCTGCAAGTAAGCTGCATGTTTTGGTCATGGTCATGTTCTGCTAGTTAGTTACATGTTTTGGTCATGTTCTGCAAGTTAGTTGCATGTTTTGGTCATGTTCTGCAAGTAAGTTGCATGTTTTGGTCATGTTCTGCTAGTTAGTTGCATGTTTTGGTCATGTTCTGCTAGTTAGTTGCATGTTTCGGTCATGTTTGCAAGTTAGTTGCATGTTTTGGCCATGTTCTGCTTGTTAGTTATATGTTTTGGACATGTTCTGCTAGTTAGTTATATGTTTTGGTCATGTTCTGCTAGTTAGTTACATGTTTTGGTCATGTTCTTCTAGTTAGTTGCAAAGCTGATATCGGTTCAAACACACTTTTCCCATAAACTGCTTCGCATCCCAAACGATGGAATGCAGAAGACAGAGATTTTTAAAATCTGAAAAAAAATCAAACTTGTATAAAATGTCATACATAAATGACACACGAAAGGTTATTATGGTAAAACATATTTTTCTATTGACGTCAGAATTGTTTTAATATATCAACTAACGCAGCTATCATTCGGTCAAACAATACAATCCTGAGCGATCCATTCACACACGTGAAAAAATGAATAATCGTAATGAATTTCAACCAAATACTACAAACGCGTTGAATAACACTCCCGTCAACCAACCGAACATTACATCAGAAGACAATATCATTTCATGTTAATCAAGAAATAAATATTCGACATGACTTTCCATTATTCATCCGAAGCCTCGGGAGAATACACACGGCCGAGGCATTAACAGACTGAACAATAGCAAATGTCCCAGACGACATGGACACTAAATCCTATTTGACATGGTTGTACAGTTCGTTTACCTTTTACAACAATCAGATCAATTGCTGAGAGCAAAGTGTTCCGAACCCTTGCAAACCCACGCTTATAACCTTTTTCAGATTTGTTTCGTAACTGATGTGAAATAATCCTCACTGGTCGCGATAAAGAAACTCGATAAATCAAGTGTCTTGAAAAGTTAATTGAATATACGAAGTTTCCTTTAAGGAAAATTCCAAACTTTTCAGCTAAGTTCACGACGCATTTCATTTCTCTCTACTACATCATGTTTTAGAAATATTACGACATTGATTTATTTTATATATGAAATTATGAATCATTCACAATTTGATAATTATAATAGAGCCTTCCTCAAAAAAGACATAAAACTAAATGAAAATGGCAGTTTGATAAATCAAGTGTCCTAAAAGGTTGATTGAATTGACATAGTTCGCTTTACGGAAAAGTGCAAAACTTTCTACTGAGACCTCTGAGACTAATAAATGAATGCATGAAGATATATTATGATACATTAAAAAAAAATTAAACCAGACGAAACACATTTATTTTACCAGATCAAATTGTTCGATATAAATTACTTATGGTGCATAAATGCAATCATCAACTACCAAACTATACTCAGGAGATAAATTCATTCATCAACTACCAAACTATACTCAGGAGATAAATGCATTCATCAACTACCAAACTATACTCAGGAGATAGATGCATTCATCAACTACCAAACTATACTCAGGAGATAAATGCATTCATCAACTACCAAACTATACTCAGGAGATAAAGAAACGCTGGGTAAACTTTGAAGACCATTCTATTTTTTCCCGTTTTACGCTTTCCACGAGCGACATGGTAATATGCCATCATGCGGCCATCCATACAGTGCCACTTGCATTTAAATCTAGGGATTTCCTTTGCAGATTTGCATCGTTTTTATCAACGCGTTAACAACATTTTACAAATGATGTCATACTGCGTTACTTTATTCCTTGGGTATTGATATATAGATATTGGTTTCATTGTTTGTTTCATATACTGTATAATTGTTTACATCACAATTTGAAAACACATCACTGACACCATCTTGAAGGTCGTTTCTTGCTTGCACTATTGACGCAGTTTGAGGAAAGCAACACGCAGAAATAACAGCATTTCACAGCACAATAGTATAAGTTTAGATTATAAGGTAATAAATCTTCAAACATAAGACACCAAAAATAATCAACAAGAGAGTACCTAATGTGTAATATCCTTGGAACAGTCAGCGGCTAAAGATGTTTTGAAAACTGAAGAACCTTGAAACCTTGAAACCAGGTGTCTGTGATAAAATTTTAACACGTAAATGCCTAAGTTAATTTTAAACAAGTAAAATATGAATTTTATTATTGTACGGAAAATGTTGGGTACTACTGTAGGAAGTATTAATTAAATTTGGCATGGTGTTGTGGTAATGATTAGAAGTTTAAAAACAATACACATAAAAACAAAGGGCGCAATAAATCTGTTTTATAAGAGTCTTAAAATATAACACAACTAAAATACAGAACTGAAAATCATAAAATGGACAATCGGATTGGAAGCGGATCGGAAACGGACCGCAAACCGATCCCGTTAGGAGCGCAATGGAAGCGCAATCGAATTGGAAACGGAATGGAATCGAAGCGAATCGCTTTGAGCGTTTGGATCGCTTGGAGTTAAAAGACCGGTCCCCATTTTGACCGGATCGGAATCGTTTTGAACGTTTGGGTCGCTTGGAGTGAAAAGACCGGAGCGTTTTGACCGGATCGGAATCGCTTTAAGCGTTTGGATCGCTTGGAGTGAAAAGACCGGAGCGTTTTGACCGGATCGGATCGGATCGCTTCTATTTATAGTTTTTCAGTTATATAGTAGCCATCCGAATCGCTTCTTCCATTCTTTTAATACAGTTTTCTGCTATCAAACACTAGTAATGAAAAACTAATTTAACGATAATTTTGTAAATAAAACTGAAAACATATAATAGTAAATGGTGTGTTTGCCATTCACACGCATGATATTATTGAAATTAAATTCGGAACCTTTTTGTATAAAGTGCCCTTAAAGCGAAAATACATGATAATTTTTCTTACACAAGGGAAGAAATAAAGAACATGTATATTCACCCGTGCTACATTATGGCGTTAATGTATTATTATATTTAGAAAGGAGATTCACAACTGGAAAGTATTTAATGCTAATAAACACTTTTAAACGTAAACATTTACATGTATTAAGTCCAATATGAAATATAAACCATAAACGCTGTCCGAAACTAAAAGAGAAACTATTTTCCCTTTTGATTTCAGTGGTGAAAAACAAAGAAATAAACACGATATTCACATTTAAATAAGTTTATTATCGATGTTTCACAAGTTGTACTTCTATGCATAATTGACGCGGAACGAATATTCTTATTAAGTCTTTCAAAACTTCAATCAGCGTACATTTATGCTGAAAATTTGTTTAGCTCTTCAACGGTATATTCCGCATGTTTTGCTACTTCCTAGAAATAAATTTAGGCTAAAAAGTTTTATTATCTGCTTATTGTTGCATACGGACCAAAGGCATTTACTGTCTTGATTTACGCCAAAATCAGCTGGGGAAAAACATCTCAAATGAACATGAATCTCACTTATATCGGGTGTAATTTACGCTTATATTTTAAAAGTGCAATGTAATAAACGCTTATATTAAACTGATGTTAAATTTAGTAAGAGGTCATTTTAGATCTACATGTAAAATTATCACTTTACTTTGTTAGTAACCACGGTGTTTAAACAATAAAATTAAACAAAACTGCAAATAAGAAAAATGTCACAGAAATGTAAATTCAGCGCGTGATGCTTTATAAGTAATGACCAATGAAAAGCGGGAGCGAAAAGATCGGAATCGGAAGTATCGGTTTGAGCGTAAAGATCGTTTGGAGCGCATTGTCTGGCGTTATAGTTAATGACCAACGAAAATCGAGAGCGAAAAGATCGGAATCGGAAGAATCGGTTTGAGCGTAAAGATCGTTTGGAGCGCATTGTCTGGAGTGAAAAAATTGGAGTGCAATCGAATCGGAATTGGACCGCAATGGGAATGGAATCGGATCGGTTATAGATGACATTAGGATCGGAAGCGGACCGGATCGGAATCGGAAAATTGTCAATTTCATAATTTTCAGTAGTGTAGTTGGATTGCCAAATTGACGGGGCTTGACAATGTTACACTATAAGAGTATGGTATTGTATTATTAGTGTTAAGTATATTAAGCAGTAAATTGGATAACATTTAGACAACAATTAAGTGAACGTAATTTATAATGACGTTCATGTAACACTTTCCAGATAAATACCATTATCACGTCACCAGATTGTTAACATATTGTCAAATTTACTAACGGATAATAAAACAATTAGAACCAAGTAACATTATTTCGAGAGAGTCGAGATTGTGTCTGACTGGGAAATCACTATAACCGGAAAACAGAATCTCCTTCAACAGGCATTCAACATCTTTGATATTTCAAATTTTCAATAACATACTTCATATTAGATATTACTATAAAATAATTGTTTTACTAACTAGGAATTGCTTGAAGTGTGCTGGTGGTGATGTCGTGAAACTGAGACTTAACACCGCAAGGCAAATAAAAAATGTATAAATTGTATGTTAACTGTATGTTAGTTAATTCCTATTGAATATAATTTAAAATATTATGTCGTATACGTATTTTCTGAAAGAATAGTTATTCTTAATAGCAAGAAAACATCCAGTGATTTGAACAATAAAATGCACATGAAAATTGCAGTTGTACGGTCAGCATAACTTGTATAAAACATTTCTATTAATGCAAGCAATGCTTTGTCTTCTCATACATTGTAAAAAATTCATTAATATGTTCACCGACTATGGTTCCAAAAATGATTGCATGGCAGTCTATCAGGCCGTATTTAACCCTTTTCTCCTTATATACGCATTTACGCATGTGCGACCAGTGTACATGTACATCCAGATCAGCCGGAGCATCCGTGCCATCTGATCAGGATCTGCACAATTCGCTTTTTGATTTGTTAGGTTATTTCTGACCATTTGCGAGCAGTGCAGATCCTGATCAGACGGCACGGATGTGCCGGCAGAGTTGGATCTACATTGGTCCTGATCAGATGGCACGTCCGTGCCGGCTGATCTGGATCTACACTGGTCGCACATGCGTAAAAATGCGTATATATGGAGGAAAGGATTAAGATCAAGACAACGAGAAGTTCGCTCTTTCACTAAGACTACTATGAATAAACTACTATGTACTAAAGACTGGTTAAAAATCACTTGAATTCTACTTTTTTTTAAAGTTCCAGAAGTTGGAAAATGTTCTGTTTCAACCAAACATGCATTTTGCATGTATCTTTGCCAGAAGGGAAAACCATTTATTTTTCACGATGTTCCTAAATTCGCGAAAAATATTGTACTTTCTTGTATTTAGAGGGTTTTAATTGTGAATTTACATTTCATGGTTAACCGGGTATTTTTTACTACGTGACGTAAGTGTGTAAAATTTATGAGCTAAAATTTAACAAGCCTGGCGACATCATTTTTATTTCATTTTTATTATGAACGCAGACAATTTCATCAAAATTTAATTCGTAAAAAAATTGAAAACTAGAAATCTAACAGATATTCAGGTGCTTCCTCTTTCAAAAAGTACATTCCGTGTTCAGGAAAGTGTTTAAGGTAGTTCGCTTGGAAAAAAACTAACCGACAGATTTTGTTTAAACTCGCCATATTTCATCCTCATTCAAATCTTATTACAAAAATGCAAAGAAAATGGCAGGTCCCGGACCTTGTTTTTTCGCAACAGTGATTTGTAAATGTAGTATATTTTCATAATTTATAAGGTTTGTAAAACATCATAAAATTGACAGTAATGACAGTTTCTCGATCATTCCTACTTTCCAAACAATTATATCTTAAATTGCTTGATTGGAATATAGCTGGCTGGGATGTATCTTTAAGGCAAGGAAAACGAAGACCGATTCATCCTTGTAACTGAGAAATGCAAAGGATTTAATCATACCCCACCCACATTTAATTTATTAAAAATACCATGCAATTTGGACAATTTTAAATTGTTTGCCAAATAAAAACTTGCGCGCTAAAGGCATTCGTACATGTATCATGTGGTCGTCTTTTTTAAGCTTTCAATTGAACAGAAATTGACATGTATTATTTAATCCCGTCTTTCTGTATCTCAAGAATCAATAGATTTGAGGTTGCTTATACACAAAGTAATTTAAATTAATGATTAAATTTAGAAAAGATAAAATTTATCCTCCCAAATAGGAAATATTCAACATGTAAATTTACCCCACCCACTTCATAAAACAGAAACTTTAGTCTTTACCCTAGTTTTAAATGTTTAATTTAAATAAGCAACCAATGAATTTTTTAAAATTTGCAGTATTAATCTGAAGGCCTTACACTTACTGAAAATGGAAAAAAAATGTCACCGAACGTGTTTTTATCTGACGGGCACTAGTAAACTGTCTATAAACTGATCGTATTTATTTTTTAAGCAGCTTAATCATTACGTATCTGCGTGCTTGATACATTGGCGTTTTCTTTGTTCTAAAGGCTACCAGTTTAAATATCTTCTTATCATGTTCATTGTTAAGATTATCGATGTGTGTGAAGTCAACTGATTGATTCTCACTCAAGAACAAAAATGGGCATGTTTATTTACCCCACCCACTCCAGAAAAAATAAGAAGAGATGCTGACTTTTAATTTTTCATTATCAGATGCTATAAACATGATAAAAACAAAAGCCTTTAAAATAACATTTTATTTCATCGTAGGCAAGGATATGCCAAAAAATAAAATAATTTGTATTGAAAATGGATTTGCATTTTATATGTAGCATGTTCATGTTTGAAGCTACATTTAAATAAATCAACATTCATGACATGTTTTCATTTTCACTGTTCCAAATAAACAACATTATGGATTGTTTAACATCTTTATAAATGGTACGAGTATTTATCTGGAATTTATCTATTATGAGCAAGTTAGGCATCACTATTGAAGAACAAGGAGTGCTTAAATAATCCCACCCACTTCTTCAAATAAGAAATATATGTCAAATTAGAGGAGTTATTTGTATGAAACCAGTGATTTTCAACTCAACATTCTTCAGTTTGGCAGTTTAATAAAACTCCTATTTAGGGCGCGTCACAAAAAAAAGTACCTTCGGACAGTTGACATCAATCTTTGATATGACGTCATAAATTTGTGCAGACGACATTACTTAATCTTCATTTCGCGGTAAAATACCATAATGTTGTCAAAAAGTGTAACAAAATCACATTTCAGTTATAAGAAATTGATTTATAGATGTATGTTCTTTCTAAATTTAGTAAAAGCTAAAATATCACTAAAATGACCGAAGGTACATTTTCCCGTGGCGTGTTATATTTTGAGAAACATTAATAAGCAAATTAATATGATAGTTGAATAAAAAAGTTAAACTATTTCGTTTAGTACACCTAGTGAACAATCCGTGCGTTTGTATTATCCTTACATGTATAAATCATGTATTGCGAACACTTTTTTCTAACCACTGGAAAAATATTAAGTTTTCGTTCATTAAAAACCTAAGCTTTAAAAAAGGTTGAAGCAAAACATTTTAGGCGTTCTATTTTTAATTTATGATTTTTCAACATTGTACACTTCACTTTCATATAACTTAATAGGAGGCAAACACGCCAGCCTCATTGTGAGAGATAAGAAAAAAAACCTTTTTTCTTAAAATACGGGGAAATCATATCACGTAATCTTTAGACTGTTCGACAGGAAGTTTTTAGGTTCTACAAAATGGAAAACTTAAAGGCTTAGGGGCTACAGACAAATAGTGTTCTTGGGCAATTTGCCAGAAAGCAGATACCAACCGGATCTTGTAACGATATTAGGTACTTTTAGTTAGCGCATTATTTGGTACATGTACATGTAACTTGTGTGTAAGGCTTATCAGATGTGACCAAGAAATTCACGCATAAACCAGTATCGGTTATGTCTCAGTGCCTATAATACCTAGTTCGGCTAGGCGCTGTCGCCGTACTGGTTCGCTCCCCAGTAGGGGCAATATCATTTGTAAAAAGCGATATTTTAAGATAATTTAACTGTAATGCAACAATAAAACAAAGTAACCGCTCAAATCGTAGGAGGGTGGAAGGTTCTAACTGCTTCTTCCGCTATCACCACACGAAGTATATATTTTACTTTGAAAAGAATAATCATTGAAGAAACCGGTCGCATCACGAAACGATTGCTAGTTTGTATGTTCATTTAAGGTATTATAGGAGTTCGTGCTTTCTCACTTTAGATTTGGTTTAAGCAGATTTTCGAGTACTTTATGGGTTTTATTAAGAATCAAGTGCAGATCGTGGCCTTTAAAATAAGAATGAGAGAATGAATTTGATTTGATTCAAATTGCAAATGGACATGTAACAAAACTTTTCACTAGAAGTTAATACGGACAAATAAGTGTTTTATATTCGCAGAGATTGAAAAATGACAAACTTTTTAGTGTTAATATCGAGAAACTGGAGTTTTATGAGATTTATTTAGTAGCTCAGTGGTTCAATTCAGTTTTCATAGAAAGTGACTCTTAATAGATTCGTTCACTCTTTTTCAGATGTTCTCGTTCGACCGGTTTTTTTAGATGTTTTTGCGTAAGCGTTTCTTTCGATGTTCTTGTTTAACCGTTTTTTTTTTTTCAGATTTTCTTGTTTAACAGATATAATTGTTACCGGTACTTCTACTCCCAGGGTCCAATTTTTTAAATCTGAAAACTGATAAGTCAATTTTCAATGTAAAAACAAGCAAATCGGCATTTTATTTTTTATTATATGTATCATATAAGTAAAGCCATCCATCTAACAAATCTTATTAACAATGGTAAGAAAGGAGCAATTAGAGAAACTGTGGAAGAAATGAAATTAACAAAATTCAAGACACGTAGCTCTACAATCTTAATACTACAGTTACTGATTATGTTCAACCGTTTTTTTTCAGATGTTCTTGTTCGACCGGTTTTTTAGATGTTTTTGTGTAAGCATTTTTTCGATGTTCGTGTTAAACCGTTTTTTTTTTCTTCAGATTTTCTTCTTTAACAGGGCTTTTCAGATATTAGTTTAACCGGTACATCTACTCCCAGGGTCCAATTTGTTAAAACTGACAACCAAACTGATTAGTCAATTTTTAATGTAAAAAAAGCAAATCGGCATTTTATTTTTTTATATTTATCGTTTTAGTAAAGCCATCCATCGAACAAATCTTATTAACAATGGTAAGAAAGGAGCAATTAGAGAAACTGAAATAAATGGAATCAATTTAAAATTCAAGACACGAAGCTCCACAATCTTTATACTGCAGTCACTGATTATGTTATTCTGATAGTCTGGTTTCAATGCTAATAAAGGAGTAATGAAAAAATGAGGTTTCTTTATTTTTACAATTAACTTTAACTCTTGAAGGCCAATCAGATTCTTTTTTTCTGTCATCGTGTTTATTTTTTTAACAACAGCCGCGGACGACGGCCGAAAATGTGAAAATATGAAAGGCCCACATTGAAGGTTCAGTATAAACCGCAATATGCGCGCATTCGATTTGCGATGGATCAAAATGTGTACTATTTACTTTTGAAGACATCCAGTTGCGCTCAACGATAGGCTAAGCGGCATGCATATTTATATGATTGTTTGTTTTTGCCAATGAGCAGGTTCGATCGAACCGAGCCTCAAATAGTTCCATATGTGTCGTCTACGGGTTTCTTAAAGTTCCTTTTTCATAATCAAAATCAATATAACGTGGTTGGCTTAAATTGATACAAATATTATGAATATTCGCTCGGCTCTGGGTGAACCAGTGAATATAAGCTGTTGCACAGAGAAATAAAATTGCATGGTTATTGTTTTGTGCTCTTTTTGATACATAATTTGATAAAACATTATAAAGAAGAAACTTAATTAGAATGACCATACTTTTAAAGTGCAACTTAACTTACAAAGACTAAATAGTAGGTTCATATTTCATGTGCTTATTTATTTATGTCAAAACAAAGCAACCTTTTTTAGGATATAAAAACGAACCTACCATAAAATGTCACTGTGATTGTAATTTTAATTCCTTGAGGTAACATTTTAAATGGTATATTCACTCTCCCAATGTATCTAACATAAACTCCTTTCACCACTTGACATAGGCATTAACCACTCGTCTGTTTCTATTATACAGCTAGCCTTTAAACATAGCGATATTGGATTTTGCTATATTTCCTTTTTGTATCAGTTGGTGAATACGGAAGATTTCCATGCCGTGTATTTGCGTGTATTCTGATGATAGGCCCAAGCCTTTGCAACAGCGAAAATTTTTGATGACCTAATTGATAAAGATTACTATTACAAAAAGTCGTGCCTTTTTCCCTTTACACGTGTTATATTTTAATATTATTAACATAAATACAACGTTTAATGTTCCGGTTGACTTATTTTAAGCTCCATATTTTAAACAATCAGCTCGTTCTAAACACACTGTACGGTTTCATAAAATGTCATTGATTCCATTT
Organism: Corbicula japonica; assembly: GCA_038501625.1. NCBI lineage: Eukaryota > Metazoa > Mollusca > Bivalvia > Venerida > Cyrenidae > Corbicula > Corbicula japonica. The sequence continues at coordinate 233,712 of JAZAYU010000094.1, read as the reverse complement.
TCTGTTTAAACGTTCTGCATTGCCTGCGAACTTGTATAAAGTAAGTAGGCTGGCATTATATCATTGTAAACTTGTCGGGTTTCGCGATAAAAGGTGAAATGTGCATATCAGGAATTGCCACCTTCAGAAAAACAGCCAGCTCACACAGTGAAGAAGAAGAGAGTGGGGGAGAGCATGGTTAATAAAATGATCAGTTTTAAAAAGACACCACAAACAATTAACAAAAATGAGAACCCGAGGGGTTACCGCCTTGGAAAGTTCATTGACAAATCAAACTGCCACTGGGGTTTTAACCAGGTTCTAGTGTGCACCAGCCTCACACTTTCCCCAACAGGTTCTCATATCACTAAACAAGTACAAGTTGTCTTGGTGAAATAACTCCAACCCACCCATCGGCTCAACAATAGCATACATAGCAAAGCCAAAGGTTGAGTTTTATGTTTCCCCGTTTGCTGTCTTAGCTGGTTGTTGACCTTGGTTTTAGGACAAATGAAATGTCTTAAATAGTGCGCGGTTTATAGATTATGCAGTGGAACATCAAAATAAACAATTTCGATTGTGGTCATTTTTACTAAAGAGTTTCGAAAACCCGATATGCATTTATATTTTAACCATGTTTTTGTTAATCTTTTATTACAAATTTCTATAAATATAGGACGCTAAAATCGAGCTACAAACTTGCTTTCAAAATACCAACCGGGATACGATTCGTTCCTCCCAGAAAGCTTCACATTACTGACAAAGGTAACTGTTCATTACGTGGTGAAAGAAGGATCATAACGAAGATTCTTGGTTGAAATCATAGTTTGTCTAATGAAATAGTACTGTTTTTCAATTTTTGGGGAAATTTATTTCTGTTAGCACTTACGCATCATTATAAATGATTTACCCAGGAAGTAAATTAATGTACTAAAAATAGTGATTTAAATTATTTATAGTTTATCCCCCGGAATCGTTGTGTTTTTGTTTTCTATAAATTATTTATTACTTAAGTAACTTTGAATAACTATTAATTAACTTGATAAGTTACTGTATAAGTGGTAATGTTCGCGAGGATGTAATGTTCGCGTATTTCGCGATTTGATTAAAATCGCGAAATTATCAGCCAGCGTAAATTAGAGCTTATGTGCAAGCAAAATTTTTACCCTTACACCGGACTATGGTAAAACAAAACATTATGATCATTGAACTTTATTACAAGACTACATAGTATGCCTGTACAACGTACAATTAATACCAAATATCAAAACTTATACACAATTGTACTCATTAAATTTGATAAACTAAACGACAATTCGTTTGAAAACTATTAACTGTCTATGTAATTTGTATATATGTACATCGGTAAGGACTGTATCCCGCATTGGTGAAATGCAGATATGCAAGTAAATCATGGGCCTTCATAAGCCAACGTGCATGTATTGGCATAATGTTTATTGTTATTAGGTCAATTCTCCAGCACATTATGTTTTAAACAAGTCGAAAATGGCAAGCGCAGTTTGATCACACCTGCAACGTAAACAGGTAAAAACTGCGGTCAGATTTCACACCGGGTTATCGTTAATAATAGAGTAATCTGTTAAAAGGGCAAACAATTCATTGATAGATGCTAATTGACTGTCGGATCACGATGTTCACAGTTTGTCATTTAACAATCCAAGTTTTGGGAAGACTACTTTCAGATTCTACCATGGAATTTTTTGACAACCGAATAATTTAGAGTGAATATAACGACGTGTAATTATTACGAATTTCATGAAATCAATTTTTCGCGAACATTTCCGCACGCGAAACGCCGGCAAAACAGAAAACGCGAACTTTTACGCCAGCGAAATTATCCACTTATACAGTAATGGATTCCCCAAACCTAATTTCAACGAAGCGCTAGAGCAAACGAATTCTGTATATGCTCATTTATAAACATTACATAAACCTATATTTAGTTTTAACCACTAAGCCTGATCAAATTTAGTGCTCCGCGAAAGGCCGATTTAATTTTGTTAAATTATGCTCATTAATAAACATTATTCTTAGCTTCGTACAAGGGCTCGAAAGAATCGGCAGGAGAAAATGGTTTATTATATGGGATTTTTTTTCATAATTATAGAGATTAGAAATAAAATTGATAATATACTGTTTTGAATTTTTATTTTATTTTCACTGTTTTGCCGAACTACTTCTTGAAACTTATTACCTCCGTACACAATTATTTAGGTTAGCTTGTTTAGAAAAAATACTGGGCGATTAGTTTGTGCGTGATTTTTTTTTCAATCAGCTTTCGAAATATGTTTCAGATTTGAGAGAAATAGCAGATAATAAAACAAAATGTCAGAAAAATAAAGTAGTTGCTGATAGATTTTCAACCGAAGGGGAGAACATACGTCAACCGGTAATGGCTAAAAGCAAGCAGTTGCAGAAATATGTGATGATGAAACGAGATGATTTATTACAGAAAACTTGAATTAAAAGCCAGACAACCTTGGTTGGGAGCGGCGGATAGGAACTCCTCGATACATCAATACCATGATATACTTGAAGACCTCACCATAAATATGTCTGGCGTAATATGATGATATAAGTCGACAAAATAGTTAAAAAATATCTTGTCAGTTGAACATCTCATCAAATTTTGATTCTCTGTATAGCATTGAAGCATAAATACTTTAGAACTGGTTTCTGTATGTCAAAGTCTAAAATGAACATTTGCAACACAAGATCTGTTTGACTAATCAAAAATGGTGAAATGTAGTTATCAAGTGATCAATTATTAGAGGTATGATGACGTTTCAAGAACAAAAATGTAAAGTCTAGTTATAGTCTTTTAAATGTATAGTAGAAAATGCAAAAGAATTGTAAATGTGATGAAAAATCTTACACCGACACATTATGAGTGAATATATTTAAAAAAGATTAAATGGGAAGTTTGAAAGTTTCGAACACGACAAATAAAAAAAATATTGCAAGCTCAGTTTTGATTAAGCCAGTTGTTAAATCGTTACTGGCTCAAAAATCACTCACAACATCCTTAAAAATGCACTTTTTGCGTCTGCTTTACCTCCTGGCCATTAGAGGGTAGCACTGGTTGTGCTTAACATTGAGGCAACAAATGTGTATCCTAATTTTTCTATCAAAGGTCTTGTATAATGACGAGTACCCCCGTAATCTAAAGTTCACATATTCTATAACGTGAACACTTTTATTCTCAGATTGTATTTAATTTAAAAGACATTGTTGTAACTTAAACTTGTCTTGACTGTCATAACTGTACCGAACTGGGATAGTCCTTAGCATGATTGAAGATGGATCACTAATCCGTCACGGAACTCTACAAACGTTTATTAGCATATGTTAGTGTTATCAGCTTTGTAGGTGTTTATGTTTCAATATATTTAAATTTCCATATTGTCTGTACTCTAAACAAAACATGGCTGGAAATAGATCACTTTTGGCTTCTGTGGCGTTTCCGAGAACAATAGAACAAATCCCAGTTGAGATTCATTAGATTGCATAGAAAAATACTAAGACTTCATGACAGGAGACCACTTGAGCGCTCCGTCAAGAGGCTTCTTCACAACACTAACAATTCTTGTAAAAACAATGCAATCATAGTGTAAGGAGTAAATCGATGTTTATAATGAAATATTTACACAAGAGAAATAAAATGCAATTCATCTTACAGCAAATGAAAGCGATTTAGAAAAAAAGAATAGTACAAAGTTTTCGACTATTTTATCGATTACTGAAATATCGATCTTTTAATCAACACACGTTATTTTCATATTAAATTCGCGGCTGAACTGAACGTGTTTAATTGCAGTTTGCATTAAATGTTGGCCAATAGTGTGTTATTACTTATATCTATTTACGTCATTAATTTATTCTTCTCAATTGCCAGACATAAAACCCGTGTTTCTGCAGTGTCAGATTTCCTTAAAATACAAGGTCTTCCGCATGCGCGCTTTTTATGCACACATTCGGTTTGGAGACTGACCCTGTTTTTTCTCCAGAATGTTTATACGTAGGTTTACCCTTTTATAATCTGTATCGATATTTTAGGGTCTACATTGGAAAAAAAACTCATTGTTTTTGCTTTGTTTTGATAGACTGGAACCGTAATCAGTCAACACCGTATTTCTTTCCAATACCAACATCACTACAAATTCGCAGTTCGGCTATTACGCAGACTAAAGGTGTCTAAACAAACTCCAATTTTGTAATCCTACATGTCAACATACAAACAAAATAGTCAGATACTTAAAAAACTCACACATCTTTCCAAATCGAGTATCGATCGACAATTTTGAATGACCTCTGTTGATCAGTTAAATTTCGTTTTGTTTTTGATTGAGCATTTTGTACTTTGATAAAGGCCTCGCCATGATGCTAACTGTTACATCATTAAGTTAATTATGAAATTTAGTTTAACGAATGTTGAATTTTTCAAACAGCTACATGTTTATTTTGTGTAAGAAGGACTTTTTCAGCCTCGTTTCCGCCAGGAAGGCATTTCCCTGGGATTAGAATACCTTTATCTTCGCCAATTACCAATTTTAGGTCGCCCTACATTTGTAGCCAATCAGAAGCTATGAAAAATCAAATTCCTCAGCGATTCATTTCATCAGATTCTCCCGTGAAATACCGTTAAACATTACGTATTCTTTCTCAATGCGACGTTTGTACCGAAGACTCAGCGATTGGTTTTTATGAACATGTAATTAAATACCTACTATGTTATTTGATCTGATAGTTCGACGCAGATGGGCAATCTAATAAAACGTCGGATGTTTTCTTGATTTAACGATAGTTTACTGACAGCGAGTTTTTATCAAAGCACTTAGGGTTAGGTTTACATGTAACATTTATATAACTAGAACTGATATCTATGCGGAATCGGAAAAAGAAAGTACATTAGATCTCTGGTGACATGTAATCGTTTCGTTATAGTCCTGATGTACTAAATAAGCTTGGAGTAATAACTTAATGACAATTAATGAAAAATTGAAATATGCTTATCAGGAATTACCACACCCAGAAAGCACAGCCTCCCCACGAAGCCAAAACATTTTAGTGTAATTTATCTCAAAAATGTTCTGAATTAAATCTTCTATTATCAACATTGCACACTCACAGATGTTCTGAAATTCGAAATCGTCTTAATTGCTATAACACGGTTGTTCTTAATCTTTGTGATCGTTTTTACAATGACTCTAAACACAAATGGTGACCTTGACCATGACATGACCTGGCAAGTTTGGAACATGGGTTCTGCACTTCGTCTTGATGGGGTATACATCTGACCAAAATTTTATGAACTTCCTTCAAGGGGTTAAGCATTTATGGAGCAGACACGAAATGCGTGGTTCAAACTTTTAAACACTACTGGTGACCTTGACCTTGGAACATAGGTTCTGCATTCGTCTTTATCAGGCAAACAGATGATCAAATGTCATGAAATTCCTTTACTGGGTTGAAAAGGTACATAGCGGACACGAAATCTATACTTACTCACACAGACTGACGGAAAGAGAAAGGACGCACGCACGAAAACCATTCCGCTACACGACGGGGGATAAAAATTACAGTAAGAAGGATTTACTTAACAAAGACACCATAAACATAATATCTGACAAAACTTTACTTTAAATTGGGTTAAACCTTGCCTTGTCAATTTTCGTCAAAACTAAATAAATCAGTAACAAACAGCAGAAAGCTAAACCAGTTTAATCTACAGAAGTTTTTCCTGAAGTTAACAGACATTGCACTTTAGGTATTGTGCTTCTCATTGTGCAAAGTGGTCTTAGATCACAAATTTATAATAGATAAACCATGGAAACGTATTAAGTACCTCAGACAGTTTCAAATTTTGGTGTTCAGAGAAATCGTCCGAAACATTGCATTTCAGTTTCATTAGACCTCTTCCAGAATATGGTGATGTAGTCTGGAACAACTGCACAATAGAACAATCAACCTTTCTTTAAGCAATTCAATCAGAGGAAGCCATACTACCGTCACTGGCGCCACTGCATTATGTGATCTGACGACTTTAACGTGCAAAGTAACCGTAAACTACGAGATTTTATGAAATGACATCATCTTTGTGCCGATAATGGTTTATTTCTTTAAATTAGAAAAATAATATCCGAAAATAACTCAATAAGTCGAAAGCTCATAAAACATTAATAATTTAATATAACAACATACAGAATTTAACCCATTTTCATTTAAATATCGCTATACAATTCATTTTAATTGTTATTTAATTAAATATTGATTAAGAATGTTATACCCATTTATATTTGTGTATGTATGTTAACAGTGGAAAAATGGCTGTAATAGATTCTAATGCAACTAAAAAGGATTTATCGTCCAGGAGCACGAGTTTCGAAATGTCCTGCAATTTATTTGACAATGCCATTGGCAACTACATGCTTTCACATGCAATTAAGTCGAGTAGGTCAAAAGAAAGAACGGCAAGTACAAGGCTTGTACATACTAGCAGCTGTTTAAAACCTTTGGTGGCAAACTTGATATGTGGACAGTTTCAAGGCGGTAACTATTGATGTCCTATTTGTTTCATTTCTGTATTTACATATCTCACTACTAAATTAACTGTGCGGGAAGGCTACGTTTTTCTAGTTGTAGCATTCCATAGTTGGCAGTTTTATTTATTAATATGTACGGTTATAATATTTGTTTTCTAAAATCTAAGGAATATTGACGAACTGAAGCATATGATTCGTAGTCAGAAAAAGACACCGCCTGTTATTAGCATCACGGGAATCAAATCAGAAAAAATTAACGACACTGCAACTTGACACCTTGATCGTGCTTAAATCAAAAGCTCCTGTTTGATATGGGAAGTTTTAATTTAGACTTCAATCGTACTATAACTGTAATTGACTCTGTCATTTTAATATCAAATTACATTCAGTACCGTATTGATGTCTTTTAGATAGACAAAACATGAAATGTTTTCGTTCCAAGAAGGAATATGATAACTTATTTATTGGAAGCTGCAGTTTCAACTTGCTTTCATACGTTACGTTGCAAATGAAAAAGGTAAAACACGCAAATAATGAATGGCCACATAAAGAAGACCCAATATTCTTCAAACCGAAAAGTAGAGAGGAAAACATGGTTTAAAAAATAATCAATTTGAAAATTGACACCGCAAATAATTAGCAAAAAGGAGAACCCTTGAGTTACCGCACTAAACGGTTTAAACCAGGTTCTATGTTGCACCAACTTCACATTTACCCTCTCAAATAATCAAATAAATATAATTTCTCCTGGCAAATTAGCTCCAACCTACATGTAACATGAGCTTGACGATTTGGGATGCAAAACAAACAAATTAAACTTAAGAAACTAATAGCTTTGTTAGCACAAAAAATTAGTACATGTTCATAATGAACTTTCTGAGACCCTGTAGTCTAATCAGCTAAAACAAGATGACAGACAAAGAAACAGACCGATAAACTTTGTCGTGCATATTAAAACGATAACAATAACCATAAATTTTAGATGGGTTGATCACCAAGCATGCAAAACGCTATAGAATTATCTTTCTTTTTGGCATTTAGCTTCACCAATCAAGAAATTTTTACAACAAAATTAACCGAGCATTATTCAGTGATAAAGCCATTGCTATTTGTTAAAAATCTGCAATGTTGAATTTAATTTTATGCTGAATTTATTTTACGAGTCACCGTAATCGTTACAAAACTAGAAGTTTAACGATTTGAATGGAAAACAAACACGAATGGTGCATTACTTTTATGGTATAAACTCTATGTAACAAGCAAATTCGATTACTTATCGTTTCCATTTATTTGTTAATACTTGTTGCTGTGCAATGCGAAATTGGAAAGTGTTTCTCTATGTTTTAACTGTTTACATCGAACTAATTTCAATTTTGCAGGTATCATTCTATGCCGTCATTCGAGTACAATTTCAGTGCGACATGATGACATTTTTTGTTAATGACGTGTTTTTACGTCATTGGTTCTCGTGACTTGTTATATTATTCGTATAAAATACATATACACTGTATTATTTGTTTTTGGAATTTGGACACCGCATTGGCCCTGAATGTAAATGTCAATATGCTTTACAAGATATTAATTTATGAATGGTGGAGCGAATGGTATTGATACATGTTCTAAATGTTTTCTTCCAACGGAAAAGTTAGAATTTCATTGATCGAAGTGTAACATACGCTTTTTTCCGTTTCAGGCCCCTTTTACAGGGTAACCCCATTTATTGCAACATAATTATATCATAACATCATTAGAGGATAACAATATCTTAAAAACAAATATTCCACGTTAGATTATAGAAATACTAAATATTTCAGATTAGATAATACAAACAATTAATAGTCATAATTTGGTTATAAGAGGACTGAAACATTATAAATATTTAAAAAGCACAAGGCATAAGTTGGGAGATATTTTGCATTCCATCGGCATCGTACTTCTGTACTTTCCTTAACATATTATTACTCTTTATATACTATTTTATACATTTGCAATTTATCATAGTCAGTGAACATATTCTATTATAAATTATTCAAAATTTCTAATGCTTGGAAATGCTGGCAAGTAGAGGTTCGTTTCTTTTATTTAATGTAAGAATATATTTTCGGCTAATAAGTTTATGTTTTTAATAGCCTATGAAAAGTGATAGTTAGAAAAGAGCGAGAATTTTCTCGAAATTTCGATTTGTATAATTTGATGTAATATTTTAACAAAATTGTAAAGAGCTTCACAATGTCGCTTTCATTGCTTAAACTGAACAGAAACACCTTTTCCTCAACATTTAAATTAAAATTAAAATTATTATTTATCCATTGTTTGGTATTTGTAAAAAATGTTTTGATATTGTCGCAATCGCAAAATAATTGATGAATTGTTTCCTCTCTTTCATTGCAATATGAGCTCATACTGCTCTGGATTTTATTTATTCTAAAAAGGAATGCCTTTGTGACAAGAATCTTATTGTTTATTTTAAATTGAAAATCTTTTAGTTTTATTTCTTCATTAAATTCGTGTGTATTGTTGTAAAATCATCTAGTGTAAAAGGATTTAAGGAAGGTACCCATTTCTCTGTTTTAAATACGTTACGTTTATCTAACAAGATTTCGTAAAACTTTCTACATCCCTTCTTCTCTTTTATTAGATATTTCAAGTTTATATTTAAATGCATATTTTCTTTGATTATTTTAAAGTTGCGATTGCTGTTTTGGATGATATTTTCCCACTTATTTGAAATGTTAATTATAAGTCTCTGAAAATCTAAAAATGTACCTCTTATTTTGTAAACGTCTTTTAATTGATTAAATGTATAAATTGTACCTTCCTCAGTTAAAATGTAAATTACAAATTGTATATTTTTGTCATACCAGTTCTTGTAAAACAGCGTGGTTGTACCATAATGGTGAATAGAGGACGTCGTATATATCATTGACGTTAATATTTTTACAAAACAACTCCCAGCTTTCGAGTACATTTTTCCAAAATGGATTTTCTAGTTGTTTAGATTTTTCTTGAGCGTAATGTGCTCCTAAAAGTAATATTTCTTTCTTATTAAAGTTTGTCAACATATTCCAACTATTGATTTCTGAACAGCCAGCTTTCTAAGCCAAGATAATTTTAAACTTTGAAAAAATGTTTTTAAATCGGTCATTCCTAGGCCACCAGAATCAATTTTTATTACATATTGTGATCGTTTAATCTTATCTGGTCCATTGTTCCAGAGAAATTTATAGCTAATTTTATCGATGTACGCTACAAAATCGGACGGTGGATTTGGAAGTGAAATAAATAAATGAACAAATCTTGATATAACGAGCGATTTTACAACAGTAATTTTGCCAAATAGTCAACCAAGTGTTTAAAGTGATTTCGCATTTACTTTTAATTTCGTTTGTATATTGGTCCCATATAGTTGACACATTTGCTGGAAAATTAACGCCTAGTATTTTAATTAATAGGTTCTGTTGTCCAGTCTAATGCTACGTCTCTAAATAATCTAGCATTTGAGCCGATCATAGAGCCAAACCATAGTGTTTTCGTTTTTTCTACATTTATTTTTAGACCGGATAGTTGGTAGTTATTGTCCAATGTGTTTAAGCAGGTTCTAAGAGATAGTTGAGTACCATTAAGAAATATTTGCGTATCGTCTGCATACTGACTTAATTTTTGTTCGTTATTATGAAAAGTTATTCCTCTACTTAATTTATTATTTCTTATCATAAGACCCAGAATTTCTGCACAAAGAATAAAAATGTTCGGTGAAATCGGATCACCTTGTCTGCAACCACGTGATAGTTTGAAAAAATCATTCAAGAAACCATTCTGTAATATGCCCGTTTCGGCCCTATTTTGAAACAAGGTTATCCATCGCTTAAAAGAGTTACCGAATTTATAAAAATTAAGAACCTTGTGAATAAATTTCCACGAAATAGAATCAAATGCCTGTTTAAAATCAATTGATAATAATAGCCCTTCTTTATTTTGGAGTTTAGATTCAAACAGTATATCGTATATAAGACGTAAGTTCTCGCCAATAAATCTACCGGCAATGAAACCATTTTGATCATTATGAATAATTTCATTAAGTATTTTTTTCAGTCGTTTTGTTATAACAGACGAAGCGAGTTTATATACTACGTTTAAGAGTGAGATTGGTCTACAATTTCTTAAAAAAGTCCTATCCTTACCAGGTTTAGGTAGACATGTAATTACCGCTTGCACCTGTGTTACCGACTAATTACCGTGTCTATATGCATAGTTTAACGATCCTAACACAAATTTTGCTAAATCTTTCCAATAATACTTAAAAAATTCGGTCGTATAGCCATCTTGTCCCGGGCTTATGTCATTTTTCATATTTGATAGTGCTTAATTTAGTTCCTCTGTAGTAATTTCACCTTCTAAGCTATTGATTTGACATTATGTTAATTTTTTAGGGTTTACACCAATAATATTTTCTAAAGGAATATCATCAAAAATATTGGTTTCTGTGTACAGATGTTCGTAATATTGTTTTTGATATTTTAAACATTTGTGTATTCGTTATTATCTTCATCAACTAATTTGCTAATTGACTTACTAAAACAAAATTTTCTAAATTAAAAAAGTACCTACTGGGTTTTTCTCCTAATTCTTCATATCGGCATTTTGACCTAAGCATTACTCCATCCATTTTATTTTTTCGTAGGTTCTCCAATTCCGTTCTTTTATTTGAGAGTTCTATTATTAAGTTTTTGTCAATAGTCAAATAATTATCCCCTATATGTTTCAAAAAAAATCTATGTTTCTTTCCAATTAACTCTGTTATGTTTCTGCTTGTTTCTTTTTGTGTTAACTATATTTTATGGTTTCCCCTCTTAAAATAACTAAAAAAGTCTCTAAAACAAGTGTTTGTTAATATTAAGAACTAAATGATCATTTAGACCAATATTGCTGTTAGCAACCTGTACAACTTGATGTTGGTCAATAAATGGTTGTAAAGTATTTTTAACAATTTTAACATAATATTTATCTTGAAATAATGAGTTATTAAACTTTCAGTAACCTGGACCTCTTTAGACATTAGTCATTTTAACCTTTAATAAAATACCTCTGTGGTCAGATCTTTAGTTTTTAACTATTTTACTATCTATAACACAGTTCTGAGTGTTATTATTGATAAAAAAGAAATCTAATCTTGATTGTTTTTTAGTCGGATTCAGTCTTTGCCATGTAAATTCGCGTTTATCTTCATGCATGACCATCCAAATGTCAATATATTCATCACTGTTAATTTTTAGTTTAAACATATTTTATTGCATATACAATCAATTACAAACACAGCAAAATACGATTTTGAAAACAAAACAATAAGCAAACGGGTCGGGCAACAAGTTCTTACAACGTTAATGACAGCCCTCCCCGAAGAATAGTATATTATAAAACAATGTGTAAAGATACAGAAGGAATGATTGTATTATATAAGTGACAATAATCACCACAGATTTCATCCAATTTAAGATAAAGGATACATAAGAATTGAAAAGAATGGATCCATTTCTGACAGGTAAGTACACCGAGGGACCGTCGGGTAATTAGTTCATTTTATTTATTTAATTGCAGTTTGCTGAGAATGGTTATTCTGAAAAGATTTAATCTAGTTTGATATTCTAATAATAGTTTAAAAGAGTTAAAAATTTTAAAAACGACGACTATGTTTGATAAATCTTTGGACTGCGTAAAAAATTTTCTCATTTTGTTTGTCAGTAAAAATATCATTGCCGTTCAAAATAAGACTTATTGTTATCGGTGCAAAGGGTTGTAATTCCAATATCATGATTCTTCTTTTTTCACAGTATTTGCGACATTGAAAGTGACTTGCATCTTCTAAGTTACCACAATCACATAGTGGATCAACCCGAAGGTGATTTCTATGAAGGTCATCGTGTAAATCACTGCACCGGTTTCTTAGCCGCGCGTAGAGGGATTAACACATCCCGATAAGCGGATTAACACATCCCTTTTATATTTAACGACTTTACCGCGGGTTAAGAATAGTTAAAATGGAATCATTTAAAATAATTTTATATTAAATTAAATAAAACTCATTTGAAAATGTATTATTGTTATTATAATTATTATTATTATTACTAAGTGAGCTTTATTCCCTGTTACCCGTTAAATTTATGAAATGGTTTCTTCTTATTAACGATTTAATCCAGTTCATTCATTGTGCACAGGGATGTTTTGCAGAAATTCATTAACTGAATCCTGAACTGTGTGTAGACCCAGAGCAGACGCAAACACGGATTTATTTCGAATTTTAAATATAAAACTGATATTTTGATTTCGATGAAATTAAAAACTGATCCTCCACAGTAATGAAGAGAACACAATATTAAAAACCATATTATGCATGACAATAATACAATTGACAAAAACAACAACAAATACAAACAAACTACAAATACAATTTCACAAACAGCTTTATTTATCACTAAGTTTGTAAAATAAAAAATGAAATTGACATAAAAAACAACAAATAAAATTTCACAAAGCAACTTTTATTAGCATATTATACACTTTTGGTATGATATTCGATACAGGAATACTTTTACAAATGAAAAAGACTATAATGATATTATTTTCTTGGTGTTTTGTAGCAGAAGATAGTTAAAATTTGAAAACTAATTTAGTTTGACATCACTCAATGTCGAATGCTTTATAAAAACGTGAAAAGTCATATCATAAATGGCCACATTCAAAAAACAAAACCTACATCCAAGAAGAAAGAGGTTGTAAGAGGGTATGCGTTTACAATATTGTCAAACGACACTACGAAACTTTAACACAAAAAGAGAACTCAACAGGATGCTGTCTCGAAACGGAATACCGCAAAATTTGATAAATTGAGTAAAAAGAATTAACCGAAACACACCGCTTCTTATAACACGTAATCGAGACTTAGTTTTAAGACAGACATGAATTAGCACACTTTGAAATTATACAAAACAATAGTACTCATTTTCGAATGTATTTCCAAATCAAAAACATGGTTTTAGTTTCCATTAAACGAAAACATCAGTTCACAATAAGAAATTTACTATTTTGCGGAAAGAGTTAACTATCAAAACTGAATGATCATGACATTATAATGGTTTAATAAAAATTGAAGTGAGTAAGTGGCTTACTTACTGAAATTTGAAACTAAATTGTAATCTATGCAAAAATGAGTAATACACCATGTTATTCTTTTTTTTTATTGTTGAGTTGTCTCAATGTTTTTATATGAAAAGTACAAAAAAATGACAAATTGTTGTTTCTTAATTGTTCTTATAGTGACAGCATACATTTAATCACATTTTTTTTAATTGTGAATCTTTTAAATCTTATATGAGAGGAAACTCACTTTCAAAAGTGTAAGTGATACTATTGCTTAACAACGATATTGATAACAACGATTCCATATTTCAACATTTTCATTTCATTTAAACGTCTTATAATGATCTAAATTTCTTAAGAGAGCATATAATGAATGATATTGAAAGTAAACAACAAACAATGGTGAAGAAATGGGGTCTATTATTATTTATTAATTTAGTAGTATGTTTTCTCTCACAAAAGTTCCCTTTTCATTTATTGCCAAATGTTTGTAAATATCTGTAGTTTTCTGCTTTTATCATATGAAATAGACAGAAAGGGAAGACAAGATATATCTGATCTTTTTGAATAATGCAGTATTTAATTTGAGGTAAACGGAAGCATAAAGTGTATATGATCTAAAGAAACAATCCGCTAAAGTACAAAACATTACATAAGCTTTAACGTTTATATATCCAAAGAATTACCGACAAGCAAAAATATATTCTACCAAAAAAGCAACAAAATTTATTTACTTATTCGGAATATTTATTTCTCAAAACTTCTGTTGTTTTTAATTCTTTTAAGTTTATTTATTTTATTATTTACTTTTAATAAACATTGTTTATTTACTTATTTGAAAATTCCAACCAGAACATAATTATTAATTTTGGAAGGACTATAACTAAAGATAACGACAAATAGATGAAACGGGAACATTGAACGCATCGGAAAAAATAAATAAAAGCGCTATCTAAAAGTTTAAATGGTTGTAACAATGACTTATTAGTAAATAAAAAAAGGATGAAAATGGGAACTTTGAAAGCCAAGCGAACACGACACATATGTAACTACTGGATTGAAACGCATATTAAAACGTACGCAAGCAATTTTTTTCAGATACATTTGAATTTACTATGAGACATATTTGGTTTTCCTTCTTCAATAGTACAAACAATCAAAACGACAGATCATTAATTATATGCCCACGCTGGAAAGTAGCCCCGTATGCCGGCAGTGCCTATCCACAAAATGCCGTACACCCTATCGATTGAGCAAGTCGAAGATAACCCTGATGCAGTTATCGGCATTATGTTATACTGGTAACCGTTTACAAGTACTGGCTATTGTGGCGATCTAAAAGGAAGAGTTTAAGTTTGTTTATGTTGCGTAAACTTGCGAAAAGACTTTTTCTGGAGTTTACAATAAACATTGTCTAATAGGTGAGAGGTGGAGTATAATTTTGATCATCAACAATACAAATCCCCTTTTTTTAATGATTAGGATTAAAAGCACACTTGACACCTGCTTGAAAATGTGAAAGTTGTAATGAAATAAAAGACAAGCTAATCTGAATGTATGAATGATAAAATATTTTTCATTGTATGCCTTAACTTGTAATTATCAGCAGAGTCTTATTAATGGTGTTCTTGACAAATTGCAATCTTTTATTAGGAGTATAAAAACACAACTAGTATCTGTTTAACATATGCAAATAATTAACAGAAAATTCTATTCTTAAAGTGTCAGTAATAAGTTTGTACTTGTTATCAAAATTGGTTAGAAGTCCGAAATCATATGTCTAAAGTTCTTATATCAAAACCACCCTGTTGTGAAAAGAGCATTTTTATTATGGACAAGTTTAAATATGATACTAGAAGAAAAAATTATTTATGTTTTCATTTTTATCAGTTAAATATGTTAGAATGAAATGAATTTGATTTTTTTTTTCTATCACTTTTGTTGCTGTTTTTTTTTTTTCTATAGTAATGTGTTTTAACGTCTGGTATTTGCTGCTTTAATTATCCGGTCCATTAATGTGGTATTTGTTTCGGTGTTAACCAATCCTTAAAAAGTAGGACCTAAATGAAAAGATGAGCACACAATTTACAATTAAGAAAGAACTAACATCTGCAGCAATGGTAACAAATTATATATGTTACCGAAACACCTACTATTTATTTATTTTATTTTATTTTAATTTTATTTTTTTTTCAAAACTTGTTTCCGTTTCATTTAAAAAAGTTTATACATTTGATTTTTATTTATAATATTTTTATTGAAAAATTTTAACCAGGAAACAATTATTAATTTTGAAAGAACTTTTTCTAAGATAAAAATGACATTGCCTCTATTTAGGAGGCAAAATAGATGAAACGGAAACAAAGAGCGCATCGGACGCGATAAATATCAATACATTGCAGTATAAACTTTTCTGAAAATTCTTTTTAGACAAATATTTTATTGGTTTTATAAAGTCTCATCTTTATTTAAGTATTATTAAGAAAATCAACAGAATCTAACGAATACAAAGGAGTACAATCCCCTTCTTGCTTCGACAAGGATTAAAAGCACACTTTTAACTTATGCGAAGTATGTGTTGAAAGAAAAAGATATTAGCTAATCTGTTTAAATGACAAATACTTTTCAGTGTATATTCTTTCTTTAACACTGGATGTATTTGATTGTGACAAAGTACAAAAAACGAATATGTAAGGTGTCAGTCACAAATATTTATGATTCCTTATTGACAACATTGTGTCTTGAAGCCATTGTTCTTACAAAATGTATGAAAAATTATGAACATTAATGTAAATTATGGGTTAATTATACTGATACTTTGATAAGTTAAAATGTGGAATACGATACTTTGATAAGTTAAAATGTGGAATATGAGATAGAATATCAAGTATTTTGTATGTTTACGTTTATTAAAAGACCC
Organism: Corbicula japonica; assembly: GCA_038501625.1. NCBI lineage: Eukaryota > Metazoa > Mollusca > Bivalvia > Venerida > Cyrenidae > Corbicula > Corbicula japonica. The sequence goes on along the minus strand of JAZAYU010000094.1, from coordinate 217,116 downwards.
CCGCACTGTTATTTTGTCAAATTTGAATATCACCGTTCATTTTACAATTATACGAGGGTTGTTCAAAATTAAATAGGACTTCATCTTTAATTAAATCGTAATATTTTCATACGTACGGCACTCGTGAAATGTTGTCTACAAGTCGAGCATAATTTTATGACATAATTTTGCTAAACCCAAGTTTCCTACGTTATTTAATAAACATGGTAACGCGAACCCGGCGCAGCGCGTAAAAAGTTATTGAAGATTAGATTTACTTCTAGTTTTTTTTTCAAAATTCGGATTCCGTTTTTCCTGATATTCCGCTAACCTGTTTCGTTATATTCAGGTGGCTTTGTCTCCAAATTTGATGTCATTTGGACATGTTCTTGCTAAACAAATACGATTTGAAAAGCAGTAGTCATAGCGTTTAATGTAGAATTTTGACGTCCATTTAAAAGATAAAAATTTGCGAGATCGTTTAAATTTGTCAACATATGGGCGATATTTGTTCAGCTTGATATAGAATGTTAGATTAATGAAGGGCAATGAATCGACGAGCAGGTCAGGCGTTTCCAGCTGGCACAGGCGATTCAAAGAAGGCAAAGAAGAGATCACAGACAAAAAAGGCCAATGAGAAAGCGGGATATTCACGGAACGTTAGTGACGTCAGTTGCATAAGAGCTACAGAAGGATCTCTGGTATACAGGTCGCGAGATGCCCAGTATATTTATTGTTACCATCGGGTCGATTCTGAACAAAGAATTCAATATGAGAAGGATTTTTATACTATTTTATTGTGTTTACCCAGATCTATGAGTATTTCAAAAAGTTAATGTTATAAGGATACGCAGTAATTATTAGAGATATTTTCCCCGATTTTGTTTCATAAATGCTAGCCTGTGTTAAGTAGAATGGAATATTTTTCGATTAATGAATATTTATTTTTCACTGTATATGTTCATATCATTTTTAGATCAGATGATGGTGTTTGGCATTAAAACGACACACAAATTTCATTCACATACTTACATTATAGGTCCGTGCCCGTTGGTGCAGAGATGGTGATCAAAGATCACAATTAAGAGCGAAGAACGGCCGACTCCCGGGGCTTTCCCATGAGAGTGGAGTAAAAATGTGGCCAATTTCTTTCCGCGTGATTACCACAGACGAAAATTGGTTATGGAAGAGTACCTTAAGAAAGAATGACGCTAGTGACATTTCGTATTTATTTTGCGACGTCATAAACGTCATTTGCTGAAATGTTAGTGTGCGCCGGGTTGCGTACACCTCGTTATTTGCAAATTGCATAGATTTGTTATTTCTTAAAATTTTGATTTTTTCACTGTATGTAGAGGTCATGTTCCGATATTCGTTGCTTCCAAAATGGTGTAAGTAAATTAAAAGGTGTGAACAGTAGAGCCGCAGTCCTATTAATTTTTGAACAGCCCTCGTATTTACGAGTATTAATTTGTGCACCAGATTGGTGAAATAAGACAAAGCTTAAATAATTAATGTGCCCTACTGAAATAAACGGAAAGTCAACATATTCACCAATTGTATTTTTTTTAAACGAAGAGATGATTTCTATGAAGTCATTACAAATGAATCACAGGATATAAACAAAATGAATTATTACCAAGTACATTACTTTCGAAAATGGTAAATGGAAATTTATTCATGTTCTATAAATGGAGATTATTGAAAAAGTCAAAACACTCTCACGCAAATAATGTTTGTGAAATAAATGAGATATTTATAGGAGTGCCAATTGTTGTTGCTGATGTTGTTGATTATCTAGTTGTTGTTGTTGCTCATGTTGTTGTTGCTGTTGCTGATGTAGTTGTTGTTGCTGATGTAATTGTTGTTGTTCTCGGCTCTCTTGCATCAGACGTTGTTGCTTCTGATATTGTTGCAGCTGCTGATGATGATCAATGTGTTGTTGTGGTTGTTGATGATGATTTTGTTGTTGTTGTTTATACAGCAGATGTTTCTGCTGACGATGATTTTGTGGTTCCTGGCTTTGCTTTTTACAGCGGGAAGTTGTGTTGCGATTTAGACTTGATATAACAATGCACGGAAGAAAAATGCCTGTCCCTGTTCCATTCATTAGCAAAACAATTTCCGCATGTTTTGGCATTCCATTTTTCTTTCTACTGTTATAATCTTTATAATATTAGCAATTTCAAGCTCTCACATTTTAACAATCTTTATCTTCGATTGTTTTAAGGAATTAATCATTTCTGTTTGGAGTAGATGCAAATGTTTAATAAGTAAATCAAAAATATTTGAAACAAAATTCTTTTACATACCTTCAATATATTTGTGTACAAGTCCTTTCAATATTCATTCCAAATTTTCTTTAGCAAACACGATGCATTTTCTACTTAATTAATTTGGCTGTTTTCTGCACACAGATGTTTTCGGTGCTAATAAGAAACCCCTTTCATTCAAGAATAAGGATTAATGACAAACTTGATTATTTGTTTCGGGCCCAGTTGACAGACAGACTTGCACTTAAGGACACTCACACATACTTGTGATACACTTAATTAGACTTAACACCTACATGACATGGATTAAACATACCAGACAGGATTAACTATTACTTAATTATCACGTCAATCCACTTCGCAAACACTTGACAGGGATTAATTATTGCGTAAATTCACTTAACAAACACTTGACAGGGATTAAACATACCAGACAGGATTAAGTATTACGTCATAATCCTTGCTCCTGCTCAAACTCGAAAAAACGTTTCGCTCTCACATACACATACTCAATATTGTTGAATAACATACTGATTCTTCAAACTTCAGTCACAAATATTTATTATTAAAACTAAACATGTAAAATATGTGAATAACGTAGTGAAAACGAATCTTCTATTCTTAAAGTCAAAAATATTTATTAATTCTAATTTAATAGCTTTTGCATCGACAAAACTGAGTTGTGAATTAAAACGTGTGCATTTTAAGAAAAATGAATTTCGAATATAGTTTCCGAATGATTATTAGGACTAGTTGATAATTTATTAAGAATAAGAAACAAGAATGCACTGTTCTATGATAAGTGTTAATACTAAGAAAACGCATAAACTATGTTGTGATAGTAACATTTAGAAGAAAATCATTACATTTTTAGAAGGTGGGGTATCTAGTACACACATCCGTTATTTAAAACTGGATTAAATCGTTAATAAGAAGAAAAAATTTCATAAATTTAACGGGTAACAGTGAATAGAGCTCACTTCAATGAGTTTTTGTAATACTCACTTCGATGAGTTTGTGTTGTAAATAAATTTGAATCCTTTTATTTTTATGGCATATATCTGCCAAAAAAATAATTTTAAAAAGATAAGCTGATCCGAATGTTTGCGTCTGCTCTGGGTCTACACACAGTTCAGGATTCAGTTAATGAATTTCTGCAAAACATCCCTGTGCACAATGAATGAACTGGATTAAATCGTTAATAAGAAGAAACCATTTCATAAATTTAACGGGTAACAGTGAATAAAGCTCACTTCAATGAGTTTTTTTTGTAATACTCACTTCGATTAGTTTTTGTTGTAAATAAATGTGAATCCTTTTATTGTTATCACATATATCTGCTAAAATAATAATAATAATAATAATACATTTTCAAATGAGTTTTATTCAATTTAATATAAAATTATTTTAAATGATTCCATTTTAACTATTATTAACCCGCGGTAAAGTCGTTAAATATAAAAGGGATGTGTTAATCCGCTTATCGGGATGTGTTAATCCCTCTATTGACAATCCGCGAGATGTGCTATTGTCCCGTTTTTGATGTGCTATTGTCCTATTGGGATGTGCTATTGTTAAAAATGCCCTCAGGGTGGCCCAGAACTGTCATTTTCTATCTACTGTTGATGCCACTTTAAATCCGATGATAAGGTCAATCCTAAATGCTTATGGTGATCAACAAAATTAATTTGCACGTTGTCGAAGAAAAGTATTGGTGTGTTTACGAGGTTTGATGAGAAGAACATAGCTTCGGTTTTATTCGGATTGAAATCTACAAGCCATTGCCGAGACCAGTCGTGTATTTTACTTAAGTCGCTGTTAATGATGGTTTGAATTTGATTAACGTCAGTTGATGATACCGCCAGAGAGCTATCATCTTCGAAAAGTCTGGTGATACTTGTCAGCGTTTCAGCTATGTCATTTACATAAACAAGAAAAAGTAGCGGACCAAGGGCGGAGCCCTGAGGAACACCGGCGTTAATTAATTTTACTTGTGATTTAGACTGACCTATAAATACCGACTGACACCTGCTGGTAAGATAATTATTAAGCCAGGTAATAATTTGCCCATTAAAACCGTGCTGTTTGAGTTTAAAGATAAGACCCGCGTGCCACACTCGATCGAAGGCTTTAGATATATCACAGAAGACCATACACGAGGACTGTTTATTGTCATATGCTTGGCTTAATTGATGATAGATGTCAATGAGTTGATAAACAGTAGAATGTCCGGGAAGAAAACCTGACTGAAGCGGATAAATAAGATTATTACTATGCAGATGGTTATAGATATGTTTAAACATCACCCTTTCCATTACTTTACCAACACAACTAATTAATGATATAGGTCGATAGTTTGAGGGCACATCCCTTTCTCCCTTTTTAAAAAGCGGCATAACCTTTGCAAATTTCCAACTAGTGGAGAATATGCCTTCTTGAAGTGAACGATTAAAAAGATTACATAATGGATAAACAATTGTGGCTCGAGTTTCTTTAAGTAATTTGTGACTTATTTCGTCGGGTCCACACGCTTTGTTGACAATAAGGTTTGATAGTATATCGTTTATTTCAAGTTCTGTTATATCAAAGTTAGACAAGATATTGTTGGTTTTAATATTCATTAACGGAAATTGAGCATTAGTTGCGTCCACGTTTGTAACTGATACAAAGAAGTCGTTTAAACAGTTTGCTTTTTATCGTCGCTACGATAGTATTTAACATTGCCATTGTTTTCAGTGATGAGCATAGGGATTTGTTCGGAACTTTTAGAATTTCAGAGGAGCATTTTGACAGTTTTCCAGTAAAATTTTGGATTGTTATTTCTAAAGATAATCTTGCGAACTTTTTCATGTTATTTACTTTATTACGTAGTTCGCGATATCTATTCCAGTCTATTAACTGATTTGTAAAAATTGCTTTCCGTTTTTGTCTATCTTTAAGTTTCGCGGCTCTCCTAATATTTGAATCATACCACGGTTTATCTTTAGGGCGAATGGTTACGAAATGTGTCGGTATACAGCGTTTAGCAAGACCTAGAAAAGTTTTCGTGAAAGCGTCACACGCTGTATCTAAGGTGCCATTGTTTATAAATGACCAGTCTGTGTCTTGAATAAGTCTATTGAATTCTGTAAAATTCGCGCGTTTATAGTTCCAGACTCGCCGAGTATATGCAGAAGGTGACTGATAAACGTAGTTAAAATAAGCATATGTACCAAAGTGATCACTGATGTCCTTAGATGTTTGATAAATACCTGAGTTAAGAAAATCAACGGTATTAGAAATAGCAATTGGATCAATTAGTGTCGCTGTGTTATCGGTTACCCGCGTCGGTGAAGTAATAACATTAGTAAAACCATTCGTAATTAAGATGTCGCGAAATTTATGATTACTAGCACAGAGTTGGTCTTCATTAATGTCTCTAATCAAAATTATTTGAGCAGAGGTTTCAAGAGCTTTTTCAAGACTAATGTTAAGACGCTCCCAAAAAACGACTGTGGCACTTGGTTTTCTGTAAATATTGCAAATTAAAAACTGAAGATCATGTCTATTGATTTTGATCCAAAGAGATTCCGGTAAATGTCGTTCTAGTTCTATAAGTCTTTCCGACGTAAAATTATCGGACACATAAGTTAATAGACCACCTGAGTGACAGGTACTGTCTTTCCGGTAAAAAGGTGGATAATCTCCAGAGTTAATAACTCGTTATTAATTGCATTATCAAGATGTGTTTCAGTGAAACACAATATGTCAAACTCTAACCAGTTGTCTTTAATATATTCCATCTTATTTCTAATACTTCGAATGTTTTGGTGAAAAACGGAGAAACAATTAATTTCGTGAGTTTCATTCGGCCCCGGATTTCGCTCAACGGATCCGCTGATAAGAAGCATCATCAAAGCAATAATTGATATAAAGTATTCGCTACTGGGTATAGAGTCACTATATTCTGTGATAGAACTATGCGACATATAACTAATATTGTTATTTAAGTTTAGTACCTGGTAACTTGTGAAGAGCGCTGTAAAAAATGCACAGTTTTGATTCGTCAAACTAGTAGAAATAAAATCTAATGCAATACTCAAGTATATAAAAACCTTAAGACTCAGATAAAGAAGTAACGATATCATGTTCATATATGGATAGTAGACCGATACTGATTTTTTGTACAAACCATGCAAACTGTTATAAAAGTAACCAATTGCCATCCGCCATGCACCTATACTGTTACCTATGTGGGTACAACGTGGTTACATAGACTATTGCGGATGACACAGTTTTGACGCAACAGAGACCATCGGTGCATACACTGTCAGAAATGGAATTAAAATTTAACAGAAATGTGAACAAAAAATGTAACAGAAAAACATATCTAATAAACATTTCCAGTGCATGTCGAAATGTTGGAAATGAATAAAGATTACAGAAAAAAAACATAGGTGATCCAAGTTACTAAGAATGAATAAACGTAAATGCATATTGCTTATCAGCTTATATCAGGTAACAGAATATGTACTACAGAGTTATTTCTAAGTTCAAATAATCATCAAAGTTTTCACTCATAATTTGTCTACATACAGTTATAATTGAAGGTAGACAAAGGATTATATATTTATATACGGAGACCCAAAAGAATCAAGCAAAACACATCAACAGCACAGCAAGCAAAAAAAAACAACAAAACATAAGAGGACAACAACAACTACCTAAGTGAAATCTGTGCAGGTTGACACGATCACAATGACTAAGAATCTAAGACTGTATAAAATATTTGCGTCAGGAACGCTCATGAATCTGAAATTTGATCATTAGATCTTTTTACATAAGACTATTAAAGCTGTGCGAAAAATATGCACACGCGATCTAATATAATCTGATGACATGGCGATTCTATAGAGAAAAAACGCAATATCTTACTACAACAGAAAGTATATGTACTTGTAATACAATTTAGCTAGTGTAGACCCAGATCGGACCAAACACCCGCTTAATTGATCAAAACTTCATAGTTGTGATAAATACTACCAATGTAACAAGTAAACATTTGCACGAGATACTCGTGGTATTTAAGTTGTTGCTGGGGTAAATTAAGGGGTAACCCAGATTGTTTTGCGACATTTTGATACTTGTAATATCAGTAGAAGTCAAGTTTACGTAATGTAGGAACAAAAATATAGGTAATTTACTTTAAGGTCAGTTTTATGGTAATTCTATCAAAAATATGAATAGCGGTGATAATTAGCTGAGAAATGAAAATTATTTGGTTTACAAGAAATGAATAGAATGCCCCTTTAATCTAACATCTAGTGACACAGTTGTGTTGATCACGGGGTTATCAAAACATTTGCCAGCATAGAGTACAGAGTTACGAAGGATTATGTAGTCTTAGTTTACACTTCGAAAAATAAGAGATCTATAGTAATAATACTAATAATAAGTGGGAATATCATGTTCAGTGTTAACTATTCAGTGTTTGAGTGGACTAAAGAAAAAAAATCTAAAAAGTGGGATTGTTCTATACAGTGTTATATATTCGTGCTTAAGTGAACTAACGAAAATCAAACAGATAAACAAACAAAATAACAGACAAACAAACAAACAAACAAACAAACAAACAAACAAACGAAATAACGTTCTAATGAAAGTTATGGACTTAATCAGGACTAATCCAGTCACTGAAGGTAAGCCATTAATCAATGTTTACATCAGCACCACAAGCACCAGTGGCTGTGTCGACATGCTCAGTATCCCATGCATTGTTTATTGGGGTATCATCAGCACTTTCGGAGAGATCTGGGAACAGGAAGTCAATGTCACACACATTTCTAAGAAGCTTCACTTTACTTGTAGCAGTAATTTTATAGTCGATTCTGCTATCATATGTCCAGAAACTGTCAATTTTGCCTTGCCTCCTCGCGTTATCGAGCTGTTGGACCATAAACTGTCTTTTGTAGTCAGGTCTTCAGTGATAAAGACATTGAAGTTGGATGACTTGTGCGCTTTAAGTTTCGACTTGCTCATGAAGACTTTGTTTTTAAGTTTCCAGTCCTTGAATTTACAGATGATTTGAACCTTTCCATCTTTTACTGGTCCTATAGTGTGTGATCTAAATATGTCTTGTTCAGTGATAGGAGGTACAATTTGCATCTTTTCGCATAGGTCTACAACTATTTGGTCGGTGTTTAATGTTTTCTTAATGCTAAGTTTATTCTTAGCCTGAGAATCAGATACTTCTGGGGTTTCTTGGGTTTGTTCCGAAATGGTTTGTTCCGAAGTGGTTTGATTAGTGTTAGTATTGGTAGGCAGATTTACCCGATGAAAACGTAAAGAAGTCCGAATACCGTATTGCTCAAGGTTATCCAAGTTTTTTTCTAGGTTTTCAAATCGCTCCTCAGCTTCTTCTAGTCGAGTTCTCAGATACCTATTTTCTTTCTTAAGTTCATTTATTATAGAATTTTGAGATATGATCGTTTTATGCATATCTGAAATTTCATCTGTATTTAATTCCACTTTCTTATTTAATGGCTGAACGATCGCTTCAAAAGCTTTGGTGAGGGTGGGTGTAATAGCATTGGAGATAGATTCCAGAACCTCTCGTGAACATACCGCAGATTTAACAAGCTCCCCAAGACTATACGTTTTACCTTGGACTTGGACCGTAGATTCATTGTTTAAACTCGTAGGCAAATCTGAGATCGATCCTTTTCGACGCAGTGGGTGGGGTGAATTAACATGATCTCCTTGCGAGCCATCTGATGGGCTTACTGTGTCCTCAACAGCCCTTTTTCTACTGTTGTCAGGTGTTTGAAAGTTAGATTTATCACATTCACGATTCGACATAGTTGAGACATGTCCCGAGCTTATAATAAGCAAGAGTGACTAGAACCGAATATCTTTGGCGCCAACACCAAACAAAAAAATATGTTCCAATTCACAGTATTTTATGAATCAAATCTCAGTTTCACAGAAATTTATCAGACACAAAATGAAGAGCAGTTATTAAGCAATCATTAACTTGTCCATTATCCGGTAAATATTCCTAGAAACTAATTATTTTCCAACATTTCGACGAGCGCTCTGTGATTACGCTTTCACCTTCGCCATCTTACCGGAAGTTTAATATGATATTTCTTGCTTTGGGATTGTTTGAATGTAGGTAATTTTCGTAATATAAAGTTGGATTGATAACTATATTCCAATCACCACAAATTATTGCGTACTCAAATAAAAATAATTAATCTTATTAAAAATATTTTCAAAAAATAATAGATTGTCTTCATTTGAACCGTATATGCTTGCCAGTGTTACTTGTTTACCAATTATATTTATGTTCAAAATCACATAATTCCCATATATTTCATCTATATCTTCACTTTCCACTTTGTATTCAAATGTATTATAAAAAGTATTAAAACCCCACGCCTATTACTTAGAAACGGGCTAATGAACACATCGTTACCCCATTCTGCTTTTACGTATGGAATCAAATTTTTAGTAATATGCACATCTTGTAAACATAAAATGTCGTATTTTTTCTGTCGTAAGTAATGAAATAAATCTCTAAGTTTTTGTGTTTCTCCAATACCCTGGCAATTTTGTGAATAAATCAATACACTTTCATCCATTAAAGAAAACTGAAGATTTTTTTTGACTGACAATAATTGAAACAATTAAGCATGCCGATGGGTTTCAAAGTATACAACTATAAACAGAAACAAAACGTATATACATTAAGGGATACATGCTGAGCGTTAAGTAAATGTATTTGCACATAACGCACAGCATCTTGTTGCAGGCCTTCTTCACAAAGGTGAAGGGTCCATGAAAAAAGTGAATAAATGTCTCCATAAACAATAATTTGAAATGTGAATGTATACAATAATTATTTTCTTTCATCTAATTTCACCATTATGTATAAATTTTATATGCTATTGTCTATCCATGGCTAACGAAATTACTGTAGTCTAACCTTCAAAGTAATCTCCACGTTACATAGGTTTTATAGCACCGATGATGACATTTATTTTGTTAACAACATGTGGTTCACCAAAGAAAGCTGAAAATCACTAGTTACAAGAAGATCGATTTATAAATCATTGAAGTATTTCAAAAATTCTAATAATTGTTAACGTTAAAATGTGTCTCGTGCAAAGGATTACATGGACATTGACGGGATTTAAAGATTTTTTCAATTGGAGGATTCAAGGGAGCCTACTTTACGTAAAAAAACAGCAACATTTCATTTGTAGATTTGGGAATAAGAATCAGTCATCAAAGATCCATAAATATAATGGATGTTTGTTGACATTATCGTCGAGACTAATGACAATCATGGATCTCATTAGGAATATATATCTATTAACCACTGAAAGAATGTTAAGTGTTGTTTTTTTTAAATAAGAAGGACCTGTAATGAGATTCAGTTGTCAAGCCTACATTTTCATTACTACGAGTCTACGTAGTGAAAATGCTGATTTGGCAACATAAACAAATTGTGGTCAGTCGCCCTATTTTCCTCACATATGGTGAATGGCCCAATAAGTAATCTTGCGAAAATATGTTTTAAGTGAAACATTCATAATCAGGAATAGCCCCATTTGTAGCACACAGCCTTCTCAGACAAACACAAAATAGATCTCGTCTTCCAGAACATATTAAAGTCTGGTACAGAAATTGCATTATATTTCCGCAATTAGCGCGCAAATTTCTCATACTATTTTATAATGGGTAATAACACTGGAAAATGCAAAATGATTAGACCAGTAATGTTTTTCTGACAGATTCTAATGATATATGCATTCAATTGCGTGTAGTAATTACCCATTATTTCTTTTATCTGCAATAAATATCCATTAGTGTTATGGAGTATAGAAGCATAGGTTTTGTTCAGGAAATTGTTTGCTGTTCTTGTGGTCATAAGGGTAAACGGATACGTTGATCACCCAATTTTGAAGTCAAACAAGTCATTATAAACTGCCCGCACCGTATGAGGTCAGAATAATTTTTGATAATAATGCTTTATTGCAACATGCAAAATATTTTCAATTGCCGACGACGGTTATTGAAAAACAACGTCATTTATAATGGCACCCCGAGATGGCCACATCCAGCAGACACAGCCTCCCCACACAGCCAAAAAGTAGCGAGGAGTAGAGAGAATGATTATACAATAATCAATTTCAAAATAGACAAACAATTACGAAAATGAGATCCCACTGGGGCTAAACCAGGTTCTATGGTGTACTAACCTCACACTTGCCACAACAGGTTCCAATATGAACAAACAAGTACAAGTTGACTTCGTGAAACAACTCCAACACATCCGCCTGCTCAACAATGTTGCATGCAAAAGCATGTTAAAAACATATAAAACATAAGAAGCCAATAGCATTGCAAAGCAAAGCAAAAGGACGGGTACTCAATGTTATTATTTTAGTAAAATCATTTAATGGAAACTTCGTGTTCACTTACCATAATAACGTACATAACGCGTTCAGTTTAAGCACTTTATTTATCGAACACCTACTGTCTTCTAGGCGAAAAGCAGATATTAAGCAAAATCAATAATTTTATTTTACTTTAAGAAATTGAAAATCAGTAGCTCTTTGCAAGTTTTTATTTACTTAATTTGACACGCTGGACCTTTATCGAACGACAAAGAATTTAATTCATTTTTACAATATAAGTTAGAAAAAGCTTAATATTGCCTAGCAAATTTAAAACGAGAAAAAATATGCCAATTATAGTTTTTTCTACATACTGCCCTGCAGCTATCCTTTTTACGTCAGCAATCTATGACAAAAATAATTCCAGCACTTAGTAATCTAAATATGTCCCAATTCTTGATAAACTAATTTTGTTATAGTTGAAGTCTCCATGAAAAATCGTTTACATTCTTAAATTAATAATATTTCAATTATCAGCAATTTTGGCAGGTATTTGCACTGCCTCAGATTTGCACGACCGTTTTTTAATATCTTTTTAAGTCGACAAAAATACGGCGACATCTCTACTAAAGTGTTTTACGAAAGCTGGATATGCGTTAAGACAAATGGTTTTGAAAGTCGGGAATCGGATGTGACAGGGGCTAAATTGCATAATATAGATCAAAGTCAAATCTAATTAAAGGGAAAGGTACAGCCTATTCACTTTATACCGTATTTTAATTATACACACACTTCATGTGCAACTGTACTTATAACAGTACATCTAGATATCATACAATATACTTGTTTTATGGGGCCTGTCTGTTTGTTAAACCGCAAACGTATGTAAACACAATAAAAACAGTAAATCATATTTTCCCCAGCACTGTTTACAAATTATCAAATTATTAAGTTACCATAACACTCATTTTCATTATTGTTTAAATATTTCAAAATAAATGTGACATTGAGTTTGAATTGTTTTTAATTTACAATCACTTGAAAACACAAAATTTATTAGACTTAGACGTCGGGCCTAAGTTTCAACACTTCGGGAAATACAGTAACAGCTGTTGAACAGGTACCACATTCATTTGACAGTCAATCAAAATAACGATGTTTTTACTAAAATCTATTAAAGTGTCTCCCTTAAAGTAACAATGTAGTTCTTGGTGGAACAAATCGGGCCATAAATGGTCTTTTTTGACATACAGAGCGAACATATTAGAGAGGTTGAGATTTAAGACGTGTACGTGTACGGGTACGTGAAGAAGATATTTTTGTGTTTTACGTCATCAATACATGTGTAGATAAAAAATAGTACAAGTCCTTTTACACGTTATCTCCGTGTACAAAGTGTTCTACACGTATGCCAATTACTTGTAGATTGCTGCTAATTTATTTATTCAAATATCAGGGAATGACTTTGGCCATCGTTAGTATATATCTTTGTTCCTTTGTTGCTGTATAAAGATTCAACAAAATCAACGTCGGTTATTTCCGAAAAGTAAAAGCTAAGCTGCCCCTTAGTTTGATCTTATATCAATTTCTTATTCAATATAAGATAAATTAATGATATATATCTAATGGTTTTGATATAAATGCATCACATAACAACAACAAAAAAGGGAAAAGAATTATGCTTAAGAGTTCTTACTATCCTTGGCGAGAAGTGAGTTTTACTTCACATGCCGGTTGAGATGTAAGACGTGTACGCCTAGGATGCAGTAAAGAGTTTGTAGCCGTAGATGCGAATTTGCCCCGGTCGAATTTGAAGATAAGAGGTAAGTGGGCAAACTGTAAGCTTCATGGCACTTTAAAATATTTTTAGATGCTATATTTGCAGTTTCACATCTGTAGCTAGGATCCCCAAAAATTGCCTGACATGCTCTTTTTGACCTTGACACTTTCAGTGTGAGGCAGGTGCTTGGAAATGCGAAACTAATACATTTCTGGCTCTGCCTTCAGTTTAACTTGCAATTCTCAAGGGGAATACAAACAAGTGTGAGTAGTGCAAAATCTAGGTGGTTATGGTATATTTTGAGTATGATTTAATGAATCAGTAGGGATTTTACCATGTGTGAGTGGCAAGCATTTATTTTGGTTGTTGGCAATAAGAAAGCAGTGAACTGATGAATGTTTGAAATTTTGCCTCGTCGGCCGACCAGTTTTTGCGACCAGAATTTGAAAGTTAATGGTGCTTAAAAATCAACTGATATGTTTTAAATATAATTTTGCTTTGTTTTCATAAACTGAATGTCATTGTGATGTCAGTTATGTGCCCTTTCTGTTTCAGGTATGTGCTAGTAGGGAGCAAGTGGACTTGTCGTGTCGGCTGTGATTCTTTGGTTTGCGATATATCAGAATAACCGTTTACTGCCGCCCTACTGGTACTGTAGCGAAAATCATTTGGGTACTACGTCAGTAGCCGGTTCTAATTTCACAGTTTCCGACACACACTCTGTAGCTAGTCTATGAGATCAATCAAGAACAACAACCTGAAACAGAAATCAGTGTCTACTGCAAACATATGGCTATAAGCTACTCAGGCAACATAAATTCAGGCTATGAAGAACTCCTGAAAAAAATCCAAGGAACACTGAAACACAGTCCAAGCATCACTTTTGCACAGTCGGCCAGGGCAAAAATCACGAAACCTAAAATCTTGCATAGTATTAATGTCCAACCGACAACTCACAGAAATGGTTGCTTTCAGTCCAGCTGAAACAGCAGATTCAGAAAAGAATATAGCCAATAGCTGTCATCCCTACCGATTTTACGCAAAATAAATCCAAAAACATGCAACTGAATTTCTGACGCGGAAACAGATTACTTTACAGGATTTCCCTAGTTTCGAATTCAAGCCCCTGCATCACACTGATCATCACCTGGCTGCTTTTGGTTTCTAATAGTTATTAAATAAATATATTCAAAATACCTTAAAAACACAAAACCTGTATCTATAATTAATTTAGGCTTGATAAATGTCAAAACATCTTCATAATATCCCCTATTTAATAATTTCTACATGGCCAGTTCGAGTAAGCGGCTATCTTACTGGTATGTGCATCCTGTAGATCATGACTGCACTACAACGCCGAGTCACTTCCCCTGAATATTTTGATAATCATTATTTTTGACAACACTTTATTATAATCACTAAATTTCATAGAGATCATTCATTTTTGTTTTGTAAATTCGATACTTGTTAACTCCATAAATCTAGCTGTGTAAGATAATATTTAAAAAATATTATATAGTCATTGGTGAAAACTTATATTTATGAATACATTTCCTGTTATTAATATTGAATAAATAAAAAGAGATTTGATTGTGTTATTATTTCCATCCAATCATATCATGTTATAATTAAACTTTACCCTTCTTGTATAACACCTATTTTCAGTGAGTATTCATGTAGATCTACATCTGTACAATTTTGAATATTCTGTTAGCGTGAAACTTTGTTGAGACGAAACTTTGCCTTATCTAAATAAGAATTTGTCAGGGAGATGCGAATTCAATAGTTTCCAGTGATCAAAAAATAGAACATGGTGAAAACATTTCGCAGAGAAACCATATTTTAATATTCTTGTCTGTCACGTGACTGTGAATGTATCGATAACAAACTATATTTTGAGGACAATAATAGAAGAAAACCGAAACGCATTAAATCTCACTTTGGAAATTTACAAGTACACGTACTATTACAAGTCACTTTTCTCAAACGATTTTCATAAAAGCAGTGACGTGTACGTGAACTTGTAGCTTACACCTACCCGTACACGTACACGTCTTAAATCTCAACCTCTCTATTATGTGAACATCTACAGAGACGTCAGAAAGTGACCTTACGAAGTCTGGATTTTTATTGACGCTATTTAAAACTGCATAGGGAAATACATGGTAAAATCTTTGTTGTTTGTTATCATTTAATGCACTAATTGCGAGGAATTCATGGAAAAATTATTTTAACATCTAAAACAAACAACTACAATCGCACAAACCTGCTTTCAGTTTTAAACGAATAGGTATAAAATGCATATGTATTCTAGGCACATTCAATATAAAACTATAATGGTAAAATGTGTTGAAAAATAAATTTTAAGTGATATTTCACGTGTTTTATCGATTTTTAAAATTCTTTGTTTTTATATTTTAATATCATAGAAGCGTTGTTTGTACCGTCCGTGTGGCGGCTGTAAAAAGTCTCACCACACATTTTGTCAGTGATTTAATCAATTATCTCTGTGAATGCTGTTGATCACAATACATATTTTTGAGTTGATATCAACCCGGCTTAAGCGGCATGGAATGCACGATAGATTTTCAAGCATTGGTGGAAAAGCGGAGAATATCAGTCTGGTATTCAGCTACACAAAAGCGCTTAATCATCGTCCCGAGAAGACTCCGCCTCCACTGTAATACTTGTTTGCAACGTTACCAGTATGCGCATGTCCTATGTCTACTTTTCTTTGCATTGGCATATACGTCTTATTTGAATTGACATACTTATTACAACATGCTCTCTTTTCCTCTCTTCTTTTTCGCTGCGTGGGGAGGCTGTGTTTTGTGAGTGTGGCGATTCCTGATATGCATACCTCACTTGTTTCCAGTTATGTTATAATCACATAAAGAAAATTTAATGCCTTTGACGGAAGTAAGCTGTCATACTTTTCATAACAGGAAATTCCTGCCGTCAGAGACGTAAAAGAACAATAACAGATTATTGAATATTTTGTGTCCGATGACACAATTTAACGCCAATAATTCATGTTCTTCGGATATTTGTCGATATAAAAGTTATTAGTAGTAACGATTGGGGTGAACAAAAAGAATCGAGAATCATAAAGTTCAGACAAAATTGTAAAAGATGCATCAGAAAAAAAGTGTTTAATATATTAGCATATAAGACAAAAAAAAACATTCAAAATCGTGCTTTACGTGTTTAACTCGAATACATGTAACTACTAATTTCAACATCTTACAATTGTTAAGTATGGTATTTCCGATACAGGTTTACACTATGATCATAAACATATCCATAAGTAGTTGCGATAAAGAATTGAAAATGTATTGCGCTCATAGGTGTATGAAAAATAAAGATGAAGTACATACAGTGCCAAATGTAACATTAAATGAAATAATTGTTTCTTCGGTATAAATGTAGATGTATAATAAAATGAAGGCAGAAAGAAAGATGATAACTCTTTCAGCATATCGGTACTTGTTAACATTAAAACAAAGCTGTCTGATGACATATTTAATGGATATCCCAAAGATCTATGCAAAACGTTATAAAACTGAGATGGAAACCGGTCTTAAATCTCAAGCATCTGATTAGCTGACCAGTCGCAATTTTAGCCAATCAGATGCTTGAGATTTGAGACCGGTTTCCATTCTCAGTTTTATAACTATGGGACCTAACCTCATGTGTATTGTCCTTTCCAGAAATTTATCTAATATAGATTCATATTGTGGATAGGGAATAGTGTTGTTTCTGTAAAAAAGATCTGTTCGTCCATTTGAAAGCACTATTACATGTATACACATTTAAAATCGATGATTTGAATATTACTTCTGATCATTGTCGCAATGGCTTTGTGTCTATTCGGATATATGTAATGTGCAATTATCAGAATTAGACCAAACTCTGCAGCCATTATAATGTTACCTTCTGAACATCATCACAAAGAATCCGCATGTTATTATGATATGTAACCACGCTTTCAATTATTTTTAATGATTCACGTTCGGAACAAACCTTACTCTAATGGGCAATCCGGTTTATTGGCAATATCTGCTTATAATTGTTTATTGTAGAAATGGCACGTAGATGTTATATTAGCTTATAAATTATAGGTCGTAAGAACTTCTCATCATTTTATTGGAGATAGTCTCTCTTTGATAAATAATTCCGGTATTAGACGGGATTTATCTTTGAAGTTCATAGAAGCGAATAATCTAGTTGTTTGCGAAAATCATTTCTGTCTCGTTTGTTTTACAGTATCTCTATTGGATAATATTTATATTGTTTAAATATATTTTTATTTATTTGCCAATTTTAAATAGAAGTACCAGGAAACACCGTTCCATACGTGCATCTAATACCGCTTGCTTTGTAAAATATATGACTTTACGCCTGATTGTGACAAAAACAGTAGCATACACCAGTTTTAAACATTATTTTCAAATGTGTGGTGTTTATACCCCAAGTCATTTGAAAACATGTTTTATCTTTCCTATTAAACAAACCGTAATTTAAAATTTCATTATTAAATGTTAGTGTTACATGTATGCAGTAAAATGCTATTCCTTTGACAAACATTGCAGACGTAAACCGCTTCGTGCACAAATTAAAAAAAAATTATGTTATGATCTTTACAACTTTACAACTTTATTTATATATACTTAGGTTCATAACAATGAACAGCAAAAGCACATAACAGTGCAATATATCAAATATAAGCGTCAATGGTGTAAAAGGGGAAAGACATGCAAATATCAAACGGTGCTTACTGTATCTACAGTGACGCAGGTCACACATATTTATTAATGCTAAATAAACATACAATGTATACAGTCCATGCATGTGATAATGCATTATAAATTGAAGAAAAAGAACAGTTGAAATAAATGTCTAGATTATGAATAATACAATACAGAAAAGGTATAAACATTATTTACAGTTACTGATAAGAAGTACGTGTACTAACGACAGTAATAATTAAATAATGTTAAAAAGGATCAAAAAGAATGATACTAAAAGTATGATTAAACCATTTTATGTGCATACTAATTTCATGATTTTTCTAACGAAGATACTTAATTTATTTAATTCTGTTATCTTTTCACTTGTAATTAATTCTTTAAACTTAATAATATTTGGTCTTCTCTAGAATATGGTTTAATAAGTTTTTATGCTCACGATCAAAAAGAGGACATAGGAATATATAATGAAATTCATCACCTAAAGTATTACATGTACAATGTAAAAAAAGTCTTTTGTTGGCCGGAATACTTCCCTGCCGAACGAAAAACCATGGAAAGCTGACATTGGAAAATCCGATTGATCGTGTAAGTTTTGACTATCTCTACACAACAAAATGAATCATTTATCGAAACTATATTTTAATATGCTTTCATCGGATGATTTATATTACTAGAATGCCTAAGCAAATGTGCCCAGTAAATGCAAACTGAATGTTATCTTTGCATAACAGGAACATTTTTTATCTCCGTTACCCAGATTTAATTCAATAATACAGGTAAGGTTTTAAAATCACAACTGCCAGTTTTTATGGAGATTTAATTTAGAAAAATATTATAGAACATAAACGACAATATAAATATCTCTATTCGTTATTCGCATATGAGAAGATATTGTAATTGGTGAATGAGGCAGATCCTAGAACCTGGTTTAACACCCCCCCCCCCCCCACCTTATATTTTTATTTGCCCCTCTACTGGTGACGTGGAGAGGTCTGTAATTGTGTTATGCGGCTACTCCAAACCATTTTCTATTTCTTAACTGTACAGAAATATCGCAATTTTGGTAATCCAGGTCAAGAATATTTTCCTCGCTAAAAGCTGTCCATTCAATTCACTAAATTGAGAATATAATTTAGGCATCTATTATTGGAATCAAATAGTTAGAGGTTAAAGGTTTAATGATGATTTTATTATCTCAAAGCATCTGGTATACCTTCTTAACACACTGAACAAAAACAGAGAAAGCATATACCAAGCAGAGATGATTTTATTAGGTTGTAAAATGTTCTACATTCCCAATCATACCTTTTTGTCTAAACTTTATCTTAAGGAAAGCTTAAAAATATTATAAAAGTGTCTTCCAGCTGTAAACATCTAGACTTGGGAGAAATCTACGTTAATTTTATGAAGAAATATAAACATGAATATAAAGATAATCTTACTTTTTATTACATTATCTTACATGTATTATTGCGATAAAAACGGCATTTTAAAATAAAAGTCACGGTAGGATTCCGAGTAATTTATTTATTTCACGTTGAGCAACATCTTAAAGTTAATTAGTTTTGAAATAATAGAAAGTTGTAGTTAAATTGACAAACCAAGAAAAGGAGCTACAATTATGCAGGGCAGATAAATAGTATTGATCTTTCAAACACTGTTTTTTACATTACCCTCTTGAAAAAGGTGAAAGATGCTTGTCCAAAACTTTCCTTCTTTTATGTTCGTTATCATAAACATTCCAGTTTATTGTTTTTCCCAATATTTGTCTAACTGATGGAACTTCTACATTTCCATAGAAAAATGTTGGCATTGTATAATTTCCGTGAAATTAATTTTATAAAATCATAAATTATTCAGCAGTAATATAATAGTCTCTAGCAATAAATAAATAATTATTCCCTCCGGACCAACAAAGGTTTCATATTATTTTGTTGTAAAATAATTTTTCTTGCATTGAATTGTCAATAAAATTGCCTTGAAAGCTTCGATAAAAATTCAGTTTTACTCTCATCTTTCTCTTCTCTTTCTGACTCTTATTATTAGAACTTTATGTTTGTGTACGAAATATTGAGCTTGCCAGAAATGAATATGCGTAATACGATGGCATTAAATAAAATCGTTCCATTTTTCAGTGTACAGAAGGTCCTGATGCACATAACAAAATCATAACAGGTAACAATGGATTGGGCAGGGAACTCGGCATTTCTTTAAGACAGAGAAGCAGGCGACTGGTGCATTTTCGAGCAAATACCGTATAATGGGTTATTTTCGCGAGCATAATATTTTCGCTATTTTCGCGATCGTCGTGAATTTGCTAAAATAATAAACGCCAAAAATTTCCAACTTTATTTTCGCGAAGTGCAATGCTGATGAGCGATACTTAATAATCTGTTTGAAATGGCTTTATAATCGTCTTAACCAGCGGGCTATCGGTTATTTATCGCTTCATAGTCTATATCTGCGGTGGCAACTGTCATTATTCTGTCGATAAAATCATTATCACCTTTGTTACTAAAACGGATGTCAATTATGCTACAGACAATTTGATTTATAATAGTTTGATAAAATACCACTGATAAATGCGCAGCTTTCACGCCATACATGTAGATAACACTTCTTCTAATAATACTTAATTTTTACACATGTACATCTGCTGGCTATGGTGGCTGATTTATGCCATTTCGTTTTTTCGTTATTTCGCCGCGAAATAACGCCAAGCGAAAAGACGAAATAACGAAAAAACGCCACGCGAAAAGACGAAATAACGAAAAAACGCCACGCGAAAAGACGAAATAACGGAAGAACGCCACGCGAAATAACGAAAAAACGCTATTTTTGCGCTAAAAAACGAAAAGTCGCCGTGCAATAAAACGCCAATTTAACTGTACAAAATAGCGTTCTTTCTAGCTTCGCCTGGCGTTTTTTCGTTATTTCGCTTGGCGTCTTTTCGTTATTTCGCTTGGCGTCTTTTCGCTCGGCGTTATTTCGTTATTTCGCCTGGCGTTTTTTCGTTGTTTCGCCTGGCGTTTTTTCGTTATTTCGTCTTTTCGCGTGGCGTTTTTTCGTTATTTCGTTTTTTCGCGTGGAGTCTTTTCGTTATTTCGTCTTTTCGCGTGGCGTCTTTTCGTTTTTTCGCGTGGCGTTTTTTCTTTATTTCGTATTTTCGCGTGGCGTTTTTTCGTTATTTCGTCTTTTCGCGTGGCGTCTTTTCGTTATTTCGCTTGGCGTTTTTTCGTTATTTCGTATTTTCGCGTGGCGTTTTTTCGTTATTTCGTTTTTTCGTTATTTCGTATTTTCGCGTGGCGTTTTCTCGTTATTTCGTTTTTTTCGCGTGGCGTCTTTTCGTTATTTCGCTTAGCGTTTTTTCGTTATTTCGTATTTTCGAGTGGCGCTTTTTCGTTATTTCGTCTTTTCGCGTGGCGTCTTTTCGTTATTTCGCGTGGCGTTTTTTCGTTATTTCGTATTTTCGCGTGGCGTCTTTTCGTTATTTCGTCTTTTCGCGTGGCGTCTTTTCGTTATTTCGCTTGGCGTTTTTTCGTTATTTCGTATTTTCGAGTTGCGCTTTTTCGTTATTTCGTCTTTTCGCGTGGCGTCTTTCGTTATTTCGCGTGGCGTTTTTTCGTTATTTCGTATTTTCGCGTGGCGTCTTTTCGTTATTTCGTCTTTTCGCGTGGCGTCTTTTCGTTATTTCGCTTGGCGTCTTTTCGCTCGGCGTTTTTTCTTTATTTCGCGTGGCGTTATTTCGCTTGGCGTCTTTTCGTTATTTCGCTTGGGGTCTCTTCGCTCGGAATGCATGTTTCTGGCAATGACTCAAAGTGCAATGCACAAGAACCGTAACTCTACCTTCTTTCGTTTTTTAATTATTGCCCTTTGATTTATTTTACAGAGCATTTCTAGTGCGGAGCGTAACTGTCACCATAGGTTCAAATGTCTCCAAACTTGGTATGCATGTTTCTTGCAATGACTCGAAGTGCACTGCACAATAACCGTAACTCTACCTTGTTCCGTTTTTGAATTAATTTTCTTTGCGCATGTCAACCGGAAGGCGAAAAGACGAAAAAACGCCAAGCGAAATAACGCCACGCGAAATAACGAAAAAACGCCGAGCGAAAAGACGCCAAGCGAAATAACGAAAAGACGCCACGCGAAAAGACGAAATAACGAAAACAAGCCACGCGAAAATACGAAAAAACGCCAAGCGAAATAACGAAAAGACGCCACGCGAAAAGACAAAATAACGAAAAACGCCACTCGAAAATACGAAATAACGAAAAAACGCCAAGCGAAATAACGAAAAGACGCCACGCGAAAAAACGAAATAACGAAAAAACGCCACGCGAAGATACGAAATAACGAAAAAACGCCACGCGAAACAACGAAAAAACGCCAGGCGAAATAACGAAATAACGCCGAGCGAAAAGACGCCGAGCGAAATAACGAAAAGACGCCAAGCGAAATAACGAAAAAACGCTAGGCGAAACTAGAAACAACGCTATTTTGTGCAGTTAAATTGGCGTTTTTTCGCAAGGCTACTTTTCGTTATTTCGCGCAAAAATAGCGTTTTTTCGTTATTTCGCGTGGCGTTCTTTCGTTATTTCGTCTTTTCGCGTGGCGTTTTTTCGTTATTTCGTCTTTTCGCGTGGCGTTTTTTCGTTATTTCGTCTTTACGCTTGTCGTTATTTCGCGGCGAAATAACGAAACAACGAAATGGCACAAATCAGCCACCATAGCTGGCACAGGATTACAAAAAGCAATATGAATGCACTGGAACAGTAAAAACGCGAAAATTAATTTCTGCGGGCACACATTCGCTAAATCGCTAAAATTAAAACCGCGAAAATTTAAATTATGGCAAAATCGTGAAAATTTTCGATCGCAAAAATAACCCATTATACGGTATGCAAGGCGGTGAAACCAATCTTTGGTTATTGTTTGCGATGATAAATATTTGAATTTCTAATCACATATATAATACTTTACAATCCTTATTTATATGCTGACGTGTGTGGGTATGCTGAACGGTTATTCTAATATGTGTCATTCCTTCTGGCTAGGCACTGTCGCCGTACCGGTTCGACGTTCGGTCTGAGCCGTCAAAATTAAGTTACTGTTTATATTTTTACAGCTTGAGCATTTTGGCGACCTTTAAACGTCTCTAAATGTAAATTATTAAATTAATCAGTTACATGATCAGTCTCTTATATGAATGGTCAAGGTTGTATTCGAACTTATTTATTTGGCAAGACGCTATTGTCGTAGCGGTGTGATTCCCAGTCTGAGACTTTATTCATTTAACATAGCTTCGTTTACGAAATAAGTCGTCATTAAATATAAAACAACAATTACACTGAATTATAAGAAACTTTTATGTACATCATTATTTACGTCATAAACCCATATTCAGCAAACCTAATGCTTCTTCTTATTTCGAAAAAGATCTTTTATTTGGGAAGTTATTGCTTTAAGTCATTATCATAAAAGACAAATCATCAACATTAATGTTTCCTTAATAAATAACTAAATGAATTATCCTGCTTTAACAGAGAACATTACCAATACCGACGTTTTTTATTGCTGGTTTAACTTATACCACAATTAAATTAGGTCGACTTATTATAATATTATTAATCAAGTAATTTCATATTGGCCTCGTTATTGGACCAAAGACAGTCATATTGGCCCGAAGCCGAATGCCAAAGGATAATGTGTTTGCCCGAGGCCTAATAATATGATTCATGCGAATTCATTTGATCAATGGCAAAAGGACATAGGAATATATAATGAAATTCATCACCTAAAGTATTACATGTACAATGTAAAAAAAGTCTTTTGTTGGCCTGAATACTTCCCTGCCGAACGAAAAGCCATGGAAAGCTGACATTGGAAAATCCGATTGATCGTGTAAGTTTTGACTATCTCTACACAACAAAATGAATCATTTATCGAAACTATATTTTAATATGCTTTCATCGGATGATTTATATTACTAGAATGCCTAAGCAAATGTGCCCAGTAAATGCAAACTGAATGTTATCTTTGCATAACAGGAACATTTTTTATCTCCGTTACCCAGATTTAATTCAATAATACAGGTAAGGTTTTAAAATCACAACTGCCAGTTTTTATGGAGATTTAATTTAGAAAAATATTATAGAACATAAACGAGAATATAAATATCTCTATTCGTTATTCGCATATGAGAAGATATTGTAATTGGTGAATGAGGCAGATCCTAGAACCTGGTTTAACACCCCCCCCCCCCTCCTCCAGTGGCAAGTTGTTTTGCCACTAACCATATCAAGGCGGTAATCCCAAAGGTTCTATTTTTCGTTAAATGTTTGTGGTGCCTTATTTAAAATTGATATTCTTATAAACACATGCTCTCTTTTCATCTTCTTTTTCGCTGCGTGTGGAAGTTGTGTGTTTTGAGTGTGGCGATTCCTTCACTTTTTTCTAAAAGTTTTGCTTAACTCGAAAAAAAATATCCAATTGACTGTCGCAGGTGCAAAATAACTCCATAATTGCTCAGTTTTTTTAAATAAGTATGTATTATATTATTATTGCATCTGTGATAGTTTAATTTAATTGGACAATAAAGATGCCCTTTTATAGATTTTTAATATTCTTTTCCAAAAATATCATTACCTATAATACACTTTATTGGAATTACATTTTATAGGTTAACGCAAAATTATAGCCACAAGTTAATACAATATATATAACATGAGAAAAACACATGACAACTTATTCCTTAATAAGATAATATATATAACCGATGACAGCACCACATTTTGCACGCCGATTTTTGTAACATGAAGTTAAATTATTTTTTTTTTGTTTAAAACGCAATATACACAATTGTGGCTTATTTTTAATCACTTAATTATTAACTCTAGTCCCAATGTATGATTTTTCTTCATAAATATAACTGTGTTGTGTTTTCAAATAATGTTAGAAGGACTACCTAAATGAGAGACATGCGACCGACAAGTTAATTTAATAATGGTTGTTCAGCAAATCGTTTAAGGGCTTACTAAACTCCTCCCATGAACGTTCATCGATAGGAAGACAATTATCAAAATCTCAGTAACGGCAAAATGCCGTTTAATGAAACTTTGCATAAATGAATGTTACTAATGTATCTTTATTTTGCATATGGTAAGACACATTAGAACAGTAACGAAAAATAGCTAAATATTACCAAAACTTCTATTTACATAAATTCACAAAAAACAACAACACAATACATCATTTAAAATGCCCACATGAGTAATATTACTCTGACAACAATTTCCTGTCTCCCCGTGACTTACATATGTAGATGTAAACTTTATGAGATATTAGTAAACGTGTGTTTAACCTGCAATTTCCTGGTCGCTTCCTGGTCGCGTAAACGGATGACAATCTTTGATTTCTCTTTTAGTAGTTGAAAGCTCTGTACAAAGTTCACAACATTTTCTTATATGTATAATTTCACTCACTTGGGAATTTAAAATTATGTTTTGTATTGCTTACATGTAGATTTTTATGAATTTATGTAGATAGAATTTTAAGGAATTTTTAGCTCTAGTTTTTCTCTTTACTAAAATTCTAACGTGTCTTACTGCATACAAAATAATAAAGATACATTAGTAACATTCATTTGTGCAAATTATCATTGAACGACGTTTTATCGTTATTGAGATTTTAATAATTTTCTTTTTATCGATGGACGTCCTGGGGAGGAGTGTAGTGGGCCCTTAAAAATTTGATACCACCATCTTGTCTTGTCCATTATTTTTCACGGGAAAATATAAATTCCGCCCTTATCTGTCATAAAATCGTTCTCGGTTATATTCACAGGTATCACAATGTAGTATGACATAACTGTCATTATAAGTTATATTATATACCCATTACTGATTTTGCATAGTGCAGCGTTAATCCGCAAAATTGTTACAACTCGTCAGATTAATAATTCTGTATTGGACATTGTCCAATTTTCCGATTCCGTATTTTTGCAGCTTCAGGTAGTTTCTACGTTGACTCCAATGACACTCTTTCTTTAATACAATCATTGGTTTCACGGCCTTTACAAATTTTAATACAAAAATAATAAAAAATGTGAAAAAAAGTTAAATTAATAAATAGTCATTGTGGATATAAATAGAAAGAACTAACAGAAGACTTTTTTATCTGACAGAATCGATCATGGCGCTTGAAAATGTAAACATTTGTTCGATTACGTAGAGATTTATGGTTTATTGTGACGTCATTGCTTACATCACATTTCATTATTCATTATTGTTTAGTTCTCATTTAATTGGAAGTGAAATAGGGGTATATAATAAAAGGAATATACAATCTGTAGGTTTGTATTATTTCTCGTTGCGTATGTAAACCACATCACGCTCGACCTTCGGTCACGCGTGATATTGTTTACATACCCAACTCGACAAATACAAACCTACAGATTGCATACTGGTATAATATTCCATGTATATAGGACAGTATTTGCACTTACACTAACACAAAACCGAGTTTGTCATGCAGACATTCGATAACAATGATAATACACTCTGTATAGTCAGCGTACAAGGCTATGCCTTATAAATAGCTTTATTTACGTGGTCCATACCGAAACGCGTGATCATGTAAACAAACTGTCATCTTTGGAAATTATCAAAATCTTCAGTCAGTGGCACATATATGTATTCTATTACGATCGCCTGCAATAAACACTGGGTCCAGCAGTTTTCTCTTATCTAAACCTGTTTTCAAATCAATTTCATTTATATCGCTAATACTGGAGCCATTCGGTGGAATACATGAATTAAAAACACCTTTGTCAAAACTGAACATCGTTTTACAGCATTTTAAGCAAATAATATCAGATTAATGTTTTCCAACGATCGGCATTAAGCTTCAAGTAAACGAATAGATTTGCTAATTTGACTCCATCTGGTGATGTTGGTTTGATTCCCTTATATATACAGTTTTAAATTATTTCAAGAAAGACTTGACATGAAGAAAAAACACAAATACAATGATTTTTGAGATAATAAGAAAAGAAACTCTATATTTATTTGATTAATTAGTGAATTAAAAGCTAAAATACGAGACTTGTATTATGTTTTTGTCAGAACAACAAACAAATGAGCCGCACGACTGTTTCCTTGGTGATATCTTGTGAATATGTTTAGAAAGAACAAACAATTCTCTTTCGTTTTCCATGAATACATGAACAAGACTGTATTACAATTTGTTTTCACGCATATTACATCATATAATTTATCTTTATTAAAGATTCTTTAAAAACATTACAGTTAGAAGCATGACTGCATATATGTGTATATATGAATCTGTCAAAGAAGGAAACAAATCCAGGGATTTTAATTATTCTCAGATTTTCACCATATATTTTTATTTGCCCCTCTACTGGTGACGTGGAGAGGTCTGTAATTGTGTTATGCGGCTACTCCAAACCATTTTCTATTTCTTAACTGTACAGAAATATCGCAATTTTGGTAATCCAGGTCAAGAATATTTTCCTCGCTAAAAGCTGTCCATTCAATTCACTAAATTGAGAATATAATTTAGGCATCTATTATTGGAATCAAATAGTTAGAGGTTAAAGGTTTAATGATGATTTTATTATCTCAAAGCATCTGGTATACCTTCTTAACACACTGAACAAAAACAGAGAAAGCATATACCAAGCAGAGATGATTTTATTAGGTTGTAAAATGTTCTACATTCCCAATCATACCTTTTTGTCTAAACTTTATCTTAAGGAAAGCTTAAAAATATTATAAAAGTGTCTTCCAGCTGTAAACATCTAGACTTGGGAGAAATCTACGTTAATTTTATGAAGAAATATAAACATGAATATAAAGATAATCTTACTTTTTATTACATTATCTTACATGTATTATTGCGATAAAAACGGCATTTTAAAATAAAAGTCACGGTAGGATTCCGAGTAATTTATTTATTTCACGTTGAGCAACATCTTAAAGTTAATTAGTTTTGAAATAATAGAAAGTTGTAGTTAAATTGACAAACCAAGAAAAGGAGCTACAATTATGCAGGGCAGATAAATAGTATTGATCTTTCAAACACTGTTTTTTACATTACCCTCTTGAAAAAGGTGAAAGATGCTTGTCCAAAACTTTCCTTCTTTTATGTTCGTTATCATAAACATTCCAGTTTATTGTTTTTCCCAATATTTGTCTAACTGATGGAACTTCTACATTTCCATAGAAAAATGTTGGCATTGTATAATTTCCGTGAAATTAATTTTATAAAATCATAAATTATTCAGCAGTAATATAATAGTCTCTAGCAATAAATTAATAATTATTCCTTCCGGACCAACAAAGGTTTCATATTATTTTGTTGTAAAATAATTTTTCTTGCATTGAATTGTCAATAAAATTGCCTTGAAAGCTTCGATAAAAATTCAGTTTTACTCTCATCTTTCTCTTCTCTTTCTGACTCTTATTATTAGAACTTTATGTTTGTGTACGAAATATTGAGCTTGCCAGAAATGAATATGCGTAATACGATGGCATTAAATAAAATCGTTCCATTTTTCAGTGTACAGAAGGTCCTGATGCACATAACAAAATCATAACAGGTAACAATGGATTGGGCAGGGAACTCGGCATTTCTTTAAGACAGAGAAGCTGGCGACTGGTGCATTTTCGAGCAAATACCGTATAATGGGTTATTTTCGCGAGCATAATATTTTCGCTATTTTCGCGATCGTCGTGAATTTGCTCAAATAATAAACGCCAAAAATTTCCAACTTTATTTTCGCGAAGTGCAATGCTGATGAGCGATACTTAATAATCTGTTTGAAAAGGCTTTATAATCGTCTTAGCCAGAGGGCTAACGGTTATTTATCGCTTCATAGTCTATATCTGCGGTGGCAACTGTCATTATTCTGTCGATAAAATCATTATCACCTTTGTTACTAAAACGGATGTCAATTATGCTACAGACAATTTGATTTATAATAGTTTGATAAAATACCACTGATAAATGCGCAGCTTTCACGCCATACATGTAGATAACACTTCTTCTAATAATACTTAATTTTTACACATGTACATCTGCTGGCACAGGATTACAAAAAGCAATATGAATGCACTGGAACAGTAAAAACGCGAAAATTAATTTCTGCGGGCACACATTCGCTAAATCGCTAAAATTAAAACCGCGAAAATTTAAATTATGGCAAAATCGTGAAAATTTTCGATCGCAAAAATAACCCATTATACGGTATGCAAGGCGGTGAAACCAATCTTTGGTTATTGTTTGCGATGATAAATATTTGAATTTCTAATCACATATATAATACTTTACAATCCTTATTTATATGCTGACGTGTGTGGGTATGCTGAACGGTTATTCTAATATGTGTCATTCCTTCAGGCTAGGCACTGTCGCCGTACCGGTTCGACGTTCGGTCGGAGCCGTCAAAATTAAGTTACTGTTTATATTTTTACAGCTTGAGCATTTTGGCGACCTTTAAACGTCTCTAAATGTAAATTATTAAATTAATCAGTTACATGATCAGTCTCTTATATGAATGGTCAAGGTTGTATTCGAACTTATTTATTTGGCAAGACGCTATTGTCGTAGAGGTGTGATTCCCAGTCTGAGACTTTATTCATTTAACATAGCTTCGTTTACGAAATAAGTCGTCATTAAATATAAAACAACAATTACACTGAATTATAAGAAACTTTTATGTACATCATTATTTACGTCATAAACCCATATTCAGCAAACCTAATGCTTCTTCTTATTTCGAAAAAGATCTTTTATTTGGGAAGTTATTGCTTTAAGTCATTATCATAAAAGACAAATCATCAACATTAATGTTTCCTTAATAAATAACTAAATGAATTATCCTGCTTTAACAGAGAACAATACCAATACCGACGTTTTTTATTGCTGGTTTAACTTATACCACAATTAAATTAGGTCGACTTATTATAATATTATTAATCAAGTGATTTCATATTGGCCTCGTTATTGGACCAAAGACAGTCATATTGGCCCGAAGACGAATGCCAAAGGATAATGTGTTTGCCCGAGGCCTAATAATATGATTCATGCGAATTCATTTGATCAATGGCAATTTTATTAATTTAAAGAATAAAAAAATCAAGTTCATTTAAAGTCTTAACTGTGCCAATATGAGAATTGCTGGGGAAAAAACGAGAATTGCTGGGCCAATATGAGCTAATTAATAACTTATATTATTTTGAATTACCACAAAACACTGGTAATTCAATTTATGATGACCAACAAAACACTCGTAAACATTAGATATATTATATAATCATGACAGAGCTTCAATTTGTTATGTTTCTCACGATGACCATATCATAAAAACGATCATGTTATCTACAAGGCCACCCTACATCATGACAAATAATGATCGAGATTCTCATGTGCACGTAAAACGTAAAGTTCTACCCTTAGTTAAACGGAACACAATATTAACTCAAATAACAATTGCAAAATCAAATTGGTAACACATTTATGTCTGTACATGTAGTGTGCCGAAAAACTTGGAGCATAAATCCGTCATTTCTGTTAGTTCAGGTATATCACAACCTGCGCATGATACCTTCTTATTAAATATTGAAAAATGTGAAATATGCATATGAGGAATCGCACAACACAGAAAGCAGCCTGTTTAAATAAGAATATCAATTTCAAATAAGACACCATAAACTAAAAGAGAACCCTTAGGATACCGTCTTGGAACGATCAATGGCAAAACAATTTGCCACTGGGTGTTTTAACCAGGCTCTATGGTGCACCAACCTCACACTTGCCACAACAGGTTCTCATATCAACAAACAAGTACAAGTTGTCTTGGTGAAATAACTCCAACCCACCCATCAGCTCAACAATTTTGCATGCAAATGCACACAACATATAAAACATAAGAAGCTAATAGCATTGCAAAGCCAAACGAATGGGTACCTTATGATCTTCCCGAGACCAGAGCTCCTGGAGTCAAATCAGCAAGAACACGATGACAGGGATAAAAGAAACAAATCGAGCTTCTAGGTTCTTTGAAAAAATTTATTGTAAGAAGACTGGTAAAATGATATCCAGGACAACTATAAGAAAGGCTAAGCGGCTTATCCTGATAAACATGATCTTCATTACATGGCTTCGGCAACCGATTGACTGATAACGGTAAGACTGTATGTAAGGGGAGATTTTCTACGACCGACATATTGCACTATTAACGATAAGACTGTATGTAAGTGGAGATTTTCTACGACCGACATATTGCGCTTATAACGCTACTGTGAATTTCAGATGATACTGCTCATACTCGGAATCATATCCGTACCAGTGCCCAAGATTATAAAACTAGTCTCAAATCTCAAGCATCTGATTGGCTGAAATGGTGACCAATCGCCATTTCAGCCAATCAGAGTTTAAGATTCGAGACTGGTTTATAACCTTCAGACCGTAAGTGTTCAAACGCTAGATTATAAAGGAATCCTACAATCTATTTCAGTACTAAGCAGGTCTAATAATCAGTTTAAAATGTAACAAATCATATCATGAAGACTTACATCACGATCATACTTACTTAAGTTAGTTATGTTAATACTATCAGTAAAGGATATTTATTCTAAAGGAGGATATTGTTAACGATTTGACCGGTTGAGTGGCGATTACATTATTTATTTTCCTTTCCTGTAGATTACACAATAGAGAGACTGAATTGCGTGTATCAGGAAATTCGATAGTAAACTCTGCCATCAGAAACCTTATCTAAATTAAATATTTAATTAGAAGCTAATCAACGGTAAAATGTTGTAATTATTCTGATCATCTTACTCGTTTTATAATAATATAACGGGACACTAAATGTTCGTATTACCAACAGATTTTCGAAATCGGATAAACTACTCATTTTGGTCTGCAGTTTAGGTTTGCCAACATTTGCGAGTTTCATGTTTACATGATTATATGCTTTATTTGATATGTTTACTTCACTTTATAAAGAGTAAAAACAGCAACATTTTAAGAGTAGACACAGTATATATGGTGTGTCTTAACGATATATTCTAACTAACGAAAACAGATTCTGAGAGGTTACCGCCTTGAAACGATCAGAGGATAAAGTTTTATTTAGTGTTCAACCCAGGTTTTAGGGTTAAACAATCTCAAACAAGTCCCAACAGAATCTCGTAGGAACAAACAAGACTTAGCACGGGTTGACTGGGCGAATTAGCTCCAACCCACTCATTAACCAGACAATTAGCATACGAACGCAAACAAACGTATTAAACATAAAAAACTAATGCATTACATTTATATCAATAAAATGAGTGAATTATGATCTTCATTCAAAGACTGATCCCCACAATGTACATAAAAATACATGATGTAGAATTATGTGCAAAAGTCTCAAATTGAATAAACATATTTTCGTAGTGGAATAGCATTCATATTCGCATTCATTTGTCTGCAACTGTTGAATATGTCAACTGTGTAAACTTTCCGAACCCAGTATAGAAAATTTTCTAGAGCACGTCCCATTAAAAACACAGTGAAATATGCATATCAGGTATTATAGCCACATCCAGCAGAGACAGCCTCCCGACACAGCCAAAAAAGTAGAGAGGAGAAGAGATTATGGTTATACGATGATCAGTTTCAAAATAGACGCCACAAAAAATAAACGAAATTAAGAACCCGAGCGGTTACCGCCTTGGAACAGTCAGTGGCAAAACAATTTGTCACTGGGTGTTTAAACGAGGTTGTAAGCGAAGCGATAAAGTTCGCCTTCTAGGTTTGAATTTATGTGTTCAGAAGGTTTGGATTGTTCCTTGTATAAAACCTCGACATTTACCAGGTCTCTAGATACAAAGTTTTCACTACTTCCACCTTTTATAAACTCTTTTTGTACAGAATGCATAAATGATATGATTGTATGATAAGAAGAAAAATTATATCACAGCATACGACAATAATTCTTATGATTCCTGAGCACGATTCATATGTAGACCAGGGACTAGGTGGCGTGGACAGTTACATGCATTTCTATTACTTTCAATGAACAGGCACTTGCGAACAGAGCATGCAAAATTTTAAGTATTTATCGTGTTCAGTTACTTTCTACGTCCCCTGTTCGTCTGATAATGTATTAATCATGCCTCGAAAATCCCCCAAAAACATCATAAACATAAACTTCCTTCATATAAACAATAAGCGAATACTAAAAAAAAACTCAAATAATTCACCTGTATTAATCGCAAAGTTCAAATATTAAACTTTTTCTTCTGGAAACTTGGTAAAAAGGATTACAAATCTTGTGAACTTTAGAAGAATTTATTTTCAAAGGCTGATGGAGCAGTATCACGAAATTTCATCACCACAAAATGTCGAAAAAGGCACGGATGCTCATAATGAATTCTCATCTCTTGATAATCAACACACCTAATTGAAAGGAAGTTACTCTATCTCTCGTTT
Source organism: Corbicula japonica (assembly GCA_038501625.1). NCBI lineage: Eukaryota > Metazoa > Mollusca > Bivalvia > Venerida > Cyrenidae > Corbicula > Corbicula japonica. The sequence continues at coordinate 183,446 of JAZAYU010000094.1, read as the reverse complement.
GTGACATCGACACTAATTCAAGATGGCATTATGTAACATTTTCTTCTTACGTTAATAATAACATGACCTTATTATTGTAACATGGGCAAGGCTTTCTCTTTCAAGTTGTTGTTTTATTTATACTACCAACAAAGTTTAGGTAATTATGCCGGTTTAACACTTATTTTTTTCTTATAACGGTTTTGTAAAGAGTATATTGTTCATTTAGTTGTTTAAAATGCATGTCATTGTTATTCGTGCCTATATAAAATGTGTAGATAACCTCGAAGCCATACAAATGCGCCAAGACAACCATTCAAAAGACACACAGTACATACCATCCGTCCGTACGCCCCTTGTTCAAGAATGCCTTAATACTGCCATCTACAATGTTAGGAATATTGTATGGTTTGAAATTAGCATATTTCCATCAAGTGAGGTAATTGAAACTATAAACCACACTTTAGTAAAGTTCGGGGACATTAATAAGGGTTAATCAAAACATATTGTGAAAATTTTAATGGTTTTTGCATGCGTTCAGAACAAAATGTCAAACAAGCAAATTGCCTTGCTTTTTACACACACGTACACATATCTGATTTACATTTTTTTCAAACAATCTTTGAAAACTGAAAGAAGCACAGTATCCAAACTGTTTTATAATCATATCGTTTTCTACTAATATATATCAATACAATAAATGGAAAAAAACTTACTTGTATGTGTAAATCGTTGTTGGACTAAAGAGAAAGTGCAGTTTTTGTGCCACTCTAGTAAGAGTTTTAGAAAAACGGTTTGGATTTGACAGTAGTTGATGTAAATGTTTATTGAAAGAGATATATAGTACAGATAATTACCTGCATGTGTCAATGAATTCATGCCGCTGGTATCCAAAATATTGATAAAAAAACGGAGACATGGTCGAAAATTGAATGTGTAGAGTTCCATCCCTTGTTAATGTTATATTATATCTGTCATAGATTTTAGTTCTAAAAGGCACCCCACACCATCCCAACACCGTCCCGGCCCCCTATGCCACATACACAATAGCAACGATTTCCACTCTTACCATTGGATAAGCACGTTTAAAACTAAAAACAATGTTAACCGAAAATAGACACAACACACGGTATGTATCCCAATAATCAGCACTCGGATGACAACGTCAGGCTCGGATGATAAGAGCGGCTCGAGTTGCGGGTGAGAGTGAGAAAAGCGTTAGTATTTTTACTTTTATCTTTTACAAATGCCGATTTAAAATCATGTTAGCGATTGCAATTGTTCTAGGCCAACATAAGCTATATCCTTTCCACGACCATAACGTATTTAAACGTGACAAAATTTTGACTTCCCAAAACCCGGCCCTGTTTTACGGGAAGACGCCCGAAACGTATTTAAACGTGTCAAAAAATCGCTTTTCAAAACCCGACCCTGTTTTTTCGTCGGAAACCCGTCAATTTATTTTTCATTTTTAAAAAAGTCCTTACTTTGGTGGCTATTTAAAAGAACGCGGAATCATCGATCAGTATTTTAAAACCATAAGTCATTTGAATGCATCACATATTTTCTCTCAAATATAATTTAGTAAGAAATTGAATACATTTGACCTACTAGATAATCTGATAAGAAATTAGTAATTTTAAAAAGTTCAATTTTAAGAAAAAAAAATCTAATTACATGTGTTGCTGTTTCTTCATCTTTCATTGTCAAAATAAAAAAGTGGCTCCAAAACAGTTATTCATTATTTTAAAAAAATCCTATATCTACCTAGTAATTACTTAAAAATGACATTTTTTGCAATGGCATAAAAATTAATTACTGTTAATTAGATTAATTAATTTACGGAATTTTACGTTACAGTTTTCCTGCGATAAACCGAATTTTTCACAAATTACGTTAAAGAGCGTTGAAATTCGGGATTTTAACACACTATTCTTGATATGCATTTTTCCACCTTTAAGTTTTTTTACAGAAGAAAGACCGTAACGTTAGATAACGTGTTTTACACGGGTTTCTTACCATGTTGAAAATTCCGAATTTCTTTAAAAGGTAGAATACCGGTAACGGACAAAAGCGTATATGCTTTATTCAAACATACACTTTTCAACGGGCACTAAAATAAAATTTACGCAAATTTACGTTATGGTTTTTAAAATCGTGAAAAAGCACACGTTTAATTGCGTTTCGGGCGACCTCCAGTAAAACAGGGTCGGGTTTTGGGAAGTCAAAATTTTGTCACGTTTTAATACGTTACGGACGTCCGTCCGGAAAACAGGGTCGGGCGCGGAAAGGATATAAAGCTGCAATGGTTTTTTGCAGACAGTCCCTACATTGTGGTGAAAATCACCGAAGAAGGTGGAAAATTCGACCCATCGCTCAAATTTAAACAAGTTTCCATCTGTATTTAGGTAATTTAGTGAAGAAAACATAACTATTTGATTCTTTTCTGTCCCTCTGTTAATAAACAATCACAGCATGGTAACACAGTTAGGTAAAATGAATATAAACCTTACTTTTTCTGAAGATGTCAAAGCGAGATGGATAATCGTTGGCTTCAGTGAAGATAATAGCTGGCTACATTTAAAATTTATGGAAAATGAACAAACTGACCTTTTCATCATAATGTTTATTAGCTTTAAAGTAATGTTTATTAGTTTTAAAAACCATTTTTTATCTTCCAGGATCAGAAGTCATTGTCCAACAACTTATCTATTTTCGGTAAGTAATAATGAAGGTCATACAATATACATTGGCACTGTAGTAAACATAAGTGATTTAGATGTACAATATATATTATTTCATATCATGTCATAATTCAGGTTTTACGCCCTTTTGAGATAACCTGAGTTTGCTAGTTTTCAGCGTGTAGTTGTTAACGTTCAAAAATCATTCATTGGCTCTATACACACACCCAGTTCTAGACACCAGTGACGCTCAGGATGTGGCCTGTACTGAACACCATTATACTGTGATATTTCCAATGTTTGTCCATAGATATATGGTCTGTATTGATATACGATGCTTAGCAATATGAAACTTACAAATATGCCATTCTTTCTTAGAACCAATTCACACTCTTATCAAGTTAAGCGCCACGAAGTGTAATAAATTGCATATTTAATTACATCGCAGAAACTATGAGCACTGGTTTCAAATGCTACTAGTGTGGCACAGAGTGGGAATCTTTAACAGAGGATGTCTCCCACTTGACGCTATTACATGGGCATTCGTGCATCAAATACCAGAAATTTCTACTAGATGAGTCAACTGGTAAAAAAAGGATACCGTACTCGAGTCCTACCAAGTGTCATACCAAACGCAGTGACATCCCAACAAAAATGCATCACAGTCGCAGACGGGATTATATTCATCATTCATAAAAAAGATGACATACAATAGATAATCGCTACAAAACCTTTAAAAACAAAAGAATGTCCTGTTACTTCCAAAAATTTTCTAATATAAGTTTTTTTTCTGGCAAAAGACAATTGAAAAGTCACAAGTGACTTATTTTATTTATTTTAATTTTTGTCTATCTAGCAGAAAGATACCGACGGCTCTTCTTTATATTTTTTCAATAAACATTTTATTTCATTTCTCGTTTCATGTTGAATCTGTTATTTCTATTGGTTGCAAAAGAAACCACAATTTGTCAAGTAAAAAAATTTTACAAGTGTGAATCCCTTCATAAAAACATTTTGTTAAAATTTGGCCTGTAGATGAGGTGTCGTTTGAATACATTGTTGACACACACACACGCACGGGCAAAAGGCGAACATAAAACGCGATTTCACAGTTGAGAAATGATAACAACATTAAGTATTGATACATTTTCCTGAAGATAAAATTACAAGCCTGGCCATTATTCAGTTTGAGCCAAATATTATCTTAAACAAATTTTACTGAAGCCAGCGATTATCCATCTTGCTTTGACATCTTCAAAAAAAAGTAAGATTTAGATTCATTTTTACCGAACTGTGTTATCATGTTGTGATTGTTTATTAACAGAGGGACAGTAAGGATCAAATAGTTATGTTTTCTTCACTCAACTACCTAAATACAGATGGAAACTTGTTTAATTTTGAGCGATGGGTCGAATTTTCCACCTTCTTCGGTGTTTTTCCTCACAATGTAGGGACTGTCTTCAAAAACCATTGCAGTTTCATATAGCTTATGTTGACCTCAAACAATTGCAATCACTAACGTGATTTAAATCGGCGTAAGTAATAGATAAAAGTAAAAATACTTACGCTTTTTTCACTCTCATCCGCAAATCGAGCCGCTCTTATCATCCGAGCCTGACGTTGTCATCCGAGCGCTGATTATTGGGATACATACCGAGGACACTGAAACGAGAGATCAATTAAAATTATAGCGTAAAGCGTTATCGTTCCGCTTTAATCGATAAAATGTTGAAGAGCATACAGGCACATGCTTTCGAAGCTTTTATTAAACGAAAGGAAACTCTTACCAGTATAATGTCGAAATGATATAGATATTGCGAAAGGAATATACTTCCAACATATGTAAGGAGATCGCTAAAGTCGATAAAACTACAGCATATACGTAAAGCCATACTGACAAACAACAACAGACAGACATATTGAACAATTGCAATTATAGATACAAACATGTTTAATTGCGATTGTTCAATCTGTCTGTCTGTTGTAACTGTTTGTCAGTATGGCTTTACGTATATGCTGTAGTTTTATCGACTTTAGCGATAAAAAACAAATTATTAAAAAATCAAGCAGAAAAGGATCTTAACAGTCTGTTGTTTTTTTTTATAGACAATGGTCTACAGATCATAGTAAAAGACAATATACTTGATCGGAAAACTAAATTAGAGGTCCATCAAGACGAAAAGATAAACTCGGAGTAAACAAAATACAATGAACACTGTTCCATGATCAAAAGATTTATAAAACTTTCTTTCATACCAGTTTTCGAAACAAACAATCTGATTAAAAGACCGATAAGCAATTTAAGTGTTCGAGAAAGACATGTAAACGTCCCGTAATGTATATATTTTAAAAATATATTTAAAAGTCTACCTCCAATATTCCTGTAATTCAAACGTTTCGAACTCAAGATTACATTCTCTACAGAAAAACGCAATAGCTTTTTGCTTTTTGGTATACACTGTTTTAATCTCCAACATTTTTAATAGTGCAAAACAACCCTCTGTTTAGAGAATTAAAACAAAGAAAATTTTGTACTACGCTAATTTACAAGAGCGGTCATTAATATAAGTTACTTTATTGATTTACCAGCTACCGTTATCCTAAATGGAACTTTATTTCAATAAATTTTGTGCTTGATAAGTTATTTTAAGTTGTTGAATGGTATTTCTGATTACATTTGTATTTTACTGATAAATAATACATTAGTTCAATAATAGATAACTGGATGGCATCACATTCAGTAATTTTTATAACAATCCGCAGTTATCGTAGTTATCGAGAGATATTATCAATCATTTATTTTTATGAGGAAACATCATTTGTCAGTGAAATGTTTATGTTTTTTCTAGACAGATAGGTTATTACGGTTTTAGATAACCCCCAGGCTGCTGAGCAGTCACGATCCTGTCTTCGGGGTAAGGAATATACAGACAATCGTGATAGGAATTATGCTATCTTCTCATATATTTGTGGAAACTGTCAGTGACACTGTATAGGTACCAGACATCACGATGCCTTCAATTAACATAGTAGTCAAAACCCATAAACAACACATTTTCTGAGATATATGCTTGTCGAGAAACGTTGCTATCGAAAGCATCTAACATTTAAGGTATTGCTCCATTCGTCATTGCTATGTAATAGACAAAAAAATCAAATTCTTTCAAACGTTACAATGCCGTTCCATCAAACTTTGCACAAATCAATGCTATAAGTGTACGATTATTTTACATACGTTAAGAAAAGTTAGAAAAATAAAAAATATTTAGTCGGAGATCTAAAAACGTTAAAATTTAATTTGCAATTTATCACAAAAACGAAGCAACACAAAACAATTCAAATGCCAACATAAGGAAAATGATAATGATAACAATATTTAAGAACAACAATTATTAAGAGAGAAATCAACATTTTTATTTTTTGATAATCCATTTTCGACCAGAAAATGTAATGTCAAACACACTTTTACAAATAACTCACATTGTATACATAAGCTAAACCAAAGGGCCTTAGATATTGTTATCAGTAACTCATTTCTTCTCAAGACATTTAGATTGATGTTTAGTGTTGCTTCATTTTTGTGATAAATTGAAAATATAATTTTATGGGGTATAGCGACCTCACATCTCGTACAACGTTCGCACCAACGTTTAGGTGAATGTGAATGGCTCGGCGATTGAATGTTTAATGTATTCTTTTTTCATTTCTTCTTCGAATTCTTTAATGATCTTTGACGCGATAATGAGGATCTTCGGAAAAAAAGACCAAATAAATTTATTCAATTTAAAGCCCCGTTTTGTTATTATAATGTTTAGTAATTCGGTAAAGCCTGTCTCACACAGAACACACGGCTTATACGGTTGGCCACCCGTGTAAACCGTACATACAACCGAACCAACCGTGGCCTTATCCGAGTTACACTCGGGCCATTCGAGTGTATCCGTGAAAGCCGTGTATGATTTTTAAAACTTTTAAAAAACTGGCACGGGTGCCATGTCCGTGTATGATCGTATTAGCGATCGTACAAGACCGTGAGAGACCGTGTGAGACCGTACGAGACCGTATATACAACCGCACATGAAGTTCACTCAACGAGTGAGCTCAACCGTGTCAATATCGTATATAAATCGTATAATACAAAAGTCGGTGGGACCGTATGTAAATCCTGTAAATGTCCAGTTAATCGAGTAAAAGTCGTGTTTAATCTTACTAGGTCGTAACAGACCGTACTAGACCGTACTTGGAATCGTACAACAATCGTATGAAAATCGTTTGCAAATCGTGTTCAAACCGTGACAAACCTTGCTTGACCGAGTATATCCGTGCTTTGCTCGTACATACTCGTGCTACATTCGAGTCTAAATCGTACTAACTTATCCCCAGGCACGGTTGGAGCTCAATACTCGTACCAGTCAACCCGTGTATAACCGAGTATACCGTATTGGAACCGTGTGCCCAACCGTGTTCTGTGTGAGACAGGCTTTTAAGCCTTATCATTATTTATGTCTCAATAACCATTTTTCGACAGTCGAGTACGGTACATATATATTGTGTAAATATTGGGTGGCGCTCAACTCGGTGGCGTAGAGTGTAATTGTGCAATTTATTTCTGCTCATGATCAGGCTCAATGCAACTTAGACTGAAATATATTGATATTCGTCGTAGTTTTCGAAAAGTTATTTACCGTCTATTTGGGTATATATTTCATGACGTACACACGTGAATCATGCATATTAATAGTAGACACTCTACTCCTGTTACACAGCCTCCCACACAGCAACGGACTCGCATTTGCCCAACAGGTTTTCTTTTGAACAACAAGTACAATTTGTCTTGTTTAGATTGATCCAACCCACCCGTCAACACGACAATAATGCATTCATGCAAAGCACACACGTTTTGTACATGCACTATGCCCTGAATGTAACTGGACTTTCTAATTTTTGATTGAGCATAAAACTCTTTAATGTACCCTTTTAACTGATGTAGATTCATCTATTAAACGAACATACCTATCAACATTCCTTATCAAATGTTGTTATTTAGTTTTGGTTTGTTTATTACATGTACAAACTGTATGTGTTATATTTAATGAGTCCAGTATACATTTGAGTCTCTGACACTATGTGATATCATAATAATCAGTCACCGTATGGTTGTCGTGTATATTATGTACTCAGTGATAAATATTCAAAAAAATTATCGACCAGTTTTTGAATACATTCTAGATTGTTTCTGTTTATACAAGGTGTAAACAACTTTTCAGTGAATTCTGAATTATTTATGAGAACTTGTTAAAATGCATTAGATCCCTGATGCCTTGTATTCGTTCCATTTTCTGACAGTTGTCATTAATAAGACGTAAGATTATATCTTTTGTGACAGTTATTGTCTTAGAATTGTTATGAGCATTATCGGGGTAAGCATTTAAATAATGAGAAGGCGTGAGAAGATAGTCACTTGTATGCGATCATTGTTAAAACTTTAATAAATGTTTCTATTCTGATTTATTTTATAACAAACTTTGTAGAGTATACAGGTGGGTGTCAGAATATTCGGCATGCAATTGTATGAGGATGTGATCTGCAAAACTGGATGAAAACCCGGGGTAGCAAATATTTCGCCGCGCTAACCCCCAAGCTTCTACTTCTATTCACGTCCGAAAAAAAGTTTGTTTCAATATATTGACCTGTTGTAATATGGGTTGGTTCAATAACCAAGCCGTGATAGCTTTTTGATACGGCGATCCCGTTCCCAGGATAAACTTCCTGTTTTTTTTTATTTTAAGTCTTTGGCATTCTCTGTGATAACGCAGAATTTATGTTCTGAAATCTCTTTTCGAAATTCTATTCCGTTTTGTTCGCAAATTGTTTTCTGGATTTTGGGAAAACCCATTATATTATCTGGGACCATTGGCCGCTTGTCATTCTGAAATACTAATATACAATGTACTACATGTGCTTATATGTGGATGTTTTCTGAGTGTGGCTATGGCAGCTACCTGTATTTAACATATTTTAAGATATTCGATGTCGATACGGACCCAGTTATCTATTTTCTAGCATAATGTGTTTATACAAAATGAAAACTGAATTATCTATGTAACACATCTGGCTTATGTGGGAACAGTTTAAAGAAACTATAACTTGATGAATTTAATTAGAACTACCATGCGTTTGAACTGCAACTAAACTTGTGTTAAGGACCTTGCGTTTCCACAAAGAACTAAGTTCCACAATCACACACCCAGAGTGATGTTTATATTTAATTGTTTGTGATTATATCTCAAAATGAAATAAAAATAGGAACAATGAATTGTTATTTCTTTGTGTAACAACTTATATTCATATTCAACTTATCATACATGTGTAGTCATAGTATTTTATATTTATATAAAACAGTTACGGTTTTGTCGAGAAATATACAAACTATCTGTAAAATATACTTTACTGTAAGTGGCGTATTTTAGTACAGTAACATTTTACCCGGATTTAAAGGTGTACTATTTAAACATACAGTTACATTTGGAGCAAAATATTATAACATCAAGAGATTCAGAAATAGATTCAGACACATTGGACGAATATCAGTGATCTGTCACAGCGATAAATTTCTTAAAACAAAAATCAATTACATCAATTAAAGGATTGGTCATTTAGTACTCGAGTGTTTGCTTTTTTGGCGTAGCTGTCTAAACTCACTTTTGACCTAATTTATTAACCAATGATGAGTTGTAAATTATACTAGTATTCTATTATTATGCAGCGGGAAAATGAAATAAACTATTTTGATTGGTAGCTATTTATACCAGAGAGGCATCTAGCAGGGTGCAGAGGTATCTAGTGGAATTTTTAAACAATTAGTTTACTCTGTTTGAAACGATTATTCAATTATGATTATGATTATTGCTATGACGTTTAGATCTTTGCTATTCTGTTAAGTCGAACGATGTTGAAATAAGGCACACTCCAGTAGTCATCATTGGTTAGGTTTATTTGTCAAAAACAACCAGTCACTCTTTATCAACCTATCCAAAATGAAAGTAACTGGAACTGCCTTCTGGCACTGCATATAATACATCACATCTTTAGGATAGAGAGCCTCAGAGATTAGATATGCAAGTTTGACGCTGCAAATCAAATACTTCAACTATATTGATTGTTCAGGTCGTAGAAATCTGTGCTGACACACTAATCAAGCTATTTAGCTTCCTGTAGATGTACACGGGTTGCACGCCTCTATGGAAATAGCCTGATGATAAGGCAAATGAAGGCACGTACTTTGCTACACCGGCAATAAATATAGGTTGTATCTCAAAGCATATTGACCATTACCATTGACTTTGTTTAGTGCACACAATGTATTGACGCATACGTTATTGGTTAACAAAATTGAATGAATATGAAAACTTTAGGTAATACTCTCACAAAATTATTACAAATCGATTCATATTGCTCAAATTTTATCTCTGTTTTTAAACTCTGCTCTTGTTCTCATGTATCTTCCTACAATGATTTTTACAATCTGTGTGTTATTTAAGATAAACCTATATAATTCTTGCGACATGTATACATTAAAACAAACGTTGTTTTTATTAAATTGATATAACACAGGATTTTATATTCCGATGAATTTCAGAACCCATTTTAAATATGATGACTTTTGACACGGATTTCGAGTCGGTGCAATTTGTGTATAGCGGATACAATGCGCTTTTGAACGAACCAGTTTTACAATAATTTAAATAACGTTGATATTTTGACAACATATATGAAATGGTTTATTTGCTGATCATGACCATTAACAATACATTGTTATTGTCGGATGGAAAAAACACAATCCGCAACAAAATAAATAATACTTTCGGTTTGAACCAGGAAGTAAGTTTTCCTTGAATTTCTTAAAAGGGTACATTATTTTGACGAATTGGCACTAAACATTGTAAAACAGCATATACTTATTTCAGGTATGAGTTGCTTTGGTATATTGTCTATGAATTTCATACTTTTTATGCAAACGGTTTTTGGGTCGGCCATTAGGCCGATCCAGTTTAGCCAGTTTTCGACAATCGTTTTTCCTTACTACCAACCTAACAAAATAGTTCTTAGTTTTAAAAAGTAAGTCAATGCTACAGATCAGTAAATTTTGTAATGTTGTGCAAAATGATAAAATTAATATTTAAAAAAAATATGGAAATCTATCAATATTTGAAGAAATTTAACTCGATTTTGAGTCATGAACGCGCATGAATACCGGATGGCGGATCGCCATATTGGATTCGACAACGTTCGGGGAATACAAAAAATCCATCGTAATCAACTGAACAGTGAGTATTTATCGAGTTATTTTCGTGATGAAATGTTTTATGACACACGGGTTACATTTTAATGTGTATTGACAATAGCATTTCTCTTTGTAATTAGAATTTTTCATATGGAAAATGGAGGTGGATTTTGTGGTTTACGAATGGTACGTTACAAACTCGTTGTAAAACTTGAAGTTTTAGATTCGAAAGACTATAACGCAGTAAACGTGATTTTGGCTCTTTGGGTTTTATTGAATGTTACGTCATTTAATTAATGCACTCTCCAAAATGTAGGAGTCTCGATGAGTCGGACTATGCAAAACTTTTAACAATTATTTAGGGCCCTAATCATTGTGGCTATTTATTGTGGCACCTTTTAGAGATGTAAGTAATCACATCATTTCAATGTATTGCATTGAAAGAAGTCGAATTTTGTACGATCAACGAAATACTTGGTTTAATATCTTGTAAGAATTTTATTCCCATTTGAATTCTTTAATTTAAAACATAAAGCATCTGATTCACAATGATTTATTTTTAGCACATTTAGATCTATTGAAAATTGTGTTTAAAGTAAGTTAAAAATCATACATGAATTGATTTAACAGATATATTAATGAATGCATTTGATCACAAGAACCTTAATTGCCATCAGTAAATATCCAGATCTGAAATGAATGACATTTTCCCATATCATGACCCATTCCCAAATCGAAATAAGAATTTTCCAGCTACATAGTTGACACGGGGTTTTCTGAAAATAAAATTTCAAAGAAATGAAAATCTAATGTTTTCAATGTAGTAGATTTCGTACCAGCGGCCTCGGTAGCTCAATTGGTAGAGCGACGGCACAGTAAGCCGGAGGTCCGAGGTTCGAATCCTGGTCGAGGCTACTATTTCCAACCCAACTCTGCCACATTGGCTTCGTGGACAGGGCGATTACCCTTAGAGCTCTTTCGGGCGAAGCACGTTTGGCTGGGGTATTCGACTCGAACTTGGACAGAAACGTGGATTCACTAAGTATATACAGAAACAGGAACTTCACAACATTTAATTAACAGTATCTCTTAAATACATTTCAGGTGAATTTAACATCCTGGAGGAAAGAATGAAGTATTTCTTTGTTAATTTAATTATTCTTAAACAGGTTAGATGATCTTTGGTTCTGGTGACAGGTCAGACCAAGTTTGACATAATACCCCATTTGAAGCGGTATAGAACTGTTTGACTTCACGCAATGGAGTGGACTACAAAAGTGAAGGTAGAAAAAAATGTTTGAGTTATATCCAGAATGACTGTTTAGGAGGTGTAATTATTGTAAACAGTATATTTCAGTTTCTTTATAATGCTTGAGCTGCGATAACGCTGTGTCAACATTGCAACTGGTAAATTCTTGTAACATGTTAGTGGGTGGGGTATGAATCCGTTGCATTGGGAAAATGTAATATTTTTTTAGGATCTGGATATTTTCTGATGGAAATTCAGGTTCCTTTAATTTGATAAATAATCTGTGTTTATTTGTATTGACACGTAGCCAGACTGGTTTAGGTGGGGCAACTACTACCCACAAGGTTCATGCTCTGGGCCCCAAAATACAGTATCAATGGACATTTATAAAGCAATTTGATGCTGTTAATTCTGTGTTCTGTTTCAACAGTGCAACAGTAATTACTATGCTGATATGATATTGTAAATGAATCACTTCATAAATTAGAAATTTTCTACAGAACAATTTGAATTATTTCCACAAATAATGGTAATAAGGAAATTATGCTAATAATTTACCAACATATTAGGTGTTAAACATTTATATTTTAAAATATATTACGGGCCTTGTTTAGTTACTAATATCCTTTCCATCAATTAGTTTGTTTACTAATTACTTGCTCGGTCAAAAGTATTTTAGCCACAGGTCATTTCATGTCTTCACCTGCATCTTTCAATTACATTGGACTCGATCTTGTCATGTTTAAGCAAGACGTTATATAACTGTCATTGTAGTTTTATATATTCTTCATGTCAAACAGTCATCTCGAACAGTAATTAGTCTGCATGAACAGTCTATGGTATTGCATAAAAGCCAGAGATATTGTTCTGTATTTTTTGGAGAAGAAGTGAACGGCCGGACGGCCGGAATGGGCCACGTAAGGCGTTTCTAAGGAAATATCACTTAGAATTTTACTAGGAATATTTATACTTATGTGAAAGAACTATTTATGTTTACAAGTAATAGATAAACTGTTAAAAACTGATCTACATATAAAGTAATTTTGGAACGTGACCAAGTGTTCGTCTTATTACACCCTAAGACCTTTGTAAGAATAACCACTACGTTACAAGGTCTTCTTTGTGGTGCCGTGACCAGGATCTTACTTCTAGTGGTCGTCGCGGCATAACGAGGAGGAAAACTACTATACGACACAGCGCAGAAGAATCCACCTTATGTCACGCCAGTAAACCAGAATATCACAGAAGTCAGAATGGAGGCTTACAGGTTAGTTCCATTTGCTAATAAAATCTTAATCCAATCATGATACACGGAACTGGTATTAAAATTTAAAAATGTAGGCTTTTCTTTTAAAGATATTACTGGGGAAGGGGGTTATTTTTGGATTGTAGATTTTTCATTTTTGGACATCAAAAATGTTAGTCAAGGTGACGAATTCGTGGTTAGTAATTTTTGAAAATTTTACTGTTAGATCAGTAATTAATTTAGGCTCTATTTGTTCTTTATTTAATAAAAAAAAATTCCAAAAATTAAAGTGAAACTTTACTTTTTAAAAACAATTTTTTAAACGTTAAAAAACGACATGTTTACGTGCTACATTAGTTCAAGTGAAATTTAACAATCTAAATTTTTTTTGCACACACTTTTTTGTAGTAATTTTCAATATTTCTCAAAAAAATTAGGAAAATATTTTTGTAACAGCAACGGTTGTAGGTCTAATTTTGGCATTAACTGCTTAGTTGTTTTTAAAGGAGATAAGAAGACAACTTTTTGATGTCATAAAGTAATATAAATATTCCGAAACACTGGTTATATTGTTTAACTACCAGCTTAAAAAAATAGAAAAATGCAAAAACAAATTTAAAAAAATAGAAACATGTACTAGAAAAAAAAGAAATTAAGAAGACTATTTTTGTATTAACTATGAGCTTTAAAAACAAAAAAAGTATTAAACATATTTTGGTATGAGTGTTGTACATGAATGATAGGTTTTTCTCTGGTACAAGGTATTATTACTAGATTATGTGATGTAACTGTCGCGTTGCAAGCGTTGAGACCGTTCAATCTTTGTTTATAAGTTTTCTTCCGAGCGTATCGGATGTGTATATATGTATATATGTTTGAGAAGAAAACAGTAAAATACTGTTGTTAACCGCGATTTTGACGCGATGAATTGTAGTTGATTCCGAGAGTACCGGAAGTCGATGTTTATGACTATGTTTATGCCTTTGGCTATGTGTCTATGTTTCTTTGTTCGCGTTTCAGTAATGTAGTATACTGATGTAAACCGTGAAAATGCGCGATAGCATTAATTGACTTAAGTTTAACGTATGCAGCTTTGTTGCTGAATCGATCAGCGGTAAGCCTTTTGTTTAAAAATGTACGGGTATGTCTTCCTACATTTCGGGCTTACACATTAATGTGTACGTTACTTTTAAGCATAGGATGCGAGTGCGCTAACGATGTCGACAATTTTTGAGAATAATTGTCACGTGACTTGTAATTAAGTTGTGCGGTCTCAGTACGTTTCGCGACTAACTATCACTGTCATCGATTTAAATCGTTGTGTGCTTGTATGCACGTATTTGAAATAATGTTATTGAAATGCGATTAATCGATGTTGTTTATCTTAAAGGTGTGCGTCCATATGCACGTGTCATTTAAGGTATTTTTTTTCTGTCTGAGCGATATGTCTGATGAAGTATGCTTGTCAATATAAGTATGTACTCTTTCTTTTCAAATGATTTTTATTATTTCATGTACCATGAATACGGAGTGTAGGGTTTTGGCTTTTTCTAAGATTTTTGTTTTCATTAAGCATAAATAGTTTACATTGTAACATATTTTCATTTTACGGCACAAGTTCATTAGACAGATTCTTATAAGCATAACATTTATTATGGTGATTTAATGGGTATTTATTAAATGGGGTTAGTAATGCCAGTGAATTGTCTCATTGTGCGGAAGCGGGTTTAATTGGCTAGGAACAAACCACAGAGCATGGTGTTACAGCTGGGTCATATTGCTCTCCCGTTAGTATGCTCCAAATGAACGAGTCAATCATCTACCCGGTGGGTTAAGCAGAGAATAGAATTACCTTCTGGACAATTAACATATATTGGACATTTCATATAATATTTACAAGATCGGATTTTCCAGCTTTTTCTTTATAGTGTGGATATTTCCAACTGACATTATCTTGAGGTTATTCGCCAACATCTCAAGAAGTGTAACAATACAAGTGATCAGAAATTCATCTTTACAACTATTCAACACGGACAGACGGCGACGAGATGATGTTTATACTCAAGCAAGGATTCACGACCTGTCCCGGTGAGACGCTGATGGAATAAGAAACGACTTCAATTCCGTGACGCTTCCTATGATGGGCATGACGAACGATTGTGCTGAAGAATCCTGAGATTAACTTGGCATGCAGTGCGATGAGGATGCAGTACTATCGTAATTCGTATCGTTCCATAATTATTAATACTATCATACGTAGTAATTATGATTTCAACACCGTTTATTATTGTTTAAATTGTGCACAGAATGCTCGAACAACTAACAATAACTTTTAAAGGCAAACTCCATAAGTCAAATGCCTTGAGTATTTTCATCTTTTAAACACACAGAATGTTTCTATGATTAATTATGCAGACATTAACAATGTTTTGAACATGCTAACGACTCAGATCAGGTTGCTTTCAGTAAAACATGAAGGAAATCGGAAAAAAATGATTTTTTTCCTAAAAATATGTTCAACTTCAATTACAGATTTGCTAAATTGTAAATGTATGATAACAATATTTTTTTTATATTCAGATGCTCTACATTTTCTTTCTATTTGCAGAACTTATATGCGTTTTTGAATGTTACTCATGCAAGAAAAGGAAACCCAAATGACTCACGGATGAGATCATGGAAAAGAAATCAACATGCAGTACAAATGTTTGCAGAAGTGTTGTGACTTTATGAAAAATGTGATTTTTTATATTCAACCGTTATATTAGTGACTTTCCGTGTTTTAACTTTTATGAAAATGTACTTATACTCGTATGTCTTTGGAACCGAACATCAGTTAAAGCATACATATGTACTAGTATTTAATATTAGGGTTTCCTGTACACGCACAATAATAACAATTTATATTAATAACATGTGAATGCTTCTTGCAGGCAGTAGTATCTATATCGTAACAAAACTTAATATTACACTGAAACGGAAATATATTATTTCGGTCTGAAAAATAACAACACAAAAATGTTATTTAAAAATTAATATTTTCTCCTGACTTGTCAACTGATACTGCTGGCTGAAATATGTTCTTATACAACTCTCTATCTTTTTTTTTTTTTGGTTTTTGTAATAAGGAAATTATGCTAATAATTTACCAACATATTAGGTGTTAAACATTTATATTTTAAAATATATTACGGGCCTTGTTTAGTTACTAATATCCTTTCCTAGATAACATCAATTAGTTTGTTTACTAATTACTTGCTCGGTCAAAAGTATTTTAGCCACAGGTCATTTCATGTCTTCACCTGCATCTTTCAATTACACTGGACTCGATCTTGTCATGTTTAAGCAAGACGTTATATAACTGTCATTGTAGTTTTATATATTCTTCATGTCAAACAGTCATCTCGAACAGTAATTAGTCTGCATGAACAGTCTATGGTATTGCATAAAAGCCAGAGATATTGTTCTGTATTTTTTGGAGAAGAAGTGAACGGCCGGACGGCCGGAATGGGCCACGTAAGGCGTTTCTAAGGAAATGTCACTTAGAATTTTACTAGGAATATTTATACTTATGTGAAAGAACTATTTATGTTTTGCAAGTAATAGATAAACTGTTAAAAACTGATCTACATATAAAGTAATTTTGGAACGTGACCAAGTGTTCGTCTTATTACACCCTAAGACCTTTGTAAGAATAACCACTACGTTACACTACCCTTGGCCAAATAACAAGGCCAGCATAAATTCACTTGATTAATAACATTATAATATTCATTTGTAAGCCACCTTGCACAAACACAATGGGTTCTTGTGGTTGCTTATTCCTTTATTATGTAGGGTAATCTCATATGAATGTGTCTCAAAATCCAATGCTGTTTCCGTTTTCACGGTTAATAACTTGACCCTTTACTCCATGGACACGCCATTTTACCGCATGTGCAACCAGTGTAAATCCAGATCAGATAGCATAGATGTAGCTCCAGATCAGCTTGCACATCAGACATTTTTGTGGTCTGATCTGTATAATTATACACTGTTCATTAGATACACTTAAAGCTCTTTTAAACTGGAAGCAGGTGTGTCAGCACCTAGATCTACAATGGTTGCTCATCTACAAAGGTGTATCCTTTGAGTAAAATGAAGTATCAAAATGCAGGTGTGTTGATATTATTAACCCTTTACTACATATATACACATTTTCATGCCTGTGCAACCAGTGTGGAGATCCAGATCTGATGGCAGATCTCATCTGGATCTGCACTGGTCACATTGTGGTCAGAAATAACCTATTGAATAAAAAAGCTAACAGTTTAGATCCTAATCAGGCAGTATGGATGTGCCAGCTGATCTAGATCTACACTAATCACCCATGCCATAAAGGCATATACAAAAAGGATAAATGGGATAAATTTTGTAGGAACCTATAGGAATTGAAGATGGAATGAAGCTTACATCAGAAAAACCTCTTCCTTTTGAGTGATATTTACATTAAAAAATTACCTGAAAATGAATTATGACAACAGGGTAATCTGTTAACTGTTAACCTGCAACAGCAATTTATGTACATCTTCATAAGCAACACAAAGTACAGTAAAATTGACTTGGGTTATTTGTTATGATTTAAAATACAACATTTATTTTCAGCCATGTGTATTATCAGTCTAGTGAAAGCTGTTGACTTCTGCAGAATTGGTAGAAAACTAGGGAGCAGAATATGAATGTTACTGTAGAAAATGGAGACAAGGTATGCATTTTTTTATTTTCATGTATTAGAGCTGCATGAATGTATGATATAGAGCCACTAAATCTATCAGTGTATGTTGGTATTTGTATTTTTATATCTTGTAACAAGAAAACATAAAATTGTGTTTGCATGTATGTGAAGACTTGTGAGACCTCAGTTCACAATAAAATCAATCATCCTATATAAAGGTTACTGTGTTGTTTTGACCCTTTCTTCCATGAATACATGACACGAGTGACCAGTGTATATCCAGATCAGCAGGCATATCTGTGCAGTCTTAACAGGATCTACACGGTTCACAATAAGATTCATGAGGCTATTTCTTACAAATATGCAAACAGTGTATATTCCAATCAGATCCAGATCAGACACCAAAGTTGTTCTTGCTGATATTGATCTATTGTTTTACAGGTGTCCACTAGCTGCTGAATCTCAATTGTCATTTTTGTGTCGCCCTTCGCTTTGTCTATCAGTCCGTCACGAAAACTTAATCTTGCTTATAACTTTGCCATTTCTTAATATTTCTTTATCAAACTTTCAAAATTGTACTGCTTATGACAACCGGGTCATGGTAATGCCAAATTCTGTAGGTCAAGGTCCAGTTGATGGAGTTGTGCCTTTTTTTGTCCTTGGAGTTTGAAACGAAAACTTAATGTTGGCCATAACCTTGCCTTTTCTTAATTATTTTACCAAACTTTCAAATTATATTTATATTTGTATTTATGAAAACACAGACATGATGATGCCAATTACTTTAGTCAAGGACAGATTTGATGAAGTTATGCCCTTTCTTGTACTTTGATTTTGACACGAGAACTTGACGTTAGCGGTAACTTTGCTATTTCTTAATATTTCTTCATGAAATTTTCAAATTGTATTGTTTGTGACAACATGCTTGAGCTGATGTAAATTTTCAGGTCAAGGTCACATTTGATGGAATTAATCCCTTTTGTACTTTTGTACTTGTATTTTAACAGAAAAACTTAATGTTGACAATAACTTTGCCTTTTCTTAATATTTCTACATCAAACTTTAAAAAAATATTGCTCATTACAACACACTCATCATGTCTCCCAAGTTCTTCATGTCAAGATACTCCCCTTCTTGTTCTTGCTCTTTTAACCTGACATAGCTCCCAGTGCGCCACAAGTGAACATCCATCTAGTGTAACTTTTTGGTGGATTCTGGCAATTAATAACCAAAATTACCCTTAATAAAGGAAAACAAAGACACTTCAGCTAAATCATTGGGGTCAGAATGAGGTTTTTTAATTGTTTTTTTATTTTTCAAAAGTCAAAAGGTCATTTCCTGGGTCAAATGGAACCCCTGGTTGTCCATGTGATAAAAGGCATCTCCAAGGAGTGAAGGTTCATCATATAAAATGAGGAAAATATTTTTCTATTAGAAAAAAGCGAAATATGCTTATCGGGAATTGCAACATTCAGAAGACACAGCCTCCCCACACACTCAAGAAGAAGAGAAAGAGAGAGCATGGTTAATAAAATGGTCAGTTTCAAAACATACACCATAAACAATGAACGAAAACAAGAACCCTAGGGTTACCACGCCAAGAGTCGGGATAAATGTAGTATTGCCAGGGCAAAAAAAGCAATCTTATTGGACAAAACTAATGTATTGTCAAATATTTATCCGTTTTCAATTACGACAAATAATTTCAAAAAAGCATAGACCATAAATTATGCTCAATATAAATAGGTTATTTGTTGAAATTTATATTTCAGGATAACAGCTTCACATGGAATGCTGTGAGGAGACCAGTTTGACAATTCTGTCTATGACTGTCTGAGGGAGCATACAGCCTTTATATTGCCACTCGTTCCTGCAATGGAGCATGCTGCTTTTGTAATGGACAAGAATTTAAAATAAAACACAAATGTCACTATAATTAAATATAGCGGGTGTGAGAAAATTTATATAAATTATAACAAAAACTCTTTAATGTGCACCTCATTGAAAAAAACATCAATTGACAAAACAATGACAGTATAATTGTGTGGACCATTGAAAAAAAACATAATGTCACATGTAGTATTATTTTAAATGATGTGACCCAATTCTGTTTGTTGATTTCAAGTTTTAATATTCAAAGATTTTGACAAGCTTAGCTACTTTTTCTGTCATTGATGTCACCCTATCTCAACTCAGAATTCGAGGTGGTCCAATGATACTGTGCTTGCAAACAACTGCTCACAGGATTCTTCTAAACTTCGATTGGATTCTAAACTTCAATTTTATTGGTTCACTTGTTACCCTTTAAAGGGAAATTCTAAGCAAATTTGTCATTGCTTGTGTCTTTTTCGACGAATAAAAAACCCACCCGCCCAAAACCCTCGTTATATATATTGTTGTTATTGTCTTTTACTTTTGATTGGTACTGTTTAATTTTATTGAAATGTATTGATTGATAATTTGAGGGGCGATTTTGTGTTTGTATATCTGTTAATTAACAGAATTGATGTGTTTCAAACGACAACTAACTTAGCTTAATTAGTGTTTATATAATTATAAAGACACGAGTTAGTTCAAATAACTGAAAACGAGTTGAAAAAGTGTTGTTATTGAATTATAAAGGTTTTAATTGATAAAATGAAAAATTAAAAAAGTCTGTCTAAATGAAAAATGCAAGGACGAAAGGAGTGATACTTTTAAATAAATTGTAGTGTCTGAGAACTGTGACCAAATTTGTTTCTCGGTTGACCATATGACCTATGAAGTATGATATCCTTCACTTAATTTTGATTGGTCAATTCCGAGAGAGGCAGTGCCTTATTTCATATTATCGTATTCAAGTCCAATCATATTCTAAATATGTCTTTAGACATATTGCCCTATCAACAGATTCGCTTTCCATGTCACCGCGTCAGCAAACTTGATAACAGTATTTGTCTTGAATTGTTCATTGGACCTTAATTGTTCTGGGGTCGAAGACCTGTGTCTCAGAGGACATAAAGTAAATTGGTACCTGTTCTTGAGACAACAGTTTGTTTCTGGTCCAACTTAATCAAACCCAAACTCTTTGCCAAAAATCCATCGCTTTTCAATTGTGTTTTGATGGCCGACCCATCAGGACCTTCAGTCCTTTGATTTCTTTTGTTTTAGTATGTGCTTGGTATTTAGAACATTGAGCTTGCAGCATTAACTACATCCTTAACTAAATACATTTCTTTACTAAAATCTAGGTGGCAATAAGTATTTTCCCCCAAAATTCATTTTTGAAATTTTAGCCATTTGCAATGTTTGCGACCCCTCAAATCAGTATTTTCAGAAAACATCGATGAACTGAAATCTAAAAAAAACGAAAAAAAGGACAAAGTCACAGACAGAATCGGCAACTAATCTGCATTTCCATTACTGCTATTACTAAATGAACAGACTCAACCAAACCGAGCCTGCAATATTTCATATGTGTCGAAATGATGATAGTTTTACTTAACATCTGTTATCTGTAGTTCCTTAAATTTAACAACTTGATCTAAGTAACTATATGGTAGAACATACCGATAAAGGTTACTGGGTCGTTATATCCATTAACATCAATTTCGTCAAAGAAGTAATCACTGTAAATCCGTTGTCTTTAAAAGAAGATTAAATAAACATGAAACACAATTAATGGAATCTACATCTCTAATAAGCTTAGCGATATCGGATTTTGCTGTACGACTAGCGTATATGCCTTACTAACATGTCTTGTAAATAGGTGGAATGTTACAAATTATAACCAGTTAAGTTCCACGAAAATTGATTAACCACATAGCATGTCACAAGTATATAAAAATATTGTAAAAATAAGGTATGAGAATCTGGAAACAAGTTTCTGAAGGAATCCTATGTGTATCCATTTCATCTGTTAGTATAGGCGGTTACATACAGTTACTGTAACAGTTCAAGATATGACGATGAAACATAAAATTTGTAATTCATTTTGAAGAATTTATAACTTACTTGTGTTTGTAGAATGTCGATCGTGCGTTAATTTTTTTATCCCTTATCACTAAAAAGATGAGCAAAACTTTTTACGAAGATTGAATATATGTCGCGTGTAAGTTATTTTATTAAACCTTTTCTTTTTGCACTTGCTTTTTGAAGCAAGATGATTCTAGTATTAACGATTATTATTTATTATGGTTACATTTGAATAACTGGCGTAGTCGGTGCAGCAAGATGTCGGTTTAAAATCAAATAAACTTTCAAAAAGGCAAAACCGATGTTTTATACGTTTGTAGGGATGGGGAGGGTGCAACACCCTCTTAAGTATAAATCTTACCTGGGTAGATGACGACGTCGATTATATATTGGAAAGCACTGTCAAAGTATACAATTTCATGTATATTTTCAGTATCACAAAATGTATGTGCTATGAAGTGATGACATACCAACCCTTATCTTATGTCTAAGGCAGCAGTTAGTTTCGATAACTCTGTTGGTGTGAAAAAAAATCGATGGAACAAAAGCCCCTATGCAATTTTGCAAAGCACTCAATACAATAACATAAAAATTAAAAAATAACGTAATAATTTTCTTAACACAACATGTAATATATAATTATGATTTGTTTATAATGTGCATCTTCATGGCATTTGTTAATTGCATGAGGCTTTTTATTATCTTCTATGACCATCATCATTATATGTCACCATTAGATTAATGCATTAGATATATTTATTTCATTGTAGGTTTTACAGTTCATACTTGTTAAAAATAGATGAAAATGGAACATCTTTGAAAACCGCAAAACACGTCAAATGTGAAGAAGTGGCATGCTCGGTTTGATTGAGTATGTTAATGGCAAAAGCGACACGCATATTACTGCTCAAGCCGCCTAAACCCGGCTTAAGCACAACTAAATATAACACCAGATACCAATACAAAGTATGTTTTAATGCTGTATCAATGAACTTTTCGAACTGGGTTACATGTATCTCACTAGACTTTATACATAGCGCGTAGAATTTTCAGTACAATTTATGTCGTAGAATGTGTGGAGATAATATAAATTTATAATAAGCGTGTAACAAAGATGCCAATATCTTGTCAGGTAATGACACTCGAGGTTTATTGCTGTATAACTGTAATATATTCCCCAGGTAGATTGTGCCGCTTTCGTAATAACAACTAGACTTATAAATGTCAGATACACACGTCAAACTGAAGTCAGAAATACATACATCTGTCGAACTGACGCGAGAACTTCGCTTGGCAAAAAGACACGAGAACGGCGCAAACGATTTGCTGAACATACATGTTCAGTAAAAATAACTGATGAATAAGATTTAGACTACCTTCTGTGATTTTCATATTTGACGTCGTCATATTACGTGTAGTTCCCCGTTGAAATAGTGTAATCCGCTAGAATTTCTGAAAACACATCAAGTTTTTTTTTATCGATATTCTGTATTATATACTCAACCAAAGTTCTAATTTGTCACTTTTTGTTCCTAATTTTCCATTAGAACGAAGTTGGCCTAACCCTTTACTTGGGATAAGTTTCTAACAATATTCTTCAATTTAAGATTTTATCTTGTAATAATTGACATTGGAAGTGTTTGGCGAGAGTTATCAAATTTTTTGCTAAAATGAATTTCATGCATTTAAGATGAACAACTAGAATATAGCTCTAAATTGCTTTAATAATAAAACCTTAAATAATTAGCAGCATTTTCGTTAAAATATATCACCTTCAAAGAACCCAATTTATAATAATCTCCCATTCAATGAAAGACTGTTCTAAATTAAACCATTCGGTTTAAGTAAGTGGTATGGGATTAATTTAGAGAAGAAAACAACCAATAAAGGTTAAAAAGACACTTAATAATTTATTCCAAGAAAAAAACAGTTCTTTCCTCAACGTCTGTTCACATTGGGGAGAGTAACTCGAAGACATTGTACAATGTAAACCTATACAATTGATGACCAATTAGAACTATGGGTGAGTGTAAATATTTGGCCAGCAACTGGTACCGTGGTTCAAAAGACGAGTCAAGACAAAGGTTTCAAATGAAATGTATTTCAACGCCGATATTATTCAAGCATGGAATTAATTGTAGACAAAGAAGAGTAAAGTTCTACTATAAAACAAAATGTGATGGACAGTATTTAAATCTATTTAATATTGAAAAACAGACATCTCAATAAGAGTTAAATATTTATTATTATCATTTGAAAAACAAAAGGTATTAGGTCACCTTGGTTTCTTTGCGAATTTATTTTGCTAGGATTCTTTTTACAATTTATTGTAAGAGATATGGACACGGAAAATTAAGAAGTTAAAATTTTACCAGGTTTTTCGAAGGACAAATCCTGGTTATTAGATTGGGGTACGTCGGCGGGCGGACGGTCGGGCGTAGACAATTTCTTCTGTGCGCAACTCCTCATACATTTCTCAATGGATTTCAACTAAACTTTCACAGAGGTATTGTCATGAAGTGCCCTGGCGCATAATGTCGGAGTTTTGTGATTTGCTCATTTTTGACCTAATTATGGCCCTTTATTCTTTCCACATATGTAATTCTTCTGTGCCAAACCCCTTCTACATTACTCAAGGAATTTCAACGAAATTTTCACAGAATGTTTGTCACCAAGTGCCTTGGTGCATATTTTCCGGGTTTTGTGATTTGATCATTTTGCAGAATTATGGGCCTTTGTTTTTTTCTCACAAAATGTAATATTTAGAGAAATACTCTTCTGTGTACAACTCGTACATTTCTCAAGGGATTTCAACCAAGAAATATAATTGTAATGTAGTAGGGTCAACATTTTATGTTTTCATTTGGTTCAGCTTTGACCTTCCTTTTTCTTCTATTTCTCGTATTTATCCCCGCTTGGTTCCTCTTGGTTTTCTACTTTCGGTTTTACTTATGCGTTTCTTTCGGTTTTAATTATGCTTTTTGGGGCCAGTCTCGTTCTGGACGAGACGAGATTTTTTTAGTGAGCGAAATTCAACAAAAGCGGTTCTGGGCAGAGATCGAGAAAGTTTTGAAGAAGCAGCATTTGTCTCTTCTTTTTTGAGATTCTGTTCTCAACTATTTGATCATTATACATTTCGGTTGTAAGGTAAACATGGTTTGCTGAAATAATCTAATTAGACGACGTCATTTTTGTATTTGGCATTCCTTAATTTCGTAATTTCAAACGTGATGCATTTTTCATAAAAGATGGCGGTCGCAATGCAAATTTCTATTTCTTGGATTTCTCTTTCGAGTGTGAGACCGACCTGGGGCTTGCAGATGCCATATATCTGGTAAGATAGCTGCTCATTCTAAAGAACCAAATTGTATCTTGTTGTTTAGTTAAGGAATTGTTAACTTCATATTTTAAATGGTTTTTATGATTTTTGGACCACTGTGCTATGGACCCATATTTTAATATGTACATGTATATTGTATTGTTTGTGTAACTGGATAATTCTTTGTTAAAATCTTATTCTTTGTGTTAAGTTAAACTAGTGCTTTCTAATTAGTTAGTCATTGTGTAAGCACTTTTTCATCTTATGTATTTCAGAGCCAGTATCATCGGTATGATTGTTATCATCGGTATGATCAGTATGGTCTCCATTGATTCCAGTTACATTTGCCGTTACGTATGATTTGGACATATATTAAAAAGTGAAAACCAGAACTTTATATTTGTTTGCGTTTACCCCCATACACCTTGTGTGTAACAGTAAACTAAAGTATTTTCAATGTATAATGGTATCCCCCTGGTCGTCCGTCCATCCCTTCATTAGCAATAAATTGTTGTGTCTCCTTATTTTAGTTTTAAATTATATAAAAGCTTGAATACTCTGTTGGTGGTAGGCCGGTGTAATCAATTCCTTCTGTTTACAACTCCTCTTACATCTCTCAAGTGATTTCAACCAAACTCTCACAAAAGTATTGTTATCAAGTGCCCTTGGCCATATTATCTCGGTTTTGTGTTTAGATAAATTTTGCCTAAATTCATTTCAGTTGATTTATTCATAATGCATTTTGTTTAGATCAAATTTTCTATAACATTTTTCTTTTAAAATTATTAGAGCATAACATCTAAATCTACATGTGGTCAAACCATGCGAGGTTTTGAGTAAATCACATAGAAATATATTTTTCAGCGCCAAAATAACTTTTAATTTCTGTTTAATGTTTAATTGTTGCTACATGTACCATACAGCACTGAAACTAATTTTTGGACATAAGAGAGTGCAGTCACTCCCCAACAAGAACTCTGTAGGAATTTGATAAAACGCCGTGGGAGCTCGGTAGCAACACTTTGGTAGCTGTGCGGACGCCATGACATCTTCATTTTTACAAAAAAAGATTTTTCTCGCGATCTCGCGGCGCTGTAGAACATTTAACAACGCCGTGCCAGCGCAGTGGAAACGCGCTACAGAGTTTAAAACAGCTAACGTCGAAAATGTAATTAATAATATCAAAACGGGACAGATTTTGAAAAAAAACATATTGGTTGTAATACACATCAACATAAAATAGTGTTAAAGTCTGTTAAGTTTTTACTATAAATACATGTTAATCTTCGCATAAGTTACTCGTACATTCAATCAAACGTGTCTATTGTAAGCAATATAGATCTATATATTTTACATGAAGAACTATGTTAGTATGTGGAAGAATATTTTATCATCTTGATTTTCCTGACTCTTAATTTAAACATGCATTTGATGATGATAGCTGTTAAAGTTTGTTTTCATTTCTTCACAATGTAATACAAATCAACATCTATAATAATAATTGACAACTTTTGTCTCCACAGTATCCTTAATAAAAAAAACAGGTGAAAAGTGCACACAAGAATTGCCACATTCAGAAAAACAGCCTCCTCGCACAGCCAAGAAGAAGAGAGAGAGCATGGTTAATTGAATGATCAGCTTCAAAACTGACACCACAAACAACAAAAAAGAGAACCCGATGGGTTACTGCCTTGGAACGGTAAAATGGCAAATCAAATTGCCACAGGGGTGTTTAAAGGTCATTGTATTTTCAATGTTAGCATTACATCCTGCTGAATGCAAACGATATGAAGTTTGTTTCCGACTTTAAAATTATCGATCCTGAAGAATTCTCCGCTCATACTGATAATGCATCTTGTCTTTTGGGAAACCAGATTTCCAAAAATAATAGTTCTATAAAATTGGATTGGATAATTATTATAAAATGTAATGATTATATCTTACATTTATTTATAAAAGTAACGAAAACAAGTTATCGGTATTTTGTTAACATATGAATACTGATGGTTTCACTGTTTAAAGCTCATTTATTTTATGTTATTTAGGAGTTAGGAGAGTCAAAATAAAGGAAGAACCTGGAAGACGCATTTCTTAGTTGTATCTTACACAACCGAGTATATCAACTACAGACTCTGTCACCAAACTTGGTATAATATTTGCTTATAGGCAGTAGATGACACAATCTCTTTTAAGCTTGAAGGGCAAAACTCACATTACTTTAAAATATTTAAATTTCCCATTTTAAAACTAAATAACCATTGTATCTACTGTCATCAATCAGAGGGATACACGTCAGCTTTCGCGGTCAGTAGCTTAGAATGAGTTTGCGCAGCTCGGGCGTATATATGCCGTTTAGCGTTGCTCTTTAAAAAGATGAAGATGTTCCGCGGGCAAGATCTAACGGGGTTTGTACATCATTTGAAGGCATATTCTGATGTAGATTTACTTTCATTTTGTGTATTCCGAGATTAAATTTTCTCGTGGCATAACAATTTAAGAAAACCAAACGTAGGACTATATCCGCCTACCGATACAAGGCCATTTCAGTTGCATGATAATTACATACGTATTACTTACTAAGCTGTCTCTGCGTAAGAAAAAAAACAATCGAGCATCTTCTGAGTATTTTTACAATCTGTTGATACGCAAACAGCTACACGAACTTCACCCGCGCACATATTGTTATTCTTCCGAGAGGGATAAGAATAATGACATCATTTGGTGAGCTAATGCTAACGCCACGTGCGTGTAAAGCAAAAGTTGTGTTTAAAAATAGCGACTTGGGTTTCACCGGATGTAAACAAAACTGTAAAAGTAGTTGGCGTCACAAGGTTTTGTTGAATTGTGCTCCCCTTCTAAAAAATAATGGACTGATCCACATGAAAAAATGTCATGCAAATCTACTCACGAACGCATGTTAAAAGTTTAAAAACTGGAGAAGTAGTTTGCGTCATAAGATTTTGTAAAATAATGCTCCCTTCCAACAAATAATGGACTGATCCATAAAAAATATGCCACTTACATGCGCACTTCATGCAGAACATATGATTTCAGTTTCAAGTCGATATCTTGAAAACTGTAGAAGTTTGCATAACACGATTTTGTTAAATCATGTCCCCTGCAAAAAATAATTGACTGATCCACACGAAAAATATGTCACGCACATCTACACTTCATGCCGAACATATGTTTAAAGTTTCAAGTCTATCTTAAAAACTGTAGATGTAGTTCGTGTCACAAGATTTTGTTGAATCATGCTCCCCTGCTAAAAAATAATGGACTGATCCACATGAAACAAAGTATGTCATGCAAATCTACTCACAAACGTATGTTTAAAGTTTGAAAACTGGAGAAGTAGTTTGCGTCATAAGATTTTTAATAAAAAGATTTTGTAATAATGCTCCCTTCCAAAAAATAATGGACAGATCCACACAAAAAATATGTCGCTTATATGCGCACTTCATGCAGAACATACAATTTTAGTTTAAAGTCGATAACTTGAAAACTGTAGTAGTTTGCATAACACGATTTTGTTAAATCATGTCCCCTGCAAAACATAATGGACTGATCCACACGAAAAGTATGTCACGCATATCTACACTTCATGCCGAACACATGTATAAAGTTTCAAGTCAATATCTTAAAACTGTTGAAGTAGTTCGCGGCACAAGATTTTGTTGAATCGTGCTCCCCTCCGAAAAATAATGGACTGATCCACATGAGAAAAAAATAGTTTGCGCAAATGTACTCACGAACATATCTTTAAAGTTTCAAGTCGATATCTTGAAAACTGTTGTCGTAGTAAGTGCAGAAGTTTGCATAACACGATTTTGTTAAATCATGTCCACTGCGAAAAATAATGGACTGATCCGCACGAAAAATATGTCACGCACATCTACACTTCATGCCGAACATACTGTATGTATCAAGTTTCAAGTCAATAGCTTAAAAACTGTAGAAGTAGCTCGCGTCACAAGATTTAGAAGATTGCATAACACGATTTTGTTAAATCATGTCCCCTGCAAAAAATAATGGACTGATCCACACGAAAAATATGTCACGCACATCTACACTTCATGCCGAACATATATATCAAGTTTCAAGTCAATATCTTAAAAACTGTAGAAGTAGTTCGCGTCACAAGATTTTGTTAAATCGTGCTCCCCTCCAAAAAATAATGGACTGATCCACATGAGAAAAAAATGTTCGCGCAAATGTATTCACGAATATATGTTTAAAGTTTCAAGTCGATATCTTGAAAACTGTTGACGTAGTAAGTGCCACAGACAGTTCGCGTCACAAGATTTTGTTAAATCGTGCTCCCCTCCAAAAAATAATGGACTGATCCACATGAGAATAAAAATATTTCGCGCAAATGTACTCGCGAACATATGTATAAAGTTTCAAGTCGATATCGTGAAAACTGTTGACGTAGTAAGTGCCACAGACAGTTCGCGTCACAAGATTTTGTTAAATCGTGCTCCCCTCCAAAAAATAATGGACTGATCCACATGAGAATAAAAGTATTTCGCGCAAATGTACTCGCGAACATATGTTTAAAGTTTCAAGTCGATATCGTGAAAACTGTTGACGTAGTAAGTGCCACAAACCGACCACCCAACCAACCGGATGATGACTCCTATATACCCCCCAAACTAAAGTTTGCGGGGGTATAAAAAAAAATTAAAAATGCGAATGCGGGACAGCCACACCCAGAAACACAGCCTCCCAATTCAGTAAAAGAGAGTATTAATTTATGAAATGAGCAATTTCAGTAAGACACCATTAACAATAAACAAAAGAGAGAAACAGAGCGCGGTATAGTCATTAAATGGTCAGTGTCGCATTGTTGTGCAAATGGGTGTTTATAACCAGGTTCTAGTGGTGTATGTCTGCCGTACAGATTCAGATTCAGATTCATAAAGTTTATTAAGTAACGTAAACACTTATGTGTTTCTTGTTACATGAAAAATTACACATACAGAGACAGTTTATGATGATCACATGACAATATAGATAATACATACTTAGACAGAATGCAATGATCACTGACAGGTATGAGTTATAACTACAAAGAAATCAAAGTTATAGAATTGTAACTATTTCCCATTGCTCCAACTAAGACTATCATCGTTAGTTTAGCAATGAGGATGGACTAAGAAACATGACATATGTGTTGTATAAATGTCATACTTGGACAAATATATTACTTAAAAATTGGCATAAGGATGAAACTCGTTTACGATATCTGATTAACAATATTATGACGGCGTGAAAATGATTCTGTAACAAATTTGCATAGTTTAAGTTGTACTGAATATTTTGTGTCTGTCATAAGTTCAACGAATTTCATCACTGAATGGTTAACATAGTATTTACTTTTTAAATAAGTTCTATGTAAATCAGCGTATACATTACAGATACAGGCGAAATGGAATTCATCCTCTATATCACCATTATTACATAATGTACAATATCGTTCGTTGTGCGCTATTCTATTGTTACCATAACGCCCGGTTTCGATGCGCAGCTGATGAGAAGACAATCTTAGTTTAGTAAGAGAAATTCGGTATTTTTTAGACATTTTATCAAGATACATCGGGTATTCGAAGGATATTTTGAAAAGTTTGTACGTACACAATACTGGGCTGTTATTGAGCGAATTGTACCAAAATTGTTTAAATTGGTCAATAAGACGTTCTTTGAAAACTAAATGAAACGAATTTAAATCAACACTGTTAGGATTTATCCACACATATGAAAAACCGTTTGCGTCCAGCAGGTTTTTTACATTACTAGCCCAATTTGTTTTTCCGTTAATACAATTTGTTATTAGACTATTATACAACGAACTTACAATAATATTATCACTACTTAGAATTTTACACCAGTATTTTATAATTCGTGAATGTCTTATAATATACAAAGGATATCTACAAAGTTCACCATAAACTGACATACCCGATGTAGACTGTTTTACGTGCAATAACGTTTTACAGAATTTTAAATGAACTCTTTCGATTTCCTTACTTTTTCCGAAACCCCACACTTCGCAGCCATAGCTAAGAACAGATGAGACAAACGCATCAAACAGTTGGCAAATAGTGCTTATTTTTAGTGGCTTGTTTTTAATATTGGCCAGTAATACATTTAATGCTTTCAAACCTTTACCGGCTAATGTTGTCTGATTCAATACAAAACTACCAGTATAATTAAAAACTGTACCTAGGTAATTGAAATTGTCAACAACTTCTAAATTAATACCATTGTATGTCCATTTTTCATCATTTTTTACTGGACCTCGTTTTCTAAATACAACTATTTTGCTTTTATTAGGATTAACTTCAAGTCCCCAACCTTTACAATATGAGTCCAACAAATTTAAACTGTTTTGCAAGTCCTCTGGAGAGTGTCCCATAATGACCATATCATCTGCAAATAACATAAGTATGAAAGTTATATCTTCCAAAGTAATACCGGAATTAACATTATCCATTAAATATAATTCTAGATCTTCTAAAAACAAGGAAAACAATATCGGGGACATTACCTCCCCTTGTTTCAAGCCTATCGAACATTCGAAAAAAATCAGAAAACGAAGAACAATTTTTAATACGCGTTCTAACCTTGGAATACATGTCGCGTATAATTCTCAATGTTTTACCACGAACACCTAAGTTATATAATTTTACCCAAAGCCCATTTCTATAAATACTCTCAAATGTTTTTTAAAGTCTATGAAGGCACAGGCCAAGCGTTTGTTTTCACTCAAAAATTTACTTATAACAGCGTTAAGAACAAAAATAGCATCGACCGTTGAGCGACCTCACCTAAAACCAAATTGAGCGTCACTTATAATATCGTTATTTTCTACCCAATCTGTAATGCGTTTATTAAGTATTCCTGTAAAAATTTTTGAAAAACAACTAACTAGCGTGATACCTCTATAATTATTGACGTCTAAAGGGTCGTTTTTCTTAAATAATGGTACTATTATACCATCCATCCACTGGTCAGGAAAAAATCCCGACTGGAGGGTACCGTTAAAAATATCGACTAAGTGAGACGAAAAAACGTCAATAGTGGCGATAAAATATTCGTTTAACAATTTATCCCCAGCAAAAGCTTTATTTTTCTTTAGGTCTTTGGCAATATATTCAATTTCCTGTGTGGTTATTGGTGCATCGAGTTCTTCAAAAATACAATCGTTACCATCGAAATCATGATTTATGCAAAAAATTTCCGCATTAATATTAGATGCAGTTGGCATATCATCGTTTAAAGTTGAAAAATAGCGAAAAAATTCATCAGTACTTATATTATTTTTAGTAGATTTCTTTTTGCTAAAAAGCCTCCAAAAGTCTTTAGGCTTACAGTGCCTGAGCCTCTCAATTTCCTTAACTTTATTTACTTCGAACCGCCTTTTTTTCCCCCGAATAAGTCGCTGATAATTGATTTTACAATTGCAAAATTCCTGCCTATTATCATCATTTTTACACATATTATAGTTATTTAATGCTTCAACATAAATACGTTTTGCGTTATAACATTCCTGAACAAACCAATCAGCTTTTTCACCAACCCCTTGATCTTCGCTGAATTCATCATTATAAACAGTAGTTTTTGAAAATAGCGGCTCTGCTACAGAGTTCATAACATCTGTAATTTTTGTAATACACTCATTAACTTCGCTACGACTGTCAAATAATACATCAGTAGTAATAGAATTTAACACCGGCAATTTTGCAATAATATTTCGTCGAAATGTATCTTTAAGATCATCATTCCACCGAATACTTGTTTTTACACACTTATCAGATCTATACGATAAAGTGTGTCTTAAAGGAATGCTAAAATATAAAGGGGCAAGATCAGAGGCAATTTTCAATTTCGAGTTCATAAATTCGCGCAGCGTAGCCTCACTTTGCTCCCATGTTTCAGCCCTGGGTTCTGGGATGTTTCCGAAGACGAGATTATTTCTCATGCTTTGAGACTTAAGATAGATAAGTTCATCTTTAGTTTTGATCTCATCTTTGCGCAGCATATCAAGCTCACTATTTGTGGTTCCCAAAGTGAACTCAATGGCACTAACCCGGTCATCAATGGTATTTACTTTTTGATCCAGCTTCTTGTTCTGGTCATGTACAAAGGTATATAGTTTGTTAAGATCTGACCTTCTCTTCAAGATTATCAAGAGCGTTTAGTCGCTTGTCTACTTGGTTTATTATGAGTTCGATCCTTTGGAGATAATTAATGATAGCTTCTGTAGGTGATCCCTTCTCCACGGTTACTTCCGGTGGGACTGCTAAAAGCTCGGTCCACCCCACTTGCTTTCCAGTATCTCGCTGTCCCTTTACAAGATTCTACAGTTAGCGTGAAACGACTTCCCCAACGTTAAATACATACTGTTATCTTTTCATCGTTCAGGGATTGTTCTACAGTTACCGTGAAACGACTTCCCCAACGTTAAATACATTCTGTTATCTTTTCATCGTTCAGGGATTGTTCTACAGTTACCGTGAAACGACTTCCCCAACGTTAAATACATACTGTTATCTTTTCATCGTTCAGGGATTGTTCTACAGTTACCGTGAAACGACTTCCCCAACGTTAAATCCATACTGTTATCTTTTCATCGTTCAGGGATTGTACTTTACAGGCACTTCTCACACCGTTCTACACTTAATCAAACAATTAACCTGCTGTTTGGCTGATTGGGGCAGCTGTGTTTTCCGAGTGTGGATTTTCCTGACATGCTTGTTTAAGTTATGTTTTGAAACTTATATTTTAAACACATGTGCTCTTTTTCATATAAAAGCGGATAATATTGGTGATGCAATATTGAGATTGTTGAACGAAAAACAAACACCATTTATTTTCATTTTTTTATAGTAGAATTACAAAACTCATTTTCCAAACAATCAATTGTTCAAATACCAACGATAAACACGTTCAAATCGATTTTGTCATCCAATTCTACTAAACCTTTCCCAATTTAATATTATTAAAAATATTTTTTGATTTATTGCAAAATCAGTAAGATATTTGTCGCACAAAACTAAGTTTTAAATTAATTGCACTATTCAAAATTCCCTAGTGCACACATTTTATAAAATGATGGTTTTAATTTTTAGTCGGATATTTCAAAATATTGTCAATTAGAATGCAAGCGTATAAAAGTTCACTAACAGAATTGGATGACTGTTCATAATGCTATTAAAAGTAATAGCATAAATATCTACTAGGTACAAAAAGGACATTCCCAAGATAATAACTAAGCATGATTGTTTTCGCTATCAGATTTGATCATGTTTTATCATTAAAATTAAATTAAATACTTTGGTATGCCATTTTATTGCACTGCAATTACTTCCTGTACCATTACATACTCTACTCTATTTTATCCATAATGTGTTCAAGAAGGTTTCACGGAGTCCCTTTACATTAAATGTGTTATTTGTGATAGACTGAACCTGTGAAAGTAAAAGTAAAACAGCTAGAATTTTAACACTTACAATGTCTAATATCACACAAGGAATTTGCGTATATATCATACTACGTTGCCGTTGACATAGTGACTAAAGCAAATGCACATTTTTTCAATAGTTATTATATTAAAATAATGTCACTCTGAGTTTGAGATATTTCAAAAACGTAGTGGAGACTGAACTATTTTAACAAGTGTATATGTATCCACTTTCTGTATTATTTCAAGAACTATGTAATTATCTTCGAAACGGCTTTAATTTCGTTTCGGTAAAGCCGTTCCGTTTCATTTTGCTTTTTTTCTCTTCAATCATTTAATGCTATAATTTTATTACTTATTTAAATAAATTATTATCTTAATTTGTTGTTGTTGTTGTTGTCATCGTCGTACTTGCTGTAACTACTATTATTGTTCTGTAAATTTACTATAATTATTACAATATTAATTACTGTAAATATGATCCATTAATAATTGACCCCAATATTTAACTCATCACCTCCCCCGTCGTACATTGTCGCCCTTTCTTTGTTACATGTATAAATATTTAGTCTTTTTTGTGTAGTTGATTAGTAACTGTTCTATTGTGATCACATCAATGTAAATATACATTTAATGTACAGTTCCTCATGCTGAATACGTGTATGCCTGAGATGTAATAAAGTTTTGTTCTGTTCTTCTGTAAATACCAAACTCAGAAAACACAGCCTCCCATCACTGCAAGTGATTGCAAAGTCAATATCATACTCTCTTTTCCTCTTCCTTCTCGCTGCGTTGGGAGGCTGCGAGTGTGACGATTCCTGATATGCATATTTCACTTTTTCAACAGAGTTTTAACTTCAACTAAATTATAATTTTCATAACTGCCGTTTTGCTTTCGTAAGAATGACCCGGAAAGATTCAGGAGTTCTAAATATATTATACAATTATTTACTTATTAGCTGGGAAATATGCTGTGATATTGACCTAAAAAATCGTTATTGACCGAGGCGATAGCCGAGGTCAATAACGATTTTTGCGGTCAATATCAACAGGTTGTTTTTATTCCATCTTCTTTAAAGATTGCATTTATTCTGGCTTATTAGGACTGGCCACACCCAGCAGACACAGCCTCCACACACAACATAACAGTAGAGAGGAGAGCATAGCTATGCAATTATCAGTTTCAAAATAGACGCCACAAACGATTAACGAAAGTGCGAACCCGAGGGGTACCGATTGGAACGGTCAGTGGAAAAACAATTTGAAAGATTTGCGTATTCAAGCTTAAATTCGTTAGATTTGTGTTCACTGTTTATATAATCATTAACTTGGATACATTTATGATATCTTGGTGCAGTGAAAACCTACTCAGAACCTTTCTTTTCAAAACTGTGCATTACATTTAGGATGTGCTTTTTTGGTTTGTTGATTAGAAATGCTTCGATTTATCAATCATAGATATCAAATGGTTCGCTTAACTTTATTTAATTTCTTTTAAGAAAATATTTCCTTTCATGGAGTGCTATTGCATATTAACGATGACGATAAAACTTTATTATTACCAGAATGTAATCAACAGAGACAAGGCCAAAAACTTTTCATGCCATCGATAAGCGAAATAGACTCCTTTTTATGTCCGATAACACACATGGAATCCGCAGAAAATATTTATGCGATTTTTATTATGACAAACTGAAGTATGTGTGTACCATGTATAATGCATGTACCTTTAGTTTGACTGTTCTTGACTCATATTACCTCTGGTCTTGTGTTTGTGTTTTAGTAATACTGATGCTTAAACGCCATGATACATTGAATCGTAAGCTTTCTTGCAATACGATGAACACGTGTTCCAAACATGTTCGCAATATCAAGTGCTTAACCTTATAATACAGACAATACTAGCCTTTACATCGCATTAATTAACCCAATACAATATATAAATATTACATCTCTGACAGGGTGACAGTAAAATTGTCAACTTGAGGAAATACTGGCGAAGCCTCGGTTGACAGTATTTTCGAAAGTTGACAATTTTACTGTCACCCTGTCAGACATGTAACATTTATTTTATTATACCGAAAAACTATTCAAACCATGAACAACTATATTCAATAATGGTATTTAATTGATGTAATAATGGTAATGAAAGAGCAATTTAACAATAAAAACGAACTGGTCTGTTTACAACGGAAATGTAAAAATAGATATTGCGCATGCGCGAATGGTACAGTATAATTTTCGAACATTCCGTACCTATGGTAGCGGGTGACAGTATTTTTCCGACAGTAAATTTTTTTTGACAGTACTTATATGTCACGGTGGCCTATGGAAGATTAACATTGTAAATGAAATTGAGGTATAATAATGCTTTCTATTCATTCTATAAAGTTGTGAATATTGACAGAAATTTTACCTCAATGTTTTCATCACGTATCTTCTTCACAAAACACTCAAACAATAGAAAGTCGGTTGCCAAAGAAAGCGGCTAATGAACTTGTTATTCAATAACGTTTTGACTTTTATTACCCCAAACATACCATTCTGCTCCATTATAGCACTTGCAACTTGATTATCATAAGAGTATCTATGCTTTAAATGTAGTATTGGCTTTATTTTTTATCAAACAAACATGTTTTGCTGTTTTAACTACGAAACAGGGCATAGTACTAACTTAAAGTAAAACATACAATTCTGCTCCATTATCGCACTTTCAACTTGATTATCACTTGATTATCACAAGAGTATCTATGCTTTAAATGTAGTATTGGCTTTATTTTTCAAACAAACATGTTAAAAATATGCTGTTTTAACCACGAAACAGGGCATAGAAGTAGTACTAACTGTAACAGTGAAGAAAAATCAACAAATTAAAAAAATCTGGCTCATGAAATGTTTGACTTGTTTCTGCTGTAATTATAGTATTGCGTGTCTACCTCATGTAGTTACGGATATTGGTCATGATATTTTTTCTACAAATACGAAATAGTCATGCTGCTATCATGCTACAGAACAATTACTACAGAAGACACTGCCTCAGTGGAATATCAGCTCACACACAAAACAATACAGTCGATTTATCATTGTCTAACCTTACTTCGAATGTCGATTATTGTGGGACATGTGGCTGTATAAGAAATAGTTCAACAGTCATGGGCATGCATTTTACAGTACAAGCGGATTGTGAACATTGCATGCCGGCGAAAACAACCTTAACGATCTTTCTTCTAACTGTCAAACCTCCACAGCATATAACTACTATCCGGTTGTGAAGCTATCGCAAATTTCATAAGTTAGCATTTCAAAATTGATTGTTTGTATGTAACACAGTTAAAAATAAGGACGTTATTGAAACTGCACGATCATACTACGTTTGTATTATATAGGAATCTGATTCTGGTCGGGGGAATTTCTTTTCTGCTTCTGTTATGTTAAAAATTGCGTTTCATATGTTATATATAAGCTTTAGTAAGTAATTAGTCTATTGCCCAGAGTCTGTTCTGTCTTTAGATGTCCCTTGAGATTTTCTTGTGCTCGGCGTAGTTTGTTAATAGCTGTGGAATTTTTAATTAAGTTTACTTATTAAGCTACAAGAGCGGATTTAATTTAAATAATTATACATTTGTAACTCTACTGGATAATTCTAGATTTTTAAGAAAAGAAATCATATAGTTCAATATAACATTACTTAAATATCTACAGCAGCTCTTTTTGTACAGTTCTTTTACTATTTTTCATAACGCTATGAAGAAAATGCATAGAAAACGATTTTTATGAATTATTCAAACTTAAACAAAGCTTATAGTCCAGCCGTTTTCGGTAAAAATATGGAGGAATCGTTCAAATTCGGTTAAAAGCACCAAATTTTGCACAAAGTTAGCTTTTGATGTACCTTTTGAAATGTGATACAGACCCATTTGATATCTTTCCAATATGGCCGCTTTTTTTCAAGATGACCGCTAAAATTCAGGAAAATGCTGCTATTTGAAGAATTTTCATCGTATAGTCACAATTTTGGAGTCTAAACCTATATTTTCAAGGATATTCTAAACATTAAAAGCAATTGTAAGCACATCAGACAAATATTTAAGGAGCAAATGGCCTTTTTGTTACATATATTTTTCAAGATGGCCACCAAAATCAGGAAAATGCTGCTATTTGAAGGAATTTCATGGTATAGTCACAATTTTGGAGTATAAACCTATATTTTCAAGGATGTTCTAAACATCAAAAGCAAATGTAAGCACATAAGACAAATATTTAAGGAGCAAATGGCCTTTTGGTGTAAGACCTGTCAATAGACTTCCCTATATAAACTATAGTAAACATGACATGTTTCAAAAGGCTGGCATTCATAGCTGGTACCATTTGAATAAGGACTAACTTAGATGCTTTTGAAGCTAAGTGTTTCTACTGTCCATTTCCAGCAAGAAAAGTAGGGGTCATGTATCAATTAACAGAGATTTGACACCTTGGAACCGGTGGTCTGTTTTTTTAACTTCTGTGTGAACTTCAAAACTGTTTTACATATGCCGTCCTAAAACCAGGGCCTTTTTTCATATACTGCATTTCCAAACATAAATTTGCTATCAGTGTGTCAGTAAAAGCATCTCATTTACTTAACATATTCCTTTCAGGCCATACTAGCCATTTAATGCCCCCAAAAGGCAAAACAATTGGGACTATTTAGTGTCAGCCATTGTCTGACTAGCCCGTGTAGGAACATCCGGTGAACTATTTACAAGTAATTAGCCTTTTTGTTGATATTTTTCAAGATGGCCGCCAAAAATCTGGAAAATGCTGCTATTTGAAGGATTTTCATCGTATAGTCACAATATTGGAGTCTAAACATATATTTTCAAGGATGTTCTAAACATCAAAAGCAAATGTAAGCAAATCAGACAAATATCTCAGGAGCAAATGGCATTTTGGTTACAGAAATGTTCAAGATGGCCGCGAGAAATCTTGAAAATGCTGCTATTTGAAGGATTTTCATCGTATAGTCACAATTTTGGAGTTTAAACCTATATTTTCAAGGATGTTCTAAACATTAAAAGCAAACGTAAGCACATCAGACAAATATTTAAGGAGCAAATGGCCTTTTGTTACAGAGATTGCCTACAAAAATATCAAACCGGCTGTAATCATATTTGTTCTGTAATTTAACGCAAAGTAAAGAATGTATTTGAATGTTAAACATAAGTACAGTGTTTTATTATCTCAATATGAAGAGTTTTATATCAATCCCAAAATAGGTCTTATCCTTGTAACCATCAATTGCTAGTACAGTACTGAAATGACTAATTTAAGTACACAGTCTAATCACACACGGACACAATACCCTCCCCCCCCCCCCCACCCCGCATTTGCACGAAGCCGTACATGCTAGTTGTGCTTTCACACACTTGCATCTTCCTCTGCAGCCTTTGACACATTAACATTTCAGGAATTCCATACAGGAAACTGATGCTTGAGGCAGATCTGACCAATAGGGTTCCCATGCATTTTCATGTCCTTTCATCCAACCCCATTCAACAGGTGAAGGTAACACGGTATTGGGGAGAAGTGACTGGCCCCAAACATGACCCACTTGATAAGATGCACTTACATGCTGGTAGAGAGCAGCAGAAGTTGTTGTTATGAGATCAATAGACCTGCCCTTCCTGGTGAAGAGATCTTTTCTCTCTTCATCAGCTGATGTGGCAGTGCTTTTTTGTCATGTACGGCTCTGTACAAATGCGGGAGGGGGGATTGTGACCGTGTGTGATTAGACTGTGTACTTAAATTAGTCATTTCAGCACTGTACTAGCAATTGATGGTTACAATGATAAGACTTATTTTGGGATTAAGTTAATATATACTGAGTGCCAATGAAAACGCAACACTTTATTTTTTGGAATATTTGTTATTTGAGTAACAGTTAAATAAATTGGCAAAGGTATATGTGTTTTAAAATCAAAAAGTAACCAATCGATACATTTATTATCCACTGATTTTTTAAACTTTTTCTCCTACAGTAACCCCGTACAAACGGCTACACAAATCCCATCTTCAGGTTTTAAGTTTTACTCTATACAAATGCGAAAATGCCAAGACTTTTAGACAACCAGCGACATGAGGTTTTAGGCATGATACAAGGAGGTATGTCTCGACGTGAAATCACTCGTCGAATGCACTGTTCGCCGTCGACAATTACTCGCTTGGACCAACGACATACCCTGTCAAAATTCTTTTTTGTATATGGCCCATTGTTTTCTTGTTTAGGGCAAATCCATTCTTTTACCTAGGTACCATACGCCGCTGAACAAGGAATGGTATTAATCTGAAAATATAGCATTGAAGGTTCCATGTTCAGCGCCATATGCATACCATCGATTGGGATGGATCAAACTTGTACTGTTTATTGGTGTAAATATTGAGTAGCGCTCAACCTGTGGCTAGGCGGCGTGGGCAGTAATATGCATTTCCATTACTGTCCATGAACAGGCTCAATCAAACCGAGCATGCAGTATTTTCATATTTGTTGTGTTTGGTGGCTTTCAAAGTTCCCTTTTGATCCCTTATTCATTTTAAAACACATCTATTCTTGCGAATTTATTAAACGTTTCCACACATCGAAAATATTCCAAAAAGTAAAGTGTTGCGTTTTCATTGGCACTCAGTATAAAACTCTTCATATTGAGATAATAAAACACTGTACTTATGTTTGACATTCAAATACATCCTTTACTTTGCGTTAAATTACAGAACAATTACATAACAGGACTTTTATTATACAGCCAAAAAAGGAAGAAAACAGAGCATATGTTATAGTGTCATTGAGAACCTTGAACATTCGGCGTCAAACCATTTTGCCACTGGGTTTCAACTGGCTTCTTGTCCCGTCAGTTTCTTTAATAAGTAAACACGTAAAGTTCTCATTTCAATAAGCTTAGTTCGACATTTCTCTGATTGTTTTTATTTCTAACAGACACCAGTTGACAGCAGCATCATCAATAGAACTTGTAGGACTGACCTAGCTCGTTTTCCAGATTTTGAGTATGACGATTTTCATTGTAAGACATTATTTATACCATTCAGAATATAGATGTATGGCTCATTCCTCTTTCTACTTACAAGATAAAACATTCCGAAGTGAATACAACTTAAATCACGAAATTTCAGGTCTACACCATGTTGATTACCGTACCATTATAACAATCGCAACTTCAATTGTTACGAATCAAATATAAACCAACATTAAAAACACTTAAAGTGCTGAGGTTAACGTGTAGCATATTTGATCCTAGTTGCTCGATTCTGACTCAAAAAACTACAATTTCTATTTCAATTTGACCCAGCGACCACCTCCTTAAACATCTGTTGCAGTGCAGCACTTCACAAGACGCCGACTACGTCTTTTGTCATGCGATGACTGTTAGAACTGCCGCTCCAATCAAAAGACGCTGTATTTTACTTCCAAATATTAGGTTGTGCTGTCAATCAAAATTTCGTTGCTGTGGGTTCATTCCCCTTGCAGATGTAGAAACAATAACAAAAGGTGTGGCATAAAGTAAAGTACCCCGACGGCATGATTAACAATAAACAACGTTCTGTCAATTATACTTTCCCGCGCTACTTCTCAACGAAAATACCAGTCGCCGCGCATCGTTTTTGGTGTTTTTGGCTGCAAGCCAAAATCTAACTGAAACCGAAATTTGTAGTGTTAGTTTGAGATTTAGTGATAATGATATCTACACTTAAAACTAAATGCCCTTTTTAGGCATGATGAACAGATAACGCGTCGCAATATCCATTACTTAAATTATCTGGAAACCTTGTTGTTTTCGATACCTAGTGATAAGGACATTTAATTGAAGCGCTTCTAAACAATTACTATTTTATTCCTCTCGCTGCAAACTACAATTACCTCATATCTTGATTTTTGTCAAATTCTGCGCCTGTTTAATAAAATAAGTTCCAAAAAGTGAAATGCGCATATCAGGAATTGCAGCAGAAGAAACAGACTCCCCACACAGCCAAAAGGAAGAAAGGAATAGATAGCATGGGTTATAATTGTTTTGGCTATGACCGTTTCAATGCAGTTACTCGTCGGGTTCTTATTTTCGTAAGTAATTTGTAATGTCTATTTTGAAATCGATCATTTTATAACCCATGCCCTCTTTTCATATCTACTTTTTGGCATTTTCGGCAGCTGTGTCTTATCCATGATTTTCCAGATTTAGGTTAGTATTCATCAATCGACCAATAATATATTTTTTTCCAGAATGTTTTCGTTGTTAATATTCTTTTCTTCCGAAAGAGACTTCCACTACTTGAAATGTGGTGTAAATTACAAAAATTAACACTTAGTCTATTTACTAGTGTTTTAGCTTTTTAAGAAGAAATAAACACTGCTCCAACGTCACGCTTTAATCCGATTTTCACAGAAGACAATCTGCAATTATATAGGCTTAGATTTTCCTAATTAAACTTGAATAATTAAATCTAAATATTTTTAAATTTTTAAGACCGTTTTGTTTTAAGTGTAAATATTGCATTGAGTGACTGCTTCGCGAAGTCATACATATCTTTTTTGATTATTTTAGTGCCAAAATTCTTTCTCTGTGGGATAAAACTACACAGAAACAAAACAATACAGTATATCTGACAATCAACATGTAATCTTGGTACATAAATTATGTCAATTACTGTGGAACCTACTGATGGCCGTGGGCAGGTTTCTTGGTACATAAATTATGTCAATTACCGTGGAACCTACTGATGGCCGTGGGCAGATTTCTTGGTACATAAATTATGTCAATTACCGTGGAACCTACTGATGGCTGTAGGCAGGTTTCTTGGTACATAAATTATATCAATTACCGTGGAACATACTGATGGCCGTGGGCAGGTTTCTTGGTACATAAATTATGTCAATTACCGTGGAACATACTGATGGCCGTGGGCAGGTTTCTTGGTACATAAATTATGTCAATTACCGTGGAACCTCCTGATGATCGTGGGCAGGTTTCTTGGTACATAATTTATGTCAATTACCGTGGAACATACTGATGGCCGTGGACAGGTTTTTTTTACAGAACACGCTTAGTAAACTGTCGATATTGGATTTTTGACCAATGAAATGTAAATAAAGTGCGAGCCATATTTTAAGTATTAAACGATTTTATAGTGAAAATGTTTATTGGTGTAAATAATGAGTTGTGCTCAACCCGGGGCTAGACGGCGTGGCCAGTAACACAAAGGATACAAAACTACATCATATGCAAATGCGATGTAGCTGTACCTGTACCTGTATTTGTCCGTGTGCAAAGCGAATAAGACAATTATTAATTTTAGAAGCTACGCTGGTTTTGAGCGCACACTTCTAAAATATACTCAACAAAAATAAAAAGTATCCACTTTCCTATCTTAAAT
Organism: Corbicula japonica; assembly: GCA_038501625.1. NCBI lineage: Eukaryota > Metazoa > Mollusca > Bivalvia > Venerida > Cyrenidae > Corbicula > Corbicula japonica. The sequence goes on along the minus strand of JAZAYU010000094.1, from coordinate 139,134 downwards.
TTTGCAAAAATTGAAAAAAAAACTAAAAATTCTATATGTGAACAATTTTGCATTTCTGTGGGTCTGTCTATTCTGTTGACCAAACACAATTGACCAGTTGACCATTGACTAATTGACCAATTGACCAATTATCTATTCTATTGACCACTTTCTAATTGACCATTATCCAATATATTGCCCCAGGTGTTTGATAGGTTTATAATTAAGGTGTTAAAAATGCAGAGCATGAAAGATCAATCAAAATGTTTATTTTGGAAGTAGATTTTATTTATTTGATTAATCTATGCAATTTATAAAAAATAACAAACATAAATAATATAGGTAAAACTGTAAATATTTATTATGTGTATTAAATATTATATAATATTTTATTGTTATTTAATACATAACAATTACTTTAGTAAAAGACATGTTTAATATGAATAGATATAATATACAAAATGAAATATTACATTGGAATAATATTGATTACAACCATAAGAAAATAATTTGTTTGCAATAACCTAAATATGAATAGCTTGGTATGGATGATATTTTAAAACATGCATATAGAGTGAAAGGAAAAACTCAGACAAGTTTTGATTAGTTTGTGGAGAAACTGCAAACAAACTATTTATTAAGGATGATGTTGATTAGTTAATATTCAATGTTCACAAAAATTACTATAAAAAGTGTAGATTTCAATGACAAAGTGAGTTACCCTTTACTTGGCTAGACCTTCTACACAAAGGCAACTAGAGCAGATCCAGATCAACTGGCAAGGATATGAATGCCGATATGAATATACACTGGTCGCCAATGCAATAAAGTCATTTCCTTTAAGTAAAGCGTTACAAATAAAATGTTCTATAAATAAATTAAATTACTTTTGGTCATTTAAGATGTAAAAGAGTGATTGCATATTAATATTAAGCCACTGAATTGCAATAACTATTAGTTCTAATATTCAACGATTTTTTTCCAAACAAAAATTTAGGTATTTGTAATACAACTTTTAACAAAAACTGTGTTCTGATGTTTTCTTGTCCGTAAATGCTTAAATTGGAATATGAGATTTACTGACTCAATGTTTTGGGACATTTTAACTAATGAAATTTGGTTCCATAATGTTAGTTAAAACATAACCTAAAAGGTCATTAAGAGCTAGGATTTGGGTTGGCTAACATTTAACTGACTGCTTGTGTAAATGCCATCACGTGATCAGGTGAAGAAAGTCGCGTATTTCGAGCTCTGATAAATTTTGTGTTTATTTGTGGTTTTTGGAAATATATTCCCAAAAAACGGTTATAACTTTGATAATATATATATACAGAATGTTTCCTATCTACAAATTATGAAAATCCATGGGAAACGATAAAAAGAAACGAAGAAAACGAAGTGACGATAGTGTAAACAATGAACCTGAAGAAAAGCGGGAAAAATGTACGAGGTACAGTCAAAAAGTTCCAGGACTGTCATGATATCTTTTTTATTTTCCGTACGATTCAGTAATTAAATATATGACATAAAAATATAACTATTCCACTGCAAGAACATATAAATAAATGTAAAATATACAAACATAAACATGTTTTCTGATTCATTAGAATAGCCCACTATGTCATGTACGGAGCACTTCCGCGACGTCGTGACGTTCATATGACGTTTGCAAGGGTTGTTTTCATTTCATCTGTCAGCAGACGAGGAACCCAGCGCGCACATACCTTATTCATGTTCAAGTCCTGGGTCACTATTTTATGAACAGTTCCATGACACAGCCCGACAGTGTAAGCAATATCATCTAGAGAATTGCGCCGATCAGTTGCTAGGACGTCCTTAATCTTTTGACTAAGCGCGCATCATTTCCCGGCCTTCCGCTTCGCGCATTATCCTCAATATCCGCCCTACCTTTCCGGAAACGTTTGTGCCACTCAAACACAAGAGTCCTGGAACAATTTATAACACCATCCTTCTGTTTCATGAATTTCCAAGTATCAGTCGGGGTCATACAAGACATCGCAGAGAATTTAATTACTGTCCACTGCTCCGTACGTTCAATTAACGTTGTCATTTTCTTGCTTCAGAATTTTTACACGGCGGAAATTATACTTCACAAAATGGCGATACTTCAGCTGATCACGCTAAAATTTTGTAATTGTTTGCTAGTAACGTTCCGTTGATGTCGTGCGGAAAAATAAAGACGTCTTGATGCTGTTATTTTGAGAAACTTCAAAAAGAATGTAGTCATCTCATTGCAAAATAAGGCAAATTCTGAAGTGCTCCGTATTATGGTTGTGGACATGCTAAATGTGAAAAAATAAATTCAAATACTTGTTCAAACCTACTTTTTCATAGCTGTTGATATTAGATTTAAATAGAAATACATGCATGCTAAATTTTATGAGGATCCGACGTCAATAATTTGTTTAAAAGGACCAGTCCGGGAACTTTCTGACTGTACCTCACCTACACATCACCTACGGCGTTAAATACTTCTCTAAGCAAAGTCTTAAGCCAAGCAAACTGCGTATTGTATGATAGTGATCTGGATTATCTAGAAAACAGTGGACTTTTATCAAGTTCTATCCCAGAAAGTGATGAAAATTCTGTGACTGGTGGCGAATCATCAAACATGGCGGAGGCAAAAACGAACAAAGACCCTACCAATTCGGACATAATGCAGTGTCTTATCAGTATAAACAATAAATTAAGCAAATTAGATTAACGAATGGATAAACAAAGTCAAACTATAGATACAATACAAACAAAGGTAGGCAGCTTTGAAAATGATTTAAAGAAACTTTGGTCATATATACATGTCAATGAAAATAAGACTGCTGAGAGACTGAACCGGGTGAAGGATAGAGTAGAGTCAGTAGACTTTAATCTTACTAAGATGTGTGAGCAGGTGTTGGTACTAGAACGACGTGGGGAGGAGCTGAGAAGCGATATAGTGTATTTGCAGTCGCAATCCATGCGTAACAACCTGGTTTTCAGTAATAACCCGGAGGCCCAGGGCACACAGGGAGCTGAGGGAACACATGACAATGCAGAGGATTGTGAAAAAGTTGTGAGGGATTTCATAGTGACAAAAATGAAAATGGCACAGGAAATTGTTGATAACTTTAAGTTTGATAGAGTGCATAGAATGGGGCCGAAGAGATCTGGATCTAATAGAAACATTGTGGCAAAATTTACATTATTTAAGGAGAGGGAGCTAGTAAGGAGACAGTCAAGTGCACTTAAAGGCACAGGGCACTATGTTTTTGAACAATTTCCAAGGGAGGTTAATGAGATTCGAAGACAGTTGGTTCCCCGCATGAAAGTAGAGATCAGAAAGGGTAACCGGGCCTGGTTGGCTTATGACACTCTGTATGTGAACGGTCGTCCAGTGAAGGATGCAGTGAAGAAGTAGGGGTACGACGAGGGTGAGCTGAAGATCATCGCCTGGAATGTAAATGGATTTACAGATGAGAAAAAACATTCTGATGATTTTAAAAATATTATTACATCTAATGATATTGTGTTTTTGTTTGAATCTTGGTTGTCTAAAGATAGTGATATTGAACTTTCCGGATACACTGGTTTTAATTTTTACAGAAAATTTCAAAATAGACGGGCTCGTAGAAATAGTGGTGGTACTATTCTATATATTAAAGACCACTTAAAACCAGGTATTGAGGTAATTCGTTGTCACTATGATACCATAATTTGGCTCAAACTAGACAAGCATTTTTTCCACACTGAGTCTGACATTTTCATATGTGGTGTATATATTTGGGGTGAAGATTCACCAGTCTATAATGTTGTAAATGTTGATTTATTTGATATTGTACAAAATGACATTAATGACTTTGCAGACCTAGGGTCAGTATATATAGCAGGGGATTGGAATAGCAGAGTGGGAGACAAACATGATTTTATCTTAAATGTTACAAACAGTATAGAACTATATGATGCTGAATATAACCCGGATGTATATATACCAAGATGTACTTCTGATAAAGTATGCAATAGTTATGGTTTTAAACTACTTGATCTTTGTAAAGCTACAGGTTTTAGAATTGCAAATGGAAGATTATATAATGATTCCCAGGGCAAATTCACATTTATAAACTCTAGAGGTGCTTCTGTCATTGACATGTTATTGTGCAGAGAATGTGATTTTTCTATGTTAAAACATTTAGAAATAAGTGATTTTAATTATATCAAAGGAAAGAAAGAACGTTACTAAAAATACAAAAATTGTATGGAATAGTGATTTTAAACAACAATTTAGAACAGGAATAATTGGAAAGTTGACTGAATTTAATAATTTGGTCAACAATATAGATATTAACAGTAGAGATTCTATCAATACAGTATTAAATAACTTTACCTCTGTAATAAGAAATGTGGCAGATCCTTTATTTATGAAGACATATGAATATAAAGAAAAGAATACTTTTAATGATAAACCTATTTTTGAAAATAAAGATTGGTTTGATGTGGAATTCGAAAGAGCTAGAACACAGTATATTAATAATCTAAAGTGTTTTCATTGCTTAAATTCTGCAGAAAATAGACAAAAATTTTGCACATCTGAAAAGCTTTATAAAGATATGTGTAAAAGAAAAAGAAAAACTTATGAGCGCAAAAAAACATGCAGAAATTGAAAAATTAAAAAATGCATGTCCAAAAGATTTCTGGAAATATTTTAAGAGGACTACAAAAACTTCAAACAATATAAGTCTAGAAGATTTTAAAAATTATTTTGCAAATCTTGGAAGTACAGAATCTCAAAATGCAAATATTGATGCAGAAACTTTTTGCCAAAATCATAATTTTGAAGAATGTGAAAACCCAAATGTTGAGGAACTGGACAGGAATATTTCATTGGACGAAGTTATAAAAGCTGCAAAAACTTTGAAAAGAAATAAAGCAACTGGTAGTGATTTTATAATGAATGAATATTTAATTGATAGTATAGATATCATTGGTTCACATTTGTGTGATATTTTTAACGCAATTCTTAACTCAGGTTTCTTTCCAGAATAATGGATGGAAGGAGTTATTGTACCTTTACATAAAAAAGGAGACATTAATGATGTGAATAACTATAGAGGCATTACCTTAGTTAGTTGCCTATCGAAATTATTCACAACTATTTTAAACAATAGGATAACAACTTTTTGTGATAATAATAATGTTATATCAGACGCACAATTTGGTTTTAGAAAAGGTCGATCTACTATAGATGCATTGTATATATTGTCTAGTATTGTTCAAAATTATATTTTTCAGAAAAAAACGACTATATTGTGTATTTATAGATCTTAGTAAATGTTTTGATACTATATATAGAAATGCATTATGGATGAAATTGTTTAAATCAGGAATTCAAGGTAAAATACTACGTATAATAAAAGATATATATCAAAAAGTTAAGTCATGTGTTAGAAGTTGTAATACTTACAGTGATTATTTTGAATACGCAGTAGGATTGCGTCAAGGAGAAATTATGTCCCCGATGGTATTTTCTTTATTTGTTGAAGATCTGGAACTATTTTTAGAAGACAGCATAGACACAGGAATCAACATAGATGATATCATACTTATTTTATTGTTATTTGCTGATAATATGGTTATTCTTGCAAAAAGCCCAAATGAATTACAAAAAAGCCTCAATTTATTGTATCAATATTGCCAGAGTTGTGGATTAAGAGTAAATACTGAAAAAAGTAAAATTATGGTTTTCAGAAAAAGAGGAAGGTTGTTTGAAAATGAAAGGTGGACATATAATGGGAATGAGCTAGAAGTTGTTGATAATTTCACATACCTAGGAACTGTTATAAGCTATACAGAAAATTTTAATTTAATTGAGCAATATGTAAGTGGTAAAGGACTGAAGGCATTAAATGTTTTGTTAAAGCATTGTAAGAAATTAAAATTTTCACCTAAAACATTATGTGAATTATTTGCTGCTTTTGTTGGTTCTATTTTATGTTATTCCTCTGAGATATGGGGATTTAAGAAGTATCAACAAATTGAGAATATACATTTAAAGTTCTGTAAAAGAATTCTAAATGTAAGAACAAGTACAAGTAATGCAGGGGTTTATGGAGAGCTTGGACGGTACCCTATATATATATTACATTTTGTTAAAATTATAAAATATTGGTTTAAGTAGATAAATACTGACAATATTATTTTACAAAAAGTATATAGTCTTGCAGTAGAAGATTGTAATAAAGGAGCTAAAAATTGGGTGTATAATTTGAAAAATTTGTTATTTACTAATGGATATGGATATGTATGGGAAAATCCACAAAGTATTAGTCCAAGGTATTTTGTTGTCATATTTAAGAATACATTAACAGACTGTTTTATTCAAGAGTGGAACGCAAAAGTCAATGCAAGTAAAGTATTGTTACTTTATAAAAATTGTAAAGAGAATTTCTTGTATGAAAATTATTTAAATGTCATACCTGCATGCCTCAGATCACATATTACCAGACTATGAATATCAGGACATTCATTACGCATACATACAGGTAGATATGCTCGTATTAGGGTTCCTCAGGAAGAAAGATATTGCCAGTGTTGTCAAACTAGAGATTTGGAAGATGAATACCATTTTATTCTTAAATGCCCATGTTTCAGTGAACTTAGACATGAATATATTAAGAGATATTACACTGTAAGGCCAAATATGTTAAAATTTATAGAACTGATGAGGTCTGATAATAAAAGTATATTAAGAAACCTTAGCATGTATTGTAAACGAGCATTAGAACATTGAAATACTATCTTAAAAAGTATTGTTAATCAAGTTAATTAGTTATACTGGACATTTTTGTCACCTTCGTGTAAGAAGAATATTAAATATTGATTGTATAGTTACCATTTTTCTTTTCTTTTTTTTCTTCTTTTTTTTTTCTTTTTCTTTTAGCATTTGTTGCTACCTTTTATTGCCCCAATTAGAACCATTCAACGGCACTGAAAATAAAAAGAATAAACCACAAAGAACCGAATCCAAGTTAATTTAATTAATCATTAATGTAAAAATCTATTTGAATATCAAAAGAAAAATACATACAAATGCACAATATATTTATCAACTATTAAACATTATTAAGACAAAATTAAAGTAAGAAAAAAATTAATTATTTTGTTACGAAGATTAAATTCTAAAACTAACTTATAGTAAGAAGCTAACGTATTTTTACTTATCTGAAATGCAACTTAAAGGGCCATTTCCATGTTTGCCATGAAACGTCTGCTTCTGCTCGTGTATGCTAAGAACAAATTAATCCAGTTGCTTCAATTGTCAGAATTTTACACGTAAACATCTTTTAAAAAGCTTCATTAATACTTATATGCACCGTCAGTTGTTAAATCATGTTATTTTTAGGTTTATTTTTGCTAAATAACCACACGTGTAGTTCTATACGAACGTTGACGAGTGACGACACGCGCACTTGCAAAAGTGACATGCGCACCGGCTGGTTGGCAAAAACAGCGTATTATGTAGTGTAAACAGAGCGTAAATATTTGCATAAATAAACAAATAAAGACATGCCTGTCAGTTGTAGCGCTCCAGGATGTATAAAAAGGTACGAGAAGGGATCAGATATTTCCTTCTTTCGTTTTCCAAAGGATCAAGAGAGACTGAAACAGTGGCAAACTGCGATGAGACGGGTATGTCTCACCGACAAGACAAAACTGTGGGAACCGAGTGTGCATGATCGTATCTGCAGTGAACATTTCTTGGGAGGTACGTAGGATAAGTCCAATAAATAAAAACTTTTTTTTTCATTTTCTTGTTATGTCAGTACATTCTGTTAATCCTGACAGTCGGCTGCTAATAGTAATATCTACTTCAATCCTCAGAATAAAGATAGTAGATCAAGATCAACTAAGTCATTAAATATCCAAATGACCTCTCTCCACTAGATATAAAACCTTATTGATATCATTACAGTACTGTAGTCTTGAATATATTTTTTACCTACAATTTGCTTGTTACTTTTCAGGAAAGCGATCTACTGTGCCAGACCATCCTGATTATGCACCCAGTGTGTTTAAGTTCACTCCAGCCAGAAAGACAACACCTGAACGTGTCAATCGCTTTGAAAGACTTAGCAAGAGACGCCTACAACTGACACCAATTACTGAAGAACTAGCAAGCCTACCTCAAGAGTCAGCAGTAGACAGCAGTAGACAGGGATGCGGCAGCTAGTGCATTACTTGACTTGGGGACAGACTTGCCAAAGGCGCAAGATGCAGGTAAAGTGAAATATTGGTTTACTGTTGTATATATATTTCAGGGCTTCATTAACACCTATCTATCTGCCAGTTTGTCCTTTTTTGTTCAGTGACAGGCACACGATCTTACACCATCTGGGGATGCCGCAAAAACTGGAAATGTGGTATCAATGACCAGGCCACAGTCCCGTAAAACAAACTGTTCATGTTCTTTGGAAGCTCTTTCCATGTACAGTTCTTTAGCTTTTCTTTCATATCTTAATCCATAGCTGACGTGTTCAATATGGCTTAAATCCCTTTCAGAATACCGCATCACGTTAGACACACACCGAGATGGGTCTGTGGTTTCTTGTAGAGTCTTAATGTCATGCACTACAGATGCTGTTATTCTTCCAGCTCTTTGCCTGTGCCAAAGAATACTCTCTGCTTGCGCTCTGGTCATTTTTTCTAAGTTGCTTGCCTGTACAGGTGTGACTTTGAAATCCTCTAGCAGGTTTTCACATTCCTTCATCAGTTCCTCTGGCTTGAGATGTTCGCAGGATATTGCATGCTCCCTCACCAAAATCTGTAATGAAATGGCACAATTAACTTTAAGTAACTTATCTACATAACAGCACAAATTGAACATTTGCTTTTGTTCCCAAAACAGGAAGTTAACTTTCTTCTCCATGTATACACAATTACAGATTTTGAATAACAGTGGTCTAAAGGTAGACTTTTGATGTAAAATAAATAAGTTTTAACTAAACACATTTTATCACATGTGTAACTTGTGAAGACATCAGTGATGTATAATAGAAACTGTACTGTTCGCTTTCAGATCAGATGGAGTAAAGGTTCAAACTAATCAAAGTGTCTTTTAATTCCAAGGTACATAAAATAATCTGGCTACAAACCATTTTCTGACATTTAAGATCTCAAAAAACTAATTAATGATTTATATATCTGCCAAATACTCCAGACCCTCTTAAGTAATATATTTTCATTCATGCAGACAATATCAACTTTTTAGAGCGGATAAATTTAACAAGTAAAAAATATAGCAATACCGGTGGCATTTCTTCATCATCAGATGCTGTGTCTGTATCTGAATCATCCTTGGTCAGAATACATGCCTCAGGACACACTCTTTTCAGACGCCGCAAAGCTTCTGCCTCTTCATATTCAGTCAACACTGAAGGCGGTTAAAGCAATTGCTTTCGTTTTCTTTGCATTCTACCATGAACTGGTCGACTGAAGTTTATCTCACTGAGGGGCTGTGCTGTAACCTGAAAGATTAACAATAATAAAATGCAATATTTATCAGACTGGATTACAATATTAAATAATCCATTATCAAAGAGCTCAAACTAGCAATAAGCCAATTAAAAACTTAAAGTGACTTTACACGAACTAAGAAAAAACTGTTATTCAAAAATAATTTATTGCATAAATATTAAGACTGAGTACCCTCACAGACAGAACCACTAAAATGATCAGAGTTGTCTAACTCTTTTAATAATTTAACACGGCTATAATCAATTCGTACGAAAACTGATGCCTCACCGCGAGTGATGCAAATGAGACTGATTAATTATGCGTACGCATGCGCACTGCGAAGTAAACATAACGTAATGGCGGAAGAGGAAAAAGCGAAGATAGTCAGAGTGAGAGCGAAAAATCCGGCCAGAAAGCGGGAGTATGGTGAATCGCACCATACGCTTCGGTTGCATACGGATGTTTGGAACCTATGGCTGGCCAACAAAGCATCCGGGGGGTTTAAAACCCACGACGACTTCGCTTTAGCGTTGCTAAATGCATGGTAAACTTTACTTTCGGTTTGTAAAAAAAGTATCTCACGATATAGAAGATTTCAGACATACTTTTTACATAGCAATGACGTTTTTAATCGAGAAAGTCGACGGAATTGGTAAGGAGTGTTTGAATTGGGCTGCACAACGATTAATAAAACTGTGTATTTTCTCTGAATATAGCGAAGGATGCGATATATCTTACTGAGGCCCCCCATGGGGAAATTGTAGACACTGTGCTATTTTAAAATGATCCGCATTCTAAACAGCATATATCTAATTTAAACGTGTATTTTAAACATTACAATGTTGATTTTTATTAAAAAAAATAATTCTCAGACAGTTCATGCACTTTACAATGTAATAAAGTTTATTGCAATGCAATATTGTATTTCAAAGGGATGCAAGTATTAGCAAAGGAGTAAGCAAGGAAGAGTCTGCTGCTCATTTGAAAACCCCGCAGAAACTTGATGAGCCAAGTACATCGGGAGAAGTGGCCATGTCTACTCCCATCGACCAACAGAAAAAACATCCACCAAAATTTGCAGAAATCTCTGATATCTCTGAAGGGTAAACCTTTTTTTTTTTTAGATATTTGTTTAATTTTATCCACAAAATCCAGACTGAGAAAACTTGTTAGTAAGAAGTGGCAATAAAAATGACTGTGTTTAAAAGGACATATTTTTTTCTGTAAAGTGTAGTTTGTATAACTGAGTCTAAGCCAACTTCAAAGATTCCTCTTACTAAAAACTGTGTACATATATGTAAGCATTGATGAGTTTTTGAGAGTTATCTTTGGATCATTATAAGAAAAATATATAGACAGTAATCATTATTGGTCTTTTCATCAAGTTATTGTGCAAAAAACTTTTACTCTGATATTTCTGAGGGAAAAATGTTATGAAACAATAAATAGGTTCCATTATTTGATGTTAGTTGGTAGTGATGCCACCATTTTGGTTTTACTGATATTTTTTCTTTAGATCAGAGTCCAATGGGGAGGTATTGCAGCGGTATTTGAAGAAAGCAGAAGAAGCTGACAAATCTTTTATTGAGTAAGTTTTATTTTGTAAGTGACCTGTCATGTTCACAGAATTTTAAAAATAAATGCACTGATAAGATGCGGATTTTGACAGCAATAACTCATTAATTTTAATTGTGCTCGGTTAACCGTTTTCTTTTTCACACCAGCCTTTTAGAGCAAATTGAATAATCTAAAGCAGAGACCCATCATGTTTCTTGGCCTCTTAATCACTTTTTCACAGAAAACTGAACAAAATAATTCACCACATATTTTATTTTAAAACACCTTTCAGCCTTTTTAATTAATTGTTAGTGTATACATGTGTCTTTTTCTTTATAAGCATTTATGTTGTACTTCTCATGCACAAATGACTACTTTGAATTTTTATATTTTCTACAGGATATCGCTTGACTTCTACGATGAAGACAGGAAAGATGAGACTTATTTAACTGAAAGTGAAGAAGAGTCTGATTATGAGGATTTAACAGAACTTGATGACTTTGATCTTGAAATGTCATTAGTGTATGTATCAGTTCATGAAACTATATTACAATATAACTTTGTCATGATTAATTTGTCAAATCATTGTGTTATGTGCAGGTCTGGTTATGTGGTACTTATTATTATTTTTAATTGTAACAGTTTATTTGGTAATGTTTTAAAAATAACAGTCACATGTACTACAGTTTTAATTCTAAATTAGTGTTCTTTTTAATCTTATGGTAACCCTTTTATTTTCTGAAAAATTGGAATTATTTTTGATTCTTTAAACTGCATACGAAGACATAAGTAGATGTATTATGTACTGTAATGACAAGAATAAAAACATGGATGTAATTGATTTCTTTTTCAACTGCAAAATGTATTATTTCTGATTCATTAAAAGTGAGTGACTAAAAGTGGCTGCTTAATGCAGCTGGCTGCTTAACAGGTAAACTAAATGTCAATGTAGAATATGATGTCCAACTAATGTAGGCAGGTGACAGTTGAAGGCAGGTTCAACTGTATTTTTTATCAGAATGTAATCAAAGCTTTATTAGCTGTATTTCAAAGATCATCTTCAAATTTATAGACTTCAGGATGACCACAATTTTGAGCTACTTGAAATCCAAGGCTCGTTAGAAGAACACAGTTTCGTAGAGGGTGAAAGTGATGTCAGTGACAGTGAGGAAGAAGAGGAAGAAACAGACAAAGAAATGGGTGAAGATCGTAACCTAGTAAAAGAGAATAAGGTCATCTGCTTTGAAAACAACATTGTTGAGTTGGCCACGATGACACCTATACATAAGTGCACTGTCAGAGGCTGCTTATCACCAATTACACTAAGACAGTCATTTAGAGGAACAGGAATGCAGCTGAAATGGGTAGGTATATAAAACCAAATAAGAAAAGTTTGGCTATTGCTGGTGATAACAATAATATGGTCCTGCATATTGTAACTTCACAGTAGATGCCCATCTAGAACCGAGACATATTTCTAATTTTATAGGTATCTTTCTCCAGGATTATTGAACTCTTTGAGCCATACTGCATTTTCCAGTAATGACATCCTGGCATTTGATTGGTCAGTTTTGAGACCAGCTCCTTTTCCAACCAATGAAAGATTCAGGATTGGAGGCTGGTCTCAAAGCCCAATTCATGGTATTGAGCACTAAGGTGCTTTGCAATAAAATTCACTATAATAAATCTAAGATAAATTGTACAAACAAAAGCCAGTTATATGTATACCTGCCTTACAAGACAAAATTCATAGGACAGTAAATGCTGCATTTGATGTTTAGTAAAACAAGTTGTAATAAGGCAAAAAATTATAAGAAACTCATAAATAAAAGGACTGTTTTGAATACCAAATATGGACAATAAAATATATTCTTATCTTGTCCCTGAACAAGAAGACATTTTGATATCAACTACAACACAATGCATTGCATTTTAAACCCAAATTTAGAACATTTAGAGCTTTAAAGTTTTCTTTAATCACACAATTGTGATCAAGTTATATTACAAATATACATTGGAATAAAAATAATGCAGGAAAACCATATTATATGACACATTTAGGTAAAATTCCAATTATTTCTTTCCTCTAGCAACTCAGCAGAGCTTTAGTCTGCCAAAATTAGTTATCCTTAATGACTGATACTGTCTTCTGAACCACATTCCTATGAGTAATACAGATGTTGTTTTTAATAGGTTTGTGGACAAGGTCACTTGGTACATCAGTGGTTGTCACAGCCCACGGTGAAAAGAAGACTAGCTGGTGACTTCCTTCTTTCAACGGCCATTCTTACTAGTGGGAACAACTATGAGAAAGTAAAGCTGCTCTTCAGATTCTTTGGCATGGGTATTACGGCACGCACAACCCATTACCAAATACAAGGAAAACACTGTGTTCCTGTTATCACTGAGACTTTCAAGGAAATGGTGGAGAGAAACCGACAGAAATACACTGGTCAGGAAATAGTTGTTGCAGGTAATTTCCCATGTTAACATTTGTAAAAATGATTTTATAAGCAATCCAGGAATTTTGAACAATTCAACATGTGAAATACATTACTAACAAGGCTCTCTTTGACTGAAACTACAAAGTAAAAATGGCAGGAATATAACTTTGACATTTACAGAACAAGCACAGACAGAATCACTCTTTTCATGTTACTGTTCCAGTATTGTTCTCAGATAGGATGTATAACAGAAGATAAAATTTTCATATTTAGGTGATGGTAGGATGGACAGCCCAGGCCACAGTGCTCAGTACTGTACTTACACACTTCTGGAGTATCAGAGCAAGGACATTGTTTCCATGGAAATCATAGACAAAAGAATGACTGGCTTAAAGTCAACAAGTATGGAGAAGGAAGGGCTGAAACGAGCAATGGCTTCAGTGATTGAAAATGGCATTTCAGTTGGTGAACTAGTGACAGATGCCAGCACAACCATATCTGCTTGGCTTCGTGAGTATTCTGTTGTTGTTTTTTCCAAGGATCACTTCTTGCTAACTGATATTTTCCATATATAAATGTCTTTCTTTGATCTTCTTTTTTTGCCAAAAACAGAGAATGCAAGATGTTTTGAGTGACTATTTGAAGATTATCTTTAATATAATGAACTAAACTTTTGTTTTTCACACTAATATTGTTGTCTTTTTTCCAGGAAAAGACTATGCAGAAGTGTCACATTCTTTCGATACCTGGCATGGTGCTAAAAATTTTGGCAAAAGAATTGGGACTGTAAGTTTCTCTGCATCAAGATCAAGTTTCATTCTTTTATTCATTTGCACACCTGCTGATAAAATACACAAAGAAACATGGACATAAATATTTAATTGATCGGAAGTAGTATTGGTGTCTGTTAATATAACATTAATATCAGGTTTAACTTTTTACATAATAATAAAATTTAATGTAACTTAACCTTTTATCCCATATATATGCGTTTTATTGCATGTGCCATCAGAGTAGAAACAGATCAGCTGGCACGTCTATTATTCACAGAAGCCATAAGCATTTGATTGTCTTAGTAAAATATCAATTATAATATATGTAGATCTTGTGGGTTTGTTTTTTAGGTTGCTGCTGAGAAGAAAAACAAAGATCTTAGACCTTGGGTTTCAGATCTGATCAACCATTTTTGGTTTTGCAGCAAGACTGCTAATGGGGATGAGTCAAAGTTTCTGGCAAGTACTCTGTTATTTTTGTTCAGAATTACAGCAAAGAAAATAAAAATATTTAACTGAATATGGTAAACATTTTAAATGTTTCTTAAAGACTTCCTTTCAAGCATCAGGTAAGATAAAGGTAAAAAATTATGTTTTAGAACTCTGTTTCAAAATGAAGTTTCTATACGGCCAGGATAAGTTATCTTGAAAGGATATTTGTTTAAGTGCAATTCCATGTAGTGAATCAGTTGTAACATTCCGAGGGGTCAGTGCAAAACTATTGTAACTACATTGAAATAAGCTTTCTACAGAATTCTGTCATAGTGTCATAGGACTCTATGCCATAGGAAAATGATGTATTTTAAATCACAGTTTTTGTACTTATTTTAATTGTAACTAAGACACTTTTTAAAACAGTTTGTTAAATATATTCACTTTATGCATGTTTTGTTAAATATATTCACTTTATGCATGTTTAGGCTGCTTGGAGGGGCATTCTTCATCATGTAGTAGATATTCATCGGTGGGGTCTTGGAGATGGAGCAAGTGGAGCTGAGTGCAGCCATGGGGAGCTGGATAAGGAGGCTGAAGCAAAGTGGTTAGAACCAGGAGGAGATGCTCACATGTCATTGACCAGAGTGGTACTAGACTCGGGTCTCCTACACTCTTTGAAACACTACACAAAATTCAGGTAATGTTCTTCACATTTGTTGGTATGAAAAAAACTTTAAGGGATTAGTCCCAAGTTGTTTCTCTCTTGAATTTTAACTGACATCAGTCTTCTTTCCTTACACATTTCTTCTGGTAAGGCATGTTAAAGATGATGTTTTGACATGATCATGTGTTTTTGTTAAAGCTGTAGACATTTTTAGTATATCGGAAAAATATTAAACACGACATTTTTAATTTAAAGAGAGCACATTTTAAAACAAAGCTATTACTTTTGTTTGGACTTAAACTGATGGTATCAATGCTTTTTTTAATTAGATTTTGGAAGTCGGTCCTCTTAACAGTGTTTTATTAGTGTCCCACCCCCATTATTGATTTCTCTGAAAGACACATGTCTGCTTATTAAAGATAAAAAAAATCTGCTGCCACACATTAGCTAAAATTACAACTGTGAAACCAAATATTTTATTTAATGACAAATTGTTAAAATTTCATCATAATCTTGTTAAACAGTATTTATGCCTCAGATTTGGGTCTTTCTTGGATTGACTCCACCTTAGCTAGCTACCCCGATCACTACATTATTACTATTGAGTAGAAGAAAAGATATTGCAGTTTGTTACTTCTAAGTGCGGACTTCCCATAAGTTGAAAATATGTGTCAGACATTTAGTCAGACAAGATGTGAAAATCTGTCTGACCGAAACAGGTTAAAAGGCTATTAGCAAGTATAAGGAGTTTAAGTTTTTGTCTGACATTCGGTCTGAAAACATAAGAAATCTGGTCTGACCGGCTCAAGTTTTACCAGACAGGTTCTTCGGTCTGGCAACTTTCGGGACGTCTGTATAAAGTGGGTAATGCCTGTTTCTTTCAGACATACAGGAGAACTGGAAAACTTCCATGACTCTCTACTGATGTACTGTGCCAAAAGATTTGCTTACAGGTAAGAATAGCATTGTTGCAGACATTTCTTTCATTGTTTGAAGCCTGTGTAAATTTAACAGGTGACAGAATATCCTAACCAACATTAAAATGTTCTACCTGTCTTAAAAGACCAACTAAGGCACATGCAATATGTGGTTTCTTAGTACAGTTGGTGCTTTAATTGAGGTTCAAATTCACTAAAACTCTTTGGTCCTTTATTACAGGTATATTAACACAGATTTAACTGTCCTTAGAGTTAAAAAAAAGATTTAACTGTATGATGACCAAATTTAATTGGTTTGTTAGACTCTTTTGAATACGGTAAGCTTACCAGTTCGGGGGACATAAACTAGACATGGGGTACATAATCATAAGCATTACATAGCAAGGCTTTTCATTCTGTATAAGGCCAATTCCGGATCCAAAGAAAGAGTATTTTTCTTGCAGTTAAAAAATTAAGTATGGTAAAGCAGGTATACATGTGTTTCATATTGTACAGGGGCATAAGTTATAATAAACAGTTTTGGCTTTTCAGTTATCCTTTATACAAAGCAAGAAACATGCTTGCAGCACTTGATTACCAGCACCACAAAGACAGACCTAAACTTGTCAGCAAGAAAGGAGAAGCCAGGTGAATATTTTTACTTATTGCTTAAACTTTAATCTATATATGGACAGTCATTGACTGGTCTCTGAGTTAAAACCCTGCACTGCATCTGATGAATTCAATCCTTAATCACCTTTTTACAGTATTGAGATGTTTTGCATGTTATGAAACAACAGACTAACCCTTTAATAATAAACACATTTAACCCATTGCAACAAATAAAGATCCAGATCAGCTGGCACATCCTTGCCATCTGATCTGGGTCAGCAATGGTCACATCTTGGTAAAAAAAACATTGAGTCTGAATAAAATAACTTTTAACCATAGATATGCCTATATGGCTTTGGCGAACAGTGTAGATCCAGATCAGCCAGCACATCTGTGCCATCTGATCAGGATCTACACTGTTCACTTTGATTTATTAGCTTATTTCTGACCTAACTGTGAAAAAGTGCAGATCATGATCAGACGGCAAGAATGTTCATGCTGATCTAGATCTACATTGTTTGCTCATGTGACATAAGACGAGTATTTGGAGGAAAGGGTTAATCATTATTAGTCTGTATTGTTTTATAAATTCAGATATGCAGCAATAATATAAAATTAAGTTATGGAAATGTAACCATCCTTATGACGTGGGCAGTAATAAGCATTCCCATTACTGCCCATGAACAGGCTCAATCAAACCGAGCCTGCAGTATTTTCATATTTGTCGTGTTCGGTGGCTTTCAAAGTTCCCTTTTCATCTATTTTATTTCTCAACAGACTTTTGCTTTTAAAAATGAAAAAAACAACTGACAATAGCTTTAACAAGCATTTTTCTATTTCCCTTAGACTGCGGAGAGTGTGGAGCAAGCGATCAGCAAGGTGGGCAGCCTATGAAGTGAAAGAGCCAAAACTGTACAGTTATCTGCCATCTCTTCATGAGGGAATACTTAATCACTTCATTACTAGTGACGAACCCTTAACCACAAAAATGGCCATGTCACCTAGTGATCCACGAAGAATAAAGAGGACTTTAGCGGATGTAAGTCCGCCCTCGACAAAAAAGCTCTTCTCGGAGAAGAAATCGAGATTTGAACAAGAAGAATTATGAACTGATTTTTTATGCAAGAGTGTGTAAATACAGTTACAGAACTGGGTTGAAGGTTATAAAACTGAGCTTGGAAACCAGTCTCAAATCTCAAGCATCTGATTGGCTGAAATGGCAACTGGTCGCCATTTCAGCCAATCAGATGCTTGAGATTTTAGACTGGTTTCCATGCTCAGCTTTATAACCTTGGCACCAGAACTCCACATGAGCCATGTTAATACATGAAAATAAAACTTCACTTTTAAGTGACAATACTTTGTTTTTGTAGAAGATTTATTGATAAAAACTGAAAATGAATCAGTATTTTAATAAAATATAAATAACATATTTTTGTTTTGAGCTTTATTAAGCATCTTGACATAGTAATCTGTCCTTTAACACAGAATGACTGGTATCTGGTATTTACACAAAACGTCCTGGTATAAATCCAGTATACTGTCCTGTAGGACTGGGGTATCTGTCCCTAATTACCCAAATGCAACAACTGGGAATGACTCTTCTCACCCCAGCGCCAAGCCTCCCATGTCGCCAGAGCACGAAATTCCTATAGGCAGAATGTCGCATCATTTTCTGGTAATTGTCCACCGGCTGGTTATAGCGCCCCAACATCTCTCTGTAGTATCTTTGGCCAAGAGCCAGCACTTGCGGATTCAGGCACAAGTCTTCAAGTTCCTAAAACAGACAATTGTTCAGATATATTAGAAATTAGCTGCTCTATGCAGGTTGTTATCTGAGAAAGGAAAGTTTTAGGCCTGCTGCTTGTTACAGGTGTAAGACATTGATTCAGTGTGTTGATACTTGCATGACTGAGATGCTTGTAATCAGTCTTCATAAATGCTCTGTCCGGTTTTATTGAGAGTGATTTTTATGCCTTGTAAAGAAGACCATGGTGATATTGACTTACTAATGAAATACAGTTAAACCACTCTTAACTAAACACCCTAAGGAAGATGGATTTTGTTTGGTTTCTAGAGAATTTTGGCTAAGAGGTATACTTTAATTTTAGTATATCATTATCAAGATGATTCTGATGCTGTTGGGTTGCTCAGATCAGATAAGAGGGGTGAAACTGTATTAACAGTTTTGTATTGTTACTGAACTAACTGGGAACCTGATTTTGTAATATGCATGTGAAATCACGCTTTATTGCTTATAAAAAATAATGAAATCGGTAAACACTATACTATATAAGAAAGCTGAAAAATGAAATAAGAAATGTAATTAGGAAATCAAAAACATACATTTCTTGTTGAGATGCAATTTCTTGGAAGGCATCCGCAACACTTCCTCTCCAGTTCTGTGGGCATTTCCCGGCATCTACCACACTTGCACCAAGACAGTGATGACGGGGTAGGAGGTTGTGGTGGTGGTCCTGGCTCCTCTACTCCTTCACAGAGATCAAATACGAGGGCTGGTTCCCTGTCGATCAACTTTAGTACCATCTCCCTTAGCTTTTCAGTGTTCATCTCCAATACTACTGCCTGAAATAAATTAAATAGACTTCTGTGATACATGTTCTTTAAATCCTGTGACTTTCAAGTTCTTGAAATTTGAGAACAATGTCAACTATTTAACTAAAACAAAGCAGTCACCAAGTATTTCTCGCATAAATTTCCATTCTGTCAAGAAAGTGAATGACAGGGAAACATTGATCATAACTGCCTACCTTCATTTTTTCCTTCTTTTCCTGGGTTCTTTCCCTCACACGCTGCTCATCAGACTTTTGCACCCTTTCCTTGCTTTTACTCTTTCCCCGACCCCTGCCTCTGCTTCCTTGTCTTCCACTACTTTGCCCTCTCCCACTGCTCTGCCCTCGTCCACTACTCCTTCCTCTCCTGCCCTTTCCACGCCCAGGTCTCTCAACTTCCTGAAAATGATGATAAATACAAGGCATACTATCATTACTATGTTTTAAAAAGAAAACGGACCTGTGTAAACTATCATGTTAAATATTAAAACGAACGAAGAAAAGGAAATGTCACCCAAACCCGCAGATTTTGCCTATTGTTTCTGCTTGATATGTTTTCTGTAAGTAAGATATTAAAAAACTACCCCGAGTCCAAGAAATATCCTCACAAACAGTCAAAAAAGTGAATTGCAATTAATTTTTTTTTCATAAAAAAAAACAGGAGAATTTACAAACAAGCTTGACGCTAAACGGTTACTAAATAGTTTAGGTATCTTCTATGAAATGCATAGGGTGTCTGAATTTTTTTTTACTGATCAGATCCACTTCAAACCTAAACAATATTATCGTTTCCGCCTAATTTCACTGTATCATGAAAATTAAAAACAAGCCGTTTGCTAATTACTCTTACTCATCCAATTATACACGCATCTCAAACTATCCCGTTATATTATCTAGAATATTACTGTAAATTTTCGTGTATAATGTATTTTACCCCTACGGCGCCCCCAAATATGTTTTACATTCAATTCAGCAAGAATCTACAATTAAGTGCGACTCTAAAAAGAAAAATGATAGCGTAGGTATTTAACAAATAATTACTGATTGTTTTGAAAAAGTTTTATTGAGATAACAATGCAAAACACTGAAAATCTCTCACCTCTGTACGCTCTGACGCTTCGCTATCCGACATTTTGTTCGTTTTGGAGAAGAATCACGTGACTCATTGAATATTAATGGCGGATTATTCGCTCCGAATTAAGGTCGACCGCATTTAATTTACCCACGGTCTGATAATACTGTATCACCCTGAGCTTTAGTATTTAATATTTGTCGGTGCGATGATATTATCTTTCTTTTTAAACAAATAAAATATTGTGGAGCGTCACTTTAACGTGCTTCAGTCCCGATACATTTATTAAAATTTGTGATACTTATAAGCAAAAAATTTCAATTTAATAATCTTTAAAAATGAAATTCCCATTCAAATACACAAATGAATTATACTAAGAAGTAATTTCTATCTTTGTTTGTTGATATATAATAATCATGTTCAAACCTTTTCCCGGTAGCACCTGTTCCACTGATTTGCTAAACTGGTCTTTGCAGGATTATTAAGACCAAGCTTGATGGCAGCTTCGACCTTAAACAACACAGCTGCAATGTGACTACATGCCTCACCAGCACTGAAAACAGATAAAAAGATATCAAGTTTAGGAATGGTTTCAATGACCGCAACTTTTGCCTATTTTCAAGTATAGATAATACTATGTATGATCTACATACTAATTACTATAACAACATTACTTAATCTGTCATTATATCCGTATTACTCACCATATGAGTCTGACTGGTCTATTGAACTTCATATCTGAGGTAAATTTATGATTTAAAGCGTCTTTACTAAAAACATTATCACCGGTAAGCCTTGCTAAGTAATATTTTGGGTTGGAAAACTGGATCAATATTTTTGACCATATTATATTTTAAAAAAGTTTTATTTTTAAGCATCCTTCACGTCACTATAAAGAAATAAACAAATTTTTAAAAATATTTACCCTGCTTTACAACTGCAGTGGGCTCCAACAATATAACCACCTCTTTTGTTGACCATCAGCCATGGATGATGCCACTGTTTCTTGTCAGATACTTTCTGGGATGGGATAACCTTGGCTGTCAATATGCACACAGGGGAGTCCAGTACATCATGGTATAAAACTGGTTGTACATGTCCAGATACGAAAAAGTTATATCCATCGAGGGACTTGTATGCCTTCATTGCTTCTTGTGTGTAAAGCCCGGGCGTGTGCACAAGATAGTTCCACACATCACCAAACTCAATGTTCGGCCATTTACAACAGTTGTTCTCCCAAAATTCATCTGGTATTGTGTAGGGATCGGGGATTCTCTGACCTTCAACAGTTAGTTTGTTGACATACCGTTCCTTGTCTTGCTGCGATAATGTAAGGAAGTGCTCAGAAAAACTACTGTTCCGCTGTGAATGAGGAGAATTCTTGTCGAGATTAGCCATTGTTTGGTTTACCTAACGGTTCCGGAAATGATATTTTGCCAACCAGTTACTGCGCATGCGCGAAAATATTCGAATGTAAACAATAACAATCAACGTTCGTAGTTCTATTAAATAACCGGAAATAAACAATGTCATGTGACAGTGGGCTGGGAAAAAAACAGAAATTCGGTATCTGGGATCCGGTATGCTTCATCCTCGTAAGACACAATCCTTAGACTTCAGTAACAAATATTTATTCTTATTTAGAAAATATGCTCTATACGAATTTAATTTTTTTTTCTTTTTTTTTTTCACTTGACACGTGAAATTGTTGTATATTACTGTTGATATACATATATTGCTATAATGTGTATGTAAATTGAATGTATGTTTTGAAATATGTATATTGTATATGGACGATGTACTATGTACAAGTCGAAATAAATATTTCTGTCTGTCTGTCTGTAAACTTAATTGTTAACTTATTATTTAATAATTACATAACAAATGACAAGTGATTAGCTATTCCAGAAATAATAGATAATGCTGAGTGAACTATTTTATCTTCTAAGAAATTACAGGATCTCCAGCTATAAGTTTGATCTAAAAAACAGTTTGAATTTGTGAAAAAAAAAAAATACTTCTTAAACATTTTGTTCTAGGTATCCAGGAGAGAGTCTGAATGGACATAAAAATCACTTTTGAACAAAATGTCACTCACAATAGTTTCGCCATAAAGAGTCAATATATAATGTTATTATTGTGTTTAATTTCTATTAAAGAAATAAGTCAAATATCATTTTCATTTCAGTTTTATAACACAAATATTCTATAGTTTTGCATTTCAAATATTTGGAATAACCTAAACAATTCCATTTCAAATTTAGATTGATGGGATTAAATGTTTACTTTAGGGTGTTCTTGATATCTTAATCTTTATTGACCTTAACTGAAAACAAATTCATCAAATGATAAAATTCAAAATTTCAACATAAATTTTCTAATTTAATAAACTGATCAAACCAACACGTCAAATAATAAATAATAATATGCACACACAACATAAAAACCATTGGATACATGAACCTGTCAATTGGTATAATTAGGGGCCAATCATGAGATTACTAGCTACCAGTCAATAAACAGGGGCCAATAAACAGATTAGTGTCTTTGTGCATGATCAGAATAAACTTGCATGACTGCAATCATGATTAATCACATTTCATGGTATTCACTAAGACTTATAATTTAGTCTATGATATGAGGGCCATGCATTTCTACTATGAAGCAATAAGATAAATACATTGAACTTAATTGATATAAAAAATGTATCCTCTAAATTATGAGGTTGTTTTTTAAAAAAGATTTCCATAATAGTATAAATGAAGAAGAGCATTTATTATTTGTTATTTCACAGGTTTTGGTTTGAGTACCAGTACTTCTCAAAACATGACATAACATACAACTATGTAACTTAATTACAGTCTTAATCATCATTATCAATAAGTATATAGTTCCAATTATAAAGTTGAACAGAATGTCACACGCAGTTAATATGAAACAGAAGAAGATAAATAATTAGCATTAAACACTATATAATTATGAAATAAGTTTTTTGTAGAATAAACTTAAGTTTGGGTACGCCTTATATACATAGTTAGCCATACAGCTCAAGATTTTTGTTAATTAAGATTTGTTTCACCCAATAAAGGGCATCATTTAATGACTTCTAAATAGCTCACACAAGTTTATTTTTCTTCAAAAATGATTAAAAGAGCCTTTCTAACTGAAGATAGGTAATTGCACTTTGTCATTCATGCAATTCAATTTTACTTCAAAGAGTTGTCAATAAGATATTAAAACTTTATCCATTAGCACTGTGATTAAATTTTTCTTTACATTCTTTTAATAGGGGACTTACTAGGAAACATGAACATAAACAATACAAATATTTCTATAATACAAACCTATCGCTAGGTAGCCTCCTACAAAAATTCTATACCATTTATTTCATATGTACAATAATTTTTAACAACAACATCAATTGGAAATGACTTTTTTTACTTTGTTGCAAATACATATTTTCACCTCTATATGAACTACTTCAATGCTGATTTAATACTGGTTTTAAAATGGCTTAATTTAATGAAAACTTTTTTTAATTAGATCATTTCATTTACTTTTTTTATACAACACAGTTCTAGTAAATATTTTCACTTACATAGGATATATTTCTATGCTGATTTAAACTTATTTTAAAATGGCTTAATTTAATAAAAAAACTTTTTAATTGATCCTTTCAAGGACTTTTTGACAACACTTTTCAAATGACAATTACATTAATTCAATAACTGACTACAAATCACACCTAATATCCCAATCGTGGTCAATTAGACAGTGGTCAACAAAAAAGACATGTTGGTCTATTGGTCAATGGTCAAATGGTCAATTGTATTTGGTCAATAGAATAGATTTACCCCATTTCTGTTATAATTGCATTATCAGAGATAAAATGTTCTTGAAAATCTGCAGCCATAACTCAGTTATTTTCCTTTTCTTATTATTAGAAAAAATCAATTATTCTTACAAGTATTCAGAATTGTTTGAATTAAATCAATTTTTCCACCTCTTGAGATCATTTAAATCACAACAAAATCATCAATAAAACAACTAGTCATCGATAAACAACGATATAAATTCCAACAATTTCCAATTACCTACCTTTAAATTGAATATGTAGTGTTTTGTAATCAATTATTAATTGTTATTTGACTGGCATTTGCTCAGGCCTTTGTGTGGAAGATAATGTTCATGAACAACTCAACTTAAAAACAACTGAAATGAACTAACAAAGCACTATTCAAAGCGTTTCTGATTAAATGAAAATATGTTAATGAGAATATAAGCATAAAAAGTGGATACTTTTTATTTTTGTTCAGTTGTAAATAAGTGGTTTGATGCCAAAATCGGAAATCCCTGTTTAAAATCTAATAAATATATAAAAAGGAAATGGTCTTACCCAGAGTCATTATGCACCTTTGATACTTTGGCCCATGTAAACCTCTCCATATGTAAACTTATCCAACATCTTGGACAACAAATAGCTCTTGCACTCATCATACTACGCATCATTCTGTTTTATATAGGAATTTGAAACTTACAGAGATACTTTACTAAATTCATTATATAAACGATCTTGTTTCAAATATGATATCTAAGCTTTAATAATTAATTCGTCAAATGTCAATAGTCGGTTCTTAATGTAAGATGCGTCAAATGCTTGAGATTTCATATTGGTCTCCTGATTTAGTTTTATGATCTTGGGCCCATGTCAACCACTCGGTATAATATACATGTACCACCAATTATGGCTTATGTCATGTAAGGACATGTTTTAAACGAACCTCTAGGACGAAACTAATGCCCACGAGCATAGCCAATATCTTTATCTGATATATGCATTATCAAAGAAATGCGAGACGATTTACTTACCACAGTACACCATTCCCTCCTGAAAATCCGATCTATCCATGCGTTCTCCTCCTGGGACCTATAGTGAACGATTGGACTCGGTGTATAGAGTCGATGCGCTATCGCATTTTTGCAGAATCGGATTTTGACTCCTTTGGTTGTTGATACTGCCGAATGCGAATGGACTGTGTATTACATGAAAACTCCTTGGAATGGCATTACTTATGAATTTGTCGCGATGAAAGCAATCATGAAGGTTATTTTTGTTAGACGGAAGTAGATCTTTTAGAATGATCGGATCGAGATAAACTAATTTGTATTTCATTACACCGCAATGCTTATCAAATTTCGCCGTCTACAAAGAAATTGCTAATAGTAAAGTATAAGCCTAAGGCCCTTGGTATTTTGCTTTTCATTATTTATATATATACACTTAACCAATGTTCTAACTACAACGATCATATTTTTTAAATGTCCCAGCAAGGATTCAGGACATACACTGCAAAATTGAAATATAATAAGATACATCATTTTCACTTCTTCGTATTAAAAATATTGAATTCTCTTCACGCCTTTAGAAACCAGTGACATTTAATTCAGGTAGGGGTAAGACCAAAAGTCACAAAATTGTCGGTAGTGGGTATATTCTCCGTAAACGAAAATTTATGTCTCATTGTGTAAATATGGATTTTTAAGTAATTTTGAAATATTCTATGCAATTCTGCTATAATGCGATTGTTTAGTTGTTACGCAGAAGATTTTTCAGCAGTGTTTGCCGGTTTCATTATTTCATTATATTCTCTATACAAAAGCTACGGCCAATCTTGTGACTTGGTTTTTTAAATGACATTAGTTTAAGACAGCACAGAGTAATTTCAATGGAAATTTCATAAAAAGAAGTGAAAATGGTGCATCTTATTATGTTTCAAATTCGAAGTCTGTACTCCAATTCTATGCGGAGAAATTAAAAAAAAATATCGGTTTAGTTAGAACATTGGTTAAGTGTATAATTGTTATATCATGATTCAAGTTTCGGTTTCATTACATGGATGAATTTAAAACCATTAGTTATGGCAAAATAGCACTATAACTCTTTTGCACAATCAGATCACTTGATTCAAGTGATTGTTTCTAATTACGTCATGAGAAAAACTTTAAACTCATCTGAAACTGAAACTAATATGTGCTACTCATTTGCAAAGTAATGTTAAATATAGGACAGTACATGTATATACAAAGCAAAAAAAAATCTGCCGATATTTAGAAATGTTATTTGTGTTTTGGAAATCTCCTTACATGTAAAAAACTACATATTATCAACTATGATCTTCAATGTCGGAGGTACATGATTATTGTTACCAGTTTAAGCCGCCGTGTGTTATAAGAGATACATCTTTGTTTTAAATGAATAAGTTAGCAACAAACTTAAGCTGCGTCCCACTATCATTACAGTGATGCAATATGGTTCAAACTGTGCCGACTTATTCTATCCAGAAATTGGAGGACATTACCTATGGTCATTTTTCGACTAGAGTTTGTTCAAGTTCATTTGTGATCACCTAAAAGAAGCGATTTCTTTGTTTTAAAATGTGAAATATGCATATCAGAAATCGCCACACTCACAAAACACAGCCTCCCCACGCAGCGAAAAAAGAAGAGAGGAAACGAGAGCATGTTGTTAATTTAAATAAGACGCCACAAACAACGACAGAAAGAACGCTTGGAGTTACCGTTTTGGAACGGTCAGTGGCAAAACAAATTGCCACTGGGGGTTTAAACCATGTTCTAGGGCAACAAATCTAGACACGTATACCTGACAAAAAAGTCCTATGTTGCAGAAAAATCTGAGTTTTCTTAAAAAGTGATATCAAGCAAACAATCTCAAACTTATGTTTCCTAAGGCATTTTGTCATTGTTTACAGTATTGATCTCGATTTTGTGAGGTAACGTGTGACGTCATCACGATTAAAACAGAGCCAGGGGAAGTTCTCAATCGTTATGTTGACAGTCAAAATCTAATATCATCGACTTACAAGACAAAATTATCTAATTTGTTTACAATTCCAATAAGATGTTTTGATTTAATACCTCAACCACTCTTTTGCAAAATGTCCTAAAATCCATTATACTGTAAGACAATAGACATATTTAATACCCTCGTTATAACGGGAATCACATGTAAGAGATCGTGGTGCTTCATGTTTTATTATTTCTTTGTTTATAATCATCATTAGCGCGATGTGTTTAAATAATTATACATTTTCGTAAGCGTACAATTTACAAGGACTGCTGCATACGGCCGGACCTTTGACGTTCACTGACGACGATGATAATTCGTTTATGTATACTTGTCGAAAAAAAATGCCTTTATGAAAATATTTACTTGGTGGATAACATGTTTCAGTTAAAGGGGATGTTAACAAATGTATTATTCGTTTATTAAATTATAACTGTCTAAAATAATAAAGTTCAGCACATAATGACTCGTGGAATTGTAAGTGCGCGGTACCGTAATCTGGCAACTCGATGCTCCACAGTTTACGTCTCCGCGTAAGCATTTTCATTTAACGAGAAAAATCATTTTCAATTACATTTTTGTCCATCGCATGTGTCAAAGTAAAATATACAGACAGATTAGGGCGCACCTAAGTGATACATGTAATGATTTTCAAATGTTGTTGAAGTTATGTCTCCGATTTAACATAATATGTTTGAATAATTTTAGTTTCAGTTGTTTTATTGTCAATGTTTAAAAATGAAGCAATTCAGTTTAAAATCCACTTTATTTATCACAGTTAGTTACCAATGTAATTCAATGCAAACGTCACATGTCCCCGGTCTTTACTTGTACACTTAACAACTGTTCTAAGTATACGCCTGCGTACTGGGCTTGATAATTGAACTATTGCTCCAAAACTTTCAAATAACATGCAATAAATACTAACTGATTTATCAATAAAACAGTTTTCAAAATGACAGACAACTGACTGCTCACAATCATTTAGAGTACTAAATACTGTGACCCACAGTATACAAATTCACATCAGTAAATAAAGAGTTTGACCACCAACAGCGCGTATAACTGCAAGACACATTGATCTCATTGAGCTAATACAGTGCTGAATGACTTTTTTATGGAATCTTAAGCCCATTCCTGAAGAAGCCAGTTTTCAAGTTGCATGGTTGATACCTCCTGTTTCGTACGCCTCTGCCAAAATCACAGAACAGATTTGCAATTAGATTTAGATCCGGAGTTCTAGCGCACAATGGATTCTGACCTTGATCACCTGAAGAAAACGTCTGGTGTTCGCCGAACGATGACACGGTGCACCATCATGCATAAACTGCATGCATCTTTGAGCAAGTGCTCGAAGACGTAGAGGGACAACCGGAACAAGGACTTGTTGTTGATATTCTTCAGAATCTATGTTCCATTAGATTAAAACTGTTACAGTCCTCTTGTGCATTGACACACCAGCCCACAGCGTTATAACTGATCACACATGATAAAAAATCCGCTTCAACAATATTTTGGCGTTTTAACCGTTCATGGCTGAAGGTGGCCAAATGCTCATTAACTGATATTGTGAATTTGTTTTCTGTGGGTGCTAGTATTCAGTATTGTGAGCATTCAGTTGTCTAAGATTTTGAATAATGTTTTACTAATAGATCATTTAGTATTACTTGAATGTTTTATTTAAAGTTTTAGAGCAATAGCTCAATTATCAAGTCAGTAATGCCCTAGTACGCAGGTGTATACTTTGAAAAGTTGTTAAGTGAATACTTGACGTCACGCGCCTTTTCGTACCTTGGCAATTTCAAGGTGCTATGGTATTTGTCATTGCACTGTCATTGATAAAAAAGAAAATAACTAAAATCTATCTAACGGCAAAATGCAGTTAATAAAACTGTTCACAAATGGATGTTATTAATATATGTTTAATTTACATACATAAGAAAAGTTAGACCAGTAAAGAAAAATAGTAATACCTAAAAATCCCTAAAATTCTATATAGTATCATTTCACTCAAGTTGGCATTTAAATTGTGTTTTTTTTGTGTTGCTTCGTTTTTGTAATAAACTGCAAATAGAATTTTAGGGATTGTTTAGGTCTATTTTTTTATTTCTCTTAACGTATGTAAAAAATAATAGTTACATTTATAACATTGATTTGTGCAAAGTTTGATGGCACTGCATTGTGCCCTTTGAGATATTTTGATATTTTTTTGTTTTTTGTCTATGATAAAGCAATGAACGGAAATGCCTTCACGTTAGAGAGAATAGGAAAACTTATAAAAATGCGAATATACATTGTATTGAGGAAATAATACAATGATCAAAAAAAGTAAAAAAAGTGAACAATTTCGTACAATGCGGATCTCATTGAGATTTCCCATACGTCGTTTATATAAGACGGTTGGACATTTAATCCTTATTTTGTACGCTACTGTGGCATTTATGAAAGTCAATAACCTAGGGCGTACTGTAAGAACTTAAACACGATTATTTTCCCGCAGGTGATGCGAGACAAACATGAATCACTCGCCTAATTTGTGAAAAAACCTAATTACATACCAAACGTGGTTAATGCTCGACCTTACAGACGTATGCCCGCAGCTTTCTGAAGCTGTTTTCTTGTCATTCACTAGTAAGTTCCGCTGCCAATTATTGCACCATTTATTCTCCATACTTGTATGTGATTACCCTTACCAAACCAAAATAGATGTGAAACACACACCAGGGAAGCCAAGTAAAAAAAGCATACAATAAATTTTGCGAAATTTTTCCAGGGTTCATTTACTGACGAATTGTCTAAGAAAACATTCAACAATTAAAGCAAAATTTCGAAATTCGTGAAAACTCATTACAATTTACCTAAAAAAATTAAATTTAATTATTGAACATGGTAGAGAGAAACTAAATTCTCACTAACATTTAGGACTTAAGGTTGCTCTCAGATAGTGGCCTTTGAGGTGGAAAAAGTGGTAAAACATGGTAGTCCTTGTTCAAACTAGGTTCCGGGGCGTAACAGACTCACACTTGCCTCTTCACGATCTCTTTTGTACATATATGTTTAAATATGTGTAACTTGCCTTTGTGAACGAATGTCTAACCAACCCATCCACTCACCAATGTTGCATGCAAAACCAAACAAAAACATAAGAAACTTACGGTGATATGAAGAAAATTGTACCAACTCGCGAAATAAAGAAAGCTCCCTGCAGCTCAAATCCACTAATTGAAATTAGATAATAACATAATTAGAAGATTAAACCACTCCTAGCTAAATTGATTTTGCATGATGAAAACACTTAGTGTTACATTAGGCCATTTTAATATCAAAATTGCCCGAACTGCCGACCGTCTAGACCAATACAACTTAACTTCAAACCAAAATCATAGTTTATGACCTATAAATTAAAGCAATGAATGCTTTTTGTGAACGAAAACAGCATATATACAATTAATTGACAAAACTGGTTGTTGGCTAAAGGAATATTGCATATATATTACATAATACATATAAATCCCTAAGCTACTTTATTCTTATCGTGCGAAGCTATCAAATATGATGATCATTCAAGTAGCTCTTACATCAGGGATATGAGAGGAAATGAGCAAACAAGCCACGTCTTAAAATCGGGCATTATTAACAACGTTCTGGAAAAGTAAATACAGTCTGGACTCAATATATCAAGTCAAAAGTCAAGTCAAAGTTCTTTTATTGGCATAAACATTATACATGTTTTTTGCCATCATTTGACGGCGGTTTACAACATAAACATATACATAGAGAAAAGTATGTTAACAAAGGAATGTTGCGAAAAAAAAAGACATATATTTTCTATATCAATTATCTATACAACGATAAAGCGTTACTCAATGCCTTCATATAAGGCAAAGTAAAATAGCAATAAAACTTAAATTAAATAAAGGTATCTCTTTTCTTATTTGCTAAAAAAATAAATTTAGCTAATTTGACCAACAATGATTTTTGTTTAGTTTCAAAGATTCTTTTGAATATTTGTATTGTCGGCCAAGTATAATAATATTTCGGTAAATATGTAATTCTGAGTTCTCTGTAAAAGGACATACGAGAATAAAATGAAATTCGTTTTCAACAGCTTTCATATTGCATCGTTTACAAATTCGTTCATTTCTGTCTATGTTTCTATATCTACCCTCTTCTACAAATAATTTATGTGAAGAACATCTTCATCGCGTCATACATTCTCTATGAGATTTGTTACTAACTGCATCTAAATATTTTTCATATTCGAAACTTGTCTTAAATAAAGAATATATATCTAATTTACTGTATGAGCTTATCTGAGAAAACTTGTTTATATCTTTTTCTACAGTTAATCATTACGTGTCTATTTGTTAATGTTTTATTTTTATAATATAACCGATTTGCAGAACAAAATTCACGCCTAGAACGTTCACAACTATTATTAAACCAAGGGCTCTTATATTTTCTATTGTAGATCTTTTGATAAGACTTATTTTTGCCAAAAATTTTAAAAGCAATATCATATAGAGACCTCGACAATATATCCATACCCATATTAACATCCACCTTATTTGTTGTGATATTATTTACATACTCTACTATAATATCAATATTTGAATTAAGTTCATTTTTAAAATCACTTATTTTTTCATTGTTCGAAACGAGCTTTTCATTGCTCAAATGAACATCGTATTGTTCGTTACAGTACTTATTAACACTAAATTTGATTTCAATAGGTGCATGAGTAGAACATGTCTAAAAATCATGTACAATAAAATCCTGTATTATAGAGAACAAATTATATGAACACAATGCATAATCTATCACACTACAACCTTTATCAGATACAAAAGTAAAACTACCTATACCTGCATCATCGCCTATTCGACCGTTTACTATTTTTATAGGACTACTATGACATAACTCTAAAAGCTTTTTACCCGATGTATTGACCGTTTGATCCATTGTAAATCTATTAGGCAAATTAAAACTGTGTTCGTAACTTTCATCATAACTTATTACATTAATATACTTTTCGAAATCAGTAACATCTAAAAAGTCATTACCCTCTCCGCACCTGGCATTTAAATCCCCCATTATCAAAACTGATCCCAGTTCGACATGCTTTCTAACAAATTGCTCTATTGTGTCGAAAAAACTAACCTCAGGCAATGCATAATAGACCGAGTTACTCGGCGGTATATACACAAAACAAATATAAATATCATTATCAATACCTGTTTTCAAATACGCTTTATAAAACAGGCAAACACCACCATGCCCTCGTTTAATATCATCTCTTAGACTAGCTTTCCGGGGAACACTAATACATTCAAAACCATCAATTTCAAAATTGTCAATTTTGCGTTGCCACGTTTCGCTACAAAATACAAAATCACTACTGGAAATAACTTGTAAAAAGTCTTCATCGTTCAAACATGTTTTCAAACCTTCAACATTCCATGCTGTTATTGATAACTCACACTTTTCTCTGAGTCCCTATGGCATAAACAGGTCACGTTTGTCGGTGTTAGAACGACTTTCCTGAATTATCAGTTTATCACGTCGTAAAAAAGCAGTTTTACCATCCCTGCGTGCTTTAATAAGTTCGGGAATTAGAGCTTTTCTCCTCTCTTTTACTTCAGGGGGAATTGCTCTGACACGTTAT
This sequence comes from Corbicula japonica, assembly GCA_038501625.1. Lineage (NCBI taxonomy): Eukaryota > Metazoa > Mollusca > Bivalvia > Venerida > Cyrenidae > Corbicula > Corbicula japonica. Next base: position 106,074 of record JAZAYU010000094.1, on the reverse strand, counting down.
AAGGCGTAGTGCGAAGTTTTACTGCTTTGAGAGCACTTTGGATCAAAGACTTTGAATCCGAATCAAAATTCGCCACCAACGGTCTTATTTTGCCGGGTATAAATCTGCCAATACGATGCGCTCGATTTATTTTAATGAGTTTATCCGGGTTCTTTATACCTAGAATCTTATGACAGAAGTCGTACACTTTGACCTTGCAATCTTCATTTTGCGAGGTTATGGTGCTGTAAGACACATTCGAATCAGTTGAGTTAGGTAGTGTATCCGTCGGCTGACTAGCATTTACCGGAGATCCACCAGTTGCCCCCGAAGACTCGCAAGGGTGCTCACTGTCGGTGATATCAGCTTATGCCTCTAAGCCGCGATTAAACGGCAATGCTTCAAAAGCTACGTTCAGTGGGTTATCTGGAATTTGCTGGTTACCTTCCGGCACCCCAAAAAACAACAAGTTGTCTCGCATAGACCGACACTTTAAGTCAATAATACCATCCATCATATCATCATTTTTGGATTTTAAAGATTCATTTTCTAGTCTCAGGTGTTTTACATCCTTCTGCAGTTGATCAATGCACAATTTATTAGAGTTAGTACATTTTGACACCGTTTCATATTGTTCAGACATAAATATTTGGCTTTTCTCAATTTCAGTGATCTTTTGATCCATAGAGTCCAGACGAGCCGTTATTCTATCAACAGTTAATTGTATGGTATTTAATTGACCGAGCTTTCTATCAATATTATCAAGTCTAGTCATAACACTTTGTAAACTTTGTAACACACTATTTTCTTGATTATTATTCTGGCTAGTATTCTGGGTTAAATTCTGTGTCGTCTGTAGTCCAGGTGACCCTTGGTTCATGTTTACATATTGTGGAATGTACGGATATGTGGGTGGGGATACCAAATGTCCCATAGGATTGATCATAGCAGAGTTCATATTTGCATATGAATAATGTGGAGTGGTAGGCAGGATAGGTGAAGGATTTGTACCCACCGATGATTTATCTTGTAGACCTTGTAGACCAGAGGCCATATTCACCCTACGCTTGACTTCTTTGTCTCCTTGTGGTGGTGACACTTTGTCCGATTTTCGCTTGTTTCTGGTCATATCGACCTTATTACTCCCGCCAAAACACTTAATGTATCCAAGATATTTGTCCAAACACACATTCTGTAATTTCCTTTAGGTAAACACTAGAGTTTAATCAAATTTTCCAAGAATTATTGTCCAGAAAAATTTTTCAAACCGCCATCATTTCACGCATGCGCATATCGGAATCCTTTATACTGACAAATTCAAATAACGACAGTGAATTGTTGGGAACCAATTTTTTTCAACGTTATTATCATCCGTTATTACGGAAAATCCGTATTCCGACTCCGACACAATAAAATTGGAAACCAAACATGTTATTTACTATACAATCAGTACCTGTTAAACTGATACTTGGTCAGTCAAGCACGCATATCACTGAGCCGTGAACAAAAGGCGCGAGGTGTTAAAACAGGTTTTGAATTACATAGTAGCTTGGTCAGTTGATTGTCACACCTTATTCAATACTTTTAGCTGTACATGTAATTATTTAAATAAGTATTTATTATATTGTATTATCAATTTTTACATGTTTAACTTCTAAAGTCTTATCATAATATGTGCTTTTAATAATGATTTATCATTTTCTTATCAAACTTTTAAATTATTATTTTAATAAAGATGTTGTATTATGAAATAGAATAAACACAAAAATGTTTTTCATTGTAAGTATTTATTATAGAACTAAAACATTATGTTCAGATACCGGTGAATAAGCATATCACTACATGATGTATGATGAAATCCAATAAACTGACAAACTCGATATATTGACACATCCTTTGGAAACCAACAGTGTCATTGTAATGAGTCCTGACTGTAGAACGTTTTCTTTTTTATACCAAGTAGTATATTATTATCTGTATTTGCTTAAACAAACTGATTGTCATAAAGGTTCCATGTTCACAAACATTTGCACACTGTGGTTCGGCATGGATCGAAATTGCACTATTTACTGAGATGTACATGTAACTTTTGAGATGCGCTCATCTCGGTGCTCTGCGGCCTGTGCAGTAATATGCATTTTAATTACTGCCCACGAATAGGCTCAAATCAAATCGAGCATTCAGTTGTTTGCTATTGCTCATGTTCAGTGGCTTTTAAATTTCCTTTCCGGCCAAGAAACGTCTAGATTTTATTAGGCTTTATTATCGCATTTGAACAACATCCGAAGCAGAACATTACAAATCGTATTCTATCAATGAACAAGATTTATTACTACATGTACCTGTATACACTTAATACTTCAATTCTCTTAATTAGCCAATATTTTGCAATCTCATTTAACGAAGTAATTTTTTCTCTCATACAAATGAAAAAAGCATTTACAAGATTTTTTAAGAAAGTAGGCCTATATCAATTCTCAACTCGTTTTCAAAATTACAGGTTTAGCTAGCCATGCAAAATTATGCTTCTACTGAAGTTGCGAAAATTGTACCTGATGACATCCTAAACCCCTAAAACTGTATAACCGACACTGGACACTTTTGCAAGGAAATCAATATCAAAACTGACATGCTTAACTACACAATCAGGTAGAAATTACTACAGAAACTATGAGAATTGGAGCAGAAGCAGTAAATTTAAAAGTATATTCCTTGTGATTTCTCAAAACGATTTGTACGACATTCCTGCGCTTCAAATCTTGGGGAAATTTTCTGAATTTAACTATTTCAGAAAAAAGGATAATAAATTGAAAATTTGCCTATTTTTACCTACCCCACCCACTATACAAAACATTTTTCTATGATTTTGGTCCTACCTAGGAATATCAGAGGTCTATAATGAAAACAAGAAATATCTTTAAAAAAGATAAACGGCGTTGATGGAAAAGATTTATAAAATACATGTATATAAGTAAGAAAGAAATATAGAGAGGCGAAGCAGACACAGTTTAGTTATTTTATTTTATTTGTTATAGCTGTTGACGAACCCTCCCTGCCTTCTTAGTATGACCTAGAGATTAAGCAACCGAAGCATTACAACTCATAAATTCATTGAAAGTGTCTTTAAAACAATGTTGAAGCTGTTGCAACAATTTCATACGGTGATAATAAGTCGATTAAAGAAGCAATGTCTTACATTAAGTCTTGATCTACATTTATTCAGTTTCAATAAAATACCTCTTGTAGAGTTAGAACTCAATATGAATTTAATAAATATAAAGAATAACACACTTGTTACAAGAGCGAAATCTACCAACTTTTAAGTAAATTAACTTTTTAAAAAGTGTCCCTTCTGAGTATTGAACCCGGGGCCTCCGCTTACAAGGCGAGAGAGTTAGCCACTACACTACAGAGAACTTGACTTTCGGACTTGAAATTAACAATCAGCATCAAAGGAACTAGAAAGAAACCAGTAAGAACTAGAAATGTCTGCACTTCTCTTTCGTTTTGTTTTACACTTACTATTGTACGCAAGTGTTTACCTGACACACAAGAATAGTCAATATAAAATTGTATGTAAGCCATCAATATTGACTTAACTGGTTATTTAAATCGAAAATATGTTTTTTCTCCAATACAATTATCGCTTTTAAAAACGAAAATGTCGAACATGTGTCAGGTAAATACTTACACTAAATATAACTAGAGCTATCACTGAAGGTGATTAATACCCCCGTAATACTGCTTTGTCAGAGTATACAGAAATGATGTTTGCATCTTTCATGGGTGAAAGTTGAAAAATAATTGAAATCCTGAAAATTTGCTGCAAAAGTTGTGTTTAAAAATAGCAACTTGGGTTTTAACCGGATGTAAACAAAACTGTAAAAGTAGTTGACGTCAGAAGGTTTAGTTGAATCGTGCTCCCCTTCTAAAAAATAATGGACTGATCCAAATGAAAAAAATATGTCATGCAAATCTAATCACGAACGTATGTTAAAAGTTTGAAAACTGGAGAAGTAGTTTGTGTCATAAGATTTGGTTAAATCCCCTCAAACCAAAAATGGACTGATCCATAAGAAATGTCACTAACATGCGCACTTCATGCAGAACATATGATTTCAGTCGATATTTTGAAAACTGTAGAAGTTTGCATAACACGATTTTGTTAAATCATGTCCCCTGCAAAAAATAATGGACTGATCCACACGAAAAATATGTCACGCACATCTACACTTCATGCCGAACATATGTATCAAGTTTCAAGTCGAAATCATAAAAACTGTAGAAGTAGTTCGCGTCACAAGATTTTGTTAAATCGTGCTCCCCTCCGACAAATAATGGACTGATCTACATGAGAGAAAAAAAATTTGCGCAAATGTACCAAGAACATATGTTTAAAGTTTCAAGTCGGTATCTTGAAAACTGTTGACGTAGTAAGTGTAGAAGTTTGCATAACACGATTTTGTTAAATCATGTCCCCTGCTAAAAATAATGGACTGATCCACACGAAAAATATGTCATGCACATCTACACTTCATGCCGAACACATGTATCAAGTTTCAAGTAAATATCTTAAAAACTGTAGAAGTAGTTCTTGTTACAAGATTTTGTTGAATCATGCTCCCTTCCAAAAATAATGGACTGATCCACATGAGAAAAAAAAATTTGCGCAAATGTACTCACCAACATATGTTTAATGTTTCAAGTCGATATCTTGAAAACTGTTGACATAGTAAGTGTAGAAGTTTGCATAACACGATTTTTTTAAATCATGTCCCCTGCAAAAAATAATGGACTGATCCACACGAAAAATATGTCACACACATCTACACTTCATAATAAACATATGTATCAAGTTTCAAGTCAATATCTTAAAAACTGTAGAAGAAGTTCGCGTCACAAGATTTTGTTAAATCGGGCTCCCCTCCGAAAAATAATGGACTGATCCACATGAGACGAAAAGAAAATTTGCGCAAATGTACTCACGAACATATGTTGAAAGTTTCAAGTCGATATCTTGAAAACTGTTGACGTAGTAAGTGTAGAAGTTTGCATAACAAGATTTTGTTAAATCATGTCCCCTGCAAAAAATAATGGACTGATCCACATGAAAAATATGTCACGCACATCTACACTTCATGCCGAACATGTGTATCAAGTTTCAAGTTAATATCTTAAAAACTGTAGAAGTAGTTCGTGTCATAAGGTTTTGTTGAATCATACTCCCCTGCTAAAAAAAAATGGACTGATCCACATGAAACAAAGTATGTCATGGAAATCTACTCACAAACGTATGTTTAAAGTTTGAAAACTGGAGAAGTAGTTTGCGTCATAAGATTTGAAATAAAAGTTTTTGTTAAATAATGCTCCCCTCCAAAAAAAATGGACTGATCCACAAAAAAATATGTCGCTTACATGCGCACTTCATGCAGAACATACAATTTTAGTTTCAAGTATTATATCTTAAAAACTGTAGAATTTTGCATAACACGATTTTGTTTAATCATGTCCCCTGCAAAAAATAATGGACTGATCCACACGATAAATATGTCACACACATGTACACTTCATTCCGAACATATGTATCAAGTTTCAAGTCAATATCTTAAAAACTGTAGAAGTAGTTCACGTCACAAGATTTTATTAAATCGTGCTCCCCTCTGAAAAATAATGGACTGATCCACATGAGAATAAAAAATGTACTCACGAACATATGTTTAAAGTATCAAGTCTATATTTTGAAAACTGTTGACGTAGTAAGTGTAGAAGTTTGCATGACAGGATTTTGTTAAATCATGTCCCCTGCAAAAAATAATTGACTAATCCAGATGAAAAAAATGTCACGCACATCTACACTTCATGCCGAACATGTGTATCAAGTTTCAAGTCAATATCTTTAAAACTGTAGTAGTAGTTTGCGTCACAAGATTTTGTTAAATCGTGCTCCCCTGCAAAAAATAATGGACGAATCCAGATGAAAAATATGTCACGCACATCTACACTTCATGCCTGTTCGTGGAGAGCATATTACCCTAACAACAAAATTAATTTAGGCATTATTAAAGCATGTAAACGAGACATGCTCGTATAGGTACAATGTAAATGATTCTGCACATTTTGAAATCGTCAATATATTAAAAACTACGTTAATTACAGTGTAGGGTAGGCAGGATTTTTTTTCGGCGTTAGCTGTCTAAGCTCACTTTTGACCTAGTTTTTCGACCAATGAAATGTTGTAAATAATACTCGTATTCTATTATCTTTTTATCTCTCTGAGTGGGATAAAAAAAAGCCTGTGATTCCATCGAAGCATATTACCCTAACAACAAAATTAATTTAGGCATTATTAAAGCATGTAAACGAGACATGCTCGTATAGGTACAATGTAAATGATTCTGCACATTTTGAAATCGTCAATATATTAAAAACTACGTTAATTACAGTGCTTCGATGGAATTGGGTTTTCAACTGTTCCATGTACTAAAATAATAATAATCGCCAATTAAACGTGACTTGAATACGATATGTATGCAATAATTATTAGTTGCCTTGTATCATATTGCAAATGAAATACATCCCTTGATATCATAAAATGATGTATCTGAACACATAAAACCATGATTATTTTTACGATGATTTCAACTTTTCCTCGCATGGAACATAACAAATAAAACGTCCTTGGTTCTCACATTTACTAAAAAGTGATCTAAACGAACTTAAAGTTTTGTCACATTTTAACGGATCATCTTTTTATCTCTCTGAGTGGGATAAAAAAAAGCCTGTGATTTCCAATACTATGTTGTGTGTTCGACTCCCAGGAAGGTTGTTTTTCTGCTGCTTATGTCAATATTTCAATACATATAATTATGTAAACATCGCAAAATATGCCATTTAACATCGTAAAGTTTCAGTAAGTGTTTCCTCCATTTGAAGGTACATTGTAAAACATTAGTGAAAAGATGTCGATACCGAAGAGTGTTTCTTTATTAATTGTTTTAAACTGGCGTACAAAAGTGTGAGTTTGCCTGACAGAGTAGACAAGGGTCTAGATATTTTCACTGTAACAAAGAAAACTTTATTTTATTCATATGCAACACAAATGCAGATGTTTTCTTAAAAAAATAATTATCAACAAAAATATTCCGTGTATATAAAAAGAAAAATCTGCCGATCTGAGTAAAATAAACAAGGAATTGCGCATGAAGAATAACAATTAAATACAACCCATTCTTTTAAAACTTGGTTAATATACGTTGCATTGAAAAAACATTTTTAAATATTTCATTGTATAAACGTGACTATATCGTGTAACAACGGCAACGGAAGAAAGACGTTTGTTTCATGAAAATAAGTAATGGGTTGGGTTCTCCACTTATCCTCTTATGTTTAGTCAATCATATTTTTTTCTTTGGTTAAGAAAATTAAGATTTAATGGAATCACACTTGAAATGTAATCACTTTAACTTGATAAAGGTCGAGAAAAGAATACTTGTAATTACTTAAGCCTTAGATTGCCTAGATTCTGATACAATTAGTTAAGTTATAATAACGTAAAGGTCTTCTACAAGGAAATACGGCCGCTTCCTTCGTCAGTTTCATTCCTTAAGGCCAAATGCTTTTTCGATGTTTAATTTGTACGCAAATACAATAATGTTATTGTTAGGAAATTGAGAATTTTGTGAAATTTTATAATAGGAGTTTGCATATTATAACTGCCGTTTCATTGTATGTATGCACATCAATTTAAGTCATGTGTATAACAGCTGTATATTTTGTGGGTCGGTCAATCATTTTTGCGCACTATTGATTCTTATCACATTGGGCAAACACGTGTTTATTATCCGACGGTTGTGATAAGCGAAAAATGTTATATCTGCGGGCTAAGCTTACTGACCCCCAAAAGATGCAGTTTTTAACATTTACGATTTTCTATTTTAAATGAAATCGAATTCCTAATATTCTTCTCTATGTCCCTTTTTTGTGGAGACAAATATACAATAACATAATTATCGCATCCTTCAGAACTACCTTGAAGTAAATAAATCGCTATAGAAAGAATAAAAAAGTAAATGATTCATTCAATTTTATACTTTAATAATTATGGGCTTCATAAACTGTACGAAGCACTTATTTTTATCTGAGTAGCATTTATTAAATACAATACTTTTCCAATGCTTTCCAATTAAATATTTAAATGTATGCGTTGCATTGATGATAATAAGCTGAAACGTTTATAACAATGAAACAAGAGGGCCAAATGGCCCGATCGTTCACTTGCAGGGGAGATCCAGATTAGCCAGTGCAAATATTGATCAAATCTGCCGATTGATCAGGATATACACTGTTCGCATTGAATAAAAATGTAAATATATGGAGGAAAGGGTTCTGAGACCTCCAATTAACTTGCCAGTTTATGTACACTGTAATCAGCCGTGACTTCTCTGTTATATAGTACGAACATATTCACCAAGTTTGATAAAACAGGACAAAAACTCTTTGACAGAGAGCGGAAACCCAAATTTTAAACAATTAAAGGGCCATAATTCAGGAGTGCCTGGGGGGATTTGGCTGGTTATAGAACTTGGTCGAGATATGCCCACCAACATATTCACCAAGTTTGATAAATACCGGGGAGAGACTTAGAGAGCAGAAACAGTAATTTTGGACAATTCAAGGGCCATAATTCAGGAGTGCCTGGGGGGGGGGGGATTTGACTAGTTATAGAACTTGGTCGAGATATTATGCCCACCAACATATTCACCAAGTTTGATAAAGACCGGATGAAAACTTTTTGACTTATAGAGCAGAAACAGTAATTTTGGACAATTCAAGGGCCATAATTCAGGAGTGCCTTGGGGGATTTGGCTGGTTATAGAACTTGGTCGAGATATTATGCCCACCAACATATTCACCAAGTTTGATAAAGATCGGATGAAAACTCTTTGACTTAGAGAGCGGAAACCCTGTGGACGCCGCCCGCCCGCTCGCCCGCCGCAGGTGTTCCCATAATACGTCCCGTTTTTCAAACGGGCGTATAAAAATGAAGAAAGAAGTAGGTCCTTCTTGATTTAAAGATATTATGTAACAAGAAACCGTATTGAATGCCGTAAAGAGCTTGTTTACATAACTTTTTACGATCTGCACTTACCCATTGGACTTATTGATGTATGTCTAGTCTCGTCCCTTTTTAGGCGAGGATTTTCGTTTCTGAAAGTTTTGTCATTATTTATGCTTTGTTCGAGTACTTGTGTTTTCTCTTTTTTCAGCTGATTGTACACGCCTGCGAAACGAACGAACACAGCACCGGCCGGGGTCGGTTCGTATGGCTTCCGGTGCTGTGGTTTGTCGGGAACAGCGATCAAATCAAAAGCTAGGTGTCTTTGTTTTTTAATCGAGTGTTTCTAAACCGGATGAAAAAATAAAAATTTTAAAAACGTAGTTCGATCCTCCTAGAACTACTTTTAATGCAGACAAAATATGTTTCGTGTAGGTTACGCCTCTACGCCAGGAAAATACTTATTCTGTTGTTGTTTTCGTTTCATTGACTAGAAAAGAAGAAGCTGATCGCACATAATCTCCTACACGACACGTAACGGTGAGACAAATGAACTTGTTATTGTTGGTTCTACGAGTACAAAGGCCAAAAAGCGATCTTTTAAGCTGGATGGGCATTAATGAGATACAAACTGAAATAAAATGTTGGTGGAGCGGTGTATATTTGCCCGGTTTGGTGTGCGATCCATAGAAATAAGTACTATTGAATATTTGTTTTTGGCTTTTAAATTAGAGCTAAATTACCTGAAATACACCTCAGATAATTTCAGCTTGTGTAGCACTAATTTATTGAATTTTAAAGTTTTATTCTAAAATTTAAAACACTTATATTGATCTTTTTTTTGCATTTCAAAAATACGTGATTACAATAACCACCGAGAGCGCATCCAGCCCCGCCTCTTGATAGCTCAAGACTTGTTCTGTGATTTTTTATCATAAGGCACGTACTGATCTCTTCTGGCTTTCAAATCAGACTGACATCAGAACGTTGACTATTCTACAACAGTGTCGATCCTTGTTTGAAACAGCTGGGAAAGTTATATATACTCGGAGCCTTTCTTTCTCGTCCAATAATTTTTATATATTTTAAGGGACAGTTCTAAATATGATTACAATTCTATGAAGGAACTTTGTCGTCGTACAAGTAAAACTTTCACAAGGAAGATCAAAACAAAATCCGCCCTAGATTTTTTCGCTTTAGGAATTTTATTTTTTTATTTCGGAGCTCATGTAGACTTGGTTATTTGGTAATACTTAATCTTTTAGAACTATAGGCTGGCAATAAAAGCTTCTTCCAAATTATGCAGGTCGAAATGTAGTACACGAACGTTGATCCTCGTCTGTGTCTGCTTTCCTCAGGTTTGCCAGTCCACATCTTGTTCTCTGACCAGTCTGACCAAACATCGAGACATGGGAACTTGCTTTGTTTATAACAAGACGGAAGTGGGAGGTTGGTGTGCCTCTAAACCCGTGTTTAACCCCCTCTTCAATTAGACCGGTGTGTGAAATTGTAATTATGAGATTGCTGTTGTGATTTCTTGTTTTATGACAGATTGACACAGCCTCCATCTTTGGCTTCCATAGTTACATTTGAAGCCTAAAACAGCTAATACATGTATATCTTTGTGGGTAGATTTCACATTATATTATTTAATATTATCACTGTAATGTTGTTTGTAATGTGTAATTATAAAAAATAAAATGAAAGCAGTACATCTGACCAAATACAATCGCTTCAAATAAAATACAATAATATGAACATAAATTTACATTTGACATTATTTAACATCATTATTACAGGCCAGCATGGTTATTAAATATAATGACCTTCTGTTTTAAAAGCATGAAAAGACAGACATGAAACAGTTCAGTTGTGACATTTCGTATTAAATTGCCTACAGTATGCTACCTGTAGCCAATAATGTATGGTTTCTATATTAGCTGGAACCCCAGGGTGAATGATGCTTGCATTGCCTGGTTTTAATGGTTAATATGGTTGTGCATCACGCCATTCACCTTGCTTATGTAAGCAGAGGGTGATTAATAACCAAAGGGAACATATATAGAAAGAAAACAAATACAGCATAATAATTGCATGTGAAATTCATAGACGTCTTTCTGACAGCAGATTATATGGGTTTAACATTCTGTTCAGCATCCTTAGGTTCAGGTGCAATGCCCTAGCTCTTTACTCTGTAGTGTTCTGTCCGTTATGGGAGCAATACTAAATACCAAAAATGGGAAATCCGGTATAATAGGCATTTCAAAATTAGAGCAATTTAAAAAACTATTTCTAATGAAACATTAATTTTGTTTAAATTTCAAACGGGGGCGGCCAGTTTATACACATTTTGGAGAAAACGGGGTCCGTCTTCCAAGCACCTGTGATAATGTCAAGGTTGAAAGCTTTAATAACAAAAACTTTGAAATAGGACTTTTTAAACATAATTTGAGGCTCTTGGCAATAGAGATCTACAATTAAAACCAGCTATTAAGAATTTAAGACATTAGTCCAAACTATCAGTAAATAATATCAAAATTTAACAATAAGTGAATAATATTCCAGGTGATTAAAAAGAAGGATATGAAATTTGCCAAAATTCTATGGCATCAGGGGTCCAATGTATCCGAAATCCAACTAAACTTTCATATGTCCGAAAACTATTCAACTCAACAAATGTTATTTTTCTTCCAAACCAATCGGCATATCGCAAAAAAAAATACTTGTATCATTTGCCAATATCAGTTACAAATGGAAACTAGATGGGTGTTCAGTTGAACACTTGTGTCGCCCTATGTCGGAAAAAAATGCAAGTACAAAAAGGGGCATAACTCCATCAAAGATTTTGGTATCTTCATGAGCGTGTTGTCATAAGCAATATCATTTGAAAGTTTGATGCAAAAATATTAAGAAATGACAAAGTTATAGCCCACGTTAAGTTTTCGTGTAAAAATCCAAGTACAAAAAGGGGCATAACTCCATCAAATGTGACCTTGACCTTGAGAATTTGGCATCATCTCGAGCGTGTTGTCATAAGCAATATAATTTGAAAGTTTGATAAAGAAATATTAAAAAATGGCAAAGTTATAGCCAACGTTAAGCTTTCGTGACGGACCGACAGACGGACGGACTCCATCAAAGAATTAGGCATCATCATGAGCGTGTTGTCATAAGCAATATAATTTGAAAGTTTGATGTAAAAATATTAAGAAATTACAAAGTTATAACCAATGTTAAGTTTTCGTGTAAAAATCCAAGTAGAGTTACAAAACGGAGCATAACTCCATCAAATGTGACCTTGACCTTGAGAATTTGGCATATCATCTCGAGCGTGTTGTCATAAGCAATATAATTTGAAAGTTTGATGAAAAAATGTTAAGAAATGAGAAAATTATAGCCAATGTTAAGTTTTCATGTAAAAATCAAAGTACAAAAATTGGCATAACTCCATCAAATGTGACCTTGACCTTGAGAATTTGGCATCGTCTCGAGCGTGTTGTCATAAGCAATATAATTTGCAAATTTAAAAAAGAAATACAGTGAGGACTCATTTCAATGACACTGTTGGTTTCCAAAGGATGTGTCAATATATCGAGTTTGTCAGTTTATTGGATTTCATCAAACATCATGTAGTGATATGCTTATTCACTGGTATCTGAACATAATGTTTTAGTTCTATAATAAATACTTACAATGAAAAACATTTTTGTGTTTATTCTATTTCATAATACAACATCTTTATTAAAATAATTACAAAAAGTCTGATAAGAAAATGATAAATCATTATAAAAAGCACATATTATGATAAGACTTTAGAAGTTAAACATGTAAAAATTGATAATACAATATAATAAATACTTATTTAAATAATTACAAGTACAGTAAGGTGTGACAATCAACTGACCAAGCTACTATGTAATTCAAAACCTGTTTTAACACCTCGCGCCTTTTGTTCACGGCTCAGTGATATTCGTGCTTGAATGACCAAGTGTCAGTTTAACAGGTACTGATTGTATAGTAAATAACATGTTTGGTTTCCAATTTTATTGTGTCGGAGTCGGAATACGGATTTTCCGTAATAACGGATGATAATAACGTTGAAAAAAATTGGTTCCCAACAATTCACTGTCGTTATTTGAATTTGTTAGTATAAAGGATTCCGATATATTGAGTCCTGACTATTAAGAAATGGCAAAGTTATAACCAATGTTAAGTTTTCGTGACTGACGGACGGACAGACAAAGCGGTCCCTATGTATCCACAATTCTTCGAAAGGGCGACACAAAAAACATGGGCAGTAATGGTAGGTCCTAATGCATTTTACAGTGCATGCCACCCAGCACCGGGGTGAGATCAACCCAATGAATAGTATAAATTTCGATCCATCCCAAATGATGTTATGCATATGGCGAACATGGAACCTTCAATGACACCGTGCCCAATCGTTACCTTGCGAAAACGGCAAAGTCGCGTCGGATCCCGGAATTAACGGTGAGTATTTTGATGATTTTTGTGAGAAAATCGTTGTTTTTATATACTTATAAATATTTTCAGAGAAAATAACCTAGTGCAGGATGATCTCCTAGGAACCGGCTATACATGTAATGCTCACTAGTCGATTTCCTCCACATTTTTATCGTTTTCTCAATCATTCGGTGAAATCTACGAAATCTGCTTAAAAAGTCGACAGTGGGTCCGGAAAACTCATGTTTTAAGCATCTTCGCATATATGTATTCGCCTTTCCATGTGCTAGTCTAGTAACCGATCTCCCCTGTGAAATAAAAACAACGATTTTCTCTCAAAAATCAACAAAATACTTACCAGAAATTACGGGATCCGACGCGACTTGGCCGTTTTCGCAAGGTAACGATTGGGCACGGTGAATGAGGTATTTTCATATTAATGTCATTCCATGTTCAGCGTCGTATGGTCCTGCGGAAAAAAGTTTATGGTAACTGCTGCTATCTGAAACCTGATGGGACAGATCTGAAAAAATTATAAATATGTCAAGGAAAACCCCATAGGATATTCCGGGTCTTGTTGACGAGTGCCAGTATTCGCACTTGTGATCGTTCAAATAGAATCAATTTTATTGTAGCAAAAGGCTCAATCGACGACATAGAGCTATATAGATCTAACAAATTATGATTAAAATTTTTATATGTTGACCAGTTAGTTTATATTGCCGGTGGCGTTCTACTTATAACATTTTATCAAAGATTTTACATCCAGTTACGTAACTTATTTCGCTTTAGCCCACCTAATGCATATTTTACTTCTGTTTCATAAAATTTTCGGCGTGTTACTGGTCAACCATTACCCATGTTTTTTATTTAAAAATAGAATCTATTTCATTATAGCGATTGGCTTTCTGCGCCATAAAATTATTACTTAAATTTTTATTGGTTGATCAATTTATACTGTCGCATCCGGTTGTATAAACACCGGTAATTTATCTCTTTTACCCGCATTGACACAAATGGACTGACATAAAAGAGATATATTGTATAGATATAGAAACATACTTATAAAAAGGGCGGTGGTAATATGATAAAACTTACGACTTCTACGTTGTAAACAAAATATTTCTCTTTGTGAGTTTTAGACTTGCTAAGCAAGTTTTAGACTTGCTAAACGAAAAGTATCGAAAAACCACCTGAGCATGTGCAAAAGTGCGAAGCAACATGCACAATTAAAAACCTCTTTACGCAGTCCAGCAGGAAAGCAAAGTATGGAAATAATACAATTTTAAGGCGTTGCTCCTTTTGTCATTGTTATTTAATTGACACAAAAGAAAAATAACAGAATTTTTCAAAATGCAGTTCAAACTTTGCACAGATCAATCATTATATATGTTGTTTATGTATGTCTATTTAATATACGTTATGTCGAGTTAGAACAGTAAAGGAAAATATACTGACTGTCGATGAAAACGCAACGCTTCATTTTTTGGAATACTTTTGATGTGTGTAAATGTTTAATAAATTGGCAAGGATAGATGTGTTTTAAACTAAGTAAGATGTATTTAACACTTTTACTTTTATGTCCAAGCACATACAGATATGCCGGCGAACTGTTCTCGTTTTTTAATATTGTAATTTTTTAATACGTAAGTTTTCAAGGAAGGGTTAGTGACATGTTCTTTACAAAATCTCGTTTTTACGCCAGCATTTCCGAATGATATTCCGCGCCAGACAAGACGTAAATCCCTTTTTCTGCTTGAAGAAAACACTTAGTTTAATGGACGATACAGTCGTTAATATTGTCCAATAGTGCCATCACGTCTCGGCAAACTGCCGTCTTGACACATTATGTTAGATATATTGTCTATAGCCGTCTATAAGAAACATGATGTGGCATAGTTAAGAGATATTTTATTGGACATCATGGACTTCTGAGAGAGCAGTAGAAGCAGTTTATATCCAATCAGTTCAATATAGTAAACCAAACATATCTGTTGTGCATATTAAATTTCCACATTCAATATCCACGGAAGTCAGTTTATAATAATAATCTCATGTTCAGCAGCTTTTATTTGGAGCGAGATAACGTACAGTTTCTTACAATACATGTTCAAGTTTGGCTTACACATATGACAGTGGAACTGTGATAATTCCGTTAGTCGGTCTTTCATGGTTGGCACTCTTGTAAACTCACGCCTTATTTGTAGATCCTGAACTTAAGGCAAAAGTCGGAAAAACGCTACAAACAACTCATTCATAGCATAGAAAACTCTTCCATAGGGAAAACAGTGTGATATAAAAATTTGATTAACTTGCACACAATAATTCATCTTTGACAAATAAAATAATACATAAATAAAAAATAATAACATTCCTATAATCATCTAGCAAAACCACTATAAATTAAAAGCACGTGTTATTGGGCATTTAATAAAGTTATACATGTATACACTTCAAGAAAATAAAAATGTCGGTGAGGATTGTGTGGTCAGTACAGTACTGTGAACGTTTAATGTTACAATATTTGAATCTATCGTGCGTCCGTCTATCGTCTATCGTGCGTCCGTCTAACGTGTATCGTGCGTCCGTATATCGTGTTTCGTGCATCAAGCGTTTTTAATTTTATCATACAACGTGAATAAGTTACTGACTTATGCAAATTTATGTGATTTAATTTCAACCATTCATCTTATATTTTGATAGCATTTTCAAATTTTTAGAAATCTCGTACACAAATCGACAGTATCGTGTATCGTGCGTCTACCGTGTAAAGTGCGTTTCTTTTGTAACCTTAAACTTTCACAGTACTGTAAGACAAGGTTGAAAAATCCATTAACCGAGCACTATTACGTATCTTTCAATTACCATTTTTAGATTCTGGCAAAGGGAAGACTATCGAAAGATTGTGCACACTTCATGGCTACAACAATCAATATCTTAAAGCCAACACCACAATCCATCTATAAAACGTAATACGAGGGGCATTTATAAAGTATTAATCAGTGTGGCGCTTTAGTTGTATACGTAATATTTCTGCTTAAATTTTTAGATCAACCCTTCGAAGTATTCCCCCTTTGACTTGTATGCACTTTTCCAAGCGTTTAATCCAATCAGAAAATGCTTTTCGGAATGCTTCTTTGGGTATAGTGTTAAGACACTGGAAAAGCGCGCTGCCGACGGCGTGCCGAGATTCAAAACGTCGACCTCTCATGTAGTTCTTAATAACGGGATTTAACCAAAAATCGCATGGAGCAAGATCAGGGCTATATGGAGCGTGTGGTAAAGTGTCAATGTTGTTGTCGCTTAGATACGACGTTACCACCGCTGACTTGTGGGCCGGTGCGTTGTCATGCAGGAGCTTGGTTCGGCGTACGCCGGTACGGGGTCGGTCTGCAGTATAGTGGCATACAACAGCAGCAAGTACCGAATCTCGGTAAAATGTTCCCGCAACACTTCTACCTACTGGTACAGGAATTCGAGCCACCATTCCCTGGCAATCAAAAAATAATGCATACATAATGCGTTTTGAGGTGCGAGCTCTACGGGCAATTTGGGGCCGTCCATCATTTTCACCGACCCACAACTTATTTTTTTGTTTACTGTCAGGCTCATAAAAATATACCCACGTTTCAACGCCAGTCACAATTTCATTCATGCGTTTTTGGTCAGCATTCTTGTATGTATCAAGCAGCTGGGACGCTATTCGCACGCGCTCGCGCTTTTGATCATCAGTGAGGAGGTAGGGTATCCACCTGGCGCAAACCTTGCGTAGCTTTAACGCGCGCGTCAATATTTGAAAAACCGATGACGAATTAATGCCACATAAATCACTTATCTCCTCGACTGTACAACGGACATCATCTTCCACAGCTTTTTTAACAGCGGCAATATTTTCGTCAGTCATTGTGGTCACTGGACGGCCAGGACGGGCCTCATCTTTTATATCCTCCCTACCAGAGTTAAAAAGACGAACCCACCTTCTAACCGTGGAATACGAGAGAGCACAGTCCCCATAAACCTTGTCTAAGTCTGCTTTAATATCAGGTGCAGCAACGCCGAGCAATGCGCGTACTTTACAATAAGCTCTTTTCTCATCTTGAAATTTGTTCTCTTTTTCTGCCATTTTAACTGCAGTGTATCTGACCTTGGTCGATTCAAGTGAAGATTTCAATCACTGTAACGATTTTACCCGGTTTCCTCGTGCACGTAACTGTAGAGGAGAGTCTAAGCTTTCCATACATGTATAACATGTAGAAATTTCTTTCGGATTAACGTTAAACAATCACACTGATTAATACTTTATTAATGCCCCTCGTAGTTTTCAGTTATGCTTGTAATTTAAAACAGTCAATCATTAACCAATGTATTAATTCTCAACATACAGATTCTTTTGTCGCAGATCCATGACCAGTTAAACACTCAAATGGTGGCACTGGATAAAAGAGCAAGGCAGCAAGCGGTCAGGCACAGGCAACTCGACACACTGGGTAGTGAACATAATACACCATAAGTAGAAGACACATATGAAAACAACATATATGTATTCAAATATTTTATGTTCAACAAATTTGACAAATTTCTAGAGTAGAAGGGACCTAGCCTTAGCCTTAAATTTTGTCTAATATATCGGCTGAGGAAATACACTGGTGGGGATTGCCTGCCATGAAATAATGTATACGAAGATGTATTGTCTATATTTCATATTATTTCAATCTCAACATAACTTTGCTAAATAAATGCTGTATTTTAAATGATGGAAATTTTTAAGTTGATCCTGTGTTTTATGGCATAATGCAATGAAAGCATGCATGTAGCTGTGGTTTAAAGTTAACGTTTATTTCATAATATAATCCAAACAGCAATCTGCTAACAAAATTAGCAAAGGTTTCAGAAATTCTCCATCATCTCATAGTTTCTAGGTATCTGGGTACAGCAGCATCTTGACCAATAACCCAAAAGGATTGCACAGAATGAAAGAGCAAGGCAGCAAGCCAAGCAGTCGGGCACAGGCAACCACACACGCTGGATAGGGATCCAAGTACAACACAAGTAGCAGACACCTATAAGAAACATCATATATTTATGCAAATAAGTTATGTCCAACACGTTTGTCTAATTTCATGACCTATAAAAACAACATATGTATTCTTTTTTTTGTTCAACAATTTTATCGAAATTTATGAGTGTAAGGGACCTAGCGGTAGCTATAAGTTTGGTCAAATACATTTTCTTATGAATGATGTATATGAATATGTGTTTTCGATATTTCAGTATCAACATAACTTTGCTAAATGAATGCTATATTTCAAATGCTGCAACTTCCAAGGCGGCAATCCATCGGGTTCTTATTCTCGTTAAATTGTTTCTTGTAAAGAAATATCAGATCATCTGTTTTTCCTCTTTCTGGCTTTGTTGGAGGCTGTGTTTTCTTCAAGTGACTATTTTTGATATATTGCATGTTTTTTTTCATTGATTAAATGCTGCACCCGTGTTTGTTTGGATTCATTTAAGCTATTGGGACAAGCAATACGACTGGATCAAAACATGGTTCCCTTTGCAATATCAAAACCTTGCCCGGTACAAAAAGAGAAGTGCCTTCTCAAACTTCTTTCTTGTACATTATACCAATTGTATCTAACATTTCTGCCAAAGGGTGATGAGAAAAAACTTGCTCATTGTCACTGGTTCTAGCTCTTTCACAACTAGTTCTTTCCAAGATCCTCTCAATCAAATGACCCTCCGTCTCAACTAAACTTCAGTTTCCTTCTCCTTTCACAAACAAGGACATTCTACTTGAGCTTTAATCAACTTTAGTCACCAGGCCTCGGTATCACAAACAATTTTGAGTTGGATTTTAAACTAAACTCAAAGAAATTATTTTAAATTTGTGACGATACAGTAGGCTAGTCAAGCGTACCACAAAATAGCATCAAGGTGTGATGAAATTGCAAAAGAATTGATTTGTTTGTTTTTTGTTAGAAGAACATGTCTACTTTAAAGGACAAAAAGTTGCAATTTCAAAACTGATGGGAAATTTGAAAAACATGCATTTGAACTGACTGGCCGAAAAAATCTGCAAATTTTGAACATATCCATTTTTGGATAAAATTAAAGCATTGATCATAGTTTTAATAAAACTATTGCCATAGAATGCTGGAGAATGTCGTTATTGAACTAGTAAATGTTCAAAACTTGCCATAGTTTTATTTTGGTTCGTAATCTTGTGAAATCAGAACATATTTAGAGGTTATTTTACCCCACCCACTTAAGTAAAAATTAACATTTTGATAAAATATACATTTGTTTTATTCTTTTTCATTTTTTAACTACAATGTAAAAATGCATAAGTTTATTATATAATCATTTTATATCAATATAATTAAGAAAACGAAATATGCATAGTAGGCATTATTCGCATGAATGTAAAATGTAGTTCACATCCTAACCAATGTTCTTACTACACCAATAATATAATTTAAATTACTCAACATAGAATTGGATTGGATAAACAATTTTAAACATTAAATATTATTATTAAGATAAATTATTTTTACTTTTTATATACATATAATCGCCATTAAAGTGACCTCGAGCTTTCCTACACCAATAAAATTTAATCAAGGTAGGCAAAACCAAAGGTCACACAACTGTCAGTTACTTAGGTTTTGTAAGGAGATACGGAACGCAACCTAAAGGCTACAACATTTTTTCTGCACTGTTTCATAATCTAATTGTTTAAAATTATTTAAGAAGCTTAATTTAAATAAGGAAGTATTTTGGGTCAAAAGAGAACAATATATCAGCTTCAGGCGCTTTTTTGTGAGTTCTGTTTTTACCCCTAAATTGATCAAAAATCAATGATTTCCAAAGGAACGTAGGAAATTTAATGGTATTTTCAAAAGAAGAGAAAATAATGAATCTTATTTTGGTTTAATGTTTAAACTGTACTCCGATTCCATGCTCAGAATTTAGAGATATAAGATCAGTGTAGTTTAATCCTTTACTTCATAGATGCGCTTTTATTGTGAAAACGAACAGTTAAGATCGAATTCAGCCGGCATATCGATGCCATCTGATCAGGGTCTATACTGTTGGCTTTTAAAGATACTCCTGACAAAGATCCGACAAGTGCAGATCCAGATCAGACGGCATGGTCTACAGTACACTGGTCGAACACGTTAAATTTCGTATATTTGGAGTAAAGGGTTAAGGCATGTAATCTACTGATGATAAAATATGGCGAGCATTGTTTAAGTTCATATGTATCCATCATTATCCAAATTAAATCTGCCTGAGATGGAAAATTTGAACAACCAAAGCAACAACACACAATTAAAAAATCTACAACTCGTATACCATTCCAAGGAATGTTTTCTAAAAGTATTACACTGTTCCTTTAATAAAGGCAACGGTTGGCATTTAAAATATTGCCATGTGCAGGAGGCAGACAATAAATACCAGTCAAATCCCACCCCTGGTCTACCGGTTTAGGCATTGTATTTCCAGCCCAGATCTGGCTCTGAATATAAACGTGTTTATAATAAAAAATGCTGTGTCTAATGTTGGAGATAATTGCACAAATAACGTCCCTTTTATCACCTTCACTGTAAATTTTTTATCTTGGCGTATCTAGCGATAAACATGGAGATCCGTTTAATAACATGAGGATAGTCTTTTGACCTAGTTGTCCTACATCTTTGTCTGATTGACTCCGCCATGAACTGTTTCTCATCTTCTTGCGTCTATAATAACAATCAACTCCTTCATTGCAGATGACCTTCCTATTCTAATTATGTGAGAAGTTAAATCACAAACAGCATTGGCATGCCAAAGAAGTAACAGATCACATTCATTTCAGAAAAAAAACAGAATGCATGTGTTGATGTTCTAGATCTTCTTAATGGTGATGGTCTTTTCCTTATATCGGATCGCACGTACACTTTCTGTGCTGAGTTCTCCAACGACACATGTGATCACTTGCTTAGCACGTTCAGTGGCTGTCAAAGCACTTCATGGAACCATTAATAATTCTGTTTTTGTACATTTCTGGTTTATATATTGTGACGCAAATGTCATTATTACATTGTTATTGTTTTCACAGTGGTTTTTGGGCGAAGGAAGTCACAAATATGGTCTGTGTAACATCGTGGATACACAAGATTCCTTGCTGGTTCTGTTGACGTTGCAATAACCTTTACAACGGTGTGTCACAGCCTTTAAATAAAGAATAAAACTTGCCTTTATGATTCGCATAAAATAAATGTGAAAGTGAGATTTTAATTACAAAATCCAAGTCAAATATATGCAAACGTAACAGCATTTATTTAAAATGAAAAGCATTTACTCTAACCACCATTTCAGAAGTTTATGTTCACATTAGCGGAACCGAAAGGATGAATGAAAGCCATTGTCAAGATGATGCAAAACACACCATGCTTGTTCAATTTACATTTGCAAACTTTTATAGATTTTCTAAAACTTGTTTTTAAAAATATGAATATGCATGTCAGGAATTGGAATAAACAGAAAACACAGCCTCCCACGCAGCCAAAACTTAGAGAGGAAAAGAGAGCATGTGTTTATAAGAAGATCGATTTCAAATAAGACACCAAAACAATTAACAAAATAAAGATCTATTGGGGTGCCAACCTAGGAACGGTCTAGGTATTTCTAACAAAAATCTGCTGTTTAAAATATTCTATATTTATATAGTCAATAAATTTCACATTATTTTAAAAAAAAACAACACTGTAAAGTCTTTATGATTTTATCAAGATGATGCTTCCTCATTTTCTTCACTTCACTTCTTGTTCATTGCTCTCTTGTATTGCAGTACTGTGATCTTTTTTCTCTCTAATTTATTCTTCTCTATATTTTCTCTCCCCTCCTCTCACTTTCACAAGCTTAGCCAAACCAGTCCTCAATAAGATTGGTGATTTCAGCATCTGTTGCTATCACACACAATTGTTTTTCTTAACGGTTCTGCAATAGAATAAGGGGTGTTAACAATAGAAAATAAGAAGATTCAAAATGATCAAATATTTAATCATAGCCAATCACGCACATCTACTCTTCCTGCAGAACATATGTCGAAAAAGTTTTTACCCTTTCTTCCATATAAACGAATCTATCGCATGTGCAAACAGTGAAGATCCAGATCAGCTGGCACAACCGTGCAGTCTAATCAGGGTCTACACTGTTTGTTTATTTATTTCTTATGTTATTTCTGATTAAGAAGCAAAGATTGCAGATCCTGATCAGACATCACAGTTGTGCTGGCTGATGTGGATCTACACTGTTCGCGACTGTGATAAAAGGAAGAAAGGATAGTCACTATGTTATAATCTTATAAACTGATGAAGTAAATCCCGACTCAGGATGTTCAATTACCTGACTCCTTCAACAAGAGGAAATGTTCAGTCATAATTATCTACAATTGATTCCTAAAAGTTTTAAAGTTTATATTTCAAGAGTAGTTTTTTATAAGAAGGATTAAAAATGTGAATAAAGTTTCAGTGTATTAAACTGTTAAATTATAGGAGATTTTGATACTTATCTTATTGTACAGTTGTCGAAAATTCTAAAATTCTTCTTCCTTTGTTTACAAGCACACTGCTTTATTGGTTGCTCAAAATGTGTACATGTACATGTACATTGAACAAAGAGCTATTGATTTTGTAACAATCTCCCTGTTTCTAATTGCAAGGTTTCTTTGGTAACTTGGATAACTGACGGGTCCGTTCTAATACCCCAAACTACCCCAAACTACCCCAAACCACCCCAAACTACCCCAAACAATACCCCAAACTACCCCAAACTACCCCAAACCACCCCAAACTAAATCCAATATAAGGTTTTGATAATTAAATAAGTCCATATGAAATAAGGACTTGTGAGCTCTAGTATAAAAATCAATGTTAAACTTGTTGCCTCTATAACCATATTTTTTTAATACACATTGAAAATAATAATGATGGGGGGTGGTGGTGGGGGGTGGGGGGAGTTGTTAAACTTCACCAACAAGCCATGCATTTTACCTGTAATCTGATTATAACACTCAAAATATTAAATGTAGTCGATTTCAAGTGGTTTGAGGTAAACACTGTAGATGTGGTTTGGGGTATTTCACACTCACTATGTGTCATACTTATTTATGGCCAGTCATGTCATTTACTAAAATTTTGATGTTTATTTTGCTACAGAGGCAACAAGTTTAACACTGATTTTAAACATGAGCTCACAAGTCTTTATTTCATATGGACTTATTTGATTATCACAACCTTATATTGGATTTTGTTTGGGGTAGTTTGGGGTGGTTTGGGGTGGTTTGGGGTATGGTTTGGGGTTGTTTGGGGTATGGTTTGGGTGGTTTGGGGTAGTTTGGGGTGGTTTGGGGTATAAGAACGGACCGGATAACTGACCATTCAGCTGTAATAAGCCTGACCCAGCTAACAACATGTGGTTCTTATCTCATCAACTTATAATTGCATGTATACATCCTTCATAGTGTTAGTATTTACTAGAAAAGTTAATTTATTTAGGTGCCAGTTGATCTATTAACATCCGCAATTTGAATTTCATACATAACACAAATACATTTTCTGGAAGTATAAAACATTTACAAAATTATGTCCGTTCGTCCGTTTACCAGCCAGTCAGTCAGCAAACTTTATATGCACACAATATGTCTCCAGTTTTTATAAACCTAGAGTATGAGGAATTCAGCCTTTTCAAAAGTGTAAAATAAAACTGTTTTTTTTTGGCGGTTGGCGCAATATTGTAAATATAACGTCATTTTTACAACGTTGGCTGAATTTATATTTATATTAAAATATTTTACGTAAAGTTAACTATTATTGCTTCTTAACGTTTTTGGGAGTGGATAAGCTATATAAACTTTCAACGTTCCTTCGACTTTCACTCTGCAATTCAAGCATAAACCAACTCTTCTTGTTATTTCAAGAATCTTGTGAGCATGGACCAGCCTATAAGAAAAAAATTGGTTACAACAAAAACATCACACCAAAAAAATGCGGCGACTACATTAATGTTTACATTAATGATAATGTCTTCGAAGATGGGAAATTAATAAAAGAAAAATCTCGATCAGTGTGGTTAAAATAGAATGAAGCTCTGCAGCTAGAAGATGCTATCGTCGCTATAGAAGAGGAACTGTTATATGATGAGGTAAGTTGGCAGTAATATGTTTATTTAAAAAAAATAAAATAGAACGACTCTAAAAATGATATCTGAAAAACGTGTTATAGGTACTAAACAAAGTCGCGTGATATGAGCACGAATCTTGCTTCTACGGATATGGTAACAGAGTAAATTAAAATCTTTTTAATTTTATTTTAAAGGTATTGAATGTAAAAAACGGAACAACCTCCTCTGCTGAGAAATGTGAAACAGATGTGAAAACTACTGAAACAGTTGGAAAAAGCAAAAACTTAAGGCTTCTACCAGCGGATCTCGCGTCAAACCATATTGAAAATTCAATGTAAAAACAGTAGTTATATAAAGTAATATAATTATAGTATTTTATTATACAAGTATGGATGAGTGTATTATGTGTAAATTGGAGTCATGCCATTTAGGTACAGATTAAATGAAAGTTGACAGACTGTCATATGTTAATCATAACAAATAGACATATTTTAGATAAAAGCGTAACCAATGCAAGCATAAGGCTCAGTGATGGGAGGAACTGTTGGCAAATAAGAGCTCGCAAATCATGAACGTTATTCGTGGAAAAATTTTAAGAAACATTACAGATGGATAAAGTAACACAAAATCGCGTTTTAAAAAATATATATTGCTCTGCATACAAACAATGGATGACGGAATTCTTTATCTCTCGTCACTTGAAAAGTAAACTTCATTTTACGAAAAAACATTTTAAAAGAAGAACTGATAAAAAGAAAACTCATTTGAAAAGAATTGTTACAAAGACAAAGCATTTTAAGAGAAAATTGCTAAAAGTCAAGTTCTTCTTCAGCAATACAAAACGCATGAAAAACAATACGAGGATTTCAAGATAACTGGTGGCACGATAGAGAAATGCAGTCATCGACATATTAATGCAATTTTAGACGATTGTGATGAGCTGAAAACAAACAATGAAAAATTACCAGATGCATTTGATAAAGTTAAACAGAAACTTTTCGACGAAGAACAAGAGGTTGAATATAAGAAGTTAGAGGAAATACCACAGAATGTTCTTGGCGTTGTTGGACTTGATGATGATTGGGATTGGGAAAGTATGTTGCACGATGATACAGACACTCCTATCGGAAACGCGGAGCATCCACAAGACGTACAATATAAACAACAAAACGAACAGAATGCATCAGTAGAATTCTCAGTCGATGAGGCGAATGTCGTGTTTTCAGAGTCTTTATGTTCAGATCCTCATTACAATCAAATGTCATTTTATAAATGTCACTTGTGTAATCCAACAACTTACAGGGACTACGAAAGCTATTAAATATTGTGCTTGAGACTTAATAAAAATGAATTTTAATGACACTGTACTTTATGTAGAAAAACCGATCTCAGAAATGCCGTTCGATGACAAAAAGTTACTAGCTGCTGGTTGGAAGATCAGAAAAGAAGCGAAAACGTTAAGCAATAGGAAACTCACACGATCAACACAAAAAGGCGCCAAAACGAAATGGATAAACTATATAGTATGATGGGGGTAAGTCTTTATTTCAAAATGATTTTGTTCTCACTGTTTTGAAAAGAACCAAAGAATGGTGATATGCGATGAGTTGAATTATAAAAAAAATGTCAAAATAATGATAAATGTTATCAGTAAGACATTGAAAGCGTTTGAAAATTCGATACTTTCTATTTAGCAAATTTAGTTGAATCAACATACCCTACGTAAGTTAATAAAAATGCAAATAATGTATGAGTGTGGTGATCTATTGAATATTTAAAGGAGTATATAAGGACCTTCTCCCTGTGATTTTTTTCAGTTTGCTTCAACGTTATGTTGAGAAAAAGATTTTGCCTTCTTAATTTAGTATATAAAATACGAGTCAAAAATATCATGAAGTCGAATTTTGTGAAAGTAGTGACGAGGATTTACATGAAAAAGAAAAGAAATTTAAATGTATGATTATGATATGCTCTAAACGATACAGACATTAAAAACATTGGAGACAGCATATGCAGAGTCATATGAGCAAGCGGCGATGCGAGCAGTGTGCTAAGTCGTATTCTAGATTAGACGATTAACGTCGTCATCAGAAAGCAGTTCATGGAAAACATATAGAAAATGATAGTGCCTCTAGCTGGGAGCTAACCCTAACCCGAAAGGAATCGAACGTTTACACGCAATACTTGTAATAAATCATTTGAAAGAAAGTATCACCTTGCACGACATGCTAGCCAAAATCAGAACAGAAGTCGGTTTGCGTGCAGACATTGTGACAGTGAATTTCAGGATTATAACGATTCATTTCGGCATGTAAGTGAAAATCATCCGCTGAATCAACAGGAAGGACGAAGGGCAGGAACTCCTCGTAGGATGAATTCAAATAAAACTTATAATGATGTAAAGGAGAACGACGATAGTAAAAATGCTTCTGATTTTGGTGAGATTAGAGATGATGATGAAAATCAACAACGCAATGATCAGTCTTTGGATAAGTCGGCCATAAGAAACGGTGTTGTAAACAGATACATAGAACCACGGGGAAGCGAAAAATATGACCTGTTGACATTTTTGGGGAATGCTCGAGAGCAAGTTATAATCTTTTTAGAGTCCCGTGTGCGCGAACTTGGTGGTATCAAATAGGATTTGTGTGTTTAAGTTGAGATGGAACGTGATGGTGCTGAAAGCGTTGCGAGCACATCGCCGTATATGAAGTCGAACCTACATAACCTTGGCAGTGGATGACTTGAATGAGCATGATTTGAATGAAGCAATGCAAACACGCAAACATTGAAAACTTATGTGCGAGAAGGATCGGGCTGGTACGTCAAGAGTGTTGAAACTTGAAATTCATGCAGTGGTCTACAAACCTGTTCGCGGTTCAGTATATTTACCCCTACCGAGATCTCTATCACAAAGTCAGTGCCACTTAAACATTCGAAATCAAGACGATAAGTGTTTCCTGTACTGCTTGTTGGCATCGCTGCAACCGCTTGAGGAAGACCCGGAAAACTTCGAACATTATTTTCAATAGGAATCAGAAGTTAAAATGACTGGGGTTACCTATCCCGTTTGTTCAGCCCAACTGCGTAAGGTGGAAAACCAAAACAAAAATATTTCGATCAATGTCTTAACTTACGAGGGCAAAACAATTATTCCGTTAAGAATTACGGCAAACTATCAACGTGCGCATCATGTCAATTTACTGTGGATTAAGTACGGAGAAACGTAACACTATTATTTGATTACGAATTTGAATCGCTTCCTGTCTCGCACCAAAGCGCATAAGAAACAGCTGTATTTCTTTCTTCAATGGTTTGCAAGGAAACATCATTGAATCATCAGCAGCTCTGCTCGCAAAATGGTGCGCAAAGAATTGAACTTCCCATTCCCTGCAAGAACGATATTTTAGAATTTAAAGATTATGAAAAAACGTTGGAGGTTCATTTTGTTATCTACGCTGATTTCGAAACTATCAACAGAAAACTGCATACATGCGCACCTAACGTCAAGCACTCTGCTACGACTCCAACGACCAAACTGGAAATGTGCAGTTTTGGTTACAAGGTGGTGAGCGAAGTTGAACCTACTTTCATTTATAGAGGTGAAGACGCTGGAAGGAAACTTATTGTTCGTTTGCTCCAAGAACAGGAAGAAATTAAAGATATTCTTTCGATAATCGAACCGATGGATTTGACATAGGAACACGTTTACCTTGTTGCTAATGCCACGCACTGTTGTATATGCAGAAAACCGTTTTCTATCCACGATAAGACAAACAAGTTAGGAATCACAATCATCTGACGGGTGAGATCATTGGCCCGGCTTGTATTTGCAATCTCAACTGTCAGCAAGCGCAAGCCAAGTTTATATTGTGATACTTCACAACTTGAAAAATTTCGAAGCTCACATTACATGCGAACATCTAGGTGAGATCAAAGACCACAAATAGTATTGTATCGCGCAAAATACAGAAAGTTTCTCTTTAGGATTGACAGTTTCCAGTTTCTCCAAGCATCGTTAGAAAATTTACTTGAAAATTTGTCTCATGATGGGTTCAAAGCGTTCCCACATTTGCTCTCTGAAACTGCGAGCGAAGAGGAAGCTCAACTACTTCTTCGAAAAGGCGTGTACCCTTGCGAGTACATGGACGACTTTGAGAAGTTTGAACAGTCTGCACAACTCCCATAGAACAATTTTATTCTAGCATCAGGAAAGAACATATTTCCAGGGAAGACTATGGCATGTGCTGTGTTAAGGGTATACACTATGGCAGATTTAGGCGAGTATCATGACCTTTACTTAAAAAGGGATGTCGTTTTAGTGAGTGACGTGTTTTAGTCCTTCAGAAATCTATGCTTAAAACAATCTGAATTAGATCCGTGTCATTTGCTATACATCGCCCGGTCTGTCTTGGGTGGCTTGTTTGAAAATGACGGATGTTCGATTGGAGCTGCTGACTGACATCGATGAAGTATTTATGGTGGAAGCTGGCATCCGCTGAGGTGTGTCCCAAATCTCAAATCCGCTATAAGAAAGCAAACAACCAGTATTTGTCGGACTATGACCATACACAGCCTACAACATTTCTACAGTACCTAGACGCAAATAATCTCTACGGCTGGGCCATGGTACAACCACTACCTGTTGGAGGCTTTGCTTTTATGAGCAAACAAGACAGTGAATCGTTTGATGTCATATCCGTTCCAGCAGAGGGGAAACGTGATACATTCTAGAGAGGTCATTAGAGTATCCTAAAACACTCCATGACGATCATAACTGTTTGCCATTGGCGCTTGTGCAGAAGGTTGTTTCAACCGATGAGCTATCACCCTATGCGCAGCATCTGTTAAGAAAACTCCATGGCGACCGCCTTCCTAACCGCGGCAGAGTGGAGAAACGGATGAATACATAAGACAATAAGGATCATTACGTGCTCCACTATAGAAACTTACAGCTTTATCTGCGTTTAGGCATTTAGCCTCAAGCCATTCATAAAATTCTTAAATTCAAGCAGGATGAAACCCTACATCGATCATAACACGTACCTTTCAAAAAAATTTCTACAAGCTCATGAATGTCTCCGTGTTTGGAGAAGTACGCCATCTTTGTTTTATTTTTCATAACCATTAGCGTTTTTCTGTAAGAGCGATGCTTTTTGTCTTCCCTTTTGTATTCTACATATGATTTTTATTTTTTTAAGTATGCTTTAAATCTATTTCCTACTGGAAAACGTGAGACAACATAATATTGAACTGGTGCACACTGAAAATAGGCTAGAAAAGATAGCCTACAAAACAAATTACAATCTTGAATGAAAATCTGGTTGCCGTGGAAATGTACAAGAGCAAGGACAACTTGTTCAAACCCATCTACTGCGGCATGTGCGTGTTAGGTATATGTTTTGGTTTATCTTTACCTTTTCACGAAAATATAGTCAATCAATAATATCAAATATAGTCATCTCAATAATATTTCGTAACCACGTCAAACTTCATTGTGTCCATGTTTTTTTTTCTGAAACCTGTCTGAAATCAAATGCATACAAATCCAACAGTAGTTTCTCAAAAAAAACATTTAAAATTATTATATTCTCTACTTCAGATCTGAGCAAGTACTTGATGTACTACTTTTTGTACAATTACATCAAGCAAAAGTATCAACAGCGCACAGCCTTAAATGAGATGGATTATTTTGATACATCAGATAATCCACCAGAACATTTCCTTCACAGCGATCAAAATAAAAAGGCACTAGGAAAAATGAAAGACGAAACTAATGGAAACCCCATTTCAGAATTTGTGGGACATAGGTCTAAGATGTACAGTTATGTTTGTAATGGAAAGTGAAAAACACGATTGCTACAAGAAAACTTTGTTTGATGAAACAAGTAGGGTTTCTTCTATGACTTCGCTAAGAAGCCATAAACATGGATTGTTTTGTGAGACGATTCAGAAAACGGGACTGTCTTCATTCGATGACAAAAGATACCTTATAGATGCCACGAAAAGTTATGCCTATGGGCATTATAAAATCGCTGGTGGCGCAAAAAGCGATATTGGTGAAATAGCTCATGAAGGTGATCAGCCATTTACATTAACTGATGCAGACAGTACCTACAAGCTCAAAACGCTTGATGCGCAGTCGATTTTCATGGGTGACTTTAAAATAACACCATGTGAAAAACTGTAAAAGTATTTGTGTACTGTTTTATATCATTTTATAGTAATTAAACATACCTACACGTAGTGCATTTATGTAGCTGAATAAACTAGATAAAAACAGCTTGCTTTGTTTTATGTTGATAAAAAAACAACGACATGTCGATTTAATGCGTTTTATTGAATAAGATACAAGACTATGTACTACAAAGCGGCATTAAAAGCATTTCATCAAAGAAGTACATATCTGATTATGATTATGTTCATTTCCAATACACTGTGAGTAAGCTTTACGCATCTTGTCTATCACAAAAGCGTGATTCGACTCAAAAGCTCTATCATCAAAAAGGTGTAGAAAATCTTGATAAGAATATCCAGCAAGTATTTGTCGAAGAAACAAAATGAAATAAAGTCCGCACACTGTCGATTGATCACTTTGAACTTGAATTCGATTTGTGAATACAGCGCTAGCGTTGTTGTCTAACCAATGCTGAAAATATGAGCTGTTTTGAGACGGCCTTCTGCCGTGTCGAAAAAATCGAACTGCCCCGGAACATCGCTAAAGAAAGCACACCAGTGTTGACCAAACGTGGAGTTAAATCCAAAAGGTATCTGCGGTAGTTCTTTCGGTAGCCTGTCTGCAGCAAACACGCCGATAACTCGACGGTTTAGCATGGGATCGCAGTCTATCATGCACTTTAGTTGTGATGTATCCGTTATGGAATGATAATGTCCCTCTCTCTGTTGATTTCAAAGTATCCTGATCCCTAACTGTAAGCGATACAGCTCTACAGAAGAAAGGATTATATAGATAATTGTTTGATTTGTTGTGTTTTGTTTTACATCAAATTCTTCAAAATTTAAGTCAAAAAAGGAGACAGCAAACATATAGAAATTGTTTAAGAATTAATAAAAAATTCAGCAACATTTCTTTGACCTGTCAACGGTGTTCTGAAAACGACATCCAGTCGAAAATTACCCGTCTTCACCGGTGTCAAGTACTCGCCCTGGGGAAAGCTAGGCTCCAACTGGAAAGCGAACAAAGTCGAGCCACTTATAAAGTGATTTTTATCCAGTAGATTTCCTTCATCTGCCTCCATTTCCCGCTAGACAGAAGCAGGTTGGAATAAGGTTGCAATAACAGCAGAGCCTCTAGCAGTGCTTAAATCCAATTTCAGCGGGTTTCCACCCACAGGCAGGCCATCGCAATACACGGCGATTTGCTGAATCGAACAGTTCTCGAAATTGAAATGATTGGTCTTGTAATCGCCGCTCATCGCTCTACTTTTACGAACCCTATGACGAGCTTGTTTGGTCGCATGCCCTGAAACATGTTGTCCCAGGTGAAATTGGTCGAGCCTGTTGAAATGATCAACGTCTTCACGTCTACCTTATCGTAAGGATAAAGAGCATCTGTCCGTAAATGATAGCAGGATTCACCCTGATCTTTTTAACCAAGATGTAGATGTCTTCGATGTTTACTCCTAAAGTCGCTGTGATCGCCAGTCATCAAACAAAAGTTGACGGGTCTTCTGTACATCTTGATTTTCACATCCACCTGATTCATAAGATATCTCGACATAGAAAACAAGTCGTGAAATATGGGTCCTTGTTGGTCGATGCATTTTGATTCGGCAATCACAGAGGATCTTAAAAACAGTCTGTTGTTAGTACTGTTGGGATCTGTCACACCTGGGCTGTCTGCATCGTCCTGTATAAAGAGCTGTGTGTTCAGCTGGCTAGTCACCGTTTGCTGCCTATAGTTCATCATCGTTTGAATGCAAGCTCTGTATGGGTTGTAGTTACAGGTCATCGTCGCTTTGTTTTGCAAGGTTACCTCGGTCGTTGAAAACAGTGCTTGGAGAAACAAGTTGGCAGGACCAACTTGTTGAACTTTTATATCACTAAGTGCGGTCCCATCAGCTTTCTCTACGTTCAGTGTAACATAAATCTGAGAATTTTTCAAGTCCAGGTAGTCCATGGAATTTTGTCCACTGGTCTTAAATTCAAACGGGCCATCGGCTGATACCTGCGATAAAGGTCGAATTTTATCGTAATAAACGCTCCTGACACAGGTTTGAGTGCTTGGAAGATCGAATAAAGCCAACTCTGACACCAGTCCTTCCTTAAACTGATCCTCATTAAACACAGACATGCTTAATTGATTTCAAATATGTCCTTCTTTCCAATGTTTGGCGATTTCTTACGTCCCTTCTTAGCTGTTCTCTTCTTTTTTTTAATTATTCTCCTACAACTTCCACGTTGGCGTTTTGCTCCTTTCTCAGATTTTTTACTGTGCTTCTTGCGCTTGACCCCGCGCCAAACGACTGTCGAGTAGAAGACTGAAGCATGTTCACTACGTTTGCTGGATTTATATCCTCTCTCTCTATAGCTCCGATTTAGCTTGTGCTACCGTTTTCCGCCGGTAACACTGCTTTTATAGGAAAGATTTTGTCTCCCGCCACTTTTGTTTCGTCTACTGATATGACAGACAGTCGCCTTCAAATCCACCCGTCTGGTTCAAATCCACCCACTTCTGCGGATTGGGAACGTAAAGCTTTGTTGAACCGAAATTTTCACACAAACGAAATCGTCACACGTGTGAAAAATTCGTACGAAAATGTCCAAAAATGTGCTGTGAAAATTTCAAGGCCTATTTTCTAACCACCACTAGGTATCAACGAATTTTTCACACGAATAAATATGTTACACATTCCTACGTCTTGCACACATGACTATGTTATGAAGTTATATCCTGAAAACTATAATTATTACTGTTAGCTCTTATGGATTTACATGATTTCTCAGCATTTGAAAATATCTCTATCTCCTCGGTATCGTGCATTTTTGATGCATGGAATCGCTCCTTTGCTCGGGAAAGCATAATTAAAACAAGATGCAACAATAAAGGACCTATAAGTCGTATTGCATTATATAGGAAGTCAGTATAGGTAGATGCACTATAATTTTGTAAAATGAGAACTTGTAAGAATGTAATCTTGACGTAATCTTAATTTTCGTCAAGCAAACGTCACGCGACGAATCGCAATGCTGCGTGTTGTACGGTAAAGTGACGATGTTGTATGTACGGAATTCCGTTAGAGCCATCGCCTATTATTCGCCTACTATTTCAATAGTCCGAAACGCGAAAACACGAAATCACGAAAGTACGATGATGACAACGCGAAAGTACGATGACGGAAACGCGAAAACTCGAAATCACGAAAGTACGATGACGAAAACGCGTAAGTACGATGACGAAAACACGAGAACACGATGACGAAGACACGAAAACACGAAAATGATAATGATAAAATTTCGCGTTTTCATCATCGTACTTTTGCGTTTTCGTCATCGTACTTTCGCGATTTCGTGTTTTCGCGTTTTCGTCATCGCACTTTTGCGTTTTCGTCATCGCACTTTTGCGTTTTCGTCATCGTACTTTCGCGTTTTCGTAATCGTACTTTCGCGTTTTCGTCATCGTACTTTCGCGATTTCGTGTTTTCGCGTTTCGGACTATTTGATGGACAATCCCTGTATGCGCATGTGCACCGGAAGGCGAAGTGCGAAAACGCTTAAGTATGATGACGAAAACACGAAATCGCGAAAACACGAAAACTCGAAAGTACGAAGACGAAAACGCGTAAACACTTAAGTACGATGACGAAAACGCGAAAGTTCGATGACGAATACGCGAAATTATATCGCATTTTCATCATTGCGTTTTCGCATTTTCGTCATCGTACTTTCGTGTTTTCGTCATCGTACTTTCGCGTTTTCGTCATCGTACTTTCGTGATTTCGTGTTTTCGCGTTTCGGACTATTTCATTAATAGGCAATGGCCCTAACGGAATTCCGTAGTATTGCAATTAAGCAATATCGTATCACGTTTTTACATGTCGTGCGCTGGGCGACGCACGCCAATGCGATACGACATTGCGACATTTTCCGAATTTCGTATCGGATTGTCATGCGCTGTATCGCCATGTTGCGATGTCTTATCGCACTTCCGCTGTCGCTAGTCGCATATATGGTTTTTACGGAGAGATGTCGTTTTAGTATTTATTAAGTGGTTGTATTTCAATATTATGGAACTAAACTGCAGTCTATCAGTCTGACACCATTTGACAGACCGGACACACCAATTTGTAAGGATAACCTTCAAACATCGACATTTTCAAATCAATACCTCCGGCAGCGTTTCGGGCCATTAAATTTATGACGCTGTGTATATCCGGAGGCGGCCCTGCAGTGGGATCAAACCACAACATGTCGATGTAAATAACACAAAATGTCGACTCGATATCGCATCATTGTGATATTACACACGACATTCTCGAACGAAGTTATGAGTATTTCAAAACTTTTATGATATTCATATATCATTATTATATTTCCTGCCAATTATGTGATTAGTGTAATCTTATTGATATTGGGCAGAGCGTGTGAATCGAGCGAGCCTCTCCTTAAAATTAATTAGTTTCACTTAATATGTTCTAAATTACTTTGAATATATAGTGGGCAAAGCTTCGAATTCCCGCCAAAACTAATAAGTAAACGAATCTTTATGATGTACACCAATTTTGACTACTTTCCAGTAATGTTTTTGGATGAAAATCAGGTTGTAGTCTAATGCAAAGGTTGACATTATTTCAGCCGTTTGATGATCTTACCGGCTCTTTTTTCAAGCAAGTCTTTGTACATTGCCGAATTTTGAATGTGTATACCTTCAAAGTCCTTCGGTACCTTTCAAGTTTCGCGGGAATAGTGACGACTGTCTTAAGGCGGGGCCAGGAAAGAAAGAACAACGACCTGCATGACAAAACTTCATCAGTTCAGAGAGTCACTCCGAGGAGAGAATATTCAAGGTTATAACGTAAGTGTTATGTAGATTTTTAATTAATTAATTAAGTTCACCCGAAAATATACATGTACTATATAAAGTACTAGTATATTGAATGTGTCCTAATACATAAGTGTTTTCCTGATCAGTGCCTCGCTTTGAATACTTGTAGCTATTTTGGTGAAATGATAGATTTTGTCTTTTAATACGCCCGAAGGAATTATTTATGTTATGGCGCTGGTCGTCCGTCCGTCCGTTTGTCCGTCCGTCCGTTTTATGTCCGGACTCATTTCTCAGAAACCATTTGAGCTAGCTTCATGAAACTTGGTATGTAGATACAGGGCAATGTAAGGATAATGTTCGTCATTTTGATTTTTTCTAAGTTTGAGCTTGTTGTGAGAAAACCAGAAAAATTTGAAAAATAATGCACATCATGTCCGGACTCCTATCTCAGAAACCATAGTAGCTAGCTACATGAAATCTGCTAGGTAGATAGAGGGTAATAAAAAATGATAGTGCCTCTAGCTGGGAGCGAACCCGCACCGTCACGGCGACAGCGCCTAGCCCTTCAATTCCTGCGACGCATCTAATTGAGCTAACCGGGACAACCCCATTAAAGGTTGATCGGATAGCCCTGATATACGTAACAATCACTGCATGACATCGGTAACGGGTTATTTTACTGATAACAGTACTGACTATATGTACGGGAGACTTTTTACGGCCGCCACACTGCACAAATAGCGCTACTGTGAATGGATTATGTCAGCAATTTTGACTTTTAAGGATTTGAGCCTTGCTGTGCGAAAAATTGAAAACTTTGTAAAATAATGCACATCCATCAGTGATTTATGTCCAGGCTCATATCTCAGAAAATACATGAGCTAGCATTATAAAACCTGGTATGTAGATAGAGGGCAATACAATGATGATACCCGTCATTTTGATTTTTCCGGATTTGAGCGTTACTGCGAGAAAACTAGAAAATTTTGAATAATAATGCACATCAATTAGTGATTTATGTCCGGACTCATATCTTACAAACTGTATGAGCTAACTGATATGTAGATAGAGGGCAATACAAAGATGGCCAGTCATTATGATTTTCCACACTTTAGTCGTGCTCTGAGAACCTCTGAGAAAACCTGAACACTTCGAAAAATATGCACATCCGTCAGTGATTTAGTCCGTACTCCTATCTCATAAAGCGTATGAGCTAGCTTCATTCCGTTAGGCCATCCATCCATACATCCATACATACATCCACCCACCCATCTGTCTCTCACGGATCGTGTTCGCTCTGTATGTCTTGAACCCCATGAAGGATTTTCAAATAACTGCACAAAAATTAATGTTCATTGTATCAAGACGATGTGCAGAACCTAGGTTCCAGCTACCTAAGTTCAAGGTCAAGGTCACATGGGCCCTTCAAAGGTCATTAGACATTTGTGTATATCCGCACTGTATCTCTTGAATCCTTTGAAGGATTATCAAATAACTTTGAACAAATGTTGATGACGATGACGATGACCAATGACGATGTGCAGAATCAAGGTTCTAGCTACTTAAGGTCAAGGTCACAGGGGCGCTCCATTGGTCACTAGGCATTTTTGCGTGTCCGATTTGTATCTCTTGAACCCCTCGAAGGTTTTTCAAATAACTTTGCACAAAAATTAATGTTCATTGTATCAAGACGATGTGCAGAACCCAGGTTTAAGCTACCTAAGTTCAAGGTCAAGGTCACAGGGGCTTGCCAATAGTCATTAATCATTATTGCGTGTCCGCTCCATATCTCTTGAACAACTTTAACGATTTTCAAATTTCTTTTGGCACAAATGTTCAATGTGTCAAGATGATATGCAGAACTTAGGTTCCAGCTACCTTCAAGATCATGGTCACAGGGGTTCACTCAAGGTCATTTCATTGTATAAAGACAGTGTAAAGAACGGGTTCAATCGACTTGAGGTCAAGATTTTATGATTGGTGTCTGAATTAAATTTAACTACAGGATCAAGATTCAGGATCAAGAGACTCTTTCTTTCTGCATTATTGCACTAAAGGGTTGTGGAAGTTGGGGGAGACAAAACCCTTCTAGTTTAAGGGTTATTTGGTGAAAGGTTAAGGTCACAGTGACATGTGCTGAAACGTTTTTAGCTCACCTTTTTCACAGTGACAAGGTGAGCTTTTGTGATAGTCTTCTTTGAAATACCAACATTTGGCATTGACCATTATGATTCAATGTAAAATTTTAAATCTGTTATAAATCCCTTATTCTTTAAGTATCAGGCTTTATGTTTTAAAACAACGCAGATATGAACATACAGTTTCATTTTGAATGTGAATAATATTATTTTGTTTCGACCTTGAATTTTGTGATTCAAGGTCAGGTTTTAAAAATGTTATCAATCCCTTATTATTTATGCTGCAGCTGTTTTAATTTAAAGGAATGCATATATGGACATAAGCTTTCAATTGAAATTCCATCATTTGGGCTTGCCATTGACCTTCATGATTAAAGGACAAAGTTCAAATGTGTTATAACCGCCTTATTATTGAAGCTATAATCTTGATATTTCAACAAAATGCACTCATGGACATAAGCTTTCATTTAAAATGCCAATATGACCTTTATCCCTACTGACTTTTACCATCATTAAAAGGCAACAAACTTTTAAGCAGGTGAGGGACTTTAGGATCTTGATCCTCTTGTTATGATGAAATGACATTGTTGAGGGCTACGCGCTTGTAATACTGGTTAACCCCTCTTTAATAA
Source organism: Corbicula japonica (assembly GCA_038501625.1). Lineage (NCBI taxonomy): Eukaryota > Metazoa > Mollusca > Bivalvia > Venerida > Cyrenidae > Corbicula > Corbicula japonica. The sequence goes on along the minus strand of JAZAYU010000094.1, from coordinate 67,635 downwards.
ATATGTAGTATGAAGAGTTATACAGTATGTGATTTATAAACAGCGCTCGTTGAATGAGAAAAAATCTTTTCAATTTCAGGTTGTCGTCTTGAACATTGGCAAATGGCGAGAGGCGAAACCCTCGGGTGTATTTCAAAATCCAAGTCCGACATAATTGTTTGCAGGTTGAAGGGCGAGTTCAAAATTCCAGTCAAGCTAAGATCAAAAGAACCAATAAAGGCACTTAATCTTCTTCGTAAAAAAAAAAATTTTCTGTACATAAGGACGGCCGCTTGATGTGTGATGGGAAAATAGTAATTGTACAGGAAGAGTTACTGAGTTATGTTGAAAGAACATTCAAAGAGAATAATGGTTGCGGATCACTATTAATGTTCACCAATTTTAAGGAACGGTATGCAGGTTTCAGTGAAAGAAGTATTACGGAAATACTACAACAAAGTACCCACTGCCATAAAGAATACCCAAGCTTTACAAACCAGCCATTTCCAAGGACTGTGAAATCTTCAGCGTCAAATGAACGATGGCAGATAAGACATAGTAAACATGAAGGGGTTCGAAGTAAACATATAGATACATACTGCAAGTGATTGATATTTACTCACGATATACATGTACCATGCCACAGCCTCTGAAGTCGAAGGCCTCGACAGAAGTAGCAACCGCCCTGGAGAAAGTAATGTTAGACCTAGGGTTTCTCGAAACGATACAATGCGATAATGGATCGGAATTTCAAGGCCCAGCTATGAAGTCATTCTTGCAGAAGCATAATATCAAAGTCGTTCATGGTCGTCCGTATTATCCGCAGTCTCAGGGAAAGTGCGAACGGTCAAATCGTTCTTTTAAAAAGAAAATCATCTATGCATTGCAGACAAGAATCTGGATTTAACTGGGTCCGTGATTTACAACAAATTGCTCATTCACTTAATACAAGTGTAAAGAGAGTTCTGGGAAATTTGACATAGTTTCAAGTTTATAACGGTAGGAGCCATACTAGGGCACCCAAGTCATTGAGCAGAAATGAAATCAAAATACGTCTGACTGCAGCATACAAATCCTTCAGGTGACGACTGGTGAAAGGGGCCAAAAAACCAAGTATGTACAAAAAAGGAGAAAAGATTTTATTGAGATTTCCATTCAGTAGACAAAGAGTTCCCACCAATCGACGAATACTAAACGGCGTTCTAAAAGATGCGAAACTCTCCAGAGGCAGATATTTAATAGAATATGTGAGTCCTAAGAACAAAAAACAAAGTTCAAGAGTGGATTGGTGTAGAAAACTTTACAAGCTTGACATTGGAAATGGAAAGACAAAAGCAACAAAAAATTAACAAAGTACAAAAAAAAATCGCAAAGACAATCACAAAGACAATAGCAATGACAGAGCTCAAAAGAAACTTCATCGAGCACAGTATTATCAGGTATTGAAACATGCTGATAAAATTCAGATGTTTGATACAGAATTTCAAAATGGTGTGCATGTTATAATGAACCCAGAGTCAGACGGTAACTGCCAGTTCGCAGCCATTAAACATTAACTTCAACAACATGGAATCTACAGGGATGAAGCGCAGCTAAGAGGAGAAGCGGTAGATCATTTGAGAAAGAATCGATGCTTCTACGAACAATTCATTCACGGATCAAGCTTTGACGACTACTTAACGCATATGTCACAAGACGGCTCATATGGCGAAAATCTCGCGTTAATGGCCATTATACGCGAGTACAACATGCAATGTTATGTTGTGTCGGCTGCCGGAGCTGACCATTCCGCCTTAGTATCAAATGAACCTCCCCCTCATAACTATCGGATATTTCCCCGAAGACAAGGGAATGCATTATCTAAGTGTATCTGTCGATGTCGACCTGCTACGTGAATTAACTGAAGACACCGTTTTTCCTACGCCAGAACCAGATAACTTTGAACAGGACCATGGAGAGACCTCGAATATTGATTCCCTGCGAACCAAGCGTGCAACAGTGATAAAGGAGAGACAACAGAAGAAAATAAAGAAAACCTGTTTTCCGTTTCGACTTTTACCGCTTCTAGTTCAGGAAATTATTGTTTCTAAAATTCTACATCAAAATCCTTCTATGAGATACGTATTGGAAAAGGCGGATGGTTATTTTGTATAGTTAATAAGAAATATGGACGTCCCTTGACCGAAGAACTACGTATCTCCAGCTTTAATTGACACTGTTCCCAACCCTGTGAGTGTGCGTTACTTTATTATACATCTTGGTAGAAATAGTGATGTCATTCAAGAAATCAGAAAAGTAATAATAGACTCCAAGTGGGCAAACGCTTGGTTAAGGCTCCGCGCAACTGGAATCAGCTGGTACGAGATGATTGATATATACAATTCTAGAAGGTAAATTTCACGCATTTGCAGTCAGAATGCTGAACATTCTCGGATGAAAACTATGTAATATTATTGACCGCGTAATTTGCAGTTAGAATGCTGAACATTTTCTGATGAAAATATGTTATATTATGGACCAAGTACATTTTGCCATATATCAATATTTGATATATCAGAATATTTGTTTGAACTTAAAACGTTTTCTTTGGTAAACATCGTTCAAACTTCACTTATTTTGTTTTAATAAACATTGGACGAGGCGTTATAAAGATAAGGCTCTGACTGGTTCCGTCAGCTGGTACGAGATTTAAATTGATATATACTATTCTAGGAGGTAAATTTCACGCATTTGCAGTTAGAATGCTGAACTTTCAGTGATGAAAATATGTTATTTTATTGACCACGTAATTTGCAGTTAGAATGCTGAACATTTTCTGATGAAAATATGTTATATTATGGACCAAGTACATTTTGCCATATATCAATATTTGATATATTAGACCTTGAGCTGCCAATAGACCCCCCTCCCCCCCCTAAGGGAATTTTGAAGGGTATGTTTTTCTGAAAGCCTATACCATTCTGCGCATTTTGCAAGTTGCTTGCACTCTGGCGAGTGGGGCGTTTTTCCGTAACGCCAGTTTGAATATGTTACCTTTGGAAAAAAGTTTGTTTAAGAATGAAATATTTGACAATTGTAAAAGTTCTAAAATAAACCTATTTATTCTACACCAGGAAGCTCTAAACTACATTCATATGCAATAAAACATCTGTAACCTAAGGTATTGCTCTAAAATAGTGATTAAGTTGTGTTACTTAACATAAAAACCTAGTAAAATAAGATGTATGAAAAATTTCTTACGTGCAGTAGCAAGTAATTTGTGCTAAAATATAGTAAGTTAAATGAGAATTCAGGACAAATGTAATACAGTGATATACATTGGGACATAAGCCCGTTACGCTATATTGAAATATGTTACCGAAAGAAAAGAAAATGGGAAAACATGCCATAAATGTATTAGAACTTGAGCTGCCAATAGACCCTCTCCCCCTGGGGGAATTTTGAAGGGTATGTTTTTCTGAAAGCCTATCCCATTCTTCGCATTTTGCAATGTGTTTGCTTTCTGGCGAGTGGGGCGTTTTACCGTAACGCCTGTTTGAATATGTGACCTTTGAGAAAATTGTATGCGTTGAAGAAATAATTGGCAATTATAAAAGTTCTGAAATAAACCTATTTTTTCCCAGTAAGGTGGTGTTTTTTTTTAAATTTTAAATGCAATAAAACATCTGCAACCTAAGGTATAGGTCTATAAATAGTCATTAAGATACATGTGTATGTTACTTAACATCAAAACCTAGTTTAAAAAGTTGTATGAAACATTTCTTACTTACATTAGCAAGTAATTTCTGTTTTATTTGCTTAATTCATTTATACATGTATAAATAAGAATGCAGTATTTTAATGTAATAAGTCACATTGAGACACACTTCTTGTTTAATGTTTGTAAATAAATACATATATTTGTAAATTGCAACCAACCAAAATATCAAAACAAATAATGGAAAAAACATCTCAAAGATAGCAAATAAAATATTTATTAATACATGTAAACTAAATTATAAAGAAATAAACTCTGAAAGACATATTGTGTGATTTAAAGGTAAACTGTGTTAAACACTTTGTTAGTATTATCTTTCACTTTAGTTGTATGTGACTTTAGTATTATGCTATATCATATACTTATGCCTATGGTTAATAAATTTGAAGTTTTGGTGTAATTGTTTTTGTTTTAAATACACCTCTTCATGAGTTTTAAAGATTAGTTAGCTTTATATCATACTAAAAATAAATACCATATCATAAATCACCATTTTTAAATATGTTACCCAAAAGAACGTATTTTAGTTACCAACCTTCCTGCACTTTATGTATCTTGTATTATAATAGGTAATATATATTAAGAATTATGTTACAAAAGGAAATTAAGGTATTGATGCTGGTGATATTAAACAGTTATGAATTTTTAATTTAAATTTAGTTAGACTTTAGAGGTGATCTGTGTACTGCTCAGAATGTCTTGAAATAAATGTGTATGATGTAGATGGTTCAAGTTCGTCCTATTTTAAATCTTTTCAAATTAACAATAAACCTATCAATATGGCTCAGTGACAACATTGTAATACAGCTTACGTTTGCATTAATCATGGGCTGTTGCATCCAGTCTAAAGCTAAGTCCAGATACTCTCGATTGGTTCTTACAAAATGTAGAAAAGAAACAATAAACAAAATTTAATTTAACATTTTTTTTATCATGTTATTGTTCTATTTATGTTTTTAGTCGTCCTATAATATGTTACCAATTTTTACTTTAATAATCAGCAAAATTAATAAGAAAAGAAAAGCAAGAAACTGCAAATGATTAGTTAATTAACATTTTGATAAATATTTTTATATAATACTATATTATGTTAAAGATGATCTATAACAAATTTCAAAGCTACTTAATTTAAACTACACAAATAAGCTGATTAAATTATCTGATGTTCGAAATGTTTTTAAAAGTAGTTTTTTTTATCTAAAATACCGGTACTAAGGTTCGGTGTAGAATTTGTAAAACATTGAAACAGCATGAACATTATATAGCAATTTTTTTGACTCGAGTAAAAGAATTTTTACCTAAAAAAATTATTATACATAAGTCAACGTTAACTTGTCTATTAGCTTATCATCACCTGCATTACACAGATTGTCTTTAAGATAAGGATGTTTCTCTTTAACACTTGTTTGTCTTTAAGAAAAATAACATTCTACAAAGATCTTACGGAATTCTTAACAAATTCTTAAGCATTTTTTGAACAATGGAAAAAATAATGTTTCATTTAGGACAATTTATTTTTCTTATTTTAAATGTTTTATTTAACAGCAATGTCAGTTATTATTGCTCTAAAAGACCAGAACTGGTGCTTTCAATCTTCTTTTTAGTAAATATAGTTTATAGAAAGTTCATATTCACATTATGAATGACTCTACGGTAATCTAGATACAAACTACCGGGTAAAACACGGCTTTTGAAATTTATTTTCTTTATTCTAAGTGATCTTTCTGAAAAACATTATTTAAATAATTAGGTAACATATAATTAGTTTTAAAAATTTTGTTTGTAACACTTTTCAAAGCAATATTTTTATCTCTTGTATTTTTACTTTTTGCAACCAATTCTAATTTTTTTTAGAATTTAATTAATAAATGCATTGTAATTTGTCAATATTGTAACTTCGGAATTATATGTTACGGAGATTTGAAGGTTTAAAATGGACAAACTTAAACACTTTAACATTTTAACCACATAACATAACATAACATAGTATACACAAGAAACTTCTTACTATTATTATTTTACAGTTTAATCTAAAATGATTGCATAGTCGTGATACAGTTTTGTAAATGTAATCAGTTCTTTGTACAACTATTTCAGTTTTAGAGAAAATACCTCATTCAATCAGTAATATTAGTCACAAAAAACGTCTGTGAATGTAAATAAGAAATCTACACAGGGCTAACCAAACATCAGGACATTGCACAGAGCACACATAGTTAATTTCTTCAAATAGATATCAGCTAACACTATTAAAAATAAATAAAAACAAGGAAATAAGCCTTATTTTAATAAGTAACATATGTTATGTATGTTGAAAATTTGAAGTCATGCAAGTTTCAAGAACACTTACATTTATAAAGCTCAATAATTTAATTAAACTCTATATTATATGCTTGTTTATCCCAAAACATGAATATAATGTTTGAATTAGCGATATGGTAACATATAAGATTATGGAAAAAATATTACAATTGCCAGTGTGATTTTTATGAAAATCACACTGTTTTATATTGTTTGATCATGCAGCTTTCAAAAACATGTATTATTGCCTAAGTTTGATTACAAATAAAAATCTTACAGGTAAGTTTCTGACTTAAATTTCATCTTTTTAGGGTTATGTATGTTATACACTAAATATGTTACTTAAGTGCAAATATTTTGAAATGAAAACTACATCAATCAACAGATAATACTTCATCCTTATATAAAAATACAAGTTTTATTAAATCGTATCTGGAATAGAGCAGAATTAAAGATTCAAAATCCATATATTTTTTCTACAAATTTTAGGGGTAACATATTAAAACCTCCGTAACACCCTTATGCCCCACTCGCCAGAGTGCAAACTGCAAAATATCCAGGACATAACAGGCTTTCAGAAAAATTATGTCTACAAAATTCCCTAAGGGGGGGAGCAAACATGTTCCTGGCCACCGGCCTATATCAGAATATTTGTTTGAACTTAAAACGTTTTCTTTGGTAAACATCGTTAAAACTTCACTTATTTTGTTTTAATAAACATTGGACGAGGCGTTATAAAGATAAGGCTCTGACTGGTTCCGTCAGCTGGTACGAGATTTATATTGATATATACTATTCTAGGAGGTAAATTTCACGCATTTGCAGTTAGAATGCTGAACTTTCAGTGATGAAAATATGTTATTTTATTGACCAAGTAATTTGCAGTTAAAATGCTGAACATTTTCTGATGAAAATATGTTATATTATGGACCAAGTATATTTGCCATATATCAATATTTGATATATCAGAATATTTGTTTGAAATTAAAAACGTTTCCTTTGGTAAAAATCGTTAAAAAGTTCACTTATTATTTTGTTTTAGTAAACATTGGACGAGGCGTTATAACGATAACGCTCTGACTGGTTCCGTATTTGTGATTTGTAAAAATAACATGTCTTTTAAATATCTGTGTTTCAAATTCATCTTCGGCTGTTTTGTCATAGCCCCTCGTTGTCGTCGTTGTCGTCGTCTTTGTCGTGCAAAAACTTTGACATTTTCCAATATCGCTGGTGTTATCCCGTGTATCATTTTTAAACTTGGAATACTTCCTGAATTTGTTAGACAATTTACCTAACTCTATCATGATGGTTATTCTCTGAATTATGCCCCTTTTATCTTAGAACATTCTTTAAAAGGTACAATATAGAGGTTAAGATTTTTACGTGTAACGTGTACGTGTACGTGTAAAGATTTCAACACTAATTCAATAAGCGCTAAGCAACGCATCGTTGAACAATCCCGATATCTGCACGTCACAATTTACGAAGGGTTTCAAATTCGCAATTTCACACGTAAAATAGCGATTTTGCAACGTTGAAAACCAATAACGTAGCGAGAGTCATTGCATAGTGGGAAAATGCTACAAGTACACGTAAAAATTTTAACCTCTATATTATCTCTGCTATTACTCGATGCATTGCCTCAAAACTTGGAACACGCCTTTATGATGACAACATGCAATTGTGTGTTAACTTACATACATAACTCCATCATGATTATTGAATTTTGCCCCTTTCTAGCTCTTCTATTCTAAGAATATGAAGAGCTGTTAAGTCACTCGTGAGTCGGCACACGCGTCCGGTTAAAGTTTTGGGATGAAGTTATATCTCTGAACCTACTTAAGATATTCAATTAATGAAAGTCGCATATGGCTTCGGGTCCCATACCTTTTGGCTGGATTTTAACAGAATTATGCACCGTTATGTACTTAGAAAAAACCTTAACCTAGGTTAAAGTTTTTGAAATTTAGTCATATCTCTGAAACTATTGAATAAAGTCAATTGAAAGTTCACACATGGCTCCTTGGTCATTATATAAGATTACTAATTAAGTCCCAAAACTTTTGGTTGGATTTTAACAGAATTTTTCCCCTTAATTTACTCAGTAAAATCTTAAACCTAGGTTTTAAAGTTTTTGGAATGAAGTCATATCTCTGAAACTGCTAAAGATTTTCATTTGAAAGTTCACACATGACTTCTATATCACAAAACATAAATACATGTAATTTATTACGATCACCAGTTCGTTGACGTCAGCGTTGACTAACGTTAATGAAATAGCCAAATAACTTCGAAATTATCAGGCAGCGTGCACTGCCGTCGGTGATGCTCGTACATTCAACTATAGGCGGCGTGCACTGTCGCCGTTGGTGCTCGTTCCTTCTACTCTTGGCAGCGTGCACTGCCACCGGTAGTGCTCTTATCTTTTACTCTAGGCAGCGTGCACTGCCGCAGGGGGTGCTCTTACATTCTACTCTAGGCAGCGTGCACTGGCGCCGGCGCTCTTACCTTCTACTCTAGGCAGCGTGCACTGCCGCCGGTAGTACTCGACCGCGCGATTCTCCGATCTTCTTCTTCTTCTTGGCGTTCGCTCTACACGACCACTCCAGCATCCGCGATGAAAATTGTGGTCCTCCGTAGGTCGTCAACATCTCCATACAGTTTCTGCTGGATTGTTGCACCTTGTGGCCACGTTGCTTCTCGCTCTTGGTCATATCGTTTACATCGTTGGAGGATGTGCTCTGCAGTCTGGTCCTCTTCTCCGCATGGACATATTGGGGAAGGCACCAATTTATACTTCCAACACATGTGTGCATTCAGTCTGTTATGCCCTGAGCGTAACCTCACCATCATCACCTGCTCTGGTCTGTTTAACATCTGCTTTCTGTCTGGTCTTTGTGAGAGCCTTAATGATGGTGGCTTTCTCCTTGTATGTCACCTGGTTATCTGGTTGCTCTAACTGGGCTCCTAACCTAGCCAGCTTGTCAGCCTCCTCATTTCCGGGCAGTCCACAGTGAGATGGTATCCACTGAAGGGCAACATTGCGGGAAGACCCAAGCTTGTTCATGGCTTGTGCTAGTTTAGGAACATTGTTGCTTTGCATAGCCTCCAGAACTGATCTTGCGTCTGTGAGGAAGACTACAGAGGTTACCTCTTCTGCTGAGTCTTCAATCAGAGAGACCGCCTTCATGAGCGCTTCAGTCTCTGCTCTGTAGTTGCTACAGTGCTTCCCAGTGGCAATGTAATGGGCCGATTTCTGGCCTGACGGGAATGTTATATGAATACCAGCGCCTCCATCCTTAATAGCTCTAGTGGCTGACCCATCTGTATATACATGGGTCCATCTGTCTAAAGAATAGTCTGCGTAGATAGTCGCAAGTGTCAGACTTCTACGGATGGTCTCATTTTCTTGTTAGCCCATGTCAAGTCCAGGAATAGCAAGTGCTACTTTCACTGCAGACAGGTCATTAGGGTTGGTGATGTCTGCTCGGCCCAAGGGAATAGTCTGTATGCTTAGTTCAGAGGCGTACTCTCTATTCAGCTTCTTTGCTTCATGTACAAAGCTGGAGCGCTTAAGGCGGTTCTTGGTGAATCCCTTAAGCCTGTTCCTCATGGGGTGATCTGGGAGCGACTTGTACTTGTTTGCCTGGAGAAGGACTTTGGTTTGTCTTCTTTCATGAAGTGGTTGGATTCCAGTCAGTTTCTCCATGAAGGCAATTGGTGTAGATTTGGTGGCCCCTGTGATAATGCGCAATGCCTGATTTTGTACTTTGTCTAAGACTTGCTGGTTCGTCTTGGCTGTTGTGGACCATGTGGCTGAGCTATATTCCATTGTGGGTCGTACTGTGCCCTGATAGATGGTCTTCAATATTTGCTCATTCGCACCCCAGGTTGTTCCAGCAAGTTTGCGCATCATGGCTAGTTTTCTTCGTGCCGTCCCTTCTACACGGTTGATGTGTGGTTTCCAAGTCTGCCGCTTATCAAACGTGACCCCAAGGTATGTGGCTTCGTCTTCCTCCTTCAGTAGTGTTCCAGCCAGCATAACCTTCCCAGCTTTCTGTTTTGTTGACAAGGTGAACAGTGTGGTAGACGACTTCTCCTTGTTGATCGTAACGCACCAGTCTTCGGCCCATGCTGCAAGTGTGTCCATAGTTCCTTGTATTCTGTACGTGGCTGTAGAGGCGTGTTCTTCTGTGCACCATAGCACCAGGTCATCAGCATAGAGAGCAGCATAAACTCCCTTTGGCAGTTCAGACACCAGATCATTGATGAAGACCAGGAAGAGTGTCGGGGACAGGACTCCACCTTGTGGGACACCATGGCGTAGCAGAAACTTCCTACTGTTGGCTTGGCTCAGGCAGACTCTGGCTCTTATGTTGAATAGATAGGAGTTGATCCATTGCAGCATGGCCCCACCAACTCCATTCCTCATGAGCTTCACTTGTAGCCCTTCTGTCCAGACTTTGTCGAATGCTCTCTGTAGGTCGATCCATTCTGTAAGGACCACCTTGTTTTCTTGAAAGGCATCTTCGACTTCCTGTGCTGGGTATGTAGTCTGGTCTTCTGCGGAACGAAATTGTCGGAAACCAGCCTGTTCAGATGCCAGCAGGTCGTTGGTCTCCAGGTATCACTTCAGGCGTGCATTTACAATCCTCTCCATTGTCTTTACTACACAGCTGGTGAGACTGATCGGACGGTAGCTGGTAGACGGTTCCTCCGATAACAAGGCACTCGTCATGACGCTATCGTATCTTCATTGTTTGGGCTATAAGAGGAATAACTCAGATTCATTACTGAATAAAAACATCCTGAAGAAATTCTCCTGATACGCAAAAAGGTCCTAGTGATTTTCATTGGGCGGGTGCGTGCGTGTCTTTGATAGATCCTCTGATATACGTACCTTTCTTGAAAAAAATATGTGAATATTCCGTTGGACAGTATTTTGTCAAATCATTTTTCTACTTTGTTTTTGTCATGTGAAAATTTCGTACCTGTTTTAGGGGGGGGTCTAAGGTTCCATACGAAATTTTCACAAATATGTGAAATTTTCGTACGAAATTTTCACACGTATGTGAGTAATTCGTACGAATTTTTCACACGTGTGACGAATTCGTATGTGTGCAAATTTCGGTACAACAAAGCTTCATGTTTTAGCAGAATCTTTATCAAAGTGAAGTGCAACGGTTGTTTCAAATCTAACGCGTAATTACCATCGTCTAATGTTATATATATAGATCTGAAATTCTCTCACTTCTTTCCTCTTTACGGGGAGATAGTAAGGCGTATCGAGCATGTATTCCCATCCGTTCTTTTTGTTTTTATTTAATCGTCTTAACAACGGTTGCTCTGCTCCATTCACGATACTTTCTGCACAAAGGCCCGTGTGAATGTATATCGCATCAGACGTGATTGTTCTAGGTCTAATATCCTCGTTAGCATAAAACTATGTGAGTGCGACTTTCCAGATACCATTCAGTGTTAGTGGTAAATTCAAATGCACTTTAAATCGGTATGCTGTGTTGTCCGAAAAGTAGCTCTTACTGTCATCACTTCCAACGTATAAATATCTATCCATGGTATTTTTAAAATCTTTTTAAACATCTTCAACGCATTTGATTATACTATTAAATGAGAGCTTTTTTGTTTAATGCAACTGTTTTATTCCTCTCCTGCACGTATAAAGTCTCCTAATTCCGCCGCTATTGTTTGATAAATATATTTATGTCGCAATACTCTGGCTAAGAGCGAATGGTCTCTTAGTAGCATGTTCTTTTTTCTTCGCCTGGTTACACGATTATAAGCAATAGTTCTTATGACGAGACTGTCGTCTTCGAGAAATGGAATATCACGTTGATACATGTTGATAGTTCGCTCAGCTAACCTTCTCATGATCTCAGTAATTGCATCCATCTGTGATGCTATTACTTGTCGAACTAAGTGTCGACGAACACTTGCTCCAGCATTACTCAAGCTCAACAAATAGTTTAATTCACGAAACACTTGAGATCGCTCCATGATAAAATATTCAAAAAACGAATGACCTTCCTGGTGTTTATGTTTTGCCTTCTGACACGTCTTTAACATCGGTCAGCATCTACCCAACTATTAAATCTTTCAGGAAAGTCTTGCCATGCGACCAAATATTTGAAGCCTCTTGTTGTTTTTTTTCGGGGCGCAATACTCAAACGGAGTTAAAAAGAGGAATCACGTATATAAGCTCATCAAAAGTAACATTTATTTCCCTTGAAATATGCGTTCTGTTTTTACTCGTCAACAACACTGTCTCCGACATCGAACCGAGAGATTTTTTTGGTGGGGGGCCTTTTTTTTCTCACGTGATTCCCCATCCTGAAAATAAATGAAAATTCGCTGGTTTCCGTTATATGATGAAATCGATCATTTACAGGCATTTTAAAGTCAAGCATTCACCTTTCAGCCAGGCCAAACGTTACAGGCGTATTTGCTCTGATAACAACCAGTTCATGGACTCACATGATGAGTTATACAAGTATTTTGTTGCCAGGAACTATCCCAAGCCAATTATTGAGACTGCTTTTGAGCATTTCAAAACTATGTCCCAAACTGAAGCTCTGCAACCCACTGTTCAAAGTGTTAACAATAATATTATACCTTTTGTTGTAGAATACAATTTGTCTTGGCAAATATTGGTTTTATAATCAACAAGTATTGGGATTTATTAAAACTATCTAATAATCCTGCAGTTAGAGAACTACATAAATACAAGCCCGTCATGGCTTTCAAAACGCCCAAAGAACATTAAGGACATTCTTGTAAAAACTGCTTTTCAACCTCAGAACAATGTTAAATATAAATCTGTTAAATGCAAATGTTAACTGCTCTAACATCATTGAAAGTGATAGTTTCACTAGCTCTCAGTATCATACAGAATTTAAATTAAATCATAATACTGATTGTACAAGTTCAGATGTAATTTATTTAATAACTTATAAAAAATGCAATATGCAATATGTTTGCCAGACCAGTCAAGAAGTGTCTAAGCGTATGAACAATCACCGTTTTGATATCAATAGCTATATAGATCCTGCATTTTCTACACTGGTTGCTTCCCATTTCAACCAAAATAATCACAGTCTAAATGACTAGTTTCATGTGTATTGATAAAGTTCATAATAATATGGAGAGACTTGTGAAGGAAACTGGATTCATAAATTGGGAACCGTTTTTCCACAGGGTCTAAATTCTAAAATATTGTATGGCTTATCATGAAAAGGTTTAACGGTGCTGATTATGTAGGTAATTAAGGGTGTTTTTTTATCTACCAGTAATTTCCCTTTATTAAGTCTCTACAATTATTTACAATATAGATGAAATTATGAATTTATTATCTGCCTTAAATTTTATAAAAATTATTTATGTACAGTTGTTACTGGAATCCATTGTACATTGTGCTTTGTGTGCATTTTTTTCTTCCAGTGACTGTTGAATCTATAAGATCCTGTACTTATTACATAAATTTAATGTATTTCATATTTTAATCAACATTATATTATTTTTGGCGAAAGGTATCTTGTGATTTTATATATGTTTCCTTTATTTTAATTTTTTTATTTTTGCTTGTGCCAAATAATGTGCAACTTCTTTTTGCGTTAAGTTGACGTCGTTTATATTGCTATGTGACGTCTTTTTTACGCCAAATGGTGACGTTTGTTTGGTATATAAAATTACATCATTTTTTACGCCAAAATAAGACATTGTTTGTAAGAGATGTTGATACAATAACATTCACCTGAAGAAGAGTCAAATAAACTCGAAACGCGTAGTGAAATATTGGAGTTTGTCTTCCTTTATTTGTTTATAAAGTCAAGCATTCAAATTAATGCATTAAACAATTAAAATATATAAAATATGAAATAAAAAATCAACTTACATGCTTCCGGAAGTTCAAATATAGCGCGTGCAAACTTTATGTGTTCGAGTATGGCGTACCATCACAGCCATAATTGCCGAAATTTAAATGGTCAATTAAAACAATTTCCCCCAACCCACCGGAGTGCAACTTTTTGTTGGATGTATATCTATGTCTGATGTTTCGCAGATGACACTTAATGAAACTTTTGCAATTAGTTCAAGGTGATATGCTACGCTGACTGGCCTAAGATTAGTGTCATATGAACTGAGAAATCGATTTTTCTTAACTCTGGTAACTTATACAAACTTTGTTGTGACTCAAAAAAGCGGTCATATCCGGTGTCCGGTCCCATACCGTGCTGATTTTACATTTATAGAATAAAATTTGTCTGTTTTCAAAATTGTTTTTCTTTCTTGAAACTTAGAAAAAAAAAACTTAATAAATATTCGGTTTTTGACAAAAGCATCTTGAAGTCCAGCAGCCTAAATCTTATTTGAAGTGTCCTTAAATAAAGATATAATCATTTCTCTTTAATGTGAGTAAGAAATATATTGCTTAGAGAAAAGAGTGGGATTGTCGTTAGCATAGAAACTAATGCGATCCTTAAAATTCAAGGTTCATTGGCTCAAGCTCTGTTATGAGCGCAACAGGTGGGACCAGTAATAAAAATCGGTTTGAATCTGCCATATTTCACAACTTTCAAAGGTTCTCGCGTATATATCAAATGGACCAAACGGCATACGAGTAAGATAAAATAATTTTGTTGAACTACATTGTCCGTAGTTACAGAGGTAAAATCGTCGGTTTTCTTTATAATTTACATCAAGTTTCTGTCATCAGCGCCAACTTCAAAGTGTCATTTGCTCTTTTTCATTTTACCTTCTTTGAACATGGATGGAACCACTTTTCAATTCCGCGAAGTTTCATACGACATTTAGCTTGGTGTTTTACGAAAATATTTCATTAGTATGCATTTCGTAATAGCTCAATAAACGCGAATTTGTAGACACAACATCCTCATATATCTGTCTCTACTTTCCTGCATGTACTCAGTTGACAATTTCTCAGGGGAAATTTACTTCTTGATTCGATTAGATGATGCTGGAAGGTAATTCAGTTTCGAAATACAACATTGGTGATCGATTAACTACTGCATTTCATGTTTTGCCTGTTGATTGTTTTTACTTGTTTAACCGCTCATTTAAAATTTGGCAGAGCGCTATAAAATGAGCATTTCTATTTGATTTATACCGATAGTGTGTGTATGATATTATAACAAATAAAATTGTGATCAGATATCTTCTTATAATGATATTATTTTTATTATAAAGAAAGTAGAATTACTATAAATATAATATTACATAGTTCAACAATCAAAAAATTATTTCGATTGCTTTATAACATACAAAATAGAATCGGGATAAATATTCAATCACAACAGCTTTCGATTTTAGGATTTTAGAATTCTACATTTTCTTATGTAGAATTCTATAATCCTAAAGGATTATAGAATTCTACATTTTCTTATTTCCTCTTACTGATTATTAAGTGACCTTAATTTCCGCAAACAATGCATTACAATCTTTGGCTTACGGATAAGTGGTGCGGGATAATTGATTTTAAACATCGGGTGTAAGAGCAAAGCCCTCGTTTTTTATTCGGAAGAATGTTACAATTTTAAAATTGCACCATAAAGATATATCTTCACCTAAAATTAGCGTTTTCCTAGAAAACTGTATTGCAGCTTGAAATTTAATGTTGATATTTGTGTCGGCTACAAAAAATGTACTTGCTTTCTTGATGTTTGTTGATATAAGCTTACATTTTAAACATTCAACAATCGGTAACGTAATCAGTTCTAAGTCAATCTATTTGTCTTAGTATAAGGATACAATATTCTTTAACACTTAGGAACTGATAACAAACCTATATATAACAAGTTCACCAGTGGACATATTTGATGACATCGCTATCCAAAGTTGTATAACGATTCAAAGTGATTGGTAAAATAGATGAAAAGGGAACTTTGTAAGCCACCAAACACGACAATTATGAAAATACTGCAGGCTCGGTTTGATTGAGCCTGTTCATGGGCAGTAATGGGATTGCAAATTATTGCCCACGCCGCATAGCCCTGTGTTGAGCGCAACTCAATATTTCCACCGATAAACAGTGCAATTTTGATCCATCCCAAACGATGGTATGCATATGGCTGTCAACATGGAACCTTCAATGCGGTATTTTCAGATTAATACCATTCCATGCTCAGCGGCGTATGGTCCCCAATAAAAAAAGGGTTAGCCCTAAACGAGAAAACAATGGGCGGAACTAAACAGAAAAGAATTTTGACAGGGGATTATCACAGACAACGCCAAGGCAAAATTTAAAAAGCAGGAAGTATATCCTTCTGGGTGATTGGTAGATGTAAACTGGGGAGAAAACCTCGGGGCAGCAGCCTCGGTGGTGGGGCAAAACCCCCGGTGGTGGGGCAAAACCCCGGCGGCGGGCAAAAACCCCTGTGGTGGGCAACTCCGGCGGGCAAAACCCCGATGGTGGGCAAAACCTCGGTGGTGGGCAAAGCCCCGCTTGTGGACAAAGCCCCGCCGGTGGGCAAAAACCCCGGTGGTGGGTAGAACCTCGAGCAGTTCGCGCTGAAGGAGTTTGAACCTCGGCCAGAGGCAGCGTTGTTGTCGAGTAAAAACAAACGCATGTTTCAAGGGAAATGAATGTTATTAACGGTGGGCTCATATACGAGCAGGGGTGCTTCCCCTTATCAACTCCGTACGTGTTCGTTCCGTTGAACGTGAGTCGAAAAGTATTAATGTATTAGAGTTATAATAACGGTGTAATGCTTATACCGTTCATTTCTTTAAAATGTTTTAGGCAATTACAATTTGCTTGTTTCGAACTATACAAGAATATACCTGAAAATTTATTCAGTTTACATTTATGTATCAAAGAAGTAAAACATTTGGTGAAACAAACATAGGGAAATTTCTAATACGAATCTATACTTTGAAAACAACTAAAAGGTATTAAAGTTAAGCGTTTTATGTCCTAGTTCATAACACGTAGAATCATCAAAATGTAAAGCTTTTTTTAAAGAAATACCACTAAATTACTAGTATGCAATATAATGATTGTTGTTGTCGTTGTGATTATTATTATTATTATTATTATAATTATAATTATTATTATAATTATTATAAAACATTTTTAAATAAACTTCAACTACATACATTAAGCGAATTTGCACATAAGTTAACCCGATTGCTTTTAAATAAAGTTTGAATACTTTAAAATTATTCAAACTATGGTTGTACAGAGATCTTTAACCTTTGATTGAAACAACTTGTTGAAATATAACGTAGTATTTAAGTAAATATGAAATACCTTGAACAGAACTCTGAATTAAATCCTCGTTTGCTTAACAATAGAACTTTACGATCAATGTTGAATTGTAGTAACTTATTGCGACTTTCAAAACTGAAATTCTAAGACATTATACTGAAATTCAGAAAAGAAAAACACTAAACAAAACACAACAAGGCACTTCATCACATGTTGTCCTTTTTGTTCGTAATAAAATCAGCAAATGCAGTTTTTCATAACACATTATCCCATTATCCGAACCCCTTATCAGAGTAATTCACGCATAATTTCCTTCTTGTTTGTAGGCCCCGGTCAAATTTGAAGATAAGAGATAAGTGGGCAAACTGTAAGCTTCATGGCACTTTAAAATATTTTTAGATGCTATATTTGCAGTTTCACATCTGTAGCTAGGATCCCCAAAACTTGCCTGACATGCTCTTTTTGACCTTGACACTTCCAGTGTGAGGCAGGTGCTTGGAAATGCGAAACTAATACATTGTAATTCTCAAGGGGCATACAAACAAGTGTGAGTAGTGCAAAATCTACGTGATTATGGTATATTTTGAGTATGATTTAATGAAACAGTAGGGATTTTACCATGTGTGAGTGGCAAGCATTTATTTTGGTTGTTGGAGAATTTGAAAGTTAACGGTGCTTAAAAATCAACTGATATGTTTTGAATATAATTTGGCTTTGTTTTCATAAACTGATTGTCATTGTGATATGTGCCCTTTCTGTTTCAGGTATGTGCTAGTATGGAGCAAGTCGACTTGTCGTGTCGGCTGTGATTCTATGGTTTGCGATATATCAGAATAACCGTTTACTGCCGCCTAACATTAGTGTAGGTTAAAGGCGTATACATTTTTCAGATAGTGTTCAGTAGACTCTTACTCAATTTATTAAAAACCTACGTGAGTGTAGATTAAAAATGTCATATGTTGAAAGAAACTCAATTTACATATGAATTAAAAACCTACGTGAATTGAATAGTGTAGATTAAAATGTCATTTATTCAATGGAAGTCAATTATTTATCACAAAAACCTACGTGAAGTGAATAGTGAAGATTAAAAATGTCATGTCTTGAAAGAAACTCAATTTACATATATATTAAAAAACATACGTGAAGTGAAAAGTCCAATTTACATATATATATTAAAAAAACCTACGTGAAGTGAATAGTGTAAATTAAAAATGTCATGTCTTGAAAGAAAATCAATTTACATTTATATTAAAAAACCTATGTGAAGTAAATAGTATCATTCATCATTTAGATTTTACATTTATATTTTACGTAAAGTTAACTATAATTGCTTCTTAACGTTTTGGGGAGTGGATAAGCTATATAAACTTTCAACGTTCCTTCGACTTTCACTCTGCAATTCAAGCATACACCAACTCTTCTTGTTATTGCAAGAATCTTGTGAGCATGGACCAAGCCTATAAGAAAAAAAATTGGTTACAACAAAAACATCACACAAACAAAATGCGGCGACTACATTAATGAAAATGTCTTCGAAGATGGGAAATTAATAAAAGAAAAATCGCGATCAGTGTGGTCAAAATGGAATGGAACTCTGCAGCTAGAAGATGCTATCGTCGCTATAGAAGAGGAACTGTTATGTGATGAGGTAAGTTGGCATTAATATGGTTATTTTTAAAAAATAGAACGCCTCTAAAAATGATATCTGAAAAACGTGTTATAGTACTAAACAAAGTCGCGTGATATGAGCACGAATCTTGCTTCTACGGATATGGTAATATAGTAAATTAAAATCTTTTTAATTTTATTTTAAAGGTATTGAATGTAAAAAACGGAACAACCTCCTCTGCTGAGAAATATAAAACAGATGTGAAAACTACTGAAACAGTTGGAAAAAGCAAAAACTTAAGGCTTCTACCAGCGGATCTTGCGTCAAATCATATTGAAAATTCAATGTAAAAACAGTAATAAGAAGTTATATAATTATAGTATTTTATTAAACAAGTATGGATGAGTGCATTATGTGTAAATTGGAGTCATGCCATTTAGGTACAGATTAAATGAAAGTTGACGGACTGTAATATGTTAATCACAACAAATAGACATATTTTAGATAAAAGCCTAACCAATGCAAGCATAAGACTCAGTGATGGGAGGAACTGTTGGCAAATAAAAGCTCGCAAATCATGAACGTTATTTTTAATTCGTGGAAAAATTTTAAGAAACATTACAGATGGATAAAGTAACACAAAATCGCGTTTAAAAATATATATTGCTCTGCATACAAACAATGGATGACGGAATTCTTTATTTCTCGTCACCTGAAAAGTAAAAGAAGAACTGATAAAAAGAAAACTCATTTTGAAAAGAATTGTTAAAAAGACAAAGCATTTTAAGACAAGAATTGCTAAAAAGTCAAGTTCTTCTCATGCAAATGTAAATCAGGAATACAAAACGCATGACAAACAATACGAGGATTTCAAGATAACTGGTGGCACGATAGAGAAATGCAGTCATCGACATATTAGTGCGATTTTAGAAGATTGTGATGAGCTGAAAACAAACAATGAAAAATTACCAGATGCATTTAATAAAGTTAAACAGAAACTTTTCGACGAAGAACAAGAGGTTGAATATAAGAAGTTAGAGGAAATACCACAGAATGTTCTTGGCGTTGTTGGACTTGATGATGATTGGAATTGGGAAAGGATGTTGCACGATGATACAGACACTCCTATCGGAAACGCGGAGCATCCACAAAACGTACAATATAAACAACAAAACGAACAGAATGCATCAGTAGAATTCTCAGTCGATGAGGCGAATGTCGTGTTTTCAGAGTCTTTATGTTCAGATCCTCATTACAATCAAATGTCATTTTATAAATGTCACTTGTGTGATCCAACAACTTACAGAGAATATGAAAGCTATTAAATATTGTGCTTGAGACTAAACAAAAATGAATTTTAATGACACTGTACTTTTCGGATGTGGATTAAAACGCAACAATTATGCGAAATATGAGAATCGTGTAGCTTCATACAAATCGTGGCCTCAGCAGATGAAACAAGGCAAATATGCTTTAGCGCTAGCGGGAATTATTTACACGAGGGAAGGAGATATTGTAGAATGTTTCGCATGCGGTGTAAGAGTCACAGTGGAGAGCTAGTGACATACCCGTCGTTGAACACAAAAAATATCGCCTGACTGCATTTATTTAAAACTAACTGGATATAGCGACGCGCACACATATAAAGCTGACATTGAAGCATTTCCCTCTGTGAATTTGTATATTTAAAAGAGAAGAAAATCATGAAGTTCAGTGATGTTCCAATACTTCAGTCGTATTTTGACTTTTTTATGCAAAAGAAATAAGTGAGAAAATGTATTCTGTGTTTAAAAAGAAGTGCCGGTTGCAGCCAATCATATTTTGTGCAAAAGGATCACGCATGTTTAACATTGACAAATGATCAACAACTAGAGTTATATTTTGAAGACGTTCTCCTTGAAGTGGATGAATCTGACATTTTAATGAAGTGGAGCGAAGCAATTTCTCTTCTCGACGTGCCTTCTGAACTCGTTGAAATGTTCAAATTGAAGATATGTTGTAAAGACTGGCGTCTAACGGGCATGAAAACTTCACAGTGGAAAGCTAAAATGATAAAAATGTCTGTTCAAGTTCTGTTGCTAGAGAGGCGTTTTGTTACTTGTTGCGAAATTTGAGTGTTATTGTTTGTGTTTGTATTCTTTTTCTAGCTAAATATTTATACATTTTCTATTATTCATGATTGTTTTTGTTAGTTTGTAATGGAAATACTATAGTTGGTGTTGGTACTTAACAATTAATATATTAAACAGTTTGTTTTCTCTCTTTTAATTTCCTCTTAGTTGAGATGTTACTAACAAAAAGTATAAATAAAGAGAGTTGAAAGTTTTTGATATCATTGCTATACATGGAGGGTGTAGTTAAGCTCGAGGTAGACTCTACAGCCCAAGTGATAGGTCAGTATTGAAATTTATAAAAAATAAAATTTTAAAAGCTGACATTAAGGAGATTTAAGCAATACTTTCAACGAGTATTGTAGGTCCTACCAATGTGGGAAAGAGTACATTCGTATTTCAACTGCTCAAATACGCTGATGGAGCTTTTACAAAGCCGATCAACATAGACATACCATATATCACCTTTTTTAAAGGTCTTCCCACCAAAACTGAAATTGAAACGTGGCGTATGAAAGAACCCAATGAAAAAATCTTGATGAGGGAATGCGCTCAATCTAAAAATGTGGTTGATATTTATTGCAAATACACTCATCATTTTAAGTTCTTTTGTGTTCTCATTTCCCAAAATGTTTTTTGTCCTGGGCGTGAATTCTGTACCATAAGCATCAATACACACTACTTCTTTCTGTTTAGAAACAACCGCGATGAATTACAAATGCAGACTTTATACTTCATGGATGCCTACAAGAAAGCTCGGAGAAATACAGATATCTCCTGGTGGACCTTTCTCCACATTCAGATCCCAAATATAAGCTAAGAACTAACATCCTACTTGGTCAGTTAATGACAGTTAACCTACCTAAAAAGACAGGATAAAACAGTTACTCAAAAAAGAAAGACTTTTTACCACCGCTTATCCATTCTTCTGACAAGCAAAAAAGATGTTAATAAAAGATAAAGAAAACACTCAGTTACGAACGGAGAAATAGAGGATATTTGTTTTTACCAGTGTAAGATAGAAATATATTTCACCGAGTGAGCTCCGGAATTGGTATTTTCACGAGTGGCGAAGCCACGAGTGAAAATACATAATTCCGGAGATCACGAGTGAAATATATTTCTATCTTGTACTGGTAAAAACAAATTTTCTTTTTATTTTATGCTTTTAGTGCATAATTTGTGTAAATTACACAGAAACATTGCAGGAAATGGCGCCAAAAACGTTTGTCTTCGACGTGACGTCATGACGTCATATGACCAAACTTGAGTCCGATTTCAAAACGTTCTCATTCGGAATGTTATGTGCGTTTGGGTACCAACGTCCAAAAACTGTGAAAATAAAAATGATATTCCACTGTTTGAAAACAGTGGAATACCACTTTTATTTCACCGGGAAAATTCTATATTTCACTGAAAAGCATAAAATAAAAGAACTTCTTTGTAAGTTTTATAATTAAGCATATTTTACCGTTCATCAACGCAATTTCAAGTGATCTGTCTGAAACAATTAATGGCAAGTGAACTGGTGGTTATATCTAAAAGCAAATATGAGCATTTGCTGAAGATGTCAGAACAACATGTGCAGAATGATCAAAGTGGAGGGCAACTTGAAATAAAAACACAACACTCGCCTATCTCTGACATTAAATTGGAAGAAAACAATTCCCACTTAAAACCAAAATCAAGCGACAGTCAGGATGAAACAGTCACAAGCCTGGAAAAGCCGAGGTTTTATGTAGAGAAACCGATCTCAGAAATGCCGTTCGATGACAAAAAGTTACTAGCTGCTGGTTGGAAGATCAGAAAAGAAGCGAAAACGTTAAGCAATAGGAAACTCACACGACCAACACAAAAAGGCGCCAAAACGAAATGGATAAACTATATAGTATGATGGGGGTAAGTCTTTATTTGAAAATGATTTTTTTTCTCACTGTTTTGAAAAGAACCAAAGAATGGTGATATGCGATGAGTTGAATTATAAAAAAATGTCAAAATAATGATAAATGTTATCAGTAAAACATTGAAAGCGTTTGAAAATTAGATACTTTCTATTTAACAAATTTAGTTGAATCAACATACCCTACGTAAGTTAATAAAAATGCAAATAATGTATGAGTGTGGTGATCTATTGAATATTTAAGGAGTATATAAGGACCTTCTTTCTCCCTGTGATTTTGTTCAGTTTGCTTGCAAAAACTTAGAATGTTTAGTTGAGAAAAAGATTTTGCCTTCTTATTTAGTATATAAAATACGAGTCAAAATTATCATAAAGTCGAATTTTGTGAAAGTAGTGACGAGGATTTACATGAAAAAGAAAAGAAATTTAAATGTATGATATGCTCTAAACGATACAAACATTGGAGACAGCATATGCAGAGTCATATGAGCAAGCGGCGATGCGAGCAGTGTGCTAAGTCGTATCCTAGATTAGAAGATTTACGTCGTCATCAGAAAGCAGTTCATGGAAAACATATAGAAAATGATAGTGCCTCTAGCTGGGAGCTAACCCTAACCCTAACCCTAACCCGAAAGGAATCGAACGTTTACATGCAATACTTGTAATAAATCATTTGGAAGAACGTATCACCTTGCACGACATGTTACCAACGTACATAGTCATGCTAGCCAAAATCAGAACAGAAGTCGGTTTGCGTGCAGACATTGTGACAGTGAATTTCAGGATTATAACGATTCATTTCGGCATGTAAGTGAAAATCATCCGCTGAATCAACAGGGAGGACGAAGGGCAGGAACTCCTCGTAGGATGAATTCAAATGAAACTTATAATGATGTAAAGGAGAAAGACGATAGTAAAAATGCTTCTGATTTTGGCGAGATTAGAGATGATGATGAAATTCAACAACGCATTGATCATTCTTTGGATGAGGGAAGCGAACTATATGACCTGTTGACAATTTTGGGGAATGCTCGAGAGCAAGTTATAATCTTTTAAGAGTCCCGTGTGCGCGAACTTGGTGGTATCAAATAGGATTTGTGTGTTCAAGTTGAGATGGAACATGATGGTGCTGAAAGCGTTGCGAGCACATCGCCGTATTTAAGAAGTCGAACCTACATAACCTTAGCAGTGGATGACTTGAATGAGCATGATTTGAATGAAGCAATGCAAAACGATACACGCAAACATTGAAATATTTATGCGAGAATGATCGGGCTGGAACGTCAAAAGAGTGTTGAAACTTGAAATTCATACAGCGGTCTACAAAACTGTTCGCGGTTCAGTATACTTACCCCTAGGCCTAAAATAAAATATTGTTTGTTTCCGCATCCACGACCGACCCGAAAAAATCGGCGCGACCCGAAAAATTTTATCGCCGAAACCTAAATGATATTTTTTTATTTGGTACAAAAACCTGGAGACGAAAAATGCAAATATTTGGAATCAGTTTGATTACGAAATCGGATGACTTGGTCTTTTGCAGAAAGACATTACTCTACATATACACTTAACAACTTTTCTAAGTATACACCTGCGTACTAGGGCATTACTGGCTTGATAATTTCAAGCTATTGCTCTAAAACTTTCTATAAAACATACAAGTAATACTAAATGATTTATTAGTAAAAAATTATTAAAAATGAGAAATTCACAATATCAGTTAATGACGCTTATGGCCAAATTCAGCGATGAACGGTTAAATCGCGAAATATTTTTGAAGCGGATTTTTTTTGTCATGGGTGATCAGTTATAACGCTGTGGGCTGGTGTGTCAATGCACAAGAGGACTTTCGCAGTTTTAATCCGATGGAACTTTAATTCTGAAGAATATCAGCGACAAGTCCTTGTTCCGACTGTCCTTCCACAAGCACAAAGATGCATGCAGTTTATGCATGATGGTGCACCCTGTCATCGTTCGGCGAACACCAGACGTTTTCTTGAGGTGAACAACGTCAGAATTTTTCCATGGTGCATTAGAATTCCGGATCAAAATCTAATTGAAAATCTGTTATGTGAGGGGTACGAAGCAGGAGGTACCAACCATGCAACTTGAAAATGGGCTTCTTCATGAATGGGCTTAAGATTCCATATTGAAGTCATTCAGCACTGTATAAGCTCACTGAGATCAATGTGTTTTGCAGTTATACGCGCTGTTGGTGGTCATACTATTTATAAACTGATGTGAATTTGTATTCTGTGGGTCCCAGTACTCTACATGATGAGCAAGTCAGTTGTCTGCCATTTTGAAAACTTTTTTTACTGATAAATCAATTAGTATTACTTGCATGTTGTATTGAAAGTTTTGGAGCAATAGTTCAATTATCAAGCCAGTAATGCCCCAGTAGGAAGGTGTATACTAAGAAAAGTTGTTAAGTGTATAATGCATGTTAACTTGGTACCTATTTAAATATTAAGAATTTTGATATTCTCCTTGGAGTTATTCCTAGAATATTTATATGTGGATCATTATTCTGAAAAATTTTAACTAAAAAATATTTTGACCTACCGACCTATCCATAATTAATCTGCTTGGGTCGGGATGGGGAAACAAAGAATATTTTAAGTCTGGCCCTATCGAGATCTTTATCACAAAGTCAGTGCCACTTCATTCGAAATCAAGACGATAAGTGCTTCCTGTACTGCTTGTTGGCATCGCTGCAACCCGGAAAACTTCGAACATTATTTTCAATAGGAATTAGAAGTTAAAATGACTGGGGTTACCTATCCCGTTTCTTCAGCCCTACTGCGTAAGGTGGAAAACCAAAACGAAAATATTTCGATCAATGTCTTTACTTAACAAAACAATTATTCCGTTAAGAATTACGGAAAACCATCAACGTGCGCATCATGTCAATTTACTGTGGATGAAGTACGGATAAACGTAACACTATTATTTGATTACGAATTTGAATCGCTTCCTGTCTCGCACCAAAGCGCATAAGGAACAGCTGAATTTCTGTCTTCAATGGTTTGCAAGGAATCATCATTGACTGAACATCAGCAGCTCTGCTCGCAAAATGGTGCGCAAAGAATTGAACTTCCCATTCCCTGCAAGAACGATATTTTAGAATTTAAAGATATTGAAAAAAACATTGAAGGTTCCTTTTGTTATCTACGCTGATTTCGAAACTATCATCAGAAAACTGCATACAGGCGCACCTAACGTCAAGCACTCTGCTACGACTCCAACGACCAAACTGGAAGTGTGCAGTTTTGGTTACAAGGTGGGCAGCGAAGATGATTGCTATACCAAATCTACTTTGATTTATAGAGGTGAAGACGCTGGATGGAAACTTATTGAGCGTTTGCTCCAAGAACAGGAAGAAATCAACGATATTCTTTCGACCATCGAACCGATTGATTTGACATAGGAACACGTCGACCTTGTTGCTAATGCCACGCATTGTTGTATATGCAGAAAACCGTTTTCTTTCCACGATAAGACAAACAAGTTAGGAATCACAATCATCTGACGGGTGAGATCATTGGATCGGGTTGTAATAATTGCAATCTCAACTGTCAGCAAGCCAAGTTTATTCCCGTGATATTTCACAACTTGAAAAATTTCGATGCTCACATTATATGCGAACATCTAGGCGAGTTCAAAGACCACAAACTGTACTGCATCGCGCAAAATACAAAAAGGTACGTCAGTTTCTCTTTAGGATGGCTGAGATTTATTGACAGTTTCCAGTTTCTCGCAGCATCATTAGAAAATTTACTTGAAAATTTGTCTCATGATGGGTTCAAAGCGTTCCCACATTTGCTCTCTGAAACTGAGAGCGAAGAGGAAGCTCAACTACTTCTTCGGAAAGGCGTGTACCCTTGCGAGTACATGGACGACTTTGAGAAGTTTGAACAGTCTGCACTACCTCCCATAAAACAATTTTATTCTAGCATCAGGAAAGAACATATTTCCAGGGAAGACTATGATCATGCATGTGTGGTGTTTACGGTATACAATATGGCAGATTTAGGCGAGTATCATGACCTTTACTTGAAAACGGATGTTTTACTGAGTGACGTGTTTGAGTCCTTCAGAAATCTATGCTTAAAACAATCTGAATTAGATCCGTGTCATCGCTCGGTCTGTCTTGGGTGGCTTGTTTGAAAATGACGGATGTTCGATTGGAGCTGCTGACTGACATCGATGAAGTATTTATGGTGGAAGCTGGCATCCGCTGAGGTGTGTCCCAAATCTCAAATCGCTATAAGAAAGCAAACAACCAGTAATCGGATTATGACCATACACAGCCTACAACATTTCTACAGTACCTAGACGCAAATAATCTCTACAACCCCTACCTGTAGAAGACTTTGCTTTTATGAGCAAACAAGCCATTCATAGAATTCTTAAATTCAAGCAAGAAGCATGGATGAAACCTACATCGATCATAACAAGTACCTTTCAAAAAAATTTCTACAAGCTCATGAATGTTTCCGTGTTTGGAGAAGTACTCCATCTAAGTTGACGGGACTTCTGTTACATCTTGATTTTCACATCCACCTGATTCATTAGATATCTCGACATAGAAAACAAGTCGTGAAATATGGGTTCTTGTAGGTCGATGCGTTTTGATTCGGCAATCACAGAGGCTCTTAAAAACAGTCCGTTGTTGTACTGTTGGGATCTGTCACACCTGGGCTGTCTGCATCGTCCTGTATAAAGAGCTGTGTGTTCAGCTGGCTAGTCACCGTTTGTTGCCTATAGTTCATCATCGTTTGAATGCAAGCTCTGTATGGGTTGTAGTTACAGGTCATCGTCGCTTTGTTTTTGCAAGGTGACCTCGGTCGTTGAAACCAGTGCTTGGAGAATCCATGACCAACTAGTTGAACTTTTATATCAGTAAGTGAAGTCCCATCAGCTTTCTCTACGTTCAGTGTAACATAAATCTGAGAATTTTTCAAGTCCAGGTAGTCCATGGAATTTTGTGCACTGGTCTTAAATTCAAACGGGCCATCGGCTGATACCTGTGATAAAGGTCGAATTTCATCGTAATAAACGCTCCTGACCCAGGCTTGAGTGCTTGGAAGATCGAATAAAGCCAACTCTGACACCAGTCCTTCCTTAAACTTATCTTCATTAAACACAGACATGCTTAATTGATTTCAAATTTGTCCTTCTTTCCAATGTTTGGCGACTTCTATCGTCCCTTCTTAGCTGTTCACTTCTTTGTTTTAATTATTCTCCTACCACTTCCACGTTGGCGTTTTGCTCTGAGATTTTTTACTGTGCTTCTTGCGCTTGACCCCGCGCCGTCGTTGTCTGAAGCATGTTCACTACGTTTGCTAGATTTATATCCTCTCTCTCTGTCGCTCCGATTTAGCTTGTGCTACCGTTTGTTTCGCCGGTAACACTGCTTTTATAGGATAGATTTTGTCTCCCACGACTTTTGTTTCGTCTACTGATATGACAATCGCCTTCCGCCACCCGTCTGGTTTAATGTGGTTTTGCCGCTACTCACTCTATCGAAAAAATCCACCCACGCTTGCGGATTGGGAACGTAAAGCTTCATGTTTTAGCAGAATCTTTATCAAATAAATGGGTACTGCTTCAGGTAAAGTGTTAAGTGCAACGTTTCAAATCTAACGCGTAATTACCATCGTCTAATGTTATATAGATCTGAAATTCTTTTCTCTTCACGGGGAGATAGTAAGGCTTACCGAGCATGTTTTTGACCTGAATTTAATCGTCTTAACAACGGTTGCTCTGCTCCATTCACGATACTTTCTGCACAAAGGCCCGTGTGAATGTATATCGGATCAGACGTGATTGTTCTAGGTCTAGAATCCTCGTTAGCGTAAAACTATGTGAGTGCGACTTTCCAGATACCATTCAGTGTAAGTGGTAAATTAAAATGCACTTTAAATCGGTATGATGTGTTGTCCGAAAAATAGCTCTTACTGTCATCACTTCTAACGTATAAATATCTATCCATGGTATTTTTTAAATCTTTCTAAACATCTTCAACGCATTTGATTATACTATTAAATGAGAGCTTTTTTGTTTAATGCAACTGTTTTATTCCTCTCCTGCACGTATAAAGTCTCGTAATTCCGCCGCTATTGTTTGATATATATAATTAGGTCGCAATACTCTGGCTAAGAGCGAATGGTCTCTTAGTAACACGTTCTTTTTTCTTCGCCTTCTTACACGATTCGAAGCAATAGTTCTTATGACGAGTCTGTCGTCTTCGAGAAATGGAATATCACGTTGATACATGTTGATAGTTCGCTCAGCTAACCTTCTCATGATCTCAGTAATTGCATCCATCTGTGATGCTGTTACTTGTCGAACTAAGTGTCGACGAACACTTGCTCCAGCATTACTCAAGCTCAACAAATAGTTCACGAAACACTCCATGATAAAATATTTAAAAAACGAATGACCTTCCTGGTGTTTATGTTTTGCCTTCTGACACGTCTTTAACATCGTCAGCATCTAGCCAACTATTAAATGTTTCAAGAAAGCCTTGCCATGCGACCAAATATTTGAAGCTTCTTGTTCTTTTTTTCTTTTTTCAGAATACGTTCGATAAACCATAAAGCTGTTTTCATCTTTTTGTAGTTCAGCAGTATAAAACAAACCTTTAATAATATCATCTTTCAAATCTTTCAGCCTGTACATGGCTGTACATACCTTGCTTAAGAATTCTTCTGTAGTATACTGGTAGGCTCGTTGAAAGGCTGTTTGGTAAAGCTGATGCGCACCAGATCACCCTTCTTGAATTGAAAAACGGGTTTGACGAATCGTTGTTTTTGTCAACCTCATTAGGAGCTAAACCATGCAAGCCGCGATGTGGAGTGGTGTTGTAACTCGCCACCACATCTTGAAGATCATCAATGTAGCGGTAGGTCCTCTTGTGTCTCATCATTCTATACAGTTTTTCTTTCAAAGTTCTTTGAACACTGTCCATATAATTGCTTTTAGGGAGGTTGTTTGTGGTGAAGAAGTAAATGTTCCTTTCATGTACTTCTTGAACCATTGGTTAGAAAACTCGCTGCTCGAATCTTTTGAATCTTTGTTGGAGAAATATCAAGAATAATGTCTTTCACAGCAGTCACCACCACTTTACCCGTCTTGTTTTTAGCGGTTTCACCCAGAGTTTTCTCGACAGTATATCAATGGCACAGAGCAGGAATCGAACACCATCATTTTCGTCTGCTAGGTTAGACATCGACAGTATATCTATATCGAGCCGCTCGCCAATGACTGTCACTCTTACATTTGCCGTCTTAAATTTAAATCTTCTAGGTTTTTGTAGTAAGTAAGCATCTTGATCCATTGTTTAATATCGCTTATTGTATATACTCCCGGATACCTTTTATTCAACACGCTAAAAAGTATTTTGTGCTCAAACATATGCAGCCGGATTTTTCTCTTCATAATAAAATCGCTTTAAAATGTTTTCCTTCTCTTTAGCATCCATATCGAAGTTATGATTGAGACGACAGCGCAACAAATAACGTTGCAAGTTTGTTAAATATATCTTTTATAAGACGGGGCACAATATTCAAACGGAGTTAAAAAGTGGAATCACGTATATAAGCTCATCAAAAATAACATTTATTTCCCTTGAAACATGCGTTTTGTTTTACTCGTCAACAACACTGTCTCCGACAAAGGTTCAAACTCCCTCAGTATCGAGGCTTTGCGCACCATCGGGGATTTTGCCCACCGGCGGAGTTTTGCCCACCACCGGGGTTTTGCCCGCCGAGGTTTTGCCCACCACCGGGGTTTTGCCCGCCGCCGAGGCTCGTTGCCCCGAGGTTTTCCCTTTCCAGTTTACATCTACTCCTATCTGTAAACTGGCCGAAATATTAAAACAAAAAACGCTGTCCAAAATCAAAGGGAAATTTTTTTTTCCCTTTTGAGTTCAGCGGTGAAACAAAGAAAAAAACCCTGATTTTCACCGTAAAATAATAAAACTGTTCATGTTTTTCACGTTTTTAAGCCACCTGACAACCTCTGTTTCCTATCTAACAGCATGAATTTCATCTAAATGGAACGAAAATTCTTGTTTAATCTTTTAAAACGGCAATACCTCAGCGTGAATTTACGCTGGAAAAATGTCGTGTGTGAATTGCTACTTCTAACAGTGTAAATTTACGCTGTAAAGGTTTATTAACTGCTTGCTGTTACATGTCTATACAGCTCTAAAGCATTTACTGAGTTGAGCGTAAATTTAAGCGAAAACAGATCGATTTCCCGAAATCTCAAATGAACACGAATCACACTTATTCGGGTAAAATTTAAAGTAGAAACTGCAAGATATGTTTAAAGCAATCGTATAGGCGTTTATAAACGCTATTAATTTCCTAAATTTGCATATTCTAGACAATATTGCATTATCAATAAAAATAGTTCGAATTTTGGTAATGATTCTCAGCATTTCACGGGTAAGTTTGTTGTTTCACCATTGCTACATGTAATTTGCAGCGCAAATTGACGCTTAAGCCTTTTACCTATGTAACAAACGCTTACATCAAATTGTAGAACCTTAATCTTTTAGATTTGAAATGATTACTTGTTGGTTTGTTGTTTTTTTTTTCATTTTTAGCTATCAAGGTGTTTAAAAAGATCAAATGCAACAAATAATTAAACAGAAAATACGAAAAAATGTTAAAAATCGTATGATTAAATATTGAACGTGAACGAACACGTCAAAAGTTATATTGCAGGCTCGGTTCAGTTAGGCCAACTAGGCCCAGAACTCTTAGCCATGGGTCTAGCAGGAAAAACAGCTTCACTCGCAAGACTATCATGTTGAAGTATATTTAGGTTATTAACAGTTTTGCAAGCAATCCTCAACATGTAGTATTTACCTCCTGTATGACGGTAAACGTTTTTTCTCAAACACTTCCGCAGTTCTGCTTTTATTTCGCATGCAGTTAAAACGATGACATATTTAGTAAAATATGTAAAACTTAGTAGACAGTATTCGCACAAGGTTGCAATAATGTATTATTATCATGTTTCACAAATAATAGTGAAGTAAGATTTGACCAACAACACTTCATATTCGAAGTATTTTTCATTTACGCATTAAGTCAAATCCATAGTTTAATGATAGCATACCACAATTTGTACACATTTAAATGTTCAGTCATGTGGAGGAGATACATCCGTAACATCAAGTTCATATCGATTATGCAATGTTCCAATCGGTACCCTGGTCATCAGCGATATGTGTTTTTGCAGGTCAGAGAACGATGGAAACGATGGTTACAAACAAAAACTGAAATTAAAAAAAATGTTTTGCAACTTTTGCATTTTTTAACAGTTAAAAACAACGAAAGTTAACAAGTGATACAAAACCATCCTTATATGAAAGAACTATTGTCCCAGCATAATATCCTTTATGCAAATTGAATCTTTTATAAAAAATGATTGAAAATGAATGACGAAAATGATTGGATATAGGCTGTAATTTTTGCACAAATCAGCTTTCTTAGGATGAGAGAAATTCAAGTAGAAATTATGTGAAATTCCAAGTACGGCGTACGAACATTCTAATTTGTCAAAAACACATTACAATATCTGTCTTAATACATAATTTTATGTTTACATTGTGTATCTGTTATGGATTTAATAAAAACATATGTACCATTTGTCTTTTTTATTTTCTTTCCATGCAAAACATAGAGAAAGTTGCAAAACATTTTTTGTTGAGTATACATATGGAGCAACATCAATATCGGTTCGATTTATAAATCCGAATATTTCAAGTATTTATATTTATCGAGCTTTTGAATGGTCCATCTTTAAACAATAAACGCATTTTAACAAAAAAGACTGTTCACTTTTTAAAATCGGACATATATTTACCACAGTTGCAGCGACTGTTTAATGAATGCGGATATTTGCTTTGTCCTTGTGTTTAATTACAATGACGGATCAAGATAGACCAAATCATTAAGATTGTTAAATCTTTTAAAATTTGCTTAACATAAGTTAAAGTTAAAAGTAAATATCTTGTAAAATCGTCACAAACTCATTAATGAAATAACACAACTCTTTAAACGTTTAGATTTGAAAAACAAACAACAACAGATAGTGCAGATTTGGGACAAGGGGTAATTTACCAAGAGGAATATAACATCAACACATTTGTTCAATGATGTAGTGAAATATAATTGAATTATGTCCAATAAATGCATATAAATTCGAGTTTGGAACAACCCTAGGGTAATAAAAATGGTTGAAATACAAATAGCCTTAACATTGCATTAATTTAATTATTGAGTTTCCAAAGTCCAATAGAACTGTTTACAAACAGAGGTCCTCTGCACAAAACAGGTAACAAATTCTACAGTTTTCTAAATTGACATTTTACAACATCTTTATCCAAAAGATCGCGGAAATATACAAAATCATATTTGGCACAACATATTAATCTGGTATAATATTTAATGAAAACTTGAATTTATTCTTTTGGTGCAAAAAGATTTAGACATCAGATAAATAGTAAAATTTAAACAACAATCTGAATCATCGGTAAAGGAAAGGAAGCAATGAATTCGGTATATATACTTTATTCAATTGTTAATATTATATTATACTTACATAGATAATATTGAATATCCACTCCAAGAAAATACTTGTAGAATGTAACCGTTATTCGACATCTCCAGTGAACATGACCAAGTCCTTCTTACCTGCATAATTACAAATGAACAATGATTAAAAAACTGGAACAGAAATAAAGTTAACCAATACAAAAACACATTGTTAGTTGTCACCCATTCATATATAATTTTAACAAGCGTTTCAATTAAGAGTATGGAAAAATTCTGTTCACTGCGATTAGATGTTTTTTCACGACTGACGATTAATCAGTTTTATCTTAATTTACATTCAAGTCGAAAAACTGTATGCATCCCTCCATGATTCAGATGTCAAAGGTTAAACCTTCAGAAAATTCGGCTGTTTCAAGGGGCATTTGCTATAATATGGAGTGGAGTGTTGGAGTGGAGTTGTGGAGTGGAGTCTGGAGTGCAGTTTGGAGTCAGATTTTGGAGTCAAATTTTGGAGTGGAAAATTGAAGTCAAATTTTAAATTTATAATTACAAGATTTCATAAGTCATTGTTGATTCCAGTACTTTTAGTATGTTGTTGAAAAAAAGAGTGTAAAATAAATAATAAATGTTTGCAGAATGTTTTAAGATTTCGATCTAGACTGTAAATTTTTGGTACAAGAAACTAAATTTTTATTTTTTTATGGAAACAAAAATTTAAAAAATGGCTTTCTTGTGGAATCTTATGGCACTGTCTTGGAATTATTTTTTTCGAAAATATTATTAAATTTACAGCCTTCAAGCACATATTATAATTTCATTTCACAATCAAGTGGGTGTCCCAAAACATTAATTCAAAAGTAAATGTGAACAAAATAACATTAAAATAGTTTGATACTCCTGAATGGTGCTACTGATTTACTCGTCTCGAGTTCTCTACAAATAACTTGTTCAGTTCCAAAGTCTCAAGAGCCAGTTTTCAATACAAAAATTATTTCCAGACTCTGTACAAAGATCATAGAACTCTAATCTAACCTCCATATCAGATAAAATAATTAACGCTCAAGTCATATACTTCAACAATTTTACAAGGTGACTCCAAAATTCAACTAAAATAATTGACTCCAAAATCTCATTCCTTTCAAAATGCCTTAACAACGATCCGTTAATTGATCCGTTTCTTTGATGAGCACAGGGTGTTCTTTTTGACAAATGACACTCAATCAGAAGATACTATTGAAATTGTCTTACAGAAATGATACGAAGACTGACAGGTTTTGTACATGTATTTGACAACATGTTTTCGACAAAGAAATTTATTGCACAACAAGACTACCGCGCGAAAAAGTCATTTTCGACGTTTGCGCAAACATTTGTGCCAGCGAAAGATAATAATACCATAGTAGCTTGAAAGCCGTTTCATGAGACATTATACAAATGGAAACACCATTTTGAAATTCCGAAACGGAAAGTACATTCAGTGTTTATACATGCAGCCCTATTCTAAAAAGTTCAGCACTGAAGGTCCGAATTTTAACAGGATACTAAGATTAGCTGCATTTTTACGGCTTTTCCGTATTACTTAACTAACAGTCGTACAACACTACATCTCGATTTTTAAGGCCGCATCTTTTTGAAGAACATGGTTAAGACCAGCGATACATCTTTCTTGTATCTTACAACTTTTCCATATTAAGTCGCGAAATACGAAACGTGTAGGGAAACGACCAAATCCAACTCTGCACTATTTTCAGTTTTTCCGTATAACATGTCTTTAAATATAACAATTGTATTTCGGCATATTTTAAGTAGGAGTCTTTTTTAGAAGAATATTCATTTTGTTTTCGTCTGCCAATTTCTCGTATTGCACGTATCTTACAAAATTCTAGCTCAAAATTCTTAAAGTCAATTTAAATGAAAATGATGTCCGAATCTCTGGAATGAAAATTACTTCATAAAATTTCGACAAAGCATCATCAGATTTTTCTTCTAAATCTGATCTATAAATGTCTAGAAATGTTACAAAAACATCTGAAACTTTAAGGCTGTGTCTGCTGGATGTGGCCATTCTTAAAATGCATATTTCATTTTTAAAAGAAAATAAGATAATTGTAATGGCAATTACTAGATTTATCATAAAAACAAGAAGAAACATTATTAAAAAGATTTGAATGTTCCTAGAAGAACACGCTACTTGATAAAAGCTGTTCAAGACAAAAACAATAAATTTGTTTCCTTGATTCCTGTATGCTTAACGTTTTATGCTACATTTAAGGAATATTTGTTTTCATAAATTGTAATATTAATACATTATTACTTTTATACAAAACGACGTAGCACAACGGAGTGTACATTCATTAATGAGAGAACCTTTGACAAAATCATTGAATAGAGCCATATATGGTTTTCGCAATCTTATACTAATACAGAAGATTAGGTTCTTTCAAAATTGTGTAATAAGTCAGTATTTCGGGTAGGTGGAGGTCTACCGCAGCCAACCACCCGTTTTTATTTGTGTCTTTTTTTTCTTTCACATATTTTCTCATAAAAAGATAATTAGTCGCTCTTCAGGTAGCCTGTATTCCAAGCAATAAAGTATTTTCTTTTAACTAATTTTCCAACTCATTAACAACATCTCTATCTGAACTTCAATTACTTATACAAAAGTAAGTTACAATGTATACAATTAAATAAAAAAAACAATGTATAAAATTAATTAAAAAAAACAAACTAATTATCAGACTAGTGGCTAGTCTACCCCTTCTGGTCCTTTGCATTACTATATAGAGGTTAAGCGTTTTGCGCAACAGACGCAATAGATACATGAGCACATTCAGAAATCACATTCAGAAACAAAATGATGCATCAAGTCGGCGCGAGAAGGATTTTCATGTAATTACAACAATCGTAAGATTCAGGAAGGCAGTTGTTATATTATTTCACAAGTAAACATAACCTTATGTTTGCTTGTGAAATGCAATTTCATTAATACATTCTGTGCTTTTTCATTTATTGGTAGGAATGGCATGATCCAATACCGAAAGCACTATTTCTATATTCGTTAAGCAAATGCAAATGTTATTCCTATTTTGTCCATGTCCATGTTTGTCCAGAATGTATTGATCGCAAACCGATTAATCGTATGTTAGGAATCGCTTTCGTATTATAAAGATATATCTGAAGAGAACAGGCATTGATTTATTATGTTCTGCAACAACAAAGATAGGTGCATACGCTGTGCAACAGTCAATATCACTGACCGATTTCGGCTTCCGTTGTTTTCAAAAATCGTCACGTGCAAATCATCCTAACATGAACTAACTATCTTTTTAACTTGATATTAATTAACAAAAGTCTTAAAAATTTCGGACAGTTTATAGACGGGTGGTTCAATATTTCAGCCAATATAGATTCGGATATTGTTTAATCACCCCAAGATATACTTTCTGCTTTTTAAAATTTTGCCTTTGGCGTTGTATGTGATATGCACGATTTATATTCTAAAATCCCCAGTAAAATTCAATTTTGTTTAGTTTTGCCCATTTTTTCTGGTTTAGGGCAAACACATTCTTTTATCTGGGGACCATACGCCGCTGAACATCGAATGGTATTTATCTGAAAATACCGCATTGAATATTCCATGTTCACCGCCATATGCATACAGTTTGGTATGGATCAAATTTGTACTTCTTATTGGTGTAAATATTAAGTCTCGATTAACCCGGTCCCCGGGGTGGGGGGGGGGGGCGTGGGCAGTAATATGGATTTCCATTACTGCCCAATGATCAGGCTTGATCAAACCGAGCCTGCAATATTTTCATACTTGTTGTCGTGTTCGGGGGCTTTTAAAGTTCCCTTTTCATCTATTTTAAAAAGCAAATGACCATCATTTTCGAAGGTACGATTCGTTTAAATACGTTTTTTTTTTTACAATTTAACTCTCATCATTTACGTCTTAGAACTACAGATTGAAAATCAAATATTCATGAAATTATTCCATTGTCCCATTGCAGTTGAATTCCTTAAGTAAGCACAAAATGGCATGCCGACTAATTATACATTGTTACAACGGTTTTTAAAGTAGAGATGAATTGCGATTCCTTAATAGCTTTTATACTTAAAAGTATCTTATATTTTATATTGCTGTACCGATTATTTTTATATACACTTTCGCTCATTTCTAAAGAACCATCTGTCATAAAGATGAATATTTCCACTGATTTTAAAATACTAAGGCACTTTTGGCTTTAGTTGTGTGAAACTGTACAAATGCGATTGAGCGATAAATCAATGGTTGGCAGAACCGTTATTTTATGGTCTCCCGAGACAAATCAGATTTTCGCGGCAATATTGGCCCGGCGATATTTCTTAACACTGCCAGAGCAATGCTTGAGTTAACAACATGGCGGAGTCGAAGGACGTTTATAATTGTTTAGATCTGGAAGGCGGTGATATAATGGAAATATGATCTGTTCTATGGTAAATACTTTTTTACGTTTTTTAATTGCACGTTTACAGTTTATTTATCGCCTTTTAATGAGATGATGACAGTGTTAAATTGCATTCATTTTATCGTCTGCATATTTCTAGCATTTCGATTGTTCTCATTTAGACTAAGTTCTAAATATTTTAAACTCAATATTTTTGGTTTGGATGATATTTATTGCGGTTTACAGTGTTTGAATACTGTACATATTATTTTCTTTAAATTGTATTGTATTCTAATTATTTCAGTTTGATGATGCATACTGACCAATCTTATATTCTAATTTTCAGTTTGATATCTTCTCATTTTTTATCTTTTCATCTCATGATTAGATATAGAAAAATTTTCAAGTTGGTTAGGAAAAAACATAACATTTTCTCAGTCATATATTATTCCTTCATCCTTTTTTGATTTTCTCGACAACCTTCTTTTTTTCATTGTATTTTAAATTGTCTGTTTGCGATTTTGTTACAGATCACTATTACATGTACGTCGACAGTGAGACAGAAACATTTGCAGAGTATTATACAACTTTTCAAGACTTCAGACTCAGTTTCGAAGCTGGACCATCAATAAAGTGAATCGCATGGAATGCATCATCAAAGATGGCAGATATTCGTCTGAAAACCACAAGTTAGTTCTAAAACTTTTAATTAATCTTTTATAAGAATGTTCTACTGTATTTAGAAGTCGAAGTATACCGTGTGATTTCAAGTAAACCCTTTTCAGTATTCAATATGTAAGAAAATTGCTACAGAGTATCACCGATTTTGAATAAGTAGACAGACACGTGAAACTCTGGTATCCCAAAAAGGTTCTCTTTTTCGTTGATTGTTTGTGGCGTCCTATTTGAATTGACAAACATGCGCTCTCTCTTATATTGCTTTTCTAATATAAACTACTCATGATCATGTTGCATTTTGTGCTTGTCTGATGTATTTCCAGTGATTGATTTTTACGAAAGGAACATAGCGAAATCAAATTTGTAAAATGGCTTGCTGATAAACAATATTTCAATATAACTAGTCTGCCGAATGACTGTTTTGCATATGTCGTAACAAAAAAATTTAACGTTTTGTAAGCACTTTATGAGAAAGGCACTATTCGGGAATGGAACCGAAACGGCAAGTAATACTTTTTTTAAGGTTTTAAGACAATCCATTCAGTAGATTAAATTGAGTTCAGGGAACATATCAAACACATATAACACAATTAACACAAGACTTAATCACAAACCAACGGCATCTGTGTGCGTAAAAACCAGACACGTTAACATATACAAGACGACAACAAGAACTGGCTAAAATTTTACTTAACAAACAAGAAAACTGCCCAGGCTACATAACTGACATTGCAAACAAACAGCAACAGTTCGTATACAAGACGACAACAAGAACTGGCTGCAATTTTTCTCAACAAACAAGAAAACTGCACAGACTACATAACTGACACTGCAAACAAACAGCAACAGTTAGTATACAACACGACATCAAGAACTGGCTACAATTTTACTCAACAAGCAAGAAAACTGCACAGACTACATATCTGACACTGCAAACAAACAGCAACAGTTCGTACATAACTGACACTGCAAACAAACAGTTACAGTTCGTATACAACATAATTGGCACCGGGGGCCACACAACAACGGCACCGGGGGCCGTGTTCTCAAACACATAAAACACAAAATACTTGGCACCGGGGGCCACACAACAACGGCACCGGGGGCCGTGTTTTCACACATAAAACACAAAATACTTGGCACCGGGGGCCACACAACAACGGCACCGGGGGCCGTATTCTCAAACACATAAAACACAAAATACTTGGCACCGGGGGCCACACAACAACGGCACCGGGGGCCGTGTTCTCAAACACATAAAACACAAAATACTTGGCACCGGGGGCCACACAACAACGGCACCGGGGGCCGTGTTCTCAAACACATAAAACACAAAATACTTGGCACCGGGGGCCACACAAAAACGGCACCGGGGGCCGTGTTCTCAAACACATAAAACATAAAATACTTGGCACCGGGGGCCACACAACAACGGCACCGGGGGCCGTGTTCTCAAACACATAAAACACAAAATACTTGGCACCGGGGCCACACAACAACGGCACCGGGGGCCGTGTTCTCAAACACATAAAACACAAAATACTTGGCACCGGGGGCCACACAACAACGGCACCGGGGGCCGTGTTCTCAAACACATATAACACAAAAAACTTGGCACCGGGGGCCACACAACAACGGCACCGGGGGCCGTGTTCTTAAACACATACAACATAAACTTTGGCACCGAGGGCCGTGTGTAAAATACAACACATATAAGCACTGTATCACACACCAATAGCACTCGGTGTGATCTTGAAATAAAGCATCTCTAAAAAAACATTAATATTTAATAATCCTTACTATTTAACAATGTAACTTCCCAAAATATTCTATTCATTAAAATAATAATTTCTAAATCGTTGACATTAAAATTGGCAGCATTTTCTCAGCGATGCATAATTCAAACGATAATATTTACTACATTTCAAATCCAGAATCGACGATACTAAAAGTCTGCCTGCAAAGTGTCTTTCACATTTGCCATGTCACTGAGAGTATCTCACTAGTTTCATCATTTGCACTAATCGTAAACTTTTCCGGACCACAATTATATCCAAAGTTATTCTTATCATTACACCGAAATTGTCAGTTTTGGCTTCAAAAACAAACCATTAAAGATTGAATACGATGCTGTTAATTACATCATCTCAAAAGCCATAGATGCATTATTTACAAACTGAATATTTATCAACTGAATATTCATAAACAACCTGAACTGCTTATTTGACACAACAGCATCAGGGACGGAGCATCAAACACACATACAACACAGAAAACACGGATCACACAGCAATGAATACAAGAGACATATCAAACACACCAGAAATCACAAACCAACGTCATCTGTATGTAAACACCATGCACAATTTCAACATAAAACCACACACCAATAATACAAAGGACTGTTATTTCAAACGTATACAAGACGACAAAAATAACTGGCTTTAAATTAACACAACAAAACAAGGAATAATTCACAGGTTACATTAATAACATTGCAAATAAACGTCAACAGCTCATACACAACGCAGCTGGCACCGGGGGCCACACACCATCGGCACCGTGTTCTCATACATACAACACAAAACTGGGCACCGGGGACCACACAACAGCGGCACCTTGGGCCATGTGTCAAACAAAAAAACAACACTTATAGGCACTGTATCCAACAACCATAGCACTAAGTGTTATATTGAAATAAAATAACTCTAGAATAACATTTACACTTAGCGATCGTTACTTTTAACTATGTAACTTCCAATAATATTCTATTCAATAACATAATACTTTCTAAGTCGATGAT
Organism: Corbicula japonica; assembly: GCA_038501625.1. Taxonomy (NCBI): domain Eukaryota; kingdom Metazoa; phylum Mollusca; class Bivalvia; order Venerida; family Cyrenidae; genus Corbicula; species Corbicula japonica. Next base: position 26,245 of record JAZAYU010000094.1, on the reverse strand, counting down.
ATTAAAATTGATAGCATTTTCTCAATAATGCTTAAATTAAAAGACAATATTTCAACATTACAAATCCAAACTCAGCGATACTAAAAGTCTGCGTACAAACTGTCTTTCGCATTTACCACTGAGTGTCTCTCACTAGTCTTATTATTTGCACTCACCTTAGCTTCTCCGGACCGAAAACAAATGTAATCCAAAGTTATTCTTATCATACATTGAAAATCTCAGTTTTTGCTTTGAAAATTCATCAAAGATTGAATAAGAAAGCTGTTAATTACATTCTCTAAAAAAACCTTCATTGCAATATTTACCAAAAATACAGAGATCTAAAAATTGAATTCCGATTTTTATTCAAATATTGTTAATAGTCTAAAACATCTGTTTTCAATTAGAAATGTTAAATATAAAAGTCCACCAAAAAATTTCAGAAAAACTTAATGTCCGACCCTTAGATACCCAGTACTTCACGTATTCTAAAGAAAAAGCAAATGCTAAAATAGATTAATTCACATCTCTGAAATCTCATAAGAAACTGCTTTCCAAAGCGAATACCCAGTACACGTATTCTAAAGACAACAGCAAGTGCTAAAATAGATCAAATCACATCTCTGAAATCTCATAAGAAACTTCCTTCCAAAGCGAAGTTTAAATTAAGGTTTAGCCATTTCATTAATATGTAATAATAATGTATTAGCTTTCTAACGAATACATCCAGAGAGACACATTTTCAACCAATCATCCTTAGACGGATTAACAAACGTCTGCTATATGATTCCACAATTAAAATACCAGGTTTATTTTTGACTAACTAACCTTTTTTCTGAATAATCTTCGATAATTACATGGCTCTCCTTACCGGCGAAAATTACAGACTGTATAAATGGTTTAATTTTAACCATTGTTGAAAATTTATGAATGTTAAAGTAAATTTACAAACTTTAGATTCTTCCCTTCCAGAATACAAAGCGTCCTTGACCTCAGACAACAGCATCAGGATCTTCAAAGCTGGCGTGGAAAAACACTTGCAACCTCCTATCAGTATGAAAGACGTCCTATATTAATATAAATAAAAACCATGTAAGCAAGAGTAACAGATACGTACAAATGCAACCATTACGTGATCTTACCGGAAGAACTATCTGTAAATATTATACACATCGTTTACATTATGGTCTCAATATTACAAAAAGATCAAATGGCATATTCTCCAAATTTACCATTTCTTACCAATGACTGTATTTAATGCGAGAGTCGTATGTTTCAAGAATCAAATGAAAACGCATAACCAAACTTAATAATATCGTTTAAGAGAAAGAAGTATGCTGTTTATTGTACACGCTTTCCATGTGCAACTGTTTTAATAACGGTACATCTATCCGTCATTACTAGTCATGTTTTTATGAAAACCATCTGATTGTTAAACGGCATGACTGTATGCAAAAAAAATAGTATTTTTCACTATCACTGTTAACAAATTATCGGCTTAACATCGCTGTTTACATGTTTCAAAATAAATGTTACATTAAGTTCTCTTGTTAAAATGTACATTCACTTCTTAACTCATAATTACAATTACATTCGGGCCTCTATTACAACACTTCATTCAATATGAAAAACAGCTATTTTAGAATTACTGGTCTTGCTTCCCTCATGACAAATCACCATTTCCATTTACCGCCAACTGAAATAACCGATGTCTATAACTTCTTTTTCGACTTAAATGATTTCTGTACAAAAAGCCAAGCAGCATTTTAATTTTCCTTTTACAAAGTGGTCAACAACAGTCACACTATTTTCAAACCAAATAAGATACCCGGTTTTCTAATTTAACAAAAGCCGATGCAACAAAAAGGTACTTATCACAAAAATCTCTTAGTTTCTGGCTCCCATCGCTTCGGTTCCTGTTAAATCAGCAGCGGCGCAACCACTGGCGAAGTGACCTACTTATCTGACTTGCAACCAATGACTTTCTGTTGGAGAAAACTCCCTGTTGCCACATGTCCTTGTTGACTGTCACGTCATCTTTTAATGCGTCGAGAAGGCTTTATTCTGACACTCTGTGCTGCCTATTCTGTCTCAAACTTCAAACCTTCAGTTCACTGAATCAAGTTTTAAAAAAGCGTTGGCAACTCTCCGAGTAATCTGCTACATAAATGTGTTCTTCTCCTTGCCGACCGCTGAATAGAAACGCCTCGAATGGTGTACACAGATAAAACCAACACTTAAATAGCCTAATCGCACGAGATACACGCACCTTTTCCCTCCACACTGACAATTACCGTCAAGTTCGTATTATTCGAAACGGAAATAATTTCATTTAAATTATGGTAACTGGAGTGAAACTAACGGTAAAATAATGTTAAAATATGGTAACTGGAGTGAAAATAACGGTAAAATAATAGTAAATTTTACCGTTATTATCACTCAAGGTAAAATATTGGTAAACTGGAGTGAAAATAACGGTAAAATAATGGTAAATAATAGTAACTGGAGCTGGAGTGAAAATAACGGTAAAATAATGGTAAATAATGCTAACTGGAGTGAAAATAACGGTAAAATAATGGAAAATAATGGTAATTGGTGTGAAAATAACGGTAAAATAATGGTAAATTATAGTAACTGGACAGAAAATAACGGTAAAATAATGGTAAATGATGGAATCTGGAGTGAAAATAACGGTAAAATAAGGGTAAATTATAGTAACTGGAGTGAAAATAACGGTAAAATAAAGGTAAATAATAGAAACGGGAGCTGGAGTAAAAAAAACCGGTAAAATAATGGTAAATAATGGTAACTGTAGTGAAAATAACGGTAAAATAATGGCAAATAATGATAACTGGAGTGAAAATAACGGTAAAATAACGATAAACTATGGTAAATGGAGTGAAAATAACGGTAAATTTATGGTAAATAATGGCAACTGGAGTGAAATAACGGCAAAATAATCGTAAATTATAGTAACGTGTGAAAATAACGGTAAAATAATGGTAAATAATGGTCACTGGAGTGAAAATAACGGTAAAGTAACGGTCAATTATGGTAAATGGAGTGAAAATAACGGTAAACTTATGGTAAATAATGGCAACTGGAGTGAACATAACGGTAAAATAATGGTAAAATTATGGTAACTGGAGTGAAAATAACGGTAAAATAATGGTAAATTTAAATGGTGTGAAAATAACGGTAAAATAATGGTAAAGAATGGTAACTGGAGTGAAAATAACGGCAAAATTATGGTAAATTATGGTAACGAGTGAAAATAACTGTAAAATAATGGTAAATAATGGTAACTGGAGTTAAAAAATAACGGTAAAATAATGGTTTTGGTTATTTGTGTAAAAAAAAACGGCTAAATAATGGTAAATTATGGTAACTGGAGAGAAAATAACGGTAAAATAATGGTAAATTAACGTCACTGGAGTGAAATTAACGGTAAAATAATGGCAAATGATGGTTACTGGAGTGAAAATAACGGCAAAATAAGGGTAAATTATGGTAACTGGAGTGAAAACGGAAAAAATAGGTAAATAATGGTAATTGGAGTGAAAATAATTGTAAAATAATGGTAAATTATGTAACTGGATTATGGTAATGAAATAATGGTAAATTATGGTAACTGGAGTGAAAATAACGGTAAAATAATGGTAGATAATGGTATCTGGAGTGAAAATAACGGTAAAATAACGATAAACTATGGTAAATGGAGTGAAAATAACGGTAAATTTATGGTAAATAATGGCAACTGGAGTGAAATAACGGCAAAATAATCGTAAATTATAGTAACGTGTGAAAATAACGGTAAAATAATGGTAAATAATGGTCACTGGAGTGAAAATAACGGTAAAATAACGGTCAATTATGGTAAATGGAGTGAAAATAACGGTAAACTTATGGTAAATAATGGCAACTGGAGTGAAATAACGGCAAAATAATCGTAAATTATACAAACGTGTGAAAAAAACGGTAAAATAATGGTAAATAATGGTCACTGGAGTGAAAATAACGGTAAAATAATGGTAAATTATGGTTACAGGAGTGAAAATAACGGTAAAATAATGGTAACTGGATATATTATGGTAATAAAATAATGGTATATTATGGGAACTGGAGTGAAAATAACAGTAAAAAAATGGTAAATTATGGTAAATTGAGTGAAAATAACGGTAAAATAATGGTAAATAATGGTAACTGGAGTGAAAATTATGGGAACTGGAGTGAAAATAACGGTAAAAAAAAAGGAAAATTATGGTAACGACTGAAAATAACGCTAAAATAATGGTAAAAAAATGGTAACTGGAGTAAAAATAACGGTAAAATAATGGTAAAATTATGGTAACTGGAGTGAAAATAACGGTAAAATAATGGTAAATTTAAATGGTGTGAAAATAACGGTAAAATAATGGTAAAGAATGGTAACTGGAGTGAAAATAACGGCAAAATTATGGTAAATTATGGTAACGAGTGAAAATAACGGTAAAATAATGGTTTTGGTTATTTGTGTAAAAAAAACGGCTAAATAATGGTAAATTATGGTAACTGGAGAGAAAATAACGGTAAAATAATGGTAAATTAACGTCACTGGAGTGAAATTAACGGTAAAATAATGGCAAATGATGGTTACTGGAGTGAAAATAACGGCAAAATAAGGGTAAATTATGGTAACTGGAGTGAAAACGGAAAAAATAGGTAAATAATGGTAACTGGAGTGAAAATAATTGTAAAATAATGGTAAATTATGTAACTGGATTATGGTAATCAAATAATGGTAAATTATGGTAACTGGAGTGAAAATAACGGTAAACTAATGGTAGATAATGGTATCTGGAGTGAAAATAACGGTAAAATAATGGTAAATTATGGTAACTGGAGTGAAAATAACGGCAAAATAATGGTAAAGAATGGTAACTGGAGTGAAAATAACGGTAAAATAATGGTAAAAAATGGTAACTGGGGTGAAAATAACGGTAAAAAATGTTAAAATATGGCAACTGGAGTGAAAATAACTGTAAAATAATGGTAAATAATGGTAACTGGAGCTGGAGTGAATATAACTATAAAATTATGGTAAATAATGGTAACTGGAGTGAAAATAACTGTAAAATAATGGTAAATAATGGTAACTGTAGTGAAAATAACGGTACAATTATTTTAAATAATGGTAACTGGAGTAAAAAAATGGTAAAATAAAGGTGAATTATGGTTAATGGAGTGAAAACAACGGTAAAATAATGATAAATAATGGTAACTGGAGTGAGAATAACGGTACAATAATGATAAATAAAGGTAACTGGAGTGAAAATAACGGTAAAATAACGGTAAATTATGGTAAATGGAGTGAATTTAACGGTAAAATAATGGTAAATTATGGTTACTGTAGTGAAAATAACGGTAAAATAATGGAGAATAATGGTAACTAGAGTGAAAAAACCGGTAAAATTGTGGTAAATTATGGTAAATGGAGTGATAATAACGGTAAAATAATGGTAAATAATGGTAACTTGAGCTGGAGTGAAAATAACTGTAAAATTATGGTAAATTGTGGTAACTGGAGTGAAAATAACGGTAAAATAATAGTAGATAATGTTAACTAGAGAGAAAATAACAGTAAAATAAAGGTAAATAATAGAAACTGGAGCTGGAGTAAAAATAACGGTGAAATAATGGTAAATTATGGTAACTGGAGTGAAAATAACGGTGAAATAATGGTAAATTATGGTAAGTGGATATATATATTTTTGACTAACTAACCTTTTTTCTGAATAATCTTCGATAATTACATGGCTCTCCTTACCGGCGAAAATTACAGACTGTATAAATGGTTTAATTTTAACCATTGTTGAAAATTTATGAATGTTAAAGTAAATTTACAAACTTTAGATTCTTCCCTTCCAGAATACAAAGCGTCCTTGACCTCAGACAACAGCATCAGGATCTTCAAAGCTGGCGTGGAAAAACACTTGCAACCTCCTATCAGTATGAAAGACGTCCTATATTAATATAAATAAAAACCATGTAAGCAAGAGTAACAGATACGTACAAATGCAACCATTACGTGATCTTACCGGAAGAACTATCTGTAAATATTATACACATCGTTTACATTATGGTCTCAATATTACAAAAAGATCAAATGGCATATTCTCCAAATTTACCATTTCTTACCAATGACTGTATTTAATGCGAGAGTCGTATGTTTCAAGAATCAAATGAAAACGCATAACCAAACTTAATAATATCGTTTAAGAGAAAGAAGTATGCTGTTTATTGTACACGCTTTCCATGTGCAACTGTTTTAATAACGGTACATCTATCCGTCATTACTAGTCATGTTTTTATGAAAACCATCTGATTGTTAAACGGCATGACTGTATGCAAAAAAAATAGTATTTTTCACTATCACTGTTAACAAATTATCGGCTTAACATCGCTGTTTACATGTTTCAAAATAAATGTTACATTAAGTTCTCTTGTTAAAATGTACATTCACTTCTTAACTCATAATTACAATTACATTCGGGCCTCTATTACAACACTTCATTCAATATGAAAAACAGCTATTTTAGAATTACTGGTCTTGCTTCCCTCATGACAAATCACCATTTCCATTTACCGCCAACTGAAATAACCGATGTCTATAACTTCTTTTTCGACTTAAATGATTTCTGTACAAAAAGCCAAGCAGCATTTTAATTTTCCTTTTACAAAGTGGTCAACAACAGTCACACTATTTTCAAACCAAATAAGATACCCGGTTTTCTAATTTAACAAAAGCCGATGCAACAAAAAGGTACTTATCACAAAAATCTCTTAGTTTCTGGCTCCCATCGCTTCGGTTCCTGTTAAATCAGCAGCGGCGCAACCACTGGCGAAGTGCCCTACTTATCTGACTTGCAACCAATGACTTTCTGTTGGAGAAAACTCCCTGTTGCCACATGTCCTTGTTGACTGTCACGTCATCTTTTAATGCGTCGAGAAGGCTTTATTCTGACACTCTGTGCTGCCTATTCTGTCTCAAACTTCAAACCTTCAGTTCACTGAATCAAGTTTTAAAAAAGCGTTGGCAACTCTCCGAGTAATCTGCTACATAAATGTGTTCTTCTCCTTGCCGACCGCTGAATAGAAACGCCTCGAATGGTGTACACAGATAAAACCAACACTTAAATAGCCTAATCGCACGAGATACACGCACCTTTTCCCTCCACACTGACAATTACCGTCAAGTTCGTATTATTCGAAACGGAAATAATTTCATTTAAATTATGGTAACTGGAGTGAAACTAACGGTAAAATAATGTTAAAATATGGTAACTGGAGTGAAAATAACGGTAAAATAATAGTAAATTTTACCGTTATTATCACTCAAGGTAAAATATTGGTAAACTGGAGTGAAAATAACGGTAAAATAATGGTAAATAATAGTAACTGGAGCTGGAGTGAAAATAACGGTAAAATAATGGTAAATAATGCTAACTGGAGTGAAAATAACGGTAAAATAATGGAAAATAATGGTAATTGGTGTGAAAATAACGGTAAAATAATGGTAAATTATAGTAACTGGACAGAAAATAACGGTAAAATAATGGTAAATGATGGAATCTGGAGTGAAAATAACGGTAAAATAAGGGTAAATTATAGTAACTGGAGTGAAAATAACGGTAAAATAAAGGTAAATAATAGAAACGGGAGCTGGAGTAAAAAAAACCGGTAAAATAATGGTAAATAATGGTAACTGTAGTGAAAATAACGGTAAAATAATGGCAAATAATGATAACTGGAGTGAAAATAACGGTAAAATAACGATAAACTATGGTAAATGGAGTGAAAATAACGGTAAATTTATGGTAAATAATGGCAACTGGAGTGAAATAACGGCAAAATAATCGTAAATTATAGTAACGTGTGAAAATAACGGTAAAATAATGGTAAATAATGGTCACTGGAGTGAAAATAACGGTAAAATAACGGTCAATTATGGTAAATGGAGTGAAAATAACGGTAAACTTATGGTAAATAATGGCAACTGGAGTGAACATAACGGTAAAATAATGGTAAAATTATGGTAACTGGAGTGAAAATAACGGTAAAATAATGGTAAATTTAAATGGTGTGAAAATAACGGTAAAATAATGGTAAAGAATGGTAACTGGAGTGAAAATAACGGCAAAATTATGGTAAATTATGGTAACGAGTGAAAATAACTGTAAAATAATGGTAAATAATGGTAACTGGAGTTAAAAAATAACGGTAAAATAATGGTTTTGGTTATTTGTGTAAAAAAAAACGGCTAAATAATGGTAAATTATGGTAACTGGAGAGAAAATAACGGTAAAATAATGGTAAATTAACGTCACTGGAGTGAAATTAACGGTAAAATAATGGCAAATGATGGTTACTGGAGTGAAAATAACGGCAAAATAAGGGTAAATTATGGTAACTGGAGTGAAAACGGAAAAAATAGGTAAATAATGGTAATTGGAGTGAAAATAATTGTAAAATAATGGTAAATTATGTAACTGGATTATGGTAATGAAATAATGGTAAATTATGGTAACTGGAGTGAAAATAACGGTAAAATAATGGTAGATAATGGTATCTGGAGTGAAAATAACGGTAAAATAACGATAAACTATGGTAAATGGAGTGAAAATAACGGTAAATTTATGGTAAATAATGGCAACTGGAGTGAAATAACGGCAAAATAATCGTAAATTATAGTAACGTGTGAAAATAACGGTAAAATAATGGTAAATAATGGTCACTGGAGTGAAAATAACGGTAAAATAACGGTCAATTATGGTAAATGGAGTGAAAATAACGGTAAACTTATGGTAAATAATGGCAACTGGAGTGAAATAACGGCAAAATAATCGTAAATTATACTAACGTGTGAAAAAAACGGTAAAATAATGGTAAATAATGGTCACTGGAGTGAAAATAACGGTAAAATAATGGTAAATTATGGTTACAGGAGTGAAAATAACGGTAAAATAATGGTAACTGGATATATTATGGTAATAAAATAATGGTATATTATGGGAACTGGAGTGAAAATAACAGTAAAAAAATGGTAAATTATGGTAAATTGAGTGAAAATAACGGTAAAATAATGGTAAATAATGGTAACTGGAGTGAAAATTATGGGAACTGGAGTGAAAATAACGGTAAAAAAAAAGGAAAATTATGGTAACGACTGAAAATAACGCTAAAATAATGGTAAAAAAATGGTAACTGGAGTAAAAATAACGGTAAAATAATGGTAAAATTATGGTAACTGGAGTGAAAATAACGGTAAAATAATGGTAAATTTAAATGGTGTGAAAATAACGGTAAAATAATGGTAAAGAATGGTAACTGGAGTGAAAATAACGGCAAAATTATGGTAAATTATGGTAACGAGTGAAAATAACGGTAAAATAATGGTTTTGGTTATTTGTGTAAAAAAAACGGCTAAATAATGGTAAATTATGGTAACTGGAGAGAAAATAACGGTAAAATAATGGTAAATTAACGTCACTGGAGTGAAATTAACGGTAAAATAATGGCAAATGATGGTTACTGGAGTGAAAATAACGGCAAAATAAGGGTAAATTATGGTAACTGGAGTGAAAACGGAAAAAATAGGTAAATAATGGTAACTGGAGTGAAAATAATTGTAAAATAATGGTAAATTATGTAACTGGATTATGGTAATCAAATAATGGTAAATTATGGTAACTGGAGTGAAAATAACGGTAAACTAATGGTAGATAATGGTATCTGGAGTGAAAATAACGGTAAAATAATGGTAAATCATGGTAACTGGAGTGAAAATAACGGCAAAATAATGGTAAAGAATGGTAACTGGAGTGAAAATAACGGTAAAATAATGGTAAAAAATGGTAACTGGGGTGAAAATAACGGTAAAAAATGTTAAAATATGGCAACTGGAGTGAAAATAACTGTAAAATAATGGTAAATAATGGTAACTGGAGCTGGAGTGAATATAACTATAAAATTATGGTAAATAATGGTAACTGGAGTGAAAATAACTGTAAAATAATGGTAAATAATGGTAACTGTAGTGAAAATAACGGTACAATTATTTTAAATAATGGTAACTGGAGTAAAAAAATGGTAAAATAAAGGTGAATTATGGTTAATGGAGTGAAAACAACGGTAAAATAATGATAAATAATGGTAACTGGAGTGAGAATAACGGTACAATAATGATAAATAAAGGTAACTGGAGTGAAAATAACGGTAAAATAACGGTAAATTATGGTAAATGGAGTGAATTTAACGGTAAAATAATGGTAAATTATGGTTACTGTAGTGAAAATAACGGTAAAATAATGGTGAATAATGGTAACTAGAGTGAAAAAACCGGTAAAATTGTGGTAAATTATGGTAAATGGAGTGATAATAACGGTAAAATAATGGTAAATAATGGTAACTTGAGCTGGAGTGAAAATAACTGTAAAATTATGGTAAATTGTGGTAACTGGAGTGAAAATAACGGTAAAATAATAGTAGATAATGTTAACTAGAGAGAAAATAACAGTAAAATAAAGGTAAATAATAGAAACTGGAGCTGGAGTAAAAATAACGGTGAAATAATGGTAAATTATGGTAACTGGAGTGAAAATAACGGTGAAATAATGGTAAATTATGGTAAGTGGATATATAATGGTAATAAAATAATGGTAAATTTGGGTAACTGGAGTGAAAATAACGGTAAAAAATGGTAAATGATGGTAACTGGAGTGAAAATAACGGTAAAATAATAGTAAATATTGGTAACTGGAGTGAAAATAACAGTAAAATAAAGGTAAATAATAGAAACTGAAGCTGGTATAAAAATAACGATAAAATAATGGTAAATAATGGTAACTGGAGTGAAAATAACGGTAAAAAAATGGAAAATTATGGTAACGACTGAAAATAACGCTAAAATAATGGTAAAAAAATGGTAACTGGAGTAAAAATAACGGTAAAATAATGGTAAAATTATGGTAACTGGAGTGAAAATAACGGTAAAATAATGGTAAATTTAAATGGTGTGAAAATAACGGTAAAATAATGGTAAAGAATGGTAACTGGAGTGAAAATAACGGCAAAATTATGGTAAATTATGGTAACGAGTGAAAATAACGGTAAAATAATGGTAAATAATGGTAACTGGAGTTAAAAAATAACGGTAAAATAATGGTTTTGGTTATTTGTGTAAAAAAAAAAACGGCTAAATAATGGTAAATTATGGTAACTGGAGAGAAAATAACGGTAAAATAATGGTAAATTAACGTCACTGGAGTGAAATTAACGGTAAAATAATGGCAAATGATGGTTACTGGAGTGAAAATAACGGCAAAATAAGGGTAAATTATGGTAACTGGAGTGAAAACGGAAAAAATAGGTAAATAATGGTAACTGGAGTGAAAATAATTGTAAAATAATGGTAAATTATGTAACTGGATTATGGTAATGAAATAATGGTAAATTATGGTAACTGGAGTGAAAATAACGGTAAAATAATGGTAGATAATGGTATCTGGAGTGAAAATAACGGTAAAACAACGATAAACTATGGTAAATGGAGTGAAAATAACGGTAAATTTATGGTAAATAATGGCAACTGGAGTGAAATAACGGCAAAATAATCGTAAATTATAGTAACGTGTGAAAATAACGGTAAAATAATGGTAAATAATGGTCACTGGAGTGAAAATAACGGTAAAATAACGGTCAATTATGGTAAATGGAGTGAAAATAACGGTAAACTTATGGTAAATAATGGCAACTGGAGTGAAATAACGGCAAAATAATCGTAAATTATACTAACGTGTGAAAAAAACGGTAAAATAATGGTAAATAATGGTCACTGGAGTGAAAATAACGGTAAAATAATGGTAAATTATGGTTACAGGAGTGAAAATAACGGTAAAATAATGGTAACTGGATATATTATGGTAATAAAATAATGGTATATTATGGGAACTGGAGTGAAAATAACAGCAAAAAAATGGTAAATTATGGTAAATTGAGTGAAAATAACGGTAAAATAATAGTAAATAATGGTAACTGGAGTGAAAATTATGGGAACTGGAGTGAAAATAACGGTAAAAAAAATGGAAAATTATGGTAACGACTGAAAATAACGCTAAAATAATGGTAAAAAAATGGTAACTGGAGTAAAAATAACGGTAAAATAATGGTAAAATTATGGTAACTGGAGTGAAAATAACGGTAAAATAATGGTAAATTTAAATGGTTTGAAAATAACGGTATAATAATGGTAAAGAATGGTAACTTGAGTGAAAATAACGGCAAAATTATGGTAAATTATGGTAACGAGTGAAAATAACGGTAAAATAATGGTTTTGGTTATTTGTGTAAAAAAAAACGGCTAAATAATGGTAAATTATGGTAACTGGAGAGAAAATAACGGTAAAATAATGGTAAATTAACGTCACTGGAGTGAAATTAACGGTAAAAAAATGGCAATTGATGGTTACTGGAGTGAAAATAACGGCAAAATAAGGGTAAATTATGGTAACTGGAGTGAAAACGGAAAAAATAGGTAAATAATGGTAACTGGAGTGAAAATAATTGTAAAATAATGGTAAATTATGTAACTGGATTATGGTAATCAAATAATGGTAAATTATGGTAACTGGAGTGAAAATAACGGTAAACTAATGGTAGATAATGGTATCTGGAGTGAAAATAACGGTAAAATAATGGTAAATTATGGTAACTGGAGTGAAAATAACGGTAAAATAATGGTAAAGAATGGTAACTGGAGTGAAAATAACGGTAAAATAATGGTAAAAAATGGTAACTGGGGTGAAAATAACGGTAAAAAATGTTAAAATATGGCAACTGGAGTGAAAATAACTGTAAAATAATGGTAAATAATGGTAACTGGAGCTGGAGTGAATATAACTATAAAATTATGGTAAATAATGGTAACTGGAGTGAAAATAACTGTAAAATAATGGTAAATAATGGTAACTGTAGTGAAAATAACGGTACAATTATTTTAAATAATGGTAACTGGTGTAAAAAAATGGTAAAATAAAGGTGAATTATGGTTAATGGAGTGAAAACAACGGTAAAATAATGATAAATAATGGTAACTGGAGTGAGAATAACGGTACAATAATGATAAATAAAGGTAACTGGAGTGAAAATAACGGTAAAATAACGGTAAATTATGGTAAATGGAGTGAATTTAACGGTAAAATAATGGTAAATTATGGTTACTGTAGTGAAAATAACGGTAAAATAATGGTGAATAATGGTAACTAGAGTGAAAATAACGGTAAAATTGTGGTAAATTATGGTAAATGGAGTGATAATAACGGTAAAATAATTGTAAATAATGGTAACTTGAGCTGGAGTGAAAATAACTGTAAAATTATGGTAAATTGTGGTAACTGGAGTGAAAATAACGGTAAAATAATAGTAGATAATGTTAACTAGAGAGAAAATAACAGTAAAATAAAGGTAAATAATAGAAACTGGAGCTGGAGTAAAAATAACGGTGAAATAATGGTAAATTATGGTAACTGGAGTGAAAATAACGGTGAAATAATGGTAAATTATGGTAAGTGGATATATAATGGTAATAAAATAATGGTAAATTTGGGTAACTGGAGTGAAAATAACGGTAAAAAATGGTAAATGATGGTAACTGGAGTGAAAATAACGGTAAAATAATAGTAAATATTGGTAACTGGAGTGAAAATAACAGTAAAATAAAGGTAAATAATAGAAACTGAAGCTGGTATAAAAATAACGATAAAATAATGGTAAATAATGGTAACTGGAGTGAAAATAACGGTAAATTAATGGTAAATTAAGGTTACTTGAGTGAAAATAACGGTAAAAAAATGGTAAATAATGGTAACTGGGGTGAAAATAACGGCAAAATAATGCTAAATGATGGTGACGAGTGAAAATAACAGTAAAATAATGGTAAACAATGGTAACTGGAGTGATAAAAAAGGTAAAATAATGGTAAATAATGGTAACTGGAGTGAAAATAACGGCAAAATTGTGGTAAATTATGGTAACGAGTGAAAATAACGGTAAAATAATGGTAAATAATGGTAACTGAAGTGAAAATAACTGTAAAATTATGGTTAATAATGGTAACTGGAGTTAAAAAATACCGGTAAAATAATGGTTATCGTAATTAGTGTGAAAATAACGGTTAAATAATGGTAAATTATGGTAACTTGAGAGAAAATAACGGTAAAATAATGGTAAATTAACGTAATTGGAGTGAAATTAACGGTAAAATAATGGTACATGATGGTTACTGGAGTGAAAAAACCAGTAAAATAAGGGTAAATTATGGTAACTGGAGTGAAAACATAAAAAATAGGTAAATAATGGTAACTGGAGTGAAAATAATTGTAAAATAATGGTAAATTATGTAACTGGATTATGGTAATCAAATAATGGTAAATTATGGTAACTGGAGTGAAAGTAACGGTAAAATAATGGTAGATAATGGTATCTGGAGTGAAAATAACGGTAAAATAATGGTAACTGTAGTGAAAATAACGGTAAAATAATGTTAAATTATGGTAACTATAGTGAAAAAAACGGTAAAATAATGGTAAATAATATTAACTGGAGTGAAAATAACAGTAAAAATAATGGTAAATAATGGGTTTTCTAGAGTGAAAATAACGGTATAATAACGGTAAATTATGGTAACAGGAGTGAAAATAACGGTGAAATAATGGTAAATTATGGTAAGTGGATATATTATGGTAATAAAATAATGGTAAATTAGGGTAACTGGAGTGAAAATAACGGTAAAAAATGGTGAATATGGTAACTGGAGTGAAAATAACGGTAAAATAATAGTAAATAATGGTAACTGGAGTGAAAATAACAGTAAAATAAAGGTAAATAATAGAAACTGAAGCTGGAGTAAAAATAACGGTAAAATAATGGTAAATAATGGTAACTGGAGTGAAAATAACGGTAAAATAATGGAAAATTAAGGTAACTTGAGTGAAAATAACGGTAAAAAATGGTAAATAATGGTAACTGGGGTGAAAATAACGGCAAAATAATGCTAAATTATGGTGACGAGTGAAAATAACGGTACAATAATGGTAAAAAATGGTAACTGGAGTGAAAATAACAGTAAAATAAAGGTAAATAATAGAAACTGAAGCTGGTATAAAAATAACGGTAAAATAATGGTAAATAATGGTAACTGGAGTGAAAATAACGGTAAAATAATGGTAAATTAAGGTAACTTGAGTGAAAATAACGGTAAAAAAATGGTAAATAATGGTAACTGGGGTGAAAATAACGGCAAAATAATGCTAAATTATGGTGACGAGTGAAAATAACGGTACAATAATGGTAAAAAATTGTAACTGGAGTGAAAATAACGGTAAAATAATGGTAAATAATTGTAAATGGAGCTGGAGTGAAAATAACGGTAAAATAATGGTAAATTATGGTAACTGGAGTGAAATTAACGGTAAAATAATGGTAAATTTTTGTAACTGGAGTAATAATAACGGTACAATACTGGTAAATAATGGTAACTGGAGTGAAAATAACGGTAAAATAATGGTAAATTATGGTAACTGAAGTGAAAATAATGGTAAAAATACTGGTAAATAATGGTAACTGGAGTGAAAATAACGGTAAAATAATGTTAGATTCTGGTAACTGGAGTGAAAATAACGGTAAAATAAGGGTAAATAATAGTTACTGGAGTGAAAATAACGGTAAAATAATGGTAAATAATGGTAACTGGAGTGAAAATAACGGTAAAATAATAGTAAATAATGGTAACTGGAGTGAAAATAACGGCAATAATGGTAAATTATGGTAACGAGTGAAAATAGCGGTAAAATAATGGTAAATTTAAATGGAGTGAAAATAACGGTAAAATAATGGTAAAGAATGGTTACTGGAGTGAAAATAACGGTAAAATAATGGTAAATAATGGTAACT
The DNA here is from genome assembly GCA_038501625.1 of Corbicula japonica. Taxonomy (NCBI): domain Eukaryota; kingdom Metazoa; phylum Mollusca; class Bivalvia; order Venerida; family Cyrenidae; genus Corbicula; species Corbicula japonica. Next base: position 10,279 of record JAZAYU010000094.1, on the reverse strand, counting down.
GGAGTGAAAATAACGGTAAAATAATGTTAAATTATGGTAAATGGAGTGAAAATAACAGTAAAATAATGGTAAACAATGGTAACTGGAGTGAAAAAAAAGGTAAAATAATGGTAAATAATGGTAACTGGAGTGAAAATAACGGCAAAATTATGGTAAATTATGGTAACGAGTGAAAATAACGGTAAAATAATGGTAAATAATGGTAACTGAAGTGAAAATAACTGTAAAATTATGGTAAATAATGGTAACTGGAGTTAAAAAATAACGTAAAATAATGGCTATCGTAATAAGTGTGAAAATAACGGTTAAATAATGGTAAATTATGGTAACTGGAGAGAAAATAACGGTAAAATAATGGTAAATTAACGTAATTGGAGTGAAATTAACGGTAAAATAATGGTACATGATGGTTACTGGAGTGAAAATAACGGTAAAATAAGGGTAAATTATGGTAACTGGAGTGAAAACGGAAAAAATAGGTAAATAATGGTAACTGGAGTGAAAATAATTGTAAAATAATGGTAAATTATGTAACTGGATTATGGTAATCAAATAATGGTAAATTATGGTAACTGGAGTGAAAATAACGGTAAAATAATGGTAGATAATGGTATCTGGAGTGAAAATAACGGTAAAATAATGGTAACTGTAGTGAAAATAACGGTAAAATAATGGTAAATTATGGTAACTATAGTGAAAAAAACGGTAAAATAATGGTAAATAATATTAACTGGAGTGAAAATAACAGTAAAAATAATGGTAAATAATGGGTTTTCTAGAGTGAAAATAACGGTATAATAACGGTAAATTATGGTAACAGGAGTGAAAATAACGGTGAAATAATGGTAAATTATGGTAAGTGGATATATTATGGTAATAAAATAATGGTAAATTAGGGTAACTGGAGTGAAAATAACGGTAAAAAATGGTAGATTATGGTAACTGGAGTGAAAATAACGGTAAAATAATAGTAAATAATGGTAACTGGAGTGAAAATAACAGTAAAATAAAGGTAAATAATAGAGACTGAAGCTGGAGTAAAAATAACGGTAAAATAATGGTAAATAATGGTAACTGGAGTGAAAATAACGGTAAAATAATGGTAAATTAAGGTAACTTGAGTGAAAATAACGGTAAAACATGGTAAATAATGGTAACTGGGGTGAAAATAACGGCAAAATAATGCTAAATTATGGTGACGAGTGAAAATAACGGTACAATAATGGTAAAAAATGGTAACTGGAGTGAAAATAACAGTAAAATAAAGGTAAATAATAGAAACTGAAGCTGGTATAAAAATAACGGTAAAATAATGGTAAATAATGGTAACTGGAGTGAAAATAACGGTAAAATAATGGTAAATTAAGGTAACTTGAGTGAAAATAACGGTAAAAAAATGGTAAATAATGGTAACTGGGGTGAAAATAACGGCAAAATAATGCTAAATTATGGTGACGAGTGAAAATAACGGTACAATAATGGTAAAAAATTGTAACTGGAGTGAAAATAACGGTAAAATAATGGTAAATAATTGTAAATGGAGCTGTAGTGAAAATAACGGTAAAATAATGGTAAATTATGGTAACTGACGAAATTAACGGTAAAATAATGGTAAATTGTTGTAACTGGAGTAATAATAACGGTACAATACTGGTAAATAATGGTAACTGGAGTGAAAATAACGGTAAAATAATGGTAAATTATGGTAACTGAAGTGAAAATAACGGTAAAAATACTGGTAAATAATGGTAACTGGAGTGAAAATAACGGTAAAATAATGTTAGATTCTGGTAACTGGAGTGAAAATAACGGTAAAATAAGGGTAAATAATAGTTACTGGAGTGAAAATAACGGTAAAATAATGGTAAATAATGGTAACTGGAGTGAAAATAACGGTAAAATAATAGTAAATAATGGTAACTGGAGTGAAAATAACGGCAATAATGGTAAATTATGGTAACGAGTGAAAATAGCTGTAAAATAATGGTAAATTTAAATGGAGTGAAAATAACGGTAAAATAATGGTAAACAATGGTTACTGGAGTGAAAATAACGGTAAAATAATGTTAAATTATGGTAAATGGAGTGAAAATAACAGTAAAATAATGGTAAACAATGGTAACTGGAGTGATAAAAAAGGTAAAATAATGGTAAATAATGGTAACTGGAGTGAAAATAACGGCAAAATTATGGTAAATTATGGTAACGAGTGAAAATAACGGTAAAATAATGGAAAATAATGGTAACTGAAGTGAAAATAACTGTAAAATTATGGTTAATAATGGTAACTGGAGTTAAAAAATAACGGTAAAATAATGGCTATCGTAATAAGTGTGAAAATAACGGTTAAATAATGGTAAATTATGGTAACTGGAGAGAAAATAACGGTAAAATAATGGTAAATTAACGTAATTGGAGTGAAATTAACGGTAAAATAATGGTACAAGATTGTTACTGGAGTGAAAATAACGGTAAAATAAGGGTAAATTATGGTAACTGGAGTGAAAACAGAAAAAAATGGGTAAATAATGGTAACTGGAGTGAAAATAATTGTAAAATAATGGTAAATTATTTAACTGGATTATGGTAATCAAATAATGGTAAATTATGGTAACTGGAATGAAAATAACGGTAAAATAATGGTAGATAATGGTATCTGTAGTGAAAATAACGGTAAAATAATGGTAACTGTAGTGAAAATAACGGTAAAATAATGGTAAATTATGGTAACTATAGTGAAAAAAACGGTAAAATAATGGTAAATAATATTAACTGGAGTGAAAATAACAGTAAAAATAATGGTAAATAATGGTTTTCTAGAGTGAAAATAACGGCATAATAACGGTAAATTATGGTAACAGGAGTGAAAATAACGGTGAAATAATGGTAAATTATGGTAAGTGGATATATTATGGTAATAAAATAATGGTAAATTAGGGTAACTGGAGTGAAAATAACGGTAAAAAATGGTAGATTATGGTAACTGGAGTGAAAATAACGGTAAAATAATAGTAAATAATGGTAACTGGAGTGAAAATAACAGTAAAATAAAGGTAAATAATAGAAACTGAAGCTGGAGTAAAAATAACGGTAAAATAATGGTAAATAATGGTAACTGGAGTGAAAATAACGGTAAAATAATGGTAAATTAAGGTAACTTGAGTGAAAATAACGGTAAAAAAATGGTAAATAATGGTAACTGGGGTGAAAATAACGGCAAAATAATGCTAAATTATGGTGACGAGTGAAAATAACGGTACACTAATTGTAAAAAATGGTAACTGGAGTGAAAATAACAGTAAAATAAAGGTAAATACAGTGAAAACTCCCTAAACCGGTGGTCATCGGGACTGGGGAAAAAGTCCGGTTTAGAGAGGATTCCGGTTTATAGAGGATTTTACCTTTATCACCATATTTGACAAGTGTTGATGTAATAAGTGTGTTTTAACACCTTTTCTTAGTCCAACTTGAATGTTTGTTGCTTTGCAACAATTGCAACATTTGACAAATTTTAGGGAATAAAAATAACAAATTAAATTAAATCCAACATTTTCATTTATTTTTTCATAATAACATTTTTTTCATTAAACTCAATTAAATACATACGTGAACATGTTAATATTCAAACTACATATTGTACATTGTTAATAACTGCAGTAAGTTCTTTGGAAAGGGAAAGGTTCACAGTCTCTGTTTTCACTTAACAAATGCATTTCACACTTATTAATTCTCCACTAAACAGAACTTGTCAAGTTTAGATTGAGTTAGATTGCACTTTGACTTGACAATCTTCGTCTCTACCAAAGACTGCAAATCCTCTAACTTAGGAAGCATGTCACTATCTTTCTCTAAAGCAAAGTTTTTTAATCTGATAAGTAGTTGAAGTGCCTCTTGGTGATTCATTTCACTCCCTGGTTGGGCTTCCTCACTAGCGTTAGATTCAGATTCTGTTTCCTCGTCTGGTAATTCTGGTGATTCCTTTGATACGAATGAGTTTAACAAGTTTCTTTCCCACTCGTCACTGTTGTCTTCTGTGGGCAAGTCCATATCAATCTGTTCAAAGTCCTCTCGACTGCACTGAAACTCTCGAATTAATACAGCAAGAGGGATATCGTCATCCTCATCAATATCATCTGACATGACTGCACTAATTTCACCATCACAAAATCCAACAGTAGAAAAGCACTTCACAATTGTTGTCGGTTTCACGTCACCCCATGCCTTCACAATCCACCGTATTGCATCAAGCAAAGTCACATTCTTACACAGTTCAGTCACATTTTCACTGCTGTCCATTGTGCTGATGAGCGCTTTCAGGAGGTGTCGCCTGTAGTGGGCTTTAAAGGTGCGTATTATTCCTTGATCGAGCGGTTGGAGATGGGATGTTGTGTTGGCTGGAAGAAATTTGACACATATGTTGGAAAGTTCATATTCACTCTCTTTACCGTGGGAGGTTGCATTGTCAAGCATTAACAGGATCTTTCTTCCGTGGCGGCGCATTGAAGAATTAACATCCGTCAACCACTCTTTCAACACTTTGTTGTTCATCCAGGCTTTTTTATTGCTTGTGTATTTAACACCAAGCCCATCTTTCTTCACATTCTTAAAACATCGAGGATTCTCTGCCTTTCCTATAACCAGTGGTCTCAGTTTTTCACCAGTTGCGCTACAGGCAACCATAACAGTGAGTCTCTCTTTTGAAACTTTCGTGCCTTTGGATGCTTCCCCTTTCACAGAAAGACTTATCAGGGAGGGCTCTGTAATAAAGTCCAGTTTCGTCACAATTAAACACGTCTTTGTACTGATAGTCCCCGATGAACTCTGGAATCCTTGATTTAAATCCATTCACATCATCAATGTTAACACCGGCACTTTCTCCAGAAACTTTGAACTCCTTAATGCTGTATCGGGCTTTCCATTTCCCGAGCCATCCGTTGGAGGCCTTGAAATCTGTAAAGCCAAGTTCCTTAGCAAACTGAAGAGCCTTCTCCTGCAGAATAGGTCCTGACACAGGTAGATTTTTAGATCTTACAGCACAAAACCACTGCCACACAAGTTCATTCAATTGTTCATATTTAGCCTCCTTTCCAAAACGACTCTTGTTAGGAGATGCATTGTTCTCCCAGTGGGTTTTGAAGACATCTTTATTTTTCACGATGTCACCAACAGTAGAAAGACCCACTCCATACTTTTCTGCCAAAGCCTTCTGTGTGGGCTTTGGCTTTGACTCATATTCTCTGATTAATTTGATTTTTTCTTCTAAGGGCAATTCCACCCTTCTTCTTTTAGGGGGAGGCGCAGACATAATTCATGTACAGTGCATACGAATTAATTTCGTATGTTGCAACGTTGAAAATCAGAATAAAAGTGATTGTGCATTATTTTAATCACAATGTTACTCAAATTTTATGTTAAAAAATTATTGGTTAGTTTAAAGTAACCAATCATGTTTACAATTTACCTAATTAAAATCATAATTTTAATGTTATGGAATCGTAAGCATGTTTTTCACAGCCCTCTGTGAACTCGCCGACTGATCGACCGATGCGGCGTAATTACAGCATTAATTACAAAAGAAAGACGGTCACGGGTGTTTCAAACATTAAATTAAACAGACAATTACCTAATCATCGTTTTCTCGACTCTCAAACAATAAACTAAACAGACAATTCAACCTAATCATAGTCTTCTCGACTCCCATTTGTTTACACAACAATTACATGTCCCAGTTATTAACCCTTGTAATTTTCACGCCTATTAAATAATATGCGCGCCTCTAATGGAAAACAACGGATTATCATGCAGATATTTGACACGCTTGACAATACACAAGCCTTTGACAAGACAACCTGAGTTCATCACTTTCGATGGCAGTTATCAAAATTCCGGTTTTCAGAGGTTTTTTAAAGAACAAAAAGCACATAAAATCTTAAAAATAAGGCCGGTTTCCGGAATTCGGAGGTTCCGGTTTTCAGAGGTTTTCTTTTCTATAAAATAAGAAGGAAAAAAATCGGGACCGTAAAAATTATGCGGTTTTCGGAGGATTCCGGATTATAGAGGATCCGGTTTAGGGAGTTTTTACTGTAATAGAAACTGAAGCTGGTATAAAAATAACGGTAAAATAATGGTAAATAATGGTAACTGGAGTGAAAACGGTAAAATAATGGTAAATTAAGGTAACTTGAGTGAAAATAACGGTAAAAAAAATGGTAAATAATGGTAACTGGGGTGAAAATAACGGCAAAATAATGCTAAATTATGGTGACGAGTGAAAATAACGGTACAATAATGGTAAAAAATTGTAACTGGAGTGAAAATAACGGTAAAATAATGGTAAATAATTGTAAATGGAGCTGGAGTGAAAATAACGGTAAAATAATGGTAAATTATGGTAACTGGAGTGAAATTAACGGTAAAATAATGGTAAATTGTTGTAACTGGAGTAATAATAACGGTAAAATACTGGTAAATAATGGTAAGTGGAGTGAAAATAACGGTAAAATAATGGTAAATTATGGTAACTGGAGTGAAAATAACGGTAAAAATACTGGTAAATAATGGTAACTGGAGTGAAAATAACGGTAAAATAATGTTAGATTCTGGTAACTGGAGTGAAAATAACGGTAAAATAAGGGTAAATAATAGTTACTGGAGTGAAAATAACGTTAAAATAATGGTAAATAATGGTAACTGGAGTGAAAATAACGGTAAAAATAATAGTAAATAATGGTAACTGGAGTGAAAATAACGGCAATAATGGTAAATTATGGTAACGAGTGAAAATAACGGTAAAATAATGGTAAATTTAAATGGAGTGAAAATAACGGTAAAATAATGGTAAAGAATGGTAACTGGAGTGAAAATAACGGTAAAATAATGGTAAATAATGGTAACTGGAGTGAAAATAACAGTAAAATAATAGTAAATAATGGTAACTGGAGTGAAAATAACAGTAAAATGAAGGTAAATAATACAAACTGAAGGTGGAGTAAAAATAACGGTAAAATAATGGTAAATAATGGTAACTGGAGTGAAAATAACGGTAAAATAATGGTAAATTAAGGTAACTTGAGTGAAAATAACGGTAAAAAAATGGTAAATAATGGTAATTGGTGTGAAAATAACGGCAAAATAATGCTAAATTATGGTGACGAGTGAAAATAACGGTACAATAATGGTAAAAAATGGTAACTGGAGTGAAAATAACAGTAAAAAAAGGTAAATAATAGAAACTGAAGCTGGTATAAAAATAACGGTAAAATAATGGTAAATAATGGTAACTGGAGTGAAAATAACGGTAAAATAATGGTAAATTAAGGTAACTTGAGTGAAAATAACGGTAAAAAAATGGTAAATAATGGTAACTGGGGTGAAAATAACGGCAAAATTATGCTAAATTATGGTGACGAGTGAAAATAACGGTACAATAATGGTAAAAAATTGTAACTGGAGTGAAAATAACGGTAAAATAATGGTAAATAATTGTAAATGGAGCTGGAGTGAAAATAACGGTTAAATAATGGTAAATTATGGTAACTGGAGTGAAATTAACGGTAAAATAATGGTAAATTGTTGTAACTGGAGTAATAATAACGGTAAAATACTGGTAAATTATGGTAACTGGAGTGAAAATAACGGTAAAATAATGGTAAATTATGGTAACTGGAGTGAAAATCACGGTAAAAATACTGGTAAATAATGGTAACTGGAGTGAAAATAACGGTAAAATAATGTTAGATTCTGGTAACTGGAGTGAAAATAACGGTAAAACAATAGTAAATAATAGTTACTGGAGTGAAAATAACGGTAAAATAATGGTAAATAATGGTAACTGGAGTGAAAATAACGGTAAAATAATAGTAAATAATGGTAACTGTAGTGATAATAACGGCAATAATGGTAAATTATGGTAACGAGTGAAAATAACGGTAAAATAATGGTAAATTTAAATGGAGTGAAAATAACGGTAAAATAATGGTAAAGAATGGTAACTGGAGTGAAAATAACGGTTAAATAATGGTAAATAATGGTAACTGGAGTGAAAATAACGGTAAAATAATGTTAAATTATGGTAAATGGAGTGAAAATTACAGTAAAATAATGGTAAACAATGGTAACTGGAGTGAAAAAAAAAGGTAAAATAATGGTAAATAATGGTAACTGGAGTGAAAATAACGGCAAAATTATGGTAAATTATGGTAACGAGTGAAAATAAAGGTAAAATAATGGTAAATAATGGTAACTGAAGTGAAAATAACTGTAAAATTATGGTTAATAATGGTAACTGGTGTTAAAAAATAACGGTAAAATAATGGTTATGGTAATTAGTGTGAAAATAACGGTTAAATAATGGTAAATTATGGTAACTGGAGAGAAAATAACGGTAAAATAATGGTAAATTAACGTAACTGGAGTGAAATTACCGGTAAAATAATGGTAAATGATGGTTACTGGAGTGAAAATAACGGTAAAATAAGGGTAAATTATGGTAACTGGAGTGAAAACGGAAAAAAATAGGTAAATAATGGTAACTGGAGTGAAAATAATTGTAAAATAATGTAAAATTATGTAACTGGATTATGGTAATCAAATAATGGTAAATTATGGTAACTGGAGTGAAAATAACGGTAAAATAATGGTAGATAATGGTATCTGGAGTGAAAATAACGGTAAAATAATGGTAAATAATGGTAACTGTTGTGAAAAAAACGGTAAAATAATGGTAAATTATGGTAACTATAGTGAAAAAAACGGTAAAATAATGGTAAATAATGTTAACTGGAGTGAAAATAACAGTAAAAATAATGGTAAATAATGGTTTTCTAGAGTGAAAATAACGGTATAATAACGGTAAATGATGGTAACAGGAGTGAAAATAACGGTGAAATAATGGTAAATTATGGTAAGTGGATATATTATTGTAATAAAATAATGGTAAATTAGGGTAACTGGAGTGAAAATAACGGTAAAAATGGTAAATTATGGTAACTGGAGTGAAAAAAACGGTAAAATAATAGTAAATAATGGTAACTGGAGTGAAAATAACATTAAAATAAAGGTAAATAATAGAAACTGAAGCTGGAGTAAATAACGGTAAAATAATGGTAAATAATGGTAACTGGAGTGAAAATAACGGTAAAATAATGGTAAATTAAGGTAACTTGAGTGAAGATAACGGTAAATAATGGTAACTGGGGTGAAAATAACGGCAAAATAATGCTAAATTATGGTGGCGAGTGAAAATAACGGTACAATAATGGTAAAAAATGGTAACTGGAATGAAAATAACGGTAAAATAATGGTAAATAATTGTAAATGGAGCTGGAGTGAAAATAACGGTAAAATAATGGTAAATTATGGTAACTGGAGTGAAATTAAGGATAAAATAATGGTAAATTGTTGTAACTGGAGTAATAATAACGGTAAAATACTGGTAAATAATGGTAACTGGAGTGAAAATAACGGTAAAGTAATGGTAAATTATGGTAACTGGAGTGAAAATAACGGTAAAAATACTGGTAAATAATGGTAACTGGAGTGAAAATAACGGTAAAATAATGCTAGATTCTGGTAACTGGAGTGAAAATAACGGTAAAATAAGGGTAAATAATAGTTACTGGAGTGAAAATAACGGTAAAATAATGGTAAATAATGGTAACTGGAGTGAAAATAACGGTAAAAAAATAGTAAAAAATGGTAACTGGAGTGAAGAAAACGGCAATAATGGTAAATTATGGTAACGAGTGAAAATAACGGTAAAATCATGGTAAATTTAAATGGACTGAAAATAACGGTAAAATAATGGTAAAGAATGGTAACTGGAGTGAAAATAACGGTAAAATAATGGTAAATAATGGTAAATGGAGTGAAAATAACGGTAAAATAATGTTAAATTATGGTAAAAGGAGTGAAAATAACAGTAAAATAATGGTAAAAAATGGTAACTGGAGTGAAAAAAAGGTAAAAAAATGGTAAATAATGGAAACTGGAGTGAAAATAACGGTAAAATAATGGTAAATTAAGGTAACTTGAGTGAAAATAACGGTAAAAAAATGGTAAATAATGGTAACTGGGGTGAAAATAACGGCAAAATAATGCTAAATTATGGTGACGAGTGAAAATAACGGTACAATAATGGTAAAAAATTGTAACTGGAGTGAAAATAACGGTAAAATAATGGTAAATAATTGTAAATGGAGCTGGAGTGAAAATAACGGTAAAATAATGGTAAATTATGGTAACTGGAGTGAAATTAACGGTAAAATAATGGTAAATTGTT